>OX327689.1:10017500-15017500 GCA_946807835.1 Ailanthus altissimus
CCGTATCTACTCACATCAGACTCCATGAGCATCGGACCATACTTAGTGACATACAGCGGTCAGACCATGAAAGATCTCTGACATATGTGGAACCAAAGCATGATGGATCACTCTCAAAGACCATTGTGGTGTTCAGGTCAAAGAACCACAAATACTACTCAACTCAAGAGGACATTCCTTTGACGGCTTCATAGGATATCTATTGGGGTCCTCATGAGTCTGTTTAGTATCCAGTCCTAACTAGATACCCGCATGCCTGTACAAGGTCTAAGCTCATAGTCAACTAAGAATAACTATCTGAACCAGTCAGATATAAACATACACTAATCTATATAATGTGATTCACTGATAGACCCGCATTGGTGAACATAGATCAGGAACATTATGTTTGAGACATACTTACATAATGACATTTCTTAACTCCTATTGTAACTCTTTACAATTATATCATTACAAGTATATTCTCAGGTTTTTGTCCCATTATAGACAAGGTTCTAACTCTTTAGATCTCGCTGACTTTTATAACCTGTTAACTCTTAGCATTTATAACTTTCAGTTTTACTAACTATTAGTTATGGTATAAATTCCTTTAGACCAGATCTGAACTCTTTCAGATCATACAGTGTCTGTAATATTACAAGCATTATACCATATAAATATGATATTAACAATTTTTATTCGAAATGTTTATTGTATAAATATTAACAATTAATATTCATACAATATTGGAATGGCACGTAAGCACTAGCTCTAACAAAGACTCATTAAGTTTATGTCCGATTCGTTAGATGAAACTATTCCATGAGTCCATGTTCAGCCTTGTGGGAAACTCTTTTCCTGGGTTTACCGATCACAGCCGTAAAACTTTCTGAGGCACAATTTTGAAGCATTAGATATACAACCCATCTATGTAGGCTGACGGATCCCATATCTATGCACACCGAACTCCATGAGCATCAGACCGTACTTAGCGATACGTAGTGGTCAGACCATGAAAGATTTCTAACATCCGTGGAACTAAAATGTGGTGGATCACCCACAAATCCACTATGGCGCTTAGGTCAAAGGACCACATATACAACTCATCTCGAGAGGACTTATCATTGACGGTTTCATAGAAATCTATCGGGGTCCTCGTGAGTCTGTTCAGTTTTCAGTCTTAATTGAATACCCGTATACCTTTACGAGCCCTAAGCTCATGGTCATCTAAGACCAATTGTCTGTACTATACAGATATAGACATACACTAATCTATATAAAGGGGATTCACCTATAGACTTGCATTGGTGAAAATAGATCAGGAACACAGTGTTTGAGAACAAACTTACATAATGACATTTCCTAGCTCTTGTTGCAACTCTTTGCAACTATGTCTTTACTAGTGTACCCTCAGATCTTTGTCCCATTATAGACAAAGTTCTAACTCTTTAGATCTCGCTGACTCTTATAACCTACTAACTCTTAACAGTACTAACCGAAGCATTTATAACCCTCAACGTTGCTAACCCTTAACACCAGTCTTAACTCCTTTGGACTGGATCTAAACCCATTCAAATCAAACAATGTCCGTAATGTGACAAGCATCATTATCATTTAATAAAGAGTATTAGCGATTTAATAAAATACATTGTAAAAATATTATCAAATAAATATTCATACAAATAGGAATGACATGTAAGCACATACCCTAACAATTAGACTATGTCGTCATCCATTGGATCCCCCCATATGGATTAAATAAAAGTTAAACTCTATTTGAACTATTCATTTAAATCTAGTGTAGAAAAAAAAAATACAAAAGTAGAAAAAGAATTCAGTTTAAATTTGAATGAAGAAATGTCGTTGCCTACTTGAAGGATAGTATTGATATTTACAATCTTTACTTCTCTATTGTATTATTTAATACGTTCATGGATAATATGTCGGCTTTAATTGTTACCTTAGGTATTTATTAATTTTCTTTTAAAGAAAAGATAGTGCCTACAATAAAAGAGCTAATTAGTTGTTTCTTTCTTTGCCCCAAATCAATCTTCTTAAGAAGAACAAAGTGCCACAAGCACTTCTTCTTTGGAAGAGTCATATACTCAATAACAAAAAACTAATATTCCAATGAAAAATAAAGTGCCACAAAGAGTTCTCATTTAGAAAATTCATGTGCTTAAAAATGAAAAACTGATCTTTCAAGGAAGATTCATGTGCTAAAAAATTGAATGCAACTTTTTTAAGAAAAACTAAATGCTATAAGTAGTTCTTCCTTGGAAGAGTCATGTGTTTAAAAATTAAATGTCACTCTTCCAAAAAGAACGATGTGCTATAAGCAATTCTTCGTTAGAAGGGTAATGTGTTAAAAAATTAAATGTTTCTTTTTCAAGAATAATGGAGTGCTACAAAGGGCTCTTTCTTGGAATAGTTATGTGCTTATAAATCAAATGCCACACTTTTAAGGAAAATAAAGTGCTAGAAGCAATTATTTCTTAAATGAGTCATGTACTCATATATCAAAATGTTGCTTTTTCAGGGTGAATAGAGTCTCATAAGCAATTCTTCCCAAAAAAAGTCGTGTACTTAAAAGATAAAAAAGCCATTCTTCTAAGAAGAATCAAGTGCTATTGGTAATCCTTCCTAGGAAGGATCGTTAGAATCATGAATTCAAAGATCTAATTTCTATTCCCAAGGAAGAATCAAGTAAAAATTAAGCAATTCTTCCATGAATAGATAAATAACTTAATTATCAAATTATCACCCTTCCAAAAGAAATCATATACAAATAAGTTTTTCTTCCTTAGGAAGACTACAAAATAAGAAATAAAATAATAATCCCTTTATAAGATGATATCCTTCAAGTCAACTTCTTTAAAAAATTATTCAAGTTTTGGACAATCAAAATTTCAAAAAATTACACATTCATCATTATTCAATCTTCCAAAAGAGGAACTTAATGCATGAGAAAGCTAAAAAACATGTTTATAAATTTAATGGAAATTCCTTTCAAATCTAAAGGAAGAGCATCGTACAACTTGAACGACCAAATACGTATAAATTAACATATTTATAGATATGAATAAAAAATTAAAGACTTGTTAAAAAAAGTTACAAAATTCATTTCAAATATCAAATTTCATAAAATTGTTGCATCAAAGTTCATTTCATATATCAAAATTTGTTAAGTATCATTACAACCACAACAACATTATACAAAATTATCAAAATGCATTGCAAAACTCTATGAAGTTAGGAAAGAAGCAAGACATTCAATCTTTCTCTTCCAAAGAACTGTCTGAAAGAAGGTCAACAGTATTACTTTAGATCATCATCAAAATGCTTGGCTGACCAACCTCTGTACTAATCACAGTTTTCATTAAAATCATTACGAAATAATTTATAGATATTTGGCTCCTTATTTGATTAAAATCCATGACAAGAATCCTTAACCATTGTAACCCAGCATAAACAATTATAGTACTACTATACAAACTCTATTGTTTTTCCTAGATTGGTTTGTAATAGTACATGCACTCTCAACATCAAACTTCACATATTCCAAGGATTTTGTGTAATTCTCTAGCTATAGAAGGTGATCACAGTCATAATGAAGAACTGTTTCCCATATTTGAAACTAACACCTTTGTTATTATTTAGTGGTAATTTTAGTCTATAGAAAACTTTTACCTCGATGTCGGTTATGTTGCTATAAGATTCGATCTCCACCCATATTATGAAATAGTTTGTCGGTAAGAGGACGGATTGCTTTTCTGCTAGCTATTATAGGTAGGGGACTCATGATGTCCATACTATACTAAACAAGGGGCCATGGGCTAGGGATAATGTTCAGGTTCCTAGTTGGAGGATGGATGAGTGTAGCTTATTTTTGACACTTTTTGCACCTTCTTACATAGTTTGTGGGTGTCTCACTATAAAGTGGTCTAGTAGTACCCTTGTTGTAAGATTTTGCGGATGAGGTTCCTCTCATTAAAGTGGTTTCCACATGTTCTTTTATGAAGTTCCTCTATTTTCTTCATTTCTCTTTTGAACACTCATCATATGTATACCATAAAATAATTTTTTGTATAAATCTTTTTCCATGAGCGCGAATCTTTCTATCTTACTTTTGAGCATTTTAGTATTTTTTTGATCCAGAGGTTGCTTCCTATCCTATAAGAAATTAATGTATAGGGTCATCCAATTAGTGAAGTATGAGATTTCCATTAAATCTTTCATTTCTACTTCCTATTGTGTCATAACCTTTTCCTCTACTGTCTTCTTTTCTCTAGTTGTAAGTGGGATCTCTTTCCTAAGAGAATATCCCACTATTGAAGCTTTCTTAGCAAGTTTGTTAGATTACACACTTTGGTTTCTAGGTGTCTGGTGGATTGTGGCTTCTTACAATCGCTTGAGCACTTCTCTTGTGTTAGTGAGATTACTCTTTATTCTCACTTCTTTAGCCATGTAACTTTATTGTACTAGAGAGTGACTAAAGTAATGTATATCTAGAGTCTTTGCTATCTTTAATTGGTGGGTTATTGTTAGTCATTTGATCGGTGCTTCATATTCTGCCTTATTGTTGGATGTTAGAAATAATAGTCTTAGCGTATATTCCAATATTAGTCATTTTAGGCTTTTGATCCTGATGCATAAACCTGACCTTTTATGTTTTAAAAGATCCATCTATGTACATTTGTTAAGCTTCCATTGCATCTATCGGTTCTGATAGTCATATGTTGTCTTTCAAGATGAGTTTACATTTTAAAAAGAAGCCTACCATTACTTGTCCTTTGATTGTGGTCTCTAATCAATACTCTAAGTTTAAGTGCATCAGTCCCATTGCCATCTTGGTAACCATTCCCATAGCATTTGGTTTGAACATAATGTATTTTAGTGGGTAGAAGGTGTATACTACAATTGGGTGTACTTTGAATTAATGTCGGAGCTTATCTTTGGCTTGCACAAGGTTGAGGACAAGTTTTTTGTTGTCGAGTATCTAGTTTGGCATCCAATAGTACTTTGTAGGTCTACAAGATTGATTTTTAATGGCCATCTTCTTCACTGAACAACACTACACTAACTACTACATTGAAAACTATAAGATAAGGAATCAAAGTTCATTAAGAAGTTGTGTAAATAGCATTGAGGGTTTTTTAGGTAATTGTTTTTTATAGATTTTATAGGGCTTTAATTTATTTTGGTCCCTATAAGTTCTTATACGTGAAAGAAAGGTTTATATTTATCGAGTATTTTAGAGATGAATCTGTTGAGCGTTGTCACCCTTTGTGTTAGAATCTTTACTTATTTTATTGTTCTATATAGATTATGGTGTTTCTCAGAGATTGAATATGTAGAGTTTAGCCTATATTCCTCTTGTGCTTACAATGTGTCCTAGGAAGTTTTCAAATGAGACACCGAAAATGCATTTGGTTGGGTTCAAACACATCTTGAATTTCTTCAGCATATCAAATACTTCTTGTAGGTCTATTACATGGTCTTTTGCTTCCTTACTCTTGACTACTATATCATCAATATAGCTTCTACTATTTTTTCTATCAACTTTTTGAAAACTTTGTTAACCAACATCTAGATGGTGGCTCTCACATTCTTTAGTTTGAATGATATTACTTTGTAAAAGTAGGTTCCTTGCTTAGTTACAAAGCTCGTTTTTTCTTCTTTCTTTAGTGGCCCATTTTTATTTGATTGTATCTACTATTGACATCCAAAAAATAGTCTTTTGGACCTCATTGTGGCATCCATCATCTAATTTACTTAGGACTATGGAAGGAGTTTTTAAGAGTTACCTTATTGAGGTTCGTGTAGACTTATAATCTCGCCACTTCTCACTTTTTTTTCCCACAACCACCACATTAGAAAGCCATTTCAAATACTGGACTTCTTGAGTGAAGCTGACTTTTAACAACTTGTCTAGTTCATCGCTTATAATCTTGTTCAGCTTTGGGGCAAAGCATTTATATCTTTGTTTGACTGGGGCGTGGTCTTTATTGATGCTTAGCTTGTGGTATATTACTTCTGAATCTATAATAACCATATCTTTATGTAACCAAGCAAAAACGTCTTGGTTTTTTTTAGTAATTCGATTGTGTTTGCTATTTGTTTCTTAGTCATATTGGTATCTAATAGCATCTTTCTGATAATGGTAGAAGGGTCTAACTATAATTACTTCATTTTGTCAATGAATAGTGCTGTGTACTCTTTTTCTTCTTAAGGAAACCCTTTGGACCACTGATCTTGTAATTGCTATTTGTCTTCAAATGCTTTTGCCTTGGGTGGAGGAGAAAGCTATGCATCATCTTACAAAGCGATAACATCTTTCGCTCATCTAATCTTTATTTTTATTTTTTTTATAGCTATGGTGTCTTCTTTGTTTCTTTTTCTTTTTCGTTATTTAATCAAGTTGGTATATCATTGTCTAGCTTGGATTTGTTCCCATTTGATGTTTACTATTCCCATCCTGTTGATTAAGAGGCATCTCATCACCTGGTGTATGGTGGATGGAATAACTTTTTATGCAGCGTAGCCCGTATTGTCTAGTTATGATGTTGTAACCAAAGGGTTCATCATCCACTAAGTAATCCATATTCAGAAGCTTCTTTGTTGCTTTCATGAGTAGTGATTCTTTTGACTTGAATATTTTTTCATTCAAACGCAATAAGTTTAGTGTTGCATTATTAGATTTTTTGGTCTAACATTGAATTAATATCCCCTCGATGGTTATAATCACTACCAATGGGTCTAGATGTAAAACTAATAGACAATACGGGCTACATTAGTTCTTCCTAGCAAAAGGTGATCTCCCTTAACTCCTAATCGATCCATATGACTAATGTAGCAAATGTCTTTCTAATCCTATATTTTTGGACTTTAGTTGCTCTTTTGAAAAATATTTTCTATCTCTCATTTCTTCTCTCTCTATATGATGGTCAATCGTGTAGTACTGTTACATAAAACTAGTTCATGACCATTCTTTATAATAAAGCTTCCATGAATTCTTTTACAAAGTTTTCAGTCATCTATGGTCCTTCCTAGACTTTCTTTTTTTTATTTGTCAGATTTTTTTCCCTCCTATCTTAATATCCTCTGGCTTAATGAGTGCTTTCTCAGTAGAGTCATGTTCCCCATATGCTTCCCATTCTTCTATGCTTCCTTCATTCTTTCCCTAATAGCAAAAATTAAATAGTAATCTATATACCATGTTCAATATAGGTGGCATTGCTTTTTTTCTTTTTTTTTTTATGGCTTAAGATTCCTTTTCATTTGTCTTTGAGTCTTTCTCTAGTTTGAAAGTTTTCTTAGGTTCTATTTCTAACCTGAATTTCACGAGGTGACCCTTCATCTTGAGAGCTTTAATTACCCTTTCAAAGAATGGTGGTTGCTGATGTGATTTGGGTTCGTCATGAAATACATAATGTTTAGAATGATCTATTTGGTTTTCTTAAAAGTCCTACGTTTTTATATTTTATTTAGATTTTCTCTGCTAGTATGTTGATTAGGGCTAGTGATTGAAATTCTTATTTTGACCTCTTATCATTAATATCACTTTCTCTTATGAAAGGTTGCTTCTTGTAACCTTTCCTCTGAGGTTTCCCTCATTGTTTTCAGGTTGTGATGATGGATGTTTCCTTTTTTTTTCACTATTTCATCTTTCTCTTCACAAATCCATTATTCGGATTTTTGGTTTATTACTTCAAACAAAGTGAAGTTCTCGCAAACAAGGTAACGATAGTGAGGGTGGATGTCCTTACAACTTTTCAATAGGCTTGAGCAATAATTTTGATGTTGTAACCTCTTACTTCACCCAGTTCCTAATTATATTAGTTAAGGAAGCTCTTAATAGTCTTGTTATCTCTTTGCTTAATAAAGACCAGGTCCAATGCAGTTTTCTTTTTCTCTTGGTTCTATATATATTGTGGAATGAACTATGATGTCAGTTCTGTAAAGAAATCTATTGACTTCTCCTTTAATCTATGAAACTATGCTTGTGCAGGTCTTTTTAAGCTAAATGAAAATGTAATACATTTTAAGGGTCCTTCGAGCGCATGCATGATCATCTTCGTATTGAAGTAGAAGATATGCACTTTTAAATCTCTAGTCCCTTTTTAGATTTGAAAGTTTGGCATTGTAAACTTGTATAGCTTTTTGGTTTGCTTGATAGACCCTATAAAAAGATCTTGATTCACCATCTTTGCCAAGAACATCGCGTCCTTAATTATTCCAAGCTTACCAATTTTTCTTATAATTCCCTAAATTCTTTCACAATAAAAGCTGTTACATCTTATTCACCATTGATCTTTAAGGCACTTCATCTTCTATCCTACTCTTTTGTGATCGTTTATGCTGAGTATTTGTTAAGCAATTATGTTGTTTGAGGATTTTTCTTAGCACATCCATCATTGTAGCAAAAATTTGGCTTCCCAAAACTATCATGTTTGTGTTGCTTGTTTCCCATCTTTTTGTCCTATTTGCTTATTTTGAAATGATGACATCTTGTATCTTTATCCTACCAACCTTTTTGCTTGTCTTATTATTAGTAAACGATTATCTTTGGTTTAAAGTTCCAAAGCTCCCAAGATTGAAACCTCTATGTTCAATTACCTTCTTACCCTGATTCCACTCCCTTAAATTGACTTAAACGCCCTTCATCGTCCCCCCTCCTACAAAAGAAAATACTTCAATGTTGAAGTTAGTGTTTGAAGAAAAAAGGGGTGTTATGTCTAGTAGAGTGTACGTTTGAACAAGGTTTCGAGAATAAGCAACGTATCTCAATGACTCTTCATTAATTTGGATCATGATTGTGATTCCCTCATTAAAGAATCAATACTTTTATAGAGTAGGAGTCAATTCCTTCTCACCATAAGTTAACATGGATATGTATTTTAATTACATAATGATTAAACGAATTTAAGTTTTTTAAATACCTTTTTCTATTACTTATAGTAGAAGGGTTTTAGTAAAAGTTATACAATTTTTGAGAAACTTTTAAATAGAATTAGCAATTACAATTATATTCAAATTTGTATTATTTAATTCATTTTGATATTCTCGCAATATCCACGGCACATTTATGTAAATCGCAGGTTCAGAAAATAGATTACCTAATGGGATGAATGATTGGGCTTTCAAATCCCATGGATGCGTTTACTCGAACTTCTTTAGGTAAATAGGAAAATTGGATAACCGGTGCTTGAGCTGGTTAGGTCAGTTGAAAATAGGTTCAACAGCCATTTGTTTTATATTTGATACAGAATCGTGCAAATAAGGGGAGGTGGCTTGCAAAATTTAATCCATATTACAATAAAAACGAATTTTGAGACAACTCGACTCAAAGTCATGGAAAAATCAGGCATTTCTTAGGCCTTGTTGAAGATCCTCGACTCAATACCGTTTCCCTGTGTGAACAAAAGGTTTCATTGGCATCTGCAGCTTGCTTCTTGATACCCGTTCAAGTAAACTAGGACACGTTGCATGAAAAGGATGCAAGCTCTTAATGCCACTGTCCAACCCAACTAACAGATGCAACTAAACAATATATGCATTTGGTATAAAATACAATATAATAATTTCACTATTATTTTCATGCTATATAGGACAATCAAGCCCATCAATTTTAAATACAATATAGGACAACATCTTAAGGCATGAAACATGCTATGTCAGTTGACCAGTAAATCATATATTGATTTCAATATTATTTTCATGCTTCAATATTACTAAAGATGAAATAATAAAATAAAATATCAGTCTTAACTCCAAGATTATAAATCTATAAATACAATGGCTTTTCCGCAGCACAAACACACAGCTTAAATAGTTTATATTTAATAAAGATTCAAGTATCTTTATCATTCAATGGCTTCCCTCCAAAACTCCGACTTTGAAAACCAAATTCCAGCTGAGCTACTTATAGCTCGTATTTCGCAAATACATGCTAGCATTTCCAAGCTCGAGTCTCTGAAGCCCTCAAAGCAAGTCAATAGCCTCTTCACTAGCCTTGTGAAATTATGCACCTTCCCTTCTGCTATAGACATTCAGAACTTACCCAAAGATGTGCAAAAGATGCGCCAAAATCTCATAGTTTTATGTGGTCGAGCTGAAGGCTTGCTGGAGCTAGAGTTTGCAACATTTTTAACCAAAATTCCTCAATCCCTAAACAATCTCAATCTCTTTCCTTATTATGGAAACTATGTCAAGTTAGCCGATTTGGAATATCAAATCCTAAATGAAAATGGAGTTGGGAAACCCAAGAAAGTTGCCTTCGTGGGTTCCCGTCCAATGCCTCTCACTTCTATTATAATGGCTAAACATCACATGAAATTCACTCACTTTGATAATTTTGACATTGATGAGGCGGCCAATGATGTGGCAAGCAAACTTGTTGCTTCGGACGTTGAGTTCGAGAAGAGGATGAAGTTTCTGACCTGCAACATAATGGAAGTGAAAGAGAAGCTAGCTCTTGTTGGGTTGAGCAAAGAAGATAAAGTGAAGATTATTGGACATATAAGAAAGTACATGAAGGATGGAGGGAATTTGCTATTGAGGAGCGCAAAAGGAGCAAGAGCATTTTTATATCCAGTGGCGGAGGAGCATGACTTGTTGGATTTCGAGGTTCTCTCAATCTTCCATCCCAATAATGATGTGATCAACTCGGTTGTTCTTGCTCGCAAGCCTCTCTTTTAATCAAGCATTTGCAATCTGTTGTTGGTTCTGTTATTTGGGTCGAGTTCTTCTAAATACTCAATCTTGTTGGTTGTAAGTATTTACAATTTGTGCATCGTTTCTCTCTTTGTTTTAATTTCTCTTCTCCGGAGGATTATTTCTGATGAAAGATACTCTGGGTAATAAGTCATTTGATTTTGATGTAGCATCTTTGTGATTTATATATATAGCGAGTTTCTATGAACTTCGATCATTTGTTTATTAATGCTGCGTGCCTTCTAATATGGAAGTTGTTCAACTAAAAACCTCCATAGCATTTTTATTGATGTTTATAGTGTAATAGAAGTTAGACTTAACGTTATTATTTATATTCTTGAAAGAATATACATTTAGAATGCAATATAGCAATTGCGTGCATTCTTTTTAACATTAGTAATTTGGCGATGGATAAAAGTTTTAAAATTAACATGATTTTCTATATTAAGAACAAACAAATATGATATGTGTGCTCTAATTAATTGCAGTGAAGTCATGTTTTTTTTTTTTTTAATTTTTGGTTTCCGTAACTATCAATCATTCTCGCTTTCCTCATTTCCTGAGTACGGGTGAGAGGTAGTATGACCTTTTTTTACTTGGAAATTTGTCACTTTAATATTTGATTTTGTCTCAACTTATCAAATCAAAATAGGTAATTACTCAACATTATTTAGAGACAAAAATAGTTACAAAAATAAAGTAATTGACTTAATGAGCAAATAAAAATAAAAGCATAGATTAAGGTTTTATGTCCTTTTTATTCCCTTATTATTTGAAGGTTACGTGTCCATTTAGTTCCTCTTACCATTTACTAATAAGTGGCTAGATGTGAAATCTAAAATAAAATTTTGTTTGCTCAAAATATTGTGAGTTACATCATAATTTCGTTGCCTTATGAAATTGAAAAATTGATAGTTTAATTTTTACAATTTTTTTGAATTACTTAATCAGTCTCTAACGTTTTAAAATATTTAATTACATTTTTTTTGTTATTATTTTTATCCTTAAAATATAATTATTTTTATTTTAGATGCAATTGTTTATTCTTAAAATATTAAGATCTAGTAAGTAATTTTATAAAAATATAAGGAATAAAGTAGTAATTTCTCTTCAAATTTTGAAAGTAATATATTAATTTGGCTACTTACTATTTTAGTTTGTAAGTAGTTAGATAAATTTCTGACTACAAAATATTTTGGATGTCATGTCAAATTTATTTCCTTATAAATTTCCTTTTAAGTGGTTAGATAACCCTTTCTTTTCATAGTTGGAGAGGTGTGTTGCATTATTGTCAATTAATAATAATTGCAGAATTTAGATGTCAGAATTTAGTGATTCAAAATTGAGTTTAATTTTAATTTTGAGTTTGAGACCAATAAGAAGTCAACATGAAATTGAGTATATGTTGGACGTATGAGAAAGGGAGAAAAATAAATAGTTCAAAATAAGGAGTGCGTAAAAGCACGAAGAGACAATCTCCAAGTGTGAGCACCAAAGGAAAAACACTTGGTGCCATGGCGCAAGTCTGTGGCGTTGCGGCGCCCACTTTTAAGAAAGTTACAATTTTAGGTTATTTCACAAATTTGAGTCGATTTTGAACTTTTCTTTTACGTGGATTCCTATTTCAACAAGAAATAAGGTTTTTGAGGACATTTTAGAACCTATATAAACTATTGTAACTAATTAGTGCATCAATGCATCAATAAGAGAGAGAATAGAGAGCTTAAGTAGCTTTAAGGCACTGAGTGTATGAAAAGTGCTTAAGCGTTGAGAGCACAAGATAACACTGATAGATTATTTGTGAGAACTTGCTTATAGTGTATTCCTTGAGAGTCGCTTGTTTTAAATATTATGATCTAGAGTTCTTTGTGAATTAAATAAAAGAAATTAGAATCTCGTAATTAATTGTGGACGTAGATTTTTATTGTCAAACCACATAATTTGCTTGTGCCTTGCGTAATTGACTGTTTATCTCGATTGTATATATTTTTTTATTCTTGTTTTACTTATGGGAGAGTTCTTTGCATTTGTTTAAGATTTTAGTGTGTTAAATATCAGCGATAGAAGCATTAGGATGCGTAAAAATCCCAATATCACATTTCTTAATTATAGTTCATTTCTTTTATTAATTTTGTTCCACAAAATTATATTCTTGATTTTAATGGATATGTTTTTAGAATTTCTTTTTGTAAATGTTTTTTCAAATAACATTTTAGGGAATGAGAATACGATCCATCTTATACCTCTCATAATCTTCTTCCTCGAATTCTCTCTTTTTTTTTAAAAAAAAAAACTTTAATACAAAGATTAATTAAAAATGTTAAAGAAAAGATAAAAAATTCTTATTTTTTTAAAAAATAAACTTCAATACAATGATTAGGCTATTACCAAAGTTAAGCAAAAGATAAAGAACTATCAAAGAGAAGTTGGAATAAGAATATAGTGATAGGAGATATGTTGATACAAGTGTAGTTGATTAGTTTGTAACATACCAAGATTACAAATTTAAATTAATATAAATGGTTGCTAGTCTATCAAATTAGCTACCACATTCAATATAGCCATATTAACACCCAAATTTAATTGTGTTTTTTTTATCATAAATAGGTGCACGATAAAAAATGAGACGTTTAGGAACAAACAGAAGGTGAATCGAATGAGATACAAAGAAGTTGCTCTCAAAATACAAGGGTGCTTGAACCTAGGGCTGGGGGCCGCAGTGCCCAAGGCAGAGACTTGGGCACCGCGGCCCTCTAGATACCCTTCACAAACTCGTCTAGGTCTCAGTCCTGCAGCGCCCATGCGACATATAAAAGACATTCTTAAATATTCTATTTTGATTTGGATTCGAAGGCCTTTAACTCAAATTTAATTGTGTTTTTCATCATAAATAGGTGCACAATGAAAAATGAGACGTTTAGGAACCAACAGAAGGTGCATTGAATGAGATACGAAGAAGTTGCACTCAAAATACAAGAGCACTTGAACCTAAGGTTGGGGGCCGCAGTGCCTAAGACAGAGAGACTTGGGAGCCGAGCCCCTTAGATGCCCTCTACAAACTTGAGTTTTTCAGGTCTCAATGCTGTAGCGCCCGTAAGACATATAAAAGACCTTTTAAATGTCATATTTTGACTTGGATTCGAAGGCCTTTGACCCTAAGGTTTCTCATACCTATAAAAGTACTTTTTTATGAGCCAACACATAGACTTTTAGAGTGGTAAAATGTAGGAAAACAATTCACAAAATAAAATCAAGAGATCAAAGTCAAGTTTAAGAATTAAGATTCAAATCAAGATTGAGAGAGAGGCAACCCAAAAAGGCTTATTGATTAATTTTTCTTATCTTTTATCATCAGTATGTTCTTGTTCTTGCTATTATACATGGATTGGTTTGATACTCTTGAGTTTGTGATGAGCTAAACATTGTTAATCTAAGGTTAGACTTTGAACCTAGTATATAATTGAATTTTATTGATTCTTAATTTATGAACTTAATACATTACAATTGATTCATTCTATCTTGAATTTATTGCTTTCATTATATATGGCTAATATTTTGAATGATTAACGAATCATGATGAACTTTACAAAGGGATTCATGTGTTTAGTCTAGGATAGTTTGATGCATGATTATAGGATAACAACTATGAGTTTCATGTAGGATAGACATATACCTAGATGGCATGTATGATTTGATTTAGACATAGTCTTAATGAATTACATTCTCATCTGATTACCGTGAACATATAGGTAGTTGTTAAAATACGTAATATAGTCACTTGACCATCGATAGAGGCTTGTGATGCGTTAGAATCTAGCCAATCAATTCATATTAAATGATTAATTAAGAAGTTAATAAATCCAATGAAATACTAGGGGATAAGTCAAAATCCTAGATTGTTATCAATTAGTGAATTCAACTCTTTGCTTATTTGTAATTAGGTTTAGTTTAATTGATAGAATTAAGTTAATTCATTAAGTTTCAAATTTTAGATTTCTCCGAATAAAAGTTAAGTAGATATAATTTTAGTACTTGATTAAAAGAATTAGATCGTATAATACCTGTAGGAATGATATCTAGACTTAAATCCTATATTACTTAATACGATAGCATGCACTTGTGCTTAGCTAGTATAACATACATCAAGTTTTTGACGTCATTGCCAAGGATGAGAGGATCAAACAGAAGGGCGTAGAGGAATCACTTTTTCGGTCTAAGATTAAAGTTTTTCCATAAAAGTGTGAGGAGAATGAGGCGAAAGCTACTGCTCTAGGAGTAATTGTAAGGATGTGAAAGCTAAAATAGGTAAAGAAGTTCAATGACAGAATAATTTCAATATATGAAAGATGAAGGTTATAGCTCCACCAGTGAGTCAAGGGTTAGATTGAAGCGACAACTAACAAAGAGAAAAAACCTGCGACATTTGGATTCAAATCAAATAGAGAAACTATTCAAAAAGAAAATCCTATAGTAACTATAGTTTTATAATTAAGTGATGAAGTTTTGAGAGAGGTGGCTAGAGAGAAAATGATATTAGGTCTTTGGAAGAAACTCGATGCCCTCTATATGATAAATTTCTTGGGGAATCATTTGTATGTCAAGAATAAGTTGTATAAGTTTTCTATAGCTAAAGAAACTTCAATTAAAGACCATATTGACGCCTTCAATAAGATAATCATAGAACTTGAGATGATTGACATCAAAATTGAAGACAAAGCTAAGGTAATAATCTTATTGTGTTCTCTACCTCTGATTGTTTATCACTTCATGAATACACTCATGTATAGCTTCGTTGAACTCAAAAGAATTAAAAAAAAGATCTAAGTCTAGTAATGTAGCAGGTTTGACTACAAGAAGAAGAGATGAGAAGAACAACCAATCTAGGGGCAGATCCAAGAAGTGCTACCATTATAAAAAGGGAACTTGATTAGGTATTGTCAAAAAAGAAAGGTAATTATAGATGGAGATATTTCAATAGTCTGTGAGGAGGACTACGAGATTGCAGAATCTTTAGAAACTTCTGATGAGAAGTATGCTGGTGAATTGATACTTGATTTTAACTTAAATTTTATATGTATCTTGATAGATCCTTATTTACCAATGGTTGTAATTTCCATACGTATCTTGATAGATCATTGTTTACCAATTATAGATCCATTAGTAGAGATGAAATACTAGTAGGTATGATATTACTTGTAAAGTCATATGGATATGTAGTATAAAGATGAGGTTATATAATGGAAAAGTGAGGGTGGTACTTGGTGTACCAAATATTTTTGGAGTTAGGAGAAATTTGGTATCACTAGGAGTACTAGATCAAGTGAAATATTTGTTCAAAGCATAAAAAAAAAAGGAATATTTAAAGTGGTGAAAGGATCTATGATGATTATTAAGGGTAAGCAGTACAATGGGATATATGTGTTTGATGAAAATATTATAGCTGGCGCAACATGGATTATTGAAAAAATGTAGACTGAGAGGTAGCATTATAGATTAACTCACTGAGGTAACAAATGTTGAAAGAGAATGTACGATAAGGGTGCTGCTAGTATAGAGAAGATTTAATCACTGAGAGATTGTGGTTATGGTGTCAAGAGTGATATAGGAAATCTCAATACAAAGGTTATACTAGGCAAGATGCATTCGTATGCTTAGTACTTCGAGACCGAAGTCACGAGCCCTAGAGAAGTTAAGGCTTGGCAAAGACTTAACGCTAAGTAAATTGAGCATTAGAGTTGATGGATTTTGGAAAACTTCTTAATAGATTTTGAATCAAAAAAGAGTTTGTTAGAATTTGTGATTTAAAATTATGTTTGAGCATGATTTTAGGATGAAGACCAATGAAGAAGTTGATATATGATCAAATACGCATTAGACATATGAAAGAAAGAAAAAAATAGAAAGTCGAAGGCATGGAAGGGTACGAAAATACGAGAAGACAATCTCTAAATGTCAGTGTCAAGATGTTGGCTACTTAGCGTCATGGCCCCAGAGTCAGAACACTTAGCACCGCAACATCAAAACGAGATCATAGCAGTGCCGTGACTCTAGCCCATGGTGCTGCAGCGAGTTTTGGTAATTTCTTGTTTTAAGTCTTAATTAGTTTAGTTAATTTTGGATTTCTAAAATGCATGGGCTCTTATTTTAATTAGAAATAAGGCTTTTAAGGACATTTTAAAGCCTATATAAATCATTGTAAACTAACTATTTTGATCAAATGTTAGAGAAAAAAACTCCAAGAGAGAGAATAGAGAACTAAAGAGCTGTTAAGTGCTCGATACACAAAGAAAGTGTCATAGGAGTGTTTGATTACTATGTGTACAAGAAAGCAATGATAGATTCTTTAAGAGCTCCTCTATTATTATCGTATTTGATAATCTCTTATGATATATTTTTGCGTTCTAAAAGTTCTTTGTGAATTAATAAAATAAACTAGGATTCTGTGATTCACCGTAGATATAAGCATTTATTGTCGAATCACGTAAATTTCTAGTACTTTAATTGTGTGTGATTGTTTATTTTTTTGTATAATTTTTTCTTATTTTTATTTTACTTGTAAGTAAAATCTTCGCACATGTTTAAGATTTTTTAAAATGTACGTTGAAAAACCCTAACAAAAATAATAACTTCCTAAAGAGAATTGTAAATTAGAGAATTTTACAGCAAACAAAGATACACCCGGGCAATATTTAGTTGCTGTGAGTCAATCTAGTAGCTGAATGGCTTTTGAATAAGGTAACAGATAATTTTTGTCTTTGAATTTGTTTTCTTTTCTGTGGTTTGGAAGTTTTCTTTGTTGTATGTGGATTAACTTTAACTTTAAATCATTCTGCAGAACCTTATCAACATTAACCGGTTGAATTGAAAATTTTCAACTGGTTTTTTAATTATTAAAGTCTCCATAAACTAATATACAGTATACGATAGCAAGATCTTTTTTTTAACACATTCTACGCAAAAGCAAATCTTGTAAAAAAAAAAACAAAGAGGGGTGTTGTGGTACATATTCACCTCTCAATATTGGACGTCGGAATTTTTTTCCCTCATGTTTATGACTTTGCAAGAAAAAGTTCCCACTCCTTTGTACAAAAATATCATTTCTTATGCAAATATTACCCTTAATTTATTTCACATAAACACAACAATGTCACGACTTGATTCTAACTGTATTTAGGTTCTGTTTATGTTTTATCTTAGTACCCCTTTATTCTTGAAGAAATTTCGTTAGATACTAAGTTTTATTTTTATTTATTTATTTATTTATTTTTTACGTTTTTACTTTTTGAGAAAGTGATTCGAAATATTTGTTAAAATTATCCATTTTTCCTTTTAAAGAATAAAATTCTATCATTTAAATGCATTTCAATATCAATTTAATTATTTTACATTATTGTCAGGTTACTTAATAAAATAATTGTAAAGGTCACATTTCTTCCTGATAAATCAAAATATTTATAAATTAATTCCTAATTTCTCAAAAAAAAAAAAAAACAAACAAACAATGTCTTCTTCTAATCCTCTTTTAATTGGTATTTGAATAAAAAGCCATAAATCCAACCAAATTTTTTTTGAAATTCAATGCAACAGATAGACAGCAAAACTGATGAGTCGAGACTCATTGGGCTCGCTACCCAGTGAGTCACGGTTCAAATCACAAACCCACTGCATTAAAATGCGAATAAGCACCAATTTATTCGCGACTCAACTCCGTATATCAGCAACTACCTTCAACCTCTTTTCACTATCAATCATAATTGTAGAGATTTGGAGAGAATAAAATATATGGCATATTTATAGTGTTTATAATAAATTTAATAAGATCAAAATGTCAAATAAAATTTAGAAACAAATTTAAAAAGAAAATTCTAGAATAAATCAAACCTATCTAAAAAGAAAAATATTTAAAATAAATGAAGCTCTTGGAAGAGAGTCCAATTTTATTCTTCAAGAATAAAAATTGAGTGCATGAAAGATGTTTGATAAAGGCATTCACAAATTGATTTGTAAAAGAAACACAAGCTACCCTAAAAGCACCACTTTGAATTTGTTCAAGAACGAAGTGATAATTTAGAGCTACATATTTCATATGAGAGTGAAAGATAGGATTGCAGTACAAATTTATGGCACCAATTTTGTCACAATAAATGACCGGTTGATGAGATAAGGACACATCAAGTTTTATCAAAAGTGAACAAATTTAGCGAAGTTTTGTAGCTGCGATTGTTACCAAGTAATATTCCACTTATGTAAAAGATCGAGCAATAGTCTAATATTTTTTAGAGCTCTATGAAATAGGATTACAACCAAGATAGACAAGATAGGCCTCTGTGGAAGTAAGATCATCCTTGTTATCTACCTAATCAACATCAGAAAAAGCATAAAGAGATATAGGTAATTCTCAATAAAGCAAGACATCATGATCAATAAATCCACATAGATAGAGAAGCAATGTTTGACAATAGCATAAGAGTTTAGTATATGGTGATAGAAACTCAAGAGTGGGTGTGGGTAGGTGATTTATGAGGTAGACAATGGTTGAAAAGAAAATGACCAATAAGACAAAGGCATGGATGCATGAGATAAAAGAGACAAATTAGTTTCGATAATGTGACAATGACGATGTTCAGAGTACCTATTATGTTCCAGTGTATGTGGAGGAGATGTACGGTGAGAAATCCCATTGATAGTACGAAATATAGAAAGAGCTTGATATTCCCCCTTATCATTTGAATAAAGAGTGACACTTTTGTGTTTGAAGAAATTTTCAACAAATGACTTAAAGTAAATAAAGACATCGGAGATCTGGGATTTGCATTTGAGTAGGTACAACTAAATATATTTTATAAAATGATCTATAAAAATGACATAATATTTATAGTCATCGAAAAAAGTCACAAGTGAAGACATTAGAAAAAATAATTGCAAGAGACGAAATAGAAAATGATAACTTATGACTTTTATTGTATTGACAAGAATTACACTCAGATGAAGTTGTTTTGATACTAGAAAAGGTAATAAGAGAGGAAGATGACTGGTTAGGAGATGTGAGCCATTCATACACGCCATTCTTAGTGCGTCCTTATAAAAAGGTTGCCCTCATGCGAAGATCCTTCACAAGAAAAAAGAGAGTAAGAACTCAATGGATGTATTATTTGTTTGAAAAAAATTAAAAAATATAAATAAGTTTCTTTTCATAGTTGGTATATAGAGAACATTATTTAAAGTAAAATTGCATAAGAGTGTAGTAAGAGATGTTAATGTAAAATTGTATAAGAATATAGTAAGAGATGTGGAATTGGTATGACAGATAGGTAAACTCGTGCCATCACCAATCATAATGCCATCAAAACCTTCATAAGGAGTATGAAGTAAAAGATTATCGAGGTCAAAGGTGACATGATGCGAGTCCCTAATGTCAAGAAGCCAATTTGGAGAGTTCGAGGTGGTAGCTATAGCAAGATTTGCTTGTGGTTGCCGAAGGTTCGAAGAGTGAGGTTGCCACTGTAGCAGTGGAGGCTATTGTAAAGTAGGTTGTATTTGATAAAATAATGGGCTTTGTGGAACAATGTGGCCTTGGGTATAACATTATTTGCAATGACCAAGGAAAGGGCATGATGGAGGGCGATCATTGTGGGATGTAGTAAAGGTGGTACCAAGATTGGGGACACTGTAGGATGTAGTGGGATAAGGTTAGGACACTTATCATTGTAGTAGGAATTTGGCTTCCTAGAACTATTATGTCTGTGTTGCTTGTTGCCCCTCTTTTTGTCCTATCCATTTATTTCGAAAGGAATGATTAGTTGTGTCTCTATTTTACTTTTTTTTTATACTCGTCTTGTTATTAGTAAGTTGTTGTCTTTGGTCAAAAGTTTCTATAAAAAGAGCCACTGAAGCTTACTGGAATGAAACCTCCTTATTCAATTACCTCTTGTCTTTACTCCACTCTCTCAATTAATCAAAATGCCCTCCATCTACTTGTACAAAAAAATAATTCGACACTTAAATTAATATTTAAAGAAGAAAGATTTATTTATTATATATGGTGAAGTATATGCACTAAGAAGTTTAAAAGAATAAAGCAATCTATTTCAATGACTGTCAATTCACATTGTGATTATGATTCCCTCCTCGTTAGAGGATTAATACTTTTGTAAAATAAGAGTTAATTCTTTTTCACAATTGTTAACATAGATATGTATTTTAATTAAATAATGATTAAACGAAATTAAGTTATTTTTAAAGACTTTTTTCTATTATTCGTGGTAGAAAGAATTTAGTAGGAATCATCTAATTTTTTAGAAATCTTTTTTTTTATATATATTAAATAGAATGAACAATTGAAGTTATATTCAAGTATTACTTAATATATTTTCATTTTCGACAATATTTATGACGTATTTATAAAAATCGCGGATTGGGAAAATGAATTATGCAATGGGAGAAATGATTGGCCTTTCAAATCCCAAGAGTGCGTTTACTGGGATTTGTTTTTAAATAAATAAAAAAATTGAGCAGCATGCGTCAACTAGTTAGACAGTTGAAAATCAACCCAACACCATTAATTGTTATAAATTCAAGAGCCATTTCTTTTATATTTGATAGAGAATCGCCAAAATAACTGAAGTGGCTTACAAAATTTAATCCATATTATTATAAAAACCAATTTTGAGATAAATAATATTATACTTTTCAAATATTATTACAAAAATTTATATTTTAAATAAAAATAACCATTAAATGATAAAATAAAATAATAAATAAATTTAAAATTACATTATTTTACTATTTAATAATTAACTTAACACAATAATTTAAAATAAAAATTTTAAAATAAAATTTAAAAAATATAGTATTACTCTTTTGAGACAACCATTTGATCCTAATGAAAAATATCAGGCATTTCTTATGCCCTGTTGAAGATACTCGACTCAATTCCGTTTCTCTGTGTGAACAAATGCTTTCATTGGCATCTGTAGCTTGCTTCTTGATACCTGTTCAAGTAAATTAGGACACGTTGTATGGAAAGGATGTAAGCTCTTAATGTCACTGTCCAAGCCAACTAACACAACTAAATTAACTATATTCCATCCGGGTGTAATATGTTAGTACGAATTGTTAAGAAAATCAAGCCCATCAATTTTAAATACAATATAAGACAACATCTGAAGGCATGAAACATGCTATGTCAGTTGACCAGTAAATCATATAATGATTTCAATATTACTTTCATGCTTCAATAAAATAAAATCAGTCTTAACTCCAAGATTTAATTCTATAAATACTAATAGTGCAAGGCCTTTTCCGCAAGACAAACACACAGCTTAAATAGTTTATATTCAATAAAGATTCAAGTATCTTTATCATTCAATGGCTTCCCTCCAAAACTCTGACTTTGAAAACCAAATTCCAGCTGAGCTACTTATAGCTCGTATTTCGCAAATACATGCTAGCATTTCCAAGCTCGAGTCTCTGAAGCCCTCAAAGCAAGTCAATAGCCTCTTCACTAGCCTTGTGAAATTATGCACCTTCCCTTCTGCTATAGACATTCAGAACTTACCCAAAGATGTGCAAAAGATGCGCCAAAATCTCATAGTTTTATGTGGTCGAGCTGAAGGCTTGCTGGAGCTAGAGTTTGCAACATTTTTAACCAAAATTCCTCAACCCCTAAACAATCTCAATCTCTTTCCTTATTATGGAAACTATTTCAAGTTAGCCGATTTGGAATATCAAATCCTCAATGAAAATGGAGTGGGGCAACCCAAAAAAGTGGCCTTCGTGGGTTCGGGTCCAATGCCTCTCACTTCTATTATAATGGCTAAACATCACATGAAATTCACTCACTTTGATAATTTTGACATTGATGTGGCGGCCAATGATGTGGCAAGTGAAATTATTGCTTCGGACGTTGAGTTCGAGAAGAGGATGAAGTTTCTGACCTGCAACATAATGGAAGTGAAAGAGAAGCTAGCAGAATATGATTGCATATTTTTGGCAGCTCTTGTTGGGTTGAGCAAAGAAGATAAAGTGAAGATTATTGGACATATAAGAAAGTACATGAAGGATGGAGGGAATTTGCTATTGAGGAGCGCAAAAGGAGCAAGAGCATTTTTATATCCAGTGGTGGAGGAGCATGACTTGTTGGATTTCGAGGTTCTCTCAATCTTCCATCCCAATAATGATGTGATCAACTCGGTTGTTCTTGCTCGCAAGCCTCTCTTTTAATCAAGCATTTGCAATCTGTTGTTGGTTCTGTTATTTGGGTCGGGTTCTTCTAAATACTCAATCTTGTTGGTTGTAAGTATTTACAATTTGTGCATCGTTTCTCTCTTTGTTTTAATTTCTCTTCTCCGGAGGATTATTTCTGATGAAAGATACTCTGGGTAATAAGTCATTTGTTTTTGATGTAGTATCATTGTGATTTATATGTATGGCGAGTTTCTTTGAACTTTGATCATTGGTTCATTAAGGCTGCATGCCCTCTAATATGGAAGTTGTTCAACTAAAAACTTCTTGAGAATTTTATTTCTTCGCAATTAGAATTCTCTCTTAATCGAATTAGTAAAAAGAATGATTTTTATAGTCTAATTTCTAATAGACTTAACGTTATTATTTATATTCTTAAAAGGGCATGCATTAACATTAGTCATTTGGCGATGGAAAAAAAGTTTAAAATTAACATGATTTCTATATTAAGAACAACCAAAATGATAAATGTGTGCTCTAATTAATTTCAGTGAAGCCAAGATCTTTATTTTTTTTTTGGTTTCTATAACTATCAATCATTCTCAGTTTCCTTATTTCCTTAATATGGGTGAGAGGTTGTATGACTTTTTTTTTTACTTAGAAAATTGTCACATTTTTAACTGTTTTTGAAGTAGCTAATTAATCAACATTTTTTGAGATGAAAATAAGTAATAATTTTTCCAAAAGCAATTAAAGATCTAATGAGTTAATCAAAATAAAAGCATAGACACATGTCGATTTCGTTCCTCTTACCAATTACTAATAAGTGGCTAGATGTAAAACTTAAAATTAAATTTTGTTCGCTTCAAAATATTGTGAGTTACATTCCGATTTCATTGCCTTTCGAAATTATGAAAATTAATAGTTTAATTCGTATGTTTTTGTTGAATAACTCACTAAGTCTCTTACCTTTTGAAAATATTCAATTATGTTATTTTTTACTATTATTTTTATCCTTGAAACGTGATAATTTTTGTCTCTAAAAGTCATAATTAATAATTTTTAAAATGTTGGGAACCTAATAAGTAATTCAATAAAAATATAGGAATTAAAGTGGTTGTTCCGCCTTAATTTTAGGAGTCTAACCCAAGTCTAAAAACAGAGGTCCCCACCCCTTTTAGGAAGTCTATCAAAATTAGGGAATAAATATATATCTTAAATCATAAAATTATTGACTCTTAAATTAGGAAATTAAATCATGAGATTAATGAGAATTGATTGGGATTAATAAGGATTGATTGAAATTGATGACATACCTAATAAGACTCAACTTTATCATAAAAATAAAAGAAAATTTTAAGAAATTAAGGAGGCCAATTTTTCTCTCAACCAAGGGCTACCCACTAAGTGAGCTTCTTTGTATTTCTCTTCTCATTATATCTTCTTTGTAATGGCAATGGTGCCTTATACCACTATTGTAAAAAGGTTATTTTATAATGCATGTGACTTATACCACTATTGTAAAAAGGTTATTTTATAATGCATGTGAGTGAGTTTAAAGCTCATTAAAGTGTATGTAAACTCGAATTGGATTAAACCATTATATATTAGTGTCCATTATTCTATCTCTATATTTTTTCTCTATCTAAGCGTTTCCAACAATCAAAATAAAATTTATCTTGTTAACTTGATTATCGTCTAAATTTCTGGCTCAACAATTTGGTGCGATGAGTGGAAAATATAATAAAAAGTCATAAAGGTTAACAACAGAAAGATAAGTTTTTCATTTTGATTTACATGCCAATATTTGATTTCACAATGATATGTCTAAATTTTATAAATTCTTTTGAGTAATATCAATTCAGTTCATATGCTAATCCTTGGATTTTTGAATTGATTTTGTGGCAGAACAATCTTTGCCACAAAAAAAGGGACAAGCTACCAAAATTCTTTGCCAAAACAAAAATAGAGACAGGAGGTTGTTGCTCACCCTTCGTAAGAAGACAAAAGACTGATTAGGTAAAAGGGGAAAAGATCGAAAGTTGCTCAGCCTATGTATTTTGTTGTAAAGAAAAAATTGTCAAAAGAAACAAAAATCATAAAAAATGTAGAAACCAAGAGGTAAAAAAAGAAAACCTTCTCAGAGCTGTATTTGGTGCTCAAGAGTTGAGTTTTTAATATATATAAAAAAAAGAAAAGAATATCGCAAAAGATCCCGAGAATGGAGGTTAGGCGCAAGTGCCTCCAAAAACAAAATTGTCAAGTGTGTCTCCTCATGAGAAAAAAAATAAGAAAAGAGGAATTAGCATTGGAAGAGTTGTTTCCTTGAGAGAAGAACCCAAAAATTTGTATGAGAGCACTCTGTAGAAAAGGTTTTCTCGGGTTCTAAAAAAAAAATTGAAAAAGCACAATTGCAAGACCTCGTTGAAAAGAACAAAAAAGAGAATGTAACGAAAAAAAGGTGTAGAAGAACAACAAAAAAACAAAAACAAAAAAAAGGAAGTGCCGAGCACAAGTAGAGGCATAACTAAGGGCTTTATTTGTTCAATCCCCTATAGTTTTAAAAATTACAATGGCTAAAAAATTACAATTTTAGCCATTGTAATTTTAAAAATTTTTAGATAAACCCCTAACAGAACTTGACTTTCTACAATTTCTTCACCACAAACCCCAAGCTCTTAAACTCTATTTGAGTACAATCAATTAGGCTCTTAAGGAACCATTAACTTTTCACCAATAACCCTAAGCACCTAAACGCCACTCGAGTAGAACCACTCTAGCTTTTAAGGAGCCTGACCACCTAAAATTCACCCAAGCACAACCACTTTGGCTCTTAAAGAGCCAAATCGCTCAAACTTTCACCAAGGACCCCGGGTCAGTCATTTAGGCTCTTAAGGAGCTCGACCACCTAAACTTCACGCGAGTACAACCACTTTGGCTCTCAAAGAGCCTAACCGCTTAAACTTTCACCGAGGACCTTGAGTCGGTCACTTAGGCTCTCAAAGAGCTTGACCACCTATGTTCTAACCTATGACCCCGAGTCGGTCACTTAAGCCATCCTACAAGACCATTGTAAGCCCTCATGCAAGGGTGTTGTATGCTCTCATACAAAGTCGTCATAAGTCATCATACAAGACTACTGTAAATCCTTATATAAGACCTTATGTGGGGGATCGACCGCAATAAGAAGATTTTGGGAGGGAACCGGCCCTATAGAATAATTTACAAATCCTTGTATGGGGGATCAACACTTATAAGAAGGTCTTATGAGGGGACCAACCTTATAGGATAATTTACAAGACATTTTTAGGCTACATAAGCCATTATTAAGGCTATGTATATCATTCTTAAGGTCACGTAAGCCCTTCTTTGAGGTTGCATAAACCCTTATTCGAGGCCGCATAAGCCCTTACCAAGGTCGACTACTACTAAAGCTCCTCAAGACTGACCATAAAATCTCAAAGACTGAGATACAAAATTGACCTGTGCATATAAAAATAAATTAACTAAGCTTGACCCAAGCACAAAATCAGGACAGGCTGAAGACTCACATTACTTAAACACCTAAGACCAATACGAAATCTAATGGTAAATCTCTTAGCCAAATTGACACGTTTAGAATATAGGAGTTTATTTTCAAGTGCAGGATTGTCAAAATAATAAATAACCTGATGAGAACAAGGTTGATCCACAAGGAAGTGGAATTAAAATTACAAACTATAAGTACTTTAAAGATAATTAAAGCAATATAAGATGTTTACAAATAATAATTTAATTAACCAATTAAAATAAAAGCTAAGGTAAGGTTTGGGGATCCACTTTTGGCATATAAAATAAGAATATATTCAACTCTTTTTATAACTTAATTAGAATCCTCACACAAAGGAGGTTCTAATAAGAAGATATAACAATTACAGTTTATTGCCATTTATATATTAACTTGTATTTATTTATTTTAATTATTATACACTAAATCTTATAAATGGGTTCAAGTATTTATTATGTCAATCTTTATATTTGTCTACAATAAATCAAGACTCCCACTTTACAAAAAAGCGTATCTATGCCAAATCTTGTAAATAGTTTCAAGAATTTATTGTATCAACTATAAAAATTGTCTATAATAAATCAAGATACATCAATTTACAAGAAATGATATTAATATTACAAACAAAATAAAGACATCATATATAATTTTGCATAACTTAAGAATAAAATATTAAATTCATGAATAAGAGTTAAGTATTTCTTATTACCTTACTAAGAGTTTTACCCTTTCATCTTAGCAAAAAGAAAATTACTTGGATATAATAAAACTAAAGAAAAAGAAAAGATATGGAAGAAGAGATAATATGACTATAGAATAGTAAATAAGAGAAATAATACTACAAAGAGATAATACAAAAGACAAGTGTTTTGAACTAAAATTTAGCACTCTAATTACATGCTTTAGGCATAAACAGGCCACTTATTTATAAAAAAATATGGATAAATCAAGATAAATGAAAAGGGAACCACTTGGATGATAAAAATCAAGAAGGGTGGCAACTAATTTGCATTGATTATCATTAATGCACCCATTTGATTGTCCAATTTAGAATTGATGTAGTTCAAATTAGCTTTCACTTAAATTATCAAAGTTGTAGATAGGTCTCATATCTTTTCAAATTAAGTTGTATTATACCTATTAGATACATATTTCTATGGTTATAGGCCAAATACTGATGACTATTAAGACTATGCTTGTACTGCAAATCAGTTTTGTTCTAGGCTATTTTTACCTTTTAAACACTCGAATTTCAAATGCCATATGAAATATAATATGCTAGCCCACTGAGTCAGCTCTTCATAGGATCAAGAATCAAGTGTACTGCAGGATCAAGAATTGAGTTGTATTATACCTATTAGATATGTATTTATATAGTTATGGGCCAAATACTAATGACTATTCAGACTAGGCCTGTACTGTAGATCAGTTTTGTTCTATGCTATTTTCACCTTCTAAACACTCAAATTTCAAATGCTATGTGAAATATAATATGCTAACCCACTGAGTCAACTCTTCATAGGATCAAGAATCACTTCAATTGGATTCCTAGGTAGAAAGGTATGCCCATTCTACCGAACCTACCACAAAATAGTTAAAAGCTAATTAAGTATAATATTGTAAACATACTTAAGTTAGGGGGTTAAAGACACTAATGATACAAAATAATGATGTAAAACCCTTATTAAATGTATAATTTCAAGTGTTCATCATAAACTACAATAAAATTTTTAGTATTAATAAGTTAATACATCTTCTAGCCTAAAAGGGCGATCCCTATCCCTTTTAAGAGCCTAGACAAATTAAAGAATAAATACATCTCTTCAATCAAGGAATTATTGACCCTTAAATTAGAAAATTAAATCCTGGGATTATTGAGAATTGATTGGGAGTAATGAGAATTGATTGAAATTGATGACATGCTTAATAGGACTCAACCCTACGATAACTATAAAAGAATGACATTTTAAGAGATCAAGAGGCCAATTTTTCTTTTAATCAAAGGCTACCTACTATATGAACTTCGTTGTATTTATCTCCTCATTATATTTTTTTTTGTAATGGCCATGTTGCCTTATACCACAGTCATAAAAAGATTACTCTATAGTCCTTGTAAGTGAGCCTAAAGCTCGGTAAAGTGGATGTCAGTCCGAATTAAGCTGAATCACTACATATCGATATCCATTATTCTCTCTATATCTTTATTTTTGTCTCTACTAAAGTGTTCCCAACGAAAAAAATAAATGTAACTCATTCAGTTAAGAGTCATCCGAATTTCTAGGTTAATAGTGGTAATTTTCCTATAAAATTTGAAGATAACATATTCATTTGGTTCCTTACCATTTTACTTTGTAAGTGGTTAGATAAACGTCTCACTTCAAAATATTATGGGTGGCATGTCAATTTCATTCCTTTACAATACATTTTCGTAAGTGGCCAAATAACCATTTCTTTTCGTAGTTAGAGAAGTTGTAAGTACTTAAATACGATCTATACATGCTTCAATAATCTTAAATAATATATAGATCAAATGAAAAAATAAAATGGATTACTAACCTCTAGCCATTAATTCTTAAAAGAATTGCTATATTTGAATTATGTGTATGGCTGTTCTAAACCTTGTTTGATCTCTAAAACGATGGCATGTTTTGGTATATAATTCAAGGTCATAGGCTTAGATACCCTTAATACATTTTCAAACCATTTATGAACATCTTCCTATCATAGATATTTATAGTTGGTTATTACCTCCTATAACTCCAAAAATTGAAACACGAGATAGTTTTTATATGGTGGTTACTTTCCTAAAACAATGAAAATATTGGACAACTTTTGGTCCATGAAAGAATGTGGCCAACATTCTCCTAGTTGGTCCATATATTCCACTTTATATGATATCCACAATCTCTTGATTTTTATACTTAAGAAATAAAATACTTGAATCATGGTGATAGGTTATCTAATAATGAGTATTATCTTTCATGCATTACAATACATTATGTCTCTTAAATGTTAGCCCATATATGGTAATACAACGTAATGAATAAACTCTATGTCTATTCTAGATCTAAACATTAATGATATTTCTCAAATTTGTACACAACTGAGAATCAATATGTGAAAATATCATAATATAAATAGAGTTTAATTATAAATATGCTTATATGATGAAAATCATACAAAAGAACCAAGTTAGTTCTATCTACATAATCCTTGAATTTTAATGGTGGTATGCCTTTTGTCAAGGGATCAACAATAATCAATTCAATGCTAACGTGTTCAATAATTATTGTCTTTTCTTTAACATTTTCTTTTATGACTAAATACATGATGTTGATGTTTTACTTTGACTTTGACTTTGACTTTTGTTATTTTTTTCTATAAGAAATGCAGCTGAATTGTCATATTATATCCTTAGTGGCCTAGAAATCGAATCCACAATTCTATGCCTATATATGAAACTCTTCATCTGTACATCATGCAAGGTGGCCTCAAAATAAGATATGAACTCAGCGTCCATAGTGGAAGTAGCAGCCAAAGTCTGCTTTGCACTCTTCTAAGATATAGCTCCACCGACAAACATGAAAATATATTAAGATATTTATTTTTGTGAATCAACATAGTTAGTAAAGTCTAAATCAAAGTAACTAATTTCCTTTCAATTATCAGTCCATCTATACATAAGTATGTAATCTTTTGTCCCTTAAAGGTACTAATCTTCTTATTTATAGCTCTCTAGTGGTCCACAATTGGATTACTTTTATATCTTTCCAACATTCTAAAAAAAAATGCAATATTAAACCTTGTGCAGACATAAGCATACATCATGCTTTTAATAACATAAGCATATAGAATTATCCTTATTTGTTCCCTTTCAAGATCATTTTTCGATCACTAGTTCAAATTGAATATGTCACCCTTAAAAATAAAAGCTATATTTAGTGAACAATCTTTCATCCAAAACCTTTCGAAAAATTTATTGATATAGGTTTCTTGAAATAGACCCAAAGTACCTCAAAATCTGTCACTATATATCTTAATGCTAATGACATAAGATGCATCACCCATATCCTTCATGTCAAAGTTTTTAGAGAGATATTATTTTACATCATGTAGCAAACCCTTGTCATTGGTTGTAAGTAAGATATTATGCACATATAGAATAAGAAAATAGATTTTACTCCCACTGATCTTCTAGTATATACATTGATCTATGATGTTCTCCACAAACTCAAATAAAGAGATAACATCACAAAATTTTAAATACCATTGACGAGAGGCTTGTTTTAGTCTATATATGAATTTCTTGAGTTTGCATACCAAATGCTCACCATTACTAAAGAAACATCATTCTAGTTGCTTCATAGAAACCTCTTCCTCTAGATTTCTATTGAGAAAAGCCATTTTCACATCTATTTGTTACAGCTCTAAGTCAAAATAAGTAACTAATGCCATAACAATATAAAAAGAATCTTTCTTGGATACAGGAGAGAAGGTCTCCTTGTAGTCAATTCATTCATTTTGAGTGAATTCTTTAGCAACGAGTCTTGCTTTATGTCTCTCAATATTGCCCAATGAGTCTTTATTTATTTTAAAGGCCCATTTATATCCTCTGGCTTTTATACCATTAGATAACTCATTAAGATCACGTACCCTATAAGATGTTATAGAATTCTTCTCATTTTTCATGGCATCGTACTATAAATTTAATTCTTTACTACTTATAGCTTCTGAAAATATTTCAAGATTATTTTCAGCTCTAATATTATAGTCTAATTCTTGTACATATACAACATAATCACTAGGAATTGCTGATTCCCTTGCTCTTATGGATCTTCTTAATATTGTACCAACATTTTTCTCAGGAACACGTCATTCAACTAGTTGTTTAACAATTTATGGAAATTTTTGAACAACTTGATCTACTGAATTGTTATGAATAGTTTGTAAAAATTCAATAATTGGTTACACAACACTCATTTGAAATTAAGGATGTTATGAATGACAATCTATCTACCACTTGAGGTAAAAGGTTGAGCATTAATATGATCTCGTTAAAAAAAATTATCCTAAGATTAATTTCTCCCACTAATCAAGTTAATTTAAAGAAATTTTGCATTTCTTGATTCCACAATCTTAATGTTGTGGAATAGAATGTAGAATCTGTACCCTTTAGATCTTTTGGTATATCTAATGAAATACCCACTAATGAATTTTGGGTCTAGTTTCTTCTCTTGTGGGTTGTAAACTCTTACTTCAGATAGGTAACCCTAAAATGTGTATATGTCTCAAATTCGGTTTCCAACCTTTCCATAGTTCAAATTGTATTCTTTGGACTACCTTAGTTGAAACTCGATTTAATATATACGCTGTCATTTCAGGAACTTTATCCATAAGGATTATGAAGCTTGGAGCTAGTAAGCATACTTTGTACCATGTTTATTAATGTTCAGTTTCTTCTTTTAGCCACACCATTCTGGTATAGAGAACCAAACATGGTATTATTGGGCAACTATCTTATGGTTTTGAAGAAATTTTGTAAATAGACCAAGTGCTTATCCATCCTAAGTATATTTACCATAATATTTTTTTACTTTATCTATTCTCATTATCTTAATTTTCTTTCTGCATTGTTTCTCTACTTCGGCCTTAAAACCTTAAAGGCATCAAGTGCTTCATTCTTGTTATAAAGAAGTAGAGATACACGTATTATAAGTAATCATCTATGAAAGAGATGAAATATTTTGGACCAAGCAAGTCCATGTTTGGACTATAAATATCTAAATGTATGATCTCTAATATGTTTGTGCTTCTCTTAACACCTTTCTTAGACTTGTTGGTCTGCTTTCCCTTAATACAGTTTACATAAATATCAAAATAAGTTAAATCTAAAGTACTAAGTACTCCAACATTTACTGATCTCTTAATAATTTCCATGGAGATATGTCTCAATCATCAATGCCACAACATTGATAAATCTTAATTCATAACACACCATTTAATTTAAGTGTGAACATGCGTAGCATTATAAGTAGTATCACTTTGTAAATTAATATAACAAAAGTCCTCAAACAATGTACCATTTTCAACAAGATCAGATTTATAAAATAAACTAAAAGATGTATCTAAAACGTTGAAGGAATAACCCAAAAGTACAAATCTTGAAACTAAAATTAAATACCTAGAGAAACTTGGAATATAAAAATTTCTTTCTTAAATTTAAAACTAAAATAGATGTTCCAATAGCCTTCACATATGAAAGTATCTTGTTTCTAAGATAGATGTACTCTTTACTTCTCACTGGCATCCTTAGGTTTTGCATACTCTATAAGAAATTTGAAATATGAATTGTAAAATTAGAATTAATCCACTATGTGTTATAAATAATATAAATTATATTAGATCATAACAAACAAATGAGATTGGATTACCTTTCTTCTTAAGCTATTTCTAAAATTTGGTACAATCCTTCTTCATGTGTCCTTTATTTTTACATAAGAAACACTTGGATTCCTTTTTTATTTCACCTTGGGGTGGTATTTTACCTTTTCTTTTCTATTTGGCTTGTTTATGGCTTTTTCCTTGTGTTGCCATTAATACACTCTCACCCAATTGTATTACCATCCTTCTTTCCTCTTAAACACATATGATATGAAGTTCATTGATTGACTATTTATCTTTATGTGTGTTATAGGATATTTTGAAGGGTCTATATTATTGTGGAAGTTTGTACAATATATAGTGCATAAAAAAACTGAAATATCTCAATCTTAAGAGTCTTTAATTTAGTCATAATGTCCCTTATTTATAGGGTATGCTCATACACATCTCTCACACTGGTGAACTGTAAGGATGAAAACTTCATAATCAATATACTGGCAAGTGTAATCAAGGTGTTGGCAAGTGCCTTATCTGAAGTCTCAAATTGTTCATCAATAGCCTTCTATAATGCTCAGACATTGTTATGCCAATTAACTGAATCACGAATATCAGTAGAGATCTTAGTCTTTATGAATATCACACTGAGGCGATTGAATTGCTCTCATCATTCATAAAGAGCAATTTCATTTAGAGTGTTGGTCATAGTAAGGAATGGTTTATCTTTTCTAATAGCATAATTAATGTCCATCCACCCTAAATGAAGGAGAATTCTCTTCTTCCATTTCTTATAGTTATCACCCTTTAGTTCAGGAATATCACATCTTATATTAAAAAATTCTTAAGTTGCAAGACTGTACAAATACATGCTTATAATTCAAATTTTAAGACTAATAGACATATATCATGTTTACTAATGTAAAATATATTTCAAATTTATGAATCTAGTGACATAAAAAAGGCTTGTGGACTAAAATTTTAATTCAATTAGATCCATTTATCTTCATGATAAAACTATCAAATTATGTTCTTTTTCCTAATACATATGGGTAAATTAGGAAATATAATCTATATTCTATCCTAATTAATCATATAAATATAATGAAAATTCTTGTGCGATAAGATTTTTTATATCAGATATGATTAACCACAATTAATGTTATTTTTCTATATGTGACCGTAAAACATTTAATACATAATTTTGTATAGCTAAAGATATTGTGACTAATTCTTAATTAATTAAAATTATATAGATCACTAGACATTTAATTTTATTCACAAAAATTGTTCATATAAATTGCATTCAACAATAAACATTATTTACAAATATGGCCATTTCAACTTTATGTACTAAAATTATTTTACTCTAATTATATGCATAAAAAAAATAATAAACTATACATACAAAAATTATCATAATTTAAGCAAAACAATAAACTAGACATACAAAAATTATCATAATTTAAGCATATAAATATCCAAAATCTTAATTTCATAAATTGATCTTCACGAAAATGCCACATTTATAAATATTTGTTTATTCACCATATATATTATTCATAAAAAAAATTTGAATGTATCAACATGCAATTGAATAAATGATACTTACAATATTAACTATGAAATTGATGAACAAAATGAATAAATAAGTAAATATTTGAATCAAATTAGGACATATTTATAAATCCCACAAAATTTTCTAGCGAAACTGTAATTATCAAAATATAAGTTTTGTTATAGGGCACATTTGCAAAATTGTGAAAATATTCTATCCAAAATGAAATTAATCAAAATTTGGAGGGGTTGGGGTAAAAAAACAACTCTATTGGCCCTATTTAAAATTTTGAAAGTATTTTGGCCAAAACAAAATTTACTAAAAGCTAGAGGGGTAAATAAAAAAGTACAACTAACATGTCATTTTTCTCGAGGGGTTAGTAGCCAATCAACATGTTTAAAAAATGCCTTTAGTGCACTCTAATGACATGTTATCTGTCCAACGGCTGCTAGACAACATGCCATCTAAAGTCATCTTCAACTTTCAGTCGACTTATTTGACACGAATCTGACCTATTTTCAGCTTGATTTTTAACTTGGTTATTTGTAAAACCTTCTTAATGCCCAATTCAATGTTTCAAATCACAAAAATTGTTACAATTTCAATTTCCTAATGATATTTTACATTATTTTCATTAAAAAAACTCTAAATAACAATTTTGAAATCAAAAACCAATTTCGACTAATTAGCCATATGTTTTTTCTCATATTACATACACATCACGGCAAAGTTATAACATGCTTTGATACCAACTACAAAAGCACTTAAATTGCAAGCACTATTTAAGATTATTGAATAACATATAGATCAAATGCGAAAATAAAACAGATTACAAACCTCTGGCTAGAAGCTTGATAGAGTTGCTATATCTGAATAATGTGTTTGGCTCTTCTAAATCTCGTGTGATATCTAAAATGATTGTGTGTTTTTGTGTATAAGTAAAGATCATAGTGTTGAAGTCGGCCCAAAAAGTGACAAATGAGCTTTTTCACTTTGTGTATAAGTAAAGATCATAGTTATTGTATATGTTGCTATTTACTTTGAATATGAGTGGATTTTTAAAGCAATGTTTTATATTTTATCTTAGGATGTTGCTATTTATGTTGATAAATATAGACCTAATGAATTTAGTAGCGTTGTACTATTGAATTATATTTTGCAGGAGCTTAGTAATTGAATAGTGCATCATAGTGAGAATTATAAAGTGGAAGCACACTTAACTTAGTTTAGGGGTAGATTACAATTAGAGGATGACACAGATATTGAACTACTATTTGAGTTTTGTCATCTAGAAGGATTGACAAGACAGATATTACCATAAAAGCTGTGCCTCTAGAGGTAATACATATTCCACTACTAGATGGTTCAAAGTTTAGGAATCCAGAATATAGAGAGGAGAGGGATAATAAATTTACTCAGTTTTCATGCACCACCCAATGCCATTCATCACCACATTCACCTCAGTAAGGAACACAGCCTCAAATGCACCCATCTCAATATGATACACCCTCACAACAACCTCAAATGCACCTATTATAGTTTAATACACACTTGTCACTCTTTGAAACACATACCTCGGATCCTGCAATGCATTTATGCCAGCCTGATACAAACTCACGACAGCCTGATACATATACCTCAGGTCATGCAATGCACCCACCCCAGTTTGATACAAGCTCACCACAGCCTGATACACACACCTTAGGTCCAGCAATACACCCATCTCACTATGAGGTTCAAACATACCCAACACAACTTGGTACACTTGGGGTTTTCCACTTTGATGTAGATGCAGATAAGATGTTCCATTTCTCAGATAGGGAGAAAAGTGATAAGGAAAATGGTAAGGGTTCTATACAAGGCCCATCCGAGGGATTAGTTAATGATGATGTAGAACAATATCAGCCAGATGATGATGATTTTATCTTTAGCTCATCTGAAGATGAGGACCCAGCCTGTAATATTCTATAAAGATCCATGAAAAAGTATAGGTAGAAAAATTAAGAGAGCCAGTGTCATTTGAAGTTGGTCACTCCTTTGTAAATATAGAAAAATTTAGAGATGCATTGTCAAAGTGTATTATCCAATAAGGGTTTACTGCAAAGAGAGTGAAGAGTGAGCCCTTAAAAGTCATTGTCAAATGTGTTGCAGAGGGTTGTCCATGGAATACACATACTAGTAAGTTAAGGATGGAGATTTCTTTATGGTAAGAAGTCATACCTTTAGGCATACATGTCTATAAAGCTAGAAAAAAACCAATAGAGGCCAAGTCATCATCGATTGCCTAAGAGTTTGGAAATTTGGTCAGAGTCGTGCATGATGTTAAGGCTAAAGTTAATGAGCAAGAACTATTACAAAAGTATAGAGTCACTGTCAATAGACTTACAATATCTAGAGCAAAGATAAAGGCCTTAGATATGCTTGATAAGGACCGTAGTTGTCTTATTCCTTGTTGCATAAATATGCCCATATGATTATGAAAACAAACTCTTGTGTAGTAGCCATTATTCAATCAGAATCAATTCCCAGTAAACCTGAATCAATTCCCGCTAATACTTTATTTAAGAGGATTTTATAACCTTTCCTTCACAGAAAATAGGATTTTTTTAAATGGGTGTAGACTATTTTTAAGATTAGACGGATGTCATCTGAAAGGGAAATTGTATGGTATCCTATTGTCTATTATTTTTCTAGATGCCAATATGGCATATTTTCATTATCTGTGGATGTGTGTGAAGCTAAATGTACTGATAATTAGTGTTTTTTTTTTGAAAAAATTATTTATTTGATTGGATATTAAGAGAAGAGGTTGATTACCTTTATGAGTGATAGACAAAAGAGCCTGTTGGATGCTTTGCATATATACTAGCCAAATTCTAATACTAAGTGGTGTGCTAGGCATTTATATACCAATTTTAGAATTCATTGGCCTAGTTTACATTTGAACAATCTATTCCGGTGTGCAGTAAGAGAGAGAAAGAGACAAACACTAGTTTAAGATTTATTGGTAAAAAAATCAAAGAAATAAATGTGCAAGCTTATGATTGGCTAGTGAAGTTATCACCTGACAAATGGTTAAGAGATGGTTTGATCCCAATGTTAAATCTGACCATGTTACAAACAATTTAACTGAGGCTTTTAATGGTTGCTTACTGAAGGAAATGGCACTACCCATACTGACTCTACTTGAGCATTATATGAGGAAAGTGATGGTTAGAATACAAGAAAGGTACCAATATGGCCAGTCATGAAAATGAGACATAGTGCCATTTGTCAAAAAGAGAATTGAGAAGTTAAGGTATCAAAGTAGATAGCTCAGGATATTGAATGCAAAAAATGGTTTTTTTCTTTTGAAACATTAGACCCCAAGAGGGCTTATTTAGTTAATATAAATGATAGGACTTGTAAGTTCTTTGCATAAAAAGTGAGTGGGGTGCTATGCAAACATGCAACGAGGGTAATTCTTGATTAGAAGGTGATAAGGGCAAATTTGTCATATATTTTCTCATGTTTTTATTATTGATATTTTATTATTTTATGAGAATAGATGGCTATTTATGTGCATTATTATTATTTATAGGGACTTGAACGAAATTTAAAGAAAGAACGCAAAAGGAGCGAAAACAGGGACTAAAATGCAAAGTTTTCAAAGTATGTGTCCATCGCCCCAGCGCCACAAGGATTTTCGCCCCAGCGCTGAAATAGTGATCGAAATAAGAAAAACGACTTGCTTAAGTCGCGTATAGCGCCCCAGCGCCAGAAATTCACCGCGCCAACGGTGAAGCCGTTTTCATGCAGCGCCCCAGCGCCAAGATCCCACCGCTCCAACGGTGATAGCTTTTTCACGCGTCGCCCCAGCGACAGATGCATAGCGCGCCAGCGGTAGTGCGAGTCCTAGTCCGACGAGAATTGAGATTTTCAAGCTCAAATCAATCCCTATATAAAGCCACTCGTCCCCAACCTTCAAGGATGAATCCAAGACGACCCAAGAGCACCAAGAATACAGAGAATGAGTCTTGGAGAGCAATAGAAGCTTAATTGAAGCAACTTTAGAGAGAGATACAAGACGTTCTTCGGCATCAAGAGTTCCTAGGCAGCGCAATTAAGAGCAATTCGACGTCTATATCGGTTTGCTAATAATTGTATCATGATTTATAATTATTTCTACTGCTGTTCTCTTGTAGCCATGAGCTAACTTATTTTCTAGGGTTAATATTTGAACTCAATATGTGTGCTTAATTGCCATATCCTTTTAGTATTTAATAAACTTAGTCATTTATTATTTAAATTACTTGTGTTTAATGCTTCAATATATCTGGCCAATATATGGTGAATGAATTGGTAATATTTTGATAAACTCGGAAGAGGAATCAATATATTTAGACCTAGGTAATTTGATGCATGATTGTAGAGTAACATTCAATGTTGCATATGCAAGTTTCAACTTAGGATAGGAATATACCTAATTGGCATGTATGATCAATAAGACCTAATCTTAATGAATCTTAATTTATTACAAGTACCATAGGAATATAGGTATTTGGTAAATTAAGGTATACTTGCATGACCTTGGAAGAGGCTTGTGAATACATTAGTGTCTTGATCAATAATAAAGACTAAGTGAGTTAAATATTAGAGGATTAATCATTAGAAACATATTGAGGGATAATATTAATCCTAGGTTTTCTCTACATTGCTATCACCTAATTTTCTTTACATTGTGTTTTTGCTTTTATATTTCTTACATTCATTCTTAGATTTTTATTTTTCTGAATAATTATTAGGAAGATATAATTTTAGTAATTGGTTAAAAAGAAAGAATTATCCCTGTGGGTTCGACATCCGACTTATTTAGTCTCTTTATTACTTGCATACGATAGTGTATACTTGCACTTAATTTATGATATAGAAATATCGCATCAGAAGGATGACCCATAAAAGTATGTGGACAAGGCTTTTATGTAAAGGTGTTTTTTTGTCAACTTACGAAGGCATGACTAGGCTAATACCCAACAAGTGTGCCTAGAATGATGTGAATTTGCCCAACGTAAATCCACTACAAGTTAAAAGGTTTATCGGGAGAGCTAAAGGGCAAAGAATGAGGGATCCAACTGAACTTTTCAAGGCACATAGATCATTTGTTATCAAATGTAAAACTTATAGGGCGTTGGGGCATAATACCAAGATATATGGATAAAGTAGGATAGATTTTGTAAGTACACTATTTTATTTTACTATTTTATGATTATTTCTTAATTATTTGTCATGCATGGGAGAGGCTCAGCAGTAGGAACTTCCTCAACAGAAATGAGAGCAGCGATGAACACTTGAAATCATACATTTAATAAAGGTTTTACATCATTGTTTTGTATTACTAGTGTCATTAACCTCCTAAACTTAAGCATGTTTACAATATTATACCTAATTAGCTTTTAACTATTTTGTATTAGGTTCGGTAAAATAAGTATAATTTTATATCTAGAAATCTAATTAGAGTAATTATTGATCTTGTGAAGAGCTAACTCAATGGTCTAAAATATTATATTTCACAAGGAATTTAGAATTTGAGTGTTTAAAGGTGAAAAATGACCTAGATGAGAACTGATTTATGGTAACAGTCTAATTCAAACAGTCATCAGTATTTGGCTCAAAACTAGAGAAATACATATCTAACACGTATGAGACAACTCAATTTGAAAAGATAAGAAACTTATCTACAACTGTAAGATTTTTAGTGGAAGCTAATTTAGATCACATCAATTCCAAATTAGACAATCAATTGGGTACATTAATGATAATCAATGCAAATTAAGTTGCCACCATTCTTAATTTCTATCATCCAAGTGGTTCCCTCTTCATTTATCTTGATTTATACATATTATTCTATAAATAAGTGGTCTGTTTATGCTTAAAGAATATAATTAGAGAGGTAGATTTTAATTAAAAACATTTATATTTTATATTATCTCTTTGTAATATTATTTTTTTTGTTTACTATTCTAAAGTTCATGTTATCTCTTTTTCCATCTCTTTCCTTTCCCTTTAATTTTATTACGTTCAAGTAACTTTCATTTTTTTTTTTTGTTAAGGTGAAAGGGTGAAATTCTTAACAAGGTAATATAATATACTTAAACTCTTATTTTAGAGTTTAATATTACATTCTTAAGTTAAGCAAATTCATATATGATGTATTTATTTTGTTTGCAATATTGATATCCTTTCTTGAACAGCGGTGTATTTTAATTTATTATATACAATTTTTATAGTTGGCACAATAAATTCTTAAAACTATTTATAAGATTTGGCGTAGATATCCTTTCTTGTAAAGTGAGAGTTTTGATTTACTGTAAACAAGTTAATATATAAATGGTGATGAACTTTAATTGTTATATCTTCCGATTGGAACCTCATTTGTGTGAGGATTCTAATTGAGTTATAAAAAAAGTAGAATAAATGTTTGTTTCATATGTCAATAGTGGATCCCCCCTAACCTTAACATTTATTTTAATAGATTATTTGAATTATTATTTGCAAACGTCTTATATTTCTTTATTTATCTATAGAGTATTTATAGTTTCTAATTTTAATTCTTTTTCCATGTGGATCGACCCCATTCTCATCAAGTTATTTATTACTTCGACAATCTTGCACTTAGAAATAAACTCCTATATTCTGGATCTGTCAAGTTTTTGGCGCCATTGCCAGAGAAGTGAAATTAACTAAGTTTTTTTTATTTTATTTTCATGGAAGACTAAGCCTCCTAACTTACTTTACTTTAATTATTCTTCATTTATTATTTTCATGGACGGCTAGATCTCCTACTCTTTCTTTACTAACTTTTTATTATCTTAATCTAAAATTGACTAATCTATCTTCTAACTATTTATCTAACTTTTATTTTATTATCAGCCTTGTATATTTTATATGCCTTTATTTAATATTTTATTTCTTTTTTTTACACATATTTGTAATATGTATTGTTTTCGTATTTTGTTTTATGTTTTGTATGAGTGGTTGTCTTTGAAATTTTAATTGTCATCGTTTTGTGAAAGGTAATTTCGAAACTTTATTTGATAATTTGTTGGATTCTCCTTCATCTTCACATTCTTCACCAATTAATACCATGATCGATAATTAAATTGAGGGATTCATAAACTTAGGGGACAACCAGTCCCAATATAATGACCATAACCAACCTATGACACTTAGAGAATACATGAACCCTATACAAACCGGTGTACTATTTTGCTTATTTTCTCCTCCAGATGCAATACATTTTAATATTAAGCAGGACATTATCTAACTTTTACCTCTTTTCATGGTTTAAATGTAAAGAACCTTTATCTACATCTAAGAGAATTTGAATAAATGTATAACACATATAATGACCTAAATTACAGCGTGAACACAATTCGATTTAAGCGTTTTATTTTTTCTTTAAAAGATAAAGCTAAAACATAGCTATAAAACCTTAGGTTAGGATCCATCTCTTCATAGGATGAGATGCAACAACAATTTCTTAAAAAAATAAACATTCATCCCCATAAAACAAATTTTTTCAAATAACAATGATCATTTTTGCCCAAAAATCAGGAGGGGCCCTTTACCAATGTTGGGAAAGGTATAAACAATTACTTAATACATGTCCCTGTTATAACTTTAAAACTTGAAGGTTAGTCTCAAAGTTTTACAAGTGCTTAACACCCTAAGTTAGGCAAATGGTAGAAATGATGTGTAAGAACATATAGGGTTACTAGCAAAAAATGCGCAAAATTAGGACACTGTTGATACCTGTAAGACACCTAGCAAAACTCAAACCTCTATATTTAGTGGGGCTATTTATCATCTTAGGGAAGACTATGACCTTCAAACCAAATTAGTATCCCTAGCTAGAAAAGTCAAAACCTTAGAAATGAAAAAATAGGGTCAATTAAATTCTATTCAAGAAATTGTCTTTCACCTCTATGAAACCTATGATCACTCTATAAATAATTGCCTAATTTTGCTTACATTTAGAGAATATGTCTATAAACAAGCCAAAGTTCTAAACACGTTCAAGCGGAAAAACCATAACCCATATTAACAAAACTATAATCTTAGTTAGAGAAATCACCCGAATTTCAGTTAGAGGAATGAAACTCAAGCACAAACTTTAAAACCACCTTTTCCATCACACTAAAATTTTCAAAACTCTCAAGGTTATGCACCATATGTCCTACCTACTAAGAAAAATCTTGAAGAAAATTTGCATGCATTTATTAAAAATGAAGAGTCTATTAATTCTCAAAATGCTTAAACATTTACTGATTTGAAAGATACTCATACTAAATTTGCACCTGCACTGAACATTCATAAAAAGGGAAAATTTTATTCGTAACTGCAACCAAACCCTAAAGAACAACATAGCTCAAATGCATATAGTTCAGGAAGCCAACACATGGATCAAGTTAAAGCGGTTATCACTCTTCAAAATTGTAAGGTTGTTCAAAAATACATCCCTGAACCTCATCAGAATGATGAATTGATCTCTAAGGGTAAGAAAAGCGTTGAACCTACACTTAGTGAAGAAAACACTGAACCCTCACCTACACCCCCATTTTCTCATATATTACGTAATGCTAGGAAGTTGAATTACAATCCTAAAATTTTTAAAATATTTAAATAGGTAAAAGTTAGTATATCTTTCTTGGATGCTATTAAACAGGTTCCCTATTATATAAATTTTTTGAAAGAATTATGCACAGCAAAAATAAAAGTGAATGTGAAAAAGAAAGCATTTTTAGTTGAATAAGTAAGTGCCATTCTTTAAAATAATAATGCTTTGATTTACAAATACCATGTTTGTCTTATAATTTCATGCATTATTAGAAGACATAAAATTGAACAAGCCTTACTTGATCTTGGTGCTAGTGTGAGTTTACTATCATATTCAGTTTATTAACAGCTCAATCTCGGTGAGTTAAAACCAATTTCTGTAACTCTTTTGCTTGCTGCTAGATCAATAAAAGTGCTAAGAAGAATAGTGGAAGATGTTTAAGTTCAAGTCGATAAATTCATATATCCTATGAATTTTATTGTCTTGGACATAAAACTTGTTAAAGAATGTAATTCGATACCTATTATTTTGGGTCATCTATTTTTAGCAACTTCTAGCGCTTTGATTAATTGCAAGAATGGAGTAATGAAGCTTTCATTTGAAAACATGAGATTTGAGCTCAATGTTTTCAATATATGTAAGCAACCACATAAGGAGAATGATGAAAGTGAAAAAGTCAACATGATTGAAACAATTATGAAGGATCATATTGAAAAATAGAATTTTACTTATTCTTTAGAAAATTATTTAGTAAATTCATTTGAGTTAAATATGCAATTAGATCCTAAAATCTCTAACATATGTTCTTTACTTGATTGCATAGGTAATCAAAAATAAAGGATGGAAGCCAAAATTTAAAAAATTACGAGAAAACGAGAATAAACAGAACAAAATTCTAAAGTTGGAGTTGAAACATCTATCTGAAGGACTGAAATATTCATTTCTTGGAGAAAAACAAACTTACCCAGTGGTAATATCTTCTACACTCGCAAGTAAACAAAAAGGTAAATTGATTAAAGTATTGAAAAATCAGAAAAATACAATAGGGTAGACTTTAAAAGACATAAAAGGTATTAATCCTTTGATTTGCACACATGGAATACACCTAGAGGATAATACCAAAACTTTCTAATAACCCAAAGGAGATTAAATCCACATATGAAAGAGGTAATAAGAGTTGAAGTTCTCAGATTACTTGAAGTAGGAATTATCTATCATATCTTAAATAGTAAGTGGGTAAGCCTTACTTAGGTAGTACCAAACAAATTTATAATCACAGTCACTAAAAATGACAAATATGAATTAATACCAACTCAAGTCTCATCTAGTTGAATGATGTCTATAGATTATAAGAAGTTGAACTCTACCACTAAAAAATATCATTTCCTTTACCATTCATTGACCAAGTTTTATAAATAGTATCGGAACATCCTTACTATTGCTTTTTAGATGGTTATTTTGGCTATTATCAAATTTTCATTACACTAGAAGACCAAGAAAATAGAATTTTCATATGGCCTTTTGAGACTTTGCTTTTAGAAGTATGTCATTTGGACTTTTTAATGACCCAGTAACATTTCAAAGATATATGTTAAACATTTTTAGTGACATGGTTAAGCATTATTTAGAAGTTTTCATGGATGATTTAATTGTATTTGAAAATTCTTTAGAAAATTTTCTTGAAAACTTGAGAAATATCTTAAAAAGATGTGAAGAAAAAGGTCTTGTGTTGAATTGAGAAACATGTCATTACATGGTTACTTATGGAATTGTTTTAGGACATATAGTGTCTTCCAAAGAAATTGAAGTGGATAAGGCAAAAGTTGAACTAATTGCCTATTTGCCCCCATAAAAAAAGTCAGAGAAGGCCGATCTCTTTTAGAACATGTTGGACTTTTATAAGAGATTCATAAAAAATTAGTGTTATATCTAGACCTCTTTGTAACCTTTTAGCAAAAGATGTATCATTTGGGTGGACTCAAGAGTGTCAAAATTCATTTGAAAAATTAATTGACCTCTTAACATCTGCTCTTATCATACAATATCCTGACTGGTCTTTACCTTTTGAGCTCATGTGTGATGCTGGTGATTATATTGTTGATGTTGTATTATGATAAAGAAAGGAAAGTAAACCCTATGTAATTTATTATGCATGTAGAACTTTCAACAGTGCATAAATGAATTACACAACAAATAAAAAATAATTACTTGTTGTAATATTTGCATTAGACAAATTTTGTTCGTTCTTAATTAGTTTTTTCACTGTTGTGCTTACTGACCATGCTGCTGTAAGGTACTTAATGTTAAAATATGATGCAAAGCTAAGACTAATTTGATGGATTCTATTGCTTCAAGAATTTAATATCACTATCAAAGATAAGAAAAGAGCTGAGAATGTTGTTGCAGATCACTTATCAAGACTCGTACCAGATTTAACAACAAAAATAACACCCATTAATGACTCTTTTTTTGATGAATTTTTATTTTCTGCTGTTACAATGCCTTGGTATGCTAATATTGTTAATTTTCTTGTGACAGGAGAAATGCCACCTCAATGGAACGCTCAAGACAAAAATAAATTTTTAACTGAGGTGAGAAAGTTTTATTGGGATAAGCCTTATATCCTTAAATATTGTCCTGACCAAATATTTTAAAGATACATACTCGACAATAAGGTAAGTAGAGTTATTGAATTTTGTTATTCTAAAGCATGTGGGGGACATTTCTCATCAAAGAAAACAACTACAAAAATCTTGCAGTGTAAATTTTATTGACCCATTTTATTTAAAGATACATATGCATTTTATAAAACATGTGAAAATTTTCAAAAATTGGGATCTATTTTAAAATAAAATATATTACCTTTGAACCCCATTCTTGCTATTTAAAGCTTTGATTGTTGGGGAATAGATTTCAAGGGACCATTTTCACTATCATTTGAATTTACATATATTTTAGTCATAGTAGATTGAGGCTATTCCATATCACGACAATGACTATAAAATAGTCATGAAATTTGTGAAAACAAATATATTGAGTTAATTTGGAATCACTCGAGCCATTATAAGTTATGGAGGTAAGCATTTTTGTAATTGGGCATTTGAAACATTAATAAAAAAAAATATGGTATTACTCATAAAGTTGCAACCCCTTATTACTCTTAGACAAGTGGACACGTTGAACTAGCTAATAAGGAGATACAACAAATTTTGAAAAAAAACTATAAATCCAAATCACAAAGACTGGTCTTTAAGACTTAATGATGCACTTTGGGCTTATAGAACTACTTTTAAAACTTCATTGGGTATATCTTCTTATAGGCTAGTTTATGAATAATTTTGTCACTTGTAGAACTTGAGCATAAAGCCTACTAGGCCATTAAAACTTTCAACACAAATCTTGATTCTACTGGACAGATACGTAAATTATAAATAAATGAACTTAAAGAATTGAGAAATAATGCATAAGAGATTCAAATATTCATAAAGCTAAAATCAAAACTTTTCATGATAAAAAAAATCCAAAGAAAAACAAATATTGTTGGTCAGAAGGTTTTGCTTTATAATTCTCGGCCTCACATATTTCTTGAAAACTTAAGATCAAGATAGAGTGGCCCTTTTATTGTGAAATATGTTTACCCTTATAGAGCAATTGACAATGAAAATCTTAGAAATTGTAATGTGCTAAGGTAAATAGGCAAAGATTCAAGCCGTTTCTAGAAAACTAAACTCTTTTAGAAGAATTTGTGTTCCTATCTGACCCTTGTTACGAGACCAATTGATCTTTATTGTACATATATATATTTATTTATTTTTCTTCTAACTTTATTTTTTTTCGTACTTGCAGGTTAATTTAGTATTTTTGTGTTAAAATTTTATTTTGCACGCCGGTTAAGTGGCAAATAATGGCACTCCATGATATTTCATGTTAGTTTTGTCAGTTTCCCATAATTACTGATATCTTCTCTTCTTCTATTTCTAAAAATAAATAGATGACATTCTAATGAATTTGAAAAAAATATTTTCTCTTATTACCTCAAAATGCGTTAAAAAAAATTTACCAAGCAAAATATAAAAGAATAAGGTTATTAATGATTATGATATACCTCCTGATGTACGTTGGTTATTTGAAGTCAAAGTTCAATTGGTATGTGAGTTTTCAAACTCATTAATTTTCTACATGTAAAAGCTCTTTTGTAAAAAAGTAAATGGCAAAAAGATTAAGTGTTTGTTACAAGTGTACACGCATGACTTATAATACACATTACCGTACTTTAAGAATGGTGTCTATAAATCGCGAAGATAAAATTAGGTTTATTAAGGATAGCCTGAGTAAGGAGTTGTTAGATGATATCTTATCGACTCTTGAGACATATTTATAGTGGATAGTGCATATTGTAATTTGTGAATTATAGGACATCTTCGTAAAGGAACATAAACGGTACAATCTTGGAAATATGACTTTATAAAACTATGTTGGCTAATTGATAAGAAAATTGAATAGGAAGCCTATCCTAACCCATAAAAGGCATTTAAGTCATTCTGAACGTAAAACCAGAGGAAGATGTGAGCTATAATCACAACTATATGTACATATTTACCGTAGCTGTTATTTTTAAATGTTTCATTTCAACCTCAAATGTCTTCTCCAACAACAACTAACCACCCATGGTCGATTTTAAAATTTTTGCATTTAAAGGTTAATCTTGTCCATTAACAACCAACTACCCATATAACTTTATATTGCAATACCTTTTAACTTTATAAATACATTGCATTATTTCTACGCCTTCATACAAACTCAAAATTATTCAAAGAAAAGGGTAAGTGTAACAATAAAGGGAACATCAACTCATAAATTCACAAAACTTTGTGTCTTTTGTAGATCTAGCCCTAAAAAAACTAGAGAGTTTGTAGATGCACCAGAAACCCTTAATGGAGTGTGTGGTAACAGCTGTGTAAAATAATGGCAGTCAAGTTTTGGGTATCATACCTAAACCTCAGCTATTGAAAATATTGTAAGAAAAATAATTGGAGATGAGTTATAGGTATTATCAATGCATGAGCGAATATCTCTTATACTTTGGAATGCTGATGCCTTCATAACTCTACCTAGACATTTCAGAACTTTGGAGAAAAAATTTTAAATTGTCTCATGGGCACAATTACAAATCCATAAAAAAATTCATTAGTTTCTTAAATGTTAATGGTTTTTTATAATGAGTTGTTATCTTTTCTTGACTATGCAATGAAAAACTAATTCATCTTATCTACAATACGACAGATCCTTATTTCTACTTCAACTGTTGATCAGTTACTCAATGAATTATAAGCTTTTATACCTATATCTGATCCAACATTGCGTCAGATAGATTGGTATACTAATGACAGTGAAAGGAAATACAAGATATATTTGACTTTCCATTTGTAGCCTCTCTACTTTTAAGTATTTTTTAGTATTTTGTGTGGCTTGTTTTATTTTATTGCAGGTTTTATTTTTAATAAAAGATGTTTAAGCTAATATCTTTGATACTCAGCTTTTTCTATATTTTGAAATTGATGACAATTTCTCATTCTGGTTAGGGGGGAGATAGTTGATATATAATGTTAGTATCAATTTTTTTTATCACTTTGTTCTTTAAAAAAAAAATTCATCATGAATGGCGTAAGTAAAATATTCATTTATGCAGTCTTGAGACATATTACATTTCTAGAATAGCAGAGTAAAGAGTACATTTGATGAGAATGAAAAATATCATATTTTTCTCCCTTAATGTTTAGTATTTTATACTTATTTAATGCCTAAATATACTCATTATTCTTATATTTTGATTTATGAGGCAAATGGAGGCATAAAATACAAAACGAAGCTAATTCGGCGATTTTGGATAATTTAGACATCGCTTTATAATTTGGGAGTAACACTTTCATCCCAGCTCCGATTGAGATGATCCAAGATGACATGGAATGAGATGAAAACGATCTACAACTTTCATGTTTTGCATTTTGAGCAATATGGGCTGCATCAAGATCAAAATCGAGCATGAATTTACATTACTGCACTGTTAATGTTCTGGAACGTCCTAAGGATTCGATATGGTTTATTTTCCAGATTTGGTGGACAAAAATTACAGCTGGAAACACCTCTATACTAGCTATATTAGGACCTTATTTTATTTTTAATATTTTTCTTAATTAATTAAATTTGGATGTTATTATTTTAGGATAATATTTTGAATATTCTTAGGATATCTTGTAGGGTTTTAACACTATAAATAATATGTAAAGGAGGAGAGAAAGGGGCAGAGTTCATACACGCCTCTCTCTCCCTTTCTTCTCTAATTTCTCTTTCAAATTTTCATCATGGCCTTGCATGGCTAAACTTTTATAATTGGTCGAAGGAAACAGAAGCCCTAGAATCAATAAAACTGTGAGATCTAATTTGTTTTTCTTTTGTTTTATTTATTTTTTGAGTATCGGATGTTCTTATGTGCCTATTTTCATAGTTGTCTTGTTATTTACTAGAAGGCCTACTAGTTTATTATTCATTGTAATCAACTGGTAAATTATATATCAAATCCGTAATTGTTTTATCCTTCTAATTTGTAAAGCAATTAAGATTTGATGATTTGCTGCGTTAGAAATTATTAAATCTTAGAAAGAACACTTGACTAAATTTAATGCAACAGCTTGTGTTTATGTTGTTTAGCTTCATCGATCTCTCTAATTTTTAAGAACTACTAGATTAGACCTTTAACACTTATCTTGGGTTGTTTAGTAGTTAGGTTTAATTAGATTGTTTGTTTTCTAATTAACTGTGATTAAGGAGAGATAAGAAATAGTTCAAATGGTGAATATTCAAAGTATGAATTAGTACATACTTGCATCAATGATCAATTGTAAAATTCTAATAGTGGAAGTTGACTTAGACTAAGGTTTATTCTTTTAATTAATTTCAATACTTTAATTTGATTTGTTTCTTAGTTGTTTTTCTTAAAATTATTTTTGTTATACTTAACCTCCCCTTCATTCTTGTTCACATAACATAAAACTAGACTAGATACACTCCGTGAGAATGATCCTTACTCGCACTACTACATGTAGTTTTAGGAGTATAAGGTTTATTTTTGGTTGCCTACGACAACACACCAAATTTTTCCGTTGTTGTTGGGGAGTAATATTAGTTTATTTTTGTGCTTTTCGTGATCCTTATTTCGTTTTTAAATTTTTTTTAAGAAAATCAACCTTGATTGTTTGTGTTTTTGCATAGAATATTTATTTATTTTCAGCCTCTAGATTTTTCTTGATTTATTTTTTTCATGGTTTATTAAAGTCTACTTGAATATTTATGACCATAACTCGATCTTCTAATCAAGGTGATTTATAATAAGATTCAGAAATAAAGAGAACTTTGTGCAGATTAAGAAGGAAAGCTCAAAGAAATTCTGTATATAACGTTCTAGCTCTTAATTCCCTAATTGCCAGTGATTATGATTTAGAAGATGAGGAAGTCAGGGCTAGAAATTGAACTTTGAAAGATCTTGCCGCCCCTAATTTGAATCAACAACCCTTATGTATAACGTTCCATACTTTAGATGCTACTACTACTTTTGTATTAAAATTTGGACTAATACATCTCTTGCTCACTTTTTATGGCCTTGCGGGTGAAGATCTTTACAAGTATCTAAAGGAGATTTATGTGGTATGCATAAGTATGAAACCCACGGAGGTGATTGAAGAGCAAATTAAATTATGAGACTTTTTGTTCTTCTTGAACGATTGGCTCTATTATCTACCCTCCAGGAGTACTACCATATAGAATGCGATAAAGAGATTATTTTTGGAGAAAATTTTTCCAGTTTCAAGGGCGGCCAACATTTAAAAATAAATTTGTGGTGTAAGGCAACACAATAGAGAGTCCCTATATGAATATTGGGAACATTTCAAGAAATTATGTGCAAGCTGCACCCATCATCAAATTAGTGAACAATTATCTAGTATTTTATGAGGGCCAATTACCCACTGATAGGAGCATGATTGATGCTGCTAATGGAGGAGCATTGGTGGATAAAACTCCCAAAAAGAGTTTATTGGGCAAGTGAATGCGGCGGGTGGTTTACCTAGACAAGTGCAAATGAAGTATAATCCCTATTCGAGCACGTATTGTTGGGATTTATGCTTACGTGTCATCCTTTTTATGTATAAATATTTGCTTTATGTTTATACATTTATGATTTCAATACATCACTAATTATTTTATTTATAAATATGGTAAGATGCTTGTAACGTTTTAGACATTGTATGATCTGAAAGAGTTCAGATCTGATCTAAAAGAGTTTAGATCAGAACTAAGAGTCAGTAAAATCTAAAGAATTAGAGCCTTGTCTAAAATGGGACAAAGACCTAAGAATATATTAATAATGACATAGTTACAATGGGTTGTAAATGGTATTAGAAAATGTTGTTAGGCAAATATGTTCTTAAATTTAATGTTCTTGATCTACCTTTACTAATGCGAGTCTGTTAGTGGAGATCTTAATATATATATAGATCAGTGTATGTCTATATCTGGATAGTCCAGATGGTTAGTCTTAGCAGACCATGAGTTTAGTGGAAACTCGTATAGAGATACAAGTATTCAGTAAGGACTGAATATTGAACAGACTCACAAAGATCTCCAATAAACATCCCATAAGGCCGTCAATGGAGGATCTTTCGAGTTGAGTAGTATTCGTGGTCCTTAGACCTGAGTACCACGGTGGACTTGTTAGTGATCCACCATACTTTGGTTCCATACATGTTAGATACCTTTCATGGTCTGACCGCTGGGTGTCTCTGGGTATGGTTCGATGCTCATGGAGTCCGGTGTGTATAGATATGGGATCCATCAACTCAATTGGGTGAGTAAAATATCCTGCAACTCCAAGATTGTATTTCAAAAAGTCTTATGGCCATAAGCAGACATCCAAGAATTAATTTTATTCTTGGGAAAATAATATCGTAAAAGTGTTTACAGATATTATTTATTGAAATACAAATCTAGAGATAAGTTTATGGTTGAGCACATGGAGACTTGACGGTGTTGATCTATATCTCCGCTCTTCTAGGATATTTATGATGGAAGGATTATACGAATATGTTATAACCTCAACTTGTATGGTTTAATGCGTCGTTTGGTAATATCTGTAACATGTGTGTGGGATATTGTTCACAGACGTGTGAAATAGTTTCATATGACAAATTGGGCATGGACCTAGAGAGTCTCACAATATGAAGTGTACTCGTTGTGCACTAGGGCAGCGAATTGGATTGAACAATTGATCCAACAATTTCCAGCAAAATGAAAAATGTTTCAAGGCTTCTTTTATTATTCACTTGTCAATAATTGAAGGTAAAATACATTATTGGTTTACAAGAGTTGTTAACTAATAAGAAATTGACAAGTGACATAATCTTGCTCCATAAATTATTTACCATGTATTTACCTATTTACCTTGCTTGGTAAATACATATTGGTAAATGTAAATATTCAAAATAGTTTTACTAATGGAGAATGCACTTGTTATTAATAATAAGGAATGTTGACCACTTAGTAATTCTTAAATGATGCACTAAGGAAATGGTAAAACCACTTAACATTAATTAAATGCCATTTACTCTCTAGAAATTGATTCAAATGGTTGAATCAAATTAATGAGTGAAAAATATGATAGATTAATGTTTGTAATGGCAAACATGGTTAAGTGGTGGTGGAGCACTAAGAGAAATCATTCTTTGCACTTAAGAAAGAATTAAAAGAGTTCAATTTTGGTGTAAGAAAGATTGAATTTCATTCAAGGAGAAAGAAGAGAGAATTGAGAGCATTTCCTAAGTATTTTTCTCAAAGTGTTGAGAGAAAATACAAAGGCTTATCAAGGTTCAACATAAAAAGAGTTGTAAAAAATAAAAGAAATCTCTTAACTCTTCTCATCTCTTAGTAGTAACCACTCATATAGACAAATTATTTTAAGTGTTAAAACAATCCTTTGCTGGAAATTCAAGGCTACCATTCTAGCTTTACAATCCCACCGGATTCAGTTGTGAACTAGAATTGTGCAAGGGAACACTTCAAGGTGAGCTCAACAAATTGAAGCTTGGAGTTCTTGAAGAATTGTAAAGCTACCTTTATAACCGGGTAGGTTATTTATTTGCTATTCATTTTATATCATGCATGAAATATATATAAGATATATATGTACTTGAATAATCATACATGTGATTACATGCTTGAATTTGTTACATATTGTATAATATGTATGAATACTTTCGTTGCGTATTTAATTTTTGAAATTATATACATCATACACATCACACACCATATCACAACACGTATAACCCAAGATGGAGGGATCACCCCTATCTTAGCTATGGAAATCCACAAGTAAATCATCCTGCGACTCAAAACCACCCAAGTTACCTGCAATATAAGCAGCCATACCTCCTAGACATTGGGCCAAACTTCTAATTCTGGTATGCCTTTAGAAGATATTGTTAAGTCTCTTGCCACTAATATTTTACAATTTCAATAAGAGGTGAGGGCCAACATTTAAAGTTTGGACAATTACATGGGCTAGATGGCAATCGCAATTAATCGACTAAAGGCATAAAGTTCAGGGAAATTACCCTATCAAATGGTAGTAAATCTAAGAGAAAATGTAAGTGCAATCATTTTGAGAAGGGGTAAAGAGGTTCAGATTCTAGAAAAGGCATCTCTTACATCGTCGAAGTAAGAAGAGTAGAAAAAAGTTGTTGCAGACATGAACATTCCCAATGACGATGACGTACTTAAATGCAAGTTTTTGCCTCTTTCTAATTATAAATCAATACCTCATTTTTCTCAAGCTTTAGCATAATCTAGAAAGATAAGCAAAATAAAGATTTATATCAGACATTTTGTAAATACAAGGGAAATAATCAACTTTTAGATGCTATTAAACAAGTACCTCGTTATGCTAAATTCTTGAAAGAATTGTGTACAATTAAGAGGAAACAAAAACTTAAATGATATGAGAAAGTCAGAGTAGGAGAGAATATTTTTGTAGTTATTCAAAGAAAACTCCCTGTGAAGTGCAAAGTTCCAGGTATGTTTACTATCCCTTTTACGATACGTGACACTAGAATCGAGAAGGTTATGATAGATTTAGGAGCTTCTATCAATGTCATGCTATATTCTATATATGCTTCTTTAAACCTTGGACCTTTAAATAAAAATGGCATTGTGATTCAATTGGTTGGTAAATCTAATGTCTGTCCTAAGTGTGTAGTTGAGGATGTTCTTATGTAAGTTAATTATTTGGTTTTCCTGCTGATTTTATGTGCCTGATATGGAGAATGGTGATCAAAATACCCCTATTTTGTTAGGAAGACTATTCTTAAATACATCCAAAACTAAGATTTCATAGTGGTGCACTTACTATGGAATTTGATGGTGAAATTATTAAGTTTAATATTTATGATGCCATGAAATATCCCGGTGATGATAATCATGACTATTCTATTGATGTGATTGATTCTTTAGCACATTAAGTTTTTGAACTCGATGGAAAAGATGGATTGAAAGTTACCATTAGTAAGCATCTTGAAAAGGAGAATAAGGAGTTAGCCTAGAGTACTGATTTGCAGAAAACTGTTACAACGTTGAATGATTTTCTAAAGTTATAATAGTCAGGTAACGTTCCTTATAGTAAGTTACAAATTTCTAACAAGAGACATTTACCCTTTGTTTTGTAAGTCCCTATTCCAGATTTGAAGCCTCTCCTTAGTTACCTCAAGTATGTGTTCCTTGGTGATGGAGGAATGTTACCAGTAATCATCTCCAGTAAACTTAGTGCACCACAATAAGAAAAGCTTGTTCAAGTCTTTAAGAAGCATAAAACACCCATTGGTATGTCATTTTATCGTTTGGTGTTTGGAAAATCATGCCACTTTCCAGTTGAGTTATAACACAAGTCTTATTGGGCTATCAAGAGTTTCAACATGAAAATGGATGAAAAAAGAGAATACAAGAAGTTGCAACTACAAGAGTTAGAGGAAATTTGTAATGATGCCTATGAGAATGCAAGGATTTACAAGTAAAAGATGAAGACTTTTCATGACAAGATGATCTCAAGGAATGAGTCTAAGTTGGTCAAAAAGTCCTTCTATACAATGCATGACTTCGTTTATTTCTAGAAAAGTTGCATTCTCATTGATTAGACCTTTTGTTGTTACGAATCATTTTCCTTACAATGCAGTTGAAATTTAAAGTTTAGCAATATCTAAAGTATTCAAGGTGAATGGCCATAGACTTAAACCTTTCTATGAAGGTTTCCAAGTAGAGAATATGGCAAAATTAGACCTTGAGTATCTAATTTATACTGATTGAAGAAGGAAACATTGAGTCGAGCTAACGATAATAAACAAAGGCACTGTTTGGGAGGCAACCTAAAGGGAGTTCATTTTTCTTCGTATTTATATTTTGGTTATTTTTTTCCTTTTCTTTACATTTTACCTTGCATTTGGGAGAATGTAAGTTTTAAGTGTGAAGGAGCAGATTTAGGTTGTGTTTTAATTTTTGCGTGGTTTTTCATAAAATAAATTCAACAAATAGTTATGCTATTTGTTTTTGTGGTTTTCAACGATTTTTGGTTGTGTATGTCATGAGCAAGATTCAATTAAGCTTGAAATATTCATAATATGATTGAATGAGTAATCTTCCAACTTAGAATTAATTAGTCTAGTTATTTTCCTTGAGAATAGTAGTGACTGAATTAAGTAGACAAAAGCAGGTGAGATTTTGAGCCTTTAGACTGACACATCCATATCAGTCCCGCTATTTTCTTTCATGTGAGATAATCTTCCAAGGATATGTTTCTCTAAAACTTGCCTTGATTCTCTTCAAGATCATATTGACACATGGATACATGAACATGATTAAGACCCTTTTTATTATAAGTTGCATAAGCCAAATAGTCTACCATGTAATTAATTTTTCCTTTTGTTAAACCTCTATGAGCTTTATTGATTCTTATTTTTATTGTGAACCTACACGTTACAAGCTTTAAACTTGAAAAACAATGCCTTTACATAAGCCGTAGAGTTAGTGGAGCATTTTTCATCATTATGATATGTATTAGTGCGCAAGAAATAAATGTAGGGTGTTTGAAATTGTGGTATAGCTATGATTAGTGTAATGAAACATGTTTTCATTCTCAATTTGTGAGTTCCAATACTAATGTAATTTTGGTATTAAAAAAAGGAAAATGATGGAGGAAATTACTTTTAATGTTACAAACTATCAATGTTCATCATTCCTCTTAAAATTTCAAGAAAGGGGTCTGTTTATACGTGATATATATAAAGGTGAAAGCTGTTGAGAAGGATTGTTCACTTTTTCAAACAAAAGTGATTGGTCTTACATATCTTATATATTCGAGCTTGAGTTGATTAATTGTTGCTCCATTAGTTTTGATGGCTTCTGAGTTACATTCCCAAATATTTCCCACCTTGATCCTATACCCCATTATAACCCTTGAAAAGTCTTTATGATTCGTGCTATATATGTAATCCCAGTGATGAAGAATGAGAAGATATGCAAGCTTATAGTAGATCATTTCCATTGGAGTGAATTTGAGAGAAACACATATCCCTCAAACACACACAGAGTTAAGTGTTTATTTCCATAAGGATCTACATATTTAGTTTACTCCATCTTCGAGTGAAAATACTTGCTAAGTAATTATAATTTGTTTAAGAATGTTTGTTCATGATATATTATGAATTTTGAAAAGCTTAGTTGTTCTTTGTTAATGGGTTGCAACCTTGGTGTTTTTAGGAAAGTAAATTTGAGTTTTTCCCGAGGAGAAGCAAAGGTTAAGTTTGGGGGAATTTAATGATAATAAAAAAGTCATATTTTTCTCCCTTAATGTTTAGTACTTTATACTTATTTGGTGCATAAATATACTCATTATTCTTATATTTTGATTTAGGAGGCAAATAGAGGCATTAAGTGCAAAACAAAGCTAATTAGGCGATTTTGGACAGTTTTGACATCGCTTTGTCATTTAGGAATAACTCTTTCATCCCAGCTTCGATTGAGATGATTCAAGAAGCTATGGAACGAGATGAAAACACTCTACAACTTTCATATTTTTCATTTTGAGCGATAAGTTACATCAAGATCAAAATTGGGCTTGAAGTTACTGCACTTACACTAATAACGTTTTGGAACATCCCAAGGATTTGATGTGGTTTATTTTAGGAAGTTTTCAGATTTGGTTCACGAAAATTACAGCTGGAAACACCTTTATACTAGTTATATTCAGACTTTATATTATTTTTAATATTTTCTTTAATTAATTAGATTTGGATGCTATTATTTTAAGATAATATTTAGAATGTTCTTAGGATATCTTGTAGGGTTTTAACACTATAAATAACATGTAAGGAATGAGAGAAAGGGGTAAACTTCATACACGCCTTCTCTATCCCTTTCTTCTCTAATTTCTCTTTCAAATTTTTATTATGTCTTTGTGTGGCTAAAAATTTATAATTGGTCGAAGGAAACAGAAGCCTCAGAATCAATAAAACTGTGAGATCTATTTTTTTTATTAATTTATTTTTTTAGTATCGAATGTTCTTCTGTGCCTAATTTTTTTATTGTCTTGTTTAATTACTAAGAGGCCTACTAGTTTATTATTCATTGTAATCTACTGGTAAATTAGATATCAAATCCATAAGTGTTTGATCCCTCTAATCTGTAAAGCAATTAAGATTTGATGATTTGCTCTGTCAAAAATATTAAATCTTAGGAAGAACACTTGACTGAATTAAATGCAATTGGTTGTGCTTGTGTTGTTTAGCTTTATCAATCTCTTTAATTTTAAGTCTACTACTTGATTAAACTTTTAGCACTTGTCTTGAGTTGTGTAGTAGTTAAGATTAATTAGATCGTCTATTTCTTAATTAACTGTGATTAAGGAGAGATAAAAAAATGTTCCAATGGTGAATATTTAAAGTGTGAATTAATACATACTTACATCAATGATCAGTTGTAAAATCAATACTTCAATTTGATTTGCTCCTTAGTTATTTTTCTTAAAATTATTTATGTTATACTTAAACCCCCATTCTTGTTCACATAGCATAAAACTAGACTAGATACTCTCTATATAAATGATCCTTACTCGCACTATTACATGTATTTTAAGGAGTATAGGGTTTATTTTTTGTTGCCTACGACAATATACAAACATTATTGAATTTTTGAAACACATTTTAATTTATTTATTTTTAATGTATTTCATGTACATTTGATTGTTGCTTATATTCTTAATAACTTTTGTGTAAATAAGTTTACTTTACTATCGAGATATGATTTCAAGATTTTTTAGTTTAAGTGACTTTTTCTATCTAGGTTACTAAAGAATAACTTTCGAAATTATTTCTTGAGCACAATACTAAGCCTTGTAGTAAGGTGGATATTTCAATATATATAACCAAGAGAATATTTATGTCTAAGTATATATATTCTTTTCTAAACTCACACATCTTTTATGAGTAAGTGGAGAGGTTTGAGATAACATCTTACGAACTTTCATAGATATTTTAAAATGGTTAATTATTTTTGGAATGACATTATTTGAGATAAGGAATGATTTGGTTACTAGCTGAAGGATGATAAAAAAATTGTGAAAAACTATTTTGGTGAGAAATTGCTATTATTTTATAATGATTTCTTATGTTTTTAAAAAAAATATAAAAAAAAAGCAAAAGAAAAAAGTATAAAAAAAAGAGAAAATAAAAGAAGTCAATTTAATTCAACAAAGTCTTCGTTTAATTTTAGGAGACAAAAGTCATTAGGAAGTCGTTTTATCATCGGACTCTATTCGTAAGATTCACCTAAGATAATTAAAGTCCTGAAGCAAACATATGGCAAGAATGGTTTGATTCTAAACAATTGATATTTTCATATTTGGATCAAGGTTAGTTTGTCTATCTGTCCTTAAATGTAAATTTTCTTTAGTGATTATTTATTTTTCAACTCCATGAGTGAAATTCTAGCCTTTTAAACAGTTATTCATCTGTGAGGATATGGAGTTAAGGCTTTTACTTGAAAATTTCTTTTAAGGCTATATATATTTTAGTTTGTGGTAAGATGGATTTGTCTTAATTAATACACACACAATTTTAGAAGTTATGATTGAAATAACTTTAATAGCGATTGTGATTTTGAACTGACATTTTGTTTGAAATACTTAGGTAGTGTTCGAATTTTATTTATACTTGAATTACTAGGGACTAGCAACAAACTGGTTGGGAGATGTGATGAACACTTGAAATTACACATTTAATAAGGATTTTATATCATTGTTTTGTATTACTAGTGTCATTAACCTCCTTAACTTAAGCATGTTTACAATATTATACCTAATTAATTTTTAACTATTTTTAGTAGGTTCAGTAAAAGAGGTATACATTTTATCTAGGAATTAAATTAGAGTGATTCTCAATCATGTAAAGATATGACTCAATGGGAAAAAATATTGTACTTCATAAGAAATTTAGAAATCGAGTGTTTAAAGGGTAAAAATGGCCTAGAACAGAACTGATCTGCAGTACAGGCCCAATCCGAATAGTCATCAGTGTTTAGCCCATAACTAGAGAAATACATATCTAATACATATGAGACAACTCAATTTGAAAGGATAAGAGACTTATCCATAACTTTTATTTCTTGAGTGGAAGCTAATTCATACCACATCAATTCTCAATTGGACAATCAAGTTGGTGTATTAATGATAATCAATGCAAATTAGTTGCCACCCTTCTTGCTTTTTATCATCAAAGTGGTCCCCCCTTCATTTATTTTGATTTATCCATATTTTTTTTATAAATAGGTGGCCTATTTAGGCCCAAAGAATGTAATTAGAGAGTTAGATTTTAGTTCAAAATACTTATATTTGTATTATCTCTTTGTAGTATTATTTCTTTTATTTACTATTCTAAAGTTTATGTTATCTCTTCTTCTATCTGTTTCCTTTTCCTTTAATTTTATTATGTCCAGGTAACCTTTTTTTTTTTTTTGCTAAGGTGAAAGGATGAAACTCTTGGTAAGGTAATAAGATATACTTAAACTCTTATTTTATAATTTAATGTTAGATTGTTAAGTTATGCAAATTTATTTTGTTTGCAATATTGATACACTTTCTTATAAACTGGTGTATTTTGATTTATTATGGACAATTTTTATAGTTGGCACAATAAATTCTTAAAATCATTTACAAGATTTGGCATAGATACCCTTTCTTGTAAAATGAGAGTTTTGATTTATTGTAGACAAATATAAAGATTGGCATATTAAATACTTGAGCCCATTAACAAGATTTGGTGTATAATAATTGAAAGAAATAAATATAAATTAATATATAAATGGTGATGAACTTTAATTATTATATCTTTCAAGTAAAACCTCTTTTGTGTGAGGATTCTAATTGAGTTATAAAAGAGTTGAATATATTCTTATTTCACATGCCAAGAGTGGATCCCCCTAACCTTAATATTATTTTAATTGGTTATTTGAATTATTATTTGAAAATGTCTTATTTTGCTTTATTTATCTTTAGATATTTATAGTTTGTAATTGTAATTCCATTTTTTTGTGGATCGACCCCGTTCTCACCAAGCTATTTATTACTTCTACAATCCTGCTCTTGGGAATAAACTCCTATATTTTGGATGTGTCAGGCAGCAAGAGTTAGGGTAAGCATTCATATATCAATTTTGTTTATGTCAGCACTGTTTATTTTACTTTTTTTATTTTTTAATTATTTGTCATACAGGGGAAAGGCTTAACAGCAGGAACTTCCTCAACAGGTATTTCAGAGCAGCAGGAATTAGGGTAAGCATTCATATCTCAATTTGTATGATCATTTGGTACTCAATGCTAGAATTTAACTTCGTTAATTTCTCTTTAATTAAATTTGTGGAGGAGAGAACCACTTAGTGGAGTTGTATCCACCTTATCTACAGATGGCAGTGCAATTGCAGTTAATAACAAATAATTTTCTCTTCATATATTCTGTTAATGTACATATATTCTCTTAATTTATACATATGTTTATCAATATAAGGAATATGGGAAGGGGGAGGCCTGGCAGGCATAGAAAATACCCATTACAATCACGAAGGATTTTGCTATGGATGTAATATATTTTTTTAAAAGCATTTTGTAAGCTAGTTCAATTTGTATGATCATTTAGTGTTTAGGATTGAATAGATGTTTTAGTGTTTACAGTTGAATGGGATGTTCTAATTGGATAAATTTTGTAAGTTTTTTGAAGCATTTTGGAGTTTTCGTAAGCTTTTGACATGGATGTTGAATGATATTTTCTGGAAGCACTTGGTTAGCTTAATGAATGAAGATGATACAGCTTTTAAGCATTTATAATCATTTGTTTTTTAGAATATTTCTCATGCATACATCTTCACATATTGGTGCATCTCATTTTTTCCAATCACAAGAAAAAAAAAAAAGTAGCTTCCTTACTTTATCAATTTTTTTTTTTTTTTTTTGCATTTTTTACATGCATAGTAGCCAACCTTGCAATTGCTCCATCCAAATTTTGCACCACTTCCACTAACGAACTGATTTCTGGACTATGAGCATCCAAAGGTTTAAACCATTTTTCTTTGATTCTCAAAATTTATAGTAATTGCATTTTCTTCCTTCACAATAGAAGTATAACTTGTAAGGATTGTTTTCTAACTTTGATATCCTTACACCTTCTTTTCTTTCACAAGTTTTTTTTTTTTGTTTCTAAACTTGATAATTTTGTCATTAACTTCACTAAAACCTATAAATGTTGATAGGAATTGTTGACAAAGAAGAGTACAAAAATGATGAAACAATCTCTATTTATAGGCAATTATATGACCGTTGCTTTGCAACGGTCACATGAGAATTAATTATTTTTTAATAAACACAAAAAAAATAAAGTACAACCCATCAATATCACTATACTAATGCTTGGAAATTTGTGCAGTTAAAATGCATAATTAATAGGGGCATTTTAGTCATTTTATAATAAATTATTTATTTGAAAATAATTTAAAGTCAAATACTTAATTGTTGATAAATAATTCAGTTGCATAGGAAATTGTTCTTTTTTTGTTTGTAGTGTAAGGGTAAAAACATTATTTCAATACTCTCTCTATTCCAAAAGAGAAATTTGGACATTTTACAAAATTTTGTTAAGGTTATCAAAAGAGTTTTTAACGATTGAACATTAGTGTTTATTTTTTAAATTAGTAGGTATTACTGATATTAAATCAAATTTCAAGGATATTTTATGATAATATCCCTAAAATTAATTTTAAGACATAATACTACATTTTTTAAATGTTAATAAAAAATTTATACTTTCAATGATGGGTCAAATATCTATTAAATGATGAAATAAAATAATAAATTGTTTTAAAAATTATACTATTTTATTATTTAATAATTATTTAACACAATAATTTAAAATAAAAATTTTGAAATAAAATTTAATAAGTATAGTATTACTCTTTTGAGACAACCATTTCATCCTAATGAAAAAATCAGGCATTTTTTATGCCTTGTTGAAAATCCTCGACTCAATTCCGTCCGCCTGTGTGAACAAAAGCTTTCAATGGCATCTGCAGCTTGCTTCTTGATACCCGTTCAAGTAAATTAAGACACGTTGTATGAAAAGGATGTAAGCTCTTAATGAAACTGTCCAAGCCAACTAACACAACTAAATTAACAATATATCCATCTGGGTATAATATATTTCTACGAATTGTTAAGAAAATCAAGCCCATCAATCTTAAATACAATACAAGACAACATCTGAAGGCATGAAACATGCTATGTCAGTTGACCAGTAAATCATATATTGATTTCAAAATTATTTTCATGCTTCAATAATATTACTAAAGATGAAATAATAAAATAAAATCAGTCTTAACTCCAAGATTATAATTCTATAAATACTAATAGTTCAAGGCCTTTTCCGCAGGACAAACACACAGCTTAAATTGTTTATATTCAATAAAGATTCAAGTATCTTTATCATTCAATGGCTTCCTTCCAAAACGACGACTTTGAAAGCCAAATTCCAGCTGAGCTACTTATAGCTCGTATTTCGCAAATACATGCTAGCATTTCCAAGCTCGAGTCTCTGAAGCCCTCAAAGCAAGTCAATAGCCTCTGCACTAGCCTTGTGAAATTATGCACCTTCCCTTCTGCTATAGACATTCAGAACTTACCCAAAGATGTGCAAAAGATGCGCCAAAATCTCATAGTTTTATGTGGTCGAGCTGAAGGCTTGCTGGAGCTAGAGTTTGCAACATTTTTAACCAAAATTCCTCAACCCCTAAACAATCTCAATCTCTTTCCTTATTATGGAAACTATTTCAAGTTAGCCGATTTGGAATATCAAATCCTCAATGAAAATGGAGTGGGGCAACCCAAAAAAGTGGCCTTCGTGGGTTCGGGTCCAATGCCTCTCACTTCTATTATAATGGCTAAACATCACATGAAATTCACTCACTTTGATAATTTTGATATTGATGTGGCGGCCAATGATGTGGCAAGTGAAATTATTGCTTCGGACGTTGAGTTCGAGAAGAGGATGAAGTTTCTGACCTGCAACATAATGGAAGTGAAAGAGAAGCTAGCAGAATATGATTGCATATTTTTGGCAGCTCTTGTTGGGTTGAGCAAAGAAGATAAAGTGAAGATTATTGGACATATAAGAAAGTACATGAAGGATGGAGGGAATTTGCTATTGAGGAGCGCAAAAGGAGCAAGAGCATTTTTATATCCAGTGGTGGAGGAGCATGACTTGTTAGATTTCGAGGTTCTCTCAATCTTCCATCCCAATAATGATGTGATCAACTCGGTTGTTCTTGCTCGCAAGCCTCTGTTTTAATCAAGCATTTGCAATCTGTTGTTGGTTCTGTTGTTTGGGTCGAGTTCTTCTAAATACTCTTATCTTGTTGGTTGTTATAAGTAATTGCTATTTGTCCATCGTTTCTCTCTTTATTTTAATTTCTATTCTTCAGAGGTTTATTTCTGATGAAAGATGCTCTGTGTAACAAGTCATTTGTACTTGATGTGGTATCTTTGTGATTTATATATATTGCAAGTTTCTTTGAACTTCGATCATTGGTTTATTAAAGCTGCCTGCACTCTAATATGAAAGTTGTTCAACTAAAAGCCTCCGCAGCATTTTATTTGTTTCCAATTAAAATTCTTTCCTAATAGAATTAGTAAAAAAAAATAATTGATGTTTATAGTCTAATTTCTATTAGACTTAACTTAATTATTTATATTCTTAAAAGAATATGCATTTAGAATGTACTATAGCAATCATGTGCCTTCTTTTTAACACTAGTCATTTGGCGATGGATAAAAATTTTAAAAATTAACATGATTTTCTATATTAATAAGAAAGAAAAATGATAAATGTGTGCTCTAATTAATTTCAGCGAGGTCATCATCTTTTTTTTTTTTTTTTAGTTCTGTAACTATCAACCATTCACATTTTCCTTATTTCCTTAATTTGGGGGAGAGGTAGTATGAGCTTTTTTCAAAAAGAAAACATTGTCACTTAATTTTATCTTAATTGGTCTATAAAGTTTCTATTTTTTTTAAAAATAGCTAATTGCTCGACATTCTTAAGACAAAAATAATAATAAAAATGAAGTAATTGATTTCTTTTTTCAAAAGCAATTAAATACCTAATAAGCTAATCAAAATAAAATCATAGATTAAGATATTGTGTTGATTTTGTTCCATTATTTTTTGAAGGTTACATGTTGATTTCGTTCCACTTACCATTTACAAATAAGTGGTTAAATGTGAAACCTAAAATTAAATTTTGTTCGCTTTAAATATTGTGAATTATATTCCGATTTCGTTGCCATACAAAAGTAAGAAATTGACAATTTAATTTTTGTATTTTTATTGAATTGTTCACCAGGTCTCTCATGTTTTGAAAATACGCAATTATGCCCTTTTTGCTACTATTTTTACCTTTAAAATGTGATCATTTTTATTTCTAAAAGACATAATTAGTAATTTTTTAAATGTTATAAACTTAGTAAGTAATTCAATAAAAATATAGGGACTAAAAATGATAATTTTCCTACAAAATTTAAAGGTAATATTAATTTAGTTCCTAACGTTTTTACTTTGTAAATAGTTAAATAAACCTTTCAATTCAATTTTTGGGTGACATGTCAATTTTATTCCCTTATAATTTTGCTTGTAACTGAAAGATATACTCCTCAACGCAAAGATGATCATGCATACGTGTGATAGACCCTTGAAGTACATTAGACTGCCATTAATCTTAAAGGGACCCGCACAAGCATAGTTTGATAGATTAATGAAAAACTCGATAGTTGCATTCGAAGAATTATTAGCCTAGTTCATCGCACAATATATGCGAAACAACCAAAAAAAAAAGAAAATTGCATTAAACCCGTTCTTTATAAAATAAAGGGAGAACGTAACTATCAGGAGCTCACTTAATCGAAAAGGAAGGAAAGATCTATCATCACAACCCAAAAGGAAGGAATTGGTACTTTAGAGGAAAGGTTGCTTCCCTTTGAGATATGCATTCTAACCATTAATCTCGATCAACACACTAACATAAAAAATCTAGATGAAGTATAAGGACACTGAACACAAATAAATTGAAGGTCATTCAAACACTAAACGACTAAAGTTTCCATTCTAAACTTTATGCATTCCATGAAAAACCCTAACATTACATAGCAGTTGCCCCTTTATAAGGAATGGCCACCTCGTAGAATTCAAGCTAGAAACAAAATATAATAAACCTTACAATCAAGAAAAAGACTAAAAAGTAAATGAAAATGAATCTACAGCCATTAAAGAAGGAATGCCACCCATATTAAACATGATCAATAATCACTATTTGTTTTGTGTTACTCGGAAAGGAGGAAGGAAACACAGAAGATTGGGAAGCATATGAAGAACATAAATCCCCTGAGGAAACTCTCATTGAGCCCAAGGATACTGAGATGGAAGGAAAAAAAGAATGTGATGAATGCAAAGTGGTCTTTATAGGACCACAAATAACCCGACCAAAGAATCTATGAAAGCTTTATTAATAAGAATGGTTGTAAACCAGTTCGTTGTTATAGTACTACACAAGAGGCCACCATATAGAGATGGAAGAGATGAGAGATGGAAACAACTGTTTATGAGAGAAACCGAAGTCTAAAAAAGTGGGATCAAAGAGACATCTAATACATTAGTCATGTCAATCGAGTAAGAGTTAAGGAAGATCATTTTCTTCTAAGATGACTTAACTTGCCTATTACTTCCACATTTAGACCTATTGGTAATAAGTATAACCATCATAGAAATACTAGTTTGAAGAGTATTTGTTGACAGAGGAAGCAACCCAAATATTCTATTTGATGACACTTTTCAACGCGTAAAGTAAACAAAAAAGACATCAGAGGGTACAACATTGAGCTTATCAATTTCAGAGGAGAAAAATTACAAGTCAAAGGAAAAGTCACTATCCATGGAAGCAGCAGAGAAGCTTCTGAAAGTGGATTACCTAGAGCTTAATGCTCCCACAGCTTACACTAGTAGCTAGATGATATTGCTACACTACATGGAAGTTTTTCCATCCACCTATACCAGGTGGTGAGATGCCTCTCGATCAATGGAAGGGAACAATAGACATCAAGAGGAAAGAACTCCAAGCCAAAAAATGCTATGCTAACTTGATCAAACCACAGAAAGTAAAAAGATCAAAGGTAACAAAGAATACCACAATAAAGACTGAAAAAGAATAGAATATGGAAAATGATAGGACGAATGGAAGAGGATGTCAATTTACAAACTAATGCACAGCTTTCACCTCCACCCAATGTAAAAGCATTTAAAGACAAATAGCAATTATAAATATGGTAGTCAAATGGGCATCCTTGAGAGGAAGAAGAGTACACAGCACCATGTATTGACAAAATAGAGAAAATAAAGTTAAACTTCCACTATCGATAGGAAGATGCACCAATATGACCAAAGAAGAAAAAACATGCATGATCAAATTGCTTAGAAAAAACCAAGACATTTTCACTTAGTCACACAAAGATATAATCGATATAGATCTGAAAGTAATATATCACAAGTTATGCATCAACAAAGACAACACCTTAGTGAGACAAATACAATGATGTTTCATTCTAGAGTAAAATAAGATCATCAGTGATAAAACAGACAAACTACCAAAAGTCAGCTTTATATAAGAAGTCTACTACTTGAAATGGCTTTCTAAAGTGGTGGTCAAAGGAAAGAAAAATGAGGAGTGATGAGTTTACATGGATTATACGAACCTTAATTAGGCAACTCCTAAATACTCATTCCTGCTTCCAAGATAGATCAAATGATAGATGCCACAATAAACTATAAGAGATTGTCTTTTTTAAATGCCTACAATGGTATAACAATATAAAGATAAACTCAAAAGACAAAGAGAATGTAAGCTTTATGATTTATTAAAGAACCTACTATTAAGTGAGCTTTATGATTGATCAAAGAACCTACTATTACAATGTAATACCCTTCAAACCAAAGAACATGAGAGCCACCTTTCAGAGGCTAGTTAACAAGGTTATTGGGAAGTTAATAGGAAGAACTATGATGTCTATATTAATGATACAATACTCATAAGTCAATAACTAATAGGACATGTGAAAAACTTATAGGAAGTATTTAATGTGTTAGAAGAATTTAAGATGCATTTGAACCTTAAAAAAATATAATTTTGATGTCTCGTTTGAAAACTTTTGAGGACACATCGTGAGCACAAGAGGAATCAAGACCAACCCTTCCTAAGTCCTAGCTCTTAGAATCACCTCAATCCTCTAAACATTAAATAAGGTATAGATTCTGACTAGAAAAATAACAACACTCAACAAATTCATCTTCACATTATCTAACAAATGCAAACCTCTCTTTCAAGAAATCAAAGCAAAAAAAAAAAAAACTTATGCAAGCCTGAACAAATGACAGCTTTATAAAATATAAAAGAGTACCTAAATAATCCACCTATCCTATCTACAACACTTCCTAACAAAATATTATTCCTCTATCTTGTAGTTTCCAATGCAGCAATTAATTTGATGGTGTTTAAAGAAGAAGATGGCCAATAAAAACCAATTTTGTATACTAGTAAAGTACTACTAGATACTTGGTAGTTAAAAAGCTTGTCCTTGCCCTCATAGAAGCTACAGACAAACTCTGACATTATTTTAAAGCACGTCTCATTGCAGTATGCACCTCATCTCCATTAAAATGCAACTTCTCCAAATCGAACGTCGTGGGAAGAGTTACTAAGATGGTAATAAGACTAATTCATTTGGACATAAAGTATCACTTAAAGACTAGAATAAAGTGAAATGTAATAGTAGACTTCTTATTAGAATATGAACCTGCCATGGAAGATGACACGTTGTTATCAGAATAGAAAAATGCAGCAAAAGCCTAACAGATGCACATAGATAAATCATCTAACCAAAAAGGGTCAGGTTTAGGCATCAAGATCAAAAGCTTAAAAGAACTAATACTAGAACACTTAGTGATACTATTATCCCCAACATCCAACAATGAGATAGAATACAAAGTATTGATTGAGGGATTAACTCCAGTTAATGATTAAACGATTTCTAGATATATATATCGACTCTACTATAGTCACTTTCTAGTAGAACGGAGATTAAACAATAAAGGAAGGGAGAATGAAGAGTTATATCACTAAGGCACAGGAAGTAGTGAAGCGATTTTAAGAAATGACCATCACCTAAATAACTAGGAACACAAATACAGAAGTAGGCAAGCTTGTAAAAAAAAAAGACTTAGTAACGAGATACACTCTCAAAAGGGTGATCCCATTCACCACTAGAAAAAAGATGATAATAAAAAAAGAAGTTGTACCACAACAAGAAGTAGAAAAGAAAGATTTGAGTTAAAAAAATGTTCCACAGTGTGGGGATGAGTTCCTCTCCAATGGTTTACAAAATGAAAGTTACTTGGCATAGGTTTTTGGTGACTATATATGGTCCTTGGTTAGAATATGGATGAGCATGGTGTGTTTTTAGCTTTTTTGCATTTTTTTCACATATCCTTTGGCTTTATTTTGCAAATTGGCAAGTAGTACCCCTATCGTAAGATTTTGTGGGCGAGGTCTTTTCGCTGAAATAGTTCTTGCATGTTTCTTAATGTACTTTCTCTATTATCTTCCTTCATTCCTCTTTGGTAACACATTGCAGGTATAATCCAAAAAATGCCCTCTTATATAATTCTCTTTCTATGTGTTTGAATTTTTCTACTTTGATTTTAAGGTTCCTAGCATCTTTTTGGTTCAAAGGTAGCTTTTTTATCTTATAAGAAATCAATGTCTAGGATCATCTAGTTAGTATAGTATGAGATTTTCATTAAATATTTTGTCTCTACTTCTTGTTAAAACGTAATTACTTCCACCAATGTCATCTTTTCTCTCATGATGATGGGATCACTCTCCTAAGAAAGTACCCCACTACCGAGGCTTCTTTGGAAAGTCTGTTTACTTCAGTATTTTAGTTCCTAGGTATCTAAGTGATTATAACTTCCTTCAATCGCTTGTCTATTTCTTTTGCCTTAGTGAGATAATGTTCCATTCTTCATTCTTTTGCTATTTAATCCACTCTATTTAGAAGTCACCACAATAAAGTTATAGTATATCTAGAGTCTTTTTATAATCATGGTAAGCTTTTATGAGTCCTTTGATCAGTGCTTCGTATTTTGCCTTATTATTAGATGTTGGGGTAATAATCTCACTATGTGTTATAGTATTAATCCCTTTGGGCTTTTGATCTTGAAAGCTAAACTAAATCCTTTTTTTCCAATTAAAGGATCCATCTATGAGCATTGGTCAAGCTTCCACTAAATTTGATATTTCTAATGGCAGTGTATTGCCTTCTATGGCGAGTTTGCATTCTAATAAGAAGTTTCTATCCTTTATTAAAATTTTGGGGCAATATTCTATATTCATGTAAAGAAGTCCCATAGTAATCTTGGTAATGCTTCCTACAACATCCAATTTGGTTTAAATGCATTTTAGTGAGTAAGATGTGTATACTACAATAGGGTATTCGTCAAAATAATATTAGAGCTTGTCTTTAGCTTGCATAAGGGTGAGGATAAGTTTTTTATTGTCAAGTATCGAATTTCTACATCCAGCAGTACTTTATTAATGTAGAAAATTGCTTTTTGTTGATGCTTTTCTTCCATAATTAGGATTGCGCTAACTATTGCATTGGATACTACAAGATAATGAAATAACATTTATTTAGGTAACAATATATATACGATAGGGGATTTCCTTATGTATTCTTTTAAATTTTACAAGGTTTCCATCTATTTTGGCCCTTATATTTTTCTCATTTTTGCCATTAATTGCTTAAAAGAAAGGTCTACATTTGTCAAGCATGTTAGAGATGAAATTGTTAAGTGTTACCACTTTCTCATCATATTCTGCACTTCCTTTGGCATTATAGGGACCGTGATATTTCTCGAAGCTTAGACCTATGAAGGGTTGGCCTTGATTCCTCTTCTATTCATTGTGTGTCCTAGGCAATTTTTGATGAAACACTAACGTGCATTTAGTTAGGTTAAGATGCATCTTGAATTATTTTTAAAACATCAAATATTTCTTATAAGTCTGTCATATGATCCTTTGCTTCCTTACTCTTGACTATTGTATTATTAATATAGGTTGGCTTTCATTATTCTTCCTATTAGCTTTCAAACACCTTGTTAACCAACCTTTGGAAAGTGGCTCTCACGTTCTTCAATCTGAATGGTATTACTTTGTAGCAGTAGATTCCTCACTCAGTCACAAAAATTGTCAACTCTTTGTGTAATATCTAATCCCTATTAGTAGTATTGGCGCCTAGATTTCGGTATAGAACAAATAAGACACCGTAGGGTTACTCGATTTTAACCTCATTAGAAATATTTTCTTTATAGTGCACGTGAGAGATATCAGACCTAATTTGGTAATTTCACACTCGATCGGTGCGCCGGACGACCCTAGAATATTTTTAGAATTTTTCTCTATTGGCTTGGAAAAGAAAATTCTAATTTACTACATGAATTTCCATTTAAGGGTTATGAATGGAACAAACCTTTGTTGAGAAACATAATCCATATATTAGAGAATGGACCAATTAGAAGAAATCTCATGGATTGCCAAGTTGAAAGTTCTAGTTAGTTCTTTGAACTATTCTAACTAAATAGTTACAAATGAACTAATTACATAATTAGTTTTTAACTAATGGCAAATTAGAAGCTTTAAGTAAGTTGAAGGGCAAAATGGTAAATTGAGGGAGCACTATATATATGTTAGAAGTGTGTAGAAATTTGAAGAGAGATCAAACCGACACTTAGCCAAAAAAAAGAGAGAAATTCGAGCTTCAAAGGGGGTGCTGCTACAGTGACTATTCAAGTTTTTTTTTCATGATTTTTCATGTGTAATCAAGCCAAATTAAGGTTACAAACCAATCCCTAAGCTCAATTGAAGTCTCTATTAGTGGAAATTCAAGAAAAAGAGGTAAGAAAAGCATCTTTTATAAGTTTGATAAGTGAGAATTCAAGAATGTGTTAATTGATGTTCTTATGTGTATTCTTGGCTTAGATTGAGTTAAATTCTAGTTTGGAGCTTGAAGGAGTCATCAATTTGAAGAAATTGGCAAGGTGAGAATTAGGGTTTTTGGTGATTTTGTTGTAGAGATTTCAATTGATTGTAATTAGGGCTTTAGAATGAAATTGGCATGATTTTGTTGTAATTGGAACAAGAAATTGAGAAAAGGAATGTGTTGGAACCTAGGGTGAAATTCTGCCACTTTAGGGAAGTTAGGAATTGAGTGGTGTTTTGATTGAATTGTTGTGTGTAAATGATGCATTTTGTGAATGGAATGTATATGGTTGATGAAAAACCCAAAAATGAAGAAAATGGGACATAATTGTCCATGTTGGAAAGGTGAAGGGCAAGTATGTCCAATCAAATGATAAGGTGTTCAATAATTTTCAGGGCGCTGGATGGTGAGTTAGTTTCGATTATGGCCCCGTAACTAAAATCGGGAAGTAGTTTACCTCCGGGCTTTGTATGCCGATTAGGGCATTTAGTAGTTAAATGAGATTCTAGTGTTCGATTTGGTTCTAAGTGTCATTTATGGCGCGTATGTGAGGATAACCGAGAGCGTTAACAGGAGCAGGAATCAGGAGCGAAATTGAGCACGGAGCCGTAGTGAGTAGAAATCTGCCATTTCTTTTACTTTTTGGTTATTATGTTTTCGCACAATGACTATGTATGTTTTATGAGCTTTCGATGCATAAACATGATTTATGATCTTGATATATTCATAGACATGCTTTTACATGATAGATTTGTGAAACAGTTTTAAAATTTCTGAATTTGTTTTAAGGCCATTGGTACCCTCAGATTATAGTGGTGATGATTGTATTAGACCCAGCCGGTATATCCCGTGCACATGGGCAGGTCTTGGGGGTGTGTCACTAACTCCGGGAAGTCGGGATGTCGAGTCATGTGAGTCGCTCTATGTGTACGGGATATTGTCTCGCTATATGCATGCGATGTAGGATTCCGCTGCGTAGCCAGTGAGATGTCTTGAGATGTCACTGTGGGTGCTGCTAGTTGAGGTGCCCCGTGACCTACTCACGTATGCGGTGCTAGTTGAGTCGCTGCGTGGGTATAGAGCTTTAGGGTTACCATTGGTACAGTTTAGAAAGAAAATGGCCGAGCGAGGATTTTACTAGTTTTTGATTTACCGATAGCATTTATGCATTTATATGCACACAGCAGTTATTATGTTATACAGATCCTGAATATAGTTTTCCAAAGATGTGGATAAAACCCGCTCGGCAAGATTTCATTAGCATATGATATTAGAAACCGTTTTACAATTTTACATCCGTTTTAGAAGCATAATTTCTGCATGTACTTTAGAAATTGCTATCTTTGTATAATATTCTTGTAATTGAATTCTCATTTACACTCACTGAGCTCCTTTAGCTCACTCGTTTTATGTTTTATGTTTTAAACCCCTTTCCCAGGTGCAGGTCTCGGAACGCAAGCTGCTGATTCTCCTATCGCCGAGTAGTGGGCCGAATCCAAAGATAATTTTTGTACATGTAAATGTGCTAATAGCACTCTTTACTTTATGCATAATAGTTGTAGGCATGTATATTTGTAAGTATGTGTTGAATCAAGAAGAAGAGATTTCCAGTTTATGATGATCATTTTTACTTTTATGATTATGCTTATTTTATGATTTACACGAAATAATTGAGTTGTGTTGGATTTGATTTGAAAAGGACCGGAGGTCCGAATTGGTAGAATTGAGATGTGTTGGAATTAGAAGTGAAATTTCTTTGCAGGTTTTTGTGGATTTTCCGAAAAACAGGGGAAACTCTGTCCGTTTGTTTTTAAAACTAAAAAGTCGTTTTCATGTATATTACTAGATCTTCTTAGTAGTAACAAGAATTAAAAAGGGGTTCGCCTCGCGGAATTTCTTAACTTACCCAGTTAGGTTCGGAGGAACTTCCGTCGGGGTGCCCGGCAGGGCCGCTGGGATCTATAGTAGAGGGTCTCGGGTCGGGTCCTGTCACTTTGCCTCTTTGGTTCATCTTTATTTGGTTGTATCCACTGTACATGTCCAAAAAGACAATTTTTCATACATGTTATGACATCTACCATCTGATTTATTTTTAAAAGTGAGAATGAGTCTCAAGGAGTTGCCTTGTTAAGGTTTATGTAGTCTACTTAGACTCACCATTTCTCATTTTTCTTTCCCACAAACACCACATTGTAAACCCATGCTAAGGACTAGACTTATCAGATGAAGCTGACTTCCAACAGTCTACTTATTTCCTCACTCATAATCTTGTTTTACTCTGGGAAAAAATGCCTATGTCTTTATCTGACTAGGATGTTGTCTTTGTTGATTCTTACCTTATGGCATATTACTTATATATAGCTTTATGTGACCAAGAGAAAAATGTCTTAGCTTTTCCTGAACAATTTAATCATGTTTGAACTTTCTTCTCCGATCATTTTGGTGTCTAACAACACCTTATTGGTGCCGATTATACAAAGGTGTATATTGTGGTTTCGTGTTTATACAAATATACATACGCATCAAATACATACATATACACATCAATAAATGCAACTAAAGCATTTAAACAATATTATAAACACAAATTAAGAAATTCACCTATTAAGCCTTTGGATTGTTTATTACAGGAATCCGCCCAAAGTGAAGCTCGTTGGCAGTTCTAATGATTAACTATGGTGGGTTTGATCAGCTAGTACAACAGCGTAAACCAAACAAATTTTGTTTAACTCTTAAACCCAAGTAATTTATTTTTCCCTTTGATCAATAACTTGAACAAATAAAACAAATACTTTGTTCCTACAATTGATAACCCATAATAGAAGTAAATGAAAAGAAATATATTCAAAACTTGAAAAATGAATCAAGAAACAATTTTTCTTTTTCTTTTTCACTCAAAATGGCCAGCCACAACAAAGCAAGAAGAAGTATTTCATTTTTGTTTCAATTCTCTTAAATATATATATATATATACTATTTATTTAACTTAACCATTGTTAACGTTAACCATGGTAAGGTTAAATATTTTTCTATTAAAAGATTCTTAATATAATAATGTATTATTGATCAAACCATGGTTAATATTTAATCATAATTAGGTTAACCAAACTTGTCCAACAAGCTTACTTAAATATCTAATATATTTGTATTTTAATATAATATAATAATTAAATAATCATTAACTCAACTTTGGTTAACTTTTAATCATAGTTAAGTTATTCATATTATTTAATATATTTCAAAATTATAATATCTTGATTATTTAACTCTTAGATAATCATACATGTGAAATTATCAAAATGTCCTCAGTTAATCTAAGTAGGTCCCACTATACCTACGCTGAAGTTAACTTAACCGAGGACACACTATGTGTCACATGTCACCATTTAATTGATCAATAAAAATTATTATCTAATTAATTAAAACTTAAGAATTGACAGACATGCATCCCGAGGGTTTTTGAAATAAATATTCGGTTTTGTTAGATTTTACTGAATTGAACTATTCAATTCGGTACATTGCCTCAGTGCACAATGAGTACACTTCATATTGCAGTACTCTTAGATTCACGTCTGATTTGTCAAATAAAACTATTCCATAAGTTCATGATCAATGTCCCATGTACACGTCATAGATATTATAAATCAGTGCATTGGATCATACAAGCTGTTGAGGTCAGAATGTATACGTGTAATCCTTCCATCACTTATACCCTAGATGAGCGAGGATATAGATCAGCATCGTCAAATCCCCATGTGCTCATCCAATCTTGTCTCCAGATTCGTATCTCGATGAATAATATAAATAAACACTTTTGTTATATTATCCAACCCTATGGGAAACTCTTTTTCTGAGTTTATTGCTCACGGGCGTAAGACTTTCTGAGATACAATTTCGAAGCATCGGATATAAAACCTACCTATGTGAGTTGACAAATCTCATATCTATGCACACCAAACTCTATAAGCATCGGACGGCACCCAGTGACACGTAGTGGTCAGACTATAAAAGGTCTCTGACATCCGTGGAACTAAAGTATAGTGGATCACCCACAAGTCCACCATTGCGCTCAAATTAAAGGACCACATATACTACTCAATTCGAGAGGACCTACTATTGACGATTTCATAGGATATCTATTGAGGTCCTCGTGAGTCTGTTTAGTATTCAATCCTAACTGAATGCCTATATGCCTATTCGAAATCTAAGCTCATGGTCAGCTAAAAACAATCATATGTACCCTACATTTATAGAGATACATTGATCTATATAAAAAGAATTTATTGATAGACCTACATTAGTGAAAATAGATCAGGAATACAATGTTTTAGAATATACTTGCATAATGACATTTCTTAGCACCTATTGAAACTCTTTGTAACTATGTCATTACTAGTGTACCCTCAGGTCTTTGTCCTATTATAGACAAGGTCTTAACTCCTTAGATCTCGCTAACTCTTATAACTTGCTAACTCTTAACAGTGCTAACTGTTAGCATTTACAACCCTTAACTTTGCTAACCCTTAACACCAGTCTAAACTCCTTTTAGACCAAATCTGAACCCTTTCAGATGATACAATGTCCGTAATATGACAAGTATCATTATCATTTAATAAATATAACGATTTAATAAAAATACATTTTATAAATATCATCAAATAAGTATTTATACAAAAAGGGATGGCACATAAGCACATGCCCTAACAAACTCCTACTTGCTCTAGTGTCATTCATACTGTTATCTAATACTCATAGACTCCATGTGTTTCTCAAACAATTTTAGAGTTTAAGCCTTAGTAGGTCCACTACATTATTTATAGAATCTACTCTATAAATTATTAAATCTCCCCTAACCAAGATCTCTCTAATTATATGATATTTTCTCTCTACATGTTTAGATCTCTAGTGTGCTCTTGGCTCTTTTGCTTATACTATGGCTCTATTATTTTTGTAGAATAATAGGATAGAATCTATTTAACTTAGGATTATTCTGAGTTCAGTGACAAACTTTCGTATCCATAATGCTCCCTTCGCTACCTCTGAGGCGGCGATGTATTCCTCTTCTATTGTAGAATAAGCTGTGAACCCTTGTTTAATGCTCTTCCAACTCATTGTAACACTATTAAGAATAAAGACATAGCTGGATGTAGACTTTTTATCATCTAGATCAAACTGAAAGTCTAAGTCTATGTATCCTCTAACCTGTAAGTCACCATCTCTATAAATGAGAAACTTGTTTGACTATCATCCAATAACTGTCACCTGGATCATACTGGTACCAACTAATAACACTTACATCATGCACATCATAGCATACATCAAACTTTCAACTGCTGATGCATATGGTATGTTAGACATTCTAACTCATTCATCTTCCTTATAAGGAGACATTCTCCTTGAAAGATGTACACATGTCTAAAAGGTACATTTGTTGTCTTACAGTTAGTGAAACTATACCTTTCTAAGACATTATAAATGTACGATGATTGGGAGAGTCCTATCAGCTTTCTAACTCTATCCCTATAAAGCTTAATACCCAGTATATAGAACGTTTCTCCCAAATCCTTCATATAAAAGTTCTTACTCAGATAGCTTTTCATGGATTGTAACATACCAATATCATTGTCAATGATAAGTTTGTCATCAACATAGAGAACCAAGAATATTATCATGCTCTCACTGACCTTTCTATACACACAAGCTTTATCTTCATTTTTAATACAACCAGACTCTTTGATAATGATGAACACATAAAAATGCATATTTATTAAGAGATTAAGCCACCAATTAATGTCACTAATTTTAGCATTTTCTGTATTTTTAGCTTGAAATAAAGTGTTCTCTTTAAATTGTGATTAATGAATGTTATTTAGACAGGTTTAGGTAAAATGGACATAACTCTCAATGTAGAAATCAAAATAAAGAAATTCTTGAACCTGATGCAACATGACTCAATCTTACACAAATTTGAAGAATAGTGAAAAAGACAAATCCAACATGTTATGGGCCAAAAAGTGAGATTCAATAGAATCGGACTACAACTTCTGCCCAGCTTGACCCAACTCATGTATTTGGACCGTGTCTCACACACTACGTACTCAATTGGTATAATTCTTAAAGCTGTGAAATTCTAACTTAATTATCAACAACTCATATGTTGATAGTAAAGTCCAAATCAGCCGTTATCATGGACCAAATCGCATTGCAAGTGGGTAAAATGGTTGTTGGCCGAAATCTGATGTATCTTTGGAATTTTGCTCATATCTCATTGGATACGCATCCAATTTCCATGACCTTGGTGCCTATGGAAAGAAGAGACAAAATTATACAACTTTTATGTCAGCTACAGAAGCTAAATCGATTATGTACATTATCAAAAATATGCTGCAAATAGATAAACGAGTTATTGGCCTAAAATTATTGAAGATTGATGTCATCCATGACATATTTCCATTCATTGCCTATATAAGAAGACTTTTAGGACGTTTTCAATATTAGATACTTCTCTCTTCTTTTCTTCTCATTAACATGTATTGTAATTTAGGCTAGAGTTCTCGACAAGACTAAGAGATGAACTTGTATGTGTAATAAATCTACTTCTATGCTTTGATTCGTTGCCAAGAGCTACAAATGTTTATAATTTTGGTTTTGATTAAACTCTTATCTATTCTATTTTCTATAATCCAGATATTATAATTCTCATGTCTCATATAAGTTCAGTCATGCTTTTCTTATGTGATTCTTGGTGAACTATAATTGATACTGGTTACATTGTTTTATATGTTAATCTTTTACTGCAGTATTGTCAAATTGATATGTTGTCGATCTTGGATAACATATAAGGGCAATAAATGTTTGATATTCAAGTTGATCTTTTACTGTAATATTGTCAAAGTGATATATTGTCGATCTTAGATAACTTGTATAAATGAAAATGATGTGTGTTAATGCTTGCAAAGAGTTTAATTACATCAAATACATGTGTTATCAAATGTCCTATATTTTACCTATCTTCTGATTGATTGTTTGGGATGTGAAACTTTCAATTGAGTTATAAGCATCGAATAAAAGTATAGAGTAGATTTATAAAGCATAATTGTGATTCTCAAAGCCTTACTTAAATTATCATAAGATATTTTCTTCAATTCATAGACAATTCCATCTCATCAATTAATTTTATCCTTTACTACCTCTTTAATATTTTACTTCACCAACCTATTTTGCCAAGAGCTTCCTCGTGGGATTGACACCTCAATCTATACTACGATAGCCGCGTTATATTTTGAGCGTAAACAAAAATTTGGCGCCGTTGCCGGGAAGGCACACTAAGCGAAAGTAGGTTGCGATTATAAATACTAAAGTGGTAACTTTGTACATTTTCTTTTTTTTGTAAAATCTTAGTTTTATTTTCTTTGTTGTAATTTATTTATTATTCATGGTTGGTTCTACCACCTAATTTATTTTGTTTTCTTTAGTTAATTTGTTATATTTTATATTATCTTAATGGCTGATTTTACCGCATAATTAGTTTATTTTCTTTTATCTATTTATCTCACTTTATTTTCTTTTATTTATTTATTGCACTTTTTTTATTGTACTTTATTTTCATTTTCTTTTACTTATTTATTGTATTTTATTTTCTTTGGTTAATATGTTGTATTTTCTTTTTATTTTAATGGCCGATTCTACCGCCTAACCTTTTATTTATTTACTTATTGTACCTTTTTTTATTGCACTTTATTTTTTTCTTCTTTTATTTATTTGTTGTACTTTGCATTTTATTTTTCTTTATTTATTGCATTTTCTTTTCTTTTACTTACTTATTGTATTTTCTTTTTATTATTTATTTATTGTATTTTTTTTTATCGTATTTTACAGTTTATTATCTTTTGTTCAGTTATTGTATTTATATTTCATGGTTGGTCTTACCACCTAACTCATTTCTATTTCTTATTGTATTTTATTTCACTTCTTAATTTTCCTTAAGCATTTCCTTCCTTAAAAAAAAAATTGTTGTTAGGATGTATGCATCGACTTAGAGACAAACGAGGAAGATTTGTGAGAGAACTAGAACTAGGACCACCCCCACAATTTGTAAGTGAAGAGAATTCACCTTCTAGTTCATCTTGTAATTCTAACACAATAAGCCAACACAAAGAAAACCTTGTTAGAACTCTAAAAGATTACTTGCATCCTACTCACACAGCCACACCATCATGCATTATATTTCCACCTAACACACCATATTCAGATTTTAAACCTAGAATTATACAACTTCTGCCCATTTTTCATAGTCTAGATAGTGAAAATCCTTATATACATTTTAGGGAATTTGAAGAGGTAATTGCCACCTTCCATAGCCAACCTAAAGCCATAGACACTGTTAGGCTTAAATGTTTCCCTTTTTCTTTGAAAGACAAAGCAAAGAGTTGGCTATACTCTTTAAGGCCGAGGTCTATAGGAACTTGGACAGAAATGACCCAAGCATTTTTTAATAAATACTTCCCACAACACAAAACTAATGGCCTGAAAAGATAAATTTCTTCCTTCTCCCAAAAAGACAATGAAACTTTATATCAAGCATGGGAAAGGTTTAAAGAATTGCTAAATCTGTGCCCTCACCATGGGTATGAAAATTGGCGCTTGGTTAGTTATTTCTATGAGGGACTTACAATTAGAGAGTGTCAATTTGTTGAGATGATGTGTAATGGGGAGTTCCTTCACAAAGATCCTGAGGAAGCCATAGAATTCCTTAATGACTTAGCCGAAAAAGCCTATACATGAACTGGACCTAGCATTGCTGAAAGTACAAATAGGTCATGACCCAATGGAGTTTTCCATCTTAGGGAAGAGGATAACCTCAAAGCTCAATTAGAGGTCTTAACTAAGGAGTTAGAGGCCTTGAAAACCAAAGATAGAAGGGTCACCCACACGGTTGCTAGAGTTGAGTCACACGATATCTGTTTTGTCTGTGGAGGAGCAGAACACTTAGCTCAGGATTGCTCAACTTATAGTGAGATGAGAGGGATATATGAGGAACAATGTAATGGCCTAGGGATGTACAAGAAGCCTTATTCACCCAACTCTGAAACATATAATCCTAGCTGGAGAAACCACCCAAATTTCAGTTGAAAATCTGACCAACAAGCCAACAGCCAGTGGAAACAAGAACACCAAGCACCCAAGTCTTATGTTGCACCTCAATATAATGCACGACCAACTAGAAGTTCTTTAGATGATACATTACAAGCATTTATGAAGGCACAAAGTAAGACTAATCAAAAATTTGAAACAATTCTTGCACATGTGGTAGACGAAAACAAAGAAATCAAGAGTCAAATCACAAAGTTGACCAATGCCTTAACTGTACAAGAGCGAGATAAGTTTCCATCTCAACCTCAATTCAATCCGAAAGGACAATTCATAGCACAAGCTTCTACTTCTGATGTTCAAAATCTCAAAGAAGTTAATGCCATTACTACTTGAAGTGGTAAGATTGTAAATGAGCCTACTTTTAAAATTAACACATTTACGAGTAGTAAAGACGCCCCCCTTGAAAAAGAGGCCACAGTGGAAAAAAAAAGCCCGAAAATAAGTTTTCAATCCCAATACCTTTTCCTCAAACTCTTTGACCGATTGGGAAAAATTCAGAAATTCAAGGTGAGATTTTAGAACATTTGAAACAAGTTAAAATTAATCTTCCCTTGTTGCATTTGATTAAGCAGGTTTCAACTTATGCCAAAGTCATCAAGGATTTATGCACTATCAAAAGAAAACATCATGTGAAGAAAACTGTATTTTTGGCAAAACGGGTAAGTGCAGTGATTGAACAAAATACACCACCCAAGTATAAAGACCCAGGATGTCCCATAATCTCCTGCCAAATTGGGACACATGAGTTTGGTCAAGCTTTATTGGACTTAGGAGCAAGTGTAAATTTAATGCCTTATTTTATTTACTTGCAGTTGGGACTTGGTGAGATTAAACCATCATCTGTAATCTTACAATTAGCTGACCGATCAATCAAGAAACCACGGGGAATAATAGAAGATGTTTTGTTGCAAATTGATAAATTTTACTACCCTGTTGATTTTCTTGTTTTAGATACTCATTCTGTTGTTAACATGGAGTCAAAAATCCCTCTTATTTTGGGGAGACCTTTTCTAGCCATTGCTAACGCTCTTATTAATTGCAAAAATAGTCTAATAAAATTATCTTTTGGGAATATGACTCTTAAGGTGAACATTTTCAATATTGACAAACAACCACGAGAAGAAGACGAGTGCTATCATTCATATATGATAGACACACTTGTAGCAGAGGAAGCTTATAAAATCATGGCTATGATTCTTTGAAAAACCTTCTCAATTTTGATTTTGAAGAATTGTATTATCCTGATGTAACAACTGATGTGTTTAGTATTTTTAACTCACAGGATAAAGGGACTCGATTTTGGCAGCCACGCTTTGAAGAGTTGCCACGAGAGAGGGAGAGACCAAAACCATCAAACCTCAAGACACCACAAGTTGAGATTTCTCCACTACCCAAAGGTTTGAAACACGCATTCTTGGGACCAGATGATACCTTTCCTATCATCATTTCTTCTGAACTTAGTGCTGAACAAGAGGAAAAATTGATAAAATTGTTAAAAGAACATAAGTATGCACTAGGTTAGACCATAGCTGATATTAAAGGTATTTCTCCATTGATATGCTCTTATAGAATTCATTTAGAGGAAGGCGCCCAACCTCCTAGGGACCCACAAAGAAGACTTAACCCAACAATGAAAGAAGTAGTGAAGAAAGAGGTCTTGAAACTATTAGATGCGGGTATAATCTACCCAATTTCTGATAGTCAATGGGTAAGTCCAACTTAAGTAGTTCCTAAGAAATCTGGGGTTACTGTTGTTGAAAATGAGAATGGGATACCTGTTCCAACTAGGGTAGTAAGTGGTTGGAAAATGTGCATTGATTATAGAAAGTTAAATACGGCTACTAGAAAAGACTATTTTCCATTGCCTTTTATCGAGCAAATTTTAGAACGTGTAGCTGGACATCCTTTTTATTGCTTTCTTGATGGGTATTCAGGTTATTACCAAATTTAGATAGCTATAGAAGATCAAGAAAAAATTACTTTTACATGCTCTTTTGGTACTTATGCTTTTTGTAGAATGCCATTTGGATTATGTAATGCACCAGCTACTTTTCAGCGTTGTATGTTAAGTATTTTCTCTGATATGGTTGAAAAATACATGAAAGTCTTTATGGATGATTTGACTGTTTTTGGTCATTCTTTTGATTTATGCCTACTTAACTTGAAATCTATTTTGAGTAGGTGTGAAGAAAAAGGACTTGTGCTAAATTGGGAAAAATGTCATTTCACGGTATCTTCAGGAATCGTTTTGGGACACATTGTATCTGAAAGAGGGATAGAGGTTGACAAGGCAAAAATTGAATTAATCTCTAAATTATCTACACCCAAAACGGTAAAAAATGTCTGATCCTTTCTTGGACACGCTAGCTTTTACAAAAGGTTTATACAAAAATTTTCTGCCATATCTAGACCATTGTGTAACCTTTTGCTAAAAGATGCAGAATTTACATGGACAAAAGAGTGTGAGGAGGCATTTCGAACACTCATTGCCAAACTCACCACCGCTCCTATCATGTAATCACCAGATTGGAACCTCCCATTTGAAATTATGTGTGATGCAAGTAATTATGCTGTAGGAGCAATTCTTGGGCAACGTAGGGAGGGAAAACCCTTTGTTGTTTATTATGCTAGTAGGACTTTGAATGATGCTCAAATGAATTATACTACTACTGAAAAAGAACTATTAGCTGTTATTTTTGCCTTAGATAAATTTCGTTCTTATTTGATTGGTTCACTTATTGTTATTTTTACTGACCACGCAGCCCTTAAGTACCTTCTTTCTAAGAAAGATGCTAAAGCCCGTTTAATTAGGTGGATTCTTCTTTTGCAGGAATTTGATATAACCATCAAAGACAAGAAAGGCATTGAAAATGTTGTTGCTGATCATTTATCCCGCCTTGAGTTCACTGACTCCACTGATTTGCCACCCATTCGAGATGATTTTTCTGATGAACATCTTTTTGCTATAAGCCAAATACCTTGGTATGCACATATCGTAAATTATTTAGTTTGTGGTGAACTTCCATCTTACTGGAGTGCACAAGATAAACGTAAGTTCTTGGTTGAGGTACGTAATTTTTATTGGGATGATCCATATCTTTTCAAATATTATCCTGACCAAATCATGAGACGTTGCATTCCTGAAAGTGAAGTTTCTAGTGTCTTAAATTTTTGCTATAGTGCTACTTGTGGTAGCCATTTTTCTATGAAGAAGACAGCTGTGAAACTTTTACAGTGTGGTCTTTACTGGCCCACTTTTTTCAAAGACACTAATAATTTTTGTCGTTCCTGTGAAAGATGTCAAAAGTTAGGTGTTTTATCTCGAAAAAATATGATGTCTCTTAACTCTATTCTTGTTATCGAGATATTTGACTGTTGGGGTATTGATTTTATAGGTCCTTTTCCCTCATCTTTTGGCTACCTTTACATCCTTTTAGCTGTTGACTATGTATCAAAATGGGTGGAGGTTGTCGCTTATCGTACTAATGATAATACAACTGTGGTAAAATTCTTAAAAGAAAATGTGTTATCTAGGTACAGTATACCACGTGTCATCATTAGTGACCAAGGAACACATTTTTGTAATCGTACTTTTGAAGCTTTGATGCGCAGGTATGGTGTTTTTCACAAAGTTTCCACTGCATATCATCCACAGACAAATGGACAAGCCGAGCTAGTAAATAGAGAGGTTAAACAGATTTTGGAAAATACGGTTAACCCTAATCGCAAAGATTGGTCTCTACGCCTTTCTGATGCATTATAGGCATATCGCACTGCATACAAAACCATCTTAGGAATGTCTCCATACTGGCTTATTTATGGGAAAGCTTGCCATTTACCTGTTAAACTGGAGCATAAAGCTTATTAGGCTGTTAAAGCTCTTAACTTTGATTCGAATGCTACAGGTCTCTAGAGAAAGTTACAATTGTCAAAAATAGAAGAGCTACGAAATGACGCATATGACAACTCCAGAATTTACAAAACTAAAATGAAAGTAGCTCATGATAAATATATCTCAAGGAAATACTTTGAGCCAAATCAACGGGTCTATCTTTATGATTCTCGATTGCATTTACACCCTGAAAAGTTGAGATCTCGATGGACTGGTCCATTTATGGTAAAACATGTTTTTCCTAATGGTGCTGTTGAAATAGAGGACTCCACTGATGGACGGACTTTCAAAGTGAATGGCCAGCGGCTAAAAGGCCATGTGGAAAAAGTAGACGACTCTATGTACCTAGGTGAGATCCCTCTTGTGGATCCTGTCTATCATGCTTGATCAGGTTCAATCTATCTGTACCATATTTTATATTTTATCTTTTGACTTTTTCTTTTTTCTTTTATTTTCTTTCACATTTTATTTTACTTTATTTTCTTCTTTTTATTTTTTCTTCAGTGTGATTTTATTTCCCAGTCAAGTGACAGATACGGTACTCCGTGACTATTAAAGTCGGTTTCTCAGTTCCCTAAAAACTGTCCCTCAAACTGTGCATTCATCTCTTTTCTTTCTTTCAAAATGGATCACATTCTTGCCAACCTTAAAAAACGTTTTCCTTCATTGTGTCAAAATGCTCTACTTAAGATTTACAAAGCACGGTGTGAAAGACTAAGGCTATTGATGTTGGGTAATATCCCTGTAGATCTTCGTTGGTTAATTGAAGCCAAGGTTCGATTATCTGGCGAATCTGTAAATGATTTTGTTTCTCATATGCCTGGTCTTGAAAAAAGCTCTTATGCCAAAAGGCAACGAGCAAAAAGGTTATAAGTCTGTCATAAATGTGCTCGATGGAATTGTAATCGAAGTTGTCATTCTTTAGGATTTGCATCTAGAAATCGAGAAGACAAAATTCAGTTCATTAAGGATTGACTGAGTAAGGAGTCTTTGGATGATATCCTATTGACTCTTGAGACGTATCCCTGTGGGCTCGTGCAACGTGAACTTCTCGATTTATGGAACAAATTCAAAAATGAACATCAACGGTATAGTTTCAGAAATCTGACTCTAAAAGACCCTGTTTGCCAATTTATAAGAAAATTGGATAGAAAGTCTAATCCTGACCCATAGAGGGCGTTTAAGCCGTTGCTGGACGTAAAACCAAAGGAAGATGTGATCCACAATCACAACTACTTGTAAATACATGCGTTTTAATTTCAAACTCTATTTTATGAATAGTAGGGCTACTCATGTAGATGTCTTAAATTCAAATCTTTTTGTTCAATAATGCATGTGGGTCGTTACGTTTAAATTTTTGTGTTTTATTTTTAACTCTCTTTTGACAAACTGTCGGGTTACCATAATCATTGTTATCATTTGGTACTCTATAAATACAGCACCTCATTTTCTTCATTTTCATATATTGAGATAAAAGTGAGTGTAAAAATGGAGGAAACCCCAATTCAACAATTTTGAAATATATGTGTATTTTGTGGATCTAGTCCAGGGGAGAGTAAAGTGTTTGTAGAAGCAGAGAATAATCTAGGAAAAGCATTAGCTATTAGAAAAATTCATTTGATTTATGGAGGGGGTAGCCTCGGGTTAATAGGGTGTGTGTCAACAGCTGTACATTTAGGAGGAAGTCAAGTTTTAGGTATTATTCCTACAGCTTTAGCCGTGGAAAACCTGATCGGAAAAATAATAGGGAAAGAATTACGAGTCTCATCTATGCATGAACGTATAGCTAGAATACTTTGCAATGCAGACGCTTTTATTGCTTTACCAGGTGGTTTTGGTACCTTGGAAGAAATTTTTCAATTTGTCTCTTGGGCTCAACTGAATATTCACCGAAAACCCATAGATCCTGGTTTCTGCTGCTGAGGCGAATGAATTGATTAACAAATTACAGGCAGTTACCTATGAACCTGACCCAGCAATAACTCGGATCAATTGGTCAGTAGGCCTTAACAAGCGAAAATTGGACCTAACACTTCGTTTGTAAATTTTTCTTTGTTTTAATTATTTATCAGCATCATCATTTTAGTTTATATTTGCTTAAGTGTCTCTCAGGTTTGTTTCTTTCAAATAACTGGCGTTTCAGGTAATGTCTTCTATACTTTATCTCTTTATATTTAAACATTGAGGACAATGTTTCATCTGGTTTGGGGGAAGATAGTAGACACAAGTCGTACTTTATATAAAAAAAAAAAAATTTGTGGTCCGATATTTGATTAAAATAGCAGAGTAAAGAGTTTATTCTTGAACTCTTGAGACGCATTCTAGGTCAAGTTAGAATGGCAGAGTAAGGAGTTTTAGTTTTAACTTTTGAAACGCATTTTAACTAACTTTTTTTTATTTTGTTTTATGTTTCATGTATTATTGTTTATTGCTTGTAGTCTTGGTAATTCTTGTATAAAGGAATTTGATTTTCTGCCTAGGTATGATTTCAAAATTGTTTAGGTTGAGTCACTGTTTCTATTTAGGTTACTAAAGAATGACTTTCAAAATATTTTTGAGCACAATGCTAAGCCTTGTGGTAAAATGGATGATTCAATTTATATAGCCAGGAGAATTCACATGTTTAAGTATATATTTTTTTAATCTCACATATATTTTGTGAGTAAGTGGAAAGGTTGAGAAAACAGCTTATGAACCTTCATTGATCCTTTGAATTGGTTAATTTTTGTTTAGATTGATATTATTTGAATTAAGGGATAAGTTGGTTGCATTTATGTATAATATAATTTGGTGAAAAACCTTTGTAATGCTTCCTTGTATTCTTCAAAAATACAAAAAAAAAATAGAAGAATCAACTCAGTTTAATAAAGTCTTCATCCAATTTTAGAAGACAAATATTTTGTAAAGCAGTTTTCTCACCAAGTTATATTTGTATTATTCTCACAAACCAATTGAAATTCTAAAGCTGGCGTATGATAGGAATAATTGATTTTTAAACAAATAATTTTTCTATCTTTGGATCAATGTTAGTTTATATGTCTGTCCTTAAAATTGACTTTTTCTTGAATGCTTAACTGTTTTTCAACTCCATAAGAAAAGTCCTAGCCTTTTAAAGAGTCACAAACCTGTGAGGATATGGAGTTGAGGCTTTTACTTGGAGAAATTCTAAAGGCTATATCTATTGTGGTTTGTGGCCAGATGGGTATGGCTTAGTTCACACACACACAAATTTTGGAAGTTGTAATTGAAAAAGCCATGATAGTAACAGTGATCTTGAACTGACATTTTGTTTGAAATACTTAGGTAGTTTTGCATATTCTATTTACGCTTGAATTGCTAGAGACTAGCAATAAGCTGGTTGGGGGTTATGATGAACACATGAAAATGCATATTTGTTAAGAGATTCAGTCACCATTTAATGTCACTAATTTTAGCATTGTCTATATTTTTAGCTTGAAATAAAGTGTTCTCCTTATATTGTGATTAATGAATGTTATTTGGACAGCTTTAGGTAAAATAGACATAACTCTCAATGTAGAAATTGAAATGAAGAAATTCTTGAACCTAGTGCAACATGACTCAATCTTACACAAATTTGAAGAATAGTGGAAAAGCCAAATCCAACATGTAATGGGCCAAAAATTGAGATACAATAGAATCAGACTACAACTTCTGTCCAGCTTGACCCAACTCATGTATTTGGATAGTATCTCACAAACTACATACTCAATTGGAATAATTCTTAAAGCTGTGAAATTATAACTTAATTATCAACAACTCGTATGTTGATGGTAAAGTCCAAATCAGCCGTTAGCATGGACCAAATCGCATTACAAGTGGGTAAAATAGTTGTTGGCCGAAATCTGATGTATCTTTAGAATTTTGCTCATATCTCATTGGATATGCATCCAATTTCCATGACCTTGGTGCCTATGGAAAGAAGAGACAAAATTATACAACTTTTATGTCGGCTACAGAAGCTAAATTGGTTATTTACATTATCAAAAATGTGCTGCAAATGGATAAATAAGTTATTGGCCTAAAATTATTGAAGATTGATGTCATCCATGACATATTTCCATTCATTGCATATATAAGGAGACTCTTAGGACGTTTTCAATATTAGATACTTCTCTCTTCTTTTCTTCTCATTAACATGTATTGTAATTTAGGCTAGAGTTCTTGGCAAGGCTAAGAGATGAACTTTTATGTGTAATAAATCTACTTCTATACTTTGATTCGTTGCCAAGAGCTACAAATGTTTATAATTTTGGTTTTGATTAAACTCTTATCTATTCTATTTTCTATAATCCAGAGATTATAATTCTCATGTCTCATATAAGTTCAGTCATGCTTTTCTTATGTGATTCTTGGTGAACTATAATTGTTACTGGTTACATTGTTTTATATGTTAATCTTTTACTGCAGTATTGTCAAATTGATATGTTGTCGATCTTGGATAACATATAAGGGCAATAAATGTTTGATATTCAAGTTGATCTTTTACTGTAATATTGTCAAAGTGATATATTGTCAATCTTAGATAACTTGTATAAATGAATATGATGTGTGTTAATGCTTGCAAAGAGTTTAATTACATCAAATACATGTGTTATCAAATGTGCTATATTTTACCTATCTTCTGATTGATTGTTTGGGATGTGAAACTTTCAATTGAGTTATAAGCATCGAATCAAAATATAGAGTAGATTTATATAGCATAATTGTGATTCTCAAAGCCTTACTTAAATTATCATAAGATATTTTCTTCAATTCATAGACAATTCCATCTCATCAATTAATTTTATCCTTTGCTACCTCTTTAATATTTTACTTCACCAACCTATTTTGCCAAGAGCTTCCTCGTGGGATCGACACCTTAATCTATACTGTGATAGCCGGGTTATATTTTGAACGTAAACAGATAACCTCATCAAAATAAAGATTTCAACAATGTATTTGAGGCCTACTTAAGTCCATAAATAGACTTCTTTAGTCTGCACACAAGATCAGCTACTTGGTTGGATGCAAAATCTTCAGGCTGTTAAATGCATATCTCTTTCTTGAGATATCCATTCAAAAAGGCCATCTTTACATCCATCTACCAGATTTTAAAGTCATAATATGCAACAATAGCCAGTAAAATCCTAATTGATTTTAACATCGCTACTGGTGCAAAGTTTGCTTCATAATCGATCCTAGACCACTAAGCCTAACCATTAGTAACCAGTCAAGCTTTAAAGGTCTCAACCTCTCTATCTTACCCACAGTGCTTTTTGTAAATCCATTTATAACTAATATGAACTATTCCTTCGAGAAGCTCAACTAAGTCCAGACTTTATTGTGATGTATTGAGTCAATTTCAGATTTCATAGAATCTTGTCATTTTTTCAAGTTGATGTCCAACATCGCTACTCTATAGGTCAAAGGATCATTTTCTTTAAGTAAGAAAACTCTAAAAGTACCTTTAGGTATGTGACCATACCTGACAGGTGGCCTGGACATCCTTTTTTATCTATGTAGAGGGTGTGTCAAAGGTATTTTACTCGATTAAGCCTGATGTTCCATCATTGCTTTATTTTGGTTTTAATTGACTTCATCAAGTTCAACCTTTCTACAATTACCGCAATTCATGAGAAACACTTTCTCTAGAAAAGTGGCATAATGAGAAATAAACACATTTCACTCTTCTAGATCATAGAATTGGTATCTCATAAAATTTTTTGGATACCCAATGAACCGATACTTATACCTCATAAGAGCAAGCTTTTTTTATTGTGTAACTTTTACGTATGTACGACAGCCCCAAATCTTAAAGTACTTAAGACTTGGTTTCCTCTCTTTCCACATCTCATGTTGAGTGATTAGAACAGCTCTGAATGGAACTTTATTCAATATATGAGCAACAATTTCCATAGCATAAGCCCATAGGTATTCAGGGAGATCAGTAAAGCTCATTACTGATCGAACCATATCTAATAAAGTCTGATTCCTCCTCTCTAAGACACTGTTGTGTTACAGAGTACTTGGAGGACTATATTGAACGAGAATCTCAATCTCTTATAAATAATTTGTGAATTCATATTGTAACTAGATGTACATGCCGATTTATTTCTCTACTTCAAGTCAGAATTCATTAAACTTTTAAAGGTTTCTGACTTGTGTCTCATAGGAAACACGTACCCATATTGTGACAAATCATCAATGAAAAGTACAAAGTATCAAAACCACCCATTATAGGGTGATTCATTAGACCGCATACATCATTAGGTACCAGTTCTAATAAATCAAAGGCATGATGTCTAACACCCATAAATAGAGATCAGGTCTTTTTTTTTAGTGTAGAATTCAAAAATTGGATAAGGTTCGATGGTTAGATCAGGTATTTGACCATTCTTAACCAAATGGGATAGGTGTCTCACACCTATATATCCCAATCATATATGCCACAATTCTGTTTCATTTAAAGTTTTTGAACTACTACTAGTACTAACTTGCACATTCATTACATTTTTCGTTGCATTCAATATATAATAATCATTCACTAACTAACACTCAACTAATATTACATCATTTGCATCACATAAATATTGGGAACAGTTTCGAATATACATATGGTACACTTAATTGTCAAGTACAGAAAGAAAAATAATCTGTCTAATGATGTTAGGAACAAAATAACAATTTTTAATACAATAGTTTTATTACATGGAAGAAGTCAATCAAAAAGTCTAACTACCTCGACGTTCAAGAAATCTTTATTTCAGACTCGAAGCACTACTTATCCCTGCCAAAGTGATCTAACCTCCCTCAGACTCTGCAACACATTGCAGATGTGAGAATGAGATGTGGTATTTAATATCCAGCCTGAGCTAGCATCAGATGTAATAGAAACGTCAATAATAGGAAAGCAAAAACTTGAGGGAGTATTCTTCAAAGAGGCAAGGTATTGGGGGCAGTTACGTTTCTAATACCTTTCCTTGTTGTAAAAGAAACACTTTCCTTTTGCCTTGTCCTTCTTTTATTGAGGCTTAGATATCTATTACCTCTAAAGACTAATTCAGGGTATTTGCTTCCCCTTCACTTTCTTCTTCCTCTTGGACTTCTTAGAAGCCCTCGGAGCAGAAGAAGAAGTGCCCTGAAGCAAGAAGGTTGAGCCCTCTTTACTTATGTTCTATGTTCAATATGTTGTGAAGATCAGCATAAATAGGGGTCAATCCCTGCATATTAAAGTTCATAGTGAACTATGCACATGACCTTAATAGTGACTGGAAAATCAAGATATTCCCTGGTTATGTTCAGAGAAATGTCCATTGCCTCTAGTTTCTCAATGAATCCAATCATCTTAAGCACGTAGTGACTCACTGGACCTCCTTCTAAGAGCCTAACCTAAAAAAGCATTTTGGCAACCCTATAAATCTCAACCTGAGGTCGGTCACCAAAGAGTTCCTTCAGGTGGAACATAATGCTGCTAGCATTGTCTATACGGACGTACTCTCACTATAGGTTAGCGGACATCGAGGTAAGGATGTATAGTTTAACCTTTAAATCATCATCCAACTATTTTTGATATGTCGCCCTTTTCTCTAAGGTGTAAGTATCAAAACTACCTCTAGGCAGTTTCTGATCAATGACGTATCCAAACTTATCTGAATTTAAAATAATTCATAGATTCATAAGGTAGTCTGAATAATGTTTTACACCCTTAAGTTGGTGTGTATCAAGTATGCGCAACAAAAGGTTGATGGATGCTATAATAACTTCACAAAACAAAACAAAATAAAAGATGTTAGTAGACATAAAATTATTAAATTACTATTAAAATGTTTTAAATCATTGATATAATAACTATACAATTTTTAATAGAAAACGCCCTCCCACTACTTTACATAATTCCTTTAATCTCTTAAATAGGATAACGATAGCCTAAACTCTTTTACACTATACAGTGGGAAGTGGACCCCATTGACAATTTACTCGGGCCACACACTATAGCGATCTAGGCCTTTGTAAATCCAAATGTTAGACAACTTATGTCAATTGTATCTCATTTAACTCTTAACTTTGATCCCAAATTCACCTTATCCACACATTGTTGCGATTTAGAATAAGTGTATTTTAAATTAACTTGTCAATTAATAAATATATGTTACTAACACAGCTCATACACTATAGTGATATAGGGCAATATTTTTTGCATACATTTATCTCATCTCATGTTTAATCAGCATAGTACTAATCACATCTACCAAGTCCCTCACAATGTAGCGATCTTAGAAAAAGACTGATTTGACTTGTCTAACACCGTATTGACAAGACGGGCCATTTAACATACTATTACATAATGTAATAAAATTCAATCTGATTAAGAGACATTTTAATATATTGGCTCTTATCTTATAGGAAGGTGATTTCTCAATCAGTCACTTATTTCTGTGTAAACACAACTAACCCTCACTAGTAGGGCTCCTGTTGTGTTTACCAACAAAGAGAAAAATGATCCTAGCTTATAATACAGATTAATAACTCTATCACTGTATCTCATAAACCTCCATATATATTATTTAATTTTTAAAAAAAAATTTAAAAAATCAACATTTGAGTGTACTGTTCCAACACTGCAACGTTGGAGACTCAGCTCTAGTGCCATGGCGCTAACCCATGGGTATTGCGGCATTGAGGCCTGAAAACCCTACCACCGTAATACTGAAGGCTGGAAAGCTCCAGGATGTGGCATCAGATACAAGGCCATGGCATCCCAGTGTCAATTCCCTTGGTATACCTATTTTAACTCTTGAAATGCACCATTTGACACCAAGACAACGCCAAAAACATCCCCAACACTTAATTAAACACCAAATGAACACCAAAAATGCTCTGATACCAATTATTAGTGCTCATTATACAAAGGTGTATACATGTGATTTCATATTCATACAAACATATATATGTATTGAATACATATATATGCACATCCATATACGCAACGGAAGCATTTAAACTGAACACATTTTAAACATTTAATATAATTAATCACAAATTGAGAAATTCACCTATTAAGCATTTGAACTCTTTATTCTGAGAATTTGCCCGAAGTAAAGCTCGTTGGCAATTTTAGTGATCAACTATGGTGGGTTTGATCAGCTAGTACAATAGCTTGAATCCAACAATTTTGGTTTAATTTTTAAACCCAAGTAATTTATTTTTTCCTTTGATCAACAACTTGAACAAATAAAACAAATACTTTGTTCTTGCAAAGGGTAGCCTATAATAGAAGTAAATTAAGAGAAATATATTTCAACACTTGAAAAATGAATCAATAAACAATTGTTTTTTTTTTTTTCTCTCAAAAATAGCTGACCACAACAAAGGAAGAAGTGTTTTATTTTTCTTTCAATTCATGTATATATATATATATATATATACTATTCATTTAACTTAACTATGGTAAGGTTAGATATTTTTCAACAAAATATCCTTAATAAAATAATGTATCTTTAACCTAACCATAGTTAATATTTAATTATGGTTGGGTTAGCCAAGCTTGTCCAACAAGCTTGGTTAAATATATAATATATTTATATTTTAATGTAATATAATAATTAAATAATCATTAACTCAACCTTGGTTAACTTTTAACTATGATTGAGTTATTCATATTATTTAATATATTATAATATAAAATTTCTTGGTTATTTAACTCTTAAATAATCATATATGTGAAATAACCAAAATACCCTCATTTAACCTAGTTTGAGTTCCATCATACATACATTGGAGTTAACTTAATCGAGGATACTCTATGTGCCACGTGTCACCATTTTTGTTATCAACAATAATTATTATCTAATTAATTTTACTTAACACTTAAGTATTGACACACATGCATCATGAGGGTTTCTGAAACAAATATTCAATTTTATTAGATTTTACTAGATTGAACTATTCAATCTGGTACGCTACCCCATTACATAATGAGTACACTTCATATAGCGAGACTCCCTAAGTCCATGTCTGATTCGTCAAATGGAACTATTCCATGAGTCCATTATCGATGCCTCACACACATGTTATAGATATTACAAATCAGCATGTTAAACCATTTAAGCTAAGGTCAGAATGCATATGTATAATCTTTCTATTACTTATACCCTGGATAAGCGAGGATATAGATCAATATCGTCAAATCCCCTTTTTTTTCATCCAATCTTGTCTTCAGATTCGTATCTCAATGAACAATATAAACAAACACTTTTGTTATATTATCTAACCCTATGGAAAACTCTTTTCCCAAGTTTATTACTCATGGCTATAAGATTTTCTAAGATATGATTTCGAAGCATAGGATATACAACCCACCTATTTGAGCTGACGAATCCTATATCTATGTACATCAGACTCCATAAGCATTAGACAACACCTAGGGACACGTAGGGGTCAGACCATGAAAGGTCTCTGACAATTATGGAACCAAAGTATAATAGATCACCCACAAGTCCACCATGGCGTCAAGTTAAAAAACCATATATACTACTCAACTCAAGAGGACCTACCATTGACAGTTTTATAGGATATCTATTGGGGTCCTCATAAGTTTGTTCAGTATCAAGTCTTAACTGAATACCCATATGCCTATACGAGCTCTAATCCCATGGTCAGCTAAGAACAATCATCTGTACCCTACAGATATAGACATACATTGATCTATATAAAAGTGAATCACCGATAGACCTACATTGGTGAAAATAGACCAGGAACACAATATTTAAGAAAACATTTGCATAATGACATTTTCTAGTGCCTATTGCAACTCTTTGTAACTATGTCATTACTAGTGTACCCTCAAGTCTTTGTCCTATTATAAATAAGGCTCTAACTCCTTATATCTTGCTGACTCTTATAACCTACTAACCCTTAACAGTGCTAACTATTAGCATTTACAACCCTCAACTTTGTTAACCCTTAGCATTAGTCTAAATTCCTTTAGATTGAATCTAAACCCTTTAAGATCATACAGTGTCCGTGATGTGACAAGCATCATTGCCATTTAATAAAGATTATTAGCGATTTAATAAAAATACATTGTATAAATATCATCAAATAAGTATTTATACAAAAAATGATGGCACGTAAGCACATACCCTAACACACCTTCTTATCTATGCTAGAAGGATCTTATTATTGGAGTTGGTACTTACATGTCATTCTATTTTGTATGAATATATTGACATTTATATAATGTGTATTTCAATAAATCGTTAACATTTTAAATATAGTATGAGGCTTATTACTGTTCAGACATTATAGGTTTAAACGAGTTTAGGTCAGCGTTAAGAATTAGCATTCTAAGAGTTAGAACCTTGACTAAATTAAGACAAAGACCTGAGAATATATTAATAATGACATAGATGTAAATAATTGCAAATGATGCTAAAAATTATCAATATACAGTATGTTGTTGGAAAACATTGTTGATGATATATGATTATCGATATAGGTCGATTGGTATTCCTTTCAGATCAGTATATGTCTATATTTGAATTGTTCAAAACGGTTAGTCTTAGTAGACTGTGAGCTTAGTGGAAGTTTATATAGGCATACGGGTATTTAATGAGGACTACGTACTGAACAAACTCTCGAGGATCTTCAATAGACATCCTATAGAGTCGCCAATGCAAGGTCTTCTCAAGTTGAGTAGTATTCATATTCCTTTGATCTGAGTTCTACAGTGGGTTTGTGAGTGATACACCATACTTTAATTTCACGTATTTCAAAGACCTTTCATGGTCTAACCTCTTGGTATCATTGCATATGGTTTGATTCTTACTCAATATAGTCCTCCAGGTACTCCTCAACTCAATGGTGTTTTAGAGAAGAGGAATTAGACTTGTCCGATTGATGATGAGCTTTACCAATCTCCCTGAATATGTTTGAGGTTATACTCTAAAAATTCTTACTCACTTGCTGAACAAAGTTCTATCAAATGTCAGTTTTACTACTATATATGAGATATAGATTGGGAGGAAACTAAGTTATAAGTACGTTAAGATTTGAGGTTGTCCTGCTTAGTAAAGGTTACGTAACAGGATAAACTTGTACCGAAGGGGTACAAGTGTCAGTTCATTAAATATCCCAAATACTTTATAGGATATCAGTTCGATGATCCAGAGGAACAAAATATGTTCATTAATCATAATGCTACTTTCTTAGAAAAATAGTTTCTCATAGAAAATAGAGATTAAAGAATGATTGAACTTGATAAAGTTAATCAAGAAGTTTATGAACCGATGATTGAACCTCTAGCTCAATCAAGTGAGATCCTTTGACACACCCTTAATGTAGGTCGAAAAGGATCTCAAGGCCGCCTATTAGGTATGGTATGATGCTTGATGGTGCCTTTAATGCTTTCTTAGTTGAAAAAAAAAGATCATTTAACTTATAAAGAGATAATGTTAGACATCAATTCAGAAAAATGGCAAGATGCCATAAAATCCAAAAATAGCACTATGCATAACAATCAAGTCTGAGACTTGGTTGAGATTTCCAAAGAAATTATTCCTATTGGTTATAAATGGGTTTACAAGCAGAACTGTGGACTTAATGGAAAGGTAGAGACCTTCAAAGCTTGACTGGTGGCAAAAGGTTATAGTTATAAATCAAGGATAGATTATGAGAAAACCTTTTCACTAGTAGCCATGCTGAAGTAGATTAGAATTTTTTTTTTTTTTTTGCTATTGTAGTATTTTATGAATTTGAGATCTAGTAGATGGATGTAAAAATAGCTTTCCTAAATGGATATCTCAAGAAATAAATATACATAGAGCAGCTTGAAGGTTTTACATCTAGCTTAACTTCTAATCTATTATGCAGATAAAATAAGTCTATTTATAGACTTAAGCACACTTATCAATGCTAGAATTTTATTTTGATGAAGAAAGGTCTAGTTTCATTAAAAATCAAAATAAAGATGAAGCATGTGTATACAAAAAAGGTTAGTGAGAGCATGATTATTTTTTTAATTCTCTGCGTGGATAACATACTAATTATAAAAAATGATATTGGTATATTATAGTCAGTCATGAGTTATCTGAGTAAGAAATATTTTATGAAGGATTTGGGAGAGGTTTCTTGTATAATGGGTATAAAGTTTTATCGAGATAGAGTTATGAGGCTGATAAGACTCTTCCAATCTTCGTACATAGAAAATGTTCTTAAAAAGATTAACTTTAGTAATTGTAAGACAGTTAATGTACCTTTTCAGTGTGGCATTTATTTTACTAAGAGGATGTGTCCTCAAAAGAAAGACGAAAGACTTAAAATGTCTAATATATCATATGTATCAGCTGTGGGAAGCTTAATGTACGCTATGTTATGTATGAGACCTAAAATTAGTATGGTTGTAAATGTTACGAGCCAGTATCAATCTGATCCAAGTAATGACCATTAGACGACAGTGAAATATATCTTAAAATACTTTAAGGGTACAAAGGATAAGTTTCTAATTTATAGAGAAAATTGCTTACAAGTGAGGGGATAAACTAATTTAGACTTCTAGTCTGATCTGAATAATAGAAAGTCTATATATAGCTTTGTGTTTCTTCTAAATAGTGTTGCAGTTAGTTGGAAAAGTGCAAACAGGTGTCCACAATTGATTTTATTATGAAGGCAGAATACATTACGGCTTTAAAAGCTACAAATGAAGTAATGTGGTTACGCAAATTTGTCATAGAGCTCAAAATAGTCCATACTTAATAGATTATATCTTTATATTTTATGACAAAAATAGGACAATTGCTTAAACCGATAAGGTAATAGCACACCAGAAATCTAAGCATATAAAATGAAAATACCATATAATTAAAAAAATCTTGGCCAGATAAGATGTAATAGTATCTATAGTAGATTATATGGATAATATAACAGACCTACTAACTAAGGCCTTAACTGTTAAAATGTTTGAGAAACACATGGAGTCGATAGGTATTAGATATCATAGAGAATGGCACTAGAGCATGAAAGAGTTGTTGAATATGGTACTTACATGTCATTCTATTTTGTGTGAATATATTGATATTTAGACAATGTACATTTCAATAAATTGTTAATATTCTACATATAGTACTAAGCTTATTATTTTTTAAATATTATAGATCAAAAGGAGTTTAGATCTGATTTAAAAGAGTTTAGATCTGATTTAAAAGAGTTTAGGTTAGTATTAGAGTTAACATTCTAAAAGGTTAAAACCTTGTCTAAAATGAGACAAAGACTTGGGAATATATTAATAAGGATATAGTTGCAGGATTTGCAAATAGTGTTAAGAAATATCATTATGCAATTTATTCTAAAAAACATCGTTCCTAATTTATGGTTGTTGATATAGGTCAATTGGTATTCCTTCTAGATCAGTATATATCTATATATGGATTATCTAAACAATTAGTCTTAGCAAACCATAAGCATAGGGGAAGCCCGTATAGGTATGCAAGTATTCAGTGAGGACTGGGTTCTGAACAGACTCACGAGAACCTCTAATATACATCCCACAGAGCTGTCAATGAAAGGTCTTCTCAAATTGAGTAGTATTCATGGTCCTTAGAATTGGGCGCCATGATAGGCTTATGAGTAATCCACCGTACTTTGATTCTATGTATGTTAGAGACCTTTCATGGTCTGACATTTGGGTCTCGTTGGATATAGCCTGATGGTCATAGAGTTCGATGTGAATAGATATAAGATTTATCAGCTCGTAAAAGTGAGTTGTATATCAAATGCTCTAAGATTGTATATTTAGGAATTCTTATGGCCACAAGCATAAACCCCAAAAAAGATTTTTCTGTAAGGGTAAACAATATCGTAAAAATATTTGCGAATATTATATTTTGAAAATACAAATCTGAAGATAAGTTCATGGTCAAGTATATAGAGATTAATGGTGATGATCTATATCTCTACTCTTCTGGGGTATAGGTGATGAATGAACTATATGTATATGTTTTAATCTCAACTTGTATAGTTCAATGTGCCGCTTTATAATATCCATAACATGTGTGTATGGCATTGCTAATGAACTTGTGGAAGAGTTCCATAAGACAAATCGAGTATGAACCTAGAGAGTCTCATAATATGAATTATACTCGTTGAGCACTAGGGTAGTAAACTGGGTCGAAGAGTTCGATCTAAAAAAATTATGGATGAGTAGAATTTGATATTGGGATCTCTCGGGATGGACAAGTATTAAATTTTAATTGTTAGAATTTAACACATCACTAAGCCTTAAAGGATAAGCTTTGTATAGTACTTGAACAAGTGTGGGACACTTGTCATGTATATGATTATTTTAATAAAGCTTAATGGTTAAGCTTTGGATAACACTTAAACAAGTGTTGGACACTAGTCATGGTCTTGATTATTTTATTAAAACTTATTGGATAAATTTTGTTTAATACTTAAACAAGTCCTTGGATACTTGTCTCATTTGCAATGGTCCTAATTATTTTAAGAAAACTTATTGGATAAGTTTTATTTTTGAAAATGTATTCATTGTTGAAGATGGTAACAAGTGTACCTTTGGTAACATAAAATAATCAAAAACTTAAGTGATATTTTGTTAAAGGCTTAAGAAAATGTTTGGCCAATTACATGAAAATAAGAAGAAAAAAAATTCTTTTTATCCATATAAAAGGTTAGACTATTTAGATGAAAGGAAGACAAAAACAAAAGGGCTTTTGCCTTCATCTTTTACAAGAGACATATTCGGCCATCAGAGAGAAAGAGAAGCAAGAGTTGCATTTTTCTCTTAACACATATTTGGCCAAGTGAGAAAGTTTTAAGGGGTTTAAGTATTAAGCTAAATCTGCAAAGTAAAAGCTACCATTCTAGTTCTTGATCCCACCTATGTCAAAGACTAGATTTGTTCAAGAGAACACTTCAATATAAGACTTTAAGATCTATTTATCCAATAACATTACTGGTAGTTCAGCAAATGTATATTTTTTATTATTGATAGTATTTTCTCTGTTTATGTGGTTTTGAAATACATATTATATTTCCAATGCATGGTATATGACACGTACTAGCATTTCACTAGCCCCCACATACACTGACATACACCCAATCCAATTTAAACCCAATTACTTATTATGTCTTCTCTATTTTCTTGATGCATGATGTTGTGTACTCTTCTTCCTCTCGAAGAAGCCCCTTTGACTATCAATCCTATAATTGCTATTTATCCTCAAATGCTTCTACCTTAGGTACAGGTGTAAATTGTGTATTAGTTTATAAAGCAGAGTCATTTTCTGCTCATTCAGTCCCTATTTTCACTTTCCCTTCTTTACTGGCCTTTATGTTGGTCTTCTTTGTTTCCTCTAATCTTTTTTTTCAATAGTTTGAGTAAGTTAGTGTAGCATTATCTAGCTTGGAGTTATCCCCTTTGATATCAATGGTCCCTCTTTTTGCTAGCCGAGATGAATATCACCACCTAGTATAGAGTAGATGGAATAGCTTCAATGTAATGTAACCAGTATTATCCTTATACAGTGTTACAAGTGGCAAGTGCATCGATCACCAGATGATCCACTTTTAGAAGCTTCCTTGCTACTACCATAAGTAATGTGACCATTCTTGTGACTTATACATTTTTCCATATGAACACGATAAGCTTAATGTTGCACCTCTAGATGTCTTTTTTATCTAACTTTATATGTTGGAATGCATCCTATAATAGAATATCTATGTTGCTTCCTCCATCAACTAATACCCTCTAGACTAGTATCCCCATGATGGTTATACTCACTACCAACTAGTCCAGATATGAAAGTAACAAGTACGTTAGATCTTTCAATAAGAAAGTGATTTCCCCTAACTCCTTTAATCCACGAAGCCACACTTGCATAAGTCTTTTTAACGTTGATAGGAATGTAATGCATTTTAAGGGTTCAACGCATGAATGCATGCTCATCTTTGCATTAAAGTGAAAGATATGCTCTTCCGAGTACCCTATCATTTAGAAGTTTGGCACTATGAACTTGTTATACTTTTTAGCTTGCTTGATGGACTCAGTGAATGATTCTAGTTTGCTTTCTTTTCGAAAATCATTACATCCTTGGTGATTCCAAGCTTACCATTTTTTTATATATAATTCCCTAACTTCTTTCATAAACGAAGCTCTTATATGCACTTAACCACTTGCTTTCTTCGTCTTCTCATAAGTTTCTTCTCTCATCACTCTTTATAATACATTTTTTCTATCCTATTCTCCTGTGATTATTCATGTTGAGTACCTCTAAGTCCATTCTCTTACTGCTGCTCGTGTCAAGTATCTCTTAAAGCGTCATTTATTTCTTCAAATCCTTTTATTACCATTAGTATATTTCGTAATTTGCAATTATCTTCTTCATCTCTTTTAGTTGGCTGGGGATTTTTGTTAGTACATCTTCATTGTAGTAGGAATTTTGGTTCCCAGAACTATTGTATCAACATTGCTTGTTTCCCCTTTCTCAGTCTTATCTACTTGTTCCAGATGGAACAACTAGTTGTGTTTTTGTCCCACCATCTTTTCTACCTGGCTTGTTATTATTAAGAAACTATCTTTAGTCAAAAAAATTCTCACAGACAACTCTGGTGAAGCTCCCTGGATCAAAACCTTTACTTATAATTACCTTCATGCCTTCTTCTACTCCTTTAAATTGACAAAAGCGCCCTTTATCCTCCTACAAATGAAAATACTATGAGACTTAAGTCAGTGTTTAAAAAAGAAAAGAGTGTTGTTTATGGTAGAGTGCTTACATGAATATGTATGACAGGTCAGTCAATGTATTAACGTGACTCTCAAATCAAATTCCTACCTTGTTAGATGGCCAATAGTTTTATAGAGTAGAAATTTAATTCCTTCTCAAAGTTTTTTAATATAAATATGTAGTTGATTTGAAAAGTGAGTAAATGAATTTAATTTCTTTGTAAATACTTTTTCCTATTATTCTTGTTTGCAAGGGAATTCTTAGATAGAATCAACTAATATTCCTTTAGAGACCTTTTAACTATTTAAATGAGTTTTGTAGTTAAAATTATATTTATAATTGTGTCATTTAATCCCTTCCCATCTTTCGGAGATATCCATAATCCTTTCATGGAGGTTGCCAGTCTAGAAAATGAGTCCCACCTGAATGAAGATAAGAATTGAAAAGAAAATTAAACCCTATAGGCACGTTTTCATGGACTCTTTAATTTAGATAGAAAAATTGGACTGTTGACACTAGGACTAATTGGGTCGGATGGCCCTACAGACGTGTCGATTAAAATTGTCCCATTTTAAATACATTTCAATATAGATAAATTATTATGTAATTGTAAGGTCATTTTTTAAAGAACATAAAAATAATTGTGAAGGTCATATTTCTCAATGATAAACTAAGAAATTCATAAATTAATTCTTAATTTCTTATAAAACATAAATAAAAATCTATAAATTCTTCTTCTAATCCCCTTTCCATTTGTATTTAAATTAAAAAATGATAAACCCAATAAGAAATGAAATCCTTGTTAATATTATAGATATACAACATATTGAAAGCAAATTGATTGCCAAATATTCATCGAGCTCGCAACCAAATGAAGCAAAATGTTAATCTTAAATTTTAGAATGACTAAGATTATGAGTAAAATTTTCCAATTATATAAAAAAAAATTACACATTTATTTTTTATTGAAGTCGTCAATTATCACTTTTCCTCTTAAGAAATTCCTAATAAACAAACTTGTTTTAAAAAAAAATTTAATTGATCAATTTTTAAAGAAATAAATAATAACAAAAAGAAGGTAAGTGGTAAATAAAAATTTATTAAGAGAAAAACTGATATATAAATTAAATTAGGAGGCAAATTAGTAAATTTCTTTCAAAATATTGACAACATAATCTTTGTAATAATAAGGGTGTTGGGAGTATTTTTAAAATTACAGGAGGTTGTTGGGACGTTGGCTCAAACCTAAGCGGGGTAAAGGACTTATTTCCCAAATTTCAATCCATATTTCTTAGACTAAATCGATTGGCCCTCGTGGAAAAATCAGGCATTTCTCATGCCTTGTTGAAAAGTCCTATTTTATTCCCATTCTGAACAAAACCTTCTATGGCATCTGCTTCTTAACATCCGTTCCAAGTAAATTTAGAACTGAAGATCTTAGGGCTCCAACTTCCAAGCCAATAATTAATAAAACTAAACAAATATCATTATATGAATACCTAGCCCTATTATATCCACCTGGGGGTCATGTCAGTACGAATTCTGTAGGCAATCAAACCTATAATTTAAATAGTACGGTACAAGACAAAATCTAAAGGCATGGAGCATGCTTTGTTAGCTGACCAGTGAAGCATAAATTTATTCTCATTATATCAACACGATCTCATGCTTCTATATAACTAAAGAGGAAACAATAAAATAAAATATCAGTCTTTACCGCTAAGATTATAAATCTATAAATAGCAATAGTGGAAGGTTTTTCCGCAGGACAAACGCACAGCTTAATTAGTTTATATTTAATAAAGATTAAATTATCTTTATCATTGAATGACTTCCCTCAAAAACTCCGACTTTGAAAGCCAAATTCCAGCTGAGCTACTTATAGCTCGTATTACGCAAATACATGCTAGCATTTCCAACCTCGAGTCTTTGAAGCCCTCAGAGTAAGTCAATAGCCTCTTCACTAGCCTTGTGAAATTATGCACCCTCCCTTCTGCTATAGACATTCAGAACTTACCCAAAGATGTGCAAAAGATGTGCCAAAATCTCATAGTTTTATGTGGTCGAGCTGAAGGCTTGCTGGAGCTAGAGTTTGCAACATTTTTAACCAAAATTCCTCAACCCCTAAACAATCTCAATCTCTCTCCTTGTTATGGAAACTATGTCAAGTTAGCCGATTTGGAATATCAAATCCTCATTGAAAATGGAGTTGGGAAACCCAAGAAAGTGGCCTTCGTGTGTTCGGGTCCAATGCCTCTCACTTCTATTATAATGGCTAAACATCACATGAAATTCACTCACTTTGATAATTTTGACGTTGATGAGGCGGCCAATGATGTGGCAAGCAAAATTGTTGGTTCGGATGTTGAGTTCGAGAAGAGCATGAAGTTTCTGACATGCAACCTAATGGAAGTGAAAGAGAAGCTAGCAGAATATGATTGCATATTTTTGGCAGCTCTTGTTGGGTTGAGCAAAGAAGAGAAAGTGAAGATTATTGGACATATAAGAAAGTACACGAAGGATGGAGGGAATTTGCTATTGAGGAGCGCAAAAGGGGCAAGAGCATTTTTATATCCACCGGTGGAGGAGCGTGACTTGTTGGATTTCCAGGTTCTCTCAATCTTCCATCCCAATAATGATGTGATCAACTCGGTTGTTCTTACTCGCAATCCTCTCTTTTAATCAAGCATTTGTAATCTGTTGTTGGTTCTGTTTTTTGGGTCGAGTTCTTCTAAATACTCAATCTTGTTGGTTGTAGTATTTGCAATTTGTCTATCGTTTCTCTCGTTTTAATTTCTCTTCTCTAAAGGATTATTTCTGATGAAAGATGCTCCGGGTAATAAGTCATTTGTATTTGATGTAGTATCTTAGTGATTTATATATATGGCGAGTATTGAAGCGGAAGCAATTAAATAAGTAATTTATATATATAGCGAGTGTTGAAGTGGAAGCAATCAAACAAGTAATTTAATATAGTATCTTAGTGATTTATATATATGGCGAATGTTGAAGCGGAAGTAATCAAACAAGTAATAAACCCAAAGTATATGGTGCAGCAAACAAGCAATTAAGAAATATAGAGAGAGAAAGATAGGAGAAAGCACACAAGAATTACGTGGTTCGACAACTTACCTACGTCCATGACGGATCAAGATCACACTCTCTTGTTATTGAATCATAAAGCACTCACAAAGTATGCTTTTTATGAGAAAGAACTTACTCTCTCTTATAAACTAGGAGTTTCTCTCACTAAGAATCACAAAGTATGCTATGATCGCAAAAATTGTTGTGTTGATCACTAAGATATGTTTACAAGTTAATAAATGGCCTTTATATAGGCTTTAAGATGACCTAGGTTAATCCAAAATATGTGGGAGATATTTTAGGGAGTCCTGAAACAAGTGGGAGACAAAACAAAAAGGAAAACAACTTTCCCGTACCGGGCGTCGCAGCGCCTGTTCCATGGCTCCACGTCGCCTACTGCTTAGTGTCGCAGTGTCCACTTACTGTCTGGGGCACCATAATGCCCAACATCTGGTGCCGTGGCACCCACACCTTGACAGTCGCTTTGTGTTTTCTCTTTTCTTCGCGTCCGACTTCGATCCTCGCGTACTCAACACATTTGACTTGCTTTCCAAATTATATCATAATTATCCACAAAGTCTCTCAATCTTTCATATCCGCATCTTTAGTCACCCTTACAAAGTTGTGATTCCAGTTAAGTCGTCCTTGCATAGGATGAACTGAACTAAAGGCAGTGGCTTAGTCAACATATTAGCAGAATTTTCAGACGGCTAACTTCACTATTTTGAACAATCTCTCGAATGTAATAGAGTCGCACATCAATATGTTTAGACCTCTCATAAAAAAATTGATGCTTGCTTAGGTGTATGACATTCTAGCTATCACAATATATACCAATGTTCACATCTTCAGTAGCCATTGCCTCTGTGCATATGCCTTTCAACCATATGGCCTCTTTGATAGTTTCTCCAACAGCTATGTATTCCGCCTCTATAGTAGATAGTACAACTATATATTATAAAATTGATCTCCAACTTATACTATACCCAAACACTGTGAATACGTAACCTGTTAATGATCTTCTTCTGTTTAGATCACTTGCATAATCTCAATCTATGTATCTTCTTACCATTACACTATTGTCTTTATCCCTAACGTCCATTTGAGATATCTTAAAATTCACTCTACTACAAGCCAGTGATCTTTTCCTAAATTTTTCATATATCTACTCACCACACTCACAGCTTGTGCTATGTCTGGCCTTGTGTAAACCATTACATACATGATGCTCCATACAACGCTTGCATATGGTACTTTACTCATCTGCAATTTCTCATCTTTAGATATTGGCGATTGCGCTGCTATCAATTTGAAATGCATGGCCAAATGAGTATAAAAAGCCTTTGAATTAGACATTTCAAACTTATCTAAGATCTTGAGTATATATCATTGTTGAGACAAGAAAACAACATCTCTTCTTTCCCTTACAATATCCATACCCAATATCCTCTTCGCTGCTCTCAAATCCTTCATCTCAAATTAGTCACTCAATTGCTTCTTGAGTTTTTGTATTTTTTTCATGTTTCTACATGCGATCAATATATCATCGATGTATAGAAGTAAATACAGCATCCTATTACTTAAGCTCTTAAAGTACACGTACTTGCACCATTAACTTTATACACCCACTTACACCCTACTAGCTTCTTTTGAGGTCTTTCTACCAATTTTTATGTCTTATTTTTCCTAAGAAAAATAATCTCTTCTTTCTATAGCCTGCTACCATTCATTCTTATTTTCACTTTTCATAGCCTCACCATATGTTCTAAGCTTATCAAATTCAAGAATGTAAACAGAGTTAAAGGTGTGAGCAACTAAATCTGCTTGTACATATCTGATTGGTGGGTTAATCATTCTCCTTAGTCTATCTCTGGCTACTTTGTACTCTTCAAGTTTCATCTCAGAAGTCCTAGTATTTTCTTGGGTGAACTTGAAGGAACTCGTCGGTGTTCTTAGTTCTTCTTTAAGGATCTTCTTATTGAAATGTTAATCTAGGGACACATCAGATCTACACTCAGTTTTCACTTTAACTTTTATTGACTCGAGTACTGAGTCTTGTTTGGGCACAAGTTCTTATTTCTCATTTTCTTAGAAGGCTTTCAATATTTTTATTTCATCGAACGTCACGTCATGGCTTATAATACTCCTTAGTGGTGTCAACTCTTTACCAAACACCTTGTATCCTTTCACTCCTTCGGGATACCTATGAATACCTATTTGATAACTTTAGGTTCCAACTTCCCCTCCTTTACATGAAAAAAGGCAGGATAACCAAAAATTCTGAGGTGCTCATACTTAAGAAGGTTGTCAGACCATTTTTCTTCTAGCATCTTAAAGTCTATTGCTGAGGAGGAACTTCTATTAATCAAATTTGCAGTCACTACAGCTTCTCCCCAGAACGCCTTAGACATCTTTGTATTGGATTATTTATCTTAGACATAATTTTTGTACTTAGTATAATAATAACAATAATTCTCTATAAGAATGATACTCTTCTACTTATACTTTATTACTTGTTTACGATAGCATGCACTTACGCTTTATTACAACACAACAACGCATAACTTTCAATCATGCAGTGATTGTTTATGGAGGGTGGGCAGGTCTGCCAAATGTTCTCAGTCACGTTCCTGCTTGCACTATGTTAGTCTTTGAAGGAAAGATTGTTTCATTCATTTTTATTTTCTTAGTTTGTTAATGCTACAGTCCGCAGTTGGTTTTCTATAATGTAGTAGGAGCATTCCCTCCCTTTGTTGGGTGCAACTGCGAGTGGTGATTATTTTGCAAGGCGACATGTTTATTTTGTGTGCTTAGTGTTGTTGTAAACTCAACACCGTCATTGCTTTAGCTGGTCTGTCTTCTTTCTCTTTCTTGAACCCTTAGTTTTTACAAGTAATGGGTCTTCTATTTTGTCCCCTCCCTTGCTTGACAAACCAGCTCCACGACAATGGCCCACACCAACACTCTCCTAAGCCTTTTCGATTATCATCTGCACAGCTTCTAGTGCTCTGTTATATGATTCAACTGATTTGGATGCATAGTTAATTGAGTTTCGGCAGGGAATTGAAATTGAACCAATACGAGCCACCTCACCCACTGTCGGTTGTCCCATATATGTGTTTGTTTGTGATCTTCCTCTCTTCGTACGCATTGTCCACCTCGGTAGTATCATACATGTTGGTATGTCAATCAAGTTTTTATCCTTCATGACTGTGAAGGAATGGCTACCTGGGGTTCATTGGCTTTCCATTGTTTTGCATTCACACTCAACCAATTCATTTGATTCGTGAAAGATAACTTGCCAACTTTGATCCCCTCCTATATATTTTCTTATATCATATACTCAACAACTAGCATTGGGAACACGATTAAATATGTAGATGTCTTCATCTTCCTTTAATACTATAAGAACGCAGAACTCGATTAAACACATTTTGTGTGAAAATGTTTGCTGTATGTTGCTCAAAATTGTACTATAAATGAGTGATTCTGACAGGCCTTGTATGAGTGATTACAAAGTCATCCTCTGCCTCCATATTCCGAATTCGGCCAACCAAGCATTCCATTTGTGTTAGTAGTTCATGCAGCTTTCGTCTACCTGAAACATATCCATTCAAGAAGGTATTCATGCTCTCACTTTGTTGTGTGCTTCTCATTCCCCCAAAACATTTCCCTCTCAGATATGTCGCTGCCTACATGTTTATCTTCGTACAATTTCTTAACTCATTCATTTGCATGCAAGCCAAACTTTGTAACCATTTCTGTCCATTCTAAAATTAATGTTTTTCTCATCCATGTGAGCCAACATTATCTCCTTGAAAGCATAGGTGAAACACGGATTGCTGACATTAACCTGACATCTCGCTTAAGATGCCAACAACATAAATTGTGGTACGAATCCAGAAAACCTTAGCGATTATGCTACGCACAACGCGACCATCGTCTGTGACAATTGCAACTGGTTTTTTTCCATTCCATTGCTATTAAAAATGTCAACAAAAGCCACGTCTACACCATATCAGTTTCATTAGAGAGTAAAGCAACACCATACATTGTATTCCTTCTATGGTGATTTAGCCTCAGAAAAATAACAAGGGGTTTATTACAGGCATTTTTTCTATAAGTTGAATCCAAAGAAACGACATAGCTGAAGCATTGGTAATCAGCTCGCATCACAAAATCAGACCAAAATATATCTGCCATCCTTTTATCTACGTCTATCGTGTACCGGTAGTAAAACTCAAGGTCCACAACTTGTCTGTCGTGTAGCAATGGCAAATATGTTTGCGGGTCCTTGTCATGTGTTTGTGTCCGTTGGTCAACTGCCAAATTGTACTACAAATCTCTTGCAGTAAACCTAACGCGTGAATTGTCCCCCGATTATGCAGCTAGAAGTCATGTATTTGTGAGGGTGTTACCCCAATCTAATACAATGCAATGGAATTACGTTTGTCAACATCTGCTATACACCGACTAGATCACAAAAATCACATTTGGGATGGCGGTGTCAACACATGCTTGTGGGTGTCACAAAATTGTTTGACTACCCACTCTCTCGTTTCTTGTTTCAAAATAACTAGCATTACTGCACGGCAATTCACTCTTGTCAATCGCCTCCTCTTCCTCACACGCTCAGTTCGCTCTAAGTAAAATTTTCGTCTAATGCATTCTCTAGAGCATACCCATCTGCATCTGGTTACAACCCACCCTCCCCCACCCCCCACAGAAATGATTGATGTTTTGTATATCCTTTCTAACACTGAAGCCAATAGTGTTTCCATACTCCTTGTAGAATTTTTCTGCACTCTTTATAGAGTCGAAAACTCGACCCATTACCTCTGATAGCTGTAAATTGTCATTGCTGGTGTTCTTCGTTTCAACTCCGCTTTCAGTTTATGGGACAGCAGGTTATGCATCTATGATATACTGCACATTAGGCTGCGATTCTGGCAAATCATCAGGGGATAGTGGACCCCAATTGTCGGAGGCCTCATGTCCATCATCCGCAAAAAAACGCATGTCCCATGAATGGCCTGTTTCAACGTCCCACTCAGAGAAAGATTATAAGGTGTGATGTGGGTCGGTGTTGAAGTGTAACTGCAAATTCATTCTTCTGTATTTTTCATTCACATTGCAAATAAACTAATGTGTTAAAGTATTAAACGGATTGGGTTTATAATCAATAAGTTGTACCTTATTTATCAAAAGTTTTAAGTGTGGCAAGAATCCATATGTATTTAACAGTTCTAGTTGAATAGTAAGCTCACCTTAGATGGTGGTCGATTACATCAATGAAGCAAGGTGCCTCCTCAGTGTCCACAAGTTGTTCCTCTAATTTTGAAGTGGAAAGTGGAAAAACTAAATCTTTGAGATGACATACAAACAGCAACCATTATATTTCAAAGGCAAGTGTGAAGAGTGGGAAAGGATGTATTTACCCTTTGGGTAATTAACCATACGCGGGTCTCATGTCAATTTAACTCAACGCTGAATGGTTGTAAGAAAAACGAAACAAATTAGTGTGTACATGAGAGAACAAAGGTGGTAGTTTGAGACAATTTGCATGCCACCTTGGTAATATAAGAGTCAAACCACTCCTAATATTTTTTTCTAACCATTGATTATAACTTTAACCTTTTTAAGTTTCGGTCAATAGATTATCAGACAACTTGGGTGGCTAATATTGCTTGATCATCATCGCCTGTACCACATAAGCAACTTAAACCTTCAGCCCTTTGAAATAACTAGAAAATTTTGCTACCATGAATGGATGACACATGACCTTGAGATTTTCAAAGAAATGGGAACCCAAGGCTTGAATAATGGGGATAATGGGTTGTCTAAGTAAACTATAGTTAAGTTATATTAACATTCAATGAACTTCATTACAAGCTGGAGGGAAACAACACATGAACACCCGCCAAAAATAATATATCCAAAGATGCAAAGGAACTCAAATGACAACACTCCCACAGAGGTAAGAGTCCCCATTTGCCAACCACCCCTCCTTAAAGGTACTATAAAAGGTGGTAAATGACCAATTTGGAATAATGATGAAATGAGGATGTGTTTACAAACCATGATTCTAATATATTTCGGTAATGTGCTTAAAGCATGACGAAATTAAAATACAAACTTAGAAATTTGATGTTTGTTTTCTGTAAGAACCATTTCAAATATCTTTTTTCAGTTTACTTATTGTGTATTTGTAAAATGATAACTGGAATCTCACAAACATGCGTTTCACATGTAAGCATATGATCATGTTATCTTTCTGAATGAGTGTCAAATTTCACGGGGATGAGTTTGCCATTGGGATATTTGATCCGAAAGACTATAGTGTCATGAGGCTGTACAATGATGCAAAAGAAGCAATAACCACTTATATCATTCTAACTGACAAGTTAGAGTTGTCCGTATGCTTGCCCTGCCATTCCAACTCGAAACAAGTTCATACTGAAAGTGATCTATTATGAATATTTGAGGAGTTCCTAATGAACAACAAGCCACACATAATGTTCAATATGAAAGCTATAAATGAAGAAATGTAAAATAGGGACAACCCTTAAGGTACAAATATTTGTGACGAAGTTGGGGACATTGGTAATGGAATGAGTCAGGCAAATGTGTGCCAACAGACAGCGATGATGAAGGGGAATTCGCTGGATATGACATTTTTCTACAAGTTGACAATTTATTTGGAAGGGTAACTGAGGTTATACCATTTGCTGAATTAGACTTCGCAAGTGAAGAAGGGCTTGATTTGTCGATCATACAAGACACCACATTGCTAAATGACTGCAAGCACGAAGCAATTATCATATTTAGTTTCTAACAAGGCCAAACATTCAACAACTTTGATGTTTTTCATCGGACATAGCACAATAATTTCCAGACCATGAAAGATTCAAGTTCAAAATTGTGATAGATCGAAAACTGAGCTGATTGTAACATGTTTATTTCCCCTTTGCTCATGAAAAGTCAAGGCTAAAAAATTGGAGTTCCAACAACCAATGCAAGTCGAAGTTGTTCAATGTGAAGCGTTCTGATGATTGTTGGGAAATATGGGACAGAGAATGAGCCTTGCAACAATATATGTCTTTTCGCACACAAAATGTTGCCTTTGTTGCCGGCTGTAGACCATTCAGTGTGGTGGATGCTTGCCCTCTATTTGACCAATATGCAGGAGCCTCTTCTATGTCATAGCAGTCGATGGAAATGATGGAATTCTACCAATCATAATTTCCATTGGCCAAGTGGAGTGTAGCGAAGGGTATGAATGTTTTCTGGTAGAACTGCAAAGTTATCTTGCACCCAAGCAACAACACCCATAACTTTCATTTGTGACACCCATAATGGAGCTGTGAATATTTTCTGGCAGAACTGCAAAATTATCTTGCACCCAAGCAACAACACCTTTAACTTTCATGTGTGACACCCATAATGGATCTGTTGACGCAGTTCACAAACACTAGCCCCATGCTACCGTCAAATATTGTTATTGGCAAATTCGTTCTATAGTTGTGCACGTGTATGGTGAAAGGGGAATTGAGGGGCTGTTTTAGAAGTGTGCAACAGCAGCCAATATAGCTGAGTTTGAGAGGAATATCACTTATTTAAAGAGGAAAGATGTTGCATGTTATGATATGTTGATGAAATTGCACCCTAAAACCTGGTCCAGACACAATTTTGCTTGTCGATCGGGTACAAGTCATATAACAAACACAGTTGCAGCATCATTCAAAAGTTGGCTTGCTCAAATAACTAATAAACCTCAAATATCTTGAATAAATACAAAGGGCAACAATGGTGAGTTTCACTCAAATTTGATGTGGCTCAGGCATGGAAGGACGTGATATGTACAACTGCTAGAGATATTATAAGCAACCATAGGACTGAGGCAATGTCTGTCACAGTTCTCAATGGTTATGCTGACAAGTAGATGATACAGGACCACACTAGCACTACTTTCCAATTGCAGGTGGATATGAGAACTTTGTGTAGAGAATGGCAATTAATTGGAATCCCGTGGAAGCATAGTTGTGCTATACTAAATCATACACAAAGGTTTCCTCACACGTTTGTAAACCCAGCTTTCATAAAGGAGCTATATATGCTTACATATACAGGACATATCAACCCTTTGCCAGACGAATGTTTGTGGTCTGCATTCTTCGCAACTCCACTGTTCAAGAGGACCTTGCACAGGAATAATGAAGGTACAACTTCAAACAGAGTCATGACCGCAGAGGGGGTAATTACCATCGCGGCTCCGTTAACACCCACGGTCAGTTGCCATCATCAAATATCGGAGCTAGAAGACCATTAACCATTACCCAAGGCCGAGAAACTTCCAAAGATGACAATACTAAGGTAACAATTTGACAAGATAATTAGTGAAAATTAGGCTGTTTAATTTCTACAACATATACGCATGTACATAATGAAGTCACGATAATCGATGACATGTTGCACATGTAAACACATTTCATGGCCACATGAATGAATGCATAATAAGTAATATTCGTGTGTACATGCAATGTCTGTGTATGCAAAGTGGCTAATGGTAACCGATAAACCGTGTTTGCATATACAAATTTCAGCAATATGACAAAGGCCGGAGAAGATTTTTTAACGAGAAAAGTACGACCTCTTTAATTAAATTTAGTTTAAGTGTTTAAAACACCTCATTAATTTTAAAAATACCTTGAAGGCTTCTCTATTAGTAATTATCACTTTTTAAACAGTTTAAAGTTACTATTTTACCTTTGTTTCTTCATGTTTTTCAAAAAAATAGAAAATTAAAAAATTAAAAAAAAAAAAAGAAAACACACCACGTCATCATCATCTTCATCTTCATCTTCATCAATTTTTCTCTAAATTTTCAGATCTAAAACAACACCAAAACCAAAACAAAATAAAAGGGGTCGTAATAATCATCGACGGAACTCTTTGTCTCAATTTCTTAATAATGGCATTATACAGAAAATTCTTTCTTTGTCTCCTATAAATTATAATGTTTGTTCAGTATGGATGGAAATCTTATTAATATATATATATATATATATATATATATATATATAAAACAAAACAACAACATAGATATAATATTCTTATAAAGCACCAAAACTTGAAATAGAAACTGAAATATTCCTTTTCAAACGCCTTGAATTTAAAATCCAAGAAATTCAAAGCCATCATTACAATTTCCAAACAAAACAATCATCTTCCACCAACGGCCAACCCTAAAAATAACCATATATATAACCTATTTCACCCTAAACATATTAATTAATTTAAAAAAATTAGATCTTGATACAAACAGAGATTAGGTTTGAGCTCGGCTTGAGCTAAAATTTTAACTCACAGTTACAAACAGATGGCACTGGCATTGGTTGATGGTTGGGCAATGGTGGCAACTGGCACATGCTCTGCGAGATGAAGATATTGTTGATGATGATGAATTGAAGATGCAGATGGAGTTAGCTGTTAGAGAGATGATGGAATCAATTTACAGATAAGAAGAGTAGAAGACAGGTGGCAGACGATTGGAGAATTAGGTTTAGGATTTACACTGAAGGCATTTTCGGATTTTCTTTATAAAAATAGGATAAAATAGTATTTCGAATTAATAAATAAATTTATTTTAAATATATATACAATAATTAAAATTAAAATTATAACTTTCATTTAATTAAATAAAATTTTATTAAAATTAACCAAAAAAATTAATACACAAAAATTTTTAAAATATTTTTAAAATTAAAAAAAAATTAAATACTTAAATCAAATTAAAAGAGTACATCTATACTTCTTATAATTTGAATAACTCTTTTTCTATACTTGGAGTTGAGTTATGCTAACATATTGCAAGTCTAATATCACAATATGAACAGAAGTCATATACAAGCAAAATTATAAAACACACATGGTTGCTATCGCTTTTTTCTGACGTCGCCTACCAAAAATTGCAAGGGAACAAAATTATATATGCATTATATTACGCAACCAAATCTGAGCTCTTCGCTTAGACGTATTTATAGTACAACATACCCAATACGATCAATAATTGCATACCTCATACATGCTTATAACTTCCTAACAATAATATGCATTATAAATACTATAATTCATGTCTTTAAAATTCAATTTGTTTGAACAAATATGAAAAGTTGGTAACTGCTTCTTCAACCTAGTGACATGAACCAGAGAAAGAAATTGATGCATTACATTAGCCTGGGATGAACCTTCATATTCACCTAGGGATGTTGGATTTATTCAAGTAGCTTGCCTAAAGTTTGTAACTAAATGGGCCTAATGTATATGTAGGTCAACTTAATAGTAACAAGGTGTTATTTACCATGTTTTTTTTATAATTTTACTTTATATTTACAATGTTTATATTTTAAACAAAAAAAACAAATCATCTCTAATTGCACGTCTTTGTTTCATAACTTATAATTGTTAAATTATTTATAAGTAAGGATATACTCACACTTTAATTGATGAAACATACAATACTAAAAGTACCGTTCAAACAAATAAAAACATACATCAATTAATTGATGTAATAATTCTTTATTACAATGTTTTATTTAAATTGGAGACTGCAACACTATTAAAAAGTAAAATAAAATTTGGATACTATCTTCACCATTACCTCTTGAAGCAAGCAATATTGAAAATATACTCATAATTGACTTGGTAAAAACTACATAAACTAAGAACATCTTTTGTATAAGTAAAAAAATATCTAATGTAGTAAGTGTGCACCCATAATTTACTACATGAGGGTTGAAAGTGGTTCAACAACACATGTTCTTTCAACTGAAGAATATAATGATTCAACTTAGAGAAATTAGCTCTCATTTGAGATAATATGATAATCTTTGCCTATTGAATCTTCAAAATGAAAATTACTAACACTTGAATTAATTAAAAGTGATAATTTTTGCACCACATTTCCTAAAAAATGGGGATATACATAAACCTAAGAACGTGCACTCATAACTTGATGCATAATTAATTAAATTGGAGAAACATATTATTTAAATTTGAGATTGCAACACTAAACTTGGGGAAAAAAAGACTAAATTATGATAATATTTTTACCTTCACCTATTGAGACAAGTAATAGTAGAGATATACATATAATACAGTGGGTGAGTAAAGCTTAAACAAGGGATATCATTCTTACAAATAGGGACATATGTAAGGTAGTAATTATGCATTAACAATTTAGTGCATGACGGGTGAAAGTGGATTAAAACGTACTATTTAAATTCAGGAATGCAAGTCTGAACTTTGAAAAAAAATAGCTTTTAGAACAAAATGATAATCTTCATTTTTTGAATCTTCAATAGTGGAGATATACTCACACTTGATTTGGTCATATATGTTAAAGTGAGGAATATATTTTGTAAAGGTGGGGGACACGCATAAAGTGGTAAGTGCACACCCACAACTTAATGCATAACAAGTAAAAGTGGAGAAATAAACTCTTGATATATGAATTGCAACACCAAATTTAGGAAAGCCTAACAATAATGTGTAATATCTTTAACTTCATCTATTCTAACAATAAAAATTGGGGATATACTCACACTAAAGTTAGTGTCCAATGTAAATACTAGGAACACATTTCTTACAAGTTGAGATATACATAAAGTGATTATTACACACACATAACTTAGTGCATAATAGTGATTATTTTCACCATGAATCCACTGTTACCCTCTGTTGTTGGCTTGTCCCCAAAATCACTCGTCTTCATCTTTGAATCGATTTATCTAGAAGAGTGAGAGACTAACAGTTTGTATTTGATTGGAAAAAAAAAGATTTGGTGTATGAGGTATCGGGTTTCGTATTTGATGGACGAGATCTGGGAGAGAGCCGTGGAGACAGCGTTAGACGGTCAAACCGACCACGCCGCGGCTCGAACGCTAACACTAGAAGGTGCCGTTAGTGTGTGCAGGGCCGGCTGCAACCTCCGACTCTTCTAGGGAGATTCGAGAACCTTCAACACCTTTCGATCACCAACATCGGAGTCTCGTCCCTCGAGCAGTTTCCGGGGCTGAGAAATGTGGAGAAACTTATCTTTCTGATAATCCCATAGCCGCAGGACTGGAGTTTCTGGTTCAAGCCAGAATATATATCGGGTGCTGCTGTAAGAAACTTTAAGCTCTCTTTATATATCTCACTTGCTGTGGTAATTGCATTTGTCTGGTGATTGTTTAATGTTATTCAAGTTGTTTTTGATAGGATTCTTGGGAAGCAATTGTGCCTTCAAATGAGAAATATCATATTTTTCTTGGTGAGGCTTCTCAAATTATGGTTCCAAATGTGAATTATTAGATGTAAGCGTGTGTTTTCTGATAAGATGAGCGACGTCTATTGATATGGATGTCGGTATATGATGAAGTTAGTTTTTGATCGAGTGTTTTTAGAATATGAAAGTGCGAATCAGAAGAAACAGGTGCAAAAGACTCGGCATCAATTACCGAAACTTGATCGCAAGAAAGCTGATATAAAAAGAAACATTGCCCTATCAGCAACGAAATATGCTAGGCTTGTCAAGAACTTGGATTGCAGCTTAGTATAAGCATATGCTAGTGATGGCTGACAAATTGATGTACTGTAACGACAATTGTTGCTCGTTGCAGGGGAAAATGTGAGGCTTGAACTGCTAGAGACTGCAAATTCACTTCCAAGCACATTTAGCAGGATTTTGGAAGTTAGAAATAGTGATTCTGTTTCACAGGCTATGGAGTATTATTCCAGTTGTCAGAGACACAGAAGGATATAAGACAAATCGTTGCATTTGGACTTATCTCATGTTTATAAGCCTGGAACATAAGACACGGAAGGATATAAGACAAATAGACACGGACGTGATTGATGATGCCAATCTTCCCCTTGTCAGCCTGGAACATCAGGAATCTGTTCTAGATACCTGAAGTTGAACCCCAGGAACCAACGGAAACAGGAGCCAGCTACCGGAGACAGAGTACAGGAATAAGATCCTTGATGATTTTTATGAGGTATATTATAACTTCATTGTATCTGATCAGCTGAAATCACTGCAACTTACCTTTCCCATTGCCCTGTTTTTTCTTTTTCATTCTTTTTAATCAATCCCTAAAGAAAAAGAAAATCAGATAGCATTGACTAAAATAGTTTTGTATTTGTTGTTGCATCAAAGTATTCCTGGATCGAGAATTCATGCTTATCACTGATCTTATCTTATCAGCTCAAAGCCTTCGTAAATCAACAATTGGTAGAGTTGAGGAATAAGGAGACTTTGTCCTTGCGCAATCAAGTCCCGTCAGTTGCTCCCTTGATGTTGCGGCTGTATTCTCCTGATGCTATTGAGACTATGCTGTCTGATGTTTCCTTAGCCATTTCCCTGCTGACAAACAAGATAACACGGGACCTGATCATGATTCTCAACTCCAACAGGTGTGATAGATAACTAAGATGTGTTTCAGCTGTTTCCCTTTCACTGATTTGTTACTTTCAGAAAATATTTTCCATTTTGGGATTTTACTAGTAACAGTGAAAGTTGCCTGAGTGGATTTCCCACGTGTAATCCACAAAAATCTATTGGATTGAAATTCTTGCTTCTTAGTGTGAAGTAATTGGTGAGATGCCATACTGGAAAACGTTTTTGGGTCACTCTTGACCGGTGTAATTTTCAATCGAAATACAATCCTTTACTTTTTAGAACAAGGGATACGAAAATTTTCGGAATTAATATTCCAAAATGTTATGTAGATCTTGATGTATTTCTTGAATGCTTTTCCAGAAAAAAAATATATTGGATCATACCATTAGAAAAGAGTGAGTGAGTTTTGTAATTGTGAGATATTAGTGAAATTTTGAAAATGGTTTCTGGAATGTTCGTTTATTGCATTTTTAAATTTTATCTCCCACAATGTCTTCCTTAAAATCCTAATCTTAGCATTCTCATTGGTGACATGTGGCGTTTGCATCCTCTTTTTACTGTATCCCACATTTTTTTTTTAATCATGCCTTTCACCGTTGTCCTCGCTGAAAAGGATGAAATGTTTTAATCTCTCTTTAATGTTTTAGTTTGTTATTATTAATGTAATATTATCATTAATATTATATTATTAATATATTTTAATTTATTATATTAATAATATAATATTTTTATTTTTTATAATATGTAATTAATTCTTTTCATATATAGTACTATTTTTTTATTTTATAATAGGTTATAATTTATATAAAAACTTTATTGTACAATTTGATTTTTACCGTAAAATATACACATTTTATATTTTTCACATGGTATCAGAGTTTTGGTTTTTTCACTGTCACTCTGTTTAACTAAAAACTTGTTGGAATTTGTTTTTTAAAAATTCGTTAGAATTTATCGGAGTTTTTTTGAAAAGTCACCGAAAAACTTCGAAAGTGTGCCGTGATAGCCATCGCCCACTTCAAACTACTCAGAATACTCCGCCGGTTTCAATGCCGTCGATGACACGCCAATCGGAGATCAAAAAATGCCTTACGCGCTGCCAAAACATCACTGTCACTAGCACTTTCACTTCAGATCCCGATTGTTATACGGCGACGTGATAGCCACCGCCCACTTTAGACAACTCAGAATACTCCGACCGTTTCAACGCCGTCGACGATGCACCAATCAAAGAACTGACACCGCTGCACGCGTCGCCAAAACGCCACTGCCACCGGTCTCTTTCACTTCAGATCTCGGCCGCTATACGACGACGTGACCGACACCTCCGTGGCCAAAAGCATCCTCAGTCACCAGCAGTTCAAACTCCGCCGATCTTACGTCAATCGGAGATCCGATCAGTCCGTACGCACCACCGGAAGTTTCTGTTTTCTGTTAAGGGCCTGTTTGCAAATTTTTTAATATTTTAAGGTCAGATCGTAATTTTCTATTCTTTTAGGGTATTTTTGAAATTTTTAATAATTTTGGGGCTATTTTATAATTATCATAATTTTTATAGGTTATTTTATAATTTTTGAAAAGTTTAGAGGCTAATTTGTAATTATTATATTCTTTAGGGGTTATTTTATAATTTTAAAAAAGTTTAGGGATTAATTTATAATTATCAAATATATTAGGATCAAATTATAATTATTAAAAGTTGAAGAGTAAAATTATTTTTTTTCAATTGATGAATCTGATGTTTCTTAACCTATTCACATTGTCCTTGACGGACACAATTATGTTTTATAGGCATAAGCTATGTGTAGTTTTCTTAAAGGTAGGAGACTTTGGCGTTATATTATTGGTGATGTTATTCTACCTCAACAGCGGGATAATGAGAGTCCGGAGGCTTTCATCGACAGACTAGATGATTGAGATAGTAAAAATCATCAGATTATTACATGGTTTCGTAATACATCCACCCCATCCATCAGTCTTCATTATGGTCGATTTGATACTGCCAAATCACTTTAGGATTTTCTTGCACGTCACTACACCGCCACAGATCTCTCTCATCAATATCAACTCCTACAAAATTTGCATCATCTTCGACAAGAACCAGCGCAATCCATGCTGATTTTCATTCTCAGATGCATTTTATTTAGGATCAATTAGCTCTTTCAGAACCAATTTGGAAGAACAACGATGATGCTCAAGCCTTTATTGTCTATCGAGATCATCAACGTTTGGTTCAGTTTCTCAGAGCTCTGTAAGATAAATTTGAATCCACTCGTGCCTCTTTACTTCATCGGAGGCCCTTACCTACTTTGGATCAAGCCATTGCTGATCTCATCTCTGAAGAAACAAGGTTTGCTACTCTTCAGCAAGTTCGTACAGATACAATACTTGCCACCCCGCAACACAAATCTAACAGCTCTACTCAATATAAGACGTGTAATTATTGCCACTTATCTAGACATTCAGTTCTCAATTGTCCAACACGTAAATGCAGAAAATGTCAGAAAATTAGACCAGATCATTTTGAAAGAGATTGCCCTAAAAGCAAACAACCTTAGGGTGCTACTTCTACAAGGCCTCGATCATTCTCTGCTGCTACTGTTGCCCCAGATACTGCCAACTCTTCTTCCAACCTAACCAGTGATCTTGAATCTTTACTTCGTCAACTTCTATCAAACTCTGGTAACCCTTCCATTACTGCTTCTTCTGTTCTTTCAGGTAACTCTTGGTATTTTAATTCTGCATGTTGCAATCATATGACTTCTGATTCCACTCTTTTCTCTTCAAAATCCCCTGCTTCCTATTTACCTTCTATTCAAACTGCCAATGGCTCTTTCATGAATGTTAGTCATATTAGTCAAGTGTCATGCTCTAGTCTTTCCTTATCTGATGCTTTCTTTATACCTAAGCTCACATTAAATCTTTTATCTGTCAGTCAAATTTGTGAACTTGGTCTTAACGTTTTATTTACTACCTCTGGGTGTTATGTGCCGGATCCGAAGACAGGTCGGACACTTGGGACAGGTCGTAAAGTAGGTCGTCTATATGAGCTCATCTCTTTACATTTACCATCTTCACCCCCTTCGTCCGCTGCATCTACTTCCTCAGTATCATCACTACATCTCTGGCATTCTCGTTTGGGTCATGCTTCAATAAGTCGTATTCGTTCTTTAGTATCTAGTAGCTGTTTAGGAAATGTTTCTGGTAATAAAGATGATTGTTTGATTTGTCCTTTAGCAAAACAACCAGTTTTGCCTTTTAATAATAGTACTTCTGTTTCGCATGCTCCTTTTGATCTTATCCACTCTAATATTTGGGCACCATCTCCTAATGCTACTATGGGCGGATCTCGATATTTTGTTATTTTTGTTGATGATTATTTTCGATATACATGGTTGTTTCTTATGAAACAGAGATCAGAACTTACCAAAATTTATCGTGATTTTACTCAAATGATTAAAACATAATTTTCTTGTTCCATTAAGATCTTTCGCACAGATAATGCCATGGAATATAAAGATTCTAATTTTCTAAATCTTTTACAGGAACATGGTACTATTTGTCAAAGATCTTGTCCTGGTATGTCTCAGCAGAATGGGAGAGCCGAACGAAAACACAGACATATTCTCGATACAGTTCGTGCTCTTCTCATCTTTGCTTCTTGTCCTGAACAATTCTGGGGTGAAGCTGCTTTAACTGCTGTCTATACAATCAATCGTGTTCTTTCTTCTATTATCGAGAACAAGTCACCATATGAACGTTTATATGGAATTCCTCCTAATTATAGTCTCCTTAAAGTTTTTAGTTATGTTTGTTTTGTTTTACTTCAAAAATATGAACATACCAAATTTGAACTACGCACACGACTATGTTACTTTTTGGGATACGGGATAGAACATAAAGGTTATAGGTGTTGGGATCCCATCTCTAAACGTCTTCGCATCTCTCGTCATGTCATATTTCTTGAACATAGAATGTTCTCCTCCGTGTCAAAGTTTTACTCAGTGTCTCTATCAGCTTCTCAATTTTTCACTAACAATACTATTGACTTGTTTCCTGATACTTCATCTGAGTTTCATATAGGTGATCCTACTGATACAATGTCTGCTTCTGAGCCTCCTATCTTGTCTGAATGATCTGCTCTCGACATCTTTGAGGCCTCTCTTACACCCTCTCTCCGTCGTTCTTCTCGGGTAAGAGAACTTCTTGTTAAACTTCGTGATTATCACTGTTTTTCCACTCCTCTTTCATTATATGAACCTCAATCCTATTCCGAGACTAATGTTAACCCTGTTTGGCAGCAAGTAATGACAGAAGAATTACAGGCTCTTGAGAAATCGTACACTTGGGATTTTGTTCCTCTTCCACTCAATAAAACTGCTATTGGTTGTAAATGGGTATACAAGATTAAGACCAAGTCTGATGGATCCATTGAGCGATATAAAGCTCGTCTTATTACAAAAGGATTTACTCAGGAATATGACATTGATTATGAAGAAACCTTTGCCTCTGTTGTTCGTCTTACTTCTGTTCAGAGTTTATTAGCTATTGCTGTAGCTTATGGTTGGATATTATTTCAGATAGATGTGAAAAATACTTTTCTTAATGGTGATCTTTCCGAAGAAGTCTATATGAAGCCTCCTCTCAGTTATCCACACCCACCTGGCACAGTCTGCAAGCTTCGTCAAGCCTTGTATGGCCTAAAACAAGCTTCTCGTGCCTGGTTTGCAAAATTCAGTAGTACCATTTCTTAACATGGTTTTCAATCCAGCCCCTATGACTCCGCTATTTTCATTTACAGAACAGATCGTGGTTGTGTTTTACTACTTCTTTATGTTGATGATATGATTATCACGGGTGATGATCTTTTTGGTATCTCTAATCTCAAGAACTTTCTTCAACAATATTTCGAGATGAAAGATCTTGGCAACCTTAGTTATTTCCTTGGTCTTGAAGTACTATCCGACTCTACTAGGTATTATCTCTCTCAGGCTAAATATGCATCCGATCTTCTTGCAAAAGCTGGGTTGATAGACAGTAAGACTGCCTCCACTCCTCTAGAGCCTAATGCTAAACTCCGATCCTCTGATGGTACTCTTCTTAGTGATGCTACCCTCTCTCGTCAGTTGGTTGGTAGTTTGGTCTACCTTACAGTCACTCATCCAGACATTGCTCATGTTGTTCATATTGTCAGTCAGTTTATGGCTGCTTCTCGTACATCTCATTATGCAGCAGTTCTTCATATTCTACATTATCTCAAAGGTACACTTTTCACGGTATCTATTTTTTGGCTCATTCTCTGCTTATGTTACGAGCTTATGCTGATGCGGATTGGGCGGGTGATCCTATGGATTGACAATCAACTACTGGATTTTGTCTTTTCTTGGGTGATTCTCTTATTACCTAGAAAAGTAAGAAACAGACAACTACTGCTCGCTCGAGTACTGAAGTTGAGTACCGTGCTCTTGCTGATACTACCCAAGAGATTGTTTGGCTTCGCTGACTTCTTGAAGATATGAGTATTTCTTACACTGGTCCTACACCTCTTTATTATGACAATCAGAGTGCTATTCAAATTGCTCACAATAATGTTTTTCATGAACGAACTAAGCACATTGAAACAGATTGTCACTTTGTTCAGCAACAAGTTTCTCAGGGAACAGTTACTCTACACTCCATCTCTTCTAAAGATCAACTTACTGATATTTTCACCAAATCTTCACTTTCTGGTCGTTTCTAAACTCTAGTCTCCAAACTCAAACTTGCTTCAATTCCACCGTCATGAGTTTAAGGGGTGATATTAATGTAATATTATCATTAATATTATATTATTAATATATTTTAATTTACTATATTAATTATATTAATAATATAATATTTTTACCTTTTATAATATATAATTACTTCTTTTTATATATAGTACTATTTTTTTATTTTATAATAAGTTATAGTTTATATAAAATTTTTATTGTACAATTTAATTTTTATAATAAAATATACACATTTTATATTTTTTACAGTTATGATCCGCTAAGCATTTTCTTTGAAATAGTTCTCAATTTCAAACTTGAGTTTCCCCGTTAATTAGGTTTTCCATTTATGTTCTCTGCCCTCAGGTGAGGAACAATGGCGAGGGTGAGAGAATGCAGTATGTGATATAAAATATTTGGCAGTTGACATCCTCTTAATATTTGCCCTTCGATAAGCATAAGTATGAGTGCGGCAATCCTGATAAGCTTGCCCCACTTTTTGTGTAAATATCACTAATCCAATCATCTGTGGTTTACACGGATTGATGAATTAGTTTTTCACTTGTCCAGAACAATTGTCATGCATTTGGTTTAATAGGGAGATATAATAAATGATGAAATTAATTTTAAAAGAATATGTAAATAATTTATTTATAAATTATATTTAATTGAGATATTATTGTAAATATTTTTAATGTATTGTTTAATTTTATTAATGTCTATTAATTTTAAAAATAGATAATAATATTTAATTATTATAAAATCTCTTATTAAAATTAATTAATAAAATAATAATAATATTATTTTTATGTTATATTATCTAAAAATCCTTATTTTATATTTAAACATTCTTATTTTTATATTTAAATACTTTTATCTCTATATTCAAATAATTTTATCTTTAAATTTAAACAATCACTTGTAAATTTCTAAAATTTTTTTTTTAATTTTTTAAATTTCAAACTCTAATACAATCTTATCCCTCCATCACAGCTGTCTTTGCTGGTGAGAAGATGACTGAATCAAAGCTGCCAAAGCTCGCTTCAACAAATCTCCTTTCACTCCTATTAGGTTTCGTTTGAAGCTGATTCTTAAAAATTTAAAAATTGAACCTAAACTTGATAGTTACAGTTCGGTGATGCGAATCGAACTGAGTGAGCCAACATCAATTAAATCGGTTTGTTGGTGCTGTGGAGGATGACACATGTTGGAGAAACAGATCTATGGAAGAAACTGGTGGTGGATCGGGAAGAGAAGCTGGACAAAGAGTAAGCGAAAGCAGACAGAGGAAGAATAGCGAAAAGGAGAAGAAGTGAAATGAGAATTGTAGAATCGACTGGAAGGTTGAGAGAGAGCGAATGATAGTTTAGGCTGGTGACCGGTGATTCTTCCATTATCATTGCACAAGTATTTAATTTTTTAAAATAATTATTTTGTTCTAATACATTTAAAATTATGCTGCAATACTTCCATATCCAAGCATATTAATGCTTAATCACTTAAATTAAATTAATTAAAATTTATTGTGGGTATTAAAAAATTAATGATTCAACAATTTTAATTAGATAAAAATTAATATAAATATAAAAATAGAGAGTTATAAGAAATTTAGAACGTATGAGACACATATGGAGAAGTCTATGACGTGTGAGATATGAAGAGGGAAGCGAAACGAGACTCGAAGACGCGAAAAAAGTGAAAAAAATGCAAGAGGTGCATACGGGACTAAGCACCGCGGCGACCATGGCTGAGCGCCACAGCGCCCAGGACAGCAACCCAACGCTATAGAGCTGGGCACGATTTTGGCCAGCGCCGCGGCGCCCAGGAACGAGCGCCGCAGCGCCAGACACGTCAAAAGTCCGTTTTTCTTTGGAATTTCTAGTTTTAAGAAGTTTTATACTTTCAAAACAAGTTAACTCTTACTCCAATAAGGAATAGGGATAATAGGTACAAAATACACTTTATATAAACACTTGTAAACCCTTTAGTTGAGAACAAGCATTAAGATACACTCTAAGAGAGGGGAAGAATTAGGTAAACACTAAGTGCTTGTGTGCGCTAGGGTGGAACTATCGTTTGAATAATTATTGTTCGTGATAGAATAAGAGTTCACTAAACATTAAATCCTTTTGAAGGTTCTTCAAATTAAGTTTTCTTTATAAAATTTTTAGAGAGTTATAATAAAAGAGGTTATGATCCTTGGATTCACCATGATATAGGCAATTGGCCGAATTATGTAAAATTGTGTTGTACTATTTTATTTTCTGTTTTGAATTTTTTTTATTTTACTTGATTAACAGATTATTTCATTGCGCAAAGAGATTAAAATTCTAAATTAAATTTAGATTCTTCATTTCAACATAATTTTGAAAGGAAGAAGCGCATTTTCTCCTTCAACGGTGAGAATATAGATGTAGAAAAAGCACCCATTTTAAAGCATATTGATAAGGAAAGACAAGTTTATGGTGACAGTGTATCTTAATATCAATCATGCATTCACTATTGCACTCATTGTGATTCTTGATGAGATCTCTATTTTATCCAGCAGCGACAGATGAAGAAGAATGATGAGAAGGAGAAGAAGTGAAATGAGAATTGTAGAATTGGTTGGAAGGTGAGAGAGAGCGAAGGACATTTGTGAAGATGATGTTTCAACTGCCACTAATTTGTGCAGAAATTTTGTACAAATTTCTTCATTTTTTTCATTTAATTTTCTAATTTGTACAAATTTCTCATAATATTGATCTATCTACTATATGACGTTTTTGTAGTTGTAGAAATTTTTTCATTTTCTAATTTTTATTTATTTGTATAAATTTTTTTAGAGATTAAAAATTAAGTGTTAAAAATTATGAGATAAAATAAATTTTGAAATTTTTTTTTTAATATTTTAAGAATTTTTTAATTGTATAATATTAAATATATTTTAAAGAATAAGAAGTTAATTTTTTTATTATTGAAATATCAACTTTTTATGAAAAATTGTGCATCTGCATTTATCGTACAAGGGTAAAAAAATTATTTTATTATATCTTAAATTTAAAATGATAATTTAATTATTTTATCTAATTCTGTTTATTTTAACAAAATATTCTTTGATGATTGGATATTACTGTTTATTTTTTAAACTAATAAATTTTATTAATATTATGTGATACTTTAGAAGTATTTATAATAATATCTTTATTTAATTTAGGGTAAGTTATTTTTTTTTGGTTAATTATGATTAAATAATTAAAATTTAAAGTTTTTTATATTTATTTTTCCATTCCCATATCTGTTCTATAGAAAAGAAACTTAAATGAAAGAAGAGAATAATGATGCCTGTGAATAGTAGACAATTTTTATTTCTATCAAGCTCAAGTATTTTTTTTTTAGTATAAATATCATCAGATTTATATTTATAAATTTATTTTTGTTTCGTTAATATCTTTTTACCATTATTTTTTGATAGGATCACTTCAAAGTCTTGAGAAGAAGCTGCAAATAACAATGTTAGTTGAGTTGAATTATTTATCTTTCTATTGAACTTAGTTCATTAGGCTGTTTGGTTGTATTATTTATGTTTTTATTGAACTTGGTTCATTGGGTTAAAAAATAACTGTATAATTTGGAATAAACATTGATGATGGGGCTGATCACTATTTTTTTTTTTAAATACTAATTTGGGATGTAATATATTATCTCTAATAAGTTATATATTAATATATTAACGTACATTAGTTAATGGATTTATTTCATAAGATATGTTTTCGATATCGCAATATAATTACAATATGTCTTTGCTCAATAACTACAAAACACAGCACTTTATTTTTCACTTAGTAGAACAGTCAAATACAAAATAACAAGCACCAATTTAATTGGGGGATGGTGAGCATGGGGCTCCAAGGTCTCATATTTTTATTTGGGTTCGACCCTCCCTTTTTTTCAAATGGTGCGAAAATGTTGAAAATTATTGTAATTCTCCTATTAAAAAAAAGAAAAAAAAATTTGGGGATGGTAATTTAGTGACAGTAACCAATGAGTGGATAGTTGCTTTGTTATCTATTCTATTAAATACTGCAGTTTTTTTTAATACCTGACGTTCATACATTCACTATTCATGCAAAGGTATTAATACTTCTTGAAAGAGTTTTATTTAATTGTAGTTCGCAATTGAGAGGGGATAAAGCAAATCTTGAGTTTCGTTTTCTTGGGCCTGGAAGAAGGGTGATACAATCTTTTGATATTTAAAAAAGAAATGATAATACGCGAAAATAAATTAATATTATAATGGTATTTTTTTAGAAGACAACTGTGGTAATCAATGGTCATTTAGAAATGTTGTAATTCAGCGTCAAGGCAACTCTTTCAACTTAATCTTATTTAATAATAATTGATACATTTAATTACAAAAGTGAACAATTCATAACAATTAAGTCATTGAAAATAAGTTACATTTAGCACTCTAATAAAAAAATTGTAGACACTAAGTGTTACGAGAGAAAAAAAAAAAGAAGAAATTTATGATGTTAGAATATTGAGATTTAGTAGGTAATTAATCTAAGAGACCGAGGTTAATTTATATTTTGTTATTCTTAATAAGAAAATTGGCAGTTTAGTCTTTTTGTTTTTATTGAAATACTTAATTTATAATATTTTAAAAATTATTAATTATGTTTTTTATGGGCATTTTTGTTATTATTTTCATTTTAAAATATATATTTTTCTATTATTTTTATTGCTGAAATAATATGACTATTCCCCAAAAGACTCAATTAGTAATTTTTAAAATATTAAAAACATTATGAATAATTCAACCAAATCATCGAGCCTAAAGTGACAATTTTCCTTCTTAATAACTAAAGAAATTGATAACCCTCATAGACCTAATCAATTTAATTAATCGCTTAAATTACAAAAAAAAGGAGTATTAAATTTGATTGTTGTTGTTGCTTGTTGTAAGTTTCTATTGCTTGCTTACTGATTGTATATATGATTACTTTGGGACATTAAAACAAGATTTTAAGAAATTTTTGGATGGGTTTGATCAATTATCTTTTGTGTTGTTTTTGCATCACAAGCCAACAAATTGCTGCCGTCCTATTGAACTTAATACGATAATGTCGATGAAATATACATCAAAAAGCATAAATAGATAAATGGTCCCAAATATGATGGTAGTTTGTAGTAAAAAGAATTATTCCGAGGTCTCTTTAAAATAAAATAAAAAGAATTATTCGAAGGAGAAATAATAAGTCAATTGCCAGAGTCACCATCGAAAAAAATATTTCAAGACTTAAAGAAAGAGAATCATTACTAATCCATCTATTACCCACCAAATGACATAACTGATAACTTAAAAACAATTACATTTTATGTATCTGCATACGGCTCCTTTGAGCAAATTCATAAATGAACCAAAGAATTGATTAAAAAGGGGAAACATAAAACGCCGTCCCCCAAATTAATCCAAAAATAGGAAAAGGGAAAAAAGAAAGAAAGAAACATACATGATAATTGAAAATTTTGTAAAACATGTAATGGAAAAATCCCTGAAGCGAAAATAAAGACGCAGGCTGCATCACAGAATCTCCAGCAAACTTTTAAATTTAGGTACCCATGAAAAACGTACGATCAAGGAGACATCGAATCAAAGCTGTTAGCTCTGCAATATCTGAGCTCCAACGAAATCTGTCTCTCAATCTGAAGCTGCCTGTGGAAATTTGCGATGAACAATTCAGCTCTCTTATCAATATCTTCTTCAGACGGATAGCTTATGGTTCTGTGGAGTTCCCTAGTGCTGGAAGAAGCATCTGATGAATCACCATATTGATCAGCTGTTTCATCCGTATAGCATGCCCTTAAACCTGGCCTGTCGTTAAAGCTCAGACGGCGTTTGCCCGACGAAGCGCCGATGATGGAGGCGACACGCCAGCGATGAAGACTCAAATTCAGAAGGAACTTCACCTTCTTCACTGCGTTCCTGAGGCGGCCCAGCACAGACCACTTGGATTCCTTGCCCATGAAAATGATAGAGTTAGAGATTTCAGATGTCTATGTATCAATAATAATATATCAACTAGATGAGAAATATAACTTATAAAAAGAGAAAGCGAAGTGGGGTTCAAGGAATTTTTTTTTCTGCTGAGGATTGAAAGACATGCTTAGATGTGTATTTAAAATATTAGTTTAGGGGAAGTTGCTTCGTAACTCTTTAAGAGATTAATATGCGTATCAAATTAGAGTAGCGCGTCTGACGACAGTAACAAGTTGGTCAAAGCTCACAAGTTTGATTATTTCTTTAATTATCAGTTCAATTTTGTTAATAATATGACTAAAGCGAAGGAGTAACGAAATGAAAGTTGTTTTTTTTTATTATTATTATTATTGCTTTTGGAGGCAGTGCATTACGGTCAAAATTTTGATCCATTTCACATTAGTTTTCTTAGGTTTATAAGATATCAAAGCTGCACAAATTCTAATTAGAAATTAAAGATAATTGAGTAATGTTAAAATAATATTTACATTATTTTATAATTATGAATTTGACAATTTTTTTGTTATATAATAATGTTTTGAAGTAACTAATGTCATGTTTACTTTAGAAATATAAGGATAATTCGTGAATTTACATACTAGCTTTATTTTATTTTATTTTTTTGAGAAAATGTCATTTTGATATCTAATTTTATGAATATATATTAATATAATTGTAACTTTTTTAATATATATATACTATGTTAGTTTTTGTAGAGACAAAAATAATAATTACTCAAAAACAAAAATATTACTAAAAATTTACCAACAATAGGAACTAATTTAATATATGTTAAAAAATACTAAATTGATATATATCTATAAAATTAGAGATTAAAATAATTTTTTTTTTTTACTTTTTAATAGTCTTTTACAGCCACTTACATGACACACAAAATAAATAAAAAAAATTAATAATAAAATAAAAGGGAAGTGTAGGTAAATGAGGCAATGTCAACGAGTAGAAGCTAAAAATAAAATGGAGTTGCTTTTTTTTGCTAAAATGGTCAATGATTATGGCTAATATTCATAGTCGTCTTTTACAACTCATTGAGTCACATTTGATCTTGGTATTGGCATTTCCAGTTGAATTGTGTGAATTTCTAATTTTTATTTCTTTTGCTCCAATTTGGGTACGCTTGCTCGTGATGAAAATTTAGATTTTATTTTGTCAATATTTTTCATAAATCAAATACTTTGAAAATGCATGTTTGAAGAATATTGTTAGAAGTTATATTTTATGTACTGTTTCCTAAAAAATCACAAAGCCTCCAATTTTAAAAACAAAAGCTAAATTTCAAGAGTCTAATTGAATATCTTTTTGTGAGTAAGTTTTTCTTAGAACTCACGACTTTTTAAAGAACAATCCATCTTGAAGATAGGCCTGTGGCAATGGTTATCATGTCAGGCCTTGGTAAGGTTGAGCAACGGAAAACCTACCTAAATTTAAAGGACTTGATAGGCAACTTGAAGCACTTACTCGACAAGACAGGTCAGGATACGGCCAGAACCGCCATTTACACACTAATCAGGTTGGCTCATCTCAGCGCCTACATAATCAACGAAGAAATTGGGTCGGAACAGGCATGTGGTCGGCAATCTGCCAGACAGATCGATCAGGTGCAGCCAGTGAAGTCACTAGAAGGTCATCTCTTAAGAAGATCTCGAATCACGACTGAGCCGAGCGGGAAGAGGCCACCAAAAAACTGACCCAAGTAGATCGAACTTAGCCTCACACTTAATCAAATCCACCGGCAAAGACGAGCATAAGAAATATGCCAAGAATATGCTTAAACGAATGTATGTCAAAAAGATACTTGGCATGTAGCAGAAGTATGTTAGAAGAAGATTTGCAAAAAGATATTTGGCGTGTGACAAAAGTACAGCAAGAGTAGAGTCAAAAGTATGTCAGAAGAATATTTATAAAAGGATATTTGGCGTGTGATAGAAACACAGTAGAATGAGAATGCTTAGAAAATCCTCTGATGATCAGTACCATAAAAATAGGAGAAAACCACCCAAAAAACAAAATTATGATGCCCAAATAGCAAAAGGACTGACACAAAAAAGAAAGGTTTCCTCTCCTTCATCTTTGATATATTTTTACTTTATTTCTTACCAGCCTCCTTCACAAATACCCTTTTTGACTTAAGCATCGAAGTATCTTCACTGAAACTCACACCGGTGAGACTATCACCATAAACTTTGCTTGTAATTTGTAAGTTCTGCTGTAACTAGTAAGGAAGAGAAGACCCAGGCTCCCACAAGCAAGTTCAACCAGGTCGAGGCCTAAGGGTTGATTCCCACCAACAAACAAATTCAAAACTTGTTGAACTGAAGAACCCTTTTTTCAATCAATAGTTTTTGGCGCAGTCTGTAGAATTTAAAACAAAAAGCTTTGTCCAAGAAGATGATAGGTAGCTATGGAGGAACAGTGGTCTACCAATAGAAATCCTGTCACTGGGGAGCGAATCCTGAACCTAAATTGGAATAGAGACCATGGAAACAAGCCTCTTCATCAGTTGGAGAGTTTGTTGCACCTAAAATCCAGACAGAGCTAAGAAACCTGAGGGAAGAAAGAGAAGAATTGAGACAGCTCATGGATGAGTTGATTAGAAGCAGAATGAGGGAAGAGGGAAATAGTGACATGAGAGAATCTGAAGCAGAGATTCAGGAACAGACGGATCAAAGGAACAGGTCGAGGACCTTACACAACTTGGCTAGAGCAACCAGACCAAGTCAGGCACTCCCCAAAAGACAGAAGACGCAGACTGGAGATTTTGAGCAGGCGGCGAGAAAAGAGCTGTCTACTGAACAATGGCAATACCAGCAGAGCGAGTAGGGCCTGGAGAGTAAGGTTCGTGATTTAGAAGGAAATCTAGAAAGCCTCTTGATAGAGAATGAGAAGAGAGATTAACCTCCCACAAAGAAGACAGAAAGGGAGAAGAGATCGTCCTTGACGGATGAACTGAGAGATGTAAAACTCCCAAACAGCGCAGTATCACCTCTTACCACCAGCTGATTGAGAAATTCGCACAACATTTTTAAGGTTCATGCGAGACAGCTAAAGACCCCGGAGCAACTAAAGCGGGTTAGATAGGGTAAAGGAGAGAGCCTCAGGAATTTCATCTAGAGATTTCACAATGTGGTAATAACCTTGAGAGCTTTCGACCAGCCCATTGCCTTAGACGCACTCAAATCAGGGTTGAGGCTGAATAAATTTTGGTATTACCTGGCAGAAAGAAACGTTGCGAATTATGTGACGACGTATAACAAAGCGTCGAAGCATATATCAATGAGGAATGGGAGAAGGCCAAGAGATCCATTGCCAAACTGTCTAGATGGCATGTCAGGCCCAGAGAAGATATTAGATACGAAGAAAGGGAATGACCCCCACCCTATCCTTAGAAATACCGGAGGCCAAATGATGAATATTGGCCTCTGCAAAGGGAAAATTTCACAAACTAGCACAATATGTTGAACAGCTAAAGGAACAGTGGGTGAATAATGAGCCCAAAAAATCGAAGAGATCGTGGACCAAATATGTCTTGTTCGAACAACCCTCTAGGCAGCCTCAAAGCCTGAAGGGTCATGATGAACACCCTATCTGAGAAAAAAGGGTAGCTCAAGTTGATAATTTTTTCCCCCTAGCCATGCCATTTGAAGATATCTACCAAACGGTTCAAAATCAGGGTTTGCTGCACAAAGATTTCAAGGGGAAAAAAGTAGAGCGGTAAGCAGATCCAAAGAAGTGGTGTGATATGCACAGACTAATGTATCATTATTTTTCCCCTACCTACTAATCCAGACGGGTTTTCCCGAACCATTTATCATCATATCACAAATCATCACATCATATTGTTATCTTCGGCATTGCGTTGTGTCATCATCGTCATCAGAATCACTGTAATCGGTTTGATGTCGATAGGGGTATTTCACCATGATTGGTTTGATGCTCACAAAGCATATCATCACCATTGGTTCTCACTCACAAAACATATCACCATATTGGTTCGAACCTACATAGACATTTCACCATGATTAGTTCGATGTTCACGGAGCATATCACCATGATTGGTTCGACGCTTACAAAGTATATCACCATCACCGGTTTGACGCCCATAGGGGTATTTCACCATGATTGGTTCAACGCTTACAAAGTATATCACCGTCATTGGTAGGAGGAGCAACTTCACTGGAGCCTGTAACAGGAACACCAACTGCAACTGAAATTGCCTCGGCAATAGAAGCAGCTCTGCTAATGCTTGCAACAGCAACACCACTGACAGTGGAAGTCGCATCGACAAGAGTAGCCTTATTACCAATAGCACCAGCATTAGAAGGCACTGATGCCTCTTCGACATCTTGGGCTTTAGAGGTGTCCTTTTCATAGTGTAAGCCCTTAATGGCTAAGTTCCACAACTACTAGAGATCAATTTCTAGGTAGTGCTCTTTAAAGAGAGTGGTGGACCTTTAAAACGCCTTCAATGCTCCTCGGCAGAAACCAGTAGACCAATGATTTCTCTACTACTCAAGTTGTGTTGCCAAGAAATTCCTGCTCTGCTCGATTAGCTCCCTCTCTCGCAGAGCCACCGTGTGCTGTGCTTCGAGTTCTTCATTGTGGGGGCGATACGGCTCCCTGCCACAACTAGAAAAATTTTCATCTTCTGCTTAACTAGCCTCTTCAGGTGATCGAGCTTTGACAGTTTACTCTCTGCCTTGGCACAAGCAGTCATCATCACTTCCAACTTGGTGTCCGTCTTATCCGTCATCTTCTTCTCCTGCTCAGCAATTCTCTTTGCCCATTGAGTCTCAGCTCTAGACTGAGTAAGATCATCCTTAACCCTTTGTACTCGACTTACTATGTCGAGCATCTCAGCTTGAAACGGAGAAAGAAGAAAGATGGACTGCACAAAATATAAAAAAAGTCAGAACAAGTGAATGTATGAACAGATGTACAGAATAAGAAGAGATAGGAATAAAAAGACTTATACCAAAGTGGACCTCACTGCAATATTGAACCCTATGACGGGGTTTAGGAAAGATACCTGACCCACCCAGGATGGGGTTAAGTACCTCTCCATCTCCTGCATTACAAGGAGCAAGAAGCCTCGGTCCTCCCTTGTTTTTGGGACCAATACAAAAGGAGACACGTGAAGGGGAGCATCGCTAGATAAAAGCCCCTCCCGCCTTCTGGAGCTAGACGCCCCATAGCTCGGCCAGTTGAGGTTGTTTGTGTTAAATGCCAAGCTGGTGAACCCCACCCCCTGCCTTGTGTTTAAATAGCAAGAAGGTTTTATGCTCGAGAAAGAGTCTGAGTAGAGGCTCGCCCTCTCCCCGAAGACCCGCTCTGAACTATTGCCCCTCCCGTGTAATCCCTTCTTCAGGGGCCCATCCGTCAGCAACATGACTAAACAACCCCCTCCCGTGGGATAACCCCCTCGCTCGGACATCCCTGTACAATGTTCGGCTCCGTTTTCTCCTTTCATTGCCATTTTGTTTGAACATCCCTACACGATGCATACATGGTGAGCTCAAAAAGAAATGAAAGAAGACTGGCTTGAGCCAAAGGAAAATAAGGAAACCTACTTCAAATATAGAGTTAGCGCAGTACAGAAGGCACAAGACCTGACTCAACAAGGTTACTCGGCAACAATAGTTCCTGAACAGGGCTAACATGCTAAAGTATAACAGTTATTCAATTGAGTGCTTACTCAGATACCTCGACGTTAGTAGCCTAAGTCACTGCAAGAAAATAAAAAATGTCAACTGAGCAACACAAAAGCAGCAAAATAAATTTCAGGTAAAAAGATAAAGACCTACGTCCAAAGAAAAGCCAATAAGGATGACCCACTCTTCTCCATCTATCTTGGGGACCCTTTGACCCTACTCTCCCCCAACAAAGAACCATTCCCCCTTTTAATTGTTCACAAAATAAGGACGACTAGGGACTTGGTTTTGGAGGCAGTGGAATGAGAGGTAATAGAAGCCCCTTTGGCTCCTAGCATTGCTCTTGAAGTGGTACAGGTAGCATAATTTCTAAAAATTGGGGGTTTACCCTGCCCTGCCCTGCCCTTGCCCACAGGACATATAGACCCGTTAAAACTCTCCAAGAGTTAGGACCTAACTGAGAATAAGCTATTTCTAGACGGACCAGTGACACGTCCAGAATATAGAAGTTATTCCCAAGTGCAGGATTGTCGAAGTAATAAATAACCCGATGAGAACGGGGTCGATCCACAGGGAAGTAAAATTAAAATTACAAATTATAAACACTTTAAAGATAATTAATGCAGTATAAGATGTTTGTAAATATTATTTCAATTAACCAATTCAAATAAAAAGCTAAGGTTACGGGGATTCACTCTTGGCATAAGAAGTAAGAATATATTTAACTTTTTATTTTTTTATAACTCAATTGGAATCCTCACACAAAAGAGGTTCCAACCGGAAAATATAGCAATTAAAGTTCATTATCATTTATATATTGATTAGTATTTATTTCTTTCAATTATTATACACCAAATCTTATAAATGGGTTCAAGTATTTATTATGCCAATCTTTATATTTGTCTACAATAAATTAAGACTCCCACTTTACAAGAAAGGTTATATAAACCAAGACTTGTAAATGGTTTCAATAATTTATTGTGCCAAGTATTAAGTTTGTCAATAATAAATCAAGAATCACCACTTTAGAAGAAATGGTATTAATTCTACAAACAAAATAAATACATCATATATAAATTTACATAACTTAAAAATGAAGCATTAAATTCATGAATAAATATTAAACATATCTTATTACCTTGCCAAGAGCTTCACCCTTTCACCTTAGCTTAAACAAAATTATTTGGACATAATAAAACTAAATGAAAAGAAAAGAAATGGAAGAAGAAATAACATGACTTAATAGTAAACAAGAGAAATAATAGTACAAGGAAATGGATACAAAGGAAAAGTATTTTGAACTAAATTATAACTTTCTAATTACATTCTTTAGGCATAAACAAGCCACCTATTTATAGAAAAACATGGATAAATCGAGACAAATTTGGAGGGAACCACTTGGTTGATGAAAGTCAAGAATGGTGGCAAAATAATTTGCATTCATTATCACTTGGGCACCCACTTGATTATCCAATTTGGAATTGATGTAATCCGAATTAGCTGTCACTCAAAACATAAAAGTTGTAGATAAGGCTCTTATCTTTCCAAATCGAGTGATCTCATACGTATTAGATACGTATTTCTATAGTTATGGGCCAAATACTGATAACTGTTCAAACTGGGCCTGTACTGCAGATCAATTCTGTTCTAGGCCAATTTTCACCCTCTAAACACTCGAATTTCTAATGCTTTGTGAAATACAATATGTTAGCCCATTGAGTCAGCTCTGCACAGGATTAAGAATCACCTCAATTGGATCTTTAGGTAGAAAGTTATGCCTATGTTACCGAACCTGCCACAAAACAGTTATAAGATAATTAAGTACAATATTGTAAACATACTTAAGTTAAGAAAATTAAATACACTAGTAATACAAAACAATCATGTAAAACTCTTATTAAATGTGTAATTTCAAGTGTTCATCAACCAGCATCTTGGCAAAGTAGCATTACATGAAAAACCTGAGACCCAGCCTCAAGAACTCCACATAAATGGCCACCTTGCCATTGATAAAGGTGCTCGGTGGGCAGCCTAAACATGATTGACTCGAAAATATTGTAGGAAATCCTATTTTCAGCCAGATCGGTATCGTTCAAGTAGGACGTACAGTATCTATTGTCCAGCTCAAACCTTACCACCTCTACATCTTCAACCCCTTTAGGGTCTTTTAGGTCATTACCCTCACCCTCTTTAATAGTAGAGACCAGCTAGCCCTCAATAATGGCTACTCCTGAAGAAGATGGCATGTCACTTACTAAAGTGTATGCCTTTCCACTACTTTTTGTTGGCGGATCTAAGGCACGTGTGGGTATATGCATGTGCAATTATGTTTATTGCCTAACACAGTAGAAATGTATAAATTTTACAATAAATACAATATATTAATCGCATTAATATAGTTATAGGCTAGAGAACTCATCATAACGTATAACATTATACACGTGTTTTTCCTGGAGTCTGCATAGAGATCAACGCGTGTGCAGTTCTAGTCACCAACACGATAGACCTGGTGAGCTAAAACAACAGCTCTGTATTCAGTCTGAGATTAACTCTTAATCCCCAAAATGGCCGGAAGTTAATTTATATCATTTTTTCCAAAATGATAAAAAATAATAAAGATTTTGAAGCAATTCACAATTGTTCCAATTGGAAGTGTAAAGAAAATGAAACAATTTTATTTTTCCTTTTTTTCTTTTCTTTTCTTTTCTTCATTTCTTCTTCTTCTTCTTCTCTTCTTCTTTTCTCCTCCATTTCTTTCTCTTTCTCTCTCGGCCGATGTGGCCAAATCTTCTCCTCATTTTCTTTCTTTATATATATATATATATATGTAATATAATATAATATATAATAAATAATAATATAATAATAATAAAATAATAATATATTATATAATATAAAAAGAAATATATTTTTATTATTTAACTATTAAATAATCAAAGTAAGAAATAACCATTTTGCCCCTCATAAATAATTACCAAGTTTACCCCCTAGTGGGTCCTACTAAATCCCACACTTAGGTAAAATCAACCGAGGGTCCACAATACGCTACGTGTCATTATACAATTTGTAAATTATTATTATTAACTAATTGTTGTATTTAACACTTAAATATCGATATGCACGCATTCCCGTGAAAGTGCTAAATTTTGCTGGATTAAATAATTTAATCTGGCACGCTGCCCTAGTGCACAACGAGTACACTCCATATCACGGGACTCCCTAGGTCCTACTCCCGATTCGTCAAATGGAACTATTCTATGAGTCTGTGAGCAATGCCTCGCGCACACGTCACGAATATACAAATCAGCGCGTTGAACCATGCAAGCTGAGGTTACAACGCATACGTATAGTCCTTCCGTCATGATATCCTGGATGTGTGGGGATATAAATTATCACCGTCAAATCCCCATGTGCTCATCCATGTCTTATCTCCAGACTTGTATCTCACTGAACAATATGAGCAAACTCCTTTGCCATATTATTCTACCCTGACGAAACTCTTTCTCGGGATGATTTCTTGTGGCCACAAGACTTTCTGAGATACACTCTCGAAGCATCTTGATATCAAACTCTATATAAGAGCTGACGGATCCCATATCTGTACACATCGGACTCCATAAGCATCAGACCATACCCAGCGACACCTAGCGGTCACACCATGAAAGGTCTGTGACATGCGTGGAACCAAAGTATGGTGGATCACTTACAAGCCCACCGTAGTACTTAGGTCAAAAGATCACGTATACTATTTAACTCGAGAGGACCCCACATTGACGGCTTACATTGGGTGTCTATCGAAGGCCCTCGTGAGTCTGTCTCATATCTAGTCCTAACTGAATACCCATATGTTAATACGAGCTTCAAGCCCACGGTCGCCTTAGAACGACCATCTATACACTATAGATATGACATATGCTGATCTATATATAAAGGTATCCACCGACATACCAGCATCAGCAGAAATAAATCAGGGACAATTATTCGAGAACATACTTGAGCAACTTGCATTTCCTGGCACCCGATTGCAACTCTTGCAACTATGCAGTTACTAGTATATTTCCAGGTCTATGACCCATTACAAACAAGGCTCCAACTCTTGGATCTGTTGAGTATTATAACCAGCTAACACTTAACTGTGCTAACATTTAGCATTTATATCTCTTAGCGTGGCTAACTATGTCTGTAACGTTATATGTATAATATCATATAAATGGGTATTAGCGATTTAATAAGAATGTACACTTGTCTAAATACACAAGTATATGTAGATTCAGGGATGGCACATAAGCACCGACCTTAACACTTCTGACCTCACTACCTCTCCTCACCAATGAGACCTCCAAGGCCATTTCCTCTTCCTCCTCAGTCATGTTTACGGCTAAAAAACCTAAATTGTCTCTAGATGTCATTAAAACTCAAAAAATTATTTCCTAAATGCTATAGACACTATATGGTAAGGACAGAAATAACCAACCATACTCATAAAATCGTAAACGAAGTAAAAAGGCAGTAGTAGGAACCCAAAAAAAGTTTAAAAGACTACAAAGGTTACCCAGAAAACTGAAAGTAACATTAAGCAATAGAAACCCACAACACAAAAATAATAAAGAAAAAGGAAAACTATAAAAGAAGAAAAGCAAAAGGAAGAAAAACTTACTGGGGGTATATGCAAAAATTGAAAGAAAATCATAACAGCGGCGAGCTACCAAACAGAGAAGAAGCCTTCGCGCCAAAGAAACAGTATGACAGCAACGGAGAAAAAATAGATAATAAATCGGCAAATGAAGAGGAAGGTAAACTATTTATAGGCAACAGTGGAGCATTCAAGACCAACAAACAGACAATATTAGAAAAAACAAATCAAAAAAACAGCTATTGGGATAAAGGGGTGTGACACTTCAGGTTCTCATGAGCATTAAATGCATGTCTCTTCGAAGAACAGTGACCCAAGTCGTCAGATTCAGCAAATCAAATGGCCCCGATTATTTTTCAGTCAACCAAACGTTACTCAGAAAACACAATAGATGTGACTTTTGGGTCTCAGCTATCCCCAGCCATACAATCAAAATGTAGATCAACAGTTAGGGTAAGTTCCTTGCTAAAGAAGCTTTTCACACTGATCGAGGATGACGTTCGAGAATATTCATTATTATTACTTAAAGAAAGTGTGGGAAAAATCGCCACAATGTAGCAATAACACAACAAGCAGCCATGACGTCATCACACCTAGTTGATCAGCTCTGACAATATCAAAAACTATAATTAACCACTTGTGACAACATAACACCTCTTAGAAACCCGTTTGGATCAACTTGGATAGGTGGCAAACTGACAGAAGTGAAGAGAGTAAACAGGGATCAAAGAGACAATTTGAACCGGCCATGATAGAATAGTGTTTAATAAATCAAAACTAGAAACTAACAGACCCCTATTCCCCCCCTCATAAAATCATCTTTAGGCCCAAAGCCTCCAAGCCAAGAAAAAAGCAAACCCTAAGGTCCCACTTAAATGTCTTTCTGTAGGTCAGCTCTTCTTAGAACCCATCATTCCTTGCATGATAGCCTATCCCAAAGATAGGCCCATGATAATGGCCATCAAGCCAAGCTTTGGCAAGTGTCATGCCCCAAATGTTCTCAAGTAATTACTTGAACTCTTGGCGGGCGACAAGACCACCAAGAGAGTATTTGGTCCATTATGAGCTACACGGGTTGAATTTTTTAGAAGGCCCAATTAAGTTGGGTTAAGCCCACTTTTGTGTGGTAGGTGGGAGAACATTTTAGAGATTGCATATTCCATTGGATATTCTTATGGTATATAGCATCTTTAGAATATTCCTTTGTATATTCTCATCTTTAAATATAGACCATTAGATTAGAGTGAATCCTAACCGTCCATTAGCTTTGTAATATCTCTTTAATAATAATATTCGAGAACATTCTATCAAACACTTGGTGTGCTTCTTCTTCATCTTTTTCTTTGAGTAATTGGTCTTGTAGGTTGCTTAGCACTTGAAAAGTGTCTAAAGTCGCGCAGGTTCGAGAAATAGTCTGTGACACAAGGTTGGGCAACGGAGAACTTGTTCGGATTTAAAGGACCTGATTGGCAACCTGAAGCATCTGCTTGGCAGAACAAGCCAGGATACAACTAGAACCGCCCTTTACACACTAACTACTTCAGCTCATCTTAGCGTTTGTATAATCAACAAAGAAATTGGGTCGAAACAGGCATCGGATTGGCTGTCTGTCAAACAGGCCGACCAAGTACTGCTAGTAAAGTCACCAGAGGGCTAGTTCTTATGAAGACCTTGCATTATGGTCGAGCTAAACGAAAAGAGGTTACTAGAAAACTGACCCGAGTAGATCGAATTTAGTCTCACACTTAACCAAATTTATCGGTGAAGATGGGCATAAGAAATATGCTAAGAATATGCTTAAATGGATGTCAAAAAGATATCTGGCGGTAACAAAAGTATGTCAGAAGAAGATTTGCAGAATGATATCTAGTGTGTGACAAAAGTACAGTAGGAGTAGAGTCAGAAGTATGTCAAAAGAAAATCTGCAAAATGATATTTGACGTGTGACAGAAACACAGCAGAAGAAGAATACCCAAAAAGTCTTTTGATGATCAGTACTATAAAAAAAGGGAGAAAAACATAGAAATGGATGATACCAAAATAACAGAAGAACTAACACAGAAAAGAATGGTTTCCTCTCCTTCATCTTTGACACATTTTTACTTTCTTTCTTACTAATCTCCCCCACAAAGACCTTTTCTAACTTAAGCATCGGAGAGTTTTCACCGAAACTCATTCCAACAAAACTATCACGATAAGTCTTACTTGTGATTTGTAAATTCTGCCGTAGACAACAAAGAAGAGAAAACCCAAGCTCCCACGAGGAAGCCCAACCAAAACGAGGCCCAATTATTATTAATTCCCGCTAACAAATAAATTCAAAATTCATTGACTCGAAGAACTATTTTTTTCCAATTAACATGTACCTTAGAAATTATATAAACAACTTGATATTATTTTTTAATATTTATAGTTTCAAATAACAAATTTATAAAAAACAAAATTTATCATTTTAGTTTCTACGCTTTTGTTGAAATATTTATTATGTCCTTAATATTTTAAAATTGTTAATTATATTCTTAAGGGATGAAAATTGTCATATTTTAAAAATAAAAATAGTAATAAAAAAATATTTTAAGAGAAAAATGATATAAAAAATACTTATAAATGACGTAATTAATAATTGTTAAAATATTAAAAATTAAATAAATAATTTAACAAAAAAACACAAGACTAAACCGTCAATTTCCCTATACAACTATATATTAAAAGATTCTATAGATGTCAAAAATCTCCAGTAAATTAGTAATTGAAAAGGATATTTTGTGTATAACCATGTAAATAATCCTTCTTTAAGTGATTAAATATTGTCAATTAAGCACACAGAATATTTTCTAATTTCTACTTTTTGTTTGTGTTTTTAATATTTGTTTGTCTGTTTTTTTTTTCTACATTTTTTTGGATAAGTTTCTAGATATATTAGGCTGCGCTGGCTGGGAGTTTTGACTTTGGGACGCCGTCACGTTGCCAATAAAGCCTTGTGGCTATAACTTCGAGCTGAAGCCAAAGTAAAAAACAAGCAGAAGTAGGACTCCTGGTCAATTAACACAAAAAAAAATATTTTAACAACTGCTTGTACATAAAAAAGTTTTGAATAACATAAAAAAGTTTCAAACCAAATATATTGTTTTGAGATATTTGGTTCGTAATTCAAAATTTATTTCGAAAATTAAGTTGCTGTTTTAAATTTCGAATGCAGTCTCAACGAAATACTGTTTTTTATCATTGCTTCAAGTTTTAAGTTGATATTTAAGATTACGAACGTAAATTATTTTTAAAATATTTCAATAAAATTAATTTGTTTCTTATATATTTAAGTAGTATTAACCTGAAATATAAATTTTATATCTTTCCTAACAAAAATGTTAAATGTCATGCTTCCGAATGAATCCTAAATGTACTGTCTGGACACTATTTGATACTGAACGGTATTGTTTAAAAAACTTTAAAGAATAAAACAGTGCTTGCACAGTACATTCGGGATTCATTCGGAGCCTTTGTTTCTAGATGAATAGACTCGTCTTTTCACTAATGCATCATTAGTTAATAACTTTTTAATTTTAATTAGTGCATCGAGTAATAAATGATTTTTTTAATATAATAATTATATATTATCAACTAATAATAGATATTAAATATTATATCAATTGAGATATAAAATTTATTTTTTAACTTTATAAATCTAACATCATGATTCTTATTTTTCAAACCAAATGTTTATAATATTTTAAGTAAAGGTGGCAAGTGGGCCCCGGGCTGGTATGGCCCACAAAAATCGAGCCGATGAGCTATCGTGCTAGGCTGAATTTGAAATTAATATATTTAACATAATTAAAAATAAATTTAGAATTATAAAATTTAATGTAATTAAAAATAAAATTAACTTTAAAATTATAACTTGTAATATAATTAAAATTAAAATTGAATTTAAAATTATAACATTTATCATAATTGAAATTCAAATTCAAATTTGAATTATAAAATTTAATGTAATTAAAATTTAAATTGAATTTTAAAATTATAATATTTAACGTAATAAAATTGAATTTGAATTTAAATTTATAATAAAATTTAAAATTATAACATTTAACGTAATTAGAATTTGAATTATAACATTTAACGTAATTAAAATTAAAATTGGAATTAGAATTATAACATTTAACGTAATTAAAATTAAAATTTAATTTAGAATTATAATATTTAACGTAATTGAAATTGAAATTGGAATTGGAATTGGAATTGAAATTAGAATTATAACATTTAACGTAATTGAAATTAAAATTAAAATTAGAATTGAAATTATAACATTTAACGTAATTAAAATAAAAAATGAATTTGAAATTATAACACTTAACGTAGAAATTTTAATTTAAATTATAACATTTAACGTAATTGAAATTAAATTTGAATTTAGAATTATAACATTTAATATTATTGAAATTTAAATTTAAATTTAGAATTATAATATTAACGAAATTGAAATTTGAATTATAACATTTAACGTAATTGAAATTGGATTTGAAATTAGAATTATAACATTTAATATAATTAAAATTGAAATTGAAATTGAATTTAAAATTATAATATTTAACGTAGTTGAAATTGAAATAGATTTAGAATTATAATATTTAACATAATTAAATTTGAAATTTTTATATTTAACGTAATTAAAATTAAAATTAGATTTAAAATTATAACATTTAATGTTATTGGAATTTGAGTTATAATATTTAACTAAATTGGAATTGATATTGAATTTAGAATTGTAACATTCAAAACGTAATTGAAATTAAAATTAGATTTAGAATTATAACATTCAAATTAATTAGAATTTAAATTATAACATTTAACGTAATTGATTTTAAAATTAAAATTGAAATTATAACATTTAATGTAATTAAAATTGAAATTTGATTTGGAGTTATAACATTTAACGTAATTAAAATTAAATTTGAATTTAAAATTATAACATTTAATGTCATTGAAATTTGAATTATAACATTTAACATAATTGAAATTAAAATTAAAATTAGAATTAAAATTATAACATTTAACATAATTAAAATTAAAATTAGATTTGAAATTATAACATTTAACGTAATCAAAATTGAAATTTGAATTATAACATTTAACGTAATCAAAATTAAAATTTGAATTATAACATTTAACGTAATCGGAATTGAAATTATAACATTTAACATAATTTGAATTGAAATTGGAATTGGAATTATAATATTTAACGTAATGAAATTGAAATTGGATTTAAATTTATAATAAAATTTAAAATTATAAGATTTAACGTAATTGAAATTTGAATTATAACATTTAATGTAATTGAAATTAAAATTGAAATTAGAATTATAACATTTAACGTAATTAAAATTGAAATGAATTTAAAATTATAATATTTAACATAATTGAAATTGAAATTTGATTTACTGTTATAACATTTAACGTAATTAAAATTAAAATTGAATTTGAAATTATAACATTTAATGTCAGTGGAATTTGAATTACAACATTTAACGTAATTGAAAATAAAATTAAAATTATAACATTTAACGTAATTAAAATTAAAATTAGATTTGAAATTATAATATTTAACGTAAAAGTTTGAATTTGAAGTATAACATTTAATGTAATTAAAATTAAAATTGAATTTAGAATTATAACATTTAATATTATTGAAATTAAAATTAGATTTAGAATTATAATTATAATATTAAAGTAATTGAAATTTGAATTATAACATTTAACGTAATTAAAATTGAAATTGAAATTAAAATTATTATATTTAATGTAATTAAAATTAAAATTAAAATTAAAATTAAAATTAAAATTAAAATTAAAATTAAAATTAAAATTAAAATTAAAATTAAAATTAAAATTAAAATTAAAATTAAAATTAAAATTAAAATTAAAATTAAAATTAAAATTAAAATTAAAATTAAAATTAAAATTAAAATTAAAATTAAAATTAAAATTAAAATTAAAATTAAAATTAAAATTAAAATTAAAATTATAATATTTACCGTAGTTGAAATTGAAATGGATTTAGAATTATAACATTTAACATAATTTGAATTGAAATTAGATTTGGAGTTATATTATTTAACGTAATTGTAATTAAAATTAAAATTAAAATTAGAATTATAACATTTAATGTTATTGGAATTTGAATTATAACATTTAATTAAATTGGAATTAAAATTGAATTTAAAATTATAACATTCAAATTAATTAGAATTTAAATTATAACATTTAATGTAATTGATTTTAAAATTGGAATTAGAATTATAATATTTAACGTAATTAAATTAAAATTGAAATTGAAATTATAACATTTAATGTAATTAAAATTAAAATTGAAATTGAAATTATAATATTAATATAATTAAAATTAAAATTGAATTTAAAATTATAACATTTAATGTCATTGGAATTGAAATTAGAATTAGAATTAAACATTTAACAAAATTGGAATTGAATTTTGAAATATAACATTTAACGTAATTGAAATTAAATTTTGAATTATAACATTTAACGTAATTAAAATTAAAATTAGATTTGATATTATAACATTTAACGTAATTAAAATTTATTTAAATATAAAATTATAACATTTAACTTGACAATTGATTCATTTATTAAATTTTTATTTCAATTTTATTTTTTGCCCATAATAAAATTATATTTCAACATGTACTACTAATTTGTTTAAAATTACAAATTTTAATAATATGTACATTAATGGTAATTCACATTATAATTAGAATTAGAATGTAATTTTAATTATGATAAAAACACAAATATAATATAATTATAATTAATAATAGCAATTAAAATATTTTTAAAATATAATTATTCATTTATTTGTATATTCATTTATAACATAAATATTAAATTGAATTAACATATGTTGGCATAATGATAAAATGTATTAACTTAATGAAATTTTTGCCCATGAGGTCTTGGATTCAAGACTTCATAGCCACAAAATTTTGTGATGATTAGTGATACTATTGACAAAAATAGCAATATATTAACGAGTCTTACGTGCTAGCTCGTGATCGACTTGTGCTGACACGAGCCCACAAATCAAAAAATGCGGTCCAAGCACAACATAACACAACATGTTGGACCGTGCCGCCCAAATACACTACAGTATCATACTGGGCCCTCCTCTGCTTGGGCCACATTGTCACCTCTAATTTTAAGAAACTTGTTTCAAAATCACATTTTTATTTTAAATGGAAACATGAATATGTGAAATTTGGATGTTTCTTTTTAAATCTCCATGTCTGGGAAAAAGAATTATAATTCTTATGAAATTATAAAATTAAAAGGATACGCTTACTCAATTTATTTATTAAAATTTTACTATTAAAAAAAAGAGAAAAGTTGTTGACTCTAGTTCCCGAAATATTAATTTACTTTATTGCCTTTAGAAAGAATATTTCAGATGTTATTTTTTAATTGTAAGGACTATCTAACGTATTTTTAAAAAATATAAATATTGACTAAGTAATTCAACTAAATTTTAGAGATTAAATTGACAAATTTTCAATTAAAAAAAAGTCATATTAAAATAATTATATTAAGATAAAATTAAAAATGATTAGTTATATTATGATAAAATTAATTAAAGCTTGAGCAAATAGTCTCATAAAATAGTTAAAAAATTATATATATCAAAATATATAAGACAAGTGACACAATTGTTAGACATATAATGTTATTTATACCATTAAAGCATGTGAAATAACATTTTATTAAATTAATAAAGTTTATTCATATATATAATTGAGCATATATTGATAAGTTCATATTTATGAAGTATGTGATCTATGTATTAGGCATATGATACTAATACAAAGGATATAGATCACAAGTTCTTTATAAATTAAATCATATTCACAACTATTAATAAAAATGACATTTCATTATATATGATTATAGTTCTTTTGTTTCTTACAATAAATGATTTATCTTAATCATTGAAATAGAGACCTCGAGTAGAAAAATTAGTGTGTATGATACATTGAACAGAACTACTATGAATTTCGATCTGGTTAATTAAATGTCATAGATCTTACTTCACAAAAGCTTTAATAAGCTTGATTGATCTTAATCATGAGCAGGTAATAAACTTACACTAATGCGTTGTATATTTTGAGTTATCACAGAATGAGATCTATATAAACGGTCAAAACCTCGATAGCTTAGAGATATAATTTCATAAGTCATAGGAACATGTATTTGCAAGATGGAATCTAATAATTAATGTCCACCTAAGCAGTTTGCAGTACTGATCATTAGAATTTATAGCCACAGTTTATTGAATAAATTATTTATTAAATAATAATATTTATTTACAAATATAAACATATTAAAAGTAATCATTAGAGCATTCAGTGACTTAGGGGTAAATAAGTAATTAAAGAGGCAAGACATTTTTTCAAAGCCTAACTTTAATTATGGACACCAATTAGATGGTCAATTAAGTGGTTATTATTGGTCTAAAGACCAAGCTCAATTTTATTAAATAGTTTTAATTGAATGCGCTTTTATTTTATAACATGCGTTACTAGAGTACAATTCTTGACTTTTAGTGGAATAGCCTGAGGTTAACTTAGAAGAATTGATGTATTATGAGATAATAAGGACTATGCCTTTTAAGTTAGAGTTAGGAAGCCCATGGGTCGTGCAGTCCCTCTATTAGCTCAAATTCTAATCAAACTCTAATTTTCTAATCCTAATCAAATTTTAAATACTCAAGGGAGATCCCTATATATATGAAAGGTATGTAATAAGAAATGTGTACCACAACCATACAAAAAAAAAATTCTTTTACGTATTCTTACGTGGAAAAAGAATTTAATTAGTACCATTCTCTCAAATTTGGGTATTAGTGGTTTTAGAGATTAAGAAAGATCCACACGCTTACACGCGTTGAGTTTGAAGATTTAGGATAGTATAAAAGATTGCAATCAGTCAATTCAAGATCTGCCATAGCTAAAAATTGAGGTAATATTTTATCCATATATATGTAATTATGAGTAAGACGATTTGGCTTCTGCTGCATTTATTTTATTAAATAGAAAAAATGTTATTTACCATACCAACAACATGTATCAAAGCCTTCTTATTTCATATTACATATATAATTTATTTTGTGTATGGTAGTAATTATTTATTGTGGCACCAATTGCATATTAATTTATATTATTATTTTTATTAATTATGTGATTAATGGTTATACCCAATAATTCATGGTTAGATATTTATTTGTATTATTTTCTTGGAATTATAACAATGGGGGTTGATGAAATTGTATCACAATTTTCTCTCTTTGTTAGATTAATTTTTTGTGATTCTTTATTTTGTTTTTGTAAGCCAATTAAATGGCTGAGGGTTCGATTGGCAATCTAAAGAATATATTTTTATTATTATTTTGGTTGTAATAATAAAATATAAAAAAAGAAAAAAAAAAGAGAAGAAAAAGGTAAAAAAAAAAAAGAATGGGGGAGGGAGAAAAGGAAAGATGATGTTTATTTGGAAACCCCTTCAATTTTAATTAATTTTGATATAGTTAAGATATTTTACATATATTACAAATTGATCTTTAAAAGTTTGTAAATTAAGTATAGATCTTAATAGAATTATTTTATTTCACTTAGCCCCTCAGATATTGGATAATTGAATTTTGACCAGATAACTTTTAGGTATTTGTAGATAGGTCCTAAATTTAATTCAATTTTATTTTTAGATTAGTTTTGGGTATTTATAAATTTAAAAGTTGGTCCAAACTTCTTTTAATCTTGGTTCAATTTTATAAAATTTTATTTGAGTTATTTTATTAAATTTTTTGGGTCTAAAAATAGTTTTTTTTTTAAGGCCCAAATAAATTTTAAAGCTTAAAATAAGCTCAATTTATTTTAAAATAATCGGACCAAAGAAAATTAAGAAGGCCCAAAATCCAAGCTCATAAAAGAAGACAAATAAGAGGAGATAATATTATGGAAGAGCTCAAGTTGACTTCAATGAAGACTTTGAAAAATTTAGTCTTAGTTTTTAATATTTTTCTTCTTAAGAAAAGTCATGAATTATGAGTTATTTATTTATCTAGTTAATTGATTAGATGAATAATATGCCATATAGATTAAGAGTGCCACATTCACATATCCATGCATAAAATATATTATATTATGATATTAATATTTTAATGAGATTAGGATAAGATTATTGTCATATTTTTAGTCTTATATTCATTTATTATTTGATGTGACCTTATTAATTATTTTATGAAAATAAAATTAGATATTAATAAGTAGAATATCATTTTATAAATTAATTAAAAACTCTAAGAAATAAAATTTTGAGTGAGAGAGGGCTTTAGGTATAAAGCCCATGGCCTCCATTATTGGTCTTATAGTAAGGTAAATTAATGCATTGCCTCAAATCTTGTGAGCTCTTTACGAAGGATATTAATTAGAACTGGTTACTAGATAGGACTTCCCTGAAGGATAAGATCTAATATAGGACTCATGCGAAACTGACTATCCCACGGTGGCTTTTTTAATTGAAAAATATAAATGATTGAAATAATGGTTGTACACTCAACTTAGGTTGATTGATATCCTCTCTACGGAGTTCTTGTCAATTAAATTTAAGGCCAAAGAATTAGTAGTTTATTATTATTTGATATGAGATATCTAGATAATAATAATAATAATAAATTAGTATGATACTAGTCTAATTTATGACGGATACGACTACCCTACGGAGGCATATTCTGAATGAAAATTAGATTACCGATGCATAATATAGTTAAAGAGCTCTACATAAATACATTTCATACATTCATGCAAAAGTTTCACATGTTATCAGATAATGTATGCTTATGTATGAATTTATTTTTCAGAATTATGCCTTCATTCATCCCACTAACATCCGTCCTAAACCAAAACAAGTTAATCGAAAATAATTATGTGGATTGGAAAAGGAACTTAGATATTGAACTCACAGTTAAAAAGCATAAATATATCCTGACTGATAAATACACTCAAATACCTAATGAAAATGCACCCTAAGATAAAATAGATGCTTATAATAGTCAATTGACTAAGGGTCCATTTATCTTTTGGTCTCAATCCTAGAGGAAAGTGTAAGGATACGCACCGTTTAGTCTGACAAGCCGGGACATACCGGTCCCAGTGGGCCATCACTGGTCCAGACCTCACAGTGGCCTCCATTCACACAAACGATCGCCCCCAATGTGGCATTAAAGAGCATTGAGAGAGAAACTATCATTTAGTTAAGTTTTCAATAGCTAAAAGACAGCTTCAGCTTCTTGTAAAATTCTTTTCATTGAGACATATTTAGTGGTTGATTCTACTGATTCCTGAACAGTAGATTCTAGAGCCACTAATCATATTTGCAATTCATTGCAAGAGTTCTAGGAAACCAGATAACTCAATGAAGGGGAGATCAGTCTAAGGCTAAGGAAATGGTGCAACTGTTGCAGCCAAGGCAGTGAGAGTTGTTCAATTTTATTTTGATGATTTTAGGACTTTAGTATTAGATGATTGTTTATTAGTATCGGAACTCAAACATAATTTGATTTCAGTTAGTTATTTGAATAAATTTGGTTATTCTGTTATATTTGACTCAACTGTGGTGATCAAAAGAAATAAGTCGTTTATATATTCTGGTACACTAATTAACAATCTATACTGTATATATCTTAAAATCAACTCACTGCATGACATAAAATTGAATAATAAATCTAATCACCATAAGAGGATTAAAGTGACTCCCACTAATCAAAAGTATTTATGGCATTTATGTCTTGGTTATATTAGTCTAGATAGGATCTAAAAACTGGTCAAAGATGAACCTTTGAGTTCATTAGATATTGAACCACTACCAGTTTGCGAATCTTGTATAAAAGGTAAAATGACCAGAAGACCCTTTAATACTAAATGTAATAGAGCTATTGAAACGTTAGAATTAATACACTCTGGCGTATGTGGGCCCATGAGCACACAAGCTAGGGGAGGTTATGAATATTTCATCACTTTCATTGATAATTATTCTAGATTCGGTTATATGTACTTAAAACGCCACAAGTCTGAGGCGTTTGATAAAATTCAAAGAGTTTCAAGCAGAAGTGGAAAAGCAATCAGGAAAATATATAAAGGCACTTTAATCTGATCAAGGTGACGAATACCTCTATAGTGAGTTCAGGACCTATTTGTTAGACAATGGGATATTATCTCAATTGACTGTACTAGGGTCACCCTAGCAAAATGGTGTAGCAAAAAGGAGAAATAGAACTCTTCTTAAAATTGTGAGATCAATGATGAGTTATTCAACTTTACCCATCTCATTATGGGGTTATGCCTTAGAAACATCCATGTATCTTCTTAACTTAATTTCATCTAAGTCAGTCCCTAAAACACCTCTAAAAATATGGATAGGACGTAAACCAAGTTTATGTCATATACATATATGAGGTTATTCAGCATATATGCTAAAAAGGAAGACAGACAAGTTGGAATCTAAGTCAGAAGTTTGTCTGTTTGTTGGCTATCCTAAAGGAATAAGAGGAAGTCTTTTCTATAGTTCTCAAGATAAGAAAGTATTAGTTAGCACTAATGCAATCTTTATTGAAGAAGACTATATGAAAGACTTCAAGCATAGGAGTAAGATAATTCTCAATGAGTTATCTATGAACTCTAATATTGTGCTTGATAGAGTCAATGAGTTAATTCTCAATCCAGATCATAATAACCAACCAGAGCCAGTTGCAGAACAACAACCACTGGTACTTTGCCATAGTGGAAGAATTATTAGACGTCCAACTAGGTATATGTTAATTAGAAAGTCATTTCAGACAATCTCTAATGAGCATGAACTAGATCCCACTAGTTATGATGAAGCAATGGTTGATAAAAATACAAACCATTGACATAAAGTTATGAAATCAGAAATAGATTTCATGTATTCCAATAAAGTCTGAGAACTTGTAGAGAAATCTGAATGGATAAAACCCATAGGGTGTAATTGGGTCTACAAGAGAAAGAGAAGAGGTAGATGGGAAGGTGAAAACCTTTAAAGTTAGGCTTGTTGCAAAAAGGTACACTCAGAAAGAAGGTATTGATTATGAGGAGACCTTTTCGCCGGTAGCCATGCTTAAGTCTATTAGAATTCTCTTTTTCATTGCAACAAATCTTGATTATGAGATTTAGAAAATAGATGTCAAGACTGCCTTTCTTAATGGCAATCTTGAAGAAAGTATCTATATGATACAACCAGATAGTTTTATAGCTATAAGCCAAGAGCATATGGTTTGTAAACTGCAAAAATTTATCTATGGGTTTAAACATATATCTAGATCATGGAACATCAGATTTGATCAAGCAATTAAATCATTTGATTTTGATCAAATTCAGATGAACCTTGTGTTTACAAGAAGATAGATAGACGGTTGGTGGTTTTTCTAATCCTGTATTTTAAATGATATACTACTCATTGTAAATGATATAGAAGCATTATCATCAGATAAAATATGGTTATCTAACTATTTTAATATGAATGATCTAGAAGAAGCCAATAACATCCTTGGGATCAAAGTATTAAGGGATCTCAAGTTAAAGATATTAGGCTTATCCCAAACTGAGTATATTAACAAAATTCTAATCAAGTTTGCTATGCATAATTCCAAAAGGGATTATTTTTCTTTAGATATAGAATTGATCTATCCAAGTATTAGTTTCATAAGACAGCTGAAGAGATAGATTGCATGAGAAGTATTTCTTATGCATTAGCAGTGAGAAGTCTCATGTATGTAATGTCATGTACTAGACTAGATGTTTGTTATGTAAGTTTGAATGATCAGTGGATATCAATTTAATCCAGGACTAGAACACTAGACTGTAATAAAGCATATATTCAAGTACATTCAGAGAATGAAAGATTATATGCTTGTATATTTCAGTAAAAATCTTATACCTATTGGGTATACAGATTCAGAATTCTAATAACATAGGATCCCTGGATCTTTCTCGGGATATGTGTTCACTTTAAGTGGTAGAGCTATAAGTTAGAGGAGTACAAAACAATCATGTATTGCAAACTTCACCATGGAATTTGAATATATAATTGCATCTAAAGCTACAAAATATGCTATATAGCTCCGGAAGTTCCTTATGGAGCTTAAGATGGTACCTATTACTTAGATGCCTATTGTTCTTTATTAAGATAATAGTAAAGGCAGTAGCACAGTCTAAGGAACCGAATACCACAATAAAAGAAAATACATTGAGAGACAACTATGTTTGGTAAGGGAGTTTTGTGTAAAATTATGAGGTCATGGTATCTAAGATTACGTAAGCAGATAATCTAATGGATCCATTCACCTAAGTCATTACCAGCAAAGAGTTTTGAAACTCATATGAATAATACTGAGGTTCAATAGTTACTCGACATGCTTTAGGGCAAGTGGGAGATTGTTAGACATATAATGTTATTTTATTCATATATATAATTGAGCATATATTGATAAGCCAATTTTATAAAGTATGTGATCTATGTATTAGGCATATGATGCTAATACAGAAGATATAGATCACAAGTTCTTTATAAATTAAATTATGTTCACAACTATTAATAAAAAGGGCATTTCATTATATAAGTTGTAGTTCTGCTGCTTCTTACAATGGATGATTTACCTTGATCATCGAAGTAGAGATCTCGAGTAGAAAAACCAGTATATATGATACATTGAACATGACTATTGTGAATTTTGATCTGGTTAACTAAATGTCGTATATCTTAATTCATAAAAGTTTTAATAAGTTTAATTAATCTTAATCATGAGCAGGTAATGAACTTATATTCATGCATTGTATCTTTTGAGTTATTACGAAGTGAGATCTATATAAACGGTCAAAACTTCGATAGTTTGGAGATATAATTCCATGGGTTGTAGGAACATGTATTTGCAAGATAAAATCTAATAATTAATGTCCACTTAAGCTGTCTGCAGTACTTGATCATTAGAATCCGTGGCCACAGTTTATTGAATAATAATATTTATTTGTAAATTTATTTATAAATATATACATATTAAAAGTGATCATTAGAGCATTCAGTGACTTAGAGATAAATACGTAATTAAAGAGGCAAAACATTTTTTTAAGGTAAGATATTTTTTCAAGGCCTAACTTTAATTATGGACATCAATTAGAGGGTCAATTAAATGGTTATTATTGGTCTAAAAACCAAGTCCAATTTAATTAAAAAGAGTTTTAATTAAATGGACTTTTATTTTATAACATAGGTTACTAGAGTACAGCCTTTAACTTTTAGTGGAATAACTTAGAGTTAACTTAAAAGAATTGTGTATTATGAGATAATTAGGACCAGGCCTTCTAAGTTAGAGTTAGGAAGCCCGTGGGTCTTACAGTTCCTCTACTAGCTCAAATTCTAATCAAACTCTAATTTCCTAATCCTAATCAAATTCTAAATACCCAAGAGAGATTCTTATATATAGAAGAGGTATGTAATAAGAAAAGTGTACCACAACCATATAGAGAAATTTTTTTTTACATATTCTTATGTGGTTAATTAATATCATTCTCTCAGATTTAGGTATTAGTAGTTTTAGAGATTAAGAAAGATTCACGCGCCCACACGTGTTGAGTTTGAAGATTGAGGATAGTAAAGAAGATTGCAACCAGTTAATTCAAGATCAGTCATAACTAAGAATTGAGGTAATCTTCTATACATATACATGTAATTATGAATAAAATGATCTGACTTCCGCTATATTTATTTTATTAAACAGAAAAATTTTGATTTATCGTACCAACAACAATTTCAACTTATTTAATTTGTTTAATAATTTTATCAAATACATAAACACTCTTATAACAGGATGGTAAAATGCAAATCCCCTTTGCTTAATTGGTAGGAATTCAAGTAATCTTTCGTGTATACGGGAGTAAACTCTTTCCTTTATAGGAGTTGACTCTTACTTTTATAGGAATACATATTTGAACTAGATTGTAAATGTGCTTAAGGTAGGTTCCAACAAATTTTGTACCATGAAATATGAAAGCATTAAAAACAAACAAAAATAATTGTACTAAGTTAATATTAAGAGCCTTAAATATTATAAACTTTTGTTTGACAAAAAAAATATAAATAAAAAATAAAATAATTGTATTGGGTTAGTCTTTAGGACCTTGACATAATTAATAAATAAATTAAATTTACGTCACTCTAAAATTTTAATAAATCTTTGTTTAACATAATACAAATACAATATGGTATTTCAAATTGCAACCTTTACATGGACTTTTTTGGTACAAGGTATAAGCATGAGATTAATTTATTTTTAATCATTAAATTGAAGATAACTTATCACATATCTCCTTATAGCATAAGTTATCTTTATACTATAATTTAAATTAATTATTAAATAATAAAAAAGTTATAATTTATTAGAGAAATACTTAAAAATAATTAATAAATTTATAAATATACTAAAATATTCATAACTTATTAAAATTATTATTTATGTTTAATTAATTTTCATTCATATCATTTAATAATAATCTAAACTAATGTATCTCTATGATATTATAAAATGTATATTTAAATATTTATTGTTGTATATAAAATTTAACATTAATTTTAATTAGTTTTTATCTCACTTATTTAATTAAATGAATTATTAAATATATTTATTGAATTTTTAACATTTTAATATTATATATAAGGGATAAGTACAATTTTACCCTCATATTTTGGGTTAATTAACAACTTTACCCCGGTTAGATCTAAAATACCTAATTTTACCTTAATCTATTAATTTTTGTCGTGCGTTTTAATAGTAGAAGGGTAAAAATATAATCTAGCCATACAAATAAATTATCCATTGAACACGTGATAAAATCTTACCCATTCATTGTCTTTTCGAACATGTGGCACAATCTCATCCATTAATTTAATTTAATATAATTTTTAAAATAAACTTTAACAATATGACACGTGTCAAAATGACCCATTGAACACGTGGCAGAATCTTATCCATTCATTGTCTTTTCGAACACGTGGCACAATCTCATCCATTAATTTAATTTAATATAATTTTTAAAATAAACTTTAACAATATAACACGTGTCAAATATGATTAGTACTTTTAGACACGTGTCACCATGTAATTGATTAATTTTTTTTAATAATAATTTATAAATAAATTAAATTATACAAAAAAATTAAAAATAAAAACTGGCACTGTCGCCTAAAAATGGCCGCCGGCCACCGTTTTTCGGTGACACACCAACAATAAAAATTTATCAAATTTACATTATTGAACTCTATTTTTCTTAATTCACACAGTGGTGGGATCATTTATGGTAAAACAATTACAAGAAAAAGGTCAAAAATAGTAAAGAGTGGTTCTTTTTAATTTTTTAATGATAAAAGCTCTTTTGAATTTTTTAAAATAATATTTGGTTACATTTAGAAATGAGTTTTTAGAGATAAAAAATTGTTTTATTTTTACTAGTAAAAGCTTAAAACTTAGATTTTTGAAACTAGAGCTTTTTAAACTTTTTTTTTTATAAAAACAATTATGCTCTAATATTTTTTATTTTGGTAATCTACCCTTAATAAAAAAATAAAATCTTATTCTACTATATTTAGCATAATAATAGTTGAAGTTGTCATTCTACAATGTAAAATGTATTCTCCACCAAAACTTATGTGTTACTATTACATATCACTTTTTTGTTTAATTATTTTTATAAAAAATAATAAATTATTTGAGTTTTTTACTCTGTGTTGGTAATATTATTTATAAATGTTACACGCTTGATTTGATAACGTGTAATTTAAATTAAATATATTCTTTGACGTATTTTCTTTAAAGAAACTTTAAAATTAATACTATATTTTTATTTATCTATGTCCTTTTTGGTTTGTCCTTTTTAGTAATTTGATTATAAAAAATTATTTTTAAATAATACAACCAAACAATTATATTAGATCAAAAGACTTTTCTTAGTTAACAACTAAACAATTATCAACTTTTTGTTAAAAACTCTATATTAAACACTTTACTTCTAAAAGATCCAATATTAAAAATTCCAAAAAATAACTCAAACAGACCATAAATATAATTTAATCTAATCTAATCTTATCTAATTCTATCAAATCATATTCAATTCAATTTGGAATAACAAATGGTAGCTTAGGCTTTAGAAAAGTCTACAGTAACCCTATAAATTCAAGCCCAAAATGAGATGGCAAAGAAATCGGATTTAATTCAGATTGTCTATCGGCTTCAAGGAATTGGAACTAATCACGTGAAGCCATCCGAACCGAATCTAAATCAAACCGGTTCGGATTTGAATTCAGTTTGTGGTTTGCTTTTTGAGCTTTAGGCTGTTTTTTAAATTAAATTTGGGTTAAATTTTTGAACTTTTGAATTTGAAATGCTTAGACTTAATGTGAAATTTTAATTATTTTAAGGCATAAATTAATATAATTTTTTTTTATAATAATTTTTAAATTTAATATTTACACCAAAAAATGTAATTGTAATTTATAAATTGTAAACTATAATTTTAAATTAAATTAATTAATGCAATTATATTTTTAATTAATTTATATTCAAGATAAAGTTATTAATTATCCAATGGAGTACATTAAAGTTAAAATTTAATTATGCAAGATTCAATTTATAATAATTATTAATTTATATTTATGTTCATGATAAAACATCATTTGTACAAAATTTTAATTTTAATTCAATAAATTTGTATTATTCATGGGATAATTCAATTAATCATGAGATAAATCAATTAATTTGAATGATTCATGGGAACAATCTATTAATTAAATTAATTATTTTCTAAATTAAAATCAGAATTAAAATGTTAAGGATTTGATTTTGCGATTAATTTATGGAAACAACCTATTAATTCAGTTGACTATATTAAAATTAGAATTAAATTATACAAGAATTCGATTTCAATTATGATCAATTTGTATGATTTATGGGATCAATCAATTAATTTGATTGACTAAATTAAAATTAGAATTAAATTGTATAAGGACACTCATTCAATCGCAACTAATTTGTATCATTCATCGGATCAATTTATTAATTTAATTGACTAAATTAAAATAAGAATTAAATTGTATAAAGCTTCGATTTCAATTGCAATTAATTTATATGATTTATGAGATCAATCAATTAATTTAATTGATTAAATTAAAATTATAATTAAATTATACAAAGGATTTCATTTCAATTGCAATAATTTGTATGATTCATGGGAATAATCTATTAATTGAACTGACTAAATTGAAATTAGAAATAAGTTGTACAAAGATTTAATTTTAGTTGCGATTAATTTGTATTATTATGAGAACAAGCTATTAATTTAATTGACTAAATAGAAATTAGAATTAAATTGTACAATGACACCCATTCAGTTGCAATTAATTTTGTATGATTCATGATTAAATTGAAATTATAATTCAATTCAATTGTATAATAATTCAAATTCAATTAATTTATATCCATGGTATAAACGAAATAATTTAATTTAGTAAATTTTTTATTTGTCACCCAAATAAAAAATTAGACAAAATCTTTCCTAAAATATAAATATTCTTATATTTATAAAATTTGCAAAACAATAAAACACTTTCAATTTAAATTTGAAAACTAACTTCACCATCAACAATCTAATTTGACAAATTCCACAATACGTTTTAATTAACAATAAATATGAAACATAAAGAATAAATTCATCTAATAACCTATCATTCATAAAATATTACAAAAATAAATTCACGTCAAAGGTCCATGAGTCTATCATCTCATCATCATCAACTTTTCATTTTCCAACTTCTATGTTTCAAATCCATCAATAAAATTGTAAAGTAACTATGAATAAAACAATTACAAAAATAAAATTAAAATCCAAATGAATTATGAATTATCATAATATCATTAAAAGAATTCAAATATTTGTACCAAAGTTTAATATTTTTTTACCATACCATAGCTATAGGCAATATTATTCAATCTTCATATTTAACTTTCGGGTTCGGTAATAATTTATAATACTCTACAGAATAATTTACAAGATATTAAATGAAATTAGAATTTAGAAATATACAAAGTACATTAAAAAAATATATATATAAAAGTATAAACTTTAATCACTTATTACATGCTTCAAGTTTTTCATAATATTTTGCTTCAACTATTATGGTTTTAATATGTTTGGCTTTATCTATAATAACTAATGACTGTATCCAATTTTGTGTGTATATTAAAGCCTCCACTATAGTAGGAGTCAATGAATTCCTGAATGTGTCTAGCACACGCCCTCCAATATTGAACACGGACTCAGATGCCATAGTAGAGACCAATATTATAAATACATCTTGAGCTATATGTGCCAAACTTGAATACTTTATTATATTCACTTTCTACTAAAGTAAGATTTTAAATTGAAGATTGCGAGCACTCTTATATTTGTCAATCAAAAATTTATTCACCTCACTTACAACCTTTGTCTTAGCATCATCACCAGAAAGTATATATCTTACCCAAATGTTAACTTGTGGAATATCCTTTTTCTTCGTCCACCCTACTATATCAAACAAAGTTAATAACCCACTTCTACTAGATTATTGAGAAGTCATGCTACTAGTTTAGGGGTGACAATAGGGCAAGTTGAGGTGGGAATTACAATCTTCACCCCAATACCCGAATGGTGTAAGAATCTCTATACCCGATATATGTAATTTGAGTTTGGGGATCCCTAAATGGGATGGGTACCCCATACCCTTTTTTTTAATTTCTTAAATGCTGTTTTATTTGTACTAATTTAATTTTGTGACATAGTCTTTCATCTCGTACAATCATAATATACCAAAAATAAATTATAAATATCACATTAAAATATAAATTACATCAAGTCTTTAACTACTAATTTTAAAAATTAATAACATAAATTAAAATCTAAAAATCACAAAAAAAATTAATAATTTCTTTAAACTTTGGCATATAAATCATCATGCGTCATTTGTAATCCAAATATTAAATCTCTATTAAGATTTTTCACAAATCTATAATACAATATAAAAGAAATTTTGAGTTAAATGAGTGATGACTAAGAAACTAAAATTAATAATAAAATTATTGACCTCTTTTATTTGTTTCTCTTCATCGTTTTTTATTCTTTAACAAACGAGTTCACGCTAATTTGGTAGCAAGTGTCTAATATTAAATATAACTAAAAAAATAAATAAAAGAATTAAAAATAAAGAATAAGAATCAATTTTTTTTAAAAATATAATGTAAATAAATTCGATACTTCCAAATTTAGCACATAGTCAACTTTTACTTGCATAAATAAGTAATTTGTTTCAACACTAGATTTTTTTAAAATTTATTTTTAAATTGGACATTTGGGGCGATTCTGAAGAAATTAATTTATCCTTAAACCTAACCCAAATTTATTTTGAGTTTGGATTATTATACCTAAACCCACCCTATGCTTAAAAAAGCCTAAAATACAATCCGAATTACTTCCTATTTGGGGCGAGTCTCCACGGAACCCCAATCTTATGTAGAATTCTACCGTCCCTATGCTATGGGCACTAACACTGTTACTTTTTTCTTCAATCAATTTTTTATACCACCTATTTTTAGGGGTTGATTATTCAAGGGTATTTGCATGTGGGTCTTGTGTTTAACAACAATATATACATATCTCATACATATAATCAAGCAGCGAAAGCTTAAAATATTGCAATAAACATAATCATAACATATTAAATGAATTAACAGAAATGAAATTAAGAAATAACCCTTGAAGCCTTTGGATGGAAATTGTTGAAGTCCACCGAAATTTAATCTTTGATCAATTTTAGTATCAACAATGGTGAGTTTGATTATCTAGAATGACAGCCTTTGATCCAGCAGAAGTTTAACAACGTAAACTTATGTTCTTGATTTTTTCTTTTGATTAACACTTAATCAATTAATCAAAACCTATTTTGCTAATTTGGTTTTATGCCTTATAAAATAAAGTAATGAATTCAACTCTTGAATCTAATAATTAGAAAACAATTTCTCTTTTCTCTCTTTATAATGGCTGGCCAGTCTTTTGCAAAATGAAAACTTAACAAAACTTATGAATTTTAATTACATTTGTCTTATTTATACATATGAATTTAATTTTAATTTATTACACTTAATTTCACTTAATTTTAATTTGAATTTAACCTAACCTAATATAGTTAGCTCTTAACTCTAGTTAGGTTAAATGAATATTTAAATATTCTAACTATAGCTAACACTTAACTCTAGTTAGGTAAAAGAATATTTAAATATTTTAACCATAATTAATTAACTTAACCATGGTTAGGTTAACTTTTACTTAACCATTAAGTAAAGTTAACTAACTTAACCAAATGGTTAACTCTTAACCTTAGTTAAACTAAAATTATTTATTTAACAAATAAATAAATAAATATTTATTTGAATTATTTAACAATTAAATAATCATTACGTGAAATTACATTTATGTCCTTACTAGGTTATCAAGTTAACCTAAAGTGGGTCCCACCATCTGACCATATGCTTTAGTTAACTTAACCTTAGTAAATTGCTGAATTTTACTATATTGAACTATTCAATACGGTACGCTGCTTAAGTGCTCAAAGAGCACATTTTATATTGGGACTCCCTAGGTCCATGCCTGATTCATCAAATGGAACTATTTTATAAGTCCGTGATCGATGCGCCATGCACACGTTACGGATATTATAAATTAGCGCGTTAGACCATACATGTTGAGGTTACTACATATTCATATAATCATTCCGTTATTGTATCGTGGATGAACGGGATATAGATCATTACCGTCAAATTTTGATAATTTCATCCATTACTTTATCTCCAGATTCGTATCTTAATGAGTAATATATGCAAACACTTTTGCTATAATGTTTGAACTTGTAGGAAACTCTTTTCCTAGGTTGATTGCTTACGGCCATAAGACTTTACAAGATACAATCTTGAAGTTTCAGATATATAACCCATTTATGTGAGCTGGCGGATCCCATATCTACACACACCAAACTCCATGAGCATCGGACCATACCCAATGACACGTAGCGGTCAAACCATAAAAGGTCTCTAATATATGTGAAACCAAAGTATGGTGGATCTCCCACAAGCCCACCGTGGCACTCAGGTCGAAGGATCACAAATACTACTCAACTCGAGAGGACTTTCATTTAACGGTGTCATAGGATATCTATTGGGGTCCTCGTGAGTCTGTTCAGTATCCAGTCTTAACTGAATACCTGTATGTTTATATGAGTTTCTACTAAGCTCATGATTAACTAAGAATAATCATCTGTACAATACATATATAGATACATTAATCTATATTATTATGTTTCACCGATAGACCCTCATTAGTGAACGTAGATCAGGAACTCTTTATTTGAGAAGATACTTACATAATGACATTTCTTAGTTTCTATTACAACTCTTTGCAACTATATCATTACTAGTAAATTCTCAGATCTTTGTTACATTATAGATAAGGTTCTAACTATTTAGATCTCGCTGGTTATTATAACCTGCTAACTCTTAACATATATAACTATCAGCTTTGTTAACTCATAGCCCTGGTCTAAACTTCTTTAAACCAAATATGAACTTATTCAGATAATATATTTTGTCTATAATGTTATAAGCTTAATTACCATTTAATAAAGGTTATTAGCGATTTAATAAAATATTCATTGTATAAACATTACAAAATAAATATTCATACAAATAGAGATAACATGTAAGCACAAACCCTAACACTATTATACTGCTTATAAACTCTGCATAACAAATCTTTAGTGGCTTTTTTTTAATTTCATCTACTTTTGCAGTTTTCTCCTTTAACAACATCCCAAAACATAAGTCCACAAAATTTATTTTGCATTGTGGGTTAAGTAGGGTAGCCAGAATCAACATCTTGTTTATCTTCTCAGTGGATTCCCAATACTTATCATATTTGAACTTCATATTCTAAACCATACCACTCAATAAAGGATTATTAGTAGAAGTCAAAAAGGCCAAGGTGAAATTAACTTTACAAATCTTATTAAAAGCAATGTTCAATGTCACACTTAAAGATGCACTGAATTTATTGGTTGCATCATAAAAAGTCTCTAAGAAGTTAACAAATCTCTTTGCATTATCCCAGTTATCACTGAAGGGTGTAGTCTTAACTTTTTTTTTCTCATTTTCCTCTTCCAAACGATATGCCTCATAATGATCATCTTCATTAGACATGCGATCAAACACTTTCTGAAACTTCAAAACAGCTAGTAAAATTAAATAGGTGAAATTCCACCTTGTTGGCATATTTAAGATCACGTTGCCTTAACAATCAATCTTTTCTTACTGTACACACTTTTTGAAAGACTACCATCAAGAAATCGAAGACCTCACATACTTCACAACATTTTAAATGCTAATTGTACTCTCATTTAATTCCTTTAGCCTATTACTTATAATCAAACTTAAGGTATTTTCCTTCCAAACAATAATAATAAATTCATTTATACTAGTATTGCCAACTATAATATTGAACAATCTCTCAATCCCCTAATCAACTAAACGTGACTTCAAAATCTTCCCAATTAGTTTCCCTTTATTATTAAGCACTAGACTAAAACTCATAATTCTTCTATACAAACACCAGCCATTATCTATAAAATGACTGGTGACAACCATATAATTGGTGTTCAGAATGGAAGTCTAAATGTTAGCAGAGTCTCTAACTACTCTTACTAAAGATACTTTTCAAAATTGTCTTCTCATCCAAATACAACTGTAAGACATTCTTAGTAATTATTCTACGTGAAGGGACTTTAAATCTAAGGACCGCTACAGTACAAGATGACGAAGCCCTTCATTCTCTACATACTAAAAAGGTAACTCATCTACAATCATCATTTTTATAGTTGCCTTTCTACAAAGCCTCCTGATCAAAACCACATTCTCTCATCATAAGATTAGCATCTCTCTCATTGTAACGACCCACTCTCATACAGTATGATATTGTCTACTTTGAGCTTTGACTCACACGGTTTTATTCATAGGTCTCCCCAAACGGCCTCATGCTGATTGAGAAATGACTCTACATATATATCCAGAAACTTTTCTAATCAGGTGATGTAGAATTTTAGTACCTAACCTTCATCTTATCCATCTTGGCCCTATTATCTATGACCTTAGGAATCTTAGATCTCAGATGTTATAATATACCCCTCTTAGGGGACATTCGATCTTGTGTGCGCTAGGCCCTTGGAGACATAGGGCTGACCCATATGAGTGAGACTCCAAAGGTGCATAACACATGTGCATTATCTATAGCCCAGACTGTATGCTCACTGGCCTATTAGCCCACAACTGAGATAGGTTCGGCTCCGATATCATTTGTAATGATCTGCTCCTACACAATATGATATTGTCTACTTTGAACTTGATTTGCAGGACTTTCTTGGGTCTCCCTAAAAGGCCTCATAATTGAGAATATGCTCTACATATATAATTCAGAAACTTCTAACTACACGATATGAGATTCTAGCACCTGACCCTCACTTCATCTATTTTAGCCCTGACATCCATGGCCTCAGAAATCTTGGATCTCGGGTGTTACACCCCTTAACTTGGCCACTTTCTCTAGCTATAATATTTTTATTTTCATCTTCAGCTATTTTAGCCTTCATGTACTTATCACACTTCTTCATGTGTGTATTCATATTACTTATCTCATGGTTTAGTTTGATTGGGTTCCTTATATTTCCCACTATTAGGCTAATAAAGGGACCAAGATGATGCTTTTATTCTAACAACAATCTCGCATTTTTGAATTATATTGATACATCTTCTCACAGTATTTGTACTCCTCTTGATCTTGATTATCTGTACATTTAACAAATACCATCTAAACCTTGGATCTTTGTCCTGATACTGCTGCTATGGTTGTTAATGTTGAACTTTTGGCCCTTTTGTGCACTCGTGAAAGAGGTGGCATCATATTTTATACATTTCTTTGGTTCTTATTTATTTGTCAAAATTGTAACATTTTCTCATTCTTAACTACCAATGATGAGAATACATGATAATGATTTCGATCCGAACTCATTAGTTTTAGATTAGCTCCTCGAACTTAAATCTTCACTCATCTTAAAAAAATAAAGACAAATTAGAATCAAAAGTGAATTTAACATAAATTTATCTTCCCATTAACTAAAAAAGAGCCAAATAATATTCATCATCGTTCAATTCACCATTTAATAGAGTCGTCCTTTGAAGTTAATTATTTAATTTAATTCACGATGAGAAATAAAAAATCTTGATTTTCTATACATAAACAATAATATATAATTAAAATATAGCACAAACAACAAAATACAAAATCTCAATTAGTAGTTAGTTATTATTTATCATCATTAATCCTCTATAATTAAATTTAGAATAGTAGTGTAGCGTTGGAAGCATTTAAATCAATGATTGAATTGATAATAATTACCCAGGTTTCATCAGCTCAAATTCCAAAATCTAAAATTAATCTTTTAGTTTTGACTTTTGAGCCTTTTGAAAATTAACAACAATTCATACAAAAAACAGCAAACCGATGGCAACTATCATTCTGAACAATTATTACTGTTTACATAATGTAGTATACACTATCCTAATTTGTTTTTCTTTTCTTGACAAGTAATTATTTTAATTAAGAAATCCACCAACAATCTCAATTCTCATGTGTACTCCACATCGATGATAATTAATTATTGAGTACATAATAATAATAATAATGATATGGTATATAAAAAATTACAAAAACATGTTTGTATTCTTTGGACCTTTGGCGGCAGATGGGTGGCAGCAACAGGGGCGACATGGTAGGCTAGCACAACAGAGGTAGTAGACGAACGTGGGCGGCAACTGGACGTGGGTAGTGAGTGAGTCAACGGTCGTTGAAGAACTGACGTCAATGACTATCTGTGTGCTTGAGACGACGTGGGCAGTGAGAGTCGAGAGAGAGTCGTCGAAGAAATTGAGAAAACTGCTTGCTTCGCTTTCGAAACAAACGAAGTGGACAGGGGCGGCATGATAGGCTTTTGAGAACGAGAATGCGTGGTCTAAGATCGGATCTGAAATTGAAATTTGGAAAAAGTGAAAACAGTGTCTCTCAAATTCAAAACAAAACACGCATTTGCAACAAAAAAAAAAAAAAAAAAAAGGGACCAAAATGCTGCATTTTGGCTATTACTATTGGTTACTGTTCCAATTTTTGGTTCGAAAACCAAATAAATGGATTGGTTCAACCAAATTTGAGTTTATCGGTTTACACTATATTATTTGAACTGAATTGAAATTTTTTGATTCGGTTAGGCCGGTTAACCAATTCACCCGAAACGGTGGCTAATCCTAATGGTAAGGTTTGGTCATTTAACTCAGTTCACTTAAATCGATGAACGGCAAGTTTGATGTCTAAATAGGATAACTATGAGTAGATATTATTTATTTTCGTCCTGACTCAACCTGTTTGAAAATTTTGCATTGAGACAAAAATGAAAATGGATTCAGGCACGTTTAGAATAGAATTTTCTATCTTGATAGGTTTCCCAAACTTGATCTAGAATTTCTCAACCCAAATGGATTTTTTTAAAAAAATATTAAAATAAAAATTGTATTTAAATTTGAATTCAAAATTAATTAAATTATAACATTTAACGTAATTAAAATTAAAATTAAAATTAGAATTGAAATTATAATATTCAATGTAATTAAAATTAAAATTAGAATTAATATTATAATATTTAACATAATTGAACTTGAAATTGAATTTAGAATTATATAATTTAACGTAATTAGATTTGGAATTGGATTCAAAATTAATCAAATTATAATATTTAATGTAATTGAAATCGAAATTAGATTTATAATTATAACATTTAATGTAATTAAATTTAAAATTTGATTCAAAATTAATTAAATCATAACATTTTACATAATTAAAATCAAAATTATATTTGAAATTATAATATTTAATATAATTAAAATTGAAATTAGATTTAAAATAATAATATTTAATATAATTAAAATTAAAATTATAATATTTAATATAAATGAAATTTAATTTTTTTTCATTTAAAAGAAAATTCAAAAATTTTCAATCCAGCCCAAAACGAAAATATATTTTTTAATAAGAAATTCGAGAATTTCTGTTTCAACACGTTTCGAATTTTACTCGAAATATTATTTTTCATCCCAAAAACATAATTTGAAAATTTTGAATTTGACCCGACCTAACCCAAACCTAATAGTGCCCACCCGACAATTTCAGCCTAAATTGGGACAAGCAAGATGGCCGTAGTGATTAGTGAAGTCCAAGCCCGAGATGGGCAAGAAATTATAGCGGCCCATTCCACACTCCTTTCGGAAATTCCATAGCAAAAATATTCATTATTGTTCCATCTTTCTTCTCGCCAGTCACCACGTTAAAACATTCTAATCTTACGTCAATGTCTTGACGACGACGTTTTAGTCATTTACAATAGACTCAAAACCCCTTAACCAGATCCAACAGAAAATCTTTCTCAAAAAAAGAAAAAAAGGTCCAACAGAAAATCAAAAATCATACAAAACTCCCCAATGCTTCCGCCAAAACTAAATCACCGAGAATCAGTTCACTTCATTTGATCTCTCTCTCTTTTCCTCTCCAGATCTCCCCATTCCTCAGATCTCATCACTTTCCCGAGAAAAAAAGAAACAACCAAACAAACTTTCCCGGAAAATGTCGCAGCACAGCGATACAATACCTCTCCATCCATCCTCCCAATCCGACATCGACGAGATCGAGAACCTCATCAACGCAAGCGTCCAATCGGGCCCCGCCACCGTACTCCCTGCCCGGCCGCCGAGCCCGCCTCGGCCGGCGACGATCCCGGTCTCCTCCGCGCCATTCGTCCAGTCAAATCTACCTCCTCCTCCTCCTACAACCTCCAATCATAAGGTACCATTTGTCCCCGGCCCTCCCCCTCTCCCAACCTCCACTAACTCTAGCGGTTCTACCCGGCCCGATATCGGCTCGACCGCGTTCGGCTCGCCCCCGAACACACTGACTGAGCCGGTTTGGGACACGGTGAAGAGAGATCTGTCGCGGATTGTGAACAATTTGAAGCTCGTTGTTTTTCCGAATCCGTTCAGAGAGGATCCGGGTAAGGCGCTCCGAGATTGGGATCTGTGGGGCCCCTTTTTCTTTATAGTCTTTTTGGGGCTCACTCTCTCGTGGTCCGCTTCTGTGAAGAAGGTCAGCATTTTCTCTTTTTCATTTTAGCAATTTATCTGTAATTATAATATTTTGGTTTTGTTCTTAGATTGATTCAATAGTTTGGAGAATGCCTTATTGTTTGATTTAGATAAGCCGATGTTTTGCAACAATTTTAACATGCTATTAAAGAGTTGCGTTATTGTTGTATTCTTAGTTTAGGAAAATTTAGATCCGTATAGATTTCAGGGTTGGAGGGTTGGCTATGTTGGTGCTTTTTTTTGGTGGCTTAATGCTTATTTAGTTTGACTATTTGAGTGGCATTTTATTTACATTTTTGCTGCGAGTGTGGGAGTGGAGAAGCAATCATCAAAGACCAGTTGGTATCTTTTTGTTGTAAAGGGTTATATTCAACAATAGCATAAATGTTTTAGTTCATAGTTTTAGTTTTACACACATATTATCATATCTAGTATTTGGTCATCCATTGCATTTATATGGAAATTGCCTATTGTGCATGAATTAGCATGATTGGTTTGGTTCCTTGCACGTCATGTCTTACATTGGGAATCATATTTATACAAGTATTTAGTTAAACTGACATAGAACATAAAAAATCAGTGGGTTTTTGCACTGTCATAAAAGCTGATACTTAGACTTTGTAAAAAGTTATGCTGAATCCTTTTGTGGAAGTACAAAATTTTGGCTTCAGCAGTTCTATTATATGCAACGACATCAAGGAATGTAACTATTAGGAGTGATGGGGTTTATACATGGTGATTGTATAATGGGTGATGCTGAGTGAAAAGGAAAAAAAAAGTTATTGAATGGATATCAATGATATAATTTTTACGGTTTTCTTCAAGACATGGTCTTGATTTGCACACCTTCAAGTTTATGATCCCAGGATGTGTTTATGATGACCTTTGTTGAGGTAATAAAGGCTGATGAGGAAGAGATTAAGGGAGATCTTATTGAAGATGGTATATGTCCAATTTGCAGCTATTACGTGCCCGTCTTGGATCAATCCTGAAGCAGTTCAGCAGCTAAAACCAAAACTGATATTATATTAAAGTAGCTGTTACTTATTTATGATTTGAAATATTAAACATATAATTGCATTTGGCACATAGGATTGGGTTGGACTAGATTGATAGGCTATGATTGTATTAGATTGGATATCATTAAATTGGATTATATTTTAGTGTTGCCTTATGTTTGGTGCAGTATAGGATTGGACAAGAATAAATGTTTAACTTCACTATTAATCTAATTAAAATTGATTTAACATTTAAATATTATGAAGATTTAATTGTAAAATATGTAAATATGTATTGAAAATAATGAATTTATATATATATATATATCATTTTTAATTTTTATTCTAAATATTCTTAATTAAAAATATATTATTATCGAATTAATAAATAAAACTATTAAGTATTTATGAATTTTGTATTTATACTATAAATTTATAATGATACATTATTAATTTATATTATAATAATTTTAAATGTTATATTAAGTAGAGTAATGCTACACTTCTAAATCATATTTCAAAAATTGGATCCCAAATGAGGTGTCAAGTTGTCATTGGGTGGGGAAATGGTATAATTAGTAATTTAAAAAATTATAAAAATTAATCATTCAATAGTTAGTTGACACATCATTTGGGATCCAAATTTGGGATGTGTAGCATTATGGTATTAAGTATATTTATTTTTAATTTTATTTAAAAATATTTTAAATTAAGATACATTATTATCTATTAATAGATAAAGCAATTTTAATATAAAAGTATTAAATTGATCAAATTAATTATTAAGTGTTCATGAATATTTTACTTAGAATATAAAGTAATAATGACATATTGGTTGTTTATACTAATAATTTTAATTATTATATATTTATTATAACATTAACATTTATTAGTTATTAAGTATTGTTTAATTATAAAATTTAATCTATGAAGATTGGGATAACTAATACCATTCTCCCTATAGGATTTGTTATCCTATTACTATAGGACTATTTGGCGGGCTTGGGATTTAACAATCTTATCCTCTTGTTAGGCTTAGCAACATATATTGGACAAGACTGATAATCCTTCAAATAGTCCAATTCTAAACTTTTATCCAGCCTCCCAAACATGCCCTGATAGAAAAACGGGTTAGATGAATCCTCTCAATTTGTTTTTGTTATATCCTATTTGTATGCTGTTTTTGGTTTTTGCTGGCCGTAATAATATTTTGGTTTTGTTACCATTGAATCGCTACTTATTATTATTTTCTTTCTTTTCATAATGTAGAAATCAATTATGATATGTGCTAGGAAGTAGCAATCATCTTAAAGAGAACTGGTTATTTTATACACAACAACCCTTGCACTAATGAATAGAAAGAATCAATTGGACTTACGCTTTATTTCAATAGGTCTGACTTGTTTTTTGATCCAACTACTTGGTTGAATTATTCTTCATTGGCGAGATGTGTTTGTTTCTCATGATAACTCTGAGATGGTTGCTTTATAATTTTAGGCACCCCTCTTAAGTATGTAGACCTATTGTTAATCACTGAAAATGTCCACTTGACATTTAAAAGCTGGAGAACATTTTTTCTTTTATCCCTGTGGTCCTTTCATTAATGGTTCGTCTTCTTCTTCTTCTTTTCTTTTTCTTCTCCCAATCTAATTACTAGGTTTTACCCTTTCTATAGCAACCTGATGTAACTTTTAGTATTGAGCATATTTTTAGAATAACTGAGTGTATTGGATTGTATGTCTTGAGACTATCACTCACTTGAGACAGTTAAAAAAGGCCTTTTAGGTGTGAATGGCTCTTTGGTTGTGTTATCATTTTTTCACTTGTGTTTCCGCTTGGTAAATAATCATGTCAAGATAAAATTATGTTAGCCGTCAGAGTGATGGTTATCTGAAAATCACAATCATTTATGGTTTAAATTATGGTCATTAGTTAAGAAGGAATAACCATGTCTATACTATCTCACAAAAAGAAATATTTCTACCTTCTCCATAATACCTTATTATTGTTTAAGAACTATAGATGAAGTGGGCCTGCCCTCATTCAGTTGTATGTTCCTTTGATATCTTATGTGTATTATCTACTGTTGTTTTAGCCAAGTCCGTCATGTTGACTGTTTGGCATCCTTGTCTAGATTGCTTTATCTCCTAATCATTTATTCATTACTCAACTGAAGTCAATAAGATGAGAATACTACCAACCAACAGTCACTTTCTCACGGAAGCTGCTCATAAGATTTATATGTTGGAGATTAAAATTCTTAGCTCTTCCAGCTTCTTGCCTCTGACCTCATTCCAAGCTTTCAGGTTGATGTTAATGAATTTGTGGTCACCCTATGTCCTGGGGATGGGGAATGTTTGTATATATTGAAAAATACCTGAAGGTTGGAATCACAGGTAGTATGCAAGAGTAATGATCTAAGTGAAAACAGAACAGAAGACAAGTACTTAAAAGAAAGTGAATAGCAGTTAACTCCCTGAAGCCAAGTGTTAAAATAACTGGACCACAGAGTACTGATGACAGTAAACCTGAAGATCCATGTAAAAGGAGATCAAAAAGATCTCTTTAGCAGTGCTTTACCTTGAAAAACCTGTGTCTTTCCATCAAGCATAAGGGAATTGCTTGCCAATTTTATATCCATATATGTGGTGAACTCTTCTTAGGTTCCTACAGTTTGCTTTCAGTTAATTTTAGCTGTAGGAAATGCATGATATATGCAAGTACCCTAAACCATATCTATGAAGTTTATCATCAGGGGCCATCACTAAAGAATGGGAGTCTTAATCTTAGGTTTATTTTGGTTATGTGGAGAAGCATCGACTGAGTTCATATGTAGATACTGGGAACTTTTTGTTGGCCTAAAGTGGCAGGTTTCCTGGTTCTATATGCGCAGCTTTTTATAGATGAGATCCATAATGTGTTCTTAGTTGTGTTCAGCAATGTTCCTTGCTTAGATGGCTTCATAACAAGTCATTTCTTTTAAGTACAGGTAGGTGAAATTTTAATCATATTGAAAAATCAGTTATTAATGTTGACTAATTTTATTCTTTTCCCTGATTATCTTCCAGTCTGAGGTATTTGCTGTTGCATTTGCACTACTTGCTGCTGGTGCTGTAATCTTGACATTGAATGTGCTGCTACTGGTAATAACTTTTCTCTCACTAAACTAGTTTACTTCCTTTTAGATTTGAAAGTTCTTGGTTTTAAGTGATATAATTTTGTCACATGTACAAGAGAAACTGAAAAATACTCGAGATTCTGTTTCATTAAAATCTTGGACATGTAAGCCAGCATACAGGGTGAGTGGACTTTTGACGCCTGTGAAAATTTACATTGTTTTTCTTTTTATTCTTCAGGGTGGACACATAATTTTCTTTCAGAGTCTGAGTCTTCTAGGTTATTGTTTATTCCCACTTGATGTTGGAGCCTTAATATGCATGTTGAAGGACAACGTGATACTAAAAGTGATTGTTGTGTGTGTGACATTGGCTTGGAGCTCATGGGCTGCCTATCCTTTCATGAGTTCAGCTGTGAACCCGAGAAGAAAAGCCCTCGCTCTCTATCCTGTTTTTCTCATGTATGTATCTGTTGGCTTTCTTATCATTGCCATTGATTAGTGTGATGATGGTGCCAATATGCAATTGTAATTCACATGCAGTTATATAGGAATTTTCATGTGGTTGATTAATTCTTGATGTTACTCTTTTTATTTTTTTTTTACCCTTACTAGTTATACTCGGAGACTTGGTCTGCTAAATATTAGAAATATAATACCAGTTTCTGAAAGTTCTCGTGTCTCTGTATGTTAATGTGTCACATTCTTTGAAGTGTGATTTACGAGGAATTTAAGCTCCATGTGCATTGTTTAGAACCAAATGAAGATTTTTGCATGAAATGTTGTACAGAGATTCTTATATTGATGCCTTCACTGGGGCAAACATATTTCTGGTGACAAAATCAATTGCATTTTAAAGTTTCTTAATATTCGGTAGATCCTTGCTGTAGTTGATTCTGCTTTTACCTCACTCCAAAAGTTAGATGTTCCATTTCACAAATTGTATTTATGTTTTTCTGGATTATATGATGGGCTTTGCGATGATATTAAATCTGTCAAAAAATTTTAAAAAATAAAATAAAAGGAGAAAGAAAGAAAGTTATCTTGCAGGTTACATGTATCATGTCACACGGGTTCTGCATATATATTGATATTTTGACGAGAAGGCATCAGTTATTAGCAAATTGTCTGGGTACCATTCATTTTTTATTGCACATAATACCGAGTGGACTGGGACTGGGAACATATAATGTTTAGGGGTGGGCAGATTTTGTTCCTAATCGATTCGAACTGTTCCAAAAATTTTGGGTTGGTTTGGAAACAGGACAGGGGTTTGGATTTTATCAGGACAATTTTTTGTCTTAATCGGGTGAAATTGGGTTGGGGAAGTTCTCGATTCGATTCGGGATTTTTTTCAAATAATTAAATATTTAAAAAAATTAAAATGTTAAAATGTTGGTTTGAAAGGAGGGATTGGAAATTTTTAAAATATTTTTTGAGAATAAATATTTTTTAATTTTAATTTAATTTAAATTACGTTAAAATAGGATGAGAGAATTAGAATAAAAGACATTTGTAATGGTATGATTTTAAATTTAAATTTAATTAATTTAATTTTAATTATATTAAATATTTTAATTCTAAATTTAATATCAATTTTAATTATGTTAAATATTATAATTATAATTATAATTTTGATTTTAATTACATTAAATATTATAATTTCAAATTCAAATAAATTTTAATTATGTTAAATGTTATAATTTTAATTTTAATTTTAATTTTAATTACGTTAAATATTATAATTTAAAATACTATAGAATTATAATTTGAAATATTATAATTCTAAATTTAATATCAATTCTAGTTACGTTAAATATTATAATTCTAATTTTAATTTTGACTTTAATTGCATTAAATATTATGATTTCAAATTCATTAAATTTTAATTATGTTAAATGTTATAATTTTAATTTTAATTTTAATTACGTTAAATATTATAATTTAAAATACTATTTTGATTTCAATTACGTTAAAAGTTATAATTCTAAATTCAATTTTGATTTAAGTAAGGTTAAATAGGATATATATATTTTTTAAATTATCAGTAAATGTAATATTATTTAACGAAATCATACATATTATATTCTAGTACTTTTGATATAAAATTAACAAAATTATACATATTACGTCCTAGGACATTTGATATAAAAGCAAACTAATACTCGAGACGTTACACAAATATCTTAGTTGAAAAATGCCTATGCAATTTTAGCTAAGCACAAATACACGTTATCGTATCAATAATATAAAAATTGAGTTCAAGTAGCATTTTCACAAAAATTTATATAATATAATTCTTTTAATCAAGTATTAACATTAATTATACTTAATTTTTATTCAGACAAGTTTAAAATTAAATAATCTTTAATAAATCTAAATTTACTAAAATAAACATAATCTTAGAGATTAAGAAAATAAGGATGTGATTTCACCAATATAAAAGAAATCTAAGGTTTTAGATTATCCCCCAATACTTCATTGAATCTATTATTCTTTTATATAATCCCTCAATAATGAATTGTTGGCTAGAACTCTAATATCGTTAAAAGCCTCTGTTAATGATCAAATAATTATATTTCATTCTAACAATTACTTATATGTCTATGATAATCAAAATAATATGAAACTCATTAAGAATAAGTCTATTAATGCCATATATGATATATAAGTATATTTCTGTCCTATATAGAACTCATAATTGTTACCTTATGATCACATATCAAACTATCATGAACTAAACACATAAATTCTTCTGTCGAGTTCATTTTATTTTTGAAGATAATCAATATATTAACCAAATATAATAAAAACATTAAGCACAAGATAGAATGAACAATTCATCTTTATTGAGTTTATAAAATAAGAGAAATAATAAAATTCAACTACATATTTATGTTTAAGAATTGAACCCTAAATAATAAAAATTAGTTTATGATGAATTTATGAGTTCCAAAGAAAGAATTCAAAGAAATAGTATACAAAGACACAAAATAAGATAAAAGAAAAAAAATTAGAACAAGGTTGATGCCCTAAATCACTTATTTCTTTCTCTACTTGTTTCGCAATCTTTGCTCTTTCAATCTTTAATTCCTTACTTTGATCTCTCTTGAAAAGTTGTTATGTTTGCTCTTGACTTTTCTTTAATGAGTTCTCATATTAGCTACAAAATGAGTTCTTTTAGAGACATTCGTAACCTTAAAGGCTTGTGGCTTGGAGTCCAAGTCGTAATAGGGAACAAAAGTGAATTTCTTTTTTAGTCGCATGGGATCCACAACATTGGCTTCTGAGCATCAGGTGCTCAACTTTTTATGTCATACCCTAGACTCAAAAGACTTGACACACGACATAACTTACATTCATTCAATAATGAGCACACATACAATCTTAATGTTTCTAGTATATTCATAAATTCTTGTTTACGGGTTGGTCTCATGTTTAAAATATAAACATAAACATTCATTGACAATATTTAAACATATATTTCAATTTTGTTTTTAAAATTATAACAATTGAATTATGATAGGGGCAATTAGTAAACCGGAGATATGCAGAGTTTTCTTAAAGATTAACACTCTACTACGTCACCAGTAGCAACTTTGTTACTGGAAGCCCAGAATATATTCATTGCAAAGTCTTACTTAAAATTAACTCATAACCACACTTGGTAAAACTTAAACCAAATACAACCACACTTAATAAATAATACATAAGTATTTATTCAATAGGGACAAATCAAATATCTTAAACCACATGTCCCCAAATGAAACACTCAGCAACCTAGCAACTTAGAGAATCCAAGGGACAACAGAAGCCTTGTCAAATCCGCTAAGTACACATGTACCTTATTTACTCGAAATCACCATAAACTATACTAGTTTTTCATATAAACTATAATGAGTATAAAACTCAGTAAGCATACTAGTTTTTCATATATCAAATTACAAATACATATATGTACACAATGTATGTGTATGATATGTTGTGATAAATCAAAATCATAATTTTATCAAATCACATGTCAGGTAAGCACTTACACATTCTTTCAAAACATATAATAAGAATACCATCACTCAACTACTACTTAGTAGGACTTTCATATCACATATCACATAATGAGCTAAATGTCACTTATAGGTGACATATTGTATGAGAGGAATAGTACAAGTGAGGTTTTAAATTACACATATATAATGCTCATGCCCGAAGGTAAAAGCCAAATCCTCACTTTGATCATCGGTGAGTCCTCTCATATGCACCAATACGCCACCACAAGAATGTGATGACTCACTCTTCCTTTAGGTACCAATAGGATCCTTCCTATATACGAAACACATAACATATACTAATCCCAAAGGAAAGGCCACACATAAAGGCTTTACAAATCACATAAAATGGCTACTAAGTCAACAGTGAGTTCAAGCATCCTCAAAACACAAAATGTTTCTTATGGACATATTACACTTCAAAAGCTCTCTTTGTTAAACACATTTCATTTTGAAAGCTCACTTTCAAAAATACATATATGTCATGTATGTCCATGCTCACATTCATAAACACATGTCTTCACATTTCATATCAAAATATACTTTGACATAACCTAAATATATTTCTAACCACATTTACAAAATCATACATAACAATTATTATGTTTATTGTGATTTTAATAAAAAGTCTAGTATACTTACCTCTTAGCACTTTCACCTACAATGCTTAAATCTCCTTAACCTATCAATAGAGATTAATCCTTTCATGAGCCTCAACAGTCATACAAAACACTTTAAATAGCTTACAAAATTACAGATATTGCACTTATCACATCGAATTGGTCTGATTACTTGGTTTCTCAAAACCTGTCATTCTGACCACTTACACTTAACAAAATTTTCTTATACATCAAATGATGTCCAATTACTTCAAAATCAGAATATATCATTTTTTACTCATATATCATTCTTATGTATGAATATTATATCATAATTCCTACACAATCCATTCCATAAACACCATCAAATCCAAACTATTATCCCAAGATATTTACTAAATAGTATTCAATCTCCCAATTTTATAAAATCATATACTAACTAAAAAATTATAAAACTATCATAGAATTACTCTTGACATATATCTAAATCCATAATAAATATTTCACTTCAAAATCACTGCCAAAAGTATTTTAAAACTATTTTATTCTATAACTTTAAAAATATGTTAATCAAATACTGCAATGAGCTGACACTCTTTAGAAAATTATAACACTTTTAACCACATTGATCTAAATTCTCAATTCTGAATATATCATATTGGACATATAAAATTATCATATTCTATAAATTCATAATTTTTGAAGATCATTCAGTAGAACAAAATTATTTTTCACTGTATCATACTGTTAACACAGGAAATTTCCAGAATTTCAGGGTCATTTTGGTAAATTCACTAAAAATTCAATTTCTAGAATTTTAAATCAATTCAAAGTCTCAAATGATTCTAGACATGTCTAATTTAATATACTCAAAATAAAAAACTAGAATCAAAGCACAAAAAGTTATAAAATTTTTGGATCAAGAGACTATCAAGAAGAAATTCTGCAATTCATCATGATTTATCAAGTTATCTACATAATCACCATCAATTCTCACAATATCATACGAAATACATATTAAGTCCTCAATTGTACATATTTTTAGAAATTAAAACTTAAAGAAATTAACACCAATAAATTGAGAAATAGTTATGATATACCTCTTAGAACTCCAAATTCCAATTTCTTCTTCTTTTTCTTCTCTTTCTCTCCCCTCTATTTCTCTATTTTCTCTCTCTAAAGGGGTGGCGCGACCCAAAAATGAGTAAATTAGGGTTTAAAATGTGTATTTTTATACTAAAAGGCTGACTTCTAGTATTTACAGAATGACCTCCAAAACTTTTAAAGTATTACAATTGGTCCCTAAAATAAATCTCAAGTCTTGCAAATAAACTAAATACTAATAGTATATCCTTAATCTATACAAATAATACTAATAACAATACATAAATTAAGTGTCATCTACATACAAATAAAATATGAATATTATACATATATGTAAATATTTATTCTTTTCGGTGTTGGATAAGTGGTTACTACATTTTACTTCAGGAGCCGTGGCGTTGGTACTAACACTGCAACACTGAGACCTAAAATTTGGCCCATGTTCTTCTATTCGAGCATCGTGGTGCAGGGGTCTCTGTCTTGGACACGCAACACTGAGCTATTTTCTTCAATTTCTTCAATTGTTCTCCTATTTTCTCAGAATCTTCATGCCATGGCATGAAAACCTATATTTTATCAATAAATAGCCAAATATCCATCGATTTAAAGCAAAATCTAAGTTTGAGAAGATAAAAATAATATTCTTTATAAGACCTTATCAAATACCCCAAAACGTAAGACCTTATTTATCTTCGACCAATGAAAAATAAAAACTAAAGAGAAAACAAAAATATTATTCTTGACTCAAATAAAATGAAAACATAAAAATAAAATATGCTAAGTTGATTAGATGATTATAATATTTGTCTCAAAGGCTGCTGAATGACAAAAGTCTTTTTAGGAATTTAATAAACAACTCTTGATAACTTGTAATACTATTCACCAAGTTTTTCATCCTTCTCCATAATTGATCATTTTGTGTGTTTGTGTAATAAGCAAGTAAATAGTCATATGATACATAGATTTACTCAATTACCTAAAATAATACAGAAAGATGATCTCTCGACATACTTTAATTTATCATAACACTTTCATAGGCTTGCTTTTCATACCAATCACTACTAATATAGAAAGACACATGTCTAGGAATTTATTTAGGACTTTAATTAGCTTTTAATAAAATGCTAAGGTCAAGGTGGGATATAAGGATAAATATATGAGGTTTAAGTCACATTATGGAAACTTATACTTTACCTAAAAACCTTTTGATATATTTTTTTTTCTTGTTTTATCTCATTTCCTAAATTTATTGTCGTTCCACCTTTCTTTTAATCACTATTTTTCAAAAAAATTCTTCTTTTTCTTAAGCTGGGGGTGTAAAGAGTTTCTTTTTTTAATACACTAACTTAGATTGATAAAGACCACTCAGACTTTATTGCTTTCACTTCAGTACCCATTTTTCATGCAACCACAACTTTTTTTTTTCTTTTAAGCGTATTTCTAAGTAAATGTAACATTTATGGTGTTGCGAGTAAATTTTGGATAAATACCTTTAAGTCTTAGGCTTGTAATGTGGTCAAATGAAAAAAAGGGTATTTAGGCTCAAAAGCTTAACTAAGGATAAATATACATTCAAGGTTTAATCGATTCAAAAATGGCCTAATTTCATTTTTCTATTTTTATATTTCCTAAGATTTTGTTTAAAGTAGTAATCAATCAAGTTTTAGAGTATTGGTCCTCAAGGCTTGAATATACTTCTTAAGCATGAATATTTCTAAGTAACAATTCAACTAATACATGCTTTTTTTTATTTTAATGTGCTCAACAATAAGTGATAAAAAATAAGGTCAAAATCAGTTCAAGATTCTTGGTATAAGAATGATCTCAAGTGCTTATCGTTTCCTAGGGACTTGTAAATTAGATTCAGCTAATATTATATTTTTTATCATTATTAACTTATGATCTTTATCACAACCTAAAACTAATAACTAAACAAAAAAGTTAACATGCAAGATAACTAAAACATTTATGTTGGTAGAAAATAAACATAGGATAAGTGTTTCCCTTCTCCAAAATTAGATTAGACATTGTCTCTAATGGAAAAAACAAAATTGAGAGTAAGAAAATTTCATAGTAAATGAAAGCTTAGCATTGCAATGTTTGTGTCTTAATGTGATGGTGTTGAATTTTCTAATATTTTATTGTTGGAATTGCTTTTGTTGCTCTTTAAATGCTTGTCTTGATGTCCTACTACTAAAAGAGAAGAAACTAAAGTAAAATAAAAATAAAAATAAGCAACAAAAGAAAAAAAAAATTATACTTAGGTTACCTTAAATCCAGTCTTAATTTAATGTTGTCGGCTTGACATGGCTTTTCTTGTTCTTATGGTGGATCACAACAGATGTTAGAGGTATGTTGAAATGTATGCTTGCTGGCACTCCTCTTTGTAGACTTTCATAACCTTGAAATCAAGCTTTTGATAGTAGCCTTTGTCCAATTGGTGTTGTGCTCGTTCTGAAAGAGTCTAATCTTAGACTGGGGAGAAAATTTCCTTGGGTGGTGTCCTTTAACCTGTCCTTAAAGTGTTGCCCATACATATTCTTTCTTTTCTTTCCGTGCTTCAGTGCTTTTTTTTATTATTTTGGGATGCACTTCTTCTAACGCTTTTATCTGCAACGGTTATTGTTATTTGTTTAGATATTTTACATCAATTTAGAAGCAGTCTCTATTTTTTATAGGTAACTTGATTTCTTTAAAAGCCTTGAAAGTCAATGTTTCATCTCGTACCTTAATTGTTAACTCTCATTTTTGCACATTAATTATTGTTCGTCTGCTGGCTACGAATGATTTTCTAAGGATGATTGGAATCTCCTTGTCTTTTTTCATATCCAGAACGATGAAATTAATAGGGAAGATAAGCTTGTTCACATTAACTAGTACATCTTCAATGATGTCTTTTGATGTGAAAGAGCGATCTGCAAGTTAGAGTGTTACATTGCTAGGTTTTGCTTTTCTTAAACCAAGTTTCTTAAAGATTGATAGATGTATAAGATTGATGCTTGTCCCTAACTCACATAAAGCCTTCCCAAAGTTGTGATTGCTAATGGCGTATAGGATGGTGAACCTACCAGGATCTTTTAACTTATGTGGTAGTTTCTTTTATAAAATAACATTGCACTTCTTAATCAAAGCCATTGTTTTAAAGTCATGTAGTTTCTTCTTTTTCAAGAGAGAATACCCTTCATAAACTTAATATAACTTGGCATTTTCTCTAATGCTTCTGTAAAGGGAGTGTTAATGTGTAATTTCTTAAAAATTTCAAGAAAATTTGAGAATCGCTTATCTAATTTCTTCGTTTGTAATCATTGTGGAAATGGTGGAGGTGGGGTGTAAGACTATTTTAGATGTTTCTGCATGATGTTGCTGGTGTTTTCTGTTGTGTTTATATTTTTATGTACTTCTGCATTTTTTGCACTTCTACACCAGTTTTTGCACTATTTTCTATACTTTTTTGTTGTTGAGTTTTGTTTTTGTACTTGTTTTTGCATTGTACTGCTATTGCATTTTTTATGTAACACTAATTTTTTGCCTTTGTAGTCTCTGAGGAAAAATTATTGGATTATATAAGGTTTCTCTTTATTTTTTGTACTACCTTTTTCTTTTCATTATCGTTTTGCATGTTTGGTAATAGTGGTTGAGATATGCTATCTTGTAATTTTTACCACTCTTTAATATTACTACTTGGCATTACTCTACACTTCCTCATGGATTGGCTTCGGTGTTACTAGGTAAAATTCCTTGAGGTCGTCTATTTTATAGTTGTAGCAAGTTACCTCATTTGGTTTTCAAATTCTTTAGCGATGCCAATATTTTGAAGAATAACATCATTGAACTTTATGTAATGCAGGAGCATGTCTTCCAAGATTGGTTTATTTTCTTACGGTGGCTGGAATCCTGAGGGTTTCATTGGTTTAGATGATTGCCCTGGTTGTTGTTCCAAAACAAGTTTAGATGGTCTCTCAACCCCGAATTGTAAAAGTTTGAATAAGGATTGTTCTACTGTAAATTAAAGTTTTTCACATAACTTGCTGACTCCATGCATTGCCTATTTATATGATTATCAGCACAAAAATTATAGGTTACATTTTTAGTTTTGATAGCATTCAATGAATTGAACTTCTTAAATAACATAGTGATTTAAGCTGTCAAAGTGTTGAATGCATCAATATAATATACAACTATAAATTTCCTTAGTCTTACTTTGTCAGCTGGCCATTGGTAACTATTCAATGCCACCTGATGTGAACCTAAAAAAGAAAAGTGAGACCCGACGCTCAATGAGATTCCTTTGCCGAGGATCGTTCTAATTCAGAATTTTATATAAACAAAAATAAGAACATTCACACATTATCTATCAAAGATAAGAACCAGAGGTATAAGAAGATAGTAGATGCCACACTCAAGATAGATGAGAAGTTGTGAGTGATAAGTCTGAAAGAACGCCACAAGATAAAATCTTGATAAGTTCTAATAAAAGTTCTTTGAAGAACTTAAGAGAAAACTTTCAACATTAATATTATCCATTCTATTTTTGTTCTCCCTCATCTCTCATATATTTATAGAGACCTATTGAGATGTCTAGCATTTATTACAGTAACTAATAACAACTTAAAAGTACTAACTACCAACTACTACCAATAGTTTAGGTATTTGAGATTCTAGCACTTATTACAACAATTAATGAAAACCTATAACTACTAACTACCAACTACTGCTAATAAACTAGGCACTTGAAATTCTAGCACTTATTACAATAATTAATAGTAACTTATAACTACTAACAACTACTAATATTGAGACTTCATATCACATAGGATGTTGTGCTATTGTTCCCAATCACACATGGATGTTCAATAGACCTTGTGATTTTTTTGGCAACCTAGTTTGCATCATTCCCACTCTTTTGAAAATGATTTTTCCTCAAATTTTTACCTGGCTCAAATACAACTTTCTTAAACTTTGAAGTAGTATTTTTGATAGCGTAGCAATAAACACACATCTTCCACAGTCTATCATTCTTAGGCACAAGCAATACTGAAATGGCAGGATGATTCATGCTCTTACACACGTACTTCTTCTCTATGAGCTCACAAATCTGCCTTAAAGTTCCTTTGTTTCATTGGAATTACTTCTATAGACTGTAATATCTAGAATTGATGTTCCAGGTATAAAGTTGATTTGATGCTCGATTCTCCTTATTAGTGGTAAAGCATTAGGTACTCTTCGAGAAACACATCAACAAATTCATTTTCATCTTCTCCGATTTAAAAACTTAATGTATGATTAGTAACCATTAGTATACCATCTACTAAGTACTTCATTTCATTACTTGCATCTTCTAACGGTGGCATAGGTTCGTCATCTGACTTGCTTTCAGTTTCAATGACATTGTTATCGCTTAGAATCAATGTTCTTTGATTTGGACATTGAGATGCAATATGACCTTGGTTGCCTCCTATGTTTTGGCCCTTAGTTGGTTCTGCTTTGAAATTAGAATTAGGTTGCTCATCGTTTTTACTCCAATCTAGTTTCAAAGATGATGCGGAACTAGAGTTTTGGCCATATCATGTGGAACTCTTCCTACTTAATTGTTTGTCTACCTTTTTTGCCATATTCAACAATCTATCATAAGCATCTTCATCAATGCCATCATCATTCATGGTAGTACGCTTATCTTAAATTTGGCCATTAGGAACTCTAAATGTCTGCTCCCTTTGTGTACTAGATTCAAATTTATCTATTCGTTCATGAACTTGCTCTAACTCTACTTTCAACATTTTTCGCATCTCACCCATTAAAGCTTCCATGAGAAACTTTGAATCAACCTTTTTTGATGCAACTTCAGAAGTATTTGTCTCCTTATTGTTTTACATGCTTGCTATAAAACAAAGTTAAAAAAATAAAAAAGAACCTTGCACACTCCCTTGTGTGTTTCACTCCAAGAATGATTCACTAAACTTTCACTCATGTTTTTACTCTTTTGTTTTTAAATTTAGAAAAGTAAATTTGGAATCAATGGAATCGAGAGTTTTTTTATTTTTTTTTGTCTTTCTTTTTTATTTATTTATATGTAATAATAGAACTTGAAAAATTAGATAAAATAATAGATAAGAAGAAACAAGAAAATTGATATAGGCTACAGATTTTTAGAGACTAAAATATAGTTGCTGATTTAAAAGAAAGAACAATTAATAAAAATCAAAAGGATAGTTCAAACCTGATTAGAGTCTAAGCTCTGATACCAAATGATGTGAACTTTACAAAGAAAAGTGAGACCCGACGCTCAATCAGGTTCCTTTGCCAAGGATCGTTTTAATTTAGATTTTTATATAAATAAAAATAAGAACCTTGACCCGCTATCTATCAAAGATAAGAATCAGGGGTATAAGAAAATAGTAGATGCCACACTCAAGATAGATGAGAAGTTGTGAGTGATAAGTCTGAAAGAACACCATAAGATGAAATCGTGATAAGTTCTAATAAAAGTTCTTTGAAGAACTTAAGAGAAAATTCTCAACATTAATATTATTCATTCTATTTTCATTCTCCCTCATATCTCATATATTTATAGAGACCTCTTGGGATGTCTAGCATTTATTACAGTAACTAATGACAACTTAAATCTACTAACTACCAACTGCTACCAATAATTTAGGCACTTGAGATTCCAACACTTATTACAACAATTAATAAAAACTTATAACTACTAACTACTAACTACCAACTACTACCAATAAACTAGGCACTTGAAATGCTAGCACTTATTACAATAATTAATAGTAACTTATAACTACTAACAACTACCAATATTGAGACTTCATATCACATGGGATGTTGTGCTATTGTTCTCAATTATATCAATAGACCTTGTGATTTTTTTGACAACCTAGTTCACATCACCACCTATTCTAGCAGATCATATGCTACATTTATAAGTTTATTCATTAAAGATCCTTTAGCAATTGCATCTATAATGGTCCTTAAATAACCTACTAGTCCATTGTAGAACGTTTGGCTAATAGCTATTTAGGTACCCCACGATGAGGGCACTTCCTCAACAATCCTTAAATCTCTCCCAAGCTTTGTAGAACGATTCACCATTACTGAATAAATGAGGTGATATCATTCCTCGTCTTTGCTATTTTTACGGGTGGGAAGAACTTTACAAGGAATTTATGCACCAAGTAATCCTATGTTATTATAGATGCAGATGACAATGACATCAACTGAAACACTATTAATCTTGAATGTATCGTAAATTTTCAAGAAATTTATGATGTTCATATTGGGATCATCATTCAGGGAGCCACTGAATTGTACAGAATCCTTCAGCATCTATATAGTACTCTGCTTGACCTCAAAATTGTTTGCATTAATTGTTGGTCGCTAGATACTTGATTAGATACTATCTACAGTAGAGATTGCATACTCTTTCAATGCTTTTTATGGTTCTACTACAGGTTGAATTTCTGGATTGTCAAATTGATCATTCATGTTTATGAGTTAATTGTGTTCATGTCAAAGTCTTCGAAAGTTTCTTTCAATCTCAAGATTAAAAGAATTCAAATCTAACTCTTTGTCCTTCGCATGAATTGTCAAAAGTGAAATTTAAAAAAAAAATCAAAGTAAAAAATCTAAATTAAAAGCAAGAAAATTTGGTATTAGTATTGATCTTAGGAATACATAAAGATAGTCCTCGACAACGGCACTAAAAACTTGATGTACAATTTTTAATTAAGCGCAAGTGCATACTATAGTATCAAATAATATAGGAATTGAGTCCAAGTATCGTTTCTATGGATACTTATATAATCTAATTTTTCTAATCAAGTACTAAAATTAGTCATACTTAAATTTTATTCAAACAAGCTTAAAATTGAATCATCTTTAATTAATCTAAAATTTAAAAAATCTAATCTTAAGCAATAAGCAAACAAGGATGTGATTTCACCAATATGAAAGGAATCTAGGGTTTTAGCTTAACCCCCAATACTTCATTAAACCTATTATTCTCTTATTTAGTCCTTCAATAATGAATTGTTGGCTAGAACTAATATCGTTAAAGCTTATGTCGATGGTCAAATAACTATATTTTATCATAATAATTACCTATATGTCTATGATAATTAGAATAGTATGAAACTTATTAAGAACAAGTCTATTAATGCCATATATGCCATGTAAAATGAAACTTATAGTTGTTACTCTATAATCATATATCAACCTATTCTAAGCTAAACACATAAATTTCTTTGTTGAGTTTATTATAGTTCCTCAAATAATTAATAATTTGGCCATGTATAATGAATGCATTAAGCACACAATAAAATGAATAATTCGTCTTTTATCAACTTCATGAAATAAGAGAAATAGTAAAATTCAACTACATATTAGGTTAAGAGTTGAACCTCAAATAAAGAAAGTTAGTTCATGATGAATTTAAGAGTTCTAAAGAAAGAATTCAAAGACATAGTAAAATAAGACATAAAATAAGAGAAAATAAAAGAATTACAACAAGGTTGATGCCTTGAATCACTTCTTTCTTTCTCTGCTTGTTGTACAATCTTTGCTTTTTCAATCTTCAATTCATTGCTTTGATCTCTCTTGAAAAGTTGTTATGTTTGCTCTTGACTTCTTTCTATTATGTTTTCACATTAGTTGTAAAAATGGGTCTTTTATAGGCCTTCATAACCCAAGAGGCTTGTGGCTTCAAGTTCATGTCATAATAAGGAATAAAAGAATTTCCATTATAGTCACATAGGCTCATGACGCTCAAATGACGTTAGCTTTTGAGCATCGTGGTCTATTTGAGCATTATCGTAGTAGGTGTGGAGCACCGTAGCGTAGGTCTCTGTTTCGGACACCGTGGCGCTGATGTTTGAGTGCTTCGACGCTGGGCTATTTTCTTCATTTTCTTCTCTTTCTGTCCCATTTTCTAAGAATCTTCATGTCATGGTGTGAAAACTTATATTTTATCAATAAACTCAATAAATAGCCAAATATTCTTTAATTTAAAGCAAAATCTAAGTTCGAAAAGATAAAAATAATATTCTTTATAAGATCTTATCACAACTCTTTCAAGAAGAGATACATATTACCCTATTATGGGGATGTTGATGCCGATCTAAAATTATATATAATGAGCCCATTTAGATTTTTTCTTTTTATGTATATTAGTCTAGTCATAGGTGAGTATTAGGCCCATATTAGGTGTCTACTAGAATAGAAAGTTTTATTTGATTATGATTCTTTATCTTTGTAAAATTAGGATTGAGTAGAAATTTTTGAACCTATATAAAAGAAGAATAAATCATTCTAAATCATCATTCATTCACATTCAAATCAATACAATATTTTCAATTTAGCTTTTTTTAATCTTATTTTTAACTTTCAACTAGGATCTCATCCTTGCTTGTTGATCATATTAGCCTAATTGTTTAGTCAAGCTGACCTTCAACATGGCTCAGTTAATATCCTCAGGCGTCCTGTGCAAGTTGAATAAACAAACTACTAGGTTTCAGAAGGCTAACCTAGATATACTTTTAGCTATAATTCTGATAGAAATATAGTAAACTTGGGTAGTTTATACCAACTAGCTCCACAAGGATATGAGCAGGTAAGCCAATCCCAATGAAGGTTGATTTAGTTTGGATTTATAGAACTACTTAGACCAGCTAGGCATCAAAGCAATGAGATTGATAAGAACATGTTGGCTGAGGCTCTACAAAATATGAGAGTTAATCTAAAGCCAATGGTGAGGTCGTCCTATAGGAAGTTGTATCCTTATAGTATAGACTTCATCTTCTCTATTCCTAAAGGCTATAAAATTTCAGAGTTATTTTTGTTTTCAAGAAATGAGAACATCATGATCTTTGAGTATATCGCAAGATTCACAGTGCAAAGTGGGAACTTTAGTTCTTTTTCCTTCTAAAAATTACGATTGTTTGGCAACTCCTTAATGAAGATTGCTTTCACTTAGTACACAAACTTAGTGCCCGAGTTCATTGCTAGTTGGGAGCAGATGGAGGATAAATTTCATACCAATTTTTATTGACCACCTTCAAAAGTTACTCTGGCCGACTTAGCTAGGGTAATATTGTTGGGCGTGTATTATACTAGGGTGATTTTGTGTGTAATGTGTTCATCATTTTAATATAAGCATGTCATACATACAAATATTGTTAGCAGAATAAGAAATCAAATTTCACAACATGATAAACACATCAATGTAAACTGAATCTAAACATTAGGGTAATTTGAACATACCTTTGCTGACAATTCGGTGATGAACAAAAAATTCGGAGCTCACCTTGAAGTTAGTCTTTGAACAATTCCAGTCTCTAACTATTGGTGGGATTAGAGAAGCTAGAATGGTAGCTTAAAATTGGTGTAGAAGTTTTGTTCAAGTACTTAAACTCTTTAAGCAAAACAAGCTCTCTTTTTCACTCTTGTAATAAAACTCTTTTTCCCTTTTGTTTTTCCTACCAAGTCTAACTTAAGAGAAAAAGATGAAGAAGTAATTTTTGTGTTTGAAAACGTTCCAGAGAGTGAAAGAATTCACTTGGCCGAATTTTACACTTCATCCTACATAACCATTATGCAAAAATTACTTAAGTGAATAATACACATATCATTATCTTATCTTTTCATAAACGAATTAACCAAAAGCCTTTTACTTCATTTTAATTGGAGAATGGCATTTTAAATGAATTAATAAATAAAAAAATAATATTTATTTTATTAAAATAATGCTTGGCCGAATTTTGTTTCTTCAAAAATAACAAAATGAAACATTTTTCTTGTTTGACTACATTTATTAATATTAAAAGTGTTTCAATGAAAATATTTTTAAATAAATAATTCAAACCAAGATAAATGTTCTCTTAATGATCCAAGCACTATTTAAAATAATATATTAAAATACATTTTTGCCTTATCAATGCAAAACAAGAAAACACACTTTAATTATTTAATTAATTCATTAAGACAAGTGTCTAACATATGTCACATGAAAAATAATATAATAAACATCTCATGTCTATTAATGACAAGTATCCCACTCATGCCTAATAAAATAATATAATAAATATCATATATTTATTTAAATAAAATAATGTCCAATTAATTACAAGAGCCAATGGTTTAATGATATGTGTCAAGAGTACATTTTCCAATAAAAGAGGGACCTATTTGCAAACTATGTTTTTTACTTTACAAAGAGGTCCTCAAAATGAATCCTACAACCAAATATTTTTTAGATCGAACCATTCGACTCGGTTTGCTACTCCAGTGCTCAACGAGTACACTTCATATTGTGAGACTTCCTAGGTTCACGCTGGTTTGTCTTACGGAACATTTTCGCAAGTCCGTGAACGATGTCCCACACACACGTTACGGAAGAATTATACGAATATAGTTAACCTCAGCTTGTATGGTTCAACGCTAAATGAGTACAACCATTGAACCCTAAGGGCCTATAAGGGATGAGATCCCAGGTTCAACATGGTTAGGGGTCATGCATGGGATTTAATTGTGTGTTGGGATGCTAGTGGCTCTGAGGTGTCATCCATCTGGTGGACCAAGGTGTTGGTGAGTCCCACCCACTCTTACAAATATAGGTGACAAGAGAATCAGTATCCAAGTATATAGCCTGCCTAAAACAATTCAAAACATGGTGCCATGCCCACATTACTGAAGCTGATTATGTGCTTATGGTCATTAAAGGGATCTTATTCGTAATGAGGAAGCATTTTGAAGGACATCAATTAGGGGATTTGTATTAATTGGTCACTAAACTGGCTAATTATGAAAAATTCCTTACGAGGATAAAACTGAAGAGGGCATCCTCCAAAGGTACTTACTACAAGGATTAGCTTAATGTAGTTGCTATCTAGATCAAGTCAGAAAGTGACTCCGATAACTTGGATTCTGATGAGGAGGTCTCTTTGCTAAAGTAGTAAATTAAGCCCCATAAAAATATCCTCTTCTCAAGAGGCCGATTTCTACCAACGAAAAGAAAAAGTTCAACAATAATACTTATATTATTAAGGAGTATTTATTCGACCTAAGAAAAGCTGACAACATATTTGATTGACTCTTAAAGGACAAATAGATCAAGCTCTTTGAAGGGGAACACTATTCCATTGTTTGAACAGAAACCAATAGCGATAACTTTTGGAGACATAGTACAAATAATTATATTGTGTTCAAAAACAAAACTCAACGGCTTATCATAGAAAGCCACCTTTTATTTAGCTCCAAGGGCAAGGTCTCTATTATTGAAACTGATACATTATCTACTACAGGTAAAAATATGTTCATACCCTTACTCTAAGATGAAGGCTTTGAGAGAAGGGTCCTCGGTTCAAATTTCGACTCTGGATAAGTTGAGGTTAAATATTCATATAAGGGATACATCTAAAGATGCCTTCTGAAAGGAAAGGATCATCACCGAAGAGCCATTTTCCAAGAAAGATTGTTTGATTTCGCATAATGCCTAATAACTTTTGTACCAATCCTTAATGATGGTCAATGATTGTTTATGCCAAGAATGACTTTGTAGCACTAATGATGAACACTTAAAATTACATATTTAATAAGACACATTGTGAACATAAGAGGAATTGACGCCAACCCTTTTCAAGTTCAAGCATTGAAAAATATAACAATTCCCAAAACAGCTGATGAACACTTGAAATTATACATTTAATAAGAGTTTTACATGATTGTTTTGTATTACTAGTGTATTTAATTTTCTTAACATAAGTATGTTTATAATATTTTATCTAATTATCTTTTAATTATTTTGTGGTAGGTTCGATAAAATGGGCATAACGTTCTACCTAAAGATCCAATTAGAGTTATTCTTAATCCTATGAAAAGCTGACTCAATGAGCTAACATATTATGTTTCACAAAGTATTTGAAATTTGAGTGTTTAGAGGGTGAAAATTGCCTAAAGCAGAACTGATCTCCAGTATAGGCCCAGTTTAAATAGTCATCAGTATTTGGCCCATAACTATAGCAATATGTATCCAATATGTATAAGACAACTCAATTTAGAAAGATAAGAGACGTATCTACAACTTTAATGTTTTGAGTGACAGCTAATTTGGATCACATCAATTTCAAAGTGGATAATTAAGCGGGTGCCTTAGTGATAATCAATGCAAATTATTTTGCCACAATTCTTGACTTTCATCATCCAAGTGGTTCCCTCCTAATTTGTCTCGATTTATCCATATTTTTTTTTATAAATAGGTAACTTGTTTATGCCTAAAGCATGTAATTAGAAAGTTAGAATTTAGTTCAAAACACATGTCCTTTGTATTATCTCTTTGTAATATTATTTCTCTTGTTTACTATTAAGTCATATTATTTCTTCTTCCATTTCTTTAGTTTTATTATGTCCAAATACTTTTCTTTATGCTAAGGTGAAAGGGTGAAACTCTTGGCAAGGTAATAAAATATGCTTAATACCCTTTCTTTATTCATGAATTTAATCCTTCATTCTTAAGTTATGCAAATTTATATATGATGTATTTATTTTATTTGTAGAATTAATACCCTTTCTTCTAAAGTGGTGATTCTTGATTTATTATTGACAAATTTTATACTTGACACAATAAATTCTTGAAACCATTTACAAGATTTGGTGTATATAACCTTTCTTGTAAAGTAGAAGTCTTGATTTATTGTAGACAAATATAAAGATTGGCATAATAAATACTTAAACCCATTTATAAGATTTGGTGTATAATAATTAAAAGAAATAACTACTAATCAATATATAAATGATGATGAACTTTAATTGTTATATTTTTCGGTTGAAACCTCTTTTGTGTGAGGATTCCAATTGAATTATAAAAAGAGTTAAATATATTCTTACTTCTTATGCCAAGAGTGGATCCCCTTAATCTTAGCTTTTATTTGAATTGGTTAATTGAATTAATATTTGTAAACATCTTATACTGCTTTAATTGTCTTAAAAGTGTTTATAATTTGTAATTTTAATTCTACTTCCCTGTGAATCGACCCCGTTCTTACCTGGTTAAAATGAGTTATTTATTACTTCAACAATCCTATACTTGGGAATAAACTCCTATATTCTGAACGTGCCAAGTTTTTAGCGCTATTGCTGGGGAAGTGAAATTAACATTATTTCTTTTGTTGTTTGTTTGTTTATTTTATTTTCATAGAAGGCTGAGCCTCTTAACGTGCTTTATTTTATTTATTCTTTTTATTTTCATGGAAGGCTGAGCCTCTTAATGTGCTTTACTTTATTTATTATTTACTTTTTATTTTCATGGAAGGCTAAGTCTCCTAACTTATTTTAGTTTATTTTTTATTTTCGCTTTTTATTTTCATAGAAGACCGAGCCTCTTAACATGCTTTACTTTATTTATTTTACTTTTTATTTTTACTTTTTATTTTCATGGAAGGCTAAGCCTCCTAACTTATTTTATTTTATTTATTATTTTAGCCTTTTATTTTCATGGAAGGCCAAATCTCTTAACTTGCTTTACTTTATTTATTATTCTGTTTTTATTTTCATGGAAGGTTGAGCCTCCTAACTTACTTTACTTTATTTATTATTCTGTTTTTATTTTCATGGAAGGCTGAGCCTCCTACTCTTTATTTATTAACTTTTTATTATATAATCTAACATTACTAATCTAACTTCTAATTATTTATCTTTATTTTACTTTTAGTATTGCCTATTTTATTTACCTGTGTTTAATATTTTTTTCTCTTATTTGTATTATTTATTGTTATTGTATTTTATTTTATTTCTTTTTATGAGCGGTTGGTTTCGAGATCCTAATTCTCATCGTTTGGTGAAAAGTAATTTCAAAACTTCATTTGATAATTTGATAGATTCTCCTTCATCTTCTCATTCTTCACCAATTAACACCATAAACGAAAATCAAATTAAGGGACTCATAGACCTAGGGGATAATCAGTCTCAACATAATGATCATAACCGACCTAGGACACTTAGAGACTATATGAACCCTACACGAACCGGTGCACCATCTTGCTTAATTTTTTCTTTGGATGCAACGCATTTTAATTTTAAGCCAGGCATTATCCAACTTTTACCCACTTTTCATGGCTTAGATGCAGAGAACCCTTATCTACATCTAAGAGAATTTGAAGAAGTGTGTAACACGTATAATGATTAAAATTGTAGCATGAACACAATTCGACTTAAGCTTTTCCCTTTTTCTTTAAAAGATAAGGCTAAAACATAGTTACAACACCTTAGGCCGGGATCCATTTCTTTATGGGATGAGATGCAATAATAATTACTTAAAAAGTTTTTTCCTTTCCATAGAACAAATTCTTTCAAAAGACAAATCACCACTTTTGCCCAAAAATCAAGAGAGACCCTTTACCAATGTTGGGAAAGGTATAAAGAATTACTTAATACCTATCTCCATCATGGCTTTGAAAAATGGAGACTAGTCTCAAATTTTGATGAGGGCTTAACACCCCAAGTTAAGCAAATGGTAGAAATGATGTGTAATAGAACATTTGAGGACAAAGACCAGAAGAGGTAATGAACTATCTTGACTTACTAGTAAAAAATACTCAAAATTGGGACACTGCTAGTAACTGTGAGGCACTTAGCAAAACTCAAACCACTACATTTAGTGAGGGTATTTATCATATTAGGGAAGACCATGACCTTCAAGCCAAATTAGCATCCCTTACTAGAAAATTAGAAACCTTAGAAATGAAAAGGAGTGGTCAAATAAAATCTGTTTAAGAAATTGTGTGTCACATTTGTGAAACTCATGATCACTTTATCAATGATTGCCCAACTTTGCTTGCATTTAGGGAATGTCTCCATGAACAAGCCAATGTTCTAAACACATTCAAGTGGTCAAACAATAACCCATATTCACAAAACTATAATCCTGGATGGCGAAATCACCCGAATTTTACTTGGAGAAATTACACTCAAGCATAGGCTTCACAACCACCTTTCCAACCACACCAAAATTTTCAAAATCATCAAGGTTATGCCCATATGTCCCACCTCCTAGGAAAAAACTTGAAGAAACTTTACATACATTCATTGAAAAGCAAGAGTCTGTTAATTCTCAAAATTCTCAAACATTTGCTGATTTGAAAGATACTTTTGCTAAATTTACATCTGCACTAAACATTCATGAGAAAGGAAAATTTCTTTCTCAACCACAACTAAACTCCAAAGGACAACATAACTCAAATGCATGTAGTTCAGGAAGCCAACACATGGATCAAGTTAAAGCAGTTATCACTCTTCAGAGTGGTAAAATTGTTGAAAAAGAAATTCCTGAACCTCATGAGAGCGATGAATCAATCTTTAAGGGTAAGGAAAGTGTTGAACCTACACTTAATGAAGAAAACACCAAACCTTTACCTCCACCCCCATTTCCTCATGCATTACGTAATACTAAGAAGATGAATCACAATCCTGAAAATTTTAAAATCTTCAAACAGGTAAAAGTTAATATTCCTTTAGTAGATGCTATTAAATAGGTTCCCTCTTATGCAAAATTTTTGAAGGATTTATGTACAGTAAAAAGAAAACTGAATGTGAAAAAGAAAGTATTTTTAGCTGAACAAGTAAGTGCCATTCTTCAGAACAATAATGCTTTGAAATATAAAGACCCTAGTTGTCCTACAATTTCATGTATTATTGGAATTTATAAAATTGAACAAGTTTTACTTGATCTTGGTGCTAGTGTGAATTTATTACGGTATTTAGTTTATCAGTAGCTCAATCTCGGTGAGTTAAAATCAACTTCTGTAACCCTTTTTCTTACTGATAGATCAATAAAAGTACCAAGAGGGACAGTGGAAAATATTTTAGTTCAAGTTAATAAATTCATATATCATGTGAATTTTATTGTCTTGGACACAGAACCTGTTAAAGGATGTAATTCGATACCTGTTATTTTAGGTCGTCTATTTTTAGCAACTTCTAATGTTTTGATTAATTGCAGGAATGGAGTAATAAAGCTTTCATTTGGAAACATGACACTTAACTTAATGTTTTCAATATGTGTAAGCAACCATATAAAGGAGAGGATGAAAGTGAAGAAGGTGAAATGATTGAAACGATTGTGGAGGATCATATTAAAAAAGGGAGTTCTACAAATCCCTTAGAAATGTGTTTAATAAATTCATTTGAGTTAAATATGCAATTAGATCCTGAAATCTCTGACATATGTTCTTTACTTGACTGTGCATAGGTGATTGAAAATAAAGGATGGAAACTAAAATTTGAAGAATTGGGAGAAGATGAGGATAAACAGAACGAAATTTTAAAGTTAGAGTTAAAACCTCTGCCCGAAGGACTGAAATATGCATTTCTTGGAGAGAAACAAACTTACCCAGTGCTAATCTCTTCTACACTCACAAGCGAACAAAAAGGTAAGTTAATTGAATTAAAATGCATAAAAATACAATTGAGTGGACTTTAAAAAATATAAATGGTATTAATCCTTTGATTTGCACACATAGAATACACCTAAAGGATAATGCCAAAGCTTTCTAACAACCTCAAAAGAGATTAAATCCACATATGAAAGAGGTAGTGAGAGCTGAAGTTCTTAAATTACTTGAAGTAAGAATCATCTATCCTATCTCAGATAGTAAATGAGTAAGTCCTACTCAAGTAGTACCAAAACAATCTGGAATCACAGGCATTAAAAATGAAAAGGTGAGTTAATACTAACTCGAGTCTCATATAGTTGGAGGATATGCATAGATTATAGAAAGTTGAACTCGGCCACTAGAAAAGACCATTTTTATATACTATTCCTTGATCAAATTATAGAAAGAGTAGCTGACATCCCTACTATTGCTTTTTAGATGGTTATTCTGACTATTATCAAATTCCCATAGCACTAGAGGACCAAGAAAAGACTATATTCACATGCCTTTGTGAAACCTTTGCTTTTAGAAGAATGCTCTTTAGACTTTGTAATGCCCCAGCAACATTTCAGAGATGTATGTTAAGCATTTTTAGTGATATGATTGAGCATTATTTAGAAGTTTTCATGGATGATTTAACTGTGTTTGGAAATTCTTTTGATAATTGTCTTAAAAACTTAGAAAAGGTCTTAAAAAAATGTGAAGAAAAGAGCCTTGTATTGAATTGAAAACAATGTCATTACATGGTTACTTCTGAAATTATTTTGGGACATGTAGTGTCTTCTAAAGGAATTAAAGTGGATAAGGCAAAATTTGAACTCATTACACATTTGCCTCCACAAAAAACATTCAAAGAAGTCCGATCTTTTTTAGAACATGCTGAATTCTATAAGAGGTTCATAAAAAACTTTAGTGCTATATCTAAACCTCTTTGTAACCTCTTAGCAAAAGATGTATCATTTGAGTGGACTCAAAAGTGTCAAAATTCGTTTGAACAATTAATTGGCCTCTTAACATCTGTCATATCATACAATCTTCTGACTGGTCTTTACCTTTTGAGTTCATGTGTGATGCTAGTGACTACGCTGTTGGTGCTGTATTGGGACAAAGAAAGGAAGGTAAATCCTATGTAATTTATTACGTATGTAGAACTTTAAACATTGCACAAATGGATTACACAACAACTGAAAAAGAACTACTTGTTGTAATATTTGCATTAGACAAATTTCGTTCTTACCTAATTGGTTCTTCAACTGTTGTATTTACTGACCATGCTGCTGTAAGGTACTTAATGTCAAAATAGGATGCAAAACCAAGACTGATTTGATGAATTCTATTGCTTCAAGAATTTATTATCACTATCAAGGATAAGAAAAGAGCTGAGAATGTTGTTGCAGATCACTTATTAAGACTCACACCGGATTCATCAACAGAAATAATACCTATTAATGATTCTTTTCCCGATGAATTTTTATATTTTACTGTTACAATGCCTTGGTATGCTAATATTGTTAATTTTCTTGTAACAGGAGAAATGCCACCTCAATGGAATGCTCAAGACAAAAGAAAATTTTTAACTGAGGTAAGAAAGTTTTATTGGGATGATTCTTATCTCTTCAAATATTGTCATGATCAAATATTTCGAAGATGCATACCCGACAATGAGGTAAGTAAAGTTATAAAATTTTTTCATTTTGAAGCATGTGGGGGACATCTCTCATCAAAGAAAACAGCTGCAAAAATCTTGCAATGTAGATTTTATTGGCCCACTTTATTTAAAGATACACATATATTTTGTATAACGTATGAAAATTGTCAAAAGTTGGGATCAATTTCAAAACAAAACATGATGCCTTTGAACCTCATTCTTGTTATTGAAATCTTTGATTATTGAGGGATAGATTTCATGGGACCATTTTCGTTATCATTTAGATTTACATATATTTTAGTTGCAGTAGATTATGTTTTAAAATAGATTAAGGCTATTCCATGTCCAAATAATGACCATAAAACAGTCATGAAATATTTGAAAGAAAATATCTTAAGTCGATTTAGAATCCCTCGAGCCATTATAAGTGATGGGGGTAAGCATTTTTGTAATAGACCATTTGAAACATTAATGAAAAAATATGGTATTACTTATAAAGTTGCCACCCCTTATCATCCTCAGACAAGTGGATAAGTTGAATTAGCAAATAAGGAGATAAAACAAATTTAAAAAAAAATCTATAAACTCAAATCGCAAAGATTGGTCTTTAAGACTAAATGATATACTGTGGGCTTATAGAACTACTTTTAAAACTTCATTGGGTATGTCTCCCTATAGGATAGTTTATGGAAAACCTTATCACTTACCTGTGGAACTTGAGCATAAAGCCTACTGAGCCATTAAAACTTTTAATGTAAATCTTGATTCTGCTAGACACATACGTAAATTACAAATAAATGAACTTGAAGAATTGAGAAATGATGCATATCAGAATTCAAAAATTCATAAAGCTAAAATTAAAGCTTTTCATGATAAAAAAATTCAAAGAAAAGCATTTGATGTTGGTAAAAATGTTTTACTTTATAATTCTCGACTTCATATATTCCCTGAAAAATTAAGATCAAGATGGAATGACCTTTTTATTGTGAAACATGTGTACCCTTATGGAACAATTGACATTGAAAATCCTAGAAATGAGAATGTGTTTAAGGTAAATGGGCAAAGACTCAAGCCGTTTCTAGAAAACAAACATTTTCATGAAGAATTTATGTCCCCGTCGGACCCTTGTTACGAGACCAATTATTCTTTGTTTTACATATTTACATATATATATATATATATATATATATATTTACTTGCAGGTTGATTTAGTATTTTGTTAAAATTTTATTTTGCACCCCGGTTAAGTGGCGGATAACGGTACTTCGTGATATTTTAAGTCGGTTTTGTCAGTTTTTCATAATTACTGATATCTTCTCTTCTTCCCCATTTTCTAAAAAAAAATGGATGAAATTCTAAAAACTTTGAAAAAACGTTTTCCATCATTGCCTCAAAATTCCTTAAAGAAAATTTACCAAGCAAGATGTGAAAGATTAAGGTTATTAATGACTATGAATATACTTGTTGATTTATGTTGGTTAATTGAAGTCACGGTTTGATTGACAGGTGAATTTTCAGACTCATTAATTTTTTACATGCATGGCTTAGGTAAAAGTTCTTTTGCAAAAAAATGAAGAGCAAAACGATTAAATATTTGTTACAAGTGTGCACGCATAACTTGCAACACACGTTGCCGCACTTTAGAAATGGTGTTTGTAAATCGCGAAGATAAAATTAGGTTCATTAAGGATGGCCTGGTAAGGAGTCTTTAGATGATATCTTATCGACTCTTGAGACGCATCTTAGTGGATATGTGCATATTATAATTTGTGAATTATGAGATATATTCCTAAAAGAACATGAGCAGTACAGTTTCGGGAATTTGACTTTAAAAGACCCTGTTTGCCAATTTATAAGAAAATTGGATGAGAAGCTTATCCCTGACCCATAGAGGGCGTTTAAGCCATCACTGGACGTAAAACTAGAGGAAGATGTGAGCCATAATCACAACTACTTGTATATATTTACTATAGCTGTTATTTTTAAATATTTCATTTCAAACTAAAACATCTTTTCAATAACCAACCACTTATAGTCCTTTTTGAAAATTTTGCATTTTAAATCGACAACCCATGTGACGTTTTCAACTAACAAATTAAAAATTGGTAAAAAGTGTTGGGATTTGTGCTTACGTGCCATCCCATTTTGTATAAATATATATATTGATAATATTTATACAATTATTATTTCTAATAAAATCATTAATATTATTTATTACTAAATGGTAAGATACTTGTAACGTTTCAGACATTGTATAATCTGAAGGAGTTCAGATTTGGTCTAAAAGAGTTTAGACTAGTGTTAAGAGTTAGCAATGCTAATAGTTATAAGCACTAAAAGTTAGTGGTACTAAGAGTTAGTAAGTTTATAAGAGTTAGCGAAATCTAAGGAGTTAGAGCCTTGTCTAAAATGGGACAATGACCTGAGAATATATTAGTAATGACATAACTGCAAGAAGTTGTAGATAGTGCTAGGAAATGTCATTATGCAAGTATGTTCTCAAACACAATGTTCCTGATCTAATTTCATTGATGCGGGTCTATCGGTGGAACCCATTAATATAGATTAGTGTATGTCTATATCTGGATGGTCCAAATGGTTAGTTTTAGCAAATCATGAGCTTAGTAGGAAGCTCGTATAGAGATGCAGGTATTCAGTAAAGACTGGATATTGAGCAGACTCACGAAGACATCCAATAGACATCTCATAAAGCCGTTAATAGAAGGTCTTCCGAGTTGAGTAGTATTTGTGGTCCTTTGACCTGAGCACCATGGTGGGCTTGTGAGTGATCCACCATGCTTTGGTTCCACATATGTCAGAAACCTTTCATGGTTTGATCGCTGGGTGTCATTAGGTATGGTCCGATGCTCATGGAGTCTGGTGTGCTTAGATATGAGATCCAGCAGCTCATATGAGTGGGTTATATATCCTGATGCTCCGAGATTGTATTTCAGAAAGTATTGTGGCCGCAAGCATAAACCTCAGAAAATATATTCTGGAGGAATAAACAATATCACAAAAGTGTTTGTGGATATTACTTAATGAAATATAAATCTGGAGATAAGTTCATAGTTGAGCAAATAGAGATTTGACGGTGATGATCTATATCTCTGCTCTTCAAGCATATAATTGATGGAATGATTATACGAATATACAATAACCTTAACTTGCATGGTCTAACACGCTAATTTGTAATATCTGTAATGTGTGTTTGAGGTTCACAGATGTATGGAGGAGCTCCATATGACAAATTACGTGTGGACCTAGAGAGTCTCACAATATGAAGTGTACTTGTTGTGCACTGGGGTAGCGGATTAGATTAAATAGTTCGATCTAGTAAATTTCAGCAAAAGAGAACGATTATTTCGAGATCCCTCGGGATGTGCATTTGTCAAGACTTAATTATTAAGTACATCATTTAATTAGTTAACAAAGGTTGTTAACCAATAGGACGGTGACAAATGGCAAGATCTAAGCCCTTCATTTTGTTTCATGATATATTAATAAAATAATACAAAAATAGTTTTTGATTTATTTTATTATATTAATTAAATAATCAAAAATAGTTTTTGATTTATTTATTATATACTTTTAATGCACTAAATATTATTATATAATTTATTGCATTAATTTTGTTTAAATGAATTTAAATATTATGCCATTATGAATGGTGGAGGCATTTTTGTATTAATGTAATATTGTAGGCCATTAAATGAATTTTTATTCATTTGTTTCACATTATGGCCGGCCATTTTCTTTGATAATGAAGGGAGCACTTCTTGTTGTAATGATAGTATATCATGCATTAATAAAATAATAATAACAATTGATTATTTTATTGTAACAAGAATTGAAATGAAAATGAAGGCATGTTCATTTTTGCAAGGTGACATCCGGCCATTTGTTTCTCAAGAGATGGGTGGAGCACTTGAAATGTAATGAAGTGTTTCAACCACTATAATAATAATGGGTAGTCATTATTATTATTGAGTGGAGCATTTCTTAAAAAAAATAAATTTTTTATGATAACAAAAATGAAACAAAATAATTGAGGGGAATTCATTCTTGTAAGATGGAGGATTCAGCCAAGTGCAAGGGAGAAAGAGAGAGGGAGAAAATTAGCTGTCTTGTTTTTCCTTTCAAAGAGTTGAAAGACTTGTGTGTGAAAATTTTCTGGGTTTTACTTATCTTACACACTTGGATAATTCATCAATGACAAAGAAAAATAATGGTTGTTGTGTTAGTAAAGTATTACTAACAAGAGCAAAAGAAAACTTCATCTTCTTCTCCTTTCATGGATGGCTAATCCATATTCATGTTTATGAAACAAGAATATGTATTCAAAGAGGTTGAATACAAGTTGCTGGAAAATTCTAAAACTAAGGTACCATTCTAGCTCCTTAATCCCACCAAAAGTTATGAACTAGAATTGTTCAACATATACTTCAAGGTGAGCTCTTTGCATGAATTGTTAGAAGACTTGAGGAATTTGTAAAGCTACCTTCATTAGGTAAGTGTTTTACATTATGTTATAATACAATATTGTTCATCATATATATATTTTGTATAATAGTTATACTTGTTCATATATGTAATATATGTGGTTAATTGCTAAATTGGGTGTATTTGTAATATGATTCCGCTGCATATAGTAATTTTTGAAATTACGTATACACTCGTATATCACACACTCGATTCCCAACAAAAAGGTGTTGAAAATTTTGTATTTTAAGCCAACAGCCCATGTGACTTAACTTTGCAACACCTTTTGGCTCTATAAATACATTGCATTATTTCTGCATCTTTATACAAACTCAAAATCATTCAAAAGAGAGGGTGAGTGTAATCATGGAAGGATCATCAACTCATAAATTCACAAATATTTGTGTCTTTTGTGGATCCAGCCCTAGAAAAACTAGTAAGTTTGTAGAAGCAGCAGAAACCCTTAGTAAGGTGTTAGCTGAGCGAAATATTCATTTAGTATATGGGGGAGGTAGTCTTGGATTAATGGGACGTGTGGCAACTGTTGCACAAAATAAAGGCAGTCGAGTTTTGGGTATCATACCGAAAGCTCTAGCTGTTAGAGACATTGTAGGAAAAAGAATTAGGGATGAGTTACATGTATCATCAATACATAAACGAATGTCTTTTATACTTCGTAATGCTGATGCCTTCATAGCTCTACTTGGAGGTTTCGAAACATTGGAGGAAATTTTTTAAATTGTCTCATAGGCACAATTGCAAATCCATAAAAAAACTCATTGGTTTGTTAAATGTTGATGGTTTTTATAATAGGTTATTATCTTTTCTTGACTATGCGGTGGAAAAATAATTCATCTCATCTGTAGCACGACAGATCCTTATTTTGCTTCAACTGTTGATCAGTTACTCGATGAACTATAACCTTTTACACCTCTATCCGATCCAACAAAGAGTCATATAGATTGGTATACTAATGATAATGAAAAGAAACGCAAGATAGATTTGATGCTTTGTCTGTAGCCTATCTACTTCTATGTATTTTTAATCATTTTGTGTGGCTTGTTTTATTTTGTTGTAAGTTTAATTTTCAATTAAAGATGTTTCAGGTGATATCTTCTATACTTTATTCTTTCTATATTTTGACATTGAGGATAATGTCTTAATCTGGTTGGGAGGAGAATAGTTGATATATAATGTTTTGTGTTTATTATTTTATTTTATTGTTGTTATCACTTTGTTCTATAAAAAACAAATTCATGAATGGTGTGAATAAAAGGTTTATTTATGCATTCTTGAGACGCATTCTAGTTCTAGAATGGTAGAGTAAAAAGTACATTACTAAACTTTTGAAACACATTTTAATTGGTTTATTTTTAATGTATTTATGTTTGTTGCTTAAGTTTTTGGTAACTCTTACATAAATAAATTATCTTTGCTATCAATGTATGATTTCAAAATTGTTTAGTTTAAAACACTTTTTCTATCTAGGTTACTAAATAATAACTTCTGAAATAATTTCTTAAGAACAATACTAAGCCTTATGGTAAGATAGATGATTCAATATATATAGCCAAGAGAATTGTCATGTTTAAGTATACATATTATTTTTTAAACTTACATATCTTTTGTGAGTGAGTGAAGAAGTTTGAGATAACAGCTTACGAACTTTCATTGATATTTTGAAATGGTTAATTTTTGTTTGGAATGACATTATTTGGGATAAGGAATGAAATTTTTTTTTGGATTATTATGGTGATAAATTACTCTTATTTTGTAATGATTCCTTATGTCTTTAAAAAGAAAACAAAAAAAAAAAAGAGAAAAGAAGTCAAGTCAGTTCAATAAAGTCTTCATTCAATTTTAGAAGACTAAAGTCATTAGGAAACAATCTTATCACCGAACTCTCTATTCGTAAGATTTACATAAAATAATTAAAGTCTTGAAGCTAGCATGTGGCAATAATGGTTTGTCTCTAAATATTTAATTTTTCTATCTTTGGATCAATGTTAATTTATCTGTCTATCCCTAAATATAACTTTTTCTTGAGCGATTATCTGTTTTCAACTCTATGAGTGAAATCCTAAGCCATTAAACAAGTTATTCACCTATTAGGATATGGAGTTGAGACTTTTACTTAAAAAAACTTTTGAAGGCTATATATGTTGTGGTTTGTGATAAGAAGGCTTTGGCTTAATTCACACACACAAAATTTTGGAAGTTATAATTGAAATATCTTTTATAGCGATTGTGATCTTAAACTGACATTTTGTTTGAAATACTTAGGTAGTGTTCAAATTTTATTTATGCTCGAATTTCTAGGGACTAGTAATAAGCTAGTTAGGGTGTGTGATGAATACCTGAAATTACACATTTAATAAGAGTTTTACATTATTGTTTTGTATTACTAATGTATTTAATTTTCTTAACCTAAGTATGTTTACAATATTGTACCTAATTATCTTTTAACTGTTTTATGGTAGGTTTGGTAAAATGGGCATAACGTTCTACCTAAAGATCTAATTGGAGTGATTCTTGATCCTGTGAAGAGCTGACTCAATGGGATAATATATTGTTTTCACAATGCATTTGAAATTTGAGTGTTTAGAGGGTAAAAATGGCCTAGAGTGGAACTAATCTACAGTACAAGCCCAGTTTGAACAATCATCCGTATTTGCCCCATAACTATAGTAATATGTATCTAATATATATGAGATAAATTAATTTGAAAATATAAGAGACTTATCTACAACTTTAATGTTTTGAGTGATAGCTAATTCGGATCAAATCAATTTCAAATTGGATAATCAAGTGGGTGCCTTAGTGATAAGCAATACAAATTATTTTGCCACCATTCTTGACTTTCATCATCCAAGTGGTTCCCTCCTAATTTGTCTCGATTTATACATATTTTTTTATAAATAGGTGGCTTATTTATGTCTAAATCATGTAATTAAAAAGTTAGAATTTAGTTCAAAACACTTGTCTTTTGTATTATCTCTTTGTAATATTATTTCTCTTGTTTACTATTAAGTCATGTTATTTCTTCTTCCATTTCTTTTCATTTTCTTTAGTTTTATTATGTCCAAATAATTTTTTTTATGCTAAGGTGAAAAGGTGAAACTCTTGGCAAGGTAATAAGATATGCTTAACACTTACTCATGAATTTAATACTTTATTCTTAAGTTATACAAATTTATATATGATGTATTTATTTTGTTTGTAGAATTAATACCATTTCTTCTAAAGTGGTGATTCTTGATTTATTATTGACAAATTTTATATTTGGCACAATAAATTCTTGAAACCATTTACAAGATTTGGTGTATATAACCTTTCTTGTAAAGTAGGAGTCTTGATTTATTGTAAACAAATATAAAGATTGGCATAATAAATACTTGAACCCATTTATAAGATTTGGTGTATAATAATTAAAAGAAATAAATACTAATCAATATATAAATGATAATGAACTTTATTTGTTATATTTTTCGGTTCAAACCTCCTTTGTGTGAGGATTCCAATTGAGTTATTAAAAGAGTTAAATATATTTTTACTTCTTATGTCAAGAGTGGATCCCCCTAACCTTAGCTTTTATTTGAATTGGTTAATTGAATTAATATTTACAAACATCTTATACTGCATTAATTATCTTAAAAGTGTTTATAATTTGTAATTTTAATTCTACTTCCCTATGGATTGACCCCGTTCTCACTGGGTTATTTATTACTTTGACAATCCTGTACTTGAGAATAAACTCCTATATTCTGGATGTGCCAACTAACACTGAAGAACATTCAAGCCTAGGACATACAGGGTCGACCAATGGGTACATAATATACCCAAAAAATTATCTTTGATCGGCTAGGTAGACATTATGAAAGAAAATATACACTAAAGCCAACAAAGATGCAAAAGAGGGTCATGCAGAGGCGTGAGCAGTTGAATCATTTAGAGGAAGCCGTATAGCGAATAAAGAGGATGAAAACTGATAAAACTTGGCCAAAATAGAGAACCTTAACAAGAAGCTCTATGGCAATAAAGAACAAGAGACGAAATATTGGCAACAAACTATTGGGGTACGATTCAAAACCGTATTCTAGGTGTATATATACATGTAGGTACGTTTATGTTGTTTATAAATACATATACATGTATCTTATATATATTATGTGCGCAACAGAAATTGAAAATCTAATTTCCTAAACAGTAAATATGATAAATTTTATATTTCATTACATTAATGAATTTAAATAGACATTAATCTCATTAATACCAATGATTGAGAATAATCACTTGTCAAGCCTTTGAAACGGTATAAGCTGGAATACCGCCCGAAATAAACCCGTTGACAATTCTAAGACTCAATGGGGTAGACTTAAGTCACTAGAATAGCAACTTGAATTTTTAGCAATAGTTTAACCCCTAAACCCTGAGATTAACTCTCTAATCTCTATAGTCTAACACTTAAACTATATACTATTTATTTTACCCTGGATCAACATTTGATCAATAAAACAAAAGTTTTAATTCTATAATGGCCTAAGCACAATGAAAAAGAAAATAAATTGAATTCAACACTTTAATTCAAAAGAAAAAAGAAACACTTTCTTTCTCTAGTTTCTCTCTTTAGTGGCCAGCCACCTTAAGGATAAAAAACTCATTTATTTGTTTCATTTGGCTTTATTTAAATAGGCTTTCATTACTTAACCACTAAGTAATAAAAACTTAGCCATTAAGTAATGCATTTGCATTTTATATAATAAGCATTTCACTTTAATTTCAATTTAATTTATATTTTTACTTAACCATAATTTAATATTTAAGCTAGGTCAGGTTTACTTTACTTAAGTATTAAGGAAAGAATAAAATATAAATTTATTAATTATTAAACTTTAATCTAATCCTTTGGTTTACTTTTAACCATAGTCAAGTTTAACAAATATCTTGATTATTTAACAATTAAAAAATCAATAAAATAAAATTACTCTTAAGCCATTTCTTGGTTACCAAGTCAACTCAAAGTGGATTCCACTATACCACACACTTGAGCAAACTCAATCGAAGGTTCACAATGTACCATGTGTCACTATTTAATTGTTCAACAACAATTGTTAACTAATTAATATACTTAACACTTAAGTTTTAATACGTACTCATCCCAAGGGTTCCTAAAATAAATATTTGGTTTTGTTGAAATTTATTAGATTGAACAATTCAATCTGATACGTTGCCCCCAGTGCACAATGAGTACACTTCATATTGCAGGACTCCCTAAGTCTATGACCAATTCGTCATATAGAACTATTTTATGACTTCGTGACCGATACCCCGCGCACATGTCATAGATATTACAAATTAGCGCATTAGACCATATAAGCTGAAGTCAAAGCGTATACGTATAATTCTTCCATCATCTATATCGTGAAAGAGCAGAGATATAAATCAGCACCGTCAAATCATCATATGCTAATCCGTGAACTTATCTACAAATTTGTATTTCATAAAACAATATCTGTAAACCCCTTTGTGATAATGTTTAACCCTACAGAAAACTCTTTTTTGGGGTAACGTTCTTGTGCCACAAGATTGCTGAAATATGTCCTCGAAGCATTTGGATATACAACTCCTTTATGGAGCTAACAAATCCCATATCTACACATACGGAACTCTATGAGCATCGAACCATACCTAGTGACAAACAATGGTCAGACCATGAAAGGTCTCTGACATGAGTGGAACTAAAGCATGGTGGATCACTTACAAGCCTACCGTGGTGCTCAGGTTAAATGATCATGAATATTACTCAACTCAAAAGGACTCACCAATGACGACTTTATAAGATGTCAATTGGCATCCTCGTGAGTCTTTTTAGCATCCAGTCTTAATCGGATACTTGCATGCCTATACGAGCTATGAGCTCATGGTCAGCTAAGAATTGTTGCTGGGGATCTAATATATGTGGGTGTATACATGTGCAATTGTGTCTATTGCCTAAAATACGTATCATATACATATTAAATACGGCGAAAGCATATAAACATGCAATAAACACAATAAAAAATATATTAATCACATTAATACATTAAAAGGCTTAAGAACTCACCTCAACGTGTAACGTTATACACATATTTCCTCAGAGTTCGTATGGAGTCCGCGGGTAGTTCTAGTCACCAACTCGGCGGGCTTGGTGAGCTAGAACAACAACCCTATATCTAACACTGGGTTTAACTCTTAAACTCAAAAAATGGGCGAGTGTGTATATTTATCCTTTTCTCTAAAAGGATAGGAAACAGAATTTGAAACAATTCATGATTGCTTCAATTGGCACCATGAAAAAAAAATGAAACAATTTTATATTTTCCTTTTATTTTTTTCTTCTTCTTTCTTTCTTCATCTCGGCGCTATGGAAGAAATGAAATCTTTTCATTTCTTTTCCGTTTCTGTCACTTACACACACACCACTCTCTCAGCAAAAAACACATGTTTTCACTTTTTTTCATCTCTCTTTATATATATATATAAATAAAATATTAATATAATATATTATATAATATAAAAAATAATATAATCATAATCATAATGGGTGCCAACTATTTGGCACCCAAATAAAATATTAATATATATAATATAATATAATAATATATTATAATATATAATAATGAGATATTTTGATTATTTAATAATTAAATAATCAAAGTGTAAAATAACCATTTTGCTCCTCATAAATAGTTACCAAGTCTACCCCAGTGCATAATGAGTACGCTCCATATCACGGGACTCCTTAGATGTACGCCCGATTCATTAAATGAAACTATTCTATGAGTGTGTGAGCAATGCCCCACACATACGTCACGGATATACAAATCAGCGCGTTAAACTATGCAAGCTGAGGTTACAACGCATACGTATAGTTTTTCCATCATAATATCTTGGATGTGCGAGGATATAGATTATCACTGTCAAATCCCCTAGTGCTCATCCATGTCTTATCCCCAGACTTGTATCTCATTGAACAATATGTGCAAACTCTTTTGCCATATTATTCTACACTAGCGGAACTCTTTCTCGGGATTAATACTTGTGGCCACAAGATTTTTTGAGATACAGTCTCGAAGCATCTAGATATCAAACTCCCTATGCGAGTTGATGGATCCCATATCTGTACGCATCGGACTCCATAAGCATCAGACCATATCCAGCGACACCTAGCGGTCACACCACTAAAGGTTTATGACACCAAAGTATGGTGGATTATTTACAAGCTCACTGTGGCACTCATGTCAAAAGACCATATATATTACTCAACTCGAGAGGTCCATTTGTTGATAGCTTACATAAGATGTCTATCAGAGGCCTTTGTGAGTCTGTCCTATATCTAGTCTTAACTGGATACCCATATGTCAATACGAGCTCCAAGCTTTTGGTCAGCTAGGAACGACCATCTATACCCTATAGATACGACATATACTGATCTATATATAAAGGTATCCACTGACAGACCTGCATGGGTAGAAATAGATTAGGGACAATTATTCGAGAACATACTTGCGTAACTAATATTTTCTAGCACCCGATTGCAACTCTTGTAACTATGCAGTTACTGGTATATTCCCAGGTCTATGTTCCATTACAGATAAGGCTCCAAATCTTGGATCTGCTGAGTATTATAACCAACTAACACTTAGCTGTGCTAACATTTAACATTTATATCTCTCAGCATGGCTAACTATAAGCTGTTATCTAAACTCCTTTAGATCTAATCCGAACTCTTTCAGATCGTACAATATTTGTAATGTTACATTGCATAGTACCATATAAATGGGTATTAGCGATTTAATAGGAATGTACACTTGTATATATACATTCAGGGATGATACGTAAGCACCGACCCTAATAAGAACAACCATCTGTACCATACAGATATAGACATACACTGATTTATTTGAAAGGGATCCATCGATAGACCCGCATCGATGAAAATACATCAGAAATATAGTATTTATGAACATACTTGAATAATGACATTTTCTAAAACCTATTGCAACTCTTTGCAACTATGTCATTACTAGTATATTTTCAAGTCTGTCCCATTATAGACAATGCTCTAACTTCTTAGATATGATTGACTTTTATAACCTGCTAACTCTTAGCAGTGCTAACTTTTAGCATTTATAACTCTCAGAGTTGCTAACTCTTAGCCCTGATTTAAACTCGTTTAGACTAGATCTGAACTCTTTCAGATCAGTTTTGAACTTATTCAGATCATACAATATCTTTAACGTTACAAGCATTGTACAATATACGTATTTAATACTAATGATTATACTAAAAATTTATATTGTATAAACATTAATAATTAATATTCATACAACATTAAAATAGCACGTAAGCACCAGCTCCAACACAAATAAAGCTGACTCAAGATGGTCGATGATTTCCATCATCTTAATCGAAAAAATTTTAAGTACCCATTAATAAGGACAAAGTCGACTAGAGGGCAAACAAATCAGAAGAAATTCAAACAGAAGCCATCAACATGGGCGTCATACTACTAAAGTCCTTTCATCCTAAGACTGGATAGGCTTTCACTCTTGATGGAGATGTGGTCGAGATATAAATGCCACAAGTGACGGACCTAAAAAATCAGCATTGCTGTCCCTCTCTCAGCTTTCCGATAAAATGACCCAACAAATTTGGCCACTTTATGTTAAGGTTGACCTCAATAGAGTTCCTTGTAAGAAGATCACCACAATAAATAGCATCATCTGCGACCACTAAAATTGCCACAAAATATAAGAATTATGTCGTTGATACTATATTGCAACCAAATATTTATTGTTGGAAAGTTGTTACAATAAGTCTGTCGGGGATTACTTATTGCGACCACTCATTGACTTTATTGCAAAAAAAAAAAAATTCTTTTAATGACCAATTGATGTAGATGCAAATTTGATTTTAAGTCAAAGAAAAAATCATTTCTACGACTAATCATGTGGTTGTAAAATATTTTTTCACGACAATATAGATTTGCCCACAAAAGTTTATATATTCTACAACCATTTTTTGGTCACAAAATAACAAAGTTAGTTTAATTTGTTTTGTTTTTAAAAAAAATTATTTTAAGTGTTAAACCAGTGCCACTAAGTTTATATATAATAATATAAAAAATTCAATTAAACTAACTCAAGTTAACACTAACTAGAGTTAGGTTAATTTACTTTTCTATAATTAAATAAATAAATAATTAATTAGCATAATCTTAGTTAACAATTAACCTAGGTTAGTTAATATAATATTTAATTATAAAATTATTCTTTTAACCTAACCACATGGTTAACTCTTAACTATACTTAGGTTAAATATTTATTTAACTCTTAGAAAAATAAATACATTGATTATTAAATAATTAGATAATTAAATATGTGAAATTATCCTTACGCCTTTATATGGTTACCAAGTAAATCTCTTAATGGGTCTTACCTTACCACACACTTAAGTATACTTAACCAAAGGCTCACTATGCATCACATGTCATTAAATAATTGATCAACAATAATTGTCAACTTATTAACGTACTTAACACTTAAATATTAGCATACGCGCATCCCGAGGGTTTCTAAAATAAATATTTAATTTTGTTAGAAATTACTAGATTGAAAAATTCAATCTAGTACGCTGCCCCAATGCACAACAAGTACACTTCATATTATGAAAATCTCTAGGTCCACGCCTAATTTGTCAAATGGAATTATTCTATGAGTCTATGATCAATGTCTCACGCACACATTATGGATATTACAAATCAACGTGTTAGACCATACAAGTTGAGGTTAAAGTGCATACGTATAGTCCTTCCGTCAATTATATCTTGGAAGTGCAGGGATATAGATCAACACCATCAAAACCATATAAACACATCCATGAATTTATCTCCAGATTTATATTTTTGTAAAACAATATCTGCAAACTCCTTTGCCATATTTTTTAACCCTACAGAAACTCTTTTTATGGATATTTGCTTTTCGCCAAAAGACTTTCTGAAACACAATTCTTAGAGTATTAGGATATACAACTCACCCATATGAGCTGACAGATCCCATATCTACGCGCACCAGACTTTATGAGTATCTGACCATACCTAGTGACACCTAGCAGTCAGACCATGAAAGGTCTATAACATATATGGAACCAAAGTATGGTGGATCACTCACAAGCCCACTATAGCGCTCAGGTCAAAGGACCACGAATAATACTCAACTCGAGAAGACCTTCCATTTATGACTTTATGAGATGTTTATTTGAAGGTTCTTATGAGTCTGTTCAATATCCAGTCCTGTCTGAATATCCGCATACTTATACAAGATCTAAGTTCATGGTCAGTTAAGAATAACCACATATACCCTATAGATATAGATATTCACTAATCTACATAAAAATAATTTATCAATAGACTTGCATCGATGCAATTAGATCAAGAACATAGTGTTTGAGAATATACTTGCATACCTAGCATCTGATTGCAACTCTTGCAACTATGTTATTAATAGTATACCCTCAGCTTTTTGTCCCATTATAGACAAGGCTCTAACTCTTTAAACTTTACTGTTTATTATAACCTACTAACTCATTAGCATTTATAAGTGTTAGTGATGCTAACTGTAATGCTGATCTAGACTCATTTAGATCAAATCTGAACCTCACTGTTATCAATCAAACTCGAAGACATCCTCAGACGTTGTCGACTAATCAAATCTAGAATCTTTGGTTTCATAGACTAATGCCTTATCCACTAGGCTATAGAGCCAATAGTGAGATAGCAAGAAATTTAAGACAAGGAAGTAAAGCTCCCAATCGCATAATAAGTGATTGACAAACTCTCTTATCCAAATTGTCAGTTCTTATAATAAATAAATTTTATATTATGTCATAGAAAATACTAGATTTCTACTAACTCATTATTGATTAAGAATCGAGAAAGACCATTTAGAATCACTATGCACTTGGATTAAGGAATCTATTGGCTATAGATTAAAAAGAGGGAACCATCCCTGCATCATAGGACACATCTAAGTTCTATGATTAAAATGTTTTTCAATTTCTACTAACTATTTTGATACTAAATATTTTTCAGTTTACCTATTTCAAGGGCAAAAGCCTTCCTTGGAAAGGTTATGTTCCTACCAACCACCATTCCTAAAAGTACAAAGTACTTTATTCCAAGTGTTGTATGCCTTAATCCACCCTTAGAAGCATAAAATATTTCCTAGAAGAGTTCTATGCCCATCGACCATCTTTGCTAGAAGCACTGATACTTTCTTCCAAGGTTTATGTGCCCTGGGGCACCTTTGGAAGCACAAAAAGAATTCTTGAAAAGGTTGTATGCTTTAGGCCACCTTTTTTAGATGCACCAAATACTTTTAAGGGCCGTATGCCCTCAGCCACCCTTACAAGTACATAAAGACTTCCTGGACTGGTCATGTGGTTTAGGCCATATTTTCTAGAAGCATCAGATACTTTTTTCCAAGGATTATACGTCCTAGGTCACCCTTGGAAGCAAAAAAAAAAAAATTCTTGAAAGGGTCACGTGTCCACTAGCCAATTTTTTTCGAAAAACCAAATACTCCTTTTCAAAGGTTGTGAAACCTAGGCCATCCTTGAAAATACAAAAAGACTTCTCTGGAAAGGTCCAGTTCCTTTACCAAGAAACACCCATATCGAAAGACTTCTTTGAAAGAGTTTAATACTTTTACCAAGTAGCACTCATATTTAAAAGGCTTCAAAGGGTCCAATACCTTTACCAAAAAGCACTCATATCAAAATAATTCCCAAGAAGAGTTCAGTAACTTTACTAATAAGCACCCATACCAAAAAGACTTCCCTTAGGTTGCCTCATACCTTTGCTTAGGAAGCACTATCAAAAAGACTTCCCTTGAGGGGCCCTGTACCTTTACTTAGTATGCACTACAAGAAAGACTTCCCTTGGAAGACTTTATACCTTAACTTTAAAAGCACACAAATCAATTAGTCATCTAGATTCAAGCAACAAAATTTATGAATACAAGCATCAAAAGGAATAAACCATCATAAAACACAAGAATGACTCTTCCAAATAATCATCCTACATTAGAAGCACAACAATGAAGCTCTCACTAATTGCCTACAAGGCGGATGAAGAGGATATCTCCTCTTCGAATTCTTTCCCCAACTTGAGCCTTATTAGCCATCTTTCACCTTCCTTTCTTCGGTTCGCTCTGGAAGGGGGAGGCAGTACCCACTGAATCAATTAAAGCACAAAACACACTTTTCTTTTTGAGTCAGATCATATCATAGGATGAGTGTAGAGGGCTCTAATTTCAATTTAGGAAGATTAAAAAGAGTTATATCTCATATAAATTCTAAAGAAAATTTTTTGCAAACTTCAAATACTTCATTGGAAGGGTTTCGTGCCTATCATTCACACTCATTTGAAACCCCACATCGAAAGACTTCTTTAGAAGGGTTTATTGCCTTTACCTTTGAAGCTAACATATCAAAGAAATCCCATAAAAAATGAAACACTGTATCAACTTTTTTAAAAACAAAAGCAAAAGCCTTCCTTTAAAGAAAGCATGATATTAAAAAATACTTACATAATAAAAAAGATAACACTTTTTCGTAGGAAGCACTAGAATTTAAAATCATTTTTTAGAATCACAAAGTATCTAGCAAAGAACTTTTTAGGAAATTACATTACTAAATTTAGAGAGTCAAACAACCCCTCCATGAATACATTCAATAGATAAGGTCAACATAGAAATTGTTTAGCAAGTATCACTTAACTTTATCTATAACTATTTAAATATAAAATTAAGATTGCTATGTTTTTTTTAGAAGTGATACTTGTTCAGTTTTTACATTTTACCATATATATGCTGAGGTTTATCATAGGAAGCATGACTTACCATTTTTTTTTTCTCAAATGCTCACATTATGTGCATAGAAGCATTCTTTTACATGATACCGTTTAGGGATCAGAGTAAAAATAGAAGTAAGTGCTATTACTTTTAGAGCAAATTGATGAAAATAAAAAGACTTCAATGATAATATCCCAATAAAATCTAGAAGCTCTAAAACACCTTTATACATATGCAATCTTTGCATCGAAAATAGCTCAAGTATTCAAAAGGACCTTACCATTAGAGACAATAACGCCTTAAAAAGAAATAAGAAGCATGGAAAGCTTGGAAGTACAAGGTGCTTACTGGTAAAAAAGTGAATGAATGCATCTAGAACGCTTCCACTCATTCACTTTTGGAGGGGAGGTATTTATTAGACCCATTATTTGTAAGCCCAACTAACTTACGCTTAGCCTAATTCACAAACCCAAAATTTGGATCCATGTTACCAAGTAACCAAATCCGCCAAGTTATGAATTGCAAGAATGAGTAATAGGTTTCACAAGGAGGAGGGAATAGATTAAAATTCAAATCTTATTTAGCTTTTAATTGTTTAATTAATATTCTGTATGAAGAAGGATTTCTCATAAGTGGAGGAATTTCACTTAAAATCTTCTCCCTTGTCTGATATGAATTATAATTCATAATTACTCAAGTTTACTTAATTGCGTGCACTAATTTATAATTTGATGGGAATTTGGATTCATATATTCATATTATGATATGGATTCTGATTTATACACTATAAATAAGCATGCTACCTTACTCATTATTCGTTCATTTCTTATTCTTTCAATTTATTATTCACATACACATTATACTTCTACAATCTATGCTTAATATTCGATATTCATTATTATTTTAGACAATTCAACCTTCTCAAACTTGTCTTTGAGACACTCCTCGTATATAGCATCCATTCTTTTTTATCAAACATTAACTTGAGTGTCGAAGTATTTTTTTTTACAAGAGGACAGTTTTATTTTTTCAAATTTAAAGAGCTATCAATTACAAAGAAGTAACTATTTTAAGATTTCAAATTATAGAACTTCAACAATAACAACCAACCGAGCACCAAAAAGTAAGAGATGGAAAAGAAATAACAAGTTTACAAGAAATATAAGCTTCAATATGCCTACAAGAAAATCCTTTAATAATAACATCCCATCTATATTCCATAACAAATGTAACCCTTCCTTGTGGCCAACATTGTTAACATGAAAAGAAGAAGAAAATCCAATACTCATTTGAGTAATGACAAATGATAAACGTAAATTATATCTATTAAGATAAATTATATTTATTATTTTCACTCACATAGCTTGATTAATTGCTCATTTTAATAAGAATATTAAGTTTTTTTATATATTTTTATGTTATTTTATAGGTTTGAAGTTAGTAGAGTAATTGAGAATAAAAATTTAAGAAAAATAAGGCAAAACATTAAATTACTACAGTATGGTACAGTACCTTCGCCCCAGCGATATTTTAATGCTTAAAGCTTTTCGCTCCAAACGTGAACAGTCGCGCATGAACAGTAACTCGTGAACAGTGCATCGACCAGTACCTATAAACAGTATTAGTGAATAGTGATCATGCTACAGTAAAAAATAAAATACAACTCAAATACTCCAATCAATCCATATATAAAGACGTCTTATTTCAAACCTCAAAGAAAATACAACTTAGGGCTCTTAGAGCCACAACACATTGAAGAAGAGTAATTTTTAGAGAGAAAAATAGGAAAAATTCAAGGAAGCAAGAGATTATTGGCGAATCTTTGGCATATCAACCAATTGTAAAATTAACATCTATATTAGTTTGCTTTTTGGTTGTCTTATGTTTATTTTATTTTTCAGTCATAATTCTCTTGTTATCATGAGCTAAATTTATTTTCTATGATTATTACTTGAACTCAATATGTGAGCTTAATTGTTAGATTTTTTTAATATTTATTTGATCTCAATTCTTAATTATTCAAATTATTTGTTCTTAATGCTTCATTATATCTAATCAATATTATGAATGCTTTGGTAATACTTTGATAAATTTGGAAGAGGTATCATTGTATTTAGACTTAGATAATTTGATGAATGATTGTAGAGTAACATTAAATGTTGCATATGCAAGTTTTGAATTAGGATAGGAACATACCTAATTGGTATGTATGGTCAATAAGACTTGTTCTTAATAAATTTTAATTTATTACAAGTACCATAGGAATATAGGTATTTGGTAAATTATGATATACTTGTATGACCTTGGTAGAGGCTTGTGAATACATTCGTGTCTTAACTAATAATAAGAATTAAGGGATATAAATATTAAAAGAATTAATCTTTAAAAAACGTATTGAAAGATAGTAATTAACCCTAGGCTTTCTATATATTGCTATTTTCTTATTTTATTTAAGTTGTGTCATTTATTTTTTGTATATTTATTTTACTTAAATTCATTGCAAAATTAATATTTGATTTTTCTAAATAATTATAAGAAATATATAATTTTAGTACTTGGTAAAAAATAAAAATTATCCCTATGAGTTTAACATTCAACTTTATAAGTCCTTTTATTACTTGTTATGATAGCATATACTTGTGCTTAATTTTAAGATACAGAAATATCGCATCAAGTTTTTGGCGCCGTTGCCTGGGATAATATTTTATTTTTGCCAATATTAATACCAATCTTTCTTATTTTTAATTCAGAATTTTTTATTTTATTTTTTATATAAGTCCTTTTTTATTTTCATCTTTTGTACAATTGCTTTTCAATTCTTTTTGTTTTGTTTTTTTAGGATACCTTTCAGAGTTATATCATGGCCTATCAATTTTAGTTTCAACAGCAAGTGAAAGAACATAGATCTTTGAGAGATTATTCAATCCCTACAATTAGCAGCATTCAACCTAATATATGCCGACCAATAATAAATGCTAATTACTTTAAAATTCAGCCGAAAATAATTCAATGTTGAAAGACTTAGTTCAGTTTAGTGGACATCCATGCGATGATCTGAATGAACATATCATAAAGTTTCTAGAGATTTGTGATTTGTTCAAATATGATGGAGTCTTAAATGATGCAGTATAATTACGTTTACTTATTTTTTCACTTCAAGACAAGGCGAAGAGTTAGTTGATGTCACTACCATCAGGATCAATTACAACATAGGATGACTTGGCTCAGAAATTTCTATCTAAATTCTTTCTACCAGCCAAGGCAGCAAGGATGAGGAATGACATCACTTATTTCATGCAGTATGACTTAGAAACACTTTATAAAGCATAGAAGCCTATAAAAGATATGCCGAGGAGATGTCCATATTATGGAATTCCAAAGTGGTTACTTGTGCAGATGTTCTATAATGGCATAATAGGGAAATTAAGGATCATAATAGATACCACAGTAGGGGAAGCACTAATGAACAAGTCAACTGACGAAGCATATGACCTGCTAGAAAAGATGGCATCCAATAATTATAAATAGCTAGTAGAGAGAACAACCCCAAGAAGAATTACAAACACATATAATAAAGGGGCACGTATCTCACTAGCTGCACAAATCAACCTATTAACCAAGAATTTAGATGCCATTAGAGCTAATGCTATTAAGAGATAACCCACCACTTGTGATTTTTATGGTGAGAACCATCTAAATGGCCAATGCATGGAGCCTATGCACTACATGGAGAACTATCAAGTACGCAACATGATCCCTACACCAACTTCTACCCTCATAGCATGCCAACACAACCTCAACAACAGATTGAAGAGAAACTTGGCCTATGGGAGATATTTATACAATACATAAAGCAAACAGATGCGCTCCTTCAAAGTCAAGCAATCTCTTTAAGGACGTTAAAGATGCAAGTGGGCTAATTAGCCACATCATTGAACAATAATCCACAAGGCCCATTGACCAATAACAGAGAGGTGATCCAAGAGAAAATAAGGAGCAATGGCAAGCAATCACCTTAAGGATTCTTTTGGTTTCTATAATGAAAACAAAAGTTAGAGAGGGTTCATAAATAAATTTCTATAAATAATTTAGCACACGAGGATTCTTTAATTGTTGAGTATTCCAACATAAAATACTTATGAGGACCAACAATGTTGACTAACAACCTCTATAGTTGGAATAACAAAAGTAGTCCCCAAAGAAGCAACTAGAAAGAAGCTTCTTAATAGGTGGATTATCAACATAATCAAGGGCCTTACACTTACTCACCTCCATAGAGAAAATAGCAGAATTAGAATTTTTGTCCTTAATAGAATTCTCTTAGGCTTTATGCTTCCATTTACCTTCTAAAATAACATAAAAACCTAGAGAGAACTATAAATGAGAGTTAGATAAAATCAAAAATGTATTTAGTTATAGACATTGGAGTGTCATTGGGCTCTATTGATCCAATTATCACAAGGTAAATTGGTTTTTTTTATAGAGAGAAGTTAGTGAGAATTTAAATTTCTAGAGATATATTTCTTGTGAAAATAAATTGTGTTCTTGAATTTGGCTGTAATGAACCACTTTTATTGTGAAAAATGAGCCAATGAGTGAGACAATTATAATGGTGTCTTTAATGAGCCTTTTGTACACTTAATGGGCTATGTACAAAATATATTTATTAAATTTTCTATTAGGTAATTTATGATTCCTACACTTATCCTCCCCTTTAAATAGAATATTTTACAAAAATTGAGAAATAGGCTTAGTTCAGTGAATTGCGGTCCTAATTTATAAAGAAAAATGTAGGAAACATAAAATGGAGTAGTCTTTGCATTTAATTTATTGAGGAACATTAATATGGGTGTTTGGCCTAATTGATCTTTGAATTATTTGTTCAAATGCTGAATCTCGATCTTTTGATCTTCAAGCTTTTAGCTTCCTAGATCCTTTTTTAAAGTGGATTTTTTTAATCTCAGCCCAGATTCCTTTGCGACTTGATATTTTTAGCCTAAGTCATCTCTACACTTGATCTTCATAGCCCAATTCTCTTGTAGATGGTCTTTTCGGTCTAGGTTATTTGTGCTTCATGTCCTTTGGTATTGCCTATTTGAAAATTTTAGCTCATTCCTACCTCTTTTGGATATTTAGCTACAAAGCATTTATGAAAGAAACTTTTTGTGGTCATTAGAAGGGACTTTTTTTTTTGTTCCAACAAAAGACAAAAGGAACCTTTTTGAATTCATAATAAAGACATCCTCCTTTATTATTATTATTATTATGTTATTATTTTTACTTTTCTTCTCATTTTTTTTGGGTATCTATTATCTTCATGCCCTTTAAATTCTAAAAAAAATGTTTCTTTTGTTCTTTTGTGTTTTGACTTTTTTGCTGACCCGTTTTGACCCTCTTGCACGTTCGACTTCTTCAGCTTCTGATGATGCTTTTCCTCTGGCAAACGGTGATTTTTCTTTCCTTGTTGGCTTACGATCATTAATATTATGGTTGATGACTACTGAAATTGACCAGTCGTCAACTTTGATCAGTCGCCAAATTTGACCAATCATTAGAATTGAACAGCTGCCAAATTTGACCAAGGAAGTTTTGTTTAAATTGAACACCATCACTTGCGTAGAAGCCTTACCCCTCCTATAAATAGAGGAGCTCATTCTTAGCTTTTATCATCCCAAAATTTAGAAAAAAACTCTTTAATTATCTAATTTATCATATTCTTTAGTTTCTCCTTATTTGTTAAGAGAGAAACGTGAGATTGAAGTGTATCTTTTATTTATAATAGATAGTGAAAAAAAAAATTTCCTTGTAATTAGAGAGAGGTTGTAATCCCATTTTCATAATGAAATTCTCTTATACTTGCCCCGTGATTTTTATCTCAATTTGTATTGGGTTTTTCCACGTAAAATCTATGTCATTTATTTTTTTCAATTTTTTTATCTCTATTTTAAATTAAGATACTGCTAAAACCTATATATCTCCATAACAAGTGATATCAGAGCTTCGAAGCTTTCAAATAAAGGTATATCATTCGCATATACTATTCACGATGTGTAACTATACACATATATGACACTATTTATACATATGATACTGTTCAAGTATATGACACTATTCACAGTGAAGTAGTAGGAGCTAGTTTGAGTGAGAAACAAATCGTAGTCAATTAATATAATGGTAAATAATGATATAAAGAAGTTCAATGGGAATAATTTCTCGTTGTGGAAGATGCGAATGATGACAATTTTAAGGAAGAACCATTGCCTAGCGGCAATTGGTGAAACACCAATACGTATGACTAACAAAAAGTAGGAATAGATAGATGAAAATGCTATTGCCAACTTGCATCTAAGATTAGCAGATGAAGTTTTATTAAGCGTAGCAGAGAAAAAGATAGCAAAATAGGTATGAGATACTCTGACAATATTATATTAGACGAAGTCTCTTCACAATAGGATCTTCTTAAAAAGAATACTTTACACTTCACGGATGTCAAAATCCACGATGGTAACAAAACATGTCAACACTCTCAATACTTTATTTTTTTAACTTTCTACTTAGGGTATAATATTGAGCAAAATGAACGTGCCGAGATTTTACTTCAAAGTCTTTCAAATTCATATGACCATTAATCATCAGTTTAACTAATAATCTCCTGAAGAACTATATAATTTTCTAAGATGTTACAACCTCTATTCTTGAAGAAGAAAGTGGGATTAAAAACAAAGAAGACAAAGCAACTAGTTTGCAGTAAACAAAGGCTTTACCGACAACCAAAGGTAGGTCAATGGAGCATGGCTCTAGTAGGAGTCACAAACAAGGAAGATCAAAGTCAAGGACTAAGAAGTATATAAAGTGCTATAACTATGGCAAGAAAGTGCATTTTAAAAATGAGTGTCGATATAAGAATAGTGTAGAGAAGACCATCTAGTCATCAATATCTCAGGGTTATGTTGTAAGTACTTCTGATGATGGTAACATTTTATATAGTAAATCAACAACTATTTCCAAGGATAGAAAGAAGCTCATTGATGTTTAGATAATAGATTCAGGAGCAACATAGCATATGACCTCTCGTCGAGATTGGTTTCACAATTATAAACCCATCTATAAAGGATCTGTATTCATGGGTGATGATTATTCCTTAGAGATTGCTGGCATTGGCACCATTAAGTTGAAGATGTACAATGGAACGGTTCGTACTATCCAAGAGGTACGACATGTGAAAGACTTGAAGAAATATCTATTGTCTTTAGGATAACTAGATGAGCTTGGGTGTAAAACCCATATACAAAATGGGATTATGAAGATTGTCAGAGGTATACTTATAGTAATGAAGGCAAAAAAAAAAAATAGCTACTAACTTTGTAATATCCAATCCCTATTAGTAGTATTGGCGCCTAGATTTCGGTATAGAGCAAATAAGACACCGTAGGGTTACTCGATTTTAACCCTATTAGAAATATTTCCTTTATAGTGCACGTGAGAGATATTAGACCTACTTTGGTAATTTCACACTCGATCGGTGCGCCGGACGACCCTAAAATATTTTTGAAAATTTTCTCTATTGGCTTAGAAAAGGAAATCCTAATTTACTACATGAATTTCCATTTAAGGGTTATGAATGGAACAAGCCTTTGTTGAGAAATACAATCCATATATTAAGTAATGGACCAATTAGAAACAATCTCATGGATTGCCAAGTTGAAAACTCTAGTTAGTTCTTTTGACTATTCTAACTAGATAGTTATAAAGAAATCAATTAAATCTTTTCATTTGAACTAATGGAAAATTAGAAGTTTTAAGTAAGTTGAAGGGAAAAATGGTTAATTGAGGGAGCACTATATATATATATATATGTTAGAAGTGTGTAGAAATTTGAAGAGAGATCAAAACCAACACTTAGCCAAAAAAAGAGAGAAATTCGAGCTTCAAAGGGGGGTGCTGCTATAGTGACTATTCAAGTTTTTTTTTCATGATTTTTCATGCTTAATCAAGCCAAAATAAGGTTACATACCAAACCCTAAGCTAAATTGAAGCCTCAATTAGTGGAAATTTAAGAAAAAGAGGTAAGAAAAGCATTGTTTTATGAGTTTGATAAGTGAGCTTTCAAAAATGCTTAAATTGATGTTCTTATGTGTATTCTTGGCTTAGATTGAGTTGAATTCTAGTTTGGAGCTTGAAGGAGTCATCAATTTGAAGAAATTGGCAAGGTAAGAATTAGGGTTTTTGGTGATTTTGTTGTAGAGATTTTAATTGGTTGTAATTAGGACTTTAGAATGAAATTGGCATGATTTTGTTATAATTGGGATAAGAAATTGAGAAAAGGAATGTGTTGGAACCTATGGTGAAATGGAAGTTAGGGATTGAGTGGTGTTTTGAATGAATTGTTGTGTGTAAATGGTGCACATTATAAATTGAATGTATATGTTGATGGAAAAATCAAAAATGAAGATAATGGGAGACAATTGTCCATTTTGGAAAGGTGAAGGGCAATTATGTCCAACCAAGATTATAAGGCGTTCAATAATTTTCAGGGCACCGGATGGTGAGATAGGTTAGATTAAATGGCTCCGTAAATAAAAATCGGGAAGTAGTTTACATCCGGGCTTTGTATGCCGATTACGGCATTTAGTAGTTAAATGCGATTCTAGCATTCGATTTGGTTCTAAATGTCATTTATGGCGCGTGAAGATAACCGAGAGCGATAACGGGAGCAGAAATCGGGAGCGAAATTGAGCGTGGAGCAGTCGCGAGTAAAAATCTGCCATTTCTTTTACTTTTTGTTTATTATGTTTTCGCATAATGAATATGCATGTTTTATGAGCTTTCGATGCATAACCATGATTTATGATCTTGATATATATTCATAGACATGCATTTACATGTTCGAATTGAGAAACAGTTTTAAATTTCTGCATTCATTTTTAAGGCTATTGGTACCCTCAGATTATAGTGGTGAAGATTGTATTAGATCCGGTCGGTATATCCCGTGCATATGGGCAAGTATTGGGGGTGTGTCACTAACTCTAGGAAGTCGGGATGTCGAGTCAGATGAGTTGCTTTATGTGTACGGGGTATGGTCTCGCTATATGCATGCGATGTAGGATTCCGCTGCATAGCCAGTGAGATGTCCTGAGATGTCACTGTGGGTACTGCTAGTTGAGGTGCCCCGTGACCTACTCACGTGTGCGGTGTTAGTTGAGTCGCTGCATGGGTATAGAGCTTTAGGGTTACCATTGGTACAGTTTAGAAAGAAAATGGCCGAGCGAGGATTTTACTAGTTTTCGATTTACCGATAGCATTTATGCATTTATATGCACACAGCAGTTATTATGTTATATAGATTCTGAATATAGTTTTCCAAAGATCTAGATAAAACCCGCTCGGCAAGATTTCAATAGCATATGATGTTAGAAACCGTTTTACAGTTTTACATCAGTTTTAGAAGCATGATTTCTGCATGAACTTTAGAATTTGCTATCTATACATGATGTTATTTTATTGAAATTTTATTTGCACTCACTAAACTCCTTTAGCTCACCCGTTTTGTGTTTTATATTTTCTGAACCCCTTTTTCAGGTGCAAGTCTCGGTACGCAAGCTGCTGATTCTCCTATTGCCGAGTAGTGGGCCGAATCCGAAGATCAATTTTTGTACATGTAAATGTGCTAAATAGTACCCTTTACCTTATGCATAATAGTTGTAGGCATGTATATTTGGAAGTATGTTTTGAACCGAGAAGAAGAGATTTCAATTTTATGATGATCGTTCTTTTTACTTTTATGATTACGCTTATTTGTGATTCAAATGAATAATTGAGTTGTGTTGGAATTGATTTGGAAAGGACCGGAGGTCCGAATTGGTAGAATTGAGATGTATTGGAAATAGAAGTGAAATTTCTTTGTAGGTTTTATATGGATTTTCCGAAAAACAGGGGAAACTCTGTCCGTTTGTTTTTAAAATTAAGATGTCGTTTTCATGTATGTTACTAGACCTTCTTAGTAGTAACAAGAATTAAAAAGGGGTTCGCCTCGCGGAATTTCTCAACTTACCCAGTTAGGTTCAGAGGAACTTCCGTCGAGTTGCCCGGCAGGGCCGCTGGGATCTATAGTAGAGGGTCTCGGGTCAGGTCCTGTCAAACGTATACATGCTTTTGAGGGAAACATATCTAGAAGTAGAAGCATTTATTGCATCAGCCAGTTTTGTATAATAGATGATGATGTTATAGTACCAAAGACTTGGTCACATGTCAGAATGAGATTTGAAAATTCTCTCTAATCAGAAGTTACTTCCTTAGCTTAAAAATATTTCTTTACCCTTTTATAAGCATTGTGTCATAAGTAGTATAGATTAAAGTTTAGCACATCAACAGTTAAGAGTAATGACATCTTAAACGTAATTCATTCTGATGTTTGGCAAGCACTAGTTATATCCTTAGGAGGAGCAAAATATTCTGTGTCATTCACCGATGACTTCTTTATGCGATGTTGATTCTATACAATTAAAGGAAAATTAAATGTGTTTCCAGTATTTAAAGTCTTCAAAGCATAGGTGGAACTTAAAACTTGAAAGAAGATCAAGTGCTTAAAAATTGACATTGGAGGAGAATATACTGGCAGAGAATTTGATGCATTTTATAAATAAGAAGGCATCAAAAGACAATTCACTACGGCATACACTTCATAATAAAATAGAGTGGCAGAGTAGATGAATAGAACTATACTCGAAATAACTAGAGCTATTTTAAGGACTGTAAGTCTGGCTAAATCATTCTGGGTAAAATTAGTCAGATACAGCCTGTTACATAATCAATCAATCTCCATCAATAGAGATTGATTTGAAGACACCAATAGAGATATGGATTGGTAAGGTAGCGGATTATTCTAATTTACATGCATTTGAAAGTCATGTATACGTGATATGCAATGCCCAAGAAGTTATTAAACTTATTCAAAATCTATAAAATGTATATTTTTGGGATTTGTTGATGGTGTAAAGGGTATCGCTTATGAGATTCCACAGCTCACAAGGTAGTTATCAGTAGAAATGTGATATTTGTAGAAGATAAACTGCAAAAAAAAAGAAGATGATGGAACAACAAAGGATAAATTAGAAACTACCACAGTGCAAGTAGAGGAAGAGTCAAAAGAAAAAGAAATTTTTGAATGAGCACCAGAGCACAATGAACAAGAACCAATTGAGCTAGATGAGTCACCTTTTAGATGATTGAATCAAGCTAGGTCAGCACCGATTTAGCATTCAGATTATCATATAGAGGGCAATGTTGCATACTGTCTTCTAATAAAGAAAGAAGTGCTATCAACTTTCTAAGAAGTAATGAACAGCTCTGACGCATCTCTATGGATGACAGCAATGTAAGAGAAAATTGAAGCTCTTCATAAGAAAATATGGGATCTTGTACTACTACCATATGGAAGGAAGGCTATTAGCAACAAATGGGTCTATAAGATCAAGCGAAATAGCGATGATCAAGTGGAGCGATATCGTGCCAAATTAGTAGTAAAAGGATATGCTCATAAAGAAGGTATTGATTTTAATAAATTATTTTCACCAGTTGTTAGACTCAACACTATTCGAATAGTCCTTACTATATGTGCTACATTTGATTTATATCTAGAGAAGTTAGATGTGAAGATTGTATTTCTTCAGTGTTATCTTGAGAAAAAAAAATTATATGCTTAAACTAGAAGGATTTGTAAAAGTAAGAAAAAAAAAACTTAGTTTGCAGGTTGAACAAATCTCTATACAGTCTTAAACAGGCATTGAGGTGTTGGTATAAGATATTTGATTCTTTCATATTGAGCCTTGGATATAATAGACTTAGTTTAAACCCTTGTGCATATTTCAAGAGGTTTAGTGATAATGAGTTCATTACCTTGTTGTTGTATGTTGATGACATATTAGTAGCAGGCTTTAACAAAGATCATGTAATAGAGTTAAAGGCTCAGACGGTTAGGGAATTTAACATGAAGGACTTGAGACCAGAAAACAAGATTCTAGGGATGCAAATTCACCGAGACAAAAGTAATAGGAAGATTTGGTTTTCCCAAAAGAATTACTTGAAGAAAATCTTACGACGCTTTAATATGTAAGATTGTAAGCCAATTTCGACCCCATTTCTTATTAATTTCAAATTATCCTCAAGTATGTGTCCTAGCAATGAAGTAGAGAATAAGGAGATGTGTCAAGTACTGTACGCATTAAAAGTGGGAAGCTTAATGTTTGCCATGATTTATACAATATTGGACATTACATAAGCAGTGGGATTAGTCAGTAGATTTACGAGTAATTTTGGTAAAGAGCATTGAAGTACTTTTAAGAGAATCCTAAGATATATTAAGGGTAATTCCGATGCTGCATTATATTATAAAGGATTAGATTAGTGTAGATTCTCATACGGATTAGATTAGTGTAGATTCTCCTACACTTGCCATCTTCATACTGCTTATTATAAAGGATTAGATTAGTGTAGATTCTCATATGGCCTGGTAAAAACTTAAGCAGTATGAAGATGGCAAGTGTAGATGAAAGAATGTGAAGACATGATTATTTTAATCAAGTCTTCAAGTGGGAGAAATGTTGTAGTTGGTGGCTACGGGCATTGACTAGCCGCCAACTTTGACCAGTCACCAAATTTAATCAATCGTCAGAATTGACCTGCTGCCAAATTTGACAAAAGAAGTTGAGTTTAAATTTAATACTATCATTTGCATAGGAGCCTTACCTCTCCTATAAATAAAGGATCTCATTCTTAGCTTCTATCATCCTAAAATTTAGAGAAAAATTCTTTAGTTATATATTTTCTCATGTTCTTTAATTTCTTTTTATTTGTTAATAAAAAAATGTGAGATTGAGGTGTATCTCTTATTTATAAGAGAGAGTAAAAATTATTCTCTCCTTATAATTAGAGAGAAGTTGTAATCTCATTTTCATAATAAAATTCTCTTATACTTACTTTATAATTTTTACCTCAATTTATTTTTAAAAAATTTATATAAAATTTATATGTTATTTTTTTTTTAATTTTAACATCTCTATTTTAAATTAAAATACTGATTCAAGTTATAATTCTCCATAACAGTCAACTTAAGAGTTACTTCTTTTGTAAGCAAGGTGTTTCGAAAGATTTGTTTATTGTGAACCGAGTGGCATTCGCGATTTGTTTTTGAATGGCGGCTGTTTTAAGTAACAAACAGTTCTCTTTTTGGTGAGCAATGGCTTTTGGACGGCTCATCTCTCTTTTTCGGCGATCTTTTTCTCCACAGCACTTTTTCTCCTTTTTCTGTTTTTTAGCATTTTTTATTATATATATTTTTTTTTGTTATTATCATACATTTGCTTTTTATTGCTACTATGCATGTCTTTGATTTTTAATTTACGCACGTTATTAGATTCGTTATATTGTTATGGCATTGTGCTTATTTTTGTTCGCTTTAGTTGATTTAGGGCTTTTTGTGGATTGTATAGTTATGATGACATATTGCACTGTTTTGATGAAATATGGGGTTATCTGTTTGGGTTGGTGGCAGTGAAGTGCCTAACCTAGTTTGTTCTGTGCGTATTTTGCATTGAGAGTGTTATTTGTGTGATGATGGAGTGTAATTTGGATTTTGCCAGTGAACTAATGGTAGTGAACTGTCATTGAGTATTTTCATTCTTAATTCTACATTTGTTGGTTTTTTGAAGCGTTTTTGTTATTTGAGTCAAGGAGACATTTGATATTCATTGTGTTTTTGGCACTTAATTTCGCATTCTTAATGTTGTAGTTTTGAGAATTTCTTAGGATAATGCTTGGTTGTTGGCCTTTGAGTGTTGGCTGTATTAGACAGAGAGAAGGCTTTGTAGATGCTTATTTTTCCTTTACTTTTGCCCATTGTTTGCTTTATTTTTACCCATTTGCAAGAAGTAGTATACGATTTTGGCTTTATTTTTGCCTACTTGCGAGTAGTAATATGAAGCAGTTTTAGTTTACTTATTCTTATTCTTGCTACCTCCTCTTTTTTTTTATATTGCGTTCATGATGAGTAGCAACAGTAAGAAATACACCATGCTTGACTTACCGGAGGGTGTGCACAAGTGCATTCTTGACTCTTCTATTCTATAGATTACACCAAAGGCGGGGGTTTGAGCAATGGTGAGATTTATATGTATGAGGACGAGTTGTCCGCCCTTTGCATTTCCCCTCCATCCTGCCATTCACTACCTTTTATACATACACTGTCTCCCCTTCACTACAGTAAATCTGAATTTCTTTAGAATACAGTCTGCCTGTCTGGACCTCTTTTTTACTTATCTCAATATGGCTCCTTCTCTTTGGGAGATTGTTACCTTTTTTCGTTTGAAAGGGACAGGCTACGATACTTTTCGTTTGGCCCTTATATTCAGAGTCTAATAACATTGCTGATATTCCCAAATCCAAAACTAATTGAAAGGATAAACCGGTCATTATTAGCGGGAAATTGTGCTGTAAGGAGATGAGGCAGTTTCACATTCCACAGTTATATGAGAATCATACAGGTAACTACTACTTTTCTTTTTCTTATCTTTGTACTTCATGTTGTATTTCATATTTTTGTTCTTTTCTCTCTTTCTTCTTCTTTTTTTTAATTGAAGTTCTTGTTTGTTTTAATTTTCAGTGAACTCCAGCCACTATCCTATCTTTGGTGACGATACTCTTCCATCTTTGAAAGAGAAATATAAGTCCTCAGTTTCTTTGGGCGAAGCTAGTCACCTGAGAAAATTCAATTAAAATTTCTACGGAGACCTTGTTGGGATGGATCCCTAAATGGTACACCCATACCCCAGCGCTACTGCCGAGTCAATTGCTGCTAGGTATGTACCTTGATTTTCTGGTGATTATTTTTAATTTCTTTAATTCTTAGTGTTTGAAGTAGAAATACACAAATAAGTAATATCGCTCAAGTAAATAATACGGGATAAGTAATTAAGGAATTATAGAGTTAGAAATAAAAGAAGAACACATAAAAATTTATATAATTAGGCAATTTGCTTATGTCCATAGCGGATAAAGATCACTCACTTTTATTATTAAATCACAAAGTACTCACAAAATATGCTTTTTACAAAACAAAACTCACAAAAAAAAAAAACTCTTGTAATTTAAGAATTTTCTCTCATTAAGAATCACAAAAAATGTTTAATCACAAAGATTTTTTAAGCTATCACAAAGATATGTCTACAAGCCAATGGAGAGCCTTTATATAAGGTTTAAGACGTCCTAAATTTACCCTAAATGTGTGAGAGTCGTATTAGGGAGTCCTGAAGTAAGTGAAAGACAAATTATATAGGCTGTAACCTTATTACATAATAGGAAAGTAACATACATAAGGAAATAATAATTTACATTAATAACATGTATATATGGTATGATGGTATAAAAGAATTATTCCTGAATCATTCCAGAATAATTCCTTAATACCCCCCACCCCACCCCACCCAAACTCAAGATGGTGCAGTAGAAGCAAGTTTGAGTTTGGAGACTAGAGCATGAAAACAGCGCGGAAGAAGAGATTTGGTAAAAATATCAACAGGTTGCTCCTCAGATGAGATAGAGTGGAGCATGATAGTGCCTTGAGAAATGTGTTGCCGAACAAAGTGACAATCTGTTTCAATATGTTTAGTCCGCTCATGAAAACTTCATTGTGGGCAATTTAAATAGCACTTTGATTGTCACAATAAAGAGGTGTAGCTCCAATATGAGAAATACCTATATCTTTAAGAAGCCAGCGGAGCCAGACAATTTCTTGGGTAGTATCTGCAAGAGCACGGTATTCAACTTCAGTACTCGAGCGAGCAACAGCTGTCTGTTTCTTACTTTTCCACAAAAGAAGAGAATCACCCAAGAAAAGACAAAATCTAGTAGTTGATCTACGATCCGTAGGATCACCCACCCAATCCGCATCAGTATAAGCTCGTAACACAAGAGAAGAGTGAGCCAAAAAATGGAGACCGTGAAAACGTGTACCTTTGAGATAACGTAAGATATGAAGAACTATTGCATAATGAGAGGTACGAGGAGCAGCCATAAACTGGCTCACAAGATGAACAGTATGAGTAATGTTTGGGCGAGTAACTATAAGGTAGACCAAACTACAAACCAATTGACGATAAAGGGTAACATCACTGAGAAGAGTACCATCAGAGGATTGGAGTTTGGCATTAGGCTCTAGAGGAGTGGAGGAAGTCTTACTATCTGTCAACCCAGCTTTAGCAAGTAGATCGGATGCATATTTAGCCCAAGAAAGATAATACCCAGTAGAGTCGGATAGTACTTCAAGGCCAAGAAAATAGCTAAGGTTGTCAAGATCTTTCATCTCAAAGTGTTGCTGAAGAAAGTTCTTGAGATTGGAAATACCAAGAAGATCATCACCCGTGATAATCATATCATCAACATAGATAAGTAGGAGAACACAACCTTGTGTTATCTTGCGAACAAAAAGAGTTGAGTCATAGGGACTAAACTGAAAACCATGCTGAAGAATAGTCCCACTAAACTTTGCAAACCATGCACGAGGAGCTTGTTTAAGACCATACAGAGTACGACGAAGTTTACAAACTTTGCCTGGAGGATGTGGATAACCGGAATGAGGCTTTATATACATATCTTCAGTGAAATCACCATTGAGGAAAGCATTTTTGACATCCATCTGAAATAGTGTCCAACCATGAACTGTAGCAACAACTAATAAACTTCGAACAGAAGTAAGTCTAGCAACTGGGGCAAAAGTTTTTTCATAATCAATTCCATATTCTTGGGTAAAGCCTTTGGCAACAAGGCAGGCTTTATAACACTCAATAGATCCATGAGATTTGGTCTTGATCTTATACACCCATTTACATCCAATGGCAGTTTTATTAGAAAGAAGAGAAACAAAATCCTAAGTATGCGACTTCTCAAGGGCCTGCAATTCTTCTGTCATTGCTTCCTGCCAAACAGGATTAGAACTAGCCTCGGAATATGATTGAGGCTCCTATTAAAGAAGGGTAGTAGAGAAACAGTGATAATCACGAAGTTTAATAGGAAGTTCTCTTACCCAAGATGAATGACGAAGAGAGAGTATAGAGAAGGCCTCAGGAATGTTGAGAGCAGATCTTTCAGACGAGGTAGGAGGCTTAGAAGCAGGCGTCGTTTCAGCAGAAATATCTGTATGAAACTCATAAGAAATATCTGTAGGTAAAGTATCGGGAAAAAGATCAACAGAATTATCTGTAAAAAATTGTAACATAGGAAGAGACACAGATTTAAAGTTAGATACAGAGGAAAACATCGTATACTCGAGAAAGACTATATGACGAGAAACACGAAGATGGTTAGATATAAGATCCCAACACCTATAACTTTTATGTTCTATCCCGTATCCCAAGAAGCAACATAATCGAATACGTGGCTCGAGTTTAGCATGCTCATGTTTTTGAAGTAGAACAAAACAAACACAACCAAATACTTTGAGGAGTTTATAATTAGGTAGAGTTCTATAAAGACGCTCATAAGATGACTTGTTCTCTATAACAGGAGAATGAATACGATTAATAGTAAAGACAGCGGTTAAAGCAGCTTCTCCTCAAAAATGTTCAGGACAAGAGGAATACATAAGAAGAGCACGAGTAGTATCTAAAATGTGTCTGTGTTTACGTTCAGCTCTCCCATTTTGCTGAGATGTACCAAGACAAGACCTTTGACATATAGTACCATGTCCCTGTAAAAGATTTAGAAAATTAGAATCTCTATACTCCATAGCATTATCAGTGCGGAAAACCTTAATAGGACATGAGAACTGAGTTTTAATCATCTGAGCAAAATCTCGGTAAATTTTAGTAAATTCGAATCGTTGTTTCATAAGGAACAACCAAGTATACCGAGAATATTCATCAACGAAGATCACAAAATATTTGGATCCTCCCATTGTAGGATTTGGAGAAGGACCCCATATATCAGAATATACAAGATCAAATGAAGCATGAGAGATAGTAGTACTATTATCAAAAGGTAAAGCTGGTTGTTTAGCTAAATGACATGTAAGGCAATCATCTTTATTATCAGAAACAATACCTAAGTGACCACTGGATACTAGAGATCGGATGCGATTGATTGATGCATGACCCAAACGAGAATGCCAAAGATGTAACAAAGGTACCGAAGAGGTAGATGCTGCAGACGAAGGATATAGAAAGGATAAATCTAAATAGATAAGTTCATACAGACGTCCAACCTTACGGCCTGTCCCAAGCGTCCGACCAGTCTTTGGATCCTGCACAAAACAACTTGAAGCAGTAAACAAGACATTAAGACCAAGTTCGCATAATTGACCAACAGATAAAAGATTTAAGGTAAGGTTAGGAATAAAAAAAGTGCCAGATACAGAAAGATTAGGGCAAGACACATGACCAATATGGTTAACTTTCATAAGAGAACCATTAGCAGTTTGAATAGATGGTAAATAGGAATTAAAAGTTTTAGAGGAGAAAATTGTAGAATCAGAAGTCATGTGATTATAACATGTAGAGTCAAAATACCAAGAAGACCTGAAATATTGGAAGAAGTAGAAATTAAGGGTTTACCAGAATTAAAAATGAGTAAACGGAGTAAAAATTCAAAGTTATTAAGGGAACGATTCACACTATCCTGTACAGTAGTAACAGCAGCTCCTGTAAAAGCCACACCTTGAGATGTTTCAGATATGTAGCATGGCTTAAATATAGTAAAACCAGCATAAGTATTATACTTATCCATAAATTCTATAAAAAAAAAAAAACCCTTTTTTTTTTTTACTAATGACAATCTAGTTCCTAAATTTGTACTAATTATAAGTAAACCCCCAAACTTTTAATAATTATAAATTAACCTCTTAAAATATAATAATTGCAAAATAGCCCCTGATTTCTTTAACAATTACAAAATGACCCTTAAAAATATTATAATTATAAAAATGCTCCAAAACTTTTGAAAATGGCAAAAAATGCCCAAAAGAATAAAAAATTACGATCTGACCTAAAAATACTGAAAAGTTTACAAACAGACCCTTAACAGAAACCAGTGAACTTCAAATGGCGCGTCTGGCTTGCTCCGACCTCCGATTGAGGTAAACTCAGCGGTGTTTAAACGGCTAGTGACTAAGGATTATTTTGGTTTGGGCGGTGTCGGTCACGGCACCATATAACGGCCGGGATCTGAAGTGAAAGAAATCGGCGGCAGTGAAGTTCCGGCGACACGTCCAGCGGTTTCCAACCTCGGATTGCAGCGTCGTCGACGGCACTGAATGGTCGGTGATGGGGGATTCGTTTGGTATGGGTGGTGTCGGTCATGTCACCGTAAAATGGTCGAGATTTGAAGTGACAATGGTCGGCGGCAGTGGCGTTCCAGCGGTGCTTCCGACGGTTTCTGATCTCGGATCGGCGCGTCGTCGACTACGTTGAAACAGCTGGAGGATTCTGAGTAATTGGAGATGGGCGGTAGCTAAGACGGCAAGATTTTAAAATTTTCTGACGACTTTTCAAAAAACTCCTGTAGATTCCATCGGATTTTAAAAACAAATTCTGGCAAATCTTTAGCTAAACAAAATGACAGTGAAAAAATCAAAACTCTGATACCATGTGAGAAAAATAAAAGAAAAGAAAATGACAATATAAATAATAAAGAGAAACTAAAAATCTGTAAAGACTACATTGTTACTGTAATTCTGTATATTACAAATGCTACATAGATAGCCTTTATATAGGCTTTAGGTTAATATAAATAAGGAACATAAATATATATAAGGAAACTAAATATAACCTATTAATTATAAAATATATATAGTAAGAATCAATTATCTTAATTTCTTTACATATTTAACATTTACAAAAGAAAGGAAAATGTCAAAGAGAGGAACCCTCCCTTCAACACTCTACTAAGTCTATTGAAAAAATATCCTAAAAAGTCCTTCCTTACGTTGTCACTTTAGTAACCCGCCATGCTCTTCGACTTTACGTAGCGCCCAGCCATACCACCTAGCTCGACAGCATATAATGCAAATGGAAAGTCACTATTTTACCTCAATATGTCTGTGAGAAAAAAGAAAAGAAAAAAAAAATGACAACAAAAATAATAAAGAGAAACTAAAAATCTTTAATAACTACATTGTTACTGTAATTCTGTGTATTACAAATGCTACATAAATAGCCTTTATATAGGCTTTAGGTTAATATAAATAAGGAACATAAATATATATAAGGAAACTAAATATAACCCATTAATTATAAAATATATATAATAAGAATCAATTATCTTAATTTCTTTACATATTTAACATCCCCCCTCAAACTTAAGATGTAAAAACTTGAGTTTGGAAAAGACCATTCTTGATTGTAATGGTGTTTGTTAAGATACAACCGTTGTTGGTAAATGATAACCCTTGTTGGAGAGAGATAACCCTTGTAAAAGAGAGGCAATGTTGTTGTAGAGTGACAATGTTGTTGTAGAATGACAATGTTGTCAAAGTAACAATCACGTCGAGAAAATCAACCACTGCGATTGCAAGCACGTTGATAGAGAAAATAAGAAATCAATCACTGCGATTGCAAACGCGTTGATAAGGAGACAGAAAATCAACCGTTGCGAGTGTAAGTGCATTGAAAAATTCTATATTAAAAAAGATAAAAAAAAATAACGGAAACTAACTCTTAAAAATGGCCAAAAAACTCTGAGAATGATCGTAACTTGACTTTAATACAATGTGAGAAATATAAAAAGAATATATTTCATTATGTATTGTAAAACTGTACAATAAAGTCTTTATATAGGCTGTAATCTTATTACATAATAGAAAAATAATATATATAAAAAAATAATAATTTATATTAATAACATATATATATATATATATATGATAAGAGGGTATAAAATAATCATTCTAAAATAATTTTAAAATTATTTCTTAATAAAAAAAATTTATTTTAACTTTTTTGGACATCTTTCTTTTACGAGGAAGAAATCGACTCCTAAAGTAAATCCCTTTGCAAAGATCCATGAGGCTAGGTTCGCCAGGAAAGCCTAGCTCGATACTGCTGGTAATGGAGTTAGAGCAAGTTCCATGCCACAGGCAACTCCATCATTGGATGATACTGTCGTGGCTTCTGATGCTAATTTGGCTAATGCTGGTGTGACAACGTCTCATGCTGTGGCCTTTTTAGGTACTTTATGATTTTATTTCTTCTTTTTCCGTTGTTCACTAATATGCTTATTTTTGTGTTTCAGACAAAATTTATAAAAAATTCCCTTTAAAGAGGAAATCTCCTTATTCTATTTCTGCAGTTTCTTCTGATTTTTGTAAGAAGAAATTTAGGCGTACCTTTTTCTCTTCGCCTGACACTTTCATAAAGGCGAAGTTGTAAAAAAATTAAATGCCAAAGGTTTTTTTTTAATCTTTTTAATTTTATTTATTGTAATTTTTTTTATTTAAAAGATTATATGTGTATATTTTATTTATTATTTATTATATATATATTTTAGATATTATCATAAATACTTTTTAAGTATGGTCTAATTTTTTTAATACCTTTAATTTTTAGAAATAAGTAATACTATTCAATCGTTAAAGTATTTTTTATTAAATTTAACTTTAAAAAAGATAATATTGACATTTCAAGTTTAAATCTCCTTTATTCACTGTTAAAACACTCTTTATTTTATGTCCAAACACTCGTATTCTTATATTCAAACACTATTATTTTTATATTCAAACACCATTTAAAAACTCTAAAAAATTTCTTTTTTTTAATTTTTTAAAATTTCCTTTTTTTAATTATAAATATTAAGCCTTAAAAGCAATCTTAGCATTTCCCCTAACGAATCCAAACTTGGCCATCAACCCTAACTTATTTTCTTTAGCATTTTCAAAAATAATCAATCAAAGATGATTATGGGTTGATGCCGCAGTAGCTGCGCTTAGAAGACTATCGACATCTTAATGCAGCGATGCTATCTCTACCGAGCTTTTGGGTGGTGGCCGACATCTCTGTGTTGTGATGTGATCTCCACGAGCTTTTAGGCAGCAGTCGACATCTCAGTGTTTCAGCATGTACCACCACAAAAGCAATCTCCTCCGAGCTTCTTGGTCGTGGTCGACATTAAGGTTACACACGTGAATATGTGTGTGAGAGATCGATTATGTAGTGTGATTGTTAGAGAATGAAGGAGATCGCAACGGAGGCAAGTCAAAATTATGTTCGCAAAGGTTGTGGAGGTCAGAGAAGAAGTCGATGTTTAGTAAATGTGGTCGGAGTGAGAGTGGACGAAGAAAGATGTAGTGAACAGTGATGTTAATGCTGTAAATGATGGTTGAAGTTTACAACTTTGTGATGGGTGTTGGGATTTGTACTTATGTGCTATCCCTTTATGTATAAATATTTGTTTTATATTTATACTAATATTACAATTTCATTAAATTGTTAATTATATTTTATATATGGTAAGATGTTTGTAATGTTTCTTACATTGTATGATCTGAACGAGTTCAGATCTGATCTAAAAAAGACTTTAGATCAGTGCTAAAAATTAGCAACGCTGAGAGTTATAAATACTAAGAGTTAGTACTGATACGCGTTATCAAGTTATAAGAGTCAACAATATCTAAAGAGTTAGAGTCTTGTCTGAAATGGGACAAAGACCTGAGAATATATTATTAATGACGTAGGTGCAAATGGTGTTAGAAAATGTCATTATGCAAATATATTCTCAAATATTATGTTCCTAATCTATTTTCGTTGATACTAGTCTATCAATAAAAATCTTAATAAATATATAAATCAGTATATGTCTATATCTGGATGATTCAGATGGTTAGTTTATCAGACCATGAGTTTAGTAGAAGCTCGTATAAAGATACTCGTATTCAGTAAGGACTGAATACTGAACAGACTCATGAAGACCTCCAATAGACATCTCATAAAACCGTCAATTGAGGGTCTTTCGAATTGATTAGTATTCGTGATCCTTTGACTTGAGCGCTACGGTGGGCTTGTAAGTGATCCGTTATACTTTGATTTTACACATGTCAGAAACCTTTCATGGTCTGACCGTTGGGTGTCACTAGATATGGTCTAATGCTCATGAAGTTTGGTGTACGTAGATATGTGATCCATCAACTCATTTGGGAGAGTAATTTATCCTAATGCTCCAAGATTGTATTTCAAAACGTATTTTGGCTATAAGTAGTAAAAAGTGAAAAAAAGCTTTTCCTAGGGATAAATAATATAGCAAAAGTGTTTGCAGATAATATTTATTGAAATACAAATCTGGAGATAAGTTTATGGTTAAACATATGGAGATTTGACAATGTTGATCTATATCTTCGCTCTACCCAGATATGTTATAACCTCAACTTCTGTCTAACGTGCTACTTTGTAATATTTGTAACGTGTGTGTGAGGCATTGTTCATAGACGTATGGAGGAGTTTCACGTGACAATTTAAGCGTATACCTAGAGAGTTTCACAATATAAAATGTACTCATTGTGCACTAGGGCAGCATTATGAATTGAATTGTTCCATCCTAGAAATTTCAAAAAACCGAAAATATATTTCAGAGTTCCTCAAGTTGTGCACTTGTTTAAACTTAAAGGTTAAGTACATCATTTAATTAGTTGACACTTAATTAGTTGACAAGAGTTGTTAACTAATTAAATGTTAACAAGTGGCACAATTATGTTCCATGAATTGTTCACCATGAATTCACTCAGTAACCATGTTAATAAAATCAAATAAGATAAAAATTAATTATTCAAATAGTTTTTAAATAATTAAATAAATATTATTTAATTAAATAAAATATTTTTTTATTTATTTGTTATTTTATTGTTAAATAGAAGACATACCTAATTTGAAACATATAAATTAAATGGTGGAGCACAATTTGTAGAAATCAATGGCCATATGTTTTAGACCATTAAAAATGGCCACTAAAAATTGTTTTTGTTAGTTAGCCACTTAACCTAATTTAGTGCTTAGAGCACCAAAAATGGATAAAATTTAATTTTAATCAACAAGAGAGAATAAAAAATGTGGGGTGTTAGAGGGATTGAAAGAGAGTTTTATTTTGGAGAGTTTTTCTTAGAACAAAGGGTTGCGAGAAAGACTATAGAGAAAGAAAAATCAATTATTCTTATTTTTCTTTCAAGAAACAAAAATATGTTACTGAAAATTCAGTTGCTGCTATTGTAACTTCACAATCCCACTGAATTGTTGTGAATTAAAATTGTACAATAATTCACTTCAAGGTAAGCTCAAGGTTGGAGTCAGGAAGAATCCAAAATTAAAATCTTCACCGAAGTTCTTCAAATGTATATTTCTATAATCTTAAGTTGTTAATGATTTAATTTACATGTGTATATGTTGATTTTATGCTTAATTTCGTTGTGCAATCGTGTATATGATACATGTATTTAGTTTTCTCAACGTGTACATAATCACATGCATACACCATAAAATGTGTTAACAATGGGATCAAGGTAATCAAGTAGATTATTTGTCTACAGATTGTTTTGGCTGTGAATCTCTTGTTGTTTGCAATGTTTAGGCAATTGGTGATAGTAATGGTAGTGGTGACATTCTTGATGTGAAAGTTTTTGAGTTATTGTTTGGTGGACATTAAGGTAGGATTCTTATGGGTAAAGAATTATAGATAAAGGGTAGTGAGTCATGTAAAGGAGCTTGTGAAAATGGTGGTTTGGATTTTACTAATTGTTTGAGGGTTTGGTGAGCTCAGTGGGAAAATTACAGGTCTAGGGAAAAAAAAGAATAGAAGGAAAGAACCAGATGATAGACGACAGACAAGAAGAATATTGGTGAAGAAATTTGTTTTATTTTATTTTCTTATGCAGTAATTATATTATTAATTTTAAAAAACTAATAAATAAATAAAATTGGCCACTATTAGTCAACCTTTTTCTTAATTTTTTATTTAATTATATATTTTAATGTTAAAAAAAGATATTATTAATTTATTATTGAAATTTTAAATTTTTTATGGGGAATTGTACAAAGACATTTCATTACTTTTTAGTTTATAAATAAAATTTGATCATTCATACAATTCTGTTAATTTTAACGGAATATTTTTTAACGGTTAGGCATTACTGCCTATTTTTTAAAGTTAGGAGTATCGATGAAATTAAGCATAAACTCAAAGGTGTTCATGATAATATTCTTATTTTTTTACTTTTTATTTTTATCTGTAGATTCAAATGCAGGCTCTTAAGGTGAGCAAGTACATTCTAGTATTTAGAGTAAGCTTGTTTCTTTAGCGAGTATTATTCCATCTACGTGTATTGCTACTTATGCGAGTACTATTGCTCATGCAAGTACCAGTATTCCTGCTGCTAGTTCTACCATTCCTGTGAGTACTACTACTTCGCTAAAGAGAAGCAGTTGGTGGATGATGTGACCTTTAGCACTCGTAAATTTCAAGGTCAAAGATCTTGAGCTTGCTGCGTGGCAAAGTTATTAAAAACTTCTTACTATAAAGAAAGTTCAAGTCTTACAACTTAAAGACAGCCATCTTGAGAAAAGTTTACTGTTATTAACATTTTACTTTTGCATCTTTCACTAAAGGGTATGAAAAGGGTTGGGATACCATGATCAAAGTGTAGATGCGCAAGGTAAATTTCACTATTAAACCTAGTTGTCCCTTGATGATAACGATCTTGCTAGTGACATGATTAATATCTTTGATTTAGAGTATGATGAATGTGATATCTCACCCATCTGGGATGTTGCTTCTACTAATGCCTCAACTCCCGAGACAGTGGTTAGTAGTATTTTTTGAATTTATTCTTTATTCTATTTTTATCTTATTCTGTATTTATCTCACTACATTTTTTTCATAGCATTTATCTTATTTTATTCTTTATTTTCTTTTTAGGATTCCAAAAATCAAAGAAAGAGTTATGTTCCTAAAGATGTGTCTACTTTAACTTCTTCACTTAAGGATGCTTGATTTCACACCCTTTGTTTTCAATACATACATTATATATTTTGACTTGTACTTGGTCGTTGATACTTTTTATAGATGTTTATTTGATGTAGGTACTTAGGTATAATTTAGTTTTTGAAAATCAAAGAAAGAGTTCTGTCCTTTAAGATATGCCTGCTGCAACTTCTTCACCTAAGGATGCCTGATTTCACACCCTTTGTTTTCTACACACACATTATATATTTCGACTTGTACTTGGTCATTATACTTTTTATGGATGTTCATTTGTTGTGGATACTTGGGTATAATTTAGTTTTTTTTAAAGGTTTTTTTTTTTGCAACTGCTTGAATGACATGAAAGTTATTACATATGATGATGTATTTTATGAGCTTTGTGACGTTATAGGCTCACGTTTTAAGTTTACTTAAAGTGTATTGATCTATTTTTAGGCACACTTTTGGATATATTAACCTGTTTTAGGTCCGTTTTGGGATATATATATATATATATATACACACCAATTTTAGGCATACATTGAGGTTTATAGGCCCATTTTAGGTTTATTTTACGATGTATGGACCTGTGTTTAGGCATATTTTGAGGATATATATTATATACTTTTGATTGTATGTATATATATATATATATATATTTCATACTATACTTTACCTTTTTTAGGCATGTTTGTTTATTTGTTGCTTTGTATAGAATTATTGATATTTAATCTTTTCATGGTTTGTTTATGACAATTTTATCTCAAGTTAATTGGTCATAAATGACAATAATTTTATCTTTGTGAGATTACCATTAGTACGTTATAATGGCTTTGCTTATATATTCAAAGAAAGCAATATTTGTTATAATTTTCTTTTCCTTCTTGACTTTTTACAAAAAAAGGCTTTCTTGTTATTTGAAAGCCTTTTTTATTTAATTTGTATGACTTATTTAATTTATTTTCAAAAAATATATAAATTGTACGACATATGTTAGTTGTCTTCTTAACTCGTACGACTTATTTAGTCATCTTTTTAAATATGAATATTGCAAAATACGTTTGTCGTCTTTTTAAATATGAATATATGTGACATATGCTTGTCATCTTTTTTATTTGGGCAATTTATTCAGTCGTCTTTTACAAAAATTTTGTGATTTGCATTTTTTTTTATAATCCACTTTCTTTTGTATATTTTTGGTAACTCACATGTTGTGACATCTCGCGTATCTTGAAAACTTGTGTGCAATTGGTTTTCTTTGCTAGACAACTTTTTCATGTATTTTTTTATGAATAAAAATATATACTTCTTTTTATAAGTAAAATAGGGATAAAAAGATAACAAGCTTTGTGATAGCTTTGAGATAGTGGAGATCATGCCTTTGCTTTGCATGAAGATACTAGTTCTTCATTTATACATGTAATATCTTTTTAGATGAATAGAATTCTATGGCTTGAGTACTTCTTTTCCTTCAATGCTCATTAATCTATAAGCACATTTTCCAACCACTGCCTTAATATGGTGAGGCCTTCCCAATTTGGGGCAAACTTACCAGCATTCAGCTCTCTAGTATTTTTCCATCACCTTTCTCCTAACCCAGTTGCCTTGGTTGAATTGCCTTAGTCTTATAGACTTTTATCTTTGTCTCTACAATTGTTGTTGGTAAGCTGTCATTCTGATGGTTGTGACTTCTCATACTTCGTCAACTAAGTCGATATTTACAACTAACTATTGTTCATTAATAGTTTAGTTCTCAGCAATTTTTGATCTCAGTGTGGGTAGCCCTACTTTTGTAAGAATCACTTATTCACTTTTATAAGTCATAGTAAATAGGGTTTCATTGGTAGCTTTTCTTTTGGTTGTCTGGTAGGCCTATAAAACTATGGGGAGTTCTTCTAACCATTCCTCTTTCTTTCCTTACAACTTTTTCTTTAAAATGGAGAATATGGTTTTGTTAGTTGATTATGCTTGACTGTTTCTATTCAGGTATCTACTGGAGGAAAACTTATAGGTAATTTTCATCATTTGGTACAACTCTATCATTAATTGGTTAATAAACTGCTTCTCATTATCTGATACGATGACTCGAGGAATGTCAAATTAGTAGATGAAATTATGATAACTCCACTTTCTTTTAGGTGACATTCACATATACCGCTGCTTCTACCCATTTTGTAAAGCAATCTATGGTGAGTAACATATATTTCTTTCCTCCTTTTGCCTTAAGTAGTGGCCTCATGATGTCTAGTCCTTGTTATGCCAAAGGCTCACAATTAAATAAAGCACTTTTGCTGATTGATGCAAGGTATGTGCATATATTTGACATTGATGGCACTTTATGACAAATGCTTTTGAATTAACAATTATGTATAGCCAGAAATATCCCATGACATTATTCTGTGGGTCATGGATCTTACTCCTGCATGATTACCATAAATTGCTTCATGTATTTCTTCAAGAATTACCTTAGCTTGCCTTGGGGCAACACATCTTAAGTAAGGGTCATTCAGCGAATTGTTTTATAACTATTCATTTATTATGAAAATTTTCAAAGCTCAAACTTTTATCTTGTGAGCTTCGTTAGCATCTTTGGACAATTTTTGTGAAGTAAGATATCTTATAAAAGGGGGTCAACTAAATGTCCTCATTTTCTTTGTTCGATATTGGGATTATACAGAAGCTAGATCTTTCTTTAAGAGTTCCTTCTTCATTCATATGAGATGCTTTATTTGATAACTTATCTGCTTGCTCATTAGCTTCTCATGGAACTTGAATAAGTCAAAGAGCTAAAACATTCTTATGCGTTCTCGCATATTTTCTAAGTAAAGCCTCATCCTTTCATATTTGGCTTTATATTCCCTAAGGAATTATTTTGCTACTAGTTGAGAATCTATCATAAGCTAGGTCTTTTTCACATGCAATTTCAGTGCCATTAGCATCTCATTGATTTTCATACTTTGCTTCATTATTCGATGATTGGTATTCAAGTTGCAGGGCTTTCTCTATAACATGCTTTTTAGTTGTTATTATCTGAACATCGATTCTAGTACCAAATTAAATTATCCATCAACAAAGACTTACCTCGTGATTTGATCAATCTTAGTTTCTTCCTTACGTAAAGTCAGTATCTCATCATGGCTTATCTTAAACTTAAATAAGAAGTCTACTGTAACTTTCCCCTTCTTTGTGATTCTTAGTTTATACTTTCTCAAGAGTACTTAACTGCATCACCCATTTGGCTATTCGCCCAATCGAGTCTGGTTGCGAAAAAATTGTTCTGATCGAATTAGATGTTATGATGATTACTTTATAGGCTTCAAAGTCATGTTTTAACTTTTCTGTTACATGTGACAAAGTGAGTATCAACTTTTCAATTCTGGTGTAACAGACTTCAGCGCTTACCAGAGTTCTACTGCATGATAAATTAGGTGGTGCTAATTCTTTCTTTCAACAAACAAGGCAATACTTATTGTGACATCACAAACAAGGCTGCCAGATACTTCTTTAGATCCTAGTAGGCTTTCAATTACTCAAGCCCCCATTCGCCACTTCAAAATTTCTTGATGATGTCGAAGAAAAGCTTACATCAATCCAACATCTTGGATATGAATCTGTTTGATGTTGCCATTTTCCTTGTTAGCATTTGGGCTTCTTTGGCATTCACTTGTTCTTTCATCTCTTAGAGATCTTTGATATAAGCAAGGTTGGCTTCGCTTCCATGTTGACCAACCAAGTGCCCTAGAAAGGTTGCTGAAGTGGATTCAAACACACATTTTGTCGGGTTGAGCCTCATCTTGTAATTTTTCAGTGTATCAAACACTTTTTATAAGTGCGAAAAGTGATCTTCTCTTTTATTGCTCTTGACGACCATATCATCAATAAAAATTTCTATAGTTTGACATAGCATTTTCTTGAATATCTAGGTCATTAATCACTGGTAAGTGGCTCCAGCATTCTTCAGGCCAAAAAGCATGACCTTGTAACAATATGTCCCTCTTTCAGTAGTAAAGGCTGTCTTTTTTTTGTCAGTTGGGTTTATAGGTATTTGATTGTATCCTAAATATGCATCAAAGAAGGTCATCATCTCGTACCTAGTATTTGTGTCAACCATTTGATTGATCTTTAGAAGAAGGAATGGGTTATTGGGCAAGTACTATTCATCATCTTGTATGTCAGGCGTTTTGACCCTACTAATACTATTTCAATGCCTTTAAAAGTAATTGCTATTGATTTGCTCACGACAATCTCTATTTCTTACAAGCCTATATTTTGAAAAGTGTTCCAAGATATAATATCCGCATTACGTCCACTATTAATCAGGACTTTTGAGATGGAGTAGTTGGATATTTGTAGATTAATCACTAGTGGATCATTACATGGGTAGACAATGCCTAGTAAATCTTTGTCTGAGAACTCAATATAATTAGAGCCACTCGTTGCTACTTGATAGATAGACATGACTGCAGCTACTGGTAATAGTACTTCATTCACCTGTCTAACCTGGGCGAGCTTTCTTTCTTCATGTCTCTTTTCATTCTTGGCGAGTTTTCATCATCAGACCTACCATTGATAGTAAGAGTTTTCAACTATTGAAAGACTTCATCTACTGCTTCTTCAAAGTTTCTTTGAGGAGATGCTTGCATATTGGTCTTTACTGCTTCTTTGAAAGCTTTAAACAATCTTTCTATGATGGTGTCACCTTTGCATTTATCAATGTCTTTTTCACAATTGTCATTTAAATGAGCATCCTTGTCATTATTAGGACTTCCATGTATGCACAGCGTATTTACTGGCGGAGAAGTTATGATTTTCGCCTCTCTAGGAGCAATATTAAGAGTGAAAATGCTTTGCCACTCATTATCGTGACTATTTAATAGGGAAGATGCTTCACTTATAAGAATATTCTTAGCTAAAACACCTCTGCATGCCAAATCTTCAATTTTTCTTCTCAATGTTCTGCATTTCACTTGTATTATGCCCATGTTCATTATGATACAAGAACCTTTTAGTTTTATCTCACTAATCGGCTAGGGTTATTATTGGTGGCAAATTGCGAAATAATCCTCTATGCTTATTGTCCATTTAGATATTCTTTACAGGAGTATAGAAGGGCAACTCAGGTGTTTGTAGAGTATTAAAGCTTGATCTGCTTCTGCGACTTCTAAGTGAACGGGGAGATCTTGCCCTCATTCTGTAATCTGATCTAGTTTTAGGCTACTACTCTTGGGCCTAAAAGAGAATATATTGAGTCACAATATTTAATGTCATCCAGCGACTTCTGGTCAATTGATCTTCCTTTATGCAAATAAAATACTATACATAATGGAAGGACTTTTTAATGCTTCTAAAAGGTTATCACAGAAGATCTTCATATATTAGAGTATCTAGTAGCAACCCTTTAAGGAATACAATTAAAGGAGAGGCATCATCAGGGTTCTTAATATGCATATTCATCTCTTTGAAACGCCTAACAAAGTCTTTCAATGTTTTCTTGGGTCTTTGCTGCATAATAGCTAAGTCAAACATGTTGATCTACTAGTGGTGAGTTGTTTGGAAGTGGCTGACGAACAACTTTCAGAGGCTACTGATGTACTTGATTAATCTTAAGGGCAGATTCTGGGACCACATTATGGCAATGCCTGTCAATATGAGAGAAAACAACTTGCACTTGAGCGCATCATTGTAGTCTTTAAGAGATACAATCTTCTTGAACGAGTACACATAGCATTGGATCAATATTACCTTCATAGGTTCTAAAGTGAGGCGTATGAAAGTTGAGTGCCTTCTTTTGACTTTCAATCTCTTCTATGAATGAGGATTCTTGCAACTTCCAAGTGAAAAATGAGTAAAATGCATTGGAGGCATAAATTTGATGATTTTGTAATGTTCATCGAATATCTCTTACACACGAGCTTTTAGTGCTTTCTCTAGTAAGCAAGTTGCGAAAGATGGTTGGGCAGTTGTTGTAGTAGAGATGGTTAATGTGATTGTAGTTGGAAGGACTTGCGGTGATGTGTTGCGAACTGACAACTTTATTGTGAAAGGACCTTTAGGTTATTGTACTGCCTACAAGTTCAAGCTTGGATGTCTCACTGGTTGAGCTATTGTGGTAGCATCACCAAAGGTGGTATGTGTTGTTGCAAAGTTGGGTCGTCATTGTGCAGAATGTTGACACTTTCGAGGGACTCACGATGTTGTGTCAGTTTGACTCGCAGCTTCTCATTTTTCTTTAGAACTTCTTGTAGGTAGCTTTGCTATTGTACAAAGGCTTTAGAGAATTGCTTCATCTGTAAAGCTTATACGTCGAGCTTTTGTTACATTGACGACACTCAGTTAACGACTTGTGGTGAAGTTGCTCGTTGTACTGTGTTTGGGGGGAGCTATGAATTGTTAACTATAAATATCTTCTTGATTCTCAAAGGTTGGTTCATGTTGTTGAAACGATATTTCATTGGTTTTGGAAGATGTGCGAGTTTGGTGCTTATCTATTTTGTGTTTTCACTATTTGTTTTGAGATTTTTTAGGAAGGAGTAAACAATAACCTAAAATGTTAATATCTTAACAAAGATAATATTGCTTGCATTAATTTTTTGAAATTCGTGCTTTATGATAAAAAAAAACATATATCGACTATTTAGATAAACTTAAAAGTAATTACTCACGTCAATAATGACTTGCTTATTATTTATATGTACCGAGTACATTTAATATGTAAAATGTGTAGAATACAAGGGAAATTGAATAAAAGGTTAATTTCATAACCAAATTCGTGAGTCGTTCAAATTCTTGCAAAGTTGTTTTAGATTATTATACATCATGGGTTAACGTGCACTGCAAGTTGGCATATTTGAGGTTGATGAAGATCTTTTACTATAAAACCTTAATCTCAATATAATATATAGTTAATTTATTTTATCATAATAAAATCATAAATTAGTTGAGAGATAAAGAAATAACAATTGTTTTTTATGTAAGCATTGCGCAAACACGATTAAATATAGAATTAATCTCATAAATAATATTAATTTAATGCTATAAAATAAAGAAAATTATTGGGAATAATTGTGATAACTCACCAAAATAATACCATGATCAATGGATGATGACCACATGTTGGCCGAAAAAATAATGATAAAATCAAGTCATGAAATAAATAATTTATGCTCATGATCTTAATGAAATATGTCAACATATATTTATGAAATTAAATAAATGTCGATTATATGACTTAATAATATTTAGTGATTCATCATGATCAAATATAGCTATAAGGTTGACATTTGAATCAAAGGAATAATTGCAAGTAATTTACAAATAAAACATTTTAATTATAAAAATAATAATTAAATAATAGGTGAATTTTTATTAATTGATTAATGACTATAATGCATGATTTTTTATGATAATCAAGGACAAATAATAATGATTAAATAAAGCATTGGACAATATAATAAATAAACTAATTAAAGTATTGATATTCTTATTAATTTTAGAATAATATAGTGATAACAAATATAATGAATAATAAATAAAATAACAATAATAAATATGATACTTGTTTATAAAAATCGACTCGATGTATTAAAGTTTATGAAATATGTATAATGAAATGAATGATGAATAAGACAATAATAAAATAATGACTTATATAATTCGGTTCAATAACTTGTCTTATAAGCATTATTATATTTTTACCTTAAAATAAATACTTTTTAGATATAAATATTTAATAAGATAGTACACATATCAATAAAAAATATTGATAAATCGTTATAAATATTAATAATTTAAATTTAAAAAATAATAAAATAATAAATCAAAATTTTTAAGCAATAATGAGATACAAGTGGGTTAAGATAATTTCATTTTTCTAAATATATGAGCTCCACGCTTTCTTTTTCTTTGTCATAATTAAAATAACAAAATAAAAGAGTTAAATCACATCATTTTTTTATGTTTTTTCTTCTCTTTATTTTTTAATAAAATAATATTAAAAGGAGCATTGAAAAGTAACGTAATAATTAGCCAAAATGGCTCTTACGTAAAATATCTATCTTTTTTTTATAGTAAAAATTAAAGTGATACATTACATCATCATTTTATGTGCCTATTGAAATATTTTAATCAGAATAAAACCAAAATTAAAAGATGTCATTTGATGATCAAAGCATCTTATCATAGGCGTGTGATCAACATGCAATGGTCATGATGCTGACATAAAATTAAAGATCAAAGATTAATGCATCCATACCATGTGATTTTGTTATAATCAAATCTGTTGCATGATCACTCATACCAACCAATCAAGTTCTTAATCATATGATTAAAATCATGTGATTTATGCAAAATCAGTTCAAGCCATATCACAAATGTTCATTAGTTTATATGATTAACAAGGCATAATCATAACCGTCGATTACGATCATGAGACTGTAAAAAATATATCATGGCAAGGTGATTAATGATTGATGATCTTATCATTAGTATTCAGAATAGATCATGACCGTCGGTCTTCGTTGAATAATGATCAGCTTTTCATATATCTAGCCATCCCTACTTGTTCACAAATCAAATGATCAATGATTAATGATCAGAGCCATGTGATTATGATCGTGTGGCTAAGAAATGCAAGATCAAATAACTTCTAAAACAGTTCATGATTGATTAATAGTACAATGATCATGGCCGTCGAAATTGTCCATAATTGATCATAGATCAGATAATTAATGGCTCATGATCTTGTTCACAAAACCGAGGAAGGATTGATCATATAGATCAGGACCTATAAGTTCAGATCCGGATGAAGTCTGGCCGTTATATCAGATTATGGTTACAAGCTTTTAACCATGTGATTTTGATCATTGTGATGATCATTTATCTTAAGCCAAACAAATCCCGAAATAATTTCATGATTGTATCACATCTTTCAAGCAAATGAAGTAAAATAATAATAATTTTCGAAATTGAACAACCAATTGCTTGGATGAGGAAGCACTCAGTGCACGTTTTCCAAATCAAAACAAAGAGCGCATTGAAAGTAATAAACTAATATTTCATATTTGCTTATTCTTGCAACAAATCCCAAAGATAGAAGTAATTATCCATCAAAGATCCAGCAAGCATGAAATGATAGAACAGTATTATAATAGCATGAAATTATAAACTGTATTATAATAGCATGAAATGATTGTTTACTATTGCTTCTTGGAAATTGAAATTCTTATTAAGCCAAAATCAATTCGGCAATTCAGTGTTTAGGAACTTAGATGAGACAGAAATGTAATTAAATACTTAGAATCTTAGAAATCTAAGATTTTAGGTAAAACATACCAATTTTGTACTTCGAAATTAAGATCGTCCATTTAATTTGTGGTGCGATTCCCACTAACAGCGTCAAATGGAGTGTCATTGAACTCCATTGATTTAATGATCTCAAAGTATATTGATATTTTTATAGAGAGAAGAGAATTTAGATTTTTAAGGAGAAATTTCGTACGATAATATATTTTGTTCTTGAATTTAGCTCTTGTGAACCTTTTTTATAGTGAAATGAGAACTCACGAGTAAGGATATTACAATAATGCTCTTAATTAGCCTTTTATGTCTTTAACTAGCTTTATACAAAATATATTTATTAAATTATCCATTAAATAATTTATGGCTCCTACAAAATACTAAAGATGTAATTTGAGTACACAAATGAGAAACGTGTACAAAAAACTCAACATGGGTAGATGCATATTGTAGTAATTCGCATAGAAGTAGGATATTGAGACAACAGTAGAATAATAGGTTAACTACAGTAAAGATTGACTGTAATGAATCTACCAAGATATCCATATTCTTTTGAAGTTTTAAAAATATCTGAGAACAAGAATTTTTTTTTTTCTTTTGATAAATGAGAAACAAGAATATTATCCACAACAGAAGCAAAATAACCCAAAGTTTTCAAATTTCATACTAGAAAATTTCTGCAATAGGTTCCAAAAAGATAACCTTGGCAAAAAATTTAGAGAAGGCAGCAAATCTGCCTAAGAATTAGAAGTCTTGGTACTGAAACTTGAATGAAATTTGCTGAAATAGTAGACGGAACATGCATCCAAGTATCAAATATTTGATGAAAAACCCGATCACCATGACCAACAAGAACAACCTTGAAGGATAAGGTGAACCAATGGTTTTCAGTATTTTCAACTAATCCGGAAAATCTCCAATACACTCCCCAAAGGTCATCTTTATCCATGAGAAGAGAAGATAGGAAAAGAAAAGAAAAGAGCGAAAGAATGACTGAAGAAAAAAACTGAGAACAAGAACCAAAAAAAATTAATGTTTTAAGTCATCCACTTAAAAGAGTTTTTTTTTAAAAAAAAAAAACAGATATTATATCATTAATTAAAAATTAAGATATTAAATCTTAGGACATGCTGATATATAATCAAAAGATGACAACACAATATATCATATATTGATTTATATATAAACCTAAATAATCTCTTATAAAAAAAAGATAAAATTTAACCCTATATTACAGACCAAATAACCTTTATATAGAATGGACAAAACACCTATCACATAAGAAAGGCAATACAAAATATATCATTATATAAATTTTACATGCTCATTATTTTGAACAATAACCTATGCAAGGCCTTAATCGAAACCAATATCAAAAACTAACATTAGTATGTCGAAGAGGCTTGAGTGCCACCATAGATTATTTCGCCACCGAGTTTAGTGCTAAACGGTTGCCATTGTGTAGTATTTTGTTCGTGAAACAGCGGCTTTTGCTTGGCGGTGGATGGCAGCAGCCGCAGGTTCTAAGGCTTGCAGGAGGAAAAGCTATAGAAGGCATTGTTCGGTAGCGATCTGGCAAAAATTTGGCAGATTCTCGACCAAATCCAACTTTCTTTTTTTAACTTTATACTTAATACAATTCAATTTAACTTGGGCAGTCATTTAAATTATTTATTTTTCTATCTATATAAGAATTTTAAGTCAATTTAGACTTAATTGGATTTTTTTTTTTTACTTTTTGGCTGAATGTAAAAAGTTTATAATATTATTAATTTCACTCTCAAAAGTATCATTTACTTATTTAATATATTACATCCCTATCCCTATAATATTCATTTATTTTATTTCCTATCAAATATCACTCATATAAAATAAGTACTGTTTATGACCAAAGCTAGTTCGGTCTCTTTAAGGCCTCTCAAACATTTAAGAATTTGTTTAAAGGAGGAATTCAGCTTGTTTAATTGGCCTGTGTCAAGAATTAGACTTAGACTGGTTAGAGAGTTGTGGAGGATGGAATGCTGGAAACGAATAAGAGTATTATTAAGCTATTTAGACTTGCGAAGTATAAAAAATTACTTTGTCAGATAAGCACTGATAAGGTAGTTGCTGACGATTCTCTAATATTTAAGTAAGATAACAAATTTTGTGGCCACGGTTTTTTTAAAATTTTTGCACTAGAGAGAATTCGAAGAAAAAAAAATTCGTTTTTTTACTTATTTAAAGTTCTAAGTGACATGTCTTGCTTTTAAAAATTTGGATATACTCTAAACGAGGAGGAAAAATAATTTAGAGAATTGTTTTTTGGTGTCAAACATACAAAGATTCATGGTTAGGATCTCCTCTTTAATATAAGCATTTTGGATAAACATATAAAGATTCTAGGGATGCAAGCCTCAGTGGTCAGTGGCTTCTTGGGAGCACCATGTGTCACCATAATTATACTAATAGGTACTTATTATGTTGATGATTTTTATAATTAATGTATTGTTCTTTTAATGTACTTATAACTTAACCCAAAAACAAAAATTGTAAACAATTGTAATAAAATTTATATTAATATTATTTTCATGTTAATTTGTATAATTAAATATTATTTTATTTAAATATTTTTTATTAATTTAACATTAAAAATTCTTAAGAACATAAATGTAAAAGTATTTATTTTTAGTTATATTTTATTTAAAATAAATAAATAACTTAACAATTATATTCGCATAAAATATAATAAAATAAACAACTCATTCAGCTCAATTCAACTAGGTATATTTAAATTTTAATTAAGAAAACAAACACTACCTAACCATGCTACATGCAAGGATATTCTTATAGATACATTAGTTCATAAGCTAACCCATTAGATTGCATCTTCAATGCACACATTACACTATAGTTTAAAACGTAAAATTTATAATTTAATTGTGTAATCTAATGGCATGTATCAATTCCCGGTGTTGTAAGAGCCAAGTCTTAAAGTGTTTTTTTCATTTTAGTACTTGTTAATTATATGATAAAAGGTAATTTGGGATCTGCCTAGATAAAAAATAAGATAAAGAATCGATGGGCCTTGTGAAAATGATAAGTACTCTTCGTTTAAAAATAAGTGACATATGTACTTTTATTTATTAAGTTTATCTGTTAAAATTGTAGTTAATTATCATTGATCTTGTTAAAAGACTTGTTGCCCTCGAAGGACAATGATCGGCATTGACCAAATATTCTGTAATTGTTAAAAAATCGTTGACCGCATCATATAGCTAACTGTTGATTAATAGTATATTGAGTCTTTAGATCAAATTTTAAATTTTATAATTTAACAATAGTAAAATTATTTTTGCTAATAGAACAATTGAGGAATTCTAAAAGTAGTGGCCCATGATCAAATAATTTTCTCACTAAATTTTTGGACTACTCAACACTTTATTAGTCAAAATAATTATTATTACATAAATAGTACCATTTGAAGTCCGATAGTATCGCAGAAAATTGACACACTGTAAATACTAGTCATTACTCATTGAGGGCAAATAAATCATTTAATAATGTCAAAAATAAAAAACTAATAAATGGAGGTACTTATATCATTTATTTTTAAACAAATGGTGCGTTTTATCATTTTTGCCGTATTTCATAATTCTATCAATTTTTTTTTCCTCAAAACTATTCTAAAGAGAGGTTAGTCAATTCTAATAAGAGAATGAAATTTACTCCAAATTTATATTCTAAGCATGTGAGAATTGTCAAGAAAAAGGGTGATTCTCCAGTAATACATTCCGATAAATGGTATGGTTCTCATTTCCTTTTTGTTAATTTTTTGCTTTTTAATATATTCTAATTCTTTTTATTACAAATTTTTAATTTTAAGAGAATTTTAAAATATAATATATATATATATAACAAAAAAGATAAAAACATGTAAATAAGAGAATTGTACCATACATCCTAATGCAAGTTAGTTGTAAGTTGAAACTTGTACCCATATGATTTTACCTCAAAATTTTACCTTACGAGAAAAAGGCCAGAAAAATGACATTGGCAAGCAAATAATTAAAACGTACAGAGACAGAGTTATGCTGTTATCTCAGCATTCAGCTATGCTAGTTTGGTTTGCGTGAGCATGAATACGAATATTGAATCAGCTAGCTCTGAACTTCTCAGCAACTTTCTGCTTTTACCATTTACTTGGGTTTACGTAAAAATGTTAACCCCAACCTGCACGGCCTTGCTGAAACCATAACCAGAGAGATTAGAAAAGAAAATAAAGAATCAAATAGAAAGAGAGAGAGGGAGATTACTTTTGCTTACTTGATGAACTTTCCTAGCAGCACTGTTGAGTACAGTGAGAAGAAAGATCAACGGGGTTGATTTTGACATTTTGGAATGCAGGTGACAAGATGGTGAAAATTTTGGTCAAGAGAAATGAGCCCTAAAGGCGTTCTCTCTTTCTCTCTTTAGATTTCAGAAAAATATATATAATAATCGAGAAACAAAAATAGAGAAGATTTGAGAGCCTAGAAAACATAGGGCAGTGCGCCCTTAAATCTATTGTACATCTACCCTGTCTATATTTTCTCTTTAATCCGTCGGTCAGTTTAGTGGTGCTAATAAGCAAACAAAACGAAAGGTATCGAGTGATCCAGAGAATTGAGATTCATTCTTATCACCTCACCTCACCTCACCTCACCTCAGTCGTCAGCATCACCTGGTACCGATAACCCTACTTCTATCTTTTCTTTTTCCTCTTTTTTTATTAATATATATTTTTCTGGGTTCATAACTACATGAATGCTCTTTCAACCACGCGCATTGTGGCCTTCCAATACAAATAACGAAATTAATATTTGGGAACGATAATGTTTATAACCCTTGATAATTATTAGTATATTACTATAATTTCAAAGACAATGTTACGTATACGGGTGGGAAAAAAAATATCTGAAGCTTGAAAAATTGAATTGAACTCAACTCGATTTTAATATTATAAAAATATTTATACAATTACTTTCACTTCGATTTCTAAAATTATGCGGTTGATTCGATTTAGTTTAGTGTTAAAAAAATTAAAAATCGAACTGAATTAAAATACGCAAAATCTCACACTAAAACATTTCCGCGAATAAATTTAAGCTTTAACTTCGATGAGCTCAAAACTTTAAAATAATAAATTTAATTTCCACAGAATTAATTCCTTTTCTTTTAAACTTTTTAAGCTTTCATTCTCACTCGGTTTAATTTTCTTTTCTAAAGAGGTGGAGCAATCCACTATCTTAACAATGAGCCGAACTCACCACAAAAACTCATTTTGTCTCTCTGTTTTTCACACAAGAGCCAGTAAAAATTTCTCTTCATCTCGTGAAGACCAAATATGGCTGAATCCCTTACCAAAAACACAAAACTATTTTGCATTTGTCTTGATTTTTAAAATTGGACAAGTGTCCATTTAAAGAACTTGTCACAATGACAAGTGTACATACTTGTCAACAAAAGGACAAATGGCCGAATGCTTTCGTAGCCCATCGCCGGAACTAAGCACACCGTGCAAAACTATTTTTGCATGGAATTTTGACGAAAAATGTCCATTTACCGCTGAGCCTTTTAAGACTTGTCACTTGATTAAAGAATATTAACAAATAAGTTTCACTTAAACATAATACTTAAATGGCAATTGTTAAACGGTGATTTTTATTTTTGATATGGGTCAGATTTTAACAATTAAAATTTGATATCTTTTTTTTTAAAAAAATTAAAAATAAATTTTACTTATTTAAAATTTGTTTAAATTAAATTCTTTTTAATCTATTATTTTAGCACTTAACGAATACATTTTATATTATAAAACTCTTTAAGTTTACAATTGTTTGTCTTATAGAATTTTTTTATAAGTCTATAAACATTACTCTACATACATATTATGAGTATAACAAAATAACGTATTGAGATTAAAATATATTCGTCTTCTCCATCACCTATATTTTGAAAAAATAGAGATATAGATTTTCACTGTCAAATCTCTATTTGCTCGATCATGAACTTATCTCCCAGATATGTATTTTGATAAATAATATTTGTAAACACTTTAACGATATTGTTTATCTTATAAAAAAGCTTTTTTGAGGTTAATGCTTATGACCATAAGTCTTTTTAAAATATAATCTCGGAACATCAAGATATGCAATTTACTCATATAAGTTATCGAATTCCAAATCTACGCATACCAGACTCTATGAGCATCAGACCATACTCAACAACACCCAGAGATGAAATTATAAAAGATCTCTGACATGTGTGGAACTAAAGTATGGCAGATCGATTAAAAGCTCATAATGGCGCTCGCGTCAAAGAACTATAAATACTACTCAACTTAAAAAGACCATTCATTAATGGTTTTATAGAATATCTATTAGAAATCTTCGTGAGTCTATTTAGTATTTAATTCTAATTAAATACATATATGTTTATATGAGCTTCTACTAAACTCATTATTTACTAAGAGTATCCATCTAGATAATCCAGATATGGACATACAGTGATCTGGAAGGTTTACCAATCGACCCGCGTCAGTAAATATTGCAACTCCTTACAACTATGTCATTACAATAAATATTCTTGAGTTTTTATCCCATTTCAGATAAAACTCTAACTCTTAATTACTAACTCTTAATGCTGATCTAAACATCTTTAAATCATATATAAACTCTTTAAATTTACGGTGTTTGAAAAGTAACAAGATTATTATCATATAATAAATTAATGATTTATTAAATTGTACATTGTATAAATATTAATATATTTATGTAAAATAGAATAGCACGTAAACACTATCTCTAACACATATATATTATTATAACTTGTTCTAACATTACTTATACTATTCATAAAGTCAACAGTTTATGATTGCTCCACATTCCTCTCTCTATATAATTGTTCTTTACATTTTACATTATGTTAAGAGTACTTTTTTTATGTTTTTCATTTTTAGTGCATTTTTCTCTAGAATTACAAACTTATTCTAATGCTAATTGAGCTGGTGAGCCTATTGATTGATGATCTACTACTAATCTATTTTTTTTCCTTTTCTCGGTGTATCTCTTGTTTTTTGACATAACAAAAAATAAACAATTCCAACAAGATCTAATATTAAAGTTGAATATCGTGCCTTTGTCAATACTATTCAAGAGATCATTTAGTTACAATGGCTCTTTGATAATATAGGACTTACTCAGTCTGGTGCTATACTTTTTTTTGGTGACAATTACAGTGTAATTCAAATTATTTATAATGATATTTTTATGAGAATACCAAATATATTGAGATCGATTGTTACTTTATTCATCAACATACTTCTTGTAGTGTTGTTAAGCTTTACTTAATTTCTTTTAATGACTAGCCAATATATATTTTTATCAAGTCTCTTCTTCTTAATCGTTTTTAAAATTTAATTTTTAAATTTAAGCTTATTTCTACTGTGTCAACTTGAGTTTATGAGAGATATTAATAGTATTAGTATTCCTAAACAATATTTTCTTATATAATAATATTGTCTTATTTAGGTCATATTTATTATATAGGTTATAATCCCTATATAGGATACATTTCTTGTATACAATAAATTTTTATATTTTTATTTTTAGTAGTGGTATAAAATCTATATAAAAAGTCGCCTCTTATACATAATTTTTCTCATAATGAAAGATACAATTTCCTCCAAATTCTTAAACGAAGCTAATTTTGATAGACTTCTTGTAAAAAATATTGATGTTTAACAAAAGAAAAATAAATATTTAGACTGTCGAATTTTGTTTTCAGTTCATCTAACGCTATGATGAATCATACTTATCCTAGTTTTCAGGATACGGTAAGAGGAGGGGATTTAATTGCTAGTGGGACACATGCAGATAATATGTTGTCCAAAGATTGCTCCAATTTTGTTTCGATTTACAAGCCTAGGTCATGTGGCCGAAATAAGTCAAGAGGTTCTCCTCGTATTACATTCAGGACCAATAAATTAAGGAACGGTTGATGAATCTCCCACAAAGAAATGTCAGGTGGTTGTTCTACCCTCTTCTTAGGCGGTGGTTGTGGAGCAACCCACCAATCACCATAAGTCTGCTATGTTGGAATGCACAGTGTTCCCTAAGTTTAGTTTTTGTGCTCAAAACTAAACTTTTTGGTAAAAGAGCAAAAAGTGTACGAGAAAATCTAGGGTTTTAGGGTTCTTTTCAAGTGAATAATGTAGGGAGAAGTGGTAAAATGTTTGTTCTCTGGAATGACCTGTGGGATATTTCTCTTATAGGGTTCTCGAGGTTTCATATTGACGATAAGGTGAGGGATGACAGGAATCAATTATGGAGGGTTGTAGGGTTTTATGGGAATCCAGCTCAGCAATATCGATGTTTAAGTTGGAAGTTGTTAAGTAGGCTTCAAAGTGATTCATCCCTACCTTTCCTGTGTTTGGGAGATTTTAACAAATTGTTACCTTTGGATGATAAGCAATTTGGACAGTAGAAGATTAATGTTAGATTTTCATAATGTTGACTCTGAATTGGAATAGGTAGATTTGGGATATGTGGGACCTCGATTCACTTGGAAGGGACCCTCGGTCAATGGTGTTAAAATACTTGAAAGTTGGATAGTGCTTTTGGTTGTTGTGACTGGGGGGAAATTATTCTTGAGATGCAAAGTTTATAATTTAGATTTCTTATCCTCGCATCATAGAGCTATCCGCGTTGTTCTCAAACAAATGGCGCAATTTAATCGGGGCAGGGACTTCTATAAGAGTTTTAGGTTTGAGCCACTTTAGGTGAGGGACGAAGACTGCCTTTTAGTTGTTGATTCAGCATGGGCCAATGAGAGCAACAATGTATACATCTCTAAGAAATTGAAGTCCTGTGCTATGGCGCTGCTGAGGTGGCATCAACAAAATGGTTGAGCTATTCCTTTTAAGATTAAAAAGCTTAAGCGTGAAATTAATTTGCTTCCGGAGTTTTGAATGGGATAATGTTTATTAAAAATATAAAATATTAATATATTAATCACTTATTATATATATTTTATAATTAATATGTTATATTTAATTTTTTTTATGTATTTATATATATTTATTTATGTTAATTTAAACTTATATAAAAACTGTCTTTGTAACATTGTAATACATAATATTATAATAATAATGTAGTTTTTCAAGTTTTACAGTTTCTTTTTATTATTTTTATTATCTTTTTCTTTTATATTTTATTTTTTCTAACATGGTATCAGAGCTTTGATTTTTTCACTGTCATTTTGTTTAGTTAGAGATTTGTCGAAATTAAAACACGACGAAATCTATCGGAGTTTTTCAAAAAGTCACCAAAAAATTCTAAAATCTTGCCGTCTTAGTCACCGCCCATCTCCAATTACTCAGAATCCTCTGGCCGTTTCAATGCCGTTGACGACGCGCCGATCCGATATCGGTAACCACCGGACGTGCCGTCGAAACACTACTACCGCCGACCACTGTCACTTCAGATCCCGGCCGTTCAATGGTGACGTGCCGGACACCGCCCACACCAAATGAATCCCCCATCATCGGCCGTTCAATGCCGCTGACGATGCGCTAATTTGAGGTCGAAAACCGCCGGACGCGCCGCCGGAACTTCACTGTCGTCGTTACTGTTCTCCTTAGATTTCGATTGATTTCTGGCGCGTTAGCCTGCACCGCCCAGACAGCTGCACTCAGAATCAACCGGCGATTCCAACGGCATCGAAGTCTTGTCGATCCGAAGTCGCACGCTTCCCCACGCGCCACTGAACAGAGCTGCCGTCCGCCACCATCCACCTTAGATCTCCGCCGTTTTTCGACGAGTTGCTTCTCACCGCCGACTCCATTCAACTCCCCTCCGCTGGATCTATCAGTCCCAGGTCTCCTTTTGAAATTTCAGTGATCCAATTTACAATAGGGGTCTTTTTGTAAACTTTTCAAAGTTATATGGACAGTTTATCTAAATTTTGGGCCATTTTGTAATATTTTATTTTTATCGGTTTTTATTTCCTTTTTTTGTTTTTGCAATTTTCAAATAAATTGGTGGAATAATCTCTCAATACTCTTGCACTCGCAGTAGTTGATTTTTCTCTATCAACGCGATTGCATTCGCAGTGGTTGACAACGCACTTGCACTCGCAACGGTTGATTTTCTTTTTTTTTATCAACGCGTTTGCACTCGCAGTGGCTGGCAACGCACTTGCACTCGTAACGATTGATTTTAAATTTCATTCAACGCGTCTGCATCCGCAAGTGATTGATTTTCTTAATGCCCACCATTACAATAAAAAATATTCTTTTTCAAACCCAAACTTCTACTTGAGTTTGAGAGGGGATATTAAAAATATAAAATATCAATATATTAATCACCTACCATATATATTTTATAATTAATATGTTATATTTAATTTTCTTTTATGTATTTATATTTCTTTATTTATGTTAACCTAAAGCTTATATAAAGGTTGTCTTTGTAACATTGTAATACACAATATTATAATAACAATGTAGTCTTTTAAATTTTACAATTTCTCTTTATTATTTTTGTTATCTTTTTCTTTTATATTTTATCTTTTCTAACAATGCAAACTACTCTCATTTAGGAACTTGATTGTCAACTAAAGGGACTGCTTGAGGAAATTTATTGGTACCGAAGGGTGAGAAGTGACTGGCTTGCTTGGGGTGACTAGAATTCTAAATACTTCCATATGAAGGCCACAAGTAGGCGTGCAAAAAATTGTATTATTGGGTTGTTTTCAAAGGCTGGGAAATGGTGTGAAGATGGTGAGGGCATATCGGCAATAATCTCAGATTTCTATCAAGTTCTCTTCTAATCTGAGCAATCAAAGTCGAAGATTGTTCTTCACAGATTTGAGGACCTACAACCTCATATTTTAGGGGAGGCTACTTCAATGTTAAATGTTGATTTTTCAGAGGATGAGGTGCGTGATGCAATTTTTTCCATGGGGCCCTTAGGTCCAGATAGGTGCCATGCTATTTTCTTTCAAAAATTTTGGAGTGTGGTTAAGGATGATGTTGTGGGATTCAGTTTAAAGGTGTTAAACGAAGAGATTTATTTGCTTGTACACAATGACACAAATGTGGTCCTTATTCCAAAGATTCCTTCCCTAACGCAAGTATCAAATTTCTGCCAAATTAGCCTATGAAATATCATGTACAAGATTACGGCCAAGTGCTTAGCCAATAGGCTAAAGGGTGTACTCCCAGCAGTTTTATCACCTTATTAAATTGCCTTTTGTCTTCGGAAGATTAATCATAAATAATAGCTTTTGAACTAATGCATTCATTGAGACTTGAGCATAAAAGAAATATGGGGTTTATGACTTTTAAGTTAGATATAAGCAAGGCATACGATTAGGTTGAATGGGTTTTTTTATTAGGAATAATAGATAAAATTGGGTTCAGTCAAAAATAGACACAGCCTGTCTTTAATTCTTTATTTTTTGTGCAGTAAGGTTCTTGGTTAATGGTAGTGTGACTAGTGTCACGTCCTAAATATTCTTAAACATTTTCTTGAATATTTAGTGTGGGACAAAGCCTCCTAGAGGCCTTAAGGGCTGTTGAAACGGATCGCAGGCTAAAACTTCTAAAAGACCTGCTGATATGAATGAAGAACTGAGCCAAGCCTGCGACTTATTAGGATTGTTAACCTTAATTAGGAAATGAATATTTTAGGGAATATGTGATGGCATTTAAGAATATTCTAGGGAATATGATTTCATCTTGTATATATAACGTTAGATCGTTTAGATCTCAGTCGTCGATTGTATAGGGCTGCTATTATATAAGGGGGAAGCCCTCACTTTTATAATTCATCTCATAGCTTTGTTTTCTCTTCAGTAATATAGAGAGCATTCGTGCAAATACTTGGTGTGCGTGTTTTTCTTCTCTTTGTGTGGTTTTCTCGGCTGCTTAACATGCAACGCATCTAAAGCCGCACGGTTCTAAAAAAAGTCCGTGACATTTGGTATCAGAGCAGGTTCAAAGATGGAGAAAGATGCCATACTGTCGGATTTGACTGAAGAGAGGGGTCAGAACCCTAAAGCTAAGAGGTACGACAGTGTACCTCGCGACAAGTCTGTTGATCCAGGCTATGAGTTCGGGAACATGGTAAAAATGCTCGATGGCACTGTGGAAAAGGCGACGAATCATCTTAGAGAGTTGGAGCAGCAAGTAGAGAAGCTCGAGGCGGGACTCGACACTTAAGGGGATGAGCTGCGCTTCCTCATCAACACATCTATCGAGAGTTATGCCGATCGACAGGGTGACTGGATCAAGGCTTTCCAAGAGAAGGTATACACCACTATTGACAAAGTTCAAGTCCAAGTGGAGGAGTTGCATAGAGGGTTTAATGTTGTCAATGAGGACGTGATGTTATGCAAGCGAGTAGTAGTGAATGGGTTTGTTGATGCTCAAGGGATGCCAAGAGTTGAGGCTCCTAAACCGAAGAAGTTCAACGGCAAGCGGAATGCCAAAGAGCTCGATAACTACTTTTGGCAGATGGAAAGATACTTCGACGCTATGGGTGTGTGGGACGAAGACAAGGTAAATACCGCGACCTTATATCTTTTCGACCATGCAATTCTATGGTGGAGCAGGAAAAACGAGGAGATACGCAAGGGTACCTGCACAATCAACACCCAGGTAGAATTGCAACAGGAGCTGAAGGGCTAGTTCTATCTGAAGAATGTGGCGCACGACGCTAAAAAACAGTTAAAGAAATTAAAGCAAACCAAGTCCATCAGTGAGTACGTCGAGGGGTACTCCCTATTAATGCTCCAGAATCCCAATATGAGTGAGGAGGACTTGCTGTTCAATTTTCTGGACGGGTTGCAAACATGGGCGTCTAATGAGTTAAAGCGGCGCGGGGTAACCAGAATATCCAACGCTCTGACTTTGGCAGAAATGCTCATGGATTACCGCAAGGGTGACTCAGGAAAATCCAAGCATTCGAGACCCAATCACAGCAAATGTGGAGGTGCCAAGGAATTTCAGCCTCCGGAGAATGAGGAGGAGAAAAGTAAGCTGCCCAAATGGGAAACGTAAAAGTGCAACGGCCATAGAGGGAATAGGCCGAAGACAAGCTTATTCCTTTGCGATTGGGATCACTGGGTCAAGAACTGGCCGAAGAAGAAGGCTATCAACGCAATAGTTACGGTGCATGAGGCTTGCAAGCAGGGTCAAATGGGGTATTTGTAGCTGCTCAACACAATGAAAGCCAAGCGGCGTACTAGTGCGCCAACGGGAAAGGCACTCATGTATGTTAAAGCCTACATCAACTGCATAAAGACCCAAGTAATGATAAATACAGGCGTGACCACAACTTCATTTAGCCTGCGGAGGGAAAACGCTTGGGACTTTACGTGAAAAAAAATGAGGGGTTCCTCAAATCGGTAAGTGTTGTGGCCTAGCCACTGGATGAGGTAATTCGAAGGGTCGATATCCACCTAGGCAAATGTCGCGGTGAAGTAAATTTCTCTGTAGCACCTCTTGATGATTTCGATGTGGTATTAGGTATAGATTTCTTGAGGCAGTACGATGTGGTGCCGCTTCCTCGACACGATTATATGTGCATTATGCAATGAGGGCCTTACATGATACCGACGATAGACAAGCTCAAGGGTAGGCAATCTCAGTCGAAAGCCAACACTAAAATCCTTTCTGCTATTCAACTAATGGAAGTTGCTGGGCACAAAAGAGAAGTACATCCAGCCACAGTGAGGGGGATGGATGATAAGGCGACAAGGGGCAAGGATAAGCTACCAACAAGGGTTGCGGAAGTGCTCGAGGAGTACAAGGGGGTCGTGCCAACTGACATACCACAGGTGCAGCCACATCAAGGTGATACCAAGTATGGAAAACAATTGGAGCTGAGGTTGATGCTTCCAACTACAGTATAGATGCCTCAACTAAGATTAGATGAGTTACGGGGGCAGCTCAAGGAGTTAGCGAGTGTGGGTGTTGCTCAACAACTCGAGGCATCATATAATGTGTGCTTTCAGCACAAGAAGTGGGTTAAAGACAAGCAGAGATGTGTTAAGCATCGTGCAGGGGACTTGGTGATGGAGACGATACTTTCACCACAAAGCAAGACAGCATGCCCACTTCATAAGGGCCTTGATCGCAGGGGTGAGGGGCCATTTACTATTGCCAAGAGGGTTGGCAACGTCTCGCATAAAGTGAGGATACCATCGAGACAGCTACTGCATCCGGTGTCTCCCGAGAGCTGTTTGAAGCTATACCGAGGGGGTATGGAAGACATGAAGCAGAAATAAAGACCTTTAGGGATTTCCACATGGGACGACAACAGAGCGAAACTCATCCAGGACGGACAGACAGTGCAGAAGAGAAATCGACCTCTAAGACATGAGTACGTTGTCAAGTGGAAAGAGGTACCCGATATTGGAGCACACTGGAAATTCAAGAGTGCACAGCGGCAGATTCAAGAACGAGGTATGCAGTTTCCAGTAAAGACGCGACGAGGGCGTCGCGTAAATTTGGTGGGGGAGAAAGTCACGCCTTAAGTGTTCTCAAGCATTTTTTCGAACACTTGGTGCGTGACAAAACCTCCTAGAGACCTTAAGAGCTGCTGGAACAGATTACGGGCCGGAGTTTCTAGAAGACCCGCTGACATGGGTGAAAAATTGGGCCAAACCCGTAACTTATTAGGGTTGTTAAGCTTAATTAGGAAAGGAATATTGTAGGGAATATGTGATGGCATCTAAGAATATTTTAGGAAATATTATTCCATCTTGTATATACACTGTTAGATCGTTTAGATCTCAGCCGTCAATTGTATAGGGCTGCTAGTATATAAGCAGAAGACCGTCACTTATATAATTCATCTCATAGCTTTGTTTTCTCTTCAGCAATATAAAGAGCATTCGTGCAAACACTTAGTGTTCGTGTTTTTCTTCTATTTGTGTGATTTTTTTGACTGCTTAACACGTAACGCGTCTAAGATTGCACGATTCTCGAAAAGTTCCGTGACACTAGGCATGTGATTTCTTGGTTAATAGCAGTATGATTGGGCATGGGGTCCCTTCAAGGGGATTACGATATGAATGTCCTTTATTCCCTTATTTATTTTTTATCTGTGCAGAGGAGTTATTTTTTTAATTATAGCAGGCTGAGAAACAAGGGTTGGTCAGTGGATTTTCTTGTGCACGTAGTGCTCTAAAGTTTCTCATCTAGTTTTTTTTTTATTTTTTTTTATGGCAGATGATAGTTTCATTTTTTGCAAAACCACAACTCAATAATGTACAATGATGCTAGATATTTTGTCTAGGAATGAATTATTATCTGAACAAAAATTAAACTTTTCTAAGTCCTTTATTATCCCATGTGTCTTAGGCTTGATTCAATGAAATATTTTAGCTAAATTTAGGTTGGAGGAGAGCGAAATGCTTGGACGATATTTGGGATTGCTTGTTTGTATCGGGATGAAATGAAAAATGGTTTTTGAGAATATTGTTATGTGAGTTTGCAAAGATTACAACTATAGAAAGGTAGGTTTTTTTCAATGGAGGGAAAATTAGTTCTTATCAAAGCAGCGATCCAAGGCATTCCTACCTACGTAATGTCTTTATTTAAATTGTCAAGCTCTATTCTCACACGTATCAATCAACTAATCTAGAAGTTTTTGGTGGGGATCTAAAGGGGATAACCACAAATTGCATTGGCTTTCTTAGGAAGAGTTTTGTGCACCGATGCTAGGAGGACTTGGGGTTTAATAATTTAGAAACCTTCAACAAAGCCTTGTTAACCAAACAAGGTTGGCAAGTTCTCACACAACCAGCATCTCTGGCAAGTATACTTCTAAAGGCAAAGTATTTTCCTAATTCAAATTTGATGACCTCGCCTATCACTCGTGGTTGCTTTTTCCTTTGGGTAAATCTACTGTGGGAGAAAGGGTGCTATAACCTAGGGTGCGTTGGCATGTGGGAGACGGTTCAGAGATGTATGTTTTCTTGAATCCTTTGTTGGATAAAAAATATTAATTAGTGAAAGAATCACTATAGTCAGATCTCATATTAAATCATCAAGAAAAATAAAATCGGAAACGCACCTAAATCCATAGAGACATAGAAAAATTGGGATTGATGTCTTCCACGTCTAAACCTTTTTTTTTATGACAGAAAAACTGTCGTCACTCACTGATGGGATGTGAATAGATGATACGTTAGGGTTTAGACTAGGGATCTCAATCTATTATTTATAGTATTTTATTTTATTTTGGTCCATCATAAAAATAAAATAAAATAACAAAGCTTTTACACATTAAAACTCATGTCATATGTGATGCCCTAAAAGCTTAATAATAAATATATTTTATTTGACAACTTTTAATGGGCAATAAAATAGATAGCCAAAAATGTACAATTAATTGACATATACAGTCCCACTTTAATAGGATACTCAACAATCTCCCACTTGGGCCACATATGTTACTTTATAATTGTACATTATCAAATAACTTTATGAGTTCAATATTTGTTATCTTAACAAAAGACATGTCTAAATAATCTAGTCCATCAATTATGTTGCTATGGAATCAAAGCGATCTTCGTTATCTCTTTTGTAACTAGACCCATCAATGGTCATATATATCAATATAATTAATGACATAAATCAAGCATGAATGTGTAACATAAAAATTTTATGCAACGTGATCCCTTAACATACTTATTTCCAACTAATCCTACTTTATAACTCATACGAGTTCAACAATATTCTTTCAAAATTTTATGCAAAACTGCAATTAAAATAATATAACTTTATTTCAGAATTGTTTTAATAAATAAGAAAAAAATAATACTTTAGTCTAATCAGAAAACATATCAACTGTAATTGAACATCAAGAAATAAACTCCCATTATAAAAGTATATCATCAGGATGAGCCACACCCATATGAGCCACATGCTCATGAAACACCTTAGGTGGTACACCCTTGGTAAGCAGAACCACAATCACTAAGTTTGTACTAATATGTTCAATAAACACCTGAAGACTCTGAACTCTTTCTTTAACAATAAGAAACTTGATGTCAATGTGCTTCAATTTTGACGAGCTTCTATTGTTCTTAGAATATAACTTAGCGGCTTTATTATCACAATTTATTCTTAATGGTCTCTCAATGCCATCGATAATTTGTAGCCCAATGATAAAATTACACAGCCATATTGCTTGATTTGATGCCTCATAGCAAGTTACAAATTCTGCTTCCATGGTGGATAAAGCTACGAGTGACTACTTGACATTTTTCATGACACAGCTCTCCCAACCAATAGGAAGACATAACCTGAAATGGATCTTCTGCTATTGAGACAACCAACAAAATCGAAGTTTGAATACCTAATGATCTCTAAATGATATGATCTCCAATATGTGAGCATGTAATATTTTATTCTCTGTAGATACCGCATAACCTTTTTAATGACTCTCCAGTGATCTATTTATGGGTTACTTAGATATCTGCAAAGCATTCTAACTACATGTACAATATTCAGACGCATACAAACTTAAGCATACATGAGACTCCCTTCTCCATCTCTTTCTTCTCAATCTCATTTCTTGGGCATTGATGCAGACTAAATTTATCACCTTTAGCAATTGGTGTGTCTCTTGATGCACAATTCTTTATATTAAATCTACTAAGTACCTTATCGATATATGCCTTTTGTGATAAGCCAAGTATGCCACGAGAACAATCTCGGTGAATCTATATACCCAACATAAAAGAGGCATTCCTAAGATCTTCCATTTCAAATTTATTTAAAAGAAATCTCTTAGTTTCATGCAATAATCATATATCGTTACTTGCTAATATAATGTAATCTACATATAAGACAAGAAGAATAAATTTGCTCTTACTAATCTTCTGATAAATGTATTGATCAACAGTGTTTTCCTAAAAACTAAATGAGGTTATCACTTGATTAAATTTTTGATACCATTAACGAGATACTTGATTTAAATCATAAAGGACTTCTTTAATTTGCACACTAAATATTTTAAATCTTTAGATTTAAAGTGCTCTTGTTGCAACATGTATATTGTTTCTTTAATGTTGCCATTGAGAAACGCAATCTTTACATCCATCTGATGTAGCTTTAAATCATAATGAGCTACAAGTGCCATAATAATTCTAAAAGAGTCTTTCGATGAAACCAAAGAGAAAGTCTCTTTATAATCAATGCCTTCTTTTTAAGTGAAACCTTTTGCGACTAGACATACCTTATATCTTTCAACATTTCCTTTCGAATCCCGTTTGGTTTTGAAAATTCATTTACAACCAATTGGTTTTGCTCCTTTAGAAAATTCGACAAGATCCCAAACATCATTGTCTTGCATTGATTTCATCTCATCTTTCATGGCATCTATCCATTTATGAGAGTTCACATTTTATTTGACTTGACTAAAAGTTATTGGATCATCTTCCAATCCTACATCAAACTCATGTTCTTAGAGATACACGATTATCTGAAATCGTTGATCTCCTCTCTTTGGTGGATCTCTTTAATGACACTTCTAATTGAGGTTTTTGTTGTTGCTCCTCTATATGAGTAGGAGCAAGTTCTTCAATATTAGCAGAAGGCATTTCGGGAACGTCTTGATTATCTGTATTTGTATCCTGCATAATGACGAATGCAATTACCTAGTCATTATCAATTGCAATATTATGAATAGTTACATATTCCTCTTTAAAGACAATATTCTTAAGTTTAGCACTCCCACTATATTCAACATCCTCAATGAATTTAGGATTTCTTATCTCGAAAAAGGATCTGCTTACGAGATCACAAAACTTGAAACTCAACGATTTCTCCGAGTATTCAACAAAGTAACAGCTTATTATTTTTGAGTCCAACTTTCTTTCATTAGGCCTGTATGGCCTAACTTCAGCTGGACAACCCCAAACATACAAATGTCTAATACTAGGCTTCTTTCTAATCTATAGCTCATATAGGGTTTTAACTACTGCTTTACTTGGAACTCGATTAAGGATATATACTGTTGTCTTTAAGGTTTCACCCCAAAGATATTCTGGTAAAGAAGAATGATTTATCATACTTCTAACCATATCCTTTAAGGTCCAATTTCGTCTCTCAGCTACACAATTTTGACTTTGAGTCCACAGTATGGTGTGTTTAGGAACGATGCCACATTCTTGCAAATATCTCGCAAAAGGGTCTGAATGTTGTTCATCTGATTGTCATATCTGCCATAGAACTCACCACCATGGTCAGATTTAACGGCTTTGATTTTCTTGCCAAGCTGATTTTCAAGTTCAGCTTTATAGGCCTTTAAAACGTCCAATGATTGATACTTCTCATAAATCAAGTATAGATACCATAACAAGAATAATCGTCTATGAAAGTAATAAAATATTGTTGACCATTCCAAAAAGCAGTAAGGAATGGACCACAAATATCAGTATGAATTAATTCCAAGACATTTGAACTCTTGTTGGTACCAACTTTTCTAACATTTGTTTGTTTTCTCTTAATGCATTCAATACATGTTTCAAAATCTAAAAAATCAAGGAAATTCAGAATTCCTTTTGATACAAGCATTTGAATTCTTTGTTTAGAAATGTGTCTTAAATGTTTATGCATAACATATAAGATTTCTCATTAATTAATTTTCTCTTTAAACTATAATTGCTTACATGTAATGTTTCATTAATTTGTGAGGTATGAAGATCCAATTGATATAAATTATCAACTCAAGAACTGGTACCAATAATATTTGAATTCTGAAAAAGACTAAACTTTCCATTTTCAAAAGAACAAGAGTAACTAAATTTGTCCAAACAAGAAATAAAAATTAAATTCTATTTAAATAAGGTACATAAAATGTCTCATGCAAATCTAAATAATAACCCGATTCTAGTTGTAATCTAAAAAATTCAATTGTCTCAATAGGAGCCTTGTTGCCATCACTTACATAGATGAATCTTTCAGCATCAATTGACAGTCAGCTTCTTAGACAACCTTGCATAGTACACTTATGTGAGTAATTGCACCCGTATCTATCCACCAAGTGTGACTTGGTACTAAAGCTTAATTAACTTCTAAACAAACAAAATTGAGAAGTTTACCATTTTTATTAGGCTATTTTGCATACTTGGAACAATTCTTCTTTACATAATCCAACTTTCTTGCAAAAGTAATAATAGATTTCAGCATTTTGTTTCTTTTGTACATTGGGCTGTGAAGTTCAAATGTCTGCAGCTCTTTTCGCTCTATTATTCCATTTCCTTTTCTTGTTGGCAACATTGTCACTGAAAAAAGTTACTAAATGAGCACTCTCTATCTTTTCTTGTTTCAATCTCTCTTCCTCTTGGATATATTGAGCAGTGAGCTCATTAAGAGTTCATTTCTCATTTTGAGTATTATAGCTAATCTTAAAAGGACTGTATTGTGCAAGAAGAGAGATCAATACCAGATGCACGAAAATGTCATCAGATAACTCTAAATTTAGTGCCCTTAATCTTGTAACAAGATTAGACATTTCTATAATATACTCTATTATGTTTCTTTTGCCTTTATACTGTATTGAAATAAGTTTAGATAAAATGGTGCTTGTTTCGACATTTTCATTACCAGCGAATCAGTATGTTATTTGGCTCATGAACTTTTTAGCATTTTCTTCTCAGGCATTGCGCCCCTGATGGTATCTGGAATAGAGTGCTTCATGATTATCAGATTCATGCAGTTAGAACACTCCAATGTTTCATAAAGTGCCATTTGTTCAACAATATTTCTATCAGTAGGGGCGGGAGGTTCTTCCATCCAAATTACATAGTCTAGATCCATACATCCAAGCACAATGATAATGTGCTCCTTCAATTTCCTGAAGTTAGTGCAATTAAGCATTGGAATGTTGTTCAAATTGACAGATATAGAAGAAGCATTTACTGTATAGAACAAATAAAAACTCATAATTAATATCCATTTAAACATGCTTACATATACACACATGACATAAGATATAATAAATTGGACCATTATAAAATACCAAGCACAACATTGTTATTTAGTCTTTAGACAGAAATAACAATTTGTAAACGGTACTCTAAAAAAAAATTGGTCAGTAAATATTGATAATAAATCTTGTCAATAATATGTCTTTCTTTGGATCGACATATTATACGCATGAAAAATGCCTAAGTTTATCACATATTTACTTTCGCAAGTGTCTATTATTTGGAAAAAAAAAAATTCTTTGGGCCGATTATTTTTGCATAGATTTAAATATAATTATTTAATTCTTTAATAATATCCATATATTTCAAAATAAATAAATCGATATAAAAAATGTCACTTTGGTGACATTTTATTTTAATTTAATTTATTTTAAAATACTGGATATTAGTATGCAAGAAAAAAGGGAGAAAAAGTTAAAAATGGTCAAAGTCAAAATCAAATTATGTCAAAATTAGGATTTGACCGAAATGGATAGAGGCGAAATGATTGGATCAGGTCAAGCTTAAGATTTTCTAATTACTCATACCTTAATCTTTATCCAATAATTTAAACCCAAAATGGGTTCAGGTCCATCCTAATTCACTTGATTTGGCTAGTATGTTGAGTATAAAAATATAGGCCCAATAAAGTTCTTATGAAATTGATCTAATAAACTCTCAAAATTTATAAACACTAACTACCTGACATGTATCACAATTAAAAAAAAATCCCATCAAATTTGGTATTATCACTTTAAATTTGAATAAATTTTAACTTTTACCATTTTTCCCTTTTTTTTAATTAAATATGAGAAAAGTTTTTTTTTTCAATATTCGATCCATAACGCATAAGCAAAAGAGAAATCAATGTATATATAACATGAATTGAAATCATAAATAATAAAAAAAAAATACATCAATAATAGGCTGATGATTCGATAATAAGATAAAATAAAATAAAATATTATAAATAATAAGTTGAGATCCCTGTCTAAATACTAACATATTATTTATTTACATCCTATCAGTGAATAACGATAATTATTTTCTCATAAAAAAAAAGTTTAGATGTGAAATGTATAAACTCTAATTTTTTTATATCCCTATAAATTTAAATACACTTTCAATTTTATTTATTTAATAATTTAATATAAAATCTTGATTATAATAATTTTTTCATCAATTAAAATTTTTTTATTCAACACCCTTAGACTCCCCCAAGCCACCGTCTTTTTGGCCTATAACATCCAAGTAAAGGGATTTCTACCATGTTTCAGATCTCCTCCTTGATAATTTTGAGGCATTGAATGATCTTCTTTAGCCAGTTGATGTAGAAATCGTGGCTTCAATTCCGATAGGCAGGTTTTAAGCTTCAAACAAGCTCTTGTGGCATTTATCGACTAGTGGTGTGTATTCGGTTAAGTCTGGTTATAAAGTGGCATTTCATTAGAGAGTCTTGCTGACCAGAGTTTGGGAGTGAAGCCCTTGAAGAGGATTTGGTTGCTCAATATACCACTAAAAATTAAAATCTTCTTTTGGCGAGCCTATCATAACATTTTATCAACGTCCCACAACTTACAACGGAAACATTTGGAGGTTAGGGCTGTATGTTTTTTATGTGAGCACAGTGTAGAAACAATTCTACATGCCTTGCTAATGTGCCCGATGATTTCATATATTTTGGAAGAAACACGCTTTACTACTGCTATTTCAGGATTTTTGAGGCATGATCTATGTGTTTTTCTGTTGAAGATGGTTCAGGAAAATTTAGACCACGACCTGAAATTCTTTGTGGTTTTGTTATGTTGGAATGTAAGGAATGGTTCGCTGCATGGCTCATCTCATGGCTGTTCGGCTACTTATGTTTGTCAATAAAATGGGGTTACTCCTTCCTGTTTGAATTTCAAAGGAGTCAGGCTATTCATCACAAGCGATATATCAAAGGAGTTTCAGATTTTGCTAGAAGACAAGACAGGGATCAGTTGGCATGGAAATACCTAATGTATTCGTAATTATATTTATTAAAAAAAAGAGAAAAACATAAGCTTTTCTTTCTAAAATTAAAAGGCTTAAAATCACGGCCCTTATTACATAATTTGATCCATGGAACCAAACAACGGCCTCTTTTGTACTACACGCGACATGCGAGAGCGTGGCTTCCGCACTTTTATTAGATTAATCACTAAAATAAAATCATTAAAATGAAACAAAAACAGAATAAAATTAAAAATTAAAAATTAAAAAACAAAAGGTAAATTATTAATCAAGTTAAAGGAAAAACCCTGTCTTAGACCTTTCAGAGTTCAGACAGGCTGAGGCGACAGTGCCTTGTGCACAGAGCCCATGATACTAGACCTCATTTACCCAATTAGAATTTGATACGCGTAAAATGTTAAAATTAAAATTACAGAAACAGGCCAAATTTTAAGCCTCGAAGCTTAAACAGAGGTGGGTTAAAGTCTTAGAAATCCTAAAATAAATTATTTCAAAGGAGAAGAATCGTTCACCATATCTCTGTGAATTGATTTGATAATATCAAAAAGCATTCCCAATCTTTGAAGATTTTGTCAATTTTTGGCAGGCCCTTTACAATTTTGTAAGTTGAAACCAACCGAGAGAAGATTCTTTCATCATTTCTTTTTTTCATCTTTATTTGATGTTGGGATTTTATTAAAAATAATATTTGATTATTTAATAAAAGAGGAAATGACATAAATGACAATACGAGAATTGTTTGAAAGAATGTGAAATAGTCCATGATGAGTGTTGCTCCGCTACAAATAGAATAAAATTAAGAGTGAGCATCGGTTTAGTTAAATTAAATTTTTTTTATTTTTTGATTTAATTTAAAATTTAATTTTTGGTCAGTTTTTTTATTTATTTAAGATTGATTAATTTAGTTTTAATTTGAATCGGTTCAAAAAAAATAATAAAAATAGGTTAAAAATTTTATAAAAAAAATCAAAAACTAAATTAATTTTAATTTGATTCAATTTTTTATACTTAAATTAACTAATTTTATTTATATAAATCTATCGGTTTGAGTATAAAAAAAAATCGAATCAAACTAATTATTAGATTTCAATTCAGTTTGAAATCGAATTGAACAAAAATTATAATTTGCTCACCCCAAACAAAACTAAGCAAGAAAATTTAGAATATCAAAGTGAATTAATATGAAAAGAAATAAAAGAAGTTGATAATAAATTAATCCCCATGAAAGTAAGAGAACAAAGCTTTGGATCCACAAGATCCACAGTCTCTGCTCAGTTCTTAATATATACATTTTTATTAGTCTTGATATTTGTAAACTAATAATTTTGTGCTAGATAATTATGATATAGCCTAATTCAAGGCCATCGGTGTTTCTAAACATATTAATAGTCCATTGATATCTGTAAATCAGTACAAGCTTCCTATCATTCCATCTAATTTTTCCCGTCTCAATTCTGAATTGTATGGGATATTAACACTGTCACCCCCTGTTATTTATACAAATTATACTTTAATAATGACTTTAATTTAATTGTATTATCACCCCTTTACTTAATTTAAAAGACAACAAAATATTTTCAAAGCTATATTTTTTTTTTAAAAACTAAAATATCTTTAAGAAATGTGGGTATTTTTATCGTTTAAATTAAGTAAAAGAGTAAAAGTATAATTAAAATTAAAGTTGCTATTAAAGTATAATTTATATAAACCTCAGGGGGTGATAGTGTTAATAACCCAAATTGTAATATACAGTTTTAGTAAATTAATTTCCTGGGATTTAACTCCGCCAAATGTCAGCGTCAGGTACTTGATTTTTAACTCTCATCTCATTTTGTAAAAAGATATATATATTATATTTATAGGAATAAATATAAATTCTCTTTTCTTTCAAGTTGGCATTTGCTTTGCTTGTAATTATTTACAGGTCTGCAACCCCAGTTGATGCAGAAGCAACCTCATTATTTATTGCTGTTATAAATTATTTTTTAATCACATTCATTGGCACTTTCCGAGATCTTGAAGTTGAAGCATCAAAATCACCTCTCTCTCTCTCTCTCTCCTTGTTTCACAATCCTAGAAGTGCTTTTTTTCATGACAGAGCATAAACAGAAGCAGGAGCAGCATCGCAATAATAACTTAATTCAAATCCATAATAATAATAGCAATCCTTCAACAAGCCCTCGAAGTCCAATCCTCCAACAAGCCCCCGATTGGCCCCATTTCTGAATTCTGATGTCTACCCTCCCCAACTCAACACTCCAAAATTTCTTTTTGTTTTTTTCCTCACCCTTTTCTCCACCCTCATTTGCTATGGTGCTTTGTACTTGATTTCTCTCTCACAATCCCTCTTTCTTTCTCTTAACCCTTTTTGCCCTTTCGATAGCCTTTTTCCTTTTGCTTTATTGTTTATTCCCTCTCTCTCTTTCCACAAATTTCCCACCATTCAAATTCCAGAACCCTTCAGGTTCCTCTATAAATTCAACCCACCACCATCTTCAAAACCTCCAAGACCAATACCACATTTTCAAGTATTTTGCAAAACTGCAAAAAACAACCCAACCCAGTTTCCATTTCTCGCCATATTATTCACCATTGCTGGCTTCTGCTTCAATAACCCTCTCCAAAATACAAACTTGGCTTCAAAAACAATGAGAGAATACTGGTCTTCTCTGGCCTCATTACTTGGGGTCTTGGCCTTTTGCCAAAGCCTCCTCCAAGTCGTATTCCCTCCTGAACTTCGCTTTGCTTCTCTCAAATTCTTCAGCCACATCTTCAACATCTTCTCTTCGTATTGTTACTTTGACATCACTGAAATCGACGGCGTCAACACCAACGAGCTTTACAACGCTGTCCAGCTTTACTTAAGCAGCTCGGTTTCAATCTCCGGCAGCCGCTGGAGCCTCACTCGGGCCTTGAACTCAAGTGCCATCACTTTTGGCTTATCAAACAATGACTGCATATACGATACCTTCAATGGCGTTACTGTTCTCTGGGAGCACGTTGTCTCTCCAAGACAAACGCAAACATTTTCCTGGAGGCCAATGCCTGAAGAGAAAAGAGGATTCACTTTGCGCATCAAGAAGAAAGACAAGTCTTTGATTCTCGATTCATATCTAGACTTCATAATGGAGAAGGCCAACGAAATCAGAAGGAAGAATCAAGACAGGCTCTTGTATACAAATTCACGCGGAGGATCTTTGGATTCCAGGGGTCATCCATGGGAGTCCGTACCTTTTAAACATCCGAGCACTTTTGACACTTTGGCCATTGACCCTGAGAGAAAGAAAGAGATCATGGATGATCTGAAGGATTTTGCAAACGGGCAGTCGTTTTACCATAAGACTGGAAGAGCTTGGAAGCGAGGGTATTTGCTTTATGGCCCTCCTGGTACTGGTAAATCTAGCATGATTGCTGCCATGGCTAACTATCTTGGTTACGATATTTATGATCTTGAATTGACTGAAGTGCATAATAATTCCGAGCTGAGGAAGTTGCTGATGAAAACAAGCTCAAAGTCAATTATTGTTATCGAAGATATTGATTGTTCTATCAATTTGACCAACAGGCAGAAGAATAATGGTTCAGGTTCAAGGAATAATTATTATGATCCTGAAATGAGATGTGGGTCTGGTTCAGGCTCTGTTGGTACTGAAGATGGTAACAATTCAATTACTCTTTCAGGTTTATTGAATTTTACAGATGGGTTGTGGTCTTGCTGTGGCAGTGAAAGGATTTTTGTATTTACTACTAATCACATAGAGAAGCTTGACCCAGCATTGCTGAGAAGTGGCAGAATGGATATGCATATTTACATGAGCTACTGTTCTTATCCTGCATTGCTGATACTGCTGAAGAATTATCTGGGGTATGAGGAAAGTGATTTGGAAGATGAAGTTTTGAGGGAATTGAAAGAGGTTATTGGTAAAGCAGAGATGACTCCAGCTGATATCAGTGAAGCGTTGATAAAAAACAAGAGGGATAAGAACAAGGCAGTGAGAGAGTTGCTGGAGACATTGAAGCTTAAAGCTGAAAGGATTGTGAAAAATAGAGGAATATTAATCCGGGAGAAAGATTCTGATGAAATGGAAGAAGAAGAGCAAGAGAAGAGAGCTTTGGAGAGTCCAAAAGAAGGCAGTGAAATTGAAGACAACACAAATTTCAAGGAAGGGGATGATGATGATCATTTAGAGAAAATAAAATGAAATAATGATAATAAAGGCTTTGCTTTTATTTTTAATTTTATTCTCATTTTCTCACTATCTTTTATTGTTAATTAAGGTTTAAAAGTTAGATTGATCTACAAATTTCGTTGGTGGGGGCCAATAGTGGGGAATGTAAAGAACCTTGAAAGATCATTATCAAATATCAATATTGGACTGACTGTCTCCAAGTTTCTAATTTTGATATATTATAATTATACCTATGGATCTTATGTTAGTTTAATAATGAAAGATATCTATTATATGATCCAAAGATGAGCTTATTTGCATGTGGGTATTTTCTTTAATGTTATATAATTTATTGTCTAAGTTGACATATTTTGCATTATATCCTCTTGCACGTCCTCTCCACATGCTACAACAACACACAAAATCCTCTTGGGCAGCAAATGAATTATTGGAACCAACTATAGTTTGCATTGAAAGTGCACATGGGCAGATTTTTAATCAAATGGAACATTTTCAATTAAGAATATTAGTTTGTATTTAGGATCCGAAAATCAAGCTAAAAAAAAGTATAATCAATAATCATCTTCATGCCATAATTCTTTGTTTTATGTACATTATATTTCTGTATTGATGTGGTGCATTTGTGTGTGTATCCATCTATTGATCCTAGGAGAGTGTATTTTAGGCCTGAAATAATATAACATCAATGTTCTTGTCAAAGTAATACATTACATATAAAGGTTGATCAATAATGCAAACGCACTTGATTTTTTTATTTTTTGAAACAGCATTTGAAATTATTAAAAGAGTGAAAGTTGCTGCCTTTGTAATGCCGCAAGCAACTAGCTAGTTTAAAGAATGAAATTCTTCAGGGAAATAATTAAGAAATGTTGGTCATTGAGGACAAGTTTTTCCCAGTTGTCCTCTTGGAATTGGACGTACTTGAAAAAGTTTTCATTGGCCATAAGCCTCCCGACTTATTTTGGTAGGGGGTACTTTATTTTTGTTGGTTTTGTCGATGCCTTTGTTTCCTTGAAACTTCTCATTCTTCAAACAATGTTTCTAATTAGAAAACTCAAAATGTCAACAGTCAAAATTTGAAAATCCAGAATTTTTTTTTTATTTCCCTCAGTTCCCAAAGAAATTCCAATATTAACAAAAATGGTAAATTTTAGTTTCTTAATAATGCATGAAAACATTGACGAGCGTTTTCACTTTATAGATATAAGAGTGAAAAATTGAAGACATTTGCTTTAAACATATGCCATGCATGTTTCTACCTTATCTCTGAAACAATAAAGACAAAAACCAAAAAGAAATGACATGATTAGCGGATAAGATTAGAGGGGTAGTTAAGGGATTTGACAAAGTAAATTAAAGTAGAAACAATTGAACAAACCCTAGATTTTGTGTTGGAAAAAGGAGGATTGAGTCATGAAAAGTCAAATGAAGTAATGAGAAAAAGTTGACATTTTTCTTGTTTGTGATATCTGATGCGTGAGTTGGAAAGGCAAAAGTTTTGCTGACAAGTCACTTCAAAATCAAATCCTTTACAAAAACAACTGCTCTTTTGAACCATGTTTTCCATATCATAAACGTCTTGTAATAGACTTTGAAAAAGTTCGACTTCTCTGTGTGCGTAAAACTTTTATGCACTTCCTTTTTTGCTACGCAAACACAACTACATTTACATTGTAAGGAGAAAATTGGACGGTAGCAGAGGCCTCAAATGTGTAATTTCTTGTTGGTAAATTTGTTTCTTTAAACTTGACCTAAATTTTAGGTCAAGTTGATTTGAGTGGTGATGTAAGTTTTCTAGCCCTGAAAATAAATCAACAAATTAAGTGTTCTTGCCAAGATGTGGCTACGCCTAAGTCTCTATTTGATCTTAACGCGGGTTGTACATATCTTTGCGTTAGAGCTTTTATTTTCATGTTTCGAATGCATTCCATTTCGATTCTCAGAAGTAGGGGGGTGTGGGGTACTGAAAAGAAATAGCTGCTTCAATTATCAACATTCCAATGAATAAAAAGAAAAATCAAAATCACAAATGAATTGACACTTTAAAGCAATATTGACAGGAACTTCTAGGGCTCCCACGTATATATCAAAGCAAGTTAAGCAAGCAACAAAGCATAAATCACAATCATTTTTCTTCTCTCTTCGTGTAATTCAATAAACGCAATCAAATTTATTCTTGTGGTTCCCCATTTGAAACATGAAATGGCCCACGACGAACAAAAATTATATGGTGGGTGGGCAGTGGCTACTGGCTAGCATCTAGTCCGATGGTGCTATTTGCTGTACTTTCAAGAGCCATGAGAATAATTTCAAAGGTTCTGGCTTTACTTATTTAATTGCTTCGAATAAAACAAGGATCTTAGACTAGTTATCAAATATACGGGGAAAAAAATAGCCAATTTTCATCGGGCAGCCATAATTGGAAGTGAAATTTTTTTTTTTAAGAAAATAAATAAGTGGTAAAAAGAGGTTTTGTTAAATAAATAAGTTTATATAAATATTACTCACTTTAGACACAGTTTGTCAGAATTTTAGTTCTAAATTTACAATTTTATTTCAGCGTAGGAAAATTATAGAAATGTGTTAAATTAGTGTTACCTACCAAAATTTTAAGTCTGCGAAAAATTGCTCTGGGAAAAATGGTCGCCATTCCTTATGGCAAATTGTCAAATAAATTAAAATGCAATCTTTGATTCCGCCATTCAATTCAACCATTGATAAACGTCCAAAAAATTTGGCCCCATTTGTTCTTTTGAATTAGTATCGAAGTTGCTGGAGGCAAGCAAGCCGTGGGGAATATATGCAAATGCAAATTTCAATTTGGCTCCCGTGCATGTAAAATATATTGTTCTCATCGATAAACCTTTACATCTACTCATGACAATATTAACTTCAAGCTTAGAAAGTTTTGATGTCTAATAGTAATGACCTAATGATAAAAGTGCTGCTTCACAAAGTGGTTTTATTTATTTATTTCCTCTGGTTAATATTGATAATACATTCTAATTTACAAAGTTGAGTAGAGTGCTAAAATTTAGTGTTAACCTAAAATTTTACATTCAAATTAACAATGTCTATCACTAATACTAAAAAAATAAAATTATCCCACAAATTAAGGAGTGGAGTTGAATCCTATAAAATTAACGAAGACTAAACTATCAAAAAGCCTTTTTGAATAAATTGATTTTGAGTTTGATTAGATTTTGTTTCTCATTAGAACTAATAACTAATAAGTTTTTCGAAAGAGAAATAGAACCAAATATTTGCCCATCGGCCACAAGCCAACAATTGGAATTGAACTCTTTATATCTCATAAGCAGGAAAAGAAAACGTGAAAAAAAAAAAAAGACAAATGATGAAACTACTTTTAATATTTACAAATTTTGATAATATGATGCACACTCTTCAGAAAAATCCCACAAAAATTGAGATGACCACTTACAAAAATACGGAGTATCATCCTTCTACGCCGCTAATATGGCATGCCTTTTCCAATTCATAGCAGCCATGGATTTCATTCGAACAACTTAAATTAAGAATCAGATACTGATATCGAAATAACAAGATCAGACCCATTATTGATAATAAATTCATAATTTATATGAACCATTAAAAAACGGTCAGAATCTTGGACTAAAAAGGCATAGAAATAAAAAATTCAAAGCTGGCCATTCAATTCTTTTTTTTTAAAGCTGTCAAAATTTGGATTCTTAGGCCAAAGATTGGAACCAATTTGCCAACCTTTTGGAATATGCTGAGTTTCTTTCCATTTTCAAAATTTTTAAGTCTAAAAGTGCCCAAAGAATTGGGAACCGTATATGGCAATAAAATTAATTATGAACCAACCAAATTATGATTGATTTTTCTGTCTCAAAAGTTTATAAATTACTTAGTGCTCGTTTGGTTAAATTTTTTTATTGATTAAAAGAATTTTTTTACTACCAAAAGCTCTTTCTATATTTTTTTGATGAATTTTAGTTGCAATTAAAGAAAAAAATTAGAAATTTAAAAAATTATTTTTTTTCTACTTGTAAAAATTTAAATTTTAGATATTTGAAAATAGAGTTTTTTTGAACTATTTTAATATTTGTATAATATCACATACATTATAATAATATTTTCTTATTTTTATAGTATACTCTTAATAAAAATAAATTCTATTCACTAACATATTTTTAATATTTTCTTAAAAATCATCGTATCTCAAATTCTCTCTACAACTATAATATTTTTACAATAATTTATTAAAAAAATTTGTTGATTATTTTATTTTTAATTTTTGTACCAAACACAATAATTTATAAGGAGAAGTACCGATTGACCCCTTAATTTGGCTTAAGTTCTTAAAACATCCCCTTTTTTTAAAAATACATTAGAGACCCTCATCCATTAATTTATTCGGTTAATTTTGACATAGAAAATAATAAAATGGTATTTAAAACACATGCTTTAACCTTTATTAAATATGATATTTAAAATGTCACGTGTCAATGTCATTTGTTTATATTTAAATAAAATAAATAATAATTAAAAATTTGATCAACGGTAGATTTTTAATTTTTAATTAATTATTTTATTTTAAATATAAACAAATAACATGTTGACACATGTCCAAAGTAATTAATCACATTATGAGACGTGTCTTTTATTAAACTAATAAAATAAATTAACTTTAAATAATTATTAATTATTTAATTTAAATATAAACTAATAATATATTGACACGTGTCCAAAGTAATTAATTACTTTGTGACATGTGTCATTTTGTTAAATGACAAAAGTCAATTAATACACACTCTACAATAATGACAAAATTGTAACTTTCATCAAATTGGATAAGATTATATCAAAATTAACAGAATAAAGAGACGAACGAGGTTTTCAAGATATTTTTAAAAATAATGGAATATTTTAAATATTTAGGCCAAATTAAAGAGGTCTATCAGTACTTCTCTCTAATTTATATTAATTTGTTAATTATTATATATTAAATTTACTTGATTATTGTGTTTTAAAAAATTAAATTTGATAAAATATATAATAAATTTAAATTTATATAAAAAAATTAAATTATTTAGAATTAAAATATAAATTTTATTAAGTATTCTTTTGATAATTTAATAACAGATGAGAATTTTTAATAATATATAACAAAACGATCTAATATTTAAAAAAAAAATTAATTAACAACTAAACTATCAATAATTTTTTTTATAAAAAAAACTCTTATTTTAAAAACTTTACTTTAAAAAAAAATTTCTTTCAAAATTTTTATTTTAAAAAACAACCAAACAAACCCTTATACTAATCAAGCCATACTAGCACTCCAAAGACGATTATCTCACCTGATCGCATAATTTACTCTTTATCTTTTTTCCAAGTCAAAACTTCAATAGTTGTTCAATGAATTTGGATCGGATCATGGTTGGGACTTAAAATCAATTCCAAAAGATTTTGTGATATATTTTTGTAGGTGGTCAAAATTTTTGTTCTTTTATTTGTTTGTGTTAATGGCACGTATCAAAAGATAATCTTATTTTTCCGTTTGTTGTGATCTTTGAAACGTTCAAAAAACTTACACTACAAGCGTGCCAAAACTCATACGCCCATTTAATAAACTAATAATGCTATACTTAAAAATTAAAATATAAAATTTATATCTCAATTTTCAATTGATATAATATGTGATACATTTATGATTAATTAGTATTATATAATTATTATATCAATTAAAATTAAATAATCAACAACCCTCTAACACATAACAATTATTAATTAACAACACATTAGTTAATATATAAATTTTATATTATAACTTTGTAAATGTAATACCACTCATAAAAAAATCATAACATATTCATTGATCAATTATAATAATGACAGTGACAATGAGAGAGAAACTTTTAAAAAATAATATATAATTTTATTAATTCATCCTATTAAGACTGTTCCATTAAACTCGGTCGACCTAATTAATCTACTGTAACCAGCCCAATTTCTACCCTCGTACAGGAGCTAACATGAGGGCGCCTATACCAGATCAACTCTTAGCGAATCAATTCAGCCAATTGAAACGTTTGTTAATCCACAAAGATGGAATTTAATGGCTGGAAGGCGACTTCTACATATCAAACGGATAGGGAGATTTGGAGGAAGCCCCCTATTTCCCTCCAAATTTTCACTTCTAACAGGAAAGTAACCACTTTTCAGTCCATGTCCTCAACGAATAGATCGTGGACGTTATGGAGGGGAGTAATTCAATTAATAAAAGGAGGGATTTATTAATTAGGGAATGTGGACACAATTTGAACACACGCATATTTTACTCAAGAACCAATTACCACATTTCCTTATTACATTTTATATATTTTTTTTCCTTTGAATATATCTCTCCAAACTACTCTTCATTATTTGGAAAGGCAAAAATGGAGGTGTAAAAGTAATTTTTAAAAGTTTCAATTTAAAAACTTTAATAGGAACATTTTTATCTTAAAATAACCACAAACTTTTAAAATTGAGAAAAAGAAAATGGTGGGATCGAGATACAATAAATTAGCTCATCAGGAGAAAGAAGATGACACAGTGAGAGTAGAACCAAGCATTGCCAAGGCGACATTTTTGACTAGTGAAATCTCAGTTGCAATGATAGAAGTGTTTTTAAGATTTTTAAAACATTAAAAGGAGACAAAGAAGGAGAATCATGAATTAAAGGAGTGGCTCAAGATGATAGAGGGATTCAAAGAATTAAACGACACTTCAGAGAGTGCCCATAATGAATAACCACGTGAGAATAGGGTAAAGAATAAGGTACCTTGAAAGGTAAAGAATGAGGAAATCTAAGAGAAAATGAAGAGGGTGAGCATGAGAAAGTCATAAAGGCTTTCATCATGCGAGAAATCAACAAATTGTATGAGAAAATGAAGAAACTGAGAATTATTAAAGATGCAATGTGATAAGGGCAAATTTGTCATATATTTTCTCATGTTTTTATTATTGATATTTTATGATTTTATGAGAATAGATGACTATTTATGTGAATTATTGTTATTTATAGGGACTTGAACGAAATTTAAAGAAAGAACGCAAAAGGAGCTAAAATAGGGACTAAAATGCAAAGTTTTCAAATTATGAGTCCAGTGCCCCCGCGCCACAAGTATTGTCGCCCCAGCTCTGTAATAGTAATCGAAATAAGAAATACGACCTGTTGAAGTCGCATCTGGCGCCCCAGTGCCATACAGTCACCGCGCCAGCGACAATCCAGAGCCCCAGCGCTATCATCCCACCGCTCCAGCGGTGAAGCCTTTTTCACACAGCGCCCCAACGCCAGACAGTCACTGCCCCAGCGACGAGACAGCACCCCAGCGTTAAGATTCCACCGCTCCAGCAGTAATAGCTTTTTCATGCGTCGCTCCAGCGACAACTGCATAGCGCGCCAGCGGTAGTGCGAGTCCTAGTCCGATGAGAATTGAGATTTTCAAGCTCATATCAATCCCTATAAAAAGCCACTCGTTCCCAACCTTCAAGAATCATCAAAAGAGACCAGAGAAGAACCTAGAGCAAGAAAAAGAGAACTTAGAGCAGTTCAAGAACACCAAGAATCCAGAGCAACATCAATCAAGAGCAATTCGACGTCTACATCGGTTTGCGATTGATTGTATCATGTTTTATTTTTATTGCTGTGATTCTCTTGTAGCTATGAGCTAACTTATTTTCTAGGGTTAATATTTGAACTCAATATGTGTGCTTAATTGCCATATCTTTTAGTATTTAATAAATTTAGTCATTTATTATTTAAATTACTTATGTTTAATGCTTCAATATAGCTGGCCAATATATGGTGAATGAGTTGGTAATATTATTGATAAACTTAGAAGAGGAATCATAATATTTAGACCTAGGTAATTTGATGCATGATTGTAGAGTAACATTCAATGTTGCATATGCAAGTTTTAATTTAGGATAGGAATATACCTAATTGGCATGTATGATCAATAAGACCTAATCTTAATGAATCTTAATTTATTACAAGTACCATAGGAATATAGGTATTTGGTAAATTAAGGTATACTTGCATGACCTTGGAAGAGGCTTGTGAATACATTAGTGTCTTGATCAATAATAAAGACTAAGTGAGTTAAATATTAGAGGATTAATCATTAAAAAGCATATTGAAGGATAATATTAATCCTAGGTTTTCTCTACGTTGCTATCTTTAAATCTCATTGCATTGTGTTTTTATTTTTATATTTTCTGCATTCATTCTTAAATTTTTATTTTTCTGAATAATTATTAGGAAGACATAATTTTAATAATTGGTTAAAAAGAAAACATTATCCCTGTGGGTTCGACATCCGACTAATTAGTCCCTTTATTACTTGCATACGATAGTGTATACTTGCACTGAATTTTATGATATAGAATTATCGCATCACAATATTTTTAACAAAAAAGGTGAACCAAGATCCTTTCATAAAACTCACTAAATATGCCTAAAAACTATATAAGTTTGTAGTTTTGAACTTTCAAATGTACAACGGATCTAATAATCTTGAAGAATACTTCTTCCATTTCAATGCAAAGTGTTATACACAGACAATAGACTTCTGAAATGCATTACATTCCCCTCAAGCGTGAAAAGATCCTCACAGATGTGGTTATGGAGCTTGAAGGAGAATGCGATTAATGAGTATGGTTCAAAATTGTATTTTTATTAGATACGTGTATGCATATGCGCATGTCTATTATTCATAAATACATATACATGTATCTCATACATAATATACGCAGCAGAAGCTGAAAATCTAATTTTCTAAACAATGAACACAATAAATTTTGCATTTCATTACATTAATGAAATTAAACAGATATTAATCGCATTAATACTAAAATTAAGAATAATCACCTCTCAAGCCTTTGGAACTGTTTAAGATGGAGTACCGCCTGAATGGACCCGTTGGCAATTCTAGGACTCAACAGAATGGGCTTGAGTCGCTAAAATAGCAGCTTCATTTCCAGCAATAGTTTAACTCTTAAACTGTATGTTCATTACAAAGCGATCAATAATTTTGTTCTAATTCAACATTTGAACAACAAAATCATTTGATCAAATGCTTATAATATGGTCGGCCAATTGAAGGAAATTCTTTATATGGTCGGCCAATTGAAGGAAATTCTTTCATCACTTGAAGAAATCATATTTATCACTAACTTTTAGAACATAAAATGAAAAACTTCATCTTTCTCTCTTTATAGCCAAACAATTATTAGCTATTAAAACCAAATGAAAATGAATCCCTTTCAATTAAGACAACTCTTGCCAAAATAGCTTGAAAAAGAATTCTTTTTCCTTCACCCATTTTTATCTTACAACCACACTTGTTTCATTTCATGCATATATATCAAAATAGCTTGAAAAAGAATTCTTTTTCCTTCACCCATTTTTATCTTACAACCACACTTGTTTCATTTCATATATATATATATATATATATATATATAATGCATTACATTTCACATTTGGCTAACATTTCACTTTAATTTAAGTTTAATTTAGAATTTAACTTAACTATAATTTAACACTTAAGCTAGGTTAAGTTTACTTTGCTTAACAATTAAGTAAAACATAAAATATCTAAAACATATAATTATTAAAAATTAATTTAACCCTTTAGTTAACTTTTAATCATGGTTAAGTTTAATAATATATTAATTATTTAACAATTAAATAATCAATAAAGTGAAATTACCCTTAAGGCCTTATTCAGTTATCAAGTTAACCCAAAGTAGATCCCATATTACCACACACTTGAATAAACTCAACCGAATGCTCACTATGCGTCACGTATCAATATTTAATTAGTCAACAACAATTCTTAACTAATTAACATACTTCATACTTAACACTCAAATCTTGACACTCGCATATCTCGAGAATTCCTAAAATAAGTATTCGATTTTATTGAAATTTACTAAATTGAACAATTCAATTCAGTACGCTGTCCTGGTGTATAACGAGTACACTTTATATTGCAAAACTCTCTAGGTCCACGCTTAATTTGTCAAATGAAACTATTCTAAGAGTTCATAACCGATACTCCATGCACACATCACAGATATTACAAATTAGTGCGTTAAACCATACAAGCTAAGGTCATAGCGCACAAGTATAATCTCTCCGTCACCTATATCCTGAAAAAGTGGAGATATAAATCTGCACCATCAAATCCCCATGTACTCATTCCGTGAACTTATCTCCAAATTTTTATTTAAAAAAATAATATATGCAAACTCGTTTACGATATTGTTTAACCTACGAAAAAATCTTTTCCGAGGTTAGTACTTTTGGCCAAAAGATTTTCTAAAATAAAATTCTTAGAGCATAAGAATATATAACTCCCCTATGAGAGTTGATAGATCCTATATCTGAGCACACCGGACTCCATAAGCATCAGATCATACCCAGCGATACGTAACGGTCAGACCATGAAAGGTATCTGACATCCGTGGAACCAAAGTATAGTAGATCACTCACAAGCCTAACGTGACGCTTAGGTTATAGGACTACGAATACTACTTAACTCAAGAAGACTCACCATTGATGGCTTCATATGATATCTATTGGCATCCTCATGAGTCTGTTCAGTATCCAGTCTTAAATGAATACCCGCATGCCTATATGAGCTTTAAGCTCGTGGTCAGCTAAGAGCAACCATTTGTACCCTACAAATATAAACATAAACTAATCTATATAAAAGAGATTCACTAACAGACCCGCATCGATAAAAATATATTAGGAATATAGTATTTGAGAATATACTTGCATAATGACATTTTCTGGCACCTATTGCAACTCTTTACAACTATATCATTACTAGTATACCCTCAAATCTTTGTCCCGTTTCAGACAAAGCTCTAACTCCTTAGATATTGCTGACTCTCATAACCTGCTAACACTTAGCAGTGCTAACTTTTAACGTTTATAACTTTCAGCATTGCTAACTCTTAGACCTAAATCTGAATTCCTTCAGATTATACAATGTCTATAACGTTACAAGTATTGTACTATATATATATAATAGTAATAATTATATTTGAAATATTTATTATATAATTATGAACAATTAATATTTATATAATATTGAAATGACATGTAAGCATCAGCTCCAATAGCGATAACTTTCTATGAAGAGTTATAAACCCAATTCATTGCCCAGTATATGTGATGAACACATGAAAATGCATGTTGTTAAGAGATTCAATCACCATTTAATGTCACTAATTTTAGTGTTTTCTGTATTTTTAGCTTGAAATAAAGTGTTCTCCTTAAATTGTGATTAATGAATGTTATTTGGACAGGTTTAGGTAAACTGGACATAACTCTCAATGTAGAAATCGAAATGAAGAAATTCTTGAACCTGGTGCAACATGACTCAATCTTACACAAATTTGAAGAATAGTGGAAAAGCCAAATCCAACATGTTATGGGCCAAAAATTGAGATACAACAGAATCGGACTACAACTCTTACCCAGCTTGACCCAATTCACGTATTTGGACCGTATCTCACACAATACGTACTCAATTGGTATAATTCTTGAAGCTGTAAATTGATGACTTTACTATCAACAACTCGTATGTTTATGGTAAAGTCCAAATCAGCCGTTATCATGGACCAAATTGCATTGCAAGTGGGTAAAATAGTTGTTGGCCGAATTCTGATGTATCTTTGGAATTTTGCTCATATCGCATTGGATACTCATCCAATTTGCATGAAATCAGTGCCTATAGAAAGAAGAGTCAAAATTCTACAACTTTCATGTCAGTTACAGAAGTTGAATTGATCATTTACATTATCAAAAATGTGCTGCAAGTGGATACACGAGTTATTGGCTTAAAATTATTGAAGATTGATGTCATCCATGACATATGTCCATTCATTGCCTATATAAGGAGACCCTTAGGACGTTTTTAATAGATAATTTCTCTCTTATTTTATTCTCATTAACATGTATTGTAATTTAGGCTAGAGTTCCTAGCAAGGCTAAGAGATGAACTTTTATGTGTAGTAAATCTACTTCCATGCTTTGATTCGGTGTCAAGAGCTATAAATGTTGTAAGTTTGGTTTTGATTAAACTCTTATCTATTTTATTTTCTATAATCCAGAGGTTATAATTCTCATGTCTCATATATGTTCAGTCATGCTTTTCTTATGTGATTCATGTTGATTTATAATTGTTCTGGTTATATTGTTTTATATGTTAATCTTTTACTGCAGTATTGTCAATTTGATATATTGTCGATCTTGGATAACATGTAAGGGCAATAAATGTTTGATATTCAAGTTAATCTTTTACTGTAATATTGTCAAAATGATATATTGTCGATCTTAGATAACTTGTATAAATAACATGATGTGTGTTAATGCTTGCAAAGAGTTTAACTAAATCAAATACATGTGTTATCAAATGTGCTATATATTACATACCTTCCGATTGATTGTTTGGGATGTGAAACTTTCAGTTGAGTTATAAATATCGAATCAAAGTATAGAGTTGATTTATAAAGCATAATTGTGATTCTCAAAGCCTTGCTTAAATCATCATAAGACATTTTCCTCAATTCATAGACAATTCTATCTCATCCGTTTAAATCAATTAACCCTTTGCTACTGCTTTAATATTTTACTTCACTAACCTATTTTGCCAAGAGCTTCCTCGTGGGATCGACACCTCAATCTATACTGCGATAGCCGCGTTATATTTTGAGCGTAAACAAAAATTTGGCGCCGTTGCCGGGGAAGCACACTAAGCGAAAGTCGGTTGCGATTATAAATACTAAAGTGGTAACTTTGTATATTTTCTTTTCTTTGTAAACTCTTAGTTTTATTTCCTTTATTGTAATTTATTTATTATTCATGGTTGGTTCTACCACCTAATTTATTTTGTTTTCTTTAGTTAATTTGTTATATTTTATATTATCTTAATGGCTGGTTTTGCCGCCTAATTAGTTTATTTTCTTTAGTTTATTTATTGCACTTTTTTTTAATGGCTGGTTTTACCGCCTAACTTTGTTCACTTTCTTTTATTTATTTATTGTACTTTATTTCTTTAGTTAATTTGTTGTATTTTCTTTTTATTTTGTGGCTGGTTCTACCGCCTAACTTAGTTTCTTTATTTCTTATTGTACTCTATTTATTTATTGCACTTTTTTTTATTGTACTTTATTTTCATTTTCTTTTACGTATTTATTGCACTTTATTTACTTTAGTTAACATGTTGTATTTTCTTTTTATGGCCGATTCTACCGCCTAACCTTTTATTTATTTACTTATTGTATTTTCTTTTTATTATTTATTTATTGTACTTTTTTCGTATTTTATAGTCTTTTGTTTAGTTATTGTATTTATATTTCATAGTTGGTCTTACCACCTAACTTATTTCTATTTCTTGTTGTGTTTATTCCACTTCTTAATTTTCCTTAAGCATTTCTTTCCTAAAAAAAAAAAAAATTAGGATGTATGCATCGACCTAGAGACAAACGAGGAAGATTTGTGAGAGAACTAGAACTAGAACTAGAACTAGAACTAGAACTAGAACCACTCCCACAATTTGTAAGTGAAGAGAATTCACCTTCTAGTTCATCTTGTAATTCTAACACAATGAGCCAACACGAAGAAAACTCCGTTAGAACTTTAAAAGATTACTTGCATCCTACTCGCACAGCCACACCATCATGCATTATATTTCCACCTAACATACCACATTCGGATTTTAAACCTGGAATGATACAACTTCTTCCCACTTTTCATGGTCTAGATAGTGAAAATCCTTATGTACATGTTAGGGAATTTGAAGAGGTAATTGCCACCTTCCATAGCCAACCTGAAGCCATAGACACTGTTAGGCTTAAATTTTTCCCTTTTTCTTTGAAAGACAAAGCAAAGAGTTGGCTATACTCTTTGAGGCCGAGGTCTATAGGAACTTGGGCAGAAATGACCCAAGCATTTTTCAATAAATACTTCCCACAACACAAAACTAATGGCCTGAAAAGACAAATTTCTTCATTCTCCCAAAAAGACAGTGAAACCTTATATCAAGCATGGGAAAGGTTTAAAGAGTTGCTAAATCTGTGCCCTCACCATGAGTATGAAAATTGGCGCTTGGTTAGTTATTTCTATGAGGGACTCACAATTAGAGAGCGCCAATTTGTTAAGATGATGTGTAATGGGGAGTTCCTTCACAAAGATCCTGAGGAAGCCATAGAATTCCTTAATGACTTAGCCGAAAAAGCCCATACATGGACTGGACCTAGCATTGCTGAAAGCACAAATAGGTCATGACCTAATGGAGTTTTCCATCTTAGGGAAGAGGATAACCTCAAAGCCCAATTAGAGGTCTTAACTAGAGAGTTAGAGGCCTTGAAATCCAAAGATAGAAGGGTCACCCACACGGTTGCTAGAGTTGAGTCACACGATGTCTGTTTTGTCTGTGGAGGAGCGGAACACTTAGCTCAGGATTGCCCCACATATAGTGAGATGAGAGGGATATATGAGGAACAATGTAATGCCCTAGGGATGTACAAGAAGCCTTATTCACCCTACTCTGAAACATATAATCCTAGCTGGAGAAACCACCCAAATTTCAGTTGGAAATCTGACCAACAAGCCAACAACCAATGGAAACAAGAACAACAAGCACCCAAGTCTTATGTTGCACCTCAATATAATGCACGACCAACTAGAAATTCTTTAGATGATATATTACAAGCATTTATGGAGGCACAAAGTAAGACTAATCAAAAATTTGAAACAATTCTTGCACAGGTGGTGGACGAAAACAAAGAAATCAAGAGTCAAATCACAAAATTGACCAGTGCCTTAACTGTACAAGAGCGAGGTAAGTTTCCATCTCAACCTCAATCCAATCCAAAAGGACAATTCATGGCACAAGCTTCTACTTCTGATGTTCAAAATCTCAAAGAAGTCAATGCCATTACTACTCGAAGTGGTAAGATTATAAGTGAGCCTACTCCTGAAATTAACACATCTATGAGTAGTAAAGATGCCCCCCTTGAAAAAGAGGCCACAATGGAAAAAGAGCCCGAAAGTAAGTTTTCAATCCCAGTGCCTTTTCCTCAAGCTCTTCGACCGGTTGGGAAAAATTCAGAAATTCAAGGTGAGATTTTGGAACATTTGAAACAAGTTAAAATTAATCTTCCCTTGTTACATTTGATTAAGCAGGTTCCAACTTATGCCAAAGTCATCAAGGATTTATGCACTATCAAAAGAAAACACCATGTGAAGAAAACTGCATTTTTGGCAGAACAGGTAAGTGCAGTGATTGAACAAAAGACACCACCCAAGTATAAAGACCCAGGATGTCCCACAATCTCCTGCCAAATTGGGACACATGAGTTTGGTCAAGCTTTATTGGACTTAGGAGCAAGTGTAAATTTAATGCCTTATTCTATTTACTTGCAGTTGGGACTTGGTGAGATTAAACCAACATCTGTAGTCCTACAATTAGCTGACCGATCAATCAAGAAACCACGGGGAATAGTAGAAGATGTTTTGTTGCAAATTGACAAATTTTACTATCCTGTTGATTTTCTTGTTTTAGATACTCATTTTGTTGTTAATATGGAGTCAAAAATCCCTCTTATTTTGGGGAGACCTTTTCTAGCCACTGCTAACGCTCTTATTAATTGCAGAAATGGTCTAATGAAATTATCTTTTGGGAATATGACTCTTGAGGTGAACATTTTCAACATTGGCAAACAACCACGAGAAGAAGACGAGTGCTATCATTCATATATGATAGACACACTTGTAGCGGAGGAAGCTTATAAAAATCATGGCTATGATTCTTCGAAAAACCTTCTCAATTTTGATTTTGAAGAATTGTATTATCCTGATGTAACAACTGATGTGTTTAGTATTTTTGACTCACAGGATAAACGGACTCGATTTTGGCAGCCACACTTTGAAGAGTTGCCACGAGAGAGGGAGAGACCGAAACCATCAAACCTCGAGACACCACAAGTTGAGCTTTCTCCACTGCCCAAAGGTTTGAAACACGCATTCTTGGGACCAGGTGATACCTTTCCTATCATCATTTCTTCTGAACTTAGTGCTGAACAAGAGAAAAAATTGATAAAATTGTTAAAAGAACATAAGTCTGCAGTAGGTTGGACCATAGCTGATATTAAAGGTATTTCTCCATTGATATGCTCCCATAGAATTCATTTAGAGGAAGGTTCCCAACCTCGTAGAAACCCACAAAGAAGACTTAACCCAACAATGAAAGAAGTAGTGAAGAAAGAGGTCTTGAAACTATTAGATGCGGGTATAATCTACCCAATTTCTGATAGTCAATGGGTAAGTCCAACTCAAGTAGTTCCTAAGAAATCTGGGGTCACTGTTGTTGAAAATGAGAATGGGATACCTGTTCCAACTAGGGTAGTAAGTGGTTGGAGAATGTGTATTGATTATAGAAAGTTAAACACAGCCACTAGGAAAGACTATTTTCCATTGCCTTTTATCGACCAAATTTTAGAACGTGTAGCTGGACATCCTTTTTATTGCTTTCTTGATGGGTATTCAGGGTATTACCAGATTGAGATAGCTATAGAAGATCAAGAAAAAACTACTTTTACATGCCCTTTTGGTACTTATGCTTTTCGTAGAATGCCATTTGGATTATGTAATGCACCAGCTACTTTCCAGCGTTGCATGTTGAGTATTTTCTCTGATATGGTTGAAAAATGCATGGAAGTTTTTATGGATGATTTGACTGTTTTTGGTAATTCTTTTGATTTATGCCTACTTAACTTGAAATCTGTTTTGAGTAGGTGTGAAGAAAAAGGACTTGTGCTAAATTGGGAGAAATGTCATTTCATGGTATCTTCAGGAATCGTTTTAGGGCACATTGTATCTGAAAGAGGGATAGAGGTTGACAAGGCAAAAATTGAATTAATCTCTAAATTACCTACACCTAAAACGGTAAAAGATGTCCGATCCTTTCTTGGACACGCTGGCTTTTACAGAAGGTTTATACAAAATTTTTCTGCCATATCTAGACCATTGTGTAACCTTTTGCTAAAAGATGCAGAATTTACATGGACACAAGAGTGTGAGGAGGCATTCCGAACACTCATTGCCAAACTCACCACCGCTCCTATCATGCAATCACCGGATTGGAACCTCCCATTTGAAATTATGTGTGATGCAAGTAATTATGTTGTAGGAGCAGTTCTTGGGCAACGGAGGGAGGGAAAACCCTTTGTTGTTTATTATGCTAGTAGGACTTTGAATGATGCTCAAATGAATTACACTACTACTGAAAAAGAACTATTAGCTGTTATTTTTGCTTTAGATAAATTTCGTTCTTATTTGATTAGTTCACCTATTGTTATTTTTACTGACCACGCAGCCCTTAAGTACCTTCTTTCTAAGAAGGATGCTAAAGCCCGTTTAATTAGGTGGATTCTTCTTTTGCAGGAATTTGATATAACCATCAAAGATAAGAAAGGCGTTGAAAATATTGTTGCTGATCATCTATCCCGCCTTGAGTTCACTGACTCTACTGATTTGCCACCCATTCGAGACGATTTTCCAGATGAACATCTTTTTGCTATAAGCCAAATACCTTGGTATGCACATATCGTAAATTATTTGGTTTGTGGTGAACTTCTATCTGACTGGAGTGCACAAGATAAGCGTAAGTTTTTGGTTGAGGTACGTAACTTTTATTGGGATGATCCATATCTTTTTAAATACTGTCCTGACCAAATCATGAGACGTTGCATTCCTGAAAGTGAAGTTTCTAGTGTCTTAAATTTTTGCCATAGTGCTGCTTGCGGTGGCCATTTTTCTATGAAGAAGACAGCTGTGAAAATTTTACAGTGTGGTCTTTATTGGCCCACTTTGTTCAAAGACACTAATAATTTTTGTCGTTCCTGTGAAAGATGTCAAAAGTTAGGTGCTTTATCTCGAAGAAATATGATGCCTCTTAACCCTATTCTTGTTATCGAGATATTTGACTGTTGGGGTATTGATTTTATGGGTCCATTTCCTTCATCTTTTGGCTATCTTTACATCCTTTTAGCTGTTGACTATGTATCAAAATAGGTGGAGGCTGTAGCTTGTCGTACTAATGATAATACAACTGTGGTAAAATTCTTAAAAGAAAATGTGTTATCTAGGTACGGTACGCCACGTGTCATCATTAGTGACCAAGGAACACATTTTTGTAATCGTTCTTTTGAAGCTTTGATGCGCAGGTATGGTGTTCTTCACAAAGTTTCCACTGCATACCATCCACAGACAAATGGACAAGCCGAGCTAGCAAATAGAGAGGTTAAACAGATTTTGGAAAAGACGGTTAACCCGAATCGCAAAGATTGGTCTCTACGCCTTTCTGATGCATTATGGGCATATCGTACTGCATACAAAACCATCTTAGGAATGTCCCCATACCGACTTGTTTATGGGAAAGCTTGCCATTTACCTGTTGAGCTAGAACATAAAGCTTATTGGGCTGTCAAAGCCCTTAACTTTGATTTGAATGCTGCAGGTCTCCAGAGAAAGTTACAATTGTCAGAAATAGAAGAGCTACGAAATGACGCATATGACAACTCCAAAATTTACAAAGCTAAAATGAAAGTAGCTCATGATAAACAGATCTCAAGGAAACACTTTGAGCCAAATCAACGGGTCTATCTTTATGATTCTCGATTGGATTTACACCCTGGAAAGTTGAGATCTCGATGGACTGGTCCATTTATGGTAAGACATGTTTTTCCTAATGGTGCTGTTGAAATAGAAGACCCCACTGATGGACGGACTTTCAAAGTGAATGGACAGCGGCTAAAAAGCTACGTGGAAAAGGTAAACGACTCTATGTACCTAGGCGAGATCCCTTTTGTGGATCCTGTCTATCGTGATTGATCAGGTTCAATTTATCTGTACCATATTTTATATTTTGTCTATATTTTATCTTTTGACTTTCTATTTTTGCTTTTATTTTCTTGCACATTTTATTTTACTTTATTTTCTTCTTTTTATTTTTTCTTCAGTGTGATTTTATTTCCCGGTCAAGTGGCGGATACGGTACTCCGTGACTATTAAAGTCGGTTTCTCAGTTCTCTAAAAACTGTCCCTCAAACTGTGCATTCATCTCTTTTCTTTCTTTCAAAATGGATCGCATTCTTGCCAACCTTAAAAAACGTTTTCCTTCATTTTCTCAAAATGCTCTACTTAAGATTTACAAAGCACGGTGTGAAAGACTAAGGCTATTGATGTTGGGTAATATCCCTGTGGACCTTCATTGGTTAATTGAAGCCAAGGTTCGGTTGTCTGGTGAGTTTGAAAATGATTTTATTTCTCATATGCCTGGTCTTGGAAGAAGCTCTTATGCCAAAAGGCGACGAGCAAAAAGGTTACAAGTCTGTCATAAATGTGCTCGATGGAATTGTAATCGGAGTTGTCGTTCTTTAGGATTCGTATCTAGAAATCGAGAAGACAAAATTCAGTTCATTAAGGATGGACTGAGTAAGGAGTCTTTGGATGATATCCTATTGACTCTTGAGACGCATCCCTGTGGGCTCATGCAACGTGAACTTCTCGATTTATGGAACAAATTCAAAAATGAACATCAACGGTATAGTCTCGGGAATTTGACTCTAAAAGACCCTGTTTGCCAATTTATAAGAAAATTGGATGGGAAGCCTATCCCCGACCCATAGAGGGCGTTTAAGCCGTTACTGGACGTAAAACCAGAGAAAGATGTGAGCCACAATCACAACTACTTGTAAATACATGTGTTTTAATTTCAAACTTTATTTTATGAATAGTAGGGCTACTCATATAGATGTCTTAAATTCAAATCTTTTTGTTCAATAATGCATGTGGGTCATTATGTTTAAATTTTTGTATTTTATTTTTAACTCTCTTTTGACAAATTGTCGGGTTACCATAATCATTGTTATCATTTGGCACTCTATAAATACAGCACCTCAGTTTCTTCATTTTCATATATTGAGATAAAGGTGAGAGTAGATATGGAGGAAACCCAAGTTCGACAATTTCGAAATATATGTGTATTTTGTGGATCTAGTCCTGGGGAGAGTAAAGTGTTCGTAGAAGCAGCAAACAATCTAGGAAAAATATTAGCTGTAAGAAAAATTCATTTGATTTATGGAGGAGGTAGCCTTGGGCTAATGGGGTGTGTGTCAACAGCTGCACATTTAGGAGGAAGTCAAACAACTACAAACCTTTGTTCAGGCAATCAAGACCAAAAATAAAAACCTATAGGGATAGAATAGATGAAATCTTTGCAAAGCTTGCAAGAGTACCTGAGGAAGCCTTTTATCTTGTCTTCACAACTTCTTAATGAAACTCTTTATTTGTAGTTTTCAACACAACAATAAGTTCAATTATATTCAAAGAGGAAAAAGGCGAGTAAGAATCAGTCTTCTACACCAACAAAGTACTATTAGATGCAGAGGCTAGATATTTGGCATTAGAAAAACTTGTCCTCGCCTTTGTTTAGGCCAAGGAAAAGTTTTTCCACTACTTCGAAGCACATCCCATATTAGTGGACATTTCCTACCTATTGAAATATATTTTTTCCAAACCAAATGCTATAGAGTGGGTTACTAAATGCGATGAGGTTGACCTACTTGATTACTACCTGAAGATTGTGATCAAAGGATAAGTGATGGCAAACTTCTTACTAGAATATGACTCGGCTATAATGGATAATACTATGCTTCTGGATGAATATCAACAAATCCTCTAGTAAAAACAAATCTAGTTTAAAGGTATAGATAGAGAGCCTGAAAAAACTAATACCGAAATATCTAATAAGGTTGTGATAGGCTTAATTATAATATTTTTATCTCATTAATCTTAATTTTTGTTCATTTAATTTCAAATATTTGGATATCTATACATATTATGATTGAATTATAGGTTTAAAGGCTTTTGGCTCAACAAAGACGAAAATCAAACAAAAATATACAATAAACATATGTGAGTGTATGCATGTTCTATTGTGTCTATTTCTTAAATACGTATCATATATGAATTTAAACGCGGCGCAAGCATAAAATATACAATAAACACAATAATTAAATATATTAATCACATTAATATATTAGTAAGGTTGATAACTCACATCAACGTGTAACGTTATACACGTATTTTTTCAGAGTCCGCATGGAGACCAACTCGCGGGCAGTTTTAGTCACCAACACAGTGGGCTTGGTGATAGAGGTGGGCAAATTTCCCAAACCCGATTTGTCCCGACCTGACCCATCCCAAAATTTTGGGTCGGGACAAAAACAGGAATGGGTTCAGGACCTGTTTGGGTTCGAGAAATTCTCGATCTCGTTTGGGAATTCCTCAAAATTCCCGAATGGGTTCGAGAATTCCCGAACCGACATTTTTTTTCTAAATAATACTTTTAAAACGGCGTCATTTTGGTAAAGAAAAAATTTAAATCGATTCTCAGAAAACATTTGTGCTGTGCTTTTCTGATTTCTCGTTCCTCTTCTCTCAAAATCTCGCCGATGCCGACAGAGCCCCCAAGCCACCCACACAAAATAGACACCACTGGTGATAGACGCCACCGTTCCAGTTACAGTCCCCCCTACAGTCTTGGTTTCACTTTTCAGTCTCAGGGTGGGCAGTATTTAGATGATTGCAGCCGAGTTGCCGACCGCCGTGAGTCCTTTGAAGCCAAGGGTAATTGCCGACATCTGACCACGGTGAGTTTTTTTTTAAAAGCATTTAATTTTTTGGTTTGAAGTTGATTTTAATTAAAAATATTTCCCTTTTTTATTGCAATTAATTCTATCCTGGAAACCAAAATATATTATTTGTTATGTTCATAACTCAATCTTTTTTAATCATTCTTTAGGGACATATCTTTAGTTTCCATTAATTAATGTTTCTTGTTGTAATACTAAAGAGAACATGCGGCTAATCTTGTACTGATTCACCTTTGTGTTGATAAATTATTTTTGATGTATTGAATTTTAAATTTGAACCAGTCTACAAGAAATGTATATATAGAGTTTACAGAGTTTGAGTATCTCTTAGTTAGTGGAATGCTACAGACATCTTCAAACACTCTTTCTTTTTAAAATTTATTTATAATTATTTTTTTCATTTTCTAATTCAAGATCATTTCGTAAAATCATTTACTTGGTAAGCTCTCAAGCTTGCTATTATAGTTTCCTTTTTCTTTTTAGGCTAGTTTGACTTTTTTATTTTTAATTAGTGAGTATTTGTAGCTAGTTTAACTATTTTTGTTTAACTGCTTGTGTTTTTTCATTGTTAAATGTGATTATTAGGGGGTTTTTATAGGATTGAATTTCATCATTTAGGTTTTAGCTTTAAAGTAGCATGCCATATGTTTGATAATTGTTTTCTAATGAACAAAACTAGTTAGCTTGCCTTTCTCTACAATGAACAAGATTATTATCAGTTTCCAACAACTGATCTTGGAAGCTTTAACAATAGTGTAGTTGAGTAGTAAGTTGGTGGCATCTTGCAATTTTGAGATCTCACATGAAAATTTCTTTTAGAAAATAGGATTAACTATTGTAATAATGTTTAATTGTTTGTTTTTTCTCTCATGTTTAATTGATTAAAATAGTTTTACTAGAATTCTCAATGCAACACATTTTAATGATATTCAATCTATAATTTTGCTCTAATTCTATTTACCACTATTTTACTCCAATCTTCTTGAGTATATGATCTAATGAGATTTTTTATTTAATCAAATAATTACCATTTGGTTAAGAACTTGATAAAGCGTCTTTCAAGATTATTTTACTGTAATGAAGCATGTAAATTATTAATATTTTTCCTTTGTAAAAGAAGAATGTTTATTATTAGATCTTCTTATTTTCTTTCTTTGAAGCATGATAATTAAAATCAACTATGAGAAGAGCTAGTTCTTGAACTACTAAACTGCAAGTGATTATTAGCTAATCTTTTTCATTACAATGTGGGACTGTCTATAATTGGAAGCCAATGTTTTTATAGTTCTAATAGATGAAGAACTTGTTATTTTTGCTCTTTTGTTGTTGTTTTGGGCTGTTTTGCTACTGATTTAAGGCTATATGGCTATTGCTTTTGTTGCTATTTAGGGTTATTTTGCTATTGTTTTTTATTGATATTTTGCTGCTATTTTGGAGCTGTATTACTACTATTTTTGTTGTTGTTTTGCTATTGTGTTTTTGCTGTTTTAGGATTGTTTTGCTACAATTTTTGTTGCTTTTTTATTGATGCTTTGCTGCTGTTTTGGGCTGTATAGCTACTTAATTTCTATTACATCATGATACCCTTTTTAATGATGGTTTTTTATCAAAGCTTTATTTGTAGATAATGGATTCAGATTCAAGTTCAACTGGTAATAATTTTGTGGACTTACATTCTCAATCAAATTCTGAGGACGATTATGAGAGGGATACGGGTAAGGAAGAAAAAGTTTCCTTTCTGCCACGCTCTAAAGAAAAAAAAGAGAAAGCTTATGTCACAAGCATCGGCTCAAAGATCGAAAGCATGGTTGCACTTTAAAAAAGTAAAACGTTAACAGACAAAGCAAAGTGTAATCATTGTTGTAAGTTGATTAGTTGTCATTCAATGCTTCATGGAACTAATGGTATGTCAACACACTTAAAGAGATGTGTCGAGTAACAAGAAGGTGATTGATGATCAACAACTAGTTTTTGGTAAAGAACCTATTGGAGAAGAAGGAGAGGGTAGTAATGCTGTATCCAGATGATGGAGTCAAGTTGCATGTCGAGAAGATCTTGTTAAAATGGTAGTGATAGATGAGCTATGATGAACACTTGAAATTACACATTTAATAAGAGTTTTACATGATTGTTTTTTATTACTAGAGTATTTAATTTTCTTAACTTAAGTATGTTTACAATATTGTACTTAATTATCTTTTAACTGTTTTGTGGTAGGTTCGATAAAATAAGCATAACTTTCTACCTAAAGATCAACTTGAGGTAATTCTTGATCCTATAGAGAGCTGACTCAATGGGCTAACATATTGTATTTCACAAAGTATTGGAAATTCGAATGTTTAGAGGGTGAAAAATGGCTTACAAAAGAACTGATCTACAGTACAGGCCCAGTTTGAACAGTCATCAGTATTTGGCCCATAACTATATAAATACGTATCTAATACGTATGAGATCACTTAATTTAGAAAAATAAGAGACTTATCTACAACTTTGATGTTTTGAGTGACAGCTAATTCGGATCACATCAATTCTAAATTGGATAATCAAGTGGGTGCTCAAGTGATAATGAATGCAAATTATTTTGCCACCATTCTTGACTTTCATCAACCAAGTGGTTCCCTCCAAATTTGTCTCGATTTATTCATATTTTTCTATAAATAGGTGGCTTGTTTATGCCTAAAGAATGTAATTAGAAAGTTAGAATTTAGTTCAAAATACTTGTCCTTTGTATCCATTTCTTTGTAAATTTATTTCTCTTGTTTACTATTAAATCATGTTATTTCTTCTTCCATTTCTTTAGTTTTATTATGTCTAAATAATTTTCTTTAAGTTAAGGTGAAAGGGTGAAGCTCTTGGCAAGGTAATAAGATATGTTTAATATTTATTCATGAATTTAATGCTTCGTTTTTAAGTTATGCAAACTTATATATGATGTATTTATTTTGTTTGTAGAATTAATACCCTTTCTTTTAAAGTGGTGATTCTTGATTTATTATTGACAAACTTAATACTTGGCACAATAAATTCTTGAAACCATTTACAAGATTTGGTGTATATAACCTTTCTTGTAAAGTGGGAGTCTTGATTTATTGTAGACAAATATAAAGATTAGCATAATAAATACTTGAACCCATTTATAAGATTTGGTGTATAATAATTGAAAAAAATAAATACTAATCAATATATAAATGATGATGAACTTTAATTGCTATATTTTCCGGTTGGAACCTCCTTTGTGTGAGGATTCCAATTGAGTTATAAGAAAATAAAAAGTTAAATATATTCTTACTTCTTATGCCAAGAGTGAATCCCTGTAACCTTAGCTTTTTATTTGAATTGGTTAATTGAAATAATATTTGCAAACATCTTATACTGTATTAATTATCTTTAAAGTGTTTATAATTTGTAATTTTAATTCTACTTCCCTGTGGATCGACCCCGTTCTCATCGGGTTATTTATTACTTCGACAATCTTGCACTTGGAAATAACTCCTATATTCTGGACGTGTCAAGCTACCTTTTAGTTTTGTAGAGAATGCCGAGTTTTGATATTATAACAGCGTGGCAGTTCCTAGATTTGATGTTCCATCTCGTAGAACCATAACAAGAGATGCAGTTGAGTTGTTTGGTTTAGAGAAAGGCTTATTGAAGAGTTTAATTAGTAGGCAACAAGTGAGCTTTGCCCCTATTTTAAATCATAAAAGAGATATAATTGGGAAGCAGTTGGAGGATTGTTTGTTAGATTGGAATATTGATAAAGTATTTTATGTAACAGTTGATAATGCAAGTGCTAATGATGTTGCCTTATCTCACTTGAAGAAGAGATTGAAAATTCGGAGAGAAGATTCTTTGGTTTTGAATAGGGAATACATGCATGAGCACTGTTGTGCGCACATTTTAAACTTGATTATAATAGATGGGTTGAAGGATTTAAATGAGAGCGTGATTTTTATACGAAACACAATAAAATATGTTAGATCTTCTGGATCGCGCTTGCAAGCCTTTAAGTATTATGTAGAAATGGAGAAGATTGAGTATAAGGGAAGCGTAGTGTTAGATGTGCCAACTAGGTGAAATTCTACCTACTTAATATTGACGACTGCATTGAAATTTCAGAAGGCTTTTAATTTAATGGCAGATGATGATCATTTATATGGAAGTTATTTTTTAGAGGAGGAAAATGGAAAGAGAAGACAAAGGCCACCAGTTAGTTCAAATTAGGAGAATGTTGAGCATTTTCTGTTATTTTTGCAATCTTTCTATAAAGCAACATTAAAATTCAGTGTTTCATTAAGTGTTACCTCTACAAACTATTTCAATGAGATTTGCATGATACATTCCTGTTTAACAAAAATGAGTCAAAGTAATGACTTTTCTTTGGGAGACATGGCAAACAAGATGAGGTTAAAATTTGATAAATATTGGGAATCCAATGAGAAGATTAATAAGATTTTGATAATAGGTACTTTACTTGATCCACGGCGTAAGATGCAGTTCGCTGGATTTTGTTTTGTGAAACTCTTTGGTAATGACAGAGCAAGAATTGAAGAAATGAAATATCTCAGTAAAGAGTTATTATTTAAGCTTTATGAAGCCTATAGTGCATTGCATGGCAAATCACAGTGTGGTGCATCTACTGCTAGTGGTACTGCTGTTGGTGGTGGGAGTAGTAGTACTAGTAGCATGCTTGTTTCACAGTCACAAGTACTCGGTAGCACCTCAACCTCACTAATTACAGATGTTATGCGGTGCAATGACCTTCGAAGTGAATACATTGGGCTTGCAGAGGACGATAATGATGTGGAAGAAATGCATGAGGTGGAAAAATACTTCATGGATAAATTTGAGAATCCTCGCAACCCGCATTTTGATGTTTTACAGTGGTGGAGGTTAAATGCCGAGAGATATCCGATTTTGTCATGTATAGCTAGAGATGTACTTGCTATACCTGTATCTATTATGACCTCTGAGTCAATTTTCAGTATCAGAGGTCATATTCTTGATTCATTTCGGAGTTCGTTAACTCCGAAAGTAGTTGAGAGCTTGATATGTGGACAAAATTGGATATGATCTTCACTTTTGGTGGATAAAGCGAATCGAGAAGAAAGATTGCTTACAGATATTGAATATTATGACTAACTAGAAACAGGTAAAATCGTGTGAATTACAATAATAAAATTCAAATATTTATATTTATGTGCGTACATTTTTACTTGTTTTTGTTTTTCGTGTAGAGTTTGCTCATTTGTCGATGCAAGAGCGTGCATGGGCACTGGCACTACATCGGCAATAAATCATGTTATTCATATTTACTCGTGTTATGCTTGGAGATATCGTTTTTATGCGGAGGTTCCCCGATGAGTTTTGGACTTTAACTACTGTTTTCACTACTGATTTGGTTTGTAAGTTGACGATTTTGTTTGTAAGTTGATGATTCATCAGCCAAGAATTAATGCTTCATAAATTATTAAATTTTGGACTTAATCTTTATTTGATTTGTATTGCTTTCTATAATGTTTTTAATTATTATGTTGTATTGTAGTTGATTATGATATGTGAATGTGAATTTAGCAGGTTATTATATTCAATCAACGAAATGTCCAAAAATAAAGGGAGATTCTGTCAATTATATTTTAAATATAAATAAATGTATTTCAATTAAAAATTAGATTCAAAAATCAAAATGACAACATTTTATGCAATATTATTATGTAGTATTATTTAATTAATTTATAATTTCAGTATAATTTATAATATATCATAAACTTTTATACATGTATAAGAGCTCTTCCTATGGTGACAATAACAATATTTTACTGTTGGGAGTTGTTCATTCATGGGTGTTTGCATGTGGGTTTTGTGTTTAATCACAATTTATACATATCTCATATATATAATGAAGCAGCGGAAGCTTAAAGTATTGCAGTAAACACAATCACAATATATTAATCAGAAACGAGATTGAGAAATAACCCTTGAAGCCTTTGGTTGGAGATTGTTGAAGTCCACCAAAATGTTGTCTTTGATCAATTCTAGTAATCAACAATGGTGGGTTTGATTATCTAGAATGACAGCTTTTGATCCAGTACTTGTTTAACTACTTAAACTTGTGTTCTTGATTTTTTCTTTTGATTAACACTTAATCAATTAATCAAAAACCTATTTTGCTAAATTAGTTTTAAGCCTTAAAAGAAAATAATGAATTCAACTCTTGAATCCATTAATTAGAAGACAATTTCTCTTTTCTCTCTTTGTAAAATGGCTGAGCTAATTTTGCAAAATCAATTTAACAAAAACCTCATGAATTTAATTTACATTTGTTTTATTTATACAAATGAATTTAATTTCATTTCATAACACTTAATTTCACTTAATTTCAATTTGAATTTAATCTAACCTAATCATAGTTAACTCTTAACTTTAGTTAGGTTAAACTAACATTAAAATATTCTAACTATAGTTAACTCTTAACTCTAGTTAATTAAAAGAATATTTAATTATTTTAACCATGGTTAACTAACTTAACCATGGTTAGGTTAACTTTTACTTAACCATTAAGTATAGTTAATCTAACTTAACTAAATGGTTAACTCTTAACCTTAGTTAAACTTAAATTATTTATTCAACAATTAAATAAATAATTATTTATTTGAATTATTTAACGATTAAATAATTATCAAGTGAAATTACAATTATGTCCTTACTCGGTTACCTAGTTAACCTAAAGTGGGTCCCACCATCTGACCATATACTTTAGTTAACGTAACCTTAGTAAATTGCTGGATTTTACTGTATTAAACTATTTAATACGGTACGCTGCCCAAGTGCTCAAAGAGTACATTTCATATTGGGACTCCCTAGGTCCACGCCCGATTCGTCAAGTGAAACTATTTCACAAGTCCGTGAACGATGCCCCACGCACACGTTACGGATATTACAAATCAGCGCGTCAGACCATACATGTTGAGGTTACTCCATATTCGTATAATCCTTCCGTCATTATATCCAGGATGAACGGGATATAGATCATTACCGTCAAATCCTGATAATTTCATCCATCACTTTATTATCTTCAGATTCGTATCTTTATGAACAATTTACGCAAACACTTTTGCTATAATGTTCGAACCTGGAGGAAACTCCTTTCCCAGGTTAATTGCTTACGGCCATAAGACTTTACAAGATACAATCTCGAAGTTCGGATATACTACCCATCTATGTGAGCTGGCGGATCCCATATCTACGCACACCGAACTCCATGAGCATCGGACCATACCCAGCGACACGTAGCGGTCAGACCATGAAAGGTCTCTGACATACGTGGAACCAAAGTATGATGGATCTCCCACAAGTTCACCATGGCGCTCAGGTCGAAGGACCACAAATACTACTCAACTCGAGAGGACCTTCCTTTGACGGTTTCATAGGATATCTATTGGGGTCCTCATGAGTCTGTTCAGTATCCAGTCCTAACTGAATACCTGTATGTCTATATGAACTTCAACCAAGCTCATGGTTAACTAAGAATAACCATTTGTACAATACAGCTATAGACATACACTAATCTATGTGTTTCACCGATAGACCCTCATTGGTAAACGTAGATCAGGAACTCTTTATTTGAGAAGATACTTCCATAACGACATTTCTTAGTCTCTATTGCAACTCTTTGCAATTTTGTCATTACTAGTAGATTCTCAGGTCTTTGTTACATTATAGATTAGGTTCTAACTTTTTAGATCCCGCTGGGTATTATAACCTGCTAACACTTAGCATTTATAACTATCAGCTTTGCTAACTCTTAGCCATGGTTTAAACTTCTTTAAACCAGATATGAACTCATTCAGATCATATCATTTTTATAATGTTACAAGCTTAATTACCATTTAATAAAAGTTATCAGCGATTTAATAAAATATGCATTGTATAAATATTACAAACTTAATATTCATACAAACTGGGATGGCGCGTAAGCACATACCCTAACATTTACGCCATTAAATTTTAATTGAAACGAATCGATTTTAAAAGTAATCAAATTATAATATTTCTACTTCACGTAATTTAATTTCAAATAATAACATTTAACGCAATTCAAATTCATGGTATTTAACGTAATTGAAATTGAATTAACATTTTAAATTAAAATATTTAACGTATTCCAACTTGAAATTGAATTTAAAATGACAATATTTTAAATAATTGGATTTGGAATAAATCGATCTCAAAATAACAATAACAATATTTTACACCATTGAATTTTAATTGAAACAAATCGATTTCAAAAGTAATCCAATTATAATATTTTTACTTCACGTAATTTAATTTCAAATAATAACATTTAACGCAATTCAAATCTATGATATTTAATATAATTGAAATCGAAATAACATTTCAAATTAAATATTTAACGTATTCCAACTTGAAATTGAATTTATAATGATAATATTTTAAATAATTGGATTTGGAATGAATTGATCTCAAAATGACATTACAATATTTTACGCCATTGAATTTTAATTGAAACGAATTGATTTCAAAAGTAATCAAATTATAATATTTCTACTTCACGTAATTTAATTTCAAATAATAACATTTAACTCAATTTAAATCCATGATATTTAACGTAATTGAAATCGAAATAACATTTCAAGTTAAAATATTTAACGTATTCTAACTTGAAATTGAATTTAAAATAACAATATTTTAAGTAATTGGATTTGAAATGAATCGATCTCAAAATGATAATAACAATATTTTACGCCCTTGAATATTAGTTGAAACGAATCGATTTCAAAAGTAATCAAATTATAATATTTCTATTACACGTAATTTAATTTCAAATAATAACATTTAACGTAATTCAAATTCATGATATTTAACGTAATTGAAATCGAAATAACATTTCAAATTAAAATATTTAACGTATTTCAACTTAAAATTGAATTTAAAATGACAGTATTTTAAGTAATTGGATTTGAAATGAATCGATCTCAAAATGACAATAACAATATTTTACGCCATTGAATTTTAATTGAAACGAATCGATTTCAAAAGTAATCAAATTATAATATTTCTACTTCACGTAATTTAATTTCAAATAATAACATTTAACTCAATTTAAATCCATGATATTTAACGTAATTGAATCGAAATAACATTTCAAATTAAAATATTTAACGTATTTCAACTTGAAATTAAATTTAAAATGATAATATTTTAAGTAATTGGATTTAAAATGAATCGATCTCAAAATGACAATAACAATATTTTACGCCATTGAATTTTAATTGAAACGAATCGATTTCAAAAGTAATCAAATTATAATATTTCTACTTCACGTAATTTAATTTCAAATAATAACATTTAACGTAATTCAAATCGAAATAATATTTCAAATTAAATATTTAACGTATTCCAACTTGAAATTGAATTTAAAATAACAATATTTTAAGTAATTGGATTTGAAATGAATCGATCTCAAAATGACAATAACAATATTTTACGCCATTGAATATTAGTTGAAATGAATCGATTTCAAAAGTAATCAAATTATAATATTTCTACTACACGTAATTTAATTTCAAATAATAACATTTAACGTAATTCAAATCCATGATATTTAACGTAATTGAAATTGAAATAACATTTCAAATTAAAATATTTAACGTATTCCAACTTGAAATTGAATTTAAAATAACAATATTTTAAGTAATTGGATTTGAAATGAATCGATCTCAAAATGACAATAGCAATATTTTACGCCCTTGAATATTAGTTGAAACAAATCGATTTCAAAAGTAATCAAATTATAATATATCTACTACACGTAATTTAATTTCAAATAATAACATTTAACGTAATTCAAATTCATGATATTTAACGTAATTGAAATCGAAATAACATTTCAAATTAAAATATTTAACGTATTTCAACTTAAAATTGAATTTAAAATGACAATATTTTAAGTAATTGGATTTGAAATGAATCGATCTCAAAATGACAATAACAATATTTTACGTCATTGAATTTTAATTAAAACGAATCGATTTTAAAAGTAATCAAATTATTATATTTCTACTTCACGTAATTTAATTTCAAATAATAACATTTAACTCAATTTAAATCCATGATATTTAACGTAATTGAATCGAAATAACATTTCAAATTAAAATATTTAACGTATTCCAACTTTAGATTGAATTTAAAATAATAATATTTTAAGTAATTAAATTTGGAATGAATCGATCTCAAAATAATAAAAATAATATTTTACGCCATTAAATTTTAATTGATTTTTAAATTAATCAAATTATAATATTTCTATTTCACATAATTTATATTAACATTGAATTTAGAATCATAATTTTAACAAAATTGTTAAATATTATAATAATTATTAAATTTAGAATACTTTAATTTGAACTTAACATTAACAAATTTTTGACCCGACCTGAATCGGACCGATCCGTCCCGAACCTGACCCAAAAAATCCCAAACTATCCTGTCCCGAACCCGATCCAAAATTTTTCGAACCGACCCATCCCGAACCCGAAACGGCACCGTTTCAAAATAATGTTTTTTTAAAAAAAATTGAAAATTGTTGACTCGACCCGTCTTGAATCGATTTGGGTCTGGATAATAATGTGTCCCGAATAGGACACATTTCGCTGTCCCGATCGGGTTCGGGAATTTCCGAATCCAAAAATGCCTACCCCTACTTGGTGAGCTAAAACAATAACTTTATACGCAGCACTGGGTTTAACTCTTAAACCCCAAAATAGTGAGTGTATATTTTTATCATTTTTTTAAAAAAGATAAGAAGTTAAGAATTTAAAACAATGCACCATTACTTTAATTGGAAGCATAAAAAAAATTAAACAATTTTATTTTCCCTTTTTTTTCTTTCTTTCTTCTCCATTTCTCCTCTTTTTACTTCTCCATTTCCATTTGCTTTCTCTTGACCAAAAGCAAAAATGCATACACACACTTTTTCAATTCTCATCTCTCTCACTTTATATATATATATATATAATAAAATAATAAAATAGTATATAATATATTATAAAAATAATAATAAAATATTACAAATGGGTGCCAACTATTTGGCATCCAAAATAAAATATTAATATATATAATATAATATAATATTATACTATCATAAAATAATATATTATAATAAGAGATATTTTGATTATTTAACTATTAAATTATCAAAGTGTGAAATAAATATTTTGCCACTCATGCGTAGTAATCAAGTCTACCCTCTAGTGGGTCCTACTAAATTTCACACTCGGATAAACTCAACCGAGGGTCCATAATGCGCCACGTGTCATTATACAATTAGTAAATAATAATTATTGACTAATTATTATATTTAACACTTAAATATAAATATGCACGTGTTCTTGTGGTAGTGCTAAAAATGACTGGATTAAACAATTTAATTCGGCACATTGCCCAAGTACACAACAAGTATACTCCATATCTCAGGACTCCCTAAGTCTTACATCTGATTTGTCAAATGTAACTATTTCATGAGTCCATGAGCAATGCCCCACGCACACGTCACGGATATACAAATCAGTGTGTTAAACCATGCAAGTTGAGGTTACAACGCATATATATAGTCATTCTGTCATAATATCTTGAATGTGCGGGGATATAGATTATCACTGTCAAATCCCCTAGTACTCATCAATGTCTTATCTCCAGACTTGTATCTCACTGAACAATAAGCGCAAACGCCTTTGCCATATTGTTCTACCCTGGCGGAACTCTTTTCTAGGATTGATGCTTGTGGCCACAACACTTTTCGAGATATAGTCTCGAAGCATCTGGATATCTAACTCCCTATGCGATCTGACGGATCCCATATCTGTACATACCGGACTCCATAAGTATTGTACCATACCCAGCGGTCACACCATGAAAGGTCTGTGACATGCGTGGAACCAAAGTATGGTAGATCACTTACAAGTCCACCGTGGCACTCAGGTCAAAGGATCACGTATACTACTCAACTCGATAGGACCCTCCGTGACGGATTTACATAAGATGTCTATTGGAGGCCCTCTTGAGTCTATCCTGTATCTAGTCCTAACTAGAAACCCATATGTCAATACGAGCTACAAGCTTATGGTCGGCTAGGAACGACCATCTATACCCTATAGGTACGACATATGCTGATCTATATATAAAGGTATCCACCGATAGATCCGCATCGGTAGAAATAGATCAAATACTATTATTCGAGAACATACTTGTACAATTAGCATTTTCTGGCACCCGGTTGTAACTCTTGCAACTACGCAGTTCTATGTCCCATTACAGACAAGGCTCCAACTCTTGGATGTTCGCTGAGTATTATAACCAGCTAATACTTAGTTATACTAACATTTAGCATTTATGTCTCTCGGCGTGGCTAACTATGAGCCTTATCTAAACTCTTTTAGATTTGATCTGAACTCCTTTAGATCGTACAATGTCTGTAACATTACATTGTATAGTACCATATAAACAAGTATTAGCAATTTAATGGGAATGTACACATGTATAAATACACAAGTATATGTACATTCAAGGATAGCACGTAAGCACCGACTCTGACAATTTCCCACTTGCTCTAGTGCCATTCCTGATGGTATCTCATATACATCGACTCCACGTGTTACATAAATACTTTTAGAGTTATGGCTTTAGAAAGTGGGTCCGCTAAATTATTTATGGAGCACTTCAACAAATAATCACATCTCATTCAGCCAAGATCCCTCTAGTTATGTGAGACTTCTCTCAACATGATTAGAGTACTGGCGTCCTCTTGGCACCTCGCCTTGTTCAATGGCCTAGTTTTATCACAAAATCATATGATAGGATCCATCTGTCATGGAATTCTTCCAAGGCCAGCAATAAACTTACGAATCTTCAATGCCGCTTCCGCTGCGTACTTATAAATTAGTAGTGAATCCCTGTTTGGTGCAATTCTAACTCACTTAGTACCAATGAGAATGAGCACATTCCTAGATGTAGAGTCTCTATCATCTAGGTCAAACTAGAAGTCTGAGTCTGAGCGTCTTCTTATTTGTAAGTCATTTTCTCTATATTTGAGAAACTTATTATTTTTACCCTTAAGGTACTTTAGGATATGTTTGACTACCATCAAATGGTGGTCATCTAAATCAAACTAAACTCGGCTCATAACTCTGACAGCCAAACTGATCTCAGGTTTCAAACACATCATAGCATACATCAATCTCTGAAAAGCTGATGTATCTGGTGTGTTAGATACTCTAACTCTCTTATCTTTTAACTGAAGAGACACTCTCCTCGAAAGATGAACACCAGGTCCAAAAGATACGTTAACTATCTCATAGTTAACAAACTGTACCTTTTTAAGACGCTATTGATGTAAAATAATTTAGCAGAGTTCTATCAGTTTCCTAATAATATCTCTATCTCTATAAAATTTTATACCCGGTATAAAGGAAGCCTCTCCCAAATCTTTTATGGAGAAATTATTACGAGTTACTTCTGACCGATTTTAACATACTAACATCATTCGCAATGACTAGTATGTCATCAACAAAGAGCATCAAGAAGACCATCGTGCTCCCACTGACCTTTCATGCATACTAGACCAGAAGTCTGGCTGAACGTAAAACCTTTAAGCATTTCGAAATGCTGTCTTTACATCCATCTGCCAAACCTCAAAGTCATAATATGATGCAAGTCAATAACATTCTAATCGACTTTAGCATCAATATTGGTCCAAAGATTTCCTCTTAATTAATCTCAGATCACTGAGAATTACCTTTTCAGAATCAATATAGAGCCTAGAAGGTCTCTACATTCCATCTGGCTCCAACTACCTTTTTGTAAACCCTTTACAACCAATGAGAACAATTCCCACAATTAGCTTAACCAAGTCCCAGACTTGATTCTAATGCATATAGTTAATTTTGTTTTCATGGCTTCTTGCTGCTTCCTGAATTGATGTCTAACATCGTCTCATTATAGGTTAAAGGATTATTTTCTTCTACTAAGAAAAATTCAAGTTTACCTTCAGGCATCAACCATACTTAAAGGTTGACCTAGAAATTCTTTCCGACCCATTGAGAGAGTGTGCTAAAAGGTCATTGCTTAATTGAGCTTGAGTTCCCATCCTTGGTTCATTGGTTCTAGATTAACTTCACCAAGTTCAATCTTTCTATGATTCCAACGATTCATGAGAAACTTTTTTTCTAGAATAGTGGTATACCGAGAAACGAACACACTTTGCTTTTTAGAATTATAGAACTAGTATCCTATTTAATTCATAAGATAACAATAAACCTATTTTAGTACCTCTTGGGTGTTATCTATCTTGCTAAGTAACTCTTACAAAATAAGATACCTTGCCGCGTAACTCTTACATAAGCAGGACAACCCCAAGTTTTAACTTACTTAAGATATGACTTCCTTCCTTTCTGAATCTCATACGGAATAGAAGGAATAGCTTCTAATGGAACTCTATTTAATAAGCAGCTATCTATGGAGCATATACTCACAGATATAGATCGATAACATTCATCATCAATCGAACCATATCTAATAATGTTTGATTCCTCATTACCGAAACATCATTATGTTGTGGATTATGCAAAGGACTATAATGAGTGAGAATCTCATTCTCCCTTAAACAAACGGTAAACTTGTTGTTGATGTATTCACTTCTTTGATCTAATTAAATGGATGTGATGTACATTCAGGTATGTTTGGTCATCTCCGTGAATACATTATTTATAAACTGATTAAGTCTTTATGGTCAGATAAGAAATCCAATCATCTTTAACCAGATGGATAAGCGTCTCATGCCTATATGACTTAAATTCATATACCGCAGCTCCGTATGATTTAAGGATTCAAATCTATAGACATTTCTAATTGTATGTAATGTCTATTTATTAATTGACATTTAGTTAATAAAACATCATACTTATTATGCAATACAAGTATTGTATTGCATACAAGAAGAAAGTCAAGTTGCCTAATAACTTGGACCTACAAGAAATCACCATTTCTTACTCTCAACTTTACTTCTACAAGCTGTTACATTCTAGTCTCTCTAAATCCCTGCAACATATTACAGATATGAGAGGGGCGTGCGGTATCTCATACCCAGCTTGAACTGGCATCATATACCCTAGAAATGTTTATATGTGTCATACACAAACTTATAGAAGTCTTCCTGACAATTATAAGGCTTCTAAGGTAAAAGGATTTCCAATACCCAACCTTACTGTAGTGGAAATGCTTTCTATTTATTCACTAATTTTGTTGATCTTTGGATAAATGTGGCCTCTGAGGATTGATGCTGGGTATCCACCTCATCTTTTTCTCCTTACATATCTAGTCTCACCAGATAGATTTGAAGTAAAAGATAAAGAACCTTAAACAAAGAGGGTCACACTTTCTCTATTCAATCCTCTTAAAGAGAGGTTATCAGAAATACCTTACGGCAAACTCTGATCAACAATAAATCCAAAGTTTTGAATCCAGAACATTTCTGAGATTCATCTGTCGGTCAAAGTAATTTCTAGTACACTAGAGTTGGACTGCATCAACCATGTACACTAACTGTTTTGTAGTGGCCATTATTCTTCACAGGCCAAAATCATGGGAGATATAAGTGGAATAGTCATTAAATCGCTAATTGAACATTTTAAATCATGGATATACTAATTATTCATTTTTGATTTAAAACGTCCTCCCACTGTTTTACATAATTTCGGTAATCTCTCGAACGAAAAGACGATAGTTTAAACTCTTTTAAACTATACATTGGAAAGTAGATCCCATTGAAATTTACTCGAGTCTCACGCTATAGCAATATTGGCCTTTGTAAACACAACAGGTAGACAATATTTGTCAATTACATCTCATGCAACTCTTACCACTTGATCCTGAATACACCTTATCCTCACGCTGTAGCAATATTGGGTAAGTGTATTCCAGATTAACTTGTCAATGATCAAATATATGCTACCGATATTACCCTCACGCTGTAGCAATATTAAAAAAAGGCTGATGTGACTCGTCTAACACCGTATTGACAAGACGGATCAGAATAAAACATTATCCCATAATGTAATATTCTTCAATCTGATTAAAAGAGATTTTTCTATCCTTGGTCTCAACTCTCATAGAAATGGTGATTCTCAATCAATTAATTTTCTATGTAAGCATAACTAACCCCCACTAGTAGGGCTCCTATTGTGGTTACCAAGATAGAAAAATTAATTCTAATTTATAATATAGACTGATAACTCTTTATCACTACATCTCATAAACCCCGATTTATAATGTAGACTGTTAACTTTTATCACTACATCTCATAAATCTACATATGTAAAATTAATTTTGAAACACTGTTTAAAAATACTGTATCTGTGAACAGTAAATTTTATACTGTTCATGTGCTACTGTTCGAGTGAACAATACCATCACAGCGCCAAATGTCATTGCTGCAGCACTGGGAGGTCGAACCTCCAACGTTGTGGCGCTAGCCCCTTGGCTCTGCAGCGCCCAATGCACACCCATAGACATACCAGTTTCAACACTTAAAACGCACCATTTTCACTGGGCCTTTTGTATCCATTCACTCAAACAACACCCAAACACAGCCTAAATGGCTTTGATACCATTGGGGGGGGATCTAGTATATATGGCTGTATGCATGTGCTATTGTGTCTATTTTTTAAATACGTATCATATAAGAATTTAAACGCAGTAGAAGCGTAAAATATACAATAAATACAATAAATAAATATATTAATCACATTAATTTATTAGTAAGGTTGAGAACTCACCTCAACGTGTAACGTTATACACGTACTTTTCGGAGTCTGCATAAAGACCAACTCGTGAGCAGTTCTAGTCACCAACACGGTGGGCTTGGTGAGCTAGAACAGTAACCTTATACGCAGCACTGGGTTTACTCTTAAACCCTAAAATGGTCAATGTGTATTTTTATCATTTTCTCCAAAAAGATAAGAAATGGAGAATTTGAAGCAATCCACCATTACTTCAATTAGAAGTATAGAAAAAAGTGAAACAATTTTATTTTTTCATTTTTTCTTTCTTTCTATCTTCTCTTTTTCCTTCTCCATTTCCGTTTGCTTTCTCTCGGCCAAAAGCAAAAATACGCGCACACACTTTTTCAATTCTCATCTCTCTCACTTTATATATATATAATAAAATAATAATATAATATATAATATATTATAAAAATAATAATAAAATATTACAAATGGGTGCTAACTATTTGGCACCCAAAATAAAATATTAATATATATAATAAAATGTAATATAATATAATAATATATTATAATGAGAGATATTTTGATTATGTAACTATTAAATAATCAAAGTGTGAAATGATCATTTTGTCCCTTATAAATAGTTACCAAGTCTACCCCTTAGTAGGTCCCACCAAATTCCACACTCGGGTAAATTCAACCGAGGGTCCATAATGCGCTACATGTCATTATACAATTAGTAAATAATAATTATTGACTAATTATTGTATTTAACACTTAAATACAGATATGCACACATTTCTGTGGTAGTGCTAAATATTGCTAGATTAAACAATTTAATCCGGCACACTGCCCCAGTGCACAACGAGTACACTCTATATCGCGAGACTCCCCAGGTCCTACGCCTGATTTGTTAAATGAAACTATTCCATGAGTCTGTGAGCAATACTCTATGCACACGTCACGGATATACAAATCAGTGCGTTGAACCATGCAAGCTGTGATTACAATGCATACGTATAGTCCTTTTGTCATGATATCTTGAATGTGCGGGGATATACATTATCACTGTCAAATCCCCTAGTGCTCATCAATGTCTTATCTTCAGACTTGTATCTCACTGAACAATAAACGCAAACGTCTTTGCCATATTGTTCTACCCTGGCGGAACTCTTTCCAAGGATTGATGCTTGTGGCCACAACACTTTCCGAGATACAGTCTCGAAGTTGGATATCTAACTCCCTATGCGATCTGACGGATCCCATGTCTGTACACACCAGACTCCATAAGCATCGTACCATACCCAGCGGTCACACTATAAAAGGTCTGTGACATGCGTGGAACCAAAGTATGGTGAATCACTTACAAGTCCACCGTGGCACTCAGGTTAAAGGATCACGTATACTACTCAACTCGAGAGGACCCTCCGTGACGGCTTACATAAGATGTCTATCGGAGGCCCTCTTGAGTCTGTCTTGTATCCAGTCCTAACTAGAAACTTATATGTCAATACGAGCTCCAAGCTTATGGTCGGCTAGGAATAACCATCTATACCTTATATGTACGACATATGCTGATCTATATATAAAGGTATCCACCGACAGACCCGCATCGACAGAAATAGATCAGGTATAATTATTCGAGAACATACTTGTGCAACTAGTATTTCCTAGCACCCGGTTGCAATTCTTGCAACTATGTAGTTATTAGTATCCACCGATAGACTCGCATCGGCAGAAATAGATTAGGTACAATTATTCAAGAACATACTTGTGCATCTAGCATTTTCTGGCACCTAGTTGCAACTCTTGCAACTACGCAGTTATTAGTATATTCCCAGGTCTATGTCCCATTACAGACAAGGCTCCAACTCTTGGATGTTTGCTGAGTATTATAACTAGCTAACACTTAGCTGTGCTAACATTTATCATTTATATCTCTCATCGTTGTTAACTATGAGCCCTTATCTAAGCTCTTTTAGATTTGATCTGAACTCCTTTAGATCGTACAATGTCTGTAACGTTACATTGTATAGTACTATATAAATAGGATTAGTGATGTAATGAGAATGTACACTTGTATAAATATACAAGTATATGTACATTCAAGGATGGCACGTAAGCACAGACCCTAACAAAAAGTTCAAAATAGAAGTTGGTGTCAATGCCATATAAAGAAGCATTGTAGCGCTGGTTGTAGAAAAAAAAAAAGAACCTAAAATAAAACCTGAGTGCCATGGTGCCAGTACATCAAGGTCGCGGCGCTAGAATGTGAAAATGATCCCCTAAGTCAAAATCTGAATGTCGCAGCGTCCAAGACTTAGCGCCACAATGCCAACACAACTTAAAAATTAACCAAGATCTAGAAGTTGAACGTTGGAGTGCTAAGAAGGCAAAGCTGCAACGGTGGATCAAAATTGCGCCAGCCTCACAATGCTAAGTAGTTAGCGTTGTGACACTAAGGCAAAATCTAGGAAATCCTAACATGCCTTGGACGTGAAGGATACACTAATTTTGTGTTTTAAACCTATGAATAGAAGACTTATAAGCCACAATCAAGGACATAATAAAAGAGCACAAAAATAACAAATTGATTAGAATTTGGAGCAAGTTTAGAGATTGAAGATGAGGATTCTACAATAAAGAAGACAAAGATTTCAGGGCACCATCTATTTTATTCTGTTCTTTTTAATTATTGTAGATTATTTTTCTTCTTGATGTTAATTGTTATATGCTCTAGAACTCTATTTATCGCCATGAACTAAGTTTTTATTACTAGGATTGTAACTTTAAACTCGATGTGTAATTGAATTCAATATCTTATCTTATTTTATGGATTCAATGTCAGAATTGTTTAGTTTATCTATGCTTAATGCTTTCTAATTATTTGGCCAATAATTAGATTGTTTTAGGAACCATAAAGAATTTTAAAAAAAGATTTATGTGTTTAGCTTTAGATAAACTGATATATAATTATAGCATAGTAATTATGAGTATTATATGAGATTAAAATATACTCATATGACATATATGATTTTAAAAGACATATTCTTAATGAATTTTACCTTTATCTGATTACCATAGAAATATAGCTAATTGTTATGATAAAATATATTTACTTGACTATTGAAAGAGGCTAGTGAAGATATTAGAGATTTTAGCCAACAATTTTCATTAAGGAATTAAATTAAGATAAGATTATTTAATCCAAGTAAAGAATCAAGCAATAGTTGTAATCTTAGGTTTATTCTATATTGGTGATTTATACTTGTTAACTTATCTCTTTATTATTTTCGGTTTACTTAGATTAGATTAATTCTCTTTAATTTATAGTTGTCTAGATAAAAGTAAAAGACATAATTTTAATACTTAGCAGGAATAGAATAAAAATTATTATAAGAACGATACTCTACTCATTCTATACTACTTGTTGTGACAGTGTGCACTTGCACTTTAATAATCAACAAGTTGTTATCCTCAAACATCCAACAACCAAGCAGAATACAAAATGCTGATATTCTAACAGCAGTCAAGTAGATGATGATGAAGAGACTGCAAATATACACAGATTTCACTCTAATCATTTCCCAATAAAACGGTGGTTGCACAACAAAAGAAGAAAGAATGAAAAACTACATCACTAGAGCAAAGGAAGCGGCCAAACGACTGCAAGTAGTCATAGTCACGTAGGTTCTTAGGAACTGAAATGCAAAAGTAAATTGACTTGCCAAGAAAGCCTTAGCAGCAAAGTATACATTAAGAAGAGTAATCCCACTTGCCACTAAAGAAAAAATAATGGTGAAAGATGAATCCAAACCGCCATAAGAAGCAAGAATAGAAGACATAATGGAAATCACAAATTCTGCTAATTAGATGATGTCTTATATCAATTTTTTGCATAATGGACAACTCTCACCATATAGGAAAGAAGTCAGAAAACTCGGGAGCAAAGTTGGAAAGTTGATTCTAATAGAAGGGGAACTATATAGAAGGGCATTCTTCGGGGTGTATATATGATGTGTAACTAAAAAGGAAAGGAAGATAATAGATAAAGTATATAAAGGTGTGTACAATAACCATTCTAGTAGAAGGATACTCACCTATAAAATTCTTTTCCAGGGGTGTTAGTAGCCTACTTTATAGCAACAAGTAAAGGAATATGTAAAAATATATGAAAAATGTTAGAAGCATGCCACACTTATCCGTTTTCTAACAAAGGACTTCGATGTAATCATTAATCTATTGCCTTTCATCTAATGGGAGATGGACATCACAGGTCCCCACATATAGCAACCGATAGGAAAAGGTTCATTGTTGTAACAAACTATTTCACGAAATAGGTGGAAGCAAAAGCCTACAACAATATAATGAGAAGTGAGGTTAAAAGGTTCATTGTGACTAATATCATTACTAGGTACAACATGCCATAAGTACTCATCATAGGCAATAGGAAGTGATTCATTAGCATGATTATGACAAAGTTTTGAAAAAACAAACGTATAAGATCTAACAAAAATTCTCCTCGTATAACTATCTATAAGGCAACAGGCAAACATAGATCTCTAACAAATTCGTATTCACAATTCTAAGAAAAAGACTGAAACATACAAAAGGGAAATGGTTGAAAGAACTCTCAGGTTTTCTCAGGGCTTATAGAACAATGAAAGCTAGTTCAACAAGAAGTTCCTCTTATATACTTGTATATAAAACGGAACTGATGCTACCAATAAAAGCATCTAATTCCACCCTGTGAGCAAAGCTAGTAATACTAGAACTGAACAATAAAGCTCTTTCCATAGCTAAAGACCTTAGTAACAAAGCCTTAGATATCGTTGTAATCTATGATGTAGTATATAAATGAAGGATGAAAGGATAATATGATAGAAAAGTATGGAAGCAAGAATTTAATGAAAAGGATTTGGTATTTTGAAAGGCATTGGACATAAATAAAGAGAAAAATACTAGAAAAATGGCATAAGAAGGATAAGGTTCATATAAAGTCATCAAAAGCCCAAAAAGAGAAGCATTCATCCTACAAACTATGGAAAATATGACCACACCTACACTAAAGAACATTTTCAAACTCAAAAAATTCTACGCATATTTTTTGTACATAAAGTTATTTTAATTTAATGGATAAAGAATTTTTCAATATGCATATTCTTAGTTTTAGATTTTAGTCATTAGGCAAATGTCACCTTTTCTTTAAAGGGTCGTGTACCCTAAGCTAACCAATCTTAGGAAGGTCATATGCTCAAAATTACAAACGTCGCCTTTTTTTAGAAGATTTATGTACCCTAAGCCACCAAACTTTGAAACAGTTTTGTGCTTAAAATTATAAATGTCACATTGCCTTGAAAGGGTTGTGTGCTCTAAGTCATTTAACCTTGGAAAGGTCATGTGCTTAGAATAAAAAATATTGTCTTTCCTTTGAAGGGTTGTGCTCTAAGCCAACTAATCTTGTGAAGGTCTTGTACTTAGAATTACAAATGTTGCTTCCCCTTAAAACAGTCATGCACCTTAGCCCACCCAATTTTAAGAAGATCCTGTGCTTATAATTACAAATTTCACCTTTACTCCGAAAGTCATATTAAGCCACTCAACTTTAAAAAAAGTTGTGCACTCAAAATTATAAAGGTCTAATAACAAATTGCATACTTAGAACATCATTCAGGCTCATCCTGGAAAGAATGTGCACTCAGTATTGCCTAATCTCGGAAGGATTTCATGCTTAGAATATTCGTAGTTACAAATTTGTTATTAAAAAAGCTTGAAGGACCATGAACCTTGGAACTCAAAAACCAATGAGTTTATTTAAAAAACTATAAGAAGACGAAGAAAATCCCACAAGCAGCATTCCAAATTTTAGATAGGCAACTTCTAGAAGTCAAAATAAAAATACGGAGGGCATCTACAAAACAACTCCCTATGATGTGGAGTAAAGAAATTCCAAAAGCTAAGAAGTAAAGGACATATAAGAAAGCACAATTACTATATTTTTTCCTTCAATCTGAATTATTCACACAATTATTAATAATTTTAATCTAAATTATTCACACAATCTCAACCTAGCTCATACTTGGAAATTTCAAAAAGCATTTATCAACAAATTTCAAGATAAGATCACAAAACCATCCTTTCATTTCTTTAATTAAGCATTCCCATTGCATATGAAATTCTTACAAGTTCTTCAAAAGAGAGACAAGAATAGAAGAGAAGCAACCATCATCTATCATTCCTTATCAAAATAGTCGTAGGAAAGGTCTACAACATCCAAATCAACCTCAAAAGCACGTTCACTAGCTGAATACAACTGATCTGCGTCATATCATCATCAGAGTGCTTCGTAGACCAACCCGTGTACTAACTACAATTGGAATCAAAGCCCTTAAGGAGCTACCTATGGGTAGGAGGGTCCCTCACAATGTGAAAGCTATGGCCAAAGCATCGAGTGAAATTCACCAAGCATTGACACCCGTGCTCTTGGGCCATGTCTAGCTTCCTACTTCTTTGGGCAGTAGAAGCCTTAGCAGTATTGACCTCAGTCTTAGAAGTAACAGCTGCTTGGTGGAATTCTTTAAAACTACCCTCAATTCCTTAAAAACCACTTCTAGCTAGGCATTCCTTGTGTAGCGTGATACTTTCTTTAGCTGCCTTCAGCAGGTTCGCACGAATGCTCTTCCAGTTAATGACCTCTATTAGTTCATCGTGCTTCCGTTGAAGCTGATACTTGTTCCTACAACTGGACAACCGTACTCTCTAAGGCATCCTTCTTAGACTTTAGGCCCAAAACCTTAGAACTTTCAATTGACACCTTAACCTCACTTAAATTAACAGAGGCCAAAATCGTGGCCCTTTCTTGTAAGAGGCCTTCATTGGCGTTCCTCAACTCTTCCTTTTCCTCCTCAACAGCTTTTCCTTGCTGCCGCAACTCAACAATAATCTAGTCTCTCTGAGTGTCGATCCTTAGCTGCAAATTCTCCTTCCCTACCATTTATAGTGTGAACTTCATAATATAGTTTTCAAATCTCAACAACACAACATCATCTGCCATTCTTTCAAACTCTCTATCTTCTCTTGGGCAGATTGTAATTCGTTCTCATAAGTCTTGACAGTGCACAAACCATCCTGCAAACACAAAAACAAAAAACAAAATTAGAAGAGTAGAAAATAAAGCACTTGCAATAAAAATAAAAAACCGAGTTCACACTTCCCACCATGATTCAAAACTGATCACTCTTAAGCTCCCAGTCTTCACCACTCATCCTTGTGATCATTTTCTTGTTGGCCTGAGTGAACAACCTTCCCAAAATGGTTGCAGAACTCTCTGGGTGCACCCAAAGAATGGAAGAATTCTTCACCACATCAAAATAGTCCCTCTTCCAAAATTAGGAAAAAAAATTGTCCTCCCTAAAAGCTACCCTCGGAGGAGACAACGAAGAAGAGTGCGGAGGGGACTAAGGATGGCAAAATTCAAATCCAAGTCTGGATTTTTCCTTGCCAAGATCTAGACTCGAATTTTTTTAGAGTTTCAAAACCCGAGTTTTACCCTAGATTTTTAGGGTGCATGTCAAATACGGGTTTTCGAAAACTCGAATTTGTACTCATGATGTTTTTTTTCTATTTCTTTTAGCACTTGTTTTTGTTAATTTATTAATTTTGAAAGTTTGTTTTGTTAAACAATTGTTAATATTGTATAATTACAATAATATCTTATTGAACTTTAATAAAACTTCCATCTTATGAATAAAAGTTAAAACTTTTATTAATTTGAAAAAATGCCAATGTACTAGTATGAATTTGTTGATTGTAATAACTCAAAATAATAAGTTAATATCTTAATAATTGAACTTCTTTTATATATAAAAAAAGATCATAATACTTTTCTAATCACTCAATAATTGAAATTTTGTTATAAAAAATAAAATAATAATATCAATGATAATTAAATTAAGTAAACATTTGGGTTTCTGATTTGCCAAAAACCTGAACTTGGCTCGAATCCAAAAAAAAATATAATAGAACCTAGATCTAGGTTTAACTTAGAAATTTTTTGGTTTTTTCGGCTCTAGGTTTTTGCTGATTTTTAGGTTTTGGTTTCGAGTTTGTTTGCTAATTGTAAAGGAGAGCTCGTGGGTGAGGAGTGTTGAATAAAAATCTTTAATTGGTGAAAAAAATTACCATAGTCAGGATCTCACGTTAAATCATCAAGAAAAATAAAATTAGAAGTGTACCTGAATCCATGGAGACGTAAAAAATTGTGATTGATGCCTTCTACGTTCAAACATTTTCTTTATGAGAGAAAAACTGTCGTCACTCACTGATGGGATGTGAATGAATAATACGTTAGGGTTTAGACTAGGGACCTCAACCTATTATTTGTAGTATTTTATTTTATTTTGGCCCACCATAAAATAAAATAAAATAAAATAATTGGGTCTCTACACATTTAAGCCCATGTCATACGTGATGCCCTAAAAGCCCAATAATAAATAAACTTTATTTGATCACTTTTAATGAGCAACAAAAATAGATAGCCAATAATGTACAATTAATTGATATATGTAGGCCCACCTTATTATATAATACCCAACAATCTCCCACTTTGGTCACATATATCACTTTACAATTGTATATTACCAAATAACTTTATGAGCTCAATATTTGCTATCTTAGTAAAAGACATCTCTAAACAATCTGGTCCATCATTTATACTAATATAGGATCAAAGCGGTCTTCGTTATCTTTCTTGTAACTAAACCTATCAATGGTCACGTACATCAATATAATCAATGACATAGATCAAGCATGAATGTGTAGTATAAAAATTTCATGCAACGTGATCCTTTAACATACCTATTTTCAACTAGTTCTACTTTATAACTCATAAGAGTTCAACAATATACTTTCAAAACTTTATGCAAAACTGCAATTGAAAGAATATAACTTTATTTCAGAGATTTCAATAGATAAACTAAAAATGTAATACTTTAGTCTGATAAGAAAATATGTCAATTGTAATTGAACATCAAGAAACAAACTCCCACTATAGAAGCATATCATCAGGATAAACCACACCCATACGAGCCACATGCTCATGAAATACCTTAGGTGGTATACCTTTAGTAAACGAATCCGCAATCATTAAGTTTGTACTGATATGTTCAATAGACACCTGAAGACTCTGAACTCTCTCTTTAACAATAAGAAAATTGATTTCAATGTGCTTTAATTTTGACGAGCTTCTGCTGTTCTTAGAATATAACTCAGTGACTTTATTATCACAATTTATTCTCAATGGTCTCTCAATACCATCGACAATTTGTAGGCCAGTGATAAAATTTCGCAGCCATATTGGTTGATTTGATGCCTCATAGCAAGCTACAAATTTTACTTTCATGGTGGATAAAGTTATGAGTGTTTGTTTGACACTCTTCCATGACACAGCTCCCCCAACCAATAAGAAGACATAGCCTGAAGTGGATCTTCTGCTATCGAGACAACCAGCAAAATCGAAGTTTGAATACCCAATGATCTCTAAATGATCTGACCTCTGATATGTGAGTATGTAATCTTTTGTTCTTTGTAGATACCGCATAACCTTTTTAACAGCTCTCCAATGATCCATTCCCGGATTATTTAGATATCTGCCAAGCATGCCAACTACATACGTAATATCCGGACGCGTACAAATTTGAGCATATATGAGACTCTCTACTGCTGATGCATAAGGGATATTTTCCATCTCTTTCTTCTCAATCTCATTTCTTGGGCATTGAAGCAGACTAAATTTATCACTTTTAGCAATGGGTGTGTCTCCTAATACACAATTCTTCATGTTAAATCTACTAAGCACCTTATCGATATATGCCTTTTGTGATAAGCCAAGTATACCAAGAGATTGATCTCGGTGAATCTGTATGCCCAATACAAAAGAGGCATTCCCAAGATCTTTCATTTCAAATTTATTTGAAAGAAATATCTTGGTTTCATGCAACAAACATATATCGCTGCTTGCTAGTAGAATGTCATCCACATATAAGACAAGAAGAATAAATTTGCTCTCACTGATTTTGTGATAAATGCATTGATCAACAGTGTTTTCCTTAAAATTAAAGGAGGTAATCACTTGATCAAATTTCCGATACCATTGACGGGATGCTTGCTTTAAACCATAAATGGACTTCTTTAATTTGCACACCAAATGTTTTGAATCTTTGGATTCAAAGTTCTCTGGTTGCAACATGTATATGGTTTCTTCAATGTCGCCATTGAGAAACGCGGTCTTTATGTCCATCTGATGAAGCTCTAAATCATAATGAGCTATAAGTGCCATAATAATTCTAAAAGAGTCTTTCGATGAAACCGGAGAGAAAGTCTCTTTATAATCAATGCATTCCTTTTGAGTGAAACCTTTTGCAACTAGACGTGCCTTATATCTTTCGACATTGCCTTTCGAATCTCGTTTGGTTTTGAAAATTCATTTGCAACCAATTGGTTTCGCTCCTTTAGGCAATTCAACAAGATTCTAAACGTTATTGTCTTGCATTGATTTCATCTCATCTTTCATGGCATTTATCCATTTTTGGGAGTTCACACTTTGTTTGACTTGACTGAAAGTTATTGGATCATCTTCCAGTCCTATATCAAACTCATATTCTTGGAGATACACGACATAATCATTTGAAATCACTGATCTCCTCTCCCTAGTGGATCTCCTTAATGGCACTTCCAATTGAGGTTGTTGTTGTTGCTCCTCTATATAAGTAGGAGCAATTTCTTCAATATTAGCGGGAGGTATCTCAAGAACATCTTGATTATCTGTATTTGCATCCAGCATAATGACAGGTGCAATTACCTGGCCATTATCAATTGCAATATTAAGAATAGTTACATATTTCTCTTCAAAGACAATGTTCCTAAGTTTAGCACTTCCACTATATTCAACATCCTCAATGAACTTAGCATTCACTGTCTCGAAAAAGGATCTGCTCAAGGGATTATAAAACTTGAAACCCCTTGATCTCTCCGAGTACCCAACAAAGTAGCAGCTTACTGTTCTTGAGTCTAACTTTCTTTCTTTAGGCTTGTATGGCCTAGCCTCAGCTAGACAACCCTAGACATGCAAATGCCTAATACTAGGCTTCTTTCCTGTCCATAACTCATATGGGGTTTTAGCTACTACTTTACTTGGAACTCGATTAAGGATATTTACTGCAGTCTTTAAGGCTTCACCCCAAAGCGATTCTGGTAAAGAAGAATGATTTATCATACTTTTAACCATATCCTTTAGAGTCCGATTTCGTCTCTCAGCTACACCATTTTGACTTGAAGTCCTCGGCATAGTGTATTGAGGAACGATGTCACATTCTTGCAAATATCTTGCAAAAGGGCCTGGACGTTGTTCACCTGATCTATTATATCTACCGTAAAACTCACCACCATGGTCAGATTTGACGGCTTTAATTTTCTTGTCAAGCTGATTTTCAACTTCAGCTTTATAGGCTTTGAAAACATCCAATGATTGAGACTTCTCATAAATCAAGTATAGATACCCATAACGAGAACAATCGTCTATGAAAGTAATAAAATATTATTGACCATTCCAGGAAGCCGTAGGGAATGGACCACAAATATCAGTATGAATTAATTTCAAGACGTTTGAACTTCTGTTGGCACCAACTTTTCTAATATTTGTTTGTTTTTCCTTAATGCATTCAATACTTATTTTAAAATCTAAAAAATCAAGGGAATTTAGAATTCCTTCTGACACAAGCCTTTGAATTCTTTGTTTAGAAATATGTCCTAAATGCTTATGTCATGACATATAAGAATTCTCATTAATTAATTTGCGCTTTATACCATAATTGCTTACATGCAAAGTTTCATTAATTTGTGAGGCATGAAGATCCAATTGATATAAATTATCAACTAAAGAACCGGTACCAATAATATTTGAATTTTGAAATAGACTAAACTTTCCATTTCCAAAAGAACAAGAGTAACCGAATTTGTCCAAACAAGAAATAGAAACTAAATTCCATCTAAATGACGGTACATAAAATGTCTCATGTAAATTCAAATAATAACCAGATTCTAATAGTAATCTAAATAATCCAATTGCCTTAACAGGAGCCTTGTTACCATCACCTACATAGATGAATCTTTCAGCATCAGTTGGCAGTCGGCTCCTTAGACAACCCTGCATAGTCACACTTATGTGAGTAGTTGCACCCGTATCTATCCACCAAGTGTGACTTGGTACTAAAGCCAAATTAACTTCTGAACAAACAAAGTTGAGAAGTTTACCCTTTTTGTCAAGCCATTTTGCATACTTGGAACATTCCTTCTTCACATGTCCAACTTTCTTGCAAAAGTAATAAGATATTTCAATATTCTGTTTCTTTTGCACCTTAGGCTGTGAAGTTCCAATGTCTGCAGCTCTTTTTCCTTTATTATTCTATTTTCTTTTCTTATTGGCAGCATTGTCATTGGAAGAAGTTGCTAAATGAGCACTCTCTATCTTTTCTTATTTCAATCTCTCTTCCTTTTGCACACATTGAGCAATGAGCTCATTAAGAGTCCATTTCTCTTTTTGAGTATTATAACTGATCGTAAAAGGATTGTATTGTACAGGAAGAGAGATCAAGACCAGGTGCACGAGAATGTCATCAGACAACTCTAACTTTAGTGCCCTTAATCTTGTAACAAGATTAGACATTTTCATAATATACTCCCTTATATTTCCTTTGCCTTTATACCGCATTGAAATAAGTTTAGACAAAATGGTGCTTGTTTCGACCTTTTCATTACCAGCGAATCGGTCTGCTATTTGGCTCAGAAATTTTTTAGCATTTTCTTCCTCAGGCATTGCGCCCCTGATGGTATCTGGAATAGAGTGCTTCATAATCATCAGACTCATGCGATTAGAACGCTCCCATTTTTCATAAAGTGCCATTTGTTCAGCAGTACTGCTATCAGTAGGGGCGGGAGGTTCTTCCATCTAGATTGCATAGTCTAGATCCATACACCCAAGCACAATGGTAATGTGCTCCTTCCATTTTCTGAAGTTAGTGCCGTTAAGCACTGGAATATTGTTCAAGTTGGCAGATATAGAAGTAGCATTTACTATATAGAACAAACAAAAAACTCACAATCAATAACCATGTCATTTAATCATGCATTCATATAAACACATGGCATAAGATATAATAAATTGGGCCATTATAAGATACCAAATACAACATTGCTATTTAGTCTTTGGACAGAAATAACAATTTGTAAACGGTACTCTAAAAAAAAAAATTGGACAATAAACATTGATAATAGATCCTGCCAATAATACGCCTTTCTTTGGACCGACATATTATATGCATAGAAAGTGCCAAAGTTTATCACATATTTACTGTCACATGTGTTTATTATTTGGCCAAAAACTAATCTTTTTTTAGGTCGATCATTTCTCACATAAATTTAAACACAATTATTTTTTTTTAATAATACCCACATATTTTAAAATAAATAAATATGTATAAAAGAGGTCACTTTGGTGACATTTTAATTCAATTTAATTTATTTATTTTTTTAAAAAAATTGGATATTAGTTTGTACGAAAAGAAAAAAAAATGGTCAAGGTCAAGGTCAAAGTCAACGGTCAAAAATCAAATCATGTCAAAATTATGATGGGACCGGAATGGGTAAGGACCGAAGTGGTTGGATCAAGTCAAGCCTAACATTTTCTAATTATCCAAACTCTAAACTTTATCCAATAACCTAAACCTAAATTGGGCTCAGGTTCATCCTAACTCACTTGCTTTGATAAGTATGTTAGGTATAAAAATAAAAAAAAAATTTAAGCTCAATAAAATCTTTATGAACCATATAAATTTGACTTAATAAACTCTCAAAATTTATAAATACTAACTATTTAACGTGTACCACAATTAAAAGAAATTTCATCAAAATTTAATATCATCAATTTGACTTTAAATAAAATTTAAACTTCTATTCTTTCTCCCTTCCTCTATTTTATTTATTTATTTAATACTGCCATCCTTTTTTTTTTTTATTTAAAACAAAAAGACAAAGTTCATTAAATGTAAAAGTATTGCATGCCTCTCTTAAAATCAAAATCAAGGCAAACAATGCGTAATTGTGCAACACGCAAATCATAAAAAATATATATATTGTGCAATAGTAATTCAGCATATACATAATTATAATCTGATTGAATACTTTTATGGCCTTATTCGAATTTTTTTTTTAATAATTCAGAATTAAAATCACATCCCGCATAATGATTATGATGAATTAAATTTAACAATATGTTAAATTAAAGATAATTAATTTGATATGTAAAATGCTCTCTCGATGATTCAACATAAAATTGCTCTGATACTATTTATTGAATAAAAATTTTTAATTGATGAAAAAAATCATTATAACTAAGATTTTACGTTAAATTATCAAGAAGAATAAAATCAGAAACGTACTTGAATTTATGGAGACGCAAAAAATTGTGATTGATGCCTTCCACGTTTAAACATTTTTTTTATGAAAGAAAAACTGTCGTCACTCACTGATGGGATGTAAATGAATAATACGTTAGGATTTAGACTGGGGATCTCAATCTATTATTTATAGTATTTTATTTTATTTTAACCCATCATACAATAAAATAAAATAAAATAATTTGGTCTCTACACATTAAAGTCCGTATCATATGTGATGCCCTAAAAATTTAATAATAAATAAATTTTATTTAATCACTTTTAATGAACAATAAAAATAAATAATTAATAATATATAATTAATTAATAAATATAAGCTCAATTTATTATATAATACTCAACAAAGAGAGGATATAACCCTCGTACCACCCTCCCTTTCTCGATCCATTTCCTTCAAGGGGCCAGGGATCTCCGAATCACTTCCCACATCCACAATGGGAATATTTACAAAATAAAATTGGGAATGTTAAGAACAAACCAGATGAATCAGACATAAAACTAATAGAAGTAAGAAAGAAGCTTCGAGACCCAGAGGAGAAAAACTTACAATCAGCAAGGAAGCTGTACAAGGTCTGGTAGAGGGAACAGGAATAGACTAGGCTGGCTCTGGAACAACCTGGACCGGTTCAGAAGCAACGAAGGCATCCTAAGGAAAGGAACCCTCAGCAAAAAGGTCAGACGTCTTCTGCCTCTTAGAAACAGGGGGAGATTTGGGTCTTATGTACACTTCTCGACATCTTCTTCTTCTTCTTTGGCGTCTTTATTTTATTGGCTCCTGTTTGCAAGAACTCGAGGAGCCTGTTAGGCAAAAATTAGCTACCAAAAACAACAAGTAAAGGAAGTAAAGAGGACGTCTTACCTTTTTTACGAAAAATGGAACTGGCGGGTTTGGTAGTGAGCGCTTCCATAGAAGCAAGGATATCAATAACAACATAAAAAATATCACTTCTTAGCGGGAGAGAAGAGTGGGAAGGTTTAAACAGATTGGTACTCGATGGGCCAGCCACAATAGGATCAACAGCGAAAGTACTAGCTTTAGAAGCCCCGGTTGTAGCAGAAGCGAAATTTTAAGAAATTGCACTGGACAGACATTACTTTAAGACCCCTCACTTGCACCAACGCATCTAAGCTTCACAAGAGCATAAATCGTATCAGAAATTAATGATCTCACCTTCGGTAGAGATATGCACAACTTCGATCCTATTAATTTATTAGATATTTTATATTTTTTTATATCTTTAAAATATGTATAATAATATTTTATTAAATTAATAAAATTTATTTATATATATAATTAAGTATATATTAATAAGCTCATATTTATAAAATATATGATCAATGTATTAGACATATGATACTAATGCAGAAGATATAGATCACAAGATTTTTATAAATTAAATTATTTACACAATTATTAATGAAAAAAATATTTTATTACGTAAGATTGTAATTTTTTACTTTTTATAGTGGATGATTTATCTTGATCATCGAAATAGAGACTTTAAGTAGAGAAACTAATGTATATGATACATTGAACAAGACTACTGTGAATTTTGATCTGATTAACAAAATATCATAGGTCTTAATTCATAAAAGTTTTAATAAGCTTGATTAATCTTAATCCTGAGTAGGTAATGAACTTACATTCATGCGTTGTATCTTTTGAGTTATCACAGAGTGAGATCTATATAAATGGTCAAAACCTCAATAACTAGGAGATATAATTTCATGGGTCGTAAGAATATATATTTGTAAGATGGAATCTAATAATTAATGTCCATTTAAGATGTTTGCAGTACTTGATCATTAGAATCTGTGGCCACAGTTTATTCAATAAATTATTTATTGAATAATAATATTTATTTGTAAATTTATTTACAAATATAGAGAGATTAAAAGTGATCATTAGAGCATTCAGTGACTTAGGGCTAAATAAGTAATTAAAGAGGCAAGACATTTTTTCAATGCCTAACTTTAATTATGGACATCAATTAGAGGGTCAATTAAGTGGTTATTATTAGTCTAAAGACCAAGCCCAATTTAATTAAAATGAGTTTTAATTAAATGAGGTTTTATGTTATAATATGAGCTACTAGAGTATAGCCCTTAGCTTTTAGTGGAATAGCTTGGGGTTAACTTAGAAAAATTGGTGTATTATGAGATAATAAGAACTAGGCATTTTAAGTTGGAGCTGGGAAGCCCATGGGTCTTACAGTCCCTCTACTAGCTCAAATCTTAATCAAACTCTAATTTTCTAATCTTAATCAAATTCTAAATACCCAAGAGATATCCTTATATATATGAGAGGTATATAATAAGAAACAAAAATAACCATACAAAAAATAATTCTTTTATGTATTCTTACGTAGAAAAAGAATTTCGTTAATATCATTCTCTCATATTTGGGTATTCGTAGTTTTAGAGATTAAGAAAGATCTACGTACCCACACGCATTGAGTTTAAAGATTGGGGATAGTAGAGAAGATGAAGCGGCCAGTCATATGTAATAAGAAAAAAAATAACCATACAGAGAAAAATTCGTTTACGTATTCTTACATAGAGAGAGAATTTAGTTAATATCATTCTCTCAAAATTAGGTATTAGTGGTTTTAGAGATTAAGAAAGATCCACGTGCCCACACGTGTTGAGTTTAAAGATTGAGGATAGTAGAGAAGATTGCAGCCGGTCAATTTAAGATCTGTCATAGTAAGAAATTGAGGTAATCTTCTATCCCTATATATGTAATTATGAATAAGACGATCTGCCTTCCGCTGCGTTTATTTTTATAAATTGAAAAATTTTATTTACAACTAACAACTGGTATCAGAGCAGCCTCGTTTCATATTACATGTATAGTTTATTTTATGTATGGTAGTAATTGTTTATTGTGGTACTAATTGCATATTAATCTATATTGTTATTTTTATTAATTATATGATAAATGGTTACGCTCAATAATTCATGGTTAGATATTTGTTTGTATTTTTTTCTAAAATTATAACAAGAGGGGGTGATGAAAGTATATCACAATTTCCCCTCTTGGTTAGTTTAAATTTTGGAATAAATAATTGTTTTTTACTATTTTGTTGTAATTAAAAAAAAAAAAGAAAAAACAAGCAAAAATTAGAACTGGAAAAGCCATGCACACTGCCACTGTTTATGGCAGCGGCGTGCATGGCCGTTCGTCATCAGCAGCGGCGTGCATGGTTGATCGATACTTGCGACGGCCAGTCACGGCAGCAACAGCACTGGATGTCCTATTTGTCAACGACGACGCAGCGGCAACTTGGTAAAAATCGACAATGAATCGGTAGGTTTTGGATGAGGTCCCGCGATTTTTTGGGCAGCGGTTAACGACAGGTTGTACTGGTCGGCGTCGCCTGAAACTGCTGGTCTCTTCTCAGCGTCGATTAGTAACTGAACGTGGCCAAAATCACTGGCAACAACGGGCGTAAAGGGCTGCGCAGCGGTGTGTGAAACTCTAATGAAATTAGGGTTTCATCCGGATAATATCATATAGCCCCCTCTTTGTTTTATTAATTTGGTTACCGCCTAGTTAAGTTTGCATATATTATAAATTGACCCTTAAAAGTTTGTTAGTTATGTAAATAGGCCATAACAGAATTTTTTTTATTTCACTCAGCCCCTCCAGGACTTGGGTAATCATAGTTTGGTTAGAGAACTTTAAAAAATTTACGAATAGGTCTCAAGTTTGATCCAAATTTGGTTTGGACTAATTTTGGGTATTTATAAATTCAAAGTTAGCCTAAACTTCTTTTAATTTTGGTTCAATTTTATAAAATTTTATTTGGGCTATTTTATTAAAATCTTTGGGTCTAAAAAATATTTTCATTTAAATTTTTTAAGAAGGCCCAAAGAAATTTTAAAGCCTAAAATAAGTCCAATTTAATTTTTAAATAAGTGGACCAAAGAAAATTAGAGGCCCAAAATCCAAGCCCATAAAAGAAGACAAACAAGAGGAGGTAACATTATAAAAGAACTCAAGTTGACTTCAAGGAAAACTTTGAAGAATTTAGGCTTCATTTTAATGTTTTTCTTCCTAAGAAAAACAATGAATTATGGGTTATTTATTTATCTAGTTAATTGATTGGATAAATAACATGTCATATAGATTAAGGGTATCACATGCACATGTCCATGCATAAAATATATCATATTGTATGATATTAATATTCTAATGAGATTAGGATAAGATTATTGCTATATTTTAATATTATATTAATTTATTATTTGACGTAGCCTTATTAATTATTTTATAAAAATAAAATTAGATATTAATAAGTAGAACGTTATTTTATAAATTAATTAAAAACTCTAAGAATTAAAATATTGAGTGAAAGAGGGCTTTAGGCATAAAGCCCGTGGCCTCCATTATTGGTCCTATAGTAAGGTATATTAATGCATTGCCTCAAATCTTGTGAGCTCTCTACGGAGGGTATTAATCAAAACTGGTTACTAAATAGGACTTTCTTAAAAGATAAGATTCAATATAGGACTCATGTGAAACAGACTACCTTACGGTGACCTTTTTAATTGGAAAATATAAAAGGATTGAAATAATGGTTATGCACTCAACTTAGGTTGGTTGATATCCTTCCTACGAAGTTCTTGTCAATTAAATCTAAGGGCCAAAGAATCAATAGTTTATTATTATTTGATACGAGATATCTAGATAATAATAATAAATTAGTATAGTACTAGTCTGATTTATGACGGATACGACCACCCTACGGAGGTGTATTCTGAATGAAAATTAGATTATCGATGTATAATGTAGTTAAAGAGTTCTACATAAATGCATTTCATGTATTCATGCAAAAGTAACACATGCTTTCAGATAATATATGCTCATGTATGAATTTACTTTTTAGAATCATGTCTTCATTCAGCCCACTAGCATCCATCTTTAACCAAGTCAAGTTAACCAAAAATAATTATATGGATTGGAAAATGAACTTAGATATTAAACTCACAGTTGAAAAGCACAAATATGTCCTGGCTGATAAATGCACTCAAATACCTAATGAAAATGCACCCCAAGATGAAATAGATGCTTATATTAGTCAGTTGACTAAGGACCCATGATCATCTTTTGGTCTCAATCCTAGAGGAAAAAGTAGTAAGAAGAAGAAGAATAAGCCAAATGAAGCATTTAATTCAGAGTTTGTGCAAATTCATAAAAAGGTAGTAAGGCCTAAAGGAAATTATTTCCAATGTGGCATTAAAGGGCATTGAAAGAGAAACTGTCATTTAGTTAAGTTTTTAATAACTAAAATGAGAGCTTCACCTTCTGGTAAAATTCTTTTTATTGAGACATGCTTAGTAGTTGATTCTACTGATTCCTAGATAATAGATTCTGGAGCCACTAATCATATTTGCAATTCATTGCAAGGGTTCCAGGAAACCAAACAACTCAATGAAGAGGAGATCAGTTTAAGACTAGGAAATGACCTAACTGTTGTAGCCAAGGCAGTGAGAGTTGTTCAACTTTATTTTAATGATTTTAAGACATTAGTATTAGATGATTGTTTGTTAGTACCAAAACTCAAGCATAATTTGATTTCAATTAGTTATTTGAATAAATTTGGTTATTCTATTATTTTTTACTCAATTATGGTAATCAAAAGAAATAAGTCGTTTATATGTTCCGGTACACTAGTTAACAATCTTTACTGCATATATCCTAAAATCAACTCACTGCATGACACAAAATTAAATAATGAATCTAATCACTATAAGAGGGTTAAAGTGACTCCCACTAATCAAACGTATCTATGGCATTTACGTCTTGGTCATATTAGTTTAGATAGGATCCAAAGACTGGTCAAAGATAGACCTTTGAGTTCATTAGATATTGAACCATTACTAGTCTGTGAATCTCTATAGAAGGTAAAATGACCATAAGACACTTTAATGCTAAAGGTAATAGAGCCGTTGAAACGTTAGAATTAGTGCACTCTGACGTGTGTGGGCCCATGAATACACAGGCTAGGGGAGGTTATGAATATTTTATCACTTTCATTGATGATTATTCTAGATTCGGTTATGTGTACCTAATGCGCCACAAGTCTGAGGCGTTTGATAAATTCAAATAGTTTCAGGCAGAAGTGGAAAGGAAATTATGAAAACACATAAAGGCACTTCGATCTGATCGAGGTAGTGAATACCTCTATAGTGAGTTCAGGACCTATTTTGTTAGACAATGAGATATTAGCCCAGTTGACTGCACTAGGCTCACCCTAGCAAAATGGTGTAGCAGAAAGGAGAAATAAAACTCTTCTTGAAATGGTGAGGTCAATGGTGAGTTATTCAACTTTACCCATCTCATTCTAGGGTTATGCCGTAGAAACATCCATATATCTTCTTAACTTAATTCCATCTACGTCAGTCCCTAAAACACTTTTGGAAATGTGGATAGGACGTAAACTAAGTTTACTTCATATACATATATGGGGTTGTCCAGCACATCTGCTAAAAGGGAAGACAGATAAGTTAGAATCTAAGTCAAAATTTTGTCTGTTTGTTGATTATCCTAAAGGAATTAGATGAAGTCTTTTCTATAGTTCTCAAGATAAAAAAGTATTAGTTAGCACTAATGCAATCTTTCTTGAAGAACACTATATAAAAGACTTCAAGCTTAGGAGTAAGATAATTCTTGATGAGTTATCTGGGAACTCTAATATTGTGCTTGATAGAGTCAATGAGTTAATTCCCAATCCAGATCATAATAACCAACCAGAGTCAGTTGCAGAACAATAACCACCGGTACTTCGTCATAATGGGAGAATTATTAGACGTCCAACTAGGTACATGTATTGGAGAGTCACTTCAGGCAATATCTAATGAGCATGAACTATATCCCACTAGTAATGATGAAGCAATGGTTGACAAAGATGCAAACCATTAGCATAAAACTATGAAATCAGAAATGGATTCCATGTATTCTAATAAAGTCTGGGAACTTGTAGAGAAGCCTGAAGGGATAAAACCCATAGGGTGTAAATGGGTCTACAAGAGAAAGAGAGGGGTAGATGAAAAGGTGAAAACCTTCAAAGTTAGGCTTGTTGCTAAATGGTACACTCAGAAAGAAGGTATCGATTATGAGGAGACCTTTTCGCCGGTAGCTATGCTTAAGTCTATTAGAATTCTCTTATCCATTGCAGCAAATCTTGATTATGAGATTTGGCAAATGGATGTCAAGACTGCCTTTCTTAATGGCAATCTTGAAAAAAGTATCTATATGATACAATAAGATGATTTTATAGCTATAGGCCAAGAGTACATGGTTTGTAAACAGCACAAATCTATCTATGGGCTTAAATAAGCATCCAGATCATGGAACATCAAATTTGATCAGGCAATCAAATCATTTAGTTTTTATCAAAATCTTGATGAACCTTGTGTTTACAAGAAGATAGATTGGCAGTTGGTGGTTTTTTCAGTCCTGTATGTAGATGATATACTACTCATCAGAGATGATGTAGGAGTATTAGCATCAGTTAAAATTTGGTTATCTAACCAATTTGATATGAAAGACTTAGGTAAAGTTAGTTACATCCTTAGAATTAAGCTATTGCGAGATTGTAAAAATAGGATGTTAGCTTTATCTCAAGCTGTATATATAGATAAAATTCTGATTAGGTTTGTTATGCATAAATCTAAAAAGGGATCAATTCCTTTTAGACATGGAATTGATCTATCCAAGAATCAGTATCCCAAAACTCTTGAAGAGATAGATCACATGAGAGGAATTCTTTATGCATCAGCAGTAGGAAGTCTCATATATGCAATGCTATGTACTAGACTAGATATTTGTTATGCAATTGGCATGGTCATCAAATATCAATTTAATCCAAGACCAGAACATTGGATTGTAGTAAAGCATATATTCAAGAACCTTCAAAGAACGAAAGATTATATGCTCGTATATTCTAGTGACGATCTTATACCTATTGGGTATACAGATTCAGATTTCCAATCAGATAAGGATGCCCAGAGATCTACCTCAGGATATGTGTCCCAAAACTCCTAGAGAGATAGATCTCATGAGAGGAATTTCTTATGCATCAACAGTAGGAAGTCTCATGTATACAATGCTATGTACTAGACCAGATATTTGTTAGGCAGTTGGCATGGTTAGCAGATATCAATCTAATTCAGGACCAGAATATTGGACTATAGTAAAGCATATATTCAAGTACCTTTGGAGAACAAAAGATTATATGCTCATGTATTATAGTGAGGATCTTATACCTATTGGGTATACATATTCAGATTTCCAATCAGATAAGGATGCCTGAAGATCTTTCTCAGGATATATGTTTACTTTAGGTGGTGGGGCTATTAGTTGGAGGAGTGTAAAACAATCATGCATTGCAGACTCTACCATGGAAGCTGAATATATAGTTGCGTCAGAAGCTATAAAAGAGACTGTATGGCTCCACAAGTTCCTTATAGAACTTGAAGTGGTACCTAGTGCTAAGATACTCATTATTATTTATTGTGTAATAGCGGAGCTGTAACACAATCCAAGGAACCGAGATATCACAAGAAAGGAAAACACATTGAGAGAATACCATTTGGTACGGGAGCTAATGCAAAAGGGTGAAGTTATGGTATCCAAGATTGTATCAACAGAACATCTAGCGGATCTATTCACCAAATCATTATCAACAAAGTGTTTTGAAACTCATATATATAATATGGGAGTTCGATAGATGCTCAACATGCTTTAGGGCAAGTGGGAGATTGTTAGATATTTTATGTTATTTTATGCCCTTAAAGCATGTGTAATAACATTTTATTAGATTAATAAAGTTTGTTCATACATATAATTGAGCATACATTGATAAGCCCATATTTATAAAGTATGTGATCTATGTATTAGGCATATGATGCTAATACAGAATGTATAGATCACAAGTTCTTTATAAATTAAATCATGTTCACAACCATTAATGAAAAATGACATTTCATTATGTAAGGTTGTAGTTTTTTTACTTCTTATAGTGGATGATTTACCTTGATCATCAAAGTAGAAAAATTAATGTATATGATATATTGAATAGAACTACTGTGAATTTTGATTTGGTTAACTAAATGTCGTAGATCTTAATTCACAAAAGCTTTAATAAGCTTTATTGATCTTAATCTTAAGCAGATAATGAACTTACATTCATGCGTTGTATCTTTTGAGTTATCACAGAGTGAGATCTATATAAACGGTCAAAACCTCGATAACTTGAAGATATAATTTCATGAGTCATAAGAACATATATTTGTAAGATGGAATCTAATAATTAATGTCCACCTAAGATATTTGCAGTACTTGATCATTAGAATCTGTGGCCACAGTTTATTCAATAAATTATTTATTAAATAATAATATTTATTTATAAATATAGACATATTAAAAGTGATCATTAGAGCATTCAGTGACTTAGAGGTAAATAAGTAATTATGGACATTAATTAGAGGGTCAATTAAGTGGTTATTGTTGATCTAAAGATCAAGCCCAATTTAATTAAAAGGAGTTTTAATTAAAAGAGTTTTTATTTTATAATAAGGGTTACTAGAGTACAGCCTTGGCTTTTAGTAGAATAGCCTGAGGTTAATTTAAAAAAATTGGTGTATTATGAGATAATATGGACTAGGCCTTTTAAGTTAGAGTTAGGAAGCCCATGGGTCTTGTAATCCTTCTACTAGCTCAAATCCTAATCAAACTCTAATTTTTTAATCCTAATCAAATTCTAAATACCCAAGGGAGATCCCTGTATATATGAGAGGTTTGTAATAACAAAAAAATAACCATACAGAGAAAAATTCTTTTATGTATTTTTACATTAGAAAAAGAATTTAGTTAATACCATTCTCTCAAATTTGGGTATTAGTGGTTTTAGAGATTAAGAAAGATCCACGTGCCCACATGCGTTGAGTTTGAAGATTGAGGATAGTAAAGAAGATTACAGCCGGTCAATTAAAGATCTGTTATAGCAAGGAATTGAGATAATCTTCTATTCCTATACATATAATTATGAACATGACGATCTGGCTTCCGCTGCGTTTATTCTTATAAACAGAAAATTTTTATTTACTAACCAACACCACTATGATAAAAAAATCAAATGTCATGAACTCAAAAAGAAGGGAAACATGCAAGAATAAAAGTAAAATTGAAACCTAATTATGTTAGGGAAAAAAATCCCTTAATATTAAAATGATCATAGAAGTCCTCACCATAATCTTTGTTAGAGCCTAAAGGAAACAAAACCTTACCAGAAAGGAACTCATACAGCAACACGTTCATACAGAAGGAAGCAATATCAAAAGTGGCAGAAATCTCTAAGACCCAGTAGCATGAGATCTATAGGAGTCGAAGTAAACAAGCCCTCCCTCATAGTGATAGCACATGGAAAATGGTGCACTCTAAGAAGCTGAGTATACTTCAAAAGAATATTACGGCAAGACAAGTGATAGCAGAAGGGTTATTTCTTTTTAAAATATTTCTTTGGAAACCTTTCTCTTGCCTATCAGATTGGTTTGCTCTTTTTTAAGTTAACTTTCTCCTAAATGAGTCTTTACTCAGGGGTTTATATACTTTAGGCACTATTTAGCCAACCGCATACTTATCATATAATAAGTTAGATTAAATCTCATAAAATAATTTAGATTCACGTATATTACTTTTTTTTTTTACATACCAAAATATGTGTAGAAATTTAGACTTAAGTCTTTATAAATTTTTATAAAACAAAACACAATCAAATGATTTTAGAAAAAAGAATTATAATGAAAATAAATATAAAATAATTTTTGTATGAAGCACCAATATATACATATATATATATATATGTAAAAGGTAATCTTTCTCCTTTATTATTTTGAAAATTAAAAATACCTGTCACCTAATAATTTATTGACACAACTTAGAATAAAAAGTTGGAATATATAAAATTACTCTTAAGAAAAAATGACGAAAGATTTTGCATCTAAAGGTTAGTTATGAAATATAAAAAATCTGTTTAGTAGATTATTTGATTTTAAGAAAAAATTTAATCGATGTTTTATGAAGTGGGGGTTTAAAAAAGTTTGGTTGGGTGGTTTTATTATCAACGTAAATAAAAGTAAGAGATTAGAAATTGTTTAGGGCTGCCAAAAGGATTGAATAGCCCAAATTTGTAATAGGCTTGTTCCTCATTTTGTTAAAACTCGGCCTGTCACGTTAATACGGGCTAGCCTACATCTTAAGGCCTGCAAGTTCAACAAGTCCAGTTTACTTGTGAGATTTTTTCAAGAAAAAAATGAAATTAAAAAGGTACTGTTTCAATTTTTTTTTTTTATGGACACGGAGAAGTGAGATTTGAAGTCAGAATCTCCACTTCAACGTGGAATAATACACCATAAGTTTTTTACGCTGAATTATTTAAGTAAGTGCATTAATCTCTGCTTTTATTATTATAAATTCTTAAGAATTGATTTTGTCAAAAATCATAGAAAAACCCTCTCGTAAAGTTGAAAGGGGAAATTTTATTGGACTACAATTGCAATTACATCTGTTTTTATGTTTTTTTAGAACCCCGTTACTATTGCTTTAAAATTGATGATGTGGTTGAAAATGGGTCTTCTAATAAGATAATATGTATGAGTTGATGATTAAGAAGAGAACAAGTCATTAGAATATATATGCTACTTTTGGCATCTTTGATTATATTATCTTAATTGGTAGGCCTTCATAAGTTTTTTTAACTACATTATTTGTTCTGAAAATCAAACGCATTTCAGAAGATTATAATTAAAAATAGCGTAAATATTTTTAGTAAAAGTTGATTGGCACATACTTAATGATTTGCCATGTAAAGAAAGACGAGACGTGCACACCACCACTTTCACTACGGTGCCGTTTAGTGATCTCCATAATCTTGGTCATTTAGTTTACTCAAACCATATAAATATTATCAACAATTGAACTTTCGTTTGTCAATAAATAAATAATATTAAAATTTCAAAGATTATGTAATAAGTATTATCAAACAACAGTTCGAAGAGAATCGTTATCACCATATTTGTATAGAGCAACCAAGGTTAATGAGATTGGTAGTGGTGATGCTTTATCACTCGACTATTGTGTTATATGAAAATTGGATTTTCTTCTTCTTCTTTTTTAACTTTTTCAAAAATAATAAATGAAGATCATTGATGATTATAACAATGTTAATGGTGATATCAACAAATACCCGTCATTGAAAATAATTCACTTTTATTATTTTATTATTATACAACATATATTTTTTAAAAATATATTACAAAATAATATTAAATTATAAAAATATATTACAAAATAATATTAAATTATAAAAATATATTACAAAATAATATCAAATTATAAAAATATATTATTTTATAATTTAATATTATCACTACATCAAATATAATACTTTATTAAATTTAATACATTTTAATCATTTCATTTTCTTACAATAGTTTTATTATTCAATTCAGTACAACATACCAAACGGTAACCACAGAAAGGTGCAATTTAACCTTAACCTCTATTCTTTTACAAATTTATTACTAATATTTTTTTATCTTTAAATTTTTGTTTTTATTTACTAATCATGGATTTTATGCTCTCAGTCAAAATAGCACAACTCCCCCGCCTGTGGTGCTTTATGAATGGGGAAGTCCTTGAAAATGTTGAGAGACAAGAGTACACTCTTTTATATGAGCGAATGAGCCTTCAGTATTGGTAGTACTCGACCACATAAAGAGGGACTCTTTAATCATAAATTGAGGGCTCTTCTGCTGTAAAGTAAAGAGAGTTATTCGGACACATGATATGCGGTGAGCTATGGTTGGCCTTATTCTGGACTTGATCGTTTGGGCTTTGCAAATTAGGCCTTTGATTACCTCATGCTGGGCTCGACCACTTTTGGGCCTTAGTGGACGGGGTTCCAGATCTTAAGGCTAAAAGATGACCTTCAACTTTCAGTATCAACTAGTCAATAGTGAAAACTCTATGAAGTACTCGACTAACTCAACAACCATCTATAAATTGAACAGTCTCCATCTTTTAAACATTTTTGCACTCATTTAAAAATCGCTTAGAGAGAGAAGCTATTCATTTGAGGGTTATTCGTCCAATTCTAATGGGCGAATCTACTTCAAATCATCGATTTCATCTTTAAGTAAGTCTTTTTTACTTTTTTCTTTCTTTATTTTTCATTTTTTGAGCAATTTTTAGGTTATGGTGAGTATTTTGTTCTTAATTCTTCATAGTTAAAGTGCTTAGTATATGTTTATTAAGTGCCCATATTGTTTCATTTGAATGCTTGAGTAATAGTTTGTGTGATCTTATTATTTCTAGGTCAATCTGTAAAAAAATTAGAAATGATAATTTGACTTGAATCTAAATCTAAAAAAATTTAGAATTCGACTTGAAAAACTTTAGGCTTTATTTGGATCTGGATTCGTTTTTTTTTTTAAAAAAAATCAGATTTAGATTTTTGTGAGAACCTAAAAACCTATCTTGAATTTGGATTTTATTTATTTTATTTTAAAATCTTAAATTAATTTCTAATTTTTAATACATATGAATCTAATAATTGCTTTATAAAATAAATACCCAAAAAGTTCAAATTTAACCTAAAAATTAATAAACAAATAAACAAGGTAAAAATATATATATTTTAAATTATGGCATACAAATTGTACAATACAATTTTACAATTTTACAATCTAACAATTGCTTTATAAAATAAATACTCTAAAGTTCAAATTTTATCTAAACAATGAAATAATAGAAAAAAAAAATTAAAAAATTCAGGCTCAACCTAGATTCAACCTAGCTTGGAAAAACACGGGCTAAAATCAGGTTTCAAATTCATCAAAAACATTAGGATCAAGGTTGAGCTAAACCCAAATTTGGATTTGAATTCAGATTTTGCCATAAGGAAAATGTCATTCAAATAGCAATGATTCTGATGACTCCTATAATATATTTTGTAGAGAGTCTAGCAACTTTGGAGGGAACTCGAACGTTGAGAATAACCTTGTCTGAGGAGTTAGAAGTGAAGGTGCTCAGAGGATCAAGACTTCTTGAATCTTGCTAGAAAGCTGGCCAAATGGGGACATTGAGGTTAAGCTAGTTGGGTTTGAGGAAGACTTTGAGTGGATTGTAACTGAGGAGCCAGATCATTAAATAGTCTTGACTACTGCTCCCTGCTAAGGGGCAACTGCTAACAAGTTAAGAAAGTGTAAAAAAAAGAGACTGACTTCCTTTAAAGTGACTTAAAGGTCCCTTATGAGTTAAATTATAAGCTTTACAACCTTTTTAAGGTGACCGAGCAATACCTTAAGTATCTCAAGGCCAAGTACAAGATTTTGGAGAGGGTAGAGATAAGAGTGCCTAATCTCGAAGAGCGTGCTACAAAGCCCCAATTGGAGAGGTGGCTATCTGTATTATCTTCTTTAAATTAAGGTTAAGGATACCTCTTTAGCGTACTTTGTGAAGATATTTGTGCACTTAAACATCAATTTTTTCTAATTGAACCTCAAATCTTAGAGAATATTAGTTGGGCTCTATATCCATAGGTGACAAATGAAGTCTTCTTCTAGCTTAAAGAGAACATTCCAATTTACTCATAGCTTGAAAACATGTCAATGAAACTCAGAAGCGTGTGCCCAGTTGTAAAGTCTACTAATCACTTTATATCTTTCACTTTTCATTAACTTTCTTCACCATTACTAAATTACTAAGCCACTTCAGGTAGTGGACTACATTACCAAGCCACTACATCACTACTGAGAACTTCAACTTCGAGTAATGAATAAACATGGTCACCTTGGAGTTCGTTATGAATGGTCGCCTCATAAGAATTTTGTAGGAGAAAGGATACTTTTCAATAATAATGTTCACCATTATGGTCTTTACATAAGGCCTCTCTCTCATGAAAATATGGAACGTGACCACTTATAATGGCATCACACAACATTCTCTAAAGCCATAGAGTGAGGTCTTTGTCCTCTCCACCTTTTAATCATTGATATTGAGATCATCCAGTGTCTCCTTAAAGATTATGTTTAACAAACTCCTCGAATTGATGAACACTCTATTTACGTCAGTTGCAACCATCTAAAGTGCAATCACCATACTGGTAGCTAACTCCTTGAGCATCCTCTTTAGTGAACATTATATGTACATCCTGCATCTGGGACATCACTTAGTATCCTACCAGGGAATACTATGAGTAGTTCTTCCTTTGGTGGTTAGAATCTCTAACCAACATTAGTCCCCCAATAATTATCATAGTCAGCTCTTGTTAGGTTAAAAACCCAGGATCTCCGCTCTTGGTCAGCTGAGACTTCTTCTATTCATAGTCGGCCTTAAACTTGTCCAAGCACCTATGCTTGTCCAATTGATCCACTTATTCTTTTATGCTTTAGCATTCTTTTAGTTGTGTGGTCATGGTTATTGTGAAATTTGCACTTCTTATCTTTATTCCATTAAGAAATTAATATTCAAATATTTCTGGCTCATTGAGCAGCTCCTTATAATTTATGGCCTTTAAGGGGACTATAGAAAGGATAAAAGACCTTTCATCTTAGATTTTGGCCATTTGGGTCAGTGACCTATTCGGGTACCTGCTAGGTCTAGGTAAGCTCTTCTTTCTTCTTCTCCCAAATCGTCTTTTCTCTATAAACCTCTTATACTTCGATGATTTTCTAAAATCTCTCTCCCGAGCTCTCTATCGGGAATCCACTACTATTGACCTCTTCGACTCTTTTTCCTCCTCTACCCTAATGTAATATAGGGCTTTGTCATATGTAGTAGAAGGTCTTTATATGGTGTTTTGTATGTGATACCAGACTTGTTTAGTTGCAAATCCTTCCTCAGTGATTCGTGGAAAACTTGTAGATCGAAGGGCCTAAATGTCATCACTTCTCTATGGAATCATTTTACAAAATTCTTCAAGCACTTGAATCATTTTGTTTAATCTTTCCCAATTATTGAAGGCCCTTAGCTTGATCTTTCAAAAAGTGCTCAATGAATCTGTTAAAAGGGTGTTGTTTCAATTTTGTTTTATAGACATGGAGAAGTGAGATTTGAAGTCAGAATCTCCACTTCAACGTAGGAATAATACATCGTAAGTATTTTACGCTAAATTATTTAAGTAAGTGCATTAATCTCTGCTTTTATTATTATAAATTCTTAAGAATTGATTTTGTCAAAAATCATAGAAAAACCCTCTCGTAAAGTTGAAAGGGGAAAGTTTTATTGGACTACAATTGCAATTACATCTGTTTTTATATTTTTTAGAACCCCGCTACTATTGCTTTAAAATTGATGATGTGGTTGCAAAATGGGTCTTCTAATAAGATAATATATGTCAGTTGATGATTAGGAAGAGAACAAGTCATTAGAATATATATGCGACTTTTGGCATCTTTGATTATATAGTCTTAATTGGTAGGCCTTCATAAGTTTTTTTAACCACATTGTTTGTTCTGAAAATCAAACGCATTTCAATAGATTATAATTAAAAATAGCGCAAACATTTTTAGTAAAAGTTGACTGGCACATACTTAATGATTTGTCATGTAAAGAAAGACGAGACGTGCACACCACCACTTTCACTACGGCGCCGTTTAGTGATCTCCATAATCTTGGTCATTTAGTTTACTCAAACCATATAAATATTATCGACAATTGAACTTTCGTTCGTCAATAAATAAATAATATTAAAATTTTAAAGATTATGTAATAAGTATTGTCAAACAATAGTTCGAAGAGAATCGCCATCACCATATTTGTATAGAGTAGCCAAGGTTAATGAGATTGGTAGTGGTGATGCTTTATCACTCGACTACTGCGTTATATAATAACTAGATTTTCTTTTTCTTTCTTTTTTATTTTTTTCAAAAATAATAAATACAACAGTTGCGATAAGAGTAAATGAAGATCAATAATGATTATAACAATGTTAATGGTGTTATCAACGAATGCCCGTCAATGGAGGTCAATGATGAAAGTAATTTATTTTTATTATTATATAACATATATGTTTTAAAAATATATTACAAAATAATATTAAATTATAAAAATATATTATTTATAATTTAATATTATCACTACATCAAATATAATACTTTATTAAATTTAATACATTTTAATGATTTCATTTTGTTACAATAGTTTTATTATTCAATTCAGAACAACATATTAAACGGTAACTGCAAAAAGGAGTACACTCCTCTGTATGAGCGAATAAGCCTTCAGTGTTAGTAGTGCTTGGCCAAATAAAAATGGACTCTTCAGTCATAAATTGAGGGCTCTTCTATTGTGGAGTAAAGAGAGTTATTCGAACACATGATATGCGGTGTGCTATGGTTGGCCTTATTCTCGACTTGGTTGTTTGGGCTTGCAAATTAGGCCTTTGATTACCTCGTGCTGGGCTCGACCACTTTTGGACTTTAGTGGATGGGGTTCAGGATCTTAGGGGTAAAAGATGACCCTCAACCTTTAGTATCGACTAGTTAATAGTAAAAACTCTATGAAGTACTCGACTAACTCAACAACCATCTATAAATTGAACAGTGTCCATCTTTAAACATTTTTGTACTTATTCAAAAATCGCTTAGAGAGAGAAGCTATTCATTTAAAGGTTATTCATCCAATTCTAATGGCGAATCTACTTTAAATCATCGATTTCATCTTCAAGTAAGTCTCTCTTACCTTTAACTTTCTTTATTTTACATTTTTTGAGCACTTTTTAGGTTATGGTGAGTATTTTGTTCTTAGTTCTTCATAGTTATAGTGCTTAGTATATATTTATTAAGTGCCCATCTTGTTTCATTTGAATGCTTAAGTAATAGTTTGTGTTGTCTTATTATTTCTAGGTCAGTCCATAAAAACAATTAGGAATGACAATTTGGCTCGAATCTAGATCCAAAAAAAATTCAAAACCCGGCTAAAAGAAATCTACGCTTTATCTGGATATAGATTCTTTTTTTTTTCTTTTTGAAAAATTTAGATTTAGAATTTTGTGAGAACCCAAAAACTCGGCCTGAATTCAGATTTTATTTATTTTATTTTAAAATCTTAAATTAATTTCTAATCTTTAATACATATGAATCTAACTATTACTTTACAAAATAAATACCCAAAAAGTTTAAATTTAACCTTAAAATTGAAAAAAAAATATCAAAACAAGGTAAAAAGTATATTAAATTATGACATACAAATTATACAATATAAATTTTATAATCTAACAATTATTTTATAAAATAAATACTCTAAAAGTTTAAATTTTATCAAAATAATGAAAAAATATATTTTGTTTCTAAAATTCAGGCTCAACCTAAAATCGGCTTGACCTGAAAAAACACGGGCTAAATTTAGGTTTTGAGTTCATAAAAAAATTCAAATCATGGTTGAGCAAAACTAGATTTGGATTTGAATTCGGATTCTGCCATAGGAAAAATGTCTTTCAAATAGCAATGATTCTGATGACTCCTAGAATATATTTTGTAGAGAGTCTAGAAACTTTGAAGGGAACTCGAATGTTGAGAATAATTTAGTTTAAGGAGTTAGAAGTGAGGGTGCTCAAAGGATCGAGACTTCTTGAATCTTGCTAGAAAGCTGGCTAATGGGGGACATCGAGGTTAAGCTAGTTGGGTCTAAAGAGGACTTTGAGTGGACTGTAACTGAGTAGCTAGATTACTAAGAAGTCTTGATTAGCGCTCATTGTTAACGGGCAACTGATAACATGTTGAGGAAGGGTAAAAAGAAGAGACTGGCTTTCTTTAAAGTGACTTAAAGGCCATTTATGAGTTAAATTATAAGCTTTACAACCCTTTTAAGGTGACCGAGCAATACCTCAAGTATCTCAAGGCCAAATACAAGATCCTGAAAAGGGTAGAGATGAGGGTGCTCGATCTCGAGGATCGTGCTACAAAGTCCCAATTGGAGAGGTGACTATCCGCATTATCTTCTTTAAATTAAGGTTGATGCTACCTCTTTAGCGTACTTTGTGAAGATATTTGTGCATTTAAACATCATTTTTTACTAATTGAACCTCAACTCTAGGAGAATATTAGTTGGGCTCCACGTCCAAAGGTAATGAATGTAGTCTTCTTCTAACCTAAAAAGAATATTCTAGTCTACTTATAGCCTGAAAACATGTTAATGAAACTCAAAAGTGTGTGTCAAGCTGTAGAGTCTACCAATCACTTTATATCTTTCATTTCTCATTAACTTTCTTCACCGTCACTAAATTACCAAGCCACTTCGGGTAGTGGACTACATTACCAAGCTACTACATCACTACTGAGAACTTTAACCTCGGGTAGTGAATAAATATGATCATCTTAGAGTTCCTTATGAATGGTCGCTTCATAGGGATTTTGTAGGAGAATGGCTACTTGACCATCATAATTTTCACCATTATGGTCTTCATATAAGGCCTTTCCCTTATGAAAATATGGATTATAAGCACTCATAATGGCATCACACAGCCTTTTCCAAAGCCATAGAGTGAGGTCTTTGTCCTCTCCACCTTCTCGTCCTTGATGTTGAGACCATCTAGTGTCTCCTCAAAGATTATATTCAAAAAAATCCTCGAATTGATGAACACTCTATTTATGTCAGTTCTGACCATCTAAAGTGCAATCACCATGCTGGTAGCTAACTCCTCAAACATCCTTTTTGGTGAACATTATAGGTATATCCTGTATCTGGGACATCATTTAGTATCCTACCAAAGAATACCATGAGTAGTTCTTCATTTGGTGGTTAGAATCTCTAACTACAATTAGTCCCCCAACAATTAATATTGTGTTCCTTGATCACTAATGATGACACGTGGTATACCATACTTAGATAACATATTTTCTTTTAAGAATTTTACAACAGTTGTGTTATCATTAGTACGACAAGCTACAGCCTCCACCCATTTTGATACATAGTCAACAGCTAGAAGGATGTAAAGGTAGCCAAAAGATGAGAGAAAATGACCTATAAAATTGATACCCCAATAATCAAATATCTCAATAACAAGAATAGGGTTAAGAGGCAGTTAGGATTTGTGCTTACGTGTCATCCTTTTATGTATGAATATTTGTTTAATATTTATACTAGTATTATCATTTCATTAAATGGCTAATTATATCTTATATATAGTAAGATGCTTGTAACATTTTAGATATTGTACGATCTGAAAGAGTTTAGATTTGGTTTAAATGAGTTTAGATCAGTGCTAAGAATTAGCGACACTGAGAGTTATAAATGCTAAGAGTTGGTACTGATAAGAGTTATTAGGTTATAAGAGTTAGCGATATCTAAAGAGTTAGAGTCTTGTCTGAAATAGGATAAAGACCTGAGAATACATTAGTATTGACGTAGTTGCAAAGAGTTGCAAATAGTGCTAAAAAATATTATTATGAAAATATGTTCTCAAATATTATATTCCTGGTCTATCTTCACTGATACTGGTCTGTCAATGAATATCTTAATAAATATATAGATCGGTGTATGTCTATATCTGAATAGTCCAGATGGTTAGTCTTAGCAAACCATGAGTTTAGTGGAAGCTCGTATAGAGATACAAGTATTTAGTAAAGACTGAATACTGAACAGCCTCACAAAGATCTTCAATAGACATCCCATAAAGCCATCAATAGAGGGTCTTTTGAGTTGAGTAGTATCCGTGGTCCTTTGACCTGAGTGCCACAGTGGGTTTGTGAGTGATCCACCATACTTTGGTTCCACACATGTTAGAAACCTTTTATGGTTTGACCGCTGGGTGTCGCTGGGTATGGTCTGATGCTCATGGAGTTCGGTGTGCATAGATATGGGATCCATCAACTCATTTGGGTGAGTGTTATATTCTAATGCTCTACGATTATATTTCAAAAAGTCTTATGGCCATAAACAGTAATTCCCGGGAAAAAAGTTTAACCATAGGGATAAATAATATTATAAAAGTGTTTGAAAATATTATTTATTGAAATACAATTCTAGAGATAAGCTTTCGGCCGGGCATATAGAGATTTGACAGCGTTGATCTATATCTCCGCTCTACCCAAATATAAATGATGGAAGGATTATATGAATATGATATAACCTCAACTTGTATGGTCTGGCGCGCCACTTTGTAATATTCGTAACGTGTGTGTGAGGCATCGTTCACGGACGTATGAAGGAGTTCCATATGATAATTCGGGCATGGACCTAGAGAGTCTCACAATATGAAGTGTACTCGTTGTGCATTGAGGCAGCATAATGGATTGAACAGTTCCATCCTAAACATTTTAGCAAACCGCAAATATATTTCAGAGTTCCTCGGGTTATGCACTTGTCTAGACTTAAATGTTAAGTATATCATTTAATTAGTTGATAAGAGTTATTAACTAATTAGATGTTGGCAAGTGGCATAATTTTGTTCCATGAATTATTCTATTATGAATTCACCCATTAACCATGTTAGTAAAATCAAATAAGGTAAATATTAATTATTGAAATAGTGTTTTAATAATTAAATAAATAAAATATAATTTTATTTATTTATTATTTTATTCCTAAATGAAAGACATATCTAATTTGAGAAACATAAATTAAATTAAGTGGAGCACTATTTTGTAATTAATGGTTAATTTTATTAAACCATTAAAATGGCCACAAAAAATTATTTTGGTAGCTGGCTACTTAATCTAATTTTGGTGGAGCACTTATGAAGTATTGAGAGTACTAAAAATAGTTGAATTTCATTTGTGTTAACAAGTGTGAATCAATTTCGTGCATTGAGAGGAGAGGAAAAAGAAGAGTTGGTTTTGAGAGAGTTTTTCAATTGAAAAATGACTTATGAGAAAAACTAGAGAGAAAGAAAAATAAATTCTCCTTGAAGTGCACTTTTATTCAATTTTAGTTCACAACCGTGAACTAGAATTAAACAAAAGTGCACTTCAAGGTGAGATTAAAGTTGGAGCAAAAAAAGTTGGATTTAAAATTTTCACCGGAGGTCTTTAAAGGTATGTTTTCTATATTGTTAAGTTGTTAAGAATTTAAGTACATGTGTATATGTTGATTATATGATACATTTCGCTGCAAAATTCGTGTATTATACTACATGTGTTTATTTTTCAATATGTACACAATCACATGCATACACCCTAAAACACATTAACAGAGGCATCATATATTTTTGAGATAGAGTACTAACTTTTGACATCTTTCACAGAAACGATAAAAATTATTTGTGTCTTTGAACAAAGTGAGCCAGTAAAGACCACACTGTAAAAGTTTCGCAATTGTTTTTTTCATAGAAAAATGATCACCACAAGTAGTACTATGACAAAAATTTAAGACACTCGAAACTTCACTTTGAAGAATGCAACGCCTCATAATTTGGTCAATGCAGTATTTGAAAAGATATGAATCATCCCAATAAACATTACGTACCTCAACCAAGAACTTATACTTATCTTATGCACTCCAGTTAGATGGAAGTTCACTACAAACCAAATAATTTACGATATATGTGTACTAAGGTATTTGGCTTATAGTGAAAATATATTCATCAGGGAAATTATCATAAATGAGTGGTAAATCAGTGGAGTTGGTGAACTCAAGGCGGGATAAATGATCAGCAACAATATTTTCAATGCCCTTCTTGTCTTTAATGGTTAGATCAAATTTTTGCAAAAGAAGAACCCACTTAATTAAACAGGCTTTAGTATCCTTCTTAGAAAGAATGTACTTAAGGGCCGCGTGGTCAGTAAAAATAATAATAGGTGAACCAATCAAATAAGAACATAATTTGTCTAAGGCAAAAACAACAGCTAAGAGTTCTTTTTCATTAGTAGTGTAATTAATCTTAGCATCATTCAAAGTCCTACTAGCATAATAAACAACAAAGGGTTTTTCCTCCCGCCATTGCCCAAGAATTGCTCCTACAACATAATTACTTACATTACACATAATTTCAAAATGCGGGCTTCCAGTTCTGTGATTGCATGATAGGAGCGGTGGTAAGTTTGGCAATAAGTGTTCGGAATGCCTCCTCACACTCTTGTGTCAATGTAAATTCAGCATCTTTTAGTAAAAGGTTACACAATGGTTTAGATATGGTAGAAAAATATTGTATAAACCTCCTGTAAAATTCAGCGTGTCCGAAAAAAGATCGAACATTTTTACCACTTTTAATATAGGTAATTTAGAAATTAATTAAATTTTAGCCTTGTCAACCTCTATCCCTCTTTCAAATACAATGTGCCCTAAAATAATTCCTGAAGATACCATAAAATGACATTTCTCCATATTTAGCACATATCCTTTTTTCTTCACACCTACTAAAAACAACTTTTAAGTTAAATAGATATAAATAAAAAGAATTATAAAAAACAATCAAATCATCCATAATAACTTTCATGCATTTTTCAACCATATCAGAGAAAATACTCAGCATACAACGTTGAAAAGTAGCCAATGCATTACATAATCCAAATGACATTTTACGAAAAGCATAAATACTAAAAAGGCATGTAAAAGTGATTTTTTCTTGATCTTCTATAGCTATCTCAATCTGGTAATATCCTGAATACCCATCAAGAAAGCAATAAAAATGATGTCCAGCTACACGTTCTAAAATTTGGTCGATAAAAGGCAATAAAAAATAGTCTTTCCTAGTGGTTGTGTTTAATTTTTTATAATCAATGCACATTCGTCAACCACTTACTATCCTAGTTAGAACAAGTATCCTATTATCATTTTTCACAACAGTAACCCCAGATGTCTTAGGAACTACTTGAGTTGGACTTACCCATTGATTATCAGAAATTTGGTAGATTATACATGCATCAAATAGTTTTAAGATCTCTTTCTTCACTACTTCTTTTATTGTTGGGTTAAGTCTTCTTTGGGGGTCCCTACGGGGTTGGGTACCTTCCTATAAATGAATTCTATGGGAGCATATCAATGGAGAAATACCTTTAATATCAACTATGGTCTAACCTAGTGTAGACTTATGTTCTTTTAACAATTTTATCAATTTTTACTTTTATTCAACACTAAGTTCAGAAGAAATTATGATAGGAAAGGTATCATCTGGTCCCAAGAATATGTGTTTCAAACCTTTAGGCAGTGGAGAAAGCTCAACTTGTGGTGTCTCGAGGTTTGATGGTTTCAGTTTCTCCCTCTCTCGTGGTAACTCTTCAAAGCGTGGCTGTCAAAATTGAGTCCCTTTATCTTGTGAATCAAAAATACTAAATACATCAGTTGTTTCATCAGGATAATACAATTCTTCAAAATCAAAATCAAAGAGATTTTCTAAAAAATCAGAACTATGATTTTTATAACCTTCATTCGCTGTAAGTATGTCTATCATATATGAATGATAACATTCGTCATCTTCTCGTAGTTATATGCCAATATAAAAAATGTTCACCTTAAGAGTCATATTCCCAAAAGATAATTTCATTACACCATTTCTGCAATTAATAAGAGTGTTAGCAGAGGCAAGAAAATGTCTCCCCAAAATAAGAGGTATTTTAGACTCCATGTTAATCACAGAATAAGTATCTAAAGCAAGAAAATTAACAGGGTAGTAAAATTTATCAATTTGTAACAAAACATCTTTTATTATTTCTCGTAGTTTCTTGATTGATCAGTCAGCTAATTGTAGGACTACAGATATAGGTTTAATCTCACCAAGTCCCAATTGCAAGTAAATAGAATAAGGCATTAAATTTACACTTACTCTTAAGTCCAACAAAACTTGACTAAACTCATGTGTCCCAATTTGGCAGGAGATTGTGGGACATCCTGGGTCTTTATATTTGGGTGGTATCTTTTATTCAATTACTGCACTTACCTATTCTGCCAAAAATACAGTTTTCTTTTGATAGTGCATAGATCCTTGATGACTTTGGCATAAGTTGGAACCTGCTTAATCAAATGCAACAAAGAAAAATTAATCTTAACTTGTTTCAAATGTTCTAAAATCTCACCTTGAATTTTTAAAATTTTCCAATGGGTCAAAGAGCTTGAGGAATAAGCACTAGGATTGAAAACTTATTTTCAGGCTCTTTTTCCATTGTGGCCTTTTTTTTAAGGGAGGTGTCTTTACTACTCGTAAATGTGTTAGTTGCAGAAGTAGGCTCACTCATAATCTTACACTTCGAGTAGTAATGGCATTGACTTCTTTGAGATTTTGTGCATCAGAAGTAGAAACTTGTGCCATGAATTATCCTTTTAGATTGGATTGAGATTGAGATTGAAACTTATCTCGCTCTTGTATAGTTAAGGCACTAGTCAGCTTAATGATTTGACTCTTAATTTGTTTATTTTCTTCTACCACCTGTGAAAGAATTATTTTAAATTTTTTATTAGTCTTACTTTGTGCCTCCATAAATGCTTGTAATGTATCATCTAAAAGACTCTTGGCTAGTCGTGCATTATATTGAGGTGTACCATAAGACTTGGGTGCTTATTATTCTTGCTTCTAATGGTTGTTGACGTGTTAGTCAGATTTTCAACTAATGTTTGGGTGATTTCTCCAGCTAGGATTATAGGTTTCAAAGTAGGGTGAATAAGGCTTCTTGTACATCCCTAAGGCATTACAATATTCCTTATATATCCCTCTTATCTCACTATAAGTGGAGCAATCTTGAGTTAAGTGTTTCGCTCTTTCACAGATAAAATAAACATCATGTAACTTAACTTTAGCAACCGTATGGGTGACCCTTCTATCTTTAGTTTTCAAGGCCTCTAATTCCACTAGGTCGTGACCTGTTTGTGCTTTCAATAGCGCTAGGTCTAGTCCATGTATGAGCTTTTTCGGCTAAGTCATTAAGGAATTCTATGGCTTCCTTAGGATTTTTTGTAAAGAAACTCTCCATTACACATCATTTCAATAAATTGGCACTCTCAAATTGTGAGTCCCTTATAAAAATAGCTAACCAAGCGCCAATTTTTATACCCATGGTGAGGGCACAGATTTATCAACTCTTTAAACATTTCCTAAGCTTGATATAAGGTTTCACTATCTTTTTAGGAGAATGAAGAAATTTGTCTTTTCAGACCATTAGTTTTGTATTGTGGAAAGTATTTATTAAAAAATGCTTGAGTCATTTCTGCCCAAGTTCCTATAGACATTAGCCTCAGAGAGTATAGCCAACTCTTTGCTTTGTCTTTCAAAGAAAAAAGAAAAAAATTAAGCCTAATAGTGTCTATGGCTTCTAGTTGGCTATGGAATGTGGCAATTACCTGTTCAAATTTCCTAACATGTACATAAGGATTTTCATTATCTAGATCATGAAAAGTGGGCAGAAGTTGTATCATTCCAGGTTTAAAATTCGAATGTGGTGTGTTAGGTGGAAATATAATACATGATAGTGTGGCTGTGCGAGTAGGATGCAAGTAATCTTTTAGAGTTCTAACGAAGTTATCCTCGTGTTGGCTCATTGTGTTGGAATTACAAGATGAACTAGATGGTGAATTCTTTTCCCTTATAAATTGTCGTGGTGGTTCTAGTTCTACTTCTCTCACAAATCTTTCTTGTTTGTTTCTAAGTCGATGCATACATCCTAACAATTTTTTTTTGAACTCCTTTTTTTAATGAAGAAAATTCTCAAAGAAAAAGAAGTGAAATAAAACACAACAAAAAATAGAAATAAGTTAGGTGGTAAGGTCAATCATGAAATATAAATATAAAATACAATAAATGAACAAAAGATAATAAACTATAAAGTACAATAAATAAATAAAAGTACAATAAATAAAAAGTATAATAAATAAATAAATAAAAAGTACAATAAATAAATAAAAGAAAAAAGTGCAATAAATAAATAAAAGAAAATAAATTGCAAAGTACAATAAATAAATAAAAGAAAATAAATTGCAAAGTACAATAAATAAATAAAAGAAAATAAATTATAAATTACAATAAATAAATAAGTTAGGCGGTAGAACCAGCCATTAAAATAAAATAAAAATACAACATATTAACTAAAGAAAAAAAGTACAATAAATAAATAAAAAAATAAGTTAGGTGGTAGAATCAGCTATTAAAATAAAATAAAAATATAATATATTAACTTAAGAAAAAAAAAGTACAATAAATAAATAAAAAAAAGTAAAATGCAATAAATAAATAAAATACAATAAATAAAATAAAATATAGTGCAATAAATAAATAAAAGTGCAATAAAAAAAATAAAATGAATTAAGTTAGGCGGTAGAACCAGTCATTAAAATAAAATAAAATACGATAAAGTAACTAAAAAAAATAAAGTGTAATAATAAATAAAAGAAAATAAAGTGCAAGTACAATAAATAAATTTAAGAAAAGAACTAAGTTAGGTGGTAGAACCAACCATGAACAATAAAATAAATTACAACAAAGGAAATAAATTTAAAAACTAAAATTTTACAAAGAAAAAGAAATGTACAAAGTTACCGCTTTAGTGTTGATAAATGCAACGTACTTTCGCTTAGTGTACCTCCCCGGCAACGACGTCAAATTTTTGTTTATGCTCAAAATATAATGCGGCTATCGTAGTATAGATTGAGATGTCGATCCCACGAGAAAGCTTTTGGCAAAATAGGTTAGTGAAGTAAAATACTAAAGCAAAAGTAAAGGAGAAAATTAATTAAATGGTTTAAGTGGATGAGATAGAATTATCTATGAAATGAAAAAAAATGTCTTATAATGATGCAAGCAAAGCTTCGAGAATCACAATTATACTTTATAAATATACTCTATACTTTGATTCAATGTTTATAACTCAATTGAAAGTTTCACATCCTAAACAATCAATCAGAAGATATGTAAAATATAACACATGTATTTGATATGACTAAACTCTTTGCAAACATTAACACAAACCATGTTCATTTATACAAGTTATCTAAGATCGACAATATATTATTTTGACAATATTACAGTAAAAGATCAACTTGAATATCAAACAATTATTGTCTTTACATGTTATTCAAGATCAACAATATATCGATTGACAATATTGCAATAAAAGATTAACATGTAAAATAATATAATCAATAACAATTATAATTCAACAAGAATCACATAAAGAAAGTATGACTGAAAATATATAAAACATAAGAATTATAACCTCTAGATTATAAAAAATAAAATAGATAAGAGTTTAGGTACAACCAAACTTACAAACATTTGTAGCTCTTGACAAAGAATCAAAGTATAGAAGTGAGTTTATTAAACAAAAAAGTTCATCTCTTAGCCTTGCCAAGAACTCTAGCCTAAATTACAATACATGTTAATGAGAAGAAAAAAAGATAGAATTATCTAATGTTGAAAACGTCATAAGAGTGTCCTTATATAGGCAATGAATGGAAATATGTTTAGTGTGACTTCAACCTTTAATAATTTAGGCCAACCACTAGTTCACCCACTTGCCGTACCTTTTTATAATGGACATGACCGATGTAGCCTTTTTGGCCGACATAAAAATTGTAGTATTTTGTCTCTTTTTTCCACAGCCGCTAGGTTCATGCAAATTGGATGAGTATCCAATAAGATATGGGCAAAATGCCAAAAATATGTCAGATTTTGGCCAACAACCCTTTTACCCATTTGTAATACAATTTAGTCCATGATAACGACTGATTTGGACTTTATCATCCATATAAGAGTTGTTGATAATTAAGTCAGTATTTCACAGTTTCATGAATGATACCAATTGGATATGTTTTTTGTGAAATTCAGTCTAAATACGTGAGTTGGGTCAAACTGAGCAGAAGTTGTAACCCAATTCTATTGTATCTCAATTTTTGGCCCATAACATGTTAAATTTGGCTTTTCAACATTTCTTCAAGTTTGTGTAAGATTGAGTTATGTTACTCTAGGTTTAAGAATTTCTTCATTTCGATTTCTACATTGAGAATTACGTCTATTTTACCTAAACTTGTGCAAATAACATTCATTAATCACAATTTAAGGAGAACACTTTATTTCAAGCAAAAAAAAATACAAAAATACTAAAATTAGTGACATTAAATGATGACTGAATCTCTTAATAAATATGTATTTTCCTGTGTTTCGAGATGTTGATTGCTAGGAAGGCTATTATGTTAGGGGAACAATCACCCACATGTGATCTAGCAATGATGAGTACTTTGTGCCTTACTTGTGGCCTTTCACTATAAGGCCTAGTTTCTTGCACTTCATGGGCTCCCCTCTTGTAATCATTTTTGTTTCTCTTTTTAGGTATACCACCAGCTTATCTCTCATATACCAACCGATAAAAGGACTTATGGTTCAATGGTTAACCCTATCAAATGGTCATTTCTTCCACGAGGCTCCCTATAAATGAGTTACTAATATTTTTGTCCTAAGTACTCTTAGTGGTTAGGACCTATTAGCTATAAACACAATGTTGATTAAGGTTTCAGTATAAAAAAATGCTGGTAAAGGTAAGAAAATAGTTCAAAAAATAGCATGGTTTTCTAGAATTTGCTTACTTATGTCTTTGTGCGAAATATAATTCTCATTATATAGGTTTCTCGAGCAGTTAACTTGCATCACGAGCTCCTTAATATTCGAGGGTTATGGATGTGGTTTAAAAATATATGAGCTATTGGTTAGTCATCTCATGCTCTACATTTCTCAGAAGAACATGAGTAATGTACTCTGCCTATCCCAAATTCTTTGGTGTCGTGGAATAGGTAGCATAACTCCTGCACCTATAGTGCTCCATGGATAAATAAATCCTCAACTAAGAGGCATGAGTATACTCTTTAGTCTGAGTGAATGAGCCTTTGGTGTTGGCAGTGTTTAACCATATAGGGGAGGGCTTTAGTTATAAATTGAAGGCTCTTCGACTTTGGAATGAAAAGGGGATAATCAAACGCATAATATATGGTGAGTTCTAATCGACCTTATTCTAGGCTTGGCCACTTTGGGCTCGTAGACAAGGTCATGGATTGTGTCTTGTTGGGCTTGACCACTTTTGGGCTTTAGTGGACTAGGCCCAAAATCTATGGATGAAAATTGGGCAGAGCGAGGGTAGGGAGGCTTTTCCTATACCCCACAATATTATTTATTTTAAGCATCGTTCCTCACCCCATTTTCCAAAAAGATTAATGGGGCAGAGATGAGAAATCCCCATGCAGGGAATATCTTTTGCAGCCTCACTTCATTTTCTCATTTTCTATTTATTAATATTAAATACTAATTTATATTCACAAATTTTAATAATATAAAATTTTAATCTGTATTATGATTGAAAAAATAAAGTATCAAACTTACAAACTAAAATAATATAACAATATCTTTCAATAATGTGAATAGTAATTAATAAACAAATGTTTAAATAAATAACATATAAAACAAAAAAAAAGAGAAAAAAAAAGAATTTAAATAATCTAGTACCTAGCATAATTGATTTTTTTGTTAATTGCCTCATATTCTCATTAAAATCAATGCCCTTCTAACTCAAAAACAAAAGTCTTTTTTTTAATTTATAATAAAGAAAAATAGATTTTATAGGTTTTTTTATTATATATATTATATTTTTATTAATAAAAATATATTATTAAAGCATGTCCTAGTTAAATATAAATCATAAAATAAAAAAACTAATAAATTATTTAATATATAAATATAAACTAAAAATTTATATTTAATATATTCATAAAAAATAAGATAAAAATGAGAATAATTTATTTTCATACTTTAATTAAAATTTACAAAAATCACCCAATCTTTACTCCATTTAGTTCGGGCCCAAGAGCCCATATCCCTGCAAGGTATTTTGTCATCCTACCAAAATCTTGGGGGACAACATTATTTATTTATATATTTTAAATGATTTTGTGATATGTAATTACAAGTGAGGTTTTTTTTATAAGACTAAAGTGGAGGCTGAATATGTCATTTTGGAGGCTCCTGCGTGAGCCCATTCAAGCCCACTCAACCCTTAAAAGGAGCCTTATCGGCCAAGCAAGCCCAACAATAAGCTTGCGAGCCGAGGTTTGTTCTTGTCTTCAAGCCCACATAAAATATCAAATTCTAGTTCTAACTTCCAAGTAGCATTTTTAACACCTCTACAATTTTTAATAAATTAGGTGAAATAGTATTATTTTTGGCTTTGAAATAACTGCTTTCGATATATTTCTTAAAGGAAACAAGGAAATTAGATTTTCTCATTTAGGTTTTATCTTAATTCACGGAAGTGGCTAAAGCTCAAACTGATAACAATTTTAGCAAGTAATTCATTTGCAATTCAGTTTTGTTGTTATGGAAAAACCATTGCACTTTACCCTGGAAAGAAAATTTTTCATAACAAAAAATTGTAGATCTAACTATTAAACTTGATAGAGATTTCATTGTTTAGCCTAATTGGTTCTGGTTAAGGGCAAAGATTAAGTCTCTCCCTTGATAGTTAATTGAGATTTAGATATTTCAACTTATTATTTTAACAAATAATAAATAATTAGTTAAATTTGAGAAATGCTCAAATAATTAATATATTCTATAAATAAACTAAAATATTCCTAATTAACTTTTTCATATTATTTAAATAATTCATAGTATAATTTTGATAGTATAGAAAATGTATATTAGATATTTCCTATTGTATATAAAATTATAATTATTATTAAATATTTACTTAGTGTTTACTTAAATTATTAATTAGATAAATATATAAATAACTAATTACATGTTTATTGAATTTTTAATATTTTAATAATAAAATTGTATGTATTATACCATACATCCCAAATATAATAATGTACTATACCAAATGCAACGTAATACTAAACTATTAATATAAACCAATGCAATCCTAACCTATCATACCCTACCTTATTTATCTAATCATTTTCAATTCAATTTGACATATGAAATTGTTCGTGTATAAAAATTTATTGATCGGATTCGTGTACATCTAGTATTCTATTAAAAATATAAATTTTCTCAAAATTTTGAAGAATTGAATTTAGGTCTGTCAAATAAGACAAAGTTGAATTTGATTTATAGTGAACAAGGCTTAAGTATAAACTATTGAAGCTGGTGCTCATGTGTCATTCTAATATTGTATGAATATTAAATGTTAATATTTATACAATAAATATTTCGAATAAAGATTGTTAATATCATATTAATATGGTATAATGCTTGTAACATTACAAACATTGTTTGATCTGAAAGAGTTCAGATCTGATCTAAAGGAGTTTAAATCAGAACTAATAGTTATCAAAGCTGAGAGTTATAAATGCTAAGACTTAACACTGTTAATAGTTATTAGTTTATAAGAGTCAGCGAGGTCTAAAGAGTTAGAACCTTGTCTATAATGGGACAAAGATCTGAGAGTATACTTGTAATGATATAGTTGCAAAGAGTTTCAATAGGAGTTAAGAAATATCATTATGTAAGTATGTCTCAAATATAATGTTCATGATCTATGATCACCAATGCAGGTTTATCGGTGAATTCACAATATATAGATTAGTGTATGTCTGTATCTGACTAGTTCAGATGGTTGTTCTTAGCTGACCATGAGCTTAGAGCTTGTATAGGCATGCAGGTATCCAGTCAGGACTAGATACTGAACAGACTCATGAGGACCCCAATAGATATCCTATGAAACCGTCAAAGGAAGGTCCTCTCGAGTTGAGTAGTAATCGTAGTCTTTTGACCTGAGCGCCACAGTGGTCTTGTGAGTGATCCATCATGCTTTAGTTCCACATATGTCAGAGACCTTTCATGGTCTGACCGCTATGTGTCGCTGGGTATGGTCCGATGCTCATGGAGTCCGGTATGCGTAGATAAGGGATCCATTAGCTTACGTAGGTAAGTTGTATATCCGATGCTCCGAGATTGTATTTCATAAAGTCTTGTGGCCACAAGCAGAAACCCGGGAAAAGAGTTTCCCACAGGGTTAAACAATATAGTAAAAGTGTTTGCGTATATTGTTTATCGAGATACGAATCTGGAGATAAGTTTATGGATAAGCAAATGAGGATTTGATGGTGCTGATTTATATCCCCACACATCCAGGATATAAATGATGGAAGGATTATACATATACGTTATGACCTCAACTTGTATGGTCTGACACGCTGATTTGTAATATTCGTAACGTGTGCGTGGGGCATCGATTACGGATTAATGGAATAGTTCCATTTGACAAATCGGGTGTGGACCTAGAGAGTCCCAATATGAAATGTACTCTTTGAGCACTTGGGCAGTTTACCGTATTCAATTGTTCAATATAGTATAATTCAGCAATTACTAAGATTACGTTAACTAAAGTATATGGTTAAATGGTGGAACCCACTTTAGGTTAACTCGGTAACCTAGTAAGGATATAAAAGTAATTTCACCGTATGATTATTTAATTGTTAAATAATTAAAATAAATATTTATTTGTTTAATTGTTAAATAAATGATTTAACTTAACTAAGGTTAAAGGTTAACCATAAGGTTAAGTTAGTTAACTTTACTTAATGGTTAAGTAAAGGTTAACCTAACCATGGTTAAGTTAGTTAACTATAGTTAAATTAATTAAATATTTATTAACTTAAAGGTTAAGTTAAAATAATCTAACTATGGTTAAATGTTAACTAAGGTTAGGTTAAGCCAAATGAAATGTAAATAAAATTCAAATTAGTTTGGAATTAATGCATTAGTATATAAAGTGAAATGAAATTGAAAATAAAAAAGTTTTGAGTTTTAGGTTTTGCAATTTTGGGAGCCATTTCAATTTGAGAAATTGAAATTGTTTGTTTTGTGTTTTAAGTATTAGAACAACAAAACAAATTAGACAAATGGTTATTAAATGTAATAACTAAAAACAAGATTTGTTTTATTTATTCAAGAGTTGAATAAAAGGAAAAACAGATTTAATTAAGTTAAATAGTTTAATTTTAAATCATGTTTAAGAGTTAAACACATATGCTGGATTAAGATGCTGCCGTTCTAGACAATCAAACCCACCCTTGTTGATTGTTAAGATTGATCAAAGATTCATTTCATGGTGAACTTCAAAGAAAATTAATCCAAAGGCTTCATTGGTGATATTTCTCAATTTCGAATTTCAGTTTAATCAAATATGTATTTTCTGTGTTCATTGTATATAATCTTTCATTGTGCACATGTATGTATGAGATATGTATATTGTATGTATGATGAACACAACCCACATGTAAGCACCCTAGTAATTTGTACAACACACCCAACATAAACTTGAGTTGTGAGATAGCAAACAAATCTTAGAGTTTGAGTTACTTCGCAGGGAAGAACAAGTAACACTCTAACAATTAGGTTATGAGAATCAATAAGTACAAATGAAAAAAATCCTAGATTGAAAGTTAAAACGAGAAAAAGAGAAATTGAGAAAATTATACTTGTTGTGTTATTGAGTTGAACAATGAAATATAAAGCCTTTATATAGGCTCAATAAACTTTATACAAATCCTAACTTGAGATGAACCAAAATGGGCCTATTACATAACTTTTATGGCTAGCGTTAATAATGCCCCCTACAAACCGAACAAAAAAGAATTATTTTACTAAGACTTGTATCTAATAAAGCTGGCTTTACATTCCATATACTTAAAAGAAATCAACTTCGCTGCATTTTCCATGGACAATGTATGGAAAGTCGGCTTTATGTAATAATTTCAAGATTTCATGTAAAAACATCAGTTTACTATGCTTCCTTAGATTATACATGCAGTAATCGTCTTTTAATCATCTTAGGCTTTACATGAAAGAATCATCTTTATGATGTCTTTAGAAAGAAATCGACCATGTAGTTGCATTATTAATTGTATTCAATGTCGACTACGTTGATCCTCTTCAAGGGTTGTTCATGAAGGAATCAACTTTGAATGATTTCCTTTGAGTCTTTATAGATGCTTGGCTAACAATCATGAAGAACTGACTCATAGTTAAAGAACTTGATTTGAGAAATAATATCTTCTAAAAAATAATTCTCAATCTATTTCCTTTATAGCTAATTTACCACAGTTATCTCTTTACCAAAGTCGATTTGCTTTAAATAAAATATTTCTCCATAAAGCATTTAGGAGAGGCCTCCTATATACTGGGTATAAAGATTTATAGAGATAGAGTTAACAAAATGATAGAACTCTTTCAATCATCTACATCGATAGTGTCTTAGAAAGGTATAACTTTACTAACTGTAAGATAATTGACGTACCTTTTAGACATGGTGTTCATCTTTCGATGAGAATGTCTCCTCAGATAGAAGATGAAAGGGTTAGAATGTCTAACATACCATATGCATCAGTTATTGGAAGCTTGATGTATGCTATAATGCTATAAGGGTCCACAGCCGATTCCACCATATAGGCAGAGTATATAGCCTCCTCAAAAGCAGCAAATGAAGTAGTGTAAATTCTCAAATTTTTCACTGACCTCAGAATTGTTCCAAGTTCGTCGGATCCTATCCTATTATTTTACAACAACAATGGGGCTATAGTACAAGCCAAAGAGTCAAGAGCACACTAGAAGTCTAAGCATATGGAGCAGAATTACCATATAATCAGAGAGATATTGGTTAGAAGAGATGTGATTATTTGTAGAATAGATTTCATAAATAATGTAACGGACCCACTTACTAATACCTTAACACTAAAGGTGTCTGAGAAACATGTAGAGTTTATGGGTATTAGATATCACTATAATGGCACTAGAACAAGTGAGAGATTGTTAAGGTTGTGCTTACGTGCCATCCATATTTGTATGAATATTTAATATTTATATGATGTACAATTACTTTTAATTATATGGTACTATGCTTGCAACGTTATAGACATTGTATGATCTAAAGGAGTTCAGATTTGATCTAAAAAAATTTAGATTAGGGTTAAGAGTTAGCAACACTGACAATTATAATTTTTAAGAGTTAGCATGTTATAAGAATCAGTGAACTCTAAGAAGTTAGAGCCTTGTCTGTAATGGAACAAAGACCTAAAAGTATACTAGTAATGACATAGTTATAAGAGTTGTAATCGGGTGCTAGGAAATGTCATTATATAAGTATATTCTCAAACATTATATTTCTGATCTATTTTCACCAATACAAGTTTGTTGGTGAATACATCTTTATATAGATTAATACACGTCTATATCAGTAAGGTACAAATAATTGTTCCTAGATGACCATGAGCTTAGAGTTTGTATAGGCACACAAGTATTCAGTAAGAATTGGGTATAAAATAAACTCACAAGGATCCCAATATACACCATAGGTAGCCATCAATAGAAGGTCCTCTCGAGTTGAGTAATATACGTGGTCCTCTGACCTGAGCGCTACGGTAGGTTTATAAGTGATATACTATACTTTAGTTTCATGCATGCTAGAGACATTTTATAGTTTGACCATTGGGTATCACTGGATATGATCCAATGCTTATGGAGTTTAGTGTGCATAGATATGGGATTTATGAGCTTATATAGGAGAGTTGTATGTCCAAATGCTTCAAGATTGTATTTCAGAAAGTCATATGACCATAAGCAATAAACCCGAGAAAGGAGTTTCCATAGGGTTGAACAATATAGCAAAGAGTTTGCATATATTGTTCAGTAAGATATAAGTCTGGAGATAGGTTTATGGATGAGCTTATGAGAATTTGACAGTGCTGATCTATGTCCTCACATATTCAGGATATAGATGAAAGAATGACTATATGTATGCACTGTGACATCAACTTATATGGTCCAACGCGCTGATTTGTAATATCTGTGACGTATGCATAGGGCATTATTCACGGATTCATGTAATAGTTTTATTTGACGAATTGGGCGTGGACCTAGAGAGTTCTGCGATATGGAGTGTACTCGTTATACATTGGAACAACATACCGAATTGAATTGTTTAGTCTAGTAATATCCAGTATGACCACGGAATGTGTACGTGTTCATATTTAAGTGTTAAATATATTAATTAGTTAATAATTGTTGTTTACTAATTAATGACATGTGACATAATGTGGGTCATTGGTTAAGTTTACCCAAGTGTATGGTATGGTAGAACCCACTAAGGGTATATTTGGTAACCATATATAAGGAAAAAAATGATAATCTCACACATTAATTTTTTAATAATTATATAATTAAGTTTTTTTATTATATAATCTAATAATATATTATATTAATAGATATAATATTAATATATATAATATTATTATTAATATATATATTTATGATTATTATATTATATATTTTAATATATATAGATATATGTTGTGTGTGAAATAAGTGATGCTTATAAAAGCAATGAAATTGGTTTTGTTGCTTTGGAAAAAATTGCATGAAATAGCCGATCAAGTGAGAAGAAGAAATTGAAAAGAAATTGTTTCTTTGGTCTTTAATTTCAAGAGTTAATATCATTAGTAATTGTATTCTCTAAAAAGCTTAACCATTAAAAGCAATTTAAACTGTTGTTTTATTGATCAAGAGTTGATTAGTAGTAAACATATAGCTTAGGGTTTAAGTATTAAACTCAGTGTTGAATTTAAATCTGCTATTCTAACTTACTAAGCCCACCTAGTTGGTGACTAAAACTGTCAACAAGTTGCACTCCGGGTGGACTCTTAAGTAACTTTTGAGAAAAGTTACAATTTGTGAATTCTCAACCCTTAATATATATATTAATTTGATTAATATATTAATTGTATTTATTGTATGTTTTAATTATTTTGCTGCGCATAAATATGTATGAGATGTGTATTTTGTACAATGAACAAAATTACACATGCATACTGTTGGGTGTTTATCATAGAGTGTGTGATTATACGAGTGTGTGCGTAATTTCAAAAAATTACTATATGCGAAGCGGAAGCATGTTACAAAATACACCCATTTTAACAAATTCAACATATATCACATATATGCATAAGTATAACAATTATACAATTATGAACATGATGAACAACATATATCACATATATGAACAAGTATAACAATTATACAAATATAAACATGTTGAACAATATTGTATTATAACACATAATGTAAAATACTTACCTAATGAAGGTAGCTTTACAAAATCTTCAAGTTCTTCAATAATTCATGTGAAGAGCTCACCTTGAAGTATATGTTGAACAATTCTAGTCCATAACTTTTGGTGGGATTAAGGAGCTAGAATGGTAGCTTAGTGTTTAAAATTTTCAGCACTTGTATTCAAACTCTTTTGAATACAATTTTTGTTTCTTAAATGGAGATAGTAAATATTTTCTATACAACTCTTGTATAAATTAAAAATCTTTAACATACAACTCTTGTATATTAATCTTAGAAACAATTTCTACATGATAATTATTTTGAACAACTCTTTGTAAAATAATTATCTTTTTCTCTATTTACATATCATTCATTTTGGTCATCCATTAAAGAAGGAGATGAAGAGAAGTTTGTTTATTTTTCAACACTTGAAAGAATAAAACTCAAAGAACTCTCTCTTACCTCTCTTCCTTGCCATTGCCAAAAATTCTTCTCCCAAAATTGAATGAATGAATTAATTCAATTGTTTTGCCAAAATTTATTTTGTTTATTCAACACTTTGATTAAACAAAATAAACAAAATGAAGTGCTCCACCAATTTTATTGTTGGTCTCCCATTTAGAATTAATTAAACCAAGCACTAGAATAATGGCCACCAAAATTAATTTTTACCTAACAATTATAATTACTTTAATTATAATGGGTAATTAAATGGCCAACATCTAGGCCACTCATTGTATTAAAATACAATGCCATGATCTATATATATTATAATATTATCTAATAATATAATAATAATATATGATTTAATTATTCAAAACAATTTTGAATAATTACTTTTTACCTTACTAATTTTTACTACCATGGTTAAATGGTAAAAAGGTAAAATCAAATCATGGAACAAATTTTGTCATTTGTCAATATTCTATTAATTAACAACCTTTGTTAATTAATTAAGTGATGTACTTAACAATTAAGTCTTGACAAATGTATAATCCGAGGGATCCCTAAACAATCGTTCTCTTTTGCTGAAATTTATTGGATCGAACTATTCAATCCAATCCGCTACCCCAGTGCACAACGAGTATACTTCATATTGTGAGACTCTCTAGGTCCACACCTAATTTGTCATATAGAGCTCCTCCATACGTCCGTGAACAATGTCCCACACACACGTTACGGATATTACAAATTAGCATGTTAGACCATACAAGTTGAGGTTATTACATATTCGTATAATCCTTCCATCATTTATATCCTTGAAGAGCAGAGATATAGATCATCACCGTCAAATCTCTATTTGCTCAACCACGAACTTATCTCCAGATTTATATTTCATAAAATAATATTCACAAACACTTTTGTGATATTGTTTATTCCTCTGGAATATCTTTTTCGAGGTTTATGCTTGCGGCCACAAGACTTTCTGAAATACAATCTCAGAGCATTAGGATATACAACCCACTCATATGAGCTGATGGATCCCATATCTACGCACACTGAACTCCATGAGCATCGGACCATACCCAGCGACACCCAGCGGTCAGACCATGAAAGGTTTCTGACATGTGTGGAACCAAAGCATGGTGGATCACTCACAAGCCCACCGTGGCGCTCAGGTCAAAGGACCACAAATACTACTCAACTCGGAAGACCCTCCATTGACGGCTTTATGAGATGTCTATTGGATGTCTTCGTGAGTCTGTTCAATATCCAGTCCTTACTGAATACATGTATCTCTATACGAGTTTCCTACTAAGCTCATGGTTTGCTAAGACTAACCATCTGGATCATCCAGATATAGACATACACTAATCTATATTAATAGGTTTCACCGATAGACCCGCATCGATGAAATTAGATTAGGAACATTATGTTTGAGAACATACTTGCATAATGACATTTCTTAGCACCATCTGCAACTCATTGCAGCTATATCATTACTAATATATTCTCAGGTCATTGTCCCATTTTAGACAAGGCTCTAACTCATTAGATTTTGCTAACTCTTAGTACCACTAGCTCTTAGTGTTTATAACTATTAGCGTTGCTAACTCTTAGCCCTGGTCTGAACTCTTTTAGACCAAATCCGAACTCCTTCAGATCATACAATGTCTAAAACGTTACAAGTATCTTACCATTTAATAAAATAATATTAACGATTTTATTAGAAATAATAATTGTATAAATACAATCACTATATATTTATACATTATGGGATGGCACGTAAGCATAAATCCCAACACATACACCCTAGTTATAATTGATCCTATACTTATATAACTGTCAAAGTATCAAATCCCCTTGTATAATGGTCTTATATCAGCCTTATTGCTTTTCTAGTTTAGGGCATGTAATGTATTTTATTTTAGGTTTGGCTACGTGACCTCTATTTTCTATACAACCTTATCGTTCTTTCCAATTTGCCTATTCACGGGATCAAAATAAATGCTGATTTATTAGTAGGATAGGTACCAAAAATCTAAGAAATTTTTCTGCTAATACTTTAAATGCACACTTTAGAGGATTCATTTTCAATGAATGGAATCGCATTCTAATAAATGTTGATGTTAAATTGGCAAGATGTGTTTCATTAGAATTAGATTTAATGACCACATCATCAATATATACTTTTAAAATTTGGCCAATCATGTCATGGAAGATTGCATTCATCCTCCTCTAATATGTTGCAATAACATTCTTTAATCCAAACAGCATCACTATTAATTCATATGTCTAAATAGCCCTTAGGCATCTAAATGTTATCTTGCTGAAATTTGATTTTTTTAATAAAAATTTGATTATATCCTAAATGGCCATCAAGGAAGCTCAAGATTTTATGACTGTAGTTAAATCGACTAGCATATCGGCTATAAACATAGGATATTCATCTTTAGGGATCGCCATGTTTAAATTTCCAAAGTCAATGCAGAGGTGAAGTTTGTCATTTTTCTTGATAACAGGAACTACATTTAATAGCCATTTCATGTAGTTTGTTGGTGTAATGAAACCGGCTTGGAAGAGCCTTTTTATTGTGAGTATTGATTATCTTAGGGTGCATACATGTAGGTATGTGTTCATCATTAAAAACATACATCATATATATATTTGTACATAATAAAAAAACCAAAAATCTAATTTCCTAAATGATAAACACATAAGTTTTTTATGTTATCACATAAATGAAACTACAAGTGTTTGTAGAGAATTACCTTGGCAAGTCTTTAGAATTTGTTCCAACCAAAGTCCCCGCCTCGATGTGAACTTGTGAATTCTAGCTCCCAACTCAGTGGGCTTGGATAGTCTAAAATGACAACTTGATTCCAACAAGGGGTTTAACACTTAAACCCTAAGTTTAACACTTAAACTAAGTGCTTAACACTTAAGCATAAGACTTATCTATACAATAATGAATAACTTTGTTCTAATTTAACACTTTAAACAACAAAACGACTTCATTATATGTTGTAGCATTTTCGACCATGTGTGAAGAAGAAGAGAAAAGGTTCAACTCTTGAACATGTTTCACAACACTTAGAAAATTAACACTTCACTTTTCTCTCTCAAAATGGTCGTGTGACCCACTTTAAAATGAGCAAAAATTTTGCTTTTATTTACTTCAATTTTCTTTCCCTCTAATAAGACATAATATATCCCACAAGCACGGTTAGCCTTTGCTTGCCCATTTAATTTTGCCTTAAAACAATTATTTACAATAATTAATTAATTAATAAATAAAAAGGTATGTGTATAGTTTGATGAACTTGGCCGAATTGTGCAACCAAATAATGAAACACACTTTTATCCTTTTACACCCACAAGGTCCTACCCTTGACTTGTCTTTTTGCACTTGTTTTTATATTTGTTTGCATTAAATTAAACAAAGCCTAACAATGCATGAGTGATAGCCGAGAGAGACAAAGCAATTTAAAGAAACAATTTCTTCATTTGCTTGTAACACACACTTTGATCCCACCAATCTCATGCCATGCTTCATTGTTTTTATTAATCATATTTTAATCAAATAGAAACATGTTACAAATGAATAATTTATAATTGTTTGACTTGTAATAATAATATCAAATATTATCATTATTATTTTATTTAATAAACAATTTAATGAATAAATAATGATCTTACTTGTCCAACAAGTAAGGTCATTTTGATAATTTTTAAGACAAACAATAATTGATTTACAATGTACCACGTGTCGTCATCCTATTGGTCAATAAACTATTGTTAATTAATTGATTTACTTAACGCTTAAGTCTTGACACGTGCACATCCTAATGGATACTGAAGCAAATGTCTAGTCTACTGAAATTTACTGGATTGAACTATTCAATCTGGTATGCTGCCTTAGTGCACAACAAATACACTTTATATTGTGAGACTCCCTAGGTTCATGCCCAATTTTTCAAACAAAACTATTTCTTGAGTCTGAGATTGATACTCCATGCACACGTTTTGAATATTACAAATCAACGCAATAAACCATACAAGTTAAGGTCATAGCGCATATGTATAATCCTTCTGCAATTAATATCCTAGAGGAACGGGGATATAAATCAATATCTTCAAATTTCTACGTGCTCATTCGTGAACTTATTTTTATACATGTATCTCGATAAACAACATACGCAAACACATTTGCGATATTGTTTAACCATGTGGAAAACTCTTTTTTTGGGTTTATTGCTCATGGCCATAAGTCTTTCTGAGATACAATCTCATAGCATTCGGATATATAACTCACTCATATGAGCTGACGGATCTCATATCTGCGCACACCGGACTCCATGAGCATCGGACCATATTTAGTGACATATAGCGATCAGACTATGAAATGTCTCTGACATACATAAAACCAAAGCATAGTGGATCACTCAGCCCACCGTAGCGCTCAGGTCAAAGGACCACGTATACTACTCAACTTGAGAAGACCAACCATTGACAGCTTCATGGGATGTTTATTGGGGTTTTCGTTGAGCCTGTTTAGTATTCAATTCTCACTAAATACCCGTATATCATACTGGCTTTCGGTAAGCCCATGGTCAACTAAGCATAATCATCTAGACTATCTAGATATGGTCATACTCTGATCTATAATAAAAGATTTCACCGATAGACCTACATCGGTGAATAAGATCAAGAACATTGTGTTTGAGAATACACGTGCATAATAACATTTCTTGGGACTAATTGCAACTCCTTACAACTATGTTATTACTGATGTACCCTTGAGTCTATTTTCTATTACAGAAAAGGTCATAAGTCTTAGATTTTGCTGACTTTTATAACCTACTAACTCTTAGTAGTGCTAACTATTAGCAATTATAATTCTCAGCATCGCTAATCTTTAGTGTTGGTCTAAACTCCTTTAGATCAGATCTGAACTCCTTCAAATCATATAATATCTGTAGACTTATAAGCATTGTGCCATTTAATTAATGACATTAGTGATTTAATAAAATATATTGTATAAATATTATAAAATAAAATATTGATACAAAATGGGATGGCACGTAAACACAAATTCCAACATTTATTTCTTTTGCTATCTTTTCTTCGACCTCTCTAAACATCCTTCTCATGTGTTGTTTGTAAGGACGAAATCCATAATTGATTAGGAGGCCATGTTCTACTAAATCTTGACTTAGACCAGACATTTCTTTGTAGTGCCATACAAAGCAATCCTTGTAGTCCCTCAATATCACGACTAACTTAGATTCCAATGCTGGGTCTAAATGTTTATTTATGAAAATTGATCGAAGCTCATCCTCAGTTTTCAAATTGATCTCTTAAAGTTGACTTTGAGTTTAAGGATTGTGGTCGTCTAGATTTTTATGGGCTAGTTTTACTTCTTTTAATTCATAGTCGATTTTAAGATCTTGATTTTCGTTTTTGTATATGCATTCAGTTGGAGCTGACATATAGATTCCCTTTTGTCTATTCAACTGAAAAGTAAACTAAGGGTCGGCCTGTTGTAATCATTGTTGGCCGTGCTAACTCTTCCCTTAAGACTTATTATATTTCGCTAATTAGTGGTTTAGTTGTATTTTTTGTGTATTGGCCATCATTATTACTTTTGAGGATGGTGGCTCTAAGGGATGGGTGAAGCCTATGCAATTTGCTCATCTCCTATGAAAGGCTTTGGATCGACATGGATTATCTCAACGAACCCATTTAGCTACCATCTAAAAATCATTTGATGCATGCTTAATGGCAGAGTCTTGTTAGAGTGGATCCAGTCTCTTCCTAGCAAGACATTATAGTCACTTAGTACATTGATTACATAGAATGGTTTATCTCGTTCTAAGTGATTGATTTTGACTTTTAGCAATGTGAATCCATCAGCTAGTGTTTTGCACTTAACAAAATCTGTCATAATTACCTTTGATGGCTCCAAGTCAACTTTGAGAATTCCAAGTTTCTTCAGCATTCGGGTAAAATATTTACACCTGACCCATTATCAATGAGGATCATTTTACAAGGGACACTATTGAGGTTGGCCTTAACATAAAGTGGCCATATATGCTAAGTTATTTTATCATATGGTTAGGAGATGATGAGCAATGCCAATTCTTGAGGCTCTTTACATATGGCATTGTAAATCTCCATAATATCCTCATCGAAGGTTAACTTTTGGCTGGGTTTGGGTTAGAAGGACTCAAGTAGTAGAACAACGATATTAATGACTTCTTTTTTAGCATCTTTTAAATCGTTTGCCCCTTAGTCAGCTTTGTCCTTTTGATCAGTACCCAAATCTTTTTTATTGTGATGAGGAGTGGTAGTCTCTTATGGTAAAGGGTTTGATGCAAGTTGATTCTCTACTGGTCTATTACCATAGAGCTTTTGTTGATGCTATTAGTTTTGGCCAAATTTTCTTCAATATCTTGGCTTTCCTTATGACGTTGGACACTTGCTCTAAGTATCTTAGTTTTTCACGCCTTTGCATCATCTCTTTTGAGTCTTGGTTGACTTAGGATTATTATAACCCTAATATCCCCATAGCCGATAGAATATGTTTCGTCTCGATACCTTGTACACCTACTGTTCGATTTTGCTGGCCCTAGACTTGACAGTTCTCCTAGGGTGATGCTGTTGAGTCGATCTTAAAGTTGATGGCGTCTATCCATCAGTGAATTTTTGCAAATGTTGTTTGGCATTTTTGGCAAACCATATAAACTTTCTTAAAATTTAGCTCTTCACAAGGAGCTGAGTCTTCTATGACTATGTTCTTCTTCCAAGAGGGATTGTCAACAATATCGCCTACTTAGATCTTTGTCCTTGACTTATCAGGAGTCTACATTTGAGCCGAGGATTCTTCACCCAAAGCCTTCCTCCTAATGGAAGGTATATTTACATTTATATCAGCTATGGGTAAAGGATCGGTTTCAATGATAGGAGTTTTCCCCTTAGAACTAAACAAAAGTCAGCCTTCAGTAATTAGCCTCTGAATTTTATTCCTAAACACAATACAATTGTTTATATTGTGTCTCCAAGAGTTGTTCCACTTGTAATAATCCTTGTTGGCCTTTTGTTCGAGTAGCGGGATGATATGCCCCTCAAATAGCTTTATTTGTTTCTCTTTCAAAAGCTAATCGAATATTTTGTCGGCTTTTTTTAGATTAAAAGAATACTTATTGGCTATCTGAATATGTTTATTAATATTCTTTTTCTCTTTAGAAGAAATCAGCTTCCTGAAGATTGGGTATTTATATGGGACTCCCTTTACCACTTTAGCAAAGTAGACTTCCTCATCCAAATCTGAAATTTCAAAGTCTTCCCGATTTGCTTTGGATAGTCCCTAAATCCAGTTGATCTTTACAATAAGTTTGAAAGACACCCTCATTTGATCTTTCTCCATCAAAAGCTTCTCATAACTAGCCGTTCGAATGGCCAATTCATATAGGTAAGATCGTTTTGTTAAAACAATTATCATCTTAAATTAGGGCACTTATTTTTGTAATTTTGAAGCTTATTATGCACTCTTTTTTTTTTATAAAAAAAAAAGACATTATTTTAAAGATTTCAATCGTAACCTTTTAATCTGATTTGTTATAATTAATTTGCAGCTCTAATATCATTTTATTGAATAATTATTGACTTCTTACTTATTATTAATATAATACTAGTAAATAATAAAAACATCAATACCATATCAATTCGGATATAAATTTTACATCTCAACTATATAAATATTGAATTACTCTATTACTCTATGCAATAATACTACTATTGTTATTTTTTCTTAATAATAAGAAAAATAATAAGGTAAATTATCACTTTAATCCCTAAATTTTTGTTGAATTATTCATCAGGTCTTTATATTTTACAAAGTACCATTTGCATTCCTTAGAGATGAAAATAGTTATGTTTCATGAATAAAAATTGTAGCAAAAAAGCATATTTCAGGAATGTAAATGGTAATAAAAATGCTCCTAAAAAATATAATTAGTAATTTTTAAAATATTAGGAACCAAGTGAGTAATTCAACCTAAACAAAAGGACTAAAATATCAATTTCTAAATAATAATGATTTGTTTTCATAAATGACCAATATTTTTAAACAATATCCTTTTTTAACCTCAAGTAAATGGGTTAATCTTTATTAACCAAGAAATGGACAATTGAACAATTATGCCTTTGAGTTATTTTTCTCTCTCCCCAAACATTCAAACCCACAAATCATGAAAGTTTTTGAAAATCTTGATTTTTTTTTGTTTGTTTTGTAAATATGAGTATTGAAGGATAATATAATAAAGTGTGAGAAAATTAAGTGAATCGAAAATAAAATAAAATAAATCGGAGAACAATAGGGTAAATTAGAGAAAAGATGAAAAAAGTTTCGTGGAAGTTGTTAATGGGCACGAAGTCTTCTTTTGTTTTTTAAAATAATTATTTTGTTTTTAATTTTTTAATTATAAATAAATAATTAATTTAATTATTAATAATATAAATAAATAATAAATAATTTATTTAATAAAATAGTATAAATAATTGATAAGTAAATGAATAATAATGAAAAATTATTATATAATAAAATATAATTAATTTAATAAATAGGGAAATAATCGGGCAAGATGTGTGACACGCATGATGTATACATGGCGTACAAGTGTGGCTCATGTAGCATGTGGCATGTGGCATGTGGCCTGCAGGACGCACTTGATAAGTATTTCTTATAACATTATTTTTTTCATTTAAATAGAACTTGATAGAACTTATTTCTTCTTGTCTTCTTTAGTTTTGCATAATTACTCTTCTTGCATCTCTCTTTTTAACAATTTTTGTGACATTAATAGGAAATTGATAGTTTATGTGCTTAAATCTATAGTTTTCATTGTATCTGTATTCCTATCTTCTCAAAGTGTTGTTTGCATGATTGTAAAATTGAAATTTCTTGGAAGTCCATTTTTTTTTTTTATAAGTCTACTTTATTAACCTAGAATCCTTGAAACATGCTTATTGGACTTGGGTTCAAAACAAAGGCCCTCGCCTAACTTTACAATCTTTGCAAGAAAAAGGAACTTGTGGCGTTGGTATAGAGATGTTGTGCGTTCGAGGCTACAACTGTATTAGGTAAACACCTAGCTGTGGAGTGGAATTAGTGTTAACCAAATATTTTAGTTGTTGTACTTCAAAAGTTAATCAGAAGGATCTATATACTAAACGGACCCTTAGGTGAAGCAGTTTCCGGAGATTTAGATTATTAATTGCAAACAAACAGACACTTTTGTGCCGAATAAAGACAATAAGAAACCAAAATAATATTGATATATGAACAACAATAGGTAATTAAAAGGGCTAATTGTTTTCTGAAGTCTATATGATGATGAATTAGTATTGTAATCGATCAATTTGTAGATTCAATTTATCACCTTTCACAACATATAGTTGCATTCTCTCTCTCTTGAAAAAGTGTATGTTCATGTGTGTGTTTAATTACTTTTGTTATTGCTGTAATTATTTTGGACTTGTTTTTATGCTTCTTTGTTGCAGCTATTTTCATCCAGAGACACTTTTGAAATTGGAGATGGATGTTCGTTGGTTCTTGAGCTCACCGAAGATGATCCTTTATTTGATAAAAAGGAAGGTGACAAATGCAGTAAACATTGACAAAAGAAAACATTTATTTTATTTTATTCTTTTAAAAGAACGTGTTGATTCATGGATTGTTTTCACCGAATTTTTATGATAGTTGATTGTATTTTTCTAAGAAAAATGCAAGGATAAATTCATATGTTATCAATGGAAATTGATATTTTTTTGTCAGTTATTGTTTATTAAGCAGCTGTACTAGAGAAAAGTGGAAACTCTGGGGATTACTGTGATTATACTATTTTATGATATTTTGGATGAAATTTTTATATTTTGCCATATATATTATAGTCTAATTTGCTTAATATTATAACATTTCCTATAGCGGACTACTGCAACTTGATTGAGTTGCTGAGATGCTAAGTTCTCATCATATTCTCCTTTTGTTGACAGAAATTACTACGGGACAAGGGTTTTGGTGTCAAGGAACAAATACACCTTCGGAGCTCTTCATGTCCTGATTCAATCAGTAACACTTTGGAAATAATGCTAATTTCAGAATACATTTTCTTTCGTCTTGGGGACAAGTTGGGAAACTGTTCATAGAAATTGAAGGAAATACTTGGTAATTAACTTCTCTTTCTATGATGTATAAGGGGCTTAAGATTTGAATTACGGGTCCGTGTCTTCCTAGCTTTTCTACACATTGAAAACAAAAATTCAGTAAACACATGGCCTTAGGATCTACTTGTTACTGATGCTTATATGATGAGCTTACTGTGGATGCAGGTGGAACTTTATTTTGGTGAATTTGATGCACAGTTGGGATTTTACAGCCATAGGAATGAGTTTGAAGCCCTCAATTGGATACTTGTGCGTGTTGACGCCTCCCTCTCTTGTCAAATGCACAAGAAAGTGAATGTGTTGAAAAAATTACGAGAAGCAATTATTCATAAGATCCAGGAGTTGGGGAACCAGATCAAAGAGGATACTAAAATTGATAAAACCTATACTTGTGAAAAGGAAAAGTATTTAGTACAATGGGGTGAAAGCAGTGGTGTTAAAACAAAAGCGGAGATTGCTAGTAAGTTTTTAAGATTAAGATGGCTTCTTTAATGTTTCCATACTAGCATCTACTCTACTCTTTTTTAATTTTATTTTTTGTATGCTGTGATTGCTTGGGAGGGGGGTTGAGTGGTGTACCATGTTGTCATTGGAAACCCTTCATTTCTCATTGAAGCATTTAAGTTTGGTTTTTAGTATATTCTGTTTTTCATGCAACATCCCCGTATAGATGTAGAAGGAGCCATTGCAATGGAAGATTTGAAAGTTGGAGATCCCTGTATCCATCATCATTTCTGAAGATATTGTCTACAAATCTGACATGGTATTTTTCCTCTTTTCAAAAATTTATTGTATTACTCTCAACAATTTTATGGTCTTCTCCTATGTTAGGTTACACTGATTGTTATAATTCTAAGAAAAATATTCAGGAAGACTGAAAGAAGCAAGTAGTATTGTTGGTTTTTTTTTGTTTTAAAGTGTATATGGAGTAATGAAACAAAAGTATGAGAAGTCTAATTCATTATCATTTGATTCTGGAAGTTTATACAGAAAAAGAAACAAATGAACCACTAAATCAGCACATAATCCTCTATGGATAACAAACTAACTTCAATTCAAAAGTTTTAAATTCAAAACTGATCCTAAAAGAATGCACAACATCTTTGACTCCTTAATACTTGCATTTCTGGTTTTATTTTAAATTCAAATGGCAGGAAATGTAACAATAATCATCATTCCTCCTTGCTGAATTTGCTGCAAACACTAATCTTCTTCTTTAGCATCTCAAAATTTGATTTTGACAGTCCATTTGTTAAGATGTCAGCCAGTTGATCTTCAGTCTTGCTGTGCACTAATTTAACTTTATTATTATTTTGAACATCTCTAACAAAAAAAATACTTAATCTTGAAATGCTTTGTCTTGTCATAGAACACTAGATTGTTGGATATTACAATGGCAGCTTGATTATCCATAAAAATTGTAGTTGCACGGTCTTGAGTTACCTTCAAATCTGTCAACAACTTCCTTAACTATAAAGCTTAATATACTGCAGTTGCAGCAGCAACATACTCTGCTTCTGCAGTAGACTGAGCTATCATATCTTGCTTCTTTGAATTTCAACAAAAATATCATGCACCTAAGTTGAACAAGTAACCTGAAGTGCTTCTCATATCATCAGATGAACCCGTCTAGTCACTATCAACATAACCATGAAATTTCAACTCATCTCTGTTCTTAAACATCAATCCAAGTTCTAAAGTTCATTTCACATGCCTGAGCACCCTCTTTACTGCCTTAAAATGCAATTCACTTGTACAATGCATGTATATAGACAATAAGCTTATAGAAAACATTATATCAAGTCTTGTTGCTGATAAATACATCAAAAACCTATAATGCTTCTGTATAAACCTTCATCAACCTTCTCAACTCCATCATCCTTGATGAACTTTTCATTTAGGTCCAAATGAGTGCTGACAGCCTTGCATTCTCCTATATTCAATTTCTTTAGCACATCTTTGGCATATTTTTGTTGTCCAACAAAGATTCCTTGATGCGATTGTTGAATCTCCATTCCTAGAAAGAATGTCATTTCTTCTAGGTCTGCCATCTCAAAAATATCAAACATTTACATTTTAAATTACCTCACTATATCTGCATTGCTGCTAGTTACTAGTAAATCATCAACATAAAGTGAAACAACTACCAAATCATCATTAGCAACTTTGATATACAAAGTCTATTCACTTAGGCTTTTGTTGAAGACTATGCTTTACAAATGTTCATCAATCCTGTTGTACTAGACTCTTGGAGCTTGCCTTAATCCATATAAGGCTTTTTTCAGCAAATATACCTTCTTTGGATCAGTAACAAACCCTTCACGTTGCTCAACAAAAATCTCCTCTTTCAAGTGGCCGTTTAAGAAGGCAGATTTTACATCAAACTAATAGATCTTTCATTGTTTTTGTGCTACAAGAGCTAACAACAATCTAATAGTGTCAAGTCTTGCTACTTGTGCAAATGTCTTTGAGAAGTGTAAAACATAAGCAGCCAAAAAATTTTAAATTGTTAATAGAAGGTTTAAAACCATACCAAACTTCAAAATGTGTTTTTCCCTTTAAATCTTTGGTTGGTAACCTATTTAGCAAGAATACAGAAGTATTCACAGCCTCAGCCCAGAATTGTTTTGGAATTTTCTTTTCAAACAACAAACATCTAGCCATCTCTATTATGGTCCTGTTTTTCCTCTCATTAACTCTATTTTACTAAGGAGTATAGGTTACAGTGAGCTGATGTTCAATTCCTGCAACTTTAGGAAACTTGTTAAACTTGTCAGAAGTGTACTCAGTTCCATTGTCTGACCTAATCACTTTAATATTGCAGCCACTTTGATTTTTAATCTATAGTTTGAATTTTCAAAACACACCAGCAACCTCAACCTTTTGTTTAAGAAAATAAACTCAACCCATTCTGCTAAAGTCATCTATAAGAACCATAAAGTACCTATTACCACTTAATGATGGAGTTCTCATAGGTCTACACACGTCAGTGTAAATTAGGTGAAGCTCCTTCGTTGCTCTCTATGCTTTGTTGTTTGGAAATAGTAATCTGGTTTGTTTTCTAAGCTGACAAACTTCACATACTGCTTCTCTTTCTCCAGTGAAAGTCATCCCTTTAACCAGCTCTTTTTTCTGCATACATTGTAATGCAGAGTAATGAAAATGCCCCAACCTTTTATGCCATAATTCTGCTCTGTCTAATGTACATGTATATGCACTGAACTCATCTTTTTTCCAACACAAACTGAAGCTCTTGCTGTTCATTTTTATAAAAAAATATCACAACTCCATTTGGGTCAGTAATCACACATATTCTATCTTTAAACACAATAGAATATTCTTTCTCAAACAGTTGTCCCACACTCAATAAGTTTTGATCAATTTTTGGCAGAAGTAAAATATCAAAAATTAATTTAATACCTGCTGAGCCTTTTATTGAAACTGTTCCTTTACCTTTTACCTCAAGGTACTGACTATTTCTAATTCTAACTCTATACATTTCTGACTTGTTTACTTCTTTAAATATGGATTCATCAAAAGATATGTGATTTGTGCAAACACTGTCAATAAGCCACCCATCACATGTGCTGCTACTTGAAAAACAAGATGCAACAAAAAGTACTGTTACTTGAAAAACAAGATGCAACAAAAAGTTGCTCCTTCTGATTTTGATCCTCTGTTTGAGCTTGAAATCCTTCATGTTGTTTGTTCTTGCATACTTTTTCCATATGCCCCATTTTTTTACATGCCCTACATTGGATATCAGGTCTAAATCGGCAGTATTTTTGTAAATGGAAGGTTTTCTTACAATATAGACATGGTGGGTATTTAGCATTACTGCCTTTGTTGCTGCCGGTTGCTCCTTTCTTGTAGTTCTTCTTGCTCCATTGTTTCTTTCCTTTGTAACCTCCTTGAGTTTGATCAAGTTCCTTCACTTGAAATGCCCCATCAACAGTTTTCTCTTTTCTGTAGGCTCTCCTTTGCTCTTGAGTTTGCAATGCATTTGTGAGTTCAGCTAAGGTTATCTTTGACAGGTCCCTAGATTCTTCAAGTGAAGAAATTTTTTATTCAAATTTTTTTGGCAAGGTTACTAGAATCTTTTCTACCACTCTTGTATCAGAAAGTTCTTCCCCTAACATCCTGATTTTGTTGACTACAGTTTAGAGTCTGTCAATGTAGTCTTTAATCCCTTCTATCTCTTTCATTTTTTAAACTTCAAATCCCCTTCTAAGATTAAGAACTTACAGTTGCTTTGTTCTATCATTACTATAGTACTCTTGCTTCAGTAAGTCCCATGCATCTTTTGCTGTTTCACAAGCCATTATCTTTGTAAATATTGCATCTGAAACTACAGAGTGAATGCAAGTCTTGGCATTGAATTTTCTCTTCCTTTCTTCTCTGTTGTTCCTAATTTGAGCTAAAGTTGAATCCTCTGGGTTAGTTTCTATTAAGTCCCACAAATCACAAGCTTACAGGTAAGCCTCTATTTTCATAGCCTATATTTGATAGTTTTACCTTGTAAAAACTGGAGGTGAAGCCAAATAGCTATTTCCTGACATGCTTGGATTTCAACAGAAAGGTTTTAAGTTTTTGCTAATGGTTCTTCACTGAATTCACTCACACACTTCACATGCCCCTCAAGAAAAGGAAGCTCTGATACCAATTTTGTTAGTTTTTTTGGTTTTAATGTGTATATGGAGTAATGAAACAAAAGTATGGGAAGTCTAATTCATAATCATTTGATTCTGGAAATTTATACAGGAAAAGTAAGCAAATGAACCACTAAATCAACACATAATCCTCTATGGACAACAAACTAACTTAAATTCAAAACTGATCCTAAAAGAATGCATAACATCTTTGACTCCTGAATACTTACATTTCTGGTTTTATTTTAAATTCAAATGGCAGCAAATGTAGCAATAATTATCAAGTATATATGTCCTGCCATTTGAAAAACATTGTATAGTGTTGTACCACAGGAACATATTGCCATGTACTAGAGATGTAGTTCTTATACTATTATCTCCAATAAGAAAACCTTTGGGCAAGTGTCAGCATAGGGGAATTGGAATATTGAACCCACATATAGTAGATTCATGATCCACTGCCCTTGATCGAGTTAGCACATTTGCCCTCTACTATTTAGAAAATAATTGACTACAAGGATTACAGTTGTTCAGAACTTATTGTGATTGTTTTTTATGTCTCACCTTATGAAGTAATGAAGAATTAAGATATAAGAGGTAGAAAATTCACCAATATAGATATGGGATTTAACCTAAAAGAGGGAGAAATGTCTATGCAATATGTGTATAGGTGCCTGAGCAGTTGACATATAAAAATTCAAATGTATATGATACTATAATGTTGTAAAGAAAAACATTAAGTAAATTTAAAACCGCTTGTAAACTCTTAGTGAGTCTAAAAATGCCCTTTATCTGTATATCATGTCTATATCAGTGTTGGTCTGTGGTCATGTTAAATCATTTTGTTCAGTAAAGCATATAATTCTCAGATGTGGAAAACCCTAGACATCAAAATTTTGGACCGATTTAGTATTCATGAAGACTTGATCTGAGTGCAGTGTGATGTATTGGGGAAGATTGATGGAATGTCCTCTGAGACTATGTTGTTGCTCTGGAGCATGAAAGAGAAGCACAATTGTAATTCAAAATTCAAGAATTACTTTGACAGTCTACCAAAACAATTTAATACAAGTATACATATCTTCCCAGGTTTTCAGAAATTTTGGGTCTTTTGTGAATTCACCCTCCTATAGAAATTTGGGTGTTCTTGTCCATTTGGTATTATATCATAATCTTTTGTGAATTCATCCTCCTCTATTACTCTACAGGCACATGTTCATGTTTTTGTCAACATATCTATGTATCATAAACCATGGATCATTTATCAATCCTGATTCTGGTGCAGATCTTGATGTTGGCGAAGCAGATTGTATTGAGGATTGCATCATGTCTAAGTGGACCACCCACATGGTGCGGGGTACTTGGCTATCAAGCAACAATAGTATTTTCTATTATGGGTTACTATCTCCATTATTAGACTATCTAAGGAGAGTTCGGAATCCTATGCAGCACGAAAAGATCCTTGTAATTCTTTTTTCTCCATTTCTTCATTTTCTACCTATTCCTCTGCCCCATTGCTAATAGTAGCAACTGGCTAACTTTTAGTACATTTCTCTTCTACATCTTGAGTTTGACCATGTTGCATTTGAGTTTTAATGATGAACTTGAGTGCACTTAACTTTAATAATTAGTTTGCCATATTTACTTTATATTTATTCAGAACATTCACTGATGATTTTTTTCTTTTTTTCTTTAAAAAAAATCTAGCAACGAGCTAACCTGGAAAATGAATTGGAAATTCTTGAAGACCTCCAATCCATGTTCAGTGACATGCTGGAAAATCTTTGCGACACAGATCTTGTAGAGGGGCGAAGAGTCTCTCTAATGATTATTCAGCAGAAAAGCTATAATTGCAGCTTAAAAAACTTTCCTTTTCTAATAAGAGATTTTGTCATCCTTGCAGAGCAAACACAAGTTGGGATGTAAAATTAGCAGTGGAGTATAAAAATCCACAAAGGAGGATTATATCTTCAATCATTAATTCATGTTCTGCTGGTTGCAAATTGGTTGAAAATGAATTGTCCAGATTCACTTCTGAAGAGTGAAGAAATCCTTAGTCAGATCAGCTGGCTGGAAGCATAATGTATCTGCCTTTATTCCAGAAGTGGTATTTCCAGAATGTGCCACAGGTAAAATTCGCCAATTTAGGATAGCAATTTTTTATGACCTCTTGAATAGGCTCAAACCCTAGTGGAAATTAGAAGGTTGGCGTTTATTGTAATGGTAAACGGGTTGAAATTTTGTTTACATGATTGGTAGACACATTATTTGGATCTCTATCTTGGAATGACATGAACACAATTGGCTCACATGAATTGTCAACCCTTCTTATCATACAACATGCTACTGCTTTTAGGAGCATACTGTATATAACCTTAAAATTATGAGTTCTTGTTTTAATATCAGCCACAATGTCCATTAACTGTCAACGTTTCATTGTTTGTCCTTTCATGAAGCATACTGTATGACTCTTGAAACAGTAGTCTATTTTCACACTCTTCACATAAAATCATCAAAAAAATTTGAACTTCAAAATTCGTTATATCGAAAAATTTGAAGTTATCATTGCATAAATCGGAGTTTATACAACATATTTTTCACTTCAAATCAAAGAAATCGGACAATTTTTGGTAAGTTTTGTTGAACTTTTAAAAAATTTAAATTTCTTTAAAAAATTGTTAGAAATTTATTAGAATTTGTATTTGAAGGTAGAAATAGATAAAATTATTGAATTATATGTAAAAAAGATAGATTAAAATGGTGTAAGAAACGTTAAAAATTGACAAAAAATGACATTTTTAGGTGTATTATCGCGATGCAGACGTCGGCCAGTCGCCGTTGCCAATCTCGGGGCCATCTCAGGCCCGCGATGCGATCCCGCGATGCGTCCTTAAGGTGCATCGCGTACAACATCACAAACGCAATGTCCACGATGTTGCACTGTTGCGCCACGTGGTGCCTATATAGGATGCCACGTGGCGCAAATTTTTTTAATTTTTTGAAATTAATTTTTTTATTTAAATGAAATAAATTAAATTTAATGTTATTTAAATTAAATAGATTAAATTAAATTCTTTTTTTAATTTAAAATTAAATGTAATTTTATTTAAATAAAATAAAATCTAATTTAGAAGGAATAGATCTAATAGATTAAGTAATTAATTAACATTAATTAATAAGTTACTTAATGACTCATTAATTTTGATTTGTAATATTATTTATTATTGTGAGTACCTTTTGTAATTATAATTTATATATGATTATTTTTATTTTAATATATAATTAATTATTATAATATGTTGATTAATATGTTAGTAATTAATTATTATAATATGTTATTTTTATGTCTGTTAAATTAATTATTTGTGAATTTTATTTGGTAAATCATATTGTATGTTATTTTAAAAATATATGTATGCATGTTATTATTTTTCCTAATATCATAATTTCTTTTGTTTATTTTTTTTTAATTGTTATAGAAAAGAGAACGTATCGAAAACATATAGAATTTCAGAGCATATATTTTTTCGTGCATTAGTGATGGCTTATGCGAAGATGTGGAGTCTAAATTGTATAAAAGATAAACGGACAAAAAATCAGAAAATATTATTTAGGCAAACGTGTATGGGGCATTTCTTAGATATATCAGATTTGACATTCTTTGGTATTTTGGTGCACAAGTTATTGATGCACCTCTAATTTAAAAGATGAGATGTGGTTTTACATAGGGAGGAAACGCATCCGATTTAGCAGGCAGGAGTTTGTACTAATTACCGGATTACAAATGCGAGATTATCCTCCCGCCCAGCAACTGCATAAGAAATTGGGCACTCAATTATGGGATACATAGTTTTTCGGGGTAAAAAAATTATCTTACATATTTCTTGATAAATAGTACGGACATCTGAATTTGAAGGATATGGACGATGCAGATGTAGTAAAGTTGAGTTTATTTTATTTTGTGCATCGTGTTTTGATCCTACGTGATGAGTATAGTGGGATTCAAAAAAAATTTCTATGTTTAGTGGACGACCTTGATGAGTTTAATAAGTATCTATGGGGCAATATTGCATGGACGGTGCTTCATAACTCACTTAAAAAGGCTGTATTCCAAAAACTTGAGAAAATAAATAGAAAAAGGTTTGCACAGAGAAAGTTTGAGAGTTACAATGTGTATGGATGCATACACCGTGATATACATTAGAAAATACCTCTCTAATGGCCTTCTCAATCCTAGCATATCGATCAGATATAAATACAATGTTCTCAATATTGCCAATGACTCCTCAAAGTTTTTTCACAAACCATTTCCATGAAACATCTTTTTCAGAGTCAGCAATACCCCGTGCAAGTGAAAAAATCTAGTTGTCTCCATCCTTGCAAACAGCCACAAACATTATTCCCAAGTATGCATTTTTTTAAAATGTACCATCAACTGCAATAACTGGTCGGATGAAAGACTGAAACCCTCTAATACATGGTCCAATAGCTATGAAGAAATATTTGAAGTGCTTGCAATCGTCAATCTCCAAATGCGTGACTATACCTGGGTTCTATTGTTCCAATATATGACAGTATATAGGAAGTAATTTATATGAATCCTCTGGAGTACCACGTATCAACACCAATGCATGCTCCTTAGACCGCCAAGCAGTAGGGTAAGTTATGTCCACACCAAACTCCTCACGTATGTCTACTTGAATTTTCTTTGGTCTATAAAGTCAACTCGCAGATGCAAACTTATTTTTTATGAATTTGCCAATAATCCGAGACTTTGCTTGTCGATGACCATCGTGTAATCGATCTAATTGGCACACGTGACTTGAATCAATTCTTTGCATAATAAAATGTTTCCTTGCATCTGTCGACACTGCACATAACCGCCAACGGCATATATCATCGTCACATTTGATCTCAAAACGATCTTTTGTCGACCTTGACACTTTAAAGCTCCAATTACCTTTAAGTGCTAGCATACTAATAGCCTGGTGAAGTTCGTCTTTACTATTAAATAATTTTCCTACAAACACATCGTCAATTTCACTACTCGATATCTTATCTGATATGCCTAAGTCTGATGGTGGTATTGGAGGCATAAACGCAAAAGGTTTTCCACTTCACGAAAATCTATTCTTCTAGCTTCAAAATTTAGGGAGCTTGTTGAAACATAACAATGTCCACCTTCTGCTAAATCTTCACCTTTTAAATTATCAACATTTCTAACATCATCACAGTCCCCTTTCACATCCCCAACATTTTCAATGTTATCACAAGTGTAATGTGTATAGGCTGGGTCTTTATTGAAAGGTATAGAAAAAATATTGTGATACTTATTCGTTGTATTTGTAGGAACCACTGCTGGAATTGATGGAGATGTATGACTCACTTGGTTGCTACCGCTAGCTGACATAAAATGAGTATAAATCGATGGTGGGTTTTGATTGAGGGGCTATACATCATCTTTATAAACGGGAACTCTGGGATCCACTGTTACACATAAAGGACAGTACGATCTTCTATTGGCGCTAAAAAAATTCGAACATCACTGTCGTTTCTAATCTCAAAAGGCTTTAACTTATACCTCATTGTATCAATTTTAATTTTCAAAGTCACCTTACAGTTCACATTGTCTACTCCCAAGGTATAACATACTGAATTTAAAAGATCTTCAAAATTAATATCTTTCGGAACCGAAATCTCAAAATTACTATAATCAACATAACTTTCTTTCCCATCACTAGAACTCTCCCACTTTCCTTCAAAACAAATAACAATTACATTATACTCTATAGGACCTGAAAAAAAAATGACAATTAGTAAAAGTATTTTTAAAAAATCAAAATAATCATTTAAAAATAAAAAAAATGAAAATTATGTGCAATCACGCGCATCGCAGGGCCATCTCGAGCCTGAGATGCCTAAATTGACGACAATCGCACCGATCGCCGTCTGATTTTCGCCAAACACACTAGAAATTTTATTTTTGGCTGGATTTCAACACCTTTTACACTATTCTAACTCATTTTTCACATTTAATTCATCAATAACACCTATTTTTAACTTTAAATGTAAGTTTTATCTAATTCTAATTAAAATTAAATTTTTTAAAAAAGTTTAAAAAACTTACCAAATTTAACTATTTCTTTGATTTAAAGTGATAAATATACTCAATAACACTCAATTTTCGCAATAATAACTTCAAAATTATTCAACCATCAATATGCTTCTTAGTTTATTAATATGACTCTTGAAAGTTCGGTAAAAAAAAAAGATATAAAGTTATATTTTTAATATTAGGATAAATATATTTAAAAATAAAATATTTAGTTAATAAAATATAATTATTTTACATTCAGTTAAAAAAAATAGTAAAAAATTTGAAAAATTATTTATGAAATATTTCCTTTTTTTTTCTTTCCCAAGTGCGTCATTCACACCCCTAACAGCAATTTGATAATGGCACCAAAATATACCTAATCTTTCTGATTGTTGATATCGACAAGGACAACGAAGGAACAGTGCTAATAAAAAGGTGTGCCCATTAATTTTAAATGGGCGGTCAATATACGCTCTTAAGCAATTTTTTTAGTCAGTGTGGTAGAAGAAATGCTTTTCAATTAGGATAAGATCTGAAAGCCAAAATTGACTTGCGCCATTAATTGTCCTCTCCTAAAACATAATTTATAATTTTGTTGGTAAACAGGAGTGGAACATTTCAGTCGTAATGAAGCACTTTTTAAATATTATTTTAAAATTTTTATTTTAAATTAATATATTAAATAATTATTAAATAATAAAAATTTTAAAATTATTTATTATAACAGTTTATTATTTAATAATTTTTTAACACATCATTAAAAATAAAAATTTTAAATTAATATTTAAAAAATGTAACTTTATTCTCCCATTTATCTCTTTTTAGATCTAATTAAAATATTAGTACTCCTTTGATAGATCTTGAAAATCATAAATGTCAAGTTTCATAAAAATAAATTTTTATTTTTCAAATACTGAGGTTTGTTTGTGATTGAACTAAATTGTGAGGGAGGTATTTACTTTAAAGATTAGCATCATAAAAAGCGTATGACTCATGGAGCATGAAAATAATGAGTGGAATTTATTTATTTGGATGCCCAATCGCTGACTAGGATTCCAACTTGGAAGGCAGATGTTAAATTTTTTTTAATATGAGTTTCTTGTAAGATCATATTCTTTGCTAAGGCATCATCAGTATCTTGACTAACCTGTGAGAACTCAACACTCACTTTTGAGAGCTAATAATTGTCATCAAAACTAAAAATTTTAAAATATTTAATATTGAAAAAATCTTAATAATCTCTACCTTAATTTAACACATGCTAATGTTGGGGAAGGGGAGAAAATTTCAAATGATGACACGTGTTATATATATATATATATTTTGGTCTCACATAATCAAGTTCATTATTGCTAAAATTTTGCCTTGTTTATGTCATTTTTTGACCTTAAGCTTTATTGATTGTAAAATAAAAATGTATTTGTTCAATTATTGACACAACTTTTACACCTATAACTCCCGTAGACGAAAGTCAATTTGTCAGTTTATGTACAATGATGATCACATTTGGGATTATGTATTTTAAAATGGAAAATAGATAATTTAGTTTTCCCATTTTTATTAAATTATTTATTAAACTCTTAACCTTTTTAAAAAATCTTGGTTAGTTCGTGGTTAGTTTTTACATTTTATTATTTTACCCTCAATTAATATATTATAATCTATATTAATATAATAATTCATATTAATAATATTAATAATATTAATAATATTAATAATTAACTAATTATTATTAATTTTAAATTAAGTAGTTATTAAATAGTGATTAAAATGAGAATATTACATCTCGATTGGCCTAAATTATAACCCAAAAAATTTAAGAATAAAATAATTATAAAATAACAAATTGGAATTATGGAACTACTATTTATGTAACACGCCCATAACTAACCTAAAATCCCTATAATACCATCAATCACCAAATTATACTATAAATTTATGAGTCCATTCTCTATACTATCAATAGGATTAACTAGATATACACTAAAAAGTCTTTATAGAGGAAGAAGTAAAAATGTCCTATTCTAAATGCATTTATTCAAAGCATTGGACTCGAATGATTTTTCTGCAACTTTTTTCCAATTTGATTGAGAGACGGTAAGCAAATTAATTGTGGAAGTCTGCCTTTATGTATTAGATGAAGGAGGTGATTCTAAACCTCTTAACTGCATATTTATAGCCTTAATTCCCAAAGTTAAAGCTCTTAAAAGAATCCAAGAACTCAAACCGATTAGCCTACGTAATATTTCTTACAAAATCGTTATCGAGTGCATTGCTAATAGGTTAAAATCTACATAAGCAGCATTCATCTTGCATCGCTTGATCACAAATAATATAATTTTGGGCTTCGAGAGTCTTCACATGATTCATAGTCAAAGAAAATGAAATATAGGGTTGGCGACTGTTAAATTGAATATCAACAAAGCTTATTGTCACGCTCTAAACGTTCTCAAGCAATTACTTGAACACTTGGTACACGACAAGACCATCAAGAGAGTATTGGGCCTATGGTGAGTTACATGAGCTGAATTTTTTAGAAGGCCCAATTGAGTTGTGTTAAGCTCACTTTTGTGTGGTAGATGAGAGAGTATTCTAAAGATGACATATTTCATTGGATATTTTTATGGTAGGTAGCATCTTTAAAATATTCTTTTGTACATTTTTTACTTTAGATATGGATCATTAGATTAAGTAAATCCTAACCATCTATTGTACATAGCTTTAGCTATAAATAGATAAAGCTCTCATTTGAACAAACCATCCTTCAAACTTGTAATTCTCAGAGTTTTGTAATTTCTCTTTAGTTTTAATATAAGAGAGTATTCTCTCAAACACTCGGTGTGCTTCTTCTCCATCTCTTTCTTTGAGTAATTAGTCTTGTAGGCTGCTTAGCACTTAAAAAGTGTCTAAGGCTGCACGGGTTCGAGAAAATAGTACGTGACTAGTGGTATCAGAGCGGGTTCAAAGAATATGGTAAAGGACGTTACTGCATTATCGAGGATTACTAAATGGAAGAGTAGAGACCCCAAAGCTAGGAGACGTATAAGTGTTCTACTAGAAATATCCGTTGATTTGAACAATGAACTAGGGGACATGGTTATGAAGCTCAGTGGTGCTTTGGGCAAGGTGACAGATCGCCTTAAAGAGTTGGAAAAGCAAGTCGAGAAGCTCAAGGTAGGCTTTGACACTCAAAAGGATGAGCTATACTCCTTCATCGAAAGCTCCATCGACGAGCATGCTGTCAAGCAACGGGAGTGGATCAAAACTTTTCAAAAGAAAGTCTACAACACAATGAACAAAGTTCAAGCCTAAATGGAAGAGCTATATAAAGGGTTTGAAGCTATCAAGGAGGACGTGGTACTGTGCAAGTAAGCGGTCGCTAATAGGGTAGCTACTCATGGTACAGTAGTTGCACCAAGCGTTGAAACCCTTAAACCAAATGAGTTTAGTGGCAAATTGGATGCTAAGGAGCTTGACAACATTTTTAGGCAAATGGAGAGGTACTTCGATGCTATGGGCGTGCGAGATGAACATAAGGTAATTACAGTAACTTTGTACCTTTTCGATCATGCAATTCTATGATGATATAGGAAAGGCGAGAAGATTTATAAGAATACTTGCACCATAAACACATAGGAAGAATTGTAATAGGAATTGAAGCATCAATTCTATTCGGAGAATGTGGCTCATGACGCTTGCAAGTGGTTGAAGGAGTTGAAATAAATGAAGTCCATAAGCGAGTACGTGGAGGAGTACTCTTTGTTAATGTTGCAAATTTGCAACATGAGTGATGAGAACTTATTGTTTAATTTTCTTGAATGGGTTACAATCATGGGCAGCTAACAAGTTAAAGTGGTGTGGAGTGAAGAACATATCGAATGTCCTTACAATTGTGGAAATGCTCATGGATTACCGCAAGGGAGAAATTGGTGAGACTAAGAATTCTAAACCCAATTATAGTAAAAGTGGGGGAAGCCAATGAGTTTCAACTACCAGAAAGCAAGGAAGAGAAAAGCAAACCGTCTAAGTGGAATGAGCAAAAACTTAACAGCCATAGAGGTAATGGTCCAAAGTCAAGTTGTTTCTTTTGAGACGGGGATCATTGGGTGGAGAATTATCCAAAAAAGAAGGCTTTCAATGCAATGTATGAGGTACAATAGGAGAATAAACAGAGTCATATGGGTTGTATGTAGTTGTTCAATTCCGTCAAGGCCAAACAGGGTGCCAACGCACCAACAAGGACGACGCTCATATATATTAAAGCATTCATCAATTGCATAAAGACTTAAGTGCTAATTGATACAGGGCTACACACAACTTCAACAAGCGTGTAAAAGCAGAACACTTGGACCTTTATGTGGAGAAAGGAGAAGGATACCTCAAATTCGTGAATATAAAAGCCAAGTCGCTAGAGAGGGTGGTTCGAGGAGCTAAAATCCACCTAGGGAATAGCACGGTGAGGTAAATTTTTCAATAATATATCTCGATGATTTTGATGTGGTGCTAGGTATGGAGTGCCTGTGATAGTATAATGTGATGCTACTTCCTCAACATAACTACATGTATATTTTGGATGAGGACCTCGAATGATACCAATGGTAGACAAGCCCAAGGGTGGGCGATTTAAGCCAAACACCAAAATTATTTCCGCAATGCAACTAAGGGTAGATGCTAAGCACAAATAAGGAATACATCTAGCCATAATAAAGGAGACGAATGATGAGGTGAAAGAGGGCGAGGTAGAACTACCAAAGTATGTTGCGGAAGTGCTCGGGGTGCACAAAGAGGTCATGCCTACTACCTTTCCGGAAGAACCGTCTTCAAAATGGGTAATTGAGGGTGAGTTGGAGCTTGAGATTACACTTCCAACTATAGTGTCAATGCCACAACCAGAGTTAATAGAGTTGCGAGGGCAGCTCAAGGAGTTGATGGATGCGGGTGTTATCCAATAATCTAAGGTGTCACATAATGTGCGTTTACTACACAAGGAGTGGGTCAAAGATAAGTGGCGGCATGTCAAGTATAGTTCGAGGGACTTGGTGATGGAGACGATACTTTCACTATAGCGTAAGTCAGCACGCCCACTTCACAAGCTCTTTGATCGTGGAGACAATGGGCCAAGGTTTATTGCCAATGGGATTGCCAACGTCTCACATAAGGTGGGAATACCTTCGAGACAACGACAGTGGCGACATCCGGTGCTTTTCACAAGTTGTTGGAAGTAATACCGTAGAGGTACAGAGGGCACAGAGTATAAGCCACACAACTGGGAACCCTTGTGGATTTTCACACATCATGACAAGGAGAAGAAACTCAGGACAAGTTTTGAGTACTTTATCCAGTGAAAAGGGTTGCTCGATGGGAGAGCACGAAAAGGCACAGTCAACGTTTGAAGAACAGGGTGCACAAGTTCTAGCAAAGATGCGATGAGGGCCATCGTATGAATTTGATGGAGGAGAATGTCACGCCCCAAATATTTACAAAAAATTACTTGAATACTTGGCACGCGACAAGACCACCAAGAGGGTATTTAGCCCATGGTGAGTTACATGAGCTGGATTTTTTAAAAGGCCCAATTGAGTTGGGTTAAGCTCACTTTTGTGTGGTAGTAGAAGAGTATTCTAGAGATGGCATATTATATTGAATATTCTTATCATAGGTGGCATCTTTGAAATATTCTTTTGTACATTTTTTACTTTAAATATGGACAATTAAATTAAGTGAATTCTAGTTGTCTTTGTATATAACTTTAGTTATAAATAAGTGGAGCTCTCATTTGAGAAAATCATCATTCAAACTTATAATTCTCATAGTTTTGTAATTTCTCTTTAGTATTAATATAAGAGAGTATTTTCTCAAATACTTAGTGTATTTTTTCTTCATCTCTTTCTTTAAGTAATTAGTCTTTTAAGTTGTTTAGCACTTAAAAAGTATCTAAAACTGTACAGGTTCAAAAAATAATGTTAATGACTCTATAGTCGCATTGAGTGAACATTTATTAAGGAAATCATGAGTAAATTGGAATTCTCTCCTAACTGAATCGTATTTTAGTGTATATCCACTTCCTTTTTTTCCTTCTTATTATATGGTATACTCAAATCCTAAAGAGGACTATGATAAGGATGTCTACTTTCTCCTTATTTATTTATTTTTTGTGTTGAATCTGTATCTTCCCCATTATTTCAACCTGAACAAAGTAATCTAATCTATGGTGTTAAATTTGACATAAAGGCCTCAAGTGTCACATTTATTTTTTGCTATAGCCTTATCTTTGTAAAAGCAATGGCATCTGTCTCTGTCTGAAACAAATGCTAGATGTTTATTATGCTACCTTGGGGAAAGTGATAAATTTTGATAAGTCCTCTCTCTTTTTCAGCCCCAACATTAATCTCATCATCAGAGAAAAAATTTATGCTATTTTTAATTTATCAGTGATTTTTCATCATGAGCAATATTTGGGTCTTTCGCCCATGCTGGGAAAGTGAAACTATCAATTCTTCTATTCGTTAAAAGAAAGAATTATTAAAAGAATCAAGTCTTTGAAGGCTAAATTATTTTCTTGTGAAGGCAAAGAAGTGTTGCTCAAACTGTTGCTCAAGCAATTCCATTTTACACTATAAGCATATTCATAATTTCATCTTCTCTACGTCAAGAGATGCAAAGGTTGTTCTCAAAATTTTAGTGAAAAGCTCACTCTACTACAAAAGGAATTCATTGGCTATCTTGGAAAAAGTTATACAAGCCAAAGAATGAAGGCGGACTTGGTTTTCATTATCTTAGTTCTTTCAATTAATTTTCGTAGCAAAACAGGTTATTATCGTTAATAAGACCTAATATTAAAAATATCTACAAATTTAAAAAATAAGTAATAATATCTAATTTAAAAAAAATATTTTATCAAAATTAATAAAAAAATAATAACAAAGTCATTTCAATTCTATGTCTGACTTCTCATATCAAATTAAATCAAATATGTGACAGCAATTAATCAAACACCCCTTATCTCATGTCTTCGCATCCCTTTTGTTTAATTACCCAATTTTTAGTTTTATTTATTTTTTCTTTTCAAATTATAAAATCTCATTCAATTTCTTCCTATCAATCTCATTACCAAAGTTGCCCTCATGAGAAGCTTGTTGACATCACCCAGAGTTTTCATTGAGAAGCTCGTTGAAGAAACCAAAACCCTAAGCCCCAACCATTGCATCATTGTCATGTCCTTCAAATGCTAGCAAAGCAACACCGCCGCGAAGGTCTTCATCGGAGGCGTGGACATCACTCATCTGAATCTCTTCAATAATGACCCCGTGATCATCCACGACATCTAAGGCTACGTCTCACCTCTCTCTCCTCTGCCTTTTGTAGCTTAATTGTCAGTGGCAGTAGAAGAAGCAGAAAGCTTCAATTACAAAGCACAGGGTGCCAATTACAGTTCTACCCAAAAGCAGAAAGCCTCAATATTATATTAATTAATATTTAATGCTGCTGAAGTTTCAATATGATACAATATATTAACATTTGAGGTATATTTTTGTTTCCAAATGTTAAGCTTTAAGGCCCACTCCAAGAAGATATTTTTACTCTTTGAAATTTTATCTTTTATATATATATATATATATTACGTGTCACCACAAATGGAAGCTTAGTAATTATGGTCCATGCTTGTAATATATTTTAGTAGAGAATTAAAGGCCACCATTGATATTCTTCTATTGCTTCTTTTATTTTTTTTTTAATTTGAAATTTTATTATTATTATTATTATTTTGTTTTGGAGAGTGGTTTTGTAGTTAATATTGTTTAATAGTTTGATATTAAAAAGTGGTTTTATTGTTAATATTGTTGAATGGATTGATATTGAAGAATGGTTTTGTTGTTGATCCACTTCGTCTCGATGAAACCATAACTCTTGGCTTTAGTTCTTTTATAGAGAGAAAGAAAGAGAGAGGAATAGGAAATCAAAGAAAAATGTTAAATTTTAATATAAATATATAGAGAAAACAAATAGTTAGTGGTAATTTTTATTTTTTTGTTTACTCAATGTGTATAAGGGCAACTGAGTAATTTCATTTTTTTTATATGAAATATGCTAATTTTAACCAAAAAAAATTTCTAATAGCTAAACATTGTTGTTTATTTTTTAAATTCGTGGGTATTCTTAATATTAGACCTTACTTTAAAGGTATTAATAATAATAACTCACAATAAAACAGTGCTAGAACTTAATACCAATCCAATTCTTTAGTAGCCTAATTGTTGAAGCTAAATATTATTCTACTGCAATTTTATTAATAACAAATTAGGCTATAACTTTTCATTCATCTGGCAAGCATATTATAGGGAAGAAAGCTGATCGAAGCAAAATGTAGGTGAAAATAGAGATAGTACAAGTGTTCTGATTTATAAGCATCAGCGGATTCCAAAACCAAGTACCTTGAAGCCACTATCTCTTAAATCTTTGTGTGTCATTCTAGAGTTGTTGATCTAATTGACGATTATTCTTCTTTAGCATCTAAGTCAAGCCTAATCTATATAAGGCCTATTGCAACCCACCAAAAGACTCATTATATGAGCACCCGAAAATGTTGACTCGCAAATGAAATATTCTCAGCTCAAAGTCATCAGTCATGTAAGCCCTTCAAGAGGCTGAACACGTAAGCTTTCTAAGAGGCTGGCCACTCCCAAAAATAGGCAAGAAGATATTTATCCAACACTAACTGAAGACTTACACTATCTATTCCCAATAACTATATAGTTAGATATCCTACTTCCAATAGAACTCTTCAGTCAACAAAATTCTATAGTCTCGGTTCTAAAAAGGATTACATGTGGCATAAAACTAAAATGACTCTACAACCTACACCTATAAAAAGAAGACTAAACAATAAAGAATAGGATCATCATGGCCCTATAAATGGCTTTTCTACCCTCAAGATGGATCATTCTCCTGGATCATAGCCTTCATGGATCTATTATATCTCCAAGGCCCCATTAAAGCCAATAAGACTCTAAACTAGATGATATATTTGTAATCTTGTTTATTTCGTGTAATCTGGCTATAAAACATTATTCAATAATGCATTTTGAGTGAGCCAAACAAATTTGGTAAAATAAAAGTAGGTTCACATCGAACCAAACTACTATAATTTTGCCTTTGAATATGATTGCATTATTTGGATTAGTTTTGAATGAGTTTAAAACTTAGAAAGCCCAATAAATATCAAGAAGTGGTTATTTTAACCTAATTTGTTTAGAGGCCTGTTTGTTGTTCTCAAAAATAAATTAATTCAACTCATAAGCCTAGAATTCAAAATCTAAAGTCAACAATGACAAAAGTGAATAGAAAGAAAAAGTGGTTCGGGATCATTTCCTGAAAGATGATGTTAACTGCATATTATAAATTCCACTGCCAAACAAACCAACAAAGGATCAACTCCTTTGGGCATACAACAAAAGGGGCGAGTATAGTGTTAAAAGTGTCTATTACATCACCTTAAAGATAAGTGATCTTGATTCCCTCTTTACTTCAAATAATTTTTCTAGTTTGTGGAAGTTTGTATGGCATTTCAGTCTTCCAAATAAAATAAAATTATTTTTCTAGAGAGCATATGGAGATATTCTTCCCATAATCTTCAACCTTAATAAGAGGAAAATTCTTGTGGTTACAATATGTACAAGGTGTGGAAAAGATCCTGAAGATTTATTTCATGCTCTAAGGGATGCAAATATGTCAAGCCTGTGTGGAAATTATTTTCTCATTATGATCTAATTAAGCCATCACGCTGCATTGATTTTTCATCCTTCTCTCACTAAGTAGTTGCAGTGCTCTCCAAAAGGAGTTTGAAGAAAGGGTGATTCTTTGTTGGTCAGTACAGACCTCTCATAATAAATGGATTTAGCAAAAATTTGTCTCAATTCCTCCTGCAATTTACTATAAAGCAACAAATTTACTTAATTCATATAAATCTAATTATTCTAATTATCATGAGCTCACTACCGAAATTACTAAAAAATTCATCTACTAGTTGGCAACCTCCCATTTCAGACTGGTACAAAGTAAATGTAGATGCAACAAATGATGAATCAAAAAGATTAGCATGGATAGGCATCATAATTCGAAACTTCAAGGGAGAGGCAATGGTAGCTTCAACTGCAATAATCATATTTCCAGGAGATGTTGAATTTGTGGAGGCTTAAGTTGTGCTTAAAGGTATAAGTAGGAATATCTTAACAAAGAAATTAATTAAATGATTCAGACTTTTTATATTCAACCAAACACAAAAAAAATTGAAAATCTAATCCGAATATTTTAGCAAAAGAGATCAAATATTGAAGTGTCTAACTTAAAGTTTAAAGTGTTGTCTAGTGTTGACACCACTTACTCATTGAGTGGTAGTTAGAAGTGGTGGTTAAGCGAGGCTGTGACTTTTGACTCGTTTTTAATTTTATTAATAATAGACGTTATTACTTAATTATTATATGTTCCCTACATATTCTGATTCCCATTCAGCATCATAATTAAGTATGTCAAATATCATTAAATAAAGCACCTCCACCAAATGAACCTGCAAGTTGAATCAATCAATTATTGAAGGCTTCGATGCAAAACCCTATGCCATAAAAGGACTGAAGTTTCTTGGAAAAGAACAACTTCCCACCTAAAAACAACTTGTTCGAATCTCAAACAACCCATCAAACTCCTACTCTTTCCCCCATTTGATCCAACATTTAATTTCAGCTTACCCAAAGGAGAAGGTTGCCACCAAAGTAAATAATCAGTACCAAGACTGACGTTGAAACCCAGCAACCCATGGCAGCACCCTTGTCGAACCTTCGATTCCATCTGAAGTTATAAAAGTAGATTCAGGTCTAAGAGCATTAGCAGCCGAAGTTTGATCAGCAGCATCAGATGTTCAATCATCAGCAGCACAATTTCGATCAGCATTAGCAATAGCATCAACCTCAGCTGAAATTACATTCTTAATTAGCCGAGATAACTACAAGCATTTTTTTTCTTTCTTTTTAATTGAATTACATAAATATGCACCTTAAATGTCATTGACATTTATGTAATTGAAGTTTCGGGAAAAAAAAATTATTTGTTTGAAAATGATTTTCTGAATAGTGTTTCTAATTAAACTGTATTTGTTGATTCAAATTAAGATACAACATGAAGAGAATAATATACTCAATATTATTACTTGATTCAATTTTTTATATATTAAAAAAAGAATAAATGCAAGGAGTAATTGATATAATAATACCACTTGTAATCATATAAACTCACCTTTATTTTCTGACGTGATATAATATAACTAATTAAATTTTTATAACATTATCTATTTTATTTATTATTTTAGTTTTCTTATATTTATCCTCTAACCATGTTATGCTATATCAAGTAGTATAAATGAATTTGTATAATTAGTTTGTACATATAAGGCCCGTTTATTTTTATTTATTTTTTTGTTTTTTGATTTAATACTGAATATTGCTTAATTTCATTTATTTGGCCATTAACTATGTTTATTTTTCTGCACTTACATAAATGAGTTATGATAAAGAATTTACAGAATATTTTTTCATTAAAGTAAAAATTTTAAGTTCGATTCCCCCTCTCTTAAATAAAAAAAATATATATGTTTATTTTTTAATTTAATAAAAAATTTAAGTCATTTTTAGTTGAATTAAAAAATAAGTGAAATTTTTTTGTGTTTGGTTCAATATAAAAAATTTGAATCATTTAATTAATTTCTTTGTTAAGATATTCCTACTTATACGTTATATTTACACTTTTATCCATATAAAACTCTTTCTTTCTTATATGTTTATTACATATGTACTTTTTTTTTTTGGTAAAATTGTAAATTATTTTTCTGAAGCATATAATTAATACTTTTTTTTAATTGTGTACTTTTATTATTTTGATAAATTCATATTAATATTTTTTAATATATTTTTTTAGAATAATTAATTTTTTATATTATAAATTAGAACTATCAAAGCTATCTTACAACTTTAAAAAAGAAAATCATATGTTAGTAAAAAACTTGTAATGATATATTTAAATTTATACTATTTTAATATTAATTTATTTATACATTTCTAATTCATTAAAAATATATAGAATACAAATGTAAATATTTATTGTCAGTTATTTTTTAATTAAAAAAACAAACAACTTAATACTTATATTTAGATATTAAACAAAAAGATAAATAGATTATTCAAATTCAATTATTAACTATATTCAACATTTATATATATTCAGCTCTATTCAATATTCAATAATACTATTCTTATTATGTTAATTACAAGTTTAATATACATATGGAGTAATGATGGAAAGGAAAGTGCTCTTTAACGAGTAAAACTACTACTGTTTCCAAATTCGAATAGCAAGTTTATTATTTTATACATTAATTTGAAAACATTATTTGTAGGTGTTAATTATTTAACTGGTAAGAATTATATAGTTGGAGGTCGATTTTTTTTTTTTTTTATTAGAAGAAAGTAATAAGCAAGTGTAAAATGTGCGCCATTGCTTGGATACAAAATTTGAGACATAAAAATAAAAAGAAAAAGAAAGAAAAAAATATTTGAACTCTTAATGTTTTAAAAAAAAAAAAAGACAAGTAAATTTTAATGGTTTTAAATTTTTTTTCTATTTGATAACAATTTTTATCTATTTTAAAAATATATATTTAAATTTTCAAGTTTTTATTTAAAAAAAAAAAGACATACAAGCTCATTTTTGTTATTAAAATAAACGGAGATTATTTTCTAACAAAAATATTAATGAAATTTTTATAATCACTAAAATTAACATCTCTTTTACTTTAAATTTTGAGGGTTTAAATATCTTTTTTTTTATAAAAAAAAATACTCTTTTAAGTAAGAAAGATAGAGTATTCGTCTTAAGTTACAAAATTAAGTAAAATTAAGCTTTTAGTTACTTGAAAATTAACAATATGACAATATATATATACATATTAGTATTGTGTGAGTGTGCACTTGTATACATAATTAAATTATTTAATAATAATAACATAACATAGGTGCAACACAGCAAAATTAATATAGATTAAAATAATTTCATTACACTAATAAGATTATGAGTCTTACCCTTAAAGCGTGTTTTGAACAATTCTAATTAAAAATGTAATGGACTTACTCAAGTTAAAATAATAACTTCATATTTTAAAATATTTGAAACAACTCTTATTTTTTATTTTTTTCTCTCGGGCTAATTTTATTTTTTACTTACTTTTTCTTTTTTTTAAATTCATACATTTCAAATGGAATAAATATCTATATATTTTTAAATTCATACATTTCAAATGGAATAAGCATCCATATATATATAGTATTTGTTGTCACCTTATAAATGAATTATGCGCCAACAAATATTGACTAAAGTGAAATATGATGAGAAAAATAAAATTTTCATCATGCTTTAAATTTCAACCAAACGTAATATTGACGGTTTAAATAATGGATTGATAGCATTTAATTATGCTTATATAAAAGACTCGATAAAAAATTGGCCCAAAAAATAGTTAAATAAAAGAAATCTTTGTGGTTATGTAAAATTACGGCCACGGATACTACGGAAATGAATTTAAATAACAATTACTTTATAAGCATAATTTTAATTACATCTTTTAACAAATTAATATAATTTAAATAAAATATGATTATTTTATTTAAATAATAACTATATTTATTAAAGTCCAATATAATACTCATACAAATTATTGACATAATTTAAAGCATTCACTAGATAGATAAAAGTATTAAGTCTCAATTGGTACAATTTTAAATTTAACACTTAAACCTTAGTTACTCTCTAAAACACCATGAAGTAAATAAGTGAATAATTAATTTAATTTAAACAAAACAATAATTATTTTATTTAAATAGTAGTTATATCTACCAATGCCTAATTTAGTACCCATATAAATTATTGACACAATATGAGACATACACTAAGTAGATAAAAGTGTCAATTCTCACTTAACACAATTTTAGATTTAACACTTAAACCTTAACTACTCCCTGAAAGACCCTGAAATAAATAAGAATTTTTCAAAAACTTTTCGGATCGAACAATTCGATGCAGTGCGCTACCCACCTGCTCAACGAATACACTTCATATAGTGATAGTCCCTAGGTTCACACTCATTTTGTCTTACGAAATATTTTCGTAAGTCCATAACCGATGCCCCACACACACACGTTATTAATAATATAAAATAACGAGTTAAACTATACAAGTTGAGGTTAATCCATATTCGTACAATCCCTCTATCATTAGTATCCTGTAAGAGTAGAAACATAGATTAATAGCGTCAAGTCTCCTATTACTCAATCATAAACTTATCTCTTTTGATTCGTATTCCAATAAATAATATATGCAAATTTATTTGCAATATTATTTACTCCACATGAAACTCTTTCCCGAGTTAAATGCTTATGGCCATAAGACTTCCTAAAATACAATCTTAGAGCATCTGGATATTTAACTCACCTATATAAGCTGACAGATCCCATATCTACACACACCGAACTCCATAAGCATTGGACTATACCTAGCGACACCCAACGGTCAGACCATGAAAAGTCTCTGATATGTGTGAAACCCAAGTATGATGGATCACTCATAAGACTACCACGGTGCTCAGGTCTAGGGACTACGAATACTACTTAACTCGATAAGACCCTCAATTGAAGGATTTCTAGGAAATCTATTGAAGGTCTTCATTGAGTCTAGTTCAGTATTCGATCCTTACTAAATACATGTATATCTATATGGGCTTCTACTAAACTCATGGTTTGCTAAGATTAACCATCTGGAACATCTAGATATAGACATACACTGACCTATATTAATCGATTCCATTTGATAGACTCTGCATCAGTGAAAATAGATCAAAAATATTTAATTTGAGAACATATTTGCACAATGACATTTCCTAGCAACTCTTGCAACTATGTTATTATTAGTATATTCTCAGGTCTTTGTCTCATTTCAGACAAAGTTCTAACTCTTTAGACATAATATGAACTCCTTAGATCAATATAATATCTGAAATGTCACAAGTGTCTTACCTAATAAAATTAATTAACGATTTAATGGAATATTTTTTATTACATAAGTATGAAAATATAATATTCATACAAAATTAGGATGGCATATAAGCACAAACCCCAACAATACATTGATCGAAAAATTGATTTTTCGGGCCAACGAATTTTAATTTTATTTTGTTGCAAGAATCAACACCTTGGGCTTTGTCTAATTGGGCTTGAGGCTTTAATCTCGTTGGGCTTCTCTTCAAACATAATGGCTAAAAACACATGCAAAATATACTGAGGCTATCGTTAACACTTCATCGAGGTGGGTTTTGGGGAAAACTCTCTGATGCTTAAGTCATATATGAATTTTTTGTAAGATTGTTGTAAAGTTGTGAGAGCAAAAAAGAATAAAATTGAAGAATAAGATGGAAGAATCGAATACCAAAGTTATCTCCTATTTTTGTATAATTTTTTAACATTTTCATAGCATCGATCTACTTGAAATATTTCTTATTCTTACCTTCGTTGGTGTTTGTGATTATTTAGGTAATCTTTTTGGAATTTGGGTAAGCTCTGAATATTTTTGGATAATCCTCTGATATCTTAGTGTGATTTGAGGGATTCCTTCTAAAAAGCAATATAATTTTTATTCTTCTATGACTCCATCTCCTAAATAGTGCCGGTTCTTTCTTAAGTTTTATCTTTATTTTAATTTTACTTTTCAAGCCGTTAGCTATTGTTTAGCTCAGTACTCTATAATACGCGGTCTTACTTAGTCCTGTTGTGTGAGAACGATTCTGATATTTTTACTGAGTCGGTCTTTCTTATAATGCATTTGATAACGGCTAGCTTGAGTCTTACTTTGATAACTCAAGTGAGTGTTCATATGTGGTAATACCTAATTATGAAATGAGTTGTTCGGTATATAGACCTATTCAGCCTCTAAGTGGGTTTGGTACTTTACTCGACCCAGTATCCTTACATTTTGCCTGCTTTAATCGTGTAGATGTTTAGAGTTCTGATCGGTTCGATTATGAATGGTACATGACTGGTATTTAAGTGATTCAAATTAGATATAATTTGAGCGACCGAGCAGGTTTTATGCTTGGAAGCTACTTGAGGCCTGATTTATTATATCTTGGTAACCTTTACCTCCTTAGACCCTCGGCTCGGCCCATCAATAGGTTGTCCTGAAGGTATATGTGTTAGGGTTGGTATTTACATGTCATCCCTGAATGTACATATACTTGTGTATTTATATAAGTGTACATTCCCATTAAATCACTAGTACATATTAATATGATACTATGCAATGTAACATTACAGACATTACACGATTTGAAGGAGTTCAGATCAAATCTAAAGGAGTTTGGATAATGGCTCATAGTTAACCACGCAGAGATATATAAATGCTAAATGTTAGCACAGCTAAGTGTTAGCTAGTTATAATACTCAGCGAAGATTCAAGAGTTGGAGCCTTGTCTGTAATAGGACATAGACCTGGGAATATATTAGTAGCTGCATAATTACAAGAGTTACAATCGGGTACTAGAAAATACTAGTTGTGCAAGTATATTCTCAAATGATTATCCCTGATCTATTTCTGCCGATGCGGGTCTGTCGATGATACCTTTATATATAGATCAACATATGCGGTACTTATAGGGTATATATGGTTATTCCTAACCAACTGTGAGCTTGGAGCTCGTATGGACATATGAGTATCTAGTTATGACTGGATATATGACAGACTCACAAGGGCCTCCGACAGACGCTCTATGTAAGCCGTCAACGGAGGGTTCTTTAGAGTTGAGTAATATACGTAGCCCTTTAACCTGAGTGCCATGGTGGGCTTGTAAGTGATCCACCATACTTGATTCCACGCATGTTACAGACCTTTCATAATGTGACCGCTGGGTGTCGTTGGGTATGATTCGATTCTTATGGAGTCTGGTGTGTACAGATATGAGATTCGTCAGCTCGCATAGGGAGTTAGATATCCAAATGCTTCAGACTGTATCTCAGAAAGTCTTGTGCCCATAAGCATTTATCTTAGGAAAGAGCTGTCAGGGTGAACAATATAGTAAAGGAGTTTACATATATTGTTCAATGAGATACAAGTCTAGGGATAAGACTTGGATGAGCACTAGGGGCTTTGACGGTTATAATCTATATCCCCGCACATCCAACATATCATAACGGAAGGAATATACGTATGCGTTGTAACCTCAGCTCGCATGGTTCAATGCGTTTATTTGTATATTTGTGACATATGTATGGGGCAATGTTCACGGACTTATGAAATAGATACATTTGACGAATTGGGAGTGGGCCTAGGAAGTTCCACAATATGAAGTGTACTCGTTGTGCACTGGGGCAGCGTGCTAAATTAAATTGTTTAATCCAGCATTATCACGAGAATGCGTGCGTGTCTGTATTTAAGTATTAAATACAATAATTAATCAATAATTGTTATTTACTAATTGTATAAGGACACGTAGCGCATTGTGAACCCGCCGTTGAGTTTACCCAAGTGTGAGATTTGGTATGACCCATTAAAAGTATACTTTGTAACTATTCATGGGGGATAAAATGATAATTTCATACATTGATTATTTAATTATTAAACAATCAAAATATCTCATTATTATATATTATTATATTATATAATATTACATTTTTATTATTATTTTATTTTGGGTGCTAACTATTTGGCACCCATTATTATTATATTATTATTTATATTGTATAATATATTATATTATTATTTTAATATATATATATATATAAATAGTGAGATGTGTGTACATTTGGCCGAGAAAGAGAAATGGAGAAATAGAGAAAGAAAAGAAATGGTGCTGTTGAGAAGAAGAGAGAAAAAAAAAAAGAAAAAGAGAAAAAACTGACCCCAACTATTAATGCACCTTTGATCGTGTGGCTAGGGGTAGTTGAAGTTGAAATGTCACTTCTTTACTATTTTTAAGTGACGTTTAGGTGATTGGGAGGATTTGGTCCGTTGAAGTTTTGAATTTAAACAGTCTAAATTAAAAGTTTTGAAGAGACGTGCATTAAATGCTATGTAAATTTTGAGACGTCGCGCTGTTCTGTTGAAGGGATGTCTTTTGGGTTTCCTTGATGATCTCATCCGTTTATTTTATCTGAACGGTTATGATTTTTCAACCCTGATGGCTATAAAAGCCTTCCTCTTGGTCAAATTTTTTCTTTATTTTACTTTCTCTCCCAAGTTTCCAAGTTTCTCTACGTAGGCATTTTTTTTGTGTTCTCTGGTGATCATCATTTTCGTTTGTTCTTGCATTCATTTATGATATTTGCTCTTCCATTTGGTAAGTTTTCTCTTTTTATCCCTTTAGTTTGTACCATATTATTATTTGGTGTGTGATTTTATCTGTACGCATATGGCGATAAAAGTTTCTGAAGTTGGCAGTTTTTCTTCGTTTTTTGGTGTTTTTAAGGCTTCCTCTTGTGTGTTGCTTACTCATTCTTTCTTTGCTTTTGTTAGGTGTGATTGTCTGTACTTACCTGTATTATTTTTAGATCATTTACTTTTAATGGCTTTTGGAAGAAAAAACTTAGATTTAAGGTTTCCCGCCATTGATATGGCAAATTAAGAAGAATAGGAAATTAGCCCTAAGGTCCCATTTGTCAGAAAAGTTAGTGGGGCTAGTGGGAGTGGGGGAGCATCCACCTCAGTTTTTTATGTGCCCTTGTCTTCCCTTGTTATAGTTACTAAGGCTGAGTCGGTCTCTATTATGGATGAGAATTTAAAGGCTGGCCTTGATGACCCTACTCAAGATCTAATAGAGGATGTAAAGGTTATAGAGTTTGAGCTGGACATAAAATATCAAATATCCAACCTAAATCAAGCCGACCTTAATGATTCTTCGGTTGCCTTCATCAGATGATTTTTTGAAAAGCCCTATAAATGACAAATTAGCCATTCATGTAGAGTTTCTTAAATTGGGTCTTCATCTTCCTATGCAACTTTATTTTGCTAGGATGTTGGCTCGCCTAATGGTAGCTCATTTCCAATTAGGCTCTAACTCTTTGAGAGTTTTAGCAAGTTTGTTCGTCTTTTGGGTAAAGGTAGGGCTTCCTTCCCCCCATTACCAGGAGATGCACCACTTATATCATTTTAGGAGCAATGCTAGAAGTCAAATAAGTTTTTATTACCTTTTATTTCATGATCTTTGGAACCTTATCTTTGACCGTCCATACTCTGTTAAGAACTGAAATAGGGAGTGATTCTTTGCTAGAAGGGGCAAATTGGGTTGTTCCTGTAAATTTTTCTTTGAATGCGGGTTTTTTTATTCTTCTTCTTGTTTTTAATCTTCTTTTCTCTTTTTCTCTTTCTTCTTCTTTTAATGTTTTGTAAATTTTAGTGACTTGAGCTACTGATTTTGAAGTTTTCAAGACTAGACGTGCTCGGATTGCAGCCATTTTTGCTCATATCTATCCTGTTCAAGACCTTCTTTTCTCAGCCAGCCTAATTCAATCAGGTTTGGTCACCTTTGTTCTTGGAGAGCCTCGTGTTCACAGTGAGTATAGTCATTTCCTAATGGTGCTTCTCTTATTCTTTACTAATTTGTATAGCTTATACAGGAATATCTGAATAAGGAGGTAGTGAGAAAAGGAAGAGGAGCCGCATTGATGGCTCTGTTACGTCTTCTGAAGGTCGGGGTGATATCAACAATGATAATGTTATGGGGCTTTTGTTCAGCCCTGAAGAAAGAGGCTATGGCTGAGGCTCCGTTCATAGACGTGAATTGATTGCCCAAATAAATAGGGGCGATTAAGCCCCCAATGGGGAATAGTTGCAAGTTCTCATGCTCATGGTAGGAGGTAAACACTGTTTAGCTCCCAAGAGAGGGGACATGTAACCACCTCGCGCTTCCCTCAAGTGCAAGGTCCTCATTCTTCTCAAGTACAAGGTAGGGAGCGAGGTTCTCCTGCTCGAGCTTTAATATGGATGCCCCTACCTATCCAGACTATAGGGGCGTTAAGCTCATAGGGTCGAGATGAGCCCTTAATAAGTAAAGGGGCATCTCTGATGGTTTCTCCGACAGTGTTAGTCCCAAAGAGAATGGAAGACCTAGTATTCCTGTTGCCTGTCATGAGGGAGATAAAAAGATACCTGAGCCCGACTTGGGTGGCTCAGTTCTCTTTTATAGATTCTATTACCGACTTCCATGCTGCTATAGGGTCAACAATAGATGTAAGTCTTTTTTTTTTCTTATTTATTTCATTGCGATGTATTTTTTGCTTCTAAATTATAACTTTTCTTCTTATTCTACAGTCCATATTTTTTTTTCTCTCGATTCTAGGCTGAGAATTCAGAGATGATGGTTTGGTTTCATCGAGCTGAAGAGAGCTTAGCATAGGCGAGGCAGAAGACTGTGCAGGTAAAAAAGGAGGCCGATCAGGAGAAGGAACAGGCATGGGAGTTAGCTATTTATATTGAAGATTTAGAAATTGGTCAAGCTAAGGCGGAGAGTAAAGTCTCTGAGCTGGAGCGCTAAGAGAGATTGGCTGAGCAAAAACTCGCCAATTCTCTAGCAATGGCTGAGAGCTGTGCTATTGAGCTTGTGAATCAAAAAAATGAATTAGAGAGACAACTTGTAGCAGCGCAAAGGGAGAGGGAGTTGGTTGAGCATATCAAGAATAATTTGATGACTTAACTTGATGACCAGTAGAGTTCCTAGTCTCTCGGTCATGATAAAGGCTTTCACCAAGTGCCTAAAGGGCTTCTAGAGGTCGATCGGTCTCTTAAGAAAATTATCCTAAGATTGACCTTTAGTAGATGTGGGACTTAGCCATTGGGAGGCAATCCTTAGAGGGGGAGATTTCCCAAGTTTAAAGACCTGTTGAGGTGGTTAACTCTGTTCTTGATGACGTTGCACTTACTAGAACAGCTGCTCCCCTCGGTAAAGGCCAAATAGCTGCTCCCTTTGGTAAAGGTCTGACAGTTGCTCCGCTTGGTTAGGGACAGAATGATAATATTGCTACTCTCACTCTAACTGACCAAGTTCATGCTTCATCTGACGTCGCTTCTGCTTAACCTCAGGATCAGTTGAAGCTATTCTGGGTGCTGCTTCTCAAGTTATTCCCCCTCCAGTTGATATAGATCTAAGAAATGTCATAGTGGTTACCTTAGAGTTTACTGATACTGCTCCAACTGCTTGAGCTGATGCGCGTTATTTATTTTGTTTCTGTACTAGACTTCATAATTTTTCATTCTAATTAATACAGGTTTGATTATGACAATATTACCTTATTTGTCTTGAAATATTGATGTAGACTCGTCCTTCTATAATTTGAATTATATGCCTCGGTCAATATTAACGTGGACCTGTACTTTAATAAAAATACCTTCAGATGTATAATTTCAAAATGAAATCATATTTGGGTCCTAACAAAATAACTCAGTAAAAAAATATAGATTAACAACTTATGAGAGTATATTTCCAAACCTAAAGACTTAGAACAATTTTTTGTTGATAAGTGAGAGAATCAATAATCTCTTTATGGTATGCCGATTTGCTAAACTTGAGCTGAATAAGGTGTTGCTTGAGTTGAATCAAATAGTAATTCTAGAGGAGTATATGTAGAGTTTAACTGAGTAACAAGAAAATAATAATATAAAACATGTAAGTTCATGTGGCTTAAATAAATATTACTGTAAAGCCATACCGATGAAGTGATGTCTGAGCTGATCAGTATATGTCTTTATAACATATATTTGTATTTTGAATTGTTTGATGGAAATATTTGATCATTCTTTGTAGCAAATCTCTAGACAGCTTCTTTTTGGGTGTTGCACATCTGTAAGGTTCTCCTCTGAGAGTGTTACCCTGTCCGGTGGTCTATGGATAACCTTATGAGTGTAGCCCCTCTATGGAGTATATCCCTAAGGGTGTTACCATCTTCATTGTCTTCTTGGTCAGCCTCTTCTTGAGTGCTACACAGTCATAGGGTTTTCTTCTTAGAGCATTACCCTGTCTGGTGGCCTATAGGTAACCTTATGAGTGTCATCCCCCTATGAAGTATAATTTTTTAATATCTCATTAGTTAACCCCTTAAGTGACACACCTCGTTAAGGTTCTCATCTGAGAGCGTTACCCTGTTCAGTGGTGTGTAAGTAACTTCATGAGTGCCGCCCCCCTACGAAGTATACCTCTAAGGGCATTGTTATCTTCAATGTCTTCTTAGTCAGCATCTTTTTGGTGTTGCACATTCGTAAGGTTCTCCTCTGAGAGCGTTACCCTGTCTGGTAGTTTATGGGTAACCTTATGAGTGCTGGCCTCCTTCAAAATGTTATTTTTTAATATCGTCTTAGTCAACCCCTTGAGTGCCGCACCTCCGTAGGGTTCTCCTCTGAGAGTGTTACCCTGTCCAGTGGTCTGTGGGTAACCTAATGAGTATTGCCCCCCTACGGAGTATACCTCCAAGGGTGTTTCCATCTTTAATGTCTTTCTAGTTAGCCCCTTAAGTGTCGCACCTCCGTAGGGTTCTCTTCTAAGAGTGTTACCTTGTTCTGTAGTCTGTGGGTAACTTCATGAGTGCCCCTTTACGGAATATACCTCTAAAGGCGTTGCCTTCTTCAATGTTGATTATTTACAGATATTAATATTTGTTTAATTCAGATTCCGAGCAATCATTCATGTAGAGGCACATACAAAGAAATAACTCTTTTATTAGCAAAGATTGTCCTTACATAATGGGTATGTAATGCATTAAAGAAAATAAAGATCTAAGGTTAGTATTTCTTCAACAGCTCGGCATTCCATGGCTTTCTCACGGTGCGTCCGTCCATTCCTTCAAGCTCATAAGCTCTTTTTATGCATCTGACAACTTTTTAGGGTCTTTTTCAGGTTGGTCCAAGGACTCCGTCTACTGGATTCTTTATGTTTAGCACGACTCTTCCTATCATCAAATAACATTCTTTTAATTCTCTTACTTTGACCCTCTTGTTGTTGTATCTGGCAACCTTCTGTTGGTAAACAACTACTCGAACCTAAGCTCACTCCCTTAATTGTTCAATTGAATCTAGTTGTCCCTTGATAAGTTTGTTATTAGCTACTTCAAAGAAGTGCAATATTCGGTGTGTCAGGATTCTAATTTCGGTGGGAATTACTGCTTCATAGCCAAAAGCCAATGAAAATTGCATTTCGCCAGTTACTATTTTACTTGTGTTCTATGGTACCTAAAGTATCTCTGGAAGTTCTTTTACTCATCCTCACTTCTTATCAGTTAAATTTTTCTTGAGAAGTTTCTTAACTGCTTTGTTGGATTCTACATGGCCATTGGTTTTAAGATGAGCTGGTGACACGAATAGCGGTTGTATTCCCAATTGCATGCATAAGTTCTTAAAGCTACTATTGTCAAATTTCTTCCCATGATCAACAATGATGGTGGAGGAATCCCATACCGGCACATCACATTTCTTTATACAAAATCCCGTATAGTCCTTTCGGTTATGTTTTATAGTGGCTCAGCCTAGATCCACTTAGTGAAGTAGTCTACCGCCATGACTACATACTTACAAAATCCTTTTACTCGGGGTAAGGGGCATATTAGGTCGAGCCATCATTGAGCAAACGTTTAGGTTCTAGTAGTTAACTCTTCAGTTGGTGCTTGTATTTAATCAGCAAATCTAGCGAGTATCATAGTGTTTAACCAGCTCTTTGGCATCTTGAAGACCAGTCAGCTAGTAGTATCCAGCCTTGAACACTTTATGAGCCAGTACTTATGTCCTTTAGTTGTTACTGCAAATCTCCTCATGAATTTCTTTAAGAACTTGCTCTGCTTCATGTGGCCCCAAACATCTCATATAGGGATGAGAGAAGCCTCATTTGTACAACACTCTTTCAATTACTGAGTATTTAGCTGCTCAGTATTTAAGCTTGCAAGCCTTATTTTTCTCAATCGAGAGAATTTCATTTTGAATATAATCTTTGATTGGATCCATTTGACTAGGGTTTTAGTCAATCTGCATAATCTGCTCTTCCTCTTGTATGATGGGCTTGGGAATGAATTCGACAAGGACTATTCATGGCAACTGAGCTTCTTTGCTTGAGGCCATTCGTACTATGACATATGCTCAATGATTTTCACTTCTTGGGATCAACTTTACTTTTTACTTTACCGAATCAATCGATCCAACTTATTACTTTAGCTAAGTAGGCCATTATTTTCTCTTTCCGAGCTTCAAAATTAACATTTAATTGATTCACTATCAGCTGAGAATCGCTTTTTACTAGCACTTCTTTTACTGTTAGTACCTGAGAGACCCTTAATCCGGCTAAGAAAGCCTCGTATTCTGCTTCATTGTTAAAGACTTTGAACTCGAACCATATAAAGTAACTAACTTCGTCTCCTTCTAGGCTAATAAGGATGCTTCATGCACCATATCCTCGCAGGTTAGACGCCTTGTCTATATAAAGTATCCATGTCACACTTTTATCGGGAGCTTGCTGATCTAATTCTTCAACTCATGTATCCCCATGTGTGCATTTAGCTATAAAATCGACTAAGACCTGCCCCTTAATAGTTGTTCGGGGCCTAAATTGTATGTCGAACTCACTCAGTTCTATGGCCCATCTGACAAACTGACCTGATAAAACTAGTTTATGTAGGATTTGTCTCTACGCCTGATTGGTAAGGACAATGATTATAGGCCTAAAAGTAGGGCATCAGTTTTCTTCCTGACACTATTTGAGCCAGAGCCAACTTGTCGAAAGGAGGATATCTCCTCTCTGGGTTAGTAAAGGCCTTGCTAACATAGTATACTAATCATTGAACTTCCTCATCTTCCTTGACCAGTACTGAGCTTACCGCCCGATTTGAATCTCCTAGATAGAGCATGAGTTTATCACCTTGGAGTGGAATAGCAAGGTGAACTGGTTCGGAGAGGTAAGTCTTAAGCTGTTGAAATGCCTCTTCGCATTATAAAGTCTACCAATTTTTCTCTTTCCTCTTTATTGCTTAAAAGAACTTGAAGCATTTATCAATGGCTCAAGAAATAAACCTAGTCAAAGCAATAACTCTCTTTGTGAGCCATTGAATTTCTTTGACTGTGTTGGGGGATTTCATCTTTAAAATGGCTTAGACTTTATCTAGATTCGCTTCTATTCCCCTTTTACTGACAATAAAACCTAGGCATTTTCCTAATTTCATCCGAAAAGCACATTTTTCTATATTCAGCTTCATTTTGTTCCTCCTTAATATTTCAAAAATCTCTCTTAAGTTTTGAACATGGTCAACAGCTTTCCTGGATTTTGCTATCATATCATCAACGTATACCTCTATGTTCCTACTAATCAGGTTCTTAAATAGTTTGTTTACCAACCTCTGGTAAGTAGCCTCTGCATTTTTTAACACAAACGGTATTACTTTGTAATAGTACCTTCCCTGGTGAATGATGAAAGATGTTTTCTCCTGATCTGGAAAATATATTAGAATTTGATTATAACCAGAGAAGGCATCCATAAAAGCTTAGTAATCGACCATAGCTTTAACGAGTTGGTCGATCTTAGAGAGTGAGAAGCTATGCTTCGGGCATGCTTTGTTTAGATCTGTAAAGTCGACATACATTCTCTATTTCGCATTGGCTTTTTTCACCATTACTATGTATGCCAACCAATTAGGATAATGAAATTCCCTAATAAAACCTGCTATTAATAGTTTTTCAACTTTAGCTATTACCGCCTCATTTCGTTCCTGATTGAATATTCTCATTTTCTATTTGACCAGGTGAAAGGCTAGGTTTATAGTTAATTTGTGAAAGGTTGGGGTATGATCTATTCTAGGCATGTCTTTAAGGGACCAAGCAAAGACATTTAAAAATTCTCGTACCAATGCAATAAGCCATTCTCTAACCTTATACCCTAATTAGGACCTAATTATGGCTGTCTTCTCTAACTCCTCGATTTTAACTTAAACTGATTGCAATTCCTCCACTAGCTCTAGTGACCTGACCCTTTCATCTCGTGGATCAACAGTGGAGATGCAAACTACTTTCTTTGCTGATATTACATAGCAACTCCTGGCCATTTTCTAGTTTCATGCCACTACTCTTATCCCTTCTCTGGGTGGGGATTTGAGCTTCAAATAATGAATGGACAAAGCCGCATTTTTACTCCCCATGAATGGCCGCTTAATAAGATTTTTGTATAGGAATAGCTGATCGACCACCACAAACTTGGTCATTACTGTCTTCTCGTATAGTTTCTATTTGATAGTCAGAGGGAAGGTTATTACTCTGACTAACATTACACAACCTTCTCTGAACCCCTGTAATGGTGTTTAGGTTCTTTTTATTTATAGATTTATGATTCTCAATTCATCTAGAGTGTCTTTAAAAATAATATCGACTGAACTGCTCAGATTAATAAATACCTGATTTAACTAGAGTGTCATACGAGGTAACTAACTCCCAGCGTCTTCTTCTACAAACATGATGGGAACTTCGTGTTGCAGCCTTGATTTTTTGGTCAAGGCATGTTACATATAACCTGATACTCTACCATAGAATATTTTGAATAATTTGTTCTTTACCTGTTAAAATCACCTGCTAGTGTGGGTCTACCGAATATAATCATCGTAGGGTTAGGATTCAACCCACTGGGGTGGTCAGTGGGTAGACCACATTGCCTATCTGCTCAAAATTCTCCTAAACAACTATTTCTCATTAAATCATTTACTTGTTTTTTCAACTCCAAATATTCTCCTGTGGCATACCCTAGGTTTCGGTGGAAGTCGCATCAGCCTTTTGGGTTTGTTCATTGCTCTACTTCTTTACCTTTATCAGGAGCTTTATTGAGTAAGCCTTTATCCTTGATAGCCTCATAAATGTCTTCTAGCGGCACAGCTAAAGAAAGAAAATTTTCTACCTAGGCTTTTCTTTCTACCTAGCCTGCCTTTCTTTCTTCCGCTGGGTGCTCTTTGGGATTTCTGGGGCTTCTGGGCTATTTAGGGTCATGCTAAGGATGAGATATGTTCTGCCCATTATTCCTTCAAGTAGTGGGCATACTGCATTGGTTCATGAAGTTTCTCATTTGTTAAGGCCGATAGTTGTTATTCACCATTTGATACTTTTAAGTGAGGGTGGCGATCTCTTCTTCTTTCCACTATATCTTTTGTATTTTCTTTGGCCAAACCTGCCCCCCGACGTGGTTCAGCTAATGACTTTTTCGCCTCTTCTTCCTCTTTTTATAGTAATGTACTTTGGTACTTTATTATATGTCGTTGCATAATTGGGAACATTATTTTCAGACAGGTAGTACCAAAATTTATTCAGTTTCAACCCTGATTTAAGAGCCTTTAAGGTGATAGGCTGGTTAAAAGCTCCTAATGATATCATATCTTTATGAAATCTTCAAACATAATCCTTTAGACTTTCATTTTTCCCCTGTTTAACTTGTTTCAGTGAACTCATGGTAAAAGAAAATACTCTACTATTTTAATCCCCTATACTAGAGAATAGTCAGTCCTACCAAATTTATGTGATAAAGTCTACATATCTGATCATGCCTCAATCCTGCAATTAAGAGTAGATTAGTCACCTGATCCACATAGTGATTGTGGGCTGTAACTCTCCGATAAGTAGGAAGGCTCGATAGTTTAAACTTGTTCGAGAGTTTCATATCTCTCAGCTCATCTATTAGTGGAGATCTTCTCTCCCTTTCAATCCTCTTTGGGGGAGACTGCTAATTCTTCTCTTTTTCTTCTAAGAAGCTCTTTAACCTCTCCTCTAAATTGCTAACTTTATCTTTCAGTGGTGGCTCGGTATTGGGTTATTCGATCTATGGTTCCCTTCTTATCATCTAGTCGGAGTCTCCAATTTGTGATATCTCTCGCTCATGAGGTACTTAACTATGCCTTACCGCCTCAACTAGGTCCCATAGGGTTTCTAACCTATCTCTTCAATCTAACCAGTTTTGAATCCGCACTCTACGGCTCATTGTTCTCTTTTGCCATCATTTCTTACTTCTCCTCCCCCCCTCCCCCTATTTTTGATCAATTCAACCATAAGCTGCTATAGTTCTTCTCTTTCCTCCTTTAACATCCGCAACTCCTCTTAAATCTCTACCGGCAATAAACTTTCCAATAGATTTATCGATTGAATGCCACGGGCCCTATTCTTATCAACGTTTATTGCTCGCTCTTCTGCAAGTGAATTCTGGCTAGTGGATGACTATTCTACCATGGTACGATGGTATGCCTTCTACAAAAAATATTTATCTTAATTCCTACAGACAGCGCCAAAAAACTATTGATTGAAGAAAATAGTTTTTTGAGCCAATGATTATTGAATTTATTTTATTGCAAGAATCAACACCTTAGGCTTTGTCTAATTAGGCTTGAGGCTTTAATCTCATTAGGCTTCTCTTCTGACACAACGGCCGAAAATTCCAACAAAACACACTAAGGCTATCATTAAGACCTCGTCGATGTGGGTTTCAATGAATACTCTCTGATACTTAAGTCAAGTATAGGTTTTTCGTAAGGTTGTTAGAGTAAAAAGAATAAAAGTGAAGAATGAGATGGAAGAATCGAATACCAAAGTTCTATCCCTCTTTTGTGTAGTTTTCTTACCTTTTTATTGCATCAGTTTTCTTAAAATATTCCTTATGCTTATCTTTGCCAATGTTTGTGGTTGCTTAGGTAATCTTTTTGGGTTCTGGGTAAACTCTAAATGTTTTTGGGTAATCCTATGATCTCTTGGCATTATTTTGGGGATTCTTTCTAAAAAGCATTATAATTCTTATTCTTTCTACGACTATATCTCTTAAATAGTGTTGGTTTCCTTCTTAAGTTTTATCTTTATTTAAAATTTCCTTTTCAAGCCGTTGGCTACTGGTTGGCTCAGTACTTTATAATGTATAGCCTTGCTTGGTCCTGTTATGTGAGAGCGGTTTTGATATTTTTGCCGAGCTGGTCTTCTTTATGATGCGCTTGATAACGACCAGTTTAAGTCTTACTTTGCTAAGCCAAACGAGTGTCCATATGTGGTGATGTCCTAATTATAAAATGAGTTGTTTCGGTCCGCAAACCTGTTCAGCCTCTGAGTGGGTTTAGTACTTTATAGTATCTTTGTGTTTTACCGATCTTGATCATGCAAATATTTAAAATTCTGATCGATGTGATTATAAATTATACATGACTAATATTTAAGCAGTTCAGACTAGATTTGATCTAATTTATCATACTTTGGTGACCTCTATTTTTATGGATCCTTTGGCTGGCCTATTAATAAATTTTTTTTTAAAGATATTTAAATTTTTAAGAGTTAGGCGTTACAAAGATTTATAAGGGAAAACAATATATATAAACATTCTCATTTCAGTTTTTAGAATGTTTCATATAAAATACATACAAAGTACTCGTGTTTACATATTTTAATTTATTTTCTTTTGGAATATACTTAGACTTACCCCTCTCGACAAAAGCTGTGATCGCATTTTAAGATATTATTAATTTCCAATATTTACATTAAATTTCACGAAAAATAAAATTTATATATTATTACTAATTAGGTAGTTAATCGGCCCACAGTTAAAGTAGTTTGAGTTGGCAAATGACAATCATATCATAAGTGCGCTGTGCCACCTCATCCCCCGCCGTTTGCTTGTCGTTTCCCTCTATCAAACCGCCGACGCCTTTTTTGCTTTCTCAATCGATTCCATCTAAACGTCAAAACGCTGCGTGCTCTTAATACTCCCAATCACAACTGGCCACGTCACTGGTAGAACCCTGATATCCAGCCGTCAATGATCCGTTGGTTATGTAAAGTAGATTAAAATAGAGACTTTAACAGATGATAGAACCTCTTGTTACTTAAGCAAAAACAGATGCAGCCCCGGTTGTATTGCCCAAACAAAAGGGAGGGAGAAAGAAGAAGAGAAGAGAAGAGAAAGAAATCTCAGTTACGTCTCTAAATTGCTTCTCTTTATTTCTCTTCCTTCATTCTTTTGCTCAGGGAAGAAAAGAGGAAAGAAGAAAGAGAAGCAATTTCATTTCATCGATTTATATTATATTATAAAAATTTCTTCTTGTTGGCGAGGGTGAAGATGATGGTTGCAAATAGTTTTGATCTATGGAAAAAGGACTCTTTCTTTTCTGCTGCTGAGGAGGTTCAAGAATCCGCTGATATGTATGTTTCCATTTTTTTTATAAAAAAAAATTTGATCTGGTGGGTTGCTTTTTTTTTTTTTTTTGTGTCAATCTTTTTTGGGAATTTTGGTGTAAAACGAGCAGTAACATTTTTTTATGAAGTGGGTTTAAATTGTTTTGGGGTGGATTACGAGTAAATGGATTGTTTAATCGAATTTGAGAAGATAAATTGGAGATGTGTGTAAATTTGATATTTTACTGGTTTTGTGATATGGGTTTGTGGTGTTTAAAGGTGTAAATTTAGAAAATTATGATCTTCGGGGTGTATGTTCTTCATTTCTTCTAAAATTTGTTGCCTTTTTTTTTCCTCAATTTGCTTCTTTAGTTGTTTTTTTCCCTTTAGTTTTTATGGTTTTGGTTTTGTTTAATTGCTTTGCTTTGCTTTGCTGTGGCTTTGTTGGCCTCATCTGATTGTTCATTTATTTATTTATTTTTTGTATAACTGTAAAATTTTTTGGTATTAGATTCGGAGGAATTAACTGGCTAACTTATATGTTCTTCATTTCTTAGAAAATCACACCGTTCTTTCTCGGAAAGAATTATCTTTAAAAGATATGAAAGAAGCGGCTTTGCAACAACAATAGGACTTTCCTAGTACAAATTATAGTGTTAACAACAATTTCTATTATTTGAATATTTTTCTTATGACTGTGTTCTGTTTTCAGAATGGAATCAGCATACAGATTGTGGGTAAGAGAGAGGAGAGGACGGTTAAACCCAGAGGATTTGGATGAACTCTCTAGGGAGCTTCAAACTGCTTTAGGTACTGCTAAATGGCAGGTAAGTTTTTCTTTTTGGCATTTCCTCTCTTGTCTCCTCAGTTTTTTTATATTGTCACGGACAAGAACATTTTTCAGCAATCTATCTTGTGTTAAATTTATTAATTTTGTCTCTATCATTTATGCAGTCTAGAATTATGTATTGGGTTTCAAATAAGTGTTCAAAATAGTGTGCAAGCTTTTATTATGTTTTAAAATTTATGTGTTCTTGTCATCCAAGTGGAGCCTCCAGAAAGTTTTCAACTCTGTAAATTCTGATTTTGTGTTACTTGATTGTGAATGTTGAATCAGCTGGACGAGTTTGAAAGGGCTGTCAGGATGAGCCATGGAAACTGTTGCAATGATAATACAACAGCTAGGCATAGACAATTTATTGATGCCATTGAGAATCAAATTTCTCATGTGGAAGCAGCATTAAGGGAAACTTTTAGTGAGGAAGGAAAGCAACCACTTCGATGGATAAACCTGGATGAAGAAGAATGCAATGATTTAGCCATGTTTCTTTCTGGAAGCTCCCCAACGTTATCCACAGGGAAAGATGAATGCATCAAGTTGAGACCTCCTTTGAAAAACTCGCTTTTCAAGAACAATCATAAGAAAAGAGATGCAACTCTTAATCTTGATACTACCTGCGTCAAAGAAAATTCTGATGAACTCAAAAGTTGTCAAGATGCCTTTAGTATTAGTGAAAATAGAGAGTGTGTTGTAGAAATAGAAGAAGAATCTTTTGGAACAAGGGATAATATAGTTGGTAAAGCAGATAGAACATCTGGTGGTACTGGAAGAACGTGGAGTTCACCAAATTTCGGTTCATTGAAGATTGTAATAGCTAATGATAAAGGAGAATGTAGCAACTTAATCAGGTGCACTGAGTTCACACCTAAGGAAAAAGGGTCCAAGCCTGTTTTCTGGAAGCAAAGGTGTGTAGAACATCCTCAGGCAAAGGGAGCAGTCTATTTGTTCAATCAGGTCAGATTGACATGCTTGGTTAGGTCAAGCTCGATTAAACTGTGGTATTTGCTGTATAATGATTTATGTTTTTGTAATTTGATGATTAGACACGATTATAATTGGTGGAAGTCAGGAAATCTTATAAGCTTAATCTTATGCAGCTCTTTGGTGGGATTCAGAGACAGCCGCAAACTCCTGGGCAATTTCAATTTAAGTGTTCTGTCCAATTTATGCTTGTTTTAATGCTGGCAATTTTCTTGATTGGTAAGTCCTTGACTGAGAATAAATCATTTGTAATCACCAAAAGTGGAAGAAAATTCAGTGAGTGGTACTGCATTTGTTTTTTTTTTTTTCCTTATGTAAGAATTATTTGCGATGCTTGCTTCCATGCTTTTAGCCCCATTTATCCTTTCTGGTAAAGTTCACTGGAATCTGAGTATCTGATACAATAGGAACAGGAATATTACCATTGAAATATGGTAGGCACAGAAATTCAATTATGTGAAGTATCAATCTCAACAGTAAGCTTTTCTGATCTGCATTTTAAATCTATGGACAAAAACCTAGAGAATTTTTTTATTATGTGCTTAGGAACCTGGGTGGGTAAGAAGTTGCATGCTCTAGTAGTGTTACACTGGTTGAGCGCTTGACTTGTTTATGTGAATATTATGGATCTAATATTTTTAACTTTTTGTATGCTTGATGGCAACTTAAAAGATGGATATTTTTTATGGTAAGTAGATGATATTACATGGTGTATTTTTGCTTCATTTCTTCTTAGACCATTTGAATTCTTTATAAATTACCGTGATGGTAGAGTGCCCTTGGCATAATTATTCTGTTCATAATTGCAAGGACTCAAGGGTGGGTGGGTCAGATATTTCTGGTTTTAGAAGTGCTCTGTTGATAAGAATGACCTAATATAGACAATATTCAGGTGACAAAGCAGTGTTGGAGCTGCAGTTTTGAGTGAAATATTCCTTTTCGTTTTTTTATTTACTCTTAAATCTTTTGTTATTTTGTGATGTTCTCAATGTTAGCTTGTATTGTGTTTAGTATCTGTTTTCCTTATCAAAAAGTAGCATCTATTCTCACAAAAACATCCTGGCATTCTTTTCTTATTATTGGTATTATTTTACTGCACAGGCATAGTTTTGGGGTAAAGCAAACATCATTTCTTTAATGATGGTATGTTTTCAAACCAAAATATTTTGTCTGACGTGCAATTTATGCATCAAAAACTGCAAATTATGAAATTTAGCTCTGTTATTTCTGCAGCCTTGATGCGCAGGGATCAGAAGTACCCTGTGGTGGTCAGGAGTCTTGGATGATTTTATATTTTTATCATAATATAGAGCTTTGAACTGTGTTTAATGTTAAAAATTGTTCTCTTGCCTTGAGAGTGACTTATTTCTGAGCCCTGATGATTCTTTTTTAATTTTTTTTTAATATTACATTTACGAATCTATTGATAATTACAATAAGATAATTATTGGGACCACCAGTTGGGATTGAATCTAATGTAGCGCAGCCCGGAACTCTACACCCAATTTTCGGGGTGATTTCTGCCCCTATTTTAAGAGTTCCTTATCCTCATAATATGGGAAGAGTCAAACCTGGCACCTTTAAAGTGGAGGTGCAGGGTGTCAACCACCCAGCCTTTGGGATGATTGGCTGAATCCTGGTCAAGTTGACTTGGGAATTTTGGACAGAGAATGGAAAACCTATACTAAAAATCTTGGCAGGCTTTAAATATGTTAAATGTGTTCATCTACTGCTGATGTTTTTGTTTTCTTTTTGAGAACAATGCTAATGAGGGGTTGTCATCTTTTTATCATGCAGTGCCCTTTGTAATATATTCAACATGAGATCCAGCGGTAGTCTGTTGCTTGTGACCAAGAGGGAAGGTAACTGTATTACCTTAGTTACCCAGATTTTGTTACATAATAATGTGAAAATGAGGTACTGTAGCTGTTACAGGCTGTGTAGATATCTGGCAGACAAATTGGCTTAGAACAATTTAGTCCCTTTTCCGGCTAGCCCATCAATTGTCTGGTTAATTCCCCACGGGGATATCAAAGTGTTGGGTAATACTTGTGGAAGTATCTTTGTTCAGGAAATAAAACAACTCTTTATGCTTCATTTTCTTCTTTTTACTTTGAATTCTAATCCGGCTTCGAGAAAAAGAAATGGAACTATTAAAGTAACAAGCTTCTTTTTTTTTTTTTAGGCAACTTAAAGTAACTAGCTTTAAGTTGTACTAACTAATATGTTATTTGTTAATATGGCAGAGAAATATATCAGATTTGTTTTTTTTGCTGCATTAATTTGTTATAGAATTAAATTCAGATGTCATCTGTTGAATCTGCAGGAAATGGAGCTATTTCTGAAGTTGGAAAGGCTGCAGATGGAGGATGCTTAAGATCCAAAGTAGCTATCTTTATTTTTCCATTTCTGGGAGTAGCCTAAATCACCTCTTGTGTAAAACTAGCAACAGAAATAGGTTGTCATTTTAGATACCCTTGCCACACAAGCTGTAAATTGATTCATAGTCTCAAAACACATGCTTCAAGGCCCAATGATATCGCTGACAATCCCATTTGAAGTAAGCTCCAAATTGAACTATGTATGAAATATAGGAAAATATTGTCTAGCTTTCCACATGCTTGGGGGCCGAAGCCATGATTTCATACTTGTGGAAGTATCTTGTCTTTTTATATTACAGGCTGTAAATATTATTTAATTTCGTGTTCAGTCATCTATAATGTAGGAGCTGAGTGGAGAAAAGTGATCCAAGTTTATCACTTGTTAATGGCAACCAAAGTGGGTTACAAGTTTAATATTTGCTTCATCCCCACCATTACTGTTTGGTTAATGAAGCAATGTTGACTCCTACATGTTGGCGGTAGGTGAGAGGGGCAAGTTACAAAGATTTAACTTGCATTTATCGATTAGGTCTTTGATCAATTTAGAAATTTTTTAAATCGTTGCTCTAATACGCTATTGTAAAAACACAACCCAAGACCTAATTTGATCTAAAGAAAATAAGAATCAAAAAGAAAAAGAGAAAAACACACACGAGATATAGTGGTTCTGGTATAAAAGAGAGAACCTACATCCATTTAGGGCTGCCTCAAAGATTTACATTTGATTCTGTACTTTGGATATTTGTTGCCATCTAGATATTTGGCTTCCATATTTTTCTATTCTTTTATTTTTTATTTTTTGGCATTGCCTTCTGTTTTTTTTTTTTTCATACTTTTGCAGTGATGGATCTCAAAAAACTTTTAAAAAGCAACTTTTTATGGTTCAAAATTCTGGCTACAGGTTTGTAATCTTTCGTTGTATTTATTAACATTTTATCTTATATGTTGGAATGAAAAATAAAATTAGTTAACTGAAAAATAAATGATAAGATATGGAGCACCAGTCTATACCACCTAAAGGTGAAAGAACTTTGAAGAACAAATGGATTTAGAGGTTAAAGATTGAAAACAACTCGTTACAACTACAGTACAAAATTAGGTTGATTGTGAAAGGGTTTGATCAAAAGAAAAGAATTGATTTTGAAGAAATTGTTTTTTTTTTATAGTGAAGATGTTTTCTATCGAGTTGTCCTTAGTTTAACAACAAATTTAAACTTGGAGATTGAACAATTTGATATAAAAACAAGTTTCTTTTACGGTGATTTGAAGGAGAAAATCTACTTGGAGGACCCTGAGGAACTTAGAGTCAAAGGCAAAAAAGATTTAGTATGTAAGTTGAAAAAAAGCTTGTATGAGTTGAAACAGGCACTAAGACAGTGGTAAAAGAAATTTGATTCTTTTATGAAGAATCATAGTTTTAATAGGACCACATCAAATCATTGTATTTTTATAAAAAAATTTATTGATAATGATTTCATTATTTTTTTGCTTTATGTGAATAATATGTTAATTATTAATCATGATGCTAGTAAGATTGAAGAGTCAAGTCATTTGTTATAAAAAATTTAAGACAAGTTAAATAAATCGTTAACATGAAAATCTCCTGTAATAAAAAAAATTGAGAAATTTAATATAATTTTAATTCTTCCAACTGTGAGAAGGCTAATTAGTCCCTTAACTATTTGTGAGGGTTATTTAATTGATTATATTGTCATTAACTGTGGTATGAAAAGATTGTTGAGTTGATATTATATTGTGAGGGTTATTTAGTTGATATTTGTCATTAGTTGTTATTGAGATGATTGTTTAGTTGATTATATTGTTATTAGTTGATATTTGAATAATAATATTGTAATTATTTGACAGTTGAGATTTAAAATTGAGACTTGATTATATTCAAAATAATGATAATATATGAAAATCGTTTTATTTGTGTATAAAAGAAATAAAATATGTAACTAGAGAGATTTAATTAGGGATATTTTTTTTTATATTTTTCAGGGTATTGAATAAAACCTTTTACTTAATAAATGCGAAAACTTCTTAAATTGGAAACTAATCTTTTCTAAAAGAGATTTTATTCATTCAACTTGCACCGGCCAATAGAAGAAAGTTGGAAAGTAATCTTATTTCAGAAACTTAATCACTAAAGTTGCAAAGTGAGCTTCATATCTGAATCCAATTCGTTGCCCCGCTGTAATTTTCTTCTTCTCATACAATTCGGTTGCGTCCCTCAAACAATAATAAGGTCGTTCAAATAGCATCTTCAGTTGATATCTATCTTTGGTGTCTTCATCATATACCAGAATATCTATTGCTTTACCATCTCTTAGATCTTCAACATCTTTTCTCTTCAATCCTGGAAGAATATGTTTATCAACTTCACTATGAAGAATAATGATCTCGCGTACTTTTGCTCGCACATCAAACTCTGATATTATTCTCTGAAACTGCCAGCTTTCATCTCCAAACATTGCTTCCAATGCCTTATCACTTCGTTGACAGTTCATTTTGAGATTGTTCATTGTGAGATTATCTAGTGGAAATCAAGAATATGAGAACGAAAAAACAAGATGACCAACAACGTTAACACAAAATTCTTACAACAAAGAATACTGTGGTATGCAGTATATCACTGAGATTTTTGTAGATCTTTTCAAAGAAGGAAAATTTTAATGCCGTAAACAAAATCTGATGTTTAGTTCCTTTTTAAGAAGGAAAAGCAATATATATATCTTGGTCCAGAAGGATTCCTCTTTTGCAGAGAATTTCTTATTCCCTATTAATTAACTTCACCTTATTCTAAATATATTACAAGTTAAATAAGAGGACGTATGTTTTATATTATATAAGATAAAAGGAAAAGAAAACACTTGTTTTTCCTAATCCTAACAAGAAACGCAGTTACCCTTCTCTATATAAGACTTAGAACAGCCCATCTCGGATCCTGTTCTTCGGAACAATAATTCCTGTTTTTAGTTATCACTCTCAACAACTCTCGTTTTCTTATTCTCTCAATCCTACAACCATGTCTAAGCAAACAGAGCGTGACCTTAGTACGGAGATTTTGAAGCCAAAAAAGGCACCGAATCGTCTCACTGTTGACAAAGCTGTTAACGATGACAACAACTCCGTTGTTACTCTCCATCCCGAAACTATGGGCAAGCTCCAGTTCTTAGGGGGCGACACCATCCTCATCAAGGGAAAGAAAAGGAAGGATACTGTTTGCATTGCCGTTGCCGACGATACATGCGAAGAACAAAAGATAAGGATGAACAAGGTCGTGAGGTCGAACTTGAGGGTTAGGCTTGGAGATGTTGTTTCTGTGCACCAGTGTCCCGATGTTAAATACGGGAAGCGTGTGCACATATTGCCTATGGATGACACAATTGAAGGGGTCACTGGAAATCTCTTTGACGCATACTTGAAACCCTACTTCGCGCAGGAGACATACCGCCCGGTGAAGAAGGGTGATGTATTCCTTGTCAGAGGGGGAATGAGAAGTGTTGAGTTCAAGATTATTGAGACTGACCCTCCCGAGTACTGTGTGGTTGCCCCAGATACTGAGATCTTCTGTTAGGGAGAGCCAGTGAGTAGGGATGACGAGAATAGATTAGAAGAAGTTGGTTACGATGATGTTGGTGGTGTTAGAAAACAGATGGCTCAGATTCGAGAATTAGTGGAACTTCCATTGAGGCATCCGCAGCTCTTCAAGTCCATTGGTGTGAAGCCACCCAAAGGGATTTTGCTTTATGGACCTCCTGGAACTGGAAAGACATTGATTGCCCGTGCTGTTGCTAATGAAACAGGCGCTTTCTTCTTCTGTATCAATGGACCTGAGATCATGTCGAAATTGGCTGGTGAGAGTGAAAGCAATCTTAGGAAAGCATTCGAGGAAGCAGAGAAAAATGCACCGTCAATTATTTTTATAGATGAGATAGATTCAATTGCTCCTATGCGAGAGAAGACTCATGGAGAAGGTGAGAGGAGAATTGTCTCCCAGCTCTTGACACTCATGGATGGGCTGAAATCACGTGCACACGTGATTGTTATTGGGGCTACAAATCGCCCCAATAGCATTGACCCTGCTCTGAGAAGGTTTGGTCGATTTGATAGAGAACTAGACATCGGCGTGCAGGATGAAGTTGGGCGTCTTGAGGTTCTCCGTATCCACACAAAGAATATGAAGCTTGCTGAGGATGTTGACTTAGAGAGAATCGCCAAGGACACACACGGTTATGTCGGTGCTGATCTAGCAGCTCTGAGTACTGAGGCCGCACTTCAGTGCATCAGGGAGAAGATGGATGTGATCGATTTGGAAGATGAGACCATAGATGCTAAGATACTCAATTCTGTAGCGGTGACGGATGAACACTTCAAGACTGCTCTTGGATCGAGCAATCCATCTGTTCTACGTGAAACTGTTGCCGAAGTACCCAATGTCAGTTGGGACGATATCGGAGGTCTTGAGAATGTAAAGAGAGAGCTTCAAGAGACTGTTCAATATCCAGTGGAGCATCCTGAAAAGTTTGAGAAGTTCGGAATGTCACCCTCAAAGGGAGTTCTTTTCTATGGTCCTCCTGGATGTGGGAAAACCCTTCTGGCCAAAGCTATTGCCAACGAGTGTCAGGCAAATTTTATTAGTGTCAAGGGTCCTGAGTTGCTTACAATGTGGTTCGGAGAGAGTGAGGCCAACGTAAGAGAAATTTTTGACAAGGCCCGTCAATCTGCTCCTAGTGTAATATTTTTTGATGAACTTGACTCGATTGCCACTCAGAGAGGAAGCAGTGTAGGAGATGCTAGAGGCGCAGCTGATAGGGTTTTGAACCAGCTTCTGACTGAGATGGATGGCATGTCTGCTAAGAAAACTGTCTTCATTATTGGAGCCACCAACAGACCAGACATCATAGATCCCGCCCTTTTGCGTCCCGGCCGTCTTGACCAGCTGATTTATATCCCTCTCCCCGACGAGGAATCTCGCCTTCAAGTTTTCAAGGCTTGCTTGAAAAGATCACCCCTGGCTACAGATGTTGACCTCAGAGCTCTTGCAAAGTATACTCAAGGCTTTAGTGGTGCAGATATTACAGAAATATGCCAGCGGGCTTGCAAATATGCCATTAGAGAGGATATTGAAAGGGAAATTAAGAGGAGAAGCCGCGAGGTTGCAACTGAGGCTGATGCTGATGCAATAGAGTTGGAGGAGGATGAGGTGGCTGAGATTAAAGCTGCACATTTTGAGGAATCAATGAAGTATGCTCGTAGGAGTGTGACTGATGCTGATATACGCAAATACCAGGCATTTGCTCAGACATTGCACCAATCAAGAGGGTTATTTGGAACCCAATTTAGGTTTTCTGAAGCTGGATCTACTGGTGCTGCTGGGGCAGATGACGATGACCTTTACAGTTAGACTTAATTTACCATCTTGTGTGTTTATCTTATTTTTCGCAATGTTTACTTTTATGCTTTATATATGTAATTGATGATTGGCGTGGTGAAACAGCAGAGATATTCCGAGGAAAATGTGAGTTTGTGATGAAATAGTGAATATTTTGGTTATGATCCTTATCATTAGCGGATGCTCTATTAACGTATAAACAAAGACAATTTTATCAAACAACATTAAGTTTGAATATCCCATACCCTATATTTAAAAATAAATAAAAAATGGATAATGGCAATGTTTGAAGTCTAAGTACAAATATCGCAGGTCATATATTAAAAAATAAAATAAAAAATTGGGTTACAAAAACTAGTTAGCAAATACGAGAAAAAAGTTGCTACTGGGTGAGGACGGTAAAAGGATAAATCTGAATGATATGGAGATTATATATCTAGTGAAACTTGTAGTTCAATTTTATAAGCCTAACATTTTTTTTAAAAAAAAAATTCTTTGTTTTGTTTTTTCTTAAAAAATTATCAATGTCTTTTCCCAAAAAAAATCTGTCAATTATATATATCTGATCATAAATAATAGCCCATAGACCATAGTAGGATATAAATAATTTTTTGCATAACAGCAGCATCAGTATCTTTTTTATAGATAAAAATAGTAATTAAACAAAATAAAACCTCTTTTTTGTCGGCATTGCATTGGTATGTTAACATACTATAAGAATATTTGAACGGCTTTTCCCTTTTTTTTTATTCTTTTTGGTTTCTATTTATCTAAAATTGGTTTACATTTATACTTTATTAAAAAGAAAAAAAAATTCACCATTACTAGCACTTCATTGAGGTAATGGATCAATTGCTTCATCGTCTATAAACTAAGCTTATAATATAAATTATTACGTACGTATGAAATTTTCAGAAAGATAGTGAAATTAATTAGCCCACATATTCCTCAGTTTATACTGACTCCTCCTTTTTGTGATAAAGATGCAAAACCAGGCTTGAAGCACCAAAGAAAAAAAAAAAAACAATTCAAAGTAACATAAATTCATGCTATCAGAGAGGTACCACAACGTTTCAGGCCGATAAGTACAGTAAAGGAGCGTGCGAAGACATAAGGCTAGTGATAGCATGTCAAGGCCGAGGAAAAGAGGAGCAAAATTTACAAACATGCACATTGCACCACATGAAAAGATTGATAATATTGAATTTGATTATGAAGGTAAACATGACCCATGGAAGGGCTACGATCCGGCCGTGTATGACCGTGTCGTTGAGAGACACGGGAAACAAGAAGGGGCTAAGACTGGGAGGAAAAACGTACAAGAACAGCAACAGAAGAATAATGTAGATGGTTACGAGGTTGACGGTGAAGATGGATTGAGAGTTGATGAGTGACAAGACCCGATCTAAGTTTTTTTTGAGAATTGAGATGAATTTTGCAATGGCGAGAGATTAACATATTCTTTATTCGTATATATATGATATAATAAGACTACGTGTCTTGACAAAAAATATACATGTGTATTTTAATATACAAAGAGATATATAAATACACAGACAAAGGCACTTATACAACTATGCGCGTGTGGGCCAATCTTAAAATGTAATGATTATATCACACTGCATGAATTCTTGTGACAACTTGGAAAAAATAGAAAAAATGGTGAGCTTGTGACTCAATGAGTGGACATAATTAAAAAATATTATATATTTTATATGTATTGTCACGTATAAATCTGTAAGATAAAATAATCATAAAACTGTATATTGAGTAGTCAATAAACTTGTACTGAAAGTATGAACTGTCATAAAATCTGTGCTAAAGCTGAAATTATAACATAATAGTGAAAATTTGAAAGTCTGAAAGCGTAAACTATCATAAAATCTATTATCAAGTTGAATATATATAACATAGCTTTGGAAACATATACTACATATACATTGAAAACCACACCAAATTTATACTCGGGAAAAAATTAGTCTAATTTGGCGGGGTAACTCATGCACAGGCAAAGCGGAGGATCTAAGCTGGTCTAACCCGGCGGAATGTTACATCGCTCGGGTAGAGCAAACTAAACTGGTCTAACGTATGTGCAGAGCAACTCACTAAAGGGGATGGTACGCATGTGGTGGTTCAAAAACTACTACTATATAATATCATGAAAGTATAATTGTTCTAAAATAAATATTTTTGTACTTAACATAATCATAAACTATATTATAATAAATTCTAAAATATTTTTGAATATACTAAATAGCATAAATATTTATCTTTTTAAAATAAATCATGACTAAATCTGATAAGGCGTAATTTAATCATAAACGACTGTATTAAAAATATATAAAATATATATAGTTATCCAATCACAAAAGTGCGCTAATTCTAAGCTGGGTCTGAATTTTGAGATCTACTCGCTATCGGCACACCTCCTATATCATAAGGTGTAAAAATACATCATTAATACCGATATATATTATAAATATTTTAATATCGTAAAAATATTACCCGCTAAATCACTAAGTATAAATCTAACTACCCAAACTAATTTCTTAAAATTTTTTCTTTTTTTTTTCTATTTCTCTCGGCTGCTCTCTTTCTCTTTCTCTTCTTCTTTCTTCTCGGTTTCTTTTTCTTCCTTTCTCTTCTTTTTTTCTTTCTTTTCTTTTCTTCTTCTTTTCTTTTTCTCTTTTCTTTCCCTCGGTTTTTCTTTTTCTTTCTCTATTTTAGCTTTTGCTTCGTTTCTTCTTCTGTTTTACTTGCTTCTTCTTAAATGAAGAAAACAAAACAAAACAAAACAATTATATATATATATATATAATGGCCACCACTTGCTCTTTTCCCTTCTTTTTTTTTTACCAAATTATTTATTCTGCCACCAACTTATTTATTTTGCATACATGTGTATTACAATTCGTCCCCCCTTATAAAAATTTCATTCTCGAAATTCATGTACCTTTCTAAAATAAATGAGGATACTAAACTCTCATCTGATCTTCTTGCTCTCATATAGCATCTTTCACTGCATAATTCCTTTATAGGACTTTAACTAGCAAAATAGTTTTATTATGTAGTCCTTACTGGCGATAGTCCACTATTTGAATAGGTTCCTCGTTATAAGTCAAGTCTGTCCTTAACTGAACTGGCTGAGTATCTAGAATATGAGAAGGGTCAGGTATATACTTCCACAACATAAAAACATGAAACACATCATGAATGCGTGACAACTCAAGTGGTAATGCTAAGCGATACGCAACCACACCAACCCTTTCTAGAATCTCATATAGCCTAATATATCTAGGACTTAATTTTTCATGTTTTTCAAAAAGAAGCACACCCTTCTATGGTGAGATCCATAAGAAGACTCTATCTCCTACTGCAAACTCAAGTTGTCTACGGCGTTTATCTACATAACTCTTTTGTCTGTCTTGAACTGCCTTGAGTCTATCTCTAATAATACTGATCTTCTCACTAGTGGCTTGGATAATCTCTGGACCTAATAATTTTCTTTCTCCAACCTCATCCTAGCAAATTAGAGTTCTGTATTTTCTTCTGTATAAAATCTCATACGATGCCATCTGAAAGCTAGACTGATAACTATTATTATATGCAAACTCCATCAATGGTAAATAATCATCCCAATTACCCTTAAGTTAAACATACAAGCTCTGAGCATATCCTCTAATATCTGTATAGTTCTCTCCGACTGCCCATCTGTCTGAAGATGAAAAGTTATACTAAAGTTTAGCTTAATGCCTAAGGCCCTCTATAAACTATGCCAAAATCTAGAAGTGAATCGAGGGTCTCTATCTGATACGGTAGATACTGGAGTCCCATGTAACCATACAATCTCACTCACATACAAATGAGCCAGCCTATCTAATGAGTATGAAATTTTATAAGGCAAGAAATGAGCAGACTTTGTGAGTCAATCAACAATCATCCAAATACTATCATGACCCCTCTAAGTACGAGGAATCCCAACAACAAAGTCCATGGTGATATGTTCCCACTTTTATTTAGGAATTAGAACTGGTTAAGATAATCCTACTGGCCTCTGATGTTCTGCCTTAACCTGCTGACAAATCAGGCAGTGAGATACAAACTCTGCAATCTCTCTTTTTATACCTTGCCACCAGTAATGTTCTCTCAGAGTACGATACATTTTAGTGCTGCCAAGATGCATAACATAAGCTGAGCTGTGAGCTTCTTCTAAAATCTTCTTCTTTAACTGAGTTATTCGGAACACAAAGTTTGTTACCCATGACTAATGTCCCATCAGCTTTTAACGTTAAATTAGTTCGCATTCCATTCTTTACTTCTTACTTAAGTTTAACTAAATTAGGATCCTAATCTTACATCTCTCGAATCTAATCAATCAATATAGGCCTAACTTGAAAATGTGCTAGAAGGACTCCAGACTTTTCTACAGACAATTCAACCCCCGTAAATTTTAATTCAACTAACAATGGAAGATAAGTCACTCTTAAATAAGCAATAGAGCTAGAAGACTTCCTGCTAAGTGCATCTGCTACCACATTCGCCTTACCTAGATGATAATCCATCATATAGTTATAATCTTTTATTAGCTCTAACCATCTCCATTGTCTCATATTCAGATCTTTCTATGTGAACAAATACTTCAAACTTTTGTGATCAATGAAGATTTAACATGTAACATCATATAAATAATGTCTCCAAATCTTCAAGGCGAATACTACTGTTGTCAATTCTAAATCATGGATTGGATAATTCAATTTATGCTTGTTAAGCTGCCTAGAAACATAAGCTATCACCTTACTATGCTGCATCAATACGCAACCTAATCCCTGTCTATAAGCATCATTATAAATTATAAATCCTTCGGTGCTAGATGGAAGAGTGAGAACAGAAGTTGAAGTCAATCTCTTTTTAAGTTCTTAAAAACTACGTTCACATTCATCAGTCCACACAAACTTTATATTTTTTCTGGTCAACTTTGTAAGTGGTGCAGCAATCTTAAAGAAGTTTTTAACAAATCTCCGATAATAACTTGCTAGACCGAAAAAACTTCTAATTTCTGTCATACTAGCTGGTCGTTCCCAATTTACCACAGCTTCAATTTTCTGAGAATCCACATAAATTTCATCTGCTGAGATCACATGACCTAGAAATGTAACTTTATCTAGCCAGATCTAACATTTGCTGAACTTAACATATAACTGTTTATTCCTCAAAATCTATAACCTTATCCTCAATGCTTTGCATGCTCGTCTGTACTCTGTGAATATATAAGAATATCATCAATAAATACTATAATAAATCGATCAAGATAGGGATGAAATACCATATTTATAAGGTCCATAAATGTAGCTGGAGCATTAGTCAACACAAATGGCATTACTAAAAACTCATAATACCCATATCGCGATCTGAATACAGTCTTAGACACATTAGTATCTTTGATCTTTACCTGATGATACCCTGATTGTAGATCAATCTTTGAGAAAACCTTTGCACCCTGTAATTGATCAAATAAATCATCAATGTGAGGGAGTGGGTACTTGTTGCGTATAATGACTTTATTTAGCTCCCGATAATCAATGCATAGCCTCAAAGTTCCATCCTTCTTTTTAACAAACAATATCGGTGCTCCATATAGTGATACATTAGGTCTGATGAAACCCTTATATACCAATTCTTGTAATTGAGTCTTTAATTCTTTTAACTCTGAGGGGGCCATTTTGTATGGTGCTTTGGAGATAAAAGTTATGCCTGGAACCAAATCAATACCAAAATCAATCTCTCTATCTGGTGGTAAGCTTGGAAGATCTTCAGGAAATACATCTGAAAAATCTCTTACCACCGGAATATCTTTTAATGTAGCCCCATTAACTCTGGTATCAATAATATGTGCCAAATAGGCTGGACATTATTTTTTTAGCAACCGTTTAACTGTCATAGCAGATATAACACAGGATGAAAGACTCGTCGCTCTCCACAAAAAATAATATCATGCTCTCTATGTCTTTTGAATATAACCTCTTTTCGAAAACAGTCTACAGTAGCAATATGTGCCAAATAGGCTGGACATCATTTTGTGAGCAACCGTTTAGTTGTCATAGCATATATAACACAGGATGGAAGACTCATTACTCTCCACAAACAATAATATCATGCTCTCTATATCTTTTGAATATAACATTCTTTCAAAAATAGTCTACAGTAGCATGGTGATTAGCTAACCAGTCCATCCCAAGTATTGCATCAAAATCATGTATATCAAGAGGAATTAAATCTGCTACCATTTCACTACTACCTACTTTAATAACACAACCCCAAAATACATTCTCAGCCAATAATAATTCTCCAACACTCTATCCGCATGCACAGTAAAGATATAGGAAATAAAAGAATGCGTAGAGCTCGGATCAATTAAAATATGGGCCTCTCGGCCAAAAATAGTCAGCATACCTGTAACAACATCAGAGGTAGCTTGTACCTCTTGCTGAGTCAAAGTAAATACACATGCCTGGCTACGAGATCAATCTAGCTGACCCCTTTGTGGATCTCTGACACGTCCAGAATATAGGAGTTATTCCCAAGTGCAGGATTGTCGAAGTAATAAATAACCCGATGAGAACGGGGTCGATCCACCACGAAGTAGAATTAAAATTACAAATTATAAACACTTTAAAGATAATTAATGCAGTATAAGATGTTTGCAAATATTATTTCAATTAACCAATTCAAATAAAAAGTTAAGGTTAAGGGGATTCACTCTTGGCATAAGAAGTAAGAATATATTTAACTTTTTTTTTATAACTTAATTGGAATCCTCACATAAAGGAGGTTCCAACCGAAAAATATAGCAATTAAAGTTCACCATCATTTATATATTTATTAGTATTTATTTCTTTCAATTATTATACACCAAATCTTATGTATACACCAAAGATTGGCATATTTCAACCGAAAAATATGCCAATCTTTATATTTGTCTACAATAAATCAAGATTTCCACTTTACAAGAAAGGTTATATACACCAAATCTTGTAAATGGTTTCAAGAATTTATTGTGACAAGTATTAAGTTTGTCAATAATAAATCAAGAATCACCACTTTAGAAGAAAGGGTATTAATTCTACAAACAAAATAAATACATCATATATAAATTTGCATAACTTAAAAATGAAGCATTAAATTCATGAATAAATATTAAACATATCTTATTACCTGGACAAGAGCTTTACCCTTTCACCTTAACTTAAAGAAAATTATTTGGACATAATAAAACTAAAGAAAAAGAAAAGAAATGGAAGAAGAAATAACATGATTTAATAGTAAACAAGAGAAACAAATTTACAAAGAAATGGATACAAAGGACAAGTATTTTGAACTAAATTCTAACTTTCTAATTACATCCTTTAGGCATAAACAAGCCACCTATTTATAGAAAAATATGGATAAATCGAGACAAATTTAGAGGGAACGACTTGGTTGATGAAAGTCAAGAATGGTGGCAAAATAATTTGCATTGATTATCACTAGGGCACCCACTTGATTATCCAATTTAGAATTGATATGATCGGAATTAGCTGTCCCTCAAAACATCAAAGTTGTAGATAAGTCTCTAATCTTTTCAAATTGAGTGATCTCATACGTATTAGATACGTATTTCTATAGTTATGGGCAAATACTAATAACTGTTCAAACTGGGCCTGTACTGCAGATTAGTTCTATTTTAGGCCATTTTTCACCCTCTAAACACTCGAATTTCAAATGCTTTATGAAATACAATATGTTAGCCCATTGAATCAGCTCTTCACAGAATTAAGAATCACCTCAATTAGATCTTTAGGTAGAAAGTTATGCCTATTTTACCGACCCTACCATAAAATAGTTAAAAGATAATTAAGTACAATATTGTAAACATACTTAAGTTAAGAAAATTAAATACACTAGTAATACAAAACAATCATGTAAAACTCTTATTAAATGTGTAATTTCAAGTGTTCATCGCACCCCCCAACTGGCTTATTGTTAGTCCCTAACAATTCGAGCATAAATAAAATTTGAACACTAACTAAGTATTTCAAACAAAACGTCAATTTACAATCACAATCGCTATAAAAGTTATTTCAATCATAACTTCCAAATATATATATTTTTTTTTGTGTATGAATTAAGCTAAAGCCTTCTTACCACAAACCACAACATATATAGTCTTAAAATTTTTCCAAGTAAAAGCCTCAACTCCATATCCTTACAGGTGAATAACTTGTTTAATCGCTTAGGATTTCACTCATGGAGTTGGAAAACAGATAATCGCTCAAGAAAAAGTTACATTTAAGAACAGATAGACAAACTAACATTGATCCAAAGATAGAAAAATTAAATATTTAGAGTTAAACCATTATTGTCAAATGCTAGCTTCAAGACTTTAATTATTTAATGCGAATCTTACGAATATAGAATTCGGTGATAAGATTGTTTTCTAATGACTTTAGTCTTCTAAAATTGAATGAAGACTTTATTGAACTGAATTGACTTCTTTTCTTTCTTTCTTTTTTTTTTATAATTTTTTTACTCATTTTTTTTTCTTTTTTGAAAGACATAAGGAATCATTACAAAATAAGAGTAATTTATCACCATAATACTTTTCCAAATTTTTTTTTTATCCTTCAGCTAAGCAACCAAATCATTCCTCATCCCAAATAATGTTATTCCAAATAAAAATTAACCATTTCAAAATATCAATGAAAGTTCGTAAGCTGTTATCTCAAACCTCTCCACTCACTCACAAAAGATATGTGAGTTTAGAAAATAATATGTATACTTAAACATGAAAATTCTTTTGGCTATATATATTGAATCATCCATCTTACCACAAGGCTTAGTATTGTTCTCAAGAAATAATTTCAGAAGTTATTCTTTAGTAACCTAGATAGAAAAAGTGATTTAAACTAAACAATTTTGAAATCATATATCGATAGCAAAGCAAATTTATTTACGCAAGAGTTACCAAGAACTTAAGCAACAAACATTTATACATAAAATGTATTAAAAATAAACCAATTAGAATGTGTTTCAAAGTTTATAATGTACTCTTTACTCTGCCATTCTAAGCTAGAATGCGTCTCAAGAATACATAAATGAACATTTTACTCGTGCCATTCATGATAATAATAATTTTTTTTTTTTTGTAAACAAGGTGATAACAATAATATCAACTATCTTCCCCCCCACCCCCCCCCCCCCCAAAATTGAGACATTGTCCTCAATGTCAAAATATAAAAAGAGTAAAGTATAGAAGATATCACCTGAAACATCTTTTATTGAAAATTAAACCTGCAACAAAATAAAACAAGCCACACAAAAAGCTTAAAAATACATAGAAATAGATAGGCTACAGATGAAGCGTCAAATCTATCTTGTGTTTCTTTTCACTGTTATCAGTATACCAATCTATCTGACTCATTGTTGGATCAGATAAAGGTGTAAAATCTTGTAGTTCATCGAGTAACTGATCAACAGTTGAAGCAGAAATGAGGATCTGTCGTGCTGCAGATGAGACAAATTATTTTTCCACCTCATAGTCAAGAAAAGATAACAACCCATTATAAAAACCATCAACGTTTAACAAACCAATTGGTTTTTTATGGATTTGCAATTGTGCCCATGAGACAATTTGAAAATTTTCCTCCAATGTTTCGAAACCTCCAGGTAGAGCTATGAAGGCATCAGCATTACGAAGCATAAAAGAAATTCGTTCATGCATTGATGATACCTGCAACTCATCCCCAATTATTTTTCCTACAATGTCTCCAACAGTTAAAGCTTTTGGTATGATACCCAAAACTCGACTGCCATTATTTTGTGCAGCAATTGCCACACGTCCCATTAATCCAAGACTACCTCCTTCATATACTAAATGAATATTTCACTCAGCTAACATCTTACCAAGGGTTTCTGCTGCTTCTATAAACTCACTAGTTTTTTCAGGGCTGGATCTACAAAAGACATAAATTTTTGTGAATTTACGAGTTGATGATCTTTCCATGATTACACTCACCCTCTCTCTTGAATGATTTTGAGTTTGTACAAAGATGTAGAAATAATGCAATGTATTTATAGAGCCAAAAGGTATTGCAAAGTTAAATCACATAACTGTTGGCTTGAAATACAAGATTCAACACATTTTTACCAATTTTCAATTTGTTAGCTGGAAAAGTCACATGGGTTGTCGGCTTAAAATGCAAAATTTTCAAAAAGAATTATAGGTGATTGATTATTGAAAAGACATTTGAGTTTGAAATGAAACATTTAAAAACAACAGCTATAGTAAATATATACAAGTAGTTGTGATTGTGGCTCACATCTTCCTCTAGTTTTACGTCTAGTAACGGCTTAAACGCCCTCCATGGGTCGGGGATAGGCTTCCCATCCAATTTTCTTATAAATTGGCAAACAGGGTCTTTTAAAAAAGATTCTCGAGACTGTATCGCTCATGTTTTTTTAGGAATATATCCCATAATTCATGAATTGTAATATGCACATATCCACTAGGATGCGTCTCAAGAGTCGATAAGATATTATCTAAAGACTTCTTACTCAAACCATCCTTAATGAATCTAATTTTATCTTTACGATTTACAGACACCATTCCTAAAGTGCGACAACGTGTGTTGCAAGTTTTGCGTGCACACTTGTAACAAACATTTAATCGTTTTGCTCTTCATTTTTTTGAAAAAGAGCTTTTACCTAAGCCAGGCATGTAAGAAATTAATGAGTCTGAAATTCACCTGTCAATCTAACTTTGGCTTCAATTAACCAACTTAAATCAACAGGTATATTCATAATCATTAATAACCTTAATCTTTCACATCTTGCTTGGTAAATTTTCTTCAAGGAATTTTGAGGCAATGAGGGAAAACGCTTTTTCAAATTTTTTAGAATGTCATCCATTTTTTTTTTTTAGAAAAGGGGGAAGAAGAGAAGATATCAGTAATTATGAAAAACTGACAAAACCGATTTGAAATATCACGGAGTACCATTATCCGCCACTTAACCAGGGTGCAAAACAAAACTACTAAATTAACCTGTAAGTAAAAAAAAATGTTAGAAGAAGAATAAATATATATAAATATGTAAATATATAAAACAAAGATTAATTGGTCTCGTAACAAGGATCCGACAAGAACGTAAATTCTTCATGAAAAGCTTGGTTTTCTAGAAACGGCTTGAGTCTTTGCCCATTTACCTTAAACACATTCTCATTTCTAGGATTTTCAATGTCAATTGTTCCATAAGGGTACACATGTTTCATAATAAAAGGGCCACTCCATCTTGATCTTAATTTTCCAGGGAATATGTGAAGTCGAGAATTATAAAGCAAAACCTTCTGACTAGTGTCAAATGTTTTTCTCTGAAATTTTTTATCATGAAAGGCTTTAATTTTAGCTTTATGAATTTTTGAATTCTCATATGCATCATTTCTCAATTCTTCAAGTTCATTTATTTGTAATTTACGTATGTGTCCAGCAGAATCAAGATTTTCATTGAAAGTTTTAATAGCCTAGTAGGCTTTATGCTCAAGTTCCACAGGTAAGTGACAAGATTTTCCATAAACTATCTTATAGAGAGACATACCCAATGAAGTTTTAAAAGCAATTCTATAAGCCCACAGTGCATCATTTAGTCTTAAAGATCAATCTTTGCGATTTGGGTTTACAGTTTTTTCTAAAATTTGTTTTATCTCCCTATTTGCTAATTCATCTTGTCCACTTGTTTGAGGATGATAAGGGGTGGAAACTTTATGAGTAATACTATATTTTTTTACTAATGTTTCAAATGGTCTATTAAAAAAATGCTTACCCCCATCACTTATAATGGCTCGAAGGATTCCAAATCGACTTAAGATATTTTCTTTCAAAAATTTCATGACTATTTTATGGTCATTATTTTGACATGGAATAGCCTCAATCCATTTTGAGACATAATCTACTGCAACTAAGATATACGTAAATCCAAATGATAACGAAAATGGTCCCATGAAATCTATCCCTCAACAATCAAAGATTTCAATAACAAGAATGGGCATCATGTTTCGTTTTGAAATTGATCCCAACTTTTAACAATTTTCACAAGTTATACAAAATGCATGTGTATCTTTAAATAAAGTGAGCCAATAAAATTCACACTGCAAGATTTTTGTAGTTGTTTTCTTTGATGAGAAATGTCCCCTATATGCTTCAGAATGACAAAATTCAATAACTTTATTTACCTCATTGTCGGGCATGCATCTTCAAAATATTTGATCATGACAATATTTGAAGAGATAAGGATCATCCCAATAAAACTTTCTCACCTCAGTTAAAAATTTTCTTTTGTCTTGAACATTCTATTGAGGTAGCATTTCTCCTGTTACAAGAAAATTAACAATATTAGCATATCAAGGCATTGTAACAGTAGAAAATAAAAATTCATTTGGAAAACAATCATTAATAGGTGTTATTTCTGTTGATGAATCTTGTGTGAGTCTTGATAAGTGATCTGCAACAACATTCTCAGCTCCCTTCTTATCCTTTATAGTGATAATAAATTCTTGAAGCAATAGAATCCATCGAATCAGCCTTGGTTTTGCATCCTGTTTAAACATTAAGTACCTTACAGCAGCATGGTCAGTAAATACAATAGTTGAAGAACCAATTAAGTAAGAACGAAATTTGTCTAATGCAAATATTACAGCAAGTAGTTCTTTTTCAGTTGTTGTGTAATTCATTTGTGCACTGTTTAAAGTTTTACTTGCGTAATAAATTACATAGGATTTACCTTTCTTTCTTTGTCCCAATACAACACCAACAACGTAGTCACTAGCATCACACATGAGCTCAAAAGGTAAAAATCAGTCAGGAGATTGTATGATATGAGCAGATGTTAAGAGGCCAATTAATTTTTCAAACAAATTTTGACACTTTTAAGTCCACTTAAATGATACATTTTTTGCTAAAAGGTTACAAAAAGGTTTAGATATAGCACTAAAGTTTTTTATGAATCTCTTATAAAATCCAGCATGTCCTAAAAAGGATCGAACTTCTCTGACTGTTTTTAGTGGAGGCAAATGTGTAATGAGTTTGACTTTTGCCTTATCCACTTCAATTCCTTTAGAAGATACTATATATCCTAAAATAATTTCAGAAGTAACCATGTAATGACATTTTTCCCAATTCAATACAAGACTTTTTTCTTCACATCTTTTTAAAACCTTTTCTAAGTTTTCAAGACAATTATCAAAAGAATTTCCAAACACAGTTAAATCATCCATGAAAACTTCTAAATAATGCTCAATCATGTCACTAAAAATGTTTAACGTACATCTCTGAAATGTTGCTGGGGCATTACAAAGTCCAAAGGGCATTCTTCTAAAAGCAAATGTTTCAAAAGGGCATGTGAATGTAGTCTTTTCTTGGTCCTCTAGTGCTATGGAAATTTGATAATAGTCAGAGTAACCATCTAACAAGTAATAGTAGGGATGTCCTGCTACTCTTTCTATAATTTGATCAAAGAATGGTAAAGGAAAATAGTCTTTTCTAGTGGCCGAGTTCAACTTTCTATAATATATGCACATCCTCCAACTAGATGAGACTCGAGATGGTATTAACTCACATTTTTCATTTTCAATGACTGTGATTCCAGATATTTTTGGTACTACTCGAGTAGGACTTACCCACTTACTATCTGAGATAGGATAGATGATTCCTGCTTCAAGTAATTTGAGAACTTCAGCTCTCACTACCTCTTTCATATGTGGATTTAATCTCCTTTGAGATTGTTGGGAAGTTTTGGCATTATCCTCTAGGTGTATGCTATGTATGCAAATTAGAGGATTAATATCATTTATGTCTTTTAAAGTCCACCCAATTGTATTTTTATGCATTTTCAATAATTCAATCAACTTATCTTCTTATTCACTTGTGCCCGTAGAAGAGATTACCACCGGGTAAATTTGTTTCTCTCCAAAAAATGCATATTTCAGTCCTTCAGGCAAAGGTTTTAACTCTAACTTTGAAATTTTGTTTTGCTTATCCTCATTTTCTCTCAATTCTTCAAACTTTAGTTTCCATCCTTTATTTTCAATCACCTGTGCACAATCAAGTAAAGAACATATATCAGAGATTTCAGGATCTAATTGTATATTTAACTCAAATGAATTTATTAAACACATTTTTAAGGGATCGGTAGAACTCTCTTTTTGAATATGATCCTCTACAATCGTTTCAATCATGTCGCCTTCTTCACTTTCATCCTCCCTTTCATATGGTTGCTTACACATATTGAAAACATTGAGTTTAAGTGTCATGTTTCCAAATAAAAGCTTCATTACTCCATTTCTGCAATTAATCAAAGCGTTAGAAGTTGCTAAAAATGGACGACCTAAAATAACAGGTATCGGATTACATCATTTGACAGGTTCTGTGTCCAAGACAATAAAATTCACAGGATATATGAATTTATCAACTTGAACTAAAACATCTTCCACTGTCCCTCTTAGTACTTTTATTGATCTATCGGCAAGTAAAAGAGTTACAGATGTTGATTTTAACTCCCCGAGATTGAGCTGCTAATAAACTGAATACGGCAATAAATTCACACTAGCACCAAGATCAAGTAAGGTTTGTTCAATTTTATGACTTCCAATAATACATGAAATTGTAGGACAACCAGGGTCTTTATATTTCAAAGAATTATTGTTCTGAAGAATGGCACTTACTTGTTCAGCTAAAAATGCTTTCTTTTTCACATTCAGTTTTCACTTTACTGTACATAAATCTTTCAAAAATTTTGCATAAAAAGGAACCTGTTTAATAGCATCCAGTAAAGGAATATTAACTTTTACCTGTTTGAAGATTTCAAAAATTTCAGGATTGTGATTCATCTTCTTAGTATTACGTAATGCATGGGGAAATAGAGATAGAGGTAAGGGTTTGGTGTTTTCTTCATTAGATGTAGGTTCAACACTTTCTTTACCTTTAGAGATTGATTCATCACTCTCATGAGGTTCAGGAATTTCTTTTTCAACAATTTTACCACTCCGAAGAGTGATAACTGCTTTAACTTGATCGATGTGTTGGCTTCCTGAACTACATGCATTTGAGTTATGTTGTCCTTTAGGGTTTGGCTGTGGTTGAGAAGGAAATTTTCCTTTCTCATAAATGTTCAGTGCAGATGCAAATTTAGTAAGAGTATCTTTCAAATCAGCAAATGTTTAAGCATTTTGAGAATTAACTGACTCTTGTTTTTCAATGAATGTATGTAAGGTTTCTTCAAGATTTTTCCTAGGAGGTGGGACATATGGTGCATAACCTTGATGATTTTGAAAGTTTTGGTGTGGTTGGAAAGGTGGTTGTAAAGTCTGTGCTTGAGTGTCATTCCTCCAACTAAAATTCGGGTGATTTTGCCATCCAGGATTATAGTTTTGTAAATATGGATTATTGTTTGATTGCTTGAACGTGTTTAGAACATTGGCTTGTTCATGGAGACATTCCTTAAATGCAGGTCAAGTTGGGTAATCATTGGTAGAGTGATTATGGGTTTCACAAATGTGACATACAATTTCTTGAACAAATTTTATTTAACCACTCTTTTTCATTTCTAAGGTTTCGACTTTTCTAGCAAGGGATGCTAATTTGGCTTGAAGGTCATTGTCTTCCTTAAGATGATAAATACCTCCACTAGATGTAGTGGTTTGATTTTTGCTAGGTGCCTCACAGGTACCAGTAGTGTCCCAATTTTGAGCATTTTCTACTAGTAAGTCAAGATAGTTTATTACCTCTTCTGGGTCTTTTTCCTCAAATGTTCCATTACACATTATTTCTACCATTTGCCTAACTTGGGGTGTTAAGCCCTCATAGAAATTTGAGATTACTCTCCATGTTTCAAAACCATGATGGGGACAGGTATTAAGTAATTCTTTATACCTTTCCCAACATTGGTAAAGGGTCTCTCCTGGTTTTTGGACAAAAGTGGTGATTTGTCTTTTGAAAGAATTTGTTCTATGGGAAGGAAAAAACTTTTTCAGAAATTGTTGTTGCATCTCATTCTATAAAGAAATGGATCCTGACCTAAGGTTTTGTAGCCATGTTTTAGCTTTATCTTTTAAAGAAAAAGGGAAAAGCTTAAGTCGAATTGTTTTCATGCTACAATTTTGATCATTATACGTGTTACACACTTCTTCAAATTCTCTTAGATAAGGGTTCTCTGCATCTAAGCCATGAAAAGTGGGTAAAAGTTGGATAATGCCTAGCTTAAAATTAAAATGCGTTGCATCCGGAGGAAAAATTTAGCAAGATGGTGCACCGGTTCGTGTAGGATTCATGTAGTCTCTAAGTGTCCTAGGTCGATTATGCTCATTATGTTGAGATTGATTGTCCCCTGGGTCTATGAGTCCCTCAATTTGATTTTCGCTCATGGTGTTAATTAGTAAAGAATGAGAAGATGAAGGAGAATTTAACAAACTATCAAATGAAAATTTGAAATTACCTTTCACCAAACGATAAGAATTAGGATCTCGAAACCAACCGCTCATAAAAGAAATAAAATACAATACAATAACAATAAATAATACAAATAAGAGAAAAACAAATATTAAACACAAGTAAATAAAATAGGAAAACGAAAAGCAAAATAAAGATAAATAATTAGAAGTTAGATTAGTAATGTTAGATTATATAATAAACAAAATAATAAATAAAGCACGTTAGAAGGCTCAGCCTTCCATGAAAATAAAAAGTGAAAATAAAAAAAACAGAATAATAAATAAAATAAAGCACGTTAGGAGGCTCGGCCTTCTATGAAAATAAAAAGCGAATAATAAATAAAGAGTAGGAGGCTAAGCCTTCCATAAAAATAAAAGGCAAAAATAATAAATAAACTAAAACAAGTTAGGAGGCTTAGCCTTCCATGAAAATATATTTAACGAAAATAAAAAGCAAATAATAAATAAAGTAAAGCACGTTAGGAGGCTTAGCCTTCCATGAAAATAAAATAAACAAACAAACAACAACAAAACAAAATAGTAATTTTACCTCCCAGGCAACAGCGCCAAAAACTTGACACGTCCAGAATATAGGAGTTATTCCCAAGTGTAGGATTGTCGAAGTAATAAAGAACCCAATGACAACGGGGTCGATCCACAGGGAAGTAGAATTAAAATTACAAATTATAAACACTTTAAAGATAATTAATGCAGTATAAGATGTTTGCAAATATTATTTCAATTAACCAATTCAAATAAAAAGCTAAGGTTAAGGGGATTCACTCTTGGCATAAGAAGTAAGAATATATTTAACTTTATTTTTTTATAACTCAATTGGAATCCTCACACAAAGGAGGTTCCAACCGGAAAATATAGCAATTAAAGTTCATCATCATTTATATATTTATTAGTATTTATTTCTTTCAATTATTATACACCAAATCTTATAAATGGGTTCAAGTATTTATTATGCCAATCTTTATATTTGTCTACAATAAATCAAGACTCTCACTTTACAAGAAAGGTTATATACACCAAATCTTGTAAATAGTTTCAAGAATTTATTGTGCCAAGTATTAAGTTTGTCAATAATAAATCAAGAATCACTACTTTAGAAGAAAGGGTATTAATTTTTACAAACAAAATAAATACATCATATATAAATTTGTATAACTTAAAAATGAAGCATTAAATTCATGAATAAATATTAAACATATCTTATTACCTTGCCAAGAGCTTCACCCTTTCACCTTAGCTTAAAGAAAATTATTTGAACATAATAAAACTAAAGAAATGGAAGAAGAAATAACATGATTTAATAGTAAACAAGAGAAACAAATTTACAAAGAAATGGATATAAAGGACAAGTATTTTGAACTAAATTCTAACTTTCTAATTACATCCTTTAGGCATAAACAAGCCACCTATTTATAAAAAAATATGGATAAATCGAGACAAATTTGGAGGGAACCACTTGGTTGATGAAAGTCAAGAATGGTGGCAAAATAATTTGTATTGATTATTACTAGGGCACCCATTTGATTATCCAATTAGGAATTGATGTGATCTGAATTAGCTGTCCCTAAAAACATCAAAGTTGTAGATAAGTCTCTTATCATTTTAAATTGAGTGATTTCATACGTATTAGATACGTATTTCTATAGTTATGGGCCAAATACTGATGACTGTTCAAACTGGGCCTCTACTATAGATTAGTTCTGTTTTAGGCCATTTTTTACCCTCTAAACACTCGAATTTCAAATGCTTTGTGAAATACAATATGTTAGTCCATTGAGTCAGATCTTTATAGGATTAAGAATCACCTTAATTGGATCTTTAGGTAGAAAGTTATGCCCATTTTACCGACCCTGTCACAAAATAGTTAAAAGATAATTAAGTACAATATTGTAAAAGATACTTAAGTTAAGAAAATTAAATACACTAGTAATACAAAACAATCATGTAAAACTCTTATTAAATGTGTAATTTCAAGTGTTCATCAATCTCTACTAGCTTCTAAAGCTCTAAGTTGTACACCAGTACTAGAGATAAGCTCTCATATATGAGATCCTTCATGTCTTTGAATATTGCCATTGCCACCTTGAAAACCCTGAGAAGCTGTACTCTGTACTAAGCTGCTACTCCAAAAAAGATGAAGGCAATCTCTTCTCAAATTTTCAGCTTGTCCGCAATGGTAGCAACCTCTAAAACCTCTCAGACACTGTCCCTCATGACTCCTCCCACAAATGGAACACTGAGGGTACATTCTCATGCTAGCACTACTACTTAACTGGCTACCACCTCGGGGCCTCTGACTCCCTATGTTGCTTCCAGCAGATGAAGCCATAAAACTTTAACTAGAACTCTATCTCTGTCCTCCTGATAGCACAGGGCTCTGACCATACTGTTGTTTACCAGAATACACTGTATGGGATGTCTCTCCTCCAGGTGCTCTACTACTACTTGATCCACCAACTGACCAACCATAGTCTGGTCTCTGCTTGAATGACTAGGATCTGCCTTTCTCTACTAGGCTTCTCTCAACTCTCATTGCAGCCCCTACTAACTCACTAAAATCACTGTGCCCCATAGCTGTAATTGCTATCCTAAATTGCCTCTAAGGCCTTGTTCAAATCTCTTACATTTATCTGTCTCATTCTATATTGCATATGAAGTGAATCTCAATAACTCTATAAAATTATTCTCGTACTCCTCCACGGCCATTAATCCTTGTTCTAGCTCAAAGAACTTACTAGCCTGGATATCTTGGTAAACCATAGGAAAGAATTTAACATTAAATTCTTTACAAAAATCAGCCCAACTAATCATCCCTCCATATCTACATGATACTGATCTCTACTAATGGTATGCCTCACCCTCAAGTAAAACTGTAGCAAAGAAAACCCTCTCATCATCAGCACATCTCATAACATTAAATATCCATTCTACTCTGGTCAGCCATAACTTTGCATCAGCTGACTCTGTAGTGCCTGAAAAATTCTTTGCCCCAAACTATGAACACGCTCTATTGTGTTCTCTGTTCTGGGTTGTCCCTATGTTTGTCTCTCCACTGCAACTATAACTAACTTAGCCAGTCTATCTATGGATTGCTCTAAAGCAAGTCTATCAGGCTATCCCTGTGTAGGCTGTATCACAGGTCGTGGCACTGGCTGAGGGTGTATCTCCTCTATAATAGGAATAGGTTGGGTTTGAGGTATGGGTACAGGGGGAACTGACTCAGCTATTTCCTCTCTAATAGATTCCTCCCTTCTATTTAGTATAGAGGGAGCTCCCAGTTCAGCCACAAATTTCGTGCGAGGTCGGCCACGTGGACACATGATGAGAATCTATAAAATGCAACAAATCATTAATGACATCTCTAACATGCATGTATCATGTATTAGTCTACAGAATCTAAAACCGTGCTCTGATACCAAACTGACGAAACCCGACCCGAGCCCTCCTCAAAAATCGAGGCAAATCCTGTGATGACGTGAGACTAACATACTATTTACTCATACATATGATACAATGAGGCTAGCTGCCTCAACAAAAGGTGTACACGTGTATTTCAATATATAAAGAGATATACAAATACACAAACTAAGACACTTATGCAACTATGCGTGTCGTGGGCCAACCTCAAAATGTGATGACGGTATCACACTGCACGAATTCCTGTGACAACTTGGGAAAAATAGAAAAAAGGGTAAACTTGTGGCTCAGTGAGTGGACATGTATTGTCACGTATAAATCTGTAAGATAAAATAATCATGAAACTGTATATTGAATAGTCAATAAACTTGTACTGAAAGTATGAGCTGTCATAAAATTTGTGCTAAAACTAAAATTATAACATAATAGTGAAAATTTGAAAGTCTGAAAGTGTAAACTACCATAAAATCTATTATCAAACTGAATATATGTAACATAGCTCTGGAAACATATACTACATATACATTAAAAACCACACCAAATTTGTACTCGGGGAAAAACTAGTCTAACTTGGCGGAGTAACTCATGCACAGGCAAAGCGGAGGATCTAAGCTAGTCTAACCCGGTGGAATGTTACATTGCTCAAGTAAATCAAACTAAACTGGTCTAACGCATGCACAAAGCAACTCACTAAAGGGAAGGGTATGCATGTGGTGGTTCAAAAACTACTATTATATAATATCATGAAAACATAATTGTTCTAAAATAAATATTTTTGTCCTGAACGTAATCATAAACTATATTATAATAAATTCTAAAATATTTTTGAATATACTAAATAGTATAAATATTTATCTGTCTAAAATAAATCATGACTAAATTTGATAACGCGTAATTTAATCATAAACAGCTGTATTAAAAATATATAAAATATATATAGTTATTCACTCATAAAAATGTGCTAATCCTAAGCAGGGTTTGAATTCTGAAATCTACCCACTATCGGCACACCTCCTATATTATAGGATGTAAAAATACATCATTAGTACCGATATATATTGTAAATGTTAAAATATAAATATTCTAATATCATAAAATTATTATCGGCTAAATCACTGAGTATAAATCTAACTACCCAAATTAATTTTCTAAAATTTCTTATTTATTTATTTTTTTTCTATTTCTCTTGATTGCTCTTTTTTCTTCTTTTCTTTTTTTTCTCTCTTTTTTTTCTTCTTCTTCTTCTTTCTTCTCAGTTTCTTTTTCTTTCTTTCTCTTCTTTTTTTCTTTTCTTTTCTTTGTCTCTTTTCTTTCCCTCAATTTTTCTTCTTCTTTCTCTATTTCAGCTTTTGCTTCGTTTCTTCTTCTGTTTCACTTGCTTCTTCTTAAACGAAGAAAACAAAACAAAACAATTATATATATTTATAAAATGACCACCGCTTGCTCTTTTTCCTTTTTTGTTTTTATCAAATTATTTATTCTACCACCAACTTATTTATTTTGCATATACATGTATTACAATGAGAGTAAACAAATAAAAATTATGCCAAAGTTAAGAAATCGTGTTCGTAATAATGGTGGTGGAAGCACAGGAACTATGACAAATTTGCGTTGTCGGGAAGACGTAGCAAAATCTCTCCTGAATCTTGATGTAAATTCTGCATATTTTGATCCCAAATCTTGTTCCACGAGGTAGAATCCTTTTCCTGATGTTGATCCGAATGAGAAGCTCTGCCGAGGAGATAATCAATATAGAATGAATGGGGGAAGCACTGGAGTTGAACGATCTCACTGTTCATGCTTGGGAAGCTTCTGGAAAAGGGCAAGATATTCACGTCCAAGCTGCTCCGTCACAGGCTGAATTTCTGTATAGGCAGGATAAGATCAAGAAGGAGAAGATTATGTCACGTACTAAAGAGAAGATTACCAAAAGGTATGGCAATACAGAAACTAAAGTAGAGATGCCAAGGGAGCTTCTCTTGGGGCATAGTGAACAGTAGGTTGAATACACAAAAACTTAATGCGATATTTCTATATCTTAAATTAAGTGCAAGTATACACTATCGTATGCAAATAATAAAGAGACTAAATAAGTCGGATGTCAAAGCCACAGAGATAATTTTTTCTTTTTAACCAATTACTAAAATGATATCTTCCTAATAATTATTCAGATAAATATCTAAGAATGAATGTAAAAAATATAAAAGTAAAAATACAATGTAAACAAATTTAAGTGATAGCAATATAGAAAACCTATGATTAATATTATCCCTCAATATGCTTTCTAATGATTAATCTCTAATATTTAAATCCCTTAGTCTTTGTTATTGATTAAAACACTAAAGTATTCACAAGTCTCTTCCAAGATCATGCAAGTATACCTTAATTTACCAAATACCTATATTCCTATGGTACTTGTAATAAATTAAGATTCATTAAGATTAAGTCTTATTGATCATACATACCAGTTAGGTATATTCCTATCCTAAATTGAAACTTGCATATGCAACATTGAATGTTATTCTACAATCATGCATCAAATTACTTAGGTCTAAATATTATAATTCCTCTTCCGAGTTTATCAATAATATTACCAACTCATTCACCATATATTGGCCAGATATATTGAAGCATTAAAATCAAGTAATTTGAATATCAAAGAACTAAATTTATTAAATATTCAAAAGATATGGCAATTAAGCACACATATTGAGTTCAAGTATTAATCATAGAAAATAAGTTTAGCTCATGGCTACAAGAGAACGGCAATAAAAATAATAATAAATTATGATATAATTAATAGCAAACCGATATAGACGTCGAATTGCTCTTAATTGCGCTGCCTAAGATACTCTTGATACCGAATAACGCCTTGAATATCTCATTAAAGTTGCTTCAATTAAACTCCTATTACTCTCCAAGACTCATGCTCTGTATTTTTTGTGTTCTTGAATTGCTCTAGGTTTATCTTCGATTCTTCTTGAAGGGTGGGAACGAGTGGCTTTTTATAGGGATTAATATAAGCTTAAAAATCTCAATTCCCATCGGACTAGGACTCGCAATACCGCTGGGGCGCTATGCAGTTGTCGGTGAGGCGACACTTAAAAAAAGCTTCACCGCTGAAGCGGTGGGTTTATGGCGTTAGGGCGCTGTCCCGTCGCTGGCGCGATGAAGGTCTGGCGTTGGGGCGCCAGATGCGACTTAAACAGGTCATTTTTCTTATTTCGATCACTATTCCAGAGCTGGGGCGATAATCCTCTTGGCGCTGGAGCGATGGACACATACTTTGAAAACTTTGCATTTTAGTCCCTGTTTTCGCTCCTTTTGCATTCTTTCTTTAAATTTTATTCAAGTCCCTATAAATAACGATAAAACACATAAATAGCCATCTATTCTCATAAAATAATAAAATATCAAAATAAAAACATGAAAAAATACATGATAATTTTACCCTTATCAAATACATTTGGAGATAATCTCTCTGCTAAAAGGCCATTGTGATAGAATAATGTGATTTTGGGAAATGTTGACTCATGATTACAGTTAGAATAATTTTAGGCAAAACACTTTGCGAACAAATTTTCATGCTCTTGTGATCTTTTCCCATTTTCGTGCTCTCTTTTTATTGTATAGATACAATTCCTCTACACATTCAACTAAATTGAGGTTATTTGAAATACAACTAGTATTGTTGCTTAAAACCGCTGCTTATTATATGGTATCATTACTATAAACAAACTCAGAATGCTAATTATGAACATTTATGTCTTTTCCATCATGATTTATCCTAAAAGCTAAAGTGACGCAACTTCCTCTATAAATTAAAAATGATCACTTATTTAAATACATATTATGAGCTCTATTACAACGAAACTCTCCCTTATGTTTTATGAATCCTTAGATATATGTGGCTCATAGTCCAAAAAGAATAATGTGACCGAGTAACATAGAAGAAGATGGTTGAGGAATATGCACAAATCATACATACCATCACTGCATAATTCCAAAGGAGGAGCAGATAAAAGAATTTTATTCTAATGGGCAACATAATTCACTATATAATGAGCATATAAATATGTAGTACAATTTTTTGTAGTATATTATAAGTAGTGTAAAAGTCATATATTAACCAAATAGCACTATATGACAATGCTCATTATACAATAAACTATATAACCTATTAGATCATTTATATATATGTGTGTGTGTGTGTGTATATGTGTATCTATATATCAAAAGGCGAATGCAATGTAGCACTATTTTCATTCTATCATGTACTAGATATAACAATATTGTGGATTAAACCCTAATTCGCCAAAAAAAAAATTAAAATAATAAAAGTGGAATATAAAAACACATATACATAACTTATGGTAATTTATAGTTGTTCACTTTAAATCAAAGGCTATGCAATAGTCGCTGCAGTTTTTTTACATTTTTTTACTTTGATATAAAAAAGAGATACAATACTTGCTCTCACACCACTCTTTATAAAAGCACATAACGCCCTTAATAACCTATGCCTGCTAGGATACATATTTATAGAAATAAAATTGAATTACAGATATGTTTTTCCTAATAAGAGATGATATAAGTGTAACAACCATTCCAAAATATAACACCTTTAAGGAGAAAACTTATTGTCCTTATTTTCAAAAGATGTGCTGAAACACTACAAAAAATAGTGTCTTTTGCGACAGCTAAATAGCCGTCGCAAATGCGAGCGTCGTAAATTTTGCGACAGCTATTTAGCCATTGTAAAAGACCCTTTTGTGACAGCTACATAACCGTCGCAAAAGGGTTTACCAAGAAAAAAAACCTTTTGCGACAGCTATTTAGCCGTCGTAAAAGGGTCTATGCAAAGAAAAAAAATATAGCTACATACAACTATAATTTTTATTTTATTTTTTCCAAATATAAATTATAAAAAATTATTTATATTATAAAAATTATCATACAAAACTCTAAAAATAAGGAAACATAAAAAAATATGCCAAAAATAATGTTATTAATAATTATAAAATTACAAGATTTTTGGCATAGATCGAATTAGTAACAACCTCAAATCACAAAACTCAAATCACATGATCAAATTACTAATCCAAAATTCAAATCACATGATCAAATTACTAATCCAAAATTCAAATCACATGATTAAACTTAAAATATCAAATTAGTAACAACCTAAAAAATAATTGGACATTCCTCTATAAGTTTGAAAATCCAATCCGTTTTGCTGTCATGCCTTGATCAGTGAAGCATCATCTAGATTCCACACAATTTCTAATACAACAATTAAAACTTCATGCTTTTTAACAATATTTAGATTGTAAAAGACAGCCAATTCATCTAGGATCAGCATAGAATAAAAAGAGAAAAAAAAATCACCATATAAAAAATTTATGAAAAATAATAATTCATCAATGTGACAGAAAAGAGCACACACATATACAACTTTATGTAGTAAATGCTTGTTAATGCTAAGGCTTGCATATTTCAATTGGAAATTAAGAAATCACATCAGAGAAATTTTCCTGAGTAAAAGAAATAGTTCATAATATCATATTCAAGCTACACAAATTTAAAGCTTTAGAAACACTTTTTTACTAAAAAGAATAAAAATACTTTTAAAAAATAATACGCTCTAATTCAAGATTAGACAAAAAAAAAAAAAAAAGCAATGATCCAATAAAACCTGAGCAAGTGATTCGATAGTGAGAGCAATCAATGTAATCTAGTCAAGATTTGCACTAACTTCCCCCATCTGCAAACAGAAAAAGAATTGACTTATAAGCTGAAGTTAACTAATAAAATCGTTTATTAGCAGATAAATTAATGCAATCTAGTCAAGATTTATCACTAAAATAGGATGAAGTAAATTTTTAAGATGATGGTAGTTAACCTATATCTTGTAATAAAATGATGAAAGAAATGTAAAGATTTAGACTATGCTCAGTTCTTTGCCAGGACAAAGCCTGCTTCCTCTATGTTGAATCTTATTAGATGCTAGCTCTTTTCCAGATCAACATAGAAATGTAGAGATTTGGACTATGCTCGATTCTTTGCCAGGACAAAAATAGAATATTTTCAGACAAGTTGAAAGATGCTAAGTAAATATTAAGTCCAAAAACTAAAGGTGAATTTGTAAAAGGATATTCTGAAAAGGCACTCTCAAATCCTATAATTATAAATAGTCATTTTTTTGTCAAGAGAAAGTGAATTCCCCTAAAAGATGGCTTTGGGTGCAACAAACACTAAAAATGACTTTATCTATAAAAACAATTAAGAAACAATAAAGTAGAGTTACAGAAAATGATATACATGCTCCCCAAAATAACCCTTCCATTTGAACACTTCTTACTGCTTCCTCAAGTTTTTTCATATCAGTTTCATCATCCCATGGCTTCACATCCAACAGAACTGAAGACTTGCCGGTTGAGAAAGAAATACAACAACATTTAGCTCACAAATAACAAATATACCTCAAATAATAAGTCTTTTGTTAGTAAGAATTAATGACAGATCAATGAGAAGAAAAGTTGTTTACATTTTTTCTTCTTTCCAGCTGCCTTAACACCAGCTGCACATTCTTCAGCAGCCTTCTTTTCCTCTTTTATCTCTTCCCCAAAGAGATCAACATCATTATCATCATCTTTAGCAGTTGCAGCCTAAAAACCATGTTGCATTTAAATAATGTTAAAGACCCTTGACAAAGTCTCTGAAACCCAAGAGAGCAAAAAGCAGAATAAAGAAAAAAAATCATTTCAAGGTTCCAAATTGCCCAGCTCTTATAAATCTAAAACTCATAACCATCAACTTGTTACCTATGCAAGACCAAGATTCCACAATAAGTTCATGCAACAGCGGATGCAAAATATATGTTGACCAAGATATCAACAATTTAATGGCTCAAACTACATCGGTACTAAACAATAAACATAACACAGAGTTGACAGCAAGCTATGACTCCAAATATTCCTTATAAGCAATACCATCCATGTTATCAATTTACCATAAATCAAATGATTATGATCCCATAAAATTCTTCATTTATTAACTAAAGCATCTCCAAAAATGGAAATTGAGCTAATGGGATTTTAAACAAAGCTATAAAGATTAAGTTGCTGGTTTTGTGATTAACCAAATCCGTGCAATGAATAACCAAAGAAATTTTGATAATTATTCCCACCTATTTTTCAGGTTTCATACAACAGATATTGCCTTCAAATAGACATGCATTTTCAACATAAATTCCTATTTCACCGTACAAGCATCTTCCAAAAAATTGAGAAGATAAAAAAAAAACCATGTATGGAAATTGGTCCTTCATAACCTGAATCGACAATTCAAGTAAAGGGCTATTGGAAAAGTTTAACATAATAAGTACCCAGAACAAATCACGCAAACTTATTGCTCCCTACAATCTTACAATTGAATCGTAGAATTTTTGTAATGACCTAAAATTTCAAAGTTTACAAGAACCCAGCAATAATATTGAACATCGTAATTCTACATCAAAAGTTAGAAATTCAAATTTTAAATAACTATAATAATACGTTGAATTGTAAGAGAATATATGGCTTAAAGCACACATCACAAAATAATAAAAAGAAACCATACAATTAATACATACCTCAAAGTTGAAGTTAAACAAAAATCAAATTTACTAACCCATCATAATACAATAACACATGCGTAACTTATAAATTTAAAAACACAAAAGTATAAAGTAGAAATACAAATACAAATACAAATTCAAATTTTTATATTTATATACAGATACATATTTGACCAAAAATTAATTTTTGTAGTACATAACAGAAAATAGAAACATTAAAGTACGTACCGCGAACAAGAGAATTGAAACAATAGCCTGAACAATTTGCTGAAGAAGAACGCCTTTCACAACAGCTCCTTTTGAGACCAAATTCTTCTTGTCCTCATCTTTTCACGAATGCAATCTATAATTTTCAAGTTTATTAAAAGACCCAAGAAACACGTAAAATCCTGAATACAACTAATAAACTAATATAGGGATAAAAGTGCCCATCATGTTTTAACGATGATGTTTTAGTGCCATAATCCAAGGACTTAGTAACCCCTAGAATAGCATAGTTCAAGCGTAACGACCTCGTCTCAGCTTCCCCAAGTTGTTAATAGCAAAAATACCGCAGCAGCAGCTGTATTGGATCTTTGGGCAAACAATTTCTCTGCACTCTGGAACCATCAGGGAAACGAACTCCAATCCTGCAAAAGAGGTCCTTATTGCCCTTTGGTTCTTCAAAAAGCGGTAGATATGCAGGCATCTTAATGGTACATATATTTTCCATTGAAGCACCAAATAATTGTAGATCATCCACCTCGGTTTACTCTTTTATTTTCTGCTGATCAATCATACAACTTCCTCTTGGGCAGGACAGAATTGCAAGTTTGTGCCCACTATCCATGTACTGTACTAGGTCTTCTAAGAAGGACTCACAGTTCAATCACTCCATGCCACAAAAGCATCTTTTGGACTATAATAGGATCAACGACCAGTACTACCGAAACAACATCTAATTTATAAAATGTACGAACTTTCATGCCCTCAATCTCATCATTATACACCTGCCAAAATATAAAATTTACAGAAACCGTTTGAGAAATAATTTCATTTGCCCATAAATCCCAGTTAAGCATATGAGAACTAAACTCCCTTCTAGCTTGCAAATTCACCAATAGCCATTTATCTTAAGCAAAAGCAGCATCTTTTGCGTCTTCAAAGGAGCCATTGAACAACAGACAAAAAGGAGGACGATATAAAGAAGCAAGATGATGATCTCCTGAAGCATCTAGGGTAGCAGCAGCACCTTTGTCGTTGTATTCCCCTGTCTTGCAGTTTCACATCATCATTAAAACTAATATAGGGGTCAGGGATGATGAAGCTAGACAATGGAAAAATGTGCACCTAAAAGATGAAAATGGTTGCAACTTGTCATGCTAAAAAAATACAGTTGCACAATGTGAAGACTAGAATACGCAATCATCGACTAAAAGCACAGAACACTACTTGCCTTTGTGTCAACTGGAGGAGTGGCAACAGCCTCCTATGTGATCTGAGCAGATCCTTCTACAGCGACACCAAATCCTTCTGCAGAGACACCACTGAAATAGCACAAATCACATCATTAGTGAATCAAATTGATGGAATAACAAATTCTTTAAAAATATGATAGACTAAAAAAATACTATTACATCACTATACCAATATTTACACTATGATGACAAACCTATATCAAGAAAACCATTAAACAGAACAAGAACTTATGAGATCCTCAAAAGAGCATCAATATAGTTGTACCAACGAGACACATTGACATACTTCGATGATGGTGCCTTTAAAAGAGCTGAATAAACAGTAATATCATTTTGACTAAAAATATATTAAATGAAACCCCCTGCATATATCTATAATCAAAAACATACATTTAACTAATTCCCAGTCTTTAAGTATAATTTTACATGATACGTGAATAATACAATTGTACGTAGTAGTCGTATAATCAAGCTACAAATAAAGAAGCAATAGACATAAAACTATACTTAAATAGATATTAACAAAAAGAGTTATTAACGAATCAAACAGAGCTAAGATGAACTGTTAATGATGATGACAAAAAATAATAATTAACTGGATCTGGGTCTTATCGGCAAAAAAAGGACAGATTGGGTGCTTTGCGAGAAGTAATTGGGTGTAAAAAAGAAACAATATCAAATCAAACGAGATAAAAAGAAACCACGTGGTTTCGAAAGAGCGTTGATGGCAGAAATTGAAAGCTGTTTGAGAGAGTAACAAGAAAGAGAAGTCAAAAAATTCAATTTGAATTATGCTAAACCTAGAAAAATTCAATAATTGTAAACCGAAAAGATTGATATTAACGATGTTAAGAATCGTAACTTGATGATAAATTTACCTGGAAACTTGATGTTTTGTTGTATGAATAAACCAACAAAGGGAGAGAGATTGATTGTTGAAACTTGATGATTGATTTCTGAAACTTTAGATTGAACAAGAGATATAATCGTGATTTAGGTTTGTGAATGAGAGATATAAAAGACTGAGGGTGAGACATCGGAGGGTTTTTCATTTTTTTAATTTTCTTAACGCCAAACGGGATCATTTTTCTAATGCATTTGCGTTTGTTAAAATAGCTGTCGCAAAGCCCGACGCAAATGGGCTATTTTTTTGTAGTGAAAGTAGAATGAAATTGATGAAAATATACAGCTTTTGAAGCCATTAATTGGAAATGGTAGAGTTCACCTACAGTTCAGAAAAGGATATCAAGGATATGAATGAGATGATAGTGCAGAAAAATCAGGAAGACAGCAGAATAGGAATGTGAGTTTCTGCTGATTCATGCTTACTCAAATGAGCAAACTAATGCTGCTACTGCTTCTTCTTTGTGCTATTTCAACTTTTCAATCAATCTAATTGAAACAACAAGAGGTGACAATAAAAGGATAAAGAAAGATTTTGCTTAGCTATGTATTAACAACTCGGGCCCGAGATGTGCCCCCCGCGATGCGCATTTTTTTTATTTTTAAATATTTTATCTTTTTAAATAATTTTACTAATTTTCTTTTTTGTTTTTTCAGGTCATATGGAGTATGATGCAATAGTTATCTGTTTTGGAGGAAAGTGAGAGAGTTCTAGTGACGAGGAAGAAAGTTATGTTGATTATAGTAATTTTGGAATTTTGGTTCCGAAAGATATTAATTTTGAAGATCTTTTAAATGCAGTATGTTATACCTTGGGAGTCGACAATGTGAACTGTAAGGTGACTTTGAAAATCAAAATTGATGCAACGAGATATAACCTAAAGCCTATTGAGATTAGAAACGACAGTAATGTTCAATTTTTTTTTTGCGCCAATAAAAGATCGTACTGTCCTTTATGTGTAACAGTGGATCCTAGAGCTCCCGTTTATGAAGATGATGTACAGCCCCTCAATCAAAATCCACTATCAATTCATGCTCATTTTATGTCAACTAGCGGTAGCAACCAAGTGAGCCATACATCTCTATCAGTTCCAGCAGTGGTTCCTGCAAACACAACGAATGAGTATCACAATGTTTCTCCTATACCTTTTAATGAAGTCCCAGCCTATACACATTACGCTTGTGATGACATTGGAAATGTTAGGGATGTGGAAGAGGACTATGATGATGTTAGAAATGTTGATAATTTAGAAGGGGATGATTTAGCAGAAGGCGGACGTTGTTATGTTTCGACAAGCTCCCTAAATGTTGAAGCTAGAAGAATAGATTTTTGTGAAGCGGAAAACCCCTTTGCGTTTATGCCTCCAATACCACCATCAGACTTGGGCATTTCGGATAAGATATCGAGTAGTGGAATTGGCGATGTGTTTGTAGAAAAGTTGTTTGATAGCAAAGACGAACTTCACCAGGCTATTAGTATGATAGCACTTAAAGGCAATTGGAGCTTTAAAGTGTCAAGGTCGACAAAATATCATTTTGAGATCAAATGTGATGATGATAGATGTCGATGGCGATTACGTGCAGTGTCGACAAATGCAAGGAAACATTTTATTGTGCGCAGAATTGATTCAAGTCACGTGTGCCAATTAGATCGATTGCGCGATGGTCATCGACAAGCAAAGTCTCGGATTATTGACAAATTTATAAAAAATAAGTTTGCATCTGCGAGTTGACTTTATAGACCGAAGGAAATACAAGCAGACATACGTGAGGAGTTTGGTGTGGACATAACTTACCTTACTGCTTGGCGATCTAAGGAGCATGCATTGGTGTTGATACGTGGTACTCCAGAGGGTTCATATAAATTATTTCCTGCATACTGTCATATATTGGAACAACAGAACCCAGGTACAGTCACGCATTTGGAGATTGACGATTGCAAGCACTTTAAATATTTCTTCATGGCTCTTGGACCATGTATTAGAGGGTTCTAGTCTTCCATCCGACCGGTTATTGCAGTTGATGGTACATTTTTAAAAAATGCATACTTGGGAACAATGTTTGTGGCTATTTGCAAGGATGGAAGCAACCAGATTTTTCCACTTGCATGTGATATTGCTGACTCTGAAAATGATGCTTCATGGAAGTGGTTTATGGAAAAACTCCGAGGAGTTATTGGCGATCTTAAGAACCTTATATTTATATCTGATCGACATGCTAGTATCGAGAAGGCCATTAAAGAGGTATTTCCTAATGTATATCATGGTGTATGCATCCATCACTTGAAGTGTAATTTGGTAGCACGATATAAGATACCATCGCAGACAACAAAAGGAGGGGGATATTTGGCCTCCTATTTTGTTGCTGCCAAGGCGTATCGCATAGCTGACTTTCAAAGGGAAATTTATAAGAGGCAAAAAATGAAACCGGAGGCAACGAGATACTTGGAGGAGGAGGTTGGTTTTTCAAAATGGGCTCGATCAATAGGAGCATTCAAAAGATATGACATCATGACCACCAACATTGTAAAGAGAATTAACGCTGTTGCAAAGGATGCACGTGCCAAGACGGTGACTGCCTTAATTGAGTGGATCCGAGAGTTAATGCAAAAATGGTTTGTTGAGAGACGTGAGGCTGCAGAAAATATGTCAAACTTCTTGACCACTTGGGCCCATGACAAGATTTGGAAGCACAATGATAATTCCGCTCGCATGATAGTGCATGCAACAGATCAATCTCATTTTGTTGTTAAGGACGGAAAAAGATATGGAATAGTGGACATCCCGAGGAAGTCATGTAGTTGTCAAAAGTTTGATATGCGGTAACTACCGTGTCCTTATGCACTTGCAGTATGCAGGCAGGTCAGATTCTAGTACCAGACTCTTTGTTTGCGATATTACACGACTGAGTGTTTGTTGCGTGCATACAGTGAACCAGTAAATCCGATTGGTCATCCGTTAGATTGGATTATTCTAGAGGAGTTGAGAGCTGCTGACATCCAGCCTCCTATAGTACGCCGACAATCAAAAAGACGTCTGAAGAATCGAATTCTATCGCAAGGTGAGGCTCCTACGAAGAATGTATGCAGTCGCTGTAAGCAGCATGGACATAATCGACAAACTTGTCGAAACCCAATTTCATTACATGGTAGTTGATGTCTTTATGAGTTATATTTGTATTTTAAAGTCATGTAGTTATGGGCCTTATTTGACTAATTAATTTGTATTTTTTTTACAATTGCGTTTAATTGATAAGTTTATTATATTTCTTTTTTTTCCAATGTCGTTAATAATGCATGCTTTGACTAATTATATTTTAAACCCGACCCAGAATCCTACAACGTGGACCTAGGTAGACCCTGTTGGGCACCCTAACGGAATGCTTCCCAAAGTCCGCTATCAACCTTGGGAAATTCCATGAGGCAAACCCTAAAATGTTTCTTAATTTCCTTTTAGATATATTCTTATAAACATGAGAAATTTATTTTATTTTCTAAAATTCCAAGATTAAAAGGGACAGAGTTTCCCTTATTTTTTCTAAAAATCTATATTTCATAAACTTGCAGAAAATACACTTCAAATATTTCTCACATATCAACACATACCAAATCTTTTTCTAATATTGTATCCTAAACCTTATCGAACAATGGAGTCCCTCGAGTCGTCCAATTCAAAATACGAGGCAAGCGATCACCATTATGATAATCAAAAATCTCTCCGCACACTGGAATTACCTCAAAAATCCATACCTAATATAATTATTTTTAAAATATAAGTTTGACGTATACAAAATAAATATATAATTAAGATCAAAAAGTTAAGTACAAAAAAATTATGGCGTACCAGAAATGCGTGCGAAAAGTCATACACGTTGTAACTCTCAAACTTCTTATGTGCAAACCCTTTCCTATTTATTTTCTCAAGTTTTTGGAATGCAGCCTTCTTAAGTGAGTTATGAAGCACGGTCCATGCAATATTACCCCATGGATACTTATTAAACTCATCAAGGTCATCCACTAAACATAGAACAAAATTTTGAATCCCACTACGCTCGTCACGTGGGATCAAAACACGATGCACAAAATAAAATAAACTCAACTTTACTGCATCTTTATCGTCCATTTCTCCAAATTCAGACACGCGTACCATTGATCAAGAAATATGTAAGATAATTTCTTTACCCCAGAAAAATATGTATCCCATAATCGAGTGCCCAATTTCCTATGCAGCTGCTAGGCGGGAGGGTAATCTCGCATTTGTAGTCCAGTGATTAATACAAACTCCTGCCGGCTAAATCGGATGCGTTTCCTCCCTATGTAAAACCACATCTCATCTTCTAAATTAGAGGTATGCACCTCACACAATAATAACTCGTACACCAAAATACCAGAGAATGTCAACTCTGACATATCTAAGAAATGCCTCACACACGTCTGCCTAAATAATATTTTCTAATTTTTTATCAGTTTATCTTTTATACAATTTAGACCCCACATCTTCGCATAAGCCATTACTAATGCACAAAATAATATATTTTCTGGAATTCTATATTTTTTCGATACGTTCTCTTTCCTGTAACAATAAAAAAAAAAATAAACAAAATACATTAATATTAGGAAAAATAATAATAATAAGGGAAAAGTTCATAAATAACATGTTACATATAACATACAATATTATTTACAAAAATAATTAATTTAACATACATAAAAATCATAATACATTATAATAATTAATTACTAACATATTAATCAACATATTATAATAAAATCAAATCAAAATTAATAATTAATTATTAACACATTAATCAACATTAATTATATATTAAAATCAAAATAATCATATATAAATTATAATTACATAAGGTACTCACAATAATAATAAAAAATGTTATAAACCAAAATTAATGAGTCATTTAAGCAAATTTTTCCATCTATTAGATCAATTCCTTCTAAATTCTATTTATGAAAATTTTTCTTTATTTAATTTAAATAAAATTACATTTATCTAAATTCTATTAATGTAATTTTATTAATATATTTAATTAATTTAAATAACATTAAATTTAATTAGTTTAAAAAAATCAAATTCAAAAAAAATTCGCGCCACGTGGCATTTTATACAGGCGCCACGTGGCAAACAGTGCGGCATCGTGGACGTCCACGATGCTGCACGTGATGCGCCCTTAAGGCACATCATGGGGCCATCTCGGGCCCGAGATGGCCCCGAGATTGGCAACGACGGCCGGCCGCCGTCTGCATCGCGAATATCGACCCAAAAATCTCATTTTTTGCCCATTTTCAACGTTTCTTACACCATTCAAACTCATTTTTCACATATAATTCAATAATTTTATCTATTTCTAGCTTCAAATACAAATTCTAATAAATTTCTAACAATGTTATAAGGAAATTTAAATTTTTCAAAAGTTAAACAAAATTCAGTCATTTTTTTTGTTTGAAGTGAGAAATATGTTGTATAAGCTCCGATTTATGCAATGATAACTTCAAAATTTCCGATCTAACAATTTTTTATAATTTTCGGGTGAGTGGATTGTTAATATGATATATGGACAAATGTGTCCAAAATGTAAATATTTGGTTAATAAAGTATATTTCATTTTGATGTGGTTAAAAGAGCATAATAAAAAAATAAAGGGGCTATTTGTGAAATTTTTCATTGACTAAATGAATGAAATCTTGCAACCACTAATAGGCTACAGTTGCCGAGAAGATTGAATTTTAGTAATAGCGATTGGATTGTCGACGTACTTGGCAAAATAAATATTCCCTGTTGCAGATGTACAGCGGTGGTAGGCAGTGAAATACGGTGACTAGCACCGTCTGAATTGTTTCTTTTTTTTTTCCTTTATTTTTTAATTTTTCAAGTAGTTTTAATATATTTTTTAGGGCTAAAAGAAATTTATAAAAAAAAAGGGAGAAGGAAGAGTGAAAAAAATACTGAGTTGTCAAAGATAAAATCATTTCCTTTAATTATTCAGTCAAAAAGCGTTTTTAATACAGGGATCATGCTTACAAAATCTAATTATGACATTTGATCATAATTGATGAAGATGCACATTGTCAAACGGAAAAAACTTTCTTACACTCGAAGTAAGACAAAGCTACCCGCAAAGTCAAAAGATGGATATAAAAAATGGTATGCCAAAAATCAGAAAATGAAAAGATGGCTACTAATATCTATGGGTTTAGAAAATATGAAGCGTTACTTACGCTTAGCCATTGCTGAAGAAATCAAGAGTGCTTTGTCAAAGGCCTTTTATGATGGAAGTAATGAGTTACAAGTTTTCACTTTAAATCAGAAGGTCTTCACTGTTAGATAAAGTGGCAAGTCTCTCTCTGAATATTATGAAGAATTGACTTAGATTTTTCATGAATTAGATCATCGTGATAAGATGGTCATGAAAGATCCTGAAGATTTTGCAGCATACCAAAAATCCATTAAATGACTACGGGTGCAAATATTTCTTGCTGGATTGGATAGTGACTTCAAACAAGTTCATGGAGAGATCCTAAACAAAGATCCAGTTCTCGATTTAAAAGAATGCTATGCATTAGTTCAACGAGAGAAAGTACGTCATGCAACTTTAACTGGGGAGTCTAACAATCCCGATACCTCAGCCATGGTAGCTTGACAATGATCAACTCAAAATTGGCAAGACCGATCCAAGGCCACTGCTAATGTTGATAAGTCTACCTTAAAATGTACTCATTGTAATAAGACTAACCATACCAAAAGTAGTTGCTTCGAACTTGTAGGATATCCAAAATTATGGAATCATAGTCATGATTAGTGGAAGAAGGATTCTAAGAAGAATTCAACTACTGTCATTATCAAAATAAAGACATACGGTGATATCGCTGAAAGGCCTCAGCATTGATAGCCACTACAGATAATGGTGATAAAGTTTTACATACTTCTACACCTATACTAATAGTCCGTGGATAATTAATTCTGGTGCTACAGATTATATGACTTTTGATTCTAGATAGCCCTTAAATCTTCATCACAAAAAATTACCCCCACAACCAATGGTAACACGACCTTGATTATTGGGGACGGATCCTTAACCCTTACTGATACTTTGAATTTGAATTCTATTTTAGTTGTTTCATTTTTGGATTACAATCTTTTGTCAATTTTCCAATTCACTATAGCCTTATCTTATGTTGGATTTATACTATGAAGTACAAAACAAATGGCAGTATTGAACGTTTTAAAGCAAGACTGGTAGCAAAAAAGTACACTTAGACTTATGAGATAGACTACACAAAAACATTTTCACCTATAGTGAAAATTAACATAATTCGAGTGTTATTGTCTTTAGCTGTAAACTTAGATTGGTCGTTATAATAGTTTGATATGAAGAATGCCATTCTACATGATGAATTATCTAAATAAGTATATATGGATCTCCAACTATGATGCATAGCCATTAGAAAAAGCAGAGTCAAAAGGTTTACAGATTAAAAAAAATCATTATATGGATTGAAGCACTCCTCAATAGCATAGTTTGTAAAGTTCTCTAAGTCAATGATATTGTTTGGCTATTATCAAAGTAATTCAGATCACACATTATTCTTGAAAATGCAACATGGTAAGATTACAACACTTGTCGTATATGTGGATGACATGGTAGTTACAAGAAATGATCCTGAGAAAAGAAAAACTCTACAAAAGTACTTGTCTAAAGAGTTCAAAATGAAAGATCTAGGTGTTAGAATTTGTGCTTACATGCTATCCTTTTTATGTATGAATATTTATTTTATATTTATACTATTATCATTTCATTAAATCGCTAATTATATTATATATATGTGGTAGATGCTTATAACGTTTCAGACATTGTATGATTTGAAAAAGTTCAGATTTGATCTAAAAGAGTTTAGATCAGTGCTAAGAATTAGCAACGCTTAGAGTTATAAATACTAAGAGTTAGCATTGATAAGAGTTACTAGGTTATAAAAGTTAGCGAAATCTAAAGAGTTAGAGCTTTGTCTGAAAGGGGACAAAGACCTGAGAATATATTAGTAATGACATAGTTGCAAATAGTGCAGATATTATTTATTGAAATACAAATCTAGAGATAAGTTTATGGCTGAGCATATAGAGACTTGACGGTGTTAATCTATATCTCCGCTCTTTAAAAAAATCTATGATGGAAGGATTATACGAATATGTTATAACCTCAACTTGTATGGTCTAATGCACCAATTTGTAATATCTGTAACATGTGTGTGGGACATTGTTCATGGACGTATGGACAAGTTTCATATGACAAACCAAGCGTGGACCTAGAGAGTCTCACAATATAAAGTGTACTCGTTGTTCACCAGGGCAGCGAATTTGATTAAATAGTTTAGTCCAAGAAATTCTAGCAAAGTAAAAATATGTTCTAGGGTTCATTATGTTATGCACTTATCAAGACTTAAATGTTAAGTACGTTACTTAATTAGTTGACAAGAGTTGTTATAAAGTGTACTCGTTGTTCATATGACAAACCAAGCGTGGACCTAGAGAGTCTCACAATATAAAGTGTACTCGTTGTTCACCAGGGCAGCGAATTTGATTAAATAGTTTAGTCCAAGAAATTCTAGCAAAGTAAAAATATGTTCTAGGGTTCATTATGTTATGCACTTATCAAGACTTAAATGTTAAGTACGTTACTTAATTAGTTGACAAGAGTTGTTAACTAATAAGAAATTGACAAGTGGCATAAATTGGTTCCATGAATGGTTTTACTATATATTCACCCATTAACCTTGCTAAGTAAATACTAATAAGGTAAATTGTTATTATTCAATAAAATTTTTGAATAAATAATAAACTTATTAATAAATGAATATTTATTATTAATTAAAATATGTGGGCAACCATTATGTGTAATAGACTAAGCACTTTAAATAGGTAATTAATATTGTTGGCCACTTTGAGATGTTGAGTGGTGCACTTGAGAAGTGGTGAAACCACTTAATATTGTTTAATTCATTTTCATTCTCCATGGCAAATGATTCATACGGGTGTAACAAATTTTAGGTGGCCTATACTCAATTGCTTAGATTTTTTATTGAATGAAATTGCCAACAATTGTGAGTGGTGGTAGAGCACTTTGATTAGCCATCATTTAAACAAAATCAAATTGAAGTGTTCAATTGGTAAGGGAGAAGTGAATCCTTCAGCCAAGGTGAAGGAGAGGTAGAGTTGAGAGAATTTTACTAAGTCCTTTCAAAGTTCTAAACAAAAGGCTGTAAGGGAACAAAGATTAAACACATTAAATTTCTCTCATCTCTCATAAGAAATAAGACAAAAGAACTAAAATTATTTTTTAAAAGTTAAAACACCAAGTGTTGAAAATTTGTGGCTACTATTATAGCTTTACAATCCCATCGATTTTAATTGTGAACTAGAATTGTGCAACAGCATACTTCAAGGTGAGCTCAAGAATTGGAGATTAGAGTTCTTGAAGAAATAAAAGTCACCTTCAAATCGAGTAGGTTTATTTACTTGCAATTTATTTGAATGATACTTATAAACATATATGAGATATATATATTTAATTATGCCATATTGAGTGTAATATGTATATGATACTTTCGCTGCATGTATAAATTTTTTAAATTATACATATACTCTACACATCATACACCCAATTAACAAATAGTATTAGAGCATGCTAATTTCGTGTGTTATATTTGCTGTTGTTGAATTTGTAACATGTTGATGTTGTATTATTGAACAACATGATGATGTTTAATTTAAAACATGGTGATGTTTAAAATTAAATAGGTTTTTGATTTTGTAATTTCTTGAATATGTTGATGTTTATAATTGTTCATATAATGTTTGGATATGATAAATATGAGAAATATTGGGTGCCGAATAAGAGAAAACAAATTTGAACACCGAGTACGGTGACAATGTCCGGCGGCGTGACTCCAACATGTGGACGTCGCGGCGCTCAAGAGCACCGCGGTGCCAGGATATATTTTGGCTAGGCATCACGGTGCTAGGTGCTGGGCACCCCTGCGCCCAACCTATTATATTTAGAAGCTGCGACGTACGCTTTTTAGTGCCGCGGCGTCCAACATTGTTGCTGATTTTTTTTTCTTCATGTTTTTGACTTATTTTATTGTTGCAATATGCTTCTATAATGTTCATAACATGATTTGATCATTTATATACGCAGATAATCACAATGGAAGCCTTATTAGTGGGAGTTAGTTATTTTTGCATAAAATTAAAATGAAAGATCTAAATTAATCATTTTCAAGATATGAGAATGTATTTAATAAATTTCTCTTAATCAGATTGAATAATATTTCATTATGAGATAATGTTATAAAATGATCTGTCTTGTTAATACGGTATTAGACGGTTCACTTTAGTCTTTCTTAATATTGCTATAGCATGAGAGATTGGTCAGGGTGATTCAGGCTATGCCGGTTAGACATGAGATAAGCCAAATATATGCGAACGTATTGCCCAATATCCTACAATGTGTGGGTTATACTAGTAGCATATATTTGATGATTGAAAAGTTAATCTGGAATACACTTATCCAATATTATTACAATGTGAGGATAAGGTGTATTTATGATTAATGGTAAGAGTTGCATAAGATGCAATTGACAAGAGTTGTCTACCTTTTGAATTTACAAAGGCCAATATTACTACAGTGTGAGGCCAAAGTAAAATACCAAAAAGATCCACTTCTCACTGTATAGTTTAAAGAATCTAAATTATCGTTTTCATATTTGAGAGATTAAAGGGATTATGTAAAATAGTGAAAGGGCGTGTTTAAATTAAAAATTGTATAACTTTTATACCCATAATCTAAAACGTTATTTATTAGCGATTGAAATATTCCGCTAACATATTTTCTTTTGTCTTTTCAAGATCAAATGGTTTCAAAAACCCACTAGTTCATATCCTTAATGCGCACCAACTCAAAAGTGCAGAAAATTATGCTAACTGGCTTATGAATCTCAAAATAGTTCTAGATTCTAATAAGCTTGAATATGTAATTGATCAGCGCCTGCCCTGAGCCATTTCTGATTATGCTTCTCCGGAAGAAAATGAGACATATCAAAAATGGTTGGATGATAATTTAAAAGTCAAATCGTACTTCTTTGGCTCAATGTCTACAGAGCTCCAAATAGAGCATGTCTATATGGACAGTGCTGAAAGTATAATGCTCCATTTGAAAGAGTTATTTGGCGACCGGCCTCAAGTTAAAATATACAGAGTTGCCAAATCTTTCTTTCAAGCTAGACTACCCGAGGGCTGTCTAGTGAGTCCCCGTGTCCTCAAGATCATATCAATATTGAGATGTTAGAAGCTATGGATATCTCATTGAGCAATACATTAAGGAATACTTCCAGGGTCATTTTGTACAGTTCATTATGAACTTCAATATGTAAGAATTAACTCTTACTTATACTGATCTGTATAACATGATAAACATAGCTCAAGAGAACATGAACAAATGGGGTATGACCCTCTATGTTTAAGGTGCTTCGTCTTTTACCCCGAAGACTTCTAAGAAGTCCAAATGGAAGAATAAAAAGAAAGTAAAGTATACACTCAAAATGGGTCCTCAAAAGCAACATATGTCCAAACCCCAACATAAGAACAAAGCAAAAGGAAAATGTTTCCATTGCAGCGAGAATGGGCATTGGAAGAAAAACTGTCCAAAATACTTTGCCATGATTAAGAAGACAACCTTAAGTATGCACTTGCTTTTTATTGACATTTCTTTAGCATTTGATGCTAGTACTGGTTGGGTATTAGATATTGTTTATTCTTTTCACATCTGCAATATGTTGCATGGTCTGAAGGAAGTTAGAATGTTATAACTTGGAGAAGTACCGCTTTGTGTTGAAAATGGAGATTTCTTGCAAGTCTAGGTTATTAGATGTTTTAATTTACTTCTTCTATGTAATAAAATTTTTGTATTGAATAATTGTTATTATATGCCAAACATTATCCGACAAATTATTTTCATTCCTGTATTGGACAGTGAAGGATGTCATATGTATGTTTGAAACCATTCCTTATATTTGCATGATTTGGATAATATTTTATTAGCTGAATGTCAATTGATTAATGACCATTATATATTAGACACAACAGAAAATGTCATAAATGTACAAGTGAATGCTAATAATAACACGAAAACTTTAAATGATACAGAATTGTGGTATATACGATTATGTCATATAGGCGTGAGATGCCTAACCTGTCTGGTCAATGATGGTCAGATACCTGATCTGACCATAGAACTTTATCTAATTTATAAATCTTATATTCAAGGAAAAATAACCAAAGCTCCATTTATTAGTGCTGAATACTGTGCCACTGATTTATTGGAACATATACATAGTGATATATATGGTCCAATGAACCACACTGTAATATGTGGTCTTCGATACTTTGTTATCTTTATCAATGATTTATCACAATTTGTATACGTGCTTCTTATCAAACACAAGTCAAAAAATTTTGAAAAGTTTAAAGAGTTTTGAATCGAAATAGAGAAACAAATCAAAAAGTATATCAAACACCTTCGATCAGATTGAGGTGGTGAATTTTTGGATTATTTAAAGGATTCTTGCTCAATATAGTTCTCCAGGTACTCCACAACATAATGGTGTTTCAAAGATAAGGAATTAGACTTTATTGGATATGGTCCAATCGATGATGAGCTTCACTGATCTCCTTAAATATCTATAGGGTTATGCTCTAGAAACTGTTGCTCATATTTTGAACAGAGTTCTATTAAAAGTCATTCCTTCTACTCCTTATGAGATATGGAATTGAAGGAAATTGAATCTTAAATATGTTAAGATTTGGGGTTATCCTATTTACGTAAAAATTACGCAACAGAATAAACTTGCACCTAAAGGATACAAGTACTGGTTCATTAGATATCCTAAGAATTCAATGGGGTATCAATTCTGTGATCCTAAGAAACGAAATGTGTTCATTACTAGAAATGTCACTTTTCTAGAGAAACAGTTTCTTTTGGGTCGTGGAGATTATAGAAAGATTGAATTAGATGAACTCAATCAAGATGTAAATGAACCAACAATAGGACCTCAAGTTCAATTGAGCAGAATACCTTTGACACACCCTCCACGAAGGTCGGAAAAGATATCGAGACCACCTGAAAGATATGGTTCAATACCTCAAGGTGCTCTTGATGTTTTCTTGGTTAAAGAAAATGATCATTTTGACTTATAAATAGACAATGTTAGACATCGATTCGAGAAAATGGCAAGAGGCCATAAAATTTGAAATTAACTCAATGCATCAAAATAAAGTTTGTGACTTGGTTGAGCTTCCTAAATGAATTATTTTTATCAGTTGTAAATGGATTTATAAGCAGAAGCGTGGGCCTGATAGAAAAGTAGAGACTTTCAAGGCCCGTCTAGTGGTGAAAGTTTATACTCAACAATTTGGTATCAATTATAAGAAAACCTTCTCATTAGTAGTGATGATTAAAATAATTCAAATTTTATTGGTAATTATTGCATATTATGACTATGAAATTTGGAAAATGGATGTAAAAATGACATTTTTAAATGGATATCTTAAAGAAAATATATATATATATATATATATATATATGGAACAATTTGAAGGTTTTACATCTAGTCAAACTTCTAGTCTAGTATGCAAATTGAAGAAGTCTATTTATGGACTTAAGCAGGCTTCTCAAAGTTGGAATCTTTATTTTGATGAGCTAATCAGAGGATTTGATTTCATCAAGAACGAAGAGAAATCATATGTGTATAAAAAGAACAGTGGGAGCATGATAGTCTTCTTGGTTCTCTATGTGTATGACACACTCATTAGTGAAAACAATATTGGTATGTTATAGTCAGTCAAAAGTTGCCTTAGTAAAAAAATTTTCATGAAGGATTTGTGAGAGGCTTCCTATATATTGGATATAAAGCTTTATAAAGATAGAGCTAAGAGGCTTATAGGACTCTCTCAATCATCGTACATAGATAAATTCTTGGAAATGTATAATTTCTATAATTATAAGATAATTAACATACTTTTTTGACATGACGTTCATTTCTCGAGGAAGATATGTCCTCAAAGTGAAGATGAAAATGTTATAATGTCTAACATACAATATGCATCAGCTGTTAGAAGCCTAATATATGTCATGATGTGTATGAGACCTGACATCAGTATGGCTGTAAGTGTTACAAACCGCTATCAATCTGATCGGGGCAAAGGCCATTGGATAGTTGTGAAATATGTCCTAAAATATCTTAAAGGTACTAAGGACAAATTTTTGATATATAGAAAAAGTGACTTACAAGTAGGAGGATACATAGATTCAGACTTTCAGTCTGATCTAAATAATAGAAAGCCTACATTTAGTTATGTATTCATTCTCAATAGTGCTACAATTAGTTGGAAGAACAATAAATAGTCATCAACAGTTGATTCCATAATAGAGGTAAAATATATTGTAGCATCAGAAGCAGCAAAAAAATGATTTGGATACACAAATTTGTCGCTGAACTTGGAATAGTTCCAAGTTTAATGGATCCTATACTATTATTTTGTGACAACAACGGAGCATTGCACAAGCTAAAGAGCCGAAAGTATACCAAAAGTCTAAGCATGTGAAAAGAAAATCATTAGAGAAATCTTGGCTAGAGAAGATGTAATAGTTTGTAGAGTAGACTCTATGAATAATATAGCGGACCTACTTACCAAGGCCTTGATTCTAAAATTATTTGAAAGACATATAAAGTCAATGAGCATTAGATACTATTATGAATGGCACTAAAGCAAGTGAGAGTTGTTGGGAATTGTGCTTACGTGTCATCCCTTTTATGTATGAATATTTATTTTATATTTATATTGTTATCATTTCATTAAATTGCTAATTATATAATATATATATATATATATATGGTAAGATATTTGTAACATTTCAGATAATGTATGATCTGAAAGAGTTCAGATCTGGTCTAAAGGAGTTTAGATCAGTATTAAGAATTAGCAACGCTGATAGTTATAAATGCTAAGAGTTAGCACTGATAAGAGTTACTAGGTTATAAGAGTTAGCAAAATCTAAAGAGTTAGAGTCTTGTTTGAAATGGGACAAAGACCTAAAAATATATTAATAATAATATAGTTGCAAAAGAGTTGCAAATGGTGTTAGAAAATATTGTTATGCAAGTATGTTCTCAAACACTATGTTCCTGATCTATCTTTGCTGATGCAGGTCTGTTAGTGAAGACTTTAATAAATATATAGATTAGTGTATGTTGATATCTAAATAATCGAGATGGTTAGTCTTAGCAAACCATGAGTTTAGTGGAAGCTCGTATAGAGATACATGTATGCAGTAAGGACTGAATATTGAACAAACTTATGAAGACCTTCAATAGGCATCCAATTAAGCTGTCAATTGAGGGTCTTTCGAGTTGAGTAGTATTCATGGTCCTTTGACCTGAGTGCCACGGTGGACTTGTGAGTGATCCACTATACTTTGGTTCCACACATGTTAAAAACCTTTCATGGTCTGACCGATGGGTGTCCTTGGGTATAGTTTGATGCTCATGGAGTCTGGTGTGTATAGATATGAGATCCATTAACTCATTTAGGTGAGTAATAATATATCCTGATACTCCAAGATTGTGTTTCAGAAAGTCTTATGGCCATAAACAATTACACCCGAGAAAATAGTTTTATCCTAGGGATAAATAATATCATAAAAGTATTTACAAATATTATTTATTGAAATACAAATCTAGAGATAAGTTTATGGTTGAGTATTTAGAGACTTGACGGTGTTGATCTATATCTCTGCTCTTCCAGGATATCTATGATAGAAGGATTAGACAAATATGTTATAACCTCAACTTGTATAGTCTAACGCGTCGTTTTGTAATATCTGTAACATGTGTGTACGACATTATTTCATAGACGTATGGCTAAGTTTCATATGACAAATCGGGCGTAGAAGTACGCGTCGTTTTGGATTAAATAGTTTAGTCCAAGAAATTCCAGCAAAGTAAAAATATGTTTCAGGGTTCCTCATGTTATGCACTTGTTAAGACTTAAATGTTAAGTACATTACTTAATTAGTTGACAAGAGTTGTTAACTAATAAGAAATTGACAAGTGACATAATTTTACTCTATGAATGGTTTTACCATGTATTCACTCATTAATCTTGCTAAGTAAATACTAATAAGGTAAATTATTATTATTCAAAAATATTTTTTGAATAAATAATAAACTTATTAATAAATGAATATTTATTATTAATTAAAATAGGTGGGCAACCATTATGTGTAATGGACTAAGCACTTCAAATAGGTAATTAATATTGTTGGCCACTTTGAGATGTTGAGTGGTGCACTTGAGAAGTGGTGAAACCACTTAATATTGTCTAATTCATTTTCATTCTCTATGGAAAATGATTCATAGATGTGTAACGAATTTTAGGTGGCCTACACTTAATTGCTTAATAAAATTGCCAACAATTATGAGTGGTGGTAGAGCACTTTGATTAGCCATCATTTAGACAAAACCAAATTGAAGTGGTCAATTGGTAAGGGAGAAGTGAATCATTCGGCGAAGGTGAGGGAGAGGTAGAGTTGAGAGAATTTTACTAAGTCCTTTCAAAGTTCTAAACAAAGGGGTTTAAAGGAACAAAGATTAAACACACTAAATTCCTCTCATCTCTTATAGGAAATAAGACATAAGAACTAAATTTGTTTTAAGAGTTAAAACACCAACTGTTGGAAAATTATGGCTGCTATTCTAGCTTCACAATCCCATCGGTTTTAGTTATGAACTAAAATTGTGTAACAACATATTTCAAGGTGAGCTCAAGAATTGGAGATTAGAGTACTTGAAGAATTGAAAATATACCTTCAAATCGGGTAGGTTTATTTACTTCTAATTTATTTGAATGATACTTATGAACATATATGAGATATATGTGTTTGATTATGCCATATTGAGTGTAATATGTGATACTTCTACTGCATGTATAAATTTTTAAAATTATATATATACTCTACACATCACACACCCAATTAATATTAGGTCCTCTGAAATACTTCTTGGGATTGAAGTTTCTCAATCAAGTAAAGGAATATTTATATCCAAAAGAAAGTATACCTTAGATCTTTTACGAGAGACAAAATGTCAAGAAGTCAACTAGTTGATATACCAATAGAAAAAGATCTGAAATTATGTGTTGAATTCAATTAAATACCTTTTGATAAAATGGAGGTACTAGAGACTTATCAAGAGACTGATGTATCTAGCTCATATAAGGTCAAATCTTGATTACGCATTAAGTGTTGTTAGTTAATATATGTATAATCATGGAGAGCAACATATGAATGCAGTTATGCGCATTTTGAGGTATCTAAAGAGTGCTCATGGAAAGGGAATTTTGTTTACAAAAAATGCAAATCACCAGAGCATAGAAGTATATACTGATAATAATTGGGTTGAGCAATTGATGACAGACGATCTACTTCAGGTTACTTTACCTTTGTGGGTGACAACCTCATTACATGGAGAAGTAAGAAATAAAATGTTGTGGCACGCTCGAGCATTGATGCTAAATTTAGGAGAATGGCACTTGGACTCTGTGAAGCACTATGGCTAAAACTTCTCTTACAGAATTTGGGCTATCTACCTAGACAAGCGTTTTAACTGTATTATAACAACAAAGCAACATGTGATATTGCTCATAATTCAATTCAACATGATTGTACGAAGCACGTCGAGGTAGACAAATTCTTTATCAAAGAAAAATTGGATGGAAAAATTGTAGAGCTACCTAAGATTCGATCTGAAGATCAATTGGTCGACATCCTCACAAAAGTAATCTCAAATCGAGTGTTCTCAAAGTTTCTTGACAAGTTGGGCATGTGGGGTATCTATGCACCAACTTGAGGGGGAGTATTGAGATTTTCTTTCTAAAATTATGGGATTTTGTGGATTGAAGAGTGTGATTTAGTTACCTGATTTAGAGTGATTTAGTTACCCGATTTACAGCTAATTTATAGGCAATTAATTTCTTGATTCTTGTGTAGATAGTTATCAAGTTTTCGTATATGATTGTACTCTATAAATTAGTTGTAAAGTTTATTTTAATAAGAAAATATGAGAAAGAGAATTACATTCTCTAATTTTAAGTCCCGAATCAAGACAAACTTCAACTAAAATAGTAAAATGTAAACTTTTACAAGCTAACATTCAAAAAGCCATTTGACAACAACTAAACAGCTTTTATAAGATATATTACTCCAATAATGCAGTCTGCACCTACTTAGGCACTGTATAACACAAGTCATTCAGTTTTGTTGTATGTCTTGATTTAATGATGGAATGCAAGACAAATAAATCTTTAACGAATATATACAAAATATAGGTCCATGATCCATCACATTATAAGGCATTTGACATCAAGCAATATTTCCTAAATTACACCTAAATAGAAAAACTAAACAAAATTTGCTCTACTAGTATCATGACATCACTCCAAAACATTATGATGAATAAGATAAATAAATGGGAAAGAAAAAAGATACATACATATCTTTCCCAAAATGCACATAAATCTATGAATGAATTTGAACATCCACACCTTTGTTTGACAACACTTATACAAAAATTGTTAAGGGTAATACTCTAAAAGTATGTACTTGTATTGTTATTATTAAATAAATGAAGTTGCAATTTTATCTTGAAAGGTGTTCATAATTTTATGACATAAATATCAAAAAATTCTTTATTTATTTATGTGACCGTTACCTTCGTATATAATTGTTATATACAAGAGGATTAAAGTTATGGATAATATTTAGAAAATTCTGTAATAAATTAATTAAAGTTTTAAATTTTTAATTAAATATTACTAGTGTGGTCCACATGCATTGAGAATGTGGTAATTTTATCTGAATTACTAATATAGTGATATTATGGTGGATGCACTCTATATAATATGATTATATAGGAATGGATCAGACATAGTTTAAATTCTTATGTAAAATACCATTGTTAATTAAAAATTCATATAACATCAACTGATGATCATATGCAAATCAACTTCAATTCTGAGTGATCATAAACTTCTGTTTGTATCATTATCTCATTAGAAAGACTCGTTGCGATTTGCCTGAAATACAGGCTAAAAACTTATATTTTCATGGCATAATGAGATAAGAAGTTGGGAATGTGATTTACAAATATGAAATCTATTTCTTCTTATTGGAAGTTAGAAAGAATGTTTTTTAAGGGTTAATTCTATAACTGAACAGTTTGAGCATTCAAATTTATAACACTATTATAATTTAACTGTTCATTAGTAAATTAATAGTACTTAAGGATAAATAAGTAATTAGATGGGTAAAATAATAATTGACCTATCTCTAATAATGAATCATCTATGAAGGGTTGAATTGCATGTAGTGATTGAATCGATTGACTACTCTAAATTTTTTAAGTAAATTATATCTGCAATTTCAAAAGTGCAATTCCAGGTTTTTAGTGGAATAACACTGAAATTAATAAATTAGATTAATTAAATAAATATTTTAATTAATTATTTAAAATTTTATTAAAGGTTGAAATTGTAGGTCCATAAGTCCCCAATACCATCTCTTTAGTTATTATAGTGAATAATTAAAATGAATTGTGTTATTACACAAATTATTTGTGTCCAGAAAATAATTTTTAAAATACATATGTTTTATATTTAGATATAATTAATTAATTAATTAATGTAAATAATATTTTATCCCAATATAATTAAATGTTTAATTTAAGAAATTAAATGAATAAAAACTTAAAGATAATTTTTTTAAATTATCAAAAAAAAAATTATTTTTAATTTTAATATTTTTATTTTATTAAAAGAATATTAGTTCATTTATTTTGGAAGTCTTATAATACTCGATTGTTGGGTATTATAAGTTAACCACAAAGAGTGAAACTTTATGTGGTTTACCTAAATTAAGTATCTTTTAAAAGATAATGATTTAATTAATAAATGTTATTAATTAAATTAAAATAATAATAGTTTATTTTTTTAAAAGGAGAACATTAGGGATAGAAATAAAAATATACACATATACACGTAAAAATATAGAATACATATTTTTTTCTTTATAAGAAAATATTGGAAGCCTACTCTTCTTCTCACTGTAGACAAGAGGCTTGATTTAGAATCATTTGGTAGAATAAAACCTAGGATGGATTCAAGGTGTATTTTTATTTTTATTTTTGTTAATTTTATTTATTTTAAACATCAAATTCATATATTCATAAAATCTCAAAATAAAAATATTTTTATCTAATGAAAATAAATATTAAAAAAATTATTTCCTATTCCGATGTGTTATAAATGTCATAACACCAACAAAAACATATAAGTATCTTTCAACTCCAAAAACCCCTTCTCGTATAATCTTAAACTCACAAGACAAATGAGGCAAGTGAGGTACAAAAACAATATGAAGCCACCCTTTGTCCACCTACACACAAAATCCTCACCCTCAATAGTCACAATCCGATTCTCTTGACCCTCAAATCCTTATTCCTTGACAAAATAAAAACCTCGGGTTCACATAATTAGCCCAAGCTAACCCCAAAGTAGGACACCCATCACCCTGAAGAATACAAGTAATCCAAATTCTCAACTCTTAAAAAACAATTTTGACCTCTAAAGACCATCTAAAGTGTTCTTAAAGTTAGATCGATACAATGTCGTGATAGAATCAATGATAATGAGTCTAACAGACAATCTAAATTTTGAGCTTTCGATAACATATTCTATCTTAGGCATTACTTCAAGCAGTTGGTTAAAGAATGCACACTCTAAACAAACATGTAGTCATAGGGTCGTGACTCTTACTAGGTAAAATTAGGGAATTAAAAGGTGAAAAGCGGCGTTGAATTGATGAAGGCAGCCAATGGGGAAAGTGAATTCTTTGTAAAGATAGAGAAAAAAAGTGGAGAGGTCACCATGGGAGGCGGAGAGAGAAAGTTAAAGGCAGAGCCGGGTCTTACTAAAGCCGCTCTCTGCTACCAGCTCAGTTATTAAGTTTACATGGGATGCTGCCATCAAAACAGCAATCAAGAATAGGGCAGCCGATGGTACACTTTCAAATGGTTAATGACTGGTGGAGCAGATTTACGATTCTTATAGGCATGACGTAAAAAATTGGCGCCAATTGAAAATGGGTTTAAACTTCAAAAAGGCTCTATATGTTTTATGGTATTCCCTTTCAAAATTTGATATTAATAACCATCAATAAATATTTTTAGATAAATTGTAAATTTTATAAAAGAGTTGAGCTCTATTTTCAATTACGAAAAATAATAATTAACCATATCTACAATGGTTAAAGTTTATAATTTTTAAAATTATTATGCTGCGTAAAATCATAATGATTATAAAAAAGATATATTTAAACTATCAATTAAAAATAGAATAACCTTTGATAAATTTAAATTTACTTATGGTCCTCAACATCATTGGCAATTAGTATTAACCGAGCTGACCACTCAAGACTCGAGAGGTTATGAGAAGTATATATTGACAGAGAATTAAAGACTCGTTGTCATTATTGAGAATCTTAGAGTTAGATCTTTGATATTTCAACTCTTACAATTATAGAACCAACTGATTTGTCTTATCCTAGAGAATCTCGAAGACTCGTGACCTTCAACACAAATTAAATTCCAACAAAATTTAGAATAAGCATAAATCATGAAGGTTTAGATCTATCATAATTCTAATAGGATTCAATTACATGTCTATTAAAATAAAGTGTAAAAGGGTTAAAAAAAAGAGGTTAATTCTTTTTCTTTCTTTTCAAGAAGGTTTAGATATATCATAATTCTAATAAGATTCAATTACATATGTCTATTAAAACAAAGTGCGGAAGGACTAAAAAAAGAGATTGATTCTTTTTCTTTCTTTTCATATTTTTTTTTAACTTTCTCCTCTTTAATCCACCAACAATTTTCACACCCCACTTATTAAGAATAATACTATTCTTAAAAAGAAACTTTTTAAATATATTTCTTATACCTTCTATACTTTTTTTTTCTTTAAGATCTCTTACAAACTTAAATATTATAAAGTTATTATAAAAAAAACTTATAGCCTATTTATGGTTGTAAAAAGCTTGTGTAGCTTCATATGTGTTTAGAATTGTTAGTTTAGCTAATCAAAAGACTCAACAGTTATTTCCAAATAAATATAAATTCAGCCCATTATGTTAAGAGTTCTCAAAATTTGAGAGTGTTTAGTTAAACCCATCAAAATTCCAATTGTTCTTAAAGAAATATAAATTCAATGAGTTCTCAAATTTTGAGAATAATAATTTTACTTGTTTTTTAAAGAGAAAATAAATTCAACTTTAAAGATAAAATTACTGATTTAATCCTTATAAATGTTTATATTTAAAAAATTCTCCAACATACCCATAAAATTTTTAACAGTTAAAATTCTGCTACATCAACTCAATCAGCAATTACTTTGAAGTTACTTAGATATAGTTGAAATCCTGTGGTTCCAATTAATTAAATTTACATTTTCTCTCACCTTTTCCCCCTATTTTGTGGATGATCTCATTCGATAAGATTTATATGATTGTTATCAAATGATTATTAAAATGAAAAATGCGCTCCTTTGTCGGCCATGCCAAAAATTTAATCCAACCAAACGCGGTAAGTCGACTTGTTTCTTTTCCCGGCTTATTCAATTGTGTTTTCTGGCAGACACAATTCCCCCCAAAAACACCCGCCTTTTCCCAATTCCCAAAACCTACCGCGATCCAACTATTAAACATTTCCGCCAATCACATTCAAGATTCTCCAATCCAACGGATACCATCCAAACAGCATCCCTCACGAGGATCGCTTCAAATCCAACGGCCACCATTTCACCTCTCTACCTATATAGACAACTCGCAACTTCATCTTCCACATAGCTATTCGGTCGAGCAAACCATAAAGAAAAAAAAAGAGAAGAAGAATTGAAAAGACAAAATGTCAGGAAGAGGTAAGGGAGGCAAGGGATTGGGAAAGGGAGGAGCTAAGAGGCACCGTAAGGTTCTGAGGGATAACATCCAGGGGATCACGAAGCCTGCGATTCGGCGGCTGGCAAGGCGTGGTGGAGTCAAGCGTATTAGCGGCCTGATTTACGAGGAGACTCGGGGGGTTTTAAAGATCTTCCTGGAGAACGTGATTAGAGACGCTGTGACTTACACCGAGCACGCTCGTCGTAAGACTGTTACTGCCATGGATGTTGTATATGCTTTGAAGAGGCAGGGCAGAACTCTCTATGGTTTCGGCGGTTAAAGTTAGGGTTAGGGTTTCAGCTCGTGTTATTCGATTTTTGTAATCTGAATGTTGTTCGAAGGTTTAATGGTGTTGTGTAATGATATTTGATCTATTAATGAAATATTATTGGCTTAATTGCTGCTCTTTAATTTTGACTTTCTTGTTTGGATAATTGAATGTAATTCAGAGCTCTGCGAAAACGTGTTCTTGTGAAGTTGGGATTAGATTCATTGGATGGAAGATGAGTCTTTTCTCTCGCCCATTGACGTTCGACGTCGTTTAGTAACAAAGTCTTTGGGACACAACCACAATTTAGACAGAGCGGTCAATTTCGCGACTAATGCGGGATTAACGCAATGGCTAAAACACTGAACACAAAGGCCACTCTCCATTTCCTTAATCCTCATTTTCAACCCAATAACCATCCTTACTAGTTCCTCTCTCGCAATCTCAATTCAATTTCTGTAAATTAAAAAAAAAAGGAAAAATAATCAATTTGCATTTCATATCAGCATCGTCGTAATGCCGCTACAACAACAATAACGGTCAATTGGTAGTCACTACCAACAATCTCGAATTCAATTACCCAGTTCACTTATTCACTTTAGATCCAAAACCCTAGATCCGATCTGGTCTGATCCAAAAATGTCCTGCCTTGCGCTCTCTCTGCAACTCGTGAACAAATTCGACATCCTCGTCCAAACCCGAGAATGGTTCCCACCAAACCGGGCCCTCGCCGCTCTGTCAGCCTTCAGCCAAACCCGCGAAGTCTTTGCTGCAAGCAAACACCTAAGCCCCCCTCAACAAACACACCACCCATCCACCATTGCCTCCGTTTCTACCTCCGTTGATCCCAACAGCATCGCCGACTTTATCGCCTCTCTCAGCGACGATCCACTTAACGCCTCCAGCGGCCAGTTCATCGTGGGCGTCGAGTCCCGCTACCGAGTATCTTTCAACTCCGGAAACTCCTCTTGTAATCTTAAACTCACAAGACGAATGAGGCAAATGAGGTGCAAAAACAACATGATGCCACCTCCTTGTCCACCTACACACAAAATCCTCACCACTAACAGTTGCAATCTGATTCTCTTGACCCCCAAATTCTCATTCCTTGACAAAAACAACCTCGAATTCACACAATTAACCCAAGCTAACCCAAAGGACAGGCCCATCTCTCCGAAAAATACAAGCAATCCAAATTCTCAACTCTTAATCTATTGCCATTGCCTTCAACTTCCCTGATATCTTAAAAAACAGTTATGACCTCTGAAGATCATCTGGGGTATTCTAATAGACAATCTAGATTTTAAGTTTTCGATAAAAGACTCTATCTTAGGCATTACTTCGAGCAGTTGGTCTACAGAGTGCACACTCTAAACAAATATGTAATCACAGGCGTCGTGCCTCTTACTAAGTCAAATAGGGGAATTACAGGAGCAAAAAGCGGCACTGAGTTGGTGGAGGCGACCCATGAGGAAAGGAAATTCTGTGTGGAGATATAGAAAGGAGGCGGAGAGGTAGCGGTGGGAGGTGGGGAGTTTGGCGGAGAGAGAGAGTTGAAGGCATAGCTGGGTCTTGCCAGAGCCGATCCCTGCTACCAGCTCGGTTATTGAGTTTGCAGGGGATGCCGCCGCCAAGACAGCGGTCAAGAATAGGGCGGTCGATGGTGCATTTTTGGGTGGTTAATGGCTGGTCGAGCAGATTTTGCGGTCTCAGCGCAATGTAGAAAATTGGCGCCAAGAGAATGAGTTCAAACTCCTAAAGGGCTCTATATGTTTTTTGTTATTCCCCCTCAAAATTTGATATCAATAGCAATGATTAAATGGTATTTGAATCCTCGTGTTATAACGAAAGCGATAGTTACTCATTTTTAAAAATATTTATTTTTATCAATTTTTTTTGGGTTAAATTTGATTAAAAAAACTTTTTTTTTACTTCTTTTTATTAACAATTTTCATTTTCATTTAATTTAAAAAAATATTCTATCATATTTAATAAAAATATTCTATCATATTTAATAAAAATATTATAAAGAATGAGTGAAAATAGATAATTTAAAAAATAAAATGAGTAAATTGTCACTTTTAATATAACATAATAATCTAAATATCTTTTTTTCCATAACAATCAATAAATATTTTTAGATAAATTGTTAATTTTACAGATAAGTTGAGCTTTATTCTTAATAATGAAAAAAAAAACAATTAACCATATTTATAACAATCAAAGTTTATAATTTCTAAAATTATTATGTTGTGATTTTAACATTGTAAGGATTATAAAATAGACATTTTAATTATCAATTAAAAATAGAACAACCTTTGATAAATTTAATTAGTTATGTAATAGAGATAATTTAAAACATACTTATATATAAATTTTATTGTTAAACAATAAATGAAATAAAATCACTTTTATTTTTTTAGATTCTAGCCTAAACCCAATACCTCAAAAGGTCTAAACTAGCCTATGAATCTCGAGTTCAAATTTTTTGATAATGTGAACACCTTAAGCTTTGGTCAACATTATAGAGAAGTTCTGATAATGAACAATGGAATATTCTTGAGACTTACTTATGGTTCTCGGCATCAAAAAGCATTGTTAGCAACCAACATTAGTCAAGGCAACCACTCAAAACTCGAGAGGTATACATTGATCGAGAACTAGATACTCATTGTCATTCTCAAGAATATTGAAGTTAGATCTTTAACAAATTCAACCCCTATAATCACAGGATCAAGTTGATTGGTTTTATCCACCAAAATCTCAAAAACCTATAACCTCCAACACAAATTTAATTCTAACAAAATTTAAAATTAGCCCAAATTAGAAAAGTTTAAATCTACCCTAATTTTAAAGGATTCAATAACATGTACCTATAAAAAAAAAAAACTTGTGTAAAGGCTAAGAAAAGAGGGTTGATTTTTTTCCCATTTATTTTATACTTTATTCTCTTTAGCCGAACCAACAATTTTCACAAACACACTTTCTAAGAATAATACAACCCTTAAAAAAAACTACCTTTGAATTTATTTCTCTTGCTTTACATACTTTATTTTATAAAATCCTTTGTTGACTTAAGTATTGTAAAGTCACCATTGAAAAAAGTTATGGCATGGGCTAATACTGTTTGTGGTTATAGGAAATTCGTGTAGCTCAATATGTGTGTTAGAGTGCTTAGCTTAACCCATAAAAAAAAAACTCAACAATTGTTCTTGTTCCCTCACCTGAAAATCTCCCTCTGTAGTAACCAGTATCCACGACTGGTAAGAATAAGTATTTATATATGTATAAATATACGTATTTTATTTGTATGTTGGTGATACTTGAATTATATATTGTTATTAGTAATATTTTTATAGGTTAAGGATATACGATTAGTATTGGGTTTATTTGTATGACTTTAGATTTATTTTAGGGACCAAATTGTTATACTTTGAAAGTTTTGGGGGCAAATTCGTAAATATCAAAAATTAGCCTCTTAGTATAAAAATACACTTTTAAACCCTAATTTACCATTTTTAGGTCGAGCTACCCATTTTAAGAGAGAGAAGAGAGAAATAGAGGAGAGAGAAAGAGGAGAAGAAGAAGAAAAAGAAGAAGAAATTGGAAATTTGAATTTCAAGAGGTATATCATACGTATTTCTCAATTTATTAGTATTAATTAAGTTAATTCCTTTAAGCTTTGATTTCTGAAAATATGTATAATTGAGGATTTGTTGTGTATTTCGTAAGATCATATGAGAATTGATGATGATCTATAAGATAGTTTGATAAATCATGATGAATTGTGGAATTTCTGCTGGATAACCTCTTGATCTAGGAATTTTATAAATTGTTGTGATTCGATTCTGGTTTTGAATTTTGAGTATATGAAATTAGACATGTTAAGGATCATCTGAGACTTTGAATCGACTGAAAATCTCGGAAATTGAATTTGTAGTGAATTTACCAAAATGACCCTGGAATTCTGGAAATTTCCTGTGTAAACAGTATGATACAGTGGAAAATAATTTTTAACCTGCTGAATGATCTTTAAAAATTACGAATTTGTGGAATATGATAATTTTATATGTCTAATATGATATACTCGGAATTGAGAATTTGGATCAATGTGGTTGAAGTGTTATGAATTTCTAAAGTGTATCAGCTCATTGTAGTATCTGATTAACAGATTTTTAAAGTTATGAAATAAAATAGTTTTAAAATACTTTTGGCAGTTATTTGGAAGCCAAATATTTATCATGGACTGAGATATGTGTCAAGAGTAATTATGTGGTAGTTTTATAATTTTTGAGTTAGTATATGATTTTATAAAAATTGGGAGATTGAATACTGTTCAGTAAGTATCTTGATCCTATCAGGTTTGTAGTTTGGATTCGATGGTGTGTATGGAATGGATTGTGTAGGAATTTTGATATAATATTCATATATAAGAAGTATATATGAGTCAAGAATGATATATTCTGATTTCGGAGTAATTGGACATCATTTGATGTATTAGAAATTTTTGTTAAGTGTAAGTGGTCAGAACGACAGGTTTTGAGAAACCAAGTTTTTAGACCAATTTGATGTGATAAATGCATTGTGTATAATTTTGTAAGCTATTTAAAGTATTTTGTGTGAATTGTGAGGCTTATGAAAGGATTAATCTCCATTGATAGGTTAAGGAGATTTAAGCCTTGTAGCTGAAAGTGTTAAGAGGTAAGTATACTAGACTTACTACTGGAATCACAATAAACATAATAATTGTTTTGTATGATTTTGTAAATGAGGTTAAGAATATGTTTATGATATGTCAAAGTATATTTTGATATGAAATGTGAATATATGTTTATGAATGTGAGCATTGACATTGAGCATGGACATACATGTGTTTTTGAAAGTGAGCTTTCCAAAATAAGATGCGTTTAACAAAGAAAGCTTTTGAAGTGTAATATGTCCATGAGAAATATTTTGTGATTTGAGGGTACTTGAACTCACTGTTAACTTAGTAGGCATTTTATGTGATTTGTGGAGCCTTTATGTGTGGCCTTTCCTTCGGGATTGGTATATGTTATGTGTTCCGTATGTAGGGAGGATCCTATTGGTACCTAAAGGAAGAGTGAGTCATCACATTCGTGTGGTGGCGTATTGGTGCATGTGAGAGGACTCACCGATGATCAGGGTGAGGGTTTGGCTTTTACCTTCGGGCATAAGCGTTATATATGTGTGATTTAAAGACCTCACTTGTACTATTCCTCTCATACGGTATGTCACCTACGAGTGACATTTGGCTCATTATGTGATATGTGATATGTAAGTCCTACTAAGTAGTAGTTGAGTGATGGTATTCCTATTATGTGTTTTGAAAGAATGTGTAAGCGCTTACATGATATGTGATTTGATAAGATTATGATTTTGATTGATCACAGCATATCATACATATGCATTGTGTACATATATGTATTTGTATTTGATATATGAAAAATTAGTATGCTTACTGAGTTTTATACTCATTATAGTTTATGGTGATTTCAGGTAAATAAGGTGCATGTGTGCTTAGCGGATTTGGCAAGGCTTCTGCTGTTCCTTGGGTTCCCTAAGTTGCTAGGTTGTTGTGTGTTTCATTTGGGGACACGTGTGATAGGATATTTGGTTTGTCCCTATTGAATAAATACTTATGTATTATTTCATTGTGTGTGGATTGGATTTGGTTTAAGTTTTATAAAGTGTGGTTATTGGATGATTTTAAGTAAGAATTTGCAATGGATATATTCTGGGCTCCCGGTAACAAAGTTGCTACTGGTGACGTAGTAGAGTGTTAATCTCTGAGAAAACTCTGCGTATCTCCGGTTTAATAATTGTCCCAGTCATAATTCAATTGCTATAATTCTGAAAGAAATTGAAATGAATGTTTAAATATTGTCAAGAGAAGTTTATATTTATATGTTAGGTTATGGTTGATTTTAGTGTTGAACTTACTAGCAACTTGCTAAGGATTTCTGTGTTGAATGAAAGTTGAGTATTTTGTGTAATATTATTTATGAGTGCACGTGCAGTGAATGAATGTATGTGATGTCGTGTGTCGGATCTTTTGGGTCTGGGGCGTGACACCCTCTCCCTGCCCTTAGGCTCGAGGGCCCAGAATTCAACCAAGGTAGGCCCAGGAGCAATGGCCATTTGACATAAGCCTAATAGAACAACAGAACCGGTTCGGATGTGGGGAATTTGATTAGTAAATGATAAAATCTTTTCGGTATTTGCTGACCCAAACACGACTACGGTCGAGCAGGTACTGACTACCTTCAGCAATTTTATTATATGAGTCCAACGTCAATATCAAACCGGTAAAGTAGAGCCATTCGAAATCTGACCCGAGTCGACCAAAATAAACCTCGCTTAAATCAAAAACGTTGATGGAGACAAACCCGAAAAATATGTTTAACACATCAAAAGTAAAATCTAACATGGGGTAAGAACGAGGTCAGAAAATCTATAGAAAGATATTTGACATATGTCAGAAGTACAGCAGCAAGTATCCGACGCAAGACAGAGATACTGCAGAGGAAAGACAAACAAAATTCCTAAAAGGTCATCACATAAAAGAAAAAAGAGAGAGACATAAAGAGATTGATGAAAAAATCTCCAAAAGACACAAAGAGAAGAAAGAAGGAAAAGAGTATCCCCTCGTCGCTAGAAGAACATTTTATTTATGTTTTATCCTATTTTTTAAGAGAGAAAACTCCTCTATTATCTGACTTAAGCATCGGAGCGTCTTCGCCAGAACCTACCTTCGCGAGACCACCTTTGAGCTTGTGTTTGTGTTTTCATTGCAGGCCCCCTCTCCACAGCACGCGAAAAATAAAAAACCCAAGCTCGTATTATCGATCCAATCTAGACGAGACCCAAATTCTATTTTTCCTCAACAAATTCAAGACTCATTGATTCGAGAAACCATTTTTTCAGGTCAACAGTTCTTAAAGAGATATAAGGGTTCGTTTGATTAAACTTTTAAAAGTAAAGTTTTATAAAGTAAAGCAGAGTTCGTAAGAGTAAAGATTTTAAGAAAAAGTTATTGATTATTTGGTTATTAATTAAAAAAAAACCTTTTTAAAGTGCTATATTGTTGGTTATACATTGTTAATAAGTTCTTGTATGCTATTAAATTACCAAAAATGACACTTAATAAAATTTATATTCAAATCTTAAATAATTTTATATTTTTTTATATATACGTTTAAATTTACTGGCCAACTCAATGTGTTACACATTTGCTACATAATTCGCATCTGTTGTTAGAGTTGCTACTAGAACATGTATTTTCTTAAATTTAATTTCTTAAAATACAATAATCAAGTAAAATCAATACATAGTAATAAACGAATCAATATAAATTATTCTATTTTGTACAAAAATTAAAAATAAAATAATATTTCTTTTTTATTTAAAAACTAAAATAATCAACAAATTTTTTTGGTAGATTCTTGTAAAAATATAATTTTTGTAGAGATACGAAAAATTAAAGGTATGATAACTTTTAAAAAGTATTGAAAATATGTTAGTTGAATATGGTTCATTTTTATTAAGAGTATAATATGAAAATAAGAAAATATTATTAAGGTAAACGTGACATTATACAAATATTAAAAAGGCTTAAAAATCTCTACTTCTAAAGGCAAAATATTTGAGCTTTTAGAAGTAGAGATAAAATAGCTTTTGGCATTAAAAAATAAAATCTTTTTTGGTCACCAGAGAAGCCCAATCAAATAGGCACTAAAGCTCGTTTGGTTGAACTTTTTAAATAAAATTTTTAAAAGTAGAACTTTTTAAAATTGAGCTTTTAAAAATAGAACTTTTAAGAAAAAAATCATTGATTATTTGGTTATCAATTAAAAAAGCTCTTTTAAAATATTATATCATTTGGTTATACATTGTTAAAATTGCTTATTTGTTAGTAAATTACCAAAAAAGACACTTAATAAACCATATATTAAAATTCTAAACAATTTAATATGTTTATATATAAATTTAAATTTATCATGTATTTTCTTAAATTTAATTTTTTAAAACACAATAATTAAGCAAAATCAATACATAGTAATAAACGAATCAATAGAAATTATTGTATTTTTGTACAAAAACTAAAAATAAAATAATTTTTTTAATTAAAAAATAAAATAATTAACAAAATTTTTTGATGAGACATAAACAACCAGAGGAATATAAGTTCAAAGAGCGAGAAGAGATATATCTGTTACTAGATTGCTTGTCAACTATCTTTACACAGGCCAATAAAAACAAAACAGTTATTCATTTATGGAGTGCCAAATATGTAGAAAACAACCCTTTTTCATATACTATCCCGTGTTTTATTAATCGATTTTGCTAGCTCCTAAGGAGATAATCTCACCTAGGCACGATAGATTATTGTAAAAATTTAATTGTTGTAGAGATACGGAGAATTAAAAATATAATAACTTTTAAATATTAAAAATATGTTAGTTGAGTATATTTTTAAGTATATTATAAAAATAAGAAAATATTATTAGAGTATATGTGACATTACACATATATTAAAAAAATTTAAAAAATTTTATTTTCAAAAGTTCAAAATTTGAGATTTAGTAAAAATAAAATAAATATTTTAATCTCTAAAATTTCTTTTTTAATTATAATTAAACATTATCAAAAAAATTAAAAAAAAATTTTAACAATAAAAATACTCTTTGAACTAATAAAATAGATTAACCAAACAAGTACTAAATTTAACTCATTAACTCGTGAGTTCTCAAATTTCGAGATCAATAATTTTATTTTTTTTAAAGAAAAATAAATTTAACTTTAAAGACAAAATTACCGATTTAATCCTAATAAATATTTATATTAAAAATATATCCTACATACCCATCAAATCTTTAACGGTTAAAATTCGGCTACATCAACTCAATCAGCAATTGCTTTGAAGTTACTAAGATCTAGTTGAAAAACCTTGGCTCCAATTAATTAATTTTACATCTTCTCTCATTTTTTCCCCATATTTTGTGGATGAACTCATTCGATAAGATTTATATGATTGTTATCAAATGATTATTAAAATGAAAAATTTAATCCAACCAAACGCGGTAAGTCGACTTGTTTCTTTTCCCCCCCGGCTTATTTAATTGTGTTTTCTCGCAGACACAATTCCCCCCAAAACAACCGCCCTTTCCTAATTTCCAAAACCTAACACGATCCAACTGTTAAACTTTTCCACCAATCATATTCAAGATTCTCCAATCCAACGGCCACCATCTAAATACCACCACTCACGCGGATCGCTCCAAATCCAACGGCCATCATCTTTCATCTCTACTTATATAAACTACTCGCAGCTTTACTGTCAACAGAGCAAACAAACAAGTCGAGCAAACCCAAGAGAAAAAGAAAAGAAGAATTGAAAAGCGAAAATGTCAGGAAGAGGGAAGGGAGGCAAGGGATTGGGAAAGGGTGGAGCCAAGAGGCACCGTAAGGTTCTGAGGGATAACATCCAGGGGATCACGAAGCCTGCGATTCGGCGGCTGGCGAGGCGTGGTGGAGTCAAGCGTATTAGCGGCCTGATTTACGAGGAGACTCGGGGGGTTTTAAAGATCTTCCTGGAGAACGTGATTAGAGACGCTGTGACTTACACCGAGCACGCTCGTCGCAAGACTGTTACTGCCATGGATGTTGTATATGCTTTGAAGAGGCAGGGCAGGACTCTGTATGGTTTCGGTGGTTAAAGTTAGGTTAGGGTTAGGGTTTGAGTTCGTGTTCTTCGATTTTTGTATTCTGAATGTTGTTCGAAGGTTTAATGGTGTTGTGTAATGATATTTGATCTATTAATGAAATATTATTGGCTTAATTGCTGCTCCTTAATTTTGACTTTCGTGTCTGGATGATTGAATGTAATTCAGAGCTCTGCGAAAACGTGTTCTTGTGAAGTTGGGATTAGATTCATTGGATGGAAGATGAGTCTTTTCTCTCGCCCATTGACATATTCGACGTCGTTTAGTAACAAAGTCTTTGGGACTCATCGATTGTGGTTGTGTAGTTTGGAGGAATTCTTTAGCCGGGTAAAAGGTGAGAGTTTCTTTTAAATGGAAGAAATAAATGCTACAATTGAACTTCTTTTAATCAGCTGTTAGCACAGAAATTATAACAGGGAGGGTTCTTCGATTCTTCATCATAAAAGAGAGGTTTTCTTAATTAACTTTAGTTGTTAACAAAGTGGTTGGCAATTCTTGTCCACTATTGATGGCTTGACTCTTAGAACTTCTTGTTAGTTAACATTTATCAAAATAATACTATTAAAAAATAAAGTATAGTATTATTTTTCAAAATAATATACTATGTAGAGTATATGTAGAGGTTTTCTTAATTAATTTATTTTTAACTTAAATGGTAATTTAAATTTTTAAATAATAATTTATGTTATCTAATTTTTATTAATTCTATATTATTGAATTGCATAAAACCAATGAAAAAAAATTTAAATTATAATTTTGAATTAAAACTTAAATTTATATAATGATTTTATAAAATAAACTAAATGGTTTTAAAAGAAAAGAAACAGTTTTGAAGAGGAATTTAAATATTCTATTTGTAATATTTTTATAATCATCCCTAGGTTATTTTTTTTAAAAATAATTTTAGTTGAATGCATTCTTTTAACCTTTTAATTGTCTTGAAAATGAATTAACAAATTACAACTATAACGGAATAATTCGATTCAGTTTAATTTTTGGTTCTACGGGATTGATTTTTTTTTCTTAAAGTTGTTCAAGGTTTAATTTTAGGGATCAAAATTTATAACATTAAAATAATTTATAAATATAACATTTAATTGCATTGCTCAAATGGTAATATTTGTATATTTTTCTGACTTCACTTAAAGTTTGGGATTCTAAGTCTTGAAAAAGGTTTAAGAGAGTTTATATTTTTATTTATAATTTCAGTTTTTTAATGGTAATTATTTAAATTGTTGAATATTATATAATAAACTATTTGTAATTGAATGGAAATGAAAATATTTGTATATATAAAAGAAAACAAAATTTATAAATAAACGTAATGAAATAGGTCAATTTCGCAGCTAATGCAGTATCAACACAATGGGCCAAAACATTGAACAAAAAGGCCCGCTCTCCATTTCCTTCACCCTCATTTTCAGCCCAATAACCATCCTTTGCAGTTCATCTCTGTCTCTCTCAATCTCAATTCAATTTCTGTAAATTTAGAAAAAAAAAAATGGAAAAACAATCAATTGACATTTCATATCAGCATCGTCGTAATGCTGCTACAACAACAATAACGATCAATTGGTAGTCACTACTCAGTCACTACCAACAATCTCGAATTCAATTACCCAGTTCACTTCTTCACTTTAGATCCAAAACCCTAGATCCGATCTGATCTGATCCAAAAATGTCCTGCCTTGCGCTCTCTCTGCAACCGGTGAACGGATCCGACATCCTCGTCCAAACCCGAGAATGGTTCCCACCAACCCGGGCCCTCGCCGCTCTGTTCGCCTTCCGCCAAACCCGCGAAGTCTTCGCTGCAAGCAAACGCCTAAGCCCCCTTCAACAAACACACCACTCATCCGCCGTTGCCTCCGTTTCCTCCTCCGTCGATCCCGACAGCGTCACCGACTCTATCGCCTCTCTCGGCGACGACCCCCTTGGCGCCTCCAGCGGCCAGCTCATTGTGGGCGTCGAGTCCCGCTACCGTGTCGTCTACCGCCTCGTCAACTCCATCTATGTCCTCGGCATCACCAACGCCGACCACGAAAACTCTATCAACGTCTTCGAGTGCATCAACATCGTCAACCAAGCTGTCAATGTTGTCGTCACAGCGTGCCGTGGTGTCGACGTGACTCCCGAGAAGCTCAGCCGTAAATACGCCGAAGTCTACATGGCGCTCGACATCGTCCTACGAGGCGTCAGCAGCATTAGGTTAGCCGCAATGCTGGCTTCGATGCACGGCGAAAGCATCGCAAAAATGGTTCACTCGGCTTTGGACACAGAGGCGAAAATACGTGGAGCGGATCAGTGGAATTCTGTTGAGATTCATTCGATTGAGCACCAAGCTGCCGTTGATTCGTTCTCTAACACCGTGTTTGAGCTTCCAGCTGAGACAATTGCGGCTGGTGATGAGGTGGCGGCCACACTTGTTATACAAACGGGGACTGAACAAGACAAAGATAAAGGACAAGAGAAATCTGAGGAATCAATAGCTGAGAAAGATCCATTTGCGGCGAGTGATGTGATTAATAAGCCGGAGGAGGAGTTGGCTGGTGGTTTTAAGAAGAATAAGGATTCAGGTACTGATTTAACAGTGGCTTTAGCGGGTTTGGAAGTTACTACATTGCCACCCGCAGAGGCTACTCAGTCTACTCATATTAATGTTGAGGGATTTGAAGGGGAGTATGGTGGGATAGAATTTAGTAATGATCAGGCTACAATGGAAGAGACTTTTGAGGGATTTAGTGATGCTTGGGGTGGAGGATTAGATGCATCTGAGTTTGTAGGGCCGAAAAAGATTGCGAAAAAGGAAGGTCTTAGTGGGCTTGAATTATTGCAAACAGGGCCAGATGCTCCTCCGACTGCAGGCAAGGATGGCGCAGCAGGGACTCCCCTTGAGAATCTTTTGGTGAAAAAGACGGAAATGAAGGGACCGGAAATTTATATTGAAGAGCAAATTAACGTGGAGTTTAGGGAATCATTGCTTGCTAGAGTGGGGTTAATGGGTGTGGTTTATTTGAGAACATTGCCTAAGAAAACTTCAGGTGACGATAAGGATACTGAGTTTTCATTTCGAGTTGAGCGTACTAGTGCAGTTAAGAGAGTTGTTATGCAGAGTTCGAAACTTAGTAGTTTAGGTAATGGGATGTTTCATGTGAGAACAGCTCCATCTGATGAGCCAATTCCAATTTTGAAGTATAGTTTGCTTCCTAGGTTAACGCCATTGCCTTTGAGAGTTCGTTTGATAAAAAGACATAGCGGGACTTTGCTTTCGGTGATGATACATTATGTTTCCAACCCTGATTTGCCTATGCCATTAAATGATGTAACATTTGCACTGAAACTACCGGTTGATCCCACGTTGTTGAAGGTTTCACCTAAAGCAATATTGAATAGGTCTGATAGAGAACTGAAATGGATAGTGCCAGAGATCCCTGTAAAGGGATCTCCTGGTCGATTGAGAGTGAGAATGCCTGTTGATTCTAGTGAGGAAGATGGTGGGGAAGAGATTGACGTTGTCTGCTATGTGAAATTTGCTTCACAAGGAATGCTATCGTTGTCTGGGGTCTGTCTACGACCTGCTACTGAAGGTAAGACAGACTTTTATGAGGTCGGTCACAAGTATGAGACGGGGGTTTACATTTGCAACTAATTCATGACTATGTCACTGTCTGCCTACCAATTGTTATTATTTTTCTAAATTTTTGTTTTGTGGGTATGTGGTTTGATGTGTTTGTAGCATTCTTTGATACCAAGCCTGTAATTTAGATCAAGAGTTAAAAACTCTCTCTTTTTGTAATCAGTTAATGGTTTTCTTTAATGGATTGTATATGTTGTTCTTTACATATTTGTTTTCTTAGAGTTCGTAGTTCTAATCCTATTTGGTGCATTTCAAAACATGCATGTGTGCTATGAAGCAAATGTGTTCTTCAAAATAATCTTGTTTCTGGAATACTAGTGTTGATTATTGACTTTCATATTTCTAAGAAGTAAAATGTGGATTAAGTGGTTGCTGAATGACTTATGATCACTCTATGCTATCTAGAAGTTGAAAAGAGTCTGGAATCATTGTTCTTTTGATTTGCAATGAAATTGGGTTTAGACCTTTTAAAGCAAGATGTTCATAACAAAGCAGTCTTGGAACTTTTTATTTTAAACCATGGAAGCCATAAACCTGAAAAATGCTGTTACAAGTTTCGGAGCTTTTTCTGAAGAGCTAAATAGGAAGGAAAAGCAAGGAATAATCTTTGATTTAGAGAATACGGATTCTTCATTTCAGTTTCTTGGTGGCATACAAAATTTTCTACATTCTAAAGGTCTTCTCATAGATGATTATTCACAGGAAATGCAGTAGTGATGGATGGTGGTTCCACAACCCAGTAGCTGACTGTCATGCTTTTTGTGGTTCTACAATCTTTCGGTAAAAAATGGCAGTAAATTCATCCATTGCATTTAGGTGCATTTTCTGGATTGAAATTTACAATTTTTGGTTTTCAGAATTAATAGTTAAGATATTAAAATTTAGTGTATAGTATCACGTCCTACATTGAATAAAAATTAAGTGGGTCTTGAGTATATAAGGGTGGGTATGTAATATTACTTAATAGGCTAGTCTTTTGGATCAGTGGCAAGCGCCTGGCCCGTGACAAGTGGTATCAGAGTAGACCCAAATTCTCATTCGTATTTGGGCTCTCAAAAATCGTTCAAATGGAGATTGTCACATAGGATGTGAGTCTCTTATGCCGCTAGGGGATGGACAATGCAGACTAAGTTGGTCCTAAAAATTTTGTGTTTTGAGTCCTAATAGAGGTTGCCATGTGGATAGTGGGTCTCCTATTCTCGGGGGGATGAGCAATACGGGTCAAGTTGGTCCTTGAGTTTGGGCCACACCGTGACGAGGGCGTCACGCGATTAGGTGGGGGAGAATGTCACATCCCACATCGAATAAAAATTAGGTGGGTTTTGAGTATATAAAGATGAGTATGCAGTATTATCTAACAAGCTAGTCTTTTGAGTTCAATGACAAGCACTCGGCCGTGACAATTTTAGTTTTCAGAATTAATAGTTAAGATATTAAAATTTAGTGCATAGGCAGCATTAGGAGAAAGAGAGGGAGAAGGCCAGGACAAATTTTAAGTGGCTCATTTCTTGTACATGCCTATGTTTTTAGAGTTTAAATTGAACAATTGGGATTCCTAAACGTAGACACTGGTAATCCATTTTCAGCCCCTGCTCTCCTTGGATGTTACTGCATTGGGATTTAACAAAGTTTTGGTGAAACATACTTTATACCACCTCTATGCCTTGGGATCTTTTGGGTTGTAAAGCTCCTTCTTGATGAATATGCTTGTACTGATTTTCTTTTATTCTGCTGATCCTTACTCCTTATTCTAGGTGCTTTCTTCTTCATTTTTTTTTCAGTTGTCCATTGCAAAATGTTCCAAGAGAAAATTCTTTTCACTTATTGTTATTAATTTAGAAATTGGGACTTGACAGAAAGTTAATTTATAAATGACCATGCTTTGGATACTCTATAAGTTTATTTAATAGCAGGAATTGGATTACCTGAGTGAATATAGAGCGTGTTCAAAACAGCCAGATGAAATTCTATTTTTGGGCTGCTAGCTGCCGCTGTGTGGATAATATCCGGTGCCCAGTTGAATTCTTCATTTTCTGAACTGTGGGGGCAGAAGGATCTGGCTGATTTAAGTCCCAAAATGAGGTTATTCCTATTTCATGATCGTGCTGATCACAGCATATGAATCTTAAACAGCTGTTAGGAAGCTTTACAGGTATCTTAATAAGTTTGATAATGAACATCTGAATTTCAGTTTCTATATTCAGGAGTGATTGTACGGAGCTAGCAATTAGCAAATCTAGAGAACGCCTCAGTTTGTTTAGATTATGAAGCTTAAATCAATTAATGGTAACTCGAGAGAACTTAAGACTGGAATGTGATAATGTGATAAATATATGTATACTAAATGTCAACTTTAAGATGGATTTTTTTTTTTAAATATTTTAAAGTTAGATGGATATTTGGTAAACGTAGTGTTTGAAATAAATAGCACTTCATATTTGAAACACACATTTGATATAAGATATGAACATTTTGTTGGGTTCTTAAAAACAATTCCGGGAACAAATAAAAGACATAGGCAGTCTGGGATTGTTGTACTTTTTAAAATATTTATTGTTAATTATATTGGAGAAATAATCAGTTGAGAAAGAGAAGCAATTAAGTGTTTGATAAATTATATTTTTAAAAAAGTTTTGAGATTCAAAAATAGTTTATATGGGTTTAGCAAATTTTACTACTGTAATGTAGTAGAAATTGATATGATTAAAATGAACAATGAATTTATATATATGTATATATGATCACGATGAAAGTAATAATTATTATTATTATATAATCTTAGATACATTTATGATTTCTGTAATTTTATAATCTCTAATTATTATGATCTTAAAAAATTGATATTAAAATCAGATATAATTGTTATAAACATCAAATAAAACTTATATTATATAATCAAAATCATCTAACCCGCCAATTCTTTTTTCAAAAAATGCAGTATCATGCTCTCATCAAATTTGTAGTAATATTGTTCCTAAAAATTTTCATTTCTTGTGCTCCAAGTCCATTATTAGTATGATATTTATTAATATTTTTTTTTTGTTTTTAAGTAGTACTTAAATTAACTACTTTTTATTGGGAAAATTTTGATTTTTTTTTAATTTGTACAAGGATAATATTAAAAACCTAAACTAATCTTTAAAATCAGATTTTTGTTTTTCTGAGTCCTCTCTAGGTTATGTTCGAAAAACTCGGAGAGGTAGAATTCTAGGAATTTCTGAACCCATAGTCGCCGTTGTTTTGCGGTGGTTGTTCAAAATTTCTTTCCATAGTTGCTTGCTTTTCTCACGGAATGGAGGTCGACGAAATCATCGCCCGGTATGAAGCCATGGACTTAGCCGATAAACCTCTTCCGTTTTCTGAGTATGTCGCTGCTGGCTTGTATAGCTAGGGACAAACGGGTGGCGCTCTCACTGGTGGGCGAAGTCTTAAGTCCAAGGCTTGTTAATTGAGATGCTTTTATCAATAGTATGAGAAAGGTTTGACAGACGACAGATGAGTTTACCATAGAAGTAGTGAATGCCAGTCAGAATCTTTTTGTGTTTTCCTTTTCTGAAGCGGATAGTAAGAGAATAATTGCTGGAGGACCATGGACTTTTGACAATTACTTGATTGTGTTTGCTAAACCTACAGGAGGTCTTGGTAAGTTATCAAATCTTTCATTCACAAAAGTTCCGTTTTGGGTTCAGATTCACGGCCTCCCATTAATTGGAGAGGTCGTTGAGATTGATAAGGGAGCTTCCAAGGAGTGTCTGGGAAAATTCATTCAGGTAAGGGTGAATGTTGATATGTCTCAGCCTCTTATACCAGCCTTGAGAGTGGCTGTCGGTGTCGTTAATGAGGTGGTGACGGTCCTGTTATGTTATGAACAGTGACCTGAATTTTGTCTCGATTGTGGGAGGTTCGGACACTCGGAGAAGGAATGCCCCTCTGTTGAAAATGGCAAACCAAAATTGTAAGGGGCTTCTATCGGGATTGGAACCACGCTACTGCTCCAATCCGAATCTCTAATAACAACCAGAAAAGGCATAGAGACGGGATTGAAAAATCTGTAAAGAATAATGTGCGTAGACAGCCTAAAGGGGCTCAACCATTTTGGAGAAAAAGGGGGTGATTTGGTTTCGGTAAAAGGACTAATGGAAGGCCGATAGGGGGTTTTATTCATTCTCTCTACTATATTATTTTATTGAGGAGTTTTTAGTGTGATATTCTCAAGTCAAGTCAGATACTATAAAATTTACAATACTATTTAAATAGTTCTTTATACTCACCATTATTATTTGCCCTTACACACTTCAACTATTTTATAACCTTAACATAAAAATTTTTAAAGACATCAAATATCTGATATTTAAATTTTAAAGCGAAAGCTCACATTTTTTTAAAACAATCATCAATAAAAATTATAAAATAAAGAGCACCTCCACATATTCTAGTTTGTATAATATACATATTAGTGTGTATTAAATCAAGTAAATTTACTCTTTTAAATAAATAAAAATTATGAAATATAATTTTATTTATCTTTCTCGCCAAATAATAATCATAAGATTTGAGTGATTTACTTACCAAGTTGAGAATGAGAAGAAATTAAATATTTGGTAAATTATATTTTTAAAAATGTTATGATATTCAAAAATAGTTTATATGGGTTTAGCAAATTTTACTATTGTAATGCAGTAGAAATTGATATGATTAAAATTAACATTAAATTTATATATATGTACATATAATCATGATGTAAGTAATTATTATTATTATATAATTTTAGATACATTTATGATATCTGTAATTTCATAACCCTAATTATTATGATCTTAAAATAATTGATATGAAAAACATATGTAATTGTTATAAACATAAAATAAAACTTATATTATATAATCAAAATCATCTAACACGCCAATTCATTTATTTTTTTTTAAAATGCAGTATCATGCTCTCAACAAATTTGTAGTAATATTGTTCCTAAAATAAATTCGTGCTCCAAGTCCATTATTATTAGTATGATATTTATTAATGATATTTTTTTTTGTTTTTAAGTTGTACTGAAATTAACTATTTTTTATTGGGAAAAATTTGATTTTTTTTTAATTTGTACAAGGGTAATATTAAAAAACTAAACTAATCTTTAAAATCAGAATTTTTTTTCTGACTCCTCTCAAGGTTATGTTCGAAAAACTCGAAAGGTAGAATTCTAGGAATTTCTGAACCCATCGTCGCCTTTTTTTTACAGTGAAGGGAAGAGTTGGCTTCTTTGTTTTATTTTATTTTATTTTTTAAAAAATACGTATCCTGTGTTTTTTATATATGTGTCTTATATTTTATTTAGACTAGTCTTCTTATTTAAAAAAATAATTTAATTAATAACATTTACTAATTAAATTATTATCTCTTAAAAGGAGACCTAATCCATGTAAACTACATAGAGTCATACTCTTTATGGTTAACGTATAATACCCAACATTTGAGCATTATTAGTCTTTTAATAAAAGAAAAACACTAAAATTAAAATTAAAATCTTTTTGATAATTTTAAAAATTATCCTTAAGATTTTATTCATTTAATTTCTTAAATTAAATATTTAATTATATTTAGATAATATCTTATCTATATTAATTAATTTTATCTAAATATAAAATATACGTATTTGAAAACTATTTTCTAGACACAAACAATTTGTGTAATAACACAATCCTTTTTATTTGTTCACTGTAATAACGAAAGAGGTGGTATTGAGGACCTATGGACCTATAATTTCAAGATCCAATAAATTTTGAATAATTAATTAAACTCTTTAATTAATTAATTCAATTTATTAATTCCAGTGTTATTCCACTAAAAACCTGGAATTGCACTCTTAAAATTGTAGATATAATTTACTCAGAAAACTTAAAACAGTCCATTGATTCAATCACTATATGCAATTTAACCCTCCATAGATGATTCATAATTAGAGCTAGGTTAATTACCGTTTTACCCCTCTAATTATTTCTTTATCCTTAAGTACCATTAATTCACCAGTGAACAGTTAATTTGTAACATTATTACAAATTGAGCGCTCTAACCGTTCAGTTTTAGAATTAACCCTTAAGAGAACCTTCTTTCTAACTTCCATTAGGAATGAATGGATTCCATATCTGTAAATCATATTTCTAACCGTTTATCTCACAATGCCCCCAAAATACAAGTTTTTAGTCTGTTATTTAAATAAACTGTAATGAGTATTTCAAATGACATAATGACACAAACAGGAGTTATGATCACTCAGGATTAAGGTTAATCAACATATGATCATTGGTTGACGTTATTTGAATTTTTAATTAACAACGGTATTTTACATAAGAATTCAAACTACGTCTGGTCCAGTCCTATATAATCATATTATATATAGTGCCTCCATCATAATGTCACTACATTAGTGATCCGAATAAGATTACTACATATTAAATGTTTGTGGACCGCATTAATAATATTTAATTAGAGATCTCAAACTCTAATTAATTTATTACAGACGTTTTCTGTTTATTATCCATAACTTTAATCCTCTTGTATATAACAATTATATACTAAAGTTATGATTGCAAAAATAAACAAGGAATTTTCTGATATTTTATGTCATAAAATTATGAACACTCATCAAGTATAAAATTGCAACTTTATTAATTTCAAAAAAAAAAAAAAACAGTGCAAGTACATACTTTCAGGGCATTATCCCTAACAATCTCCCACTTGTCCTAAAGCAGGTGAGACATGTCTCTTAAACCCATGCCCTTCATATGACTCTCAAACGACTTAGTCGGTAATGTCTTGGTGAACGGGTTTGCAAGATTATTTTCAGACGCTATCTTCATGATTGTCACATCACCTCTATGCACTATTTCCCTGATCAAGTGATACTTTCTCTCTATATGCTTTGCTTTCTTGTGGCTCATGGGTTCCTTTGAATTTGCCACTGCCCCACTATTGTCACAGTAAAGGGTCAATGATTTTTCCATGTCAAGAACAATTTCCAGATCAATGAAGAACTTCCTAAGCCATACTACTTCTTTAGCTGCTTCGCAAGCTGCTATGTATTCAGCCTCTATGGTTGAATCAGCAGTACTGGATTGTTTTACACTTCTCCAGACTATGGCTCCGCCACAAAGAGTAAACACTGACCCAGATGTCGACTTTCGACTATCTTTATCTGATTGAAAATCAGAATCAGTATAACCAGTGGGGTTCAGGTCTCCACCCGAATACACAAGCATATAGTTTCTCGTTCTCCGAAGATACTTGAGAATGTGTTTTACCGCAATCTAGTGAGCCAATCTAGGGTTGGATTAATAACGACTAACTATTCTCACTGTATAGCAAATGTCAGGCTTCGTGCACAACATAGCGTACATGAGGCTACCAACTGCTGAGGCATAGGGAACTCGTCTCATATTTTCTTCTTTCTAAGGTGTCTTAGGACATTGCTCTTTAGAAAGAACAATTCCATGTCGAGTCCGTAATTGACCCTTCTTGAAATTTTGCATCAAAAATTGCGTAAGCACTTTATCAATATACGATGCATGAGATAGTGTCAATAGTCTATTCTTGTGATCACGAATAATTTGGATCCCAAGGACATAACTTGCCGCTCCCAAATCCTTCATTTGGAAGTTCTTGGCCAGCCACTTCTTTATGTTGGATAATGCTTCCACATCATTCTAAATGAGTAAAATGTCATCCACATAAAGTACTAGGAAAACCACTTTTTTGTTCTTGATGTACTTGTATACACAAGGTTCATCAACATTTTGCTCGAAACCATAAGATTTAATTGTCTCATCAAATCTTAAATTCCAAGACCTTGAAGCTTGCTTAAGTCCATAAATGGACTTGAGCAATTTGCAGACTTTCTGCTCCTGGCCTTCTACCACGAACCCCTCTGGTTGCACCATGTAGATGCTCTCTTCAAGATAGCCATTCAAAAAGGCTGTCTTGACATCCATTTGCCATATCTCATAATTGAGACATGCAGCAATGGACAAGAGAATGCGAATGAATTTGAGCATGGCTACTGGCGAGAAAGTGTCCTCATAGTCGACTCCCTCTTTTTGGGTATAACCCTTTGCCACTAGTCTTGCTTTGAAAGTCTCTACTTTCCTATCCACGCCTCTTTTCTTCTTGAAGATCCATTTACATCCAATGGGCCTGACATCTTTAGGTGGATCTACAAGTTCCCAGATTGAATTGGAGTACATAGACTCCATTTCTTGGTTCATAGCTTCTTGCCATTTTTCTTTATCAGAATCTTCTATTGCATGTCTATATGTTAATGGATCATTTTCTTTTGTGTCAGACACAACTACTTGTGCCTCTCTCTCCTCTCTGTAACGAGAAGGTAGTCTCACTATCCTCCCACTACGTCGAGGTTCCAAGGTGTTCTGATCATAATTGGTGGTTACCTGACTTTTTCGTTCACTAACTGTCAGTGGTAAAGGTCTGATCTGATCAGAAAGCATTTCCTCCAGTACAATCTTACTGTGAGGTTTGTAGTTTAATATATAATCATTTTCAAGAAAAGTGGCGTTTGTTGATACAATCACTTTCTTTTCTTGAGGACTATAAAACAATCCTCCTCTTATGCCTTTAGGATAGCCTACAAACAGACAAACTTCTGTTCGCCGTTCTAACTTTCCAGTCTTTCCTTTCAGCACATGTGCCGGACACCCTTATGTGCGAAAATGACGTAAACTAGGTATACTACCATTTCACATCTCTAAGGGTGTACTTTGGATAGATTTAGAAGGTACTACATTCAAAATGTAGACTGCGGTCTGTAGTGCATAACCCCAAAATGAGGGCGGTAGTGAAGAGTAGCTCATCATAGACCTAACTATATCTAGCAAGGTTTTGTTTCTTCTTTCTGCAACACCATTTTGTTGTGGTGTTCCAAGTGCTGTTAGTTGGGATAAAATCCCATGCTCCAACAGGTGATCCTTGAACTCTGTGTCAAGGTATTCACCACCTCGATCGGATCGAAAGGGTCTTAAGAGTTTTACCTAATTGCTTTTCAGCTTTTGTTAAGAATTCTTTGAACTTTATAAAAGTCTCAGATTTTCTTTGCATTAGGTAAACATAACCGTATCTTGAATAATCATCAATAAATAAGACAAAATATTCATAACCGCCTCTTGCTTGTATATTTAATAGACCGCAAACGTCAGTATGTACAAGCTGAAGTGGTTCCTTGGCTCTTTCACCCTTAGCTGAAAAGGGTCTTTTAGTCATTTTACCCTCTAGACAAGATTCACATACAGGAAGAGTGCCAACGTTTAGCTTTCTTAAAGGACCATCCTTTACTAACCTGTTTATCCTATCCAGATTAATATGACCTAATCTAAGATGCCAAAGATACGTGTCATCATTGGGAGAAAACTTTTTCCTTTTAGTAGATTTAGGATATTCTACTCTAAATAGTTCAGAATTATGAAGTGAGGGCTCATCAGGCCTTAAAATATAAATCTCATTTTCTAATTTCGCATGACAAATATTTAAATTATTTCTACCAATAATAATCTCATTATTATAAAAAAAAAATTAAATAATTATTCATGCAACTTAGAAACAAAAATCAAATTCTTTCTGAATCCAGGAATAAAATAAACATGATTTAAAATTAAAAACTTGTTCCCAAAATTCAATCTAGCCACTCCCACTGCTAAAGTTGAAACGACTGCCCCATTGCTAACCGCATGGTAAAGTCCCCATCAGCGAGCTCCTTAGAAGAGCTAAGCATCTGCAAGGAAGAACAAACATGATTAGTGGCTCCTGAATCAATTATCCAAAGAGAAAGTTCATCTTCCACTAAACAGGCTTTTAAAACCAGTAAATCATATTTACCTTTATTCTTTTCTTTCAGCTCGGAGAGATACTTTTTACAGTTCCTCTTCTAATGCCCCTCGACTCCGCAGTGAAAGCACTTTCCTTTCTTTACTTTGGAGTCCTTCTTTTTACTCTTACTGCGGTTAAAGGCTTTCTTGGCCTTTCCTCCATAACCTGAACCACCACCAATGTTCTTCCTCTTTTTATTTTGCTTAGAGGAAGACTTTTTAGCTTCAGCAACATTTGCTTGAGACTCTTTAGGCTTATCTGATATAGCCTCAAAAGTTTGCAGTTCATTAAGTAGCTGAGTCATATTATATGAGAGCTTGTTCATAATATAATTTGTTTTGAACTGCGAAAATGCTGGAGTAAGAGACTTTAGAATGATGCTGACTTGAGTCTTATCATCTATGGTGACTCCATGGATCTCTGCCTGATGCATTAAATTGATCTGTTCAAAACATGCTCACGCACTGGAACTCCTTTTTTTTTTTTATTTTAGCATTCATGTAGCTACTCGCATGTAGCTACGAGTAGCTTCATGGCGGCTTTGTTCTAACTGTTGGCCAAACATCGCTCGGAGAGAGTCCCATATCTCATGTGCAGTTTCCAAGTGCTCGTGCTTCATTCTAAGCACATCGCTCATGTTTGCAAGCATATAGTAGCGGGCCTTATTATTGGCCTGTATCCACTTCTCATATTGCTCCCGTACATTACGATGAGCATTGGCTGCAGGTTCTGGAGGACACTCCTCCATAAGGACGAACTTTTGGTCCTCATAGATCAGCACAATATTCATATTGCTTTTTCATTTTATAAAGTTATCACCAGTCAATTTTTCATTTGCTAAGAAGGTTATGATTGGGTTTGTTTCAGACATGATGCTGAAATAAATAAATAAAACAATTTTAAGAATACTTGAATAAATATCATAACGATTTTTGAAATAGTAAACATGATGCATGATTGCATATATTTAAACACATAAAAATATATATACTAATCCACGATAGTTCAATTTAACAATTAATATGCCGCCGTAGGGTGGGTCACACTAAATTAAAATTAAAACTAAGACTATCTCAAATTGATAGGAAAATTTTAAAATATCTCATATTTTCATTTACCTATTAACTACTGTTTATTTCGGTCAAGACATGATTAACCTCTTAATTATATCTTTGTGAGTGTAATCCATTATTTCAGATTAAGATGACTTAACTCAAAAAATGCCACCGTAGGGTCGGTCAATTATGAAATACATCACTTAATCCTATCTCTAGGAAGTCAACCTTGCTATTGAAATAGGCGGACACCCTCCGTAGGGAGGACGAATCAAAAGCGTTGCGAGGCGCCACCTATATCTCACGATGTTGTACTAATAATGGAGACCAGTGGGTTCATTGTTATGTACCATCTTCCACTCACTATTTTTAACTATGTGTTTTTATAGTTTATAAAACATCTTTATATTTTATAATTTCAGCAAATTATTATATCTCATATAATAAATTACTAAGTATAGTTAATTAATCATAATAAAGTCCAATCTTATTGGGTTTAGGTTCATTAGTCTAACTATTCCTATTAAACAGGCCTAACAATTTAGGTGAACCCAATTTTTTTTTTAAATTATAGGATTAATTATTTAATATTATAAATAATAAATTAATAATTTTATTAATAATTTTCTAAGTAATCCTAAATTAAACTATTTAATTTAGGTTACCTAGAATAATGTAAAATTACCAATTTAACTATTAAACATAATTTCACATTATTTGATTAATTATACAAGTTCTAAACATGCTAATCAATTAATAAATTTAATTATAATATGCCATAATAAAATAAAACTATTTAAATATTAATTATAACATGTATGCATGTCATATTACAATAATGTGAGTGGGTACAAATGCATGACATGTAATTATGCATGATCATGTTATAATTCATCACATAAATAAATAACATAAATAAATATTTAATATAACTTTGACCGGGTCTTCTAAGATTTTAAATTACAACCCATAAAATAAGAGTAAATAAATTACATAAAAAAAATAAGCATGCAAGCCCAGTTACACATGATCTTCTCAAATTCATAACGAGCCTAATTAACTTTCTTTGTAATTTTATATATTTAGACATAAGAATTTTTCTTAAGCCCATTATATAATTTGCAAGGTAGTCCAATCCTTAGACACCATTTTATTTATTTATTTATTTTTTTTTAAAAAAATTATTCATTAAAAATCCACACATTAAATGAATTAAATTCAATTTTATTTAGACTTTTCAATAAGAGGCTTATATTGCCGTAATTGTATCTAACATGAAGACTAATGCCTACGGTGATAGCAGCCACAAACACTATCCGTTGGCCACCATTCGGATAGCAGCTGATAAATTGCTACTGTTCACTACCAAAAGCAGTGGCAGTGGCTGTAGAAGCCCATAATTGGCAAGGGCACCAACAGTTGGCACCTGCCAAAATCAAAAGCAATTGACCAAGTTATTTTGTCTTATTCACCTTTTTTTTCTTCATACGGCAAATGATATTGAAAAGCACTTATGACAACCTTTTTTTTTTTACTTTTCTTTTCCTTTTTTTTTTTTATACAAAAAGAAATAATAATATATCTTTACAACCATTTTGGTTTCTTTTATTGTCGCCTTCTGCTTCTTTTCTTTCTTTCGTTTGTTTTTTCTTTTGTCTTCCAGCGGCAAGAAACAAAAATAAATATATTATCAAATTTTCTTCTTTGCGGCAAAGAGAGCAAAGTAACACTGTGCATTCGTGTCCATTATTTAATAAATAAAAAAAAATAGTACAGAAAACAAACCTATACCCCTTTATGGATTTACAAAATTTTGATTTAATAAAAAAAAATATTACAATTAATCTTAAAGGACCATATAATTAACGACCAAAAAATTCATACATAAAACAATCATTCATCACATGAATAATATAAAAATGCAAATACCCACTAAAATATATATATCCAGTAAAATATAAACTAAATCATAACATAAAAATCATATATTCAAGAAACTAACGCTCTCATACCAGTTGTAGTATGATTTTATTGTTATGACATTTATAACGCAGCGGAATAGAAAACAAAAAATTATTTAATCTTTGTTTTCATTAGATAAAAACACTTTTTATCTAAGGATCTTATGAATATATGAATTTGATGTTAAAATAAATAAAATTGAATAAGAACATACCTTGAATCCACGTAGAGTTTCTTTCTATCAAAGAATTCCAAACCAAACCTCTTGTTTTTTACAGTGAAGGGAAGAGTGAGCTTCTTTCTTTTATTTTATTTTATTTTTTAAAAAATACGTATTCTGTATTTTTCATATATGTGTCTTGTGTTTTATTTAGACTAGTCTTCTTATTTAAAAAAAATAATTTAATTAATAATATTTACTAATTAAATTATTATCTCTTAAAAGGAGACCTAATTCATGTAAATCACATAGAGTCCTACTCTTTATGGTTAACGTATAATACCCAACATTTGAGCATTATTAGTATTTTAATAAAAGAAAAACACTAAAATTAAAATTAAAATTAAAATCTTTTTGATAATTTCAAAAATTATCCTTAAGATTTTATTCATTTAATTTCTTAAATTAAATATTTAATTATATTTAGATAATATCTTATCTATATTAATTAATTCTTAATTAATTAATTTTATCTAAATATAAAATATACGTATTTGAAAACTATTTTCTAGACACAAACAATTTGTATAATAATACAATCCTTTTTATTTGTTCACTGTAATAACGAAAGAGATGGTATTGAGTACCTATGGACCTATAATTTCAAGCTCCAATAAATTTTGAATAATTAATTAAACTCTTTAATTAATTAATTCAATTTATTAATTCCAGTGTTATTCCACTAAAAACCTGGAATTGCACTCTTAAAATTATAGATATAATTTACTCAGAAAACTTAAAACAGTCCATTGATTCAATCACTATATGCAATTTAACCCTCCATAGATGATTCATAATTAGAGCTAAGTTAATTACCATTTTACCCCTCTAATTATTTCTTTATCCTTAAGTACCATTAATTCACCAGTGAACAATTAATTTGTAACATTATTACAAATTGAGCGCTCTAACCGTTCAGTTCTAGAATTAACCCTTAAGAGAACCTTCTTTCTAACTTCCATTAGGAATGAATGGATTCCATATCTGTAAATCATATTTCTAACCGTTTATCTCACAATGCCCCCAAAATACAAGTTTTTAGTCTGTTATTTAAACAAACTGTAACGAGTATTTCAAATGACATAATGACACAAACAGGAGTTATGATCACTCAGGATTAAGGTTAATCAGCATATGATCATTGGTTGACGTTATTTGAATTTTTAATTAACAACGGTATTTTACATAAGAATTCAAATTACGTCTGGTCCAGTCCTATATAATCATATTATATATAGTGCCTCCATCATAATGTCACTACATTAGTGATCCGGATAAGATTACTACATATTAAATGTTTGTGGACCGCACTAATAATATTTAATTAGAGATCTCAAACTCTAATTAATTTATTACGGACGTTTTCTGTTTATTATATATAACTTTAATCCTCTTGTATATAATAATTATATACTAAAGTTATGATTGCAAAAATAAACAAGGAATTTTCTAATATTTTATGTCATAAAATTATGAACACTCATCTAGTATAAAATTGCAACTTTATTAATTTCATAAAAAAAAAAACAGTGCAAGTACATGCTTTCAGGGCATTATCCCTAACAGATATATCTCAGCCTCTTATACCAGCCTTGAGAGTGGCTGTCGGTGTCGTTAATGAGGTGGTGACGGTCCTGTTATGTTATGAACAGTGACCTGAATTTTGTCTCGATTGTGGGAGGTTCGGACACTCGGAGAAGGAATGCCCCTTTGTTAAAAATGGTAAACCAAAATTGTAAGGGGCTTCTATCGGGATTGGAACCACACTATTGCTTCAATCCGAATCTCTAATAACAACCAGAAAAGGCATAGAGACGGGATTGAAAAATCTGTAAAGAATAATGTGCGTAGACAGCCTAAAGGGGCTCAACCACTTTTGAGGAAAAATGGGTGATTTGGTTTTGGTAAAAGGACCGGGTGTAAGGCCGATAAGGGGTTCCAGTAATTTTCTCGGTCGGAACCCACTATCCGAGAATGAGGCCAGGGTTGGGAAGATACTGGTTATCCTAGGCGAGGGACAGGGAAAGAGCCTGTAGTTGTAGGAGATTGCAGACCTCTTCTAAAATTTTTGAAAAATTGACCTAATAATAATCCTGGAATTATTATAAAAAAAAATATTGATAAGGAAGCACATAATGTTGGAAAAGATTACAAAATATTATGCAGTGAAAATAATTTTTTTTTTACTTTGTATTATTAAAATGGGTAAGTGTATCACTATAATTAGTATTAATATTGGCTCAAAAATATTAATATTGGCTAAATAATAATAAATCTAACAAATTCTCCTTAAATATACATTTATTAGATTCTACTATATAAGAGGTTAAATCAAAAATCAAATTCGATAGAATTATAGAGCAAGATGTTGGGAACTCACCTTCAAAATTTGAACAAAATCGGAGCTCAAATTGTCATCCTATCATTAAGGAGAAGATTGAAACCCTGAAACCCTATTCTTTCTCATTCTCTCGGCTCTTTGCCTATTTCTCTACAAAAATTACCTTCTGTTTCTTTCAAGCACGACGAATTAAACTCAATTAGTACTATACATTTATGGTAATTTTCATTCAATCTCCTTAATGGTTAATTTCATAAAAATTCATAATTTTTATAAAATTATAAATTAACTGCTAGACCCCTATAATATGGACTTCACCAACAAATCTCTCCCTTCACGTTATGTGGGAGGCTCCACTAAATCTATTTTTTTCTCTACAAACTTGAAGCTTCACCTTGGACAATGACTTAGTCATCATATCTGATCCGTTCTCACTTGTATGTATCTTTTTAGGTTATAGTAGTTTTGATTCCAACATGTCACATACCCAATAATACTTAACATCAATGTGCTTGAGCCTCGAGTGGAATGTTGGATTCTTTGCCAAGTGAATGGCACTCTGATTGTCATAATAGACTATATAACTCTCTTGCTTTATATCAAACTCTTATAGGAACTTTTTCATCCACAAGGTTTCCTTGAAAGTTTCAGTAATTGTAATATACTCAACTTCTGTAATAAACAAAGCAACACATTTCTGAAGTCTGAATTTTCATAACACAGCTCCCCTTATAAAGGTAATCATATATTCTGATATAGACTTTCTAAAATCTACATCTCCTGTCATGTCTGTATTTTTTTACCCATACAATACAAGTTTATCACCACTCAAATACAAACATGTTTTAGAGGTGTCTCTAAGATATTTGAAAATCTACTTCACTATTATCTAATGCTCTTTACCAGGATTAGAGAGAAATCGACTGACAACACCAACTGCATGGGCAATATCTGTCCTTATACAGACCAAACATATATCAAACTACCAACAACTGATGCATAACGTACTGTACCCATTTCTTTCTTTTCTTTCTCACTTTTAGAGCATTTCTTGGAACTAAGTTTGAAGTGACCTGCAAGTGGTAAACTAACTAGTTTTGCCTTGCTTATGTTGAGTATTTCAAGAACGCTCTCAATGTAATTTTCTTGAGATAACCATAACTTCCCATTTTTCCTGTCACGGGAGATCTTTATGCCAAAGATTTGTTTAGCTTGTCCTAAATCCTTCATAGCAAATGACTTATTGAGTTTTTTTTTCAACCTTTCAATTTTACTACCATCATGACCAATAATCAACATATCATCCACATAAAGCAAGAGAATAATAAAATTATTATCATGAAACCTCTTTATAAAGACACAATAGTCTGATGTAGTCTTACTGAAACCATGATTTTTCATTAAAGAATTAAATTTATTCTACCACTGTCTTGGTGCTTGTTTCAACCCATACAAGCTTATCTTCAACTTGTAAACTAAATCTTCATTGCCTTCGACTTTGAATCCCTCAGGCTGCTCCAATAGATTTTCTCCTCCAAATCACTATGAAGGAAAGTTTTCTTTACATCAAGCTGCTCAATCTTCAAGTTTAAACTTGCTGATATACCAAAAACAACTCGAATAGAAGATATTTTCGCTACAGGAGAAAAAATTTCTTCAAAATCAATCAATTTCTTCTAACTAAGCCCTTCACAACCAATCTAGCGTTGTACCTTAGTTATGAGTTATTTTCAGTCCTTAACCTGTAAACCCATTTACTTTTTAGAGCTCTTTTACCATTAGGTAGTTTTACTAATCCATAAGTATAGTTCTCTTGCAAGGATTTTATCTCATTTTGCATAGCTTCAAACTACTCATTCTTGTGCTGGTGAGACATAGCTTCGTGAAAGTTTTTAGGCTCTCCCTCGTTTGTAAGCATCACATACTCGTGTGGTAGATATCTAGAAGAGTGGTTGCATTATCTTATAGATCTTTTTTAATTGATGCTCAACTGGTAGATCAAATGGTTCTGGAGGTGTTTACTCAACTTGTTCTGCTAAACCATCATCATCAATTCTATCATTAAAATATTCTTGTGTGTCTCCCTCATAATCATCATGAACTACAGGTGGAGAAATTGATATGGAAATGTTAGGAATATAAATTTCATTGGATTCTTGAGGCTCCTCATCTTTTTTTACCACATCAACTTTTGATATTCAAGAAATACAACATCCTTACTTCTGACGATTTTCTAACTCATTAGATCCCATAATCTATACCTAAAGTCTTCATGTACATAATCGAAAAAGATACACTCCCTAACCTTATTGTCAAGCTTCGACCTCTCATATTTTAGAATATGAACAAATATCTTGCAACCAAATACTCTCAAGTGCTTATATGATACTTCTTTCCCACTCTAAACTCTTTTAGGTATGTCATCATTTAAAGAAGCTGAAGGAGAAAGGTTAATCAACTCAACTACAGTCCATATTGCTTCACCTTAAAAGTATGTAGGTATTATTGTATCATAGAGCATACACTTGATTCTTTCTTGAATTGTTCTGTTCATCATTTCTGCCACACTATTTTACTGAGGAGTTTTTAGCGTGGTCTTCTCAAGTCAGATACTATGAGATTTACAATACTACTTAAATGGTCCTTTATACTCACCACTATTGTTTGCCCTTACACACTTCAACTATCTCATAACCTTAACATAAAAATCTTTAAAGACATCAAGTACCTGGTTTTTAGATTTTAGAGCGAAAGCTCACATTTTTCTAAAATAATCATTAATAAAAGTTACAAAATAAAGAGCACCTCCACGTGTTCTAGTTTGTATAGTATACACATCAGTGTGTATTAAATCAAGTAAATTTACTCCTCTAAATGGATAAAAATTACGAAATGTAACTTTATTTGCCTTTCTTGCCAAATAATGATCTTAAGGTTTGAGTGATTTACTTGCCAAGTTAGGCAAAACATTCTTTTTGGCTAGAACTTGAAACCCTTTCTCATTTATATGGCTAAGATTTTTATGCTATAACTCGATGTCAGATTCTTTGCTGCTACATTGACATCTCCTTTCATGAGCTTAGTGTCTATAACATAAAGAGTGTTTACCTTCTTTTCTTTGGCTAGAATTATAGAACTTTTGGTGAGCTTTCATTTACCTTTACCAAAATAGCTATAATAGCCATCATCATCAAGCTTGCCTGTGGAGATCAAATTCAGACGCATTTTTGAAACATGTCTGACATTCTTGAGTAGTAATCTGCTACCAACACTGGACTCCAAGCAAATATCTCCTATGCCCACAATCTTAGATGCACCATTATTCATATCCTAACATAGCCAAAATGACCACTAGTGTAGGATGTAAAGAAATCACCATTTGAAGTAATATGAAATGAAGCACTCGGATCAATCACATAATCACTTATATGACATGTTAGATTTATAGAGTTCCATCATAAACAATAGTTATATCTCTATCAGCAATAGCGGCACTGCTCACTTATTCATTTTTCTGAGATTCGCATTTTTTCTTAGTCTATTCCCTTTTTCATATTCTACACTCTCTCTTTATATGCTCCATTTTATTGCAATGGTAATAGTTGACATTTTTTCTTTGATACTTGGATCTTCCTTTGTAGCTGTTATTGCCAGAACTTTTACTTTGGCTTCTTCCTCGCCTTTCATGTTTCTCTGTAACAAGTGCTTATGTCTTAGAGAAACTCATGCCTGCATTCTTTCTTCTGGCTTCTTCAGTTTGCATTATATCTTTAACCATCTCCACGACTAGCTTCTCATTTATTGCTAAATTGTTTACTGACACCACCAATGTCTCTTAACAATTTGATAAGGAACTAAGCAATAACAATACTTGTAACTCATCATTTAGTGAAATATTCATAGTTGTTAACTGGTTCACAGGCCTTGACATTCACTGGTGTACTCAGTTATACTGCGACCTTCCTTGTATTTTAAATTTACAAGCCTTTTCATTAAATTATCTTTATTTTGTGGTGTAGGCTACTCATAAATAGACTTTAATTTTCTACACATAACATCAGCCTTGGTCTCATTTGCCACATGGTGAAACAAACTTTGATCTATCCGTTGCCTAATAGTGCCAACACACTTTTTATATAATTGAATTAACTTTTTATCACTTATTTTCTTGAATTTTGCAGCATCCCCTTCAATGGATTCATGTAGGTATTTTACAAAAAGTAAATCCTTCATTCTAGACTTCTATTTATCATAATTTAATGCCTTAAATTTAATCATGCATGCAGATTTTTCATCTATTTTAATCAACACAAATTAAACACTGCATAGCCTGGCTAACTCTGATACCACTTTATTAGAAAAGATCACAAAATATTATGCAGTGAAAATATTATTTTTCCTACTTTGTGTTATTAAAATGGGCAAGTGTATCACCACAATCAAGCACAATGAGACACCGATTTTTTATGTAAAAAACTCAATTTAGAAAAAACCACAGAACCGTAGTTCAATTTAAAACTTTTACTATGATATAATTATGGGATTACAATAATAATCTCTCTAGAATTACACTAAAGGCTTACCATAATATCAAGAATATTAATCTTAGCTCAACAACAATAAATCTAATAAATTCTTCTCAGGTATACATTTGCTAGATTCTATTATATAAGAGGCTAAATCGAAAATCAAATTAATAGAATTGTAAAGTAAGATGTTGAAAATTTACCTTCAAAATTTGAGCAAAATCGGAGCTCAAATTGTTATCCAATAACATGGAAAAGATTGAAACCTTAAAACCTCATTCTTTCTCCTTCTGTCAGCTTTCTGCCTCTTTCTCTGCAAAAATTGCCTTCTGTTTCTTCAAAGCACGAATTAAATGTAAAGAGTATTGTGCACTTATGATAATTTTTACTTAGCCCCCTTAATGGCTCATTTCATATAAGTTTATAATTTTTATAAAATTATAATTAGCCTTTAGACCTATATGATGTGGACCTTACCAATACATAACATAATCACGAGGAGCCTATTGTGTTAAGTAGAGAAAGGGTGCCTAACAAAACTCACGGGGTGGAAGAGTTACCACAGAATCCCTTTTCTAATCTAATGACTGAGGTAGATGGTGAGCTAAGGTCGGAGAAAAGCTAGATTATATATTTGAATCTGTTAAGGGCGGTTAATCCTTTGGTAGATACGTAAATTCAAGACTCCTTTAGCTTCCAGGCAGCACAAAATGTTCAACCTTTACAAAGTAATATCTCGATGGTTAAAAAGAAACAACAAGTGAAGGAAGCCCTAAGAAGACTATGGAAAATGGCAAGATTCAAAGGGTAGTCCTAACAAGTCCTTTTCCAAATTGGTAGTAGCCATTTCCAAATAGAATCCCTTGAAAAAGATAAAGAAAAATAGCATGCATTTTGAAGTGTCTGATAAAAAAGGATGTAGAGGCGAATGGAGACCCAGAATCTTAGATTTAGATTTTGATAATAGCAACACTAAAATGGAGGAATCAATGATTTAAGTAATGGTGGTGAGGAGGCTAGGCATTAGGAGGGGAGTAAAAAGTCTAAAACACCAATGGCAGTGCCTGATGATAAGCATGGCTATCAATCATTAAGAAAATATTCACCTGGAATGTTTGGGGAATAGGAACCCACGAACATTCCAAATCCTGTATAAGAGAGTACAAGAACATAGCCTAGATGTAGTGTTTCTTTCTGAGACATTAGCAGTGGTCGACCAGGTTGAGAAATTGCAAATCAATTTAAAATTTAAGGGGAAATTAGTGGTGGAAAGAATAGGTCGAAGTGAGGCTTTGGCTCTGCTTTTGTCTGACTAAATTGATGTTTAGCTTCTTACTTATCCTCGTTTTCATATTGATGTAGATATTTTATCTGAAGACAGTCAGAGATGGAGGCTCATTGGTTTCTATAGGTATCCTAAGATAATACAGAGACAATATACATTAACTCTCCTTCAACAGCTTCATACTCTCTCAAAGTTTCCATGGTTAAGTTGCAGAGACTTCAACAGAATCTTAGTCAATTCCAAGAAAAAAGGCATTTTTGAGTGTCCTGATGATTTATTAGAAAATTTTAGGCTACCATTGGACGATCGTGGTTTAATGGATATGGGTTTTGTCGAAGAAAAGTTCACATGGTGCAATGGGCAAATAGATAAAGTCTTTATTCAAACAAGGTTGGATCGAGGGGTTTGCGACGGTAAGTGGGCAAATTTGTCCCCTTATTCAGAAGTGCAACACTTAGAATTTTAGGATCGGATCACCAACCGTTATTGATTTCTACTCATACATGGTTATGAACTAGAATGGGGACTCAGTTGGCCGGAAGAGAAGAATCTATTTTGAAGAATCTTAAGCTTTTGAACCAGATTGCGAATATATCATTTGGGGTAATAGGTAGTCAGATCTATCTACTATCCCATCCTTTTGTTTTAATATTTTTGATTTGAGTTTGACTTTGTAGAGATGGAATAATCTCTCTTTTTCACGAGTTTTAAACGAAGATTATGAGATAAACAAAAACTCCTGAAAACTTGAATCGTAATGTTACTGACAAATCCTAGAAAGAGATCCAAAAGGTAGAAAAAATGTTTTGATGCTTTACTCTATAAAAATAAATTGTATTGCCAACAAAGATCTTGAATTTCATGGCTTCAGAGTGGGGACACAACTCTAAATTTGTTCACTACAAAGCTTTTACCCATTGAAGCAAGAGTTGAATCCATTTTTTTTGGAAGAAAAGTGATGATACTATTTGTTCTATGAAACAAAAAATCGGGATGGTCCTAGTTGATTATTTTCAACCTTGTTTCATTCCTTCAAACTGAGTGCTAAAGACATTAGGCTAGTGACGGAATGTGTAAAATGCAGATTATCAAATTCATGTTTAAGTTTTTTAAACAGTCAGTTTTGTGGTAATGAAGTTCATAAAGCCATTTTTCAGATGGCCCATTCTATGGCTCCAGGCAAAGATGGGTTAACAGCTTCCTTTTATAAATTGTCTCAAGGTATTGTGGAGGATGATGTAACCAAAATTTGTTTGAATTTTCTGAACTATGATGGGTATTTGTGACAAATTAATGAAACTTTAATTGCTCTTATCTTGAAAGTTCACAAGATAGAGCATCCTAGTGAGTTCAGACCAATTAGTTTATGCAACATTGTGTACAAAATCATTGCCAAAGTCCTGGCAAACCAGCTAAGGTTGTTGCTGAAGGATGTAGTTTTAGAAGCCTAATGTGTTTTTATTTCTAGTCGTTTGATCATAGATAATGCGATTATCTACTTTAAGTGTCTGATACGGGCATATTTGACATTTATTTTTTCATGTTTTTATTTTGATATTTTATTATTTTATGAGAGTAAATAGATATTTATGTGCATTATTATTATTTATAGGGACTTGTCGCCTCAGCATTACATGGATTTTTACACCAGCGCTACAATAATGATTAAAATAAGAAAATTAGAAAAAAACCTATTTAAGTTGTAGTCCACCGCCCCAATGCTAGCAAGCTACCACACCGGCGATAGCCCAGCACTCTAGTGCCAGACCTTCATTGCTCCAGTGATATAGCCTTTTACATACAGCGCCTCAGCGACAGGATGATAGCTCTTCAACGACAACATGATAGTGCCCTAGCAACAGTATGACTCTTGACCCGACAAGAATTGAGATTTTCAAGCTCAAATTAATTCCTATAGAAGGCCACTCATCCCCAGCCTTTAGAGAGCATCTAAGAATATCAAGAATACACAACACAAGTCTTAGAGAGCAACTGGAATATAATTAAAGCAGCCATAGATAGAAATGCGAGGCGTTCTTCAACATCAAGAGTTTTTTAGGTAGTGCAATCAAAAGCAATTTGATGTCTATATCAGTTTACTATTAATTGTATTATGATTTCTTATTATTTTTGCAGCTGTTCTTTTATAGCAATGAACTAAATTTTCTTTCTAGGGATAATACTTAAACTTAATATGTGCGCGTAATTGCCATATCTTTTTAATATTTAATAAAATTAGTTCTTTGTTATTCAATTTACTTGTTCTTAATGCTTCAATATATCTAGCCAATATATGGTGAATGAATTGGTAATATTTTGATAAACTCAGAAGAGGAATCATATATTTAGACCTAGGTAATTTGATACATGATTGTAGGGTAACATTCAATGTTACATTTGCAAGTTTCAAATTAAGATATGAATATGCCTAATTAGCATGTATGATCAATAAGACTTAATCTTAATGAATCTTAATTTATTACAAGTACTATAGGAATATGGGTATTTGGTAAATTAAGGTATACTTAAATGACCTTGGGAGGGACATGTAAATATGTTAGTGTCTTAATCAATAACAAGAACTAAGGGAGTTAAATATTAGAGGATTGGCCATTTGAAAGCATATTTGAGGGATAGTATTAACACTAAATTTTCTCTATATTGATATTTTCCATAACTCTTTATATTGTGTTCTTGCTTTTATATTTTTTAAATTCATTCTTAGATTTTATTTTCTTGAATAATTACTAAAAAGACATAATTTTAGTATTTGGTTAAGTAGAAAATATTATCCTTGTAGGTTCGACATCTGACTTTTTTGTCCATTTATTACTTGCATACGATAGTGTATACTTACACTCAATTTTAAGATATAAGAAATATTGCATCGGTGCCTTCACACCATCAAAAGAAGAAAGAAGTCAAAGGACATGTTTATGGCTCTTAAACTTGATATGTTTAAGGCTTATAATCGAGTCAATTGGAGTTACCTCAACAAGATTATTAAAGTTATAGGTTTTTTTAATTCTTGGCAAAGACAAATCTATCAATATTTAACTATGGTTTCTTATTCCATCTTAGTTAATGGAATCCCTCACAACGTAGTTGTGCCTTCGATGTGGTTGCGACAAGGGAACCCTTTATCTTTTTCTGTTAAGTGCCAAACAGTTATTGACGTTGATATCTAAGGTGGAAAGAGATGATTGGATTTAGAGCTTATGTTGTGGCAAGCAAGGGACTACTATTTCTTATATTTGTTCACTAATGATAGTTTAATTTTCCTCAAGGCAGATATGGCCAATGGCTAGGCAATAAAGCATATCCTTATTCAGTATAAGCATGCTTCGGGACAGTGTATTAACTTTAGAAATTCTTTAATTTTTTTTGGAAGGGCTTTATGCAATAATCAGGAGGATGCTATTGTGCAGCACATTGGGGCAACTTGTATGGGTTGCCATGAAAAAATTTAAAGCTTTTAAGTTTCAATGGAAAAAAAACAATCCATGTTTGCCTCTTTTATAGATCATATCTAGGGGAAGCTTAAAGGCTGAAAAACCAAGATCATTTTAGCTGGAGGTAGAGAAATTATTTAGATTCATTCTTGTAGAAGAGTATTATTTGGAAGTGTGAAACAATTTTACTTGGCTCTAGTGACACATTGGCAATGGTGAAACTGTTGTAATTTGTGCTCACGTACCATCCTAAATTATATGAATATTTAATTTTGTAATATTTATACAATAAATATTTTATTAAATCGCTAATTACATTAATTAAATGGTACAATACTTGTAATACTGCAAACATTGTATAATTTGAAGAAGTCCAGATCTGGTCTAAAGGAGTTTATATAAGCGCTAAAAGTTAGTATTGCTGAGAATCATGAATGCTAAAGAGTTAGCAGGTTATAATAATTAGTGAAATATAAAGAGTTAAAAGATTATTTGTAATGGTACAAAGACCTGTGAGACACAAGTAATAATATAGTTGTAAAGAGTTGCAATAGATACTAAGAAATGTTATTATGGAAGTATATTCTTAAACATAATGTTTCTGGTCTAATTTACTGATGTGGGTAGTGAAACTATTCTTTTTATAAGATCAGTGTATGACTATATTTGGATGGTCCAGATGGCTGTTTTTAGCTGACCATGAGCTTAACGGAAGCTCATATGGCATACAGGTATTTAGTGCAGGCTAAATACTAAATAGACTCAACGAAAACTCCAATAGACATCCTATAAAGCTGTCAATAACAGGTCTTCTCGAGTTGAGTAGCATTCGTGGTCCTTTAACCTAAGCGCCACGGTAGGCTTATGAGTGATCCACCATACTTTAGTTCTGCATATGTCAGAGACTTTTCATGGTCTAACCGCGACGTGTTGCTGGGTATGGTTAAATGCTCATGGAGTCTGATATGCATAGATATGTGATCTATCAGCTCACATGGAAGAGTTGTTTATTTGGATGATTTGAGACTATATCTCAGAAAGTCTTATGGCCATAAGTAATTAACCCAGGGAAAGAGTTTACTATAGGGTTAAATAATATCACAAAAGTGTTTGCGTATATTATTTATAGAGATACGTGTCTAGAAATAAGTTTACGGATGAGCTTATGGGATTTAACAGTGATGATCTATATGTCTGCTCTTCCAGAATATATATGATAGAAGGATTATACGTATGCGTTATGACCTTAACTTGTATAATCTAAGGCGCTGGTTTGTAATATCTATGACGTGTACGTAGGGCATCAATCACGAACTTACAAAATAGTTCCGTTTGACAAATCGGGCATGGACTTAGGGAGTCCCACAATATAAAGTGTACTTTTTGTGCACTGAGATAGCGTACCGGATTGAATAGTTCAATTCAATAAATTCTAGCAAAGTGGACATATACTTTAGTATCCTTCGGGATGTGCACGTGTCAAGACTTAAATGTTAAGTACATTAATTACTTAACAATAGTTGTTGGCTAATAAGATGATGACACGTGACACATTGTAGGTCACTTATTATTTGACTTAAAAATTACCAAAATAACCTTACTTGTTAGATAAATAAAATCATTATTTTATTTATGAAATTATTATTTTTGAATAATATAACAATAATATATTTGATATTATTTTAAACAAGTTAAACATTGATATTTTACTCATTTGATACATGTGTTTGATTATTTAAATAGTTTAAATAATTACAAAAACAATATAGCATGGGCATGGACTTTGTGGGGCCCGAATTTCCTTTTGTTTGAAATGAGAAGTTGTTTCTTATTTGGCTTAGTAATTGGCAAGTTCATCCAATTATACACGTGCCTTTTGATTTGTTAATTAATTATTTATCGTAAATAATTATTATAAAGAAAAACCAAATGGGCAAGCAATTGGCAAGCCGTACTTGTGGGCCATGTAATGTCTACTTGGAGGGAAATCAAGAAGCAAATAAAGGTAGTATTTTTGCTCATTTGGTGTTAAGGAAATTCAACCATTAAGAGAGAGATAGAGATGCTCTAAATTTTTTCAAGTGTTGAAAGATCTTTCAAGTGTTGAGAGCATTGTATTTTCTTCTATTCTTCTTCTTGTTCTTTGGCCACTCTACAAGTAAGAATGAAATAATTTTGTTATTTAAATGTTAAACTAGAACAAATATTATTCATTGTATTGTAGTAGTTCAAAGCTTAAGTATTAAACCAATTAGTTTAAGAGTTAAAGTAGGGTTTAAGGTGTTAAATTCTTGTTGGATTAAGTTGCTATTCTAGCCCACCCAAGCCCACCAAGATGGTGCTAGAATTGAAAACAAGTTCACTTCAAGTTGGGAACTTCGGCTAAACATTTAAAAGGCTTGTTAAGGTAATTAGTCAATACTTATAATTTCATTTATGTGATAAAATGAAAACTTTATTTTGTTTATTAACTTAGTAAATTAGATTTCTACTTCCACTGCTATGAATATTTCATGAGATACATGATTAGAAATTATGAACACACAAACTGACATGCATAGACCCTAGAAAAATCATCACTTTCAAAATGGTATCAAGGCAATTTCGTGTTGATTTGGGTGTATTTGAGTGTTGAAATTGTTGTTAGTGAGGTCCCAGTGTTCAAATGGCATATTTCAAGTGTTGAATTGGGTATACCAAGGTAGAGAACATCGGGACGCCGCAGCCCTAATTTTGGCATTGCGGCGCGGAAGGTTCTGTCTCCTAGCGCCACAATGCTGGGAGCCCAACGACGCGGTGCTGGCATTGTTCACTTAGAATAATTTTAAATTATTAAAAATATTATTTTAAACATGTGAAGGTGTATGAGATGCAGTGATAAGAGTTATTCGTCTCAATTATAATTCGGGATCATTTTGTTGTATGTTGGTAACCACAGTGGAAGCCCTATTGGTAAGGGTTAGTTGTGTTTACACAGAAATAAATGTTTGATTGAGAATCACCTCCTCATGAGATTGGGACCAAGTCTTTAAAAACCTCTCTTAATCAGACTGAATAGTATCACATTCTGAGATAATGTTTTACAATGATCCATTTTGTCAATACGGTATTAGTCAGGTCATGTCAGTCTTTTCTCAATATCGCTACAGTGTGAGGGATTTGGTCACTATGATGTAACTATGTCAGTTAAATATGAGATGAGAAAAATATATGCAAAAGTATTTCCCTAGATCGCTTTAATGTACGGGTAGTACCAGTAGCATTTATTTGATTATTGACATGTTAATCTAAAATACATATATCCTAAATCGTTACAGTGTGCAGATAAGGTATATTCAGGATTAGTGGTATGAGTTGCAATTGATAGGAGTTGTCTACCTTTTGAGTTTATAAAGGTCAAGATCGCTATAATGTATAACCAAAGTAAAATGTCAATGAGTCTACTTCTCATAGTATAGTTTAAAGTGTTTAAATTGTCGTTCTCCAATTTGAGAGATTAAAGAGATTAAGTAAAGTAGTGGGAGTGCATTTTAAATTAAACTTTGCCCATGATTTAAAACGTTTTTATTAGCAATTTAATAAATTTTATAATTCAGCTAACATCTTCTATTTTTTTTGTCTTGTGAAGCTATAATGGCCTCTAGCAATCCCTTAGTGTACATACTAGATGGATGCCAACTCAAAGGTGAAGAAAATATTTAACTGGTATATGAATCTCAGAATCGTTCTGGATTTAGAAAAGCTCAGATACTTTATTGATCAGAAAATGCTCAGAGATGTTTTTGAAGATGCCACATCAGAGGAAAGGGCAACATAATAGAAATGGTTGGATGATAATTTAAAGGTTAAATCTTACATCCTCACCTTTATGTCTATAGAGCTACAGCGGGAGCATGTCCGGATGGACAGTGTTAGTAGCATTATGCTCTATCTGAAGGAGCTCTTTGGTGATTGATCCCAAGTCGAGATTTACAGGGTCACCAAAGCATTTTTTTAAGCTAGACTCTCCAAGGGCAGTCCAGTGAGTCCTCATGTCCTTAATATGATAAGATTAATCGAGAAGCTTGAGTCGATGAATATTTCTCTAAACAATAACTTTGAGAATAATTTGATTCTCCAGTCATTACCTAGGTCATTTGCATAGTTCATCATGAACTTTAATATGCAGGAAATGACTCACACCGATGCTGATCTTCATAACATATTGAAGACGGTAGATAAGGACATGCATAAATTGGGCTCGCTCCTATTTGTTCAGGGTGCTTCATATTCTATTCCAAAAGCTTCTAGAAAGTCTAAGGGGAAGAAGAAAAAGAAGGTGAAGTAGACACACTAGATGGGTCCTCAGAGGTGATAGATATCCAAGCCTCAAGAGAAGAAAAAGGCAAAGGAAAATTGTTTCTTTGCAGCGAAGATGGGCATTAGAAGTGTAACTGCTAAAGAAGACTCCTTCAGGTATTTGCTTGCCTATTATTGACATTTCTATGGCATTTAATGCTAATTCAGGTTGAGTAATAGATACTACAAGTCCTTCTCACATCTACAATATGTTGCGGGGTCAACCAGAAGTTAGATTGCCACAACCAAAAAAAGTAAAGCTTCAAGTGGGAAATGGTCATTTCTTGTAGATCGAGGCTATTGGATATTTTGATTTGATTCTCTCATATAATAAAACTGTTGTACTGCATAACTGTTATTTTGTACCCACCATCATTGGACAAATTATCTCATTTTCTGTACTTGATAGTGAAGGGTATTATATGTAAATTAGGAACCGTTCCTTAGCTACTTATTGTTTGACTTATAAATTATCAAAATGACCTTACTTGTTAGACAAGTAAAATATTATTTTATTCATAAACTTACTTTTGGAATAAAATAACAATAATATATTTGATATTATTTTAAACAAGTCAAACAATGATATTTTACTCATTTGATGCTATGTTTGATTATTTAAATAGTTTAAATTATTGCAAAAACAATATGGCATGGGTATGGACTTTGTGGGGTCTAAATTTTTTTTTGTTTCAAATGAGAAATTATTTCTCATTTGGCCTAGTAATTGGCCAAGTTCATCTAATTATACACATGCTTTTTGATTTGTTAATTAATTGATTATTGTAAACAGTTGTTATAAAGCAAAACAAAATGGGCAAGCCATACTTATGGGCCATGTAATGTTTACTTGGAGGGAAATTATGAAGCAAATAAAAGCAATATTTTTGCTAATTTGGTATTAAAGATATTCGGCCACTAAGAGAGAGATAACGAAGCTCTAAATTTTTTCAAGTGTTGAGAGCATTAATTTTTCTTCTATTCTTCTTCTTTTTGGCCGGCCACTCTAGAAGTAAGAATGAAATGATTTTGTTGTTTAAATGTTAAACTAGAACAAATATCTTTCATTGTATTGTAGTAGTCTAAAGCTTAAGTGTTAAGCTAATTAGTTTAAGAGTTTAACTAGGGTTTAAGGTGTTAAATTCTTACTATATTAAGCTGTTATTCTAGCCTACTTAAGCCCACCAAGTTGGGTGTTAGAATTGGAAACAAGTTCACTTTAAGATAGGAACTCTAGCTAAACATTCAAAAGGCTTGTTAAGGCGATTGCTCAATATTTATAATTTTATTTATGTGACAAAATAAAAAATTTATTGTGTTTATCAACTTTAAAAAGTAGATATCCGACTTTCACTGTTATGAATATTGTATGATATACATGATTAGAAATGATGAACACATAAACTCACATGTATGTACCCTAAAATAATCATCACTTTTAGAAATAACTACATTCTATTATGATAAATGGCTCCCTCGGCCTTATTAATTTAAGCCGTATTTTCCTCACAGGCTGCCAGGGTATATCCTAATGGCTAATCTTTTTATTGATACTAGAGGATGGAAAATTAATCTGATCAAAGAATCATTCATGATGGAAGAGCAACAGCTTATTCTCAGTATTTTCCTTCCCGGGCCTCAAGAAGACAATTTGACATGGCATTTTGATAGCCATGGAAATTACTTTGTAAATTCAGATTACTGGCTTGAAGATTTTTTCTAAAATCATGCTAGTAGTTCAGAAAATTTTCCTATCCAGGCTTAGTGGCGGGAATTATGACACTTCAATGTTTGCTTGAAAAGCTAATAACAGTTGGCTTTCAACTAAGGCAAACTTGAAGGCTCATCATATCCCTACCATGATCATTGTCCAAATTATGGGGAAAGAGTTGAAAACACCATCCATGTCTCTCTTACCTAGTTCAGCAGTCTCGATTACAGAATCTCTTGCAATCCATAATGGTTTGATTCAAGCAAATTTTCTAGGCTTCTCGAGGATAAAGCTTGAAGGCGATTGTTGAATTGTTAAAATTATATTGTTTCAAGCATTGAGTCAAATTCAGAACTTGATAGTGTTATTTCGGCTTTAAGGCATGTGATGTACTCATTTTAGGATTGTAGAGTGTTATACACTCCAAGGGATTCAAACTGCCTAGCCCACGCTCTTGCAAAATTTGCCATTTATTGTAATGTGATTGTTGTTTGACTGGGCTCATTTTTGGATCATATTGGTCATCTATTAGTAGAGGATTGTAGTTCTCCCACTTTTGATCAGTATTGGAGTTTTCCAGTTTAAAAAAAGCAACTTTTTTCTTGCTTTTTAAAATTTGTTATAAGAGAGAGTGATTTTTTTCAAAAACAGTTTTGAAATTATTTTACCAAACGCCAAAATTTATTTAAAAATTTTCAAAATTACTTTTAGCTTTCTAAAAAAAAAATCCTAAACAAACCTAAAAGTACTTGGAAGATCAAGATCCATGATCTCAAGTTAATGTAAGCCAAAATTAAGAAAAAATATCCATGAAGAATGAAGAGAGCTTTTTATTAATAAAGAGCATAAAATTTGTTACATAATGAATGGAACGAGAGAGCCTTAAATAAGAGTTTTGCCCCTATTTATAGCCAAAGGCTGCTTATTTAAAAGACCAAAAAAGAATGATACCCTTAATGTAGAAATTGTTCCTATACTTATCCTTTATTTTTAATACTCATTATAAATACGAGGAGTTCTTTAGTGATTTGGAGGAATTGAAGTATGTCATTGATGTTAAAAGGTTTCTTTCCCGTGGGTGAATTTGAGTTGCATTATCTTTAAGATTTCAAGAACTCGTATTATTTTTAAAATATTTTATTTTTGTGAATCCTTTAGCAACTTCCTCTAAAGACACTCTTGTGGAGGAGGCAAACTTTTTTACGAACTTGTTGACTTCTTTCACCTAAATACTAATATTCATGAGATCACTAAGTGTAAGTAAACCTCTTGATGCATCCTTTTATATGTATCTTCTTTTGTTTTGATAACTCTTAATAGATTTGAAAAAAGTTCTAAGTGAATTACATATTTAGTTTGCTTAAGAAGTTGTAACAAATTTCTTTCCATTTAATTTGTATCTTTGAACTTTTTATAAAATTCAAGGAGAAAAGTATAGGAATAATTATTCAAAAGAGGTACACACAAGTTGTAAAAAGGTGTATGCAAGTTATGTGTATGAGTTACTATTTACTACTTGTTTTCTTCTCTTAGATTCATCTTTTTTGTGCATAATATTATTGTGCAAAAATGCGGAAGCAGAGTTGATTGAGTAATAATATTCAAGATTATGGTGACGTTGAAATGTGGCTAAATACACAAAAAAGAGAAGATAAAATTTACGTAGTTTAGCTTATAGTCTACCTCCACGAGCAAAGACAGAGAGAAAAATTTTCGTTATATCAAATAAGAGTATACAAAATTTAGAAAATAGTCTTCATAACCCAAAACCCCAATGCACCAATATAACTCAATAGAACACTTAACTCATGAAATTACATATTCATGTAATTTTTCTCAACATCTCAAATGCTCTAAACTTAGATGCAACTTATAATTGCTCTCATCTCTCATATTTGTGTATCTTACAATATGCATCATTTACTTAGATGCAACTTACAATATGCATCTTTCTTGCATCTTTTATATTTTGCTCTCCTTAATTTCTTTCACCCCTTGGTTGCCTGCACTTTGATCCATGGAATGTCTTTTAATTTATAGGAACCATACGACACAAAACTTGACTTAGACATATATGAAACCAACCAAAACATTCATCAATTGTTGGCTTACCATTTAAAGTTTGGTGCCTACCATTCTAAATCAAAATTTTACATTAATTTGTCAAATATTTGGGTGCCTAACTTTGAATACAATTCAAAGCCAAACTTGTACACCAAATTGTCAAATATGGAGGCCTAATTTTTAAATATTCAAGTCATATTTCAACAATCTTCACCTTAACTTGAATAATCAAAACCCCAAGTAAGTGTTCTTCAATGTCTTTACCATCAATTTGCTTTCTCAAATTGCGAAGACATTGATCAAGTTAAGATAATACTTAAGCTTAATCATTATTACTACCTTGGTCATCAAACTGAAGGATTGTTGCCAATGTTAATCTCTCAATAATATATTGACCAAGAGTTCATCCCGCTTAAATATCAAATAATCTCTACAGTAAAATGTACCGCAACATCTATTTCACACTTTTTCAATATCCATTACCATAATTATGGATACACCTAATCACTTTACCAACAGCTTATGCACACTATTAAGCTACTAATTGCATTACAGTATGGAACTTGCAACATGTACTTTCTTTCTTCGTCACTAATTAGAGCCAATAATGTGGAAAGCTTCAAATGAGAAGCAAGTGGCGTACCTCTAGGTTTTGACTACACAGTTATACCAAACTGTTGTAACACTTTCTTTAAATTTTATCTTTGAGACAAACTAACCTTGCTTCAACCTTTATCTTTATTAGTTTACATACTTGGAATCTTTCTGGAATAATGATTCCTTCATCTCAAATTTTTAATTAAGTTGAGTCTTCAACTTATTAAACTCATCTTTGCTCTTGGATGCATATAACATATCATCAATATACATCCAAGATGGAAGAATATGATCAAGTGCATTCTTTGTGTACCTTTGGCTCTTCATAAAATGAACAAATCGTTTATACCATTGCTTTGGGATTACTTCTGGCTATATAATGATTTTGAAAACCTAAACTTCTTTTTAGCAACTTTGACACCATCAGGTTGATTCATATAGATTTACTCTTCTAATTCACTATATAAGAACATGGTTTTCACATCAATTTGAACTAGTTCAATATCAAATTGCACAACCATGGCTAGCAACACTCAGATGGAAGAATGCTTCACAATTGGAGAAAATCAATGCATTCTTTCTGAGCGTATCCCTTAAGTACCAGCTTAGCCTTATAACAAACTTTATTTTTATCAGAAAATCCATCTTTCATTACATATACCCATTTGTACCCAATTTTCCTTTTCACCTTAGGAAGTGTAGCTAGCTCCCAAGTCTTATTCTTCTCAAAATACTTCGATTCTTTATTTATACTTACACTGTTTACTAATTGAGTAGCATATTGCTTTTGCATAAGTAGAATAGATGTCTTCATCTACAATTAAAAGTGCATAGGCCACCATATCAACAAATTGAACAAGTTTGTAAACTTATTCATATGACATTCAAACTGCAATTGAATCATATTGCTGTAAAGGTTCTTGTGTAGGATCATTTTCTTCATCTTCACGATTGACATTGTATGTCTACATGACACTAATTGGATCAATCGAAACTTATTCTAGCTCTATCTACTATAAAATACTACAAGACTTGTCTTCATTTTGAAGATTTTTAGACTTTCATAAGAGTTTTGCTTTCAATGGTAATTGATGGTATGCATAGACTATTACCTCAGCCCACAAATCCTTACCCAATCCAGCAGTGGACAACATACACTGAACTTTCTTCAGTACAGTCTATTTTATGCATTCTGCCACCCCATTCTTTTGTGGTTCACCACATGCTTGCTTGTTGATTTATTTCCATTTTTTTTTATCATCCATATCTTCTCACTTTTCATCAAGAGTAATATCAAACTCTTGTTGTACATCAAGTACCTCACATTGCCACATACCAAAGTTATTGGTACCATTAAATATCTTTACTTTAAATTTTCATTTATCACCATATGCCTTAATGACAAAGACTTATTTGATATTCTCGCCATTTTTCAATTTAGGTGAATAGCACTTTCGTATACATGAGCAGTACCATACACTGTAATTCAACAATAATTATTATGCAACTCAAATTAAACAACATTAAACTAACAATGCCTAAGTGTCTGTTCATATAAATTTTACACCAAGAAAGCTCTTAGGAAAGACTGGAGGGATCACAAACGGTCCCACTTAAAATTTAGACTCCTTAGATAATTTAGCCCTTTTGACAAAACTTTTCTAGATATGCACTATCAATACTGCTATACTAGGCTTTGATATTGCAAGAATATGATACCGTATATGTGAATAGTACCTATATGAACAGTACCAAATTGTTGTTCTACGACCCGAACAGCTTGCTATGATAATTGTTGGATTTAATATCTACACAACCACAGCTCTGATACCAATTATTCTGAAGAAGCACAAAAGCAGATTTGATTAAGTAATAATATCCAAGATTATGGTGATGTCGATAATAGATAAATGTGGCTAAATACATAAAAAAAGAGAAGACAAAATTTATGTGGTTTGACTTTTAGCCTATCTCTATGGGCAAAGATAGAGAGCAAAATTTTCACTATATCATATAAAAGTATACAAATATTGGAGAATAATCCTCACAACTTAAAGCGAGTTTTTTCATAACTATACCATTGCAAAATAAAAATCATTTAAGCAATTCCTCAAGAAAAGAAATAATAATAACAATAATAAGTCAAAGTTTATGCCACATTTTTTTTTATAAGTCACAAGTCATTTTAAGAAATTTGGTATTTAGGATTCATAATATTGAAAATTTACATATTCGCAGCTTTTACAAGTCGCAATTTTGCATGGTAGTAACTTTGCATGATTAACCTAGAAGATACGACTTCACAAAGAATAAGTTCTATACTATGATCTTCAAAGACTCAAAATAAAGGCATAAAGATCTAAAATAAGGGTATAAAGACCCCAAGAAAAGGATATACAAACCCAAAATAAAAACATGAAAAACCTAATGACCCAAAATGAAAATAGAAAGACGTAAAATAAGATCATGGAAAACCTAAAATAAAGACATGAAAACCCAAAAAAGGAGTGGCATGAAAAATCTAAAAGAACAAGAATAATGACCTATAGTAAGGGGGATAGAGACGTAGAATAATGCAAATAAACACCATATAAAGGAACCAACTAATGAAGGCACAAAGTAAAAAAGCCCTATCACAATAAAGTCGCTTAAAATTATAAGCCACGAATAATATTTAATAAAAGAATATTCACAAATCACTAAGTTACCCAAAATCACAAGTTAGGAATAATACATAATAAAATTTTTACGAAGTTGTCCAAACCCACAAATCATTACTAATATATAATAATTTTTTTTACTAAGTCATCCAAACTAACAAATTGCAAGTAATACGAAATAAAAGAATATTTATTAAGTCGCTTATACTCATAAGTTGCTATTAATATTCAATAAAGAATATTTTCTAAGTCACCTGTACTCACATGTTGTGACTAACATTTAATATAAGAATATTTATTAAGTCACTCAAATTCACAAGTTGCAACTAATATTCTTTTATTTTATATTTACTAAGTCATTTAGACTCACAAATCGCAACTAATATATAATAAAAGAATATTCACTAACTCACAATTAATGTTAATAAAATAATATTTACTAAGTCACACAAACTCATAAGTTACGACTAATCTATAATAAAGTAATATTTATTAAGTCAGTGAAACTCATAAGTTGCGGCTAATATTCTATAAAAGAATATTTACTAAGTCACTTAAACTTATAAGTCGCGATTAATATACAATAAAATAATATTCACTAAGTTGCTTAGATTGAGAAGTGGCGACTAATATACGATAAAAGAATATTCAGTAAATCATTAAAACTCATAAGTTACAATTAATATATAATAAAAAAATATTTCTTAATATGCATTAAAAGAATATTCACAAGTCACAATTAATATACATAAAATAAATAAATAAAACATTCAAAAATTACGAAAAAGCCTAATACAAACTACTAAATCACCCAAAATTACAAACCACGACTCTTACAAAAAAAAGAGAATTAAAATATTAAGAGTGTATCATATTTTGATCTCTATAAAAATAATACATAAAACTAAGTAATGAATGATGATGAAAAATGAGCAAGAGACTACTTAATAGGCTCAAATGATTCTTTCATAATAAATCGCACAAATAAGTGCTTCTTCCCGAGATAAAGCTCCTATATATCTCTTCTATGGTTGTAAAGATTTTAAATACAAATGAAGAATAAAAACATCCCTAAGGAAGTCATAACCCGTAAATCATATAGATATGGTTTTTTATCATTTTATGTACACAAGTTGGGCAATATTCCTCGCACTTAGTCATGCGCATACAACTTTTTCGATATAAATTATAAGTACATCATTTTTATTATAAGGAGATATTAAGCACAAAAAGATGCATCTAAGAGAATAAAATAAGTAGCAAAAGAATAATTCACACACAAAACTCGCACGCACCTTTTTACAACTCGTTCATATCTCTTTTCAATAATTACTCCTATATTTTTCTCCTCAAATTTTTTAAAAGTTCAAAGATACAAAATAAATTGAAAGAAATCTATTGCAACTTCTTAAACAAGTTAGATATGCAATTCACTCAAAATTTCTTTCAAATCTTCTAAAACAATTGAGTCATAACTAATTACTCATCTTTTGTTTTGAGCATTATTCACTTACCCTTATGATATTTTATATTATTCAAAAAACTCTAATTGTTACAAAGATTCTGTTAAATATTAACTTTTATTATCTTTTTAGTAATTTACCCTTGCATTATTATTACTTTTATAAATTATTAATGTGATTTTATAAAAATAAAACTAAAATAATTAAAATAATAAAAACTATAACAACTTATGTTATGATGGAAGGATTAAAATTTTAGTTATTTTTCTTTTTTCTTTTTTTTTTGTTTTATATTTTTTCATTATTTAATTTTTATTGTTTTTAAAAAATTACATTAATAATTATGAAAAAATATTAATATAAAGGGTAAATTAATAAAAAGATAATAAAAGTTAGTATTTAATAGAATCTTTGTAACAGTAGAATGTTTTTTGAATAATATAAAATATTAAAGAGTAAATGAGTAATGCTCAAAATAAACAGGGAAAGTGTGTGATCGGTGGTCATAAAAGAAGATATATATAAAAGGGTGCATCAAGAGTTTTACTTACACTTAATGATCTTGTGAATAATAATAACTGATACTCTCAACGAAGATCAATATCAATATTTGAGTGAAAGATGTTGAAAATTTGATTAGGCAAAATAAGTCAACAAGTTTGTAAAAAAACTTTGCCTCCTCTATAAGATTTATGCACAATTTTTATATTCCCCTAGAAGTGTAAATCAAATTGCGCATGAACTAGTAAATAACTCTTATCTCTATTTCAGATGTAACTTGAAATAATTGTGTTCCCAGCTCTCTCGATGATCTTGTAATGGAAGAGATGTCTCTTCAAAGCATTGTTTAAGTAATAAATTATATTTTCCTAAGAAAAAAAACCATAAACTTTGTTAAATTTACTAAATATATTATTACAGTAAATCTTCAATAAAGGCATCCACAAGCAAATTTGTTTAGGATCTTAGTTATACACCATATTAACTATCAAAATAACGTTATATATCTACAAAATTTTCAATAAATCATCCCATTTTAAATCCTTCCGACAATAATAAGGTTTTTGGTTATTATGATTCTTTTACATTTCTTTTCTCACAAACAAACAAGGCTAAACAAATTAAAATAGAGGTGCAATCATATTTATTCCCTCTTTTTCACTGTAATTATCCTATTAAGTGGCTATACGCTGAAGAAACGAAATAAATTATTTGAAGCTCTATGTATTGAATTGATTGAGATCATTCGCTATCATTAATTCTCGTTCTTAAACTTTTCCTCCAAGTTTTGAACTATTATTGAAGATGCAAATTTCACTAAATTGAAAGAAACCGAATAGGAAAAGCAACAAGGGGAAAGTGGGTTATAATATGCTGTTAATTATTATGTATTTCGCAATAACATTAAAAGATGTAAGCATCAAGTTCAAAAATTAACCTTTAGCTTGCGAAAAACTTCAGTCATATAGACGATATTGGAATTATTGATCATTTAAGCCTGTTTCCCATCATTAAAATTTCAGCAAGATCTTTGAAAAAAAAAAAAATCAACAAGATGGGTTAATAATAAATTAAGAATTGAGACAAATAACGCATCAAATTTGGCAAATCAAGTAGATAACCAGTTCATTTGATTAGCTTTTGACGAAGACCCATTATACACTTGAGTTTGTGTACTATGCCAAAAATCAGTTCTAACCTCCAAATTTATCGTAATTGAAAAGATGTTAGATATTATGTGAATTGAAATGTGTATAATATTATTTATTTAATAAATCATTTAATCGATGATAAAGTTCCCTCCTCAATGTTGGATCGGAGTTTATACATTTGATAAATAATAAACGTCAATGTATAATTATCTATCATTATAAAATTCTAACATCCGTACGAGAAACATTTACCTATAATCGCATGATTATAATAATATAGCGGAATTGCAAAAGCAAAACAAGTCTGAGCCATGGAAAGTCTTTTTCTTCTCTAATATGAGTTTTTTTTAAAGAATGAATTTATATTATGCATGAAGCTCCTCTATTTAGAACCTCAAAATAATTATTTTATTGTCCTCGATTGTTCATTAAATTTATGAAAAAAAACAATCCTCCTACATAGAAAGATATTTTGATACTTAAGTCAGAATTTAATAAAAGAGAAGGTGTTATGTGTAAGGAGTATCTCAAATATAAGCGAAAAAAATAAAATATTTGATAAAAAAGAGAGTATGTTGTGTGTGAGGATTTTATCAAGAACAAAAAAAAAAAAATAAATTATGTGTAGAATGAATAATAAGTATTAAATATTTGGCACGACTTGTAAAACATAGAATGCACATGTGAATAATGAATTGAATAAATTAAAATTGAATAAATGACGAGTAAAGTAGCATACTTATTTATAAGGTATAATTCTTAATTCGTATCAGCGTAAATATATAAATCTAAAATTCAAGTAGAATTTAATTAAATTATAGTTAATTAGTAATTATAATCTGTTTGAAATAAAGGAGAATAATTTAAGTAAAATTCTTTCATTTGTAAAATTTTTTTCTTTATACAGAATATTAATTAAATAATTAAAATCTAAATAGAGTTAGAATTTTAATCTATTCCCGCCTTCCCATGAAGTCTATGATTAATTTGAAGAATTTATGATTAGTGAGTCTAGTTACCTGATCACATGAATCCAAAATTTAAATTTGAAGATCGAATTATACACAAATTAGTTAGACCTATAAATAATAGGCTCAAGAATACAAATTTTATATTTTAAATTCGATATTAAGTGCGTTATATTTTTAATATACCAACTTCGGTTTCTTTTTCTTATTATTATTTTTTTTGGTTAACTTTTTTCTTTACAATGAACCCCAAATATAAACCAAATCCTAATTTATTTAAACGGGTAAGGAATTCAGTCCATAGACTTCGCACGGTTATACCGAAAATAAACGAATTATAAATGAAGTATTATTAATTACTAGTGTACTTTTGAATTTATAAAACGTGCACATATGATTTTCAATTAATTATAAAAATATATATGATACCTAATAATAAGTCCTTGTCTAAAAAGGAAAATAATTTGTTTCTCTATGTTCCAATCAAATTGCCTCTTCAAAAATTTGCCACCACAAGTTTAGTTTCTAAGATTTGTTTCAAAAATTTTCCATTGTAAATTGGCCATATATAATTCTCCGGCATTATCATTGTTGACAACATCATAATAGTATAATGATAATTTAGTAAATGGAGAGCGTTATCTATACTTTACTTCAGAAATTAGGTTGCATGATTTCGCATGGGGATTCAGAATAAGTGGAGGGATGCAAGACAAGTCCAAGTTAGAATTAGAAATATTGGACATGCTCAAGCTTTCATAATTTGGCTTTGACCGTGCTAGACTCAAGCAACTCTTTTTAGCACTCGGAGAAAAATTAAAAATATATTTAATTTGCAACTGTTTACAAATAAATAAATATTGTCCACTTAGGAAATAGAGTACTCCTCAACCATTTTGATATGTCAAAAAAAAAAAATTAAAAATCTATTTAGTTAAAATAATTTAAAATTTACAATCTGTCTCATGCTCGTCTTTGTTAGTAATGTAAAATAATGCATATTTAAATTATTTAAAAAACAGTTTAGTAATAAATGAGAATGTAACTCGTGTTGTTGTTATTTATTTATTTTTTTTAAAGAGTGAGTTGTGTTATTAGTTTAGGCATCTAAATTTAGATTTCATCTATATGTAAGATCTAAAAAGAGGTGAAAACGTATTGAATTTGATTTACATATATATATGACTTGATCAAGATGGGTCAAAACAGATGCATTTCTTTTTCACCTTCTTTTTGGTGAATTACACACTTTTTAGATATTAGAAAGATAATAATAATAATACTACTACTTCATCAAAAATATTGAAATGGAGTGGAGTAAAGGAACTAGTTTGGTGAAGGGTAGCCTCCACATTACTCTTACTATGAGATGATCTTTGCCACAATTATGGAAGTTACTTTCACTCAATCGCTTGGGAATCACTTTGAGTGTAGAGGTGATTTTGTGCTCCACCTTTATTATTATTATTATTATTATTATCACTATTTTTAAGGAAAATGTATATATCTTTAGATGACGATATTTCGTCGATCCTAAATCTTTCTATAATTAACTCATCCTTGAATGTTTGAGCAAAGACCCAAGTTATATATTTCTTCTCCGTGCATCCCTGAATGAGATAAAATGTGAATATAGTATATTATTTATCTTATTTTAGCCTTAATTTTACTTGTGATTGTGATGACACCCTCAAGACTTCAGCAAAGAGATAATATCTTCTGTTTTAATCCTAAGTAGAAAAGACTTTTTAACAGTTCTCCAGTAAAAACATTCAAACTTGAAACAATGCAAGTTTATATGTACATAATTTGAAGATCACATCATATTCATAATTTCATATATTTCAATTAGGGCTCAATGTTTAATTGGACATACTTTGGAGATCACATCACACAATCTACAACGACAAATATATATGGGACTGTTTTGTTCTATAGTCTATGTCTTTCTAATTTATCAAATATTATAAATTGTATAAAAATTATAAATTAATTAGATAATATTATGTGATAATGTTGTTCACCATACGACGAATTACATAATTTAATATATATATATAACTATAGTTATAATTAGTACAAGGGTGATGGTGATAGGAGAATTATTTCGTATTCATCCAAAATCTCTATCATTATGTGAAAACCTTAAACATCTAAACATCCATACTAAACGGTAATATTCATATAATGTCTATAATTTGAAAATCGATCAGTTATAAATATCCAATTGAAACCAATTTGAGTGTGAATAATAATATTCTAAGTTAGATTGTAACTAGGAAATCAAGTTCAAATTAAAGTTAGCTAAGCTGTATAGTAATCGTGTAATTAAGAGGGAGGGAAAAACATAAAGATAACATTTTAAAAATATAGACTAATGAAATTTCTTAAAAGTTTAATTCAAGCCGACCCTCGAATTTCATTTTAAATTAATCAAACACTATATAAAATTTTTGTTTTTCCCCGTTGCAACTTATATTTAATTTACTTCTGTTAAATAAGTCTTTATCCCCGGTATCTCCTTTACATAAGCAATCCCTTTTGGTCTTGTGTTCAAGCACTAAAATACAACATTGTCAATTCCATAAATATTTTAAGATGAAAAAGGAGTGACTCCTATGGAATTAAAAATGATATATATATAAAAAATACATTGAGGTTGTATCTAGTATTTGTATCATTCTAACAATATGAGAATTTTAAGTGTTTTATATTTGAGAAATAAAGTATGTATAACCCATTCAATTAAGATAACATTGATCCAAAAATGGTGTGGATCACATCTGAAATAAAAATTATAGTTGATTTATTATAATAAACAAATAAACTAACCATTGAAAGCTCACACAAAGAAAAATTTATGCGAAGTTATTAAGATGAAAACCTTCGACAAGAGGATGCGTAGACATAAATAATTCGAGCTCTTTTAAAAAAAAAATTACTTAGCTCTTCTATTTGATCTCCACTAGTTAACAAATATTCCGCAAAAGTCAATTCATAATAAATAACCATTTTCTTCTAGATCTAGAACAAGTTATTATAACTTTCAACAATGAAAAAAAAACCCAAAAAAAGAAAACATAAAATCATCCCAAATTAATTAGATCCGACTAAGAGAACCTTAACAAAAATAAGAATTTATATGAGAATTTATTCTTACAATAAAAAAGTATATATATATATAGAGAGAGAGGAGAATGATTTAGTGGATTATGTAATTTATTATATAATAAATAATACTATTACGTAGTATTATTTAATTTATTAACAATTTTTACAATAAAAATTTTGATACATATCTAAAAATTTGTTTATATAATAAATCATGTAAATTATTTTTTTAAATATATATAAAAAAGAGATAAAAAGGGATGAATCATCATAGTGATAAAAATGCAAAAGTTGAGGATAGAGATTTTTTCGTAGATAAATTTTTTCTATTATTTCATATTAATCATTTTAAGAGAAAAAAAGAATTTTTGCACTAGAAAATAAGAAACTCCATATATATATATATATATATTTCCTTTTCTAAATGGTAATAAAAGTAAGTTACATCATCAACAACTTCCAAATAAAAACAAAAGCAAAAACCCAAAACTTGCATCGCAATTTTATCACAAAAATCAATAAATAAATTACAAGTAATGAATAATGATGTATTAGTATTATGCCATTGTCGAGAGTCTCGTGATTATCATTCATTTCTATGGCTCCCACGTAACAAACTATTAGAAAATTTCACTCTCAATTTACTTTCTTAGGTAGAGCACCACATTATCACCCATGGTCCGCCACTGTATATCATCCTCGCTTCTACGTAAAGTCATGATTTTAGTACCCACACGTCCAAGCGATTCTACCAAATTATCGAATGACGATAGTACCCCTTCCGTGCACACACCATAAACGGAAACTTGTCAGGTGCAATTTCGTCCAAAATCAAACATATTCATGGCACGTACGATCTCCCTCATGCGTGTGATACACAAAGCGACGCCGTAACAGCAACGCTTGCATGATCCTTGCAGCTTAATGCTCTAATGAACCTCCAAGAAGAAGAAGAAGAAGAAGAAGAACCACCTTTGCCGGAGCTCCGGTTAACCGAGAGATTACCTCCGGTGTCCAATGATGGGAACATTACTACGGATGAACTCCGGCGAAACTGCCGGCTTTTAATGTCTCTGAGGTCCATCGCCGGCGGAAACTTCAGCATTCCAAACATGGGAAAGTACCATTTCGTCTTCACCGAAGATTTTTTATCAGATTTAACGCTTCTAATAGACGAGCTCCTCTCCATATCCGAATCAGGCAACGTTTTCGAGCTAGTGAAACCACGCAGCTTTTTATAGTCAAGTGAACGGCTGATTCTCAAGAGCTTACAATTCTTGATACTATTTGAACGAGTTGCATAACTCTCTATTTCAGACAGAGACTCTGATCTTCGGCGAAGAGCGTTCTGTTTAATACTATCATCATCGGGGAGAGCTTGTGATTGTAATTTTGGGGAGCGAGGCTGTTCCTTGAAAGGAATGAGTCTCCCGCAGAAGATAATATCATCAGCTGGGCACATATCAGAACCGAGGTCGCTGAGAAACTCGAAGAACTGATCGTGGGGCTCGGTTGATGATGCTGATCGTCGATTTTTCTGGCTCGTTGTTTGTTCATCATTTTCCTCCAGAGGAAGGTCGCTAAGAGAGAGCGCTTCCTCCTTTGCTTCTTCTTCTTCTTCGACGGCATCGTGAAAATGATCAGTGTTTAATTTTTCTTCCATGTTTTCGGAGTGCGATTGGAAATGAAAACACATATATATATATATATATATATAAAAAATATATACAGATAGAGAAGGGAATTGGGTTAAGTTCGGTAACTTGAGAGAGACCAGCAGCAATGAAAACATATATAGTAAGAGAAGGAGAAATGTTAATTTAAACCAGTATAATTTTTTAGAGTAAAAATAGGTCTGGAGGTGCTTTTATATACCTAAAAGTAAGATATGGAAAAGATAAAAAAATCAAAATAAATGTTTTCTTGGTTGAGAAGATATATTTGTATGTGCCTGTAATAGATTAGGATTCACTAGCTTTAGTTTTTTATTTTAGTAAATAAAAGTAAGATATTGATAATTAATAAATTAGAATGTAATAAAAGAATAAATCTCGATTAATATATATACATCAGTAATAATGTTCTTTTTTCTTTTTAAAAAAAATCATATTAGTTACGAGACGATCTTAATATTTGTTACGAATAAATATTATTAATTAAAATAAATCATTATTATAAAATCTTAATTAATACCATTTAGACCGTGTTACTATACAAATATTTAATCACAGAATCATCTTATGTGACGAAAAATTTATTCAAGAAGATTTTAATATTCAATATGACATTGCATATTTACAATGATGTGCTGTCACGAAAAATATATATTTATAATGATGATTTCAAATTTAATAGATCATATATAATTTCATGTGCTATTAATTATTAATTTGACAAAATATGTGATATTATGTGCTTGAATTATTATTTGATAACGTTGTTAGCTAATCACAAACTATTTGGATTATTACGTGAAATTTTTTGTATTTCTTTATCTTTGATAATTTCTTAAATTTATTAAAAACAATACTATTTTCTTATAAAAAAATTTAAAAAATATTCTAACGGCTCAAATTAGTATTTATAAATTTAAATTTAAATATAATTTAATTAAATTTAAGTTTAATTAAAAATTATAATCCATTTCAATTGAGAGAGAATGATTAAGTAAAATTACTTTAATTGTAAAAATATTTCTTAATGCATAGTAATAATTAAACAATTAAATTTAATAAAATTTGAATTTTTAATTTATTTCTACCTCTTCATAAAACCCTAATAGGCCTTGTCAATTAATAGACCTAATTACCGAACAAAATAAATTTAAAATGTAAGCTTAAAGATTTTAGGCCTATATTTAGCGGGCCGAACACTATAAAAGAGAGATGGAGAAGGACAAATTTAAGAAGTTTGTTAGATTAAATTAATGTAGTTTCTTTCCATATGTGATCAATACAAAGTGATGACATTATTATTTTATAGTTTTCCTTTTTCTCTCAATTTTAATGGTTTCTAGGAGACTGTGAAAAGACAAAAGACAAGGAAAGGCTCTAGAAAGAGGAGTACAAGGTGTGTTGAGTAGTTATTGCCTAAAGAAAGATTAAAATTAACGGCGTCAAATAGGATTTAGAGACTCCGTAAATGTGGGTTTCATTTGATTTCGGCCAAATTTTGGATACTTGCCATTGTCGTTTACGTGGTCATTTCTGGCTTAGAATCAGTGTTTTGAGACTTCAGAGAACGATTTTGAATCGAGTACGTAAGCATGTATGTATTTAAATGTTAGCAATAGTTTCCAGTTAAGATCACCAATGAGGGCCCACCACGTCGATGATAACCACATATATATCAGCCGAGGTGTTTTTTTTATAAATATTTTTCATATTAACCCCATTTTCTTTTTTAGCCACCTTTGGCACTGTTTTTTTTTCTTCACTCTTTCTCTCTAACTGTATACTGTCTCTATACAAAATTATTTCAACAAAAATTTAATTAAATCAAAGATCTAAAAGTTAATATTGTGTAAATCAAGTATTACACAACATAATTATCGCTTGAAAATAGAAAATGATTAATTCTTAGTAAATTTTCTTTTTTAAATTTTAAATAAAAATTTGATTTGTATTAAAAATGAGTTAAAAATTAAATTTGAATTAGAGATATATGAAATAGATGAAATATATTAAAAAATGGCTTGGAAAAGTATGGGCACGCAAAGTGTATGGGTATGGTGCATACTACGTCCCATGCATGAATGCTGCATGGCGCCTCGCATCTGCAAGGAGCCCCTGAATGTGTTACTAGCAGATTAACGGAGCCCAACAAGTGAATTTTAGACGAGGTATTCCTAATGGATGGGGTTCGTAATAATCTTTTCCAGATGTCTCCTTCGAAGGCTCTAGGGAATGATGGCTTAACGGCTTCTTTCTATAAAAAACTTTGAGGTATTGTTAGGGAAGGTATCACCAATGCATGTCTGAACTTTCTAAATAATGATGGAGAATTAAGTTGAATGAACGAGACATTAATTACCTTAGTCCCCAAAATTGATACTTGGAATTACTTAGTGATTTTTGGGTGATTAGTTTATGCAACGTGGCTTACAAGATTATTGCTAAGGTGTTGGCAAATCGGCTTCAAGTGGTTCTGAAGGATCTGATATCAGAATTCCAAATTGCTTTTATTCCAAGTCAGTTGATTACTGATAATGCTATTATTGGTTTCGAGTGTTTGCATGCAATAAAGAGAAGGAAGCAATCGAAAAATAGTTTTATGACACTCAAACTTGACATGTCTAAGGCATTTGATCATGTTGAATGGACGTATCCAAAAATGTATTACAACTGTAACTTATTCCATTCTATTAAATGGTAGACTCCACGGCAAAATGATTCCTTCTAGGAGATTATGACAAGGAAATCCTTTGTCTCCCCACCTTTTTTTATTATGTGTAAAAGGTTTTTTTTTCTCTTTGATCCAAAGGCCCAAAGTAAAGGACGAATCCAAGGTTTAGTATGTGGTTCCCAAGGTCCTATTATTTCCTATCTTTTCTTTTGCTGATGGTAGTCTACTATTTCTCAAGGCAGATGTGCATAATTGACAAAATCCGACTTAGAATCTTATAATGTGGACCTAGGTAGGCCATGTTGGGCACCTCAACGGAACGCTTCCCAAAGTTCACTATAAACCCTGGGAAATTTCCTAAGGCGAACCTTAAAATTTCTCTTAATTTTCTTTTAAATATATTCTTATAAACATGGGAAATTTATTTTTTTTTCCTAAAATTCCTGGATTAAAACGGACATAATTTTCCATGTTTTTCTAAAACTCTATATTTCATAAACCTGTAGAAAATACACTTCAAATATTTTTCACATCTCTTAGTTGTAAAGGGGACCTCCCGTCCCTACCCAAATCAATCAACACATACATTCTTGATCATACTCCAATAGATATTCATAGCAAGAAAACCAACCATTTCAAAAAGGCATAAATATGTATCTTAGTTCCAAAATCTGTTATGCATGCTATACAACGCAAAACTAAATATGATACATGTATAAAAACCAAATGTATACATATAACTCTATACATGCACAGGAGATCGTCATAGGGCTGGCCCACTATTGATTTACAAGAGAAACCGTAGGCTAAATGCTGCTGACTGTACCTGGGGAAAAAATAGAAACAAAAAAAATAAAAGGTGAGTTGATAAACTCAATGAGTGGGTGTGAAATATGAATAATTGTGAAAACATACTAAAAATTCTAAAAAGTACTGAAAACTGTTCTTAATCGTTTCTAAATCTCAAATACTGGTAAAACTCTACTGAGCGATTTTCTTATTTAATTTTTTTTTAAAAACTAAATAGGCTACTGCTGAAATCTGTAAACATTATTAACAACATTTTTATTTATTAAAAAATATATATCTCATACAATTGTCTAAAACTTCCGCTCGATTCTAGTCTGTCTGAAAAAACTCCAATGACTACCCTAATGTTGGACTCACTTGTCGACGTAACCGACAAAATGAGTCAGTCATAGGGCGGTCTCCGCTAGCAACAACCACTGTGACCAATCTGATAAACTGATAAATCTGAGATATCTCACTGTCTATGTGGCAGAATGTACATCGTAAATATATAATGAGACAACACCCTGTAGCATAAGTGACTCACTGACTTGACAGCCCGACTCCCCGGAGTTAGTAATACTCAACCCAACTAATTGACCTGCCCATGCATATGGGGTGTACCGGCCGGGTCTACACTATTCCCACAGGGATCTAAATCTGATAGTTGATAACTGATAAATGAGGTACCACTGGCTTTTGAAAACTGATAGTATCAAAAAAACTATTTCTTAATGCTGAAAAATAAATCTCTAAATTGTTGAAAATATTGAACTGAAATTCTAAAATTTTGCAGCATTTTTAAATGATAAATTTTTAATTTTTATTATATATAAATATCGAATAAAATATTATTATGCTTTCCTTAATTTTTAAAAATCACGTAACTTGAGTAAATTACCTGAAATAACAACATTTAAATTAGAAAGCATATAAATACTAATAATTTAAAATAAACTATATTTAATTTCCTGTAATTGCTTTCCCACTCACCAACTATCTTACGCTAAAGTTTTTTTTCCGGACTTGTCCTTTTATTGATTTTGACTTTCGGCACCTACAAAGCATAAATTACGCTTTAGTCCCCCTAAAATAGCAAAATTACCAAAATATGCCTAGAGTACATTTTTCGACCACCATCAAAATTTCTTTTTAAATTTACAATTTTGCCCCCCCAATAATATCAATTTATGCAAAAACTATCAATTTTTATCAAAGGGGTCCATAATCCCTTATAATTTTCTTTGGACATAAATACTCATAATCTTTGTCATAAATGACCATTATGTCCCATATCTTAACTTTGATTTTCACCTATCAAAACTCATCTTAAGGGTCCTAGAATTCATTCTTAACCCTCAATTTTATTTAATTGCACTTGTACCACTAAAAACCTCAAAATGGGCAAAATGACCCAAATGGAATTTTTACCATTTTTTTTAATTTCTTCTTACTTATGGCCTTATCTACTCTCCAAATTCATTCTAATGCCATAAATTTATTCAATTGAAGTCCAATTATAAAAAAACTCTAATTTACTATTTTAGGATATGGAATTCTCACAATTTAAAGCAAATTTACCCTTAATCCACCCTTGAATCTTATTTAGGCACTTGGAAACAACTTGAATTTAGTGTGGATTCTTTGATTTGGCTTAGAAATTTCATGGGTATTACTGTTCATCTCCTTCCCCTCTTCATTTTCGAAATTCTCTCTCTCTCTCTCTCTTACTTTTTTTTCTTAATAATTCTTGAAATAAAACGCTTGGCCTTTATATATATACCAAAAAATTGCATAATGGCTCTCCAAGAAATGCCTAATTGCTACTTAGTCTTCTAATTAAAAAGCCTTTGATTGGTGGCCAATAATTTAATAAATATTACTAATAACTAATAAAATAGACTAATATATACAATTGTTCCAATTTGATTGGTCCATATGTCTTAAAATACACATACTTATCCAACAAAAATAGCTTGCTTAGGGTGTGATGCTTACACAAAAAATTATTGGTACAAATATTGAATTTTCACTACTTAGTCAATCGAAAAATTCAAAAAATATTTGGTGAGCACCCAACACCCAAATTGACCAATTGGGTATATTACGGCTCACGTAAACACTTAAAAATAATATTCTAAGAAGGGTCAAAATCTGAAACTTCTACGGTTCCTTAATTGTCAAATACCGAAATTCTAGGTATTTGACTATTTATGGAAACTGGTGTAGTAACCAGTATTCACAATCGGTAAGAATATGTATTTATATATATATATATAAATATACATATTTTATTTGTATGTGGGTGATACTTGATTTATGTATTGTTATTAGTAGTGTTTGTATAGGTTAAGGACATATTATTAGTATTGAGTTTATTTGCAAGACTTTAGATTTATTTTAGGGACCAAATTGTAATACTTTGAAAGTTTTGGGGGCTAATTCGTAAATATTAGAAATTAGCCTTTTAGTATAAAAATACACATTTGAAGCCCTAATTCACTCATTTTGGTCGAGTTACCTCTTTTAGAGTGAGAAAAGAGAGAAAGAAAGGGCAGAGAAAGAGAAGAAGAATAAGAAAGTTAGAATTTAAGCTTTAAGAGGTATATTATAACACTTTCTTAATTTCTTGGTGTTAAATTAGTTAATTCCTGTAAGTTTTGATATTTGAAAATATGTACAATTGAGGATTTGATGTGTATTTTGTAAGATATTGTGAGAATTGATGATGATATATGTAGATAGCTTGATAAATCATGATGAATTGCAGAATTTCTACTTGATAGTCTCTTGATCCAGGAATTTTATAAATTGTTATGATTCTATTATGATTTTGAATTTTGAGTATATAAACTTAGACATGTTTAGAATCATTTGAGACTTTGAATTGATTGAAAATTCCCAAAATTAAAATTGTAGTGAATTTACCAAAACGACCCTGAAATTATGAAAATTTCCTGTGTTAACAGTATGATACAGAGACAAATAATTTTTGATCTGCTGAATGATCTTTAAAAATTATGAATTTATGGAATATGATACATTTATATATCTAATATGATATACTCAGAATTGAGAATTTAGACCAATGTGGTTAAATTGTTAAGATTTTCTAAAGAGTGTTAGCTTATTGCAGTATTTGATTAACAGATTTTTAAAGCTATAGAAGAAAATAGTTTTAAAATACTTTTGGCAGTGATTTTGAAGTGAAATATTTATCATGGATTGAGATATGTGTTAAGTAATTCTGTGGTAGGTTTATAATTTTTAAGTTAGTATATGATTTTATAAATTGGGAGATTGAATACTGTTCAGTAAATATTTTGATCCTGTCAAGTTAGTAGTTTGGATTTGATGATGTTTATGGAATGGATTGTGTAGGAATTATGATATATTATTCCTATATAAGAAAGATATATGAGTCAAGAATGATATATTTGGATTTTGGAGTAATTAGACATCATTTGATGTATAAGAAAATTTTGTTAAGTGTAAGTGATCAGAATGACAGGTTTTGAGAAACCAAGTAATTAGACCAATTCGATGTGATAAGTGCAATATGTATAATTTTATAAGCTATTTAAAGTATTTTGTATAAATTTTGAGGCTCATGAAAGGATTAATCTTCATTGATAGGTTAAGGAGATTTAAGCTTTATAGCTGAAAGTGCTAAGAGATAAGTATACTAGACTTTTTACTGAAATCACAATAAACATAGTAATTGTTATATATGATTTTGTAAATGTGGTTAGGAATATGTTTATGTTATGTCAAAGTATATTTTGATATGAAATGTGAAGACATGTGTTTATGAATGTGAGCATGGACATACATGACATATATGTGTTTTTGAAAGTGAGCTTTTAAAATAAAATGTGTTTAACAAAGAGAGCTTTTGAAGTGTAAAATGTCCATGAGAAACATTTTGTGTTTTGAGAATGCTTGAACTCATTGTTGACTTAGTAGGCATTTTATGTGATTTGTGAAGCCTTTATGTGTGGCCTTTCCTTTGGGATTGGTATATGTTATGTGTTTCGTATGTAGAGAGGATCTTATTGGTACCTGAAGGAAGAGTGAGTCATCACATTCATATGGTGGCGTATTGGTGCATATGAGATGACTCACCGATGATTAGGGTGAGGGTTTGGCTTTTACCTTCGGGCATGAACATTATATATGTGTATTTAAAATCTCACTTGTACTATTCCTCTCATACGATATGTCACATACGAGTGACATTTGGCTCATTATGTGATATGTGATATGAAAGTCTTACTAAATAGTAGTTAAGTGATGGTATTCCTATTATATGTTTTAAAAGAATGTGTAAGCGCTTACCTGACATGTGATTTGATAAGATTATAATTATAATTTTAATTTATCACAACATATCATATATATGCATTGTGTACATATGTATTTGTATTTGATATATGAAAAATTAGTATGCTTACTGAGTTTTATACTCATTATAGTTTACGGTGATTTCAGGTAAATAAAGTACATGTGTACTAAGCGGATTTGGCAAGGCTTCTGCTATTTCTTGGGTTCCCTAAGTTGCTAGATTATTGAGTATTTCATTTGGGGACACGTGGTTTAAGATATTTGATTTGTCCATATGGAATAAATACTTATGTATTATTTTATTAAATGTAGTTATAGGTTGATTTTAAGTAAGAATTTTTCAATGAATATATTCTGGGCTTCTAGTAACAAAATTGCTACTGGTGACGTAGTAGAGTGTTAATCTCTGAAAAAACTCTGTGTATCTCCGGTTTACTAATTGCCCCAGTCATAATTCAATTGTTATAGTTATGAAAAATTGAAATGAATGTTTAAATATTATCAATAAATGTTTATGTTTATATTTTAGGTTATGGGTTGATTTTAAGTACGAATTTACAATGAATATATTCTGAACTTCTGGTAACAAAATTGCTACTGATGACGTAGTTGAATGTTAATCTCTGAGAAAAATCTGCATATCTCCGGTTTATTAATTGCCCCATTCATAATTCAATTGTTATAATTTTAAAAAATTAAAATGAATGTTTAAATATTGTCAATAAATGTTTATGTTTATATTTTAGGTTATGGGTTGATTTTAGTGTTAAACTTACTAGCACCTTGCTAAGGATTCCTATGTTGAGTTAAAATTTGAAATTTTATGCAATATTATTTATGAGTGCACATTATTGAATAAATGTAAGTTATGTCGTATGTAAGATCTTTTGGGTCTGGAGCATGACAACTGGGGATTACAATTTCACCATTCCTTAAAAAACTTTCGTCCTCAAAATTTTAAATCATACCTATCTAAAAAGGTGAGGATGTTGTGCTAACATTTGGTCCTCACGTTCCCACATGGCTTCCTCTATTCCATAATTAGTCTATAACACTTTCACTAGAAGGATGCACTTATTAGGAAGCACTTGTTCTTTGCGATCAAGAATCCGCACAGGTTCCTCCTCGTACATAAGATTTTCCCTCAATTCCACAGGCTGCTCCTGTAAGATGTGTGTTGGATCTGCTAAATACTTGCGTAGCATGGAAACGTGAAACATATTATAAATCCTAGCTAAAGTTTTTGGTAATTATAGGCAGTATGCTACTTCGCCAACCTTCTCTATGATTTTGTACGGCCCAATGTACCTAGGGCTCAGCTTCCCAAAGCATAGCACTCTTCTACAAGGCGAGATCTTCAAGAAGACCTTGTCCCCGACTTTAAATTTCAAATCCTTTCTTCGATTGTCTGCGTAACTTTTCTGCTTATCATTAGTTATCTTCAACCTCTGTCTTATAATCTGAATTTTCTCTGAGGTGACTTGGACAATCTCAGGATCTAGAAGCTTCCTCTCACCTACCTCATACCCAGCAAACTGGAGTTCTGTACTTCATCCCATACAATGCGTCATAGGGTGCCATTCCAATGCTCGACAGATAACTATTGTTATAAGCAAACTCCATTAATGGCAAGTGGTTATCCCAGCTTTCCTTAAACTCTATTACACAAGCTCTAAGCATGTCTTCTAATATCTGAATCACCCATTCTTTTTTTTTCGTCGATCTGTGCGTGAAAAGCCGTGCTAAAATTCAATTTAGTGCCTAGAGCCTTCTGTAAGCTGGGCCAAAATCGAAAAGTGGACTGTGGATCTCGGTTTAAAACTATGGATACTGGAGTGCCATGAAGCCGCACGATCTCGTCTATATATAATTGGGCCAACTTCTCTAGGGTATAATTAATCTTAATGGGCAGACTTCGTTGGTCGGTCTACAATCACCTATGTAGCGTCATGCCCCATCTGGCTACGCAAAAACCTTACTACGAAATCCATAGTAATGCACTTCCACTTTCATTCTGGAATTGGAAGTGGTTGTAGGAGGCCTGCAGGTTTCTAATGCTCCACTTTCACCTGTTGGCATACTAGGCATTTAGAGACAAATTCAGCTATGTCTCTTTTCATGCCCTTCCACCAATAATGCTCCCGTAGGGTCTGGTACATCTTTGTGCTCCTCGGATGCATGACATAGGCTAATGAATGAGCTTCTTCCATAATCTCCTTTCTTACTTCTCTCATATCCGGAACACATAATCTCTGACCCAACATTACTGTACCATCCCCAGCTACTGTAAAATCTTTTTGTTGTCCTTTTATAATCTCATTCTTCAATTTACTCATTTAAAAATCTTGAACCTGTAGCTCTTTAATCTAATCAATAAGTCTCGGCCTAACTTGAAATGTAGCTAGCAATGCTCTTGACTCTGATAATTCTAACTTTACACCTAAAGACCTCAATTCTAATAACATCGATAAACGGAAAGCCCTTAAGTGAGCCACTGAACTCATGGCCTTCCTATTAAGAGCATCTGCCACCACATTTGTTTTTCTCAGATGGTACTCAATGGTGCACTCATAATCTTTTATTAATTCAAGCCATCTTCTCTGTCTCATATTGAGCTCTTTCTGTGTAAATAGATACTACAAGCTTTTATGATCTGTAAATATCTTGCAGGGAATTTTATATAAATAATGTCTTTAGATCCTCAGGGCAAACACTACTGCAGCTAACTCTAGGTCATGTGTAGTGTAATTCTACTCATGCTTCTTTAATTGTCTCGAAGCATAAGCTATCCCTTTTTCATTCTGCATCAAAACACAACCTAGACCTTGCCTGGAGGCATCACAATATACGATGAACTCATCATTCCCCAACAGAAGTGTAAGTATTGGGGCTGAGGTTAATCTCTTTTTCAACTCATCGAAACTCTGTTGGCAAACTTCCGATCACACAAATTTTTCTTCTTTCCTAGTTAGCTTAATCAGCGGGGCGGTTATCTTAGAAAATCCTTCCATAAATTTTCGATAGTATCCAGCCAAACCCAGAAAACTACAAACCTCAATTACGTTTATGGGCTGCTTCCAATTCAGTATAGCCTCGATCTTCTGAGGATCTACTGACACTCCGTCTACCGAGATAACGTGCCCTAGGAATGTAACCTTATCCAGCCAAAATTGGCACTTACTAAGCTTGGCAAATAATCGATGTTCTCTTAAAGTCTATAGAACTGCCCTCAAGTGCTCTGCATGCTCCTCTTTGCTACGTGAATAGATCAGTATGTCATCAATAAATACCACTACAAACCGATCCAAAAATGGCTTAATATCTGATTTATCAGATCCATAAATGTAGCCGGGGTATTCGTCAACCCAAAAGGCATGACTAGAAATTCATAATGCCTATAACGAGTCCTGAAGGCATTCTTAAGAACATACTCTTCCCGTATCTTCAGTTTATAATAGGCGGACCTCAGATCTATCTTAGAGAATACTCTGGCTCTTTGCAATTGATCAAATAAATCATCGATCCTTGGTAGTGAGTACTGATTGCGTATTGTTACCTTATTTAGTTCTCAATAATCAATACACAGTCACATACTTCCATCTTTCTTTTTCACAAATAATACCGGCACTCTCCATGAGGACGTACTTGGCTGGATAAAGCCTTTATTCACCAACTCCTCCATCTGCACTTTCAATTCTTTCAACTCAGAAGTAGCCATTCTGTAGGGTGTCTTATATATTGGTTTCGTACCAGGGATTAGTTCTATTTTGAATTGCAGCTCTCTATCTGGGGGCAACCTGGCAAATCATCTGGAAACACGTTCTGAAATTCCCTAACTACTGGGATATCTTTCAATTTTGTACCCCTGTCTCTGGCCTCAATGGCATATACAAGATAGTCATGACACGATTGCTTTAACAGCTTCCTTGCTTTAATTGCTGATATGACACTGGTGGGAAAAAATCTCCGAGTCCCACAGAAACTGACGTCACATTCCTCTGACTTACATAATCGAACCTCCTTCCTAAAACAATCGACCGTGGCTCGATAGGTGGACAACCAATCTATTCCTAGAATCACATCAAAATCTCTAATATCCAAGAGGATCAGATCTGCTAAAAACTCTTGACCCTCAATACTAATGCCACTATTCCTGCACACTCTATTAGCCACCATAACCTCATCGGTAGGAAGAGATATAGCTACACTATCCTCTAATAATTGAGGCACTATGCCCACAATCGTTACAAATCTCATAGATACAAAAGAGTAGGTGGCTCCAGGATCAATCAATATATGAGCATCTCGATTAAATACCAATAGTGTACCTGTGACTACATCTGGTGTCGGCTCTGCCTCCTGCTGCATCACCGTGAACACCCTGGCCTGGGTACAAGGTCTACTCGGTTGTCCTCCTGAACCCCTACTTCGACCAACTCCTCTACTAGATTGGCCTGATCTGTTAGGTCCTCTGAATGAAGCACTCCATCTGCCCTGTACTTGGCCTACACTACTCTGTCCATGAACTGGGGCTCTCTTCTGAATAATGCCCAATATATACCTTATGTGTACCTCCTCTGCAGCGCCCTTCACCAATCTTTTTCTCTCTCCTTGAACAAGAACGCTGAGTAAGAGACCATCTGGTCCTCAGAGCACCCAATAATCTGAAAAATCTCTTCATTGTTCTCCAGCCATGATAATGCTATCTCTGGATCTCCGGTGCCATTATATGACGTGGCGCCCAATTTCTTGGCGCACTCTAATGATACCCCTGACTCTCTCGGCTGCTGAATTATGACAGCAAACATTTGAGCCATCTGTGCCATATCCATAACTCCACCCTATGGCTCCATACACTGAGGTGACTCTGGAGGCGCTGGTGGTATCGGAGCATTTATTGACTCATTAACTTATTCTAGTTCAGGTACTGCAGCTTGAGCAGCAACTCTCTTGATAGGTCGTCGTCCACAACGATGCATACTTCTGTGCATGTCAATAACAAAACATGATTAATTATGCATGAAATGTAATTTTTATAATGCTAAAAATGCAAGCCATACTTACAAAAATCTAACCCAAAATAAATATTTAACTCAAAACATCAAAAACCTACTCTCATAAAATCCGACCCAGAATCCTATAATGTGGACCTAGGTAGGCCTTGTTAGGCACCCCAATGGAACGCTTTCTAAAGTCCGCTATCAACCCTGTGAAATTCCCTAAGGTGAACCCTAAAATTTCTCTTAATTTCTTTTTAGATATATTCTTATAAACATGGGAAATTTGTTTTTTTTTTCTATAATTCATAGATTAAAATAAACAGAATTTTCCCTATTTTTATGAAAATCTATATTTCATAAACCTGCAGAAAATACACTTCAAATATTTCTCACGTCTCTTAGCTGTAAAGGGGACCTCTCGTCCCTACCCAAATCAATCAACACATGCATTCTTGATCATACTCTAACATACATTCATATTAGGAAAACCAAAAATTTCAAAAAGGCATAAATATATATCTTAGTTCCAAAATCTGTTAGGCATGCTATACAACGCAAAACTAAATATGATACATGTATATGCACTAAATGTATACATATAACTTTGTACATGCACAAGAGATTATCGTAGGGCTGGCCCACTACTGATCTACAGGAGAAACTGTAGGCTGAACGCTACTGGCTGTACCTGGGGGAAAAATAAAAACACCAAAAATAAAAGGTGAGTTGATAAACTCAATGAGTGGGTGTGAAATCTGAATAATTGTGGAAACATACTGAAAATTCTAAAAAGTATTGAAAACTGTTCTTAATTGTTTCAAAATCTTGAATACTGGTAAAATTCTACCGAGCGATTTTCTTATTTAATTTTTTTTAAAAAAACTAAATAGGCTACTGCTGAAATCTGTAAACATTATTAACAATATTTTTATTTACTGAAAAAATACATATCTCATACAATTGTCTAAAACTTTCGCTCGGTTCTAGTCTGTCTGAAAAAACACCAATGACTACCCTAATATTGGACCCACTCGTCGACGTAGCCAACAAAATGAGTCAGTCACAGGGCGGTCTCCACTAACAACAACCACTGTGACCAATCTGATAAACTGATAAATCTGAGACATCTCACTGTCTATGTGGTAGAATGTACATCGCAAATATATAATGAGACAACACCCTGTAGCATAAGTGACTCACTAACTCGACAGCCCGACTCCTCGGAGTTAGTAATACTCAACCCAACTAATTGACCTGCCCATACATATGGGGTGTACCGGCCGGGTCTACACTATTCCTACAGGGATCTAAATCTGATAGTTGATAACCGATAAATGGGGTACCACTGGTTTTTGAAAACTGATAGTGTAAAAAAAACTGTTTCTTAATGCTGAAAAATAAATCTCTAAACTGTTAAAAATATTGAACTGAAATTCTAAAATTTTGCAGTATTTTTAAATGATAAATTTTTAATTTTCATTATATAAAAATATTGAATAAAATATTATTATGCTTTTCTTAATTCTTAAAAATTACGTAACTTAAGTAATTACCTGAAACAACAATATTTAAATTAGAAAGCACGTAAATACTAATAATTTAAAATAAACTGCATTTAATTTCTTGTAATTGCTTTCCCACTCACCAATTATCCTATTCTAAAGTTTCTTTTCTGGACTTGTCCTTTCACTGGTTTTGACCTTCGGCACCTATAAAGCATAAATTACGCTTTAGTCCCCCCTAAAATAGCAAAATTACCAAAATACCACTAGAGTACATTTTTCGACCATTGTCAAAATTTCTTTCTAAATTTATAATTTTGTCCCTAACAATCTCAATTGATGCAAAAACTACCAATTTTTGTCAAAGGGGTTCACAATCCCTTATAATTATCTTTGGACATAATTACCACTAATCTTTATTATAAATAACCATTATGTTTCATATCCTAACTTTGATTTTCACCTATCAAAAGTCATCTTAAGGGTCCTAAAATTCATTCTTAACCTTCAATTTTAGCTAATTGCACTTGTACCACTAAAAACCCCAAAATGACCCAATGAGATTTTTATCATTTTTCAAATTTCTTCTTATCTATGGTCTTATCTAGTCTCCAAATTCATTCTAATGCCCTAAATTTATTCAATTGAAGTTTAATTATACAAAAACCCTAATTTACTATTCTAGGGTTTGGAATTCCACATTTTAAAGTAAATTTACCATTAATCCACCCTTGAATTTGGTGTGGATTCCTTGATTTGGCTTAGAAATTTCATGAATATCACTGTTCATCTCCTTCCCCTCTTCATTTTTGAAATTCTCTCTCTCTCTCTTGCTTTTTTTTTTCTTAACAATTCTTGAAATAAAACACTTGTCCTTTATATATATACCCAAAAATTGCATAATGGCTTTCCAAGAAATGCTTAATTGCTACTTAGTCTTCTAATTAAAAAGCCTTTGACTGGTGGTCAATAATTTAATAAATATTACTAATAACTAAATAAATATAATATAATAGACTAATATATGCAATTGTCCCAAATTGTTTGGTCCATGTCTTAAAATGCACATACTTATCCAACAAAAATAGCTTGCTTAGGGTGTGATGTTTACACAAAAAATTATTGGTACAAATATTAAATTTTCACTACTTAGTCAATCGAAAAATTTCAAAAATATTCGGTGAGCACCTAACGCCCAAATTGACTATGAAATTACCCAATTGGGTTTATTACGGTTACCCAATATTCAGTGAACATTTGAAAAAATGTTCCAAGAATGGTTAAAATCTGAAATTTCTACGGTTCCCTAATTATCAAATACCAAAATTCTAAGTATCTAACTATTCATGAGAATTGGGCATTACAATAATAGGCAGGCGCTGAAGTAGATCCTAGTGTAATATGAAAATGCTTCAGGTGAATGCATCAATTTTAATAAATTTTCTATTTATTTCAGGAGTGAGCAAGGTACTGATCAGGAACGAGCCATTGTTCAATACCTAAGAGTGACTCATATGAGATGCCATGAAAATTATTTGGGTCTTCCAAGCTTTAGTGGAAAGAATAAAAAAATTATTTTTTACCTATAAAAGATCACGTGTGGGGTAAACTTAAGGGCTGAAAATCAAAGCCCTTTTCGATTATGTTTAATGGGGGGGGAGAAGTGTTATTAAAAGTAGTAATTTAGGCCATCCTTACTTAATGAATTTGTTTAGACTTTCTGTGGCCTTAATTGCAGAACTTTATTGGTTAAGTGCTCGGTTTTAATGAAAGGGTGATACCAATAGCAAAAAAATTTATTGGTGTGATTGGGCGGTATTGTTTAGAAATAAAAAAGATGGTGGTATGAGTTTTAGGGATCTTCAACTTTTTAATAAAGCAATGTTAGCTAAGCAAGGATGGAGGATTATCAAAGATCCGACTTCTTTAATGGCTAAGGTAGTCAAAAGATTTTATTTTCCTTTTTCATCCTTTTTATGAACCAAGAAGAAGTCTTTAGATTCATTTTTTTTTTTATGGAAAAGCCTTTTGTGGGGCCAAGAAACTATTTTGCTTGGCTCTCGATGGTGTATTGGTAATAGAAAGATAGTTTCCGTGATAAATGGCTCATGCGGCCTTATTCTTTCGAACCTTCTTTTTTCCATACACTCTCGAAACACACCCTTTTTTTTGAACTTTTAATTGAATTTAGGGGGATGGAATTTGGGTTTGATCCTAGAGTCTTTTCCAGAAGAGGAGCAGTATTTAATTCTCGGCATTCCCATGCTTAGTTCTCATGAGGATCGCCTGACATGGCACTTTGATCGTAATGGCCATTACTCAATGAAATCGGGTTATTGGTTAGAAAGTTATTTTCTGTATCAGGCTGATAGCTCTGACTCCTCAACAGTTCAGGCATGGTGACGAAAGTTGTGGCAGTTAACTGTACCAGTTAAAATTAAATAGTTTCTCTGGAAAGAAACAAACGAATGGCTCACCACAAAATTGAATTTAAAAACTTATCATGTTCCAATTGATGAATTATGTCTATTATAAAGCAAAGTTGCGGGGAAAACTATCTATGCTTTGTGGTTTTGTAAAATGTCACGAGAAGCTCGATACTGGTGTGATTTTCTACAGCGTACTCACTATTCCTCTTTAACGTCCATGATGGATTTCTTCATTAAAGTAATGTATTAGCTTTCGGACTTAGAACTGAAAATCCTTGCTATTATGCTATGGCAATTATAGTATATTCACAATATGACCATACACTAGAAAGCTAATTTGGATGCTGTTACAGTCTTCCACTAGGCCCGAAACTTTGTCTCAGAATACTAGTAAGTACAGCCGAAGAGTAACAGGTCCCCTCCTCATTTGATTTTTCGATGTAAAGCCCTTATTCCTGGCTGGGTAAAGCTTAATTCCAATGCAGCACATCAATATTACGGGGCTTGGTTTTATATATTGAAATGAGGAAGGGAACGTTCTATTTTTTAATGCAACCTCTCTTTTTAAAAGGTACAGTAAGTTTCCATTGCTGAAGCTTTTGCCATTCATAGAGGTTTATCTTAGATCCAAAACTTGGGTTTCTCAAAGATAAAAGTTGAGAGTTATGACCAAATTGTTGTGAATGAGATAATATCAAGTATGGATTCTAATTTTGAGCTTGGTACAGTAATATATGAGATTAGATACTTAATGAGTTCTTTCCATGGGTGTAGATGCATCTATACTCCCAATGTTGAAAAATTGATGTTTTAACAAATTTTGTTAGATAAGAATTGAGATGAATACTAAAGTGGAGAATCACAAGAAATCTAGAATGTGTGGGACACGAAAGGAGAAGCAAAACGAGACTCAAAGATACGGAGAAAACGCAGGAGGAGCTACCAAGGATGAGCGCCGCGGCGCTAGACATGTTAGTTGTCCGTTTTAGTTCGGGATTTCGAGTTTTGGGAAGTTTTAAACTTTCAAAACAAGTGGACTCTTACTTTAACAAAGAATAGGGTTAGTAGGCATGAAATACACCCTATATAAATACTTGTAAACCATTTAGTTGAGATTAAACATTAAGAGAGATTCTAAGAGAGGGGAAGAACTAGGTAGACACTAAGTGCTTGTGTGCGTTAGGGTGGAACCGTCATTTGAGTGATCATTGTTCATGATAGAGTAAGGGTTCACTAAACATTAGGTCATTTTGAGAGTTCTTCAAATTGAGTTTTCCTTATAAAATCTCTAGAGAGTTATAATAAGAGAGGTTAGGATCATTAGATCCACTGTGGACGTAGGCAATTGACCGAACCACATAAGATTATGTTGTACTCTTTTATATTCTGCTTTGGATTCTTGTTATTTTTGCTTGATTAACAAGTTATTCCACTGCACAAGGAAATTAGGATTCTAGGTTGAACTTGAAGTTCTTCGCTTCAATATAACCTCAAGAAAGAGAATGACGTTTCCTCCATCAACACCTAAAGACACTAATTGTCCAGCCCATGAACTAGCAAAGCTTGCTGTTACTCTACATTCTTCTATTGTTTGGATGGGCTCCTATCCGAATTTCATTGTCTCTTCTGTAAAGGAGGATCAACCTCTTCATGCTTTTTCTCAATAATAAAATTTCTATTCTAAGAAAAAAGTGAAAAGGCAACAATATATATAACCTAATAAATGGTGAAGCTATATGGATTAAACAATTAAGTTAATAAAATGTTCAGATCAAACTTAACTTGTGAAGATATGAGATCATTAATTAATTTAACTATCATATGTGATTTTGAGAAATTGTACACTTTTTAAAGATTGTGTGTGGTTCGCGACGCTGCACTGTCTGCACCTTATGGCATTAGTGCAAACATTTTCAAACATATTATTAAATTAATAATTAAATAATTTTTTTAAAGAAGTTATTAATTTAAAGATGATGTTAGATTTATTTAAAAATTAATTGATTAATTAATTTGAATATGATTAATTAATTATATTAATTAATTTTAAATAGATTATTTAATTAATAAGTTGATTAATATTGTATGTTAGTTTATTTTTGAAAGAATATTTCTTGTTAGTTAATTTAATATAATATGTATGTTTGTTATTTAATATTAATATTTTTTTGTCAAATTTATTTAAAAAGTAAATTAATTAATTAAATATATTTTTTAATTTTAAAATAAATAATTAATTATATTAATTACTTTTAACTTGATTAAATAATTAATAAGTTGATTAATATTGTATGTTAATTTTTTTTTTAAAGAATATTGGCATAACACACAATATTTAAAAAATCTTCAAATTTAATATTTTATGGAATTGAAATCTCGAAATTATTATAGTTAACATAACTCTCTTATCTATCACTAGAATTCTCTTTTTTTTTTTCGAAACAAATAACAATTGCATCATATTCAATGAGACCTGAAATAAAAAAATTATTCCAAAAATTCAGAAATCATATTTCTAAAAACTTGCGAAATCGCAATACTTGAGATGTGAGACATGTGAGCGCAAAACTGGTTGCGTTGAGACATGCGGCATGGGTCGAGATGCAATTGTTGGCATCTCGACCATCGCATATCAGGCCTGAGATGCCACAATTGCATCTCAGCAAGGCATCTTGGGCGTGAGATGTGATTGTTAGCATCTCGCCAACAATCTCAAGGCACAATCTCAGCCTTGCGACGCAACTCCCATTTTTCTTTCGTTACCTTATTTTTTTGCTATTCAACCTCATTTCTCTTCTAAACTTTATCACTATACACTTTAATTATATTTTTATATGTATTCATTTTAAAATAATCACAACTTCTAAAAATCTAATATTTTGAATATATATGACAAAATATACATAACACGACAAAAATATTTTTTACATGAAGAAGATGTTTTATAACTTCAAATCAACTTATTTCAAATTTTGAATATTAAAATATATTTTTAAAAACGAATTGGTTCAAATTAAGTTTGTATTTATTAAATTTAAGTTTAAACGTTTTGTTTAATATTATATTATACATACGAGAGCAAATATATCAATTTATAGTATTACTTTGTTTCCCTTAAATTAATGTAGTTTCTTTCCGAGTATTACTTTGTTTTGAGTCCATATGTGATCAATACAAAGTGATGACGAGCATGAGTTGGCTGAGCCCCCCAAGGACTCACATCCCCACCTGGGTTCGACCCCCCCTCCCCTCCAGGTGGTGTGAAAATGATGATAAATATTGTAATCCCCCCTTCAAAAAAAAAAAAATACAAAGTGATGACATTATTATTTTATAGTTTCTTTTTTGGGTTTTTTTTTTTTCTCTCTCTCAATTGTAATGGCTTCTAAAAGACTGTGAAAATTCAAAAGACAAGGAAAGGCTCTAGAAAGAGGAGTACAAGGTTAGTGAGTAGTTATTGTCTAAAGATAGAGATTTAAATTAACGGCATAAATGAGGATATAGACAAGGAAAGGCTCTAGAAAGAGGAGTACAAGGTTTTGAGACTTCAAAGAACGTTTTTGAATCGAGTGCGCAAGTATGTATGTATTTACGTGTTAGCAATGGTTTCTAGTGATTATGTAAGATCACCAATGAGTGCCCACCACATATGTCCATAGATGATAATCACATAATCAGCCAAGGTGGGTAGGGGTGGACAGCTCAGTTTGGATTGAGCTCGGGATAGACTCATCTTTATCCCAATGGTGACAGTTTACTAGACAAGACATGTTTTGAGTCAGTCCGGGTAGAAATACGGGTCATTTGGAACATGTGCAAATTTTAGCTCATATTTTTAATTTTTTTAAATTTATATTTTTAATTTAAAAATATAAATTTATTTTTGGCGGATATTCATAATTATTCTAAATTTATATTTTTGAACCAAATATTTAGTTTTGAAATTTTTTATATTTAAAGAGATTTTTTAAATAATTTTTGTTGTTGGTTTCTAATTTCATTATGAATAATTATTTTAAATTATTTTATTTTAATAAATACTATAATTTCAATTTTAATTCTACTTTCAACTGCATTCAATGTTATGATGGACTGCATTACTTTATTAAATTTAGCCATGTACACTTTTTTATTTAATTACAAAAAAATATCAATAAATATGATGTCATAAATTAATTTTTTTTTATTATAATACATTTTTTGAATAAATTGTAATATACATGACAAGTATTAAAAATTCTCAAACTAATGACTTATTCTAATCATATCATCAAATGTAATTAGTTTATAATTAAATTAAAATTTGAATCAAATTGAATTAAATATTATATCACATTTATAAAAAAATAAATATAAAAAATATTTGGATTTGAAACGGGACTCTAACCGATCTGAAAAATGTCTCGGACCTAATTGGGACATTCAAGTCTCTCACTAAGGGACCTAAGTGTATCTTGATCCTTGGACCTAAACTCGTCCCTTCTTGAAAGTTTTGGATCAAGATAATTAGAATGGGGCGGGTTCAAGTTCTATGCCCATCCCTAAAGGTGGATATTGTTTTTTATTTTTTATTTTGAGTAAATGTTCACACTAATTACTTTGACTAGCAGCTAACGTAACATATTACTTGCCGGCCGTTAGGTTCAGTTGTGTAGATTAGTGACTCAAAATGTGCTTAAAAATTGATGTGATGATCATGTGATAACCAAATTGGGATAAGTGAAAAGGCAACGATACATATAACCTAATAAATGGTGAAGCTATATGGATTGAACAATTAAGTTAACTAAATGTTCATATCGAACTTAATTTGTGAAGATATGAGATCAGTGATTAATTTAACTGTCATACGTGGTTTGAGAGAACGTATAGTTTTAGGGTTTATAACTTCATTTTGATCTTATTAAAAACATAGTTGAGAGAGTTGTACTTGTTAATCAAAGATAATGAATACAATTTATCTACTCGAAAACCATTTTAAAAACATATTAACATGTTAGATTTAATTTTAAATCATACTTTTTGTTATAATTTTATTTAATGATAATTAATATTAGAGTTTTATTTAAAAGTTTTAATTTTGGGGTTATGTAACTGCTAGAATGTATCATATCCAAGTTGTGGTGTTGGATCTACCATGTTTTATTTTGTCTCACTCAAATTTCAAAACATTTGGTTTCAATTTCATAGAATCTGCATCTATTCCGACCTCGGCCATTGCTCATCATATTTATTTATTTATTTTTATATAAGTATTACATCTTAAAGTATAATCTCAAATATCAAATGATTATGCCAATACTCATTATATTTATTTATTTATTTTATATTTAATTATTTTTATATAAGTATTACATTCTAAAGTACGATCCCAAATCTCAAATTATAAAGGTTTATGGAATAATTCACTTACAAATATTCAAGAATTATAAAAAATTACAAAACTATAATATAAAAAATAATCAATCACATAAGACACAAGAAATTATGTGATTTTATAAAATGCCTACGTCTATAGTAGATCAAAGATTCTAACTTCTTTTATTATTCAGTAATTACATACAATGTATCACTTAAGAGATTTGTAAATAATACACAATAGAACAAGTTCTCCAATGGTCTATAACAGTACTATCTCATACACTAAGTACTTAATGTTCCCTAAGTTCTTTATTTTCACTCTTCTTGATGTATACACAAGCTTAAGGTATAACAAGAGTTTATACAAGCTCTTAGACAGTTTATGAAACACTAAATTGAGTTGAAATAAAACTCCACATGTAAAAAAATTTAAAACCAACTTAGAAATAGAAACAAACCTTAGAAAATTGAACATTGGGACTGTGCACTTGGGCCGGTGCCGCAGTGCCTCCGCAACCTAAACTGGGTGATGCAACCTAGCATGGGCCACAACATTTAGCCATTGCCAAAGCCAAGGCTGCGACCTACCTTGCTTGGCTCCAAGGTATGGAATTTTCCTTTGCCATGATCCAAGCTCTTCCTTATTTTTGACTTTTTTTATTTTTCTTCAAGTCTCGTTCATCCGGTGCATTCTTGGTCGTGTGTCGTCTCTCATTGGTCTCGATCTAAAACTACACTCAAATGTAATTTTTAATCATTAATCTCCACACAAATTATTATGATATTAAAAAAATAATATTTTAGTCCTTTATTTTAGGGATATATACTAACTTAGTCCCTCATGTTTTAATAATTACTACATTAATCTATGCCGTCAAAATTTTACTGTTAAATGGATTCACTTCAAGGATAAAATAGTACTTTTGTCATTTCTAAAATCAAGCTGCTAAATGTCAATTAAAAAAGTAAAAACACGACATGTGTAATAATATAATAAGTTAATAATGGTACGTGTCATCATGTAATTAATTAATATTTTTAAAAATAAATATTTTTAAAAGTAGATTACTAAATATATATTTTAAATAAAAGAACACATATCATAATATGATTAGTTACAAATAACGCGTGTCATCATATAATTAGTTGATATTTTTAATAATATATTTTTTAAGAAACAAATATTTTTAAATGTAAATTAATAAATATATTTTTAATAAAAAAATACGTGTCATAATATGATTAGTAATGACACGTGTCATCATATAATTAGTTTATATATCTAATAAATATATTTTTTTAAAGAAATTTTTTTCTAAAAATAAATTAATAAATATATTTTTAATTAATAAAAGACATGTGTCATCATGTAATTGGTTTATATGTTTAATAAATATTTTTTTAAAGAATTTTTTTAAAAAAGTAAATTAATAAATATATTTTTAATTAATAAAGGACACGTGTCATAATATGATTAGTTACAAATAATACGTGTCATCAAATAATTTATTTATATTTCTAAAAAATATATTTTTTTAGAGAAAGTTTTTTTAAAGTAAATTAATAAATATATATTTATTTAATAAAAGGCACGTGTCATTATATGATTAGTTACAAATAATACGTATTATCATATAATTAGTTTATATTTTTAATAAATATTTTAAAAAAATTAAATAAAAAAAAAAATTTAAATAAAACTGCCACCGTTGTCGAAAAATGGTGACCAATCGGTCATTGGCTGCCATTTTTCGGTGACATTTTGACAATAAATTTTATCAAATTTTACATTATTAGATTTCATTTTTTTTAATCTACACAATAGTGAGATCAATTTGTTTTACAAAAAGAATGTCAAAATGGTGAGAGAGGGGCGGTGGCCACTGCCACTCGTTGTCAAACGGGGTGGCGATGACCTGCAACGCCTCCACCTATGGATAGATCGGCAACCAGACTCTTCATAGGTGGGGCAGTGCAAGTCACCGCCACTCCTCCCCCCGTTTGATGGCGAGCGGCAGCAGCCGCTACCACTTTCTTGCCATTTTGACATTTTTTTTTGCATTTTATTTTGTAAAAAATGATCTCATCATTGTGTAGATCAAGAAAAATAGAGTCTAATAATATAAATTTTTTTATAAATTTCATCGTTAGAATGTTGCCAAAAAATTGCGGTCGGTCGCTATTTTTCGACGACAATGACAGTTTTATTTTAATTTCTTTTTATTTTTATTTAATTTAATTTAATTTTTAAAATTGTTTAATAAAACTTTAAACTAATTAAGTGATGATGCGTGTCATATGATTGTTAGATATTTAATTAAGGGTATTATGGTAAAAATAGCAAAAAAAATAAATATTTAATAGTAAAATTATAACGACAAAGATTAATGTTGTAATTATTAAAACATAAAGAACTAAATTGATATATACCTCTAAAATAAAGGATTAAAATATTTTTTTTTATAAATTTTATAATATTTTCTTTTATATAAGTATTACATTTCAAATCTAAACTGATTATAGTATTGCAATTCAAATATTAATTAATTACGTGTACATTCAATTAAACAACCCTTTCATTGAAAAACTAAAAGTGGCATTTTAACAATTAGATGAACTAAATAATTATTTTAGACTATGCTAAAGTTTAAACTCCTAACTAATTCAGGGGATGCATAAACTTTATTATTGAAGCAGACGACTAGATGCATGCTCGTCATATTTATAATCTACATCTTTTATTAGTAGACCTGAAAATGGGAATGCTTTCAGACCTTTCGTAGAATTAAGACTTAAATTTGGATATGCGTCCTTTGCTTAGTAAGATCTACATTGAGAATTAATATTGATAATACAAATTAACAGTTTGGAAATCGAATTAATAGTCCCATTTATCTATTCTATCTTGTCTCTGATTATTGCAGTTCAGTATATTTTGATGATTTAACCATCTTGTTCTTGTTTTTGCCGTCTAAGTTTCCACGGAGATGAAAGCAAAGCCTAGTTTTGAATTTTGATACATCTAATATTAGGGTGATGATACTTCCACCTCACTCTTTGCGTGCAATTTTTTTATGAACTTGCAAATTTATTTTTGGATGAGCACATTACATTAAATTAAATATATCCTTATTTAAATTTTTAATCAATTTAACAAATCTCTTGACTTAGCCTTCTTTTCCATTCTCTTCTCTAAATAACATATCTCTAGGTATATATATATATATATTAAAAATCATATTAAATTTGTATTAAAAAAAATGTTGTCTTATTTAATAGAGTATCTCATGTAGAGAGCAGGAAAATGTGACCTCACCCTGTAGGGTACACATTTGATGTTTTTAATATTATTACTATATAATATTATAAAAATATAATTATTTTTTATTAAATATAATTATAAATTATACTATAATAAATTTTAAAAATAATTCTAAATATAGATAATTAACATAAAAATTTATCTGTCTAAAAATAAATTATAAATAAAAAAAATTTAATAATATGTAATTAAATCAGAAATTACTATATAAAAAATAAGATATATATACCACTCACAAACAACGCTAATCCTAAGTTGGATTTCGATCCTGAGATATATCAACTATTAAAATAATTTTTAAATTATAAAATAATAAAATAAATCATTAAGACTCACATATATCATAAATATTAAAATATAAATATTATGATATTATAAAATTATTACTCGCTAAATCATTAGATATAAATCTAATTACTTAAATATATTTTCTGTATTTTCTCTTTTATTTATTTCTTTTTTTCCTTTTTATTCTCTCAGCTTCTTTTTTTTCCTATTTTTTTTTCTTCCCGATTTTTTTCTTTCCCTTTTTCATTTTTGTTTCAATTCTCTTTCTCAGTTGAAAACTAAAGAAATAAATGGGCTTAGATAGTGTAAGTTGCTGCCCACCAATTTCTTCTTGCATAATTGGAAGGCACACGTAACTTAGCCACCTTAACTAAAGGACACGTGCCTTTAACTAGAGTGATATTTTCACTTAGCATGACAAAATGCTACATTGTCATAACGAAATATTTAGGCTAAAGACATGTATTACGTACTTCCTCCCCCTTAAAGAATTTTGTCCATAAAATTTACATATTTGTCTGAAATTGTGGAGTTGGTGCTTATTTATTATTTTAATATAAAATTAAACAGATATTTATACAATAAATATTTTATATAAAATTATTAATATTATTTATATGGTATCAAGTTTATTATTTTTTAAATATTATAGATCTAAAAAAGTTTAAGTTAATATTAAAAATTAGCATTTCTAAGAATTAGAATCTTATTTGAAATAAAAAAAAAGACTTAAAAATATATTAGTAATAACATAGTTGTAAGGAGCCACAAATGGTGCTAAAATATGTAATTATGCATATTATGTTTTCGAAAACTTCATTCATGATTTATAATTGTTGACATAGGTCAATTGACATTATTTTAAATTAGCGTGTGTTTATATCTGAATTGCCGACTGTTAGTCTTAACAAACAGTGGGCTTAGCAAAAGCATGTATAAGTATATAGGTATTTAGTGAGGACTGAGTACTGAACAAACTCATAATGACCTTTAATAGACATCCCATAGAGCCTTCAATGGAGAGTCTTCTCAAGTTGAGTCGTATTAGTTGTCCTTTGACTTAAGCACCAAGGTAGACTTGTGAGTAATCTACCATACTTTGATTTCATACATGTCAGAGACTTTTCATAGTCTGACCTATAGGAGTCATTTGGTATGGTCTGATATTAAAGGAGTCTGGTGTGTCTAGATATGTGATCCATAACCTTATATAGGTGAGTTGTATATCCTAATGATTTGAGATTGTATTTTAGGAAGTCTTATTACCACAAGGAAAGACCCTAAAAGAGAGTTTTTTTGTAAGGCTAAATAATATCGCAAAGAAGTTTACGGATATTATTTACGAAAATATGAATTTAGAGATAAGTTCATGGTCGAGCATATAGAGATTTAACGGTGATAATCTATATATCTATTCTTTCAGGATATAGGTGACGGAGAGATTATACGAATATGGTTGATCTCAACTTGTTTAACTCAACACACTATTCTGTAATATCCATAATGTGTATGTGGGGCATCATTCACAGACTTACGAAAGAGTTTCGTAAGACAAATGAGTATGAACATAGGAAGTCTCATAATATGAAGTGTACTCATTGAACACTGAGATAGTAGATCAAGTCGAACAGTTCGATCTAGAAAAATTTTGAAAAACATGATTTATTTTAAGATCTCTCGAAAAATACATGTGTCAAGGTTTATGTGTTAAACTTATATTTTATTAATTACAGTAGTAATGAAATGTGACACGTGGCAAATACATATGATGCATGTGTGACACATAGCATATGTATGGCTTTAATGGGTGAGAAATAGCAAATGAAGTGGGACACTTGTCTTCATTCATGGGATGCCCGAAAGACAAGTGTCAAGTAATTTAAACTTTACAAGTGTTACAAATAGGTGCCCATTTTTTGGCCATATATAAGTTAAGGTTTACAAATATTGCAATTAAGTTTATTTTTACATTTTAACTAAATTGAGAGAATCTAAGTGCAAGTGTTGCATGAAAATCATCTTACTGGAATTAGATGCTACCATTCTACTTTCACAATCCTACCAAATCAATGTAAACTAGAATTGATTAAGATAGCACTTTAAGGTGAGCTTTGGAATTGAATTTTGCATTGAATAGCTTCAAGGATCTGTTTTTTTGGATTTTGTTAGTATAAATAGACTTACATTAAGTTTGTGTTTATTGAATAAAAAATTCAATTTTTATTCCGCTGCATAGTTGTGTGTATGGCATGCATTGAATATTTAATAAATATTATCACATGCATGCACCTTAGATGCACTTTAACAATGGTATTAAAGTATGTTTGTGTGTTGTGTTGGGTTTAATGGAGTTTCTGAGTTGATTGGGATGCTTAGGAATAGTGAATATTGTATTTTCAAGTGTTGGAAGTGTAGAATCAGGTCACAGTCTAAACGAGGGCTGGGCGGTATGTGCTTTTCGCTGCTGCATTCATAGAAATTATATGAACATTACGGCAATGCATGGTCTAGCACTAGGGCGTTCCAGCATTGGCATTGCAGCGGTGGCTGCGTAGTGCTGCAGTGCTGAAGGTTCTAACCTTAGCACTACAACAGTGTGAATGTAACGCTACGGGGTTCAAAGTATAATTGGTGTTGTAGCGGTGACTCATTGGCACTATAGTGCTGAAGGTATTAGCCTTACGCTGCAGTCGTGTGTATCTAGCACCGCAGTAGTGGACCCATTTCACTCCATTTAATTTTTTATATATGTGATCTTTATTTAAGCAATATAATTGTTATATAACTGCTTTATAAACTATAAATCATTTATTTGTACTGTTAATCACAATGGGAGCTCAATTGGTGAGAGTTGCTTATGCTTGCATAAAACAAATGAATGATTATGAATTAGGTTCTCATGAGATGCGGATAAAATTTATAAAATATCTTAATAAGATTGAAAATGTATTTCATTATGAGATAATGTTATGCATGGTTCATATTGTCAATACAGTGTTAGATAGGTCACCTCGGTTCTTCCCAAATTGCTAAAGTGTAGTTGGTGTGATTTATACTATGCCATTTAAACATGAGATGAGGCAAATATAAGCAAACGTATTGCCCAATATTGCTAAAGCATAAGGGTAGTATCAGTAACTTATATTTGATAATTGACAAGTTAATTTGATTACCTAATATTGCTAAAGCATAAGCGTAAGGTGTGTTTAGGATAGTGGTAAAAGTTGCATGAGATGCAATTAACGAGTTGTCTACCTTTTAGGTTTTACAAAAGGAAATATTACTAATGCATTAGCATAAGGCATGTTTAGGATCAGTGGTAAGAGTTGCATAGGATGTAAATGATAAGAGTTATCTATCTTTTAAGTTTTACAAATGCCAATACTGTTAAAGCGTGAGACCAGAGTAGAATGCCAGTTGGGTCTATTTATCACTATAAAGTTTAAAGTGTTTGAACTTTCATTTCCCATTTAAGAGATTAAAGAAAATATGTAAAGTAGTGGGAGGACGTCTTTATATTAAAAATATATAATAGCTATATCCATGATCTAAAGCGTTAACTTTAATGATTAGAAATATTTTGTTAAGCATCTCCTTATCTTACTGAGATAAGATAAGATGAGTATAAGCAATCCATAGGTACATATATTAGATGCACACCAATTGTAGGGTACTAAAAAATAATTTTAACTGACTTATGAATATGAGAATTGTTCTAAATTCAGAATAGCTTAGATATATCATTGGTCAGAGAATGCCTAGAGGTATTTTTGATAATGCATCTTTGAAAAAGCTTAAAACTTATCAAAAGTAGATAAGTGATGATTTGAGACTTAAATTATATATCCTGACCTCGATGTCTGCTAATCTTTAGTGGAAGCATGTGTACAAGGATAGTGCCAGTAATATTATGCTTTATCTGACAGAGTTATTTGATATATCCAGACCACAAAAAGAAAACAATTACAAAGGAAAGTGTTTCCATTGCGGTGAGGTTGGACGTTGAAAATGTTACTGTCCAAAGTACCTACCTATAGAAAAGATAAACCCCTTAGGTGTCTATTTACTAATAATTAACATTTAATTAGATGTTAGCATTGGGTGGGTATTAGATACCACTTGTCTGTCTCATAATTTAAGGTTTAAACTTATCCCCTAGTATTTCATTGAATTTATTAACTTTCTTAGTTAATTCTTTAATACAAATTGATTGGCCTAAGCATTAATCTTATCACAAGCCTCTGTCGATGGTCAAGTGACTATAATACGCATTCTAACAACTATTCTATGATCCTGCATCAAACTATCCTAGGCTAAACTCATGAATCTTTTTGTCAAGTTCATCATAGTTCCTTAATCATTCAAATTATTGGCCATATATAGTGAAAGCATTAAACGCAAAATAGAATAAATAAATTACACTATATTAAGTTCATAAACTAAAAATCAATAAAATTCAATTATATACTAGGTTCAATAGTTTAAACTTAGATAAAAAATTTAGCTCATCATAAAACTAAGAGTATCATATCAATCTATGAAGAACAGTAAGAACAAAGACATAACAATAAATAGGGAAGTGTCTGCATGGGTGCTTGGCGCCAAGACCTAGAAGTCGCAAAATCATGTTCTTTGATGGAGTATTGCAACGTTCCATATTCTGCATAGACATCGCTGCGCCCAAACCTGGTATGTCTAGGTCTCATAAAATTGTCATATCTCCTTTGTTTCACATCCATTTTGCCTCATGTTGTAAAATCATCAGACTCTACCAGCTTATGCCCTCGATAATGGTATGATTAACTTGATTACCGATGTCTTAGATCCAAAACTACAATCACTTTAGCAACGCTTACCTTTGGCAACAACGCCACCAGCTCTACCCACCATTGAGGAGGGTCTCACCTGCATCGAGTTTCACTTGGCTTATTTTCAGACTCATGTAGTTTATCAAGAACAAGTCTTGAGGCTTGCACTAGCACATTTTGAGATGGATACTAGCGTGCTACCTCACTTTCCATAATATACACCTTCACCACCTCATGCCACTTTAGTCGAGGAAGCGAATGTTGATGATAATGAGGTAGACAATGAAGAGGATGATGAGGTGACGGAAGACGATCGGGATGGTGACTGAGTCTCACCCTATATAAACAGGGAAGTGTTTCAATCTTGTTCTTTTACTGCTGCCATAAGGACATAGTTTATTTTAAGTTTGGGGGCAGGGGAAACACTTCTTAGTTTTTAGTTTTATTTTTTCTCATATGCTTTGTTCTTTTATTTTTAGCTTTTATTTTATTTTTATTTTTTAAGTTGTTAGTTTATATTTTTTTTATTATCTTTTGTATGGGTTGAAAAGAATTTGTAGTCAATGAGGAACAAATGAGTTAAAGGAAAGCTATGAATTCTTCAGACTTATTAATTATTGTGCTAATTTTATATTATAATTGGATTTACTTATATATTTAGCTTGTAATTATTTGTTTTAAACGTTTTGCACACTATAACTATTAAATGTTCGTTAGTTTTTAATATAGAATATATTTATTCATATAAAGAAAGTAATTAAGGTCGTCCAATATTTAGAAGTTGTTTGATTAGCATTCAAGGTGAAATCTTAGGGCATATATAGCAAAAGATATGATTATAGGCCATGTTTGGATCGATTGAATCTTTTTAGTTAGTCTTGATTTATTTTTAATCCCTAGTCACTCTTTTTGAACTTTATTGACTATATGTTTTAAGAACCACATTAGAAGCCTACAGCCAATTAATTTTTGTATCTTTTATAAATACCCTTCACACTATAATGTATAATATCTTGTTATAAGGATCATGAAGTAATTAAAGATTATAGGTGAAAAAAGAGACAGCTCTAGAATGTTTTCTCATTGAATTACAAGAATTTGAGGATTAAAAAAAACCTCCTAAGAAATATAGTTGAGAATAACAAAGCTATTGAAATTTTGATTTCAAAAGAAAATAAGTGTAAAGGTGTGGATTAAGAAAGAAATGATGGATTGGTCCATAGACAAGAGGGTTATAGTTATGGTACGATTTGAACTTAAAGTTTTTTTTTTCATTTATCTCATCTTAACCTAAGTCTTTCATTACAAACTGAGAAAAGCCCTATTTGACCTTTTGTTATATAGTTGTCCTACATTAGTGGAGATTGTTATGAAAAATAAGCTTATGAACCATTGTTTCGGTCTTGGTCTTTCTTGTAGATTAAGTTATTCTAAATACAATTAATGCATAGATAAATAGCTCCACATACACTCACAAAGTGGATAATTATAAAGTAAGTTTAAGCATGATGATCATAGTATGGGATGATCATAAATAGTTTTTTTTAAAAAAGATTTTATAAGTGTAATCAACCTTTGAGACAACTATTCAATTTTTTGATTGACCTATTCGATTGATTGTTTAAGAGTAGTTTAAGAGTTAACTTATATTTGTTTTTTATTTTGTTTACTTGAAGACGAGTAAAGTCTTAAGTTTGAGAGTATTTGATAAGAGTATAATTATAATAGTATACTTGGTACCGACTTAGGTATTTTACACTAAATTATGAATATTTGGCTATTTATTTATTTTTTTAATCTTAAATAGGTGTAGGGGGAAAAAGGTGATGAATTGAAACAAATGGGAGGCAAATCGGACAAGAAACGGGCGACATGCACTCAAATTACGCAACCTAGACGAACTAGGCCTGGGAGCCGTGAGGCCCAAAGGGAGCCGTGAAGCCCAAGGCTAGGCACTGAGCCCCTAATGCCGCAGCACTCATATGATAAATGTTAAAACTATACTTTACAGTTTTAATTCAAGTAGGATTTGAAGGCCCTTAACCTTAGGGTTTCAAAGCAAGTATAAAAGTATATTTTTTAGAGCCAAAACAAATAGAATTTTAGAGGCAAAACCTAGAGAGCAAATGGATTCACATTTAATTCAAGAAGATTAAGAAAAATTATTAAAGATTGAAGAACAAGTTCTTGTGCATTCAAGTTAACAGAAAGAAGAGCAGCCTAAGGCATCACTTTTGTTATTATCTTTCTTTTTTTAATTAGATGATTTTGTTCGTGATTTTTTTTATTTTTTCTTTGATACTCTTATGTTAATCATGAGTTAAACTCTTTTGATCTAGGGTTAGATATTTTGAACCTAATATGTAGTTTAATTTCATAAACTCTTAGTTATAAAATTAATACAGTATAATTGATTCATTCTGTCTTGATCTTAATGCTTTCATTATACTTGATCAATATTTTGAATGTTTGAGGAACCATGATGAACTCAACAAATGAATTCAAGTGTTTAGCCTAAGATAGTTTGATGAATGATCATAGGGTAACAATTATGAGCTCTATCTAGGATAAACATATACCTAGGTAGCATGTATGGTTTGATTTAGACTTGTTCTTAATGAATTGCATCTTATTCAGATTACTATAGACATATAGGTAATTGTTAGAGTGTGATATAGTCGTTCAATCATCGACAGAGACTTATGATGAAGTTAGTGTTTAGCCAATTAATTTATATTAAAAGAGTAACTAAGGGGTTAAAGAATTTAATAAAATACTAAAGGATTAGTCAAAATCTTAGATTGCTTTTTAGTGAATTCAATCTTTGATTATTTTTATATTAAATTAGTTTTAATTGATAACAGTAGGTTAATTTAGTTAAAATTCATCATTATAATTTTTTAGATAAAAGTAAAGTAGAGTAATTATAGTAATTAATTCAACAAAATAGGTTCAATAATCTATGTGGGGATGATAATCTGAATTTAAACCATGTAATACTTGATATGATAACGTGCGATTGCATTGGGCTATTATAGCACACATCAGTAGGTTATTATCGAGGTTTTTTAAAGGCTTCTATAAAATTACTGCACCACTTACAAAGTTGATCACAAAAATGTAAAGTTTGGGTAGACTAATGAATGTAAGGGTAGCTTCCAAAAACTTATAAAAAGATTAACTTCAGCTTCTATTCTCACACTTTCATTTGGCACTGAAGAATTTATAATTTATGGTGATGCTTCTAAATAGTGACTAAGTTGTATATTAATATAGCATGAGAAGGTGATAGTCTATGCTTCTAAGCAACTTATGAAGCATGAGTTGAATTATCCGACCCCTAATCTAGAATTGACATCAGTGGTGTTTGCATTGAAGACTTGGACACATTATTTATATAGTGTCACATGTCAGATCTTTATTGATCATAAGAATTTGTTCACATAAGAAGACCTGAATCTAAGATAATGAAAATGCGTAGAGCTGATAAACAATTATGACAGTACTATTGACTATCATCTTGAAAGGCTAATGTTGTGGCAGTTACACTTAGCAAAAAGTCTATGAAGGTTAATTTATTAACGGATGAATCTTGAGTACTTTTATCACATTTCGAGTCAGGTTTTTATTGATTGATTAAATTTAAGAGATGTGGAATCAGGATCCTAACATTGCTAAATTAAACAAGAAGTAAGGGTAGATTGCAGACTAATTTATCATTGAGAATTAATAAGATATTGGTTAAGGGTAACATGCTTTATGTTCTAAATAATTCAGAGTTAAAGAAGTAGAGTTTTTAGAATAAGCTCACAATTCAGCTTATGTTATGCATCCTAGCAACATCGAGATATATCGTATTCTGAGAGAATAATACTAGTGGGATGGTATGAAAAGAAATATTATAGAATTTGTATCTCATTGCTTGACTTGTCAATAAGTTAAAGTAGAACATAGAGACCATCAAGACTATCTCAGCTACTTTTAATTCTTGAATAGAAGTGAGAACATATCACTATGGATTTTATTTTTGTTAGGATTCCCATATTCGGAGTGGTCATAATAATATTGTTAGAACTGGTGCTTATGTACCATTCTAATATTGTATGAATATTAATTGTTAATATTTATACAATAAACATTTTATATTAAATGTTAATCATATGATAAATGGTAGCATGATTGTAATGCTATAGATATTGTATGATATGAAAGAGTTCAGATTTAGTTTAAAGAAGTTTAGATCAAAACGAAGAGTTAGCATTGTTGAGAATTATAAATGTTAAAGAGTTAATAGGTTATAATAATCAGCGAAATCTAAAAAGTTAGAACCTTATCTGTCACGAGACAAAGACCTGAGAATGTACTAATAATGACATAGTTGCAATGAGTTGCAGTATGTGCTAGAAAATGTCATTATACAAGTATATTATCAAATACTATGTTCCTGATCTATTTTTACTGATGTGAGTCTATCGATAAATCTTTTATATATATATATCAGTGTATGCTATATCTGTATAATACAGATGGTTATTCTTAGTTGACCATGAGCTTACCGAAAAGCTCGTATAGGCATACGGGTATTCAGTTAGGACTGGATATTGAACAGACTCACGAAGAGCTCCAATAGACATCCCATGAAGCCGTCAATAGAGGATCTTCTCGAGTTAAGTAGTATTCGTGGTCCTTTGGCCTGAATGCCATAGTGGGCTTGTGAGTAATCCACCATATTTTGGTTTCATGTATGTTAGAGACCTTTTATGGTCTGATCGTTATGTGTCACTGGGTATGGTCCGATGCTCATGGAGTTTGGTGTGCATAGATGTGGGATCTGTCAACTTACATAAGTGAACCTTATATCCTGATGTTCTGAAAATTGTATTTCAGGAAATCTTATGACCACAAGTATAAGACCTCGAAAAAAAGATTTTCGTAAGGTTAAACAATATTGCAATAGTCTTTGTGTATATTGTTTATTAAAATACAAATATGGAGATAAGTTCATGGATGAGCACGTGGAGATTTAATGGTGGTGATCTATATCTTCGTTCATCCAAGATATAGGTGATGAAAGGATTACAAAAATATGTTATGACCTCAACTTATATAATCTAATGCGATATTTATAATATCTGTGACATATGCATAGGGCATCGAGCATAAACTCATAGAATAGTTCAATTTGGCAAATTAAGCATAGATCTAGGAAGTCGCACAATGTGAAGTATACTCGTTTTGCACTAAGCAGGTGATGTGATATTTCTATTTCTTATGATTGAGTGCAAGCATACATTATCATATGCAAATAATTAAAGGGACAAAAGAGTCAGATGTCGAATCCACAAGGATAATATCTTCTTTTTAACCAAGTACTAAAATTATGTCTTTCTAGTAATTATTCAGAAAAATAAAAATCTAAGAATGAATTTAGAAATATAAAAGCAATGACACAATGTAAAGAGATTTGGAAGATAACAATATAGAGAAAACCTAGCGTTAATACCATCCCTCAATATGTTTTTCAATGATTAATCCTTTAATATTTAACTCCCTTAGTCTTTGTTATTGATCAAGATACTATTGTATTCACAAGCCTCTCCCAAGGTCACGTAAGTATACCTCAATTTACCAAACACCTATATTCCTATGGTACTTGTTATAAATTAAGATTCATTAAGATTAAGTTTTATCAAAATATTATCAATTCATTCACTATATGTTGGCCAGATATATTGAAGCATTAAGAACAAGTAATTTGAATTAAAAAGAACTAAGTCTATTAAATATTAGGAAAGATCCAACAATTAATCGCACATATTGAGTTCAAGTATTAACCCTAGAAAGAAAATTTAGTTCATGACTACAAGAAAACATCAGCAAAAATAATAAGAAAACATGACATAATCAATAGCAAACTAATATAGATGTCGAATTGCTCTTGATTGCGTTGTCTAAGAAACTCTTAATGTCGAAGAACGTCTTGAATCTCTCTCTATAACTGCTTAAATTTAAGCTCCAATTACTCATAAGATTTGTGTTGTATGTCTCTTGATATTCTTGGATGATATCTAAAGGCTAGAGACTAGTGACCTTTTATAGGAATTGAATTGAGCTTGAAATCTCTAATTATTGATGGGTCAGGAATCGCATTGTCACCGGGGTGTTATATTGCTATCATTGGGGCGCTGCATGTAAAAGGTCGTATCGCTGGAGCAATGAACGTCTGGCACTGGAGCGTTGGGTTATCTCTAGTGTGGTAGCTTGCTAGCACTGGGATGGTGGACTGTGACTTAAATAGGTATTTTTTTTTTCTGATTTTAATTATTATTCTATTGTTGGGAAGAAAATCCATTTAACATTGGGGTGACAGGTCCATATTTTAAAAATTTTATATTTTAGTCTATGTTTTTGCTCCTTTTAAGTCCTTACTTTAAATTTTATTCAAGTCTCTATAAATAATAATAATGCACATAAATAACCATTTATTCTTATAAAATAAAAAAATAAAAAAACATGAGAAAATAAATGACAAATATACCCTTATCAAATTTTTCTGAACTTAAACACTTACTTGTCCTCAAGCAATAAAATAAAATAAAAAATAAAGTGAAAAACAAAGGGTTTAAACTTGACTCAAATAACAAAGAAAGGAAACAAAACAAAATTTGCTTAGGTTAGTAAAATGATCAAAATGTTTGTCTCAAAAACTGTTTAAATGGCACAAATCTTTAGGTAGATAAATAATTATTAACACTTCTAATTATCTTTATTTAGTCCCTCATTCTTCCTCAAAGATAATCACCATGTGTGTGTGTGTGTGTGTGTGTGTGTATGTGTGTATGTGTGTGTGCAAGCAGTAAGCAATAGCTAAAACCTAACTTTGATTTACTTTATACTTTAGTTTGTATAGAAAAGATGATGTCTCAGCATTTGATTTGTATAATGAGTTTCATAGGCTTGTCTTTTTCTACCACAAAAATTTAATTTTCTCATATCACCACAATTTGGGATAATATGTCCATATTTTGAAAAGTTTACATTTTAATCCCTGTTTTTGCTACTTTAAATTTCATTCAGGTCCTTATAAATGACAATAATGCACATAAATAGTCATTTATTATCATAAAATAAAAACATGAGAAAATAAATGACAAATATGCCTTATCAACAGCGTACCAAATTGAATAGTTTAATCTAGTAAATTTTAACAAGCCGGGATATTTATTTTAGGTTTCCTCAGGATATGTATATGTCAAGACTTAAAAGTTAAGTACATTAATTGGTTAATAATAGTTGTTGACCAATGGAATGATGACATGTGGCACATTGTAGGCCATTCATTGTTAGACTTTAAAATTACCAAAATAATCTTATTTGTCAGACAAGCAAAGTTATTTATTTATTTAAAAATATTTTAAATAAATAAACATATTAATAATTGTTATTAATATTATATTATTTAAAGTCAAACAATTAATTTAATTATTAAATCACGAATCACATGTTTTTATTTTTATTATTATTAATATGATTAAAATAAAATAAAGCATATTAAATGACTTAATTGAATATGCCATACATGGTGATGGCATGTGTTGGTAACAAGTATTGAGAGGGAATTGTAACAAATGTAAAAACAAAGCAATTCTTTCTTTATACATGAATGGTCGGATATGAATTGTTGATAAAGCAATTATTTTTTGGCTTATTCTAACAATTAACATATTATATAAATAGTTTATATTTTATTTGGTAAAGACTTGAAACAATAAGGCATGGCTATGTATTTATTGTGGGCCATTTTTTGTTGGCCATTATTTGATGGGAAATGAAACAAAAGTCTTAAAGAGTGAAAAGTGTTTTCAATTCTTTAGGTTTTTAGGATTCGGCCATTTTAATAAATGTAAGGGAGAGAGAAATTTTTCCAAGAGTTGGAAATTGTTCATCTTCTCCATGGATGTTGGTTCAGCCAAGATGGGGAAAGGAGAGACAAAGAAAATTTTAGAGAATGAGAGCAATAGTTGCTCTCAAAGAGATTTTGTTTTACCATGTACTATGGCCGGCCATGCTAAATAAATTGGAAAAGAAATTTTGTTTTATCAAAGAGCTGAATAAAACAATATTTCATTGGAAATTATTTTCAAGTGTTGTGCAAGAGTTGCATACTCAAAACACCATTTCCAATTTGTTTTTAAACAAATGTAATTAGTTAAAGTATTTAACTAATATCACAAGCTTAAAGAGTTAAAGCAATGGTTTAAAGAGTTAACCATTTGGTGTTCAAGAGTTAACCATTGCTAGAAATTAAAGTTGTTATTCTAGCGATCCAAGCCTACTCCAGTTGGATCCTAGAATTGCCAATGAGTGCGCTTCATAGTGGACTCTGGTTCAGTAATTTCCAAAGGCTTGGCAGGTATTTCTCAATCCTTATATTTTTATTATAGTAATGAAACTTAAAATTTAAATGTTTGTTGCACTAGGATATTAGACTTTTAATTCTACTATGTTTAATTTATGTATGTGATGCGTGAATTATATTATGATGAACACATACCATATGCATGCACCCTAGAGAATTAGCACACTTTTAATTAGTATCAGAGCATGAGTGTTGTGTTGATCGAGTGATAAAAGTTATAATTGTGTAATTTGGGATGTCTCGGGGCTGTGGGGGATACATTAAAATGTAAACACAGGAAGCTAGCCAGTGGAACGTCATGGTAGTGTAGCTGGCACTGCGACACTGGGGTAGTTGACCTCAACGCCGTAACACCGGTAGATAGGCCCAGACATTATTCACTCTAAGAATTTTTTTATAAATTATTTAAAGTAAAAACGTGCATGTGGGGTTTATGAGATGTAGTAATAAGAGTTATTAGACTGAATTATAAAATAAGATCATTTATTTGTACTGGTAACCGCAATTGGAGCCCTGCTGATGGTGGTTAGTTGTGCTTACACAAAATAAATGTTTGATTGAGAATCACGTCCTTATGAGATGAGGATATATAAATTTTAATTTTTCTAAAAATCTCTCATAATCAGATTGAAAAGTGTGTCATTATGAGATAATGTTACACGTTAGTCCGTCTTGTTAATATAATGTTAGACGGGTCACTATGGTCTTTTCTAATATTACTTCAACATGAGGGACTTAGTCGGTATGACTTAGACTATGCCAATTAAACATGAGATGATATAAATATATACGAATGTATTTCTTAATATTGCTACAGCGTAAGGGTAGTATCAATAACATATATTTGATTATTGATAATTTAATCTAGAATACACTTACCTAATATCGTTACAACGTGAAGATAAGGTGTATTTAGAATTAGTAGTATGAGTTGCATAAGATGTAATTAACAAGAGTTGTCAACCTGTTGGGTTTACAAAAGCCAATATTACTACAGTGTGAGGCTAGAGTAAAATACCAATGGGGTCCACTTCCCGCTGTATAGTTTTAAGAGTTTAAACTATTGTTATTCCTTTTGAGAGATTAAAGGGATTATGTAAAGCAATGGAAGGGTATTTTTAGAATAAAAAATGTATAATAGTTATACAATGATCTAAAGCCTTATAATTAACGATTAGAAATATTTCGCTACATATCTTCTATTTTTTCTTATAGAGATAAGATATTAGTCTTATAAAGATAAGGTACTTATCTTATGGAGATAAGATAAGTATAAACAATCCGTAAGTATAAACAATCCGTTAGTACACTTGATCTATACACATCAACTATAGAGTACCGAGAAATATTTAGACTTGCTTATGAATCTCAGAATAGTTCTAGGTTCAAAAATACTTGGATATATAATTGATATGGAGATAATTAATAGGTGTTTTTGATATTATCTCTTTAGAAGATGTGGAAATTTATCAAAAATGCATTAAAAATTATTTAAGAGTTAAATTACAAATCCTGGTTTTAATATCTAATGAAGTTCAATGGGAGCACATGCACATAAGATGTGCAAGCAATGTAGTGCTCCTTCTAAAAATATATTTGATATATCCAAATCACAGATAAAGAATACTCATAATGGAAAGTGTTTCCATTATGAGAAAGTTTGAAATAGTAAGTATTACTGTTTAAGGTGCATTGACTTAGAAAATATAGACCTTTAGATATCTTTTTACCAAACATTGACATTTCAATAGCAAATGTTTCTAAGTATAAATGGGGTATGAAATATTACTTGTCCTTCTCATATCTACAAAGCATTGTATGATTTGAGAAATGCTAGAAAGCTGTGAAAGAAAAAATACAGTTTTGAGTGGAAAATAAATATTTCCTGCGTGCGGTAGTTGTTGGGACTTTTAAATCACTTCTCCATTATAGAAAAAGCATTATATTGTATTATTGATATTATATGCCAATCATTATCACTCCCTGTAGTGGACAAGAAGGGTTACCATAAATATATCAGGAATAGCTCCTCATATTTATATGATAATGATAATGTTTTGCTAACTGAATGTCAGTTAATAAATGACTGCTATATCTTATATACGACATGAAATATCTAGGTGAACAGAATAAATAGTAGTTCAAGAACTTTAAATAATTAAGAATAGTGGCATATAAAATTAGGTCATGTAATCGTTAGACGGGTGTCCCGTCTGGTTAAGGATGGTCAAATACTTGATCTAACTATAGAAACCTTGACCAGTTTATAAATTTTGAATTCAATGGAAAATGACCAAATCTTTGTGTAACTGTTAGACGTCGAGTCATTGATTTATTGGAACTGGTATATAATGATGTATTTAGTTCAATGAATCATACTGCCATTGGTGAATTTTAATACTTTATTGTCTACCTAGTAATTTGTTACCATACAGACATGTGTTTTTGGGAAACACTGGTTGGAAACTATTGAAGTGTTCAAAAGCTTCCGACTAGGAAGTAGAGAAAGAAACCTTTATGTATATTAAATGCCTTCGATTAGATCAAGACAGTTTTTACATAAGTAGTATGTTCAAATATTATTTAAAGGATAATGCGATTTTTACACAACATAGTCCTCTAGATACTCCACAACACAAAAGTGTTTTAGAGAGAGTAAATCAGACTTTATTAAATACAATCTTATTGATGTTGACCTTCTTTGATCTTTTAGAATATCTTTGGGATTATGCTCTAGATACTGATGTTCACTTATTAAACATAGCTCCATCGAAATCCTTTTATTCTATTCTATATGAGATGTAGACCAAAAGGAAACTGAGTCTTAAGTATGTTAAGATTTGAAGTTATTCTGCTTGCAAAAGAGTTACATAATAAGATAAACTTGCACCCAAACGGTACAAGTATCAGTTCATTTGGTATCCCAATCAATTCAATGGGATTCCAATTCTATGACCCAAAAGAATGAAACATATTCATTGCTCGTAATGCCACCTCCTAAGAGAAAGAGTTTTTAATGGATCGTAGCAATTGTAGAATGATTGAACTTGACAAAGTTAATTAGAATGTATATGAACCAATGGTGGAATTTTAAGTCCAAATGAGTGAAATACCTTTAACACACTCTCCTCATAAGTCGAAAAAGATATCAAGGCCACCACTTAGGTATTATTGATACCTGAAAGTGCCTTTGGTGTTTTATTAGTTGAAGAAAAAGATCCTTTGACTTATGGAGAAGTGATGTTTGACCGATTCAGAAAAATGGCAAAATGCCATGAAGTATGAAATTGACTTACGCATGACAATCAAGTTTAGGACTTGATTATGCTTCCCGTAGAAATTATTCTTAATAGTTGTAAAAGAGTTTATGTAGTGGAAGCGTGGGCATATGAAGGTATAGATCTTCAAGGCCTGACTAGTGATAAAAGGTTACACTTAGTATAAAAGGCATATTAGGAAATATTTTCGCCAATACCCATGTTAAAGTTAATTTGAATTTCACTAGTCTTCCTAAAGCTAGAATCTTTGTTTTGATTAGGAAATCAAAAGGTCTTGTTTCATTAGGAATGAAGAGAAAGCGTGTGTTCAGAAAGGGCAGTGGGAGCGTGATTATCTTTCTAGTTCTCTACGAGAAAATCATACTCAATGTCGAAAATGACATTAATATATTGCAAGTCAATCAGATAAGAGTTATCTAAATAATAACTTCTCTATGAAATAGTTGAGAGAGGCTTCCTATGTACTAGGTATAAAATTTTATAGAGAGAGCTAGAAGGATAATGAGACTCTCTCAATCTTTGTATATAGACTAAGTCTTGAAGATTTGACTTTATTAATTATGAGACAGTTAATGTACCTATCAGACATTGCATTTATCTTTCTAAAAGAAAATGTCCTTAGGTAGAAAATGAGAGAGTTAGAACTTTTAACATACCTAGTACATCAGCTAAAAGAAGCTTAATATATACCATGTTATGTACGAGACATAGATTTAGATGGTTGTAAGTGTTACGAGCTAGTATCGGTCTGATCTAGGTTACGACCATTAAATAGTTATGAAACATATCCAATATACTTGAGAGGTATAGAGATAAAGTTCTGAATTATGGAGAAAGTTAATTACAAATAAGAAGATACATATATTTAGACTTTTAGTCTGGTCCGAATGATAGAAAGTCTATATTTGGTTATATGTTTCTCCTCATCAGTATTAGAACTAGTTAGTAATGTATAATTTAGATGTCCACAGCTAATCATGCCTTAAAAGTAGAATATGTTCCAACTTAAAAAGCCTGTAAAAGAAGTTCTATATATATTCAAGCCAGTTGTAAAGCATGGAATAGTTCTGAGTTTAGTGGATCCTATCCCACTATAAGACAACAATAACAGAGTGATTGCTTAAGTCAAGAAGCCATATAGCACACCAGTATTCTGATCATTTGAACTCTGAATACCACATAATTAGAAAGTTCTTGGCTAATGAAGATGTAATAGTATATAGAATACATTCCTTGGATAACATAGCGGACCAGCTCGGACCTAAACTCCTAGGGTGTTTGAGAAACATGTGGAGTGTATTGGTATAAGATACTAGTACGAATATCACTAGAGCAAGAGGGAGTTTGTTGAAATTGGTGCTTACATGCCATTCTAATATTGTATAAATATATAAATATTTCATATTAAATCGTTAATCCTATAATATATCGTACTACACTTGTAATGGTACAAATATTGTATGATCTGAAGGAGTTCAGATCTGGTCTAAAGGAGTTTAGATTAGCGTTAAGAGTTAGCATCGCTAAAAATTATAAATGCTAAAGAGTTAGTAGGTTATAATAATCAACTAAATCTAAAAAGTTAGAACTTTGTCTATAATAGAAAAAAGACTTGAGAATATACCAGTAATAACATAGTTATAATAGGTGTTAGAAAATGTCATTATACAAGTATGTTATCAAATACTATGTTCCTGATCTTTTTTTACCAATGCAGGTCTATTGGCGAATCCCTTATATATATATATATATCAGTGTATGCTATATCTATATGGTATAAATGGTTGTTCTTAACTACCATGAGCTTACCGAAAGTGTGCGTAGGCATACGAATATTCAGTTTATACTAGATACTAAACAAACTCACGAGGAGCTCTAATAGACATCCCATGAAGCCATCAATGAAGGATCTTCTCGAGTTGAGTAATATTTGTGGTCCTTTGACCTAAGCGTCACGGTAGGCTTGTGAGTAATCCATAAAACTTTGGTTCTACATATGTCAGAGACCTTTCATAATCTGATCGATACGTGTCACTGGGTATGGTCTGATGCTCATAGAGTTTGGTGTGTGTAGATATGAGATTCGTCAGCTCACATAGGTGAGCTATATATCCTAATGCTCCGAGAATTGTATTTTAAAAAATCTTCTGGCCACAAGTATAAGACCCTAGAAAAAAGCTTTTCGTAGGGTTAAACAATATCGTAAAAGTGTTTATGTATATTATTTATCGAAATATAAATCTAGAGATACGCTTACAGATGGGCACGTGGAGATTTGACAATGGTTATCTATGTCTCTATTCATCTAGGATATAGGAGATGGAAGGATTATATAAATATGTTATGACCTCAACGTATATGGTTTAATACGCTGATTTGTAATATCTATAATGTGTGCGTGGACCATCCATCAGAGACTCATGGAATAGTTCTATTTGACAAATTGGATGTGAATCTAAGGATTTCCACAATATCAAGTGTACTCATTGTGCACTGTGGCAGTATGCTAGATTGAATAGTTCAATCCAATAAATTTCATCAGACCAGGATATGTGTTTCAGGTTACCTTAGGATGTGCACGTGTCAAGATTTAAAAGTTAAGTATATTAATTAGTTAACAAATACTGACCAATAAGATGATGACACATGGCACATTGTAGGCCATTCATTGTTGGACTTAAAAATTACTAAAATGAATATTTTAAATAAATAAACATATTAATAATTGTTATTAATATTTTATTATTTAAAGTCAAACAATTGATTTAATTATTAAATCACGAAACACATATTTTTGTTTTTATTATTATAATATGATTAAAATAAAATAAAGCATATTGAATGGCTTAATTGAATATGCCATACATGACGGGGGCATGTGTTGGCAACAAGTATTGAGAGGGAATTTTAACAAATGTAAAAACAAAGCAATTCTTTCTTTATACATGAATGGTCGGCTATGAATTATTGATAAAGCAATTTCTTTTTTTTGCCTATTGTCACGCCCCAAGTGCTCTCAAGTATTTCCTCGAGCACTTGGTGCGCGACTAGGCCTGCTGGAGGCCTCTTGGACCATGAAGCGCTACGTGGACCGGAGCTTCTAGAAGGCCCGCTGGTTAGGATGGAGAACCAGGCTTGGCCCGCAACTTACTAAGGAAGTTAACCCTAGTTAGACTTCCATAATAGGTAGGAGAGCATCTAGGAATATTCTAAGGAATATTATCCCATCTTGTATATACACCGTTAGATCAAATAGATCTCAGCCATTGATTGTATAGGGCTGCAACTATAAAAGGGGGAGACCCTCACTTGTATTTTTCATCTCATAGCTTGTTTTCTCTTCAGCAATATAGAGTGCATTCGTGCAAACACTTGGTGTGCTTCTTTTCTCTTCTCTTTGTGTGATTTTCTAGGCTGCTTAGCACGCAACGCGTCTAAGGCCGCACGGTCTCAAAAACAGTCCGTGATAGTTGGTATCAGAGCAGGTTCAGTTTAGAGATGGAGAAAGACGGCGTACCATCAGATTTGACTGAAGAGAGGGGTCAGAACCCCAAAGCTAAGAAGCACGGCGTGGCGTCTCGTGAGAAATCAGCAGATCCAAGTCAGGATGTGGGGGGTATGGTGAGAGCACTCAGCGGCGCTGTCGGGAAGGCAGCAGATCGCCTTGGAGAGCTGGAGCAGCAAGTAGAGAAGATCGAGGGGGGCCTCGACGCTCAAGGAGACGAGCTGCATGCCCTCATCAGCACATCCATCGAGGCTTACGTCGATAAGTAGCGAGACTGGATTAAAGCTTTTCAGGAGAGCATCCTCACCACAATGGACAGTATTCAGGCCCAAGTAGGGGAGCTACACCGTGGGCTCGAATCTGTCAAGGAGGATGTGGTGCTGTGCAAGCGGGCAGTGGCGAATGGGTCTGTCGCCGCTCAAGTAACGGTGTCTACACCGAGAGTCGATGCTCCTAAGCCCAAGGAGTTCAGCGGAACGCCAAGGCCTCGATAATTACTTCTGGCAGATGGAGAGATACTTTGACGCCCTAGGCGTACGGGACGAGGATAAGGTAAACACCGCGACCCTATATCTCTCTGATCATGCAATTCTGTGGTGGCGTAGAAAGAGCGAGGAGATTCGTAAGGGTACCTGCACCATCAATACCTGGACAGAGTTACTGCAGGAGCTAAAACGCCAATTCTATCTGGAGAATGTGGCGCATGACGCTAGGAAGCGTCTAAAGGAGTTGAGACAGAACAAGTCGATTGGCGAGTACGTTGAGGAGTACTCTTTACTGATGCTGCAGATCCCCAATATGAGTGAAGAAGACTTGCTGTTCAACTTCCTTGATGGGTTACAGACATGGGCGTCCAATGAGCTGATGCAGCGTGGAGTGCAGAACATATCCGATGCCCTCACATTGGCCGAAACGCTCACTGATTACCGCAAGGGTGATGCGGGGAAGTCCAAGAATTCGAAGCCCAATCACAGCAAAGGTGGGGGAACCAGGTAGTCTCATCCTCCGCAGGATAAGGAGGGGAAAGGTAAACCGCCCACAGGGAGAGAGCAGAAGCGCAACGGCGGGAGAAAGCCGAGATCTAGCTGCTTCCTTTGCGACGGGGATCATTGGGTGAAGGACTGTCCAAAGAAGAAGGCTATCAACGCAATGTTGGAGACTCAGCAAGCGGGCGAACAGGGACAATTGGGATGTCTCCAGTTGCTCAATGCCCTCAATGCCAAACGGGCAGCCCGCGCACCAGCAGAAAAGGCGCTAATGTACGTTGAAGCCTACATTAACGGGAAGAGGACTCAAGCACTAGTAGATACTGGAGCTACGCACAACTTTGTGAAGTATGCGGAAGCAGTACGCTTGGGCCTCAAGGTAGAGAAGGGGATTGGCTACCTCAAGACCGTGAACGCCGCAATCAAGCCACTGGACGGGGTCATTCGTGGAGTTGAAATGAGCCTCGAAAAATGGAGCGGTAAGGTAAACTTTTCGGTAGCCCCTCTCGATGATTTTGATGCTGTTCTTAGTATGGATTTTCTGCGGTAGTTTAATGTGGTGCCACTTCCCCGACACAACTATGTATGCATCTTGGAAGGAGGACCATGCATGGTGCCGGCAGTAAACAAGCCGACAGGTGGGCAATCCGAGCCCAACACCCACACTACTCTCTTGTCCGCCATGCAACTGAAGAAATGAGCTAAGCGGGGAGAAGAGACATACCTCGCCACAATATGGGAGGTAGATGATGAGGCGTACGGGGGCGAAGAGGAGCTGCCAGCAGAGATCACGAAAGTGCTCAAGCAGCACTAGGACGTGATGCCAGCAGCGCTACCACAGAAATTACCACCAAGACGGGCAATTGATCACGAGATTGAGCTGGAACCAGGGGCGAAACCTTCAGCCAAAGCCCCATACAGAATGTCTCCACCAGAACTAGCAGAGTTGCGGAAGCAGCTCAAGGAGTTGCTGGATGCAGGGTTTATCCAGCCATCGAAGACGCCTTACGGCGCGCCCGTGCTTTTCCAGCGCAAGCATGACGGATCATTGTGGTTATGCATAGACTACTGAGCGCTGAACAAGGTCACTGTCAAAAATAGGTATCCCATTCCTTTAATTGCTGACTTGTTTGATCAGTTGGGGCAGGCAAAGTATTTCTCGAAGCTATATTTACGGTCAGGTTACCATCAGGTGCGGATAGCCGAGGGCGATGAGCCGAAAACCACCTGTGTGACGCGTTATGGGGCCTTTGAGTTTCTGGTCATGCCGTTTGGCCTCACCAATGCGCCAGCCACTTTCTGCACACTGATGAACAACATACTCCAGCCCTTTCTTGACAAGTTCGTCGTCGTGTACTTAGACGACATCGTCATCTACAGCAACACTCTCGAAGAGCACGTGGAACACTTGAAATCTGTCTTGAAGGTGCTCCGCGAGAATGAGCTGTATGTGAAGAGGGAGAAGTGCTTATTTGCCAAGCCGGAGGTAGACTTTTTGGGTCACAAGATCAAAGAGGGCAGGTTGATGATGGACAGGGCAAAGATTCGAGCCATTATGGACTGGGAGGCACCCACGAAAGTTATCGAGTTGCGGTCTTTCCTTGGGTTGGTTAACTATTATCGCAGGTTTATCAAGAGCTACTCCACCACTACAGCACCCCTTACTGACCTGCTAAAGAAAACTAAGGCGTGGGAGTGAAGTAAGGAGTGCCAAGGGGCTTTTGATCGACTAAAGTCAGCAGTGATCGAAGAACCAGTCTTAGCATTACCGAATCACCTATTACCGTATGAGGTACAAACTGATGCATCTGATTTTGCTATTGGTGGTGTATTAATGCAGCAGGACCATCCGATCGCATATGAGAGCCGGAAGCTCAATGAGACAGAGAGGCGCTATATGGTGCAGGAAAATGAGATGACGGGGGTCATCCATTGTTTGCGCACTTAGTGATATTATCTGCTCGGGGCAAGGTTCGTAGTGATGACGGACAACATAGCAACGAGTTACTTCCAAAGTCAGAAGAAACTCAGCCCGAAGCAAGCTAGGTGGCAGGACTTTCTGGCGGAGTTCGATTACGAGCTCGAGTACAAACTAGGAAAGGTGAACGTGGTGGCGGACGCCTTATGCCGAAAGGTCGAGTTAGCAGCTATCAGCAAGCTGGAAGGTGATTTGCTCGGCCTATTTTATGAGGGAATGAAGCATGATCCCGTAGCCACACAGCTCGCCACTCAAGCACAAGAGGGAAAGACTCAGCGATTTTGGGTAGAAGATGGGCTCATCTACACCAAGGGACGCCAGGTTTATGTGCCAAAGTGGGAGAACCTATAGCGTAACCTCATAAAGGAGTGTCATGATACAAAATGGGAAGGACATCCAGGCCAGCGGCGCACACGCGCCCTATTGGAGACAGTTTACTACTGGCCACACATGCGGGAGGAGATAGAACAGTTTGTCAAGACTTGTCTTGTGTGCCAACAGGACAAGATTGAGCAGCGGAGTCCCGCAGGGCTACGGGAGCCACTACCCATACCGGAGAGACCTTGGGAAAGCATCTCTATGGATTTCATTGTAGCCTTACCGAAGTTCGAGGGGTATGGAACTATCATTGTGGTGGTAGATCAGTTTTTCAAGTATGCGACTTTCATACTGGCGCCCAAAGTCAAGCCAAACTTTTCTTCATGCGGAAGAGACAGCCAAACTTTTCTTCAAGCACGTAGTCAAGTACTGGGGGTTGCCGAGAGTGATAGTCAGCGATCGTGATACGAGGTTTACGAGGAGATTCTGGACTGGATTGTTCAATCTCATGGGATCAGAGCTTCGTTTTTCCACCAGCTTTCACCCACAAACAGATGGGCAGACCGAAAGGGTGAATGCATTACTGGAGCTGTATTTGCGGCACTTTGTGGGCACAAATCAGCAGGATTGGGTGAAGTTACTCGATGTGGCACAGTTCTCCTATAACTTGCAAAGGAGTGAATCGACGAACCAGAGCCCATTCGAGTTAGCTACTGGCGAGCAGCTTCTCACGCCGCATGCACTTGTGTCCAGCGATACTGGGAAGAGTCCAGCAGCCTACAAAGCTGCGAAGTCCTGGCAGAAACAATCGGACAAGGCGCGGGTATGTCTGGACAAGGCGATGAAACGGATGAAGAAATGGGCTGACGGTAAGCGAGGACATGTTGAGTACAGCGTAGGGGATTTAGTGATGGTGAAAATTCTTCCAACGCAGCACAAGTTTACGCGCCCACTTCACAAGGGTCTTGTTCGAAAATATGAGGGGCCATTTCCTATTGCCAAGAGGGTTGGCAATGTCTCATACAAGGTGGAGCTGCCTTCGAGACTTCGGCTACATCCGGTGTTTCACGCAAGCTGCCTAAAGCTATACCATAGTGATGCGGAGGACACGGAACGTAGGCCACAAACCAGGGCACCATTGGGTGTTTCCACATCTTATGACAAGGAGGCTGAACTTATCCTTGATGTGAAGACAGTGCGGAAGAAGAACTGCCGTCCAAGTCGTGAGTATCTCATCAAGTGGAAAGGATTGCCTGACAGTGAAGCAAGCTGGGACCCCGAGATCGCACTGTGGCAGTTTGAGAACAAGGTGCCCTAGTTCCAGCAAGGACGCGACGAGGGCGTCGCGTGAATTTGGTGGGAGAGAATGTCACGCCTCAAGTGCTCTCAAGTATTTCCTCGAGCATTTGGTCCGCGACTAGGCCTGCTAGAGGCCTCTTGGACCATGGAGCGCTACGTGGACCAGAGCTTCTAGAAGACCCGCTGGTTAGGATGGAGAACTGGGCTTGGCCCGCAACTTACTAAGGAAGTTAACCCTAGTTAGACTTCCATAATAGGTAGGAGAGCATCTAGGAATATTATCCCATCTTGTATATACACCGTTAGATCAAATAGATCTCAACCATTGATTGTATAGGGCTGCAACTATAAAAAAGGGAGACCCTCACTTGTATTTTTCATCTCATAGCTTGTTTTCTCTTCAGCAATATAGAGAGCATTCGTGCAAACACTTGGTGTGCTTCTTTTCTCTTCTCTTTGTGTGATTTTCTAGGCTGCTTAGCACATAACGCGTCTAAGGCCGCACGGTCTCGAAAACAGTCCGTGACACTATTTTAACAAGACAACATATTATATAAATAGTTTATATTTTATTTGTTAAAGACTTGAAACAATAAGGCACGGCTATGCATTTGTTGTGGGCTATTCTTTGTTGGCCATTATTTGATGGGAAATGAAACAAAAGTATTAAAGAGTGAAAAGTGTTTTCAATTCTTTAGGCTTTTAGGAGTCGGCCATTTTGATAAGTGTGAGGGAGAGAGCAAATTTTTCAAGAGTTAAAGAATTGTTCATCTTCTTCATGGATGTTGGTTTGGTTAAGATGGGGAAAGAATAGAGAAAGAAAAGTTTTAAAGAATGAGAGTAATAGTTGCTCTTAAAGAGATTTTTCTTCTTCTTTTTCTTTATATACCATGGCCAGACATGGCTAAATAAAATGGAAAAGAAATTTTGTTTTATCAAAGAGTTGAATAAAATAATATTTCATTGGAAATTGTTTCCAAATATTATGGAAGAGTTGCATACTCAAAATACTATTTCTAATTTTTTTGAAACAAATGTAATTAGTTAAAGTGTTTAAATAATATCACAAGTTTAAAGAGTTTAAGCAATGGTTAAAGAGTTAAACACGATTGCTAGAAATTAAAACTTTTATTCTAACGATCCAAGCCCACTCCAGTTGGATTTTACCGATGAGTGCACTTTATGGTGGACTTTAATTCAGTAATTTTCAAAAGCTTAACAGGTGATTCTCAATCCTTATATTTTCATTACAGTAATGAAACTTAAATTTTAAATGGTTTTTGTTGCACTAGAAAATTAGATTTTCAATTTTGCTGTATTTAACTTATTTACGTGATGCGTAAATTATATTTTGATGAACACATACCACATGCATGGACCCTAGAGAATTAGCACACTTTCAAGTATATGGGTGATTATTTATTGGCTTACAAAGTCTTCTCATTTTTTAACTTATAAGATTTCTTATTCATTAGACAAATTGACCTATTTGTATGTAAGTGAGATTGTATAGTTGCATAGGCTCCAGTGTCCATTGTATCAAACAAAGATCCTTAAGTAACGTCTAGATTATGGCCTAACTTACAAAAGACCTTTGGCACTAAATTAAATTTTAGTATAGCTTTTCATCCTAAAAAAGATAAGTAGTTAGAAAGAACTATATAGATATTCGAGGATATACTCAAAGCCTATGTGTTGTAGCTGAAGGGTAATTGGGATTATTATTTACCATTGATGGAGTTTGTATACAATAACAGTTATCACTCTAATATCCGAATGGCACCGTATGAGGCTTTATTTGAAAAAAAATATAAAACTTTAGTTTGTTGGGTAGAGGTTTGAAGGAGGAACCTGTTGGGACTAAAATTATCTAGGCCACAAATGAGAAGATCAGAATTATCAGAGATAGACTTAAGGTAGACAAAAGATTTATACAGATAAGCGTCGCAGCCAACTTAAGTTTCTAATGGGTGATAAAGTCTTCTTATAAATTTGTTTCATGGAAGAGTGTGATTTATTTTGGTAAACAAGTAAAACTGAGTCATTGATATATTAAGCCGTATAAGATTGTTGCTTCCAAGTCGGCCGAGCCGTAAGGATTCAAGAGATTTTTTCTGGTGCTGACTTGGATCTCAGGAAGGTTGGTATGGTTCTTTACTGCCTAGAGTCACCCCTAAAATTGTCACGCATTTATGATATATTTCATATTTGTATGCTATAAAAGTATATCCCTGACTTTTCTCATATTCTAAATACTCAGTTAGTTTAGTTGCTATCAAACTTAACCTATGATGAGGAGCATTTTTAGATATTTGACTACTACCAGTAAATATTATGTAATAAAACTATTATATTGGTTAAGGTCTTATGAAAGGATTATACAGTGGAATAGGCTACATGAGAGAGTAAGAATCAGATGAGAGCTTAGTATTTGCACTTATTTCTAGTAAAATGCATTTAAGGGTATATGTATGTGATAGTGTTCTGATAAGCTCAAATTATATCTATTATTTTTACTCCCTTAACTTGATTAATTGCTCATTATAATAAGAATATTAAGCTTTTTATATATTTTATTATTATTTTATAGGTTTGGAGTCAATTAAGCAATTGGGGATAACAATCTAAGAAAAAAAAGCAAAACATAAAATGCTACAGTAACAGTGCTACAGTAGTTGGCAGAACAGTAATTTGATACAGTACATCGCTGAAGCGATGAATAGTATTCACCCTAACGCTCAAGACGTCTCACTGCTGCGCCAAATGAACAGTATATGATAAATAGTAATCATGAACAGTACTCTTGTGCTACAGTTCTATCACCCCAGTGATGAACAGTGCGATTTTTCCTAAACCTAAAAGAAATACAACTCTAAGACTTTAATCAATCCCTATATAAAGGTCACTCATTTCAGACTTCAAGGGCCACACAATTTAGGGCTCTTAGAGTCACAACACATTGAAGAAGAGTAACTTTTAGAGAGAGAAATAGGGAAAATTTAAGAAAGCAAGAGATTATTGGCGATTTTTTGGCCTAACAACTAACTGTGAATTGATGTCTATATTAGTTTTCTTTTAGTTGTATCATATTTATTTTATTTTTCAACTATAATTCTCTTGTTATCATGAGCTCAATTCATTTTTTTAGGTTATTACTTGAACTCAATATATGAGCTTAATTATTGGATCTTTTTAATATTTATTTGAACTCAATTCTTCATTATTCAAATTGTTTGTTCTTAATGATTCATTATATCTGATCAATATTGTGATTGATTTAGTAATACTTTGATAAACTTGGAAGAGGCATCATTATATTTAGACTTAGATAATTTGATGTATGATTGTAGAGTAACATTCAATGTTGCATATGCAAGTTTCGAATTAGAATAGAAATATACCTAATTGGCATGTATGGTCAAATAAGACTTGTTCTTAATGAATCTTAATTTATTACAAGTACCATAGGAATATAGGTATTTGGTAAATTATGATATACTTGCATGGCCTTGGGAGAGGCTTGTGAATACATTAATGTATTGACCAATAATAAGAATTAAGGGATATAAATATTAAAATAATTAATCTTTAGAAAACATATTGAAGGATAGTAATTAACCTTAGGCTTTCTTTATATTGCTATTTTCTTATTTTATTTGAGTTGTGTCATTTATTTTCTATACTTTTATTTTATTTAAATTTATTACAAAATTAAGATTTGATTTTTCTGAATAATTATAAGAAATATATAATTTTAGTACTTGGTAGAAAATGAAAATTATCCCTGTGAATTCGACATTTGACTTTATAAATTCCTTTATTACTTGTTACGATAACGTATACTTGCACTTACTTTTTAAATATAAAAATATCGTATCATGTCTATTGAATATTCAATGCATGTCATACATACAATTATGCAATGGAATAAAAATATAATTTCCTATTCAACAAACGTTTAATGTCAGTTTATTACATTAACATAATAAAAAAAAAACTTACCTTTAAAGCCATTCAGTGTATAATTTGATTTCAAAGCTCACCTAAATGTATTCTTTTAATCAATTCTAGTTCACAATGATTTAGTGGGATTGTAAAGTTAGAATGGTAGCATCTAATTCAAAAAAGATGACTTTTGTCCAACACTTGCTCTTGGATTCTCTCAATTCCATTAAATTGTTAAAATGGACGTAATTGTAATATTTACAAACCTTAGCTTATATATGGCCAAACAATGGGAACTTATTTGCAACATTTACAGAGTTTAAAATACTTGGCAAATAATCACTTGACACTTTTCTTTCATCCATCCTATGCATGAAGACAAGTTTCCCACTTCATTTACCATTTGACACCTATTAAAGCCGTGTATATGCCACGTGTCACGCATACATCACATGTATTTGATATGTGTCACATTTTCATTAGTTAACTACTTTAACTAATAAAATATAAATTTAACACTTAAACCTAAACGCATGTGCTTTTTGAGAGATCCTGAAACAAATCTTGCTTTTTGAAGTTTTTTTGGGCCAAACCGTTTGACTCGGTTCGCTACTTTAATGTTCAATGAGTACACTTTATATTGTATGACAATATAGGTTCACACTCATTTGTCTTATGGAACTCTTTCACAAGTTCGTAAATGATGCCCCATCCACATATTGCGGATGTTACAGAATGATGCGTTGAACTAAACAAGTTAAGGCTAATGATATTTGTATAATCCTTCTGTCGGCTATATCCGAGAAGAGTAGATATATAGACCATTACCGTTAAATCTCTATATGTACAACCGCGAACTTATCTCAAGATTTGTATTTCTGTAAACGATATCCACAAACTCTTTTGCAATATTGTTTATCCTTATAGAAAACTCTTTCCTATGGCTTCTGCTTGTGGCCTTTTAAAAAGACTTTCTAAAATATAATCTTGGAGCTTCGGGATATACAACTCACCTATTTGAGTTTACGGGTCCTATATCTACTCAAACCGAACTTCATGAGCATCGAATTATACCTAATGACACCTAGAGGTCAAACCATGAAAGGTCTCTAACATATGTAGAATCAAAGTATAGTGGATCACTCACAAACCTATCATGGCGCTTAGGTTAAAGGACCATGAATATTACTCAACTCGATAAGATTCTTTATTAATGGCTTTATAGGTTTTTTATTGGAGGTCTTTGTGAGTTTGTTTAGTACCTAATCCCCATTGTATACCTGCATACCTATACACATTTTCACTAAGTCCTAGATCTGCTAAAAGTAATTATTTAGAAAATCTAAATATAGATATACACTACCCCAAAAAGAATATCAATTAACCCATATCGACAACCATAGATCAAGAATGATATTTTCAAGAACATACTGCATAATGACATTTCTTAGCACTATTTGTAACTCCTTGCAACTATTTCATTACTAATATATTCTTAGGTATTTGTCCATATTTTAAACAAGGTTCTAATTCTTAGAATGTTAATTTTTAGCATTGATTTAAACTCAATCATATCAGATTTAAACTCCTTTAGATCTATATTATCTGAAAAGTAACAAGTTTAGTACCATAATAATATTAACAAATTTATACACAATGTTTATTGTATAAATATTAAATAATTAATATTTATAAAAATTAAAGTGACACATAAGTACCAATTCTAACAACTCCAATTTGCTATAATGTTATTCTCAATGATATCTAATACCCATTGAATTTATGTGTTTCTCAAACACCTTAAGACTTAATGCCTTAGTGAGCACGTCTGTTATATTATCCATATAATATACTCTAGATACTATTATATCTTCTCTAGCCAAGATTTATTTAATTATGTCGTATTTTCTATCAATATCTTAGACTTTTGGTGTGCTATTGGCCCCTTAGCTTGAGCAATTGATCCGTTGTTGTCATAAAATAATGGGATAGAATATACTAAACTTAGACTATTTCGAGATTTGTGACAAATTTGCATATACATACTAATTTCCTTTGCAACTTCTGAAGTTGCAATGTATTCTGCCTCCAAGGTAAAATCAACTATGGATGCCTGTTTTGCTCACTTCCAACTTACTGCGATACCATTGAGAAGAACCATATATTCATATATAGATTTCTATCATCTGGATAAAACTATAAGTGTGAGTTAGAGTATCCCCTTACCTCTAAGTCACTTTCTCTATAAATCAGAAATTTATCCTTTGTACCCTTAAGGTATTCTAGGATATGTTTCACTGCCATCCAATGGTCGCTACTTAGATCAGACTAATACCGACTTATAACACTTACAGCTATACTAATGTCAGGTCTCATACACAATATATCATACATCAAGTTACCTACAGCTGATACATATAGTATGCTAGACATTCTAACTATTTCATCTTCTTGTTGAGGACACATCCTATTAGAAAGATGAATGCCATGTTTGAAATATATATTAACTATCTCACAATTACTAAAGTTATACCTTTGAAGAACACTTTCTATATACGAGGATTGAGAGAGTCCTATTAACCTCCAAGTTCCATCTCTATAAGGTTTTATACCCAATATACATGAAGCATTTCCCAAATCATTCAAGGAAAAGCTTTTACTTAGATAATTCTTAACTGACTGCAACATACCAATATTGTTTTCAGTAATGAGTATGTCATCCATGCTCCCACTGATCTTTCTGTACACACATATTTCCTTTTGGTTTTTGATAAAACCAAACCCTCTGATTATTTCATCAAAATAAAGATTCTAGCTTTAAGAAGACTATTTAAGTCTATAAATGGACTTCTTCAGTCTGCACACTAGTTATAAGTTAAGCTGGATGCAAAAATTTCAAGTTACTCTATGAATATCTCTCCCTTAAGATATCTATTCAGGAAAGCCCATTTTGACATCTATCTGTCAGATCTCAAAAGCATAATATGCTACAATAGCCAACAGAATTCAAATCAACTTTAGCATAGATACCAGTGAAAATGTTTCTTCATAATTGATCCTAGAATACTAAGTATAACTTTTTTGTTACCAATCAGGCCTTGAAGGTCTCTACCTTTCATTGGGTCCATGCTTTTGCTTATAAAACCCATTTACAACTAAAGGAACTAAATTGAAGAAGCTCAATCAACTTTTAAACTTGATTAACATGCATAGAGTTAATTTCAGATTTCATGCCTTTTTGTTATTATTTCAAATCGATGTTCAACATTACCTCTCTATAAGTCAAATGATCATTTTCTTCAATTAAGGAAAACTCAAAGGCTTCTTCTAGTATCATACAATATCTAATGAGTGACCATGAGATCCTTTACAACCTACAGGAAAAGTGTGGCAAAGGAATCTCTCTCGATTGAGCCTGAAGTTCCATCATCAGTTTATAAGCTTCTAGATTGACTTTATCAAGTTCAATCCTTCTACAATCCTTACGACCCATGAGAAATTGTTTCTTAAGAAAAGTGGTATTATGAGCAATGAACTCATTTTTCTCCTCTAAATCATAAAACTGATATCCTATAGAATGTTTAAGATATCCAATGAATAAATACTTATACCCTTTATATGCAAGTTTATCCTATTGCGTAACTTTTACATAAGTAGAATAGCTCTAAATCTTAACATATCTAAGACTTGATTTCTTGCCAGTTCTTATTTTATATAGAGTAGTAGGAATGACCTTCAATAGAACTCTGTTCAACAAGTAAACAGCAATTTTTAGAGCATAACTCTATAGATATTTTAAAAGATCGGTGAAACTCATCATTGATCAGACTATATCTAATGAAGTCTGATTCCTCGTCTCTGAAACACTATTGTGTTGAGGAGTACCTGGAGGACTATAATGAGCAAGAATTTCATTACTCATGTATTCACTATATCGATCTAATCGAAGACATTTAATATATATATACAAGTTTGTTTCTCTACCTCTTATCAAATTTCCTTGAACATTTCAAAGGTTTCCAATTTGTGTCTTGTTAGAAACACATGCCTTTATCTAGAAAATTTTTTTATAAAGACAACGAAGTATCAAAATTGACTATAGTAGTATGATTCATTAGAGGCCTGGTGTCCAACATTTATCATAAGAGATTTGGTCATCGTCTCTTAAATACAAGATTCACAAACCAGAAAGGGTTATATGGTAAGGTCAACTATCTCATCATCCCTAATTACACGAGTTAGACATCTCACGTCTATATAACCTAATCGCATATGCCACAATTCAGTATTATTCAAAGTTTTTGAACTACTACTTGTTTTCTTCACATGTGTATTCAAGACATTTCTTATTGTATCTTAGATATAATGGTCATTCATTAACTAATAGCTAGTTAACAAAACATTATCATTATTATATAAACATAATGAACTATTCCTAATGTATACATGATAGCCCTCTTTGTTTAGGACAGAGAGTGATATGATTTGCCCTATAATGTTTGGCTCATAATAGCAATTATACAACATAATTGTTCTATTAGAATGGAGAAATAATTTAAAATTTGATGGTGAGTCATTGTATGAGGCATAGGAGCGCTTCAAGGACATGTTAAGAAAGTGTCCTCATCATGGAATCCCTAAATGGCTATTAGTCCAAATATTCTATAACAAACTAGTATGTCATTTGAGGACCATTGTAGATGCCACTGCTGAATGAGCCATAATGAATATGTTTATGGATGAGACTTATGATCTTATTTGGAAGAAACGGCGTCAAATAGTTACTAATGGCTAACAGAAAGGTTTACATAAAGAAGAGTCATCAGTGTGCATGAGATTGACACACTCAAGGCATTAGTGGCATAAATCAATATGTTATCTAAGAAGATTGATGCATTGAACATTGTCAAATCTCAGCAAATAACTTGTGACTTTCGTGGTGATAACCACATGAATGAGCGGTGCATAAAGTCAGAAAATTATGTGGGCAATTTCAATAGACAATAACTTAAATCATAATCTAACTTCTATATTCTAAGGTGGAGGGATCATCTAAGCTTCTCTTAGCGTAACAACCAAGAAGAGCCATTTAGACCAATAAATCCCTCATAATTTCAGCCATCACAAGAAAAGAAAATCGGTATTGGAAGACATATTCATACTGTACATGAAATCTAATGACGATATCTTAAAGAACCATTTAGCAACCTTAAAGAACTTAGAAGTTCAAATAAGACATCTTACTGCATCCCCTTAAAAAGCAATCTCAAAGTACTCTATCAAGTGACACCAAGATAAATCTAAGAGAAAACACAGAGCAATCTCAAGCCATCAACTTGAAGAGTGGTAAGACATTACAAGAAAACACATCTACACCACTACCATCAAGTACGAAGGAGAAGAAAGTGCAGAAAAATAAAGTATAGCCATATAGACCATCAATTCCTTTTCCTCAAAGGCTCTAGAGGTGCCAATCAAGTGATGAAACAAAAAATTAGCAACATATCAGTCCAGAACCAAGTGCAAAAATTCAGAATAGTGCAAACAATTCAGTAAAGAATTGTACAGAAACTAGTATATCAGTGCAGAAAAGTTCAAATATAGAAAATACCATTGCCAATATGTAGTATCAGCAGTTGACACCTTATCCACCATTCCCACGAGGCTGCAAAATAAGATATTAGATAAGAAATTCTATGAATTTCTTAATGTTTTTAATAAATCACAAATTAATCTCCCTTTTACAGATGCCTAGCTACATCAAGTTTATGAAGAATATCCTTTCAAAGAAGATGAGATTGGAGGATTATAAGATTGTGTCATTGACAGATGAGTGTAGCAATATTTTGAAGAAAAAGCTACCTCTTAAGGTCAAAGATCCTATAAGATTTATTATACCGTGCTCCATTGGCAATCATGACCTTGGTAAATCTTTATGAGATCTAGGAGTGAGTATCAATCTCATGCCTCTCTCTGTCTATAACAGGTTAGGTTTAAGAGAAGAAAAATTGATTAATATCATACTTCAACTTACCGATTGTTTTCTTGCCTACCTAAAAGGAATTATAGAGGACGTGCTAGTAAAAGTGGACAAATTCATCTTCCACGTTGATTTTATCGCCCTAGATATGGATGAAGATAAAGAAATCCCTATCATCCTTGGAAGACCCTTCCTAGCCATAGGATGAATGATCATTAATTTTCAAAAAGGGGAGTTGACCATGAGGGTACAAGATGACACTGTCACTTTTAAAGTCTTTGAGGAAATCAAGTTGCCATTTGAAGGTAAAGACTTCTGTAGCATTGATATGGTGCACCCAAACTCTAAAGAGCTCAAAGACATGAAAATGTTGAATCTTCATATAAAAAAGAAAGCATTAAGGCATAGAAAAAAAGAAGAAGAAAATGAAGTAGCACTTTAATGAGAGGATCAAATAGAAGGGCACAAGAGAATCACTTCACCGATCTAAGATTCAAGTATTTTCAGAGAAGCTCAAGGAGAATGAGGCAAAAGCTACTGCCCTTAGCTTAATTAAAAAGATATGGAAGTTGAAAAAGAGGAAAGTCAAGAAGATCACATACAAAGATGCTTTCACCATTAACTTGGTTCTCAATAAGAGTAGAAATAACCTTGCCAAGCCAACGGTGAAATTAAGCGCTTCTTAGGAGGTAACTCAAGTAATTTTTAATTTTATTTTTGTTTAGTTTCAATTTTAGTAATGTTAGTTTCTTTTCTTTATAGGAATAAAATAGCAAGAGGAATATTCAAGGAAGCAATACTAGCAATTACAAGCGTTACAAGTAAAGGAACACTACAGTCCAATCAATAGGCAACACTGTTACATTGCTTCAACTTTAGTTACTAGGGGAGTTTTTCTTACTTTTAAGATTATTGTTCGATATTGAGGACAATGTCTAATTTAATTTTAAGGGTGGGAAACACATAACTAGTGTTTATTTTTGCTGTATAATTTAAGTGGTTATCTTGTGGGAAATATTTTTTTGGTGTTAAATTTTGGTTAAGATAATGATGTCCATGATAAGAATTAGAATATTATCTGAATTTATTTTCATAAGTCATTAGGAAACAATAGACACTTGAGATACTTCTTATACCATGAATCTTGAACTGATTTCAACTTTATTTTTCATCACTTATTTTTTAGTACATTGAGATAAGCATGTATTAGTTAATATTTTTTTCTTAGAGATATTCACACTTAAGTAGTACACTACAATCTCGAGAACTAACACTCTAGAACTTGGTCGATTACTACTTGAAGCAAAATTCTAGAAAATAAATGAATAGAAAAATGACATTAGGCCATCTTTGAACCAATTGAGCATTTTCTAGCCTACCTTATATATATCCTTGGTCACCCCGTTTGAGCCTAATTACCAATTTTTTTTTCTATTTGACTACATTAAAAGCCACAAGAATTTTTTACTTATTTATCCTAAATAAGTTAGGCCAGTATAAGTTGCTTTTATTCGGCTTTCTATTACATTCTTACCCATTCATATTCCTCGGAGAGAGCTTTAGATAGGAATCTTCCTCTCATGGTCAATCAGTTCCTCGCCATGCCTTGCCCAGTCATCACTATTTGATTCTTTTTTTTCTTTTTCATCGCTAACAACGAACAGAGCAAAGAGAAAACAAGAGCAAAAAATCAGCGCCCAAAGAGTTTTAAACCTTAGGGTCAAGCCGGTCTCCATCTGGCAGAGTCGAATTCGATTAATCACTTTAAGTTCGTTAACTAGCCAGAGAAAACTGTCTCTTATTGATTGGGGAGCTTGAGCTATCAGTTGCAGGAGCATCATAAACATTGAGTTTACTTAGAGATATTCTTAAAAGAAGAAATGTTGTATGTGTGAAAAAAGGATACTGTAATGAAAAGTAATAAGTCTTGAAGGTGCATATCAATCTAAGTTTGAGGGTACATTAAAAAAAATGAAATAAAAAGAAAAAAAGTGTTTAAATGCAATACCTCTAACTTAAGAAAAAGAAGAAATTCTTTGAAAAAGAGTAATTAAAAGAAAGATGAGAATAACATAAGTTTGGGAGAGGAGATAAATCAAGGTGAAAAGATCAAAAAGTTCTAAGTAAAGTTAAGTGTTCTTGGTGTAAGTTGCGCTCCGTATTTATATATCTTTATATTCCTCATTGACCCTAACTATACGTTACAAGCTAATTAAAGTCTTAACTAGATCCTTAGCATGTGTATTTCTACATTAGTGGAGAGTAAGCATGAAAAGCAAGCTTATGGTGGTGTATTATGAATTAAATATACCAAGACATCATTTTTATGTGCTATCTTATTAAGTATTGAGTAAATTTGAGTTTTATTTGACTAGTTACTTGCTTATTGCACACATATACAAAAGTGGTCATTTATAAGGGAGTATGAAATACTTTATGAATGGTATGATGAGTTATTTAAAACTATCTATTGCGTTCAAAAAAGATTTGTGTCATTTAACAACCTTTGAGATAATAAGGATGATCATCTAATAAATCAAAGCTTGTTTTTAGTTTTTATTTTAGAGTCAAGAATAAGTTGCAATTATTTGTCTTTATTCTGCTCGAGGAAGAGTAAAGTCTTGAGTTTGAGGGTATTTAATAGCATAATATATGCTATTAAATTTTTAGATACAATTAATTAAAAAACAACATTTTTTATTTTTTTTTATTTTAAACCTAATAATGCATGATGAAGATTAACATTAATAAAAGAAAAATTAAAAATTAAAATAAAAGATATTAAGCTTGGGTTACCTTATAAGAAGCACTTGATTTAATGTCTTTGGCTCGTCGCCTTGATCTCTTAGTTACTTGAGTTCAATCAGATCGACATTGACTTTCTATTAATTAATGCATTCTCCACGATAATGCTTGAGGCACTAGCCATTCACCATAATAATGCTTGAGTGTTTAGATCCTTAATCTCAACAACTCCATATGGATATACCGTAATAATTTGGAATGGCTCGGACCATTAGGACTTGAGTTTCCCAAGAAATAACTTCAAACGTGAATTATAAAGCAACACTTATGAATCCTTTTATAAATGAAACTTATCCATGGCGTTGAGTTGAAGTAACTGTTTCTCACCTATGCCTTGGAGATCAAAATTAAAGGTTGTAATGGCCTAATATACTTTGTGTTATCAACTCCAAATGTAGGTGACAAGCTTTTCCAAAGATTAAATGAAATAAAGACATATCAATTGAGGTTTCATAAGTAGTGCGATATGCCCCATAAAACATCATCCAAGTGTAGTGGCTAATCTTTACGGTTTGTTTAATTATCTTTTTTAAGATACGCTTGATTTCTCGATTGGATACTTCTACTTGTCTACTTGTTTAGGGATGATATGTAATGGTTATTTTAGGTTTGACACTGTATTTTAGAAAGAGGGTGAAAAGTATTTATTACAGAAAGACGAGCCCTCATCACTTATGATCGCTCTCGGGGTTTCATATATTGTGAAAATATTCTTTTAAATAAACTTAATCACTGCTCTAGCCTCATTTGTTGGTAATGATACTGCTTCGACCCACTTTGAAACACAATCTATCACTATAAGGATATACTTGTTGTTGTAAGATGGTGGATATGGTTTCATAAAATCTATGCCCTACACGTCAAAGATTTCTACTTCTAAAATGTTTTGCTATGACATTTCATGTCTTTTGGAGATGTTTCATATCCTTTGACATTAATCACAACCTGCAACAAAAGAATATGCATCTTTAAATAATGTGGGTCAATAAAAATTGAATTAAAGTACCTTAGCTGTTATTTTATTGCCCGTAAAATGTCTACCATAACTAGATGTATAACAATGGTGTAAGATGTTCTTTATCTCTTTTTTTAAGACACATCTTCGAAGGTTTTTGTTTGTATATGATCTAAATAAGAAATCCTAAAAGTAGAATTTTATGTCATGTAGGAACTTCTTCTTTTGTTGGAATATCAAATTAGGAGGTGTTAGTCTAGAAACTAAATAATTGACAATATCAACATACCAGGGAATCTCATGATATTTTGTTGCAAGGAGTTGTTCATTTGGAAAGGTTTCATTGATTTTGATCTTCTCTTGGTTTTGATTTGGTGCTTTCAAACGAGCGAGATAATTAACTACTTGATTTTCAACTTATTTTATATCATTGATCTTAAGATCAAATTATTGCAGCAATAAAATCCATTGAATGAGCCTAGGCTTTGCATCTTTCTAGTTGATAAAGTACTTGATTGCTGAATAATCTATAAAACTGTGACCTTAACTCCAATTATATAAGCACGAAACTTGTCAAAGGTGAAAACTACAATAAGAAGCTTCTTTTTTACGATATTGTAGTTGAACTACACATTATTGATAGTTTTCTTACATAGTATATGGTGTGAAAAAATTTCTCTCGATGTTGTCCTAGTATAGCACCCACAGCTTTATCACTTGTATCACATATTACCTCAAAGGGTAAGTTCTAATTCAGTGTTATAATAATAAGCGCAGTAGTAAGCTTCTTCTTCAAAGTCTTAAAAGCGTTAAGACATACGTCATCAAAATAAAATTTCACCTCATTCTCTAATAAATTGCATAAAGATTTGGAGATCTTAGAAAAATCTTTTATAAATTTTCTATAAAACCCTGTATATCCAATGAAACTCCACACTCCTTTAACATTAGTCGGTGGTGGTAAATTCTTAGTAGTTTCTATCTTTGCTCTATCAACTTTAATAAGCATAAATTTTATAGTCTAAGACTATGCCTTCTTTGAAAGTAAAATGACACATCTTTTAGTTAAGCAACAAATTGGTATCTTCATATCTCTTGAGCAAAAATGCTAGATTATCAAGGCACAGATTAAATGAATCTCCAAAAATAAAAAGTCATCTATAAATACCTCTATGAATTACTCTATAATATCTAAAAATATGGCCATTATACAATATTAAAAAGTTGTTGGAGCATTGCGTAAGCCGAATAGAACCCTCTAAAAGGAAAATGTACCATCTGGACATGGTAACGTGGTATTTTCTTGATTCTCTAAAGCAATTAAGATTTGATTATAGTCAAAATATCCATCCAAGAAATAATAATAATCATGTCTGGCTAATCTATCCAGCATTTGATCGATGAATAACAAGGGAAAATGGTCATTGCGGGTGGCTTTATTCAGCTTTTGGTAATCCATGTATATCCTCCAACTAGTGACAGTCATAGTAAGGATTAAATCATTGTTCTCATTTTTCACCATAGTGAATCCTCAATTCTTTGGTACATATTGCATCGGACTTACCCATGAGCTGTTAGAAATAGGGTAAATAATCCCTGCATCTAACCACTTAATGATCTCATTCTTCATTACATCTTTCATTACTAGATTTAACCGCCTTTGATGCTCTATTATAGATTTGTGCCCTTCTTCTAACAGAATTTTATGCATGCAAAATGAGGGACTAATTCCCTTGATATTAGCAATTATCCATTATATTGCTCTCTTATAACCTTTCCAAACCCTCAACAGTTTTTCTTCTTGGAACTCATCAAGTTGTGCAGAAACTATAACTGACAGCATAGAAGACTCTCCAATGAATGCATACCTCAAGTAACTAGGTAAGGGTTTCAACTCAAGCTTAGGAAGTTCTTTAATGGAATGATTATGTGATTTTACAAGCCTTCTAGTCTGTCTAAAAGCTCAACTCTCTTCTTGAATATGTCATATCTCAGAGAAAGGCTTAAAACTTGTAAGCATTCTTGAGCTTCACTTCTCTCTACCTCATCCTCATTTACTATAGTATCTTTTAGAGAGTGCTGAATTCTATTCTTGTTGAAGACCTCTTGCACTTCTCTATCAATAACATTAATGCTCATGCATTCATCTTCCTCACTTAGCCCTTTTATGGCTTTGAAAACATTGAATGTTACTTCCTAGTTATGCACCTTCATTATAAATTTCTATTTATGTGCATCAATAAGGGTTTCTTTCTATGGTTAGGAATGGACTTCCTAGTATGATGGGCACTTCACGATCCAACTCCATGTCCAATACTATAAAGTCTACTAGAAAGATGAACTTATCAACCTTTACCAAGACATCTTCAATAATTCCCATTGGATAAGTAAGTGAACGGTGACAATTGCAAGGCAACATTAGTAGGTTTAGCCTCCTTCAAACCTAACTTCCTGTAGATGGCCAATGGCATTAAGTTAGTGCTAGCACCTAAATCGTATAGTACTTTCCCAAAGAATTTATCCCCTTATAGTGCATAGAATAGTAAAACTGCATGGATCTTTCAACTTTAGTAGCAATTTCTTTTACAAGATTATACTACATTCTTCAGTGAGTGTCACGGTCTCATAGTCTGCTAGTCTTATCTTCTTTAATAGGATATCCTTCATAAACTTTACATAACTTGGCATTTTTTCAAGGGCATCTGCAAAAGGTATGTTAATGTTAAGTTTCTTGAAGATATCGAGAAACTTTAAAAACTACTTGTCTAACTTTTGTTTCTATAGCCTATAATAGAATGGTATAGGCAGATGAAAAGGTTAAATTGCATGTTTCTGCTGAGTTTTACTGGTTTGTGTTATTGCATCTATAATTTTCTACATTTTGCATTATTCCCTGTACATTTCTAATGTTGTACATTATGTCTTGTATCATTTTCTGTACTTTTGCATCACATACTGCATTTTTCTCCTTTTCTACATTGTTGGATTGCAATTCTTTACCACTTCTCAAAGAGACAGCTTTATACTGCTCTTTATCTCTTCTTGGATTAGCTTTAGTGTTTTTTGGTAAAGTTTTTTTAGGTCAATTATTTAAGGCTACAACAAGTTGCCCTATTTGAGTCTCTAAAGTTTTTAAAGATGCAAAATGATTTTACAAGATAACATCATTAGACTTCATATACTGCACATTATCTCTTTCAAGGACGACTTCTTCTCTTGTAGAGGATGAAATCTAAGTGGGTTTGGTTTATACTACTGCCTTTGGTTGTTACTCTAAGAAAAATTAGGATGATTCCTCTACCCCAGATTATAATAGTTTGAATGTGAATTATTCTACTGCTTATTATAATTCCCCATATAGCTTGTGGACTTCATACATTGCTCATTTATGTGATTGTCACAATAGAAGTCACAAGTTATATTTTGAGTATTTATGGTATTCATGGCATTGAATTTCTTTGTCAATATATTTATTTATGCAGCCTATGTATTGAATATATCAATATCATGAACTCCGATAATCTTCCTTGTTGTAACTCTCTCAGCAGACTACTGATAACTATTTAATGCTATCTCCTTTAATAGATCATATACATCATTTGTGGACTTATTCATCAAATTCCCTCCAGCAACGGCATCAACAATGGTCCTTAAATGCCCTGTTAGCCTATTATAGAACGTTTGGACTGATAGCCATTTAGGAACTCTATAGTGAAGGCACTTTCTTAGCATGTCCTTGAAACTCTCTCATGCCTCGTATAATGATTCACCATCAAACTAGACAAATGAGGTGATGCTATTCCTCATCTTGGCTGTCTTTGCTGGTAGAAAAAACTTTACTAAGAACTTCTGTGCTAAGTCATCTCATATCGATATAGATCTCAACGATAATGACATCAACTAATTCTTGGCTTTGTCTCTCAATAAGAAAGGGAATAGTCTTAGTCGGATGGCATCATCTGATAATTCATTGAACTTGAATGTATCGCAAATTTTTAGAAAATTCACAATATGCATATTGGGATCATCGTTGAATTGTACGAAATCTTTTAGCATCTAAATAGTACTTGGCGTTATCTCAAAGTTGTTTGCATTAATAGTCGAGCATGAATATTAGACTGAATACCTTTTGTTGTAGGAACAACATAATTCTTCAAAATTCTCCCCTCAACCATCGGCTCATACACTGGATTGTTGATGTTGTCGTGATCCTCTACCATATTTCCATGTTTATGTTGTTTATGTCGAAGTCTTCGAAGTATTCTTTCAATTTCAGGATAAAAAGAAGTAAAATCTTCGCTTTTGGTTCTTCACATGAACTGTCAAATTTTAAAACAAATAAAAAATAAACAATACTAAAAAATAAAATCTCAATTAAAAGTAAGACAGTATAGTATTAGTATAGATCTAAAGAATAGATAGAAATAGCCTCCAGCAACGGCACAAAAAACTTAATGTGTGTTATAATAGCCTAGTACAAGCGCATGCTATTGTATCAAATATTTTATGGTTTAAGTCTATATTATCGTTCCTACAGAGACTATTGAGCCTATTTCTTTGAATCAATTACTATAATTACTCTACTTTACTTTTATCTAAAAAAATCTAATGAGGAATTTTAACTAAATTAACCTACTATTATCAATTAAAACTAATTTAATATCAAAAGCAATCAAAGATTGAATTCACTAATTAAGAAGCAATCTAGGATTTTGACTAATCCCCTAGTATTTCATTAAATTCCTTAATCCTTTAGTTATTCCTTTAATACTAATTGATTAGCTAGATACTAACTTCATCATAAGCCTCTGTAGATAGTTGACTAACTATATCACACCCTAACAATTTACATATATATCTATGGTAATCCGAGTAAGATGAAATTCATTAAGAACAAGTCTAAATCAAATAATACATGCCACCTAGGTATATGTCTATCTTAGATGGAGCTTATAGTTATTATCCTATGATCATGAATTAAACTATCTTAAGCTAAATACATGAATTCCTCCATCGAGTTCATCACGGTTCCTTAAACATTCAAAATATTGATCAGGTATAATAAAGCATTAAAATCAAGATAAAATGAATCAATTGTGTTGTATTAAGTTTATAACTAAGAGTTTGTGAAATTCAACTACATACTAGGTTCAAAACGTCTAATCCTAGATCAAAAGAGTTTAGCTCATGATTAACACAAGAATAAAAAAATAAAAAAATATCATGAACAAGATCATCTAATTAAAAGAAGAAAGATAATAACACAAGTAACTCCCTAGGTTGCTCTTCTTTCTCTTGACTTGAATGTACAAGAACTTGTTCTTTAACCTTCAATAACTTTCATTTGTCTTCTTGAATTGAATATGAGTATGTTTGCTCTAGGTTTTTCCTCTAAAATTTTGTCTGTTTTAGTTCTGAAAAATATACTTTTATACGTGCTTTAAAACTATGTTGTCGAGAGTGTTTGAATCCCACTTTAATTACTCTTCATAATTGACATTTTTGAAATTATAATACCCAAGTTACCAAATTCAGTATATCTCTCTTCCTCATCACTAGAGCTCTCCTATATTTCTTTAAAAAGTACATAGATTGACTCATACTTTATATCACCTATAACAAATTTTTTTTTATTAAAACAATATTTAATTAATTAAATAAGTTAAATTCTGTAAATTCGCAAGGCGTGCATGAGGCAAGAATGTTATTTTCTACCCCACATGTGAGAATAAGATGCGCGTAAGGTCGTGCTTGCGGGACCTTACGTGCGACACTACTTTGCGCTCGCCGTTGCGAGGTGTGGAACATGGTTGCTCTGCGTGTGACTATGCAAGGCTTGGAACCCCCACACCCTGCATGCTCAGCACTAGGATTTCTGGTTTTTTTATTGGATTCAACATTTATTGTCGTTTTTCAATTTTTTATAGTCATTTTTAACTAAATCTACTTATTTTCAACTCATACTACTCAAATTTACTATTTATTTCTTATTTCTTAAAAACAAACCAACATAAAATAATAAATAAATTGAAAACGTACATTTCTCTAAATTTTACCTCTCTACTATTGTTTTTAAACTTCAAATCTTTTAAAATCACAACAAATTGGTCTATTGCTATTGAAGATAATATTTGAGTAGTTTTGAAAAAAAAAAGTGATTTGAGAGAGTGTTGAGAGAGTTTGAGGGTAATGTAATCTAAAAATATTTTTATAATTAATAAAGTTTAAATTTTAAGTTAATGACTATAAAATATTTTTATTTTCGAAATAGGCTATTTTAGAATATTTTTCATAATTATTACCATCAGTTAGGTGTAATTTTCATATTTTGCCAAATATTTGAATAGATTTGGGATGGAATGTATGGCATATAACATAATTTGATGTATTATTGAGCCTAAGTGCATCACTAGGCTTCATAATTGTAGCACTAGCACCTTGTAGGCTAAAATTCATTGTGCTTTCATTGAATCTGGGAATATGAAACTAGTGTATTTTGAGATTGAGGCCAACGAAGAAGAGAAGGAAAATGAAGAGAAAGCTTGAAGTTTAAAAGTTTCAAGAATGGTAAATTTTAAATTTGGATTAAAATTTTTTTAATGAACTCAAAATTTGGATTGTATTTGGATTTTTTTGGATTCAAGAATTCAGATTTAGATTTAAGCTCGAATTTATTTATTTTTAATTTTTTTAATTTTTTTTAAATATTTAAATAAAATTTAAAATTTTTAAATATTTATTTTATAAAATAATTATTAGATTCATATATTAAAGATTAAGAATTTTAAAAATTAATTTAAAATTTTAAAAAATTAAAAATAAAATCTGAATTCAAATTTAAATTTTTAAGTTCCTGCAAAAACGTGAATTTAAATGTTTTAAAAAAATTTGGATTCAAATTCAAAATAAAAAACTCAAATTTTTTAAACTAGATTCTAGATCCAATCTGAGTCCAAATTCGAATTTCTCTGATTGTAAATCTGAATTCGAATTTTTTTGCTAATCCTAAAATTTTCGAGTTGCCATGAGAATAAGAGAGTTGGCTGATATCTCTGCTCTATGTTGTAAGAGTTAATAAGTATAAAAACAAAAATGAATTAAAAGGAGGCAGTGTCTATAAACTAACAACGACCGTAATTTAAAAGAAAAAAAATATCGAAAGGCTTGAATTTTGAAAGTCAAATGTTTTTGGCAAGGCTAAGTTAATTAAACTCTACAGAACTGTGATCTTATGCCATCATTGAAGAATTAATTATCCCTAGATTTAGAATTAAATCAAACTTTAGAGTTCTCAAGGTCAAACTAAAGTTTGCCTCTCAAGTTCGGGTGTCTGAAGTTTCAAGTCTTTAAGTCAGATTGTAAATCTAAAAGATCAAAATAGAATTTAAAAAAGGTTAAGGGTATCAAAATCTAGATGTTGAAAAAAATATTTTCTTTTTTTTTTTAAATTTTAATTTATAATTTTTATATTAATTAAATAATATTATTAAATTAATTAATATTTATATTCATTAAATATTAATTTATTCCTTAAAAAATTAACTTACTTATTTGTTTGAAATTATTAATTTATTTTTCTTAATAATTTTTCAAAAAAATAATAAACATAATAATTTAACAAAATGAATCCTTCCACACCCGTTTTGAGAGGAATCTTATTTTTTATTTTAAAAAAACGAGGTTTTTTTAAGAATCTATATTTTTATTTAAAATTGTCAACTAAACAAAAGAATTTTTATAAAAGTAAAGATTTCTTTTTATTATGATTATTAATTATTATAAAACTCGCGTGATAGCTAAAATCTACAATTGGTAAGAGGGTATAAACTATAACGAGACATTCATTTCAAGAAAATATATACATTGTTATGAGGTCTTTTAGTAGTATATACTCTTACAGGGTTATGCTTTAAAGGTTTAAAGAATGCTAACGCAATTTACCAGCGAACAATTACCAATGTTTTCAAAGAAGTTCTTTATCACAAGGTTGAGTGCTATATCCAACCATAAAGGATTTTGGGAGTGTCAAATTCGTTGGATAAAAAGATTATCTCTTAGATTAATGTGTTCATCTTAATTAGTTGTCCTAATATAAACTTAAAATACTTCCACCCACTTTTTCATCTTACCAAATTTCACTTAAATATCTACTAAATCTATATGCTCGAGTGTTTGATAATTCAGTTCATTTTGTTTAAGTTAAACAAGTTGTAACAAAACATCGTTCAACGCTTTTTCTACATACAACTATTAGTCTGAGTCATTTTTTAACTTAATTAAAATAAATTAGAAAAAATATTACTGCTCTCAGTGAATTTTTTTAAAAAAAAAAATTATGAGTGATAGTTAAATAAAGAACATAAAAAAATATATAAAGCGCTGGATTCTGGTTCCTAAATGGCACTGGCAAAACAAGTAACTGGCGAAGGACCCTTGTATAAGAGAATCCACAACCACAAGCGCACACAAAGAACCCAAATCCCAATTCTCAATGGCGGCGGTTTCAGGCAAGAAGCCAATCACTCACGTCATCTTCGACATGGACGGTCTCTTACTCGGTTAGTAATTTTATCGAACACTTTCAACTCTTCCCTTTTTTTTTTTTAACAAAACAAAAAAAGAAAAAAAATCATTTGATCAATTGGGTTCAAATCTTATTTTATATCTTATGACTTATTTGATGGGTCCAAAATTCTCAATGAAACAAAACTCTTACAATTCTTGTTTAATCTTCGCTTTATCAAATGTGGTTTGGATTACGCCACAATTCAAGCTTTAATATGCATAATTAAAGCCATCAAACGTATTATGTTCAGTAAGGATGGTCTCTTACTCGGTTGTTTCATCGAACACTTGGTCTTCATAAGTATTTGTGTTGTTTGGTATTTGCTTGCTTTCATTTCACTGCATAATCTTGAATTTTAATCTTTATATTGTAGATTACACTATATGCACTGTTTATTATGTTAATTAATTGACTGTGCTAGGTGGGCTTAATTTTCCAAATGAGATGAAACATGAGATTTTTATTACACTTCCATTTTCCCATTGGTTAATCCATCAAACAGTGTTTTAGACAAACAATGAACTAAAACCGTGATTATGTAGAGTCACATAACTAATTATGTGTCTCTGTTAGCGAGCTATATAGTTGTAGTGGTGAAGTGCCAAGATGTTACGGCATACTGTGGTGTTCTTCTAACTTGACTCTGACCATGTTCGATGATATTTGTTGTTCGCTTGACACTGGATGAATTCTTTGAAATCTTTTTAATTGATTACGAAATCTACTTTTTTTGTTGTTGTTTTTCTTCTTCTATTTGGTTTCCATTACTAAAATTATGAAACCACTTATAGACCATTAAACCAATGCATTTTGATTATGAAACCTCTTCAGTCTTTTCTTCATAAATTGAAATTGTGTATTAATCAATGTCAATATGTATTTTTATTACGTTTTTTCTTCATAAAGTTCAACTGTGTTGACCAATGTCAATATGTATTTTCATTAAGTTTTAGATTTATTTTCGTGGATTTAGGCTTTTTCCAATTGTTATTGTCGAAATTTTGAACTCATTCATTGATTGGTTGGGTGGTGATAATAAGTGCCAAATCCCAGGAAAGATTTATACATCTAATGGATTTTGCTGTTGCAGATACAGAGAATTTCTATACTGAAGTCCAGGAAAAAATACTTGCTAGATACAATAAAACTTTTGATTGGTCTCTTAAGCCAAAGTTGATGGGGAAGAAAGCTATAGAAGCAGCTAGGGTCTTTGTTGAAGAGTCTGGGATCAGCGACTCACTTTCAGCCGAAGACTTTCTTGTAGAAAGAGAAGAGATGCTGCGTAGCTTGTTCCCAACAAGCGACCTCATGCCAGGTATTAGTTCTTAGGGTATCAGATCAATTAATTTTCTGTAAATCAATTGGTCTTTCTCTGCCTTGCTTTTTTAATATTATTATTCTGAGGTAATAATATCCAAAGGTTAGGATGCCAGCATTCTATATTGCATTATGTGGAAATATTCTTGAACGATTGTGGATAGAGCTTTTGATGCATCCATAATAATGATTAGAACTGTATCCAATCTCAAAAAAAAAAAAAAAAAAACAAATGTTTTAGACATTCTACTATTTCAAAAACAATAAAAGAAATGACCCAGCATTTCTTCTGTTTTTATTGATAATCTAATACAACAAAGCCCACATTATTGTAGCCTTACCCATTATAATAGACTTTAAAAAAGACTTTAAAAAGAGGATGATTAAGATAAAATTTGATGTACAGTAAAGAAGTAATATTTTATGGGAGATGGAACACAGAAAGCACACTCAATAATTTTTGCTTCAATCACCTTATAAAAAGCCTTCTTTTCTTTATATAGAGGACAAGAAGAATATAAAATTATTACAAGCCGAAACACAACTTTCAGAAACGAAAAATCAAGAAACCAACTTTTGGAAAAGTACTTTTTTAATATGCTTTATGAAAAGCATATATTCTCTTTAAAGTGGGTTGTGGCTCCTAGATATAGTCATCTTTACCCTAAGATGGAGTCGATGGCTACAAGCTAAGGGGTGTCCGAAGACATTAAAGTTAGAGTCCAACTTGTCTACAAATGTAGATGATTCTTTGGCATAGCTTTACATGCCAGCACAACCTTATCTTTGAGGGCTGATATATTACCTTTGTCTTAGTTTCTTGAGAGAGACTACTTCCCCTACCCTTGCTTAGACTAAACACTTCTTCTTCGAAGTAGTTAGTTCTTTGCATCTTCAAAAGACCTATTAGTCTTCTTCTCAAAGTATTTAGATTTAATATGATCGTGCTTGATTTTGGCCACCAATGAACAAAGATCTGCTTATACCACTTTGGGATCCTAGACAAAAGTGAGATGTCAAAAGAGACATTATATTCACACTTCTTGATCTAGGAAATTCCATTGTAATTGACGAACAAGAGGAGATTAATCTCAAGCATTCTAAAAAAATCACCTTCAAGGATATTCTAAATTGGTTCAAAGAGTAGTTTTTGTCTTTTAGGAGCTTTTGATGAAATATTTCCCAAAGAAATTAAGAAGGCTATTCAAAAATTTTATCAAGTCAACAAAATCTCTAATGTTGATCATGCACTTCTCTTGTTCGTCAACTACAATGAAATTGCTTTGATATTGTTAGAGTTGTTAGTTATTCTTGTCTTATTGTTAATGTTGTTAATGACCATTTAGTATTAGAGTCATAAGCCATTCTGAGGGAGGCAGGTAGTGAGTGGGTTTAACCTTGAATTTGGATGAATAATCCTAAAAATAGATTAAGGATTGGCATCCCTAGTTAAATTTCAACTAATCTGTATAAATTTTTGTTTTAGTCTTATTTTTTTAAAAAATAAATCTCAAAATGTGAAGTCTCAAATCACTTCACAATTTTTTTTTCGAAAAATTAGCTGGAAAATTTAGAGAAAGTGAGAGAAGATGAGAGAGAATGTGAGAGCCTACTTGAGGGAATATTTACAATTGAAAACATTAAAATTTTGAGAGAAGATTTTGTGAATGTTGTCATTGATCATAACTTCATTATTTTTTTTTCTGGAGTAGAATGGCTAGAATAAACAATTTAAACATGGCACATGAAAATTTTGGACTCTTACTATTTTCTTAAATTGAAAACAGAAGACGGTAGTTGTTATGAAAATATTTATAAAGCACCTTTTTCTGCTTATAAGTAGCCAAATCAACGATAAAAGAAGAGTGCAAAAAGAAGTTTGCTCAATATTTTGCTTTAGGGAGATCTCATTTCAGTAAGTAGTATAAAAACAAACAAAAAATGGACATTACATTCTTATGGTAACCAGCCTCTATGCAGACTTTTGTGCTTAGTTTTAGCTGCCTCAGAGTTTCTTTTGCATGTGATCTGCAAATTTGTGAACTTCTTTGTTCTTATTTGATTTCTACAAATTGATTCTGAGCTTTATCTTTTCATTGAATTGGTTTAAGGTATATGATCCCTAAAGAAATGTATACTTTCGTACAATGTACCCAAGAAATGCTAGTATTTAATTGAAAATGTGCTATATCCATGGGTGCATGCATGTGCAATGTGTTCATCATAAGGCAATACGCATGTCATACATACAAATTAGCGCAGCGAAATTGAAAATTTAATTTTCTAAATCGATAAACACATTTAAATTCAAGTTTTTCATTACAATAATGAAATAGAGATTGAGAATTCACCTTGTGAAGCCTTTGGATTAAAATTGGAGTTTGCTCTGAAATGAACGCGTTGGCAATTCTTGAACTTAACGATAGTGGGCTTGAGTCGCTAGAATAGCAGCTTCAAATTCAGCAAATTGTGTTTAACACTTAAATACAAAACTAAGCTAAACATTTTGTTGAAATGTATATGGTACCAATAGCTTCAAACAATGTCGGTGAACTAAATACCTGCCACCGTGCCACTTCCCGTCGCCAAAAACCGTCAGTGTGTTGCTGGAAAGCTTCTCCTGATTGTCAGTTGTTTTCTCCTTCTTTCTCTCCGATTTGTGAGCCAATATGACTACTGAGAGTTCTAAAACAAACAAGCAACCTCCATTTGTGACTCTCACTGGTGTCGACTATGAGAAATACCTTAAATACCAAGCGGCTAAGCAGTCTACCTCTTCCATTGCACATACTGGTAATTTGATCTCTTGCCTTACCTAGTCCTCTTCTTTCGGATCGTGGGTCCTTGATTCGGTTGCCTCTGACCACATCTCGGGTAGCGTTCAATTACTTTCTCATACTTCTACATCTAGGTTATTGCTATTTGTCACCTTAGCTAATGGGTCCATAACTACTGCTGAAGCAGTTGGTTGAGTACATCATCTTCTTTTCTTATCTTTAGAATATGTTTTTTATATACCGTATTATCCTTTTAATTTTATCTCTGTCTATAAACTTACACGCTCTTTAAACTGTGCAATTACTTTTATTAATGACTCTGTTCTTATACAAGATCGTAGTACGGAAAAGATGATTGGTGTAGATCGTGAGTCGCAAGAGCTTTATCATCTGAGTATTCATCAACCATCTGTTGCATGCACTGTCACTGAATCACCAGCACTTCTTCATAAATGTTTGGGACATCCAAATCTGTTAAAATTTTGAAAAATGGTTTCAAGTCTCTAGTTTATCGTCTTTCAATTGAGTCTTGTCAGCTTGGAAAACACTCTCATAGATCGTTTTCAAAGCGTGTCAATAATTGGGCTGCATCTTCTTTTGAATAAGTTCATTCAGTTGTCTAGGGTTCGAGTCGATTCTCTTCTGTTTTAGGTTTTAAATACTTTGTCACGTTTATTGATAATTATTTGCGTTGTACTTGGTTATTTTTAATGAAAGATCGTTTTGAATTATTTTTCATCTTTGAATCATTTTATGCTGAAATTAAGACAATTCTTCACTACTATTCGTATATTATGTAGTGATAATGCACGTGAATATTTTTTTACTCCTTTTACTAAATTTATGTCTTCTCAAGGCATCTCATCAGTCTTTTTCTGTCTATACTCCATAACAAAATGGAGTTGTCGAGCGTAAGAACAGACATCTCATTGAAACTGCCTGCTCTTTACTTATACATAATAATGTTTCTCTCTGTTTTTGGGCGGATGTTATTCTTACTGTTTCTTTTTTGATAAATCGAATGCCCTCTTCTGTGTTACAATATTAGGTCCCTTATTTTGTTTTGTATCCTGATCGACCATTTTTTCCTTTTCCGTCGCGTGTCTTTGGCTGCACATGTTTTGTACATGTCTTCTCTCCTGGTCAATACAAATTATTCGCCCGGTCCGTGAAATGTATTTTTCTTAGTTACTTACATCTTCAGAAAAGATATAGATGTTATTCTCTTAACACCCGACTTTATTTCATTTCTGCTGATGTCAAATTTTTTGAGTTTTCCCCTTTATTTTCTTCTTCTGTTTCGAAAAATATGTCAATCATAGAGGCTTTTTCAGTCTCTTATATTATTCCTCTTCTTGAGTTAAACACTGAATCTATACCTATCCCATAGCATGATCCTCCTACCAAAGATTCTCCTTCTCCTGCTCGTGATAGTTTTGTTCCGTTTGATTCTACAGGTGTTGATAGTGATACCGCTTCTGAAGCTTTTGAGGTTCATTTCTTGCTCCAGATTTCTCTCCTGCTGAGGTCCTACCACTTGATGACCAATTTTCAATTGTTGTTCGTAAAGGTATACGTTCCACTCGCAATCCTCATCCTATGTACAACTTTTTTAGTTATCATCGATTATCTTCCCTATGTTATACTTTTGTGTTTACTTTATCTTTTGTTTCTATCACACTCTGGTTGGTGTCAAGCAATGGTTGAGAAAATGAATGCTTTGCATATTAATGTTACATAGGAATTGGTTCAATTACTGCTGAACACTCCACGGTTGGTTATCGATGGGTGTACACTATCAAGGTTGGACTTAATGGTCAGGTGGACAGATTGAAAGCTCGGTTGGTTGCAAAAAGGTACACTCAGACTTATGGGCAGGATTATTATGACTCTCCTGTGGCTAAAATGTCATCTTTTCGGTTGTTCTTGTCTATGGCTACTATTCGTTAATGGCCTTTGCACCAACTCGATATCATAAATGCTTTTCTTCATGGTGAGTTTCAGGAAGAAATATATATAGAGCAATCATCTAGATTTGTTGCTTAGAGGGAGTCTTGTTTGGTGTGTAAACTTCGTCGCTCCTTGTATGGTTTGAAACAATCTCCTCGTGCCTGGTTTGGCTGTTTTAGTACTGTTATCCAAGAGTTTGGCATGATTCAAAGTAAGTCAGATCATTCTGTTTTCTATCGACATACACCACAGAGCCAATGTAGTAGTCTATGTTGATGATATTGTCATTACAAGAGATGATCTGGACGGTATTAAACAATTAAAGAATCACTTGTTCCGATATGTTCAGACTAAGGATTTGGGATTACTCAAATATTTTCTTGGTATAGAGGTTGCTCAATCTAAGTCTGGATTTGTTAATCTCAAAGAAAATATGCGCTGGATATTCTAGAGGAAATAGGGATGTCAGACTACAGACCTATAGATTCTCCTATAGATCCTAATATTAAACTTCTACCTGGACAGGGGGAGTCTCTTGCAGAAACTAGGAGATATTGGAGACTAGTTGGTAAGCTTAATTATCTCACCATCACACGGCTTGATATTTTCTATTCAGTTAGTGTTGTCAGTCAGTTTTTATAGTCTCCATGTGATAGTCATTGAGATGCAATTTTTTGAATCTTACGGTATATCAATGGTGCACTAGGAAAAGTTTTGCTATATGAGAATAAGGTCATACACAGGTAGTCGGATATTCAGATGTTGATTGGGTAGGTTCTCCATCAGATAGACATTCTACTACTGGGTATTATGTTCTTGTTAGAGGAAACCTTGTATCATGGAAAAGTAAGAAGCAAGAAGTTGTTGCCAAGTCAACCACAGAAACAGAATATCGTGCCATGGCCTTAGCAACGTGTGAGCTTTTATATGGTTGAAAAGATTGATTCAATAACTGAAATTTGTAGACATGACAAATGAAGCTACTTTGTGATAATCAAGTTGTACTTCACATTTCATCAAACCCGGTATTTCATGAAAGTATTAACCATATAGAAATTGATTGTCACTTTATTCGAGAGAAGATTTTGTCTGGCTATATTTTCACAAGTCATGTTTGCTCAAATAACAGCTAGCAGACATTCTTACTAAATCTCTCAGGGGTCCTCAAATTGATTTTATTTGTAACAAGTTTGGCGCATATAATTTATATGCTCCAGCTTGAGGGGGAGTGTTGAAATGTATATAGTATTTTGTATAAATTTATGGTCAATATCATTGAATAGGAAATAGATTGATAACCTTCCAAATAGAACTAATTGACATTCCAACTAGGACACATAGCTTCGCCTATATAATGATGTATTTTTTTTATTATCAAGACAACAAGAATTCTTCTTTTCTATTTCTTCTCAACACTTTAATTTAGATGTTTTGTTTCAAAACTAAGAAATTGTTTTTCTCTTTGTTCAACCCTTGAACAACATAGCAATTTCTTTTTGCTTACAAAAATGGCCGACCAAGTTGGAATGAGTAGAAGATGATGAATAGTTTCATCTTTTAAAACAAAACAAAATGCTCTCTTTCCCCTTTTGAAGGGCCAAACCATTAAGCCTTTAAAAATGAAATTAACCAATTTATTTTATATTCATTTCTTTTTCAAATACTTAACACTTAAGTTAATAAAAAGAATCTTCTTCTATAAGCCATTACTGATCTTAACTAGTAAGTATACTTCACTCTTAAAATTGTTTAATGTTTGACTTTATAACATCTAAATAATCAAAACACTTTTAATTATTTTAATGTTTAATTACTTGTCCAACAAGCAATGGTATTTTAGTAGTTTCCATAGTTAAATAATGAATGACTTATAATGCGCTATTTGTTATCATCCAATTGGTCAACAACTTTTATTAACTAATCGATGTACTTAACTCTAAAGTCTTAATAAGTACATAATCCAAGGGATCTTAAAACAAATATTCGATTTGCTGGAATTTATTAAATCAAACTATTCAGTTCAGTACGCTGCTTTAGTGCACAACAAGTACATTTCATATTGAGGGACTTCTTAGGTCCACGCCTGGTTTGTAGTATAGAACTTTTTGATTATATTTATTAAATGCTAAAATGTTTGTAACATTTCAGACATTATATGATCTGAAGGAGTTCAGATTTAGTCTAAAGGAGGTTAAATCAATGTTAAGAATTAGCAATGCTGAGAGGTAGAAGTGCTAAGAGTTAACACTGGTAAGAGTTAATAGATTATAAGAGTCAGTGAAATTTAAGGAGTTAAAACTTTGTCTAAAATGGGATAAAGACCTAAAAATATATTAGTAATGACATCATTGTAAAGAGTTGCAAATGTGCTAGAAAATGTCATTATGCAAGTATGTTCTCAAATATTATGTTCTTGATTTATTTTATCGATGCGGTTTGAAAATCGTAGAGGCATGCGGGTATCCAATCAAGATTGGGTACTAAATGAACTCACAAGGACCTCCAATAGACATCTTATGAAGTCGTCAATGGTAAGTCTTCTCGAGTTGAGTAGTATTCGTGGTCTTTTTACCTGAGTGCGACGGTGGGCTTGTGAGTGATCTACCATACTTTGGTCCACGAATGTTAGAGACCTTTCACTGATTGATTACTGCTTGTTGTTGAGTATAGTCTGGTGCTCGTAGAGTTTGGTGTGTGTAGATATGAGATCGGTCAGCTCATATGAGTGAGTTATATATCATGATGCTCTAAGATTATATTTCAGAAAGTTTTATGGTCATAAGCAGTAAATTTAGAAAATAGTTTTTCATGTAATAAACAATATTGCAAAAGTGTTTGCGGATATCGTTTACAGAAATACGAATTTGGAGATAAGTTCACGAATGAGCATATGGAGATTTGACAGTGTAAGTCTATATCTTTGCTCTTCCAAGATATAGGTGACGGAGGGATTATACGTATATGTTATGACCTCAACTTGTATGGTTTAATATGTTGATTTCTAATATCTATGACATGTGCATGAGGCATCGTTCACAGATGTATGGAAGAGTTTCATATGACAAACTGAGTATGGACCTACAGAGTTCCGCAATATGAAGTGTATTCGTTGTGCACTGAGATAGTGTATTGGATTGAATAATTCGATTCAGTAAAATGAATATTTGTTTTAAGATTCCTTAAATTGTATATTTGTCAAGACTTAAGAGTTAAGTACATCGATTAGTTAATAAAAATTATTGACCAATGGGATGATGACAAGTGATGTATTATGAGCCATTCATAATTTGACTATGAAAATTATTAAAATATCCTTGTTGGACAAGCAATTAAACATTAAAATAATCAAAAGTATTTTGATTATTTAAATGTTATAAAATCAAATATTAAGCAATCTTAAGGGTTAAGTATACTTAATAGTTAAGATAAGTAATGACTTATAAAAGAAGATTCTTTTTCATTAACTTAAGTGTAAAGTACTTGAAAAGAAATGAATATAAAATAAATTGGTTAATTTCATTTTGGGGCTTAATGGTTAAACATTTTAAAAGGAGAAAGAGAGCATTTTGTTTTGGTTTTAAAAGTTGAAATTATTCTTCATCTTCCACTCATTCTAACTTAGCTTTTAAACAAAATATCTAGGTGAAAGTGTTTAGCTTAGTTTTATGTTTAAGTGTCCAACACAATTTGTTGAATTTAGAGTTGTTATTCTAGAGATTTAAGCCAACCATCATTGAGTCTTAAAATTGCCAACATGTTTGTTTCAAGGCGGACTCTAATCCAAAGGCTTGACAAGATGAATTATCAATCTCTATTTCATTATTGTAATGAAAGACTTAAATTTAAATGTGTATGTATAAGCCACCTATCTCATCTGGTTAATGATGGTCGGATATCTGATCTGACCATAGAGTCTTATTCAGATTGTGAATCTTGTATTTAAAAGAAGATGACCAAATCTCATTTTATTGATGTTGGACACTGTGCCATTGATTTATTAGAACTGGTATATAGTGATGAATGTGGTCCAATGAATCCTGCAATAGGTGAATTTCGATACTTTGTAATCTTTTTCGATGATCTGTCATGTTACGGATACATGTTTCTTATGAAACACAAGTCAGAAATTTTTGAAAAGTTTAAAGAGTTCCAACTTGAGGTAGAAAAACAAACTGGCATGAATGAAAAGTTTAAAGCGTTCCAACTTGAAGTAGAGAAACAAACTGGCATGAATGTTAAATGCTTTCAATCGGATCAAGGTGGTGAGTACATGAGCAGTGAAGTCTCGAATTATTTGAAGGAGAATGGAATTCTCGCTCAGTATAGTGCTCCAAGTACTTCGCGACGCAATGATATTTCGGAGATGAGGAATTGGATTTTATTAGATATGGTCCGATTAATAATGAGCTTCATTAATCTCTCGAAATATCTATGGGGAATATACTTTAATAATTGTTGCTCCTATATTGAGCAGAGTTCCATCAAAAGCTATTTCTTCCACTCCATATGAGATATGGATTGAGAGGAAACTAAGTCTTAAATATGTTAAGATATAAGGCTATCCTGTTTACATAATAGTTACGCAACAAGATAAACTTGCACACAAAAGGTACAAGTATCAGTTTATTGGGTATCTAAAGCATCCAATGGGATACCAAGTCTATGATCTCAAGGAATGAAATATGTTCATTACTCGAAATGCTATTTTCCTAGAGAAACTGTTTCTTATAAATCGTGGGAATTGTAGAAAGATTGAATTTAATGAAGTTAATTAGAATAAAAATGAACCAATGATGGAAGCTCGGGCTCAATCCAGCAGAATGCCTTTAACACACCTTTTACGTAGGTCGGAAAGGATGTCAAGGCCAACTGTAAGATATGGTTTAATGCCTGAAGATGCCCTCGGGATTTTCTTAGTTGAAGAAAATAATCATTTGACTTATAGAGAGGCGATGTTGGACATCGATTCAGGAAAATGGCAATATGCCATGAAATACGAAATTAACTCAATGCATCAGAATCAAGTTTGGGACTTGGTTGAGCTTCCCAAAAAACTAGTTCCTATTGGTTGTAAATGGATTTATAAGTAGAAGCGTGGGCCCAATTGAGAGGTATAGACTGCCAAAGTATGACTGGTTGCGAAAGGTTATACTCAGCGATTTGGGATTGATTATGAGGAAATCTTTGCACTAGTGATGTTTAAGTCAATTCAAATTTTATTGGTAATTGTTGTATATTATGACTTTGAGATATAGCAGATGGATGTAAAGACAGTATTCTTAAATTGATATCTCAAGGAAAAGATATACATGGAACTGCTTGAAGGTTTTGCATTCAGCCTAACCTCTAATCTAGTGTGCAAATTGAAGAAGTCCATTATGAACTTAAGTAGGCCTTCTAAAGCTGGAATCTTCATTTTGATGAGGTAATCAGAAGGCTGATTTTATAAAAAACGAAAAGGAAGCATGTGTGTACAGGAAGGTCAGTGGGAGCATGATAGTCTTCTTGATTTTTTATGTGGATGACATACTGATCATTGGAAATGATATTAGTATTTTACAGTCAATAAAAGATTATGTGAGTAAGAACTTCTCCATGAAGGATTTGGGAGAAGTTTCATACATACTGGGTATAAAGCTTTATAGAGATAGAACTAGAAAGCTGATAGAAATCTCTCAATTATCATACATAAACAGTGTCTTGGAAAGGTATAGTTTCAGTAACTGTAAAACAGTTAATGTACATTTTAAACATTATATTCATCTTTCGAGGAAGATGTGTCCTTAGAGGGAAGATGAAAGAGTTGGAATGTCTAATATTCTATATGCATCAACTATTGAAAGCTTAATATATGCCATGATGTGTACGAGACTTGACGTCAGTATGGTTAGAAGTGTTACGAGTCGGTATCAGTCTGATCCAGGTGATAGCCATTGGATGATAGTGAAACATGTCCTTAAATACTTTAAGGGTACAAATGACAAGTTTCTCATATATGGAGATAGTGACTTACAAGTGAAATGATACACAGATTTAGACTTTCAATCTGATCCGGATGATAAAAAGTCAACATCTGGGTATGTATTCATTCTCAACAATGCCGTAGTGAGTTGAAAAAACACCAAGCAAGTGTTCACAGCTGAGTTTACCACAGAGATAGAATATATTGCAGCATCGGAAGCAGCGAAAGAAGTAGCGTGAATACATTCTATCCCATTATTTTGCAATAATAACGGAGTGATCGCTCAAACTAAAAAGCCAAGAATACACTAGAGATCTAAATTTGTGAAGTGAAAATACCACATAATTAGAGAGATATTGGCCAGAGGAGATGTAATAATTTGTAGAGTTGACTCTGTAAATAATATAGTAGACCTATGAATTAAGACCTTAACTCTTAAGGTGTTTGAGAAACAGATGGAGTTGATGGGTATTAGATACTATTACGAATGACACTAAAGCAAGTAAGAGTTTGTTGAGATTTGTGCATACGTTTCATCTCATTTTGTATAAATATTTTATTTTAATATTTATGTAATAGATATTTCATTAAATCGCTAATTATATTTATTAAATGGTAAGATGTTTGTAACTGTTTTAGACATTGTATAATTTGAAGGAGTTTAAATTTAGTTTAAAAGAGTTTAGATCAGTACTAAGAGTTAGTAACTCTGAGAGTTATAAGTTCTAAGAGTTGTCAAGTTATAAGAGTTAACGAAATCTAAGAAGTTAGAGTCTTGTCTGAAATGGGACAAAGACTTGAGAATATATTAGTAATGACATAGTTGTAAAGAGTTATAAATAGTATTAGAAAATGTCAATTGTATAAATATTAAAATAAAATATTCATATAAAATGGGATGGCATGTAAGTACAAATCCCAACATCAATAAGGTAAATCATGTATCTTCTGACTTAATGGAAGTCAACCTAAAGCCTTAAGAACTCCTTTTAAGCTTAATGTGGTTTTAGTTGAGAGGTGTGCTCCATCAATGTTTCAATTTCCCCCTTGTCTTCTCTCTTGATGAAAGAGATGATTGAAAATAAGTTATAACGAAGAAGGGATTTAATAAGTTATAATGAAGAAGCGATTCTTTTCGAGGGCACTTTTATGACTTGCATACCATACAGAAATAGAGGTTGAAAGTCTTTGAGTTTGTCTGAGGGCAAACAGGAAACCAGAAGGAAACATGTAAAGGATCCTGAAATATTACAAAATATCTTTTGGCTTTCTTTAAATACTTGTACGCAAGCAGCCCTCTCAGTGTTTCAGATTTGTCATACAAGGTTTTGAGATGTCTTTACTTTGGGAAATGTCAAGATAAATGTTTATATTCCTTTTCTTCGAATTTAAAATTATTTGCAAATAAAACTATTTATTGATTCCTGTTGTAGGGGCTAGCCGTTTGATCAGACATTTGCATGCCAAAGGAATACCAATTGCCTTGGCAACAGGGTAAGGCTTCTCCAATAAGTTTCTTGTTATGTTATTGTTTCATTCAGTAAGAAATCTGAAGGACATCTGTCTATTAAGGTTCTGTTTTCTTTCTAGCAAATTTGCTTTAACCTAAGGATCTTAATAGGCAATACTAATCTTAAGATGTAATTTGCAGGTCTCATAGGCGGCATTTTGAATTGAAAACACAAAGGCATGGCGAGCTTTTCTCATTAATGCATCATGTTGTTCTCGGTGATGATCCAGAAGTTAAACAAGGAAAGCCATCACCAGATGTATTCCTTGCTGCTGCAAAAAGATTTGAGGTATAACCGTATGGTGGATGCTCTTCTATGCTCATAGTAGTGTCAATAGCTTTTACTGCAATTATGGAAAGCATATTGTCAGTTGAGTTCATTTGTTTTGGTCAATAATAATGCTCATGACAATTAGTCCATAAACAGGGTGGCCCAGTAGATTCACAAGAAATTCTTGTGTTTGAAGATGCACCTGCCGGAGTTCTTGCGGCTAAGAATGCTGGGATGTAAGCAAATTTACATTAATATTTCTCCATGTTTACGGCCTTGATTATCCTCATTCCCGACATTTTTGACTCTCTCTACCATGACTAGATCTTGAGTACTTTTAGTGCATTGCTACTGTTTCGTTGGATCTTTGCCATGTGTACTTATCCAACCATAAAAAAGTGAATATACACATGGCAAGGATCGAACGAAAAGAGAGCAATACAATATGAGCACCCAAGACTCTCTCCTCCACCATGTGTCCTTTGTGTTAGATCTGCTTATTGAATTATAATGAATAACAACCCAGGGTTGGTTCAATGGTAAAGGCCCTTGGACAAACCAAGAGGTTAGGGGTTCAACTCTATTGGGGCCACCTACCTAGGATATTTATATCTAAGTTTCCTAACTACCAAGGTTGTAGAGTCCAGTAGTACTCCCAGTTTACAACATGTTGAAAAGAAAGGTCATGGGTTTCTAGTTATTTAAAAGAAAAAAGAGAGAATTCGTAATGAACTTACTTGTTTGAGTTTATTCAAATATAAGATTAGTCTATTAATAGGGAGGATTGTTGCGTCATTAATATTGTCCATCTATCAAGGGCGAAATCAGAATTTAAGGTGAGGCAGGGCCAAAGATTAAAGTTAAAAATTATATTGGATTAGAATTTAATTATATGAGAGTTTTAGTGCTAAATTCAAAATTTTAGGGGGTTAAATCATAAAATTATTTATTTTAAAGGGTAAAAGTTGTAAAAATTATTATTGATTTTTTTAAAAAAAAAATATTGAGGCTTGGGGGGGGGGGGGGGGGGGGGGGGAGGGGCCATGACCCTTAGGCCCTAAGGCAGCTCCGCCACTGCCACCTACCTTTTTCCATTATCCATTGCTTAGTTTAGTATTTGATTAATATCAACCACAGTTTCAGAGCTGCATCTCTTTCTCCTGCTTTGAATAAATTTTCTTTGGAGGCATGAACACTCTTTGAAAGTATGCGAGTGCATTGAAATTCCAAAGTTAGCATAGGTATAATAGTTTATACATTTAAGAAATTGGTAGATTAGGCAATTTGGGTGCAGTTGAAATTCTTTTTATGACTGATGTTAGCTTTAATCATTACTGTTGCCTTTTAGCTGTCACCTTAAGGATCATCTATTGTGCAGGTTTGTAGTAATGGTTCCAGATCCAAGACTGGATAGCTCTTATCATTCCAATGCTGACCAAGTCCTGAGCTCATTATTAGACTTCAAGCCGAGCGATTGGGGTTTGCCGCCATTTGAAGATGCAGAAAACTAGATTGTCATATTTATTAAGTTATCCCAGCATCAAAGAGGATAACTTTGGCATTATTTGATTTTATGGTGGCCTAGCCACATCAATTCAGATTCTTATCTGATTACTATTGTTGCAAGAAGACAGCTCTTTTTGAAGCGAGAAAGTTAATTTACCAGGGGAACGTAGAAACTGAAATATTGAATGTAGAAAATGACCTAGTGAATCATTGAGCAAAGATGAATTCTACATTGCAAATAATTTATCAACTTATTTGAAAAGTTGCTTGCATGTGTAAGTAAGACAGAAAGCCAAGAATCTGCCTTCCACACGCAGTATGGACTTGAAGACGAAAATATATTTGTATTAAATAATAATTTATAATATAATAAATTCATTAAATATCTATATTTTGACAAAATATAACATTTGTATTAAATAATAATTTATAATATAATAAAATTTTATATTATTTTTATTAATTATTTGATAATATAAATGAAAGCCACGTGCTCCCATTCTACAAGCACAAGTTTCAACTCCATTAAATTCCATTGTTTCCCATTCTACAGGTACAAGTTTTAACTTCATCATTAATTTCCATTGTTTCCTATAAGAATTGAACATGCAAACTACTACTTTCAAACCTTTTGCTATAATGTTATTATTTTTCTAAAATTTCTAATATTGATATTAATTTTCTAAAATTTCTAATATTGATATTAAAAAAAACACAGAAATATTAGCATCATTATTTTTACATTAAAAAAATATCAATGATATGAAACATAAAATTGATGATATAAAACAAAAATATGAATACCGAAATGATTAATAATGTTAATGGTTAAACGAATAGTATGTTATTAGTCACAACGTAATATTGATATTAATTTGATATTAGAATCAAACCTTACCTTCAAATCTTATTTTATTCAAATAATCTTTTTTGTTATAAAAAAAAATAATATTTGAAGTAAAATTTTAAGGGAAAATAAATTCATATATATAATTTTTTATTTAATAAAATTTATCTTATTACTTTCAAAAAGTGCACTTTAGATATTATTTTTCTATAATATAATTTTACATTCAAATGTAAAGACTAATTGAATGATTCAATCAAATTTTATGAACTAAACTTATAATTTTTGTTGTTACTCTATGACTTCGGTAATCAAAGCTCATTATTTAGTTGTAATTTGAATGTCAATTTATAGAGTTCCCCAATGAAAAGACTACATAATTTTTATATTTATATAAGAAGCAAATTTTGGTACAGAATTAATTTAAGGTCACCTTGAATGATGCAATAATATTAATATCTTTTGGAGAAAAAAAAAATAAGAACATATTTTGTTTCAAATCCCAAAGGCAGCACCATTACTCCTTTTTTAATGAACATGTTGGCTTTGGTCGGTTTTGTTACCGGTTTTTGAAAGCAATGTCGCACATGCTAATGAATTGATAAGAGAATTTGAATCAGCCGATTTTTTTTTTTTAAATATTACTGAAAGTTCTAAACTTTTTAGAAATTATTTTTTAGCCCTCGCTAATTATTTTGAATTATTAAAAAAGAGCATTGTCCTCGTACAAAAAAGACACTCCGACGCTTAAATTTGTATATAATTAACATAAACATACAGTATATGAAAATACTTCTAATAAAAAGATATTGAATGCTTTATTGATATTTCAATGTCAATAATTGTAATACTTTAATATTGAATGATTCATAAATGAATTATGCATATCTTTTATAATGCGATATGATAGAGTTTAACTCATCATCTTATCGTTATACAATCATGTGATAGAACATAAATTATATAATAGATAAAAGTATATGTTAATAGAACTCATGTATAATTAGAATTATAGTTAAAGGTAAAAGAAGAATATATTTGTATTCTTTTATCTCTTTTGGGCAATTCAATTTTTTTACCTTTTTAAGGGGTAATATGATCTTTTTATCTCTCTTGAGCTTTCACAAAATAATTCGGTTCAGCTCTTGATTTCACTTGTTTCCTTTTAGTTTCATGAGCTTTGTCTTGTTTCATTTCGGGCTCATTCTTATTTTAAAGAATCATAGGTTTTTCTTCTAAGTGGATTAGATTGTTGAGCTTATTAATATATAGGCCCAATAGATATCCTCTACAAGTAAAGGATAAAAACCCTCTTATCGTTTGCAACAAGTGCATTTTCTTCACTTTGCCCAATCAGCACACGACATGTGAGAGGAACTATTCCAAAACGCTACCGTTCTTTAGCTAGTTGTTTTGTCTTCTCGAGTAAATAAAAACAGTTTTGACAATGACTGCCTTTAAATACCTAAATTATTATTTAGTCCTTTCACTTTCAAATTTTGAAATTGTATTCTTAGAACTTACTCCTCTTAGGAATCTATCATTTCTTTTCTTATTTGCTTTTTTGTTCAAAATTCTTTCTTTATTGGTAAAGGTTGTGCAATCTTTTTCTTTGGAGGAACTAAAGCCTATCTTTGAGTTCCTTCCAGGGGTAGAAGTTAAAAACCCTTCTTACAATGAGACTATTCTACTCTTCCATCTAGTGAACTTCCCATTTTCAGGGGAGCACATTAACTATTTCTATCTTCCTCTTCCTTCTATCATTCAAGGGTTCTTACATGTTACAAGACTCTCCCCTTTACAAGTCCATCTCAATATTTTCTTTTTGTTATAAGATGTGGTCATTCTTAACCATATGTTCCCTTCTCCTTATGCGCTCACTCTTTATGATGTGATATTTCATATAATCTTCAACGCTCTCGTAAAAATTATTATTTCTCCCCCAAATGCGAGATAATCCTTGTCCATGTCTTTGACATGAAGAAAACGAATTTTGAAAAGCATATAGTAGTGGTAAGTGGTTCTTGGAAGTGTCCCAAATATTTTTTCAAGGTTCCTACCACTTTCGGGAGCCTTAATTAGAGTACATATCTAACTTTCCCCAAGATTCCTGGTCGAGAGAGGTTCTTGAAGAATTTCTTGTGGAAGAAAGCCATTCATCACAACGACATAGTTCAGTTACACCTTTTAAAATACTATGCCCATCGTGAAAGAGTGTGTCATCAGCCTTGTACTTTGTCGTTAGAGGAAGGTCTTTGGACCCTAAGCCTTCTAGATCTCAAGTTCTTTAGTCCTTTCCATTCTTTTAGCAGCCAATCCTTTATGACCTTATTGGCTTGTCACGAGACTCTTTAAGACTCTGTTCTCTTCTCTATAGAGATGGAGGTTGAAGTCAGTGGTTCAAACGGTTAGCAAATATATCAGCCTTTTAGATATAGCTATTTTTTTCCCTGACATATGTGAGTATTTCTTTTTAAAGTAAAGAAAGTAATTTTTACCTTTTTTACACTATTGTTGTGAAACCTTTACCCTATGCTCTTCTTTGAGAGTAGGGGCTTCCTAGAACTTATGCGACTACTGAATCCTCTATTCCTACTGACACTATCCATGAAGTTCCAATTTTCATTCCTAATCCTTAAGAGGAATTTCCAAACATCCTTTCTGGATGTCTTTAAAAAAGCTCCCAAGAAGGTGCAGGATCTACAGAAGCGGAGGCTGTCGATGAAGCCACCTGTTTCTAAACAATACAAATATTCTACTTTTAATGTTTTTGAGTCAATTCTAGAGACGACCGGTGTTGTTGCTGTTGCTGTTAAGGTTTCAATGAATCTTCAAGTCTAATCTGATCATTCTAGAACTCCTTTAACGGAGATTCTTTTAAGTTTGGAGGTTTCTCTAGTTCCATCTGCAGAGGTTCCTTCTGGTTTCTCTATTGATCCTTCTATGGAAAAGAATTTTTTTGTCATATATTTTTCTTCTTTCTTTATACGCTTCTTTTGTTTGTTCTACTTACTTAAACCTTCATAATCACGTATTTATCTTATGCTACATTCAAGTGAAGCTACTATGGTTCATGTGGCGATACCTACCCCTACTCAGGGTGTGACATTGGGTGTTGGTCCTTCTTCTTCTATTCCTCCAAATAATGGAAAAGGGAAAGAAGGGTGATCTTAGATTGGTTACTTTAAATGAGACATAGAAGGTTCTTAAGGGGGAGCCAAAGCTTGCTCGTGAGTTCCATCTTCATTTATGGAAATTAGATGGGGATATCCTTTAGGAGTCGGATCTCCCAAGGATTGATAGAGAAGCTACTGCCGCGATTCTGATCACTTGTTTACCAAATGAGATTTAGAACTGATTTCCAACATGCCTGCTACAGATTAAAGGTGGAAATGCTCACCCTCTACCCTTATGGTAAGTTTTTATGTTTTTATGATTTTTGTGTTTCTTAGAGTACTTATGTTCTCATTAATGTTCTCCATATTATAGGCCCTCAAAGACTCAATTTTGGATATAAAAGCCTATGAAAAGAAGCTATAAAGGGCCACAAAGGAAGCGATGAGGCTTCAAGGAGAGTTAAACTCGACGAAAGAGGTTAAGGTGATCATTGAGAGTCAAAACTTGCTGTATCGGACTGAGGCATCCATGTTAGATAAGGAGTTAAAGAAGCTCTGTGAGAGCCAATAAGATAAGACACTGATCAAGGGTTTCTAATCAAAGGCTGCCAACGAGACATTAGTGGTTGAGTGTAAAGAGTTATTAGCGTTGCTATTTGTTAGGCAGGCTTGGATAAATTCCTTAAGAGGTGAGAATGCCTTGCTTTAGGCTTCTAAGGATGCTTTGGGTTCCAAGATAAGTGTGCTTCAAGGCTTTTGAGAGAAGGTACAGGACCTGAAGCGTATATTAGGGGAACTCAGAGTAAATTTAAAGTCGAGCCAAAGTATGGCAGCGTCGCTGAGTAAGCAATGGAAAAGTCACAGTGAAATGATGAAGCTTCATTTCTAGTGGTAAGTAACTTTATCTTTGGCACGGAGCTTCTACAAAAGGGTTTAGGACTGGGATACAGCCTTCGATTTACCATTAGCTTCCCAAGAATTATGACCAGAAGCTTGGTCTGTATACGGGTTGGTCTGAAAATATTATAAAGATGATCCTCGTAACATCAACTATGACTCTAGATAGAAAGAAGCCTCTAAAGCGAATCCTGATATGGCTTGTATATTGGAATGATGTTGATGAATGGTTTTTATTTTCTATTTGTGCATTTTTAACATTTTTGTACCCTGATCTTCTTGAAGAAATGGAATACTCTTTTATTGCTTTTTTGTCTTGACATTTAGATGATCTTTGCTTGTTTGAGTATTTCTTTATCGATTTGTCTTGGTGCTTCCAAGGAGTGAGATGAAGTTGGTGGAACCATTTTCTTTTTTATCTTTCCTGTCTCTGAATTTTGCATTTTTTGAACTTTAAATTTTCCAATGAGCAAGAGGGAGTTAGTAAGAACCATCTTTTTTCTTCTTGATCTTTCCTTTGTCTCTGAATTTTGCATTTTCTGAACTTTAAATTTTCCAAGGAGCAAGAGGGAGTTAGTAGGAACCTTCTCCTTCTTGATCTTTTTTCTATTTGGATTCTAAAATTTTTGACATCTGAATGTTTCTAAGGAGCGAGAAGGGGGTGATGGGAACTTTCTCTTTCTCGACGTTTTTTCTATTTTTAGACTTCGAAATTTTTAAAATTGAGATGCTTTTAAGGAACAAGAGAGAATTGGTGGGAACCTTCTCTTTCAACCATTCCTATCTTTCTAAACTTTGAAATATCTAAACTTTAGATGCTTCCAAGAAGCAAGAAGGAGTTGATGGGAACGTTCACCTTTTTGGCCCTTTTTCTTCTATTTCTAGAACTCTGATATTTATTTTTTTTCTTTTTCTAAAGGGTGAGAGGAATGTGGTGGGTACCTTCTTCCTCTCAGACTTTTCTTGTTATGGAATTTCAATGCTTTTGCTTCCTTCGAAAGAGCGAGAAAAAGGTAGTGGGATCCTTATTCCACTCGAACCTTCTCTGTTTCTATAAATCTTAAACTTGTATTTTTTTTGCTTTTTATAAACGAATGGAGGGAAAGAAATGGAAACCTTTTTCCTCCCAATCCTTATTTGTATTTGGAATTCTTGATGCTCTATTTTATTTATAAATGGAAGATACTAGGTACTTCAATCCCTCTAGGTTTGCTTTCTATAAAGGAGTAAGAGAAAAGTGGTGAAAACCTTATTCCTCCCGGTCCTTCTTTGTATCTGGGATTCTTGATGCTCTTTTTCTTTATGTAAGAATGATACTGGGTACTCTAGCTCTTTTAGATTTACTTTCTACTATGGAGTGAGAGGAAAATGTTGGAAACCTTATTCCTCCTAATCCTTCTTTGTATCTTAGATTCTTGATGCTTATTTTCTTCATAGATGGAAGATACTAGGTACTCTAGTCTCTTCAGGTTTGCTTTCTATTAAGGAGTGAGAGGAAAGTGGTAGAAACTATAAATGTTAATAAGCATATGGTGTATTCATGTGGGTATTATATCTATCATTTAAAATATGCATTACTAAAATATCTCATATATTATAGAACGCAGCGGAAGTGCCAAAAATCTAATTTTCTAATAATAAACACAATAAGTTTAATATGTATCTCATAAATGTAAATTTCAAAGGGATTGAGAATTTATTACCTTAGTAAGCCTTTAGTCTTTTGTCGAACAGGAGAACTGCGATGAAGTAATCTGTTCACAATTCTAGTTTCCCAACACAGTGGGCTTGGGAAGCCTAGAATGACAGCCCTTTTTTTTAGATAGAATTTAACTTTTAAATCCTATGTTTAACCCTTAAACAAAAGTGCTTAACCCTTAAGCATTTGGACTACTACAAGCTATATTGAATTTGTTCTAGTTTAACTCTTTAAACAACAAAATACATATATGTAGACCTTGCAGTATTTTTGGCCATCAAGAAGAAGAAAATTAATGATATGATGAAGAGAAGTATTTTGCTTGCTTTCAACACTTGAACAAGAGCTCTTCACATCACTATCTCACAATGGTCGTGCCTTACCAAAAATGAGCAACTCTTCTCATTTTTATTTGTTTCATTTGCATTTCCTCTAATTATCTAGCATAGGCCCCACATGGTATGGCATTTCTTGCAAAAATATTTGTTTACAATAAACAAATGTATTGCAAAATATGTAGATTGAATGTGGCCTAATGTATGAGCAAAAGAGAAAACAATTTCCTCTTGCTTGCATTACACATAATAATCTCATCATTCATTTGATAATTTGCAGTTGATTTTGATATGGTTACATTAAACAAAAAAAATGCTTAACAATGCATAAGCAATGGCCGAATATCACAAGGGAAAGAAGAAACAGTTTCATTTCTTGCATATCACATATTAGTCCCACTTGTAAGAATTGGCCATGTATACATGTTTCCTTTATTTATTTTAATCATATTAAAATAAATAAAACACATGCACAAGTGTAATAAATAATAATTGTTTGACTTTCATTAAATAATAATATCATATATTATTATTATTTTATTCAATAAATAATTTAATGAATAAAATAATGATCTTGTTTATACAACAAGTAAGGTCATTTTGATAATTTCTAAATCAAACAATAATAGGCCTATATTGCGCAATGTGTCAACATCCTATTGGCCAACAACTATTATTCACTAATTGATGTATTTAACTCTTAAGTCTGACAGGTGTATGACCCGAGGAAAACTAAAGCAAATGTCCGATTTGTTAGAATTTACTATATTGAACTATTCAATCCGGTACTCTGCCCTAGTGCATAATGAGTACACTTTATATTGCGGTACTCCCTAGGTCTACGCTCGATTTGTCAAATGAAACTATTACAAATCAGTGCTCTAGACCATACAAGTTGAGATCATCACGCATACGTATAATCCTTTTGTCATCCATATCCTAGAGAAGTGAGGATATAGATCATCACTATCAAATCCCCACGTGCTCATCTATGAACTTATCTCCAGACACTTATCTCGATAAATAATACAAGCAAACATCTTTGCGATAAACTCATTTCTCAAGTTTGTTGCTTATGGTCATAAGTCTTTCTAAGATACAGTCTCAGAGCATGTAGATATACAACTCACCTAGGTGAGCTAACAAATTCTATATCTGCACACACTGGACTCTATAAGTATCAGACCATACCAAATGACATATAGCGGTCAGACTATGAAAAGTCTCTAACATATATAGCACCAAAGTATGGTAGATCACCTGCAAGTCCACTATGGCGTACAGGTCAAAGAATCACGTACACTACTCAACTCGAGAAGACCTACCATTAGAGTCCTCCATAAGCCTGTTCAGTATTCAGTCCTTACTGAATACCTGTATACTATACAAACTTTTGATAAGCCCATGGTCAGTTAAGAACAACCATCTAAACCATCTAGGTATAATATAAAATGGTCTATTAGAAATGGTTCTACTGACAGACTGGCATCAATGAATAAGACCAAGAACATATAATTTGAAAATAGACTTGCATAACACCATTTCTTAGCACCTATTGCAACTTTTTGCAACTATATAATTACTGATGTACTCTTAGGTCTATATCCCGTTACAGATAAGGTCCTAACTCTTAGATTTTGCTGACTCTTATAACCTACTAACTCTTAGTAGTGTTAACTGTTAGCAATTATAATTCTTAGCATTGCTAACCTTTAGCGCTGGTCTAAACTCCTTTAGGACAGATTTGAGCTCCTTCAAATCATACAATGTTTGTAGTGTAACATGCATTGTACCATTTAATTACTGAAATTAGTGATTTAATAAAAATAAAGTACTGCATAAATATTATAAAATAAATATTCATACATCAATGGGATGATACGTAAATACAAATCCTAACAGAAACCTCATTCCTCCTAGTCATTCTTAATACTTATTTTCCTCGCAGAGGGAAGATACTAAGTACCCTAGCCCTCAAGGTTATTTTTCTTGCAGAAGAAAGATACCAAATACCCCAATTCCCTTTGGTTATTTTCCTTATAGAGGGAGGATACTAAGTACCCTAATCACTTTGGGTTGATTTCCTCACAAGGGAAAGAAACCAAGTACTACAGTTACCCTGGGATATTTTCCTCACGAAGGGAAGATATTAAGTACCCCATTCCCTCTGGGTTATAATTGTTTCCTCGTAGAGAAAAGATACTAGGTACTCTAGTCTCTCCAGGTTATATCATGTAAGGTGCAGGAGGAAGGTACTTGGTACTTCGATCCCCTCATATGAACATCCTTGTCTATAAATTTTGAATGAAAGTTTTCATTGCCAATATAGCTTCTGTTCCATACACTAGTGCATAGGGTGAGTTTCTGGTGGATCTGCTCTTGGTTGTTCTATATGCCTATAGCACTCCTTGTAGTTCTTCTAGCCATCTTTCCTTTTTTCGTTCAAGTTGCTTCTTTAGAGAAGCGAAGATCATCTTGTTTATGATTTCTACCTGATCGTTTCCTTATAGGTAACTCCTAAAGGAAAACGTTTGCTCAATTTTTTACGTTTTACAAAATGCTGTTACTGTACCACTGATGAACTGCCTCACATTGTTTAATATCAATACTTAAGGCATCCTAAATCTTGTTATAATGTTGGCCTAAAGGAATTTCTTTATTTCTAAGCCTGTGATATTGCTATACGCTTTTGCCTCCACCCATTTGGGGAAGTAATTAATCACTAACAACAAAAATCTTTTGCCTCCTGTGATTATAGGTAATGGTCCGCGATGTCCATCCCCTATTGGATGAATGGCTAGAGGTTGGAAACTGTATGAAGGTTATAAAAATGGATATGTATGAGTAAAGTGTGTTTTGGGCACTTTTCAAATTTCTTCACAAAATCCAAGGCATCATTATTAAGTGTAGGCCATTAGTACCCTTGCCTCAGAATCTTGTGTGCTAGTGTTCATCTATTAGAGTGATTACTGGAGGTTCCTTCATGGACCTATTCTAGTATCTTCTACCCTTTCTCTCTGGGCACACACTTGAGGTACACTTCTAAAAGTGATATCCTATAAAGTGCTTTCTTATAAGGGAAAACCTTCTTGCTTTACTCTTGAGCTTATGAATTTGTTTTTTTTTTTTTTTTTTTGTCTTCTGATAGCTTTCCATCTTTCAGATTTTTAAGTAAGAAGTCATCTAATTTTGAGAATGGTTTGTTTATATTCATTTGTCTTTTAAGAATGCCATTTTTCCTCCGTTATGGTTTTTTCTCTGACTAGGAGTGGAACTAGACTGGACGTTGTTGAGTTGGCAGCTTCTTTAGCCAATCAATCAACCTCTGCATTCTGATTGCATGGTATTTGGTTGATTCATACCTCATCCATTATCTGGGCTATTTTCTACGCCTCTTAGAGATAATTTTTTATCAGCTCTTCCTTCGTTGTATAGTCACCATTCTAATGGAAGGTGACAAGTGTTGAATTAGTGTATATTTGTAGCTTCTTTACCATCCATTAATAGGCTAAAGTCAACCCTTCAATCAAGGCTTCATACTTTGCCTCATTATTGGATGTCCCTAGTAGTAATTTTATTGCGTGTTTTAAGACAAGACCATTTGGACACTTGATTCTGATTCCTACACCTGTCCATTTTTTGTTAGAGGAACCGTCTATGTGTATTTTCCATGGTTTTGTGTTCTCATTTGATTCTTTAGCAAGTGTTTCATCCTCTACTTTTGATTTACATTCCAAAAGGAAGTCTGCCAATGTTTGCTCTTTGATGGCGTTTTTGAGCTTGTAATCTATAAACAAATAGATAAGGCCTAGAGCCATCTTTGTTAACTCTGTCTGGTGTCACTAGTATCCTTTTCAGTGGATCGGAGGTAAATATGATGATCGAATGAGCTTTAAAGTAGTATTTGAGTTTGTTCTTGGCTTAAACTAGTGCAAGCACTAGTTTCTCATCTATCGTATATCTAGTTTCTAGATTTATCGATATCTTGTTGGTGTAGAGTATCAGATGTTATTGTTTCCTTTTTTCTTGAAATAGAACTGCATTTACTGCTACTTTGGATACCGTCAAATACAAGAACAATGTTTCATGTGGTACTAGTAAAGATAGAATTTAAGGCTTTGTTAGGTACTCTTTCAGTTTCTGTAATGCATTTGTTTACTGGTCCCTATAAGTGTCCATCTCTCTTCTTTATTATCTAGAAGAAAGGTCAACACCAATCAGACATTCTAAAGATAAATTGACTAAAGGCAACTATCCTTCATGTCAAAATCTAAACTTCTTTGGGTATTTGTGGGATCGTCATTTTTTTGATTTCCTTAACTTATGCTGGATTAGATTCTATTCCCCTAGTTCCTATAACATAGCCTAAGAATGATCCAGACGATATCTCAAATGAGCATTTAGTAAGATTCGAGCGCAGTTGATACCTCTGGAAGACCTCGAATACTTCCTTCAGGTTAAGGACGTAGTTGGAAGCTTATTTGCTTAGGACCACAGTTTTGTCTATCTAAGCCTTCACTATTCTACCCATAAGCTTCCTAAATACCCTAGTCACCAAGTGGTGGAAGATGACTCTAGCATTCTTCAAACCAAATGGCATTACTTTATAGCAGTAGATCCCTATCTCAGTTTTGAAGCTAGTATTCTCTTCATCCATTGGATCTATTTTGATCGAGTTGTAACCACTATAAAGCATCTTGGAATGACAACCTCTCATATCTTATAGTAGCATCTACCATCTGGTCAATATTGGAAATGGAAAATGAATCATTGGGAGTGGCTTTGTTCAAGTTTGTGTAGTTTATATAGACTCTCAATTTTTCATTCTTCTTATGTACCACCACGACATTTGCTAACCAGTCTGGGTAGTTGATAAAGACTTATATAAACTATTATTTCTATCATCTTGAACTTAGAGTTTGCTCTAAATCAATAGTATATGGCTACTTATTTGAGGTTTTTGATCATATATAGGTTTACAAACCAAGGTATGAAGATTTAAAGAACTTGGGCATGAAACGGACAAAAAACAGAAAAGTCTGCAACACAGGGCCAACGTCATGGCTCCTGAAGCAGAAAAGCCAGTGTTATGGTGCCCACCACTCTGTGTGCAATGCATAACCAATCACTATAACCTGACCTTTTCCAGGTCTTAGCACCACGGTGCCCAATCCGTAATTTTGCGGTGTCCATGCGATAATAGACACATCATAATAATAAGATATCAAAGTAAAGAATTATAGATTAAAGATCAAGACTTGCACATCACTCAAGAGAAAGAGAAGTAATCCAAAGCGTGTTCTTGTTTAGTTTCTTATCATTCTCTTACCATTATGATCTTGTTCATGATGTCTTTAGTTACTTACATTGATACTCTTAGATTTATGATAAAATAAAATCTTTTGATCTAGAGTGAGGCTTTTAAACCTAATATGTAGTTGAATTTTATTAACTCTCTTAGTTTATGAACTTAGTAAATTAAATTGATTCATTCTATCTTAAGTTTAATGATTTCATTATATCTAGCCAATCTATTGATTGATTAAGGAATCATAATGAACTTGAAAAAGGCATTTATATGTTTATCCTAGGATAGTTTGATACATAATTATAGGTTGATAGCTATGGGTTTTATGTGGGATAGATATATATCTAGATGACATATATGGCACGATTAGACTTGTTCTTGATTAATTGTATTCTATTTAGATTACCATAGACATATAGGTAATTGTTATGGTGTAATATAGTTATTTGACCATCGACAAATGCTTATAATGAGATTAAAGTCTAACCAATAATTTGCTATTGATCGATTAACTAAAAGATTAATAAGTTTAATAAAATATTAGAGGATAAGTCAAAACCCTAGATTCCTTTTAATTGGTGAACTTAACCCTTGCTTTCTTTTTAATTAAGATTCAGTTTTATTTAGTAGAATTAGATTAATTAAATAAAATTTATCTTTGGATTTACCTATATAAAAGTTAAGTATGATTCATTGTAAAAATGATAGTTGAACTTCATTCCTATATTACTTAATACGATAGCATGCATCTGCGCTTAGTTATAATTGTACACAATCAGTAATGGACCTCTTTGATAAACCTTACTTCGAGGAGTCTGTATACTTTCTCACTAATTATTCTATTTTTTTCTACTACAAATCTTCTCTGCTTCTATTTTATAGGTTGAAAGTCTTTCTGGATATTGAGTTTATAGGTTATGACTTATAGATTGATTCTAGACATGTCTTTATGTGACCATGCAAAGACATCATGGCTCTATTGTAGAAGTTTAATAATGACCTCTTTCTCGTGTTTGCTCTACATAGTTTCAACCTTTACTTTCTTGTTTAGCTATAAAGGGTCAAGTACTACCTCTTCTGTTTCTTCTATATGGGGAGGGATGTATTCTTTTGTCTTTTCTTCCTCCTGAGGTAGTGTTTTTGGCTAGAAATCTTATAGTTGTTATTGCTTCTTTGGATTCCTCAATTGCTGGAGTAGGGTATCTGTGTTTTTCACTAGTTCCTCTCTTCTATCTATGAGATGCTCCTCTCCCATGATGGAGTTCTTGTTGATCTCTTTATGGAGTTTCAATAAGTTAGTGTGTATTACCTTGCTCTACCTTACTTTTTTTTTTATATTAACTGATCATCTTCTATCCGTATATATATATTTTACCACTTGGTGGAGGGTGAAAGGTACTATCTACATATAGTGAATCTAGAATCTTTTTGCCATAACATTGTATACTGATGGGGCATTTACTATCAAGTAGTCAATGTCCAACACTTTTTTCACTACTATTATAGGCAAGGTTATGAATCATTTGACCTACACTCTAAATCCTCTAAATGCTATTAACTCACTGGCATCCGCAGATGTTTTATTCTGCTAGTTCTATTCTCTTAAATGTATCCCAAAATAGGATATTTGCACTACTTCCCCCATCTACAACACCATTTGAATCACGTTCCAATCTATATTTATAGTGATAAACTAAAGGTCTAAGTGTAGTAGAATGATGTCTATTAAATCTTGTCTAAAAAAATGTGATCTCTCTCGGGTCTTATTCTATCTTTATTACTGTGGGCATTGTGGTATCTCTCACACCTATATTCTGTATCTTAAAAGCATTCCAGAATAATGACCTCATTCGTCCCTTCTTTCTCTTTCTGGATGTCTCTTGTGTAACACGTTTATTATGTTTTAGTTCAGCACTGTTTAGGCAACTATGTCCTTTACTTTCATTGCCATCCATTTGAAAGCTATTATTTCTTTCGGAGGCTCTGTATATGCCTTTTCTGGTTCTATCTTCAATCAAAACTCTTCAAGGAACCTATTCCTCATTAAGACATTAATCTATCTCCTTAGCGATAGGCACGTGGACAGCTCATGCCTCTTCTCCTCGTGGAATGGGCATGTCTTGTTGGGATCCCTTATATGATTTGGAATCTCCATCAGTTTTGGCTTTTTAAATATTTTATGGTCTTTGCATTTTAACTATATTTTCTCTGTTGGCATGTTGATTGCGAGAAGGGCTCAAAAATCCAGGGACTTTTATTGTATAAGTACCTTTCAGTGTTGAAAGGTCTCTTTCTGTTCCCTTCGTTATGAGATAGATGATCCTCTATTCTGGTGGTTATCACTAAAGTTTCCTTCATCATCGAGGCTGAATCCTCTTCCTGGTTGATTTACTACAATGATTTTTGGTTTAATAGTTTGAAAGATATAAAACAATTTCTAAACTAAGTGATAGCAGTAGGCAGTGGTCGACTTTTTTGCTTTCCTATATACTTGTGCTGCTATCTCTAAAACATAGCTTTTTATTTCACTCAGCTCCTTGTTGAATCTATTTGATAGTTTCGTTCTCTACTTATTTTATAAGGAACAAGTCGGATGTAGTCTTTTTTTTCTTCTTGTTTTGAATGTATTGTGTTACGAAGGCCGGATTTGAGTTCTTCGAATGAAGAGATAGAATTCTCTTTCATTCTCTAAAACCAATTTTGGACCTCTCCTTTGAGGCTAGAGGGGAAAATTATTCACTTTAGGGCCTCGACATCGCTACATATAATCATCTTCGTGTTGTAGTGGAAGATGTTTTCCTTGAGGTCCTCAAACCCGTCATAGGGAGTGAAATTCGATCTTGGTCTCACTGGCTTCCTTATCTTTCCAGTAAAATGATCCTGATTAGCATTTCTTACACACAAAAAAAAAAGCGTATCCTTTGGCCCTTTGGTTTTAGGACCATCCTAGACAGTTCCCCTATCTTTTTTAGGATAGAGGCTTTTAGTTCTTCCTTCTTGTTAAAGTTAGTATTGCCTCTGCGGGCCCTTCAGGTAGGTCTATGGTCTCATTCCTTTTAAAATTGTCTGACAATTGTTGTAAGTTCCATATCTGCTTATATCGCAGTGGAAGCTCTTTATAGTCCTTTGGGAAGCCTCTTCTAACCTCCAAGGCCTTTAAGTGACTACATAATTTTTTCTTCTTGTTTCGAATGTATTGTGTTACGAAGGCCGGATTTGAGTTCTTCGAATGGAGAGATAGAATTCTTTTTCATTCTCTGAAACCAATTTTGGACCTCTTCTTTTAGGCTAGAGGGGAAAATTATGCACTTTAGGGCCTCGACATCGTTACATATAATCATCTTCGCGTTATAATGGAAGATATTTTTCTTGAGGTCCTCAAACCCGTCATAGGGAGTTAAATTTGATAGTGACAACTCTCTTGGTCTCACTGGCTTCCTTATCTTTCTAGCAAAATGATCCTGATTAGCCTTTCTTACCAAAAAATAAAAAAGTGTATCCTTTGGCCCTTTGGTTTTAAGACCATCTTGTACAGTTCTCCTATCTCTTTTAGGATAGAGGTTTTTAGTTCTTCCTTCTTGATAGAGTTGGTATTGCCTCTACGGGCCCTTCAGGTAGGTCTATGGTCTCATTCCTTTTAAAATTGTCTGACAGTTGTTGTAAGTTCCTTATCTGCGTATATTGTAGTGGAAGCTCCTTATAGTCCTTTGGGAAGCCTTTTCTAACCTCTAAGGCCTCTAAGCGACTACAGAGTTCTTGATTCTCATTTCGAGATTCTTTCAACTCTTTGAAGATTTCTACTAGGATCCCTAGCATGTTTATGGGAACGTTATCTCTGTTGAGAGGAGCAAAGGCTTCTTTACTAGTTTTAGTTTTGGTTAATCTTTGGTTGTTACTAGTCATGATAGCCTCTAGAAAGTTTGGCTTTTTGTTCTGAATGTTTTCACACAAATAGCATCACTGAAAGCTCTAAATTTAAAACTCTCCAAAAATTACCTCTTAGTCCTCACTGATTGTCTTGAGTTACTAAAGAAGAGCACTGTCCTCACGTAGAAAAAGGCACTTCGATGCTCAAGTCAATGTATAATCAACACAAGCATGTGGAAGTGTTTTGTTTGCAAGAGGATATTAAATGCTCTATTGATGTCTCAATGTCAGTAGTTGTAATACTTTGATATTGAATGATTCATAAATGAATTATGCATGCCTTTTATAGTACAACATGGTAGAGTTTAATTTATATGCAATATAATCATGTTTATGATAAGATGATGATCCTCATCATCTTATCGTTATACAGTCATGTGATATAACGTAAATCATATAATAGATAAAAGCATATGTTAGAATTCATGTATAATTAGAATTAAAGTTAAAGGTAAATGAAGAAGTATACTCGTACTCTTTTATTTCTTTTGGGCAATTCGGCTTTTTTATCTTTTTATAAGTGTAATATGGTCTTTTTATCTCTCTTGAGCTTTTACAAAACGATTCAGTCCAACTCTTGATTTCACTTCTTTTTTTTTTTAGTCTACGGGTTTTGTCTTATTTTATTTCGAGCTCATTCTTATTTTAAAGAATTATGGGCTTTGCTTCTAAGTACAATAAGCTGTTGTGATTTATTAATAATAGGCCCAATAGTTACCATGAAATAGTTATATGGTATTTTTTTTATATACATGTAAAATCTTTTTTATTGCATTTTTAAATTTTGTAAAATATAATACAATAATTTAGATGTATATAAAAAATTGGAACATATAACAAAAAAAAATTAGAACAACTATAAGCATTTATAATTTTTTTTGCTGAAAATTATCACATACTGAAAGAAAAATTGGAAAGGTCGTTCAAAATATATATGTAAGTTTTATGTCCAAGAAGATTATAAAATTTTAATTTTTTTTTTAAATTTTGAATATATTTACTTAAATTTTTTATGTGTTGAGTCATTGATTCAATGTAATAATAAAAAGAATTAATAAGCAGAAACTATTTTTTAAGATTATATTAAATCAACGGCTCAAAATTTATTTTTATATTTTAAGTTAATATATTTTTACCTTTTTTGTTATACTTGTGGAGGATATTTTGAAACATCAATGTGAGATATAAAAATGGACATTAGTGAAAAGAAAAGTTAAACAAAAGCAGCAAGAATAATGTAGATGAATGATGCAACTTAAATGTGTTGGAATAATAAATAAATATTGCTTGTAAAACTAAAGATGCTGAGTGGTGATGGTGTAATTTTGTGACAATCACATTTTCTAATTAATATCGAAATTTTGATTTTTTTTTCTTTTTTTGAATTATAAGCATTATATGTATTATATCTACTATTATAATAATTAAGCTCTATTATAATTAAGATAAGACTTTACTTTTATATTAATACATGCTCAGTTTTCAATCAATCGAAACAAAATTTTATTTTCATATTGATACAGTCTCAAATATTGACTTCATCACAAAAAAAAAAGCAACCCCATTATATAAAAAGAGATTATTATATTGCCCTAGCGACAGGCTTGTATCCCTGACATCTAAGTTGGAAAAGTGCGCTTACGGAAAGTGCTTAACATTAGATAAGTACTAAGTGTATCGATATTTCAAATTTAAATACTACTAATAGGTATTAATATAATTATTATATTAATTATAATAAATATTTTATATTTTATTTTTATTCACCTAACATTATTGTTAATCACCATTTAGTAATTTTATATACAAAATATAGATGAATATACATTATAGTAATATCGCCTTTTTTAATTATTATTATTACTTTTGCTTTATGTGGAATAATAAGATTTCTCTATTTTATGAGTATAATTCCCCTTCTTTTTTATATTTTGAATGTGAAGTATTTTTTTATAAATAAATTATTAAAAATTTTACTCGTAAAAATTCTCTTAAAAGAAAGCTATATTATGTATCAATCGATATCCAAGCAATTATCGCTCCTTTGAAACATTTTCTGTTATCAATGCCAATAGTTTTTTGGCATGCCCTAACAAACCCAAAATAGCATGTGCTTTTTACAAAACATTTCACCATTTATAAGGTAGAATTAACACTAAAATTATGAACGTAATGATTATATAACACTAATCACTAAGGTTACATTAAGTGTCATATTATTAAAATTTTAAACTTTATAACTAATATTATAAGCTTAAATCATTATTTTTGTTTTAAATATCCTTTTAAAAAAATGTTACATTAAATATAAATCAAACTTTCCTTGATCAATATGAGTGGGGTTGAACCTCAAATCAACTTAAGAGATTTTACCACTTGAATTAAGTGATAATCGTAAAATTTTAAATGCTTACATATTATATTGTAAGGATATTTTTGCTTTTTGAATTTGGCTCATTACTTAAATTTGTCCCTCTTATTTTAAAATATTTAAATTTGTCCTAATCCGTTACGTCATTGTTATTTAAGTTGATGATTAAAAGGCAAAATTGTAACTCAATAAGAAGAGAAAATAAATATGGACCACGTGTCAAATAATTATTAGTTATTAACTAAATAAATAAAAAAATAGCCTCTACCACCGTCGTCAGTCGCTCTTTTCAATTGTCGTTGGCCTTCAGTCTCTGATAATAAAAATAATCAAAATTTATATTATCAAATTCTATTTTCTTCATCAATATAATAGTGGGTCATTTTTTACCAAAAACAATTAAAAGATAACTAAAAATAAAGGAGAGGTGGCGGCGACCAATGTCACAATACCGTCAAACAATGGGTGGTGATTTGCACCGCCGCCATCGTTAAAAAGTTCGGACGTCGATTTGTCCATTAGTGGGGTGGTACAAGTGACTACCCCATTGGCCTTCAGTCTCTGATAATAAAAATAAATTTTGTTCTATTACAGTAATGAACAAATTAAGTAAATATTAATCACAATAATACTAAGATTAAGAATAATCAACTCTCAAGCTTTTAGAATGGTTTAAGCTAGTATGCTACCAGAAATAGACCCGTTGACAATTCTAGGACTCAACAGGGTGGGCTTGAGTCGTTAGAATAGCAGCCTTAATTTTTTAACACTGATTTAACTCTTAAACCTCGAGAATAACTCTTAATCTCTATAGTCTAACACTTAAACTATTTTAAGTAATGAACTTTAGTTATGTTTTATTCAACAATTGAATTACAAAACCAAAATCCTAGCTTTCATGATGACTTAATTTTTGGAGAAGAAGATGAATAGTTCTCAAGTTTTCATTTTGTAGTTTTAACACTTAAAACATAAAATGAAAACTTTACCTTTCTCTCCACCCATGAATGGTCAGCCACTAAATGTAAAAACTAATCTCGTTTTTTTTGTTTCATTTCACATATATAATAAATTAAATAATTTAACCTTGGTTAAGCTTAACCTAACTTAAATTAATATTTAACCTTAGTTAGGTTAGCTATTCTTATCCACCAAGTACATTAAATTATTATTATATTCAATTAACTTAACTCAAGTTAATATTTAACTAAAGTTAGGTTAACTTACTTTCCAACAGTTAAGTAATTAAATAATTAATTAACCTAACCTTAGTTAACATTTAACCTAGGTTCGGTTAAACATTATTTAATTATTAAATTATTAAATATCCTTTTAACCTAACTATATGATTAACTCTTAACCACACTTAAGTTAAATATTTATTTAACATTTAAATAAATAAATATTTTGATTATTTAACTATTAAATAATCAAATATGTGAAATTACCCTTAAGCCCTCACTTGGTTACCAAGTTAACCCACAGTGGATCCCACCTAACCACACACTTAACCAAAAGCTCACTATGTATCATGTGTTATTATTTAATTAATCAATAATAATTATTAACTAATTAATATATTTAACACTTAAGTATTGACACGTGCGCATCCTGAGAGTTCATAAAACAAATACTTAGTTTTGCTAGAATTTACTAGATTGAACTATTCAACCCAATACGCCGTCCAATTTCACAATGAGTACACTTCATATTACGATACTCCCTAGGTCTATGCCCAATTCATCAAATGAAACTATTCCATAAGTTCGTGATTGATGCCTCATGCACATGTCACAGATATTATAAATCAGTGCATTAGACTATACAAGTTGAGGCTATAGTTCATACGTATAGTCCTTCTGTCAATTATATCCTAAATGTGCAAGGACATAGATCAGCACTGTCAAATCCCCATAAGCACATTCATGAACTTATCTCTGAAATTGTATTTTTGTAAAATAATATCCGCAAACTCCTTTATGATATTGTTTAACCATACGAAAAACTCTTTTTCGAGGTTTGTGCGTTTGGCTAATAGACATTCTAAAACATAATTCTTAGAGCATCAGGCTATACAACTCACTTATATAAGCATCGGACCATACCCAGTGATCCTTGTGGTCAGACCATGAAAGGTCTCTAACATGCGTAGAACCAAAGCATAGTGGATCACTCACAATCCTACCATGAAGCTCAGGTCAAAGGACCACGAATACTACTCAACTTGAGAAAACCCTCCATTGGCGGCTTTATGGGATGATTATTAAGAGTTCTTGTTAGTTTGTTCAGTATCCAATCCTGACTGAATACTCGCATGCCTATATGAGCTCCAAGCTTATAGTCAACTAAGAACAACCATCTGTATCCTACAGATATAGACACACATTGATCCATATAAAGGGGATTCATCGACAGACCTGCATCGATGAAAATAGATCAGGAACATAGTGTTTGATAACATACTTGCATAATAACATTTCTTAGCACCTATTACAACTCTTTGCAACTACGTCATTACTAGTATACCCTCAGGTTATTGTCCTATTACAAATAAGGCTCTAACTCCGTAGAATTCACTGACTATTATAACCTATTAACCCCTTAGCATTTTTTAGAGTGATGCTAACTCTTAGCGCTGATCTAAACTTTGTTAGACCAAATTTGAACTCTTTCAGATCATACAACTACAATGTTACAAGCAATGTACTATATGTGTTTTAATATTAATGATTTTATTCATAACATTTATTGTATAAATATTAAATAATTAATATTCATATAATATTAGAATGGCACATAAGCACCAGCTCTAACAAAGTATAAGCAACATGAACTCAATCAACAAACATGTTGAAACCCTACTACAATTACCTATCAGAGATAGTCTCATTTTTTTATATCTTTTTTTTAATATTTTTCTTATTTGCAGTAGGTGCAAGCAACATGATCCATTTCTTAATTGATGTGTTTTCTCAAAATATGTATTTTTATATTTGTTATACACTTGGGTGGATGTGTTTTCTCCAAATATGTTTGTTATATTATAGTTTAACCAAAATTTTGGTAGCATTTCCTCTATGCTTTAGACATTGCCCAAACTTGCAATAAAAGCATTTTTGTAATACACTGCAACATAAATCAACATTAGAAAATTACATCACAAATAACTAATACATAAATGTTAGTACACTGTTGCATCTCATTACACCACAAATCAATAGTCATTTTCTCTCTAAAAAAATGATTTGATCTTAGTCCAAAAGTCCAAACTACGATCTAACATTAAAAATTCTATAAATTTACAAGTGAACACCTAACAATCACCATTCTCTTCCCTTTGTTAAGGCACTCCTTCCTTTAATCACATAATGTTGTAAGGTGATAAATCTTGAGCCGTGTCACTTTGAGAGTAAACAATTGGGTATAATGGAGATATAACGACGTCATCTTGCACATGACCACTATATGTCCATCAATAACTTTGTCAACATAGCCTCTAATGCTAGAGTGGTATACAGTAACTTGTCGCCGTATGAAATCTACCACAACTGCAACTTAGTACTCCTCTCGATAATTGACCAGAATATACACCTGAAATTATAGATAAATATTCATGAATTAAAATTATAAAATGGCTCGACATAAAAATGCGAATGTGTGTAAAAATATACATACCTTATCAATATCGACCCAAGCTTTATAACAATACAAGTGTTCTTGTCTCTCCTACCCCCTTTGCATACTGTAGAGCTTTATGGTTCCAATTGATCGATGACAAGTCCTGGCGGTGCTCAATATAGATTCTCCAAAATGACTCTTAAAGATAACCCAATCCATTAACATGTATTATGTAAACCAAGATACATTAAGCATGTCGTTTAATGGAGGTAATTAGAAAAAACTAACAAAAGAAGAGTTTATTGTTGTATTGGGGTAACATTTAAGGGTATTTAAAATGTCAGAGGCGAATAAATCTTAAATACTCATTGATGTGTTGTCATATATAAGAACACAAAAGGTAAATTATTACTGTTCAACTATAAAAATGAGTATTTAATTTTCTTTTAATTAAAAATACTTACAACTTCTTCCAACCAGTATTGTTTGACTGCCTGAAAGCATGAGCAATGAGCATTAACACTTGGAAAATCCATATATCTGCTACCCTTATCAATCCACTGCACCTCACATGTAGTATCGAATCAACTAGGTGCATAGGATCTATATCAATTGTATGCTCATATACTTGCTCGACCTCTAGTCTTGACCTCTTCGATATCTTGCAATTAGGATTTATAAATAGCGTATACATCACCCCTTTTGGTTTTTATTGCCATCCAAACATGCTTGCTCTCTTAGTCCTAACCGGTACTAATACTTGGAAAATCCATATATCTGCTACCCTTATCAATCCACTACACCTCACATGTAGTATCGAATCAACTAGGTGCATAGGATCTATATCAATTGTATGCTCATATACTTGCTCGACCTCTAGTCTTGACCTCTTCGATATCTTGCAATTAGGATTTATAAATAGCGTATACATCACCCCTTTTGGTTTTTATTGCCATCCAAACATGCTTGCTCTCTTAGTCCCAACCGGTACCACCTAAACACTTCACCTTACTGACAAGCCTGCTTAACCTCTTACGAATGGTCAATCTCCATCTAGCTATTATGAGAATTAACATCTTCTTGATAATCAATCGAGGGAACCTGGAAAACACATATCAAATTTTAAGAAAATCAATAGCCACAATCAAAATATGAATTAAAAAATCATAGATAATTTACCTAACCATCGAATGCGCCCATGCATAAAAAAGAATCTTGTAATAATTATTTGATCATTCTAATCTCCTACATGATCTCTTGGTTATCCATTTTCTACAGACAACCAGTACCACCTAAACACGTCACCTTACTGACAAGCCTACTCAACCTCTAGATAATGGTCAATCTCCATCTAGCTATTAGGAGAATTAACATCTTCTTGATAATCAGTCGAGGGAACCTGGACAACACATATCAAATTTTAAGAAAATTAATAGTCACAATCAAAATATGAATTAAAAAATCATAGATTATTTACCTGACCATCGAACGCGCCCATGCATAAAAAAGAATCTTGTAATAATTATTTGATCATTCTAATCTCCTACATGATCTCTTGCTTATCCATTTTCTACTACTAAAGCAAGTCAGTATATGCCTCTCGTATCTCCCTCCTCATCTTGCCAACCTCGCCATATAATGCATCAATTCATTTTCGGTAGTAATCATTAGGATATCAGCACAGTCGTGTGTTGTTCAAATTGGGCCTAATAAATTTTATAAATAAATAAATTAGGCAAACTGATTTAGATAATATTAATAGGGGTATATTATATCAAATAATACACTTGATCTCCAACTGAATCAACCTTTTCATTACGGTCGCTAGGAACCGTTGTAGGGTCATTTAGATATATGGGTGGTATCATGTGTTGTTGAACTTAGGCATAATAAATTTAAGAAACTATACATTAAGCAAGCATGAAATTTAATGTATGTAATTAAATCTAGATATTTTAAACAGAAAAATATACATCTCAATGTGCCTCAGGTTCATCATGATGAACAATATCTGCATCCCCCTTCTCATCTTCCTGATCAAGGTATCCATCATAATTACCAACTGTCCCCCAGAATTGCATCAATGCATGGATAAAATCTGCTCTCATCTCATGTTTATGCAGAGACAATTATGGAATCACATCCAACATCTACAAACAAGTTTCCAGGTGAATTAACAATTGAAACCTTAGACAATTATTGTTGGTATTTTATTATGTTTATAAAACTTTACAATGTTCACATTGAAAATATTTTCATGCATATTATTTTGCATTACATTATTGCAAGACCTCCACTTCAATATCGAGAGACCTTGAGTCAAGTTTCTTGCGCATATAATAACCCAGATAATGAGATCGCCTTATAAGTCCATAATTATAATGAAAATTGTCATAGCATAAAGTCAACAATAATATATAAAAATTTAAGATTAAAAAAAAATTATGTACCTGAAAAACATAAGGAAAACCTTAAAAAAAAAAAAATTTCTCTTTATGTTTCGGATCTTTGGCCTTCAATATTCTGAATCTCTGTCTTATTCTTCAATGCCCTTTTAAGAGAATTGCGGAATGACTCCTATGATATATTATCCGACTGATATTTATTAAATTTTTTTAAATTATCCACTATTTAAAGTAAAAGGTGATCTAGATTACTTCTATCTCTCCACCCCAATAACACAATGTGGATCAAATACATCAATGACAATTTAACTGCATCTTTATCATCTATCTGATTGAATTTATATTCTCTAAATATCACATTAAACTGCTTCGATGAGACATTTCTTGTAGGTAGTACTTGTTGCGTAAACAATCACTTAATTTCTTCGCCAAGTGTCTCATTGTTAGATATTCTTTCATTTTTAAGCTGAATATAAGCATAAACTCCTGCTAACTAAAAGAAAAGCACTTATTGTTCACTAGATACTAAAACGCATCGTCCATATCATAAATTTTCACCTTATAGAGTAACAAATGATGAATAAAAATGGCCAAAAAATTAATGTATTGCAACTTCAAGAAACGACCCATACATGTACTTCTCTATATTTCTTTCTAACACTCAGTCAACTTTTCTTTTATAATATCAAGAGTCCATGGCTTATAATAGCATGAAATGGTAGCAAAAAAATAGTCTTTAACTACAATCTTTAATTTTTTTGAAACTGCATTGCTCTTAAAAAACATAAATTTATTAAATAATAATAATTAAATAAAATTATAATTACTACAAATTTAAAATAAATAAATAAAAATAATGTGCCATTTGTGCAATAAAACTTATCGTGTCTGGCAATTGGTAGCACGATAATCCATTCACAGATTAACAAACATAACCCATTTCATAACTAATCTAATCACAAAATCAATAATCTCATATTTTCTCCTATTTCATCAACTTGATTCACCATATATACTTCTTATATTTACAAAATATATAAAATGCAGATCATTACCTTATTTTGATTATTATTTGGGCCGTTACAATTTATCATCGCTATCCTTAGCTACCACTGTTAAGTCGCTACCGTGAGTAGAGGAAATTTGAGTTTAGGATTTGAGAGAATTTTGAGTTGAGAGAGAAATTAGATTTGAGGGTGTTTTTACCAAAATATTTTATATTTGGATAAAAAAATTATCAATAGTGAAATTAATTAAGTACCCCAAAGTTTTATTATTTGCAAAAAATTTCCTATAACAATTGAAACTTTTGTTTTAAAGCAAAGAAAATGAAAGGACAAATGTAACATAAATTGAGGTTTTGTTAATTCTCTTTTTGCACATATTTGGACATACTCTTTAGTGATTTTATATACAAAGAAGAGAAATCCAGAAGCTTTTTCTTTAAAAAATTGCCTAACAAATTCTTGGCAGGAGATCCTATTTTAATAACAAATTGCTAACTCATTATAACAAACTTGTTAACTTAACTTGTCAATTGCATAACCACCTGCTGAACTACCATCATTAACTTAATATCTCCTCACAATCTTAAGGGCGACAACAGACCTTGAGCTTGCTCCTTAGATGAGTAAACTGAGGTGTTGTAAGGGGTTTGGTAAGAAAGTCTACAGTTTCATATTTGGTTGATGCATATACATTGCCTCTCTCAAGTCACCATTGAAAAAAAAGCATTATTAATATCAATTTATTTAATAGGTCATTGGTGCATTATAGTTAAATTTAAAATCTCTCTTACTATTTAAGTCTTTCTTATAGGATTAAATGTTTCAAAATAACTAATACCAAGAGTTTGTAAGAATTCTTTTGCCACTAACCTAGCTTTACAGTTGGAGATGGAGCCATCATAATTGTTTTCTGCTCGAAACACCAGTTAATTAGCTATATAACCTTTGCTGCGATTTGGGCAAGTAATAAACTAAGGTATTCTTTTTCTATAAGAGCTACATACTCATTTGCATAAGAGTCTTCCAGTTTGTATCACTTAAAGCCTCTTAAAGAATTTAAGGTCCTACCAAAAATGAATAGGCATGAGCTTGAGCTCGCAGAGTTAGACTTCTCTCAACAAGATGCATGTATTTCTTCTCTTCAACACCATTTTCATGATGCTTGTGAGGATAAGTGAGTCTAAATTAAATGCCATTTTGAGTTAGGTAACAGTGAAAGACCTAAATTAAATGTCGATTAAACTATTTTCTAACTTGAAGTCTAAGAGAAATAAAGGCATTTAAGGCATCAGACTTAGCTTTTTAAGGAGGGAAAAGCCAACAATGTTTAGAATAATGATCTACAATACTAATATAATACTTGTAACCATCTTTAGTACAAACTGATGCAAGACTCAGAGACTAGTGTATATCAATTCTAAACAAGCTTTAGATTTAATAGCACCAGAAGGAACATAGAACTTATAAAGCCTGCCTAATTGACATGCATTACAGAAATTTAGTCTTAATTTTGTAATGTAAGAAGAAAATTGTCTACAAGATTTTGGTATAAACATTAAAATGTGAGGACATTTATGACTTAATCTCAAATTCTAAAATTAAGACCACAAGAACTAAGTGAAGAACCTGGTATAATGAAAAGAATTACTTAAAACAATCTAACTTCTTAACAATACAAGAACTTTACATGAGTCAGTGGCACTAATTTGACTCATATTTATATTATGATATGCACCGGAAGATAAGGAAGACGACTGTGAGGTAAGATAGCAAGTAAAAAACTCAAAACAAATAACTGTAGATTTGTATAATAAGTATTTGAAATAAACCTAAGAGCTATGTATATAATCCTCTCACAGTAATACTTTATTTATTATTCCCTTCCTCTTACCCTTTAACCAAACAAACATGAGAATGGAATTCTATGAGCACATTATTGTCAGTAACTAACTAAGAAACATTGATGAGATTCTTTATAATCTTATGCACATATAATTAATTTTTGTGCTAAAGAATTGCCATTTTGAGATTTTAAGTTAGAATCACCAATTGAAAATATATTTTTTTTATATAAAAAAAACACCATTACAAATAATGAGTTTATTAGTACCCAAAATTTCACTTTTAATACAAAGATTGGCAGTATCATATGTAAGATGATGTGGTGCACCTAAAACAAGATACCAGTTTAGATCAGAAGGTCCCTGCTGATACCAATCTTTATCCAATGAATCTTCTTGTGCATTGTCATGAGTAGCAACATAAGCAACTCTATTTGCTTCTTAGCCATCTAAGTCTAATTTTCTCTTAATTTTGTGTGTCATATATTCTATAGCCAGAAGATTCCCTTGGTAGATAATCCTTATTGAACTTAAAATAACATTTTAAAGCAAACCTTGTTTCTCACAAATTTAGAATTCAATCTATTAGAGTTGCCAAATTTATTATTTGCTCTTCTACCTTGATGGTCTCATCTACTAGAATTACTACCAAAACCTGCTTATTGATTCAAACCAAAGCCTCTTCCTTTGCCACCTTCCTCTTTTCCTTTATTAAAACCATTATTTCCAATATGAAAACCACCATATTCAAAGTTATTTTTACCTTTCTTTTGACTTCCATGAACATAGTTATCTTTAATATTATTATAAGTAGGATTCAGGCCATTTATATTTTGCAATTTCTAATTTTCTAAGGAAACGACATAGCATGGGCCTCTTTAAGACTAATTGATTAAATTCTACTAATTATGAGTACTACTACAAGAGTATAATCAGATTTACACCCGTGGCTAAATGCCTTAGAAAATCATCTTCTTCAATTTGACAACTTAGAGGCATTCATAATTCAATTCAATCCACTCAATCTGTCTGACTCAGTTCAAACCAATTTACATTTATCAAAATTTTATAAATTGATGGATTGGATTATGTTGAAGTGGAAGCACACAAACAAACAAAAAATTCACCCAAGTAATATAATAATGTAGAACAAGTTACTAAGAAATAAATAGAGAAAGGTGTAGAAGAAGAATACACAAAGAATTATGTGGTTCGGCAACTTGTCTACGTCCACGACGGATCAAGATCACACTCTTCTCTTATTATGAATCACAAGACAAACACAAAGTAAGCCTATTACAAGAAAAATCACAAAGATAACTCTCTCTTGCACTCTAGGAATTTTCTCTCACTAAGAACCACAAAGATTATCACTAAGATTTGTTGTTGATCACAAAGATCTCTTACTTGATCACAAAGATGTGTTTACAAGCCAATTGATAGCCTTTATATATAAGCCTTGGGACGACCTAGGTTTACCCTATACATGTGGGAGTCGTATTAGGGAGTCCTAAAATGAGTGGAAGACGAAATAAGAAAGTTTTCTTATTTCGGGATACTGTTCCCGTCTCCAGCGCTGCGGCACTGGCGCGCTTCTGCTGAGCGCTGCGGCGCTGGCCTCCTGGCGCCGTGGCACTCAGGTTCTGTTCTGGTCACCGCGGCGCCGGCGCCTGGTGCGCCCTTCTTCATTTTTCGCGTCCGTCTTCGATCCGTGTGCACCCTACACACTTGGCTTGATCCCCAAATCATATTCCGATAATTTTTAATCAATACTCTTACAAATTATATTGAAAATTTTAAAATCCACACTTAATTGGTTTAGAGATTTACTTCGACAAATTCACTAAAATCTAGTTCAATTCAAAGAAATCAATATCATAAGATTTATAAATAAAATAATTTAACAAAGTGTCATTATCTTATTTATTCCACTATATAAAATGTTTAGAAAAATATTAAGTCGCATAATTTGTATAAGACAACTAATTATTTTTGCTGAATTTAAGTTTAATTTGGTTGTTGAACTATTTTAACAGCAATTTTTTAATTTTTGTTTTAATACGATTTTATTGAACTTAAAACTTAACCCCGGCTTACCCACCAAGTCTTTGCAATATAAATTGGGTGAATCAGACTATAATAAAAAAATAAGCTTTACCCATTTCAAGCTTAAACAGCTCAATTTTTTTTACACTTTTGAATAGAATTAATATCTTTTTATTATAATTTTGGACCAGATTAGATTGAATATAGATTTATATTTTCTTTTTTAGTGTATTGTCTCAGATTGAATTTTACATTTTAATAAATTAGATTAGATTGAAAAATTACAAATCTGCTTAATGATGGATTGGATAGATTTTTAGTCAAATCTATAAAATCCAATCCAATGACACTCCTACCTGCAATAGCAAGTGCATCGATTAAGCCTTTTATTTTAAGCAAATAGTCAAACATTGAGACAAACCTTTTTAACCAATGATAATTGCCTTTGAGTTGAGTTAATTTAGCTTTGATTGAAAGCCAAATTGTTCTCTAATAGAATTGTTCTCTAAAGCTCACGACTGGTCTTACTTCTAAGGACTAAACTAATAATACTCTCATAAACCATTAAAAATAACTAGCTAAGTAATACTTAATCTTGCCAAGTCCATTGATCAAATTTTAGATTCTCCACTATTGTAACAGATTGATTTAACTTTATTATTTGTAAATATTGAACTGGACAAATCTTGATTTTAATGAGAAGATCTTTTAAACAACTGTCTCATATTATTGTAAGAACTTAACATCTCCATATGTTTAATCAACTGTAGAAGAAATTTATATATATAAAAATTTGGATTCGAGTTTAAGGAAGTTGTATTAATGGTCAAAGTACTTACATTTTCCATTTTACAGGTCTTATACTATATAACAAATTGAAACTTTTTGTTTAAAAGTAAAAGCAAATTGAAAGGAAAATGTAAGAGAAATAGACACTTTGTTAATTCTCTTTTTCACATATATTTATGTTAGATATATAATGTTATTTATGCCCTTAAAACATGTGAAATAATATTTTATTTTATTAACAAAAATTTATGCATACATATAATTGAGCATACATTGATGAGCCCATATTTATAAAGTATGTAATCTATGTATTAGGCATATGATACTAAGACAGAAGGTATAGATCACAAGTTCTTTATAAATTAAATGAAGTTCACAGCCATCAATGAAAAATGGCATTTCATTATGTAAGGTTGTAGTTTTTCTGCGTCTTATAGTGGATGATTTGCCTTGATCATCGAAGTAGAGACTTCGAATAGAAAAAATTAGTGTATATGATACATTGAACAGGGCTACTATGAATTTCGATCTGGCTAACTGAATGTCGTAGATCTTACTTCACAAAAATTTTAATAAGCTTAATTGATCTTAATCATGAGCAGATAATAAACTTATATTTATGCATTGTATCTTTTTAATTATCACGGAGTGAGATCCAAATAAACGGTCAAACCTCGATAGCTTGGAGATATAATTTTATGGTTCATAGGAATATATATTTGCAAGATAAAATCTAATAATTAATGTCCACCTAAACTTTTGCAGTATTTAATCATGAGAATCTGTGGCCACAGTTTATTCAATAAAGTATTTATTGAATAATAATATTTATTTGTAAATATATTTACAAATATAGACATATTAAAAGTGATCATTAGAGCATTCAGTGACTTATGGGTAAATAAGTAATTAAAGAGGCAAGATATTTTTTCAAGGCCTAGCTTTAATTATGGACATCAATTAGAGGGTCAATTAAGTGGTTATTATTGGTCTAAAGACCAAGCCCAATTTAATTAAATGGAGTTTTAATTAAATGAGCTTTTACTTTATAACTTGGGTTATTAGAGTACAGTCCTTAGCTTTTAGTGGAATAACATAGGGATAACTTAGAAGAATTGGTGTATTATGAGATAATAAGGGCTAGGCCTTTTAAGTTGGAGCTAGGAAGCTCATGGGTCTTGCAGTCTCTCTACTAGCTCAAATCCTAAGCAAACTCTAATTTTTTAATCCTAATCAAATTCTAAATACCTAAGAGAGATCCCTATATATATGGGAGGTATGGAGTAATAAACTACAACAACCATACAAAGAAAAATTCTTTTACATATTCTTACATGAAAAAAGAATTTAATTAATATCATTCTCTCATATTTGGGTATTAGTGATTTTAGATATTAAGAAAGATCCATGTGCCTACACACGTTGAGTTTGAAGATTGAGGATAGTAGAGAATATTGCAGTCAGTCAATTTAAGATCTGTCAAAGCGAGGAATTGAGATAATCGTCTATCCCTATACATGTAATTATGAACAAGACAATCTGACTTCTGCTGCGTTTATTTTTATAAACAAAAAAATTTTATTTACCAACCAACAACTGTTATCAAAACCGCCTTATTTCATATTACATGTATAATTTATTTTTATGTGAGGTAGTAATTGTTTGTTGTGGCACCAATTTCATATTTAATCTATATTTGTTATTTTTATTAATTATGTGATGAATGGTTGTGCCCATAATAATTCATGGTTAAGTTAATTTTTGGTGATTCTTTAGATTTGTTTTGTAAACCAATTAAAATGGCTTATAATTTTTATTTCTAATCTAAAGAATATGTATTTTATTATTTTAGTTGTAATAATGAAAAAAGAAAGGAAGAAGAAAAACGTTTTATAAAAAAGGGAAAGAATGGGGCAGCTGCGTGGGGGAGAAAAGGGAAGATGATTTTTATTTAAAAAATATCATTCAGACCTTTTTATCTTTAATTAATTCGAATATAGTTAAGATATTTTGCGTATGTTATAAATTGATCCTTAAAAGTTTGTAAATTATGCAAATAGGCTCTAATAGAATTATTTTATTTCACTCAACCTCCTCTAGGACTTTGGTAATCATAGTTTGGCCAGAGAACTTTGAGATATTTGTTAATAGGTCTCCAAATTTGATCAAAATTTATTTTTGGACTAATTTTAGGTATTTACAAATTCAAAGTTAGCCCAAACTTCTTTCAATCTTGATCCAATTTATAACATTTTATTTGAGTTATTTTATTAAAATTATTGTATCTACAAATATTTTTAATTAAAATTTGTTTTAGAAGACCCAAAGAAATTTTAAGCCTAAAATATGCCTAATTTATTTTTAAAATAAATGGACCAAAGAAAATTAAGAGGCCCAAAATCTAAGCCCATAAAAGAAGACAAGTAAGAGGAGGTAACATTATGAAAGAGCTCAAGTTGACTTCAAGGAAGACTTTGAAAAGTTTAGGCTTACTTTTTAATGTTTTTCTTTCTAAGAAAAGTCTGAATTATGGATTATTTATTTATCTAGTTAATTGATTGGATGAATGACATATCATATAGATTAACGGTGCCACATTCACATGTCCATACATAAAATATATTATATTGTATGACATTAATGTTCTAATGAGATTATGATAAGATTATTGTCATATTTTTAATATTATATTAATTTATTATTTGACGTGGCCTTATTAATTATTTTATGAAAGTAAAATTAGATATTAATCAGTTAAAAACTCTAAGAAATAAAATATTGAGTGAAAAAGGGCTTTAGGCATAAAGCCCATGGCCTCCATTAATGGTCCTATAGTAAGGTAGATTAATGCCTTACCTCAAATCTTGTGAGCTCTCTACGGAAGGTATTAATCAGAACTGGTTACTAGATAGGACTTTCCTAAATGATAAAATCCAATATAAGACTCATGCAAAACTGACTACCCTATGGTGACTTTTTTAATTGAAAAATATAAATGATTGAAATAATGGTTATGCACTTAACTTAGGTTGGTTGATATCCTCCCTACGGAGTTCTTGTCAATTAAATCTAAGGGCTAAAAAATCGGTAGTTTATTATTATTTGATATGAGATATCGAGATAATAATAATAAATTAGTATGGTACTAGTCTGATTTATAACGGATACGACCACTCTACGAATGCGTATTTTGAATGGAAATTAGATTACTGATGCATAATATAGTTAAAAAGTTCTACATTAATGAATTTCATGCATTCATGCAAAAGTTTCACATACTATTAGATAATGTATGCTCATGTATGAATTTATTTTTCATATTATGTCTTCATTCATCCCACTAGCATCTGTCCTAAACCAAAACAAGTTAACCGGGAATAATTATATGAATTTGGAAAAGAACTTAAAATCTAATCACTACATGACACAGAATTCAATAATGAATCTAATCAAACGTATCTATGGCATCTACGTCTTTGTCATATTAGTCTAGATAGGATCCAAAGACTAGTCAAAGATGAATCTTTGAGTTCATTAGATATTGAACCATTACCAGTCTGTGAATCCTGTATAGAAGGTAAAATGACCAGAAGACTCTTTAATACTAAAGATAATAAAGCCATTGAAACGTTAGAATTAGTGCACTCTGACGTGTGTGGGCCCATGAACACACAAGCTAGGGGAGGTTATGAATATTTCATCACTTTTATTGATGATTATTCTAAATTCGGTTATGTGTACCTAATACACCACAAGTCTGAGATGTTTGATAGATTTAAAGAGTTTCAGACAGAAGTGAAAAGGCAATTAGGAAAACACATAAAGGCACTTCGATCTGATCAAGGTAGTGAATACCTCTATAGTGAGTTCAGGACGTATTTGTTAGACAGTGGGATATTATCTCAGTTAACTGCACTAGGGTCACCCCAGCAAAATGGTGTAGTAGAAAGGAGAAATAGAACTCTTCTTGAAATGGTGAGGTCAATGATGAGTTATTCAACTTTACCCATTTCGCTCTGAGGTTATGCCTTAGAAACAGTCATGTATCTTCTAAACTTAATTCCATCTAAGTCGGTTCCTAAAACACCTCTGAAAATATGGATAGGACGTAAAAAATATTTACATCACATACATATATTGGGTTGTCTAGCTTATGTGCTAAAAGGAAAAACAGACAAGTTGGAATCTAAGTCAGAAGTTTGTCTATTTATTGGTTATCCTAAAGGAACAAGAGGAAGTCTTTTCTATAGTACTTAAGATAAGAAACTATTAGTTAACACTAATGCAATCATTTTTTAAGAAGACTATATGAAAGACTTCAAGCCTAGGAGTAAGATAATTCTTGATGAGTTATGTGAGAACTCTAATATTATGCCTAATAGAGTCAATGAGTTAATTCTCAATCCATATCATAATAACCAACCAGAGCTAATTGCAGAATAACAACCACCGATACTTCGTCATAGTGAGAGGATTATTAGACGTCCAACTAGATATATGTTAATTGGAGAGTTATTTCAGACAGTCTCTAATGAGCATGAACTAGATTCCACTAGTTATGATGAAGCAATGGTTGATAAAGATGCAAACTATTAGCATAAAGCTATGAAATCAGAAATAGATTCCATGTATTCCAATAAAGTCTGGAAACTTGTAGAGAAACCTGTAAGGATAAAACTAATAAGGTGTAAATGGGTCTACAAGAGAAGGAAATGGGTAGATAGAAAGGTGAAAATCTTCAAAGTTAGACTTGTTGCTAAAAGGTACACTTAGAAAGAAGGTATTGATTATGAGGAAACCTTTTCACCGATAGCCATACTTAAGTCTATTAGAATTCTCTTATCCATTGCAGCAAATCTTGATTATGAGATTTGGCAAATGGATGTCAAGACTGTCTTTCTTAATAGCAATCTTGAAGAAAGTATCTATATGATACAACTAGATGGTTTTATAGCTATAGGCTAAAAGCACATGGTTTGTAAACTATACAAATTTATCTATGGGTTTAAACAAGCATCTAGATCATGGAACATCATATTTGATCAGGCAATCAAATCATTTAGTTTTGATCAAAATCCTGATAAACCTTGTGTTTACAAGAAGATAGATAAGCGATTGGTGGTTTTTTCTAGTTCTGTATTTTAGATGATATACTACTCATTGTAAATGATGTAGGAGCATTACATCAAATAAAATATAGTTATCTAACTATTTTGATATGAATGATCTAGAAGAAGCCAATAACATCCTTGGGATTAAAGTATTAAGGGATCTCAAGTTAAAGATATTAGGCTTATCCCAGACTGAGTATATTAACAAAATTCTGATCAAGTTTGCCATGCATAATTTCAAAATGGATTGTTTTCCTTTAGATATAAAACTGATCTATCCAAGTATCAGTTTCCTAAGATAACTGAAGAGATAGATTGCATGAGAAGTATTCCTTATGCATTAGCAGTAGGAAGTCTCATGTATGCAATGCCATGTACTAGACCAGATGTTTGTTATGTAGTTTGAATGATCAGTGGATATCAATTTAATCCAGGACTAGAACACTAAACTATACTAAAGCATATATTCAAGTACCTTCAGAGAACGAAATATTATATACTTGTATATTTCAATGAGAATCTTATACCTATTGGGTATATAGATTCAAAATTCTAATAACATAGGATACCCGAATCTTTCTCAAGATATGTGTTCACTTTAAATGGTGGAGCTATAAGTTGAAAGAGTACAAAACAATCATGTATTGTTGACTTTACCATGGAAGTTGAATATGTAGCTATATCTAAAGCTACAAAATAGGCTATATAGCTCTGAAAGTTCCTTATGGAGCTTAAGATGGTACCTAGTGCTTAGATGCCTATTATTCCTTATTAAGATAATAGCAAGGATAGTAGCACGGTCTAAGAAATCAAATACTACAAGTGAAGAAAACACATTAAGAGAAAATCATGTTTGGTAAAGAAGTTTTGTGTAAAATTGTGAGGTCATGGTATTTAAGCTTACGTAAGCAGATAATCTAGTAGATTCATTCATCTAAGTCATTCATATTGGAGTTTAATAGTTACTCGACATGCTTTTGGACAAGTGAGAGATTGTTAGACATATAATATTATTTATGCCCTTAAAGCATGTGAAATAACATTTTATTTGATTAATAAAAGTTTATTCATACATATAATTGAGCATACATTGATGAGCTCATATTTATAAAGTATGTGATCTATATACTAGGTATATGATGTTAATACATAAAGTATAGATCACAAGTTCTTTATAAATTAAATGAAGTTCACAGCCATCAATGAAAAAGGGCATTTCATTATGTAAGGTTGTAGTTTTTCTGCGTCTTATAGTGGATGATTTGCCTTAATCATCGAAGTAGAGACTTCGAATAGCAAAAACTAGTGTATATGATACATTGAACAGGGCTACTATGAATTTCGATCTGGCTAACTGAATGTCGTAGATCTTACTTCACAAAAACTTTAATAAGCTTAATTGATCTTAATCATGAGCAGATAATAAACTTATATTTATGCATTGTATCTTTTTAATTATCACGGAGTGAGATCCAAATAAACGGTCAAACCTCGATAGCTTGGAGATATAATTTTATGGGTCGTAGGAACATATATTTGCAAGATAGAATCTAATAATTAATGTCCACCTAAACTTTTGCAGTACTTGATCATTAGAATCTGTGGCCACAGTTTATTCAATAAATTATTTATTGAATAATAATATTTATTTGTAAATATATTTACAAATATAGACATATTAAAAGTGATCATTAGAGCATTCAGTGATTTATGGGTAAATAAGTAATTAAAGAGGCAAGACATTTTTTCAAGGCCTAACTTTAATTATGGACATCAATTAGAGGGTCAATTAAGTGGTTATTATTGGTCTAAAGACCAAGCCCAATTTAATTAAATGGAGTTTTAATTAAATGAGCTTTTACTTTATAACTTGGGTTATTAGAGTACAGTTCTTAACTTTTAGTGGAATAGCTTAGGGATAACTTAGAAGAATTGGTGTATTATAAGATAATAAGGATTAGGCCTTTTAAGTTGGAGCTAGGAAGCTCATGGGTCTTGCAGTCCCTCTACTAGCTCAAATCCTAATCAAACTCTAATTTTTTAATCCTAATCAAATTCTAAATACCTAAGAGAGATCCCTATATATATGGGAGGTATGGAGTAATAAACTACAACAACCATACAGAGAAAAATTCTTTTACATATTCTTACGTGGAAAAAGAATTTAATTAATATCATTCTCTCATATTTGGGTATTAGTGATTTTAGAGATTAAGAAAGATCCACGTGCCTACACACGTTGAGTTTGAAGATTGAGGATAGTAGAGAATATTGCAGTCAGTCAATTTAAGATCTGTCAAAGCGAGAAATTGAGGTAATATTCTATCTCTATACATGTAATTATGAACAAGACGATCTGACTTCCGCTGCGTTTATTTTTATAAACAAAAAAATTTTATTTACCAACCAACAATTTAGCCATACACTTTAGTGATATTTATATCTAAAGAAGGAAATCCAGAAGCTTTGTCCATAAAAAATTATGTAACGAATTCTTGATAGGAGATCTTATTTCATAACAAATAGGAAAATGATCATTACCTTCTTATTGTATGGCTAATATCCACGTACTTCTTATGATTTTAAAAAAGACCAAAACTTTTTTTTAATTAAAATATTTTTATTATTTTTTAAGTTTTTGTACAATTTGATAATTTTATCCTTGATAATGAATAACTTGACTGTTTCACCCTGAAAAACTACCATTACCCCCTATGATATCAGCTAATCTTCATATACCCCGTGTGATTTCAAAAATGACCAAAAAAAAACCCTTCCAGCTAATCTTTTAACTTTTTGTATGATTTAACAATTTTATCCTTAATAATATATGGTTTGACCCTAAAATTAGAATTTTTCTATTATCTTTTAACTTTTTGTATGATTTAACAATTTTATTCTTGATAATAAATGGCTTGACTGTTTTGTTTCGAAAAACGACCATTACCCCTATGGTATCGACCAATATCCACGTACGCTATGTGATTTCAAAAAAGACCAAAAATCCCCTATCGTGAGAAAGTTTATGTTATCTCTTAACTTTTTGTATGATTTGACAATTTTATCATTGCTAATAAAATGACTTAACTGTTTTGCCCTTAAAAAATTGAAAGCAAAAGAAAAAAAAATTGAGTTTTAAGGGATTTGAACCGTTGACCTCAAAGATAAAAACTATTAATCTTCACTACCTGGCCAAACTTAAGTATAATTGACATTTTATGAAGACTAATAAATATCTTATAATAAATTAGATGAATTATTAATTAAATAAATTTTGGTACTCAAAAGTCATAAATAATAATAAGTGTAAAATATTTTAATAAATAATAAATTCAATTAAGTACGTACAACAAAATACTTAAAGAATAAATTTTAAAAACTTATTATAAAAATAAATTATTTTATAATTTTTATAAATTAATCTAAAAATAAATAAAAAAAATACTAAAACATAATAAATACTAAAAATAAAGTTATTTTCAAGCTCACAAATGAATTTTTATTATTTAATATTAAATAACAAAATATTCCTAAAATAATTCTAAATTTAAATTATAACATATGAGAATTTACAAAAAAATTGTAAACAATAAATATTGAGAATTATATTCAACTCATAAGAAATTAACTTTCATCAAATTTTAAATTAAAAGAAATTACTTCAAATAATGTCAAATTCTTCTAAGCTCTCAAATGAGTTTTAATTATTAACTGTCAATAAAGAAAATAATGATGTTATAGTAAAAAAAATATTTTTAAATGATAATTAATGACTACATATGGAAAATAATTTTTAAATTTTGTTGGAAAACTATTTTCTTATAACTAATATAATTATTAATACCTTTTTATTTCTTTTCAATTAATTTAGGAATAATTAAAAAATGAGAAGATGTTTATAATAGATTTCTTAAAAAAAAAAAAAAACTCATTTTTTGTAAGCTTGTTAGAATTGTACATTATTTAAAATACTTTGAGACTTATTATAATTTATAATTTTAAGTACCAATATCTATTTAACTTATAACTAATAACTCATCTAAATTATTTATAAGGTACATATATATATATATATATATATATATATATATATATATATATCAATCTTCATAAAATGTCAAGTAAACTTAAGTTAGGCTAAGTAGTGAAGATTGATAGTTTTTATATTTGAGGTTAAGGGTTCAAATCCCATAAAGCTCCTTTCTTTTTCTTTTATCAATAATAAAATTGTAAAATCATATAACAAAAATTTCCTTAGAGTTTCTTTAGGGGCAAAATAGTGAAGCAATTTATTATCAAAGATAAAAATAAAATTGTCAAATCATACAAAAAAAATTAAAGATGATAAAAATTTCTAACGGCAAGAGGGTTCTTTAGGGACAAAATAGTGAAGCATTTATTATTAAAGATAAAATTGTCAAATCATACAAAAAGTTAAAATATAACAAAAAATTCATAATGGCAGGGGATTTCTTTAGTAGCAAAACTATGAAGCTATTTATTATAAAAAATTTAGATCATACAAAAACTTAAAAGAAAATAGAAAATTTCCAACAACAAGAGGGATTCTTTAGGGGTAAAATAGTGAAGGCGTTTCTTATTAAGAATAAAAATAAAATTGTTAAATCATTTAAAAAGTTAAAAAAAATAACAAAAAACTCCTAACGATAAGAGATTCTTTAAGGGCAAAATAGTGAAGTCATTTATTATCAAAGATAAAATTGTTAAATCATACAAAAAAATTAAAAAAATAACAAAATATTTCTAATGGCAAAGAGTTTCTTTATGGGTAAACCAGTGAAGCTATTTATTATCAAAAATAAAATTGTCAAATTATACAAAAAAATTAAAAGACATAAAAAATTTCTAACGGCAAGAGAGTTTCTTTAGGGGTAAAATAGTAAAATTATTTATTATTAAAGATAAATTTGTCAAATCATATAAAAGATTAAAAGATAACAGAAAATTTTTAACGATGAAAAAATTTTAATTTCTTTTTAAAGTATAAGGAATAAGTGGATATTAACAGATATCATAAGGGGTAATGGTTGTTTTCCCGTAACAAACTGTTGACTCATCCTAATAAATTTGCTGGCTCAGTTTGCACTTGCATAATCACCTGCTGACTCACCGATTTTGATTTATATTATCAACTATCTTAATGCGCTTATATTAACCTCACTTATAACTCAATTCAAATATCTACTTTTATTGAAAAGGTTCAATTCTCATAAAGAAAAATGATTCAATTTCATAAAATAACACATATTTCTTTTCTTATACACACGTAAAGATGCTCGAACCTCCATAATTAAAGTAAAGAGCACAAAAGAGATTGTGCAATCAACCTATAAAGTCAATAATTTAATTTTCCACTAACTCGTAGTTAACATATTAATAACATTAATTGATGGATATGTAATAGGATTATTCTACAATATCAGAAGTTTTTAATCATATTAATAATGAAATCATTTACATTTGTTAAATTTGATTTCTTGATTTAATCTAATAATCTAAATTAATTTTAGTATTATACTGTAACTGAAATTCTAATATCATATAATATTATCAAATCTTTCTTCACCAATATCTTAGTAATAAGTGAAATTGAATATATGCAATCAATACATATGAAAGAACTTTGACTACAAAACAAAATCTTCTTCCCCACTTTTTTTTGTTCAGCATAAATTTTACAAATTTATCATACCGAGTTGATTTTGCATAATCTATAGTTCGTTATTTGAAAGGGTCTTTTTACCTACTTCCATAATATGTATGGCGCACTGAAAAGGACCAAAACCATCGATGAATCTTGTAATTCTGAGTCATGAAAATGAATAAGTATGTGATAATTAATTAATAAGAAAATGGAGATAAAAGACATTTCAAAGCATGTATCATTGCTTGTAATTGTAGTGGCTAACAAGGGAGCACAACAAGGACCACAAATCAGACTCATCACTTAATTCTTTTGTTTTTTTTTTCAACTTCAGCATGTTAATTTTGCAATTACTTGTAACTTCTCATCAAGTGACAATAAATACATCCTTTAACCAACTTCACCTAAAAAAAGGTCCATAGCTTAACCAACACCACTTTAATAAAATGGTCCAAAACGGCATCAATTATACATCCATTACGATTTTATCAAGGTCATGGTTTGCGCCTCAAAAAAGAATTTTGTTAAGAATGCTGACTTCCACACCAAACAAGAATGTATGTTGTTTTTTAAAAGAGTTATTGGGGTAAATATCTCATTTTTTGATTAAGTTCATTGTATGATGAGTATTGTGATTTAACCTCTTGACTCAACAGATTTTTCTTTAAAGTTAAAACCATTTTTTGGTTAAATTCATACACAAACAAATATAATCAGATCAAGGACTACCACAAAAGAAAATGGTTAAATCTAGATATTCTTACAATAAAGAGAAAAATAGCATTCTAGAATTTGTCTGTACTTTTCCATTATCAATTTGCTTCTTCTCCCTTACTGACTCTAATATATAATTTATTTTGCAAATCTCTGTTATAAACAAAGGTGTAAGCAAGTTCCTCTGTATTCCCTCATGCCAGGACTACAAAGTATAAATGGGAGTGGTAGCAAATGAAAGGGTGACGAAGTTATAAAAACCCCAAAAAGGAACAAAATTCATCTGGAAAATGAAAGGATGTTTTATTCATGATCATTTTAAGGAAACAAGGAACTTTACACATGCATGCAAAGATAAACTATAGCTAGCTTAACTAATAAGACATTTCACATTCTCATTTCTCGCAACAAAGGATTCGGTTCTTCATTGATTTGTTGGTTATCTTGTTTGACATTCTGGGCAAACCAAATCTGCAAAAACCAGATAGTAGAGCAAGCTATGCCCCTCTTGTTGGTCCCTTCCTCGAATTTCCCTTTACCGGCAGTATCCGAATTCTCTTAGCCACACGTACAAAATCCCTACATTTTCACTTACAGTAAACCATTATTTTATATAAACATAGACTTCAATACCCATAAATTTCTTAAGCAGCAGATGATTTATGAAAAAACAATAACAAACAGTCACAATAAAATATTATATATATGTCAAGATCTATAAAAAAAAATTATTTGTTATTTTCCATATGGGTAAAAAAAAATTCAAGTGATAGCTAGATTCAATTCAAAAAAAGAAAAAATCAATGCATGCTAATCAAAATTATGAGTACTAAGTAAAATATGACATTTGTATATTTAACATACTTCCAGTTAAGATCTCCAGCAAGGAGGAGATCATTTTCCATGTCTTCGTAGGCAATAAGGTGACCGGGAATAGCATTGGAGAGATCAAGATCGTGTTCTGAAGCGACTGCAGCATCGCCGGCTCCGTCGACAAACATTTGCCTAAGGGCCTTGGCAAGGCTCTGGTAGCTTGTATGCTTATGGAGACTGATGCGTTGGCAGATCGAACGGCCTTCGAGGACTACAGTCACCGGCGGGACCACCTTGGAAACAAGATCATCCTCGTCAAGGCCAGGAAAAGCTTGGAGTTTATTAGGGTTTTCCATGAAATTAGGTGCAGAAGAAGGTGGGATTGCACCATTAACAAGTCTTGTGGTAGAATTAATATTTGGAAGTGGTACTCTTCTCTCTTGCCATCTCCTTTTCAAAGATTCTTGTCTTTGAGACTCAAATCTATTCATTATTTTTTTGTGGGGGTTGGATCTCTTCTCTCTAATTGATGATAAAATTATGCAAGAACGCAAAGAAACTGAAAAGGGTTTTCTCTGAAGTAGGATTTAAGTTAGAGAGATTTATGAAATCAAGGATGAAAGTGAAAAGGGTTTGTGCTTTTTGGTGTAGTTTAGGGAGAGATTGTGTGTTGAATTGGTGGAATTGATGCAAATTGGTGGGAGAATAGATGGTGTTTTAGTTTTGCTTTGGTGTGCGTTAGTGGTTTTATTTTTAATATAGATTTTGTGGAAATATATAAAGAGTAAATGAGAACACATGCAACCACATATATAGAGAGAAACTTTGAGCACAAATGTCGGGGAAGGGTCAAGTTCGTGTCTGAAAACTGAAACCAAACTAAATCTTGTGCTTTTCTTTAATTTTTTTTCTAATTTCAAAGCCCATTTAATGGGTTTTTAATTCTCTCTTACTTAATTAACTTGCTCGACCTCACTCTTCAATTTTCTAGCTATAGCTGTTCATGACTCACTCACCATTGGGAATTGGGACCCCTCACTCTTTGCTTCTTCTCCCACCACCCTTATTGAGAAAGTCTAATATTTTCGTTACACAAAGTTTTCGTACATTAATTAAATAAATTTTCGATAAAAATTCACCATTTTATACATAAATATAATGAGATATTTTTAATTTAATTTTTTATTTAAATAACGATGCAAATTTTTATTTATTTATTAATTTCACATAATTCATATATACATAATTACATTACAAAAAAAAGTATTATAGACTCTTTTCTTTTAATAGGTTGACTTGCAATTTACAAAAGAAAATGATTAATTTAGATACTCCATTAAATATGAAGAATTTTTATCTAAAATAAAAATTAAAAACCTCCTGAACCTTTTCTGTAGTCATTCATAAACATCTCATTACAATGTTAATAAAAAATTCAATGAAATCTAATTTTACAATTTATATTTTAACTAAATCTTAAGAAGGGTTAATAACTTCCTGATAACTTTAATAAATTAATTGTCCATCATAAACCTACTTTATGTTTATTAAAAAAAATATTCTAAAGAAATGAGTGGAGGTTTAGAGGGAGAGGGTCGGAAGGATGTTTGCTTGTGAAAGCAAAAGAAAATGTGTATTACACTACTAACTACAATAATATTTTGTTGAATATTATTGTTTTAATCTATTATTATTATTATTATTGCCATAATCAAAATTTTAAATTTATATAAAAATAAACAAGTATTTATGGGGGATGGTGATAAAATGCGTGAAGGAAAAGAAAAGATATCATTTATATTTTAAAATATTAAACACAAAAAAAAAAAACAAATGAATTAAATTGTTAATCTTGTAAATTGTAGTGTGTGGACTATAAAGACAATCATGTTGCGGTCGTCGATCGGCTCGTTACTTTGACTCTCAATGATAGGTTGGATGGATGAGTAAGAATCAAAAACAAAAGCCGAATGTGAGAAAGAACGCAAGATGGGACCTAATGCATGAACACCATAATGATGGAATCTCAATGCCACAATAATAATTCTAGAAAGCCGAACGCCCTAACGTTGGCTTTAGAATATCCTAGCATTGGTTCAACGCTCTAGCGTTGGCTGATGAACGTCATGGCATTGGCTCAATAATCGCATTACCACTCAAGCGTTGAATATTGAACGTCATAGTATTGCCTATTTGAAAAAACTCTATTTTTTTAGTAGAATTACATTCTAGAATTGATTTTAGACTCCTACAATATGTGAATTCTTATTTCAACTAGATTTAAAATTTCTAGAATCGGTATTAATACCCTTGTAACCCTTTATAATTTATTAAGCATCAAAATCATCAACAAGAGAAAGAACAAAGAGCTTTGGTCACAATTGAGTATTTTGAGCACACAAGATAGTGTGACATAAATCATTGAGAGCTTTATGATATTTAGGTATTCTCGATGGGAGGGTTTATTTATATACAAAAGAACAAACTAAAAGAAATTAGGATCCTAAGATCCATCATGGACGTAGGTGATTTGCCGAACCATGTACATTGATTGTGTGCTTTTTTTTTTTGGTTACTTGATTATTTTTCTTCTTGGTTGTGTGATCATTATTGTTCTTGGTTGCTTGTGAGGAAAAATTTCCGCAAGGTGCTAAGGGATCTTAGAGTACACGCTAAAAAATCTCGCAACAAATTAGTATCAGAGTATAGGTTGGTATAACCATGGCAACTCACAAGCATGAAATATATAAGTTTAATGGACAAAATGACTTCAATCTGTGAAAAATAAAAATTATGGCTCTACTGATAATTCAAGGGTTAGATTCAACTCTTAAGGAAACTCAAACAACAACCAGTAAAGAAAAATGACTAAGAGAGGTGGTTGGAGAGAAGATAGCATTGAGTCTTTAAAATAAATTTGACGCCCTTTACATGAAAAAATCCTTGACAAATCATCTGTATGTCAAGAAAAGTTATATCATTTGTCTAGAGTTGAGGAAACTTCCATAAAAAAATCACATAAATACTTTTAATAAGATTATCATTGATCTTAAGACAATAGACATCAAAATTGAGAACAAGCATAAAGCAATAATCTTATTATGTTCTATATCTCTAAGTTAGAAGTTATCCCAAACCCTCAATTCAAAATAGTTTATAAGGAATTGTTTCATTTTTGTTTTTTTGGCCTTAAGTGGGAATTTAGCTTATTTTTAAATTTTCATAAAATTTGGGTTGTTAATTTTTTACATTTATATTTAACTATAACTTTTTTTTAATATATTAGAATGTCTAAATGAGTTCCTTAATTTTCTCTTTCGCAAATATTTTAATTAAATTCATTTATTTTATATCATTTAAAATATAACTTTTTAGTTTTAATTAAAAACAATGGAACAATGGAGTAGTATATTTTTTTATATCCTATTTTATTTAAATGATTTTTTACATTATTAAAATGATTGATTATTGACTAGCTTACATGATAAAAAATAATAATTAATATCATCCTAACAAACAAAGTTATAAAAATATTTAAGTAACACAAATAGATATTTATTTTTTTTAATAAAATTATTAAATTATCATAATTATAATAGTATATAAAAAGGGTAATATCACTTTGTCAATTGTTATACTTATAAATATAAATATATTAACATTAATAAGGACATAGATATCTAAATATTAGATTTTAAGTGTTGTTAGTTTATAAAAACAAATAATTTAAAACCAGTTTGGAGTTGATGCAGCTTTTAAAATAATAGTTGTTAGTTGTACTGTAGAAATAATTAACTGTAAAGAGAAGTAGTTAGAGATTTAGTAAATTATGTTTTTAAAAGTGCTATCAAATTCAAAAGTAGTTTATATGCATTTGTTAAATTCTGCTATTATAATGTTATAGAAATTGATATAACTAAAATAAATATTATATATATATATATATGATCTGTTCTTGTTATTGTTGCTCCTGAATTTCGAGATCAACTCTAATCGTTTTATATGTATAATTTTCTTAGATTTCTTTAAAGGGGGTGATGACACCTTTTTACTCTAATTAATGTTAAAATTATGCAAGAAGACAAAAAGAAACTAAAAAGCGTTTTCTTTGAAGTAGGATTTAAGTTAAAGAGATTTATGAAATCAAGGATGAAAGCGAAAAGGGTTTGGGCTTTTTGAGGTAGTTTAGGGAGAAATTATGTGTTGAATTGGTAGAATTGAAGAAAATTGGTAGAAGAATAGATGGTGTTTTAGTTTTGCTTGGGTGTGTGTTAGTGGTTTTATTTTTAATATAGATTTTGGAGAAGAATAATGTTATATTTTTTAATTTATATTTTAAATAAAATGTTAAGCTATTATTTAAAAAGAAATGGTATAATAAATCATTTTAAAAATTAAAAAAATTAATTAACACATTATTTAAATTTAAAATTTAAAATATATAACATTTTGTTTTACAACATAAATATATAGCATCATTACTTATAAAAATATATGAGTAAATGATAACACATGCAGCCACATATACAGAGAGAAACTTTGAGCACAAATGTCGGGAAGGGTCAGTTCGTGTCTGAAAATTGAAACCACCCTAAATCTTGTGCTTTTCTTTAATTGTTTTTTTAAAAAAAATTCAAAGCCCATTTAATGGGTTTTCAATTCTCTCTTACTTAATTAACTTGCTCTACCTCCCTCTTTAATCTTCTAGCTGTTTATGACTCGCTCGCCGTTGGGAGTTGGAACCCTCACTCTTTGCTTATTTCTTTCACCATTTTTATCAAAAAGAGTAATGTTATTTTTTAAAATTATATTTTAAAAAATAATATATTAAATAATTATTAAGTGATGAAATAATATAAAATTTAAAATTATTTATTATATTATTTTATTATACAATAATTATTTGATACGTTATTTTTTAAAATATAATTTAAAATATCTAACATTATTCTATTAAAAAAAGTCTAATATTTTCGTTACACAAAATTTTGGGTACATTAATTAAATAAATTTTTAATAAAAATTCTACATTTTACATATTTACATATAATTAGATATTTTAATTTAATTTTTTATTTAAAATAACGATACAAATTTTGATTTATTAATTTCTTATAATTCATATTTAAATAATTACATTACAAAAAAAAAAGTATTATGGACGTTTTCTTTTAATAGGTTGACTTGCAATTTACAAAAGAAAATGATTAATTTAGATACTCCATTGAATATGAGGTTTTTTTTATCTAAAATATAAATTAAAAACCTCCTGAACCTTTTCTGTAGTCATTCATAAACATTAAAAAATTCAATAAAATCTTTTACAATTTATATTTTAACTAAATCTTTAAAAGGGTGAATAGCTTCCTAATAACTTTAATAAATTATTATTCGTCATAAACCTACATTATGTGGATAACAACCTTTTTCTCTATGAGGTTTTCTCTAATTTTCATTTACCTCTTATGGTTTTAAAAGGTATTAAATTTTTTTTATCTATTATTACTATTTATTATTCCATTATTATTATTTTATTAATTTTTATTATTTTTGATAAATTGATAATTTTATTTTTAATAATACAAGGTTTGACTTTTGCCCCTAAATAAATTAAAACAAAAAAAAAGACTTTGAAAAAAAGTAAACGCATGTACTCACTATTCTTTTTAGGATTTTTTTTTTGTTGCTTTAACTTATTTATTGATAAAATTGTCAAATTATATATTATTAAAAATAAAATTATTAATTCATAAAAATAATAAAAATTAACAAAATAATAATAATAAATAATGATAACAATAGAAGGTACTTTTTAAAATCATAAAAAAATAAAATAAACATTAGAAAAACGAAAAGGATCTTTACTCCCTACATTATGTTTATAAATAAAATATTTTAAAGAAATTAGTGGAGGTTTAAAGGAAGAGGGTCGGAAGGATGTCTGCTTGTGAAAGCATAAGAAAGTGTGCACTACACTACTAACTACAATAATATTTTGTTGAATATTATTGTTTTAATTTATTATTATTATTACTGTTATTATTATTATGATAAAAATATTGCCACAAGCAAATTTTTAAATTTATATAAAAATATTAAAGTATTTATGGGGATGGTGATAAAATGCGCGAAGGAAAAGAAAATATATCATTTTATTTTAAAGTATTAAACACAAAAAGAAAAAATTAATTAATTAAATAATTAATGTTGTAAATTGTAATGCGTGGGCCATAGAGACGACCGTGCTGTGGTCGCCTACCGATTCGCTACTTTGACTCTTAGACGGTCGAGAAGTCCATGTCATCTTTGAATTTTTTAAGTATATGATATTTTGTACAAAGACCATTTTGCTCCTATATTAATAGTGTTCCAGCACTTTCTATTGGCTAAATTTGCAGGATTATTTTGGTCATATTACATGAATAAAATATTACAATGTGTCATTCTGCACAAAACATTTCTAACATGCAATGAAAGTTTGTGATTTGGTAAGTTTTTTAATGTTAGGTTGTTTAGGATCAAGGCTGTGTTTGAGAAATGCAATGTCACTTTCTTTATATTTTTATTTTATTTTTTATTTTTCCTATGTTGTAGAATTTATTAAATAGGTAAATGGTATCATTATTGTATTTTTGCATATTTTTACTTGTTAAAAAGACTTGTTATTTGTGTGTTTTAAGATGTGTTAATTAGTGTTTTAGGTTAAATGAGAGTTTAACTTGATTGCCCAAATGCCCTATCAATGTTAATTTTGCGGGTGCTAATTAATTTAACTGCCAAAATTTCCAAGAATAATATAACAAATCTAAGTTTGAATAACACTTGTATCGAAAATTGAGAAAATTTTGATTTAAGTAATATTTATTATTAAAAAAATTAACATTTTGATAAATTATTCTCAATTCAAAATACTTTATAAGGATTGTTTCATTTTTTTGGCCTTAAGTCGGAATTTAGCTTATTTCTAGATTTTCATAAATTTTGGGTTGTTAATTTTTTACATTTATATCTAACTAGACCTTTTTTTAATATCTCAGAATGTCTAAGTGAGTTCCTTAATTTTCTCTTTCACTAATATTTTTATTAAATTCATTTGTTTTATACCATTTAAAATATAACTTTTTAGTTTTAATTAAAAACAATGGAACAATGGAGTAGTATAATTTTTTATATCGTATTTTATTTAAATGATTGATTATTGACTAGCTTACATGTTACATAAAAAAATAATAATTAATATCATCCTAACAAATAAATTTAAAAAAATTATTTAAGTAATACAAATATATATATATATATATATATATTTTAAATACTATTATTAAATTATCAATTATTTAAGTAACACAAATATATATTATTTTTTTAATAAAATTATTAAATTATCATAATTAATTAATTAATAATTTTTTTAAAAACGGTAATATCACTTTGTCAATTGTTAAACTTATAAATATAAATATATTAACATTAATAAGGACATCGATATCAAAATATTAGATTTTAGGTGTTGCTAGTTTATAGAAACAAATAACTTAAGATCAGTTTGGAGTTGTTGTAACTTTTAAGATAATTATTGCTAGTTGTGCCGCAGAAATAATTAACTATAAAAAGAAGCAATTAGATGTTTGATAAATTATGTGTTTTAAAAGTGTTGTGAAATTTAAAAATAGTTTACATGTATTTGGTAAATTCTGCTATTGTAATGTTGTAGAAATTGATATAACTAAAATAAACATTGAATATATATATATATATATGTTGTTGTTGTTGTTTCTCCTAAATTTCAAGGTTAACCTTAATCATTTTAGAGATATAATTTCCTCATCAATTAAATTTCTTTAAAGGGATGATAATCACCTTTTAAAGATTGGGGGTGGAGATCCCTTACTCTGGTTGTCAGTTAAAACTATGCAAGAACACATAAATTTTGAAAAGGGTTTTATCTGAAGTGGGATTTAATTTGGAGGGATTTATGAAATCAAGGATGAAAGTGAAAAGGGTTTGTGCTTTTTGGTGTAGTTTAGGGAGGGATTATGTGTTGAATTGGTGGAATAGAAGAAATTGGCAGGAGAATAGATGGTGTTTTAGTTTTGCTTTGGTGTGCGTTAGGGGTTTTATTTTTAATATAGATTTTGTGGGAATATATAAAGAGTAAATGAGAACACATGCAGCCACATATATAGAAAGAAACTTTGAGCACAAATGTCGGGGAAGGGTCAAGTTCTTGTCTGAAAATTGAAACCACCCTAAATTTTGGGCATTTCTTTAATTTTTTTTTCTAATTTCAAAGCCCATTTAATGGGTTTTTAATTCTCTCTTACTTAATTACAATGTGTCGTTTGGCACAAAAGTGACAAAATATTTCTAACATGCTATGAAAGTTTGTGACTTGGTGAGTTTTATTACGTTAGGATTTTGGGTCTTGTGTTTGAGAAATCCAATATCACTTTCTGTGATTTTTATTTTATTTTTCCCGATGTTGTAGTATTTAATAAACAGGTAAATTGTATCATTATTGTATTTTGGCATATTTTTACTTGTTAAATAGACTTTTATTTGTGTGTGTTAAGATGTGTTAATTAGTGTTTTAGGTTAAATGAGGGTTTAGCTTGATTGTCCAGATGCCCTATTGATATAACAAGTCTAATATTTATTATATAACAATGTGCTAAAATTTCTAAGAATAATATAGTAAGTCTAAAATTGTAATTTCCAAGTATGCTGCCTGCTACTAACATTAGGCATCTCATAAATTCCAGTAATTTTCCAACTCCTACATTTTCCCTCATTGACAATAGCATCAATATGGCACTTACTGTAGGAGACAATTTGGAGGTCAATATCGTTGTCCAAGAGCATTGCTAAGCCACCACCCAAGCCTTCCCTCCCAAAAGCAAAACAATTATCAAAATGCAACAGCTTTCCTATTTGTCTCATTTAGCTTTCTCTCATTTTTGTTTCACACAAAAATACTACATTAAGCTCGTTAGTTTTGAGAATTTTATTTATTGCTCCGAATGTTTAAGGATTTTCCAAACCTTGAACATTTTAATTTACAATTTTTATGGCTCTCGATGGGGTTGGGATATAGCCACCACTGATAACTTAAAGCCACCATCTTCTTCTGCCCCCTTCTATTCTTCTTTCCCTTTTATGTGATTCAAAACTATTTAATCCAGCCCAAATCTTATTTTTCTTTTTCCTTGGGCTCATCTAGCCTTTCCTTTTTCCCCGTTTGCCAAGAATGGGTTGCAACCCACTTACTTCTTCTATCATGGGTTCTCTAATAAGGCTTTTTCCACTTCTTCTTTGCTTGCTTACAGAGGTTTTTACTGGGCTTAACGGTTATGTGCTTTTATTGGCCCTGGTTTGTCCCTTCGTCTTGGCCCAAGGAATCTTTCATTACCACGTCATTATCATTCCCGCCCAAATTCCCCAGACTAGATTGAAAATTTCTCGCTTATTTCCCTTACCTTTCTTAGCATCCCTGTTTCCATTTTCAGCTCCTATCATTCCCCTATTTGCAGCTATCATAGTGTTGGGGTCTCCCACATTTTTTTTGGTACGGTCCTTGATAGTAATGACCCTTGCCCACTCGGGTTTGGTTTCGAGTCCTTCTCTTTTTCAGACTCTGCAACCGGGTCTAGGCTGTTTCTTTCCTCTACTTGCTCTACCTATTTTCTTGCCTTAGACTAGGATGGTGTCTCCTTCTAGAACCCCTTTTTGCTCTCTCTTGAAGCCCTCTCCTTATCTTTTGCTTACCTTATCTTCTCCCAAAATGTCCCTGCCCTCAACCATAGTCCATAAGCAAAGCTCTCCCCCTCTGAATTTGTCCCTTGCTCATTTCCCCATTCATCTTCTTTCCTTTGCTTTTCTTGTTGAGCCTCTGCACATTCTTTATGTAAGTGCCCCAAATGCCTACAATGATAACAAAAATTTGGCAAATTCTCATATAATGTTGGTCAAATAACCTCTCCTCCTCTTGAGTCCCTTGAGCTATAACTTTAACAAATCTCTTTAATGGCTTGGTTATGTCCACTCTAACCCAAACCTTTGCAAACTTTCCTATACAACCTCCTTTGTCATCTACTTCAACTTCTTCCACCATCCCTACCTTATTACCTATTTTTTTAATTATTTCTTTGTGTATACTCAAAAATTTGTTGTGATCGTAATAAGTAATAAATAAATTTTTAAGTCGAATGTTGAACACATATGAATAATTCTTATTTTTTATCAAATATTAAAATTGTATATTTCTTGTAATTATTCAAAAAAAGAAAATAAATGACACAATAAATAAATCAAGAAGATAGCAATATAGAGAAAGTCTAGGTTATTTACTATCTTTCAACATATTTTCTAAAGTTTAATCCTTTAATATTAATATTCATCAATTTCTTATTATTGATTAATACATTAATGTATTCACAAGTCTCTCTCAAAGTCATGCAAGTATATTTTAATTTACTAAATATCTATATTTCTATGGTATTTAATAAATTAAGATTGATTAAGAATAAGTCTTATCAATCATATATGCCAATTAGGTATATTTTTATCTTAATTTGAAACTTGTATATGTAAATTATAATACTCTACAATCATGCATCAAATTATCTAGATCTCTCTCGAGTTTATCAAAGTATTACCAAATTAATTATAATATTGATCAGATATAATGAAGCATCAAGAACAAATTATTTGAATAATAGAGAATTAAATTCAAATAAATATTAAAAAGATTCAACAATTAAGCACACATATTAAGTTCAAATAATAATCTAAAAAAAATAAATTAACTGATGATAAAATGAGAATTATGCCTGAAAAATAAAATAAACATGATAGAACTAAAAGCAAACTAATATAGACGTTAATTTGAAGTTGGTTGATACGCCAAAGATTTATCAATAATCACTTGTTCTTTTGAATTCCCATTCTTCTCTCTATAAAATTGCTCTTCTTCCATGTGTAGTAGTTCTAAAAATCCTAAGTTATATGTCCTTTAGGTTTGAAACACGTACCCTTTTATATAGGGATTAATTAGAGTATTGAAATTGTATTTCTTTTACTACAGTAGCGCAGTCACTGTTCATGCTTACTGTCTACACGCACTATTCACCGCTTCAGCAATTTTATTATAGCAAAATCATTGGTCACGAGACTATTGTGATTCATCATGATAGGTTACTATAGTAAATTTGATGTTTTGTCTTATTTTCTTTAAATTTTCATCTTCATATGTTCAATTGACTCCAAATCTACAAAATAATAATAAAATATATAAAATATCTAATATTCTTATTAAAATGAGCAATTAATCAAGTTAAGGAAGTAAAAATAATATATATAATATACGCTTATCAAACTCCCCCAAACTTAACCATTTGCTCGTCCTCAAGCGATGAAAAATAAAATCAAAGAGAGAATTTTAAAAGATTATACTTGACTTAAAATGAAATAAAATTTTAAAAAATAAAAATAACATGCTAGGTTGATTCGATTATTATAATTATTGTCTCAAATATTGTTAAAATGGTACAAGTCTTTTCAAAATTTAATAAACAAGCCTTAATAATACGAAATACTATTCATCAAGTTTTTCATTCTTCTCTATAATTGATCACTTATGCGTATGCTTAATAAACAAGTAAATAGTCAAATAATACTTAGATTTACTCAATAACTTAATATAATACAAAAAAATGATATCTCAATATATTTTAATTTATAATAACACTGTCATAGGCTTACTTTTTATACCACTCTCTACTAATATAAAAAGATACATGTCTATGGATCTATTTAGGATTTTAATTAACTTGTAACATAAGGATAGGATCAATGTGAGACATAAGAATAAATATATGAAGTTTAAGTCATACCATGAATATTTAACTTTATCTAAAAATCTCTTGATCTTTCATTTCTTTAAATTATCACCTCCCTCAAACTTATTGTATTTTTCATTCTTCTTTTTAATCACTATTTTTCAAAGAATTTCTTCTTTTTCTTAAACTAAAGGTATAAAGAATTTAAATATTTTTTTCTTTTTTTTAATATATCCAAACTTAGATTGATAAATACTACTCAAACTTAATTGCTTTCTACTTCAGTATTCTTTCTTCATACAACTACAATATTTTTTCTTTTAAGAGTATTTCTAAGTAAACTCAAGATTTATGGTGTTATGTGTAATTTTTAGATAAATAAACTTTAAATCTTAGGCTTGTAATATGGTTAAATAGAAGAAAAGAAAATGGGTATTTAGGCTCAAAAATGGTAACTAGGGATAAAATACATATCTAAGGTGTGCTAGAATTTCGCATCAAGCAGTAATCAAGTAAGTTCTAGAGTATTGGTCTTCGAGACTATAGTGTACTATTTAAGTATGAGCATCTCTAAGCAACAATTCCATTAATACGTGATTTATTTAAATGTGTTAAAAAATAAGTGATCAAAAATAAGTGATCAAAAATAAGGTTAAAATTAGTTCTAGATCTTGGTGTAAGAATTATCTCAAGTGTCTATTGTTTCATAAGAAATTTATAAAAATAAATTCAGCCAATATTCTATTTCTTATCATTGACCTATAATCACCATCATAACCTAAACACAATAGAAAAAAATTGACATGCAAAACAATAAGTAAAAAATTATACAGCAATAACAAAACATAGGATAAGTGTTTCCTTCTCCCAAACTTAAATTTGACATTGTCCCCAATTACAAAAATAAAAACAAGAGTAAGAAAACTTCTTTGGTAAATGAAAGCTTATTATTGCAACGTTGTGCCTTGATGTGACGGTGTTGAATTTTCCTATCTTCTAATACTGTAAATTATTTGTGCTGCTCCTTGAATGCTTGTCTTACGATTTTAACTTTAAAAGAAAATAAAATAAAGTAAAAATAAAAATAAGCAACATAAAAAAAAAAATTGCTTAGGTTGCCTCCCAAGAAAGGATTGCTTTAACGTCATTAGTTTGACGTCTTCTTTCTTGACTCATGGAGGATCAAACTACATATCAGTGGTATCGCGCCTGTGGAACTTTAGTCGATGTCTAAGAGCTTTGATATTCTTCTTATTTAACTTCCATAGCTTCATGAGAGAATATTTTAAATGTGTCCTCATTATCCTTGATTTGAACCTTACAAAACATATTTTAATCTTAGATCGAAGTACTGTACCTTGTTGGCCAGTATCAATCTACCTCAACCTTATCTTTTTCTGCCCCTTCTTTTTCTTTAACTTACATAGTTTTGTATAAGCTTATAGTTGAAGGGCTTCTATCACTTTCAATTTAAGAAGTGGTGGTGGGTCTTCAAGAAATGCCATGTCAACCTTGAAACATTGAAAGATATTGTTAAAGAATTGGTGATGTTCAAGGTTCTTTTCTTAGCGTCTTTGTGGGAAAGGTAATAGCGGAATATATTAACTGTTTTTACTTTAAAGTGTCGCCGATTCTTTTTCTTCTGTAGTTGACTCCTCTGTTGTTGTCTTCTTTGCTCTATCATGGCTCTTCTTAATTTGAGATGTTTCAGCAGTTGTTGACAGTTCTTGTTCACTCTTTAAAGTGATTTTTTGGCATTGCTCTCTATCTCCTTTTGGATTCACCTCTGTGTTGTTGGTCAATAAGCCCTATGGATGATTGTTAAATGATGTGGCTAATTGGCCTACTTGAGTCTTTAATGTCCTCAAAGAGGCTGCTTGGTTTTGAAGGAGAGCATCTGTCTAGTTCATGTACTATATAAACATCTCTTTTAGGCCTGGCTTTTCCTCAATCTACTGTTGAGATTGTGTTGGTATGCTATGAAGGTCTATCCAATTTGAATTGTAAAAGTTGGTATAGGGATTGTGCTGATGTTCTTGATAATTCTTCATGTAGTGTGTAGTCTCTGTGCATTGGTCATTTGGATGGTTGTCACCATAGAAATCACAAGTGATAGGTTGTCTCTTCATAGCATTATTTTTAATAGCATTGATTTTCTTGGTCAATAGGTTGATTTGTGTAATTAGTGAGATGAATGCCCCTTCATTATATATGTTGCGATCTTTCTTGGGGTTGTTCTCTCTGCTGACCATTAATAGCTATTGGATGTCATCTCCTCTAATAGGTTATAGGCTTCGTCAATTGACTTGTTCATTAATTCTCCCCCTACTGCGACATCTATTATTGTCCTCAACTGCTCCATTAAGCCATTATAAAATGTCTACACAAGCAACCATTTTGGAATCCATGATTCGAACATCTCCTCAGCATATCTTTATACCGCTCTTATGCTTCATAAAATGTTTCTGAATTATATTGTATAAAAGAAGTGATGTCATTCCTCATCCTTACTGTCTTGGCCGATGAAAAAAATTTGGATAAGAATTTCTGAACCAAGTTATCTTATGTTAAAATTGATCTTGATGGTAGTGACATTAACCAACTCTTCACCTTGTCTTGAAGTGAAAAAGAAAATAGTCGCAACCTTCCATCATAGTTGAACAAATCACAGACCTTTAAAAAATTTATAATATGTTCAATTGGATCATCGCATGGATGTAATTGAACTGAGTCTTTCAACATCTGAATTATTCCTGGTTGAATTGCAAAGTAGTTAGCATTTATTGTTGGTCGGCATATGCTGGGTTAAATGCTGCTAATCACATAAATTGAATAATCTCTTAAAGATCTATATTCTGCCACTTAATGTTGAAATTGAAATTGATAGGCCATGATATAGCTCTAAAAGGTATCCTAGAAAAAATAAATAAAAAGCAACTGTATAAAAATAAAAATAAAAGAAAATGTATTATATTTAAAATTGAAAAGAAAATTATGAAGAAAAACAAGAAATATTAGTATTAATATTGGTGAAAATAAAGTATTATTCCTGGTAATGACGTCAAAAACTTGTTGCATGTATTCTAAGAACAAAATTAAGTGCAAGTATACGTTATCGTAACAAGTAATAAAATAACTTTTAAGTCGGATATCGAACCCATATGGATAATTTTTATTTTCTACCAAATACTAAAATTGTATCTTTTTGGTAATTATTCAAAAAAATCAAATCTTAAATTGTAATTAATAAACTAAAGAAAAAGAAAATAAATGACATAATGTAAATAAATCGAGAAGATAGCAGTATAGAGAAATCTTATGGTTAATTATTATCTTTCAGTATGTTTTCTAAATATTAATCATTTAATATTAATATCCTTCAATTTTTTATTATTGGTCAAGACATTAATGTATTCACAAGTCTTTTCTAAAGTCATGCAAGTATATCTTAATTTACTAAATACTTATATTCCTATGGTATTTAATAAATTAAGATTCATTAAGAACAAGTCTTATTGATCATACATGTATATTAAATAATTTGGACAGTTTCAAAATCAACGAGTTAAATTAAATAAATAATCATTGTGTGAAATGACTATTTTGCTCCTCATAAATAGTTACCAAGTCTACCCCTTAGCGGGTCTCACCAAATTCTACATTTTGGTAAACTCAACTGAGGGTCCACAATGCGCCACGTGTTATTATACAATTAACAAATAATAATTATTGACTAATTATTGTATTTAATGCTTAAATACAGATACACACGTATTTTCGTAGTAGTGCTGGATATTACTGGATTAAACAATTTAATTCAGGACGCTGCCCTAGTTCACAACGAGTATACTCCATATCGTGGGACTCCCTAGGTCCACATCTGATTCGTCAAATGGAACTATTCTAGAAGTCCGTGAACATTGCCCCACGCACACGTCACAAAAATACAAATCAACGCGTCAACCACCCAAGCTGAGGTCACAACGTATACGTATAGTCCTTTCGTCATGATATCCTAGATGTGCGGGGATATAGATTATTATTGTCAAATCCCCTTGTGCTCATCCATGTCATATCTCGATACTTATATCTCATTGAACAATATGTGCAAACTCTTTTGTCATATTATTCCACCCTAACAGAAACTCTTTCTCAGGATTAATGTTATAGCCACAAGACATTTTGAGATATAGTCTTGAAGCATCTGGATATCTAACTCCTTATGCAAGCTGACAAATTTCATATCTATACACACCGAACTCCATAAGCATCGGACCATACCCAGTAATACCCAGCGGTCACACCATAAAAGATCTGTGACATGCGTGGAACCAAAGTATAGTAGATCACTTACAAGCCCATCATGGTGCTTGGGTCAAAGGACCATGTATACTACTCAACTCAAGATGACCCTCTGTTGATGGCTTACATAGGTGTATATCAGAGGCCCTCATGAGTCTGTCCTATATCCAGTCCTAACTGGATACCTATATGTCAATACAAGCTCTAAGCTCACGATCAACTAGAAACAACCATCTATACCATATAGGTACGACATATGCTGATTTATATAAAGGTATCCACCGACAAACCCGTATCGGTAGAAATAAATCAGGGACAATATTCATAAATATACTTGCGCAACTAACATTTTCTGACGCCTGATTGCAACTCTTGTAACTATGTAGTTATTAGTATATTCTCATGTCTATGTCCCATTACAGACAAGGCTCCAACTCTTGGATCTTCGTTGAGTATTATAACCAGCTAACTATTAGCTACACTAACATTTAACATTTATATCTCTCAGCGTGGCCAATTAAGGGCCCTTATTTAAACTCTTTTAAATCAAATCTGAACTCCTTCAGATCATACAATATCTATAATATTACATTGCATAATACCATTTAAATAAGTATTAGCAATTTAATGGGAATGTACATATGTATAAATATATAAGTATTTGTATATTCAGGGATAGCAGGTAAGCACCAACCCTAACACCTACACCAAGGCTAAGCACGTGAGCCCTCCCGAGGCTAACCATGTAAGCCCTTTTTGCTCAATATAATTTATTACTATATGTTTTCTTTTTCTAATCATAGGTTCTGGACCTTTACCCTACCCGAGGAAGCAAAAACAAAAAGGCAATAGCCATAAACATCTCGAGCCTATTCATAAGGATGGCATTTTGACATGTAACATGAAACCCAGGCCCGCCCAGGGGAAGTATAGAATTTTGATAGGCAACTTGAATCCCGAGCCCCGTCTAGGGCAAGGATGGAATTTCGACGAGTAAGATGAATCCTAAGCCCGCTCAGGTTAGTGATAAAATTTCTACAAGCGACATGAACCCTAAGCCCACTCAAGGCAAAGATAGAATTTTTATAAGTAACATCAACCCTGGGCCTGCTTAGAATAGGGATGAAATTTCTTCAACTAACATGAATTCTAAACCCACCTAAGGTATGGATAGAATTTTTATATATGATGTGAATCTTGAGCTCGCTCAGGACATAGATGAAATTTCTACAAGCGATATGAATCCAAATCCCGCCCAGGGTAGGGATAAAATTTCTACAAGTAACATAATTCTCGAGCCCGCTTAGTGCTAGGTATGAATCTTTACTATTAGGGTCGGTACTTACGTACCATCCCTGAAAGATCTGCCAACATTTACAAGTATCCCAAGCTCGCCTAAGGCAATGAAGGAATCTTTAGAAACTGAGCCTATCCAAAATCAGGTAGGAGTCTCTACAAAATCAAGCTTCCCGAAAGCCAGGTATATATCTCGACAAAAAGCTACAAATCCCAAGCCCGCCCAAGGCAGGGAAGATAAACAGGTAATGGTAGAAAAACCATCACATTTTATAAGTGCTACGAATTCAAAGCTTGCCCAAGGTCGAGAAAGGAACCGAATCATAAGCAAGATTAAAAACCTAGGTCCTTAAGTACTAATATGAGTGCTTGACATTCAAAATTAAGCCTTCGGGTACTAATAAAGATACTCACCATAGACAAACATAGGACTCACATTACCCAAGCACCTCAAGACAGACTCGAAATTTGAGGGTAAACCTTCCTACTCAAACTACAATAGAGATTTTAGTATCTTAATACTAAAAACTAAGGAGCCCGTGTTCCTACGAGGATTTCAAGATTAACTCTAATCTTTAAAATGGCTCATCATTCCTTTAAAGGAACCTAATTATGAGGGAATTATATCCATAAATTGATGAAATTAATCCAATCAAAAAATTAATTAGGGAATCATATCCTTAAAATTATGAGATTAATTCAATCAAGAAATTAATTGTCTTCCTAAAAGGACTCGACCACTAACCTTTATAACTTATATAAAAGGGGGGTCAACAATGGAGAAATGACAAGGACATTAATCTCTCTACTATTTAAATTTGTTTTGTCTCCTTTTTTCTTCTTTTATTTTAGTCTATAAAGGCTTAGTTTCTATGTATTTGTGCTATAAAATTATTACTTAATAATGCATATGAGTGAGTCTATCAAATTCGGTAAAGTGAAAGTAAGTTCGAATTAAGCTAAACTATTATATATACATTTTTTGTTTTTTGGTTAATTTCTTTATCTTTATTTTGTTAATCTCAACCAAATCGTTCTGAATAAAAAATAAATTTAACTTGTTAATTTAATAATTGCCCAAAATTGTGGGTCAACAATTATTATTATCATTATTGTTATCTTACATACATCTATGGATGTAATTATATAACTTGTAATTATTATATTGCATGATCTTAAAACAATTCTTATTAGAAAAATATATAATTATTATAACCATCAAATAAAATCAATATAGTATAATTAACATTTTCTAACCCACAAATTCTTAGAAAAAGAAAAAGATGCGTAGATTTTGCTCTCATCAAACTTTTAGTGATATTATTTATATTCATTTCTTGTGCTATAAGTCTATTACTAGTATGATATTAATTAATGATTTTATTTTTTAAGTAGAGTTAAAATTAATTAATTTATACCAATATAATTTTTTATTTTTTATTTATACAAGAATAAAATTAATTAGCATTTAGAGATAAAATTAATCCTCAAAATTAAATTTTGAAAAGTAACCCTCTTTTTACTTTTTAAAATATGCTGTAACAAGAGTGATTTTATCAAAAGTAATTTTAAAATTATTTTACTAAACACTTAAATTAACTTTAAGGTTTTCAAAATCACTTTTAACCTTTTTAAAAGTAATCTCAAACGAGCCTTAATATTTATAATCATATATTTAAAATAGAAAAATAAACATGTTATTTTAACATATAAACATGTGTAATATTATAATTTCTTAATTATATAAAGTATAAATTAAATTCTTCTTAAATTTTAGTGCGAATGAAAGTTAAAATTCAAACCTTATGGTACTACTTTATGTTAAATAAAAATTTTAATTGGTGAAAGAATCACCATAATCAAGATTTCATGTTAAATCATCTAGAAAAATATAATCGAAAGCGTACTTAAATTTATAGAGACGTAAAAAAATTAGAGTTGATACCTTCCACGTCTAAACTTTTTTTTTATAAGAGAAAAATTATCGTCACTCATTGATAGGATGTGAATGAATAATACGTAAGATTTAGATTAGGGACCTCAACCTATTATTTATAGTATTTTATTTTATTTTAACCCATTATAAAAATAAAATAAAATAACTGGGTCTCTACACATTAAAGTCCATGCCATACATAATGCCTTAAAATTCTAATAATAAATAAATTTTATTTGATCACTTTTAATGAACAAAAAAATAGATAACCAATAATTTACTATCAATTGATATATATATGCTCACTTTAATATATAATACCAAAAAATCTCTCACTTGGACCACATATGTCACTTTATAATTGTATATTATCATATAACTTTATGAACTAAATATTTGCTATCTTAATAAAAAGACATCTTTAAACAATCTGGTCCATCAATTATATTAATATAGGATCAAAGCGATATTTGTTATCTTTCTTGTAATTAGACCCATCAATGGTCACATACATCAATATAATCAATGACATAGATCAACCGTGGATATGTAGCATGAAAATTTCATGCAATGTGATCCCTTAACATGTTTATTTCTAACTGTTCCTACTTTATAACTCATAAGAGTTTAACAATATATTTTCAAAACTTTATGCAAAACTGCAATTGAAAGAATATAATTTTATTTCAAAGTTTTTAATAAATAAACAAAAGTAATACTTTAGTCTGATCAAAAAATATGTCAACTGTAATTGAACATCAAGAAACAAACTCTCATTATAAAATTATATCATCAGGATGAACCACACCCATACGAGCTACATACTTATAAAACATCTTAGATGGTACACCCTTGGTAAGCAGATCCGCAATCATTAAGTTTGTACTGATATGTTCAATAGATACCTGAAGACTCTGAACTCTCTCTATAATAACAAGAAACTTGATGTCAATATACTTCGATTTTGACGAGCTTCTGTTGTTCTTAAAATATAACTCAGCGACTTTATTATCACAATTTATTCTCAATGGTCTCTTAATGCCATCGATAATTTGTAGCTCAGTGATAAAATTTCGCAGCCATATTGCTTCAATTGATGCCTCATAGCAAGCTACGAACTCTACTTCCATGGTGAATGAAGCTACAAGTGACTACTTGACACCCATGACCCAGTTCCCCTAGCCAATAGAAAGACATAACCTGAAGTGGATCTTCTGCTATCGAGACAACCAGCAAAATCAGAGTCTGAATACCCAATGATCTCTAAATGATCTGATCTCCGATATGTGAACATGCAATCTTTTATTCTCTGTAGATACCGCATAACATTTTTAATGGCTCTCCAGTGATCCATTCCTAGGTTACTTAGATATCTTTTAAGTATTCCAACTACATATGCAATATCCGAACGCATACAAATTTAAGCATACATGAGACTCTCTACTGCCGACGTATAAGGGATATTTTCCATCTCTTTCTTCTCAATCTCATTCCTTGGGCATTGAAGCAGACTAAATTTATCACCTTTAGCAATGGGTGTGTCTCTTGATGCATAATTATTCATGTAAAATCTACTAAGCACCTTATCGATATATGTCTTGTTTGATAAGCCAAGTATGCCACGAGAACGATCTCGGTGAATTTGTATGCCCAACACAAAATAGGCATTCCTAAGATCTTTCATTTTAAATTTATTTGAAAGAAATATCTTGGTTTCATGCAACAATTCTATATTGTTGCCTGCTAGTAGAATGTCATCCATATATAAGACAAGAAGAATAAATTTGCTCCCACTGATCTTGTGATAAATACATTAATCAACAGTATTTTCCTTAAAACAAAATAAGGTAATCACTTGATCAAATTTTTGATATCGTTGGCAAGATGCTTGCTTTAAACCTTAAATGGACTTCTTTAATTTGCACACCAAATGTTTTAAATATTTGGATTCAAAGTTCTCTGGTTATAGCATGTATATAGTTTCTTCAATGTCACCATTGAGAAACGCAGTCTTTATGTCCATCTGATGTAACTCTAAATCATAATGAGCTATAAGTGTCATAATAATTCTAAAGAGTATTTCAATGAAATCGTAGAGAAAGTCTTTTTATAATCAATGCCTTCCTTTTGAGTGAAACCTTTTACGATTAGACGTGTCTTATATCTTTTGACATTGCCTTTCGAATCCCGTTTAATTTTGAAAATCTATTTACAACCAATTGGTTTTGCTCCTTTAGGCAATTCGACAAGATCCTAAACGTCATTGTCTTGCATTAATTTCATCTCATCTTTCATGGCATCTATCCATTTCTGGGAGTTCATAATTTATTTGACTTGACTAAAAGTTATTGAATCATCTTCCAGTCCTATATCAAACTCATGTTCTTGGAGATACACAACATAATCATCTAAAATCGCTGATCTCCTCTCCCTGGTAGATCTTCTTAATGGCACTTCCAATTGAGGTTGTTGTCGCTGCTTCTTTATATGAGTATGAGCAAGTTCTTCAATATTAGCAGAAGGCATCTCATGAATGTCTTGATTATCTATATTTGCATCCTGCATAATGACGGGTGCAATTATCTGTTCATTATCAATTGCAATATTAGGAATAGTTACATATTCCTCTTCAAAGACAATATTCCTAAGTTTAGCATTCCCAATATATTTAACATCCTCAATGAATTTAGTATTCCCTGTCTTGAAAAATGATCTGTTTGAGGGATTATAAAACTTAAAACCCCTCGATCTCTCCGAGTATCCAACAAAGTAGTAGCTTATTGTTCTTGAGTTCAACTTTCTTTCATTGGGTCTGTATGGCCTAGCCTCAGCTGGACAGCCCCAGACATGCAAATGCCTAATACTAGGCTTCTTTCCATTTCATAGCTCATATGGGGTTTTAGCTGCTGCATTACTTGAAACTCGATCAAGGATATATATTGTAGTCTTTAAGGCTTCACCCCAAAGAGATTCTTGTAAAGAAGAATGATTTATCATACTTCTAACCATATCCTTTAGGGTCTGATTTCGTCTCGCAGCTACACTATTTTAACTTGGAGTTCCCAACATAGTGTATTAAAGAACGATGCCACATTCTTTCAAATTTCTCGCAAAATGGCCTAGACATTATTCATTTAATTTGTCATAACTGTCATAGAACTCACCACCACGGTCAGATTTAACAGTTTTAATTTTTTTACCAAGCTGATTTTCTACTTCATCTTTAAAGGCCTTGAAAGTGTTCAATGATTGAGACTTCTCATGAATCAAGTATAAAATATTGTTGACCATTCCAAGAAGCCGTAAGGAATGAACCATAAATATCAGTATAGAATAATTCCAAGATATTTGATCTCCTATTGGCACAAACTTTTCTAACATTTGTTTGTTTTCCCTTAATACATTCAATATATTTCAAAATTTTAAAAATCAAGAGAATTCATAATTCCTTCTGACACAAGACTTTGAATTCTTTGTTTAGAAATGTGTCATAAGCGCTTATGCCATAACATATAAGAATTCTCATTAATTAATTTGCGCTTTCTACCACAATTGCTTGCATGCAAGGTTTCGTTAATTTGTGAGGCATGAAAATCCAATTGATATAAATTATCAACTAAAGAACCGGTATCAATAATATTTGAATTCTGAAAGAGACTAAACTTTCCATTTTCAAAAGAACAAGAGTAACCGAATTTGTTCAAACAATAAATAAAAACTAAATTCTGTCTAAATAATGGTACATAAAAAGTCTCATGCAAATCTAAATAAAAACTAGATTCTAATTGTAATCTAAAAAATCTAATTGCCTCAACATGAGCCTTATTGTCATCACCCACGTAGATGAATTTTTCAACATCAATTGGCGGTCGGCTCCTTAGAAAACCCTGCATAGTCACACTTATGTAAGTAGTTGCACCCGTATTTATCCACCAAGTGTGACTTGATACTAAGGCCAAATTAACTTCTGAACAAACAAGGTTGAGAAGTTTACCCTTTTTGTCAAGCCATTTTGCATACTTGAAATAATCATTCTTCACATGTCCAACTTTCTTACAAAAGTAACAATAGATTTCAGCATTCTATTTCTTTTGCACCTTAAGCTGTGAAGTTCCAATGTATGCATGCTTTTTTTCCTTTATTATTCTATTTTCTTTTCTTGTTGGCAACATTGTCATTGGAAGAAGTTGCTAAATGAGCAATCTCTATCTTTTCTTATTTTAATCTCTCTTCTTCTTGTGCACATTAAGCAATGAGCTCATTAAGAGTCCATTTCTCCTTTTGAGTGTTATAACTGATCTTAAAATAACTGTATTGTGTAGAAAAAGAGATCAAAACCAGGTGCACAAGAATGTCATCAGACAATTTTAACTTTAGTGTCCTTAATCTTGTAACAAGATTAGACATTTCCATAATTGACTCCCTTATGTTTCCTTTGCCTTTATATCGCATTAAAACAAGCTTAGACAAAATGGTGCTTGTTTCGACCTTTTCATTACCAACGAATCGGTCTGCTATTTGACTCATGACCTTTTTAGCATTTTTTTTCTCAGACACTGCACCCCTGATGGTATCTAAAATAGAGTGCTTCATGATCATCAGACTCATACGGTTAGAACGCTCCCATTTTTCATAAAATACCATTTGTTCAGTAGTACAGCTATCAGTATGGGCAGGAGGTTCTTCCATCTGGATTGCATAGTCTAGATCCATACACCCAAGCACAATGGTAATGTGCTTCTTTCATTTTCTGAAGTTAATGCCATTAAGTACTGAAATGTTGTTCAAGTTGGCAGATATAGAAGAAGCATTTACTATATAGAACAAACAAAAAAACTCACAATTAGTAGCCATTTAATCATGCATACATATACACACATGACATAAGATATAATAAATTGAGCCATTATAAGATACCAAGCACAATATTGTTATTTAATCTTTGGACATAAATAACAATTTGTAAACGATACTCTGAAAACTTGAATAATAAATATTGATAATAGATCTTGCCAATAATATGTCTTTCTTTGGACCGACATATTATATGCATAGAAAATGCCAAAGTTTATCACATATTTACTGTCACATGTGTCTATTATCTAGGCAAAAAATAATCTTTCTTTGAGCCGATTATTTTTCGCAAAAATTTAAACACAATTATTTAATTTCTTTAATAATATATATTTCAAAATAAATAAATCTGCACAAAAGATGTCACTTTGGTGGTATTTTAATTCAATTTAATTTATTTTAAAATACTGGATATTAATTTCCATGAAAAGGGAGAAAAATAAAATGGTCAAAGTCAAAGTCAATAGTTAAAGTCAAATCATGTCAAAATTAAGACGGACCGGAATAGATAAGGACCGAAGTGGTTGGGTCAGATCAAGCCTAATCTTTTTCTAATTATCCAAACCCTAATTTTTCTTCAATAGCCTAAACCCAAAATAGCCTCAGGTCCATCTTAACTCACTTAATTTGGCCAGTACATTGAGTATATAAAACTTAGGTCAGGTAAAATCTTTATGGGCCTTGTAAAATTAACCTGATAAAATCCTAAAATTTGTGAACACTAACTACCTGCCGTGCATCATAATTAAGAAGAAATCCCATTAAATTTAACATTATCACTTTGAATTTGAACAAATTTTTACTTCTTCCCTTTTTTTCCCCTTTAAATATATATATTTATGCATTCAATTCAATAAAATTAAAAAAAAATCAGAAATTCTATATGCATATATTACAAAGGGATTATAAAGGCATTCATGAAGATTATTTAAACATACTGCATGCCTGAATCTAATATATATGCATCCAATGCAATTAATGCAAATAAATTAAATAAATTTATATGATGCAATGGACATTATATTGCAAAGATCATGCCGAAATTGATGACATTATGAAAATAACGGAGATGATTGCTATTAACGTAATCAGTGCATGCAATCAATGAACGCCACATTACCTCATACAAAAAAAATGATGTAAAGTAATCAATGCAAATTATTAAAAAAAAACGTGCCATTGGCCTTTTTTTTTAATATTCCAGAATTAAAACCACATCCCACACAATGATTATGGCGAACTGAATTTAATAATATGTAAAATTAAAGATAATCAATTTGGTATATAAAACTTTCTCTCAATGATTCAACATAAAACTGTTTTGATATCATTTGTTGGATAAAAAATTTAATTGATGAAAAAATCACCATAATTAAAATTTCACATTAAATCATAAAAAAAAATAGAATCGGAAGCATACTTGATCTATGGAGACGTAAAAAAATTGGGGTTGATGCCTTCTATATTTAAACTGTCTTTATGAGAGAAAAGTTGTCATCACTCACTGATGGAATATGAGTGAATAATACGTAGAGTTTAGACTATGGACCTCAACTTATTATTTATAGTATTTTATTTTATTTTAGCCCATCATAAAAATAAAATAAAATAACTGAGTCTCTACATATTAAAGTTCATGCCATACGTGATACCATAAAATTTCAATAATAAATAAACTTTATTTGATCACTTTTAATAGACAACAAAATAAATAATCAATAATATACAATCAATTGATATATATAAACTCACTTTAATATATAATACCTAACACTTCATAAATAAAAATAATATTTATTTATTTAAGAAGTTGTTTTTTATGTAAGCCTCTTGAAGTACTGCTCCTATTTATACGTGAAATGAAACTTAAATCTTGACCCGAAGTGAGAGCAAAAATTACCCACCACTTACTTGCAGTGGGCATGTGGTGATTAGAACTAGCATCATGTCATCTATTTCACTAGAAGCAAGAAATCATAACTACACGATAAGCTAGTTGTCCAATCACATTATTCTTGGTGTCTATTATGCATGCTGATCACATTTATAGGTACCTAATTATCTATCATCGGAAATAATTTCACTCATATTGTCAACTTCACATTGATGATCAAATTATTTCACCTAATACCACCTCATTTTCACAAGGGATTGGGATGGATGTGATGGTGGTGTACTTCTTCAAAATTGCATAAGAATAAGATCTAATCAACCCATTCACATTTTTAATTACAAATGCACTTCTCAACTTTTGCATGCGCCTACTTTAAATGTTAACTACATAGTAGGTATGTTAATTGGTTCAAACTTATTGTCAAAAATAATTGGTATGTAATGTACTTTTTTTTAAATAATATGTGAATAAGTAAAATTTTGAACTAAAATACAAAGTGTGATTATAAGTAAAAAATACTTTTGTAAATATATCTAATATTTTTTACTTACACAAATAAAAAGCATACATCACATATTTATAACATGAGTGAGGGGGTAAGGGATGATTTCTTTTCGATACGGGATTTATGGTGGAGGCCATTGTTCATTTATATAGTACTATTTATATATATACAGTATTGTTTATAAATATTATTATTTATTTATAAAATATTATTTACAACACTTTCCTTTTGACTCCACCACTTTTAGTTATAATTTACATTGTTAAGGAAGAAACCCAGCAAGATAAAAACTAAATAAAATAAATACAACTTTTTATGTGCTTAATACTATCTCATTAAAATCTTAGCAGTAAAAATCCTGTGGGATAAAACCTAATTGAAGAAAAAAGAGTACAATACATATTTGTAATTTAATATAATTTTTCTTTTGAAAGAATGTGCTCTCCCTGATTAAATTCTCCTTCTCGTAGTAACATCTAACAACTTGTTAATTTATTGAGCTAGCACATTCCAATCTTATAAACCATTTCTTAAAGGATGATGTTGGCAAAAATTTAGTGAACAAATCTGTAAAATTATTAGTGGAGCGTATCTATTTTACACCAATTTTTTTTATTTTACTGTAGCTCATTCGTGTAAAAGAATTTTGGAGAAATATATTTCGTTCTGTCGCTTTTGACGTATCTACCTCTAACTTGAATAATACAATCAATATTATCTTGATATATTATAGTTGAAATATCTATTGCAGAAGGTATGCTGCATATACTCTGAATGTGATAAATAATAGATCGTAGCTATATGCATTCTCTATTTGCTTCATATAGTGTAAGAATTTTTGAGTGATTAGAGAAGGTGGTAACAAAAGTTTACTTTGTGAATCACTATGAGATTGTTGTAGGTAAAAACATATCTTGTTTTTTAGCGATCTTTATAGGGATCATATGAGTACCCAGCATTTGTATATCCAACTAGGCCTAAATTTTTTGTTGACTCATTAGAATAAAATAATCTCAAATCTATCATTCCACAAATGTAACGAAATATATGTTTGACATTATTTCAATGATATTGAGTTAGTGTAGAACTAAATCTTACCAATAGATTTACTACAAGAGCTATGTATGGTCTAGTGTATTAGGCTAGATGTAATAAAATACTGATTACATTTAGATATGGTACTTCTGGACCAAGTATTTTTTATTATCTTCCTTAGGATGAGATAGATCTTTTTTTAGATCAACTAACTAAACTACCATAGGGGTACTTAACGAATGAGCTTGGTCCATGTTGAATCATTTCAGAAGTTTTTAGTATAAGTAGGTTGATGGATAACAATTCCATTTGATTTGTGTTCAATCAGCACGATGAGACAATATTTGGTCTTTCTCAAATTTTTTTTTTAAATTCTCTTTTTAAGTATTTTACAATCTTCAAAAGCTTTTTAGAAGTCCCAATCAAATTTGTATCATCCACATATACAACTATAATGACAACCCCAAATTCTAACTTCTTTATAAATACACATGGATATATTGGATCATTAATATAACCTTCTTTTATCAAGCATTCATTTTGGCGGTTGTACCACTTAAACCTAGATTGTTTTAATCCATACAAAGATATCTGTAATTTGATTGAATATAAATTTTGATTACATACTTCAGGTATTTTGAATCCTTCAGGAATTTTTATATAGATATATATGTCAAGTGACTCATAAAGGTAAGCTGGTACTACATTTATAAGATGCGTATCAATTTTTTTTAGATTGTCAAGCTTATCAAAAATTGATATGTAATTGTGTCCATCAAGAGAGAATAAATTTTATCATAATTAATACCTAATTTTTTGCGAGAAATTTTGAGCAACGAGTCTTACTTTATATCTAGTGGGCTTATTATTTTCATTACATTCTCGTACAAATGCCTATTTTTTTCTCATACAAAAACTCATTTTTATTCTACAGGTTTGAAATCTTCAATATATAAACTGCAAGTCCAAATACTTCACGCTTGACTAGAAAAGTCAATTCTATTTGAATTATTTTTTTTCTATTAGAGTTAGTCATGTCTTTCTCTGTATTTATCAACAATTTGTGTCTCCAAATTATTATCATAATTTTAATAACTACTGCAAATGAGAACACACTATTAACAATTATATTATCATGTTTTCACATTTCTCTTATGTAAGCATAATTTGTATCATTTTTCTCATTTTTAAATTTTTGTACCTTTTTGGGGGTTAATGTCTCTTCTATGATTTTTATCTTTTTAAGGACATATATCTTTTTAAGGATTTGTGTCTCTTCAGGAACTATCAATTCTTCTTATGTTATTGATTTAAAGAATGTGGATTTACTTTCTCGAGCATCATTTTTAATAGGATCCTTTTTTTTTTCTATAGAATAATATCTTTTGAACCAAGTAGTCTGCCACGCTTCTAGCATGCACTAGAGGATTCATTTGCTTTCTTTTGATTAGTTTATTCTACAGGAACAATCACCGGTGCTGGTGTATTGGCAACTAGTATATATAACTTGATTAATTTTTATGCATCCATAAATGTATCTCGTAATTCATTTGTAATTCTTTGAAGATGAATAATCTTTTATACCTCATTTTTACATTAATTTGTATGAGGATCCAAATGAGATACGGTGGTCATTTTTTAAGAAAGTTCATGTTTTACTTCAAGAGGCAATTTTCTTTCTCCTAATAATGGGACTACTGTCTCGTCAAAATAGTAATCGAAAAATTGTGCAATAAATAGATCAGCCATTAGGGGTTCAAGATATCTTATAATTAATAGTGAGTCAAAATCAACATAAATCCTTATGTGACATTGAGATCCCATTTTAGTGTGTTGTGTGGGTGTTATAGGTATATATGCAGCACAACTGAAAGTATACAAATGAGATATATTAGGTTGATGACAAAGTACAAATTGTAATAGAGAATATTGATGATATATAATAGGCTTAAAATGAATTACTGTTGTAGCATGCAAAATAGCATAACCCTATGCAAAAATTAGTAATTATGTATGCATTAATAAAGTACTTACAATTACCTGGAGTCGTTTAATTAAGGATTTTGCTAATCCATTTTATGTGTGAACATGTGGCACAGGGTGTTTTACATCAATTTTCACTAATATACAATAGTCATTAAATATTTTGGATGTAAACTCACCAGCATTATCTAAATGTATAGTCATAATAAAGTATTTTAAATATTGTTCCATCAATTTAATGTCTGTGCTAGTAATCTGGCAAATGTAACATTTCGTGTCAACAACAAATAAACATATGACAACCATGCAAATGAATCAATTAAAATCACAAACTAGTAAAAAGATCTACTTGATGGATAAATTGGTCTACAAATATCTTCTTAGATTCTTCGCAAAAATGATGGAGATTTTAGACTAATCTTAGAAGTTGATGGTCTGACTTCAAATTTTTCTTGTGAGCAAGCGGTACAAATTTCTCATTAGGCAACAAAATTTTTAAATTTTTCAAACAATGCCAATGAGAATTTTCAATGATCCTATATCCTAGATGACCAAGTCAATCATGCTATAATATAAATTTTCTTAATATCTGAACTTCTGGTTTATTACTGCTTAGCTTTTGATTAAATTTATAACAGTATAATACAAATTAGATGATAAGGCAGGTGGCTTTTCAAATATATTTTTTTTGTCTGAAATGTTATAAGTAATATAGAGATAGTCTACATTATTTTCTCTTAAAGTCTCAATATGATATTCGGCGGATATCTTTAAAATTAAGTAGATTTCTTTTGGATCTACTTGCTTATAAAACTTCATTTATATATAAGTTTATTCCACTTGCTAACAATATTATTGTTTTATTTCACTTTCTAACAGGATTGTTGTTCTTCCTAAACCTTCAATCAGGTCTACAGAATCTTATATATTATTAACTTTTACTTCAATTATTGTTAGTTTTGAAAAATATTTTATATCTCCAAAGATAGTATGTGTAGTTGCACAGTCACTCTAGAGTGTACAATTCATTATTGAAAATTATATCCATTAATAAAAGATTAACATTAGACAATAAGATAAAAATTATAAAAACATAAAAAGAAATCATCGTAATAAAATATTTTAAAAAAACAAGAAAAGATATAATATAGAGACATAAAATAAAAGTACAAATATGACCAAATATAAAATAAAGCTTAATGCATATAATCAAACAATCAATGTCCCCCTTTCTAATTCTTAAAGAGATCGAAATATTTAGATGACTAAGATTTGTAGGATCTGAATCATTAATAAGATTTGTCTTCACATTCTTTTCTTTTTTTCTTAATAGATGTCTTATGAGGATTAATTAAATGCCTTTGGGTATGACATGTACATAACCAATGTCGTCTTGTACCACATGATAACAAATATTTTTATAAAACATAGAGCATTTATTTTCCACACTATTTTCCCTATCTTAGTGTTTTTTCACACCATTTTCCTCCGTCTATGGTATTTATAACCACCATGAAGATGATAATCACACCCTCTCCCTCTTCCATGACCTTGTCTAATATTGTTATGAGTGTTTACATTCGCTTTTAAGAATGACTAGGAACCAATTGGATGTAATTCGTAATTTTTCAATAATAGCTCATTATTTTGTTCAATATCAAAAGACATGAGATTAATTATGAATATTTTTTTAAATCATTATTCACTCTATTGTTGTTGTAGATCAATATTAGAGGCATGAAAAGTAAAGAATATCTTTTCTAGCATATTATGCTCTGTAACTTTCTCACCACATAGTTTCATCTGTGAGGTGATTTTGAACATAGCAAAATTATATTCAGCAACAATTCTAAATTCTTATAATTTAAGATTCATCCACTCATGTCTTGCTTTTAGGAGGAACACGTCTTTTAATAATCATATCTTTCTTTTAGATTTTCTCAAAGAATTTAAAAGAAAAATATGATTATAAAAAAGATGTATTCCTCTTAAAAGCAGATCTATAAGTTCTCTATTCTCAAATATTGAGCTTTCAGGCTTTTATTTATAAGTGATAAAGGAAAATCATAGCTTTTACTTTGTCATATAGGTACATATTATTTTCTTTTTTAGTTGATGTTTTTTCAAATCTTTAGCTTGGTGGTGCATTTAAGCATTTAATATATATAGATATTTTTTTCAAAGACATTAAGTACAAAGATTTGTGCTAATACCATGTTTGTAAATAATATGTGAATAAGTAAAATATTAGACTAAAATGCAAAGTGTAATTATAAATAAAAATATTTTGCAAATATACTTAATATTTTTTTCACTTGCACAAATGAAAGGCATATAGGAATGGGGATCACAATCCCTATCCCCATACTCGAATGGTGTGAGAATTTTCATACTCGATATATATAATTTAGATTTGGGGTAGAAAATTTTCAAATGGGGATGAGGATGAGGATTCTTATGGGTACTCTATACTCAAATTTTTTTTAATTTCTTAAATATATTTGATTTGTACCGATTTAATTTGTGAAGTAATTTTTTTACCCCGTACAATCATAATTTACTAAAAAATAAAAATATAAACATCACGTGAAAATATAAACTACATCGATTCTTCAAGTCTTCAATTACTAATTTAAAAAAATTAATAACATGAATTAAAATTCAAAAATTACAAAAATTAATAGTTTCTTTGAACTTTGACAACTATAATACAAAGTAAAAGAAATTTTAAGTTAGATGGGTGGTAACTAAGAAATTAAGAATGAGTTATTTCTCTTCATATTTTTTTTACTCCAATTTAGAAGCAAGTGTCTAATATAAAATATAACTAAAAAATAAATAAAGGAATTAAAAATATAAAATATAAATAAGAATAAAAAAATTAAAAATAAAATATAAATAAATTTTATACTTCCAAATTTAGCACATAGCTAATTTTGATTTGTATAAATAAGTAAAAAATATTTCTATACTACGTTTTTTTATTTTTCTTAAATTGAATATTTAGGACGAGTTTGAAAAAATAAACTTATCCCTAAATCCAACTTGAATTTAATTCGATTTTAAATTATTGTACTTAAGCCCACTCTATTCGTAAAAAATAGCTAAAATATAATTCGAAATACTTTTTATTTGAAGCGGTTCCCATCAAACCCCAACCATGTGAAAAATTTTGCCACCCCTAAAAGCATACATCTCATATTTATAACATAAGTGAGGGGATAAGGGATGGTTTCTTTCTGCTGTAGAATTTGTGGTGGAGGCCGTTGTTCACTTATACATTATTATTCATATAGACTCCTATATACAATATTGTTTATTTACACGTTATTGTTTACCATTTTATTATAACATTTCCCTCCTTAATTTTATGAGAAGGATTTGATATGACCAAATCAATATTCAAAAATAATAATAAATAATTGCAATAATTAGCAATAGGCAATAAAAATAAAAAATAAAAAATGATTATTTTCAATACTTAACGAAAGTTTTTTTTTTAAACACAATAACCAAAGCATAAGAAAATTTACAAATTCATTGCATCAGACATATTCTTATCCAACTTTAAATAGGATAATGAATTTCTTTCTAACTTTTTATTTATATCAGAACAAACATAAACATTTTATTGGTAATTAATAAAAAGTATGCAATAAAAATTAATTTTGATTAAAATGTAGGAGTTCCCTTTTTTCTTTTTTGAAGACATCGACAAATTAATTTGCACAAAAGACATTTATTTAAAAACCACTTGATTATTTCAATAGTTTCTATTAAGAAACAATAATGCTATACTTATATATTGGGATATAAATTTTGTATTCCAACTAATGTGATATTTGTTATGTTAATTATCAATTGATTTTATATAACTACTACAATTTAAAACAAAAAAAATGTTAAAAAATATTTGAAATGTGATAATCAATAATTTGTGATATATTAGTTAAAATTCAAATTTATAGCCCAACTTTATAAGCATAGCACTGTTAATTAAGGAATTTTTATTTTATTAAAATAAAAATATTTTTATTATAGAAAGTTTTGTTAAAGTGGTGATCTAGTAGATGATGTTACTCATGTTATGATAAGTAAATTTATGATTTCAACATTACTTAGAATGCGCTATAAAATTATACTACATTTTCAGTTGCTCACCATGTGGTGGACAATATTACATTGGTTTAATCTGTTCACATTTTGAAAAAGTTCACGACATTGTACTTGAGAATTCTTGTGTGTATATATTTATATCTTCCAAGGATTTAAGTATGAACAGAGAATCTTAACTTCTTTAAACAATAGTGGCATAGGCTAATAATGTTGTTACCGTTGGTAGTTTTGCATAGGCTTTTGTTTGCCCATTATCGAGTTTGCAAAGGACTTCGGCGGAGAAGGGCCCATAAAGTCAGCCCATTTGAGTGAAAAATATCCTTAAAAAGAATGAAGTCGACCTAAATCCAAAACAAACTTTTTCCTTCTTATCAACTAAAGAGGTGGTGCTGTAATAATATTTTTATTAGAATTGGTAGTTATGTATTATTTTAATATTATAATAATATTAATTATTAAATATTTATATAATAAATATTTTAAATAAAATCGTTAATATTAAATATATGATAAGATTTTTATAATATTTTAGATATTATATGATCTAAATGAGTTCAAATCTAATTCAATTGAGTTTGGACTAGCATTAAAAGTTAACAGATTTTAAGAGTCAGCGAAATTTAAAGAGTTAGAGTCTTATCTGAAATGGGACAAAGACTCGAATGTATATTAGCAATGATATAATTGTAAATAGTTACAAATAATGCTAAGAAATATCGTTGTGTAAGTATATTTTCAAACGTTATGTTCTTGATCTATTTTCATTATTACGGGTCTGTTGATGAAAATATTATTTAATATAGATTGGTGTAAGTCTGTATCTAGATAGTCCATATAGTTAATCCTAGTAAACCATGAGTTTAGTGAAAGTTTGTATAGACATACAGGTATTCAGTGGGAACTAGATATTGAACAGGCTCAATTATGATCTCCAATAGACATCCCATAAAAGTCGTCAGTTGATGACCCTTTTGAGTTGAGTAGTATTCGTGGTCCCTTGACCTGAACACCACGGTGGGCTTGTGAGTAATCCATTATACTTAGGTTCCACACATGTTAGAGACTTTTCATGATCTGACTACTAAGTATGATCTAATACTCATAGAGTTTAGTGTGTAGAGATATGGGATCAGTCAACTCATATGAGTGAGTAGTATATCCAAATGCTCTAAAATTGTATTCTAAAAAATCTTATGGCCATAAGTAATTCACCAGGAAAAAATATTTTCCGTGTCAGAAATAATATCACAAAAGTATTTACAAATATTATTTATAAGAATACGAATCTGAAAATAAGTTCTAGCATTGAGCATATAGAGACTTAAAAGGTGATGATTTATCTCTCTGCTCTTCTAGGATATAAATGACGGAGGGATTATACTAATATTTATTAACCTCAACTTGTATAGTTCAACACGTTATTTTGTTATTCCATAATGTGTGCATGGGGCATCGTTTATAGACTTACGAAAGAGTTTCGTAAGACAAAATAGGTGTGAACCTAAGGAGTCTCACTATATGAAGTAGGAGTGGGCGAATGGCCCAGTCCCGGCCCGACTCAGACCGTTCGACCAAAAAATTTTGGGTCGGGATGGGACAGGTCTCGAAACTGGGATAGAAACGGTGAGTCCCGGTTCAGCCGGGACGGGACTGGGTTCGGTTCGGGAAATACCCGAACCGATTTTTTTTTATTTTACCAATCAAAACGGCGTTGTTTCTGAAAGTGAAAACGGTGCCGTTTTGATAAGCAAAAAAAATCATTAAATCATTTTCGTTTCAAAACTTTCAAATTGAAAGTTTTGAAACGAAAACGACCGGCTGCCGCTGTTGATATGCTTACGATCTTCCACCGTTGCTGCCGCCATCGTTCTGCCGCGTCCTCCTATCGCCGTTCTGCCTCTGCTGCCGCCTGTCACTGCGTGACCTGCCCTGTCGCCATTCTGTCATTTTGCCGTTGTTGCCGCCTCCGTTCTACCACTACGGTCTGCATCAGTTGTACACCTGTTGCCGCATGTCGCTGTTCTGCAGGTGCTGTTCTGCTGTCGATGCTGTTCTGCCGATGTTGTTCTGCATCCTCCTGCCGCTGTTCTACGCCTTTCATCAATCAAAATGCACTGCTGCTAGCTCGATCGCTCAAGTCTCAAGTAAACCACGCACTGCTGTCGCCGCCTTATTTTTTTTAAAAATGAAATATTTACATGAATGATTGTATTAAAATATATGTATCTTCCTTTGAAGCATGTATTAACCATATGTTATACTTGAAAGTTGAAAGCCAATAACGGAAGCTAAACTAGTAGATTACTATCTCATAGTTAGGAACTTGTGTATGTGTTTATATGCTTTGTTTTGTTAGTATTGTCTTGTGTATGTATTTAGATGTTTAATTAATTTTGTGGAATTCAATTGGTTTAGCTGGTAAGAATTGATTTATATTTTTAATTTCATCATCATATCAAGATTAGGGATTTATATTTCTAATTTCATGTAATAATTTTGTTTTTATTATATTACAGATGAGTTGTGATTTAATTTCAAAAAAGTTTTATGAATATTGGGGGATCTCATGACGATACGCAATGCAGTGTCGACGACGCAGATGCATTGTTGCCTCCACATCCTAATACTAAGAAGAGAACAAGATCAATGGTGTAGAGTCACTTCAGCCCGTGCAAGGACATAACGGATAAGTCTCAGTGCAATTACTGTGGAAAATTGTATGCGTGTAATCCAAAAAGAGGTTGAACAAATGGTATGCGAAAACACTTACGGGTATGTAAGATAGTTCCACGTTCATTGTTGGATGATAGGCAAACAATATTTGGTAGAGAACCCACAGGAGGAGAAGGGGGAAATAGTAGTAATGTTGTGCCTAGAGGATGGAGTCAAAAAGCATGTCAAGATGCAGCTGTATAAATGGTGATCTTAGATAAATTACCATTCAGTTTTGTAGAGAATGATGGGTACCGATATTTTTACAGTGTAGCATATCCTCTATTTGATGTTCCGTCACGTAGAACTATAACCAGAGACGTAGTTGAGCTATTTGCTGAGGAGAAAGTCATGTTAAAAAGTCTATTTAGTGTAACTGGGCAACAAGTGAGCTTGACAATTGATCTTTGGACTTTCGCTTATAATCAAAGCTATATGGTTGTTACTGCCCACTTCATAGATTCAGATTGGAAGTTGCATAGTAGAATTTTGCGTTTCTCTCCGATGTCATCCCATAAAGGGTATGATATCGACAAGCAACTTAAATCTTACTTGTTGGATTGGGGTATAGAGAAAGTGTTTACCGTTACAGTTAATAACACAAGTGCCAATGACGTTGCCGTCAATTATTTTAAGAAGAGACTGAAGAGTTAGAAAGATGAAGCACTGATATTGAATTGTGAGTTTAAGTATGTGCATTGTTGTGTGCATATTTTGAATTTAATTGTGACTGATGGGTTAAAGGATTTACATGAGAGCATAATTTCTATACGTAATGTTATGAAATATGTGAGATCTTCAACAGCAAGAGTTCAAAGTTTTAAAAGTTTTGTGGAGAGAGAAAGAATTGATTATAAAGGGAGTGTGGCCTTAAATGTGCCAACGAGGTAGAATTTCACTTATTTGATGTTGGCGACTGCATTAAAATTTGCAAAGGTGTTTGATTAAATGACAGAAGAGGATGAGTCATATGAGAGTTATTTTCTAGAGGATGAAAATAGAAAGAAGAGATATGAGCCACCAGTTATTGTGGATTGGGAGAATGCTGAACCGTTTGTGAAGTTTCTAAAAACCTTTTATGATGTCACATTAAAATTTAGTGTTTCATTGTCTATGACATCTAACATTTGTTTCAGTGACATTTGTAAGATTAATTTCAATTAGCAAAATTAAGTCGGAGTGAAGATGTCTCTTTACGCATCATAGCTGGCAAGTCACATTAAAATTTAGTGCTTCATTGTCTATGACATCTAACATTTGTTTCAGTGTGATTTGTAAGATTAATTTCAATTAGCAAAATTAAGTCGGAGTGAAGATGTCTCTTTACGCATCATGGCTGGCAAAATATGATAAATATTGGGAATCTATGGAGAAAATAAATAAATTGTTGATAGTTTCTACAGTGCTTGATCCAAGACACAAGATGCAATTTATTGAATTTTGTTTTAGGTTTTTATATGGTGATGACAGCGCCAGAGTCGAAGACATGAAGAGAATAAGTAAAGAATTATTGTATAGGCTTTACGAAGCTTATAATACATCGTATTGTAGAGCAGTTGGTGGGCCAAGTAGTAGTGCTGGTAGTGTTGGTGGAGTTGGGAGTAGCACTAGCATGTATGGGTCACAGTCATAGCAGTCTGGTCCATCAAGTTTATATTCAGACGTAATATAGTTTGATGTGGGGGATGATAACCCTTGGGAAAAATTCGTGGGGTGTGTAAATGACGAAATGGATTGGCTGAATCCAATGAAGTGGATAGATACCTGATGGAGAAAGTGGAGAATCCAAAAAATCAATGTTTTGATATTTTGAGTTGGTGGAAGGTAAATACTTCGAGGTATCCAGTGTTGGCACAGATAGATAGGGATATACTTGTTATTCCTGTATCTACTGTAGCCTCTGAGTCGGCTTTTAGTACTGGAGGACGTAGTCTAGATTCATTTCGTAGCTCATTAACTCAAAAGATGGTTGAGAGTTTGATATGCACACAAAATTGGATTAGAGCTTCACTTTTGCTAAACAGGCCGATGAAAGAAGAATTTTTGGAAGATATTGAATTTTATGATAAAGTCGAAGCAGGTAAAAAAAATATTGTTCTATTATTTTATTATTTGTCCTTTTGAATATTTTCTATTATTTCTTAATGTTTTATGCGAAAATTATTTTCTTATTTCTTTCATGTAGAATTTGCACATATTATGCAACCGCCACCTCCACATCATTAAGGTAATTATTCAATAGTTAAATTAATGAAGTAATTAAGTTTTATATTGTAATTTGTAATATTTAATGTTTGTTATACTTTTGTTTGCAAATTAATGACGAATGCAATTTTTGATATTTTTGTATTGTAATTTGTAATATTTAATGTTTGCTACACTTATGAACTTAATGTATTTATTACTTAAATGTTGCACTTTGTTGTTATTTTGTGAAAATGTTGGCAACTTGGCTTGATTTATATTAGCCATTAAAATTATTTTGAACCGATTGGTTTGGTTGGCGATGGGCCATTGCAAAAGGCACTATGGTATGGATGAATTGATTTGATATGGTGAATATTGAAGTGTCAAATTTGTGCAGGTATATGTTTATGGAAATATTCAATTTTTAGGGGAGGTTCTGCCGAAAGTTTTTATTCGGATAATAAAAGTTAACATAATTAGAATTAAAATTGGACTTAAATTTGAATTTGTAATATTTAATGTTTGCTATACTTATGAACTTAATGTATTTATTACTTAAATGTTACACTTTGTTGTTATTTTGTGAAGATGTTGACAACTTGGCTTGATTTATATTAGCCATTGAAATTATTTTGGACCGATTGGTTTGGTTGACAATGGGCCATTGCAAAGGCATTATGGTATAGATGAATTGATTTGATATGGTAAATATTGAAGTGTCAAATTTGTGCGGGTATATGTTTATGAAAATGTTCAATTTTCAGGAGAGGTTTTGCCGAAATATTTTATTCGAATAATAACAGTTAACATAATTAGAATTAAAATTGGACTTAAATTTCAATTTGGAATTATAACACTTAAACAATTAATGTCACTATCACGTCAGGATTTGCTAAATCGAAATTATAATATTATTATTTAATGTAATAGACGTTAAAATTAAAATTGTAACGTAATAGACGTTAATTTCTATTAGAATTAAAATTAATAATTATATTAATGATAGAAAATTAAGTTAATACAAATTTGTAACAATAAGGATCATGAATTACAAATTAACTCAAACTAATTAAATGAATTTATATAATTTTATTAAAATTTATAAATATTTAATAAATTAGGGACATGGGCGAAATTTACCCATATCCCGGTCAGACTCGGGTCGGGACATGGCCCGGCCCGAAAACAAATCTCGTTCGGGATAGATTTATCTGTCTCAAATGGGACCCGGGACTGGTCGGGTCGGTCCCGAAGTTCGGGTCAAGACATGGCTCGGCCCGAAAAAAATCCCGTTCAGGACAAATTTATCTGTCCCGAACGGGACTTGGGACCGATCGAGTCAGTCCTGAACCCAACCCGATCCCGGGTTGCCCACTCCTAATATGAAGTGTACTCGTTATGTATTAGGGTACCACACTGAATTAAATAATTCAATCTAAGAAGTTTTTAAAAATTTAAAATTATTTTAAGGTCTCTCGAAAAGATTATAAATTTAAGTGTTTAGCTCGGGATCTCAACAGGTAAGACTTGTTACTTTCTCCTTTTTATTAAATGCCACATGTCATGCCATTAATTGATAATAGCATGACACGTGGTATGATTTGAATAGTCTATTTTATGTAAAATGTTATATGGCATATTTTTAATGGCTTATTGTATTATTAAATTATTACATGAGATGCAAAAATTCAGCTAATTTGTATTATAGATATGCTAATTTTTTAAATGAATTTAAAACAAACCAAGAAGTGGCAAAAGATATATATTGCATTGTCATTCAGAATGAAATGGCAACTTAATATAAATAGAAAAGCCACCGAAACGTTTTTAATTTAGCCACACAATTGGCAAATGAAATGATAATTTATCATGCTTGTTTTTAAGCATGAACACTAATGTCTCAAAAGAAAGCTTTTGAACACCAATGTACCATAAAATTTGACCATCTCCCGCTTCTAATGGTAGCCAACAATTGAATTTTAATTGGCTTGTTTAATGGCAGAAATTATTATATAAATGGGAAGCTTTTAGTTCATTTGCTGGACAAGTAATTCAAAAAGTAGATATCAGTGAGTTGAATAGCAATAGATATATAAGAGTTCCGAGAGGTTAATTTAAGCAAATGTTTCTTCAAGTAGATTATTCTAGCATGAATAATAAGCTATCGTTTTTGATCAAATGATTTCACTAAGCTCTTGACTAGAACTACGTAAAACACGTTTTAAGGGTGAGTTTTTTAATATCTCATTAACGTAATGAGATGTTTATTTATTTTTCGTTGAACTTAATTATGTATATGTGATATGTAATTAAAAAAATTAAAATGTACATACTCACCCCATTCTCAGTGCACTATCAAATTTATTGTATTAAATTTTTAAAAATTATAATTTATTATAAATAAATTATAAATATAAAAGTTAAAGATAATTCAAATATTGAAAAACCTTTTAAAAGTATTATAGCATATTTGGGAATATTGACAAAGTGAATAAATTATAATAGGGCTATACACATATTTATATGCGAAACGAAGGTGGAATCCACTGCCATACCCTTATTACCTTTACAACACTCTCTCTTAGATTCCACTATTTTAGTTGTATTTTACATTACTAAGAAAAAATTTAGTGGAACAAAAACTTAAATAAAAATAAATACAACTCTATAGTATACAATGGTAATAAACGTACTTCAAAACTGCCTCATTAAAAATCTTACAAATAAAATTCAATGGGATAAAATTTGGTCAAATAACAAAAAAGTACAATGCATGTTTATAATTAATGTAATTCTTCTCTGGAAAGAATGTGTTCTCCCTGATTAAATGCTCCCCTTTAAATAACATCCATCAAATTAATAATTTATTGAGTTAGTTCATAACAACTTTGTAAATTAATTTCTCAAAAGTTAAAGTTGGCAGAAATTTGGTGATCAAATATGCAAAATTGTCAGTGGAGTATATCTGTTTAACATCAATGTTCTTGCTTTGTTATAACTCATGGTGTAGAAGAATTTTAGAGAAATATGTTTGGTTTTATCTCATTTGATGTATCTGCCTCTAACTTAAGCAATACAAACAGCGTTATCTTCATATATTATAGTTAGATTATTTGCAGAAAGTAAGCTACATGTACTATGGATGTGACGAATGATAGATTGCAACTATAAGTACTCTTTGCATGCTTCATGTGGTGCAAGAATTTCAGAGGGGTTTGATAAGGAGGTAACAAATATTTTCTTTATAGATTGCCATGAGATTGTTATATTATTATAAGTCAACACATATCCTATCTGTGATTGAGTTTTATAAGGATCTGAGAAGTATCCAGCATCTGTATAACCAATTAGACCTGGATTTTTTATAAGTTTATTGGAATAAAATAGTCTCAAATTTATCATTCCACAAAAGTAACAAAATATATGTGTGACCTCATTCCAATGACGTTAAAGAAATGCATAACTAAATCTTGCCAACAAGCTTACTGTAAAAGCTATATTTGATCTGGTGTAATAGGCTAAATATAATAATGTACCAATTGCATTAAAATATAGTAGTTTTTGGACCAAGTATGTTCTTATTATCTTTGTTGGGATAGAATAGATCCTTTTTTAATCAAGAGATCAAATAACCATAGGGATATTTAACGAATGGGCTTTATTCATATTAAATATTTTGATAATATTTTCAGTATAAGTAGATTAATAGATAAAGATTTTATTTGATTTGTGCTTGATCTGCAAGCCAATATAATATTTGGTCTTCTTAGTTCTTTCGTTTCAATTTTTTTTTTTTAAGTATTATGCAGTTTTCAGGAGCTCTTCAGAGTCCCGATTAGATTTATGTTATCCACATATACAGCCACAATGGTAAACCCAAATTTTGTCTTCTTTATAAATACACATGGACATATTGAATTATTTATTCTTTTATTAAGTATTTGCTTAAGCGATTGTACCATATGCGTCCAAATTATTTTAATACATACAAAGATCTTTGTAACTTGATTGAATATAAATTACGATTATATACTTTAGGCATTTGAATCTTTCAAGGATTTTCATATAAATATCTGCGTCAAGTGACTCATACAGGTAAACTATTACTACATCCATAAGACTCATATCAAGATTTTTTGAGACTATCAAGCTTATAAAAAAAAAAAATTTAATTGTGTCCATCACAAGGGGAATAAGTTTTATCATAATCAGTATCAAGTCTCTGAGAGAAACCTTAAACAACGAGTCTCACTTTTATATCTGATGACCTTATTGTTTTTGTTACATTTTCGTACAAAAATTCATTTATGTCCTACGAGTCTGACATCTTTAGGTATCCGAATTACAAGTCCTAAATACTTCACGTTTGGCAAAAGAAGTCAATTCTGCTTGAATTGCTTCTTTTCATTTAAGCTAATCATGTCTTTTTCTGCATTCATTAATAGTTTGTGGCTCAGAGTCATTGTTCATAATTTCAATAGTTACTACAAATAAAAATACATCTCAGCAATTATTTTATCACATTTTCACATTTCTTTTGTGTAAGTATAATTTGTACCATTTTTTCATTTTAAAATTTTTGTGCATTTTTTAGGGCTAATATCTCTTCTAGGACTTTTTTCTCTTTAAGGACATATGTCTCTTCAGGGACTTGTGTCTCTTCAAAGACTATTAAATCTTCTAATGTTAGTGATTTAGAGAATGTGAATTCATTAGCTTGAGTATGATTTTTAATAGGATCCTGATTTTTCATATTCTTCTTCCATAGTACAGTATGTTATAAATCAAGTGGTCTATCATGCTTCTGACGTGCAATAGACAATTTATTTGTTATCTTTTGATTAGATTTTTTTACAGGAACAATCACTCAGGCTAGTGTATTGACAGCTCGTATATATGACTTTGTTACTTTGTTACTTTTAATACATTTGTAAATGCGTCAGGTAATTTATTTGTAATTCTTTAAAGATAAACAATCCTTTGCATCTCATTTTTACATTGATTTATGTGAGGATCCAAATAAGACAAAATGGTCATTTTCCAATAAAGTTCATGCCTTACTTCAGGGGCAACTTTGTTTCTCTTAATGGGAATACTGTCTTATTAAAATAGTAATTCAAAAATCATGTGGTAAACAGATTACTCAATAGGGGTTTAATATACCTTATAATTGATTGTGAGTTAAAACTAACATAAATTCCTAAATGACATTAAGGTCTCATCTTAGCGCGTTGTAAGTTTGCTATAGGCATATACACAACCCAACCAAAGATATGCAATAAGATTTATTAGGCTAATGATCAAGTACAAATTGTAATGAAGAATATTGATGATATGCAGTGAACCTAAAATGAATTAATGTTGTAATATGCAAAATAGTATGGTCTCATGCAAAATTAGTAATTATGTGCACATTAATAAAGTATGTGCAATTACTTGAAGTCGTTTAATTAAGGATTATGCTAATTTATTTTATGAGTGAACATATGGTATGAGATGTTCTACATCAATTTTCACTGATGTACAATTGTCATCAAATAGTTTATATGCAAACTCACCAGCATTATCCAAACATATAGTCTTACTAGGGTATTATAGAAATTGTAGCCTTGATTTAATGATATGTGCTAATAATCTAGCAAATGTAACATTTTGTGTAGATAGTAAACAAACATGTGACCACTAATGCAGCAATCAAAACTATAAAATAGTAAAAAAAATCTACTTGGTGGATGAATTGGTCCATAAATATCTCCTTAAATCCTTTCTAAAAATGATGAAGATTTTAAACTAATCTTTGAATGAGATGGTATGACTACAAGTTTTCCATGTGAACAAATAATATTAAATATTCTTATTAGACAACAGAATCTTCAAGTTCTTTAATAGATGCCCGTGAAAATTTTTAATGATCCTACACATCATTGTTGATCTTGAATGGCCAAGACATTTATGTCACAATATAAACATTTTTGAATCACCAAACTTCTAGTTCATTATTATGTAGCTTTCAATTGAATTTATAAATGTATAATGCAAACTAGATGATAAGATAGGAAGCTTTTCAAGTATGCATTTATTATCTGAGATATTAAAAGCAATGCAAAGATATTCTACATTATCTTCGCTCAAAGTCTCAATGTGATATATATTTTGACGGATATCTTTAAAATTAAACAAATTTCTTGTAAATCTACCTGTATATAAAACTTCACTTAAATATAACTTTATTCCACTTGTTATTAAGATCTTTGCTCTTCTATAGCCTTTAATTAGATTTGTAAGACCTGATATAGTATTGATTTTTCCTTTCAATTATTGTTAATTTTAAGAAATATTTCTTATCTAAAAGGAAAGTGTATAGTTGCATTGTCAACTAAACAGGCATCCCTAATTTTCCTATTCAAATTGGACAATTCATCTCTAAAAACTATTCCTTATATTAAAAAGTTCATGTTAGACATCAAAATAATACATTACAAAAAGTTACATTCCTTTTTCATTCATACAAAAAGTTACATCTCTTTATCATTATTACAAAAAAATAATTATATTTCATACATATAAAAAAATCATGACAAAGATCTAACTTAAAGATATTTAAATCTTTAATGATCAACGTTTCATTCTTAATCCACAAAGAAATTAGAGACATCTAGATGAGTAAGATCTACAGAATCTGAGTCATTGATAAGATTTGTCTTTACATTCTTTCCCTTTGCCTTAATAGATGCCTTATAAAGTTTGACTAAATATTTTCGAGTACGACATATACGTAACCAATATCCTTCTATACCACATTGATAACAAGTATTTTTATAATACTTATGGCGTTTATTCTCTACATCGTTGTCCTTGTCTTTGTATTTTTGCTCTATTTTAGTGTTTCTTCGTTATTGGTACTAACAACACCATGAGAGTGATAATTACGTCCTCTCCTTTCTCACGACTACATCCAACTTTGTTAAATATGGGATATTATCAAAAATACCCCTGAGGTATGGTATAATTTTAGTAATACCTACTAGTTTGAAAAAATGCAGTACTACCCAACCGTTAGGGAATCTTCTATTAAAATTAACTGATAAAATGGTAATATCATCATTTTAATGTTGTTTTATCCAAATAGCCTTTATCACATATTCAAACACTATTATTTCTCTAACCAAATATATTTATCCATTTATCCAAACAGTATTATTCTTGTATCCAAACACTTAATTTTTTTTAAAATATAATAATAATTAAAAAAAACAAAAAAAATGTAAAAACGGCCATTTTAGCGGCTAGTAATAGCGGCCCTTCTGGTTGCTATGGCCGGTATTATCGGCTGCCCTTTTAAAAAAATAATTAATTTTAAAAAATTAATTATTTTATTTATTAATAAATAAACAAAAAATATTATTAATTTATTAATATTTTTTTTTGGAAATAGTACTCTATAGGTGGCAAAATATGTTTCAAATGGTAATTTAGTCTTATCATGTAATTTTTGTTAATTCTAATAGAATATTTTCTAACGATCGGGCATTATTACTTATTTTTTAAACTAGTGGGTATTATTGATATTAAGCCATACCTTATGGGTATTCTTAATAATATTCCTATAAATATTAGTACTCACTTCTAGGAATGGCTATGCTTAAAAACCAGTTTAACATGATTTATGATTTTTTAATAATAGCTTATTATTTTGTTCAGCAAGTAGAAGATATGAGATTAATTATGAGTATTTTTTAAATCATCATTCATGATACTGTTGCTATAAAACAACATTAAAGGCATGAAAAATAGATAACTTCTCTAATATATCTGGTTTGTAATTTTTTCACCATATAATTTCAACAGTGAGGTGATTCTGAATAAATCAGAATTATATTCAACAACAATTTTAAAATCTTGCAATCGTAAATTTATCCACTTATGTCTTACTCTTTAGGATAAATATATCTTTCTAATAATTATATCTTTCTTTTAGATTTTTCTAAAGGATCCGTGTGTCATCTACCATTAAATATTAAGCTTTCAAGCTTTCATTTATGTGATAACAGAGAAAAATCATAGCTCTCCACTTGTCTTATAAGAACGCATTATTTTCTTTTTCAATCATTGGCTTAAAGGTACATCTTAGGTACCATAATAAGTCATTTTTTCTATAGACATCAAGAGTTAGGATTTGTAAACTTGTGAAAGATATTTTTAGGGCTTTGAATATAAGAATGGAATTAAAATTGGTATGATAAAATATAAATATTATACAATAAATTTATAATGTAAAACATAAATATCAAAAATAATTTTAGGAGATACGGCCTTCCGTACATATAAAATAATCATAATTAGGAGGTAAAGCCTTTCATATATTAATAATAATGAGGAGGCATAACCTTACATATATTGATAACAATAAAGAAGCATTGTCTTTCATATATTGATAACAATGAGAAGGTATAACATTTCATAGATTGATAACAATGAGGGAGCATAACATTCGATAGGAATAAATGATTAAAAAAATAAATTTAAAATTTTCAATTTTAGTTTAAAATTATAGTACATAATATTTGTTCTTATTTTTTAATGTAGAAGATCCAAATAAATTGTAACCACATAGTATACTCATAAAGATTATAACATACAATAATATAAATATAATACAAATTATAGTTGAATATAAATGACACATGTAGAATAAAGGATATAAAATAAGTTAATGAATTAATATAAAAGTTAAGAATTGAACTTACTAGTAAATTGTGCTAATAAAGTGTAATAAATAAGTAATAAAAGTAAATGTTAAAAATAACTTAAATACTAAAAAAAAAACTTTAAAAAGTATTATAACACATCTAGAAATATTGAAAAATGAATAAATTATAAATGGACTATACACATATTCATAAACAAGAAAGGACGGAATCAACCGCCATATAATCACTACCTTTATAATATAATTTTAATTTTGTGTCAAATAATTAATTAAATACGTAACGAAAACTAATTTGATAACTATTTATATTATTTTAGAAAAATATTTATCATATAAAACTTTAATTTTTTAATCCTTTCTTTAATTAAATTATATTTTTAAAAAAATAATGGAGAAAGAAGCTATAATAAAAAAATGATTTAAAAAGAATTAGCTTTTATTTTTTCAATTCTATATTTTTTTATCAAAATATTATGATAAAACACAATATATGATGAATTTGAATGAAAAGTTTTGGTAAAAAGAAAAAGAATACTGTAAAAATAAACTTATAATATATTAGTAATATTATAATTTATTTTGCAATACATTAATGTAGAATAAGGTATTTTAAAAATTATTGAAGTGTACATATAATATATTAAAATTTCTACGAAGGTGTAACTAATAAGTAGAGTGCTATTATACAATTTAGGAGTTTAATAATATCTTAATTAATGTTATACATCTTAAAATGTATTTTAAATTATATTCTAAATAATGATGTGTCAAATAATTATTAGATAGTAAAATGATGTAAATTTTAAAATTATGTATTATATTGTTATACTATTTTACTATCCAATCATTATTTCACACATTATTATTTAGATATAATTTAAAGGGATATTATCAAAAATACCTCTGAGATATAATTTAATTTTAGTAATACCCATTAGTTTAAAAAATAGAGAGTAATGCCCAACCGTTAGAAACTTTTTTGTTAAAATTAACTAATAAAAGAGTAATATCGTTATTTTAATGTTGTTTTATCCAAGCAACATTTTATATTCAAACACCCTTATTTCTCTAACCAAACATATTTATCCCCTTATTTAAATAAGTATTATTTTTGTATCCAAACACTAAATTTAAAAAATAATAATAATAAAAATTAAAAAAAATTAAAACTGTCAAAATAGTCATTGTTCAGCTGCCAATTTGACCACTAGTTGGCTGTTAGTAACAGCGACCCTTCTAGTTATTGTAAGCAGTCACTTTGGCCATTATAATAGAGGCTACTTTGGCTGCTTGTAATAGTGGCCCGTTTGGTAGTTCGGTGGCCCTTTTAAAAAAATAATTAAATTAAAAAAATAAACAAATTTTTTTATTAATTTATTAATAAAAATTTAATTTAAAAAAAATAATGTTATGTAGGTGGCATAATATATTTTAAAGGATAATATATTTATTTTATATAATTTTATTAATTTTAACATAATATTCTCTAATAATTGAATATTATTACTTATTACTTATTGTTTATTTTTTAAACGAGTTAGTATTAGTAATATTAAGAAATAAAAAATGGATACCATTTTCTAATATCACTAACTTAGGAAAGAACAAAATGATGCCAATTTCTAAGGGCACCCAAGTATTGCCAAATGGTCCACTCTCATCCAATTTGAAAGTGGCAATATAAGCGGGGTGCTTCAAGTAACACTGAAGCACAAAACCCTAAAACCCTTACATTCACAGAAACTCCAGAGATCGAAATTGGCAGCGAACTCTCTTTATTTGTCTTTCAATGGCTGTAAGTACCCATTCTTTAATTTATTTTTCTTGTTGTGTTGTATTAATGTTTTGTTTTTTCTTTTAATTTTTGTTTATTTTCGGACGGACAGTAAAATCGAAGTTTTTTTTTTTGGGATAAATTTTATTTTTTTATCACTTTCCTGTATGAATAACTACGTTTAGAATTTTGCAGAGTATCTGGGTATTTGTCATCTTATTTTTAGATTATTCTTGTAGATAAAACCACGTAAAAAAATCTAAGAGTTGGTTGTTGGGTTCATAAACTTTTCGATTGCGAGATCTTTATTTGACTGCATTTTCAATATAATAAATTTTTCGTTGTGTTTTCGGATAATTGATATGATTATGTGAATACTGTAGACAATTCCGGTTAACCCCAAACCTTTCTTGAACAACTTGACTGGAAAGACCGTCATTGTCAAACTCAAGTGGGGAATGGAGTACAAAGGTAACTTCATTTTTGTTTTTGTGTTTTTTTTTCTTCTTTTAAACTTCATTTTTGTGTTTTGGACATCGGTAGGTGAGATGTGATGTTATTAGTCAACTGGCATTTGAGTTGGCTTTAATTATTTATTAGTTTGATAATTCTTTTGAATTGTGTCGTTCAGGTTTCCTTGCCTCGGTGGATTCATACATGAATTTGCAGGCGTGACTCTGACTTCATTTTTTATTTTCCCATGCTGTAATGCAACCTTTCTCCATATAGTTAGAGGCCTCATGTTGTTGCTAAAGTTTTCTGATCTGTGCTGCATTATTTGCAGTTGGGCAATACTGAAGAATATATAGATGGGCAATTAACTGGAAATCTTGGAGAGATCCTGATCAGGTAATTTTCACTTATATATTCCACATAATGCAATGATTAAGACAAAGCCACTCAGGTGACTAGTATATGCAGTTTTGGTAGTGAACTGTCAAATTCTTTGTAAGTAAATCGAAAAACTGCATGTAACATTTTGGAGTGGTCTTAGAGCTTAATTTGGTCATTCATAGTATTTGTAGGAAATTTATTGTCTATTACATTATTTAGGGCTGAAATATTTGTCCTATCATTTCAAAGTTATATGTTCTCTGCCACTTTGTAAGGGAACAAGATATAGGTATTTGGGATCATGCTTTATAAATTAGAATGCTTCATGTTCTTGTGGCAAGATTGCATTTGAGTGCTCCTCTTTGTGGTTAATTATATTTAATCTTGTTTTGTCCACGGATTTGGAGGTCCATACACAAACCAATCACATTTGTTTGAGTTTAGGGGCCAAGAGCAAGTAGCTAAATTTGTTCTTGAGATGGCAAATTTTCGTGAGCTCTTACATTAGGATTATAGTCGAGGGATGCAAATATAAACTAGCTTTGAGGTAGTTAAGCGAGTTAAAGCCTATAGAAAAGGAGAAAAGCATCAACGGCAAGCGCAAGGGTGGTGCTAACATTGGCCCTCCAACAGTCAAGTCAAAGAAGGTTTTACTCGGACTTTTTCAATTGGATAATATCCCAAGAAGAAAAAGAAAATACAGAGAAAATATGCATTTTTTTAGCAAGGGTGAATAATGAATTAGTTACCCTTCATCCTAACTTAGATAGAAATGATAAGGCTTAGAGACGAACTTTGCTTCTGATATGTGGCGAGTTGTAAATGGAGGACTATTCTTTTCTTAAGGGCAGTTTTAAACAGTTGAATATAAGGATGTAAAAAGGCTTTTACTCGTAGAATAAGTTGATATTCTTTTGTTGGGGGTTGTGGAAACTTCAGTTGGTCTTAAAGGATGTAGCATTCAATCATTTGGGATCACTGATTTTGTAGTCCTTTGATAATACTTCCTTAAGGTGGAAATTGCAATATCAGAAGATTGGTTGCTCTATATTAGCTTCATGAAATCTTATCTTTCAGTTATAATTTGACATGGCCTGATGGTATTATCCTTGCCTTCTTGATGGATGGGTATGACCTCCATTGAGATCTTTTAGGCTGTTATAGCCAACCTTTGATATTTTTAGGTGCTTCTTATGGGTTACTCTCAGCAAAAATGATAAAGAGCCCTTTGGTATCTTGTAACGCATTTTTGACTTGTTATTCACTATTTAGAGAAATCATTTGTCCTTTCCTCATTAGCCTACATGTACATTCAAAATTAACCCAAATAAGAACACCCTATTTCTTGTGAGGAGTAATGTTTCACAAGGAATTGGCAAAATGTACATGCAGCATCCTCAACATCACTCTCTTGATCTTGTGTTAAGACGTCCAAATTTAATCAATTCCACATGACAAATGTTTTTGTTTATAATGACCTGTACTTTTTGCTAGCTTTCATGATGTGTATTTTTTTTTAAAAACAATAGGGGGTTTTTGTATTAATTTTTTTTTTTTGTACATTTGATATATAGATTTTTCATATAAAAGGACAAGTAGAAATTGTGTTAAAAGGTGCATATGAGGATTCTTTATCCTCTTTACTGGGGGCAGCTCATGAGCACTTTAAAAAAATCAAAAGAAAGCCCATAACCGCTTAGAATATATTAGTGGAGACCGCCATTTTTTTATGAAGCAACTATATAGTACTATTGGATCACATTAGCCTATATCAAAAGGATAAGATCACTACTGGTCACATTAACCTATAGCTAAAGGATAGGATTAGATGGAATTTGTATTACTTTGTTATACCTCCTCATTGCACTTCTCTCATGTCATTAGAAGGACCACAAAATTAATGACTCCTAGCGATTAACACCACGTGTTTTAATAAGGAATATTAGAAGTCTCGACAATTGTCCCCTAGAAAAGAAATTAAATTTATTCACCAAGTAAAGGCCTTTTTTAGACTTTAATGTTTACATTTAAATTCTGGAAATTGCCGTTGAAGGAAAGAGGACTCCTTTACTATCAAGGGCAAAAGTTATCTCTGGACTTTATTATCTCAAGCTTAAGTCAAAGAAAGATTAACTTCTTCATGATTTACTCACTCAAGCAACACGCACTTTCCCCTCTTTATTTTTGTCTTTTTATTCTTGGGTTATCAACCAAGAGGAAAGACCCTTCATTGACTTTAGTGTTGGAGTGACCTGAGTGTTTGAGGTTCACACCTGCCACTTAAGTTTTTCTCCTTTCGTGCATGCCTTAACTCACTTAAGTGCCTCAAAGATGGTTCGTATTCTGCTACCCTCAGCTTTAATCTTAATCTAGTTACCTGAATTTTCCATCTCAAGCACAATTCTAATTAGTTACTCAGCCCTCTAACAAATATCACTGGTTTGTGTACGGACCTTCCAAATCCTTGCACAAACAGAACTGCATTCTACTGACCTTGATTAATGATTTACTAAGTTTGTCTCAATTGAAGGATATGTAACGCATATTATTGTTTGTTATCTATATAGTAAAAATATGCTAGTTTCAAATACTATATTCCTGACATTAATCATTATTTTATTCCATTTTGTTTGTTTTACTGCATTTGCATGGCTTGATTAACACCCTTTTTGTAACAATTTATGCACTTCTGCAATGGGATAAAGCTGATAGGTGACTTACATTTTCTACACTGTGAAGGTGTATTGGCAATTAGAAAAGTAAGATAGGACTGGGTTTGCTATGTCAGCTAGAGAAGTTTCTTGAACTCAAGTTTAAGGGTCGATTTGGTATGGCTTTTATTATAGAGTTTCTAAGAGTAGAGCTCATGTCAATAGATCTCTCCAAATAAAACTGTTAGGGAAAAATTTTTAGTTGTTTGGTTTTCAATCCCAACTTTTAAAATTGTATAATTATCTTGAAAGACAATGTTTTAGAGATATATTTTAAGAGACATGAGTTAAAATTTGTAAAATAAAATAATGGCATTTTTGAAAAATAAATTTTGAAAATAATTTTAGAACCTTTTCTTAGAGAAGCCCAAATTTTGAGCTTTTTAAAAATAGAGGCAAAACAACTTTTTTAATCTTCAAAAGCTCTATTGTATTTACAACCAAACGACAACAAAAAATAAAGAAAACCTTTGACAATAAAAATGCTCTTTTAACTAGAATAGAAGAGAAGCCGTACCAAGTGGACCCTAAGACTGATTGTTGACATTAAGGAAGAAAGTATTTTCTTGGATAATTCTAACTTTTTGCTTTGTCCTTTACAACTACGATTTTTATGCAAATGTCCCGTGTCAAGCTTTGATGAAGATTTGTTATCTTTTGTAATCAGGATACAATAGATTGGTTAAAGCGATTTTAGTGGGATGATTATGGTAGAACTTTGTATTCTTTTAGCAGCTTGTTGTCTCAATGTAGGTCACATCCTGTAAGTTGCATCAAAACAGACCCAATGCAACTGCTTGGTGAAAAGGATAAGTAGAATATGACTGGTGGCCAAAGTATTTACTAAATGGCTACAATTTTGACTTACAATGAATTTGATTACAATCCCTTTGGCTTTAGGTTTTTAAAAGTCTGTAACCATTGCTGAAACTATAATCTACTGAGTTCCATAGATCTAATTATGTTTGTCTGCAGATGCAACAATGTTCTCTATCTTCGAGGGGTACCAGAGGATGAAGAAATAGAGGATGCTGATCGAGACTAAGGTGATTTTGGTTCTCTCAAACTCTGATCTTTTTCCAGCTTAAAACTGCTATATTGTACTAGTATCGTAGTTAGATGTGCTATGTAATTTAACTGACATCACCCCTGTAAAACTTTATTCTGACCGCATGTCTGGGTCTTAGGCCTTTCTTTCTCTTTTTCTTTCGCGTGTATGTGCTTGTTTTGGAACACACTCAATATGAGGGCAAATGGTGTTGTTGGATGCTTCATGGAAAAGTTAGGTCACATACTTGCATTCATCTCAGAAGTGGAAATATCTTATTACACCATGAACTTTTTTGCAAATTTGGTCGCCAATTATATATTATTTGTCCCACAGATATGAAATACAACAAATTAACATGAAAATTCCCATAAGATTTCAGCAGCCATCATAATTTTCTTAAGGGATATTTTCGGAGATGGCCTTGAGGTTTAGCCTAACCTCAACGCTACCCTCCAAGTTATGGAAACCATCACTTATGTCCTTTTCGTTAGTCCACTTTGGCAAGTTGTATGCATTCGATTAGAAGAGTAATATTATATTTTTTAAATAATATTTTAATTTTTTTATATTAAATTAATGTGTTAAATAATTATTAAATAATAAAATTATTTATTATAATATTTTATCATATATTATTTGAAATAAAAAATTTAATAAATATAACATTATTTTTTGTTTAAATTATAAATAATTTAATTAGTACTTTTTTGACTAAATTAAAAGTTATATGACAAAAAGTTGGCATAGGAGAGGTGAGTAAAAAGTTTTTAAAAAAATTAAAAATAAACAAAAGGATACGGCGGCATTAGAATGATGTAACATTGGAAGGAGACTAGAATAAAGAAATCACATTGGGGGGTGGTTGAGGTGGGTGTACGTAAACCAACAATATTCCGTAATCAATCTATTCATACATTTTCAGTTTACAGCATCGAGTCCTCAATCAACATTCACCATCTACACAAAAATGCTTCAACAACCCCCATCCCCATCCCCATCCGCTGGCAGACTGGCATGATTATAGTTTATTTGTGGTTCAGATTCATGCCCCCAATAACCAACCAAGTTGAAACACGTGTACAAGTAAGTAAGTAGCTGTCAGCTGATAAACCTACCAGATTCAATTGAGAAGCTTTGGCTTTTTTCTCTTACTCCATTACCTTCTCACTTATCATTTCTCAACAACCACAGCCATCACCCACCACTACATAATCTGTGGTCTCTACCACCACGCCCATAGTTTTTTTATTTTCTCTTCTTTTTTTTTTAATATTTTCTTATTGGTGGGAATTTGATGTTGCTTTCAGGAATGATTAGAGAAATGATAAATAAAAAGGATACGGGAGTTTTTCAAATTGTTTGAATATCTGAAATCTATTCTCATAACTAATTAATTTTCCCTCCGTTTGGCTAACTCCCCAGTGAGTCCCGAGGCCAGATTGTCAAAATAGTATCACAATAACTAAATCTCCGGAGATACTATATTAACATTGACTGTTTGGACTTAAGGAGAAAGGAACCTGAGATTTGATTTGAATTATATTGTTCGTTGTTGACTTGACGGATTCGCCTTCTGCTGTGCTGAGACTCAGACTTGTCTTTCTCTAAATTCTAATGGCTTCTTCGAAAATTCAGCCACTAAAAAGAGTTGCTTGACCTTTTTAGGGATCAAGTTCCTTTGCCCACTAACTATACACATTTTATAATGTCAGAGTTGAGACGTGACAAATGACAATTATATAATATAATACTACAACGTCAAATTATATTATAGAAGTTTATACATAAAATAAAAAAGTATTGTTCTGTTAAAAAAAAAAAGGCAATTATCATTAATAAGTTCTTTTTGTTTCACGTGTTTGGAATGTGAATTTTGGGATCTTAAATAAGATCCTTCTTTTGTAAAAGTGGCAAAACTATTGACAAACTGATAATGAGATAAATTACCGATATTTAATAATGATTCTACCGATGATATGGAGTTATCATATTCATCCCATATAAATTAGACTCAAATTTATTTTAGCTCTCAAATTTAAACTTTTCTTTTTTCTTTTTTCTGCCTGACTAGTCCCGATCATAGCTTTTTATTCTGTCAGTCATCCTCATGTTTGTTTCAGAAATAACGGTTAACCGCACCCAATAGCAAAGTTTAAGCATTCTCAAATTTAAATCAAGAGTTCAAATCTGGACAAAAAGTCGGAACAAATTTTAATTCCTTATTGAGACACTAATTTTAATCTCCGCCATTATCTAAAAAGGTTGTTTATAAACCTTCTAATGAAAGGGTTGTTTGTTTATAGTCCCTTCAATTATCTGTAAGAGCTATTTATAATCTTTCAATCATCTGAAAGAGTTGTTTAATTAATATTTAAATTGTATGTAATACTTGTATAAAAATCAAATAAATAAAGAAAGAAATGACAATTAACTTCATCTAATCTTGAGGTCGAAAAGAATGGCTCAAAACAATTGAATCATAAACCAAACTTAAATTATCCATGCAAAACAGTTGCATAAAGATAGGTACAACACTTATCAGCCATTTGAACCATTTTTGGCTCATACACGGAAAATCTGAGTTCATAGAAAGCTATGTGCCTAACAATAATTACCATATTATGTATGTATAAATTACATGAACAAAAAAATCCACCATTTGCCAAGGGTGTAAAAGAATCACATAACCGTTTGCTATAATACTACCGACATTTTAATTTCCTTTTCAGGGAGGTAAGAGGGAGGAATGGCAAATAGCCCTTTGATAAATTTCTTTTATCCAAGATAAGCTTGCCCGGAGTGTATATATATATATATATATATATATAATTATAATTATGCAAGTTCCTTCACATTTCACTTGTAATAATATATAAGTTTCAGGAGGAATCATCACCATACATCACGTAGATACCTTCCAGTCATTTGTAGATTCTTCACCATGCTCTCAGCTTTGGAGCTGTCCAGAGATCCCTGTAATCAAGAAGAAGGTGCATTGATGTCAGGGAGATGGGTTTCGAGAAGAGAAGTGATAAAAGGAACATAAGCAAACTGAAAGACGAAAAGGGTAACAGTTTGCACTATATCACAATATCTGTGTTCAGACCAATCAGGCACAACGTGAAACTGATAATTTCATGTCATAACATAGACTTTGTCCTTTGTATGACCAAAGAAAAACAATACACATTGATGCATTTGCCCATGTACCCTTAAAGAATATGCCATCAGGTAGTAATTTTCTTAAGTAGAGAACATCTTAATCACAGATGTTTCATACAAGAAGCAAAATCACCAGTGGAATCCTGCTTCAGAGCAACTCAATTACTTTCTTTTCAAACTATTTATTATAAGCATCAAAATAGACATTGGCAAAGCCTACAGTACTGGTAAAATAACTTTTTGCTAGCTAGGTGGCAACTACAACTACGTGCGTCAAATCAGCAAAATTCTAGCACAAGAAATTGTATTTGAATCAAACGTACCTGCTCTTGCACAATAGTGTGCAGAGTTCGGTGCACATCTCTAGCCATGCCTTTGGCATCACCACAAACATATAAGTAACCTCCCTGAGAAATCATGTTCCAGATATCCGAAGCCTGGATGCATAAAACATGAGCATTTAGCTTAAGTTAAACTCACAACTTCAACTAATATCCAAAATCTTCTTTCTCACAAATAGTTGTAGGTGAAAATGGTCTGATACCTTCTCCATCATTTTATGCTGCACATATTCCTTGGTGGGTCCTTCTCGTGAGAAAGCAACAACCAACTCCGAAAGTGCACCACTTTGAACAAAGTTGTTGAGCTCGTCCTCATAAATGTAGTCCTGCAAATAACAGAAGTTAAAATATTTTCTAACTTGGATTACCAAAAACCCCATAACCCACCAAAATTACGGTGAGAGACCCACAACCGATAAGACAAAAGACGCACCATTTGACGATTGCGGCATCCAAAGAATAATATGGATGGTCCCAATTCTGCTCCAGCTTCCTTCTGAGCAAATCTTTCCTGAAAGAGAATAAAAAACAAACACACAAAATTAGTTAGAGCAACTATATACAAAATATTAAAGAGTTCACAAAAAGTGACTGAATATCTAGCCAACCAATTACCTGCAGGAAACCTCTGAAAGGAGCCAATCCAGTGCCAGGGCCAATCATAATAATAGGCAATTTAGTATCGGCTGGAAGTTTGAAGTTTGATTGTCTAATATAAATGGGTGCCCAGCTGCATTCATTGCTTTTCTCCAAAGGCACAGCATTCTGTAAAAAGAACAAACAAGAAACAGTAAATTCCCATGAAAAGTGGCACCAAATGAGCCCATTACAGTTGACATGCTCCAACCCTAGACAGAAACACTTTAAATTAGATACATTTGCCCTCCAACTCAAGCTGCAAGCTCCCTCATTCATTGCATGTGCACAACCATCCAGATATTAATGCCATTTATCAGCTTGAACAATTACATGCAATTTTAATGACTTCTAACAATCACTTCAATTTTTTACTTGACCAAACTAAAATTGGAAAAAAGAAATATAAAAAGATCAAATACCTTCATCCAAGTGGAGCACACTCCTTTGTGAATGCGTCCTGTTGGTGTTTTCTCGTATACTAGAGCACAAGTAGCATGAATTCGTGATGGTGCAATCCTGCAACACATAATTAAGTACAAAATTTATTTACCCTCAGATGGAATAAATTTTGAAAGAATCTGCACAGAAATAAAAGCATTGTGAACCAATCCGACCGATTTCACCCATCTAAACCCATTGGAACTTGTTTTTGATGGTAAGACATTACTTACACCTAGCCAAATTCTGATCTGAACTAAAAATGCAAAGGAGATAATTTCCAGATAACAGCTATCTCAAGCTGTCCTTAAAATGACTTTCTTCATCTACCATGAGAGTGATCCTTAAAAACATTTCACCCTCGTTTAAGGAAACACCTAAGGAATCTCAATTGCTAGGAACTCGAAAGTAATTTTGATAATCATGTCACCACAGACTGGAGCGCAAGTAAATCCCAATAAACTATCAAAAAAATCATAATCACCTTGGGGAAGACGAAATTGAATAATATCTTGGTTGTAAGCGAGGGGCGATTGCAGCAAAGAAGACGCCGAGTGGGGGCTTGGCAGAGGGAAATTCAGCCATGACTTCCAGGAGGCTTCTCTGACTTGCGACAATCCATTGTGCATATTCATCCTGAAAAAAAATATATATATTTACATAAATAACAAGCAGAATATTGAGGCAAACTAAATGCCTGATAATTTATACTACAAAATTTTCACAACCTTTCCAGCAGGAGATGCAAGATGTCTCAATCGATCTGCTTCGGTGGGATCTGATGCATGAGCTGCTAAAGCAAGTAATGCAGACTGGAAAACATATGCAATTAACAATCAATTATTAATGTGGCATCAAAGTTTTATTTGAATACAAAGAGAAAATTGAAAAAAAAAAAAAAAAAGAATGACACTGCACCAAGAAAACAAACAAACCTTCTTAGGGGAACTCAGAAGATCAGCATATTGAGTCAATGCTGTTCTTAAAGTGCATAGTGGGAAAGGAGGTGGCAAGGAGCTTCCGCCAAGTGGTGTGCCATCCTCTTTATCAGTGTGGATGGAAAAATAAGTATCTGGTGATAAGCCTAACAATCCCAATGCCTCCTCCACAGTCTCAGTTAAATTCTCACAGTAAACACCAACATGATCCCCTGTTTCATAGCTGAAGAAGGAAACGACTATAAGTACTTGAAGATGTTTCAATACACTGTTAATACACAACTCCACCTTGTCAATATGTTTTTCTAAACTACAAAACCTAATAGCAAGTAAATAAAACATTCACAGGCACAAAACTCGGCCCAAAAAGACGAAAACTTACGTCAGTCCTGTTCCAGAAATGTCAAATTCTAGATGGGTGCATGAGCGATCAGATAATGGAGTATGAAGCTCCTTCCTTACTGCCACATTAGACCTTCAGAGCAAACAAATGGTATTTCAGATAAGATTAAAGAAGAAAGCTGAACTCAAACACAATTTGAATAATCAAAGAGTACTTATAAAGTTATACCTGCAGGGATGTTGAGCATCATAAACAGCATGACCATTTGCATTGTTCCAGCTCTTGTCCTCTATTGATGCATCGGCCGGGTCATAAAATACAACCCGATATTCCGATATGGCAGCAGTATAAGGGGTAGAAACAGTTGTTGGATCATCCTGGAGCAATTGATCCAACTCAGGCCACACCAATTCACGCCTACCATAGCAACAATCAATGAGAATTTTTATTAGTGAAAGATAGAAAGAATATTCATGCTTTTGGTCGAATATATAATTTAAGCGATTAATACCACGCAGTGAAGTCATCTTCAATGCACTGATCATCATCTCCAAGACCCACAGGGACAAGGCGTTTTGCACCTGCAAATAGAAGTACAAAAATTAAAAAAGGTGATACTAGCTGAAAGGGAACCAGAGTGATTAAATTAGAAACTATCAATGAATGATATAATGTTCATCAAACAGAGGAATAACATCTATCTGCAAGGAAATTATGTGTTTGCTAATTTATGTAGAGATGACCTATGTTCATAAACTTACAAATTTGAATTAACAGGCTGGACCAGCACAACAAATATCATTACTGGAAATTGCGATAATGCACATGTGCTTTATTATTCAAAAAGTTTTCATGAATAATTTGTTCCAATCATAATCAATCAAAATAATTAGCTCTAAAATAGAAAAACACTTTTAAAATCATGAAAACAATGGTAGTTGATGAACTAAAATCACAACATTATCATGCCAATTTTGTATTCTGCACATGCACCACCACAACATGCATTGCTCATATGAAAAACAGAAAATTGGCATCCAAACACATAACAATAATCCACAAATAATGCTGACAATTAACACAGGCAAACTATGTTTCTTTTATAATTTAAGCATTTTCGAGTCCAAGAACTAAATGATACAACAGTTTCATCTCTATGATCCCATCTGCACATTAAGAACACCATATATGCTCAAATTCCAACAAAATTAATTTGAAAGGAAATTGAAAACAATAAGTAGCATACCTTGATCAGCAAGCGTCTCATCCACCACCTTTGCAATCTGTTAATAGAATCACAAAAGTAAATCAGCATTCAAACACAACACATAATTCATATGTAAACAACTAAAAAGTGAAGCTAGATTGAAGTGCACATCGAATGATCATTCCTATACAAACCTTGTTGAAATGCTCATACTGCTTGTTCCCGAGACCAAACACTCCATACTTAAGGTTCTTTAACCACTCCCCTCTCTCTTTTCCCTATACACACAATCACAGAACCAACAAAATGAACAAATTTTTTTCTAAAAATTCTCAAATATGTATATATATATATATATATATATATATATATATATATATAGAAATGGAAGTTTACCTCCGCGAACCATTTATAGAACCTAGCTGCATTATCAGTTGGCTCACCATCTCCATATCTGTAGTCCCAAACATTTTTTTTTTCATATATTTAGAAAAAAATATATAAATTTTTTTCATATATTTAGAAAATACAAATAAGAAATACATGTTTCAAAAATTACAAAATTATGATTAATACTTACGTAGCCAAGAAGAAAAATGCTAAATTCTCTTTCTTCAATTTCTCCTCATATTCATCATCATCAACCGCATAATCATCCTATTTTTCATTATTTAAAGATTAAATTAAACAACACAAAAAATTTAGAAGATGAAGAATTTTTTAAAAAAAAATCAAACGCACCAAATCAACAACTTTAAAAACGGCCTTGTCGTATCGAGCTTTGGCCTCGTCAGCTAAAGCCTTAGCGAAGCCTTCAGCAGTTCCAGTTTGAGTGCCGAAGAAGATGGTCACCTTCTGCTTCCCATCATCAACCTCAACTTCCGGCTCCTTAATGACCAACGGCTTAAGCGGCTCCAACTTCTTCGGCTTCTGGCTGCCGGATCTCTTCCATATCAAAACGACGACGCAGCCGATCAAGACGGCGATAGACGTGGTCAAGATCATAACGAACTCCTTGTTCTCAAGCACAATCGACGCCACTTCCATTCCGGAACCGGAGAACGACATGTTGGACGGATCCATTTTTCCTTTAATGATCGCGGAGACCAAATCGAACGGCGAAACTTTCATTGTGTTGGAAGATGACGATGAAGATGATGATTGCATGACTTGAAGAGAAGTAGTTAGTAACTGTATGAATTGTACGAAGAAGAGTGAATTGGAACCGGAGAGGATCTCTCTTGTGATTACTTGCTTAAGTTTGAATTTTTTGTTTCCTTGTTTTATTATTTTTGTTTGGTGGTGTAGTTGAGAGACCTCTCTGAGAGAGAGAGTTAGGGGGAAGGGGAGGAGTTATAGTTATACGGCGATTGAACCAACGCCCACCAACCCGGACTGGTCATTAGTCAAACCCACCTAACACCCAGGGCTTAACCATGGTTAAATTCATTAAACGCCAGACGTCGAGTGTGGTTATCGTCCTGAGTAATTTCATAACTAGAAATATATTAATATTTAGGGACAATTTTTGGTGGATCCAATATATTTGTTTTAAATAAACATAAGTCTCGAACTTTTTAAAATTTTATCAAATAAATCTAATTGAAAAATGACCAAGTTCCAAACAAATACTAGTAAGTATTGATGAGACACCATATGGGATTAAGGTCGTATAACTTTTTGATATTTAAAATTGGTAATACAGGTATTTCAGCAATTACCTCAAAGTATTTAATAAATGGGCATCTCTTCAACTTGAGGTTGGAGGTTTAAATTTTAATAAATGTTAAAATAATGTAATAATTTTTTTTTATTATGGAGCATGTTTTTATTATAGAGTATTACTCGAGGACTAATGTAATATCAATATTTAAAAAAGTTTATAATACATAATAACTTTGTTATAAAGTTATTAAAAAAAAATCAATCTTAGCACTAATCTCTTTATGAAATTAATTTTTGTGCTGATATATTTTGTTAAGATTTTTTTGGTGTGCACTATAAATAAATTTCATATGTGCATAGAAGACTTAACTCAAAAATAATTAAGAACACACAAATTAACACACTAATAAAGATAAATAAACAAATCACAAGATATACGTAGTTCGGTTAAAATGTTTACATCTACAGGGGATTTATGATTTAACTTATTTTATTAATCAAATTATTAAGTATCTCCTTACATCATTAAAATCTTGAGGGACCTCTTAGTATCTTCTGTAATAAACCTTTAAATATCCTCCTAAATCATTATGATTTTTACAAAGACCTCTAAATATTTTTTACCTCATAAGAGATTTTACCCAAAAAATACAAGAATAGCCTGAGTACTCTCAAAATGATTTATAGTACTCTTTTTGTTAACTCAATAACAATGGCACCCTCAGAGGTTATACCCTAGTGCACCACGTACTTAGTGCTTATCTAGCTCTTCTATCATCTCCTATATTTATATCTTGACATGCTTGGCTACCTCTAAGGGTTTACAATGGTTTATATAGTGTTTATAAAATCTCTAAAAATTTTAAATTTAATTGAAATAAGAGTTCTTACTTGTAGGGGTCTAAATTCTATTTAAAAAAAATCAATTGAGCTAAAATAAAAAATATCTATAAGTTATCGCACGAACAATACCTGAGTGAACAGTAATCACATGAACAATGCCGCGTGAAATAGTATCCCATGAACAATGCCCGTCGCATAAACAGTCCTCCACCGTATAAACAGTACCCATTCTTTTGATTTTTCATTTTGCTCCCTCTTCGCACAACTTTCTTGTACAAATTTATTGCTGACTTTATATTTAATATTCATTTCAATTTATACTCATATAATTGTTGAATCACCAATTTTCAACAAAAGTAAAAGTTTACAAATATTTGAAAATATTATCAATATTACTTTCTTAATAATTAAAAAGAGAACTATAAATTTTCATTTGTTAATAATTATAAAAGTAAAATTAGATTGATTTAAAACTAAAATAAAAGTTCTTACTAAATATTTTAATTATTGTAATTTTAAAATTAGCTTGAAAGAACAACAACTATGAACAAACCCTTTAAAACCATCACATGAGTTCACATTTTAGCTCTAAGATTAGATAATATCGAGAAAGTTTTAAAAATGGTTTTTTTTTTTGTTAGATTAGTGAATCCTAATTATAAGTTTATGACCAATATTTGTTAGATTTATTTAATGAATTTTTAAACATATAGAATGAATTTGAGTATTTTTATAATATTTGAGGATTAAAATGCATTTAAGCCAAACATTTTAAAATAATTTTGGGTCCGGAATACCATTTGCGGCCGTCTTTTTCCTCCGGGAGTACGCACTTCCAAAAATGCCCTGGCGTGTCTCATGTAATGCAACATAAGAAAAAAAATTTGGAAAGAAAACAAAAGAATTTCTGTTGTTTCTGATTGTACTCTTTCTTTTGCCCAAACTTGTTGGGGGTGTATAATATTATTTTATTCAAAAAATTCATTTTTTATAACATTTTTAGTATTAATTTTATAATATTTTTTATTCAATTTATTCAGATTATTAAACTTTATATTAATATTTTATCAACTTAAGGCAATATGATATTTTTTTTCTTGTTGTGGGGCCTTTTATTTTTTAGTGTGAGAGTTTTCAATTCGGCCAATTAAGATATGAAAGTAATATATTAACTCAATAATTTTCATTCTTTCCTTGGGAGTTTTCACTCTAGGTGAGCTTAAGAATAGAAGTGATGTTAATATTATTTCCATTAATTTATCTAACTTGTATTAATTGAGAAGATGTAATATTAGTATTAAAAAAATTAAATGTATATTTGTTAAGTACCTTTTTGAAAGTCATTTTTACTTATTTCAATTGAACAAGAAACCAGAAAAATATTTTTAACATTTTAAAGGCATTTAAAATATTTATTTCCAAACTATTTGTTTCAGTTGTAACAATGACATCCATCGTTATGCTAAAAATGCAACAATAATATTAATGTTAGCTACTTATTTATCAATATTGCCGACAAGATTAATAAGATCTGTTACCGTGCAAATTGTTGTTGCTCCAAAAAGATATTTAGACTCCAAAATTTATTTTAAATTACAATTTCATCATTTATTTTTAAAATTATTTTTTTATTAAAAATTTTACCTTTCTCACTAGCTTTTGCTCTTGTCTAGCACTCCTTTATATGAAACAATACTATCATTACACAAATCACAAAATTTTTAATATGATAATGTCTATGTTAAATCAAAATCTTGTTATCATCATCGTTGAAATGGATCTTTTTGAGTAATTTTAAAAATAAGAGGTCGAATTGTTTTTTATGCCAAACTTTAGGGGTTTAGATATCTTTATCTCTTTAATATAATAAGATATTGACATATAAATCTTATAAAATAGATCAAATGATATAGATGATTTGTAAAATCAAATAAATTAAAAATAATGTTACACTTTTTAAATGATATGGTAAATTTTTTATTTTAAATAATGTGTCTAACAACTCTTGGATAGTGAAATAATATAACAAGTGATTTTAAAAGTTATGCTATTTTACCACTTAGTGATTACTTATTGTATCAATTTAAAATAAAAAATACGAAATATTATTTAAAAAGTGTAGCATTACACAATAACTTAAAGAGTAATATTGTACTTTCTAAATGTTACAAAAAATTTATATCCTAAATTAATAAGTAAAATAATTATTGAGCAGTGAAATTATGTAATTTTTAAAATTATTATTATATTTTTTTATTATCTAATGATTATTTGACACATTATTTAAAATAAAATAATTTTAAATAAGAAACGGATTAAACAGTCAAATTAATTTTGTTTAATAATATTTTATGTACAAACTAATTTTACAAAGTCAATTATATTATTTGAATGTGGCATAATATAATTAGAATAACAAATATAATAAAAAATAATAATACATAAAATAAATAATATATTAATCTAACTAATTTTATCACCACTTTAAGTAGTATAAGAGAGTCTGTATAATTGAGATCTATAAGTATATTTAAATAAAGATTGAAAATATCAATGAGTTTATTTTTATTTTGTGTTCCTTTTTCAACTGCACCTAAGTTTTGGCATTTAATTCATAGGAGAGGACATCAAGAAAAAGTGAATGATAAAATGAAAGCCCGTACCAGATACGTGGACGAAACTCATTCTCTTAGAAGTTTTTTTTCCTTCTTTTTAAACTAAAATTAACTTTCATTTTTTTATACTAATATTTCATGAGACTTGACGAGTACAATAATTAGACAACCACTGAAAAATATATTATTTTCATATTTAAGCTTATGCAAACAGAAAAATAGAATTGTCAAGACAATATATTATTTTACACTTAAATCTGTCTGGATTAAAAATTTTCATTCCGATAAATGAAGCCCCACAATGAGAGAGTACACTAAGTAGATAGTTATCGAAATAATACATCATTTTTACAATTAAACTCTTCCAAATTTAAAAAATAATCTATTAAGATAATATATTACTTTCACACTTAAATTCACTTAAAAAAATTTCATACTTAAATTCGTTCGGACTAAAGATTCCAATAATAAAAATAAAGACCCTATAACAAAAGAGTACACTAACTAAATAATTATTAAGACAATATAATATTTTTACACTTAAACTCATATGGACCGATAAAGGGACCTATCAAAACAAATATCACTCCACATTTAAACCCACTCATACTAAAAACTTCCATATTAATAGACAAAAGCCCCATAATAAAAATAAATTATTATATTATCCAAACTTCTACTAAAATTTGAACCCCAACCTTAAATCGAAAAAAATTCACTTGTGTATTGCTCGTGTAAGTGCTAAAGTGCAAATTAACTTTCTTTAATCATTCACTTATTTTATTTCATTCAACTTTTAGATGCATGCACCACAATTGCCATCAATAAATTTATCTAATTATTAACTAAAATAAATTTAGTTCATCTTAAATTAAATTTTGTATTTTTATGTAGAAAAGTTTCACCCATAAAAATACACAATACGTTGCCTTAAATTTTTCTCAAACTTAAACTAGGATATTATCATTCATGTTGAACTTTTGTAATTTGAAAATTAAAAGTTATAAAAAATAATACTAAGGTCTATAATTCTAAGACAAGTTTATTATTAAAATTTATTTATAAAATAAAAAATTTATTTTGTTATTTTTAGATTTAAAAGTGTGTTTAGAGTATATTTTTATGACCATTAAAGTTTTTTTGTATGAATTTTACGAGAAAATTATTAGCTATCACTTTTTAAAGGTTTCTGAAGTAGAATATTATCATTCATATCAAACTTTTATAATTTGATTAAATTTTATTTATGAAATGGAAATAAATTTTTTAATTTTGGTGTTTTTAGATTTGAAAGTGTGTTTTAGAGCGTATTTTTATGATAGTAATTTAAAAATAAAAAAATTGATACAACTAAGAAAAAACCATGAAAAGGAAGAATATAATTCTGAAAATACTATTTTAATAATGCAATATTATTTTTAATAACACGACAAAAGACGAAAGTAAGTTAATTCTACACTGTTTTAATATAAAAAATTTTAAATTTTACTAGATATTAACATGTGTGAGCGTTACTCACTATATGATAGATCAATTCTCTCTCTCTCTCTCTCTATATATATATATAATTTAAAAAATATGTAATAAAGTATTTCATTTTTTCTTGAAAGAATAATAGATTATTTCTAACTATACTCAAATGAGGTAAATAAATTCAAATATTAATTAAACTAAATTAACAAGCATGACTCCTACACAAAAACTTAATAAGACATCGGCTAAAATATGAAAAACAAAATTGAGTTCAATAAAACTTATTAATTACAAAATTATTTGTTCAAAGTTTTCTTTTAAAAAAACAAATGATGTTCATTTTGGTTGAATTTTGTTTTTTAAACGAAAGGATATAAATATTATATTTCAAAATTCAAATAATTATAATAATATAATATTACAATTTTGTATAATGTCAACTCTCCCAATAAATTAAAAAAAAAATACCTCTCTCAATAAGTGAAGAAAATAAATAATTTTCGCTCACCTCAAACTTAACATTTAAATAATTGAAACATTGGCATCAACAACTGTATCAAATATATTTGTATTATTTGTGTTCATTAAAAATGAAAAACTTTCAAAAAATGATATAAACATAATCTAAAGTTTATTTACCGCAAAATATGAAATATGAAATATTATAAATATATGAAATATTAAATATTATAAATGTTGAAAAATGGGTGATTCAATCATTTTGGTTGGATAAGAATTGAGATGAATACCAAAACGAAGAGTTATAAGAAGTCTAAAACGTGTGGGATACGTATGGAGAAGTTTAGGCGTATGAGACACGAAGGGAGAAGCAAACGAGACTCATAGACGTGAAAGAAGCAAGAAAATGCGGGATAGGCGTACAGGGCTGAGCGCCATAGCGCCCAGGACAGCAACCCAGCGTCGCAGCGCTGGGCGCGATTTTGGCCAACGCCGCACCGCCCAGGGACTAGCGCCGTAACGCTAGATGCATTAGAAGTCCGTTTTTCTTCGAAATTTTTAATTTTGGAAAGTTTTAGACTTTCAAAACAAGTGGACTTTTACCCCCAACAAGGAATAGGGTTAGTAGGCATGAAGCACACCCTATATAAACACTTGTAAACCCTTGATTTCAGATTAATCATTAAGAGAGACTCTAAGAGAGGAGAAGAACTGGGTAGACACTAAGTGCTTGTGTGCGCTAGGGTGGAACTGTTGTTTGGGTGATCATTGTTCGTGGTAGAGGAAGGGTTCACTAAATGTTTAGGTTCTTTTGAGGGTTCTTCAATGGATTTTTCTTATTAAATCTTTAGGGAGTTATAATAAGAGAGGTTAAGATCCTTGGATCCACCGTGGACGTAGGCAATTGGCTGAACCAAATAAGATTGTGTTGTACTATTTTGTTTTCTACTTTGGATTCTTGTTATTTTGCTTGATTGACAGGTTATTCCGCTACGCAAGGAGGTTAGGGTTCTAGGTTGAATCTTGAGTTTTTCGCTTCAATATAACCTCGAGAGAGAGAATGACGTTTTCTCCCTCAACAAACTGGTACCAGAGCTAGAGGTTCGATAATACATACCTGGGGTATTTAAACTATGGCTATAATCAAGTAAGAAATATAAAAGTTTAATGGGATGAATGACTTCAATCTTTGGAGGGAAAAAGTTAGGGCTTGACTAGTGAAGGAATGACTAAACTTAACTTTGGAGGAAGCCAGCTACTTAACTAGCGATGAGGCAACAACCTTAAAGTCCGGACAGAAAGATTGGGATACAATTCAGAAAAAAGGCTCACAACACCTTATTCCCAACATTGAGTGACGAAGTATTAAGAGAAGTTGGTGATGAAGAAACCTTTTTGAGACTATGGAAGAGACTCGAGGCATTGTACATAAAGAAGTCTTTTGCAAATAGACTTCTTGTGAAAAAGAAATTATATGAGCTGACAATGCACGAGGGAACTTCATTAAGAGCTCACATTGACGAGTTCAACAAGATCATTATAAGTCTTGAGCAACTGGGCATCAAGACTGGGGATGAAGACAATGCCATTATCTTGTTAAGTTCGTTGCCGAAGAGCTATGAGAGCTTTGTGGATACGCTGCTGTATGAAAATGAGTCTTTAACGATGAATGACATCAAGACATCATTGAACTCAAAAGAATTGACAAAGAGATTTGAGTCTGAGAGTGGAGCAGCTTTGCTTGCAGAAAGAAGGAAGAGCAACTAATCAAGAAGGAGATCTGATGCGATATTTCTATATCATAAATTTAAGTGCAAGTATACACTATCGTATGCAAGTAATAAAGAGACTAATTAGTCGGATGTCGAACCCACAGGGATAATTTCTTCTTATTAACCAATTACTAAAATTATGTCTTCCTAATAATTATTCAGAAAAATAAAAATTCAAGAATGAATGTAGAAAATATAAAAGTAAAAACACAATGCGATGAGATTTAAAGATAGCAACGTAGAGAAAACCTAGGATTAATATTATCCCTCAATATGCTTTTTAATGATTAATCCTCTAATATTTAACTCACTTAGTCTTTATTATTGATCAAGACGCTAATGTATTCACAAGCCTCTTCCAAGGTCATGCAAGTATACCCTAATTTACCAAATACCTATATTCCTATGGTACTTGTAATAAATTAAGATTCATTACGATTAGGTCTTATTGATCATACATGCCAATTAGGTATATTCCTATCCTAAATTGAAACTTGCATATGCAACATTGAATGTTACTCTACAATCATGCATCAAATTACCTAGGTCTAAATATTATGATTCCTCTTCCGAGTTTATCAATAATATTACCAACTCATTCACCATATATTGGCCAGATATATTGAAGCATTAAACACAAGTAATTTAAATAATAAATGACTAAGTTTATTAAATACTAAAGGATATGGCAATTTAAGCGCACATATTGAGTTCAAATATTAACCCTAGAAAATAAGTTAGCTCATAGCTACAAGAGAACAACAGTAAAAATAATTATAAATCATGATACAATTATTAGCAAACCGATATAGACGTCGAATTGCTCTTAATTGCGCTGCCTAGGAACTCTTGATGCCGAAGAACGTCTTGTATCTCTCTCTAAAGTTGCTTCAATTAAGCTCCTATTGCTCTTCAAGACTCGTGCTCTGTATTCTTGGTGCTCTTGGGTCGTCTTCGATTTATTCTTGAAGGTTGGGAATGAGTGGCTTTATATAGGGATTGATATGAGCTTAAAAATCACAATTCTCGTCGGACTAGGACTCGCACTACCGCTGGCGCGCTATGCATCTGTCGCTGGGGCGACGCGTGAAAAAGCTATTACCGTTGGAGCGGTGGGATCTTGGCGCTGGGGCGCTGCATGAAAACGGCTTCACCGCGGGGGCGGTATGCTTATAGCGCTGGGGCGATGTATCGTCGCTGGAGCGGTGACCCTTCGGCGCTGGGGCGCTAGACGCGACTTAAGCAGGTCGTTTTTCTTATTTCGATCACTATTTTAGCGCTGGGGCGACAATTCTTGTGGCGCTGGGGCGATGGACACAAATTTTGGAAACTTTGCATTTTAGTCCCTGTTTTCGCTCCTTTTGCGTTCTTTCTTTAAATTGCGTTCAAGTCCCTATAAATAACAATAATGCATATAAATAGCCATCTATTCTCATAAAACCATAAAATATCAATAATAAAAACATGAGAAAATATATGACAAATTTGCCCTTATCAAGATCCAAGAGGTATTTCCTTTGTAATAAGGAAGACATTTTGTGAAGGATTGTCCGAAATCAAAAGGCCAAGGAGGGTAGGCTGCAATCGGTACTGAGGAAGATACTGAAGTTGTAGACACATTAGTAGCCTCAAGGGGAAAATACGTTGGCAAATGGATACTAGATTAGGGGTGCAGTGTTCATATGTGTCCCAACAGATCGATGTTTACCAACTATAAAGCCAAGAGAGGTAAACCTCTAATAGGGAATGACATGACTTATGAGATCATGGGAGTTGATGACATAAGACTGAAGATGCAAGGTGGAGAAACTAGGGAATTATATGGTATAAGGCATGTTCCTAAAGTGAGGAGGTACTTGATATCCCTAGGCAAGTTCAATGAGGAAGGGTATTCGGTTAGAGCGGAAAAAAGAAAACTAAGGGTAGAGAAATGGCCTATAGGGTTTAAGGGTGAGAAGCACAATTGAGGACTCTATGTGCTTACTAGGATGGCCATGAGTGGCCCAACGCGGGGTGTTGGGGTAATGCAGATCACTAGACGACATCCAAACCGTACTCACCGAGGTGATGAGGGTCAGAAAAGAGTGCAATGCATCCATACCCTATGTAAGGTGCACGAATGCTTTTAGAGGCTGAAGTCACTAGCTCGGGGAAAGTTAAGTCTTGGTGGAGCCTTAACTGGACTCAACTCTAGGTGATAGAGTATTGATGTGGATCGGATCCCGAAGTCTTCTTATTTGGAAGATTTTGAATCAAGGAAGGGTTTATTGGAAAATAGGTGATTCAATAATCTTGTTTGGACAAGAATTGAGATGAATATCAAAGTGAAGAGTTACAAGAAGTCCAGAATATGTAGGATACGTATGAAGAAGTCTAGGATGTATGGGACACGAAAAGGGAAGCAAACGGGACTTAAAGATGTGAAGGAAGCAAGAAAACGCGGGATAGGCGTACGGGGCTGAGCGCCGCGCGGCGCCCAGGACAGCAACCCAGCGCTGTAGCGCTGGGCGTGATTTTGGCCAGCGCTGCAGCTCCTAGGGACGAGCGCCGCGGCGCTAGACGTGTCAGAAGTCTGTTTTTTTTTCGAGATTTCTAGTTTTGGAAAGTTTTAGACTTCCAAAATAAGTGGACTCTTACTTTATCAAGGAATTGGGTTAGTAGGCACGAAACACATCCTATATAAACACTTGTAAACTCTTGATTTCAGATTAAGTATTAAGAGAGACTCTAAGAGAGGGGAAGAACTAGGTAGACACTAAGTGCTTGTGTGCGCTAAGGTGAAACCGTTGTTTGGGTGATCATTATTCATGATAAAGTAAGAGTTTACTAAACGTTTAAGTCATTTTGAAGGTTCTTCAATGAATTTTCTTTATAAAATCTCTAGGGAGTTATAATAAGAGAGATTAGGATTCTTGGATCCACCGTAGACGTAGGCAATTGACCGAATCACGTAAGATTGTGTTGTGCTCTTTTGTTTTCTATTTTGAATTCTTATTATTTTATTTGATTGACAAATTATTCTGCGCAATTAAAATTTTAAATTAAATATTAAATTTTTCATTTTAACATAATTTTAAGAGGGAGAAAACGCCAAAAATCATAACGTAAAATTAGAATCGCAAATTTTATATTTAAAATCATAAATGTTATTGTATCAACGGCGATACCTCCGAAGTAACTATCAATAAATTTAATAAAGACGTGGGTTAAAAATAGGTCTTAATCTTCTAGAATCCAATATATTTGTGGCTTTACGAGGACACCGGGTGTCCATGTTTGTTTTTATGCTTATGGAAACAACGACCTCTCGTATTGTTGGTCTAATCAAAGATCAGAAATGAAAGTGCAAGTAAAAACAAAAGGAGAAATTAGGTTTTGTCCGTGGGATTTGCCATTTAGTGGCCTAATTATTCGGTGATTTGAGAGTCATTGTGTTGATTTTGATTTGTATCTGTAAAGCTTTCAATTTACGACATATTTAAAACAAATAAATGTCATTATTTTAGAAGAAAATTAACAATTTATTCCTTATATTTTTAGTAAATTATTCAATTAATTTTTATATTTTAAAAATTATCAATTATACTATTTATGAGATTTTTGATACTATTTTTTTATTTCTAAAACATGATCATTTTCATTTTTAGGAGACTTAATTGATAATTTTTTAAATATAAAAAATATCATGGGTAATTTAACAAAAATATAAAAGCTAAAGTGGTAATTTTTTATATTTTAACAGTATAACTTAGAACAATTTATTGCATGTTTAAGTTAGCGTGAATGTGATCATGATAAATTTTGCTTCAAGTCTCATATAGTGTTTGTGCCTATTTACTTTTATATATATATATATATATATATTTCAGACCTACTAAATTTTTATTCGATTTGAGAATGACATATGATACTCCAAATTGATTTATAAAATTTATTCGATTTGAGAATGACATATGATACTCCAAATTGATTTATAAGAAGTGAACATGTGAAACATAAATTTTAGTAGTAAAGGGTTTATGTGCACTTCTTTTTTTTAATATAGAAGTTTCAAATTTAAATTTTTATTCCTTTAAATATATTTTTTTTAAAATGACAATATTAATAATATATTACCATTCATCTTAAGATCTACATTTACTAACTTAGGATGTGTGGTACAATTTGATTCATTAATTAATATAATCTAATAAAATAAAATAAAATATAATTAATATTTTTACATTTAATATTAGATAAATTTATATTATTAAAAATTTTCATTAATAATATAATAAAATACTTTATCAATATTTTGATTTTTAAAGAATATTATATTAAAATTATTTAATAAGTATTACATTTAATATTTGTGTTTAATTATAATTCTATCTAAATAAAAATGGTTATTATTATTTAATTACATAAATATAATGCATAATATTTTAAAAATATATTTTATTCTTATTAATATGCATATATATATATATAATAGTAAATTTATAAAATATTATATTTTTGTAACATAATAACTAAAATTTTTAAATTAAATTTAGTTTTTGAAAGAATTTAATAACTAAAAATAAAAAAATGTCAATTCTTCCGTAAGGACGAGGCCTATCCTTTATGGTCAGGAATTGGGTTTAATTTTGTACCTACTAATTTTTTGCAAGACAGGGATGAGATTCCCTAAACCCGTTTCATTTTACAATCAAGGGACCAATCCCGTTAAGGCTAGGAATTGAATTGAATTTGTACCAACTATTTTTTGCGAGACAGGGATGAGAGAGATTCCCTAAACCCGTTTAATTTTACGATCAAGGCTAGGAATTGAGACAGGGACCAATCCCGTCATGGCTAGGAATTGAGTTTAATTTTGTACCTATTATTTTTTGGTGAGACTACAGACAAGGATGAGAAAGATTCCTTAAACTCGTTTAATTTTATGGTCAGTGATGGATATTGGATCTTTTGTTATAATTCATACCCATTACTAGTTTTTTTTTTAGAAAAAGGAAATTCATAGCCAACTAAAGGACAACTGGAAAGCTGTTCAACCAGTACATAGGTGAGTTGAGATTCAAAGCATGTTTGGCTAATTTATGAGCCACCAAGTTTTGATCTCTCGATACATAATTGAATTCTACTTTACAATTACTATTTAAATAATCTTGAATATCCTGGATTACCCACTTGATCTCCATGTATGAGTGTGTGTTACCTCTAACTGGATTAATCACATTAAGAGCATCTGATTGTACCCTAACTTGAGGGGTTGAAAACTCTAATTGCTTGTAAGCCAAACTTCATTGCCTTAGCTTCAGCCATTTCCATCTCCCTTTTGAAAGTCCTATGCTCTGCTGCCATAAAGATCTTTTGACCTTTATTGTCTGTTAAAACTACTCCAAGACCTATTTTCCCTTTTACCTGATTTATTGCTTCATCCACATATAACATAAGCCAATCTCGATTGACTTGACTTGGAGCACTGGAGACCTGACATTTCTTTTGGCTTGTTGAGATCTGTATTTTGGATTGATTGCTTGAACTATAGGCCTCCTTAAAGGCTTTAGCTCTAGCAATTAGAAGTGCCGAATCCTCCTCTATATTCTACATAATCAACTTATTCCTGCTGTGCCATATGATCCATAGAATTATAACAAAGTTTGCAGCTTCATCTTTGCTTATAACAGCCAAGATCATCTGGATAATTGAAACCATGTCGCTAGATTGCAGTCCATTAAAAAAGCTCGAGAACATTGTTCTGGTCCATATCTTCATTGATTTCCTGCACCATACTAATGCATGACAAGTATCTTCAATCTCTTGGTTGCATCTCCTGCATATTAAACTTGAGATAACTTTCCTTCCAGCCAATGCATGACCTATTGGGAGCAAATTGTGAATAGCCCGACAAACAAAGATCTTGAATTTTAGAGGAACATCCCACTGCCAAATCTGGTTCCAAAATTTTTTGGAGTTGTTAGAAGTTTCTGGTGTGTCTGAGTGCTTCAGCTTGTGAGCTAAGTGGTAGCCGCTTTTGACTATAAATTTGCCTTTTTTCTCGTAATGCCAGCATGTGGAGTCAGCTTCATCACCCAGAGGCAGATGGATTCTTGAGATTATTTCAACATCTTCATGCTTGAAATGTTACTTTAGCTTATCCAAATTCCAATGATTGTTTTCTCCTATCAGCTCTTGTAGAGTACTGTCTTCTGGTATTGATGGCATAGATATTGGCTTGAAGGTAAAAATTCTAGGGATCTAATTGCTCCTATAAATTTTCACCTATAATCCATCTTATCCATTTTTTAAGTAATTCTATCCCCCATAATAGACTTCTTCATACATATGAGGGATTAGAACCCAAATTTGCTGACATGAACTCATTCATATAATGTCTTGCACTAAGGACTTTGGCTGTGAGTGAATCAGGGTCTTGAGGAATCCTTCAGCTAAGAGAGATTGGTTAAAGCTTGACATGTCTCTAAAACCCAAACCCCTATCTCTTTTACTTTTGCTTAGGTTTTTCCAACTTTGCCAGTGAATTTTCCTTGGTTGATTTTCATTTTCTCCCCACCAAAATTTAGCCAACAGCTACTGAATGTCCCCACAAATGCCATTCGAAATTTTAAACATTGACATTGCATAGGTGGGGACTACTAAGACAACTGCCTTTATTAGTGTTTCCTTTCCACCACTAGAGAATAATTTCCTTGCCATCCTTAGACTTTATTAGATCATTAAAGAAGCTTTTCTTATTCCTGCCAACCACTGAAGGTAGCCCCAAGTAATTTTCATGTAATGATACTCTCCTCAAATTGAAAATTCATTTTAGATTTGTTGCTTGTGAATGAGGGATATTTGGGCTCACAAACATCGTAGACTTATTATAGTTAATCAACTGGCCTGAAGCTTGAGAATACCAATCCAGTATTTGTTTCAGTGCTGTACAACTTTGTTTTGTGGCCTTGATGCAAATCATACTATCATCAGCAAATAAAAGTTGGGATATGGACAAGTTACTGTTGAATTTGACTCCTCGGATCTAATTTCTGGATTCTGATAAATGAAGTAAAGATAAGAAGGCCTCTGCACAAATAAGAAACAAATATAGAGAAAAGGGGCAGCCTTGCTTTAATCCTCTTTGAGCTTGAAAATCACCTTTAGCTTCTCTATTAATCAATACAGAAAATGTAACTGTGCTTATACAATTCATCACTAATCTAATCCAATTCTCCTGAAATCTAAGCTTGACTATAGCTGCCCTAAGAAAGCCTCACTCTATCCTATCATAGGCTTTACTAATATCTAACTTAATAGCAGTGTGACCCTTCCCCTCTTTTTACTTCTGATTTTGTGTAGACACTCATAACCTATGATGATATTATCACTAATTAATCTGTTAAGGAGAAAGGCACTCTGACTTTGTGATATAATGGAGTCCAAACTAGGTTTCAATCTATTGGCTATTGTCTTTGCTATTATTCTGTAACTTATATTACATAAATGTATTGGCTTGAAATCAGTAAGCCTTTGAGGGTTATCTATCTTAGGGATCAAGGCAATATGGGTATGATTTAATAAAGTCAAGGTACCCTGTGAGTTAAGAACATGGAGGCATGTGTTGACGATATCATCTCCTTCTATTTGCCAATGATTCTGGTAAAACCCTATAGACAAACCATCAGGTCCTGGAGCCATTATTGGATTTAGTCGCTAAGCAGCCCTCCTGATCTTCTCTCTTGTGAATACTTTCAGCAGCCCTTCATTCATATCGTTGGTAACTTTTAAAGACAGTCCCTGTAAAGCCTTTTGGATTGTCCCATCTGAAGGGTTGGTTGAAGCGAACATCTCTGTGAAGTGGTAACAAATAATTCTCTACACCTCTTGTTCTTCCTCTACCCACAGACCATCTTCATCCATCAAGCCTTTGATTATGTTCTTCTTTTTTCTGTTAGAGGGAACTGTATGAAAGAATTTTGTATTTCGGTCTCATTCTTTCATCCAAGTGACTTTTGCTCTTTACCTCCAGTATGTTTCCTCATTTAGAAGCAATAAATCAATCTCTTTCTCCAACTGTTTCACCATTTTAGAATTGACATAATGCTGAAAGGATTACTTATAGTTACACAATTCCTTTGTAAGCTGATATATTCTCATTTTTCTATTCCCAAAACTCTTTTACTCCAATCCATAAGCCCTTTCTTAACCTACTTTGATCTTTCCAGGAAGGTCTCTACCGGATTGTCTATACTGTGCTCACTTCCTTTCCAGAAGTCTTCCACCACTTTGGTACATTCAATATGAGAGTTCTAGATTTCTTTATAATGGAACCTCTTTCGATACTTGGTGCCGCAAGCTCTCCATTTACTTGCATCCTATATTTTCAGTAGTATAGGACTATGATCAGATGCTGTGGATGTCAAATGTGATACCTAATACCCACTACTTAATAGCCCCCATTTGTCATTACTCAGGAATCTGTCACACCTCTCCTCGATCAATTGTTGCCCTTATCTTTTATTAGACCATGTATAGGGATAACCTGACAAGCCCATATCTTCAAATTTGCTGTCTTTAAGTGGTGAACTAAATTCTGCAATTTCTTCTATGTTTATAGGTTAACCACCACTTTTTTCAACAACTGCCAAAACTTGATTAAAGTCACCACAGTAGACCCAAGGTAACTGAGATAAGCTGGCCAATCTCCTGATAAGATTCCAGGTGTGTTTCTTCTCATTTGCCTTTGTAAGACCATAAATTCTTATTAATCTCCGTCTTCTACTGTTGTCCTCTGTAATCAAAGCATCTATATGATTTTTACTATATGAAGTTATTCTAAGGTCAGTGTTTTGGTTCTATAAAAGAGCCAATCCACCCACTAACCCAGTTCTGTCAATAGTTCGACAGTGATCAAAATGAAGCTTTGAACTAATATGCCTCATCTTTGGTTCAATAAACTTGGTTTTACAAAGAAAAACTACATCTGGCTTTTGATCATAAAGAATTTTTTGTGCTACTCTTGAATGTTTGAGGGTTCCCCAAACCTTAGATATTCTAGCTGATGACAATCATATTTCCAGGTGGAGTTGATTACCAGCCATTACCATTGATTTCTCTTCTTTGACATTTCTTGCCTCAAAATCCTATTCCATAGCCATTGCTTTATCCTTCCCTTGAGCCAGCTTCAATTTTTTTAAGTACTAGGCCTTTACATTCAATTCCTAGGTCACTCATTTTACTTAAGCTGATTTGGGTTCCAGTTGGTAAATTTGGGGTTTGTTTTTAACTTTACTCTTCCATCTGTCACAGACTGTTTTCGAACCGTGCGGCCTTAGACGCGTTGCGTGCTAAGCAGCCAAGAAAACCACACAAAGAGAAGAAAGAAAGGCACACCAAGTGTTTGCACGAATGCTCTCTTATATTGCTGAAGAGAAAATAAAGCTATGAGATGAATTATACAAGTGAGGGTCTCCCCCTTTTATAGTAGCAGCCCTATACAATCAATGGCTGAGATCTAAACGATCTAACGGTGTACATACAAGATGGATAAATATGCTCTAGAATATTCCTAGATGCTATTCTATCTCTTATAGATGGATAAGTATGCTCTAGAATATTCCTAGATGCCATTCTATCTCTTGTAGAGTTCTAATTAAGGTGAACTACCCTAATAAGTCACGGGCCCAACCCGGTTCTCCATCCAAACAGCGGGCCTTCTAGAAGCTCCGGTCCACGTAGCGCTCCATGGTCCAAGAGGCCTCCAGCAGGCTTAGTCGCGCACCAAGTGCTTGAGGAAATGCTTGAGAGCACTTGGGGCGTGACACATCTCTTGGGCTTCAAGTTGTTATAGACCTCATTTAGTTTTGGCCTAGTCCATTGACTCATTAAGCTAAAGCCTTTTGCCTGTCTGTTCCCGTCAATTCTCTTTTCATCCTCAGTTCCTTTGGCGCCACAACTTCTCACCAATTTTGCTTTGTCCCCTTCTGCAATTGTGCCCTATTTCATAGCTTTTTGTAGAGTCTTTTCAACCCTTGTGATTTATACTAGCTCATTTTCTGTCACTCACTGTCTTTCCACTAGTAATGGCCATATTGCCCTTGGCTTATGTCAGAGTGGAATTGTGGGTCTTCTCTTTACCTGGGTTATTATTTGGGTTATATTTTGAGTTCGAAGGAATTGGTTTTCTTGATAGATTTATTGGGGTGTCGATTTATTCCGATTCACAACCTAAACCTATTAGGTATATGCATGTGGTATACATGTCCATTTTAAAATTCATATACATATGCATCTAATACATACATATACAAATCATAAACGCAACAAAAGTTAGAAACTAAATTTCCTAAAATGAACACAATAAATTTTATTCATTACACTAATGAACAAAATATAAAACATATTAATCAAATTAATACTAATGGTTGAAAATATCACTTGTCAAGCCTTTGAAATGGATTTGTAACTAGAATACCATATAAAGTTTATTCGTTGGTAGTTCTAGAACTCAACATGATGGGCTTGAGTTACTAAAATAGCAGCTTATATATTTCCAGCACTGATTTAACACTTAAACCGTTGGATTAACTCTTAACCTATAGCCTAACACTTAGACTATATTTATTTTATTTTTGATGTATTCAACACTTAAAGTCATTAAAACAAACAATTCAAATGCAACAATAATGGCCATATGTTTAGGAGAAGAAGATGAATAGCAAAACAACTTTTGCTATTAAGTTTTTCTTATTTTTAACATTTAAAAACTCAAAACAAAAATAATTTTCCTTACTTTCAAAATTGATGACCATCTTCTTTTTGCTTCAAATGAGAAAAATGAAAAATATTTTCACCTTATTTCTCCTCCATAGCCGAGAGCCACCTTAGCTCTCTTTCAATCCTTATTCATTCAAGAATGAATAATCAAAAATGAATTCTTAGACCAATATATGGCTTATCATGGCCGGCCACTTTCTTTTGTTGGCCTTAATCATTTTTCTTTGTTTCAAACACAATTAATTAAATGCCAACCATCCACCTCTTTTATTTTATATTTACCAAATATTTTTGTTTTCAAAGACCAAAATGGATTCAATGTAATCTACTACACAACATAGTCGGCCATCTCTTGCCTTTGACAAGAATAATTTGCACTTATGTCCTCAAGTTTTGATTTAATTTCCCTTTAACAATATTTCATTTAACTTAATTTTTTACTTAGTAAAATCTCATTTTATTTAGCAATTAAGTCATCAATAAATTATTAATTTAATCATTAACTTTAGTCAAATTAACTAATCACTTAACTTTTAAGTGAAAACAAATATTTAGATTATTTAACACTTAAATAATCAATTAAGAGAAATAACCCTTAAGCCTTTAATTAACCCAATATGGGCCCAATACTTGAGTAAATTTAACCGAAAGCTCATAGTGTGTCACATATCACTATTTAATTAGTCAACAATAATTATTAACTAGCTATTGTATTTAACACTTAAGTACTAACATGTGCGCATCCTGAGGGTTCCTGAAACAAATATTCGGTTATGCTGAAATTACTAGATTGAACAATTTAATCCAGTATGCTGCCCCAGTGCACAACGAGTACACTTCATATTGTGAAACTCTCTAGGTCTACACCTAATTTTTCAAATGAAACTATTCCATGAGTCTATGATCAATACCCCACGCACACGTCACAGATATTACAAATCAGCGCATTAAACCATACAAGCTGAGGTCACAATGCATACATATAATCCTTCATTATGTATATCTTGGATGTGCAGAAAAATAGATCAACATCATCAAATCCCCGTATACCCATCCATGAGCTTATCTTCAGATTTGTATTTTCAAGAACAATATATACAAACATCTTTGCTATATTGTTCAACCCTTTGGGAAAAACCTTGGGTTAGTACTCGTGGTCACGAGATTTACTTAAATACAATCTCGGAGCATCTGGATATATTACTCCTCTATAAGAGCTGATGGATCCTATATCTGTACACATCGAACTCTATAAGCAATAGACCATACGCAGCGACACCTAACAGTCACACCATAAAAGGTATGTGACATACGTGGAACCAAAATATGGTGGATCACTTATAAGTCCACCATGACACTCAGGTCAAAGGACCACGTATATTGCTCAACTCGAGAGGACTCACCATTGATGGTTTTATAAGATGTTTATTGGCGTCCTCATGAGTCTGTTCAACATTCAGTCATGACTGAATACCCGTATGCATATACAAGCTTTTGGTAAGCCCATGGTCGGCTAAGAATAATTATCTATACCATATAGATATAGCATACACTGATCTATATAAAATGGACCCACCGATAGACCCACATTAGTGAAACAGATCAGGAACATAGTATTTGAGGACATACTTGCACAATGACACCTCTTAATACCCATTGCAACTTTTTACAACCATGTCATTACTAGTATACCCACAGGTCTTTATTCTATTACAGATAAAGATCTAACATCTTAGATCTAGATAACTCTTATATACTACTAACTCTTAGCATTTATAATTCTCAACTATGTTAATTCTTAGCACTGGTCTAAACTTTTTAAAACTAAATATAAACTCTTACAGATCATACAATATCTGTAACGTAACAAGAATTGTACAATGTATTTATATTGTATTAACGATTATACGAAATGTTTGCTTTATAAATATTAAAGAATTTAATATTCACAAGTATTGAAATGGCACGTAAGCACCAACTTCAACAAGATCCATGGCCTTGTTTATTGTTTACTTTTCTGAATTCTTCCTATTTTCCCCCTGCGATTCTTCTTTATCTTTTGCTTTGAAAAACTTGGATTTTTCACTGTATGTGTTAGCCCTCAGCCATATCCTATACTCAAAAACTTCATCATTGTTACTTCTTCACTGTCTGCTCCTTCCTATAATTCACCATATGTGTCATTTGATGGTTGAAAATATACCCTAAAGGTATGACCAATGCAGCCACATTTGTAGCAAAAATTAAGGAGTCTTTCATAAAGGATTAGAACTAGTACCTTATCATTTATTCCTTAACTACTGACTTTAATAAACCTTTTGATAGGTTTCGAAGACATCCCTCATTACCATCTATATCAATTTCTAAGACTTTCCCTATTTTACTCACCAGCCTTTTTATTGTTTTTTTTATGCATACAGACGATAGGGACATTATGTAATTGAATCCAAAAAGAAGTAAACTTAAATTCCAGTTTGCTCACCTCACCTAAGCCATCTACTTCTGTTATGACTATCAATGCTTTATTGAAATGCCATGGTCTAGAAACCTTTACATTCCTTTGATCTTGCTTTGCCTTAAAATGGCATACAAAGGTGTTGTTACCCAAATTTCTATCTGAACACGCTTCATTGGTCGCCAAACTTGTATCATTGTAGCTTTGAAGGCTTCTCTATTAACTACTCTGGTTGCTAGAGCTTTTGCCACCAAACACCATGATTTTATTTTCTCTCCAGCTTTCTTTAAATGCCTTTCCAGCTTGAAACTCTCATCTTTCTTTGTCGAGATTGATAAAGAACTATAAATTTCATGAGTTGTTTAGTATCCATTTTGCTGATTATTAATGCACCACCTGCCTAACTGAAGTTTCAGTAAATTAAATAATAGCAGCTGAAGAATTGGTGATTCAACAATCTTGGTTGGACAAGAATTGAGATGAATACCAAAGTGGAGAGTCACAAGAAGTCTAGAACATGTGGGACACGTATGGAGAAGTCTAGGACGTGTGGGACACGAAGGGAGAAGCAAAATGAGACTCAAAGACGCAAAAGAAGCAAAGAAAATAAGCATAGGCGCCACTAGGGCTGAGCGCCGCAGTGCCCAACATAGAAGCCTAGTGCCGCGGCGCTGGGCAAGATATGGTGAGCGCTGTGGCACCCAGGGATGAGCGTCTAGGTGCCAGATGCAACAGGGAGTCCATTTTTTATCTGGATTTCAAGGTTTGGGAAGTTTTGGACTTCCAAAACAAGTGGACTCTTACTCCAATAAGGAATATGGTTAGTATGCACGAAATACACCATATATAAACACTTGTAAACCCTTTATTTCAGATCAAGCATTAAGAGAGACTTTAAGAGAGGGGAAGAACTGGGTAGACACTAAGTGCCTATGTATGCTAACCGTCATTTGAGTGATCATTGTTCGTGGTAGAGTAAGGGTTCACTAAATATTAGGTCATTTTGAGGGTTCTTCAAATTGGGTTTTCCTTGTAAAATCTCTAGGGAGTTAATAAGAGAGGCTAGGATCCTTGGATCCACCATGGACGTAGGCAATTGGCTAAACCACGTAAGATTATGTTCTGCTCTTTCATATTTTGCTTTGGATTCTTGCTATTTTGCTTAATTAACAGATTATTTCGCTGCACAAGGAGGTTAGGGTTTTAGGTTGAACTTGAGGTTTTTCGCTTCAATATAACCTCAAGAGCGAGAAGGGCATTTCTTCCCTCAACAAACTAGTATTAGAGCTAAAGGTTCAATAATATATACATGGGATATTTAAACCATGGCTGCAATTAAGCAAGAAATAGAGAATTTCAATGAGATGATTGATTTCAATCTTTGAAAGAAGAAGGTTAGGGCTCTACTAGTAAAGGAAGGGCTAAACTCAGTTTTAGAGAAAGCCAGCTCTTTAACTAGCGATGTGATGACAACTTCAAAGTTTGGGCAGAAAAATTGGGACATAATTTAGAAAAAGGCTCACAGCACCTTATTCCTGGCGTTGAGTGACGAAGTATTAAGGGAAGTTGGTGATGAAGAAACCACTTTGGGGTTATGGAAGAGACTCGAGGCATTGTACATGAAGAAGTCTCTTGCAAATAGACTTCTTGTGAAAAAAAAACTAAATCAGCTAACAATGCACGAGGGAACTTCATTGAGAGCTCACATTAACGAGTTCAACAAGGTCATCATAAGTCTTGAGCAACTGGGCATCAAGACTGAGGATGAAGACAAGGCCATTGTCCTGTTAAGTTCGTTGCCAAAGAGCTATGAGAGTTTTGTGGATACGCTGTTGTATGGTAAGGAGTCTTTAACGATGAATGATGTCAATGCATCATTGAACTCAAAAGAATTGACAAAGAGATCTGAGTCCGAGAGTGGAGCAGCATTGCTTGCACAAGGAAGGAAGAGCAACCAATCAAGGAGGAGATCCAAGAAGTGTTTCCCTTGTAATTAGGAAGGGCACTTTGTGAAGAATTGTCCAAAATTAAAAGGCTAAGGAGGGTGGGCTGCAATCGGTACTGAGGAAGATACCGAAGTTGTAGATACATCAGTAGCCTCAAGAGAAAAGTACGCTGGCAAATGGATACTAGATTCTGGGTGTAGCATCCATATGTGTCCCAACAGATTGATGTTTATCAACTATAAAGCCAAGAGAGATAAAGCTCTAATGGGGAATGACATGACTTGCGAGATCATGAGAGTTGGTGACATAAAGCTGAGGATGCAAGGTGGAGAAACTAGGGACTTACATGGTGTAAGACATGTTCCTAAATTGAGGAGGAGCTTGATATCCCTAAGCAAGCTCGATGAGGAAAGGTATTTGGTTAGAGCGAAAAAATAAAAACTAAGAGTAGAGAAAGGGCCTATAAGGTTTGAGGGTGAGAAGTACAATGAGGCTCTATGTGCTTATTGGGATGGCCATGAATGGCCCAACACGGGGTGTTGGGGTAATGCAGACCACTAGGCGACATTTAAACCGTGCTCACTGAGGTGATGAGGGTCGAAAAAGAGTGCAACGCATCCATACCCTATACAAGGTGCACGAATGCCTTTGAAGGCCAAAGTTACTAGCTCGGGGAAAATTAAGTCTTGGTGGAGACTTAATTGGACTCAACTCTAGGTGATAGAGTATTGGTGTCGATAGAATCTAGAAGCCTTCTTATTTGGAAGATTTTGAATTAAGGAAGGCTTTGTTAGAGAATTAGTGATTCAACAATCTTGGTTGGACAAGAATTGAGATGAATACAAAAGTGGAGATTCACAAGAAGTTTATAATGTGTGGGACATGTATGGAGAAGTTTAGGATGTGTGGGACATAAAGGGAAAGTGAAACGGGACTCGAAGACGCGAAGAAAGAGAAAACAATGAGCATAGGCACCACTAGGGTTGAGCACCGCGGTGCCCAGTGCTGCTGCAGTGGGTGTGACATGGTGAGCGCCACGGTGCCAGACGCAACAAGGAGTCCATTTTTGATCTGGATTTTGAGTTTTGGACTTTCAAAACAAGTGGACTCTTACTCCAACAAGGAATAAGGTTAGTGGGCACGAAATACACCCTATATAAACACTTGTAAACCATTTATTTTAGATCAAGCATTAAGAGAGACTCTAAGAGAGGGGAAGAACTGGGAGACACTAAGTGCTTGTGTGCGCTAGGGTGGAACCATCGTTTGGGTGATCATTGTTCGTGGTAGAGCAAAAGTTCACTAAACATTAGGTCCTTTTGAGGGTTCTTCAAATTGAGTTTTCTTTGTAAAATCTTTAGGGAGTTAATAAGAGAGGCTAGGATCCTTGAATCTATCGTGGATGTAGGCAATTGGCACCACGTAAGATTTATTGTGCTCTTTTATATTCTGCTTTGAATTCTTGCTATTTTACTTGACTAACAGGTTATTCCGCTGCGCAAGAAGGTTATAATTCTAGGTTAAACTTGAGATTCTTCACTTCAATATAACCTCAAGAAGGAGAAGGACGTTTCTTCCCTCAACAATAACTTTGATAAAATAAACTTGCACCTAATATAAGTGAAAGCCACTAACCATTAAGACTGTTATCTACTTTTACTTACCTATAAGCAGAGGTACAGAGAAGAAAAGATTCGTGCAAGCACGTTTAATGAAGGGGGCTTTTCATACCCATTACTAGTTACTATAACTTATTTAGGCTTTCTTTCGTTGTATTTATTTATTTTAAAAAATAATTTAAAAACTTAAAAATCCTCTTAAGTATAAACTCATTGAGCTTGGTGTAAGAAATTAACCCAAGTAATGTTAATCAATCCTCTCGTTGGTTCAATATTATTTCTCATTTACATGTTATTGTGATTGAAATCTTTGCTTTACTTTTTTTTTTTATTTTTTAGCTTATTATTTTTAATGATTTTTAGACCTTTGGCTAAGATTTGGAGAATGGAAAGAAACAAAATATATCATCTGCTTATATAAATCTGATATCAATTTATTTTGTTTCTCATTAATATTATTATGATGTATTTATTTATTTTATTATTATTTTAATGTTTGAGTCGGTGGTTACTGGTTATAGCTTTTGTTGGGTCCAAATTTAGTTTGTTAAATAAGTCCAATATTATTTGCTCATTTTCTTTCTCATTAAGGAACCGCGTGAGCACGTCCTACTTGATTCCTTCCTTAAGAACAGTTTTAACAAACTTCTGTACAGTTAGATCATAAGTGGACGATTCAGTAATGGGAAGTAAAGCTCAATCATCCAATAGCTGAAGAAATTTGAGGCAAAGGTTCTAATTTTTTTTCCTCTAAATCTCCTCCTATAAAGGAAGTCCTTTCTCACTTAAGATTCATGAACTTTTTACAGTTTAAACTTTTAATTAAGTTTATTCACTATTTTATTGAATAAGTTATTCACACACCTATATTTTTTTGAGAACCAAAAACTATTTTTCTTTCTATTTTTTTTTTTATTTCCCTCTTATCTATCTTTTCAATCCCCTTAACTTAAGTGTTGGAGTATCTTTTTTGCAGGTGGACGAGGACACTTTTATTGTTTGAAAGGAGAGGGATAAGAGCTTAAAGGTAATCGTTCTAGAAGTTTCAATCCAAAAACCTTCAGTGGCATTATCTACATGAATTGTTTTATCTTAAACCGATCACATCCTGGAAAAATTAAAGTAGAAGGTAAAGGAGATAGTTAGGTCGATACGTAACTTAGTGGCTCATTTGGAGCAAAAGGAAGAGGCGGTGAGAGAAGAACTAATTGCAACTAAAACGATAATAGTGAACGATGAAATAGTTGCTATGACAAAGGTTTTATTAAAGATCTTGAAGTTGTTGAAAGAGTAAAAAAAAAGAGAAACAAGATCTTAGATAAAGGCTAACAGTGATAGAGGGATTCAAAAATCTGAAAGATAACTCGGGGGATGATCACTATGATCACTTTCAATAGGATGATTTAGAGGAGAAAGTGGTTTGTAAGGTAATAAAATAGCAGAGTCCAGAAAGAGCAAAGAATGTGAGTAGTGAAAAAGCCATGAGAGCTTCTATTATGAAAGAAGTAAGGGAGCTGTGTGAGAAGATGAAATAGCCAAAATTATTGAGTTTATAAGCTCTTAGTAAGGAAGGTCAACTGGGATTCATTTATGAATTCCATTTGTTTGGCTCTAAAGCCTTATAAATTTGTTCTACTTTAATATAAAGATTGATTATGCACATGGACAATAGCCTCATCAAATGCATCATATTTCCATTCAGCGTTAAAAGACTAACCTAGATATGGTTTTAGAGTTTGAAAGAGAACTTAATAACATTTTATGATGAGTATCAACATGATTTATAGTACAGTAAATGAAGAATCAAAAAAGAGAGAATACGGTATTGAATCTATTCCTTGTAAAGTAGGGAGGGAACAAGATCATTAAGGGCTTTCTCAATAGATTCAATAGGGAGCTGAGTGAAATAAGAAGTTACGGTATAGAGATTGCTGCCCAGGCACATTGAAAGGCAGTGAAAACTTTTACCCTTTACTATTAATATTTAGTTTAAAAACATTTCACTTCCTTTAAAGTGATTAACCAAAAGTTTAAGTAATATATTTGAGAGAAAGAAGATGATGCCATAATAATAAAGAAGATTATTGCAATCATAACTCAGAGGAATGCTAAGACATTACAGAGGGAATAGTATAATCAATCTTTTAAGAGAGAGATAATAGAAATAGTAAGCGGTCAAGGTACGTGTTCTAACTATTGATCTCGATCAACATACCAGCAAAAAAGATCTAGTTGAAATACAAAGACTCAAGTCTCTTTCAGAAGTCGAGGGCTATCCTAATCTCAGAAGACCAAAGGGATCGATCTAAGGACTGTGGCATTTCATGACGAATCAGGGCATCATATTAGTGGTAGAAGATCCTTATATGGGTAGTGAAAACAGAAAAGAAATCAAAGACAAATACGGAGGAGGCTATTAATATAAAAAATGCAGCGCCTTCGATACTAAACATGATCTACAGACTGTTGTTCAACTTTTGCTATCTAGAAAAAGAAAGAGAGGATGAAAGTTTGGAAAAAGATGGAGAAGAGAAAAACTCATTCATGAAAATTTCTTATAGGGCTAAGGAGGAAGGTACTAAGGAAGATTAAGATGAAGAAACAAATGAGTACAAGATTATCTTAGAAGGACCTCAATTAAATGGGTTTTCGTAAAAGATTCCATAGAGACCATGTCAGGGAGGATAGTCGCAAATCAATTTTTCATGGTAGTATTGCACGAGGGGCCATTAGATAGGGAATGAAATGTGGAGAATATTTTATAGGAGAGAGCAACGGTGCGGGATTGGGGAATAATTAACAACCACAATTATTCTAATATAGCTGAAACTTGAGGATATCTCTTTCTCTTGAAAACCTAACCTTTTGTTACTTTCACATTTAGATTAGTTAGTGGTTAGCATAACCATCACAAATATACTAGTTTTAGAGGTATTGGTTAACAAAGGAGGCAGTATGGGTATCGTTTTCTAAGAAGCCTTCTAAAAGATGAAACTGAATGAGAAAAAATAAGGACATGTAATATGAAGCTAATTGCATTTGGAATAAGCAAGGTAATGATTTAAGGAATGATTACCCTACCAATAAAAGTAGCTTGGAAGCTGTTAGAGGTTTATTACTTGGTATTGATACACCTTTTGCTTACAATGCCATAGTAGGAAGGTGTTAGTTCTATTTTATAAAATCCATCCACCCTTCACCAGATGGTAAGATGTGTTTCTACCAGCAAAAGGGATACAATGGACATTAAAGGTGAGTAACTTTGAGCTAAATAGTGTTATGCTAACTTACTCAAACTTAAGAAGCTTGAGAAACTAGTAAAGATAATGAAGGCAACTAAAGTGACCAAGAAGAAAAAGGACGTGGAAATAGAAGTCAAAGAATCCAAAGCTAAAGTCACCATTTCAAAATAGACAGATGCATTGCTTCTACCTATTCCAAAAGTGGAAACACTTGAGTGTAAATAGTAATTTGAGGGTTGATGGACGAACGGGTTCCCTCGAGTGGAAGAAGAGAAATATTATGTAGTCATTTGAATCAAAGAGACAATAAAGTGCAACTAGACTCCTCCACCACCGACAGAAAAGTTCTTATTGGTACCAGTATATATGAGGAAGCTCGAGCAGGAATGGTAGAGTTGTTAAGAACAAACCAAGACATTTTTGCATGGTCTCATAGAGACATGGTCGGTATAGATTTGAAAGTCGTATGTCACAAACTGAGTATCAATAAACACTACTTGCCAGCAAAGTAGAGACAAAGGTGATTTGCATTGGAATACAACAAAATTATCAATGATTAAATAGGATTCATTCGAGAAGTTCAATACCCTCAGGTACACTTTTTGACACATTCTTTTTCATTTTCAGTGTCCTTTATCTCTTTGTTCCTGATTACAAGATACCAAAAAGTGTTGAGATTTATGCTTACGTGCCATCCCAAAATGTATAAATATATAATGATAGTATTTATACAATTATCATTTCTAATAAAATTATTAATATTATTTATTATTAAATGGTAAGATGCTTGTAACGTTTCAGACATTGTATGATCTGAAGGAGTTTAGATCTGATCTAAAGAAGTTTAGATCAGTGCTAAGAGTTAGCGACGCTAATAATTAGAAGTACTAAGAGTTAATAATGCTAAGAATTAGCATGTTCATAGAGTTAACGAAATCTAAAGAGTTAGAGCCTTGTTTGAAATGAGACAATGACCTGAGAATATATTAGTAATGACATAGCTGTAAGGAGTTGCAGATGGTTATAGAAAATGTCATTATGCAAGTATGTTCTCAAACACAATGTTCCTGATCTAATTTCATCGATGCGGGTCTATCGGTGGAACTCATTAATATAGATTAGTGTATGTCTATATCTGGATGGTCCAGATGGTTAGTCTTAGCAAACCATGAGCTTAGTAGGAAGCTCATATAGAGATGCAGGTATTCAGTAAGGACTGGATATTGAACAGACTCACGAAGACATCCAATAGACATCTCATAAAGCCATCAATAGAAGGTCTTCCGAGTTGAGTTGTATTTGTGGTCCTTTGACCTGAACGCCACAGTGGGCTTGTGAGTGATCCACCATACTTTGGTTTCACACATGTCAGAAACCTTTCATGGTCTGACCGTTGAGTGTCACTGGGTATGGTCTGATGCTCATAGAGTCCGGTGTGTGTAGATATGAGATCCATTAGCTCATATGAGTGAGTTGTATATCCTAATGCTTTGAGATTTTATTTCAGAAAGTCTTGTGGCCGCAAGCATAAACCTTGAAAAATATATTCCGAAGGAATAAACAATATCACAAAAGTGTTTGTGGATATTGTTTAATGAAATATAAATCTGGAGATAAGTTCATGGTTGAGTAAATAGAGATTTGACGGTGATGATCTATATCTCTGCTCTTCAAGGATATAAATGATGGAAGAATTATACGAATATGTAATAACTTCAACTTGCATGTCTAACACGCTGATTTCTAATATCTGTAAAGTGTGTGTGGGACATCGTTTACAGAAGTGTGGAGGAGCTTCATATGATAAATCAAGTGTAGACTTAGAGAGTCTCACAATATGAAGTGTACTCGTTGCGCACTAGGGTAGCGGATTGGATTAGATTGAATTAATTTGATCCAATAAATTTCAATAAAATAGAACGATTGTTTCAAGATCCCTCGGGATGTGCATTTGTCAAGACTTAATTGTTAAGTACATCATTTAATTAATTAACAAAAATTGTTAATAAATAGGATGGTGACAAATGGCAAGATCTAAGCCCTTTATTTTATTTCATGATTTATTAATAAAATAATACAAAAATAGTTTTTGATTTATTTTATTATATTAATTAAATAATGCAAAAATAGTTTTTGATTTATTTATTATATACTTTTAATGCACTAAAGATTATTATATAATTTAGTGCATTAATTTTGTTTAAAAGGATTTAATATTTGGCCATTATGAATGGTGGAGGATTTCTTTATATTACATATATTAAAGTAAGCCATTAAATGAATTTTATTCATTTTGTTTCTAATAGTTGGCCGGCCATTTCTTAGCTAATGGGTGGAACACTTCTTAATGCAATGATGATGTTTCATCTATTATGAAATTGTGAAAGCAATTGAATTTTTTATGATAAAATAATTGAAACAAAGCAAATGAAGAAAAAACAAGAATATCATTCATTCTTGCAAGATGAAGGATTCGGCCAAGCTAGATGGAAGGAGAGAGAGATATATTTTTGGTCTCATTTTTCCTTTGAAGGAGTTAAAAGAATACAAGGTGTTATTAACAAGAACAAAATAAAACTTCATCTTCCTCTCATCTTCCATGGATGACTAAATCATATTCATGTTTATGAAACAAGAATATGTATTCAAAGAGGTTGAATACAAGTTGCTGGAAAATTCAAAAGCTACCATTCTAGCTCCATAATCTCACCAGACCGTTATGGACTAGAATTGTTCAACAATACACTTTAAGGTGAGCTCTTCACATGAATTGGTGAAAAACTTGAAAATTTAAGTTTTACGTCATGTTATAATACAATTGTTCATCATATTTATAATTGTATAATTGTTATACTTACGTATATATATCATATATGTTGAATTTGTTAAAATGGGTGTATATGTAACATGTTTCCGCTGCCTATAGTTAATTTTTAAAATTACGTATACACTCATATATCACACACTCGATTCTCAACAAAAAGTACATTAGGAACATCCTATTTGAAAGATTGGAGCTTCGATGACGTCAAAAACCAACCACTTAGACTATGGAACCAAAAACAATGAGTAAAGAAAGTTAGAGAAAGAGAAAACTTCTCTTTTATTAGAAGCAAGAATAACAAGATCATCACCATGTGGTTTTGTAGAAGTAAGAATATCAACAACAACTTTATAAACACTCATTCCCAAAGGGTGAACCAATTATGAAGGCTCAGACGGACTGATACCAGATGAACCAATAAAAGTAGGGGTAGTAGTAGAAGCCTAAGAAGTTGCATCCAAAAAATAAGCAACTCTTTCGAAACCCTTACCTACACTAATGAATCCAAAGAAACAATTAAAACAACATCGCATAGATCAAAACCATAAGAGAGGTTGATGATCTCACCCTCAAGAGAGACACAAATGACTTTGACTCTGGTAACTACATCGGAAAAATAAAGTATCAGAGACGAATAAAAAAGGAAGACAAACAGAAATGGAAGTAAAAAAAAAAATTAAAAACTCACTTAGATTAGGGAAAAAAATCATGTAAAAGTAAAGTGGCATTAGATATCATCATTATTATCTTCGTCGAATTCGAAGGGAACAAAACATCGACTTAGAAAAGGTCACCCATCAATAATTTTCTTGAAATGAGTCAACATTAAAACTAGTAAAGGTCTTCAAATCCTAGAAAATACAGTTTGAAGATGTCAGAGTCAAGAGTTTATCTTCAAATGTTAGATGACAAAGGAGATCACACACTTAAGGAAGTTATGCATAACACATGAGTAAGTGGGGATGAGATTGTTGATAGTGGAAGAATTGTTTCTCTTAAAAGTACCTCTTAAAAATTATTCCCTCTGACAGATAGAAGAAAGGTGATGGACATTCTATAATTGAGATAACTATAGTTGGTCTACACATTGTAAGGAAGCTTGGGGATCTTCTATTCCCCATTGATAATGATGAGGTTCCTATCAAAACTAGCCTTTTTAGACTCAAAAACCTGTACCAACCTTCTCTTAATCTTGGGAGCCTAATGGTAGTTGATCTTTGAGCAGGTAAGATTGTAGTAGAGGAAAATGTCATATATAGTGAGAAAGTAGGAAGGATATATAGTTCATCCTAACGCTGTCTTGGATTAAGTAGAAGACGTTCAGATGAAGTTTGAGGCTCTTCTATTCCCTGTTGATAATGATGAGGTTCCTCTCAAAACTAGCCTTTTTAGACTCAAAGACCTGTACCAATCTACTCTTAATCTTGGGAGCCTAATGGTAGTTAATCTTCAAGCAGGTAAGATTATAGTAGAGGAAAATGTCATATATAGTGAGAAAGTAGGAAAGACGTATGATTCATCCTAATGATGCCTTGGATTAAGTAGAAGACGTTCAGATGAATTTAAAGGAAATAGAGTTTGGTGGTATCTAGAAACCCCAATATCATCAGAGGAATAGGAAACCAATAGCACTTTAAGTTCTGTTAGAGATGGTGCTTACGTATCATTTCAATATTGTATGAATATTAATTGTTTATATTTATACAATAAATATTTTGAATAAAAATTGTTAATTTTAAATTTATATATATAATACCAAGCTTGTTACGTTTTAGAAATTGTATGATTTAAAGGAGTTTAGATAAATGTTAAGAGTTAACAATGTTAAGAGTTATAAGTGCTAAAAGTTAGTTGTGCTAAGAATTAGCAAGTTATAAGAGTTAGCGAATTTTAAAGAATTAGAGTCTTGTCTGAAATGGGACAAAGACCTTATAATATATTAGTAATGATATAGTTATAAATAGTTACAAATAGTGCTAAAAATATCATTATGCAGTATGTTCTCTAACACTATATTCCTAATCTATCTTTATTGGTCTATCGGTGAAATCTATTTATCTAGATCAATGTATGTCTATATTTGGATTGTCTAATAGTTAATCTAAGTAGACTATAAGCTTAGTAGACGCTCGTATAGGCATACGGGTATTCAGTAAGGTTAAGGTACTGAACAGATTTACGATGACCTTCAATAGACATCTCATAGAGCCATTAATGGAAGGTCTTCTCAAGTTGAGTAGTATTTGTAGTCCTTTGATGTGAGCACCATGGTGGACTTGTGAGTGATCTATCATACTTTGGTTTCATGCATGTTAAAGACATTTCATAGTCTAACTGCTGGATGTCGCTGGGTTGGTCCGTGCTCATAGAGTCTAATGTGTATAGATATAAGATATGTTAGCTTATATGGATGAGTTATTTATCCCGAGTCTTCGAGATTGTATTTTATGAAGTCTTGTAGCCACAATTATAAATCCTAAAAAATAGTTTTCTATATAGTTAAACAATATTGTAAAAGTATTTGCAAATTTTATTTATAAAATTATGAATCTGGAGATAAGTTCATGGTTGAGCAAATAGAGATTTGATGGTGATGATCTATATCTCTGCTCTTTCAGGATATAGGTGACGGAGTGATTATATGAATATATTATGACCTCAACTTGTATGGTCTGACATGCCACTTTGTAATATCCATATCTGTGTGTGGGGCATCGTTTATGGACATATAGAGGAGTTTCACATGACAAACCAGGCATGGATTTAAAGAGTCTCACAATATGGACATATTGTGTGGGGCATCGTTTATGGATATATAGAGGAGTTTCACATGACAAACCAGGCGTGGATTTAAGGAGTTTCACAATATGAAGTGTACTTATTATGCATTGAGGCAGCAGACTAGATTGAATAGTTCGATCTAGAAAATTTGAACAAATCGGATATTTATTTCAGGATCCCTTAGGTTGTATAAATTTTAACATTATTTAATTATTTAATAAGAATTGTTGATCAATGAAATGATAATAAGTGGTATAATTTGAACCATTCAACGTTTGACTTAGAAATTGATTAAAAGGACCTTACTTGTAAGACAAGCAAGATCATTCATTTATTCAAAATTATTTTGAATAAATAATATAAATGTTATTAAGTCAAAAACAAGAAGATAATAAGGCATGGTTATGGCATTTATTAACATTGCTTAGTGAGGTCACATGTTGACTTATTAAAAGAGGAATGCTTATAAATGAAATGGGTTTTTCATTGTAGACATGATTTTGGTTCGGCAAAAGCAAAGGAAAATAAGATGGCATGGCATTGTGTACAGTGGTGGGTCATTTGTGTTTTAAAAGGAAATGCTTATATATGAAAATGATTTTTTCATTTGATGGTTGTGTCATTTGATTCGACCAACTAAGTAAAGAGAGCAAAAGTGTTTTGTGTTTTGGCTTCAAATGTTGAAGATTAAAATAACTCTTATCCTTCTCTTTTTCCGAGTGTGGCTGGCCATTAATAAGTAAGTAAGAGAGAGATTGTTTTTGTTTTGTAAGAGCTACACAAAACAAAGCAATTTCACTTGTTTGAAATAGATTATAAGTTTAAAAAGTTTAAACTAGATTAAAAGTGTTTAACCAAGATTAGTGTTTAACAGTTAAACACTTTTACTTAAAATTGGAGCTGCTATTCTAGAGATCCAAGCCTTCTTAAGTTGGATCCTAGAATTGGTAAGCAGTGTGCTTCAAGGTGTACTTTGTTTTTGGAACAATAATTTTCAAGACTTCAAATGTGATTCTCAATCTCATTAGTATAATAAAACTTAAATTAAATATGTTTGTTGCATTAAAAAATTAAATGTTTGATTCTGCTAAGCTATATGTATATATGGCATACATTAGTTTAATATTGATGAACACATTGCACATACATGCACCTATAGAAACAACACACTTTCAGGAACAACAGGATCTCTTTTGACCTTAGCGATGTTGGGTTGTTCCTGCTCTCATTGGTAGGAAACGACCTAATACTCACATCTCTTGAGATGTGGTAAACTGATTTTATCTCTTCCATTTAAAGACTATATAACCCATGTAAGATATTTATTCTTTTAAAACCGATGAGAATGTAAAGGAAATTTCTTTGAGAATAGGAAGTGCAAGTGAAAAGATGTAGTTAAAAAGTAAGAAACCCTAATTTTTTACTTCAAAAATAGAAAGCGAAGAATGAAAGATTCTACAAGATGCATTTAAGGGCCAATAACTACAAATATGGTTGTTTGTGAGAATAAGATTGTCACCTACATTCAAGAAGACATGACATTATGGAACAGTACCAAAAAACAAAGAGGAAAAAAATTTGAATGTAAAAAATAGGGATGACAAAATTCAAATCTAGATCCAGATCCGGGTTGAGCACAACCCGAACCCAAATTCAAATTTTGGTGTCCCAGAACCCAGATTTAGCCTAAATTATTTCGGGCTGGGTCAGATCTGGACTTACATTCAGGCTGTATCTGGGTTAAGCCTGATTTTTTTATTTTTATTTATTTTTTCAATTTTTTAAATTTTTTTAGGGTAAATTTTAAACTTTTGAGATATTTATTTTATAAAATAATTGTTAAATTTGTATTTATAATTTGTATTATATAATTTATATTTATAGTTTAATATGTATAATTTGTATAAGTGATATGTGTACGTATAATATGCACTTATAGTTTAAATGTATTTTTTTTTAATTTTTGTTACAACTTTTGTTTTTTAATTTTTAAGTTAAATTTAAATTTTGAGATATTTATTTTATAAAATAATTATTAGATTCATATATATCAAAGATTAAAAATTAATTTAAAATTTTTAAAAAATAAAAAAATAAAAAAAACCAGATCCAAATTTCTTAAAAAATTAGGATCCGAAAAAACTCGAATTTTTTTAAATCAAAATTCGAATTCAAACGAGGTCAAATTCTAAATTGTTTTAAATTCATATTCGAACTTAAATTTGTTTTTACCATCCCTAATAAAAAAAGCCACATAGCACCAACAAATTGAAAGGAAGCAGATAAGTTTGTCCGATAAGAGACCCATCTTCTTCACTTATCATAAGGCATATGTTGTGGGCCCAATTAGCCTACTGCCACCTGCCCATTTTCTGCCACATTTAGAAATTGCATGAGCATGCCCACAGGATTCCTTTCCTAAGAACAGTTTAATCACCTTCTACACAACTGGATTATTAAGTGGACGATTCAACGATGGGAAGCAAGGTGCACTAATCCGATGGTTGAGGAGATTTAGGAGAAAAACTCCCATTTTTTCCTCTAAATTTCCTCTTATAAAAGAGAATCCTCTCTCACTCATGATTCAAGAACCTTTTATTGTTTAAATTTTCAAATAGAGTTTATTCATTGTTTTGTTAAAAAAAATATTGACGCATCTACATTTTTCCAAGAATCAAACACTATTTTTCTTTCAGTTTTACTGTTTATTTTTTCTTACTAATCTTTTTAATCCACCCAACTTAAGCATTAAATTATCTTTTTTATAGGTAGATGAAAATAATCTCGTCCTTTGGAAGAATACAGATGAGTATTTTAAGGTAATCATTTTGAAAGTTCCAATCCAGGAACCTTCAGCTTCATAATATGAAATATGTATGATAAAATCATACAAATATCTTAATTAGATATAAACTTAACTTAAATGTTTCCTTACGTTTCTTCCTTCAGAAAATTTCACTTCAATTTTTTTTTTTTGTGTGCTAATTCTGATTATTTCAATTTAGTTAATATTATTGTGAAGAATTCAAATAAAAAATAAGTTTATAAAATTAATGAATTGTTTTAATATATTTGTGTAGAATTTTAACTAAAAAAAGTGAAAATTTATATAAATAATTAAAAAAAAGGATTGGGTATTGAAGATGGGGACAAGGATTATTATTTTTTCTTTGGAGAATTCACATCTTGTACCTATTTTTGTTAACTCCAATGAAAGACATTACCAACTGGGGAAGGGAATTAGGATAATGGTCAACTGTCAATTCTCACCTCCATTGTCCTCAGCAACTCGAGATCCTCAATAATTCTCATCCTTCAAATGTCATCGACGATGATAGATTGAATCATTGTTTATATCATCAAATTCTAAATCTCTTAATCTATATAAGAAGGTGGTGTTTCTTTTCTTTTAATGAAGCATCAAAAGTGGGGCTATAATATCGCTGCCAAATGGTGGTGCTGGTGCATCACAATGCACCACTATATTGTTATCATCGATTCTAATAATGATGCATCACAATGTGTCACCTCTTGACAACAGTTATGTGGCCACAACTTAATTTTTTTATTATTAATTTTTAGTGTTCAAATGTCAGAAATGATCCCTCTAACAAATAAATGATGAAATTTGAAGTTTGAAAGAACTTTTTGATCTACCTAAATTAATTATCAAACCATCATGATGTGGACGGTATTCTAACAACTATATAGAATAACAAAAATCTAACAGATTAGGATAAAATTAACGGGACTAAAATATTTACCTGGTCAAATTTAAGGGACTAAATATTTATAGTCTAAAGTTTTAAACTACATAATTCTAGCCAGTCTATAATTAAAAGGCTGACCTTATAACTGTTTAGCTTATGCTTTGGCCCCCTACAATCCAACATTTGAACCCCAAAAGGTAAAGCTGCTAACAGTTTGTTCATGAAAACAGTCATTATTAATAGTGATAGATTCTTAATTTTTTTTAATAATAATATTATAAGTTAAATGTTTTTTTTTAAGAATCTAATCAAATGAAATATAACACAATTCAAATATTGAAGTTTATAATGATTGATGAATCAGTTTTCAATTTTGGGAGAATTTTTGTTTCTATAAATCAACAATGGAATTGAAATCTCTCCCTGAACTTGACACATAGGAAAGTGTGGTTTGGTCCAATTATTCAATTAAAAAGTGCTAAAATATTATAAGGACAAGCAATGTACAACAATAGAATAATAGATCGAGCAAAGACTTTTTCTTTGGCACATTTGAAATTGGTATTCGCATCAAAGGTCTTTTATGTCAATTACTACGTAGTAAGATCACCAATAATAGTGGTTTTACTTTAATAGCAATACCCAGTCAAAAGTATATCTGAATAACCTTTAAAATAACCTTGATCGTTTTTATATTAGACATTTTTTTTGTATGCCTATGTCATGTCATTAGATTTAAATATTTCTTGGGTTGAATATATCATATGGTAAATTAATCCAAAGTATAATATTTAATACATATTTAAATAAAGTTATGGGTCTAATTATAATTTGAGCAGTCTCTAAATAGTTAGAGGTTTAGGCTAAATTAAAATTAGGCTTTTTTACATTTAATTTTTTTAAAAAAACTTATTAACATTTTAAAATAAATATTTTATTTTAACTATTTGAGGGCAAACTCTTGATATTTAAAAGCTCAATAAATTGAATTTTTTTTCACTCAACATCTCTCAATTATTTGGGGCAACCCTAACAAGTTTACAACTAAATTAAGCCCCAAATATTTACAGTTATTTGTGGAAATTATGAGAAAAATCAACTTGAGAGGCTTTATTGTGTTTGACTAGTCAAAAGTGTGTTAAAACCTTTCTCCATGTTCGAAATGTCAAGAGAAATTGGCGTTTTAACTAAAAACCCATTCATAGAAAAAGTCGTTGAGGATTTAGAGGAGCCCATGCAAAAGTTCCTTAAGCATGCTTAGAGGAATTCCTCAAGGTCACTGAATAGACCATTTGACTAGATGCTCTAGTCACCCGAAAATAGTTTGAGGGGTTTGCTAAGGAGTTGTGTTTACGATAACTAGCATAGTTGATGGCCCGAAAAGAACAAAGAACAAAGAAGTGTCACAACTCCTGTGAGCCCTTACATAATAAACAAGCAAGCAATGGCAAGTCTCTCTCTCACCCAACAAAAAGTTCTAGTCTACTATTAAGGGTAGATCATAAAACATCCAAAATAGAAAGCCGAGGCAACCCTACAAAAGTGACCTTCAAGACTCACTTAATGTTAAGCGCCAAGCCTGTAAAGAGGTTGAAGCTATTGAGGTGGATGACACTGTTGCCAATCTATTGGCGAAAGTTAACAAGCTCCATCTAGAAGACATCCACCGATTGATAGACATAACAGTAAGCGCATTTCCTATAGTAAAGGCCAAGTCGCCCTTTATTATTAACATTGAATTCTATTTTGCCTCCAAACTTCATGATGCCTTATCTCGTGAATTATAAAGGTTGAGCCAACTTAGCACTCACCTAGAGCTTTACAAAGGCCACATATTGATTTGGGGTGTGGATCAGAATGCCATTTTATTGCTTGTTTCTCTATACTCCATATAGAACAACTTGAGCCTGGTTTTGAGGTCTGGAATCTAATTCGATATGTAGCTTTTACCAATTATCCAAAGCCTTTGTATTTCAGTTTTAGTATACATGAGATAGGCCTAAAAACCTTTTTTACATTGATGTACATTAAGTTGAGAGAGTTTTGGTCCCTTAAAGACTTCATACAAAGGTTCCATAAGTAGGATACTAACATGGGTGTTTTTGGTGCTAAAGAAACACTCATCAAGTTAGAGAAACTTTGGTTTGCTTTCCAAAAATCAGAATAAAAAATGTACGGTAAGGCTTATATTAGGGCCTTCAAGTAGATTAAAATAAATGAGAAATCTCAAATGAAATAGCAGAAATGGAAGAGAAGTAGCTCGCATCCTAAGAAGAGACTGAAGAGAGTTTAGCCAATTTCAATGCCACTTTCTGTATCGAGGAGGCCTCAGTCATAATAGAATCTAGCTCCCCTAAGGTTACACCTACTACTTCCTAAATTTAATTAACTAAGTCCATAATAGGCCATGGAGGTGTCTTAGATCTTGTCTTTACAGCCCGTTGAGCACATTAAGGGAAAATATCGTTTTTGCTATCAGAAACAAGGGGCAGCTTCAAAAACCCATAGTAATGAGAGATAGCCCCAATCAAAATAGCAGATCAATTAGAAGTATTGGGATTTTCACGAAGGATATAGACATCGAGGCTATTTACTTATAAAAGGAGTTTTTTAGTGAGGTAAGGAACACTCAACATAAATCAAGCATTGAGTAGAAAGACAAGTATAAAAATAAAGGGATCATACTTGAGAAGCCTGCTTTAAAGCACGACCTAAAGGTTAATGTAATCTTAGGAGGCTTAATTAAAGCAAGGATCGTCAGCAGAGCAATGAGGATTTATGCTCGTGAAACTATGGAGAACATTATAAGGGGAATAAAGATACACGTCACACATCTTGCCTCTTCAGAGCCTGTTCTTTGTACACACCAATTGTATTCAATAAGGTGGACTGCTGAGGTATTATATTTTCCCATGATAATGCCCTTGTAATCAACATCAGAATTGGCACCAGAGAGGTTACCCATGTAATGGTAGATACTAAGAGCTCAGTAGATGTAATCTATATGGATGTTCTAGACTAAATGAGGATTGAGTCTCCCAAGTTGACATATGTCTCCACTCCCTTGTTGGAATTTGCAGTAGATAATGTGATGCCCTTCAGATCCATTACCCTTCTTGTCTCCATTAGTAGTTCTCTAAATGCCACAATTCACATGATTGAGTTCTTTGTTGTAAATCATCCAAGTGCCTAGAATTCAATTTTGGGACATCTTTTCTTAATGGTGACCCCATCTGTTATCTTCATGTATCACTTAACAATGAAGGTCCTAGTGAAAGGAGAAGTAGTCACTGTGAAAGGTGATCAGAAAGCGGTAAAGAAATACTATAAAATTATCATAAGGCCACAATTTTAGATCGCCACACTGAACTTAAAGGAAAAGAACGAAGAAAAGTGTGGTGAGCCCATAGAGGAGCTCATCTCAATTTCTATCTCAATAACCGATCTAACAAAAATAGACAAAATAGGCTCCTCAATGTCCGAGGAGGTCAACGAAGCTTTGATTTCTTATAGGAGTATACGGAGGTTTTTGCTTAGTCCCATGAGGATATGCCCAAGATCAATCTAAAGATAACATGTCAAAGGCTAAATATGGATCCTAGCCACAAACCAGTCAAACAGAAGATAAGCTTTTCAATCAAGAAAGGTACGAAGCCATAGAGGCAAAAGTGGATAAGCTACTCAATGCCAGTTTTATATGTGAGGCTCAATATCCATAGTGGGTCTCCAATGTGTTGCTATTAAAGAAGCCAACAAGAAGTGGTATGTGTGTAAACTTCACCGATCTCAATAAATGTCCTAAAGATAGCTTCTTCCTACTTTAGATAGATCAATTGGCTAATGCAACCTTAGGTATGAGCTAAGTTAATTTGACATTACTTATAATTTGCGCCCCTCTATTAAAGCGCAAGTCATTGTTGACTTTGTAACTAAGTTTACTCCAAACCTCAAGGAAGAGGAGGAAGAGAAGTGCAAGCTCAGCTTACAACAAGCTATGATTCCTTGGACTATGCACAAGGATGGATCTTCGAATGTCAAAGAAGTAAAGTTGGAATCATAATAATTAACCTTGAAGAGGTATAGGTGAGTTATGCCTTAAAGTTTAGCTTTAAAACATTAAATAATGAGCTTGCGTATGAGTCTATAATTGTGGGAATGAGTATGGCTAAAGCCTTTTGGGGATAAACAATTAGTGATCAAAAGTGTTTCCCAACTGGTAGTCAGTCAGGTCAATAGCGAGTACTAGGCTAAAAAAGAAAACATGCAAGCTTATTTAAAGAAAGCTTGAGAACTAATCAGTACATTTGAGGAGGTCCATATTAAGTATGTCTCTAGAAAAGACAACTACAGAGTTGATTTACTAGCCAAGTTGGCCTTTACTAGTACCATAAAGCTATCTAAAATAGTATTGGTGGAGATTGTACTCGCACTAAGTATTCATGCCACTGAGCTCGTATAAATTAAGACAGTGAGCCTAACTAGATGGATCCCATAATTTAATACTTAAGGAAAGAAGTGACCCATGAGGATATGACCCAATCCAGAAGAGAAGACTAAGGTACCAAGCAATAGAGTACAAACTGGTTGATGGAGTACTTTACTAGAAAAGAGCGTCTCTTCCCTACGTAATATACTTGCACCTTCAGAAGAGGTATTATCTGCTCAAGGAGATGCATAAAGGAATGTTCAGGAATTATAAAAGAGGTAGAGCTCTAACTAACAAGGCATTGAGGTATGGATACTTTTGGCTCAATATAAAGTAAGATGCACAATTCATGGTCAAAAAGTGTGACAAATACAAAAGGTTTACAAAAATACCAAGGCTGCCCTTAGAAAGTCTCACAATACAGATCTCACAATTTTTATTATTGTTATATGATTTTATTAAGCACAAAATTAAGTACAAGTAATAAATGGAATATAAATTTGGAGGTCGAACTCATATAGAAAATTATTATTCTCAACAAAGTACTAAAATTATGTCTTTCAAGTAATTATCCAGAAAATCAAATCTTTAATTTGTAAATAATTAAATAAACTAAATAAAAGTGTAAAAAAATAAATGACATGACTTAAGTAAATCAAAGAAGATAGCAATATAGGAAAAGCCTAAGGTTAATTATTATCTTTCAATATATTTTCTAAAGATTAATCCTTTAGTTTTTAAATTTCTCAAATTTATTATTGGTCAAGATATTAATGTATTTACAAGCCTCTCTCAAGGTCAAGTAAGTATATCTCAATTCACTACATATCTATATCTCTATGGTAATTGAAATAAATTAAGATTAATTGAGAATGAGTTTTATTGACCAAACATGCAAATTATGTATATCTCTATCCTAAGTTGGAAATTATAAATTTCTCAACAATTATGTATTAAATTATCAAGGTCTAAATACAATGATGTCATTATCGACTTTATCAAAGTATTTTCAATTCATTCACAATATTGATCTAATATAATGAAGTATTAAAAACAAATAATTTAAATAATAAATAATTGAGTTTAAATAAATATTAAAAAGATCCAACAATTAAGCACAAATATTAAGTTAAATTAATAACCTTAGAAAAGAAATTAGTTTATGATAATAACAGAATGGCCGGAAAATAAAATAAACATGATATAACTAAAAACAAACCAGTATAGACATTAGCAGTTGGTTGATACGCCAAAGATTTTTCAATAATCTCTTACTTCTCTTGATATTCTCTCTCTAAAATTCATCCAACCCGGTGTTTCATGAAAGAACTAAGCATATAGAAGTTGATTGTCACTTTATCTTAGTTATGCTCAAATAGCTCTCTAAGCTCCAAAGAGGTCTAAGTTATGTGTTTTTTTAGGTCTGAAATAAGTGGCTTTTATATAGGGAGTAATTTGAGTCTTAGTGTTATATTTCTTCTTATTTTAGAAAACGTCAAACCGTTGGGGAAAAATTTCTTCACCGCTATAAAGCCACTACTTTTATTCCTCCACTGTAACACTTTCTTAATTGTTATAGTAGTAATCTATCGCTGCAGCGGCACCTCTTTATTGCTGTGACACTTTTGTGACTAAATTAGGGTTCCTTGAGTATTCACATTATTGGGATGGACATTATCTGTTGCTGTAACGATTTCGTCTCTGGAATTGTTATTGGGGCGATAGACACTTTACTGTTGGGGGATGAATCAGTAACTTTGAATTCTTCGCATTTTGATCCATGTTTTTGCTGTTGTTCATAAATCTTGTGGTTTTGCTCTAATTTCTTCAATTTTCATCTTTTTAGGTTCAAACTTTACAAAATAAACATTTAAGCACATAAAATAGCCTTTTATCTCATAAAAATATATAATCCTTAAGTAAAATAGTGATAAAATATATGACAATTACATTGGAGATGGTGGTTAGGTACCATTTCGATATATAGTAAATATTTCAATAATAATCGTCAATACATAATTATATGGTAAAAAAATTGTAACTTTTTTAGCATTGTAGATCTAAAGGAGTATAGATTTGACCTAAAAGTATTTTGGCATTAAAGTTAGCAATTCTAGAAAGTTAGAACTTTGTCTGAAATAGGGACAAAGACCAGAGAATAATATAGTAATGACATAATTACAAAGTTAAAAATGGTGCTAAGAAATGTCATTGCGCAATATATTCTAAAAAACATCATTCTTGATCCATGGTTATTGACACGGGTCAATCAATATTCCTTTCAGATCAGTATATGTTTATATCTAAATTGTTTAGATAGTTAGTCTTAGCAATCTATGGACTTAGCAAAAGTCTATATTGGCATGTAGGTATTTAGTAAGAGCTGGATACTGAACAGACTCACAAGAACCTTTAATAGATATCCCATAAAGCTGTCAATAAACGATCTTCTCGAGGTGAGTAATAGTTATGATATTTTGACCTGAGCGTCACAGTGGACTTTGTGAGTGGTCCACCATACTTTAGTTCCACGTATGTCAGAGATATTTCATGGTCTGACCACTGGCTATCGTTGGTAATGGTCCAATATTCATGGAGTTCGGTGCACATACATATTGGATCTGTAAGCTCATATGGGTGACTCATATATCTAGATACTCTGAGATTGTATTTCAAGAAGTCTTGTGGCCACAAGCATAAAACATGAAAAAGAGTTTTCATAGGGTTAAAAATATTGTGAAGAGGTTTGCGCATATTATTTACGAAAAAACAAATCTAGAGATAAGTTTATAATCGAGTAGATAGAGATTTGACGGTGATGATATATATCTCTGCTCATCTAAGGATATAGGTGACATAAGGATTATACGAATATAGTTGATTAACTTGTATGGTTAAACGTGCCGTTCTATAATATCCGTTACATGTTTATGAGGCATTATTCACGGACATACTAAAGTATTATGTAAGACAAATTGGTGTGAACCTAGAGAGTTTTACAATATAAAGTGTACTCATTGAATACTAGAGTAGTGGTATAGATTGTATGGATCGATCCGGGAAGGTTTTGAAAAACATGATACGTTTTAGGACCTATTTGAAAAGTGGGAACCATAGTTTATAAATATTACAAATAGGTCCCTATTGTATAGAAAATAGATTACACACATGGCATATATGCATGGCCATTTGTGTAACAAATGGCAGCATGCATAGAGTTGCATGTGACAAATTTCATCTATGTAAAGTTTTGCATGGAAAATATAAGTAACCTTTGTCACTTATGCATAAGCTTACATGGCTTTGCATGGTCAAAGCTTAACTTCATGATGGACTTGTGTCCAAAATGGAAGTGTTAAACTAGATAAAAATAAATTAAAGAGTTCATTTTGTTGTTGAATTAATTTTTGAATAAAAAATTCGTGCATAGCATTTGAGAGAAAATGGAAACTTTGAGAAAGTTTCATTTTGGTCCATAAACTCAATCTTTAAGAATTTGATTCATGAACTAGTTAAAGGGTTAAACTAAGTTTTATTCCTGTATGAAATATACATCAAAGGCTACCATTCTAGCTACTATAATCCCACAAAATATTGAATTTCAAAATTGTTTAAGAGAGGATATCATTGTGAGCTCAACAAGCTTCAAAGTTCAATAATCTTCACCGAATCATCTAGAAGGGTATGTATTCGATTCTTGTATTATATTTGATTTAGTTGTAATGTGTATATATTAATTATATTATATTATTTTGCTACGTAATATGGTTGGATATGCATTTAAAAATTTTAACATGTACACAATCACATGTGAGCACCCTTTAATGCACTAATAGATGGTATCAGAGTATGTTTTGTGTGTTTTTAGGTTGTTGGAGTATTATATAAAGTGTTAGGGATGCCTAGAAGTTGTGGGAGGTGCATTTCGAAGTGTTTGAAGTACAGAAAATGACCTATTATCAAGAGAACACTGAGGTATTTATATTTAGCCATGAACGCTGAGGCATTCTACGCATAATGTTGGGGCGGTTATCTGAGTTCTGTATGTAGAACATTGGGGCATTCAAGTGTTAAACACCACGGTATTAGAAGGGCAGAATGCTGGGGCGTTCATGTATATAATGCTGGGGTGTTCGCAAGGCAGAAGTAACGCAGGGCATTCTCCAACATAGGACTCTAGAGCATTAAAAATATGAATGCAGGGGTGTTCTCCAACACAGAACACTAGAGCGTTCAAGTTTAAAATTTAGGGCATTTAATCAATTTAACGCGTGGGTGTTCAATTATATAAAGTTGGGGTGTTGAGGCTATTTGGTGCCAGAGTGCATTAGGTTGAGCGTGAACCTGAAAAAAGGGTACAAAGTTTTTTTAAAGCATTATATTGTATAATGCCAGGTTGTTCAGTTGCGCACTGATCGTTCCAAACTATACACTCTAATTTACATTTTTGCATGTGAAATTTTTATTTATTTTTATTTAATGTTGATATAATTGTTATATTGTTGTATTATAAATTATAAATATTTGTTTACGTTATTAACCACAATGGGAGCTCAACTGGTAAGAGATAGTTGTGCTTGCATGAACTAATATTTTGATTATGAATTAGATCCATATAAGATGCGAAAAATTTATTATTAAATTGTAAACAAAAAATCTCTCTTAATCGATTGAAATGTATTTCATTATGAGATAATATTTCTAAATGGTCCGTATTACCAATAAGGTGTTAGACGGGTCATTTCGGTCTTTTTCAATATTGCTAAAGCGTGAGAGACTGGTCGGTATGATTTGGGTAATGTCAGTTAAACATAAGATGAGGGAAATATAAACGAAAGTATTATCCAAAATTGTCAAAGCATGAAGGTAGTATCAGTAACTTATGTTTGATTATTGGCAAGTTAATCTAGAACATATTTACCCAATATTGCTAAAGTGTGTTTAGGATTAGAAGTAAGAGTTGCATGAGATGCAACTGATAGAAGTTATCTATCTTTTGAGTTTTACAAGGGCCAACAATGCTAAAGTGTAAAGCCTAAGTATAATGCTAATTGGATCTACTTCTCACTGTAAAATTTAAAATGTTAAAATTTTTGTTTTTCCCGTTTGAGAGATTATGAAAAATATATAAAGCAGTGAAATGGCGTCTTTAGATCGAAAATATATACTACATATATCTATATCTAAAAAACTTAATTTTAATAATTAGAAATATTCTGCTAAACATCTCATGTCTTGTCATATAGATATAAGATAAGAAGAATACAAGCAATCTGTTAGAGACACATATTAGACATACACGAACTATAGGGCACTAGAAAATAATTATGACTAACTATGAATCTGAGAATTATTCTAGATTTAGAATAACTTGAATATATCATTAATATAAAAATGATAAGAGGTGTTTCTAATAATACTTCTTTTAAAGAGGTTTAAACTTATCAGAAATGAATAAATGATGATTCAAGAGTCAAATTATATATCCTAACCTCGATATCTACTGATATTCAATGGGAGCAAGTGCACAAGAATAGTGCAAGTAGTATTATGGTCTATCTGAAAGAATAGTTTGATATATCCAAATCCCCAGGATAAGAATAAATGCAAAGGACAGTTCTTCATTGCATTGCAATTGAACATTATAAATGTTACTGTCCAAAAGTACATTTTCATAGACAATTTAACTTATTAGGTGTCTATTTACAAAATATTGATATTTCGTCAACATTTGATGCTAGAAATAGTTGTATATTAGATGCAGCTTATTCATCTCATATCTATAATTTGTTGTAAAATTTGAGCAATGATAAGAAGTTACGAAAATGAGAAGTAAATCTTCATGTAGGGAGTAGAGGTTTCCAGAACGATAAAGTTATTAAGACTTTTAGTCACTTCTCCCTTCTATACTTGTAGAGGCATTATTTTGTGTAATTTTTTTTTGTCCTGAACATTGTCAGGTAGTTAATATCCCTTCTTGTGCGAGACACTGAAGGTTATCATATATATACATGGAATTGTTTCTTATATTTACATGATGTTGATAATGTATCATCAGCTGAATGTCAATTAATGAAAAACCATTATAATTAAGATATAACAAGGAAATGTCTTGAATATATCGGTGAATAGAATAAGTTATAAGTTTGGTGGCTTTAAAAAGGAATTGTGGCAAATGAGATTAAGTCATATAGGCATAAAACGCTTAACTCGTCTAGTTACGAATGGTCAGATACTCGATCTTACCATGGAACCCTATTCGGTATATGAATCCTATTTTCAAGAAAAGATGATTGAATCTCCTATTGTTTGGTGTTTGACACTATGCCATTGATTTATTAGAATTAGTACTTTAGTGATGTATGTGGTCTAATGAATAACACTACTATAGGTAGGTTTACTTACTTTATTGTCTTTATCAATGAATGTCATGATATGGATAAATTTATGATGAAATGCAAGTCAAAAAGTTTTTGAAATGTTTAAAGGGTTTTAACTTGAGGTAAAGAAACCAACCACTATATGTATTAAATATCTTTGATTATATCAAAGCAATGAATACATAAGTAGTGAATTCGTGAATTATTTAAAGAAGAATGAGATTCTTGCCCACTATAAACCTTCAGGTACTCCTCAATACAAAGGTGTTTTAAAGATGAGGTATCATACTTTATTAGATATGGTCTGATTGATAATGAGCTTCACCGATATTCTATAATATTTATGGGGTTATACTATAGAAAACTGCTGCTCATTTGTTGAACATAATTTCATAAAAAATTGTCCCTACTACTCCGTATGAGATATGGATTGGAAGAAAATCGAGTCTTAAGTATGGTAAGACTTGAGGTTATCCTATTTACTTACTCGACGGGATAAACTTGCACCAACAAGGTACAAGTATCAATTCAAAAGATATCCTAAATACTTTAAGGGATATCAATTCTATAATCTAGAAAGATCAAAATGTTCATTTCTTCTAATACAACTTTCCTATGGGTTTTGGGAATTGTGGAAGGATTGAACTTAGTGAAGTCAATCCAAGAATTATAGAATCAACGATGGAATTTCACACTCAATTGAGTAAGATACCTTTTGACATACTCTCCATATAAGTCAGAAAGGATGTCAAGGCTATCTGTAATGTATGTTTGATACTTAAAGAAACTTTGATGTTTTTTTAGTTATAGAAAAAAATCCTATTACTTATGAAAAAATAATGTTAGACATTGATTCGGGAAATAGTAAGAAGCTATAAAATTCAAAATTGAGTTAATGCATGTAAATTAAGTTTGGAACTTAGTTGAGCTTCCTAAAGGAATAGTTCTTATTGATTGTAAATGAGTTTACAATCTGAAGCGTAAGGCCCAATTGGAGGTAGAGACCTTTAAGGTTCAACTGATGGTAAAAGGTTATACTCAGTAATAAGGGACCGATTATGAGGAAAATTTTCACTAGTTACTATGTCAAAGTCAATTAAAATTTTATTGGCTATTATTGCATATTTTAATTTTTAAAATCTGGTGGATGGATGTAAATATGGTGTTCAGGATTGCATGTCTTGAGTAAGGGATATACATGGAATAACCTAAATATTTTACATTCAGCATGACTTTTAATCTAGTATGCAAAACAAAGAAGTCCATTTATAGACTAAATCAAGTTTTCCAAAGTTGAAATCTTTATTTTGATTAAGTAATCAAAAAGTCTAATTTTATCAAAAACGAAGAGGAAGCATGTGTGTTAAAAAAGGGAAGTGAGGGTATGATTGTCTTTCTTATTCTTTACATAGATGATAGTCATTATCGAAAATGGTATTGATATATAACAATTAGTCGAAAGTTATAAGTAAAAACTTCTCCATGAAGAATTTGGAAAATAGTTCTTATATACTGGGTATAGAGATTTATAAAGATAGAGCTATAGTTAAGAGGCTGATATAACTCTCCCAATCTTCGTACATAAAAAATATTCTTGAAAAGTATAACCTAAACAATTGTAAGATAGTTAATATATTTTTTAAACATGGCATTCATCTTTCTAGGAAAATGTTTCCTTAGATGAAAGATGAAATGGTTAGTGTCTAATATAGTATAAGCATCAATTATAGGTAGCTTGATATATTTCATGTTATGTATGAAACCTGACATCAGTTTGGCTATAACAGTTATGAATCGGCATATGACTAATTCAAGTAATGACTATTAGATGGTCGTGAAACACATCCTAAAGTATCTTAGAGATAAAAAAATTTGATACATGGAGAATGTAACATATAAATGAGAGGAAACACTAATTAAGACTTGGAGTATAATCCAGATGATTGGAATTCTGCATTCAGATAAATGGTGCCACAATCAGTTAATAGTGTGTTAACTAAGCATCCACAGCTGATTTCACCTTGGAGGAAGAATATCTTGTAGTTTTAGAAGCTGTAAAGGAAGCAGTAGATACGCAAGATAATCGTTGAACTCAGAATATTTCTTGGTTCGGTGGATTTTATCCCACTATATTGAGACACATAATGGGTTAATTTCTCGTGTATAGTAGCCAAGAACTTACACACCAAAAATCTAATCATATAAAAATCAAATACCACATAATTAGAAAATTTTGGCCAGAAGAAATGTAATATTGTCTAGAGTAAATTATATAAAAAATATAGCAGACCCGCATACTAATGTCTTAACTCCTAAGTGTTTAAGAAATATATAGAGTTGAAAGATATTAGATATCATTGTGAATGACACTAAATCAAGTATGAGTTGTTGGAGAGGGTGCTTACGTGCCATTTTGATATACAATAAACTTTTTAAAAATAATCGTTAATACATAATTATATGATAAGAACCTTGTAACGTTTTCAAATATAGTAGATCTAAAGTAGTTTATATCTGATCTAAAAACGTTTAGGTCAGTGCTAAGAAGTAATTCTAGAAAGTTTGAACCTTATCTGAAATTGAGACAAAGACACGAGAATAATATAGTAATAACGTAGTTACAAAGAGTTATAAATGGTGCTAAAAAATATCATTTCATAATATATTCTAAAAACACATTATTCTTGATCCATGATTGTCGACACGGGTCAATTGGTATTCCTTCTAAATCAGTATATATATATAGTGGAATTATTCAGATGGTTAGTTTTAGTAGATTATGGACTTAGCATAAGTTTGTATAAGCATGCAGGCATTCAGTAAAGACTCGATACTAAACAGACTCATGAGGACTTTCATTAGACATCCCATAAAGTTTTCAATTGAGGGTCTTCTCGAGTTGAGTAGTATTTGTGATCCTTTGACCTGAGCACCACGGTGGGCTTGTAAGTGATCCACCATACTTTAGTTCTATGCATGTCAGAGACCTTTCATGGTCTGACAACTGAGTATGGTCTGATGCTCATAGAGCTCGATATGGGATCTGTCAGCTCATATGGGTAAGTTATATATCCCGATGCTCCGAGAGTGCATTTTAAAAAGTCTTATGGCCACGAGCATAAAACCCAGAAAATAGTTTTTTATAGGGTTAAACAATATTGCAAATGAGCTTGCACATATTGTTTATGGGAATACAAATTTAAAAATAAGTTCATGGTTGAGTATATAGAGATTTAACGGTGATGATCTATATCTCTGCTCTTCTTAGAATATAGATGATAGAGGATTATACGGATATGGTTGACCTTAACTTGTATGGTTCAACCTGTCTTTCTTTAATATTCGTAACGTGTTTGTGAGGCATTGTTAATAGACATGTGGAAGTGTTCCGTAAGACAAACGAGTGTGAACCTAGAAAGTCTCACAATATAAAGTATACTCGTTAAGCACTGAAGTAGCGGGACGGATCGATCCTGAAAGGTTTCGAAAAGTAGAATACGTTTTAGGACCTATTTGGAAAGTAGAAATCATAGTTTACAAATGTTACAAATAGGTCCCTATTGCATGGAAAAGTAGATTGCACACATGGCATCTATACATGGCCATTTGTATGACAAATGGCAGCATGCATAGAGTTGCATATGACAAATGTCATCGATGAAAGTGTTTACATGGACAATATAAGTGACATTTGTCACTCATGCATAAGTTTACATTGCTTTGCATAGTCAAAGCTTAATTCCATGATGGACATGTATCCAAAATGAAAGTGTTAAGTTAAATAAAAATAAATCAAAGAATTCATTTTGTTATTGAATTCATTTTTGAATGAAAAATTTGTGCATAGCATTCGAGAGAAAATGGCAACTTTGAGAAAGTTACATTTTGGTCCCTAAATTCAATCTTTAAGCATTTGATGTATGACCTAGTTAAATGGTTCACCTAAGTTTGATTCCTACATGAAATATACATCAAAAGTTACTATTTTAGCTACTCTAATCCCACAAAATATTGAAGTCTAAAATTATTGAAGAGAGGACTTCATTGTGAGCTCAACAAGCTTCAAAGTTCAATAATCTTCACTGAATTGTCTACAAGGGTATGTATTTGATTCTTGTACTATTTTTGATTCAGTTGTAATGTATATGTTAATTATATTATTTTATTTTGCTACGTAATGTATGTTGGACATGTATTTAAAAATTTCAACATATACACAATCCATACATGAACCCTTTAATGCACTAACAGATGGTATCAGAGCATGTTTAGAATATTTTTAGGTTGTTGAAGTGCTATATGAAGTGTTGGGGATGCCTAAAAATAGTGAGAGGTATATTTTGAAGTGCAAAAAATGACCTACTATAGACAAAATGCCAAAACGTTTCGATGAGAACACTAGGGCATTCAAGTATTGAACGTCGCGGCGTTAATAGGGCAAAATACTGGGGTGTTCATGTATATAACATTGGTGCATCGCAATATAGAAGTAAGTTTGTTGCATGCAGAACGCTGAAGCATTGAAAATATGAACGCTTGGGTGTTCTCTAACAGAATGCTGGAGTATTCAAGTATTAAACGTTGGGTGTTTAATCAATTTAATGCCGGGGTGTTCAGTTATATAACGCTGGGGCAATGAGACTATTTGGCGCCAAAGCACATTAGGTTGAGCGTGAGCCTAAAAAAAGGGTACAAATTTTTTTTTTTCAAAGCATTATATTGTATAATGCCAAGTTGTTCAATTTAACGCGTTGATCGTTTCAAACTGTACACTCTAATTTATATTTTTTCATGTGAAATTTGTATTTTTTATTATTTAATATAGATATAATTGTTATATTGTTGTATTATAAATTAAAAATATTTGTTTACGTTATTAACCACTATGAGAGCTTTACTGGTGGAGGTTAGTTATGCTTGCGTGAACATATATTCTGATTATGAATCAGATCCGTATGAGATGCGGATAATTTATTATTAAATTACAATAAAGAATCTCTTTTAATTAGATAATTTATTATTAAATTACAAAAAAAAATCTCTCTTAATTAGATTGAAATGTATTTCATTATGAGATAATTTATACATGGTCCGCCTTATCGAAGAGATACGAAGCTTAGTAGCCATTAAAGTGGCAGTCTACCAGCGATAGATAACCAAGTTATATGATCAAAAGGTCAAACCATGATAGTTTTAGGAAGGTATCCTTGTTATGTGCAAGGTGGATTTGAGTATTATGAAGCCTTCAGATAGAGTCTTGGGCTTTTATTGGGAAGGCCCCTACCAGGTAGATATAATTATCAAGCTAAGTACTTACAAGCTAACTCACCTATATAAGAGGCAAATGAAGCACTCATGGAATGCAATCTAGCTCTGTAAATACTACCAATGAAAGATGGGTATGTCTAACCCACACTTAGTTCTTATTTCAAGCTTTGTCAGTTGTTATTTTTAACTTTGTTTGGAGCTTAGTAGTACTTTCAGCAAGCTTAATTGTTTGTTTCAAATCCAAGAAGTTTGTATAGATAAAGTGAGAGACCTATTTTCTATTCACTCAATATATAAATGGATGTTAGGATTTTATTAGCTATAATCTCGATGTTCACCACTAAAATGAAAAATATGTTCTTGTATCTTTAATGATTGATAGGTTACTATGAGCCCTCTGTGCAAAAATGTCTTTCTACTCTCTAAGTAGAAAAAGGGTAGGATTTGAAAGCAAAGTATTGAATCACTCGAGGGAGAAGTGATCTCTCTATGCTCTCGGTGCAAAGGCAGCTAATGAATGAATGTAGAAGGTCTCTGATGGTCTCTTCAATAATGTTATACTAAGATTTCAAGCACCTTAAAAAAAAGATATACTAACTTGCAGTGTAAGGAGAAAGCAGCCCAAGAAGGCCTTGAGTGTGGCAGGTTGTGCTAAACCTAAAGAAGGTGGAAGTGTATGATTTTTCACTTATCGCCTGAAATGCATGTCGTACTCCTCTCTTCATCCCTTAGCATGTGGTCAAAATGCAAGGATTGATACGCTGTCTCCTTATACCCTATAGGTTGTTACTGAAGGTAAGGGTTGGGAATCGAGCCTACCTTAAACAGGTTGATGGAGATTTCTTTCACTAGTACTGAGCTGAGAACCAAAGTGTGACGCACGTCGATTGTCTATAGAGGAGGATTGAAGTACAGTATAGGCACTTTAAGCTTTAAAGGTTCGAGTATTTAGAACCATCTTTATCCCCATATAATACATTGTGCTTACCTCCTATTTGTCTTAGGTCTATAAGTGAGAAAATGAAAGCGTTGCCCCAAGGCCATTAAGTTGACTAAGCAAAGTCATCACAATATAGTTTAAGATTATGACATGATTCATTAAGTGTCCTAAGTTTAGAATTATGAGGTACTTAATGCACCAATAGGGTGGATTACCCCCAATATACCATTCCTTATAAAAGTGATGTACCCAACAACCAACATGAGACATAAATATAATGAGATTCATTATATGAAACATTGATTATTCAAAGGTCAGTTAATAAATCATGCAAAAAAAAAAAAAAAAACTAAGATCACAATGCTATAAAAGCTAAGTGTGACCTAGCACTGCTCAAAATATTTAGTACAGACGTCCAAATCTTTCAATAGTCAAATATTAAAATAACAAAAGGTTAAGAGAGAAACAATTGGTAAACCAGCTAGCATCTGAGAGCAAAGAGCTCGGGACTCAGTAGATAACCATTATAGGAGTAGCTGATAAGGGTGTTTCTTCACCATCATCATTGTTATTGTCATCATCTCCTCATTTAGTCTGGTGAGCTGTTGAGTCTATAAAGATATCAACCTTATGAGGGTTACTTCTTAATCCCTCATTTGTGACCTTTGGCTCTCATGGAGTAGCATGGTTAGTTGAGGCTTTAAAAGTGTTGTCTTCCTTCTTTATGGCTGAGGCTGGGGCAGCAGATGTCCTTAACTCTAAAAAGCTAAAATCTAAGTTATGATATGCATCAAACACTTTGCGGTAAGCGTGGCTTAGTTTTTTTTTGTATACTCTCTTAAAGTCTCTTGTCCAATAGATCCACAACACTATTTAACCTCATGATAGTTTCATTCAGCTATCATTGGCCAACACTAATGCGTTTATTTCTTGAGACTTTGTGATAGTTCCCCCTTCACCATAGTAAATTCCTTGGTAACAGAAGTAAACTTTTGCTTATACTTGTCCTTTTTTTCCCTTAAGAACCTCATCACTCTCCTTAAAACCACCCAATGTATCTTCGAGTCCTTTGCGACCCTCAGAGTCCCCTATAGCTTCTCTTTATGCTCTCCCAAAGTATAATTGATGAGTGTAGTTTTAATTCATAATTCGACTCCATTTATCTTAGTAATTGTTAATTTCTAAGTGATTTAAAGACTATTATACGTTAAATATTATTGTTATAGGGTTAAATCAAGAGAAGATAGGAAATGATAAAATTAGAGCAAAAAAAGGAAAATTGCTATAGTATTTTAAATAGTATTTTAGAACAGTGATTTTGCTATAGTGACCATAGCCCCGACGTCCAAAAATGAACGCCCTAGCATTGAATTGTAAATGCCCCAGCATTTCGACAATTATATAAATACATTGTTTTGCCTCTAAACACAAACACTTGGCCCATGACCCGTTTTCTTTCAATCTAGCATGTTTTTAACCCAAAAATCATCTCTATATTGTGCAAAAATAATATTTAAAACTATTTTAGAAAGAGATTACACATTTAAAAGTATTTCGGCTAGTATTTAGAGGATTCAACTATGGCCATGGATTGATGGAGGCCACATTTTTTTCCATAAATTCGATTTGAGATTAGTTGTATCATGTTTTCTTATTGTTATTTAGCCTTAAAACTCTTGTTATGTTGATTTAATTTCATATCTAGGATTATAATTTTGAACTCAATACATAACTTAATTGTAGTATTTGATTCCTATTGTTATGAATTCAGTTTATAATTCAATTTGTGTTGTTTTTAATGCTTTCAATATGCTAGGAATGGTGATTGGATGATTATGGAATATTAGGATAAATTTAGAAAATGCATCCTATTGTTTAGACCTATATAAATTGATGCATGATTGTGGAGTAATATCTACAAGTTTTAATATAGGGTAGGAATATACCTATATGGCATGTATGGTCAATACAACTTGTTCGCAATGAACTTTGATTTGTTCAAATTATCATTTTATATAGAAATTCAGTAGATTAAGGTATAATCACTCGATTATCGGATGAGGTTTGTGATAAAATATGTATTGTGGCTAATAATTAAATTGAATGCTTATTAATGGGCTGATGAATTCATATTGAGTGATAGCTATAATCCTAGATACTCTTCATATAGTTATTACGCTTTACATCATTTGCATAATTAAGATTGATTTGTAGGATTAGTAATTAGTTTTCACATAAACAATTCAAATTTATTATTTGTCTGGATAAAGGTGAGAAGAAACAATTCTAGTACTTCGTTAAGTATAATACCAATTTCTCATGGAATCGACATTCAACTCATCATTATATTACTTGTTCTCGATAGCGTGCACTTACGCTTAGTATAGAAATCGCAAAATAATAAGCAATTTGCAACAAAAGAGAAAAATAATTATAGTGCAAATTCAGTACAAAAGAGTAAGAAATGCAAGTCAAGAACAGAAAGTGGCAGAAGTTACCTTATGAGCAAGACCCAAGGCTTTTAAGAGATCACTCGGTGAATCCCTTTTGGAAATTGTTGTGTGATTTCTATAACACAAACTAACGCAAGTGCACGTATCGCAACAAGTAATAAAGTGATAAGTAGAGTGTCGATCCCACAGGGAATTGTTATTACTTGCTAAGTACTAAAATTATGTTCTCCTATTCTTATTAAAGCTATTGGCAATTTAATGGTTTTAATATCTAAACTAACTAAACAAGAAATAATAATAATTACAAGAATTGAGCAAGGAGAACAATTGTGATAGCACAAATACTCAGATGCCTAGGATTACAATAATCCCTCAATACTTCACTTGAATCCAACTACTCCCCTTAGAACTATCAATATGAATGTCAACCAAGAACTCTAATATCCTCACAAGCCTCTTTTGTAGGTCAAGTGAGTATATCTCATTCAATTAACTATCTATATGTCTATGATAATCAAATTGAAATAAGATTCATTAAGTTCAAATTCTCTAAATGGTCATATATGCCTATGAGTATATGTCTATCTCATATGAAACTCATGCTTTTACACCATGATCATACATCAATTTATCCATGGCCAACACAAAATTTCCTTTGTCAAGTTCATTAAGGTTCCCTAATCAATCTAATACATTTTCATGTAATTAGAAGCATTTAGCATAGAACAAATTGAACAATTCCATACCAATATGATAAATAAGGGAAAATAATCAATCCAAGCTACATATTGAGTTCACATTGTAATCCTAGCAATAAAACTTAGTTCATAATTGAAAATATAAGTTTAGAGCATCTAACAACATCATTATACATGTTGGAATCAACAACAAATACGAATTTGAAGAGAAGAAGAAATTTCCCTTGATGCAATGGTGATGTTCTTCCTCCAAAATGCAGAAATTCTTCTTCTTCCCCTTGATTTTTGCCTCTTGTTGTTGATTCTTGCTTCCAAGACCCAAATGAAGTGTTTATTTTCGTGCTCTCAACTGCCCCTTTGCTCCTCCTCCTCCTTTGGCTAAACAATGGGTGTTTATATAGGTAGGGTTGTAAAAAGAGGACAAAAATGCCCTTAAGGAGTGCCCAGAATTCAGCGCCGCGGCGCTCACTTTCTGCAATTGGCGCCGCGGCGCTGAAATCCTTCGTATTTTTATCTCTAATGCTCCGATTTGCGTCCGTTTTCCGGTATTTTTGCTCTGATAATGCTTCAACCTATAAAACAACATTAATATGCATAAATAGCCCAATTATTGAGATAAATTGAACAAATATCAAGTTAGGAAGATAAAATAGTTTATACAATTACGCCTTATCAGAAATAGACAGAGCCACTTTGACAAGCAAGGCTATGTGGGCATACTTTAAATTAGAGAGTAAGTGTTCAGTCTTGCTATCGAATTTTAGGCCAAGATCCTCGAAATGTACGGTGCTTACAGAAGCTTAGCTGGTCTTAGAGAGCTTTTTCTTCTTAGTGCCAAAAGGGACAATCTTGTAGACTTAAAGGCATGGAAAGCTACAGAGCTCCTAACAATTGAGCATTGAGGCCCTAAGGCTGAGGATGGATATGAAAGTTCTTCATCAGATCTTGCATCTAATTCTCGCTTTTTAGCTTCTTAACTAATTCCAAGTAAGTTAAAGAGGAAGAGGCAAGAGTTGTCTTTATGGAATCAAGGGAACCTTATTTGTTATAAAGATAGTCAAACCACAAAAGCATCTTTATTCTACTAAGTATAATAAATAATAAAGAGAAAAAGATTCAAATACTCACTAACCTAACTCAAATACTTTTGAGTGAAGAGAGCTAATCAATCCAAGTTCTCTCAAATGACACTTGTCTAATGCGTCAAAGTTATCTTTAGTAAGTGTAGCAAAGGTTTCAACAGCAAGATCAACATGTTCTTGGGTAGTAGGAATAAGCTTGAGATCTTTCGTCTAGTAGTGTATTGAGGAAGCAAAAGGTATGAACAAGAGAACATGGTCATTAGCATCAAATAAGGGATTCTCAACAATATAATGTTGTCGGCGAATCTAAGACATATGGGTGTATGCATATGTAATTGTGTCTATTGCCTAAATACGTATCATATACAAATTTAAATCCAATGGAAGCGTGAAATATGTAAGAAACACAATAAATAAATATATTAATTACATTAATATATTAGAACGGTTAAAGAACTCACCTCAACGTGTAATGTTATACACGTATTTCTTTAGAGTCCGCATAGAGATCAACTCGTGTGCAGTTCTAGTTATCAACACGGTGGGCTTGGTGAGATAGAATAGTAGCCCGATATTCAGCTCAAAATTAACTCTTAATTTCCAAAATGGTCACTGTGTGTTTTTCATCATTTTCTCCAAAAGGATAAGAAATAGAGAATTTGAAGCAATCTACCATTACTTCAAATAAAACCATAGAGAAAAATGAAACAATTTTATTTTTCCTTTTTCTTCTCCTTCGGTTTTTCTTCTTTCTTTTCTTTTCTTTTCCTTTTTCTTCTTCTCCATTTATGTCATTTCTCTCTCGGTTAACAAAACACACACTTAACACTTTTCCAAATCTCTCTCTCTTTATATATATATATAATAAAATATTAATATAATAATAATATAAAATTATATAATGGGTGCAAACTATTTGGCACCCAAAAATAAAATATTAATATATAATATCATATAATAAAATAAAATATCATAATAATATATGATATAATATAAAAATATATTATATTATATAATAAGAGAAATATTTTGATTATTTAACAATTAAATCATCAAAGTGTGATATGACCATTTTGCCCCTTATGAATAATTACCAAGTCTACCCCTACTGTGTCCCACCAAATCCCACATTTAGGTATACTTAACCGAGGGTCCACAATATATAACGTGTCATAATATAATTAATAAATAATAATTATTAACTAATTTTTGTATTTAACACTTAAATACAGACACATGCATTCCTGTGGTATTGTTGAATATTGCTAGATTAAACATTTTAATCTAGCACACTGCCCCAGTGCATAATGAGTACACTCCATATAGCGGGATTACCTAAGTTCTGTGCCCAATTCATCAAATAGAATTATTCCATTAGTCCGTGAGCAATGCACTACGCATACGTCACGGATATACAAATCAGCGCGTTGAACCATACAAATTGAGGTTACAACGCATACGTATAGTCCTTCCGTCATGATATATTGGATGTGCGGGGATATAGATTATCACTGTCAAATCCCTTAGTGCTCATCCATGTCTTATCTCCAGACTCGTATCTCACAGAATAATATGTGCAAACTCCTTTGTCATATTGTTCTACCCTGACGGAACTCTTTCCCGGGATTAATACTTGTGGCCACAAGATTTTTTTAGATACAGTCTCGAAGCATTTGGATATCGAACTCCCTATACGAGCTGATGGATCCCATATCTGTACACACTGGACTCTATAAGCATCGGACCAAACCTAGCGACACCTAATGGTCACACTATGAAAATTCAGTGACATGCGTGGAACTAAAGCATGGTGGATCACTTACAAGCCCACTGTGACAGTCAGGTCAAATGACCATGTATACTACTCAACTCGAGAGGATCCTCCGTTTACGACTTATATAGGATGTTTATCAGAGGCCCTCATGAGTCTGTCTAATATCCAGTCCTAACTAGATACCCATATGTCAATACAAGCTTCAAGCTCACAGTCGGCTAGGAATGACCATCTATACCCTATAGGTATGACATATGTTGATCTATATTAAAAGTATCCACCGACTGACCAGCATCGGCAAAAATAAATCAATGACGAGTATTCGAGAACATACTTGCGCAACTAGCATTTCTTCGCACCCGATTGCAACTCTTGCAACTATGCAATTACTAGTATACTCCTAGGTCTATGTCCCATTACAGACAAGGGTCCAACTCTTGGATCTACTGAGTATTATAACCAGCTAACACTTAGTTGTGCTAACATTTAGCATTTATATCTCTTAGTATGGCTAACTATGAGCCCTTATCTAAACTCCTTTAGATCTGATCCGAACTCTTTCAGATCTACAATGTCTACAACATTACATGTATAATACCATAAAAATGGGTCTTAGCAATTTAATGGAAATGTACACTTGTATAAATACACAACTATATGTACATTCAAGGATGGCGCGTAAGCACCGACACTAACAATCTCCCACTTACTCTAGTGCCATTCCTGTTGGAATCTCATACATTTCGACTCTACGTGTTTCATAAACACTTTTAAGAGTCATGGCCTTAGAAAGTGGGTCTGGTAAATTATTTATGGAACACTTCTACAAATAATCACATGATGTCCTTTAGCCAAGATCCCTCTAGTCACGTGAGACTCCTCTAAATATAATTAGAGTACTGGTGTCCTCTTAGCACGTTGGCTTGTATAATGGCATAGATTTATCTCAAACTATGGGATAGGATCCATCTGTCTTGGAACTCTTCCAAGGCCAGCAATAAAGTTACGAATCCTCACTGCTGCTTTCGCTTCGCCAATCTGATAAATTAGCAGTGAATCTCAGTTTGGTGCAATTTCAACTCCTTTAGTACTAATAAAAATAAGCATATTCTCAGAAGTAGACTCTCTATCATCTAGGTAAAACTAGAAGTCTAACTATACGTCTTCTCATTTATAAGTTACTTTCTTCATATTTGAGAAATTTATCATTTGTACCTCCAAGGTATCTCAGGATATATTTGACGACCATCAAATGGTGGTCACCTGAATCGGTCTAAAATTAGCTTGTAACTTTTACAGCCAAACTGATCTCAGGTCTCAAACACATCACAGTATACATCAAGCTCTAGTAAGCTGATGTATCTGATACGTCAGACAATCTAACTTTCTCATATTTCATCTGAAGAGATATTCTCCTCGAAAGATGAACACCAGGTCTATTGATGTGAAATGATTTGGGAGAGTCCTATTAGCTTCCTAACTCTATCTTTATAAAGCTTTATACCTAGTATAAAGGAAGCCTCTCCTAAATCCTTTATGGAGAAATTCTTACAAGATACTTCTGACCGATTATAACATACTTTCATCATTCTAATGACCAGTATGTTATCAACAAAAAGCATCAAGAAGACTATCCTACTCTCACTGACCTTTTTTGCACACTAGACTAGAAGTCTGGCTGGATGTAAAACCTTCAGGTTGTTTCATAAATATCTCTTACTCGAGGTATTCATTCCGAAACAACTTCCTTACATCCATCTACCAAACTTCAAAGTCATAATATATTGCAAGAGCCAATGAAAGTCTAATTGACTTTAACATCAATATTGGTTCAAAGGTTTCCTTTTAATTAATCTCAAACCATTGAGGATTACCTTTCTAGAATCAATACAGAGCCTAAAAGGCCTTTACCTTCCATCTGGCTCCCACTACCTCTTTTGTAAACTCTTTACAACCAATGAGAACAATTCTCACAAGTAGCTTAATCAAGTCCTAGATTTGATTTTGATGCATATAGTCAATGTTTATTTTTATGGCTTCTTACTACTTTCTAATCGATGTCTAACATTGTCTCCTTATAGGTCAAGGATGATTTTCTTCTAACAAGAAAACTCTAGTTCACCTTTAGGTATCAACCATACCTAAAAGGTGACCCAGACATCTTTTCTGATCTATTTGGAAGTGTGCTAAAAGGTCACTGGTTAATTGAGTCTGAGTTCCCATGCTTGGTTCATTAATTTCTAGATTTACTTCACCAAATTTAATCTTTCTATTATTCCCATGATCCATGAGAAACTCTTTCTTAAGGATAGCGATATACTGAGAAACGAACACACTTCGTTTCTCTTAATCATAGAACTAGTATTCTATTAGAATTCATAGGATACATAATGAACCTATACTTGTACCTCTTGGGTGTTGTCTATCTTGTTAAATAACTCTTACAAAACAAGATACCCTATTGCGTAACTCTTACGTAAGCAGGACAATCGCAAGTCTTAACTAATTTAAGATACGGCTTATTTTCTTTCTGTATCACATACAAAATGGAAGAAACAACTTCTGATGGAACTCTACTTAATAAGCAGTTGTATTTGGAGCAGATACTCACAGATATAGATTGGTAACACTCATTATCAATTAGACGACATCTAATAAAATCTGATTCTTCCTTACCAAAACATCATTATATTATAGATAACCGGAGGACTATAATGAGTGAAAATCTCATTCTTTCTTAAAGAAATGGAGAACTTGCTGTTAATGTACTCACTACCTTAATCTAATCGAAGGGATGTGGCATACATTCTGGTACTTATGGTCATCTCCGTGAATACATTACTCATAAATTGGTTAAGTCTTTATGGTCAGATCAAGAATCTAACCATCCTTAACTAAACAGATAAACATCTCATGCCTATAACCTAAATTTAAATACCACAGCTTCATATCATTTAAGGATTCTGATCTACAGACATTTCTAATTTTGTATATAATGTCGATTAATTAACTGACATTCAGCTAATAAAACATTATATTTATTATGCAATTCAACTATTGAATGTATACAAGAAGTAAGTCAAATTGTTCAACAACTTGAATCTATAAAAAATCACCATTTCTTATTCTCAACTTTACTTATATTATTAGTTGCATTGTAGTCTCTCTCAATCCCTGCAACATATTACAGACATAAAAGGGACATGTAGTATCTCATACCTAGCTTGAACTGGCATCTTATGCCCTAGAAATGTCTATGTGTGTCAAACACAAACTTGTAGAAGTCTTCCTGACTTTTATAAAGCTTCTAAGGTAGAGGAATTTCTAATACCCAACCTTATTGTATTGGAAACACTTTCCATCTATACACCTTTTTATTGATCTTTGGATAAATATTGCCTCTGAGGATTGATCCTGGGTATCTGCCTCATCTTCTTCTCCTTACACATCTGGTCTCACCAGATATACTTCGAGTAAAAGGTGAAGCACCCTGCACAAAAAAGGTCACACTCCCTCTATTTAATCCTCTAAAGAGGTGTTATCAGAATTACCTTATGTTAAACTGTGATCAACAATAAATCCAAATTTTCTGAATCCACGACACTTTTGAGATTCATTTATCGATTAAAGTAATTCTTAGTACCTTAGAGTTGGACTACATCGACTATGCTCACCAACTGGTTCGTAGTGGCCATTATTCTTGACTGGCCAAACTTACGGGAAATGTAAGCAGAATATTCATTAAATCGCTAATGGAATGTTTTAAATCATGGGTACACTAATTATATATTTTCGATTTAAAATGCCCTCCCAATGCTTTACATAATCCCGATAATCTCTTGAACGCGAAGACGATAGTTTAAACTCTTTTAAACTAACAGCAGGAAGTAGATCCCATTGAAATTTACTTGGGCCTTACGCTGTAGCAATATTGGCCTTTGTAAACCCAACAGGTAGACAACACTTGTCAATTACATCTCATGCAACTCTTACCCCTTGATCCTAAATACACCTTATCATCATACTCTAGCAATATTGGATAAGTGTATTCCATATTAACTTGTCAATGATCAAATATATGCTACAGATACTACCCTCACGCTATAGCAATATTAGGCAATACTTTCGCATATATTTGCCTCATCTTATAATATAATATTCTTCAATCTAATTAAGAGAGATTTTGTATCTATGGTCTTCATTTTCCTAGGAAGGGTGATTATTAATTAATTAATTTTTCTATATAAGCACAACTAAGCTCCATCAATAGGGCTTCCATTATGGTTACCAGCACAGAAAAATTAATTCTTGTTTATAATGCAGACTGATAACTCTTTATTACTGCATCTCATAAACTTTGATTTATAATGTAGAATGATAACTTTTATAGCTACATCTCATAAATCTACACATGCAAAATAAATTTTGAAACACTGTTCAAAACACTGTTCAAAATTAATGTAGCTGTAAACAATAAAAATATTGTTCATGTGCTACTGTTCAAGTGAACAGTACATCGCGGTGGCGTCAGATGTCATCGCTGCAGTACTGAAAAGTCAAACCCCCAACGCCACGGCACCACATCTCTTAGCGTTACAGCGCCCAATGCACCCCGTAGGCATACCTGTTTCAACACTTGAAACGCGTCATTTGCACTGGGTCTTTTACAACCATTCACTCAAACAACACCCATATTTGTCCTAAATGGCTTTGATACTATTGTTGTCAACGGATCTAAGGCACGTGGGTGTATGCATGTGCAATTATGTCTATTGTCTAAATACGTATCATATACGAATTTAAATCTAATGGAAACGTGAAACATGCAATAAACACAATAAATAAATATATTAATATATTAAAAAGGTTGGAAAACTTACTTCAACGTGTAATGTTACATGTATTTCCTCAAAATTCGCATAGAGACCAATTCATGTGCAGTTCTAGTCACCAACACGGTGGGCTTGGTGAGCTAGAACAGCAGCCTGATATTCAACCCGGGATTAACTCTTAATCCCTAAAATGGTCGGTGTGTATTTTTCATCATTTTCTCCAAAAGGATAATAAATGGAGAATTTAAAACAATCCATCATTGCTTTAAATAGAACCATAAAGAAAAATGAAATAGAACCATAATTTCATTTTCTCTTTTTTTTTTCTTTTTTCTTCTCCTTCGGTTTTTCTTCTCTTTTCCTTCTTCTTCTTCTCCATTTCTCTCGCGGTTAACAAAACACACACTTAACACTTTTCCAAATCTCTCTATTTATATATATATAATTAATTATTAATATGATAATAATAATAATAATAATATAAAATTACATAATGAGTGTTAACTATTTGGCACCCAAAAATAAAATATTAATATATATATATCATATAATATAATATAATAAGAGATATTTTAATTATTTAATAATTAAATAATCAAAGTGTGATATGACTATTTTGCCTATCATGAATAGTTATCAAGTCTACCTCCTAGTGGGTCTCACTAAATTTCACACTTAGGTATACTCAACCGAGGGTCGACAATATGCTACATGTCATAATACAATTAGTAAATAAAAATTATTAACTAATTATTGTATTTAACACTTAGAAACAGACATACACATATTCCCGTAGTATTGCTGAATATTGTTAGATGAAACATTTTAATTCGGCACGCTGCCCAGTGCACAACGAGTACACTCTATATCGTGAGACTCTCTAGGTCCTGTGCTCGATTAGTCAAATAAAACTATTCCATGAGTCCGTAAGCAATGCCCCACGCATACGTCACGGATATACAAATCAGTGCGTTGAACCATACAAACTGAGGTTACAATGCATACGTATAGGTCCTGCGCCCGATTCGTCAAATAGAACTATTCCATGAGTCTGTGAGGAATGCCCTACGCACACATCACGGATATACAAATAAACGCATTGAACCATACAAGCTGAGGTTACAACGCATACGTATAGTCCTTCCATCATGATATACTGGATGTGCGGGGATATAGATTATCACAGACTCGTATCTCATCCATGTCTTATCCCTTAGTGCTCATCCTTCCATCAAATCCCTTAGTGCTCATCCATGTCTTATTTCCAGACTCGTATCTCACAGAACAATATGTGCAAACTCCTTTGCCATATTATTCTACCCTGACGGAACTCTTTCCCTGGATTAATACTTGTGGCACAAGATTTTTTGAGATACAGTCTCGAAGCATCTGGATATCGAACTCCCCATACGAGCTGACAGATCCCATATCTGTACACACTAGACTCCATAACCATCGGACCATACCTAGCGACACCTAACGGTCACACTATGAAAATTTAGTGACATGCGTGGAATTAAAGCATGGTGGATCACTTACAAGCCCACTGTGACACTCAGGTCAAATGACCATGTATACTACTCAACTCGAGAGGACCCTCAGTTTACGACTTATATAGGATGTTTATCAGAGGCCCTCATGAGTCTGTCTAATATCCAGTCCTAACTAGATACCCATATGTCAATACAAGTTTCAAGCTCACAGTCGGCTAGGAATGACCATCTATACCCTATAGGTATGACATATGTTGATCTATATTAAAAGTATCCACCGACTGACCAGCATCGGCAAAAATAAATCAATGACGAGTATTCGAGAACATACTTGCGCAACTAGCATTTCTTCGCACCCGATTGCAACTCTTGCAACTATGCAATTACTAGTATACTCCTAGGTCTATGTCCCATTACAGACAAGGGTCCAACTCTTGGATCTACTGAGTATTATAACCAGCTATCACTTAGCTGTGCTAACATTTAGCATTTATATATCTCAGCATGGCTAACTATGAGCCTTTATCTAAACTCTTTTAGATCTGATCTGAACTCCTTTATATCTGATCTAAACTCATTTATATCTGATCTGAACTCCTTCAAATTTACAATGTCTGCAACGTTACATGCAAAATACCATATAAATGGGTATTAGTGATTTAATGGGAATGTACACTTGTATAAATACACAAGTATATGTACATTCAAGGATAACACGTAAGTACTGACCCTAACATATAACACATTTATAAAGATAAAGAACAAAATAAAGGAAAGAATTTATGTACCTTCAAGTGCAAACTAGGAACGGAGTGCGGACCCTCTTCAGGGTGCAACGAAGCCTAACTATAAAGCTTTAGTTTCCACCTACGAATAACCAGTGTGTTTTTCAGTTAGTTTTGGTCCTATGTTCACTAACAGAGTTATTATTTTTATCCCAGAAGCTTAAATAAAAAATATCCTCAATAAAGTTACTTCTCTTAATATGAAATAAGTTCTTGAAGTCTTTAATGGAGTTATTGTTAAAGGCTTTCTTCAATAATACATGACATCTTATAATTGACCTTCAAGAGAACGAGGCCAACTTAATTGGAGGCTGTAGTGGAAACTTAAGACCAAGAACGAGAAACTTCTCAAATATAACAACTTCTCCTTTAAATGGCCAATGTAAATGACTCTTTAAACTATGGGACCTAAGAATTACCAAAGATAAAAAGGTATAACACTTTCTCAAGAGTATAAGCTCTAATTCTTCCACCTTAGAGTATAAAGGCAATAGAATGACCTTTCAAGGTAAGTTGTTTAGGGTCAATAATAATGGTAAAAGACTTGAAACCCTTAAGGGAAGATTTCCTAAAGAGAGGAGGAGTGGATTGCTAAAAGAATAGTTTACCTTTTATTTTTGGAGAGGAGCTAGTCTTAAGGGGAGCTTGTTGGGAGGAATCACCTTTACCTTTCTTAAGACTAAAGTTAGAGGTTGTGGATTCACCCTTAATCTTTTTCTTCAATTGACTTACGATTATTGATCAGGTCTATAAATCCTAAAGGGTCATCGCTGCTACTAATGGCTTTCCTAATTTGTGATATTGTCATCCTACAACACCATAATCAATATTGAACCTTAGTTCCTCTAACCAACTCGATTACCAAATGGCCACACAAAAAGAAGAGCACTTAAAGATAATAAAACCGAAAGAATGGAAAATGGAGAGGGGTACGTCGGTCTTTACCTTTTGAAGACCCATGAAGCAGCGACTGCTAGTAAATTGATTTTGTTGGGATCTAAAGACTACACCACAGAATCCTGAGATAAGAAAAGAACGAGTATGAAGTAGCCGTGGACAATTAGAGAAAGCGGGAGGAAAATAGAGAAGAGATAAAAATAGAGTGCAAAGAAGCCCCTACATACTAAGAGATCAGCAATAGATTAGTCGCGATTATAGCAAAGGAAGAAAACTCTCTAAAAAATAAAAATAAATAAGAAAAGAAAATGATGAAGAAGCTTTTTACTCTAAGAATTGAAACTGTCGACTTAAGAGTTTGAAAAGAACAAGAAGTTTAAAAGAGATAATGATAGGTTATCTAGGCCATTCGTCCCAGCCACGTCCCCCAGATGTTGCCATATGGTGTAATGTTAGGGGAATAGCATATGCCACATTTAAATGTGGTGAGTTCGTGTCAAAGCCTCACTTAATGAGGGGAGTGGGGTGAAATACTTTAAGCCCCCAATCGTCATATGGAAGGGCAAAAACTCTTCAACATTATCCTTTAAAAAAGAGAAAAAGGCAAAACAATTTCCACCAAGCAAAAAAAAAAAAATTAAGAGAGAGAAAAAGAAGGAAAGAAAAAAAAAGAAATAATAAGCACTGAGAAAGCTCGTCACGTCTCACTGTAAAATTATAGTTCTTATTGTCTTTTCACCTTAACACTAAGAATTAGGAGAGTTGATGTTTAAAAAAAAAGTAGGTGACACTTAGGCTACACTCAGAAGCATATTCAAGCCTTAAGGCCTATCCTACCTAAAGAGTTGCCCAGTCCAAATCGAGGCCACTACAATGAGCTTAATGCTGGCTTAAATCTATATGCCTTTATAACTTAGCCCAGAAGGACCTTTGGGTAGGACTTGTATGCGGATCTGCATTAGCATGCAATCTCATCGTAATAGGACATGTCATTATAAATAACTCATGGCCACGTCTGTGAGTGATTTTAAACATAGGGTGCATGTATGTGGGTTTGTGTCTATCATTCAAATATAGCATATGTATCACATACATACATGCGCAGCAGATAAGCGAAATATAAATTTCATAATGATAAACACAAATAAACTTTACATGTTATCTCATAAATGTAAAATACTTCAAGATTGAGAAAGAGTACCTTGTCAATCCTTTGGTATATAGCGAACTGGAGTACCGGCCTTGAAGTAATCTGTTCACAATTCTAGTTCCTCAACACGGTAGGCTTGAGGAAGCTAGAATAGCAGCTTTTCCAGCAAATGATTCAACTTTTGAATCATTGTTTCTACCTTGTAGTATAGGTAACCAAAATGGAAGAAAAAATGGTGTTTTTGCTCCCAACATTTGAGAGAATTTTCTAATACTTAGCATTTCAAAATTCTCTCTACCATTCCTACTGATCCGTTGGCCTAATTTCACTTAATCAATTGAGCAACATATTGCTCTTTATTATTTATTATTTTCTTTCATTTTCTCACCTAATGGCATCCATTATGTTTGTCATTAGTGTTTTGTTTATTATTATTTACAATAAATCAAATGAAAACAAAATAAAATGAAAAATCATTTAAATGAACTTAGCCTTAATTTAGACCAAATGAGAAAACACTTTTTCATTATTAAGAAACATATTAAGGCCTACTATTAATAAATGCCACTCATTTATACTTATCATATTATTTAATTAATATTAAATAAATAATTTAATCTTATTAAATCATGGTAGAAACACATGCCAATTTAAATAAAAAATTAATTATTTGATTTCAATTTAAATAATAATATCATATATTATTATTATTTTATTCAATAAACATTTTAATGAATAAAATAATGATATTATTTGTCCAACAAATAAGGTCATTTTAGTAATTTCTAAATCAAACAATAATTGGCCCATATGTGACATATGTCAACATCCCATTGTTCAACAACTACTTATTAACTAATTGATGTATTTAACTCTTAAGTCTTGACACGTTCACGACCGTAGAAAAACTCGAAGTAAATGTCTGGTCTGTTGAAATTTTCTGGATCGAACTAATTAATCCAGTACGCTGCCCCAGTGCACAACGAGTACACTTTATATTGCGGGACTCTCTGATGCGATATTCTATATCATAAAATTAAGTGCAAGTATACACTATCGTATGCAAGTAATAAAGAGACTAAATAAGTCGGATGTCAAACCCACAGGGATAATTTCTTCTTTACAACCAATTACTAAAATGATATATTCCTAATAATTATTCAGTTAAATAAAAATCTAAGAATGAATGTAGAAAATATAAAGACAAAAACACAATGCAAAGAGATTTAAGTGATAGCAATATAGAGAAAACCTAGGATTAATATTATCCCTCAATATGCTTTTTAATGACTAACCTTCTAATATTTAACTTACTTAGTCTTTATTATTGATCAAGACGCTAATGTATTCATAAACCTCTTCCAAGGTCATGCAAGTATACCCTAATTTACCAAATACCTATATTCCTATGGTATTTGTAATAAACTAAAGTTCATTAAGATTATGTCTTATTGATCATACATGCCAATTAGGTATATTCCTATCCTAAATTGAAACTTGCCTATGCAACATTGAATGTTACTCTACAATCATGCATCAAATTACCTAGGTCTAAATATTATGATTCCTCTTCCGAGTTTATCAATAATATTACCAACTCATTCACCATATATTGACTAGATATATTGAAGCATTAAAATCAAGTAATTTAAATATCAAAGAACAAAGTTATTAAATATTCAAAAGATATGGCAATTAAGCACATATATTAAGTTTAAGTATTAACCCTAGAAAATAAGTTTAGCTCATGGCTACAAGAGAACAGCAGTAAAAATAATAATAAATCATGATACAATCAATGACAAACTGATATAGACGTCGAATTGCTCTTAATTGTGCTGCCTAAGAACTCTTGATGCCGAAGAACGCCTTAAATCTCTCTCTAAAGTTGCTTTAATAAAACTCCTATTGCTCTCTAAGACTCGTGCTTTGTATTTTTGGTGTTCTTGAATTGCTCTAGGTTGCTCTTGGCTTGTCTTGGCTTCTTCTTGAGGTATGGGAACGAGTGGCTTTTTATAGGGATTGATATGAGCTTGAAAATCTCAATTCTCGTCGGACTAGGACTCGCGATATCGCTAGGGCGCTATGCAGTTGTCGCTGGGGTGACGCGTGAAATAGGCTTCACCGCTGGAGCGATGGGTTGATGGCATTGGGGCGCTGTATTATCGCCGGCGTGCTGACTGTTTGGCGCTGGGACGCCAGATGCAACTTAAACATATCGTTTTTCTTATTTTGATCACTATTACAGCGCTGGGGCGGTAATAATCGTGGCGCTGGGGCGATGGATACATACTTTAACAATAAATTTCGTTCAAGTCCCTATAAATAACAATAAAGCACATAAATAGCCATCTATTGTCATAAAATAATAAAATATCAATAATAAAAATATGAGAAAATATATGACAAATTTGCCCTTATTACTCTCTAGGTCCACTCCCGATTTGTCAAACAGAATTATTCTGTAAGTCCGAGATCGATGTCCCACACACATATCCCGGATATTACAAATCAGTGCAATAGACCATACAAGTTGAGATCATAACATATATGTATAATCTTTCAGCCAATCAAGGAGCATGGATATAGATCAACACCGTCAAATCCCTATGTGCTCATCCGTAAACTTATCTCCAGACACGTATCTTAATAATCAATATATGAAAATACTTTTACAATATTGTTTAACCCTGTAGGAAACTCTTTTCCAGGGTTTGTTGCTTATAGCCATAAGACTTTCTAAGATACTGTCTCTGAGCATCCGAATATATAACTCATCCATGTGAGCTGACGGATTCTATATCTGCATACACCAGACTCTATAAGCATCGGACCATACCCAGTGACACCCAACAGTCACACCATAAAAGGTCTGTGACATGTGTGGAACCAAAGTATGATGGAACACTTACAATCCCTGTTACGCCCCAGACCGAAAAGATCTGACACACGACATAACTTACACTCATTTAATAATGTGTACTCATAATTAATATTGCATAAAATTTCAAACTTGAATTCAACATAAGAATCTTTAGTGAGTTACTAGTAAGTTCAACACAAAAATCAACCCATGACTATACTTGGTGAAACATACAACTACACCTAATAAAATAATACATAAGTATTTATTCAATAGAGACAAACCAAATATCTTAAACTACGTGTCCACAAATGAAACACTTAGTAACCTAGAAACTTAGGGAACCCAAGGGACAACAGAAGCTTTATCAAATCCACTAAGCACACATGTATCTTATTTACTTGAAATCACTATAAACTATAATGAGTATAAAACTCATTAAGCATACTAGTTTTTCATATATCAAAATACAAATACATATATATATATATATATATATATATATACATAATGCATATGTATGATATGTCGTGATAAATTAAAATCATAATCTTATCAAATCACATGTCAGGTAAGCGTTTACACATTCTTTCAAAATATATAATAAGAATATCATCACTCAACTATTACTTAGTAGGACTTTCATATCATATATCACATAATGAGCCAAATGTCATCCGTTGGTGACATACCGTATAAGAAGAATAGTACAAGTGAGGTTTAAATTACACATATATAACGCTCATGCCCGAAGGTAAGAGCCACACCCTCACCTTGATTATCGATGAGTCATTTCACATGCACCAATACTCCACCATACGAATGTGATGACTCACTTTTTCTTTAGGTACTAATAGGATCCTCTTTACATACGAAACACATAACATATACCATTCCTGAATGAAAGGCTATACATAAAGGCTCCACAAATCATATAAGGTGCCTACTAAGTAAATAGTGAGTTTAAGTATCCTTAAAATACAAAACGTATCTCATGAACATTTTTTACTTCAAAAGCTTTCTTTATTATACACATGTATGTCCATGCTCAATGTCAATGCTCACATTCATAAACATATGTCTTTCACATTTCATATCAAATATACTTTGGCATAACATAAACATATTTCTAAGCACATTTACAAAATCATACATAAACAATTAATATATTTATTGTGATTTTAGTAAAAGTCTAGTATACTTACCTCTTAACATTTTCGAGTACAAAGCTTAATTCTCTTTAACCTATCAATGGAGATTAATCTTTTCATAAGCCTCACCATTCACACAAAATACTTTAAATAGTTTACAAAATTATACATATTGCACTTATCACATCGAATTGTTCTAATTACTTGGTTTCTCAAAACCTGTCATTTTGACCACTTACTTTTAACAAACTTTTCTTATATATCAAATGATGTCCAATTGCTCCAAAATCAGAATATATCTTTCTTGACTCATATATCCTTCTTATATATGAATATTATATCATAATTCCTACATAATCCATTTCATAAACACCATTAAATCTAAACTATTATCCTGACAGGATCAAGATATTTATTGAACAGTATTCAATCTCCTAATTTTATAAATTTATATACTAACTCAAAAATTATAAAACTAACACAATTATTCTTGACATATATCTCAATTTATGATAAATGTTTCACTTCAAAATCCCTGCCAAAAGTATTTTAAAACTATTTTAAAACTATTTTATTCCATAGCTTTAAAAATTTGTTAATCAAATACTGCAATGAGCTGATATACTTTAGAAAATCATAACAATTTAACTACATTGATATAAATTATTAATTTTGAATATATCATATTAGACATGTAAATTTATCATATTCTATAAATTCATAATTTTTGAAAATCATTTAGCAAATCAATAATTATCTGTCACTGTAGTATACTGTTAACACAGAAAATTTCCAGAATTGCAGGTCATTTTATAAATTTACTAAAACTTCAATTTTTAGAATTTTCAATCGATTCAAAGTCTCAAATGATTTTAGACATGTATAGTTTCATATTCTCAAAATCAAAAATCAAAATCGAAGCACAACAATTTATAAAATTTTCAAATCAAGAGACTATCAAGTAGAAGTTCTACAATTTAATCATGATTTATTAAGTTATCTACATAATCATCATCAATTCTCAATATATCTTACAAAATCCACATCAAATTTTCATATTTTTAAAAATAAAAAATTAAAGAATTTAAATTAATTAACACCAATAAATTGAGAAAGAGTTATGATATACCTCTTAAAACTTAAAATTTTAATTTCTTCTTCTCTTTCTCTCCCCTCTATTTCTTTCTTTTCTCTCTCTAAAAGGGGTAGCTCAACCAAAAATGAGTGAATTATGGTTTAAAATGTGTATTTTTATACTAAGAGACTAACTTTTAGTATTTATGAATTAACCCCCAAAACTTTTAAAGTATTACAATTGGGTCCCTAAGATAAATCTAAAGTCTTGCAAATAAACCAAATACTAATAATAGGTCCTTAATCTATACACACAATACTAATAACAATACATAAATCAAGTATCATCCACATACAAATAAAATATATATATTTATATATATATAAATACTTTTTCTTATCAGTTGTGGATAAGTGGTTACTACAAGCCCACTGTGGTACTCAGGTCAAAGGACCACGTATACTACTCAACTCGAGAGAACCTTCCATTAACGGTTTCATAGAAAGTTTATTAGGGTTCTCATTGAGTCTGTATAGTATTCAGTCCTTATTGAACACCTGCATGCTATATGAACTTCCAGTAAGTCCATGGTTCGCTAAGAACAACCATCTAGACCATCTAGGTATAGTATACACTAGTTTATATAAAATAATTCCACCGATAGACCTACATCGGTGAATCAAGATCAGGAACATATAATTTGAGAATAGACTTATATAATAACATTTCTTAGCGCCTATTGCAACTCTTACAACTATGCTATTACTAATGTATTCTCAGGTTTTTGTACCGTTACAGACAAGATTCTAACTTTTAGACTTTACTGATTAATATAACATGCTAACTCTTTAGCATTTATAGTTTTTAGTGATGCTAACTCTTGGCATTGATCTAAACTTCTTTAGACCAAATCTGAACTCCTTCAAATCATATAATGTCTGTAGCATCACAAGCATTGAACCATTTAATAAAGTAATTAGCGATTTAACAAATAATATACTGTATAAATATTATAAAATAAAATATTTATACAATAATGGGATGGTACGTGAGCACAAATCTCAACAACGTCATCATTAGAGCCCCACAATTGGCATACACGTTAAGAAAATTCTAATTTCCTACCATGTCACCATTGAGTCCACCAAATGCCCAGTTAGAAGCCACATCATTTGATAGTTAAACCTAAAGATAAGGTCATAAGTGAAAAATCTCAAAAGATCCATTATTAAGCCTCCATATCAGCATGTGTCTGGCCTTTGTCTCCTACTGAAAAGAGGATGAGACTTGTCTAGAGTTTGTGAGATAATCTAACACTAAACCGCTAGCTCAGGGAGACAGCACCTGTAGCTCACTCTACACCAACATCTCATCTAAACAAAACTGATCATCCTAAAAGTATCTAATTTAAGGATACCTAGTACTTCAAACCTCAGAATGACACAATTACCCAATAGCCTCTATCTGAGCTATTTCTCTAACATGTCCCTATGAAGGAAGGGAATCTCCAATCAAATATCGTTATTTGTCGCCCTTGAGGTGTATTTTTCAAGCTAACTCCTTCCATACTCAAGGACGTAGCTCCACTTTTGAATCTAAGAAAGACAAAAACTTGTACTAAGCACACCAACTTTAATAAGAAATTCTCTTTGACTTCTCTTCATATTTGTTTTAGGGATGCAAACCCTAGGGAGTACTCACTACTGAGCCGCCATCTTACTTGAACGTTAAAGGCTTGTTGCCAACCACCCCACCGATGCCTATCTTTAATGTCGTATTTTTCGTGTTTCTCATGTTCATTAAAGTAGCTTAGCTTATGTTCATCACTCAATCTTGGATCTAATTGGATGCCCCTTTTTAGTTTTTATTTTTTTTTATGTTTTATTTAATTTAATTTATTTTTAAAATATAATCCAGTTATTAAATTTCAATTATACTAAATTTAATTTGATTATTACATTTAAAAATTATACTAATTAGTAAAAATAATTAATGATTTCAAATGTATATTAATTTAAGTTCAACTTTATATTTTAAATATATTGTGTTATATGTATTTAATTAAGTAAAATTATTTTATTTACTTTAAAAAATTACAATAAGATGTAAATATTAAATATTATACTAATAAATGTTTTTTAACATAATACTAAATATCCCTATCCCTAATTATGATAATATATTAAAAATTATTTTATTTATTAAATTATATTAAATGAATAGATGAGATTGTGCCATATGTTCAAAGGTAATGAATGAATAATGTTTTGTCATGTATTCAAAATTAAATTCATTATACACTTAAATTAGAGACAAATAAGTTATGTAAATCACAAAAGAGTATATTTGTTTAAATTAACAAAGAAAAAACTAATGGATTAGGACAACATTGAATATTTTAAATTTAAGTAATTCAAAGTTGTCTATTAGGTTAAACTTCAAGAACTATAATATCCTTATCCCTTTAAACAAAAATGCATCATTTGGTTGGACTTTTTAAATAGAAGTTTTGAAAGTTGAGTTTTTAGAAGTATAGCTTTTAAAAAAAAGTTATTGATAGTTTGGATAAATTAAAAAACTCTTTTAAAGTAATGAATCGTTTAATTACACATTATTAAAGGTGTTTATCTATTAATAAATTATCAAAAAAGAAACTTAATAATTTTATATAAATAAAATTTACAATTTAATCTTTAAAATTTACTAACGTATTTTTATAGACAACACAAAATGATTTATGTTAAAATTTAGTTTTGCGATTATTGTAAAATAATGGCCGAAATAATTAAAAGTCTAAACATCAATAAATATAAATTTATATGAATTCAAGTAAAATTAATATATAGCAATCAATGAATTAAATTAATTATTATTTTTAGAGTAAAAATTAAAATTAAAAATAAAATACTACGTATCTATGACAAAAACAATTAGTAAAGTCTTGTAAATATATAATAGTTATAAATATATAAAGTATTATGGCTCTCAACAAAATGTTAAAAAGATATTAGTTGAATAAATTTATTTTTATTAAGGTATATTATGGAATTAAGAAAGTATTAGTAGAATATATGTATCAATACACAAATAAAAAAAACTTTAAAAAGTTTTATTATTAAAAACTCAAACTTTGAATTTTTATAAATATAGATAAAATAAATTTTTTAATTTTCAAAATTTTTTAATTGTAATCAAATGTATCAAAAAATTTAAAAAGAGTTTTAATATTAAGAAAACTCTGTTGATTAGTCAAGAAACTCAACTAAGCATACATTAGATATCTTCTAATAAAATACTTGATTTATTAATTTATTAAAAGACAGAAAGAAAAGAAAAGTGTGAGCCAGGATAGTTGGGTCGTTGAGAGACAGACCTCTGCTTGATTTATTCATAATCTCGTTAATTTGATTGATTTTCTTTTAATAAACCGAGATTTTTGGCTAAAAAATGCACCTATTCTTGGATCTCAAACTTTATTATAATTAATTCGTTACAAAATTTAAAAAAACATTTTTTTTAAAGATCGCAATCTTTTACCCATTAGGCATATGTCTTTTTTCACTCCAAAAAAAAAATAATTACGCATGCTTTTATTTTCATTTTACAAAACAAAATCTTATTAGTTTGCAGCATAAACTTTCGCGTTTACAGAATATTTATATTAACTCTTACCTGTCCAATTAATACAAATATATTTTTCTGAATATTTTTATATTCTTATAAAATAACAACTAAGTGGTGTAGCGAAAGTCACGTGTCAGAATCTCAAGTGACCAGATAATTGTGTGGCAATAAAATCCTTGTTAGTACCATGACTTGGTCATTACTCATTAGCCTCCGTTTCTCTTTGCCGCGTTTGTCACGTGTACAGCGCGGGCCAGCAGTGAAGTGAAGTGATCCTCTTAAAAACCCCGCTTACCGAGATATTCCATAAAATGTTTATTATTTATAAATAATAGTGATTTTATTTTTCTAGAAAAACAACAATTATTATTTAAAATGTGTTTGATAACTTAAAATTATTTTTTTTAAATGGAATTATTTGAAGAGTCTTTTACATTAAATTAGAACTCTCACTCATGTTAGAGATGATAAATAGATCATGTCGAATTGGTACGATTCATGAAAATTATGATTAAATGAGTTTTCGTATTTGATTTGCGGCCCAACATAACACGAAGTTGAGTTGTGCTCTATTGACACGGTTGACCTATTGGGTTGTGCTTATGAGCATGACCCATGAGCTATTTTCTTTTTTTTTTAAATAAAAAATTATAAAAAACTATTAAACATGTGTTGCAGGCGCAACAGTAAAATATTATTAATATTTTTAAGACCATTGATAAACAATCACAATCAAAATAATCGTTGATCAACGATCACAAATATGTGATGATTGATCAACGATCACAAATATGTGATGATTGATCAACGATTTTATACTCAACACTCAATCTCTTCTCCTCTCCTCGCAACTCAAAACTCTCACAATTCTCTCTTAAATTATTTCAACTCTCTTTAAAAATTATATTCTCTTAAATTATTTATTTATTTTTTTAGTTTTCATTTATTCAATTAAATTTTTATTATCCATACAATAGCAAGTTTCAATTTTAATGCTTCAAATAAATTGGAAGATATTCCAATCTCATCAACACAAAATCTTAGTAGTCAATCTACTTTCACAATTGAAAATATTAGAAGTATTAAAAAATTAAAAAGAAGACGAACATCAAAAGTTTAGAATTATTTTATATTAAAGAATCATACAAAGACAACTTTTGAAAAATTAAAAAAAAAACAATCTATAAGTTTTGTAGTAATTGTTTAGATGCCAAAGTGGCTCACCACATTAGGCATTTGAATTGACATGCCAATGCATATTATAAGAAATATGGTCTAAAAGAGGTGACTTAAATTTAACTTGTCCAAAGTACTCTTAGAGAAAGTTTTTTTTGGATTCTAATATAATCAGCAGTGCATGCGTGTAAGATTGACTAGATACATTGCATCAGATGAACAACCTCTCTCATTCGCCTAAGACAAAGGTTTGAGAAATTTATAAAAAAGTACGTTCAACCTAAGCAGGCTCATGTTCCTAGAAATACTATAAAAAAGATATTTTGATCGTATTTTTGGATAGTAAACAAAAGTAATAGATGAATATCACAATTTCAATGTGTGTGGCTGTTATTTTTTATTGTTGGATGGGTGCTAATAATTTGGGGTATATTTGTATTACACTACATTATAGTGATAATGTATGATTTTTGCAACAAAATATTTTTTACTATTTTTCATGAATTGGAACATCCATACACAGTGCATGTTATTTTTATCGCTTTTATGAATATTTTTAAATAATTTCATATTATTGACAAACTTATTAGTATTACTTTTGATAATACAAATGCAAATACTGCTACTATAGATTTGTTCTCAATTTATTTAATACCCACATGTGGTTCAAGTTTTTCAATTAATGTGTTTTTGTCATATTCTTAATTTAATTATTCAAGATAATTTGAATATAATTAATTCTCAAATTAAAAAAATTAGAGATGTGATAAAATTTATTGTTTCATCATCGGCTAGACAACAAAAACTTAAAACTACGTTAAGTAAGTTTGGATTGAATTGTAGAAAGTTCAAACTTGACGTAAAAACTTATTGGCATACCACATATATGATGGTGAAATCTTATGTCAGTTTCAATGATTATATTACATATTATTAGAATGATAAAATAAAGAAATTTTACTAAGTAATGATGATTGAAAAATTATATTTTATTATATGTATTTTTAAAAAAATATTTAACAATTTTATATTAACATATTTATATGGATATGAGCCTTCATCTTCTATTACTTTAACTTATATATATATATATATTAGTGATGTTTTTGTTAAATATAGAAATAATTTTATTTGTTTATTTTATATTTGTACTGTTATGGAGATTAAATTTTAAAAATATTGAAGAGAAATTTCTAAGTTATTTATTTGTACAGTCATAATGGATCTCAGAATTAATTAGTGTGGTGTAAAAGTTTTAATTTCTAGGATCTCAAAAAATTTCAATTTTAGACTTTATTATGATTTTGACGAAATTTATAATTTTATTATACAATTATTTATTTTTTATGAAAATACATTTAGATTAACTGTAACTGCAAAAGAAACACATGATCAACCTATTTATGATAAAGTTGCTTATACTATTTTATTGAAAGGTAAAAAGAAAGTTAGGTTTTAGTTTTAGTATTTTTGTTATTTATAACTTGAAATAATATATGGATACTAACTATTCTTCTATATTGAGTACACAACAACAAAGAGAATTTGATATTTTGTCATGGTGAAAGTCAAACGAAAATGTTTACTTTATGTTATTTATCATGATTTGAGATCTACTAACACTTTCGATGTCCACTATAGTATTAGAATATGTTTTTAGTAAAAGGGGCAAGATAGTAGATAAGAAATTATCAAGATTGGCATCATAAACTTTTAGAGGCTTTAGTCTGCATAAAAAATTTACAAGATACAAATAACCGAAAGCAAAATTAACAAAAAGAGATGGTCAAAGATTTTAAAATTTTTTAACATTGAGATTTGATCATTAAAATATATAAATAGAAAATCATATTGTAATTATAATGATATAATAATGGTTGAATTTGTAAATAATAGATAGTTCAATAAGTGCTAATCTAGTTAGGATGTATTGTGATTATAGCAATATGAATTTGACCTTTTATTTTTATATTTATATTCAATCATTTCAAATATGAAATAATATTTATAATATTTATCTTTAATGAAATTACAATTTCAAAATTTTAATAGAGATTTTATGAATTATGATTATCTTTATAAACGCATTTCAAATTTTCAATCTAATATATAAATTATAATATTAATTATTATTACAATTAAAATAATTAAAATTTTAATTTTAATTATAAAATTTTAAAATTTTTGTAAGATAATATAATTATAGATATTAAAAAAATTATTAAATTAAATACTAATTATCATTATACACAAGCCTATCATAAAAATTGTGCCAATATAATATGTTAAATTGCATATCGCAACCTAGTACGACACAACTTAATAAGTTATATCATGCTAAGTGTCACGCCCTAAGTGTTCTTAAACATTTCTTCGAACACTTAGTGTGCGACAAAGTCTCTTAGAGGCTTTAAGGGCTGTTGGAATGGATCACGAGCCGGAGCTTCTAGAAGACCCGCTGACATGGATAAAGAATCGGGCCAAGTCCGTGACTTATTAGGGTTGTTAACCTTAATTAGGAAATGAATATTCTAAGTAATATGTGATGGCATCTATGAATATTCTAAGAAATATTATTCCATCTTATATATACACCGTTAGATCATTTAGATCTCAGTTGTCGATTGTATAGGGCTGCTAGTATATAAAGGAGAGACCTTCACTTGTATAATGCATCTCATAGCTTTGTTTTCTCTTCAGCAATATAGAGAGCATTCGTACAAACACTTGGTGTGCTTGTTTTTCTCTTCTTTGTGTGATTTTTTCGACTACTTAGTACGCAACGCATTTAAGACTGCACAATTCAAAAACGGTCTGTAACATAAGACACGGCATGCTAGTTTGTGGTGCTGGACCGTGCCGCCATCTAGCTCATGTTAAATTTATATTAAGTTCAATTAAATTGCGTCCTGCCATAATTAACTCGTTATTGTATGCAAGTATTCAAATGAATAAATGATGAAAAAGCGAGGTGTAGTACTATATATAAAACCTATTTATACAAATTTATTTATATATATTAATGTGGTAAATTATTATTGGACGAACAAAGTGAATAAATCAAGACAATATATAAGAATGAAACATATAGTAATAATATCATTTAATCTTATCGTGTCATTTTGATTTGTATAAATAAAATTTGAGCAGGTAATTTATATGTCTAATATTACTAAATTTAGAAAACGTTTTATCATATATAATTTATATGTTATAAGTGTCAGTTAATTTAATTAACAAATAGAAATTTGGGCAAGTTATATTTATTAGAACTAAAAAAAAAGTAACTTTTACCTAATTTTTTCATAAAAATTTAATTTATTTTAAATATATTTGTTTGGATTTAAATCGATCTGAATTGAATCAAATTCAAATTGAATTAAAATCGAATTGATCGAATGCAAATAAGTAGAACCGATCAAGAACCTAATTCTAAACTGAATTAAATCAAACGAATCACAAATCAATAAATCCAATTTAATTCAATCTGTTCTTTTTTTTTTATTCATGCCCAATGTATGGACTTGGTGTTCGATATTTGACATAATAATAATAATATTATTATGTCATCCATATACACACAAGACTATGTAATGAATAAAATCTAAATTCTTTTAGGTTAAGTCATAATAATTTTTAAATATTTTAATTATAATTGAAATTAAAATTTAAAAATAAGTGTCCAATATTGACTCCACAAACCTGTGAGCCTACAATCTCGTTATTTTATTAAATACACATGCTTGATGCTTTTTTGTTACACATTTTGTCAAAATATATTTTTATTATAGTTTTTTTTCTCATAAAATTATTTTGGGCTCAAAGCCTCCAGGCTTAAGAAGAACTTAGCCCCTAAAGATCCAATTAAAAGTCTTCTTAAGGGACAAGTCTTTTCAGAGTCCACCGTTCTTTGCAGAGCGGTAATTCCTATAGAGATAGGAACCCCAATTCACCAAGTTTGAACTTCTCTGAAGATGTCAACAACGAGTTGATGCTGAGATGATTGGATTCAGTCGAACAGCTCAGGGACTAGGCCCAGATCTAAGTAGTGGCCTACTAACAGAGGACAACCAGATATTACAACAAAATGGTCAACGCCAGAGAGTTCAAATAGTAGGACATGGTGCTGAGAAAAGTAGTGCTCAACACAAGGAATCTCGTAGACAGAGTCCTCGGCCCAACCTAGGAAGGGCCATACAAAGTCCTCAAGCATATCAGAGAAGCATACGAGCTCGAAGGGGTAGATGGATGAGTTGTGAGGAAACCATGGAATGCCAGACTACTGAAAAAATATTATTCCTAACTCTGCTATACTTTTTATGCAACGGTGATTCTTTATGTACGAATATCATTCTTAATAAAGTTATTTGTATTCTTGCATGTATGTCCATAGAAAATGAACTGCTTGAAATATAGGATGGTATGCTCATGAACGTTGCCTTTGGGATATCTAATAAAGACCCTGCGAGAATTATTTCAAAAAGATTGTCCGGATCGAGCCAAGCGGGTTGACGCTCTCTAAAAGGTGCCCCCTAATCATTTAAATCGTTATATCACATCATCCCATCATATCATCATCATCATTACATCACCTAGTCATCTTTACCATTGCATCATCGTGTCGTCCTCATTTTGCCATGATTGGTTCAATGTTCACAGAGCATTTTACTGTCACTAGCTCGACGCTTACGAAGTATTTCACCATAACCAACTCGACGCTCATGGAGCATTTTACCGTGATCAGTTTGATGCTCATGGAGCATTTCACTATCATTAGCTCGATGCTCATGAAGCATTTTGCTATCACTGGCTCGACACAGGATAATTAAGACGGCTTGGTAGAGTGAGGACTATGGCATTCCTATAGCGTCACCATGGGTTACACCATAGCGTCCATTGAAGAGGGTTTTATCGTGGCATTTTCACGATATCACTGTAATTTTTTCACAGCACTCATAACATGCAATTCAGTGTTATTACACAGAGCCGATCTCCCAAACCTATTAAAAATTGCTCGGCCAAAATTATGACTTTGAGCCAACCATCATTTTTCCAATGATTTCTCAATGGCCACAAGTTATTAATTCAATGATATAATATCGAACCAACTGTCATACCTTGCCTACTCTGATATAGACAACTGTTCGGTCGCACCTCTGCCAAAAAGGGCATTATTATTCAACTATCTTTGCAGGATGATTCTCATTACAATGGCGAACCAGTTATTATTTTAACGTGCACGGGGCAAGTTGTGTTCCTGCGATCGGGCTGACTAAGCGCCTCTGATTACTTTGATGCAAATGTTTTTATCAGTACTAATTTGGTTATTTTGTGGAACTTGTAATTAACTTCAGTCACAATAGTACCTAGCCGATCATCCCTATGAAGCACATCGAACGGATTTTTATTTTTCAATCGAGATTAAAATTGCAAAGTCATCATTGGTACTCGAACAACCAAGCTTAAATGCCTTAGAGCAGAGAAAGAATTATTCGTCTATACCTGAAGCTCACCAAGGTGTTCAGAAATGACCACTATTATTTGAGTATTGTAGGCTATTCGACAGTATAGTTAGTTTTTTTTGTTTCAAGTTTTATTATCAACTTGGTTATGTTAAAAAATGTTTGCAGATTATAGTTATTATGAGTAGCTCGATTATATTAGCATGTTACAGATTCAAAATGCGGCTTGGTTATGTTATTAATGATTCCCCTCACATGAGAAAACAGACTCACTACAAAATAGCTAGAAAAGAAATAAAGCAGCATAAGGAATACTAGAATAAACCAAATTTGTATTCATTCACAAAGAGTGTTACAAGAAGTTTCAGACCTTATAAAAAGTTTTAAACTTTGCGAAAAGAAAAGATAGGAGAACATGGAAGAGAAAGTGGATGAGAAAAATGAGAAGGTTGAAGAGAAGCTCGTCGGCTTAGATGGCTAGGGCAATGTTAGACATCTCCAGGTCCACAACAGATACCGCCTTGGGATTGGCATCGATTAGAGGATTAGCAAAAGTATGAGGACCGGTTAGAGTTTTAGCTGGTCCAAGAGACTGAGTGGCAACAGTTGCAGTAGGTTGGCCAAATCGTAAGCAGGAGCGACCTCATTGGAGACTGCAATAGCAACACTACCAGCGAGGGCAACAGTTGCCTCGACCGGAGCAACTGCATCAGAGCCAGCACTGTTGCATTTTCAGTGTCATAAGCTTTAGAAGTCTCCATTTCATGGTATGGGCCCCAGTGGCCATGTTCCACAATCACTAGAGGTCAATTTCTAGGTAGTGCTCTTCAAAGAGGTTAATTGACCTTAGGAACCCTTCTGTCGCTCCTCAGCAGAAGCCTTCATTATAACTGGTAGACCAATGGTTCCTCTGCTGCTCAAGTTTTGCTGCCAAGGAATTCTTACTCTGCTCGATCAGCTTTCTTTCCCGAAGAGCCGTCCTAAGCTATGTCTCGAGTTCCTAGCTTTGTCACGTCAACTTGGCAATGCGGCTCTATGCTACGGCTAGAGAGTTGGTTATCTTCTGCTTAAGCAACCTTTTTTTATTGTCAAGCTCCTTGCTCTCTGCCTTAGCTTGGGCAGTGATCATCCCCTCCAGTTTATCCCTCATATCATCTTCTATTCTTTTCTCCTACTTGGCGATCCTCTTCTCCTGCTAGGCCTTGAACTAAGACCAAGCAAGATCATACTCAACTTTTTGAGCTCGAGCTACCATACCAAGAATTTTAGCCCATAATCGAGAAAAAAAAAAAGAAGACGAACTGCACAAAACATGAATAAAGTTAGAACATGTGAGTGCATAAACAAATGAATGGAACAAGAAAAAGGCAGGAAGTACTTACATCAAGAGCAAGCCCTATTGTGACATTAAACCTTATGACAGGGTCTAGAGAAGACACCTGACTCGCTCAAGTTGAGGGCAGGTACCTCTTTAGCTCTCGCATCACAGAGAGCAGGAAGCCTAGTTCCTTCATTGCTTCCGAGACTAGCACGAAAGCGAACACTCCAGAGGGAGGACTTTTGCTGGATAACAGTCCCTCCCGCCTCTTGGAGTTGGGCACTATCACGGTTTGCCTAGCCGAAATTATTTTTGTTAAGGGATGAGCCAGTGAACCTTGCCCCCTGCCTTGAGTTTAGAGGGTAGGGGTATCTTGTGCTCGAGGAAGAGTTTGGGTAGAGGCTCACCGCCTCCCGAAGAGTCGCTCTAAACTTGTTCCCCCATCTCGGATAGTAAGGCTCCGTATAGTCTTCTCTTCACACCCTGCCTGCCAGTAGCTTGACCAGACAACCCCCTCCCTTGGGATGATCTCCTTGCTTGGCTTCCTCTCAAGCCGAGGCTGAACAACATCCCTATAATATTGTCGAGGTTCAAAAGACCCTGACCACCTAAAGATGAGCCTTCGGTTCTGCTCCGTATTCTCCTTTCACTATCACCTTGTTCAAACATTCCTGCATAATGCATATAGTGTAAGCTCAAGAAGTGCTGAAAAAAGATCGATCCAAAGTAAAAGAACAAGAACTTTCTTTGAATACGGGGCAAGGACGGCATGAAAGTAACTAGGCTCGATCCAACAAGGCTAACCAGATATAGCAACTCCTGAACCGGGCAGGTATGCTCAAGTACGGTGGTTGTCTAATTAAGAGTTTGCTCAGACACCTCCACGTTAGTGTTGGCGCGCGAATCTAATACACGTAGGTGTATGCATGTGCAATTGTGTCTATTGCCTAAATATATATCAAATACATATTTAAGTCTGACGGAAGTGTGAAATTTGTAATAAACACAATAAATAAAATATATTAATCGCATTAATATATTTATAGTGTAGAGAACTCACCTTAACATGTAACGTTGTACACGTATTTTTTTCGGAGTCTGCATGGAGACTAACTCGCGGGCAGTTCTAGTCACTAACACGGTGGGCTTGGTTAGCTAGAACAGCAGCCTTCTACGCAGCACTGGGTTTAACTCTTAAACCCCAAAATAGTCAGTGCGTGTTTTTATCCTTTTCTCTAAAAGGATAAAAAAATAGAAAGTTTGAAGCAATCCACCATTGCATAAAAAAAATGAAACAATTTCATTTTTCTCTTTTTTTTTCTTCTTTCTCCATTTTCTCTTCTCTTTTCTCTCGGCCAAAATGGCCGAGAAACACACAGCTCATTCTAAATTTCAATCTCTCTTTCACTTTATATATATCTAATATAATAATAATATAATATAATATAATAATAATATAATATTACAACTAATGGGTGCCAACTATTTGGCACCCAATATATTATATCATTATATATAAAATATTTCATAATAAAATATAATATAATATAATATAAAAATATATTATATAATAAAATAAAATAATATAAAATATATTATATAATATAATAAGAGAGATATTTTGATTATTTAATAATTAAATAATCAAAGTGAGAAATGATCATTTTGCCATTTATGAATAGTTACAAAGTTTACTCTTAGTGGGTTCTACCAAATCCCACACTTAGGTAAACTCAGTTGAAGGTCCACAATACGCTACGTGTCATTATACAATTAGTAAATAACAATTATCGACTAATTGTTGGATTTAACACTTAAATACAGGTACGCATGCATTCTTGTGGTATTGCTGAATATTGCTAGATTAAATACTTTAATCCGGCACGCTGCCTTAGTGCACAACGAGTACACTCCATATCGTGAGACTCCCTAGGTCCTACGCACGATTCGTCAAATAGAACTATTCTATGAGTCCGTGAGCAATGCCTCATGCACACGTCATGGATATTACAAATCAGCGCGTTGAACTATGCAAGATAAGGTTACAACGCATACGTATAGTCCTTCTGTCATGATATCCTGGATATGCTGAGGATATAGATTACACCATCAAATCCCCTAATGCTCATCCATGTCTTATCTTCAAACTCGTATCTCACTGAATAATATTTGCAAACTCCTTTGCCATATTATTCTACCTTGACAGAACTCTTTCTGGGGATAATTGCTTGTGGCCACAAGACTTTCTGAGATACAGTCTTGAAGCATCTGGATATCAAACCTTATATGGGAGCTGACGGATCCTATATATGTATGCATCAAACTCCATAAGCATCAGACCATATCCAGCGACACCCAGCGGTCACACCATAAAAGGTCTGTGATATGCGTGGAACCAAAGTATGGTGGATCATTTACAAGCCCACCGTGGCACTCAGGTCAAAGGACCATGTATACTACTTAACTCGAGAGGACCCTCCGTTGATGGCTTACATTGGTGTCTATCAAAGGCCCTCGTGAGTCTGTCCTATATCCAGTTCTAACTGGATACCCAAATGTCAATACGAGCTCTAAGCTCACAGTCGGTTAGGAATGACCATTTATACCTTATAGGTATGACATATGTTGATCTATATAAAAAGGTATCCACCAACAGACCCGCATCAACATAAATAAATCAGGGACAATAATTCGAGAACATACTTGCGCAACTTGCATTTTCTGGCACCCGATTGCAACTCTTGCAACTATTCAGTTACTAGTATATTCTCAGGTTTATGTCCTATTACAGACAAGGCTCTAACTCTTGGATCTGCTAAGTATTATAACCAACTAACACTTAGTTGTGCTAACATTTAGCAATTATATGTCTCAGCGTGGCTAACCATGAGCCATTATCTAAACTCCTTTAGATCTGACCTAAACTCTTTCAGATCTACAATGTCTGTAATGTTACATGTATAATATCATATAAATGGGTATTAGCGATTTAATGGGAATGTACATTTGTATAAATGCACAAGTATATGTACATTCAGGGATGGCACGTAAGCACCAACCCTAACAGTTAGTAGCCCAAGTCACTGCAAAAAAGTCAGAATTGTCAGTCGAGCTATATAGGGTAATGAGGAGAATCCTCAATAATACAAAACGATAAGGACCTGCATCCACAGAAAAACCCACAAACATGATTCATTCTCCCACATCTCTATTGGGAATTCTCTGACCCCACTCCCTCCTACAAAAGAATCACTCCCCCTTCTAGTTTTTCAAGAAAGTGGGTCGAGCAGGGACTAAGTTTTGAAGGCCGTGAAATAAGAGGTAGTAAAAGCCCATTTGGCTCTTAGCATTGTTTCTAAAGTGGTACAGGTAGCATAGTTTCTAAAAATAAAAAGGAGACTGTTCTGCCTTTACCCACAAGACGTATAGATCGGCTAATACCCTATAGGAATTGGGTCCTAACTAAGACAAAGCTATTCCTAGGCGGGCCAACACCTTGGCGAAATAACTTACATAGAAAGCATGAGGCCTAGCCTCAAGAACTCCATATAGATGGCTACCTCAACAGTAATAAAGCTGCTTGGATAATCCTCCTCTATAGGCAGCCTAAGGGTAGCCGACTTAAGGATGTCATAGGAGTACTTAAAGAGGTCTAGGTCGCCATCATTCAAGCAAGATGTACGATACTTAGTATCCAGCTTAAACCCTACCACCTTCACACCATCTGTCTTCTCAGGGTCTTCTAGGTCATTGCCTTTCCCCTATCTAATGCTAAAGACTGGCTCGGTCTCAGTAATAACCACTATCGTAGAAGATGGCACGTCACCTGCTGAGGTGGATACCTCTCCACTGCTTCTGACTCTACTACCCCTTCTGACCAATGGGACCTCTAGGGTCGTTTCTTCCTCCTCATCAGTCATGTTTACAACTGGAATACCTAAATTGTCTCTACATGACATTAGAGCATCGGAATGTTTTCTAAAAACTACAGACACTACACGACAATAACATAAACAAACTAACCACACCCAAATAATAGTAAAAGCAGGCAATAAATGTCAAAACCAGAAAATAACAAAAGCAATCAAAGTAAAGAAACAGTGATAGAAACCTAGAAAATAATCTAAAAGACTATCAAGTTAACTAAAAAACAGAGGCAACATCAGAACCCCCATCTCCTCAATGCAAGAATATTGAAGAAAAGGCTTTAGAAAAAGAAAGATGAAGGAAACACAAACTCATTAGAATGAAGTGCAGAAATAAAAAACCGACAGTGACAGCAACCAAGAACCTTCAAACAGAGAGGATGCCTTTAGAAAGATAGAGTAACATTAACGCAATAGAATGATGACAAAGAAGAAAAATATAGATTAAAAGAGTTAAATGAAGAAGAAGACAGCTATTTATAGGCAACAATGGAACAATTAAGACCATCCAGATCAAATAGATGGACAAGATCAGTGGAGAACTAAGGAGACACTTATTGGAAAAAGAGAGTGACGCTTCGAGTTTTCAAGCGCATTAAATGTATGTCTCTTCAAAAAATAATGACCTAAATTGTCTGATCTAGCAAATCAAAGGTCCAGATTGCCTCAGCCAACTAAACGCCACTTGAAAAATGAAAAGACATAACTTTTAGGACTCAAATGATCTTAACCACACAATCGAGGGAAAATCAGTGGCTAGCAGTGAATTCCTTATTCGAGAAGCTTCTTACACTGGCCAAGGATGACGCTTGAAAAGACTTGTCATTATTATTTAAAGAGAGTTACAGAAAAAACTGCCATTGCGTGGCAGTACCCCTATGAGCAGCCATGACATCATCACACTAAGACTACTAGCCCTGACATCCTCAATCATAGTCAAAACACTTGACAACATCACTCCTCAAAAAATTCGTTCGGATTAGCTCGAACAAGTGACAAATTGACAAAATTGAAGGAAAACAAGCGGGAATCAGGAGAATGATTTGAAACGGTCAAAACAGAACAGATTTTTCAGTTTTAAATAAATCAAAATTAGAAACTGACAAACCCCTGTTTCCTCTAGAAAATCACCTCAGGGCCTAAAGCCTCTAGGCCCAAGAAGAAGTTAGCCCCCAAAGGCCCAGCTAAAGGTCTTTCTAAGGGACAACTATTCCCAGAGCTCACCGCTCTTCGCGGAACAGCCCACTCCGCAAGCAGGCCTGTAGTGATAGCCCTTGGGCTAGGTCCTGACAGAGCTAGATAATGCAGAATTTGCTCTGATTCAGCGAACCTGATCAACAATTTGAAGTACCTGCTCAAAAGAACCGACCAAGACCATCCTTTACACACCAATCAGATCGGTTTGTCTTGGCACCTATAGATAAACAAGGAAACTGGGTTGGCTTTATGATGGATTGGCCGATCAAATATAGCTAGTGTAGTTATCAAAAGACCGGTCCTTTGGGATAGCTTCGGACCACGGTCGAGCCGAATAGGAAGAGACTACTAGAGGACTGACCCTGGACAGGTCAAGCTTAGCCTTACACTTAACCAAACCCAATGGTGAAAATAGACGTAAGGAATATGTCAAAAATATGCTTAAGTTGATGTTAGAAAGATACTTGGTGTGTAGCAGAAGTATATCAGAAGAAGATTCGCAAAAGGATATTTGGCGTGTGACAGAAACACGACAGAATGAGAATGCCTAGAAAGCCCTCCGAAGGTCAATACTATAAAAGAAGGGAAAGACATAAAAGCAAAGGATGATGAAAAAAATGCCCATTCAAATACACAAAAAAAGAAAGGTTTTCCTCCATTCATTCTAAATATATTTTTACTTCTTTTCTTATCAGATTTCCATTACAGATATCTTTTCTAGCTTAAGCATCGGAGAGTTTTTACCAGAACCCACCCTGACGAGATTATCATGGTAGTTGTGTCAATATTTTGCAAATCCCGTCGTAGCTAACAACAAAGAGGAGATCCAAGCTCATGCAAAAAAACTCAACCAAGACGAGTCCCAAGTGTAAATTCCTACCAACAAACAAATCTAAAATTCGTTAACTTGAAAAATCATTTTTTTCAATCAACAATAGCATTTCTTGAATTGTAATATATTTTAAAAAGAAAATAATTTAAATAACAAAAGGAAGATATACTATAGAAAATAACTTTTAGAAAATAAATTTTAAAATAATTTTAATGTAAAACTATGATTTAACTTGAGAGATGTTGCTTTATAAATGAAAAGGTGATGATGATGCAAAAGACGTGTGAGAAAAAAATTTTAAGAAGAAAATTATTATAAATAAAAAATAATAAAGATATTTTAGAAACAATTAAGTTTATTTATAATATTAAATTTTTTAACGAGTTTATTAATAAATAAAAAATATAGAATGAAAATATCATAACCCGTATTGATAAGTGTGGGATAAATAAAAGAAGTTAGGTGGAATGGGAGCCCAATATTGAGATAGAGAAAAGGGCTCTCCTTGAGGAAATGGTAAGTGAACATGCAATTGAACTGAGTTAAGGGCCCATAAAGAGGTCCAATACTATCCTAAAATTGGGAGTGGGAATTGCTTTACAAGTACAATTGTTACTCTTTTTATAACCCAACCACTGTCTGTAGAGAACAGGTGGGATTGGTGGCTACACTTAAGTAGAATTTGAAAATATAATAAAAATATTACAAAAATGGCAATAATGTAGAAAATAAAGGACAATGATATGTTCATATATAGATATTGTGGAACTTTAGTGTTTATTATTTATTTATACATTTTCAAATTCTTTAATCTGAAAAAATCAAACAACGTTAATTTATTTACTTCCCACAGTTTTTATGCGTTCTTCGATTTGAAAACACTAAACAACATTAAATTTTTTTTATATCCAATTGTTTATATTTAATTATGAATAATATTAAACGTCTTAAATTATATCTCATAAAATAATGTGTCAATAATAGTAAAATAGTGTAAAATTTAAGATTATTAATTTTTTTATTATTTAATAATTATTTAATATATTATTTTTTTAAATATAATTTAAAATATTATTTATAATATCTAACATTACTCTTTACTATATTATAAAAAATTAAGATCACGTTGTTCATTCACATAGTTTATTAATAAATATTAATATCTCAAAAATAATCATATATATTAAAAAATTTGAGAATAAAAAGTATTGATTTATTTTGAATGTAAAATTTAAAATTTGTTGTCTTTATTTTTCAAAAGTTAGTGAGAAAAAAATTAGTAGTGATAATAAATGAAATGGATGGTAAATGTGGAAGGTGAAAAAAGAAGTAAAATTTACTTGTTTATGAATAATGACATTTGTGTACTCAAGTGTTTTTTTTCTTTTTGTTTAAAGTTAAATTTATAATCATTGATTTTCATCAATCACTTAAAATGTAATTTGAGAGTTAAAAGAATTTTTTTTTAATCAAAGTTAATTAGACAAATATATTTAAAACAATATTATTTAAATTTTAAATACATATAAAAATTTTTCTTAAGGCTAGCTCGGGCTATACTCTCCATGGTCGGGCCCCGGTTACATGTAAATACACTTGCTTATTACCACTTTTCTTAGACGTCAAAAAAAAAAGTAAAAAAAAAAAAAACTCTATTAATTAATTAGTAATGCCATATAACCACCCTTAATCCTTTTAAAACACATCACCAATTTTTTTTAATCACATAAAAATTATAGTTTTTAAAAAAAATAAAGAAAAGATATTTCATTAAATCGGAGAAATAGGAAAATGTTCCTTCCACACCTTTACATAAGGAAAATGAAAAGCAAGCTTGGCAAGCTTATGTGCAGCCTTATTACACATTATAGGAACAAATTTTAGACTAGACTGATTTGTATTTGTTGTCCTGTTTTGGATATTTTCCACTAGCTACTTAATTTCCTTCGAGGATTAAATCTTCTCTTTAATCAATTCCCCAACATTCTTTGCATTTGTCTCAACAAGTACTTTGGGCAGGCTGAGCTCCTTAGTAATCTTCAAACCAAAATGTATGACTTTTATGTCAGTAATTTTGACTTCCCCTCCATAATTCCTTCTGTCTATGGCTATTGCTACTGGTTCTCCTTGATTATTCCCTATGACCACTCCTAAGCCAGCTTTGCTCCTTTAAAGATAAATGGCAGCATCCACGTTTACTTTGTACCACTCTATTGGAGGAGGCTCCCATTTCCTGTTAGTCTTAGCATTCCAGGTTAATATAATAATTTCCTTGTTCATTTGATCTATGCTAGATGATTCCATATAAGCCTCTACCCTTGCAATCAATATCTCAGGCTCTTTTTGATTCCCTTCTATTACATAGTTGTTCCTTGCCTTTTAGGTTATACATTACTATTTTAGTGAGTTCTTCCTTTGTTGTAGTAGCTGTTGTAGTAGCTTTCACATAGTAGAGAAAACTCCAAAGATTCATACTCTTTGCTCCTTTTTTGAGTTCTGCAAACTGGGTACATCTCCATATTCTTTTTGTTGCCTTACACCTTACTAAAGCATGAGATATGATTTCTTCCTCTCTAAGACATCTCTGGCATATTGGATTGCTGACAGCCTCCTTGGCCATTAGGGTAGTAGAAATAGGAAGAAAGATTGAAAGGACTCTCTAAAGGAAGATTTTTACTTTCTGAGGGTTAGCTATACTTTATACTAGCTTCCACTCATCTTGCAACTAATCTAAAGGCCTTGGTGTTGAGCCACTTCTCTTTTGTAAAGCCACAAAATATCCACTCTTCACTGTGTATAGCCCCTTTTGTCATGTTGCTAGCAGATTGTGAATTCCCTTTTTGATAGTGGTAGTGGGATCCTGATAATCCGTTGCACATCTTCTTCTTTAAAATATTATTGAAGTAGTTCTATTTTAATTTATTTTCATTATCTATCAAAGTCTTATCCATGTCATCTTGTGGCAACAGTTTAAGGGGTAAGGTTTCATAGTAGACAATCTTGGCATCCACTTGTTATTCTAAATTTCTACTTTATTCCCTCTCCTAATTAACCACATTGTTCCTCTCTTTAAGATTTGTCTTCCCCAAAGCAAACTTCTCCAAATGTAAGAGAGATTACTGCCTATCTTACCTTCCATGAAATGGACATTTTTGAAGAATCTAGCCTATAAGATTCTTGCAGTGAAAAAATATGGATAATGCATTATGCTTCATCCTTGTTTTGCTGGGAGAGCTTGATTATAACAGGAGAAATCTTTGAAACCAATGTCTCCATTTCATTTGTCACTCGTACTCTTAACCACTGTCCGTATGCAAAGCCTTGACATTGTAAATTCTTCTTATTAGCTTCCCTATCTTTCTCATAGGGATTTTATCATTTCCTATACTCTTCACACTCTGTATGTATGGCCTAATCTTCTGCATTGATAGCAAAAGTTAGGGAGTTTCTCATATTAGAATGGCATTATTATCTCCTCATTTGACCTTTCATCCTCTGTTTTTACAAACCTGCATAATGGTTTTGTGATGTCGATTCTGACCCTAACTCTAGTAAACTTTCCTAAGCAGCTTCCTTGGCTGTTTAACTCAACTTCCTCCACCATCCCAACCTTGCTGCCTAGTAGTCTAACCATTCTTTCATGTATACATATGACTGGTATGTTATAAATTTGAGCCCCTAAAGATGCATTCATAAAGGTTAGTTTGTTGATTTCTCTCAATTCTGAAACTTCTGTGAGGGCTATTAATGCTTTATCTAAATGTCATGGCTCATTTAGTATCACATTCTGCTTATCTTCTTAAGTTTCAAAAAGGAAAAAAATCCGTTACTTTCTAGTGTCATAAACCTTTTAAGAACCGTGCGGCCTTAGACGCATTGTATGCTAAGCAGCCAAGAAAATCACATAAAGAAGAGAAGAAACACACACACCAACTGTTTGAGAGAGTGCTCTCTATATTGCTGAAGAGAAACACAAGCTATGAAATAATTTATACAAGTAAGGGTCTCCTTTTTATATACTAGCAGCTCTATATAATCGACGGCTGAGATCTAAATGATTTAACGGTATACATACAAGATGTAATAATATGCTTTAGAATATTCTTAGATGCCATTACATATTCTATGAAATATTCATTTCCTAATTAAAGTTAACAACCCTAATAAGTCGCAGGCTAAGCTCGGCTCTCCATCCCAAACAGCGGGCCTGCTAGAAGCTCTGGTCCACGTAGCGCTCCATGGTCCAAGAGGCCTCTGGCAGGCTTAGTCACGCATCAAGTGCTTGAGGAAATGCTTGAGAGCACTTGGGGTGTGACATTTTTTCCCACTGAATTCACGCAACGCCCTCGTCTAGAACTTTCACAGTGCATTCTCGGGTTCCCAGCTTACTTCGCTATCAGGCAATCCTTTTCACTTGACAAGATACTCACGACTCGGATGACAATTCTTCTTCCGTACTGTCCTCACATCAAGGATAAGTTCAGCCTCCTTGTCGTAAGATGTGGAAACTCCCAAAGATGCCCTGGTTTGTAGCCCACACTCTGTGTCCTCCGCATTACCATGGTATGGCTTTAGGCAGCTTGCGTGAAACACCAGATGTAGCTGAAGTCTCGAAGAAAACTCCACTTTGTACGAGACATTGTCAACCTTCTTGGCAATAAGAAATGACCCCTCATATTTTCGAACAATGCCCTTATAAAGCGGGCTTATAGACTTGTACTGCATCGGAAGAATTTTCATCATCACCAAGTCCCCTACGTTGTACTCAACATGTCTTCGCTTACCATCAGCTTCATCCGTTTTGTCGCCTTGTCTATATACACATGCGCCTTGTTCGATTGTTCCTGCTAGGTCTTTGCAGCTTTGTAGGCTACTGGACTCCTTCTTGTATCGCTGGATATGAGCGTGTATGGCGTAAGAGATTGCTAGCCAGTAGCTAACTCAAATAGGTTTTGGTTCGTCAGTTCACTCCTCTGTAAGTTGTATGAAAACTATGCTACATCGAGTAACTTAACCCAATCTTGCTGATTTGTGCTCACAAAGTGCCGCAAGTGCAGCTCTAGTAATGCATTCACCCTCTCGGTCTGCCCATCAGTTTGTGGGTGAAAACTGTGCCACATCGAGTAACGTGACCCAATCTTGCTGATTTGTGCTCACAAAGTACCACAAGTGCAGCTCTAGTAATGCATTCACCCTCTCGGTCTACCCATCAGTTTATGAGTGAAAGCTGGTGGAAAAGCGAAGCTCCAATCCTATGAGATTGAACAATCCTGTCCAGAATCTCTCCGTAAATCTCGTATCACGATCGCTGACTATCATTCTCAGCAACCCCCAGTACTTGACTACATGCTTAAAGAAAAGTCTCGTTGTCTCTTTGGCACTATACTCCTTGGGCGTCGGTATGAAAGTTGCATACTTGGAAAACTGATCTACCACCACAATGATAGTCCTACACCCCTCGGACTTCAGTAAGGCTACGATGAAATCCATAGAACTGTTTTTCCAAGGTTTCTCCAGTATGGACAGTGGCTCCAGTAGCCCTACGGGACTCCACTGCTCAATCTTGTCCTGTTGGCACACAAGATAAGTCTTGACAAATTGTTCTATCTCTTCGCGCATGTGTGGCCAATAATATACTATCTCTAATATGGGGCGTGTACATTGCTGTCCTGGATGTCCTGCCCATTTTGTGTCGTGACATTCCTTAATGAGGTTACACCGCAAGTTCTCCCACTTTGGCACATATACCCGGTGTCCCATGGTGTAGAGAAGCTCATCTTCTACCCAAAATTGCTGAGTCTTTCCCTCGTGTGCTTGAGCGGAGAGCTGTGTGGCTACGGGATCATGCTTCATTCCCTCATGAAATAGGCTGAGCAAATCACCTTCCAGCTTGCTTATAGCTACTAACTCGACCTTCCGGCTTAAGGCGTCCACCACCATGTTCACCTTCTCTGATTTGTACTCGAGCTCGTAATCGAACTCTGCCAAAATGTCCTACCACCTAGCTTACTTCGAGCTGAGTTTCTTCTAGCTTTGAAAGTAACTCGTCATTATGTTATCCGTCATCATTACAAACTTTTTCCTAAGCAGATAGTGTCACCAAGTGCGCAGGCAGTGAATGACCCCCGTCATCTCCTTCTCTTGTATCATATAGCGCATCTCTGTCTAGTTGAGTTTTCAGCTCTCATACGCGATCGGATGGTCCTGCTGCATCAAAACACCACCAATGGCAAAGTCAGACGGATTAGTATATATCTCATATGGTAACAAGTGGTTCGGCAATGCTAAGACTGGTTCCTTGATCACCGCTTTCTTCAATCAATCAAAAACCCATTGGCACTCCTTTGTCAACTCCCATGCTTTAGTCTTCTTTAATAGGTTGGTAAGGGGTGCAGCAATAGTGAAGTAGCTTTCGATAAATCTTCGATAATAGTTGACTAACCCAAGGAAAGATCACAGCTCGGTAACTTTCGTAGGTGCCTCCCAATCCACTATAACATGAATCTTTGCCCTGTCCATCATCAACTTGCCGTATTTGATCTTGTAACCCAAAAAGTATACCTCCGGCTTGGTAAATGAGCACTTCTCCCTTTTCACATACAAATCATTCTCGTGGAGCACCTTCAAGATAGACTGCAAGTGTACCATGTGCTCTTCGAGCGTGTTGTTGTAGATGACGATGTCGTCTAAGTACACGACGATGTATTTGTTGAGGAAAGGCTGAAGTATGTTGTTCATCAATGTGCAGAAGGTGGCTGGCGCGTTTGTGAGGCTAAACGACATGACAAGAAACTCAAAGGCCCCATAATACATCACACAGGTAGTTTTCGGCTCATCAACCTCAGCTATCTGTACTTGATGGTAACCTGATCGTAAGTCCAACTTTGAGAAGTACTTCGCCTGCCCCAATTAATCAAACAAGTCAGCGATTAAAGGAATGAGATACCTATTCTTGACAGTGACCTTGTTCAGTGCCCGGTAGTCTATGCAAAGCCATAATGATCCATCGTGCTTATGCTGGAAAAGCACAGGGGTGCCATAGGGGGCCTTGGATGGTTGGATGATCCTGCATCCAGTAACTTCTTAAGCTATGTTCATAACTCTGCTAACTCCAGTGGAGACAATCAGTAGGGCACTTTGGCTAGAGGTTTAGCTCCCAGCTCTAGCTCAATCTCGTGATCGATCGCCCGTCTTGGTGGTAATTTCTATGGTAGTCCTGCTGACATCACGTCCTGGTACTACTTGAGCATTTTCGTGATCTCTGCTAGCAGCTCCTTTTCGCCCCCATTCACCTCATCATCTACCTCCTATATAGTGGCAAGATATGTCTCTTCCCCCCGCTTGGCTCACTTCTTTAGTTTACCTTACCGCTCCATTTTCTGAGGTGGATTTCAACTCTGCGAATGACCTTGTCTAGTGGCTTGATTGCGGTGTTCACTGTCTTGAGGTAGCCAATCCCCTTCTCCACCTTGAGGCCCAAGTGCACTGCTTTCGCACGCTTAATAAAGTTGTGCGTAGCTCCAGTATCCACTAGTGCTTTGAGTTTTCTTCCTGTTAATGTAGGTTTCAATGTACATCAGTGTCTTTCCTGTTGGCGCACGGGCTGCCCACTTAGCATTGAGAGCATTGAGCAACTGCAAACATCGCAATTATCCCTGTTGACCAGCTTGTTGAGTCTCCAACATCACATTGATAGCCTTCTTCTTCGGACAGTCCTTCACCTAATGATCCCCGTCGCAAAGGAAGCAGCTAGATCTCGGTTTTCTTCTGCCGTTGCACTTTTACTCTCTCCCTGTGGGTAGTTTACCTTTCCCCTCTATATCTTGCAAAAGGTGAGACTCCCTAGTTCCCCCACCTTTGCTATGATTGGGCTTCAAAGTTTTGGACTTCCCCGCATCACCCTTATGGTAATCTGTGAGCGTTTTCGCCAATGTGAGGGCATCAGCTATATTCTGCACTCCATGCCGCTTCAGCTCATTGGACTCCCACGTTTGTAATCCATCAAGAAAATTGAATAGTAAGTCTTCTTCACTCATGTTGAGGATATGTACCATCAATAGTGAGTACTCCTCTACGTACTCACTAATCGACTTGGTCTGTCTCAACTCCTTTAAATACTTCCTAGCGTCGTGCGTCATATTCTCCGGATAGAATTGACGCTTCAACTTCTGTTGCATCTTTGTCCAGGTGTTGATGGTGCAGGTACCCTTGCGAATCTCCTCGCTCTTCCTACGCCACCATAGAATTGCATGGTTAGAGAGATATAGGGTCAAAGTATCTTTCCATCTGCTAGAAGAAATTGTCGAGCTCCTTGGCGTTCCGCTTACCACTGAACTCCTTGGCTTAGAAGCATCGACCCTCGGTGCAGTCACCGTAACTTGATGGCGACAGACCTGTTCGCCACCGTCCACTTGCACAATACCACATCCTCCTTAACAGTTTTAAACCCTCGGCGTAGCTCTTTTACTTGGGTTTGAATCTTGTCTATAGTGGTGAGAACCTTCTCCTAAAAAGCCTCGATCCAGTCTCGCTACTTACCGGCGTAAGCCTCGATGGATGTGTCGATGAGGGAGCGCAGCTCATCTTCTTGAGTGTCGAGGCCTACCTCGAGGTTCTTTACTTGCTGCTCCAGCTCTCCAAGGCAATTTGACGCCTTCTCGACAACGCCGCTGAGTACTTTCACCATGCTCCCCACATCTTGACCTGGATCTGCTGACTTGTCGCGAGGACACTGCTGTGCCTCTTAGTTTGGTGTTCCAACCCCTTCAGTCAAATCCGACGGTACGACGACTTTCTCCATCTTCGAACTTGCTCTGATATCAAATGTCACGGACCTTTCGAGAACCGTGCAGCCTTAGGCGCGTTACGTGCTAAGCAGCCGAGAAAACCACACAAAAAAGAGAAGAAATACGCACACCAACTGTTTGAGAGAGTGCTCTCTATATTGCTGAAGAAATACACAAGCTATGAGATGATTTATACAAGTAAGGGTCTCTCCTTTATATACTAACAACCCTATACAATCAACAGCTGAGATCTAAATGATCTAACAGTGTACATACAAGATGGAATAATATGCTTTAAAATATTTCTAGATGCCATCACATATTCTATGAAATATTCATTTCCTAATTAAGGTTAACAACTCTAATAAGTCGCGGGCCAAACTCGGTTCTCTATCCCAAATAATGAGCCTTCTAAAAATTCCGGTCTACATAGTGCTCCATAGTCCAAAAAGCCTCTAACAGATCTAATCACACACTAAATATTTAAAAAAATATTTAAAAACACTTGAAGTGTGACACTAAACTTTTTATTTATACCCTCTACTAGCCTCCAAATTGACTTCATCATTGTTTTGAAAGCCTCGTTTAACTATTGACAACACTTTTGCTACCAAACAATTTGCTCTCATTCTTTTCTTTTTTGTCTTTATGTATTCCCCCTACCTCAATCACTTCACTTTCTTCATCAAATAATTTTAAGGGGGCTACATAGTTTAATAAGCTTGTCTATGTTCATTGGTTTGTAAGTTGTTGGGGCTCTTAAAGTTTCAATTTAATGGCTTCTCCTACTCCGTAACAACTATAGTAGTGTAAAAGTGGACAAATATTCACGCAGGTTGATTGACTTCCATGGCCAAAATGGCCCCTGGCTGCTTTTACATTGGTCCCTCAACAGAAAGCAGGAGGGGATCATACGAAAAGACACGGCTACCTTTTTTTTAGGTGTCTTTTAAACCTTCTGTTTCCTTACCCTTTTTATTCCCAAAGTTGATTTCATGCTTTGTGGGACAAACACGTATACAAACTATAGTCATTCTCAAGTATAAATTAATATGTGAATCTTCCTGTCTTTCCAAAATTCGGGATTAAACTTTATTTAAAATATGGACGTTTGCATTAGAAAGGACTATAAATATTACTCTAAATACATCTTAAATAAACAATTGTATAAGCTTTCCAGGTATTTATTATTATTTTTACATGAAAATAAATCAAACCCCTTCAAATTTGGAGTGAACAAAGCTTGAAAAAAAAAATAATTTCTATGTTGAAAAACAAATTATGTATGGATATCTTTCCATTAACAAATATAATAAAGGTATCTTTTAAAGCCTTCGTTTTAAATAAATAAAGAAAGCTTTATCTTCAACTAAGTTTCAATAAAGTTCTTGAATATTTACCTATTAATATAAATTTGATAACTTTCTTTTTAATTCAAATCATAATTATAAGTATAATCGACTGAAAGTTGTTTTCTACAAAAACATATATATATATATATATATATATATTATCTGTTCCATGCTTAGTTTTTTTTTTCATTACATAGAATTTTTTTTTCTCTTCAATTGCATTGCTAAAATTCCCCTCATGTTATATAAATGAACTAAAATACAACTAAATTCATTTCTCACTGCATCAAACATTAACGAGCGTTACAGTTTTTTCTTTTTCTTTTCTGATACATGATAGTTTTATACAAATAATCAATATGTACCTCAATATATTCTTTTTGATATTTTGAAAACTTTTGTAAATTTCAGTTTCAAAGTATGAGATTAAAGGCCTTCCTTTCAAAAGTTGAAAAAAAAAATTAATACAAGCCATTATATTAAAGTCTTGGGGTTCGAATTCATTCTTTCTCAAAAAAGAGAAATAGGGCTAATCATTTTTTAAACATCTGGAGGTGACTCCGTTTATTTTGAGTTTAATTTTTTGAATCGCACCATTAAGGTAGACCTATGTTAAGTTTTAGAGAGGATCACGTTTTACATCGAATAAAAATTATGTAGATCTTAAATATATATTAGCAATTATGTAATATTACCTAACAAGTTGATTTTTTAGATTAATGGCAAGCACCCTATTCGTAACAAGTAATATCAGAGCAAACTTGAATTTTCATTCACATGTGAATTCTTAAAATTGTCTAATCAAAATTATCACATGTGAAGTAAGTCACTCAAGTCCTCATGAAAATGGACATTACGAGCTAAGTAGATTTAAAAATTACCACATGTGAAGTAAGCCTCTCATGTCCCCATGAGAATGGGCATTACGAATTAAGTGGACTTTGAAAGACTTTAAAAATCATGTGTCTTGAATTCTAATAGATATTGTCACTGTGGGTAATGGGACCCTTAACCCAGAGAGCAGGGATGGACAATATAGTCAAGTTAACCTATGAGTTTAGATCAAATCATAACGAGGGGGTTACGTGATTGAGTGAAAAAGAATGTCACGTCGTATATCAAATAAAAATTGAGTAGATCTTAAGTATATATGAACAAATAAATAATATTACTTAACATGTTACTTTTTTTTGGTCAATAACAAACACCCGATCCGTGACACTTGATCCACAAAAATATTTTAACAAACAAGAGATTTTTTTTTTGTTGCAAAAAGTCCTTCGAGTAAGTCCTTTTTAATAAAATTCTACCTTCAATTAAGTTTCAATAAAGTTCTTGAATATTTACCTATTAATATAAATTTGATAACTTTCTTTTTAATTCAAATCATAATTATAAGTATAATCGATTGAAAGTTGTTTTCTACAAAATATATATATATATATATATATATATATATATTATCTATTCCATGCTTAGTTTTTTTTTTTTCATTACATAGATTTCTTTTTCTCTTTAATTGCATTGCTGAAATTCTCCTCATGTTGTATAAATGAACTAAAATACAATTAAAATTCATTTCTCACTGCATCAAACATTAACGAGCGTTACAGTTTTTCTTTTTCTTTTTCTTTTCTAATACATGATAGTTTTATACAAATAATCAATATGTACCTCAATATAATCTTTTTGATATTTTGAAAACTTTTGTAAATTTTAGTTTCAAAGTATGAGATTAAAGGCCTTCCTTTCAAAAGTTGAAAAAAATAAAATAATACAAGCCATTAAATTAGAGTCTTAGGGTTTAAATTCATTCTTTCTCAAAAAAGAGAAATAAAGCTGATCATTTTTTAAACATCGGGAGGCTATTCTATTTATTTTGAGTTTAATTATTTGAATCGCACCATTAGGGCAAACTTATGTTAAGGTCTAAAGGGGGTTACGTTCCACATCAAATAGAAATTAGATAGATTTTGAATATGTATGAGCAATTAGGCAATATTACCTAATAAATTAGTCTTTTAAATTAATAGTAAACACCCTATTCTTAACAAGTGATATCAGAGCAAACTTAAATTTTTATTCACATGTGAGCTCTAAAAACTATCTAATAAAAATTATCATATGTGAAGTAAGTCTCCCATGTCCTTATAAAAATGAGCATTACAAGCTAAGTGGACTTAAAAATTACCACATGTGAAGTAAGTCTCTCATGTCCCCATGAGAATGGGTATTACGAGTTAAGTGGATTTTGAAAGACTTTGAAAATCATGTCTTGAATTCTAATAGATGTTGTCATGTAGGTAGTAGAGCTCTTAACCCAAGAGAGGAGGGATGAACAATATGACCAGGTTAACCTATGAGTTTGGATCAGACTATAACGAGGGCATCACGTGATTGGGTGGAGAAAAATATCACGTTTCACATCATATAAAATTTGAGTAGATCTTAAGTATATATAAACAGGTAAATAGTATTACTTAACAGACTAATTTTTTTTAGGTCAATGACAAGCACCCGATCCGTGACACTTGGTCCGCAAAAATATTTTAACAAAGAAGAGGGGTTTTTTTTTTTTTGCAGAAGGTCCATGGAGTAAATCCTTTTTAATGCTTTAGCCCTATTATTTTTTCCACTTAAACATTGTGGCCCATGTAATATTAGACTTTAGCCTATATATTTTTTCAATAAATACATTTTGACCCCTCATAATATTGACTTTGGTTCCTCTCTCGTGTGCCACAATATATTTATTTTTAATTAGTATTGATAATTTTAAGAGTAGGCTATTTGCGCCGTGCTTGGACACCCTTTCTTTTTAATAAAATTTTGTATAATCAAAACACCCATAATTTAATTTCTAGTTAAGGACATTTTTATACGATCAAATAAAATATATTATTCATGATGCTCACTGAGGATATTGGAGGGTTTTATTGTTATGACATTCATAACGCAGCGGAATAGAAAAAAAATTCTATAATCTTTGTTTTCATTTGATAAAAATAATTTTTATTTAAGGATCTTATGAATATATGAATTTGATGTTAAAGTAAATAAAATTTAACAAGAATATACCTTGAATCCACGCAAAGTTTTCTTCCACCAAAGGATTCCAAACCAAGCCTCTTGTGAGAGGAAGAGTGTACTTCTTTCTTTGTTTTTCTTCTAAAAAAAAAATACGTATCATGCGTTTTTCACATATGTGTCTTGTGTTTTATTTAGACTAGTCTTCTTATTTAAAAACAATAATTTAATTAAAAATATTTACTAATTAAATTATTATCTCTTAAAAGGAGACCTAATTCATGTAAATCACATAGAGTCTTACTCTTTGTGGTTAATGTATAATACCTAACATTTGAGCATTATTAGTCTTTTAATAAAAGAAAAACACTAAATTAAAATTAAAATCTTTTTGATAATTTCAAAAAATTATCCTTAAGATTTTATTTATTTAATTTCTTAAATTAAATATTTAATTATATTTGGATAAGATCTTATCTATTTTAATTAATTCTTAATTAATTAATTTTATTCAAAACTATAAAATATACGTATTTGAAAACTATTTTCTGGACATAAACAATTTGTGTAATAACAAAATTCTTTTATTTGTTCACTGTAATAACGAAAGAGGTAGTATTAGGGACCTATGGACCTACAATTTAAAGCTCCAATAAATTTTAAATAATTAATTAAACTCTTTAATTAATTAATTAAATTTATTAATTTCAGTGTTATTCCACTAAAAACCTAGAATTGCACTCTTGAAATTGTAAATATAATTTACTCAGAAAACTTAGAGCAGTCCATTGATTTAATCACTACATGCAATTTAACCTTCCATAGATAGTTCATAATTAGAGTTAGGTTAATTACCGTTTTACCCACTCTAATTATTTCTTTATTCTTAAGTACCATTAATTCACCAGTGAACAGTTAATTTGTAACATTATTACAAATTGAGCGTTCTAACCGTTCAGTTCTAGAATTAACTCTTAAGAGAACCTTCTTTCTAACTTCCATTAAGAATGAATGGATTCCACATCTGTAAATCATATTCCCAACCGTTTATCTCACAATACCAACAAAATACAAGTTTTTAGTCTGTTCTTTAAACAAACCGTAACGAGTATTTCAAATAATATAATGACACAAACAAGAGTTTATGATTACTCGAGATTAAGGTTAATCAGCATATGATCATTGGTTGACATTATTTGAATTCTTAATTAACAACGGTATTTTACATAAGAATTCAAACTACATCTGATCCAGTCCTATATAATTATATTATATATAGTGCCTCCACCATAATGTTACTACATTAGTGATCCAGATAAGATTACTACATTTTAAATGTTTGTGGACCGCACTAGTAATATTTAATTAAAGATCCCAAACTCTAATTAATTTATTACGGATTTTTTTTGTTTATTATCCATTACTTTAATCCTCTTGTATATAACAATTATTTACTAAAGTTATGATTACATAAATAAACAAGGGATTTTCTGATATTTAATGTCATAAAATTATGAACACTCATCAAGTATAAAATTGTATCTTTATTAATTTCATAAAAAAAGTACAAGTACATGCTTTTAGGGCATTATCCCTAACAATCTCCCACTTGTCCTAAAGTAGGTGAGACATGTCTCTTAAACCCATGCCCTCCATATGACTCTCAAACAACCCAGTCGGTAATGTCTTGGTGAACGGGTTTGCAAGATTATTTTCAGACGTTATCTTCATGATTGTCACATCACCTCTATGCACTATTTCCCTGATCAAGTGATACTTTCTCTCTATATGCTTTCTTGTGGCTCCTAGGTTCTTTTGAATTTGCCACTGCCCCACTATTGTCACAGTAAATGGTCAATGGTTTATCCATGTCTGGAACAACTTCCAGATCAATGAAGAACTTCATAAGCCATACTGCTTATTTAGCTGCTTCGCAATCTGCTATATATTTAGCCTCCATGGTTGAATCAGCAGTACTGGATTATTTTACACTTCTCCAGACTATGGCTCCGCCACCAAGAGTAAACACTGACCCAGATGTTGACTTTCGACTATCTTTATCTGATTAAAAATCAGAATCAGTATAACCAGCGAGGTTTAGGTCTCCACCCGAATACATAAGCATATAGTTTCTCATTCTCCAAAGATACTTGAGAATGTGCTTTACCGCAATCCAGTGAGCCAATCTAGGGTTGGATTGATAACGACTAACTATTTCCACTGCATAGCAAATGTCAGGCCTCGTGCACAACATAACGTACATGAGACTGTCAACTGCTGAGGCATAGGGAACTCGTCTCATATCTTCTTCCTCCTGAGGTGTCTTAGGACACTGCTCTTTAGAAAGAACAATTCCATGTCGAGTCGGTAATTGACCCTTCTTAGAATTTTGCATCGAAAATCGCGTAAGCACTTTATCAATATACGATGCCTGAGACAGTGCCAATGGTTTGTTCTTGCGATCCCGAATAATTTGGATCCCAATGACATAACTTGCCTCTCCCAAATTCTTCATTTGAAAGTTCTTGGCCAGCCACTTCTTTATGTTGGATAATGCTTCCACATCATTCCCAATGAGTAAAATGTCATCCACATAAAGTACTAGGAAAACCACTTTTTTGTTCTTGATGTACTTGTATACATAAGGTTCATCAACATTTTGCTTGAAACCATAAGATTTAATTGTCTCATCAAATCTTAAGTTCCAAGACCTTGAAGCTTGCTTAAGTTTATAAATGGACTTGAGCAATTTGCAGATTTTTTGCTCCTGGCTTTCTGCCACGAACCCCTCTGGTTTCACCATATAGATGCTCTCTTTAAGATAGACATTCAAAAAGGCTGTCTTGACATCCATTTGCCATATCTCATAATCGAGACATGCAGCAATGGACAAGAGAATGCAAATGAATTTGAGCATGGCTACTGGTGAGAAAGTCTCTTCATAGTCGACTTCATCTTTTTGGGTATAACCCTTTACCACTAGTCTTGCTTTGAAAGTCTCTACTTTCCCATCCACACCTCTTTTCTTTTCGAAGATCCATTTACATTCAATGGGCCTCACATCTTCAAGCGGATCTACAAGTTCCCAAACTGAATTAGAGTACATAGACTCCATTTCTTAGTTCATGGCTTCTTGCCATTTTTCTTTATCAGAATCTTCCATTGCATGTCTATATGTCAATGGATCATCTTAGCTTGTATCAGACACAACAACTTGTGCCTCTCCCTCCTCTCTGTAACGAGAAGGTAGTCTCACTATCCTCCCATTACGTCGAGGTTCCAAGGTGTTCAGATCTAAATTGGTGGTTACCTGACTTTGTCGTTCACTAACTGTTGGTGGTAAATGTCTGATCTGATCAGAAAGCATTTCCTCCAGTACAATTTTACTGCGAGGTTTGTAGTTTAATATATAATCATTTTCAAGAAAAGTGGCGTTTGTCGATACAATCACTTTCTTTTCTTGAGGACTATAAAACAAACCTCCTCTTGTGCCTTTAGGGTAGCCTACAAACAAATAAACTTCTGTTCACCGTTCTATCTTTCCGGTCTTTCCTTTCAGCACATATGCCGGACACCCGCATATGTGAAAATGGCGTAAACTAGGTTTATTACCATTCCACATCTCTAAGGGTGTACTTTGGATAGATTTGGAAGGTACTACATTCAAAATATAGACTGCGGTCTATAGTTCATAACCCTAAAATGAAGGCGGTAGTGAAAAGTAGCTCATCATAGACCTAACCATATCTAACAAGGTTCTGTTTCTCTTTTCTGCAACACCATTTTACTGTGGTGTTCCAGGTGCTGTGAGTTGGAATAAAATTTCATGCTCCAATAAATGATCTTTGAACTCTGTGTCAAGGTATTCACCACCTCGATCGGATCAAAGGGTCTTAAGTGTTTTACCTAATTGCTTTTCAGCTTCTGCTAAGAATTCTTTAAACTTTATAAAAGTCTTAGATTTTCTTTACATTAGGTAAACATAACCGTATCTTGAATAGTCGTCAATAAATGAGACGAAGTATTCATAATCGCCTCTTGCTTGTACATTTAATGGACCGCAAACGTCAATATGTACAAGCTGAAATGGTTCCTTGGCTCTTTTACCCTTAGCTGAAAAGGGTCTTTTAGTCATTTTGCCCTCTAGACAAGACTCACATACAGAAAGAATGCCAACGTTTAGCTCTCTTAAAGGACCATCATTTACTAACCTATTAATCCTATCCAGATTAATATGATCTAACCTAAGATGCCAAAGATACGTTTCATCATTAGAAGAAACCTTTTGCCTTTTAATAGATTTAGAAAATTCTACTCTAAATAATTCAGAATTATGCAGTGAGGGCTGATCGGGCCTTAAAACATAAAGCCTATTTTTTAAATTTTGCATGACAAATATGTAAACCATTTCTACCAATAATAATCTTATTATTATAAAAATAAATATTAAACAATTGTTCATGCAACTTAGAAACAGAAATCAAACTCCTTCTAAATCCAGGAATAAAATAAATATTATTTAAAATTAAAAAATTGTTCTCAAAATTCAATCGAGCTATTCTCATTGCTAAAGTTGAAACGACTACCCCATTGCCAACCCGCATGGTAAAGTACCCTTCAGTGAGCTCCTTAGAAGAGCTAAGCATCTGCAAGGAAGAACAAACATGATTAGTGGCTCCTGAATCAATTATCCAAAGAGAAAGTTTATCCTCCACTAAACAGGCTTCTAAAACCAATAAATTATATTTAACTTTGTTCTTTTCCTTCAGCTCGGAGAGATACTTTTTACAATTTCTCTTCCAATGCCCCTCGATTCCGCAATGAAAACATTTTCCTTTCTTTACTTTGGAGTCCTTCCTTTTACTCTTACTGTGGTTAAAGGATTTCTTGGCCTTTCCTCTATAACCTGAACCACCACCAATGTTCTTCCTCTTTTTATTTTGCTTAGAGGAAGATTGCTTAGCTTCAGCAACATTTGCCTTAGACCCTTTAGGCTTATCTGATATAGCCTCAAAAGTTTGCAGTTCATTAAATAGTTGTGTCATACTATATGAGAGCTACATCATACTATATGAGAGCTTATTCATAATATAATTTGTTTAGAATCGTGAAAAAGCTGTAGTAAGAGACTCCAGAATGATGCTGAATTGAGTCTTATCGTCTATGGTAGCTCCATGGATCTATGCCCGATGCATTAAATTGATCATGTTCAAAACATGCTCACGCACCGAAACTCCTTTCTTCATTTTAGCATCCATATAGCTACGAGTAGCTTCATGGCGACTTTGTTCCGACTGTTGGCCAAACATCACTTAGAGAGAGTCCTATATCTCATGTGCAGTCTCCAAGTGCTCGTGCTTTATTCTAAACACATCGCTCATGCTGGCAAGCATATAGCAGCGGGCCTTATTATTGGCCTGTATCCATTTCTCATATTGCTCCCGTACATTACGATGAGCATTGGCTACAGGTTCTGGAGGACACTCCTCCATAAGGATGAACTTTTGGTCCTAATAGATTAGCACAATATTCATATTGTTTTTTTATTTTACAAAGTTATCACCGGTCAATTTTTCATTTGCTAAGAGGGCTATGATTGAGTTTGTTCCAAACATGATGCTGAAATAAATAAATAAAGTAATTTTAAGCATACTTGAATAAATATCATAACGATTTTTAGAATAGTAAACATGATGCATGGCTGCATTTATTTAAACACATAAATATATATACTAATCCACGATAGTTCAATTTAACAATTAATATGCCGTCGTAGGATATGTCACATTAAATTAAAATTAAAATTGAGACGATCTCAAATTAATAGGAAAATTTCAAAATATCTTATATTTTTATTTATCTATTAACTACCGTTTATTTTGGTCAAGACATGATTAACCTCTTAATTATATCTTTGTGAATGTAACCTATTATTTTAAATTAAGATGACTTAACTCAAAAAATGCCACCGTAGGGTCGGTCAATTATGAAATACATCACTTAATCCTATCTCTAGGAAGTCAACCTTGCTATTGAATTAGGTGGACACCCTCCGTAGAGAGGACGAAATCAAAGCGTCGTGAGACGCCACCTATATCTCACGATGTTGTACTAATAATGGAGACCAGTGGGTTCATTATCATGTACCTTCTCCCACTCACTATTTTTAACTATGTGTTTTTATAATTTATAAAACATCTTTATATTTTATAATTTCAGTAAATTATTATATCTCATATAACAAATTACTAAGTACAGTTAATTAATCATAATAAAGTCCAATCTTATTAGATTTAGGTTTATTAGTCTAACTCTTCCTATTAAATAGGCTTAACAATTTAGGTGAATCTAAATTTTCAATTATTGGATTAATTATTTACTTTTATAAATAATAAAATTAATAATTTTATTAATAATTTTTTTAAGTAATCCTAAATCAAATTATTTAGTTTAGGTTACCTAGAATAATATGAAATTACAAATTTAACTATTAAATCTAATTTTACATTATTTGATTAATTATACAAGTTCTAAACATGTTAATCAATCTACTAATTTAATCTTATTAATTATAATATGCTATAATAAAATAAAACTATTTAAATATTAATTATGACATGTATGCATGTCATATTATAATAATATGAGTGGATACAAATGCATGATAATATTATAATTTATCACATAAATAAATATTTAATATAACTTTAGTCGAGTTTCTTAAGATTTTAAATTACAACCTATAAAATAAAAGTAAATTAGTTACATAAAAAGTACAGGCACGCAGGCCCAATTGCACATAATCTTCTTAAGTCTATAACGAACTCAATTCACTTTTTTTATAATTTATATATTTAAACTTAAAAACTTTTCTTAAACCCATTGTATATTTTATTAAATAATCTAACTCTTAAACATATTTATATATATTTTTTCTGCCCTTAAGATGGGCAACAGACGCTATAGGCAATGGTCTTAGGCCATTCCAGATGCGGTAACTTACACTTGCCGCACTTCTAAAATTCAAGAACTGAATTAACAAACTTCTAAAATTTAAGAACTGAATTAACAAAGCAATGCATTACAATTAATGCTTTCTGGGCATTTGAAGAAAATAACTTTATGATGGCAGTAAGCTTTTTATGTTTTCAAATTGATAGCTTTTTTTATTTTTGTTTCACGCCTTAAAGCCACCAAAATGAATGGCAACTTTGCCGAGGCCCACTCCACTCACAACTGTTTCGATTTTTCTTTTATTGATTTTGTCTTTTCTTCTTCTTACGGTAAAAGGAGCAAAATATAAGTGCTCATCGTCTTTGATCGTCTAGCATACACGAAAATAAAATAAAAATTACAAAAAAAAAAATTTTTTACTCCAACAGCTACAAATAATAAAAATAAAATATTACAAAAAACAATCCTATACCACTTTATAGGTTTACAAAATTTTGATCTAATAAAAAAAATATTATAATCAATCTTAGAAGATCATATAATTAACGATCAAAGGATTCATTCATAAAATAATCATTCATCATATGAATAATATAAAAATGTAAGTACTCACTAAAACATACATATCCAACAAAATATAAAATAAATCATAACATTAAAAATCATATATTTAAGAAACCATATCGCTCTGATACCAGTTGTTAGAGGGTTTTATTGTTATGACATTCATAATACAGCGGAATAGAAAACAAAAAATTCTATAATCTTTATTTTCATTAGATAAAAATAATTTTTATCTTAGGATCTTATGAATATGATGTTAAAGTAAATAAAATTTAATAAGAACATACATTGAATCCATGCAAAGTTTTTTTCTACCAAAGAATTTCAAACCAAGCCTCTTATGAAAGGAAGAGTGGGCTTCTTTCTTTGTTTTTCTTCTAAAAAAAAATACGTATCCTGCGTTTTTCACATATGTGTCTTGTGTTTTATTTAGACTAGTCTTCTTATTAAAAAAATAATTTAATTAATAACAGTTACTAATTAAATTATTATCTCTTAAAATGAGACCTAATTCATGTAAATCATATAGAGTTCTATTCTTTGTAGTTAACGTATAATACCTAATATTTGAGCATTATTAGTCTTTTAATAAAAGAAAAACACTAAATTAAAATTAAAATCTTTTGGATAATTTCAAAAAATTATTCTTAAGATTTTATTTATTTAATTTCTTAAATTAAATATTAATTGTATTTAGATAAGATCTTATTTATTTTAATTAATTCTTAATTAATTACTTTTATCCAAAACTATTTTCTGGACACAAACAATTTATGTAATAACAAAATCTTTTTATTTATTCACTATAATAACGAAAGATGTGGTATTGGGACCTATGGACCTACAATTTAAAGCTCTAATAAATTTTAAATATTAATTAAACTCTTTAATTAATTAATTTCAATGTTATTCCACTAAAAACCTGAAAATTTCACTCTTGAAATTGTAGATATAATTTACTCAGAAAACTTAGAGCAGTCCATTGATTTAATCACTACATGCAATTTAACCTTGCATAGATAGTTCATAATTAGAGCTAGGTTAATTACTGTTTTACCCCTCTAATTATTTTTTTATTCTTAAATACCATTAATTCACCAGTAAACAGTTAATTTGTAACATTATTACAAATTGAGCGCTCTAATCGTTCAGTTCTAGAATTAGCCCTTAAGAGAACCTTCTTTCTAACTTCCATTAGAATTGAATGGATTCCATATCTGTAAATCATATTCCCAACCGTTTATCTCACAATGCCATCAAAATACAAGTTTTTAGTCTGTTCTTTAAACAAACCGTAACAAGTATTTCAAATGACATAATGACACAAATAGAAGTTTATGATTACTCAGGATTAAGGTTAATCAGCATATGATCATCGGTTGACGTTATTTGATTTTTTAATTAACGACGGTATTTTACATAAGAATTAAAACTACGTCTGATCCAGTCCTATATAATCATATTATATATAGTGTCTCCACCATAATGTAACTATATTAGTGATCCAGATAAGATTACTACATTTTAAATATTTATGGACCGCACTAGTAATATTTAATTAAAGATCCCAAACTCTAATTAATTTATTACGAATTTTTTCTGTTTATTATCAATAACTTTAATCCTCTTGTATATAATAATTATATACTAAAGTTATGATTACATAAATAAACAAGAGATTTTTTGATATTTTATATCATAAAATTATGAACACTCATCAAGTATAAAATTATAACTTTATTAATTTTATAAAAACAGTACAAGTACATACTTTTAAAGCATTATCCCTAACAGAGGATACATTAATATAAACATAAACCTCAAAGATTTTTATGTTTTACTTTATCTTGATTTCATTAATATCCATCTTTAAGTCTATGCTTCATTTCATCGAGCTTACTGTATAAGATTAAGCATTTGAAAGTGTTTAAAGGTAATGGATTAAAATGTATTTGTTTTAAGGTTATAATATTTCTTACTAATGATGATCTGTTAAGATTTTTTTAGTCTTTTTTAAAGTAAAACTTATATTAATAGATCTTTTATAAGTTAAACTTTTTAAAAAAGGTTATTATTCGTTTTACTGTCCCTCGTAACATAAAAGAAATTATATAATTACTTTAATAGATTAGTGTTTTTTTAATCATGTTATAAAAGAATTAAAGTAAATCTTTAAAATTAAAATAAGGGCATTTTAAATAATTTAATATTTTTAAAAAAAGCCCACTAACCTTTACTCCAAAAAAAATTAAAATTTGAGTTTCTTTTAAAAAATACAAAATAACTTTTCTAATTCTAATTTTTTATTTATTTATAACCAAATCCCTATAAATTTATCCGTGAACTTATCTTTAAATTCGTATATCGATAAATTATTGGGATATGTATTAATGTACCATCTTAATTTTGAATGAATATTGTAATTTCATATTTATACAATAAATAAATATTTTATTAAATCGCTAATTACTATTAAGGTAAGTTGCTTGCAACATTTCAGACATTATATAAATCTAAAAGAGTTCAAATCAGGTCTAAGGAGTTAGAACTTTATCTGAAATAAGACAAAGACTTGAAAATATACTAACAATGATATAACTGTAAAGAGTTGCAAGCGTTACTAAGAAATGTCATTGTGTAAGTATATTATTGAAATATTTGTTCCTGATCTATTTTCACCGACGCAGAGTCTGTCGAGTGAAATCAATTAATATAGATTAGTGTATATCCATGTCTGGATTGACTAGATGGTTAATTTTAGCAGACTATAAGTTTAGTGAAAGTTCGTATAGATATACAAATATTCAGTGGAGACTGAACACTAAACAAGACTCAATGAAGACCTCTAATAGATATCCTATAAATCCGTCGATTAAGGGTCTTCTCAAGTTTAGTAGTATTTGTGGTTCTTTGACCTGAGCATTACGGTGGCCTTATGAGTGATTCATCATATTTAAGTTCCACACATGTTAGAAACCTTTTATGGTCTGACTGTTGAGTGTCACTAGGTATGATCCGATACTTATAGAGTCCGGTGTATGTAAACATGGGATCCGTAAGCTCATATGGGTGAGTTAAATATCCAAATGTTTTAAGGTTATATTTTAGGAAGTCTTATGGCTATAAGCTTAAACTTAGTAAAGAGTTTCCTGTGGTATAAGCAATATATGCAAAGGAGTTTGCGGATATTGCTTATCGGAATACGAATCGAAGAGATAAGTTTATGGTTGAGCAATAGGGGACTTGACTGTGTTAATCTATGTCTTCGCTCTTCCAGAATATATATGACAGAAGGATTGTACGAATATGGATTAACTTCAACTTGTATGGTTTAACTCATCATTTTGTATTATCTATAACGTGTGTGTGAGAGGGGAGCATTGATTATGGACTTACGATGATGTTCCATGAAACAAAATCGGTGTGAACTTAAAAAGTTTGACTATATGAAGTGTACTCAATGAGCACAAGAGTAGCACACCAGATCGAACAATAAGATCCAAATTTTTTTAAAAAAATATGAATTTATTTCAGGGTCTCTCAGAGAGTAGTTAAGATTTAAGTGTTAAACTTAAGATTGTGTCAAGTGAGATTTGACACTTTTATTAACCTAATGTATGCCTTAAGTTATGTCAATAATTTATATGGGTACTAAATTTGGCATTAGTGGATATAACTATCATTTAAATGAAACAATTGTTATTTTATTTAAATTAATTCATTCGATCATTTATTTATTTCAAGATCTCTCGAAAAGTAGTTAATATTTAAGTGTTAAACTTAAGATTGTGTTAAATAAGACTTGACATTTTAATCTACTTAACGTATGCCTTAAATTGTGTCAATAATTTATATGAATACTGAATTAGACATCAGTATATAAAACTATCAAAATGTAAAATAATTATTGTAGTATTAACTATTTGGCCATATATATATTTATATTATCAAATGAATTAGTTTATTTGATTAATCAACACATTGTCATGTGTTGATTTGTAATTGGATATATCAAATGCAATGAAAACATGTTTTATTGTAATTGGTTGGATTAAGTGGCAATAGAATAAGATTGAATCCGATTCAATTTTTATCAATTATGTGACATCATATTCAACATATCTTCCCACCAACTCGTATATCAAATGGCCACCAATTTTATAAAACATGACTAACCAAATTGGGTGCCTCGTCATTGTACAAATGTCTACTTAGTAACTTATAATTGGTTATATGAAAGACAAAAGTTGCTTATATATATTTGTTTAGCTGAGAGAAGCATAAGTGTGATTTAAATTATTTTCAATTCATTCAAAAAGTTAAGTGTTAACCTTAAAAGCATTGGAGAGATAAATAATTAAAACAAGAGTTACTTTATATATTTTGAAAAAGGGGAAATTATTATTTTAATTTGAGAAAGTTAACTACGTTCTTAATTAGAATTGTTCAAAGTACGCTTTGAGGGTGAGTCCTCTAATCTCATTAATGTAATGAGAGAATAATAATGTATATCTTAATTCTAATGTGTTGCATATATGATATACTATTATTAAATTATTTAAAATACACACATTCATTCGTAGCTTGACGTACACACAGACACAGTACCTGATATAAAACAATATATGCAAACACTTTTACGATATTATTTAACCTTGTGAAAAACTCATTTTCTGGGTTTATTACTTATGACTATAAGATTTTCAGAGATACAATCTCCGAGTGTTGAATATATAACTCATCTATGTAAGTTGACAGATCTCGTATTTGCATACACCGGACTCTATAAGTATCAGACCATACCCAGCGACATGCAGCGGTCAGATCATAAAAAGTCTCTGACATTCATGGAATCAAAGTATGGTGGAACACCTACAAACTCACTATAGCGCTCAGATCAAAGGATCACGAATACTACTCAACTCGAGAGGACCTGCCATTGGCAGCTTCATAGGATGTCTATTGGGGTCCTCATAATTTTGTTCAGTATCCACTCTTTACTGAATACCCATGCCTATATGAGCTTCCACTAAATTTATAGTCAGCTAAGAATAATCATTTGTATCATGCAGATATAGACATACACAAATTTATATAATGGGATTCATCGATAAACTCGCATCGGTGGAAATAAAATAAGAACATAGTGTTTGATAGTATACTTGTATAATGACATTTCCTGACACCTATTACAACTCTTTGTAACTATGTCATTAATAATATATTTTAAGGTGTTTGTCCAGTTACAGACAAGATTCAACTCTTTAGATTTCGCTGATTATTATAATCTGCTAACTCTTTAGCAGTTATAATTTTCAATGATGCTAACTTGTAGCGCTGATCTAAACTCTTTTAAATCAGATTTGAACTCCTTTAAATCATACAATATTGTAACATTACAAGCATAATACCATTTATTATAAAAGTAACGATTTTAATCGAAATGTTTATTGTATAAATATTAAACAACTTTTATATATACAACATTAGAATGACATGTAAACACCAGTTCTAACAAGTTAGCATTATAACTTTTAGCAGTTATAATTCTCAGCGATGCTAACTTTTAATACTGATCTAAACTTCTTTAAATCAAATTTGAACTCTTTTAAATCATACAATATTGTAACATTACAAGCATAATACAATTTATTATAAAATTAACGATTTTAATCAAAATATTTATTATTACCATTATTTATACAACATTAGAATGATACTTAAACACTAGTTCTAACAAGTTGTATCTAATTAATGTATATTTTATTGCCTTAATTTTAAATGTGATGTCAGCTAGCATTGTATATATGGAAAACACAATTCTTTTAGTTTTTTTTTTCACATATTTTTGTGGTATTTTAATAAGTGTGTTAAGTAAAATTTTATATTTAAAATATAATAAATGGATATTTAAATATTAAAAAAAAGTCCTACTATTTTTTCAAAATGAAAATAACTTCATCTTAATTTTAAATTATAATGGTAAATGCAATATTTATTCTTAAAAAAAAATTATGAGATAAGGACTTCGGGAGCGAACGTGTGAATCAACAACTGGAATAAGCGGTGTCCCATTATGGACTATAAAGAACATGGATCTGATCAGACCCACAATGCGACAACGGAAATCATGTGATGGATTAAATTAATTGGATCTAACGTGCGAACGGGCCCCTCGATTCCCATCCATGTGCTATTTCCGAACGAGTCATGAATTTTAGTCATATATATATATATATTATTTTCGGTATGTTGCAATATCGCATTGCTAACGACTTCGTTAGAAGACACACATCATGGTTTGTAATAATATATCAAGAAGATTTGTGATGAGATTAATTATTAATTGCAGATTTTGATTCTGTAAATTTCGCTATATTATTTTAAACCATTGATCTGTTGCTAAAATAGTATCCTCACTGGTCTAATATTATAATACTTTTTTTTATTTTTATAAAAATATTTTGATCATGTTGTTGTGTTCCCCAAGCAAAATTTAGTGGTTAATGATGAAAATAGTCATTAGTTTGCTTGAAAGAATACCATTTTAACGTCCGTAACAATTGGACAATATTAAGTTTCAAAATCGAACAAAATTTACTCTCAAAAAATTTAAAAAAAATCTGCATTATATATAACCTTTAATTGGGCGACTTTGAAGTTAAGAATTTGTAGTACATTATTTTTTCAAACAAATATTTTAAGTTTAATTTCTTCTTTAAAAAAAAATTAAAAAAAGAAAAGACATATTATATATTATTAAAAAAATAAAATATATGGTCGAGTAATTTAAAATATGTAAAAAAAAAAAGGGCTAGATACTATATCTGTATGTACGACTTGCCTTTATAATATTTCATGTATATGCGGAAGGGGCCATGGCGATGGCGCCATTCATCCTCTTTCCATTTAAACAAAATTGGGAATCCAATCACAAATCCGCCACGTCACTAGAAAAAGGAGAGATCTTCCCCAGAAAACAAGACCTCACCGCACTCGATCAAAGCCCCCAATCCAAATTTAAATTAGTTAAACAAACTGCAGCCATTGGATCTATCTAGTCGGTATCCATACCCATACCGCCATACATTCATTCCCATTTCTATTCCCTCAAAATAACAAACAAACAAACAAACAAAAATACTCCCTTCACTGTCTCCAACAAAAAAAAAAAAAAGAAAAAACTCCCTTTCACTCATTTTCTTCTTCCTCTTCTTTCTCTTTTAACAAACAAACATTACAATTACATTAAAATGCCAGGCCAAGCCACTGATACAGACTTTGATCTCAGAGTAAGCGAACTCCAAAACCTTATCTCAACACTCCACATTTTAGTTTTCAAATTTCACTTTCTCACTTTATCTTTCTACTTCTTTGCAGTCGCCAACTCAATCTTCTTCCTTCGTCTCGTAAGTTTGTTCTCTCTCTTTTCACTCGAAATGCGTGTTGTTTTGTGTAAATATTAAATACTTAGGGTTTTGGACTGATTTTTTTAAAAATAATTTTAGAGACTACACAAACACATTCGCCGATGTGGAGAACCTCGACCACTGTGCTAAGTACTTGAACCAAACTCTTGTTACTTACGGGTTCCCGGCTTCTCTTGATTTCTTTAGCAATGATCCGGTGCGTTTTTGCCTCTTTTCTGGACTTAGTTTCTCTCTTTGTAGTAATGTAAGGTTTAGCTTAGTTATTATTTGTTTGCTATTTATTTATTTTTGTTTTATTTTAGGTTTCGATTGCGAGGACTTGCAATTGTCTATACTCATTGTTACAGCAGAGGCAGCGTGATGTTGAATTTAGAGAGTCTGCTAATGAGCAGAGACACAGGTAGTTCAGCTATTTTCTTTTTGGATGTCAATTTTTATGGTTGTTTAGTAACATTATGATCTGTAGATTGTTCAAATTTGTTTAATTTAATTAATTTTTGAATTGAGGACTGCTTGTTCAATTTGTGCAAGTGTAGGAAGTCAATGATTTGTTTTTTTTAAAAGTAATTTTATGTTTGTTTTACTACAAAAATGGATTCAAGATCTGTGAGTTTGTTTACTTTGCCAAAGTAAGATTTACTTGAAGGTGCATGTATGTGTGTGTTTATTTCTACATGTGAACACAATGTTGATGAGTTGATGTCATAATTTTAATTAGTCGTTTATAAGCATTGTGTTAGAAAGAATGGAGTAAGACTTTTTTTGGTCTTCTTTTTTCCAAATTATAGACTATTATCAGACATATCAAGATCAGAGGCCAAAGTTGAGAGACTTGAGGCACAGTTACAAGCCAAAGATAGGGAAATAGCAACAATTACGCGAATGGTGAGTGACAAGGTAATTTCATAACAGTGAAAAGCTTTATTAGCTTGATAAATTTATTGATACTTAGAAATATTTTGTATAGGAAGCCAAAGCTACAGCTGCTTTTAAGGCCCAAATTGAAAAACTGCAGCAGGAACGAGATGAATTTCAAAGGATGGTCATTGGTAATCAGGTTAGCAAAATTTGACTCATCAGGCCTTTCTTTGTCTGCAGTTTATCTTTCCGACTTAAATATCATGTTCAGGTTTTGATAAGTCCTAATATGATCCGTTGATGCTGCAATAGCAAGTAAGGACTCAACAAATACATGAGATGAAGAAGAAAGAAAAGGAATACATAAAGTTGCAGGTCAGATCTAATCTTTAATGGGTTTAAACTTTTGAAGAGGTTCATTAAGCTCCCAAAGTAGGATCACTTTACATTAAAAGTTTTCACGGTTGGACAAGATACTAAATACTGAATGTGGGTTTTATTATTTTTTACTTGCAGGAGAGGTTAAACCAAGTGTTGATGGAGAAAAAGAAGGAATCTAGGTCGGGCATGGAAATTATGAATTTGTTGCAGGTATTGATTGTGCGGTACTAGTAATATGACTGGATATTTTATTTTGTTTTTTATTTTGACGAGTTTAATGATTTGTGTCATTATGTGAACAGAAAGAAGGGCGACAACGTGGGACATGGAATGGGAAGAAGACTGATAATGATTTTTATAAAAAAATTGTATGAGGGATCACCGAGTTATTTTAAATTTTTGTATTCAATGGTGGACTAATGATTGACAATCTTATACTGCCAGCTGGATGCTTATGAGGCAAAAAATCAAGAACTTATGCAAGAGAATGCTGATTTAAGGGCATTATTACGCTCAATGCAGGTATGAGTTATATATTGTAGTGCTGTTGTTATGATTAAGATTTTTGTGGGTCTCTTAGCTCATACTTTATGTTGTTGAGTACCATACAGTAATCAAGTTGCATTGAACAGATTGTGTAGTTTAATATTGGTTATGCTCACTATAGTTCTTTTAATAGAATGATGGAATCTAAATTTGCTTAGATGCTGCACTTTAGTTTACTTGGTAACTGTAATTAATATTATAGTTATGAGTATTATTTTTGGTGTAACCATGACTAAAGTTAGAAATTTAGTTAATGGAAGAAATGCTCAAAATTTTCTGGTGTAGAATATAGGTTCATCTGAACAGATTTATGAAATACATTCATTAGAGTTCTTGGTTTCAAGAGAACAGTTTCTTTCACCTACGACCGTTCATATGAATTCAGTTGGTCCATTTGGCCTTATGAATAAAGAGATTGATTTCCACTATGTCCTGTTTCTTTTTCTCTGTTGGTTTTGTGGTAGTGAGTATGTTGTGAACAAATGATTATTGCTTTTACTCCTTGCAACAGTTGCACGTTTAGCCACTAAGCATGCTGTCCCTACCTCTATTATTATTTTGTTGATTACAAGCTGTTGCATCTCTGTTCACCTTTCTCTGTGCCTGGTCTTTGGTTATGGGAATCTCTCTTTCTCTCTTTATAAGAATAAGTATGTTATGTAATAGAGTTGTGTAGGGTAGAGAACAACTTAAGATGATGTGAGAGAACAGGAAATGCTGAGACTTATAAGGAATGAATTTCTTTTGGAAGCATTTATTATCAGTATTACAATTTTCTGATGCTCAACATATTTCGGATCTTCTTTAAATGCTTCCAATATCCTTGATTGTAGTAATTGGTATAGAATGTTAACACCACAGTACTGGCAACACTGGAATGGTATGAGAATCTGAATGCGTAGTCTTTTTTGGAATAATGATATAACCCTGTAATGATATAACTATTTTCATGTCAAATTGGAGTTGTTTTTTATGCTTGCTGGTCTTGTCATTTAATGCCTATATGACTGTTTGGTGCATGATAATAGTTTGGTTTACAAATGGTACATATGGAATCTTACGTTGGCTGCACTCTTACTTTTAGCATATGAAAATGCGAATATGGTAGGCAATGCACATATGACATCCCCCTTTGATGACCTAACACAGGCCAAACTGGAGTTTTATGGGTTAACCTAGATACAGTCCTATCCTTCACTATGTTTTTTGTGAAGTGTGTCTTATGACTTGAAGCCATGCTTTTGCACTTAGTCAGCTGTAGACTATTGGCACTGCATCAGACAATAGCCACCATTATTGTATTATGAATTATGAACTCATTTTTCTAGTGTGGTTTCTTGCATCACTAGTTTTCCTTTGCATATGTAAGGCTCTTATCATTTTCCATTTCCTTTTTGCTTCTCTATTGTCATCAATAAGATTCATCATTCATCTTGAGGCAGTCTTTCTGAGGAATGGTAGCTCAGGCAAGCAGAGTATTTTTCAACAGTTAATTTTCTGCAGATATGGTATTTCAGATATCAAAAGAAGAATATTTTGTAAATTAATCTTTTTCTTAGTTATATTTCACCTATTTGAGTCCATGAATTTGCAATTTTTCACTTTTATATTATTTATTCTTGGGAAGACTCCGATGCTTTCCGAATGGAAGTCCATTGTATTTTCTTCCTTCTTCTTTACTTTTGACATTTATACTATTTCTTTTATGTGTAAGAAGATTTCAGTTTTGTTTGTATAGCAATGGATTAGATTTTAACAGGCATGCCTTGGTTACAGGTGGATATGCGTGATTTCTTGAATGCTCCAAATAGGTCATCCAAGCAATCTATAGCTGTCAACGAAAGGCCAGAAGCTGACCCCTCACAGTCTCCATTGGGTGGGAGGACGGTATGGCAGTTCTCTTTTGATGCAAGTTTGTTTATATATTGTTGATTTATTGTTCTAAGTTTAAATGGTTTTCATTTACAGGATGTCTTTGACTTGCCTTTCCGCATGGCTAGAGATCAAATAGAAGAAAGTCTTCGAACCAAGATGGCTTCAATTAAAGTATTTATCTACAATATTATTTGTCATTGTTCCTCTAATGGGTCTTGTCGATGATGTGTTTTGTTCTTGATGACATTTAAATTTGAAGGAGCGGATGGTTCAGTTACAAGATGCACAGAAAGGAGCAGATGTTACCTCTGAAGCAACTGAGAGGGAGCTTGAACTTGAAGCTCAACTTGTTGAGGCGAGGAGCATAATTCAAGAGCAGGTACTCTACTTCTCTGTTGGAGACTAGAGTGATTCAAAGTAATATTTTGTTATGTGTGGTTGTGTCGTAGCTTTTTAAGTTGGGTTTGACTTTCTTGTTGGTTGGATATACTGTATTGGTAATATTGACGCCAGTATAGCTAGTCCATGAACCGCCAATAATTGCATTGGAAAAGTAGGATATGCATCCAAGTTTACAAGGGGTGGGGGAAGAGGGGCTCCTCATGATATTAGGGTTATGCAGAAAGCAATGACAAGACGCAGTTTAATATAATTATATCAGTTTTCTTTGCACGCCCTCTATTTGCTTGCATGTCATTAACTGCTTAGAATCTTTATCCAGATTTTTACTATAACACAAGCTTCTTTTCCGACTCTTTGAATTTGTTAAGGCTTGGAAGTTTGTCATTTTGGTTGTCAATTATCTTGTTGCACTGCTATTCACTTTAACTGAAATTATTCAATTATTCTCTAAACTGTTTGCAAGTATGCTTTTGTTTAGCGGAGCTAATGCAGTTTAGAAAACCTCTCTCAATTTAAAAATGTCCTTCTGGGTTATTTTAATGCCAGACAATTTGTTTAACCAGGTGAACTGTAAGTATATAGGGACATTGTATGTGATTTTTCCTTTATGTTTCCATTGTTTATTGGTTTAAAGATAACTAAAATAACATTTTGGGTGTTATTGCAGGCATCAATAATGTCGAAACATCTAGCTAAGTCGGAGAGGGCAAGGTATTCTACATGCTTACTCTTGTCTTTTGCTGCGGGACAGATTTAAATACTTATACATCATTTTGACAGGGAATCGATCATTTCATCATCAGCTGAGGTGTGAAATATACACATTCCTGAGATCTTTATCCACCATAATTACTGCTGCTTGCCACTTGGAGTTTCATTGTGAATCTGAAATTAGGATATTTGAATACTGTAACTAAGAGTTGAGCTTTAGTTTATATCCTTTTGATTTAATTATCTCTTTTTTGTCATATCTCTCTCTCTTTCACACATAACACATGCAGTGTTTTTATACAAGCCGAATATATATATATATATTTAAAAACTAAGCAGCCAACATTTTTATGAGGTTGTGACCCTGGAAGTATTTTATGTTTTTCTTTTTTTCGTTCCCAAAGTAGAAAGAGTAACAGCAAGTTTGAAAGAAAAAAGATAGAAGTCATTAAATGTTTATGCGACAACTGACACATGCACTTTCACATTTTTTATGGTGTTGGTTTTAATGCCTTCTAAATGTTCAGGGGGTAAGAAGTTAAGAACATTGATGGTACTGTAAAGTTTCTACCCGAAGATTTGTCAATATTTCTGCCACATCCAAGATGCAGGTCAGTGAGCAGTCATGTATTCCTGAGTTCACTTGTTCCTAACCGGTGTACGTAGTGCTCTAATCTCCTTTACTTATGTCGGAAAACATGATACAGGTTGCCTTCTAGCTGCAATGTTAATGTAATTTAGTATCAGAAAGCTAAAAGTGTATGCTACAATTGTGCATGCTTAGATTTCTCTAGTCTGGCGTGTTATATTAATGAATTCACCTTATGTTTATGCATATGAGAAACTACTTGAATCAGCAGTAAGTTCACCTGTATTAGGATATGAAATGGTAATGTTGTTCTTGTTAGAATGAAAAGGTTGAAAAGAAAAGGCGAAGATGGTAAAGATCTAGCGATGGATAAATTTATCATGGGGTTAATTGTCTTTTGTTGCAAATGCAATGCCCACCCCACGATTGTACCTTTTGAAGATTGAAGGGATAGAAGAGGATAGAATGAGCTAAAGCTACTTGTGAATAGTTTCTTTACAACATTTTGTCAAGTCTTTACTTAATTTACCCATGAGAACTCGAGGCTTATTTTGGTGTGAGCAGGTTTTTACTTCGGAACCCTTTTGTATCATTTTAAAAAATTGTATCAAGGAATAAAGATATTTAAATTCTTAAAATTTAACTTAAAATGACAGTTTCACTCATTTTTAAAAGTACTCAAAATTTTTTTTTTCGGCAACAATGACGCTAAGATTGATTTATCATATATTGAAAATTTTGTGAATTACATGATAATAGTATTATTTTATTTAAAGAAGCATAAGAGCAAAAACTAATGAGAAAAATAAAAAAGTTTAACAAAAAATAATGGTTTTGGGTAATTTTAAATATAGAGGATGAAATTGTTTCTTAGATCAAATTATAAAGATTTAAATGTCTTTTCCTTTCTATCAATTGAATAAACATATAAAATCAATGATCTACATAATTATTTAGTAGTATCATGTTACTTTTTTTATTCTTTCAAATCATTGTTATGATTGGTTTCAAAATGAATGTACAAGTGGCAAAGCTTGATTAGATAAATATACACACAACGTGACAGAAATAACCTCATGTAAAACTTTCTTTACATAAAGTTTTCAATACCCTCTTAATAATGTATACATAATTGAACCTCTCTAATTAATTTAGTAATTAGTAGCTCTATTATAAATTAAAGTTTGTGACAAAACAAATAATAATACATCATTGAATCCATTGTCAAGTTAATTTGTACTATTATAACAAACATGAAAGGTCAGAAAGGATGAACCAACATAAAATCAAATCAAATAAAATCCTAAAACTTAGACCGAATACATGTAACTATAGTCCTTGTCCTTGTCAAAAACATTATATTAGTATTAATTCTGGCCCTTCTCACTCCATCCTCTCAGGCTGGCACGTTCCATCAAATTCTAGTTTCCTATTTGTTTTTTTCAGACTTTTTTTTTGGGTGCAAGCATGTGGCAAAGGACATTTGGGCTGACCCAATAATGGGATAGTTCTGGAGATGGGCGAGAATAATTGTTGTGTTTAATGTTTATATAGTTATAGTACTTCTGAATTCAATACTTAAATGCTGAACTTCTGCATGGGTTTTTAATATTTGTTTAAAAAAGTATATGATTTGGTTAATCACCCCCCTTCATCATCTCCATGTTCTCTCATAATAATATAATCATTCTCGTTATTGTTAGTGAAATCACATGAAGGAAGGCTGAAGAGAACTCAAAAGTCAAATGCTGAAATACGTATAGTCTTCATTTAATTTCATGTGCATTCATTCCATGGACCAATCTTAGGGTTTTTCCAAAATCCAAATTGTCAATCTTGTTTCTTCTCCCCATAGCTGTAGGCTGTAGCCAGAAATTTGATGGCATGTAGCAACTAAATTAGGGACATTTATGTCTTCTAGCAAGAAGTGTAGGGGCACATTTAACTATTGGCTTTGTTAGATAACCAATCATTGGGCGGCAAATGGCTAATTACATTTGATTTAAAGATCACTACATCAAGTTGAAAATAACTTGAAAGGTGACTAGCAAGAAAAGATAGAGCCATAGCTTAAGGGTTTAGTAATTAGCAGCACATGCAATAGCAGCCGCCCAACACATCTAAAAAAACCAGGTTATTTTAACGTAACCTTAAGAACAAAGATAAAAAAAAAATCCATCTTTTTTCCTCGGGTTTGCTTGCCTATACCAAAAGAATTCAAGTCACTCAAAAGAGAAGTAACACGGTTGAAAAAAATTTTAAAAAAAAAAATACAAAACAAAACAATATATCAAACCCTAATTGGCTCTTCAGTTACGTTGTCAAAACAAAGAGAATATGTATCCTAAATCTCCATCATTCGCCTCTAAATCCGGATTATACAAAAACAATCATCTATAAATATACAACTTAAACAATCAACTTCAACAAAATCATCATTTCATCTTATTCAGTTATTCCCAACAAAATTAGCGACAAAAAATTATCCAAACGACTCCGTTTCTTCAGTGAAAAATGGATTACAATCATCGCAGAAAGGTCTCATTACTCCAAGGAGAAGAGCTTTTCTTCAACAAACTACTTTCAAGAAATTCTTCAGTGGGATGCTCTTCTCGTATATTATATTACAGAAGCGCTGAAGGGGTTCCATTTAATTGGGAAATGCAGCCGGGGAAGCCCAAAGATCCCCCGAAGGAAGACATTATTCCGCCGCTGAGTCCACCGCCAGCTGTGCTCAGCTTAGGGTTACCTAAGCCATGTATTAATATCGACGAGCCTAAGCCTTCAATGAGATCGAAGCTGATGTTCTGGAAGCAACACAAGAAGAATCACGGAGTTATAAAGCTTCAAAAAGAGTGCAAGGAAAGTGTTCATGGAAATGATTTTGGCTCAGAAGATTTTGTGAACTTTGAGTTTTACAGCTCTGATATTGGTGAAGAATTTACGGGGTCGCCGCGTAATTCAAGCCCGTCATCATCATCATCATCATCTTTCTCTTTCTCTAATGATCAGTCGTCGCAGTCGTCGAGAATGCAAAGTTCGGCGAGGGGAAAGATAGATGGGGTTTATGGTTGCGGCCCTTGGAATTTTACTTCAATGCTTGTTCGTGTTGGGAGAAGGATTTGATATATGTGAAGTTTGTTGTGGCTTTTGATTTTTTTTTTAATAACTTTTTGATTTTTTCTGTCGTGTTTAGTAATAATATTCTAATTAAATATAGATGTATTCAATCTTTTAGCATGCTGATGTTATGATATTATTGATGCTTAAGTGACAGTATCCAGGAGTGTAGAATTGTGTAGTTCAGCAAAGCTTATTTATATACTTTGATCATTGAAGGATCCACATGAAATTTTTACCCAACGTTGAAATTAGTAAAACTTAATTAGGCAAGAATAACAGCTGCTAGCTATCGACATATCATCGAAAGCGAAAACTTATAACAAAACAATTTTTTTTTTTAAAAAAAAAATTAATACCAGAGATTTGTGGGAAATGGAGAGAGCAAAACTCTCACAAAATTTATTGGAGAGTGGTCATAACGCAATTAAAAATAGAACCCTAGTATAAAAAGGGTGCACTCAAAACCTCAACTAATTGGTCATGTTATTAAGTACTTTAACTAGACACCTAAAAATAAAACACTCCCACACACCCGCTTTAAAATTTCAAGATACCAATTATTTTGTTTTTTACAGTCTTGTTGTGTTAGAGAAGTCTAGTCCTCGCGGTAGAACCCCAAGGTTCTGTAATTGGTGCCACTTTTCTGTTTTGGGCTTTCTTTTATCATTTATGTTTTTTAGAGGCCGCTTTATTAATCTGGCTCTTTTAGAAATTTTTTTTTGGAGCTTTTGACAGTTATTAGATAGTTTTTTTATTTTAATATAGGATAATGTTTTTTAACAATATCTCTCAAGAACCGTTGGATTTGATCTACAGTTCGCCTTTAAAGGCAACAATTAAATTCTTCATAATTTGTTTTTTCGTTTGCTTGTTTTTTAGAGAGAAAGTGCTACATCATTTTTGTTTTTTTTCTGAAGTTTTGTCTCGTTACAACTTCTAACATAAGTAATGTTTTTTTTCCAAAATCTTCTTTGTTCTTACTTCTTTTTTAAGGGAGTCTTTTTAGGTTTTTTTTGGGGTTTTATGGATTGAGTAATACTTATTCACAATTGATAAGAATAAGTATTTATATATATATATATATGTAATATTTATATTTTATTCGTATGTGGATGATACTTGATTTATATATTATTATTAGTATTGAGCTTATTTGCAAGACTTTAAATTTAGTTTAGGGATCAAATTGTAATACTTTAAAAGTTTTGGGGATTAATTTATAAATACTAAAAGTTAGCCTCTTAGTAAAACAATACACATTTTAAACCATAATTCACTCATTTTTAGTCGAGTTACCCCTTTTAGAGAGAGGAAAGAGAGAAATAAAGGGGAGAGAAAGAGAAGAAGAAAAAGAAAAAGAAATTAAAATTTTAGGCTTTAATCATAACTCTTTTTCAATTTATTGGTGTTAATTAAGTTAATTTCTTTAAGTTTTGATTTCTAAAAATATATAAAATTGAGGACTTAATGTGGATTTTATAAGATATATTGAGAATTGATGATGATTATATAGATAACTTGATAAATCATGATGAATTGCAGAATTTCTTCTTGATAGTCTCTTGATCCGAGAATTTTATAAATTTTTGTATTTCGATTATGATTTTGAATTTTGCGAATATGAAACTAGATATGTCTAGAATCATTTGAGACATTTAATCGATTGAAAATTTTAGAAATTAAATTTTTAATGAATTTACAAAAATTATCCTAAAATTTTGAAAATTTCTCGTGTTAACTGTATGATACAGTGAAAAATAATTTTTGATCTGCTGACTGATCTTCAAAAATTATAAATTTCTAAAATGTGATAAATTTATATGTCTAATATGTTATACTCAAAATTTAAAATTTAGATCGATGTGGTTAAATTGTTATGATTTTTTAAATGTATCAGCTCATTGCAGTATTTGATTAATAGATGTTTAAAGCTATGGAATAAAATAGTTTTAAAATACTTTTTGGCAAGGATTTTGAAGTAAAGCATTTATCATGGATTGATATATGTGTCAAGAGTAATTCTATGATAGTTTTATAATTTTTGAGTTAGTATATGATTTTATAAACTTAGGAGATTAAATATTGTTTAGTAAATATCTTAATCCTGTCAGGATAATACTTTGAATTTGATAGTGTTTATGAAATGGATTGTGTAAGAATTATAATATTAATATATAAGAAATATTTATGAGTCAAGAATGATATATTCTGATTTTGGAGTAATTGGACATCATTTGATGTATAAGAAAATTTTATTAAGTGTAAGTGGTCAGAATGACAAGTTTTGAGAAACTAAGTCATTAGACCAATTCAATGCGATAAGTGCAATATGTGTAATTTTGTAAGCTATTTAAAGTATTTTATGTGAATGGTGAGGCTTATGAAAGGATTAATCTCCATTGATAGGTTAAGGAGAATTAAGTCTTGTACTCGAAAGTGTTAAGAGGTAAGTATACTAGACTTTTACTGATATCACAATAAACATAGTAATTGTTTATGTATGATTTTGCAAATGTGCTTGGAAATACATTTATATTTATGTTATGTCAAAGTATATTTGATATGAAATGTGAAAGACATATGTTTATGAATGTGAGCATTGACATTGAGCATGGACATACATGTTTTTATGAAAGTGAACTTTCAAAATGAAATGTGTTTAATAAAAAAAGCTTTTGAAGTGAAAAATATCCATGAGATACGTTTTGTGTTTTAAGGATTTTTGAACTCACTATTTACTTAGTAGGCACCTTATGTGAATTGTGGAGCCTTTATGTGTGGCCTTTCCTTCTAAATTGGTATGTGTTATGTGTTCCATATATAGGGAGGATCCTATTGGTACCTAAAAGAAGAGTGAGTCATCACATTCATGTAGTGGCGTATTGGTGCATGTGAGAGGATTCATCGAAGATCAGGGTGAGGGTTTGGCTCATACCTTCAGGCATGAGCGTTATATATGTGTAATTTAAACCTCACTTGTGCTATTCCTTTCATACGGTATGTCATCGACAGGTGACATTTGACTCATTATATGATATGTGATATGGAAGTTGTACTAAGTAGTAGTTGGGTAATGATATTCCTATTATATATTTTGAAAGAATGTGTAAGTGCTTGCTTGACATGTGATTTAATAAGATTATAATTTTAATTTATCACGGCATATCATACATATGCATTGTGTATATATATGTATTTGTATTTTGATATATGAAAAACTAGTATGCTTATTGAGTTTTATACTCATTATAGTTTATGGTGATTTTAGGTAAATAAGGTACATGTGTGCTTAGCAGATTTGGCAAGGCTTCTGCTATCCCTTGGGTTCCCTAAATTGCTAAATGTTTCATTTGTGGACACATAGTTTAAGATATTTAATTTATCCATATTGAATAAATACTTATGTATTATTTTATTAGGTGTGGTTGAATTTGGTTTATGTTTCACAAAGTATGGTCATAGGTGGAACTTTATGTTGAACTTACTAGTAACTTGCTAAGGATTCTTATGTTGAATTTAAGTTTAAAATTTTATGCAATATTAATTATGAGTGCACATTATTGAATGAGTATAAGTTATGTCGTGTGTCAGATCTTTTGGGTTTGGGGCGTGACAGTTTTTAGTTGTATCAGAGCTAAGATATAATTCTGTAGACTTTTAAGTGTCAAGTCAAGGGATTCGAGCAGATGCCAAATCCTTAGGACTATATTTGTAACTTTGTTGTATAAATATTTGACATATTGCTTAAACTTTTGTATGATTTTGAGAAGATGACACAATATTCAAGAGCTGCTAAAATTGTTGATATTGTAGATAATTGTACTTTTGTGGATCTTAATGTTACCATCTAGGATTTGTTTTAGTTGTGACTAATATACTTAGTAAGAATGATGCTGAATATCTTATAATGATAATTTGCATGTCATAGAGCAAATTGAGATAATTTTCTCAATGTCAAAATATGAAGAAGTAGAGTATTGAAGACATCAACAACAATGGCAGTAATAAAATAACAGTAGAGGCTATAGACTGAGATTTAAATCTATTTTGCGCTTCTTCTTACTGTCATGAGTAGACCAATCTAACTTATACAATGTTGGATTAGAAAAAGGGATAAAAGACTGTAATTGATCAATCAATTGATCAATAGTTGGAGCAAAAATAAGAATCCGTCGTACTAAAAGTAGGATGAATTGTCTTTCCACTGCATAATCAAGAAAAGATAACAACCCGTTATAAAAACCATTAACATTTAGTAAACCAATGAAATTTTAGTGAATTTGTAATTGTGCCCATGAGGCAATTTGAAAAATTTTCTCCAAAGTCCCGAGACCTCCTAGTAAAGCTATAAAGGCATCTGCATACCTAAGCATTTGAGCCATTCGCTCGTGCATAGATGAGACTTATAACTCATCCCCAATTGTTTTTCCTATAATATTTTCAATAGCTAGAGGTTTTTGAATGATGCCCAAAACTCGATTGCCTTTATTGTATGTAATTTTTACTACAGACCCCATTAACCCATGGCTACCTTATCTATATACTAAATGTATCTTTCGCTCCGCTAACACCTTACCAAGATTTTCTGCAGCTTTTACAAACTCTTCAGTATTTTCAGGGTTAAATCCACAAAAATCACAAATTTTTGTGAATTTACGGTTTGAGATCTCCTCCATTGTTATGCTCACCCTAATCTTTGAATGTTTTCGAGTTTGTATAAAGATGTAAAAAATAATATATTTATAGAAAAAAAAGGGAGTCGCTGCAATGTAAAGTTTATATGAGTCATTATAATTTTTTTATTTATTATTGGAGAAAGAGACTGAGTTTTAAATGCAAAATTTGCAAACACAAGTAATAACGGCTATGAGTGCTGGTTGCCGTGAGAAAAGCTGTAGAGCATATGTGTAAGTATGTTCAAATATATTTTTCTCGATTCTTATGAGGCAAAAAAAAAAAAAAATGAGTTTTACTTTATCATTTATAAGGGACAATAGGCTGCAAAATTTTGAAAAAATATTTGTTGATATGTAAGTGTGATAAAATTATTTCAGAAGCGTGATGAGTTAAGTAAAATGATTAAGAAAAGTCAAATAAAGGCATCTTTTATAGACTTAGGGACCTTGCCATCTTGACACTAATGGTCGACAATGCATTTATGACTTGAAGACTTTTTTTGGCTAACATTTGGACTTTTAGACTTGAGGTCAAATTAACTTTATTAATTACAAGAATTTTTGTAGTCTTATCATGAATTTTTTGGCCGATAGAGTAAAAACAGACATGACATAAAAGATAAAGTACACTTGCCATAAAGATAAAGTAAAAGCACTCCTGTCATGATTAACTGCTAAATGATGAGTAACTTGAATTATCATTATCGTATCCTTGGGTAAAGTCATTGAATTGGGCCTAGAAACTTCTTGTGTCTGGTGATGTGGGTTCATTGAGCTGGTTCTCATGAATGCAGTTGGTTCTCTTTGGACTTTGCTGTCAGTTGAATAAGATTAGGAATCTTGGAATAATGATAAAGTCAAGTTGGGTTGGTAAGATGTGTTATGAATCTGCATGTGGTCACCTGGCACACTGGGTTGTAGAAAGTCGTTCAGGTTTAGAGGAAATTCATTTGGATTTGGAGAGTAGTAGTGGTATCTAGAATAGTCAGTCTCTCTTTGATGTGATAGAGCAAAGAGAGACTGACTACTGGTCGATAATGCATTTATGACTTGAAGACTTTTTTTGGCTAACATTTGGACTTTTAGACTTGAGGCCAAATTAATTTTATTAATTACAAGGATTTTTGTGGTCTTATCATGGATTTTTTGGCCGATAGAGTAAAAACAGACATGACATAAAGATAAAGCACACTTATCATAAAAGATAAAGTAAAAGCACTCCTGTCATGATTAACTGCTAAATGATGAGTAACTTGAATTATCATTATCGTATCCTTGGGCAAAGTCATTGAATTAGGCCCAGAAACTTCTTGTGTCTGGTGATATAAGGTCCATTGAACTGGTTCTCATGAATGCAGTTGGTTCTCTTTGGACTTTGTTGTCAGTTGGATAAGGTTGGGAATCTTGGAATAATGATAAAGTCAAGTTGGGTTGGTGAGATGTGTTATGAATCTGCATGTGGTCACTTGGCACACTGGGTTGTAAAAAGTCATCCAGGTTTAAAGGAAATTCATTTAGATTTGGAGAGTAATAGTGGTGTCTAGAGTAGTCAGTCTCTCTTTGATGTGATAGAGCAGCGCGGATCTAATTTATGTGAAAAATGGAGTTTACATTATTCATTCTTTTAAAAATGTCTGGTGGCACATTCTCCCAAGGTGCTTGGTCATAGGGAGAGATCAATATCGAAGGTGGAATAATTTGGTTTTCTTTTGCCAAGACCTTTTCAAGTACTCTGAGCTCTATTTTGTATTTTTCTTGGAATAACTATAGAGAGTATAGAAATGTGAAATAGTCTTTAACAGTAGGGTAGTAATAAATCTCATGGTTTGAGACTATCATCCATTTTCTTTGGAGTAATAGGACTGTGTGCAAATGTCTGAGATTGACTGAACTATTTACGTGCCTAGATAGCATGTGTTGTAGCTTACTATTTCACCAAGATTTTGGATAAAACCATTGGAGGAAAATGCATATAGGATTTTCTTCATCATGTTGCTGTATCTAGTCTAGAGTTTTTTTGTAATAGAAGCTCCATTGTAATGATGTATAGATCCAATAGATACCAGAGTAAGTAAAGGATGGGTTTTGACCATTTTTAGAGAGGAGTGATTCGATGGAGATAGAAAAATGGGTAATCCAAATTAAAAAGAGGACTATCAATTATAGAGTAGCCATGTTCTTGAACTGCCTCTATTGCATAATGCTAGATTAATTCTTTAGCTGCTGAAAGAAGTGTTCTAGTTCGGTAAGCTTTGGGAGTTCAGAAGGAGTGATTGTGAAGTTACTCATAATGAATATTGTAAGAGGACTGGTTTTCTTTGTTGCTAGAAAATTGGTTGTGAGGTTTAGGCTATTTATAAGGTTTCGTGAAAGAAAATCAGCAATCGTTTTGTCTTTTCTTTTTACGTGGATGGCGTTAAAGGAATAGTTGAAAAATCATCTTTGCCATCGCAGTAATTGTGTTAGTGGAATCTTTTTCTATTTAAAACTGAGCATATTAAGAAAAGCGGACATGTCAATCTCAATGAGAAAATAATGTCCAATAAGATGGACTATGTTTTAAAGAGTTAAAGTAAGAGATATAATGCTGAGATTTATGGTTTAAGAATTAATTGAACTAAAGGTCTTTCTATTGAGGTTGATTTTTAATCATTTAAGATAATGCCTTCAACATTCTAATTTGAAACTTTAGATTTAAATGACAACTTAGTTGTGTAGAATGCTAAATTATTTTTATTTTGAGAATGATGTCAAGGTAATGAAGAATATTATGACACATGAGTACATATTGAATGGATTAAAATTTTCAGAGGAGTTAAGAATTATATTTAAGAGATTAGTACGAGTATTCTACATCTATATCATTCTTTAATGAATAAAAGGTAAAGTGTATAAATGCCCATTAAATATTGAACGAATGGGTGAAGAGAATAAAAATATGTGTATATAAATATTATAATTAAACTTTACATTTATTGGTCCATTTGAGATACTTGAAGGCACAGATGATGTGGTTGATCAACTTTTTCTTTCGCAATATTATTATAAGTTCATAATGTGTGCCATGTGTTTATTTTATAGATATATGTTTTGTACTTCTCTCATATGCTAAGTTATGAATCACTTAAACTTAGAGATAATCTAACATATGAATGAGTATTTATTAGGATTTTGGACCAAAATAAGCAAATTCTATATACCAAGAAGATTGCTTTTTAAAGATTTTATGAAGAAACCATACAGTTGAAAAGGCAACTTGGGAATGAAAAGAGGAAATGAGATCTAAGTATCCTCATCTATTTGCTTAAGTCATAAATTTTCAGGACGAAATTTTTATAAGGAGGGGATAATTGTAGTAACCACTTATCCACAACCGATACGAATAAGTATTTATATATATATAATATTTATATTTTATTCGTATGTGGGTGATACTTGATTTATGTATTATTATTAGTATAAATTAAAGACCTACTATTAGTATTGGGTTTATTTGCAAGACTTTAGATTTATTTTAAGGACCAAATTGTAATACTTTGAAACTTTTGGGGGTTAATTCATAAATACTAAAAGTTAGTATCTTAGTATAAAAATACATATTTTAAACCATAATTCACTCATTTTTAATCGAGTTACCCCTTTTAGAGAGAGAAATAGAAAGGAGAGAAAGAGAAGAAGAAGAAGAAGGAAAAGAAAAAGAAATTAAAATTTTATGCTTTAGGAGGTACATCATAACTCTCTCTCAATTTATTAGTGTTAATTAAGTTAATTTCTTTAAGTTTTGATTTTTGAAAATAAAAAAAATTGAGGACTTGATGTGGATTTTGTAAAATATATTGAGAATTGATGATGATTATGTAGATACCTTAATAAATCATGATGAATTGCAGAATTTCTTCTTGATAGTCTCTTGATCCGAGAATTTTATAAATTTTTATATTTCGATTATGATTTTGACTTTTGAGAATATGAAACTAGATATGTTTAGAATCATTTGAGACATTTAATCCATTGAAAATTTCAGAAATTAAATTTTTAGTGAATTTACAAAAATTACCCTAAAATTCTAAAAATTTCTCGTGTTAACTGTATGATACAGTGAAAAATAATTTTTGATCTGCTGATTGATTTTAAAAAATTAAAAAATTCTAAAATGTGATAAATTTATATGTCTAATATGTTATACTCAAAATTTAAAATTTAGATCCATGTAGTTAAATTGTTATGATTTTTTAAATGTATCAGCTCATTGCAGTATTTGATTAATAGATGTTTAAAGCTATGGAATAAAATAGTTTTAAAATACTTTTTGGCAAGGATTTTGAAGTAAAGCATTTATCATGGATTGATATATGTGTCAAGAGTAATTCTGTGATAGTTTTATAATTTTTGAGTTAGTATATGATTTTATAAACTTAGGAGATTGAATATTGTTTAGTAAATATCTTAATCCTGTCAGGATAGTACTTTGAATTTGATGGTGTTTATGAAATGGATTGTGTAAGAATTATAATATAATATTAATATATAAGAAATATTTATGAGTCAAGAATGATATATTCTGATTTTGAAGTAATTGGACATCATTTGATGTATAAGAAAATTTTATTAAGTGTAAGTGGTCAAAATGACAAGTTTTGAGAAACTAAGTCATTAGACCAATTCAATGCGATAAGTGCAATATGTGTAATTTTGTAAGCTATTTAAAGTATTTTATGTGAATGGTGAGGCTTATGAAAGGATTAATCTCCATTGATAGGTTAAGGAGAATTAAGTCTTGTACTCGAAAGTGTTAAGAGGTAAGTATACTAGACTTTTACTGATATCACAATAAACATAGTAATTGTTTATGTATGATTTTGCAAATGTACTTGGAAATACATTTATATTTATGTCATGTCAAAGTATATTTGATATGAAATGTGAAAGACATATGTTTATGAATGTGAGCATTGACATTGAGTATGGACATACATGTTTTTATGAAAGTGAACTTTCAAAATGAAATGTATTTAATAAAAAAAGCTTTTGAAGTGAAAAATATCCATGAGATACGTTTTGTGTTTTAAGAATTTTTGAACTCACTATTTACTTAGTAGGCACCTTATGTGAATTGTGGAGCCGTTATGTGTGGCCTTTCCTTCTAAATTGGTATGTGTTATGTGTTCCATATATAGGGAGGATCCTATTGGTACCTAAAAGAAGAGTGAGTCATCACATTCATGTAGTGGCGTATTGGTGCATGTGAGAGGATTCATCGAAGATCAGGGTGAGGGTTTGGCTCATACCTTCAGGCATGAGCGTTATATATGTGTAATTTAAACCTCACTTGTGCTATTCCTTTCATATGGTATGTCATCGACAGGTGACATTTGACTCATTATATGATATGTGATATGGAAGTTGTACTAAGTAGTAGTTGGGTAATGATATTCCTATTATATATTTTGAAAGAATTTGTAAGCGCTTACTTGACATGTGATTTAATAAGATTATAATTTTAATTTATCACGGCATATCATACATATGCATTATGTATATATATGTATTTGTATTTTGATATATGAAAAACTAGTATGCTTACTGAGTTTTATACTCATTATAGTTTATGGTGATTTTAGGTAAATAAGGTACATGTGTGCTTAGCAGATTTGGCAAGGCTTCTGCTATCCCTTGGGTTCCCTAAGTTGCTAAATGTTTCATTTATGGACACGTAGTTTAAGATATTTAATTTGACAGTATTGAATAAATACTTATGTATTATTTTATTAGGCGTGGTTATATTTGGTTTATGTTTCACCAAGTATGGTCATGGGTGAAACTTTGTGTTGAACTTACTTGCAACTTGCTAAGGATTTCTATGTTGAATTTAAATTTAAAATTTTATGCAATATTAATTATGAGTGCACATTATTGAATGAGTGTAAGTTATGTCGTGTGTCAGACTGTTGGGTTTGGAGCATGATAATAGACTTTTCTTCTAAACTTTTGGTTGAGTAGTGACAACCTTTGGCCATAATGTGAACATTCTTGTTCTTCAATTTGGCAAAACTTAAGTGTATGATTTTATTTCTTTATTAGGAATTATGCCTACCCGAAATCAGTCTGATCTTCGTGGCTTGGGTGGTTAAAGAAAGGTGACTGTTAAGACTAAGATGGGTGATGGTGAGAAGATCCATTTGATGAGGAAGAATAGTAAGGGTGTTCCTTCTTAGAGTGAGTCACCTTTAGGAAGAAACGTTGTTTCTTGTGTCGACGACCTTGGAGATTGATATTGTGTTTGTGTCTTGTAGATATGAAATGTAGTGATGGTAGTAGAAAGCGAGTTCAACAAAAGGAGTCTACTTCGCATTCTTCTAGTTACGAGCCTACTAGGAATATTCTTGGTTACAGTTGATGGGATTAAATCAATGCTTATAGTGAGAGCTTGATTACTCAAAGGACTATTGCTTAAAAGCCTTATATTGAGAGTGAGAAAAGGAAACGAGTAAAGGACCCTAACCCTTCGAACATTGGTTCTATTCTTTTGAGGGAGGAGCTTGCTATGTGAGATGTTGTCTATGAGCTAATAACTGGGAATCCTCTCACTTTGAGCACAGGTTATTTTTTGCTGCTTTTCAGAGAGCACTTGGTTCCTCTTTTTAGGGAAGTAGAGCTTACTGTGGCCTTTCACATGCTTATCAAATACGAGATTGAGTTTTTTTTTATTGCCTTTCATATGTCACTTTTGAGCACGATAGAGGTATTTCTCTCATACCCAATCTCATCTATTTTAAGATTCCCTTTTCTATATTTTGACACCTTTATTCTTTTTAAGCATTGTATGGCTTGTTACTCTGTTGCAAGGTCATCCTTGAGGGAATTTATGATAGCGTAAAGTATTTTAACCTCGAGAAAAAGATAGATGAATCTAAGAAAAGAAAAGCTCAAAGAGATGTTTACTAAGGTGGCCACTTCTGAGAGTCATGCCTCTGAGCTCGAGAAGCTGAGTAAAGTTCGTTAGGATAAAGTCGCTGAAGGCATTGCATCTACTGAGAGTAAGGTTTTTGAGCTGGAGAGGCAAAATAAGTGTCTTGAAATCGAGTGCGGTCTTTCAAAAGCTTGTAGAGGCCCTTAAGAAAGAATCTGCTCGAATGCATGCTCAGGTTGAAGAGGTCGAAACTCGTGCTGATTAGGTTAATGATGACCTAATTGCCAATGTTAAGGAACGGTTCTTTGCCTATGGGGTCATGGAGCGGTTTAAGAAGAGTTTTAATATTTTTAAAGAGCACTATCCTAACATTGATCTTTAGTGGTTAGAGGACAACTTGCATGTCTCAGAGGATGATGAAGATGATTATGAGGAAAATGATGCCTCAAATGCTCGTGATAATCAAGCTCCTCATTTCTGTTGATTTTATATTTCCTATTTATACTTATAATTATTTCTATAATTGAATGAGAAATAATCTTTTTGGTACATTATTCTCGCTTGGCTCTTCTTTATTTTTTAAGAATGCTAATTATCTTATGACTATGGACCATTCTAACATAAGTGTTTCTGAAAATAAAAAAGGAATACTATTAACAGATCTATTCTAATAATGCAATAGTAAATCTATAGATAGTAAATGTTTTTTCAAGAGTTCAACATTTTATAGTTTTCTAACAACTCTTTCATTAACATGCTCGAGCTCATATATCCCTGGTCATATTCTCCTATGTACCTTGTAAGGACCGTCTCAGTTTTTCTTGAGGATTCTATCTGTTGGGTCTTTTTTGTTTTGTAAAATGTTTCTCAAGACTACTAGATCTTCTTCTTAGAATTCACTAGCTCGAACTTACTTGTTGTAACATCGAGCAATTTTTTATTGGTAGACTTTTGTTCAAACCTTGGTTGTGTCCCTTTTCTATTTGATGAGGTCTAAGTTCTTTCGCATGTGTTGTTCATTTTTTTCCTTATCCAAATTTTGTATTCTATGAGTAGGTACTCCTGATTCTGTTGGGATGAAAACTTTAAAACCAAAAGCTAGGAAGAATGCTATTTTATTAGTAGTTTGGAGAACTCATAGGACATTGGGTAGCTCTTCAACCCAAGCTTCTTTATTCTCAGTTGGTTTCTTCTTGAGTAACTTTTTAAAAAGTTTGTTAAAGGATTCAACATTCCTGTTTGTCTTCAGACGGGTAGATGGGGAAAACATGAGTTGGATTTTATACTATGAGTAGAAGTTTTTGAAACTCTCATTGTCGAATTATTTGTCATGGTTTGTAATAATAGTGTGGGGTATTCCAAATCTGTAAACTATATTTTTAGTCTTAGGTTCTTTTGTGGTGATTTCTGCTACTGGTTCGACTTTGATCCACTTAATGAAATAATCGACTACAACAATGACATACTTAGATTATCCTCTTCCATGAGGTAAAGGGCAGATTAGGCTATCCATTGTCTTTAGACTTTCATATGGTGTATGGATGTTGTCATACTTTTGGAATTTGTTGCACTTTCTGATCAGCTCCCTGCATCGTTAAATATGGTAGGCCAGTAGTACCACATTCTGCAAGTTTTATGGGCTAAGACATCTGCTCTAAAATGATTTTCAAATATTTCTTTGTGTTTTTTACAGAGCATATATTCAACTTCATTAGGTGTTAGACATCTCAGGTAAAGAGGGAATACCCTTTTCAATAGAGGATGCCATCGATGAGAGTGTAACATGTTGCTTGATATTTAGCTATCGAGCCTCTTACTTATTTTATGGCAAAATTCCTTTCTTTATGAAGTCCCTAATCAAGTTTATCTAGTTAGGTCATGGATTGACATGCATGACATCTTTGGGTTCTTTTACTTCTATAATAGGTCTGAAGGTGAATTCAAAGGGAATAAATCGTGGTATTTGAATTTCTTATGTCGAAGCCATGTGTGCTAGGATATCTGCCTTACGATTTTCTTCTTTTGGTATTTGTTCAATAATTTTCTCTTAGAGTTGCTTCTTTGTTGTTTTAACTATTATAAGGTATGCAACCGCGTGGTCTCCTCAAGCTTCGTACCCTTTATTAACTTAATTGACGACGAGTTGTGAGTCACTTTTGATGATGACTTTTTTGGTAAGGAGTGATTGTGCAACGCTTAGTCTTGTAAGGAGGGTTTCATATTCGGTTTCCTTGTTGGTAGCTAGGAAGCCAAATCTGACTGTATAGTTGAGTTCGTCTCTTTATGAACTTATGAGAATTATACCAAACCCATACCCTTTTAAGTTTAAGGCTCAATCAATAAAGAGTGTTTGAGTAAGAGTGTTGAAGACTTTTCTTTCTTGGGTTCTAAAAGATTCTTCACACTGATTGTCTTTTTCGTCTTGGTCTCTATGTGTACAATTTGCAATGAAATGCCTTAATGGCCACTCTTGGTTTATATTGTATGTTGAACTTATTGAATTTGATCGCTCATTTGATAAGGCATCCAAAGAGGTCTCCATTATAAAGAATTTATCTTAAAGACTGATTTATGAGGATAGTTATTATATATGCTTGAAAATAAGGCCTCAATTTTTGTTCGGTTATGATTAGCTCCATAGTTGGTTTTGCTAGCAAATAACAAGTTTTAGGTCTGTGAATACCTTGTTAATGAAATAGACCAGTCTCTAGTTATTTTCTTCTTGTTTAACCAGTGTTGCACTTACTGTTTGATGCGATATTTTTATATCTTAAAATTGAGTACAAGTATACATTATTATATATAAGTAATAAATGGATAAAAGAGTCAGATGTCGAATCCACAGGGATAATACATTCTTTTTAACAAAGTACTAAAATTATGTCTTTCTAATAATTATTCAAAAAAATAAAAATCTTAAAAATAAAAAAAAAAAATAAAAATAATGACACAATAAATTTTTTGGAAGATAATAATATAGAGAAAACGTAAGATTAATACTATTCTTCAATATAGTTTTTAATGATTAATCATCTAATATTTAATTTTATTAATCTTTGTTATTGATCAAAATACTATTGTATTTACAATCCTCTTTCAAGGTCATGCAAGTATATCTTAATTTACTAAATACCTATATTCCTATAGTATTTAATAAATTAAGATTCAATAAGAATAAGTCTTATTGATCATACATGCCAATTAGGCATATTCTCATCCTAATTTAAAATTTGTATATGCAACATTGATAGTTACTCTACAATTATATATCAAATTATATAGGTCTAAATATAATGATGCCTCTTCCGAGTTTATTAAAATATTACCAAGTCAATCATAATATTAGTCAAATATAATGAAGCATTAAAATCAAATCATTTGAATAATAAAAAATTAAGTTTATTAAATATTAGAAAGACATGGCAATTAAACGCACATATTGATTTCAAGTATTAATCCTAAAAAGAAAATTTAGTTCATGACTACAAGAAGTGGTAAAAATAATAAGAAAATATGATACAATCAATAACAAACCGATATAGACATCGAATTGTTCTTGATTGAATAGCCTAAACTCTTATTCCTGAAGAATGCCTTGAATCTCTCTATGGATGCTTTAATTATACTTTAATTACCCTCTAAGACTTTGTGTTATGAGTCTCTTGACTGTCTTGTGTGTTTTTGGATGCTCTCTAAAGGCTGGGGACGAGTGACCTTTTATAGGGATTGATTTGAGTTTAAAATCTCCAATTCTTGTCGGGTTAGGAATCGTGCTATCGCTGGAGCGCTGCGTTTAAAAGGCTATATTGCTGGAGTGATGAGGATATAGGACTGGGGCGTTAGACCGTTGCTGGCGCGATGACTAGCCAGCGCTGAGGTAAAATTACAGGACTTCAACAGGTCTTATTTTTTATTTTCTTATTTTGTTCAAGGTCTCAGCCCTAGAGCGAAAACTCGTGTAGCGCTAGGGCGACAGATGCATATTTTGAGTACTTTAAATTTCAATTAAGTCCCTATAAATGAATAATAATGCACATGAATAGTCATTTATTCTCATAAAATAATAAATTAACAAAATATAAATATAAAAAAATATATGATAATTATGTCCTTATCACTGCTCAAGCTGAGATTCTTTAATATAGGATTAGTTCGTCCCCTATTCTTAGTACAATGAGGTGGAACGGTTAAGTTAAATACTCTTTAATCTTTTGAAAAGCTTCCTTGCATTGTGGGATCTATTTTATTTTGTCCTTGCTCTTGATGGCTTGAAAAAAAATCAAAGCATTTGTTAATAGCTTTGGAAATGAATCCGCTAAGAGCAGCTATCCGATCTATGAGCCTATATATCTCCTTGACTATGCTTAAATACTTCATCTCGAGGATTGCTTGAAACTCTTTTTAAATTAGCTTAAATTCCTCTTTAGTTTACCAAGAAACTTGAGAATTTTTCTAATTCAACCTCGAATACCCATTTTTTGGCGTTCCATTTCATGTCATTTACATAAACTTCCATGTTTTTCCTAATCAATGGCTTGAATAACTTGTTGATAAGTCTTTGGTAGATGACACTTGTGTTCTTGAGTCTGAATAGCATGATCTTGTAGCAGTAGGTTCCATAATGAGTGACAAAAAAAAAAGTTATTTTATCTAGCGGGAACATCTAGATCTAATTGTATCTTGAAAATGCATCTATGAAGCTTAGGAGGGCATGTTCGACTATGGTATCTATTAACTGGTCAATTTTTAGCAAGGAAAAACTATCCTTCAAACAGGCTTTATTTAGGTTTGTGAACTCCACATACATTTTTTTATTTTTTGTTGGCTTTTTCAACTATAACAATATTGGCTAACCACTTAGGGTAGTGGACTTCTCTGATTAATCTTGCTGCCAACAGCTTCTTGACTTCAACTGTGACAATATTATTTCTTTTTGGGTTAAAGGTTCTTCTTTTTTGCTTGGCTGGCTTGAAAGATGGATTGACGACGAATGTTTGTAAGATGAGGGCAGAATCTATCTTCAACATGTCTTCATCTGTCTAGGAAAAAATATTTGCGAACTCTCTTATCAAAAAAGTTAACTTTTCCCTCATTTTGGCTCCAGCTTTGAGCCTATCTTCAAGGTCCTCTTTAGGGACTTAAAGTGTATAAGTATCGAGAGTAGGTATCCCATTAGTTCTGAAGATTTTTCTTTGTTCTCCTCCCTCAGATGTGGACACATAGTAGCTTGTAACTATCTTCTAATCACCTATAAGGATTCCAACTCTATTCCTAGCAAGGAATTCAGATAGTAAATAAACATGGCAGTATTAGAGTAGATTATGAAGAGTCTCCCCAATATGACTTTGTATGGTATTGAGTGGTTGACTACCACAATGTTAGCCATTATCATTTAGCACAAGGATTTTTTCTAATTTATATTGGTAGGTTTACAACTTTCAATGACATTATACATTTGTCTTCAGGTTCATAGAGGGGAGTTTGTATATGGTCGATCTTGAGATCTTTAATGCTGAGCTTAGTGAGTGTATCCTTAAATATTATATCGACTAAGCTTCTTGCGTCAATGAATACTCTATTTACTTCCATCCTTGTTATCTGGATAATCACGACCAATGCATCATTATGGGGGCAACTAACATTTTTGGCATTTTCCTTAGTGAACATGATCGGTATTGAATGTACTTGTAGTTTCTTAAGGATTAAAGTGTTGCACATCACTTGATATCCCATTAACAAGTATTAGGAATAGTTTTTTCTTTGCTTATTTGAGTCGCCTGCTAGCATCGTACCATAAAAGATGATCATGGTCATTTCTCATATTAGAAAGTCTTTGAACTCTTGTTTTTTTCCATCATAAGGCTTCTTTGGGCCTATATTGGCTTTAAAATCGTTCATATATTCGTTCCTTATTAGCTGATCTAGCTGGATTCATAAAGTTTTTATATTCATTGGTAGTATTGCCATGACCTTGATAGAACTCATATATTTTATTCATGTTTCAGCGTTTAAGTGGTGTGAAGAGAGGTTTTGGCTCTTTGAGAAGACCTTTCTCATTAATGGCTTTGAATATTACCACCAACGAAACTATTGTACGAATGTATTTCTCTTCTTATACCTTGGCCACTTTGGGAAGGGATTTTCTCATTCCTCTTTTACTTTTTTCTTAAGTTGGATCTTTTCATGGATACTTTGCTGTTTTTTGCAGAGTGTTGTTTCTTCGCTCTCATGCTGCCTTTATTTTAGGAGATTTTTAAGATTCTCTCCCTTTTAGTTTTTCTCATTCATTGCTTCAGCTATCCTCTTTGTTACTTCTTATTCTTCAATCTTTATATAAAAATAGGTTTATTTATAAGCAGTTGCATATATGACAGATGAGCTTTCTAATAAAAAATATTAGAACCGACTAATCTTAAGCCCTTTTTGTAGAACTTCAAGTGTGACATGTAAGTCGAACGCGATGAGATAGATCACATCTTTTACATTAAGTCTCTAAGGCTTTCGTTGTGAATTTTTTGAGTCATCATAGCTTTTAAGGATCTCTACTTTTTCATAGGCTTCTAAAATGTTGGATGTACTTCTCAGTCAACTCGCTAAATGTGGAAATACTCTTTTGCCTTAGGCTTTTGTATCACAAGAGGGCTTATCCATCTAGGTTCACATTGAAAAGTCAGTACATCTACTTCTGTCTAAGTTTGATAATAGATACAAATATGCTATTTGATTGACTTAATGACCAAGATGAGTGGTGCATTTGTAAATTGGTAGATTCGGTAGTTTAAATCCCTCTAGTAGCTCTATGTCTCTGATTTCATCAATGAAAGGGGATTTTCTCTTATACTCAATTGCTTTTGGTGTGGGGAGTTTCTATTTTTCCCCATTCTCAAGGAGTTGGTGTAGTCTTTCTTCTATGTTTTGAACCATCTCAATTAGAGGATTTTTATTTCTGAATTCTAAGCTATATTGGTCGCTACACTTATGTCATCTAATTCTATCAAAGATTTTTCTTGCATCCTCTTTATTTCTATTGTCGGTTCTCTTCTTATTCAGTATTTCCTTGGCATTTCTTTCGATATTGCTGCTATTTTTTTTTTGTTTCTATTTTTGAGTTCTTGGGCATTTAGTGGGTGTCCATTGTCCCTATTGAGTTTATCTATAATCGTTCGAGCATCATTCCTCTTTAAGACATTGCTCGTTTGAAAAGGTCTAAGTCTCTAATTTTTTATTGTATAGGGGAGTAGTTGTGACCTCCTTAAAGTGATCTCTTACTTGAGGTCGACTTTCTTTTTCATAGGGCTTCGCCAATACTCCTTTTTCTTATTGTTCTTAGGTAAATCAATGAGAGTTTCTAACTTTTCTTGCTAATAAAAAGATACTTCTCGGAGGCATGAAATTTTATTGTGACTCAGAAATTAGGTGAGACTCTTGTACTTCTTTAGAATTGTCATACTTTTTCAAGAGTTTTTTTACCAATTGTTTCAGTTTATCCCTTTCTTGCCGTGACATCATTAATTCTTCTTCCAACACTTTTTACCAAGCTGGTGGCTCTTTTGTTAATGTGAGTTATTACTATATTGTACGTTTACAAATTTGTTAAAGTTATAAAATCCAGGATTCTCGTAAGGCCGCGAGGTTCGTGTGCTATTTCTTTGTTGCTATAGAGTGAGTAATGACAATATTTGATCGTTCGTCATTCTTCATTTAGTTTTGATAGCTTTTTATTTTACTTCCCATAGACGGCGTCAAACTATTGACCTTGAAATTTGATAACTTGAGAGTCAACGAGTTAATTTTTTTTATTGTTGAGAAGCTGGGCTATCACTCAAGGATAGGATGGAATTAAACTAATTAATCCACTCTTTCCTTCACGGATACTTTATCTGATGAGAACTCTATATCCAAAAACAAAAGTGAGGCCACACCAAATTTTGTTAGCGTAGACACTCCAATGCTTTAGTCAGCAATTGTCTAAAAAATAAAGGATAGGTAAGAATTTTAAAAGAAACTTGTAGTGAATTGCTCAATAAGGGTATTCTATTGTGGCTTTGAAGATGATGATCTTAAGAATATAAGCCTTTGAAGAGTATTATAGAGCTCTTTTAAGAGTGTAGAATATGTAATTTTATGTGTTTTTCTCTCTCTTAAATGTGAGCCTTAATTTATATTTTTGTGTGTAAATCGATCATCCTTATTTATAAGGTGAAGATGTAGGTTTAACTCGTAACACTTAGAATCTTATTAAGATTTAAAGCCTTGTGGACATTCCCTTTCAACAATATACTATTTGAGTCTTACTGAAATCATGTCAAATTCTTTCATGTCCTGGTAAAACTTGCACCATAATTTTGGGGATGTCCCTTAGATTTAAGGATCTTTTCCTGATAAGTTAGATTTTATCTATAACTCTCAACGACTTTCATAAATTAAGTCAATTTAGAAATTTTACTTGGACTTTTCAAGGTGGTCGAGTTTGGATATATCTTTTGCTCGACATAAGCAGAGATTATTCTCCTTATTTGTAGATTGATCAAATAATGTAGCCGAGTTACAACCAGTGTTCTGAGCAGCTCTGAAGTGGTGAGTCTGACCAAGCAGGGTAGCCAAATTGTGACTAATACTTTGACTAGCTCAATAAGAGCATAAGTCTCTATTTTAGAGTCTAACTAAATAGCATACACGAGTTACGACCAATATTATGACCAGCTCAAAAATTATAGATCATCTCTTCTCTATTAGAGTCTGATCGAATAGAGTAACCGGGTTAAGATCAGTGTTTTGATAAACTTAGAGAGGTTATTTATGATTTGAGGACATTTTTGGGCCGATATTATCTTTGGTCCTTTGTGGACATAAACCATCTAGGCCATGTGAGTGCAGTTGTTTTTAGTTTGATAGAGCAAAGTCTTTGAGCCTTATAAATCAAAATCCAAGGGAGACAGTGACAATGATACTCATATTGAGATTTAAGCAAAGACAATTATTGATGGTGGACATAAACATAATCTATTAGTAGTCACAACTTTCAATTAATGACAAAATTTTGAGTTGAATTATTAAAAGATTAGAAATTTGGCTCTTTACAACACTTATTTGCAATATATATGCCTAAATCCTTTAATAATTAATTGATGTATAAAACTCTTTTGAGTTTCTTTATCTTCTCAATAAGCTGAAAGATATTTCATGTAGCAACACAATGTTTAGGTAGCATTTATTTTTTTTGATCGAATACTGAATAGAGTTGAATACAGTTAAATATTAAATATAGTTGTATGACTAAATATATATATTTTTTTAATAAAAAAATTGAAAACTAATACTTTTACATTTGTACCTTATAAATTTTTAATGTTAAATTAATAATATAAATTAAAATATATGAATAAAATAATTATTATATATACAAACTTATATTAATACAATGTAAATTTAAATTTTTCATTGCAATTTTTTATAACATATATATGGATAGGAATGTAAATATATTATGTAAGCAATGATTTTTAAAGAAAAAAATTAATTAAATGATTCAAACTTTTTTATATTTAGCTAAAAAGTTAAAAAAATCTACTTTTTTTTTTATTCAGGCAAAATTAGCTTAAAAATCCTATTAAGTTAGAAAACAAACAAATTTAATGGTTCAATAAATGAAATTAAACTAGATTCAATATTAAGCCAAACAAAACAAATAGGCTTTAAGGCTTGTTTGCTTGGACTTTTCAAGTAGAGCTTTTAAGAAAAAATCATTGATCGTTAGTTATCAATTAAAAATTCTCTTTTGAAATGCTAAATCATTTGGCTACATATTATTAAAAGTATTTATCTATTATTAAATTATCAAAAAAGATCATTAATAAAACTTATATCTAAAATTTAAATAAATTTTTTATACATAAATTTGAATTTATCTTGTATTTTCTCAAATCTAATCTTTTAAATATAATAATTTAAGTAAAATTAATATATAGTAATCAACAAACCAAATAAATTATTGTGTTTGGTACAAAAAAAATATAAATAAAATACATACAATAAAATAATACTTACTAATGAAGAAAGATTTTTAGTAAAGAGTCTTATAAAGACATAATAATTGTAAAAATATAAAGATGTGATAGTTTTTACGAAAATATTAAAAAAATATTAATTGAATAAGATTTATTTCTATTAAGGGTACATAATGGAATTAAAAAAATATTATTAGAATATATATGTCATTACACACACACACATAATGGACTTTTCAAGTAGAGTTTTTACAAGTAAAGACAAAATAACTGTTTTAATTTTCAAAACCTATTTTTTAGTTACAACCAAACATAGCCAAAAAATTAGAAAAGAATTTTGGCATTAAAAAAATTCTTTTAGCTAGTAGATAAGCCCACCCAAATATACACTTAGTGTGTATTTGGTTGGACTTCTCTACTATTTAAAAGTTTTTTTCTTAATACCAATAACTCTTTTTAAAAGTTTTTATAACGTTTGATTGTAATTAGAGAAAAAATTTGGAGATTAAAAAAATTTGTTTTACCTCTAATTGTCAAGTTCAAAATTTTGATTTTTAGAAGTAAATTTTTTAGAACTTTTTTATTTTATTTTATATTTATATATTGATACATATACCCTAATAATATTTTCTTAATTTCATAGCATACCCTTAATAAAAATAAATCCTATTCAACTCTTATGTTTTTTAATGTTTTATTAAAAGTCATCATATCTCTATATCTACAACCATTATATCTCTATAAGACTCTACCAATTATTTTGTCATAGGTGTGTAGTATTTTATTTTATTTTTTTTATACTAAATATAATCATTTATTTAATTCGTTGATTGCTATATATTAATTTTAATTGAATTCTTGTAAATTTATATCATTGATGTTTTCAATTATTTTAACAATGATCATAAAACTGAATTTTAGCATGAATCGTATTTGTGTTATCTATAAAAATGCATTAGTAAATTTTAAAGATTAGATTTTAAAATTTATTTTATATAAAAATGATTGAATTATCTAGAATTGAATTATAAGTTTTTTTTTATTTTTTATTAAGTGTCAATTTTTGTAATTTAATAATAGATAAATCTTTTTCACTATATGTAACCAAATAATCTACTACTTCAAAATAGTTTTTTTAATTGATAACTAAATGAACAATGACTTTTTTTAAAAAACTTCACTTTTAAAATTTTTACTTTTAAAAATCCTATTTAAAATGTCCAACAAAATGGACACTTATTATTAGTCCTAGAATTTGAATGCATAGAGTTAAGATTCATCTCTTTTAAGGAAACATTAATAACTTGCATTACCAAACGTTACGGAATTTTCTTTTTTGACAAAAAACCTTAGATATATATTTCTTAGCTGCAAATTTGAAAAAAATTTCTTACTTCTAAATCAACTTGGAAATTTGAAGAATAGTTTGACTTATTCGAAATATTTCGGGATTCTCTTTAAAAAAATTTGTTAAACAAGGAAATATTTGGGGGAAAATCCCTTTTGAGATATTTAGAGAATTGACAAATTTCAGTACTAGGAAAACAATATCTGCCAGTGATTATCTTTTGACTAATTAGGGTCAATTTTTATTGTTGGATTTTTTTTCTTTATAATAAAAATTTCGAGACAAGAACGAAATAATGATCACATACACAATGATTTCAATACATGAGAAAAGTGAACAACAATTACTTAACTTATGAAGAACCATATTACATGAAGCCAAAATATTGATAAGAAAATACTTATATGAAGAATGAAGCAATTACATGCAATAGAAATATTAAAATGGAGTTCCATAAAAATGTGAAAACCGTTGAACACCAAAAGGCAATTTTCTTAACTAGGAAGTATGTATCAGTCGAGGATTATTTTTTGTTGAATAATTTTGGTATTGTTATAATTACTTCCCATACATTGCCAAGCTGATACAATTGGGTAGCAATCGAGGATAATTTTTTGGTCAATCAAATTGTTATACTTACCAATTATGAAAGGATGAAACCGCTATATACAGATTATGGTGTAATTTGCTCCTACATGCATCTACGTCGAAAACTAAAAAGAAAAACAAAATGCCTAGTAAAAGAGAGAAGAAAGAGAAGCAAATTTCTTCTGTTCTTCAAGGTGATGAAAAATTCTTGCAGAAAATTCTTTCAAGAAATTCTTCTGTTGGGGTTGTCGCTGAATCCTATAAGAACGTCGGAGAGGTTCCTTTCCAATGGGAGACAGTGCCGGGAACGCCGAGGAATCCTTCCATGGTTCACAATATTATCAAACTGCATAATACGGAAGAAGAAGAGGAGGAGATCACTATTAAACCGGTCAGGCCACCGCCGGTTCGGCACAGCGGTGGCCTGTCGAAGTTGCGGATCTCGTCGAAGCAAGTAAAATTGGATCCTCCAAACTCATGCTTCTGGGGGAAGAACGTATGGAAAAGAAGCAAGAAAGTTCATAAAGACGACAAGAAGGATATTCACCATGCAGCCGATATTTTTGGGAGTAACAGGAATAGTGTTTTTGATCATTCTGAAACTTATTTAAAGTTTTCCAGTTCTGATGTTTCTGATTTGATTAGGGCATCCACAACTCGTATTTCATCCTTGTCATCATCAGCATCATCCTTTCCTTTTCGTGACGATCATCATGCTCCTGTCCCGGCGTCAAAGCTCAAACGCCTGACTCGCAAGATTGTCAATTGGGCATTTTATTTGTAGTTTTTTTTTTAAAGTTTGACAGAGAGTTAAATACCTTTAATTAATCAAACTTTATCCCTTTTTCTTAAACTTAGGTGACCATGATTGCTGTGCAACTTGGCAACCCCCTGAATCACACCCATGAGTCATTTTATTTGTAGTTTACTCTGGTGATTAATTCAGGCAAAATGATCATCGTCTCTAAGGTTTTTGTTTTTTTTTTCAAAGATCGAGAGATTATTATTCAATCATAGAAAGTGCATGTCCTCCAATATGAGAAATAAAAATGGGAATGTAGAATCCCAAACATTAGAGACATTATTAGTAAGGGTAAACTTCATAAGAAAAAGAGAAATAAAGTTTGTGGTGCGTTTTTATTCATATATTTTTCCTTAAAAATTTTTAAATTTGCTTATCTGTTTTAAAGAAGTAATTGTTCATTTTTTTTTATAATATTACTTTTTCTCTAAATATCTTCTAAAAAAATTAATAAATAATTTTTAAAAATACAAAAAAACACATATATATAAACACTTTAAAAAATAACAATATATTTTTTAAAGTGTTTTTATATATGTGTTTTTTTGTATTTTTAAAAATTATTTATTATTTAATTTATGTATGGTGAAGTAATTTATCTTGTTTTTTCGATCTCTTGTGAGTATTAATGAAACTTTATGGATAGTGTTCGTAAGTGTGTCACTATATTATTTGTCAACTACTGATTGTGTTGCTGGCCTTTATAATAATACATTGTGTGGCATATTATTATTGTATGAAATTCTCGATATATACACAATACTTTTTTATTTTAAAATATTTGGAAAATAATAAAAAAAATTATCTACGAAACATCAATTTTTATCTCTTATTTTTATTTGAACTACATCTAGTGTTTAAGAAGCAAAGATTTATTTTATTAAAAATAATAATTACTTGCCTGTGCCAGATGACACATGCACAATACTAATAAGTGTGAGACCAAGATATCTTATTTTATTATTTTTAATTAATTATTAATTATATATCAATATATTGCTTAAGTGAAAATTAGAGAATTTTGATCTTGTTTATATTCCTTTCTGAACAGTTATTTATTCTGAGAAATATTGGATTTTCTATCATTTAATTACCTTGATGTTTGGCACCATAATAGTTTAGGGAAGAAAACATATTTTTTTTTTAAAAGAAAGGACATAAACTAAAAACAATTAATTGAAATTATAGATAGCATTCTGAGTCCAAATGGTAGAATTTGATATCTCTTCTACTTTAAGGAGAAAATGGAAGATTTCTTCTGAACAGTCAGTGAATGTGACTGTGATGTAAGCTAATTCAAATAGATAATACAGGGATTGCTTTGTAAATATTAAAGAATTTAATTAAGCTGATAGAATTTTATGGAAATCATTAAAGCCAATAAATGGATATCTAAAAGGTAGGTAGATTCCTAAGTAATTTACTACATTCATTCCAAAAAAAATAATGAATTTTTACATTTTTGTGTCCTTTTATTGAGATAATGTCTGTATAGACTACATTTTCTAGATGTGATATCGGCAGAATCACTTGTGTTATTTGCTACAGAAATTTATATGAATATGATTCGACAAATGTGGTTTGCAAAAATATTTTTTTTAAAAAAAAACTGCAGTCTCTGTAAAATCATCTTATGTATACATAATTTGAAAATTTTCAATTATGTTAGTGATTATAATAAATAAATAAATTATATACGTATAACATGGTAGTGATTGTACTGAAAATGTATTCCATCTCTTTCTAGTTTCTACCATTGGTGCTTCAGTTGGTATTGCATTAAATTTGTATGTAATTTTGTTTTTATTTGGAAAACCTCAAATATATATATATATATATATATATATATATATATATATTTATAGATGGAACAATTCACAATTCTCTGGCATTTTATCCCTCCTTTGACTGCTAATTATATAAGACAACGCATCTTTCCTTCCATGGCTATTGACAAAATTGGTTAGAAATTGCCAATAAGAGAGATGGATTATGGCATTTATTGGCTCCACTGAAGAAAAATTTATTCCTTGCTATCTTATTAGTAATGGAACTTTGAAAGGATACTCCTGTTAAGACAGGTACAAATAGTAGTGCAAATAATCCAAGGTATTTGTATAGTAACCTAGTATATTTTGAAAGATAAATAGTATTTTTTTAAATATTTAAATAGACTGAATAGTCATCTGAGATGCTCCAAAAAATAAATAGTGCTGTATAATTTTTTCAAATTAATAAATTCTCTTTTCAGTATAATTTTTCTTTTTAAAATTAAATGACCAATTATTCCCTCAAAATAAAGATGTTGATACTTATTAAAAAAATACAATATTATAGGAGTGCAACTGACAAGTTCCTTAGAAAAAAAATAATTTCATAAAACATGGAAAGCTAGTCATGTGATATTTGTTTGTTTGTTTTTTTTTTTTTTTTCTGATTATGAGGATTAACAAAGACATTTTCCTGATTATAGATGTGGGTTTTTTTGGTTCAAACCCAAAAAAAAAGAAACTGCAAATGGTATAGCTTTTGAAATAAGGGAAAAGTAGAACTGAAAAGGACAGAATAGAGGCCAGGTCGGCAGAAGAAATTAAAGACACTTGATTAATTGTGAAAATGTAAATAAATATTAATATTTTACTTCGTTACTATTTTCAATGTTAAATATTTTAAATTATATCTCAAATTATATTAAAAAATAATATATTAAATAATTATTAAATTATAAAATTATAAAAAAATTTAAATTACTTATTAAACTATTTCATTACCTAATGATTATTTTAACACATTATTTTTTAAAATATAATTTAAGATATTTAACATTACTCTTTATTTATTTGAGTGAACCGCACAAAAATAAAAAACAAGATAATGCAAGAACCTACTTTATTTGACTTCATGCAAGAATCAAAGTGCATTAAAGTTATTTTTTTTTTTAAATAAAGATATCATTGATCCTCTTTTAAAAATATAACATATTCAATAATTTGAAAATAAAATTTTAAAAAAACTATAAAAAGAAAACAATGTTTTTCTTTTTATTTTTTATTTATAAAAATATATTAAAAAAACAGAGAAAAATAAATAATTTTTTAAAAAACTTTTATTTTAATTTTTTAATCTAAAGTGATACGTTGAACCAAATATGCAGTATGATATTATTATATCACTTAGCTAATATACAACTAGGTGACACTGGGTCTGGCACATTGATTTATTAATTGACTAAGATTAAAAAAAATTGAAATAAGAGATGAGAAAATGTAATATTACTCATAAGCTTATAACAATTCATCAAAACAAAAAGGGTCGAGAATTCCTATGAATTAATAAAACAAGGATCAAATTATTATTATTATTAAGTACTAGTACATTTATATATATAATATTTAGAATTAATATTGTTGTAAAGTTGGATAATTAATTAAGAATATATAAAAAATCGATTTTGTTGCAGGCAGAATTGATGTGGGCAAAACCCTAATAATTATGTCCCTCAACTCTACCGAGTTATACATAAGTGCATGCTTCCTGCAATTCTTCATATTTTCAATCTACCTAAACTAACAAGATTAGCCGGAATATTAGTCGGACACACACATCAATAAGTGGGAACCAAGTACATAAATTCCCAACCGCTCAAAACAATTCACTTTCCATTTTTGACCATTAATCAACTTAATTGCACTTCCATTTAATCTCCTTGCCGACCATTTTTGGCTAACAATCAAATGCTTTCTGCTTACAAAAGATGATTAATTCGTAGACACTAGCTAGGCTTGCTTTTGCTTACTTTCATGGGCCTGCCAATTGAAGCACAGAAGGATCAAGAGAGTTATAACAGTAATATTGAGGCTGCTGGTAATAATAATAATAACAATAACATGATCAAGAATCGACGACTAAGAAGGAGAGGCAGGCCAAATAAAGATGCAGTTAGCACAAGCAAGACAATTGAGAAAGAAGAAATCATGGAATTAGTTGATGAATTTACCTCTTGTGACAGAGAAGATGCGGTGGAGGAGGATGTGTTAGTAAATCCCCCGAAGAAAAGGCGTCACGGACGAAAGGGAACGCCTAGGCGAGCTGCGGGTTAAGCTATCTGTCTGTCTAACGCAAGTTTATTTTTCATCTTTGGTTGAGTAAAAGCTTGTAGTTTTTTAGGGCTTTTTTTTTTTCTAATTACATAAAATGTAAAGTTAATCCCTTCTCAACTTATGATGTAAACGAGATTCGAACTGAAACTCTTAATTTATTATGATATTTTTTTAATTTTGGGTTTTTTTTACCTTACTCCATAAATTTATTTGATTCACTGACCTTTAAACATGGTTATTTTGGTTAAAACTTAAAACCCTTTTTTTCCTATCTATCCATCTACCTATGTTATGTGCTGAGGTTTGATATTGGATGAAAGTGTTGAAACTACAGAATCTTGATTAGAGTTTTTAGGCTTCGTTTTAATTGATATTATTATATGTATAATTCCGTCAATTATTTCAGTTGAAACTATTTCTAGCAAGTTCAATCAGCCTGCGCAACAACAGTCGTGTTCTCATATTCAATTGAATAGGTTTGTGAAAATGAGTCCAGTGGCTGAATGATAAGAGCTCAAATTAGCGTCTAAGCCCAGCCTTCAAACAAGTAATCAGATTTAACAAGCCATAAATTTCCACAAAAAACTAATGGATATTTTAGGAAGTCGAAGTCGAATCAAATTATTGTTAGAAATAATGTCCTAAAAATATGTACTTGTATTGTTTTTTTATAAAATTAATAAAATTATAATTTTATATTTAATAATTGTTCATAATTTTATGACATAAATATCATAAAATTTCTTATTTATTTATGTAATCATAATTTTAGTATATAATTATTATATACAAGATGATTAAAGTTATGAATAATAAATAAAAAAAATTTGTAATAAATTAATTAAAGTTTGAGATCTTTAATTAAATATTACTAGTGCGGTCCACAAACATTTAAAATGTAGTAATCTTATCCGGATCACTAATGTAGTGATATTATGGTGGAGGCACTATATATAATATGATTATATAGGCTTGAACCAGACGTAATTTGAATTCTTATGTAAAATACCGTTATTAATTAAGAATTCAAATAACGTCAACCAATGATCATATGCTGATTAACCTTAATCTTGAGTGATCATAAATTCTTATTTGTGTCATTGTGTCATTATGTCATTTGAAATACTCGTTACGGTTTGTTTAAAGAACAGACTAAAAATTTATATTTTGGTGGCATTGTGAGATAAACGGTTGGGAATATGATTTACAGATATGAAATCCATTCATTCTTAATAGAAGTTAGAAAGAATGTTCTCTTAAAGGTTAATTCTAGAACTGAACGGTTAGAGCGCTCAATTTGTAATAATGTTACAAATTAACTGTTCACCGGTAAATTAATAGTACTTAAGGATAAAGAAATAATTAGAGGGGTAAAACGGTAATTAATCTAGCTTTAATTATGAACCATCTATGAAGTGTTAAATTGTATGTAGTGATTAAATCAATGGACTGCTCTAAGTTTTCTGAGTAAATTATATCTATAATTTTAATAGTGCAATTTCAGGTTTTTAGAAGAATAACACTAGAATTAATAAATTAAATTAATTAATTAAAGAGTTTAATTAATTATTTAAAATTTATTGGAGCTTGAAATTATAGGTCCATAGGTCCCCAATACCACATCTTTCGTTATTACAGTGAACAAATAAAAAGGATTGTGTTATTACACAAATTGTTTGTGTCCAGAAAATAGTTTTCAAATACATATATTTTATATTTTTGGATAAAATTAATTAATTAATATAGATAAAATCTTATCCAAATATAATTAAATATTTAATTTGAGAAATTTAATTTATTTAAGTTTTTAAGGATAATTTTTTAAAATTATCAAAAATATTTTAATTTTTAATTTTAGTATTTGTTTTATTAAAAAACTAATAATGCTCAAATATTGGGTATTATACGTTAACCACAAAGAGTAGAACTCTATATGGTTTACATGAATTATGTCTCCTTTTAAGAGATAATAATTTAATTAATAAATGTTATTAATTAAATTATTATATTTAAAATAAGAAGACTAGTATAAATATAACACAACATATATATGTAAAAAAACGCAGGATACGTATTTTTCTTGAGAAAAGAAAAACAAATAGGAAGCCCATTCTTCTTTTTACTGTAGAACAAGAGGCTTAGTTTAGAATCATTTGGTGGAAGAAAACTCTGCGTAAATTTAAGGTATGTTCTTATTAATTTTTATTTATTTTAACATCAAATTCATATATTCATAAAATTCTTAGATAAAAAATATTTTTATCTAATGAAAACAAAGATTAAAGAATTTTTATTTTCTATTTTGCTGCATTATGAAAGTCATAGCAATAAAGCCTTCCAACAATTGGTATCAGGGCGTTGGTTTCTTGAATATATGATTTTGTGTTATAATTTATTTTACTTAAATCATGATTTATTTTTATAGGTATATATGTTTGAGTGGGTACTTATATTTTTATAATATTTATGTGATAAATGATTGTTTTATGTATGAATCATTTGATCGTTAATTATATAGTTCTGTAAGATTGATTTATTATTATTTGTATATTTGATTAGATCAAAATTGTGTAAATTTATAAAGGGGTACAAGATTTTTTGTAATTATATATATATATATATTATTGTTTCTATTGATACTGGAAGAAGAAAAAAATGATACATTTGTTTTGAAAAGAAAGTAATAGAAAAAGACAGAAAAAAAAATGAAAAGTGAAAGACGGAAACAAATAAATAAATAAAAGGAATGAAGGATGGTATTATAAAAAAAAAAGGAAAAGAAAGAATAGTTAAAGGCAAAAGTTGGTGAGAGCTCTTTCTTTTTTTTTTTTTTGCCGTATAACTCATTAAAAAAAAAAGGAGAGATAATTTGGTGGCTTACTGCCACCATTCACAGTTTAGTTTAGGACAAGACAATAAATATTAACTTTTTTTAATTTTTACAAGTTTAAATTGTTTGGGTTTTTTAAGTATATATTTAAAAAAAAAATTATGTCTAAAAGTTAGACTATCTTACAAAATATACAATGAGCTTAAATTTTTTTTTTAAGTTTAAATGTATAAAATTACAAAGAAAGTGAATTAGGCTCGTTATAGACTTGAGAAGGCCACGTGCAACTGAGCTTACGTGTCGATATTTATTATATAATTTATTTATTTTTATTTTATGGGTTGTAATTTAGAATCTTAGAGGATCCGGTCAAAGTTATATTAAATATTTATTTATGTTATTTATTTATGTGATGAATTATAACATGATCATACATAATTACATGTCATACATTTGTACCCACTCATATTATTGTAATATGACATGCATACATGCCATAATTAATATTTAAATAGTTTTATTTTATTATGTCATATTATAATTAATAAGATTAAATTAATTGATTGATTAGCATGTTTATAACATGTATAATTAATCAAATAATGTGAAATTAGGTTTAATAGTTAAATTGATAATTTTACGTTATTCTAGGGAATCTAAATTAAATAGTTTAATTTATGATTACTTAGAAAATTATTAATAAAATTATTAATTTTATTATTTATAAAAATAAATAATTAATCCAGTAATTAAAAATTTAGGCTCACCTAAATTGTTAAGCCTATTTAATAGGAATAATTAGACTAATGAACTTACGCCCAATAAAATTGTACTTTATTAGGATTAATTAATTATACTTAATAATTTGTTATATGAGATATAATAATTTACTGAAGTTATAAAACATAAAGATGTTTTATAAATTATAAAAACACATAGTTAAAAATAGTGAGTGGGAGAAGGTACATGACAATGAACTAGTTAAAAATAGTGAGTGGGAGAAGGTACATGACAATGAACCCACCGATCTCCATTATTAGTACAACATCGTGAGATATAGGTGGCGCCTCGCGACATTTTGATTTCGTCCTCCCTACGGAGGGTGTCCACCTATTTCAAATAACAAAGTGACTTTCTAGAGATAGGATTAAGTGGTGTATTTCATAATTGACCGACCTTACAGCGGCATTTTTTGAGTTAAGTCATCTTAATTTGAAATAATGGGTTACACTCACAAAGATATAATTAAGAGGTTAATCATGTCTTGACCAAAATAAACGGTAGTTAATAGGTAAATGAAAATATGAGATATTTTAAAATTTTTCTATTAATTTGATATAGTCTCGTTTTTAATTTAAATTTAATGTGACCTACACTACGGCGGCACATTAATTGTTAAATTAAACTATCGTAGATTAGTATATATATTTATTTGTTTAAATAAATACACTCATGCATCATGATTACTATTCTAAAAATTGTTATGATATTTATTCAAGTATTCTTAAAATTGTTTTATTTATTTCAGCATCATGTCTGAAACAAACCTAATCATAGCCCTCTTAGCAAATGAAAAATTGACCGATGATAACTTTGTAAAATGGAAAAGCAATATGAATATTGTGTTGATCTGCGAGGACCAAAAGTTCGTCCTTATGGAGGAGTGTCCTCCAGAACCTGCAACTAATACTCATCGTAATGTACTTGAGCAATATAATAAGTGGATATAGGCCAATAATAAGGCCCGCTACTATATGCTTGCCAGCATGAGCGATGTACTTAGAATGAAGCACGAGCACTTGGAGACCGTACATGAGATATGAAATTCTCTCCAAGCGATGTTTGGCCAGCAGTTGGAACAAAACCGCCATGAAGCTACTCGTAACTACATGAATGCTAAAATGAAGAAAGGAGTTCCGGTGCGTGAGCATGTTTTGAACATGATCAATTTAATGCATCAGGCAGAGATCCATAGAGCCACCATAGATGATAAGAATCAAGTCAGCATCATTCTAGAGTCTCTTACTCCAGCATTTTTATAGTTCAAAACAAATTATATCATGAACAAGCTCTCATATAGTATGACTCAGCTACTTAATGAACTGCAAACTTTTGAGGCTATATCAGATAAGCCTAAGGAGTCTGAGGCAAATGTTGCTAAAGCTAAGCAGTCTTCCTCTAAGCAAAATAAAAAGAGGAAGAACATTGTGTTGGAATTTGTGCTTACGTGCCATCCTTTTATGTATGAATATTTGTTTAATATTTATACTAGTATTATCATTTTATTAAATCGCTAATTATATTTTATATATGGTAAGATGCTTGTAACGTTTCAAACATTGTACGATCTGAAAGAGTTTAGATCTGGTCTAAATGAGTTTAGATCAGTGCTAAGAATTAGCAAGACTGAGAGTTATAAATGCTAAGTGTTGGCACTAATAAGAGTTATCCGGTTATAAGAGTCAGCGATATCTAAAGAGTTAGAGCTTGTCTGAAATGAGACAAAGACTTAAGAATATATTAGTAATGATGTAATTGCAAAGAGTTGTAAATAGTGCTAGGAAATGTCATTATGCAAATATGTTCTCAAATATTATGTTTCTGATCTATCATCACTGATGCTGGTCTGTCAGTGAATACCTTAATGAATATATAAATTGGTGTATGTCTATATCTAGATAGTCCAGATGGTTAGTCTTAGCAAACCATGAGTTTAGTGGAAGCTCGTATAGAGATACATGTATTCAGTAAGGACTGAATACTGAACTGACTCACAAAGATCTCCAATAGACATCCAATAAAGCCGTCAATAGAGGGTTTTTTGAGTTGAGTAGTATTCATGGCCCTTTTATCTGAGTGCCACAGTGAGCTTGTAAGTGATCCACCATACTTTGGTTCCACACATGTCAAAAACCTTTCATGGTCTGACTGCTGGGTGTCGCTGGGTATGGTCCGATGCTCATGGAGTCCGGTGTGCATAGATATGGGATCCATCAGCTCATTTGGGTAAGTATTATATCCTAATGCTCTAAAGATTGTATCTCAGAAAGTCTTATGGCCATAAGCAGTAATTCCCGGGAAAAGAATTTAACTTTAAGGATAAATAATATTACAAAAGTATTTGGAAATATTATTTATTGAAATACAATTCTAGAGATAAGCTTTCGGTCGGGCATGTGGAGATTTGACGGTGTTGATCTATATCTCTGCTCTACTCGGATATAAATAATGGAGGGATTATATGAATATGTTATACCTCAACTTATATGGTCTAACACGCCGCTTTGTAATATCTGTAACATGTGTGTGGGGCATCGTTCACGGACTTATGAAGGAGTTTCATATGACAATTCGGGCGTGGACCTAGAAAGTCTCACAATATGAAGTATACTCATTGTGCACTGAGGCAGCATAATGATTGAACAGTTTCATCCTAGAAATTTCAGCAAACCGAAAATATGTTTCGGGGTTCCTCGGGTTGTGCACTTGTTTAGACTTAAATGTTAAATATATCATTTAATTAGTTGACAAGAGTTATTAACTAATTAGATGTTAACAAGTGGTATAATTTTATTTCATGAATTGTTTTACCATGAATTCACCAATTAACCATGTTAGTAAAATCAAATAAGGTAAATATTAATTATTCAAATAGTTTTTGAATAATTAAATAAATATTATTTAAATAAATAAAATCATTTATTTATGATTTTATTTATTTGTTATTTTATTCTTAAATGGAAGACATACTTAATTTGATAAACATAAATTAAATTAAGTGGAGCACTATTTTTTTATTAATGGTTAATTTTATTAGACCATTAAAATGGCCACTAAAAATTATTTTGGTAGTTGGCCACTTAATCTAATTTTGGTGAAGCACTTGTGACACGTCTAGAATATAGGAGTTTATTCTCAAGTGCAGGATTGTCGAAGTAATAAATAACCTGATGAGAACGGGGTCGATCCACAAGGAAGTAGAATTAAAATTATAAATTATAAACACTTTAAAGATAATTAATACAGTATAAGATATTTGCAAATATTAGTTCAATTAACTAATTCAGATAAAACGCTAAGGTTCAAGGGATCTACTCTTGGCATAAGAAGTAAGAATATATTTAACTTTGTTTTTATAACTCAATTGGAATCCTCACACGAAGGAGGTTTCAACCGAAAAATATAACAATTAAAGTTCATCATCATTTATAATTGATTAGTATTTATTTCTATCAATTATTATACACCAAATCTTATAAATGGGTTCAAGTATTTATTATGCCAATCTTTATATGTGTCTACAATAAATCAAGACTTCCACTTTATAAGAAAGGTTATATACACCACATCTTGTCAATGGTTTCAAGAATTTATTGTGCCAAGTATAAGGTTTGTCAATAATAAATCAAGAATCACCACTTTTAGAAGAAAATGGTATTAATTCTATAAACAAAATAAATACATCATATATAAACTTGCATAACTTAATAATGAAGCACTAAATTCATGAATAAATATTAAACATATCTTATTACCTTGCCAAGAGTTTCACCCTTTCACCTTAGCTTAAAGAAAATTATTTGGACATAATAAAATTAAAGAAAAAGAAAAGAAATGGAAGAAGAAATAACATGATTTAATAGTAAACAAGAGAAATAAATTTACAAAGAAATAGATACAAAGGACAAGTATTTTGAACTAAATTCTAACTTTCTAATTACATGATTTAAGCATAAATAAGCCACCTATTTATAGAAAAATATGGATAAATCGAGACAAATTTGGAGGGAACCACTTGGATGATGAAAGTCAAGAATGGTAGCAAAATAATTTGCATTGATTATCACTAGGGTACCCACTTGATTATCCAATTTAGAATTAATGTGATCCAAATTAGCTGTCACTCAAAACATCAAAGTTGTAGATAAGTCTCTTATCTTTCTAAATTGAGTGATCTCATACGTATTAGATACGTATTTTTATAGTTATGGGTCAAATACTGATGACTGTTCAATCTAGGCCTGTACTGCAGATCAGTTCTGTTCTAGGCCATTTTCACTCTCTAAACACTCGAATTTCAAATGCTTTGTAAAATAAAATATGTTAGTCCATTGAGTCAGCTCTTCATAGGATTAAGAATCCCTCCAATTGGATCTTTAGGTAGAAAGTTATGCCCATTTTACCAAACCTACCACAAAACAGTTAAAAGATAATTAGCTACAATATTGTAAACATACTTAAGTTAAGAAAATTAAATACACTAGTAATATAAAACAATCATGTAAAACTCTTATTAAATGTGTAATTTCAAGTGTTCATCACACCTCCCAACTAATTTATTGCTAGTCCCTAGCAATTCGAGCATAAATAAAATTTGAACACTACCTAAGTATTTCAAACAAAACGTCAATTCAAGATCACAATCGCTATAAAGGTTATTTCAATCATAACTTCCAAAAAATGTGTGTGTGTGTGTGTGTGTGTGTGTGTGAATTAAGCCAAATCATTTTTACCACAAACCACAACATATATAGCCTTAAAAAAAATTTTCAAGTAAAAGCCTCAACTCTATATCCTTACAGGTGAATAACTTGTTTAATGGCTTAGGATTTCACTCATGGAGTTGGAAAACAGATAATCGCTCAAGAAAAAGTTACATTTAAGGATAAACAGACAAACTAACATTGATCCAAAGATAGAAAAATTAAATGTTTAGAGTCAAACCATTATTGCCACATGCTAACTTCAAGACTTTAATTATTTAATGCTAATCTTATGAATATAGAGTCTGGTGATAAGATTGCTTCCTCATGACTTTAGTCTTCTAAAATTGAATGAAGACTTTATTGAACTGAATTGACTTCTTTTCTCTTTTTTTTTTTATACTCTTTTTTTTTAAATAATTTATATTTTTTTTTTGTTTTTGTTTTTTTTAGAGACATAAAGAATTATTATAAAATAAGAGCAATTTATCACCATAATACTTTTTCCTTCTTTTTTTTTTTCTTCAGCTAAGCAACCAAATCATTCATTGTCCTAAATAATGTCATTCCAAACAAAAATTAACCATTTCAAAAGATCAATGAAAGTTCATAAGCTGTTATTTCAAACCTCTCCACTCACTCATAAAAGATATCTGAGTTTAAAAAATAATATGTATACTTAAACATGAAAATTCTCTTGGCTATATATATTGAATCATCCATCTTACCACAAGGCTTAATATTGTTCTCAAGAAATAATTTCAGAAGTTATTCTTTAGTAACCTAGATAGAAAAAGTGATTTAAACTAAACAATTTTGAAATCATACATCGATAGCAAAGCAAATTTATTTACGCAAGAGTTACCAAAAACTTAAGAAACAAACAATTATACATAAAATGCATTAAAAATAAACCAATTAGAATGTGTTTCATAAGTTTATAATGTACTATTTACTATGCCATTCTAGAACTAGAATGCGTCTCAAGAATACATAAATGAACCTTTTACTCACGCCATTCATGATAATAATTTATTTTTATTTTTATTTATTTTTATTTTTTACATAACAAAGTGATAACAACAAAATAAAATAGTTAACACTAACATTATATATCAATTATCCTCCCCCTAACTAGATTGAGATATTGTCCTCAATGTCAAAATATAGAAAGAGTAAAGTATAGAAGATATCACCTGAAACATTTTTTATTGGAAATTAAACCTGCAACAAAATAAAACAAGGCACACAAAATGCTTAAAAATACATAGAAGTAGATAGGCTACAGATGAAGCGTCAAATTTATCTTGCGTTTTTTTTTCACTATTATCAGTATACCAATCTATCTGACTCATTGTTGGATCAGATAGAGGTGTAAAAACTTATAGTTTATCGAGTAACTGATCAACAGTTGAAGCAGAAATGAGGATCTGTCGTGCTGCAGATGAGACGAATTATTTTTTCACCGCATAATCAAGAAAAGATAACAACCCATTATAAAAACCATCAACATTTAACAAACCAATTGGTTTTTTATGGATTTACAATTGTGCCCATGAGACAATTTAAAAAATTTCCTCCAATGTTTCGAAACCTCCAGGTAAAGCTATGAAGGCATCAGCATTACGAAGCATAAAAGACATCCGTTCATGCATTGATGATACTTGTAACTCATCTCCAATTGTTTTTTCCTACAATGTCTCCAATAGTTAGAGCTTTCGGTATGATACCTAAAACTCGACTGCCATTATTTTATGCAGCGGTTGCCACACGTCCCATTAATCCAAGACTACCTCCCTCATATACTAAATGAATATTTCGCTCAGCTAACACTTTACCAAGGGTTTCTGCTGCTTCTACAAACTCATTAGTTTTTCTCGGGCTGGATCCACAAAAGACACAAATTTTTATGAATTTACGAGTTGATGATCCTTCCATGATTACACTCACCCTCTCTCTTGAATAATTTTGAGTTTGTATAAAGATGCATAAACAATGCAATGTATTTATAGAGCCAAAAATATGTTGCAAAGTTAAGTCACATGGGGTGTTGGTTTAAAATGCAAAATTTTTAAAAAGGACTATAGGTGGTTGATTATTGAAAAGACATTTGAGTTTGAAATGAAACATTTAAAAATAACAGCTATAGTAAATATATACAAGTAGTTGTGATTGTGGCTCACATCTTCCTCTGATTTTACGTCTAGTAACGGCTTAAACGCCCTCTATGGGTCGGGGATAAGTTTCCCATCCAATTTTCTTAAAAATTGGCAAACAGGATCTTTTAAAGTCAGATTCTCGAAACTATACCGCTCATGTTCTTTTAGGAATATGTCCCATAATTCACAAATTGCAATATACACATATCCACTAGGATGCGTCTCAAGAGTCGATAAGATATCATCTAAAGACTCCTTACTCAGGCCATCCTTAATGAACTTAATTTTATCTTCGCGATTTACATACACCATTCCTAAAGTGCGACAATGTGTGTTGCAAGTCGTGCATGCACACTTGTAACAAATATTTAATCGTTTTGCTCTTCGTTTTTTTGAAAAAGAGCTTTTACCTAAGCCAAGCATGTAGGAAATTAATGAGTCTGAAAATTCACCTATCAATCGAACTTTGACTTCAATTAACCAACGTAAATCAACAAGTATATTCATAATCATTAATAACCTTAATCTTTCACATCTTGCCTGGTAAATTTTCTTCAAGGAATTTTGAGGCAATGAGGGAAAACGCTTTTTCAAATTCTTTAGAATGTCATCTATTATTTTTTTTTTAGAAAAGGGGGAAGAAGAGAAGATATCAGTAATTATGGAAAACTGACAAAACCGACTTGAAATATCACAGAGTATCGTTATCCGCCACTTAACCGAGGTGCAAAACAAAACTTTAACAAAACTACTAAATTAACCTGCAAAAAAAAAATATTAGAAGAAGAATAAATATATATAAATATGTAAATATATAAAACAAAGATTAATTGGTCTCGTAACAAGGATCCGACAAGGACGTAAATGCTTCATGAAAAGCTTAGTTTTTTAAAAACGGCTTGAGTCTTTGCCCATTTACCTTAAACACATTCCCATTTCTAGGATTTTCAATGTCAATTATTCCATAAGAGTACACATGTTTTACAATAGAATGGCCACTCCATCTTGATCTTAATTTTCCAAGGAATATGTGAAGTCGAGAATTATAAAGCAAAACCTTCTGACCAATGTCAAATGTTTTTCTCTGAATTTTTTTATCATAAAAAGCTTTGATTTTAGCTTTATGAATTTTCGAATTCTCATATGCATCATTTCTCAATTCTTCAAGTTCATTTATTTATAATTTACATATGTGTCCAGCAGAATCAAGATTTTCATTGAAAGTTTTAATAGCCAGTAGGCTTTATGCTCAAGTTCCACAGGTAAGTGATAAGGTTTTTCATAAATTATCCTATAGGGAGATATACCCAATGAAGTTTTAAAAGCAGTTCTATAAGCCCACAGTGCATCATTTAGTCTTAAAAACCAATCTTTGCGATTTGGGTTTATAATTTTTTCTAAAATTTGTTTTATCTCCCTATTTGCTAATTCAACTTGTCCACTTGTCTGAGGATGATAAGGGGTGGTAACTTTATGAGTAATACCATATTTTTTCACTAATGTTTCAAATGGTCTATTACAAAAATGCTTACCCCCATCACTTATAATGGCTCAAGGGATTCCAAATCGACTTAAGATATTTTCTTTCAAAAATTTCATGACTGTTTTATGGTCATTATTTCGACATGGAATAGCCTCAATCCATTTTGAGACATAATTTACTGCAACTAAGATATACGTAAATCCAAATGATAACGGAAATGGTCCCATGAAATCTATCCCCCAACAATCAAAGATTTCAATAACAAGAATGGGGTTTAAAGGCATCATATTTCGTTTTGAAATTGATCTCAACTTTTGACAATTTTCACACGTTATACAAAATGCATGTGTATCTTTAAATAAAGTGGGCCAATAAAATTCACACTGCAAGATTTTTGCAGCTGTTTTCTTTGATGAGAAATGTCCCCCACATGCTTTAGAATGACAAAATTCAATAACTTTACTTACCTCATTGTTGGGTATGCATCTTCGAAATATTTGATCACGACAATATTTAAAGAGATAAGGATCATCCCAATAAAAATTTCTCACCTCAGTTAAAAATTTTCTTTTGTCTTGAGCATTCCATTGAGGTGGAATCTCTCATGTTACAAGAAAATTAACAATATTAGCATACCAAGGCATTGTAACAGTAGAAAATAAAAATTCATCGGGAAAAGAATCATTAATAGGTGTTATTTCTGTTGATGAATCTGGTGTGAGTCTTGATAAGTGATCTGCAACAACATTCCCAGCTCCCTTCTTATCCTTGATAGTGATAATAAATTCTTGAAGCAATAGAATCCATCTAATCAGCCTTGGTTTTGCATCTTGTTTTGACATTAAGTACCTTACAGCAGCATGGTCAGTAAATACAACAGTTGAAGAATCAATTAAGTATGAATGAAATTTGTCTAATGCAAATATTATAGCAAGTAGTTCTTTTTTAGTTGTTATGTAATTCATTTGTGCACTGTTTAAAGTTCTACTTGCATAATAAATTACATAAGATTTACCTTCCTTTCTTTGTCCCAATACAGCACCAACAGCATAATCACTAGCATCACACATAAGCTCAAAAGGTAAAGACCAGTCAGGAGATTGTATGATAGGAGCAAATGTTAAGAGGCCAATTAATTTTTCAAATGAATTTTGACACTCTTGAGTCCACTTAAATGATACATCTTTTGCTAAGAGGTTACAAAGAGGTTTAGATATAGCACTAAAGTTTTTTATGAACCTCTTATAGAATCCAGCATGTCCTAAAAAGGATTGGACTTCTCTAACTATTTTTGGTGGAGCCAAATGTGTAATGAGTTTGACTTTTGCCTTATCCACTTCAATTCCTTTAGAAGATACTATATGTCCTAAAACAATTCCAGAAGTAACCATGTAATGACATTTTTCCCAATTCAATACAAGACTTTTTTCTTCACATCTTTTTAAGACCTTTTCTAAGTTTTCAAGACAATTATCAAAAGAATTTCCAAACACAGTTAAATCATCCATGAAAACTTCTAAATAATGCTCAATCATGTCACTAAAAATGCTTAACATACATCTCTGAAATATTGTTGGGGCATTACAAAGTCCAAAGGGCATTCTTCTAAAAGCAAAGGTTTCAAAAGGGCATGTGAATGTAGTCTTTTCTTGGTCCTCTAGTGCTATGGGAATTTGATAATAGCCAGAGTAACCATCTAGAAAGTAATAGTAAGGATGTCATGCTACTCTTTTTATAATTTGATCAAGGAATGGTAAAGGAAAATGGTCTTTTCTAGTGGCCGAGTTCAACTTTCTATAATCTATGCACATCCTCCAACTAGATGAGACTCAAGTTGGTAGTAACTCACCTTTTTCATTTTCAATGACTGTAATTCCAGATTTATTTGGTACTACCTGAGTAGAACTTACCCACTTACTATCTGAGATAGGATAAATGATTCCTACTTCAAGTAATTTGAGAACTTCAACTCTCACTACCTCTTTCATATGTGGATTTAATCTCTTTTGAGATTGTTGGGAAGTTTTGGCATTATCCTCTAGGTGTATTCTATGTGTACAAATCAGAGGATTAATACCATTTATGTCTTTTAAAGTTCACCCAATTGCATTTTTATGCATTTTTAATAATTCAATTAACTTACCTTCTTGTTCACTTGTGAGTGTAGAAGAGATTACCACCGGGTAAGTTTGTTTCTCTCCAAGAAATGCATATTTCAGTCCTTCAGGCAAAGGTTTTAACTCCAACTTTGAAATTTCGTTCTGTCTATCCTTATTTTCTCCCAATTCTTCAAACTTTAGTTTCCATCCTTTATTTTCAATCACCTGTGCACAATCAAGTAAAGAACATATATCAGAGATTTCAGGATCTAATTGTATATTTGACTCAAATGAATTTATTAAACACATTTTTAAGGGATCGGTAGAACTCCCTTTTTGAATGTGATCCTCCACAATTGTTTCAATCATGTCACCTTCTTCACTTTCATCCTCCCCTTCATACGGTTTCTTACACATATTGAAAACATTGAGTTTGAGTGTCATGTTTCCAAATGAAAGCTTCATTACTCCATTCCTACAATTAATCAAAGCGTTAGAAGTTGCTAAAAATGGATGACCTAAAATAACAGGTATCGAATTACATCCTTTAATAGGTTCTGTGTCCAAGACAATAAAATCCACAAGATATATGAATTTATCAACTTGAACTAAAACATCTTCCGTTGTCCCTCTTGGTACTTTTATTGATCTATCGACAAGTAAAAGAGTTACAGAGGTTGATTTTAACTCCCCGAGATTGAGCTGCTGATAAACTGAATACGACAATAAATTCACACTAGCACCAAGATCAAGTAAGGCTTGTTCAATTTTATGACTTCCAATAATACATGAAATTGTAGGACAACCAGGGTCTTTATATTTCAAAGCATTATTGTTCTGAAGAATGGCACTTACTTGTTCAGCTAAAAATTCTTTCTTTTTCACATTCTGTTTTCGTTTTACTATGCATAAATCTTTCAAAAAATTTGTATAAGAGGGAACCTGTTTAATAGCATCCAGTAAAGGAATATTAACTTTTACCTGTTTGAAGATTTCAAAAATTTCAGGATTATGATTTATCTTTTTAGTATTACGTAATGCATGAGGAAATAGAGGTGGAGGTGAGGGTTTGGTATTTTCTTCATTAGGTGTAGGTTTAACACTTTCCTTCCCCTTAGAGATTGATTCATCGCTCTCATGAGGTTCAGGAATTTCTTTTTCAACAATTTTACCACTCTGAAGAGTGATAACTGCTTTAACTTGATCCATGTGTTGATTTCCTGAATTACATGCATTTGAGTTATGTTATCCTTTGGGGTTTGGCTGTGGTTGAGAAGGAAAATTTTCTTTCTCATGAATGTTCAGTGCAGATGCAAATTTAGCAAGAGTATCTTTCAAATCAGCAAATGTTTAAGCATTTTGAGAATTAACAGACTCTTGTTTTTCAATGAATGTATGCAAGGTTTCTTCAAGATTTTTCCTAGGAGGTGGGACATATGGTGCATAACCTTGATGATTTTGAAAATTTTGGTGTGGTTGGAAAGGTGGTTGTGAAGCCTATGCTTGAGTGTCATTCCTCAAACTAAAATTCGGGTGATTTCGCCATCCAGGATTATAGTTTTGTGAATATGGGTTATTGTTTGACCGCTTGAACGTGTTTAGAACATTGGCTTGTTCATGGAGACATTTCCTAAATACAGGCAAAGTTGGACAATCATTGGTAGAGTGATCATGGGTTTCACAAATATGACACAAAATTTCTTGAATAGATTTTATTTGACCACTCTTTTTCATTTCTAAGGTTTCGACTTTTCTAGCAAGGGATGCTAATTTGGCTTGAAGGTCATGGTCTTCCCTAAGATGATAAATACCTCCACTAGATGTAGTGGTTTGATTTTTACTAGGTGCCTCACAAGTACCAGCAGTGTCCCAATTTTGAGCATTTTCTGCTAGTAAGTCAAGATAGCTCATTGTCTCTTCTGGGTCTTTTTCCTCAAATGTTCTATTACACATTATTTCTACCATTTGCCTAACTTGGGGTGTTAAGCCCTCATAAAAATTTGAGACTACTCTCCATGTTTCAAAATCATAATGGGGATAGGTATTAAGTAATTCTTTATACCTTTCCCAACATTAGTAAAAGGTCTCTCCCAGTTTTTGAGTAAAAGTGGTGATTTGTCTTTTGAAAGAATTTATTTTATGGGAAGGAAAAAACTTTTTCAGGAATTATTGTTGCATCTCATCCCATAAAAAAATAGATCCTGGCCTAAGGTTTTGTAACCATGTTTTAGCTTTATCTTTTAAAGAAAAAGGGAAAAGCTTAAGTCGAATTGTGTTCATGCTACAATTTTGATCATTATACATGTTACACACTTCTTCAAATTCTCTTAGATGTAGATAAGGGTTCTCTGCATCTAAGTCATGAAAAGTGGGTAAAAGTTGGATAATGTCTGGCTTAAAATTAAAATGCATTGCATTCGGAGGAAAAATTAAGCAAGATGGTGCACCGGTTCGTGTAGGGTTCATATAGTCTCTAAGTGTCCTAGGTCGGTTATGGTCATTATGTTGAGACTGATTGTCCCCTGGGTCAATGAGTCCCTCAATTTGATTTTCGCTCATGGTATTAATTAGTAAAGAATGAGAAGATGAAGGAGAATCTAACAAATTATCAAAGAAAGTTTTGCAATTATCTTTCACCAAACGATGAGAATTAGGATCTCGAAACCAACCGCTCATAAAAAGAAATAAAATGAAATACAATAAGAATAAATAATACAAATAAGAGAAAAACAAATATTAAACACAAGTAAATAAAATAGGAAAAACTAAAAGCAAAATAAAGATAAATAATTAGAAGTTAGATTAGTAATGTTAGATTATATAATAAACAGAAAAATAAATAAAGCACGTTAGGAGGCTCGGCCTTCCATAAAAATAAAAAGCAAAAATAAAAACAGAATAATAAATAAAGTAAAGCACGTTAGGAGGCTTTGCCTTCTATGAAAATAAAATAAAATAAAAAGCAAATAATAAATAAAGTAAAGCCCATTAGGAGGCTTAGCCTTCCATTAAAATAAAATAAACAAACAAATAATAACAAAACAAAATATTAATTTTACCTCCCCGGCAACGGCGCCGAAAACTTGACACGTTTTGAATATAGGAGTTTATTCCCAAGTGCAGGATTGTCGAAGTAATAAATAACCCGATGAGAACGGGGTCGATCCACAAGGAAGTAGAATTAAAATTATAAATTATAAACACTTTTAAGATAATTAATGCAGCATAAGATATTTGTAAATATTAATTCAATTAACCAATTCAGATAAAACGCTAAGGTTAGAGGGATCTACTCTTAGCATAAGAAGTAAGAATATATTTAATTTTTTTTTTTATAACTCAATTGGAATCCTCACACAAAGGATGTTCCAACTGAAAAATATAACAATTAAAGTTCATCATCATTTATATATTGATTAGTATTTATTTCTATCAATTATTATACACTAAATCTTATAAATGAGTTCAAGTATTTATTATGCCAATCGTTATATTTGTCTACAATAAATCAAGACTCTCACTTTAGAAGAAAGGTTATATACACCAAATCTTGTCAATGGTTTCAAGAATTTATTTTGCCAAGTATAAGGTTTGTCAATAATAAATCAAGAATCACCACTTTTAGAAGAAAATGGTATTAATTCTACAAACAAAATAAATACATCATATATAAATTGCATAACTTAATAATGAAGCATTAAATTCATGAATAAATATTAAACATATCTTATTACCTTACCAAGAGCTTCACCCTTTCACCTTAGCTTAAAGAAAATTATTTGGACATAATAAAATTAAAGAAAAAGAAAAGAAATGGAAAAAGAAATAACATGATTTAATAATAAACAAGAGAAATAAATTTACAAAGAAATGGATACAAAGGACAAGTATTTTGAACTAAATTCTAAATTTCTAATTACATGATTTAGGCATAAACAAGCCACCTATTTATAGAAAAACATAGATAAATCGGGACAAATTTGGAGGGAACCACTTGGATGATGAAAGTCAAGAATGGTAGCAAAATAATTTGCATTGATTATCACTAGGGTACCCACTTGATTATCCAATTTGGAATTAATGTGATCCAAATTAGCTGTCACTCAAAACATCAAAGTTGTAGATAAGTCTCTTATCTTTTCAAATTGAGTGATCTCATACGTATTAGATATGTATTTCTATAGTTATGGGTCAAATACTGATGACTATTCAATCTGGGCCTGTACTGCAGATCAGTTCTGTTCTATGCCATTTTCACTCTCTAAACACTCGAATTTCAAATGCTTTGTGAAATACAATATATTAGCCTATTGAGTCAGCTCATCATAGGATTAAGAATCACTCCAATTAGATCTTTAGGTAGAAAGTTATGCCCATTTTACCGAACCTACCATAAAACAATTAAAAGATAATTAGCTACAATATTGTAAACATACTTAAGTTAAGAAAATTAAATACACTAGTAATATAAAACAATTATGTAAAACTCTTATTAAATGTGTAATTTCAAGTGTTCATCAACTTGTAAAGTATTGAGAGCACTAAAATGGTTGAGTTTCATTTGTGTTAACAAGTGTGTGACTTAATTTTCATGCAAGCATTGAGAGGAAAAAGAAAAGTTGGTTTTGAGAGAATTTTTCATTGAACAAAGACTTGTGAGAAAAAGAAAAGGAGAAAGAAAAATAAATCCTTCTTATTTTTCTTTCAAGTAATACAAACCTTATTGCTGGAGATTATACTGCTGCTGTTCTAGCTTCACAATCCCATCGGATTGTTGTGAACTAGAATTGAGAAAAAGTGCACTTCAAGGTGAGCTCAAAGTTGGAGCAAAGAAATCCGAATTTGAAATCTTCATCGGAGGTCTTCAAAGGTATGTTTTTCTGTATTATTAAGTTGTTAAGAATTGAAATAAATGTGTATATGTTGATTACATGATAAATTTCGCTGCCAAATTCGTGTATATGATACATGTGTTTAGTTTTTTCAATATGTACACAATCACATACATACACCCTAAAATACGTCAACAAGTGGTATCAGAGCATGTTTATTGTATTTCTGGGTTGTTGGAGTGTTATATGAAATGTTAGAATGCCTGAAAATAGTGAAAATTTCATTTTAAAGTGTTTAAAGTGTAGAAAAAATTGTTTGTCAAATAACGTTGTGGCATCAGGAACCTAACACAGGGGCGTTACGTACTGAACATAAGAGCGTACATAGAATAACGCGAGAGCGTTGGTTATATAATGCTGTGGCGTTTCAGTTCTTGACATAAGGGCGTTGGAAACATAGAAAGTCGAGACGTTCATGTGTTGAACACCGGGGCGTTCATGTGTTTAACGCTAGGGCGTTATTATTGATAAATGCAGGGGCGTTCATAAGTCAGAAACCCAGGAAGCTTTAGGTTGAAAACCAAAAAAAAAAAGAGTAAAATTTTTTTTTTGGAGCATTATATTGTATAATGCTATAACATTCAACTTTTAATGCTAATCATTCTCAATAATACACTTCAATTTGAATTTTTGCATGTGAGATTTATTTAATATAATTATAATTGTTATATCATTGTATTAAATGTAATATATATTTGTTTATGCTTATTAATTACAATGGGAGCTCTATTGGTGGGGGTTAGTTGTGATTGTATAAATAAATATTCTAATTATGAATTAGATTCGTATGAGATGCGAAAATTATTATAATTATTAATGGTAATAATAATTATAATAAATATATATTATAAATAAAATAAATAAAAAATATAAATAAAAATCTCTCTAAATTAGATTAAATAATATTGTATTATGAGATAATATTATATAATGATTTGTCTTGTCAATACGGTATTAGACGGTTCACTTCTGTCTTTCCCAATATTGCTACAGCGTAAGGGATTGGTCGGGGTGATTCGGGCTATGCCAGTTAAATATAAGATGAGGCAAATATATGCGAACGTATTGCCCAATATTGCTACAGCGTGAGGGCTATACTGGTAGCATATATTTGATGATTGACAAGTTAATCTGAAATACACTTATCCAATATTGCTATAGCGTAAGGATAAGGTGTATTTAGGATTAGTCATAGGAATTGTATGAGATGCAATTGACAAGAGTAGTCTACCTTTTAGATTTACAAAGGCCAATATTGCTACAGCGTGAGGCTAGAGTAAAATGCCAATGGGATTCACTTTTCACTATATAGTTTAAGGAATCTAAAACTATCGTTTTTCCGTTTGAGAGATTAAAGTGATTATGTAAAACAGTAGGAGGGCATTTTTTAGATTAAAAAATGTATAACTGTTATACCCATGATCTAAAACGTTATTTATTAACGATTGAAATATTTCGCTAACATCTTTTCTTTTATCTTGTCAAGATCAAATAGCTACAAGCAATCCACTAGTTCGCATCCTAGATGCACACCAACTCAAAAGTGCAAAAAATTATACTGACTGGCTTATGAATCTCATAATAGTTCTAAATTCTGAGAAATTTGGATATGTAATTGATCAGTGCCTGCCCCAATCTGTTTCTGATGATGCTTCTCTGGAAGAAAAGAAGACATATAAAAAATGGTTGGATGACGATTTGAAAATCAAATCTTACATCCTCGGCTCAATGTTTATAGAGCTTCAAAGGGAGCATGTCCACATGGACAGTGCTAGGAGTATCATGCTACACCTGAAAGAGTTATTTGGTAACCGACCACAATTTGAAATATACAGGGTTGCCAAATCTCTCTTTCAAGTTAGACTACCCGAGGGTGGTCCAGTGAGTCCCCATGTCCTCAAGATCATATCTAATATTGAGAAGTTAGAAACTATGGATCTCTCACTGAGCAATTCATTGGGGAACAGTTTGATTCTCCAATCACTTTTAGGGTCATTTGCATAATTCATTATGAACTATAATATGTAAGGAATGACCCTTACTTATGTTAATCTGCATAACATGCTAAAATTCGCTCAAGAAGATATGAACAAATGGGGCACGGTCCTCTATGTTCAGGGTGCTTCATCATCTACCCGGAAGACTTCTAAGAAGTCCAAAGAGAAGAATAAACGAAAAGTAATGTATGCACCCAGAATGGGTCCTCAAAAGCAACATATATCCAAGCCCCAACATAAGAGCAAAGCAAAAGGAAAATGTTTCCATTACAACGAGGATGGACATTAGAAGCGAAACTGCCCAAAATACCTTGTCACCATTAAGAAGACACCATCAGGTATGCACTTGCCTATTATTGAAATTTCTTTAGCATTTAATGCTAATACTGGTTAGGTATTAGATACTGCTTGTCCTTCTCATATCTGCAATGTGTTGCAGGGTCTGAAAGAAGTTAGACTGTTATAGCGTGGAGAAGTACAGCTTCGTGTTAGAAATGGAGATTTCCTGCAGGTCGAGGCTATTGGACGATTTAATTTACTTCTTCCATGTAATAAAATTATTATATTGAATAATTGTTATTATATGCCAAACATTATCCGGAAAATTATTTCTATTCCTGTATTGGACAGTGAAGGATATCATATGTTTATACAGAACTGTTCCTTATGTTTGTATGATTTGGATAATGTTTTATTAGCTGAATGTCAGTTTGTTAATGGCCATTATATATTGGATACAGTAGGAAATGTCATGAATGTATAGGTGAATGCTGATAATAAATTAGAAACTTTAAATGATATAGAATTGTGGCATATAGGATTAGGTCACATAAGTGTGAGACGTCTAACCCGTGTAGTTAAGGATGGTCAGATAACCGATCTGACCATAGAGCCTTATCCAGTTTGTGAATTTTGTATTCAAGGAAAAATAACCAAAGCTCTATTTATTGGTGTTGGACACCGCGTCACTGATTTATTAGAACTTATACATAGTGATTATGTGGTCTAATGAATCACACTGCACTCGGTGGCTTTCAATACTTTGTAATCTTTATCGACGATCTATCATAATTTGGATACGTGTTTATTATAAAACACAAGTCAGAAACTTTTAAAAAGTTCAAAGAGTTTTGAATCGAAGTAGAGAAATAAACCGGAATGTATATTAAATGCCTTCGATCAGATTGAGGCGGTGAATACATGAGCAATGAATTTTTAGATTATTTAAAAGAGAATGGAATTCTCGCTCAATATAGTCCTCCAGGTACTCCACAACACAATGATGTTTCAGAGAGAATGAATCAAACTTTATTAGATATAGTTCGATCAATGATGAGCTTTACTGATCTCCCTGAATATCTATGGGGCTATACTCTAGAAACTTCTGCTCATATATTGAACAGAGTTCCATCGAAAGTTGTTTCTTCTACTCCTTATAAGATTTAGAATGGAAGAAAATCGGGTCTTAAATATGTTAAGATTTGGGATTGTCCTGCTTACGTAAAAGTTACGCAACAGGATAAACTTGCACCTAAAGGATACAAGTATCGGTTCATTGGGTATCCTAAGACTTCAATGGGATACCAGTTCTATGATCCTGAGGAACAAAATGTGTTTGTTGCTCGAAATGCCACTTTTCTAAAGAAATAGTTTCTCATAGATCGTGGACATTGTAGAAAGATTGAGTTAGATGAACTCAATCAGGATGTACATGAACCAACGATGGAACCTCAGGCCCAATCGAGCAGAATACCTTTAACACACCCTCCACGTAGGACAGAAATGATATCAAGGCCACCTGAAAGGTATGGTTCAATACCTAAAGGTGCTCTTGGTTTTTTCTTGATTGAAGAAAATGATACTTTAACTAATAGAGATTCGATGTTGGACATCGATTCGGGAAAATGGCAAGAGGCCATGAAATCTGAGATTGACTCAATGCATCAAAATCAAGTTTGGGACTTAGTTGAGCTTTCTGAAGGAATTGTTCGCCTATTCAAGATACGGTTATGTTTACCTAATGCAAAGAAAATCTGAGGCTTTTATAAAGTTCAAAGAATTCTTAGTAGAAGCTGAAAAGTAATTAGGTAAAACTCTTAAGACCCTTCGATCCAATCGAGGTAGTGAATACCTTGACACAGAGTTCAAGGATCACCTATTGGAGCATGGGATTTTATCCCAACTCACAACACCTAGAACACCACAGCAAAATGGTGTTGCAGAAAGGAGAAACAGAACCTTGCTAGATATGGTTAGGTTTATTATGAGCTACTCTTCACTACCGCCCTCATTTTGGGGTTATGCACTATAGACCGCGGTCTATATTTTGAATGTAGTACCTTCAAAATCTATCCAAAGTACACCCTTAGAGATGTGGAATGGTAGTAAACCTAGTTTACGCCATTTTTGCATATAAGGGTGTCCGACACATGAGCTGAAAGGAAAGACTAAAAAGTTAGAACGGCGAACAAAAGTTTATCTGTTTGTAGGCTACCCTAAAGGCATAAGAGAAGGTTTGTTTTATAGTCCTTAAGAAAAGAAAGTGATTGTATCGACAAACGCCAGTTTTCTTGAGAATGATTATATATTAAAATACAAACCTTGTAGTAAAATTATACTAGAGGAAATACTTTCTAATCAGATCAGACCTTTACCACCGACAGTTAGTGAACGACAAAGTCAAGTAACCACCAATTGTGATCAGAACACTTTGAAACCTCGACGTAGTGGGATGATAGTAAGACTACCTTCTCGTTACAAAGAGGAGGGAGAGGCACAAGTAGTTGTGTCCGACACAAGATAAGACAATTCATTGGCATATAGACATGCAATGGAAGATTCTGATAAAGAAAAATGGCAAGAAGCCATGAACCAAGAAATGGAGTGTATGTACTCCAATTTGATCTGGGAACTTGTAGATCCACCTGAAGATGTCAGGCCCATTGGATGTAAATGGATCTTCAAGAAGAAAATAGGCGTGGATGAAAAAGTAGAGACTTTCAAAGCAAAATTAGTGGCAAAGGATTATACCCAAAAAGAGGGAGTCGACTATAAGGAGACTTTCTCTCGCCAGTAGCCATGCTCAAATCCATTCGTATTCTCTTCTTTATTACTGCATGTCTTGATTATGAGATATGACAAATAGACGTCAAGACAGCCTTTTTGAATGGCTATTATAAAAAGAGCATCTACATGGTGCAACCAGAGGGGTTCGTGGTAAAATACCAATAGTAGAAAGTCTGCAAATTGCTCAAGTCCATTTATAGACTTAAGCAAGCTTCAAGGTCTAGGAATTTAAGATTTGATGAGACAATTAAATCTTATGGTTTCGAACAAAATATTGATGAACCTTGTGTATACAAGTACATCAAGAAAAAAAGGTGGTTTTTCTAGTATTTTATGTGGATGACATTTTACTCATTGAGAATGATGTGAAACATTATCTAACATAAAGAAGTGGCTGGCCAAGAACTTCCAAATGAAGGATTTGGGAGAGGCAAGTTATGTCATTGGGATCCAAATTATTCGGGATCGCAAGAATAGACTATTAGCACTGTCTCGGGCATCGTATATTGATAAAGTGCTTATGTGATTTTCGATGCAAAATTTCAAGAATGGTCAATTACTGACTCGATATAGAATTGTTCTTTCTAAAGAGCAGTGTCCTAAGATACCTCAGAAGGAAGAAGATATGAGACGGGTTCCCTATACCTCGACAGTTGGCAGCCTCATGTATGCTATGTTGTGCACGAGGCCTGACATTTGCTATGCAGTGAAAATAGTCAGTCGCTATCAATCCAACCTTGGATTGGCTCACTAGATTGCGGTAAAGCACATTCTCAAGTATTTTTGGAGAATGAGAAACTATATACTTGTGTATTCAGGTAGAGACGTAAACCCCACTAGTTATACTAATTCTGACTTTCAATCAGATAAAGATAGTTGAAAGTCAACGTTTAGGTCAGTGTTTACTCTTGGTGGCGGAGCCATAGTCTGGAGAAGTGTAAAACAATCTAGTACTGTTGATTCAACCATGGAGGCTGAATACATAGCAGCTTGCGAAGCAGCTAAAGAAACAGTATGGCTTAGAAAGTTCTTCACTAATCTGAAAGTTGTTCCAGACATGGATAAACCATTAACCCTTTACTATGACAATAGTGGGGCAGTGGCAAATTCAAAAGAACCCAGGAGCCACAAGAAAGCAAAGCATATAGAAAGAAAAGTATCACTTGATCAAGAAAATAGTGCATAGAGGTGATGTGGTAGTCATGAAGATAGCATCTGAAAACAATCTTGCAGACCCGTTCACCAAGACATTACCGACTAGGTCGTTTGAGAATCATATGAAGGGCATGGGTTTAAGAAATATGTCTCACATGCTTTATGGCGAGTGGGAGATTATTAGGGATAATATCCTAAAAACATGTACTTTTACTGTTTTTTTATGAAATTAATAAAGTTATAATTTTATACTTGATGAGTGTTCATAATTTTATGACATAAATATCAAAAAATCTCTTGCTTATTTATATAATCATAACTTTAGTAAATAATTATTATATATAAGAGGATTAAAGTTATTGACAGTAAACAGAAAAAGTTTGTAATAAATTAATTAAAGTTTAGAATTTTTAATTAAATATCACTAGTGCGGTCCACAAATATTTAAAATATAATAGTCTTATCCGGATCATTAATGTAATGACATTATGGTGAATGCACTATTTATAATATGATTATATAGGACTGGACCAGACGTAGTTTGAATTCTTATGTAAAATACCATTGTTAATTAAGAATTCAAATAACGTCAACTGATGATCATATATTGATTAACCTTAATCCTGAGTGATCATGAACTTCTGTTTGTGTCATTTAAAATACTCGTTACAGTTTGTTTAAAGAACAGATTAAAAACTTGTATTTTAGTGGCATTGTGAGATAAACGATTAGGAATATGATTTATAGATATGGAATCCATTCATTCCTAATGGAAGTTAGAAAGAATGTTCTCTTAAGGGTTAATTCTAGAACTGAACGGTTAGAGCGCTCAATTTGTAATAATGTTACAAATTAACTGTTCACTGGTGAATTAATAATACTCAAGGATAAAGAAATAATTAAAGGAGTAAAACAATAATTAACCTAACTCTAATTATGAACCATCTATAGAGGGTTAAATTGCATGTAATGATTAAATTAATAGACTGCTCTAAGTTTTCTAAGTAAATTATACCTACAATTTTAAGAGTGCAATATCATGTTTTTTGTAGAATAACACTGGAATTAATAAATTGAATTAATTAATTAAAGAGTTTAATTAATTATTCAAAATTTATTGGAGCTTGAAATTATAGGTCCAAAGGTCCCCAATACCACATCTTTCGTTATTATAGTGAACAAATAAAAAGGATTGTGTTATTACATAAATTATTTGTGTTCAAAAAATAGTTTTCAAATATATAGATTTTATATTTTTGGATAAAATTAATTAATATAGATAAGATCTTATCCAAATATAATTAAGTATTTAATTTAAGAAATTAAATAAATAAAATCTTAAGGATAATTTTTTGAAATTATCAAAAAGATTTTAATTTTTAATTTTAGTGTTTTTCTTTTATTAAAAGATTAATAATGCTTAAATATTGGGTATTATACGTTAACCACAAAGAGTAGAATTCTATGTGGTTTACATGAATTATATCTCCTTTTAAGAGATAATAATTTAATTAATAAATATTATTAATTAAATTATTATATTTAAAATAAGAAGACTAATCTAAATAAAACACAACACATAAATGTGAAAAAATGCAGGATACGTATTTTTCTTGAGAGAAAAAAAATAAATAGGAAGCTCACTTTTCTTTTTACTATAGAACAAGAGGCTTGGTTTAGAATCATTTGGTGGAAGAAAACTCTGCGTGAATTTAAAGTATGTTCTTATTAATTTTTATTTATTTTAACATCAATTTCATATATTCATAAGATGTTTAGATAAAAAGTATTTTTATTTAATGAAAACAAATATTAAAAAAAATTTGTTTTCTATTCTACTATATTATGAAAGTTATAACAATAAAACCTTCTAACAATTACGAGTTTTAGTTTAATTTTAATTAGTAAATTTCAATATAACATGAATAAGGTTTCCTAAAGTGGATGACTTCCATTTAAAATTTTATACTAATTAATAATGTAATAAATATTATAAAAAGGCCCAAATTATACTATTTTGATTGAAGAGAAGTTTTATATTTTTTTGTATTTTGGTCAAATGCACCTTATAAAAATTTAGTATTATAACTCGTCAAAAATTACTTTATCTTTTATTGACATATTTTATTTCTTATTTGATAAATCTTTACATATGTTATATTCACATAATTATATACTTTTAACCATAATTTTGCTTTAATACATTTTCACGCGTTATGAATTTTTTAGTTTCTTTATTAATATATTTATATTAACAATATTTTTTTTTTTCAACATCCTTATCACTCTCTAATAATAGTTACCCCTCTTCAATATTAGTGCCTCTCACATATGCTCTTATACATATATTTTATTTGTTTAGTTGATCATTTTGATTTGTTATTTGCTTATTGTTTAGTTTGCAAACTCAAATTACCTTCTTGACCTTTAGTTTAAGGCAAAGTGTTAAAGATAATACTATATTTAAAATTTCTTATTTAAGTTATTGCTGATTTAGAATATTTTTCATAATGTTAGTTTTCGTATTACAATTATATTTTTATACATTAACTTTTTTATATAGGCTAAAAATTTAATGCCTACATAAAAATAGTATTATATAATTATTTTTTAGAATCAAAAGGAAGACCAAACCAGTAAGTATATGTTATTACGGTTGTTTTTTCAAATATAAATAATGATCATATTAGTAGTTTATTGTTTACGTTCTGTATTACTAGTTTAATATTCATTGTTATTATTTATTTGGGAAAATTGAGGAGACCGATCATTATTTATCGGATAGAAATTGAAGAAGAAAAAATGTATTCAGGCGAATTCGACGGAGCCGCCGGCGGGTTCATGCTGTCTCTGGCAAACACTGCCCCCGATCCCTCCTCTTCTTCCTCCAGAGTAACTTTCCGTCCCTCCCTTATCCACTCGCTTCGATATACATATACATACATATGTATATTATATATATATATATATATAATTTTTATTTATTATATTTTAGCCTCTGTTTGGTTTTAGAGAAGATTATTTGTTTGCTCTTCTTTTTTTAGGGTAATTTATTTGTTAAAGAAATTGAACAAAGTAAACTTTTAATTGTACTCTGTAATTAATATTATTGTTGTTAAACTAAGTCGACAATTTTTTTATTCTTTTTTGTTTTATATTATTTTTGTACAATCGAAGAAATTAATCATATTAATAGTAAGTGAGTGTATTAGGCCTGTATTTAAACAATACAACTTTTAGCGTGTACTCTGTTTGGCTACTGAGAAGATGAACAAAGATAATGAGCTGTATAGTAATTTGCTATTTTGATAACCTAAATTTTGGGGAAGCAGGGAAAAATAGTTAGGATTTTATAGAAAGTTCCGAAATGGAAGTGCTTTTTAAATTTTATTTATTCTTTAGACTAGTTTCATCACCTAAACAATGGTATCTAGGGTTTTGTGAATGTGTGTATTTGTGTGCATGTATTTTTGAATTAATTTTTTTTTTTTTACAGAATCATAATAATGTTCGGACTTTACTTCCGATGACTGTAAAGCAAATAAGTGATATATCAAGTAATGATGAATCAAGTGCAACCATTGATGGTCTTGATGTCAGCACTGTATGTTTTGTAGCAACTTAACTTGCATTTAATCTTACTTTTTTCCTCTTTTCTGGTGGATTTGTTGAGTTTGAATTTGTTAATTGTTTAGGTTACATTGTTGGAAGGGTATTTGAGATGCAAGATAAAGAACCTCAGTTTGTCTTTCTTACTGATGATGGCACAGGACGAATTGAATGCAGGTTTAGTTGGATAACCTTTGTTGTTTAGCATCTTGATTCTGTGCCTTTTGTATTTTCGTGTTTTGTAGGCTCATGAACAGATGGAATACAATGAAGTGAATCAAATATGGTATGCCTATTTTGCTGCAGTTACTGTATGTCTTGTTATTTCTCAAAATTTTAGAAATGTTGTAATTTGGGAGGATTGACAGATGATTTAAGGTGCCTTAGTCTTTAATTAATTTTGCTTATATTTTGTTTCTTTTTCTCTTAGGCAAGGAATTTATGTTTGTGTTTTCAGTCACCTTAAACCTCTTCAGGATAAAAGAACCTTAAATGCATACTCCCTTCGGTATGCATTCGACTTTTACCTCTGTTTTAATGTTTGGGAAGTCATTTTTTTTTTCTTTCATCTTGTTTATTGTTAATAGTCGTTTTTGGGGTGTTGGTAAATGTTGAGGCTTATCTTTAATACCAATGTTGACCCTTCACCTAATAGTTTAAGCATTTAGGTCGAATGGTTTCTTTGTCATGGTGTCGGTGGTAAGGTCTTGTGTTCAAACCCTACGTTTCTGTTACAATCAATTCATTCCTTAATTTATGGTCACTTTAATCTCTCTTATCTTTGTTTCAACCTCTTGGAATCTATCTGACCTAAAAATTAAATTTATATTTCACGTGATGGGACTTGTTAAGACTTATTTTTTATACTAATTATTTGGCCTTCATCTAAAAGCTTAAACTTTTAGGTTGAACGGTTTCTCTAATAGTAGGTTGACAATACAAATGTCTTACCATCTCCTCTTCTCTTCTCATAGTTGAGGGCAAACAGTCAAGTGAGAGATTTACAATACAAAGGCCACGCAAACTGTGCCTCCATGCTATAGGCCACTGATACCTTTAGTTCTTTTTCATTCTTGAAATTCTTTCTTTTAATATTCTCCCAAAAATGCCATTAAAATTTTATTTCTTATTTTGAAATGTTACATACATTCTCATTAGACCAAAATTTGAAATGGGGAAGAACATGTAGTCTTTAATTATTAGATATGGCCTAATTTTTTCTCCATTTCCATTGTGACAGTGAGAGGCAGCTTCAGCCATTTGCATGGTTGTCGTCTAAAGAATCTTGAAACCACTAAGATACTGCCTTAGAAGTCCTCCAAACACCATTCAAACTTGGTTCTTCACACTATCAACCTCTTCGTGGGCACACTTGACTTTTCTTTTATTTTGTACTCTTAAATAGTTTTTCATTTGTTTGGTTAGGTCTTTGGCTTTCTTTGATTTACATCTCATTGAGGATATGTAAGGGAGTGAGGAAGAGAGGGACTATAGGAGGAGAAAGAAGAGAACATGGGTTGCTATACACTTTTGTGTAGTAGATTAAATGGAGGATAAGATACAAGATGTGATACAAGTGAAGCTAACGTCACCATTTAAATGTGTTCTTTATAGAGGAGCAAAATGTAAACTCACACACAGAGAGGGGTGTTGAGGAGACGATCGAGGTGGTTGATAGTGGAGCTAATATTTGGGATTGGTAAGTTGTATTTTGATGTAAGTGAGATTGTTAGAGATAGTTAAATTTATCCAACTTCCATGGGAGCTGTGGTTATAATAACAGAAAATCTAGAGAGAGAAAGACAATTGTTTCAAATAAGTATGATTTTATCAACATAATGAAATTTACGGTCGGGTGAAGTGGTGTGAGCACGATCATTTTTTTAAAATGTCTTGTATTTCAGTAAAAGGAATGTGGCCTAATATAAAGGATGTTTTAGGGGGAAGTAAAATTAAATGTTTAATTCTTATGTTAGTGATGATTGCATGCGGAAGTTTTAAGATCAGCAAGTTCTTTGTATCTGTTTTTCTTTCTCTTCATTTTGGTCTTTCACTTTATCTGAATAAATAATATGACTTTATGACCATGATGCTTACCATATTCATGGTCATCCATCATTGACATATCCTGAACATTGTTTTTGGGCTGTTCAAATATGCTTCTCTTGCATGCCGTTCTCCTTGAGTTTGTGACGATCAATTGAGATTTCCAAATTTCTCCTTTCAGAGGTAATTATTAAAAGTTTTTTTAGTAGTAGGAATAAACTGTAAATTCTAGGCTTTGAGAATTTTGTTAACTTTTTAGGCTATGCCTGTATTATAGTTTTGTAGTCATGTTTGAAGATGTGGATGGGTATTGCAAAGAAGTGGCCTAATTTTGTTTAAGTTTGTTCTATATGCCTTTGGTTAAGAGAAGCCTAGAAGTGGCTGAGGTCCATTAATGTTAGTTGTTAGTTGGGCTTAAGGTTTAACATCCAATCAAAAAGACTAGCCTATTAGGTGGTGAGACCTTCTTTTTATAAACCTTATTATCTTTTCACTCCTCTCCAATATGGGATGACTCAACAATCCTCTCTAATGTGAGACAACTCAACAATCCCCCCTTTGAACGAAAGGGCTGATATCGTTCTCTCATGAGGAGGTTTTGTTCGAAGGGCGGATTGTTGAGTTGTCTCACATTGGAGAGGATTGTTGAGTTATCCCACATTGAAGAGGAGTGGGAAGATAATAGGGTTTATAAAAAGAAATGTTACATCACTTAATAGGCTAATCTTTTATGTTAGACCCTAAGCTCAATCCCCTAACAACTAACCATTAAATTCTAGGATTGTTCACCAATAAAGCTGGTTCAACTTGAGGTCCAATATTAAATTCCAGGATTGTTCACCAATAAAGTTGGTTCAACTTGAGGACCAATATTTACATGATAATGAAGACAGCTGGTTATCAAATCTACCAATGTAGCTGACCTGGCTAATGAGCCAGGTTTTTGTTTCACGGAAGCAATTAGTTTTGTTTAATTTTGGTGGTTGGTAGAATCATATTAAATCCCTTGTCGTGTTGGATAGTTGAACCACATAGCATGCAGTTCTCAGAGTATGATTTTGGTCAGCAGCTGCTATTCACATCAGCTAATTTCCTGTTGGCCGACTGTTATAAATGTACAGGATATGAGTTGGATTATGACAACATAATCTCGGATGTTTGTATTTACATATCACTTCAACATGAGAGGCTGTGTCTTATTTGAGTAAATACAACAAACTCAGATGTTTGTATTTAGTCAAATATTTGATTATTTTCACATGAAAGATTAACTAGTTGAATTTCAAGGTAATTGATCGTGTGGAGTAAAAGCATTAGGTTCTATATAACAAACTGTTAGCAACAACACAATGCGATCATAGTGCCATTTCACTCTTATAGGTATAGATGGCTCTTAAAACAGATCTACAAGATTACTATATCCCGATTCCTATCAGAAAATTTGGACTCTTTTTCATTTTTCTAGACTGATTGAATTTTTGCGTATAAAGTGGTACTAATATAGTATTTGTGTATAAAGTGGCACTAATATATTATAAATGATTGCAACGTGTTGACTATACTGTAATCAGAAGAAATCTATATGTTAGATGGTGAAGATTCATTGTAGATTTTGTTGGACCCATACCTAATGGTCCAAAATACACTGAATTTTTTTTTAAAATTTTAATATCGTTAATTGAGAAATTAAGATATTATATGATTTATTGTTCTTTGAGTAGAAGATTATCGACCACACAAATTATACCTACTGATAAACGTTTAAACTTAACCTTTTTTCAAATAAAAAAGATAATTAGACTTTAAAATTAAAGTCAAGTTAAACGGGTATATCAATTCTCTTAACGAGGGATTAACATTTCTTTTAATAAAAAATCAAACAACTCTTCAACGAGGAGGAAAAAATTCACAAATAATTTTTTAATTATTTTATTATTTTTTTTAATTAAATATAAAATGGTTATATTTTATTAACCAAATAACTTATTTTTGGATACATTTATTTTTATATTAAATTTATAACTTCTTTCTCTCTTTTTCTAGGAAACTTCAGAATTGATATACTAAACTAAAGTTTATTGATGGCAGAATATTTTTAAAATTGTTACTGCAAAAATTAACTGTTGTTGAGAATCGTTTTAAATCAAAGAAATAGCTTCGGTAAGTTTTTTAAACTTTGTTAAAAAATTTAAATTTGTTAGCAATTAAATAAAATTTATATTTAAAGTTAAAAGTAATTGTTATTAATGAACTAAATGAGTTAGAATGGTATAAAAGACGTTGAAATTCGGTCAAAAAAAAGTTTTGGAGTGTGTTTGGCAAAAATCAAACGGCGGTCGGTGCAGTTGTCGTCAATTTAGGCATCGCGGGGGCACATCTTGGGCCGGAGATGTGCTCCGAGATGTCTATATTGTGCGTGCCGCGGGCTCGAGATGGCCCCGCGGCACGCCCATTGTGCGCATCTTGGGTTCGAGATGGCCCCGCGGCGCGCACATTGTGCACATCTCGGGCCCGAGATGTGCCCCCGCGGCGCGCACATTGTGCACATCTCGGGCCCGAGATGTGCCCCCGCGATGCGCACATTGTGCACATTTCGAGGGCACATCCCCGCGATGCGCATTTTTTTATTTTTAAATATTTTATCTTTTTAAATAATTTTACTAATTTTCTTTTTTGTTTTTTCAGGTCATATGGAGTATGATGCAATAATTATTTGTTTTGGAGGAAAGTGAGAGAGTTCTAGTGACGGGGAAGAAAGTTATGTTGACTATAGTAATTTTAGAATTTCAGTTCCGAAAAATGTTAATTTTGAAGATCTTTTAAATGCAGTATGTTATACCTTGGGAGTCAACAATGTGAATTGTAAGGTGACTTTGAAAATCAAATTTGATGAAACGAGATATCCTAAAGCTTATTGAGATTGGAAACGACAGTGATGTTCGATTTTTTTTTAGCGCCAATAGAAGATCGTACTGTCTTTTATGTGTAACAGTGGATCCTAGAGCTCCTGTTTATGAAGATGATGTACAGCCCCTCAATCAAAATCCACCATCAATTCATACTCATTTTATGTCAGTTAGCGGTAGCAACCAAGTGATCATACATCTCTATCAGTTCCAGCAGTGGTTTTTGCAAACACAACGAACGAATATCACAATATTTCTCTTATACCCTTTAATGAAGACCTAGCCTATATACATTACGCTTGTGATGACATTGGAAATGTTAGGGATGTGGAAGGGGATTATGATGATGTTAGAAATGTTGATAATTTAGAAGGGGATGATTTAGCAGAAGGCGGACGTTGTTATGTTTCGACAAGCTCCTTAAATGTTGAAGTTAGAAGAATAGATTTTTGTGAAGCGAAAAACCCCTCTGCGTTTATGCCTCCAATACCACCATCAGACTTAGGCATTTCGGATAAGATATCGAGTAATGGAATTGACAATGTGTTTGTAGGAAATTTGTTTGATAGTAAAGTGTCAAGGTCGACAAAAGATCATTTTGAGATCAAATGTGATGATGATAGATGTCGATGGCGATTACGTGCAGTGTCGACAGATGCAAGGAAATATTTTATTGTGCGCAGAATTGATTCAAGTCACGTGTGCTAATTAGATCGATTGCGCGATGGTCATCGACAAGCAAAGTCTTAGATTATTGGCAAATTTATAAAAAATAAGTTTGCATCTGCGAGTTGACTTTATAGACCGAAGGAAATCCAAGCAGACATACGTGAGGAGTTTGGTGTGGACATAACTTACCCTACTGCTTGGCGGTCTAAGGAGCATGCATTGGTGTTGATACGTGGTACTCCAGAGGGTTCATATAAATTACTTTCTGTGTACTATCATTTATTGGAACAACAGAACCCAGGTACAGTCACGCATTTGGAGATTGACGATTGCAAGCACTTCAAATATTTCTTTATGACTCTTTGACCATGTATTAAAGGGTTCTAGTCTTTCATCCGACCAGTTATTGCAGTTGATGGTATATTTTTAAAAAATGCATACTTGGGAACAATGTTTGTGGTTGTTTGCAAGGATGGAAACAACTAGATTCTTCCACTTGTATAGGGTATTGCTGACTCTGAAAATGATGCTTAATAGAAGTGATTTATGAAAAAACTCCGATGAATTATTGGCGATCTTGAGAACCTTGTATTTATATCTGATCGACATGCTAATATCGAGAAGACCATTAAAGAGGTATTTCTTAATGTATATCATGGTGTATGCATCCATCACTAGAAGTGTAATTTGATAGCACGATATAAGATATCATCGCAGACAACAAAAAGATGGGGATATTTGGCCTCCTATTTTGTTGCTGCCAAGGTGTATCGTATAACTGACTTTCAAAGGAAAATTTATAAGATGTGAGAAATGAAACCGGAGGCAACGAGATACTTGGAGGAGGAGGAGGTTAGTTTTTCAAAATAGGCTCGATCAATTGGAGCATTCAAAAGATATGACATCATGACTACCAACATTGCAGAGAGCATTAACGCTGTTGCGAAGGATGCACGTGTCATGACGGTGACTGTCTTAATTGAGTGGATTCGAGAGTTAATGTAAAAATAGTTTGTTGAGAGACGTGAGGCTGCAGAAAATATGTCAAACTTCTTGACTACTTGGGCCCATGACAAGATTTGGAAGCACAATGATGATTCCACTCGCATGATAGTGCATGCAATAGATCAATCTCGTTTTGTTGTTAAGGACGGAAAAAGAAATAGAATTGTGGACATCCCGGGGAAGTTATGTAGTTGTCGAAAGTTTGATATGCGACAACTACCGTGTCCTCATGCACTTGCAGTATGCAGGTAGGTCAGATTCCAGTATCAGACTCTTTGTTCGCGATATTACATGACTGAGTGTTTGTTGCGTGCATACAGTGAACCAGTAAATCCGGTTGGTCTTCTGTTAGATTGGATTGTTCTAGAGGAGTTGAGAGCTGCTGACATCCAGCCTCTTATAGTACGCCGACAATCAGGAAGACGTCGGAAGAATCGAATTCTATCTCAAGGTGAGACTTCCACGAAGAATGTATGCAGTCGCTGTAAGCAGCATGGACATAATGGACAAACTTGTCGAAACTCAATTCCATTATATGGTAGTTAATGTGTTCTTTATGAGTCATATTTATATTTTAAAGTCATGTAGTTATGGGCCTTATTTGACTAGTTAATTTGGATTTTTTTCACGATGGCGTTTAATTGATAAGTTTATTATAATTTGACTAGTTAATTTGGATTTTTTTCACGATGGCGTTTAATTGATAAGTTTATTATATTTCTTTTTTCCCTAATGTCGTTAATAATGCATGCTTTGACTAATTATATTTTAAACTCGACCCAGAATCTTACAACGTGGATCTAGGTAGACCCTATCGGCACTCTAACGAAATGCTTCCCAAAGTCTGCTATCAACCTTGGAAAATTCCATAGGGCAAACCCTAAAATATTTCTTAATTTCCTTTTAGATATATTCTTATAAACATGGGAAATTTATTTTATTTTTTAAAATTCTTGGATTAAAACGGACAAAGTTTTCCCTATTTTTTTTCAAAATCAATATTTCATAAATCTGCAGAAAATACACTTCAAATATTTTTCACATCTCTTAACTGTAAATGGGACATCCCGTCCCTACCCAAATCAATCAACATCCTTTTACAATTTACAATAAAATACATAAAAAAAACTTTATAAACATATAAAATTTAATTTTCTTTTACTATTGTTTTTGCACATTTTCATAAGTCAATTGTCATTTTGGTTTTAAAAAATGACTCATGCTCAGAATCAAAATTTAGGGGATGACAACACATCAAAAACTCTATAAACATACAAACATAAACCCCACAATCTCTACTATTCACTGTCTGCTGTGGCACTTCATCTTTTAATCTAATTACATGAAAAGGGGTTAAGTTAGGTGTAATTTGTTGTTGCTCATATAATCTATAAGCATCTAGGTAACGAGGTAACAACGTAGCTAATGGCAGGACATGATTCTCAATCACGCCATCGGCAAATCCCTTGATGCTAGAATCGTAGATCAATATTTATCGATACAAAATGTCCACCTCAGCCGTCACTCAATGCTGTTGATTGTAGTTGACAGGAATATAAACCTACATAAAATTCAAATAAGTCTTACAAATAGTACTACAAGTTATAAATAAAAATAACAACATTCACACAAAATATTATATTTTACCTTATTAACCTCAATCTACATACGTGCACCGAGTAAATCTTCTTTAGCGCCTTGAGCATATGTCATTACTTCATCACTCCATACAATGCTAGTCATGTCATTTTTGTGTTGCTCATAAAGGAGTTTAAAAGTCTCTTACAAATGCAGAGCTATCGAATAATTAATAAAATTAAAATAATAAAATATAATTAATTTAATTCATCACTCAAAGAAGTACGAATCCACAGAATTGGACAATTGAGGCAATGCATTAGTGCAACTGTATTGCCTAAGCCGAATCACCTTTAAATAATCATTAATATGCTGCATTAAAAAATAATAACCGTCAAGTGAATGTGTAAATTTAGAAAAACAATTAATGAGATAATTATTGAATAATTTACTTACAAAATCATTCAGCCAGCTGTGTAGCAATTTTCGAAATCATGCCGAGTTAACGTCTAGCCCAGGTAAGCTGACTACACTCTCATCCTTGTTTTTTTCAGGCCTGAAACTCAACCATGATAGTCGAGTCCATCTACTGCAATGGATTCATGTTTGTTTGAGGTTGTACTTCAATTTCAAATTTCTTCTTCTCATGTATTCTTTGTGGAAATGGATTTGTATATAGGGTGTGCAAATATCATGCAGGCTTATAGGTCTCCCAAATTGACTCACTCCCTTATGCGGGGCAGGCAAGATCTCAACACTTGCAGGACTGTCAATCAATGGCTGGGACAATATATCATGACCAGTAATTGGGGTCTGAAAATTATATTGACAGCCTACCGATGTGTTCTCTCCAAACTAAAATATATGTATATATTAAAATAAATCAAACTGCAATTAAGATAACGGAAAATTATTGCGTTTAAAATTTATTTTGCTTACCATATTATGGCTTTCGTTTTGTTGGAATGAGCATGATTGCCTAAACCACATCATCATTTGCTGCATCTGCAGTGTAAGATTGGTCCAGAGTTGATTAACACTTGTTAAAATTTTATCTCTATCCTTGTCCATTCTTTGTAGAAGTGCAGCTTGTGCAGTTTCAGTACGCTTAAATCTCTTAATCATCTCCTCCCACAGCTGCTCAATTTGATGTGTTACGCCATGGTCTGCAGATGCACTGTGTTCAGACTACAAGAAACATAACCATAGTTAATGACTTATTTAGAAATATATAAAAATTTCTCTTTAGTTAATCACGTAAATAAGTAATATACCGTTGCTCCTGCCACTGGTGCTGATATTTTTGGGTTTGTCCATTCATATCCATCCCCCTCCACATCCATAATATCATCGTTAGGGTCGCTGAAATAGGCATAGGTCATGGGGCGCTTGCTCTCGTTGTAATCAGACATATTTGGTAAGTCCCTAGCATAACTTCCGCTTGGAATGCCTACACGTCTAACCAGGCACACAATTGCCTCTTTCTTCTCATGGTCTTTTGGTACAAATTTACGATGTACCGAAAGAATCTATAAATCAACCAACCATATTAAGTTACGCTTAAAACAAAATAAAAGTTATAAACCAATATATATATTTTTCATTCATATCAACACATACTAAATCCTTTCCTAATATTGTATCCTGAACTTCATCGAACAATGGAGTCCCTCAAGTCGTCCAATTCAAAATACGAGGGAAACGATCACCATTATGATAACCAAAAATCTCTTCGCACACTGGAATTGCCTCAAAAATTCATACCTAATATAATTATTTTTAAAATATAAGTTTGACGTATACAAAATAAATATATAATTAAGATCAAAAAGTTAAGTACAAGAAAATTATGGCGTACCAGAAATGTGTGCGAAAAGTTATACACGTTGTAACTCCCAACTTCTTTTGTGCAAACTCTTTCCTATTTATTTTCTCAAATTTTTGGAATGCAGCATTCTTAAGTGAGTTATGAAGCACGGTCCATGCAATATTGCATCATGGATACCTATTAAACTCATCAAGGTCATCCACTAAATATAGAACAAAATTTTGAATCCCACTACGCTCGTCACGTGGGATCAAAACACGATACACAAAATAAAATAAACTCAACTTTACTGCATCTGCATCGTCCATTTTCTCCAAATTCAGACGTGTGTACCATTGATCAAGAAATATGTAAGATAATTTCTTTACCCCAGAAAAATATGTATCTCATAATCGAGTGCCCAATTTCCTATGCAGCTGTTGGACGGAAGGGTAATCTCGCATTTGTAGTCCAGTGATTAGTATAAACTCTTACTAGCTAAATCGGATGCGTTTCCTCCCTATGTAAAACCACATCTCATCTTCTAAATTAGAGGTATGCACCTCACGCAACAATAACTCGTGCATTAAAATACCAGAGAATGTCAACTCTGACATATCTAAGAAATGTCTCATACACGTCTGCCTAAATAATATTTTCTGATTTTTTGTCAGTTTATCTTTTATACAATTTAAACCCTACATCTTCGCATAAGCCGTCACTGATGCACGAAAAAATATATGCTCTGGAATTTTATATTTTTTCGATACGTTCTCTTTCCTGTAACAATAAAAAAAATATTAATATTAAGAAAAATAATAATAAGAAAAAAGTTCATAAATAACATGCTACATATAACATACAATATTATTTACAAAAACAATTAATTTAACATACATAAAAATCATAATACATTATAATAATTAATTACTAACATATTAATCAACATATTATAATACAATCAAATCAAAATTAATAATTAATTATTAACATATTAATCAACATTAATTATATATCAAAATAATCATATATAAATTATAATTACATAAGGTACTCATAATAATAATAAAAAATATTACAAACCAAAATTAATGAGTTATTTAAGTAAATTTTCTTATCTATTAGATCAATTCCTTCTAAATTCTATTTATGAATTTTTTTTATTTAATTTAAAAAAAATTACATTTATCCCTTCAATTTAAAATTTTTTAAAAAGAATTTAATGTAATTTTATTCATATATTTAATTAATTTAAATAACATTAAATTTAAAAAAATTAAATTCAAAAAATAAATTTCGCGCCACGTGGCATCTTATACAGGTGCCACATTGCGAACAGTACAGCATTGCGGATATTCGAGTTGCTGCACGCGATGTGCCCTAAGGGCGTATCACGGGCGCGCACCGCGGGCCCGAGATGGCCTCGCGATGCCCCTTTAACAGGTGCATCGCGGGGCCATCTCGGGCCCGAGATTGGCAACAGCGGTCAGTCGCTGTTTGTATCGCGAATATCGACCCAAAAATCTCATTTTTTGCCCATTTTTAACATTTCTTACACCATTCAAAACTATTTTTCACATAAAATTCAATAATTTCATTTATTTCTAACTTCAAATTTTAATAAATTTCTAACAATTTTATAAAAAAATTTAAAGTTTTTAAAAGTTGAACAAAATTTGACCATTTTTTTTAAGTGAGAAATATGTTGTATAAACTATGATCTATGCAATGATAATTTCAAAATTTTTGATCTAATAATTTTTGATAATTTTCGATGATTTTTAAATAAAAAAATTATTAATATGATATATAAATAAATATATTCAAAATGTAAATATTTAATTAATAAAATATATTTCATTTTAATTTGATTAAAAGAGCATAATAAAAAAATAAATCGGCTATTTGTGAAATTTTTCCTTCTTTCTTTCAACAAGGGCAAAACAATTTCTCGTGACTTTACAAAAGAAAATCTCTCCCACGAAAAGAATTTATTATATTAAAAACACCTTCTCGCAGCAGGGAGATTACAAAATTATCTTAACGTTAAACACAAACAACCAACACATCACACTTTAAACAACCAGCTAACGCCCAGCACAATAACAATTGCTGCAACAGTATTTTCGGAAAAGGTTATCGGCGGTAATATATGCAGTGCGGAAAGGGTGAATAATGCCCGAATCTGAAGAATAACTCTTACATGCTCCACCTAACCGGCAATAGATGATACAGAAAAGCACCACAGCAAAGTATTCAGCGTAAGCATGGGCCGCCACACATGATGTGTACACTGTATAAGCCTACGTGTCCAGAAAGCATGACCGTTGTTGGCAAAAGCGAAACACTGGAATGGACAGAGCAAAACTGTAACTGATTGTGGCTGCTCAAAGATACAGAAGTTAATTGTTGTATAGTGGTCGACTGCAGTAGGAAACGGATAACAAAGAGTTGCCAAAAAAGAGTTAAGGGTGACGGCATTCTGCTGGGCTGCTGCGGAATGGTGATCAGCAAAGTGAATCGCGGAGGCTGTCTAGTTCAGCGAGTGCTGACGGATCTACGAGGCCGGCAAGACAGATCAATCACCGGAGAGCTAATGGGAAAGAGCAAACCGGCCGTATTTGGTGGTTGTTGCCACCAGATATTTGGTTTTAATGGGCGGCGGTTCTGGTTTTGTTATTTTCCCTTTTCTTTAAAAGAAACCTCGCGAAGATAAGTGCTGGGAAAATACACCTAATGTTAAAAACAATTAAAAAAAATTTCTTACAAAGACAATAGTAGATTCCAACCAGTAAAGTAATAAAAAGATAATGAACAAAAAAAAATATTTATAAAAATATAAGAAAAGGTCACGTGACAACGTGAATAGCAACATAAAGTAATAGTAATAATAAGGAATACAAGAACACTAGAAGTAGCGAACGTGAGGAATGATTCTTTCCACAGACCACAAACCCAATCTCACGTTACTTTTAAAACAATAGTTTGACTTTGACCGCTATGATCATTTAAGATTTAACTTGACTTAAACTAAAGACGGCTGATTTCTTGCTGTATTTTAATGCTGGCGAAAGCTACCTTACTTGAGAGCCCCCCTCTTTCTTTTTCTTCTCTCTTTTTTCCCCCTCTCCTTTTCAATTCTTTTATTTTATTTTTCTTTATGAGTTCTTTTTTAAATACTATCACATGAAACTAGAGATTACAGAACTCGCTTCGCCTAAATTAAGGCCAACTGAAATCTATATATTATCTTCAATATGTTTATTCTTTTAATTATCACTTTAAATAATAGTTTTGAAGTTTTTTTCAATATCATGGGATGTGTATTTACTAACTTTTTGAATTATACTAGAAGTAGTTGTTTTATTTATTTATATTGTTTTGATAAAAGGTTTCTGGATAGTGTGATTTAAAAATTAATGTAAAATGGGAAATAAATCTTTAACAATTTATTTATTATATATTCAATGATTTAAAACAAAAACAAACCTAAATTTTATCGTAGCCAACATGTAGTATTTATTATTTTAAACCAAGAAGCTCTTTAACTCATTGAAAATGAAATGAAATAGATTAAGAGGTTGTGTATCTTATTTGACTAAAATCTTTTAAGTCACAAATGCATCCTAAGCCTTAATTTAAGTAGATTAATTTTTTTTTTCTTCTTATTTTTTGGAAAAAGTAAATATTATGAATTATATATATAGTTTTCTTGTTTTTTTATATGGGAGAGGGAGATTTGAACTTCAAATTTTTAGGATGCATTGCAAATTTTTTTACTGCTAGACTACTTAAGCAAATGCATGAATTACACATATAGTTAATAAGGAATAATTCCCTCCTTAAAATCAAAGGAATCAATTACTATTAAAAAGCTATTTTTAAAGTGGGTAAGTTACAAATTTTCTTTTAAAAAATGAAAAAGATAAGTTACAAGTATTGTATTGGAAATGCTTTTTCAAAAGTACTTAACATATATTCATTTTAAAGTTCATCTCTTCAACAAATTAATATTTAAAAGAAAAAAAGTTTCCCGAATGCCTTAAGAGTCAAAAATGCAAACACAAATCGGCCGAACTCTCTACCAGTATCTTTTCTGAACCTTTTCTAAGTGTCTTGTTTGCTTAGTGTAAAAGTATTTTTATAATCTAACATTATCCAGGTTTTGAGGGGCTTCGCTTGTAATAAATCTAATCTTTTTCTTTTCCCTTTTGGTTCATGTGAGCTTTACTTTTCCTACACTATGAGACACAATCTTGTGTTAAAATTTGGGACACGTGGGCTCATGCCCCGGAGTGGAGCTGCCAATGTTGTGCACCTAACCCTAACTCGTGTCCATTGCATTTATGGATAAAACCAAAATTGGATTTGTTTTGGATTCTATTTTTTTTAAGGGAAAATGTTGTTTTTGTTTTTGATTATGATGGGTATATACTAATTTAATTTTTTATGTTTTAATAAATATCATGTTAATCTTTGTCATTAGATATATATTATTAAATATATATTTTTTGTTATTTTTATCATAATACCTTTAGTTAAATACCCATCAATTATCTAACATGTATCGTCACTTTATTTGTTTAAATATTTTTAAAAATAAATTAAATTAAATTAAAAAATTAAACATAAAACTGTCACTATCGTCGAAAATTATTTTTTAGCGACATTATAACGATAAAAATTATTCAATTTTATATCATTAAATTTTATTTTTTCTGATTTACATAATGGTTAAACTATTTTTTTTATCAAAAAAACCAGAAAAAAGTGGGGGAGGGGTGGCGGCCACCGCCGCTCACCATGGCCGCCACCCTCCCCCATAATTTTTTGTCATTTTCTGTAATTTTTTGGAAAAACAAATGACCCTATTATTGTGTAAATTAAAAAAAAAAATCTAATAATATAAATTTTGGCCTTTATTAGTACCCTACTGTCGCTAGAAAATGATGGTCGGCCGATCGCTATTTTTCTGTGATGGTGGACAATAAATCTATTAATTATTTTATTTTTTAAAAATATTTATTAAAAATATAAATCAATTACATAATGACACGTGTAATTTGTAACTAATCATATTACGACATGTGTCTTTTATTTATTAAATATATATTTATTAATTTACTTCTAAAAAATTTATTTTTTAAAAAATATATTTATTAAATATATAAACCGATTATATGATTACACGTACCATTTGTAACTAATCATATTAGGATATATTTTTTTTATTAAAAATATATTTATTAATTTACTTTTAAAAATATTTATTCTTTAAAAAAATATTATTAAAAATATAAATCAATTACATAATGACACGTGTCATTTATAACTAATCATATTATGACACATGTCCTTTTATTTAGAATATACATTTATTAATTTACTTTTAAAAATATATATTTATTAAAAATGTAAATCAATTACATGATAACATGTGTCATTTGTAAATTATCATAGATACATGTTCTTTTATTAAAAATATATATTTATTAATTTATTTTTTAAAAATATTTATTCTTTCAAAAAAATATTTATTACAAATATTAATCAATTATATAATGATATATATCATCATTACCTTATCATATTATGACACGTGTCATTTTTGACTTTTCAAACAGACATTTGGCAGTTTTATTTTATAAATGATAAAAGTATCATTTTACCTTTAAAAAAAACTCATTTAACAGAATATTTCTAACGACAAGAATTAATGTGATATTTATTAAAACATAGAGAATTAAGTTGATATATACCCATAAAATTAGAAACTAAAATGTCATTTTTCCTTTTTTTTATAAAAAAATTTATATGTAGATGATACGAGGGTGGAATGTGCAATAATGCAACATTATCCAAGAGTATATTATAGTTGCAAACTCTAAAACTTTAGTGCTCAAATAGTGGCAACATATTCACATGATATCTTGTTTTTTGTTAATATATATATACATCTTGCTAATGTGTGATTTAAAAAGGAAAAGTAAAAATTTGCTACCTTGTATGTCAGGTTTATAATCTTTAATATTTTTTTTGGGTAAGTTTTTCATTCTCAAGATCTCTTTATATCATGCTCAAAGTTATTGTAAGTTTTTTTTTTTAAATATAACTTAATCCCATTAAAGAAATATAATTAAGATACAAAATTTAGGGCTTTTTGATAAAATTATTAAAGAGTTTAACGGGACTTAAAATTTATTTGTACAATTACAAACGCTTGACCCCATCCCTTCATTCAAGGGATTAAACAATTTCTTCAAATAAAAAACCCTTTCAAATAAAAGAGAATAATGAAAAGTATACTTCTAGATGAATAATTCGGGTTTGCTATGTTTTAATTGGGTTAATGGAAAACAATATGTTAGGATAATTTGAAAAGGGCACTCATGAAATTGTAAAACACCTATTTATAATTTCCTTTTTAACAAATTGGACTACATACAGTTTCCAACCCAAAAGTACAAAACTAAATTATGTAATCTTTCTTTAAACTTTAGCTTGTACTGGAAAAATCTAACCCAACTATATACTCTTAACACACAGTTAGTATTGAACTAAGAAGTGAAAAGAAATGTCATGGTTGATAGTAAAATCAGTCTTCTCCAATCTTGGTCTGGAACCTACACCTCACCTCATTGCCTCTTTCTCATTCATTTACAAATAAATCCTCTTATCAGTATCCGATGCTGGGATACTCCTACTCGAGGAACCACCATGTCTGATCGCATTTACATATTAATTATTACATGCATGCAACATGGCATCTTTGGGCCATGAGTTGACACGTGTGATGTGTGATATTTTATAAACTAATGTTATAGTTGGGGTTTTCAGTTAATGCGCACGTGTCCTGTAGGTGGCAACATGCAGGCATCTATCCCGATCTTCGAGAAGCAGAAGCATACCTTTTCTTGTATTATATGCTTATGTTATGTCGATATTAATTTTCGATATTCAATTCAATCGCATGCCCACGAGTCTTGCATAAAGTTCATAGTCTTATTATACCCCGTCTTTAGAAATTATCATTATTATTTTATATAAATGTATTAATAAATATTGATCCCAAATTTTGGGCTATTTTGATTTTAATGAGAACAATGTTTGTATCTATTGTTGGATTGAATCAAAACATCCGTTTATTAGTTTTTATTGAGCCTAAGGCTTGTACTTGACTTTTTGAAACTTTAGATTAATTCAAGATAATAGAAAGAACAAACATAAACATGCATGAGATAGAATTCCAGTGGTTCAATTCTATCTAAAGTTTATATTTATTTTATTGAATCTTAATTTATTTTATATAATATTACTGAATAATCATTTTTATAGTGAGTGTACAAATAAATGAAGTCTTTACAATGAATAAATATAGTTACAAGATATGTTGTCTTGGGGGCTTTGAGGGCCAATAAAAAGCCATTAGAGGTTGTAGCCTGTGAGGCCAAAGAGCTCATAGGTTTGTTGGAGGGAAGAAGAAGATGATTTCTTCATTGTTGTTTAGCTCTTTATATATAAATATTATTGTATTTGGTAGTTAATATTAGGGTTGGTGTTTACGTGTTATCTCTGAATGTATATATATTTATGTATTTATACAACTGTATATTCCCATTAAATCGCTAATACCCGTTTATATGATATTATGCATGTAACGTTACAAATATTGTAGATCTGAAAGAGTTCGAATCAGATTTAAAGGGTTTAGATAAGGGCTCATAATCAGCCACCCTGAGACATATAATTGCTAAATGTTAATACAATTAAGTGTTAACTGGTTATAATACTCAGTAGATCCAAGAGTTAAAGCCTTGTCTGTAATGGGACATAGACCTGAGAATATATTAGTAACTGCATAGTTACAAAAGTTATAATCGGGTGCTAGGAAATACAAGTTGCGTAAGTATGTTCTCGAATAATTATCCCTGATCTATTTCTGTCAATACGGATCTGTCGGCGAATACTTTTATATATATATCAGCATATGTCGTACCTATCGGGTATAGATGGTCGTTTCTGACCGACTGTGAGCTTGGAGCTCGTATTGACATATAGGTATCCAATTAAGACTGAACATGGGACAGACTCACGAGGGCCTTTGATAGACACCCACTGTAAGCCATCAACGGAGGGTCCTCTCGAGTTGAGTAGTATACATGGTCCTTTGACCTGAGTGCCACGATGGGCTTGTAAGTGATCCACCATACTTTGGTTCTACGCATGTTACAGACCTTTCATGGTGTGACTGCTGGGTGTCGCTAGGTATAGTCCGATGCTTATGGAGTCCAATGCGTACAGATATGAGATCCGTCAGCTCTCATATGGAGTTTGATATCCAGATGCTTCGAGACTGTATATCAGAAAGTCTTGTGGCCACAAGCAATAATCACGGGAAAGAGTTCAGCCAGGGTGGAACAATATGACAAAGGATTTTGCGCATATTGTTCATTGAGATACAAGTCTGGAGATAGGACATGGATGAGCACTAGGGGATTTGACGATATAATCTATATCCCCGCACATCCAGGATATCATGACGGAAGGACCATATGTATGCGTTGTAACCTCAACTTGTATGGTTCAACGCACTAGTTTGTATATCCGTAACATGTGCGTGAGACATTGTTCACGAACTCATAGAATAGTTCCATTTGACGAATCAGGCATAGGACCTAGGGAGTCCCCCGATATAGAGTGTACTTATTGTGCACTGGGACAGCGTGCCAGATTAAATTATTTAATCCAGTAATATTCAGCATTACCACAGAAATACGTGCGTCTTTGTATTTAAGTGTTAAATACAACAATTAGTTAATAATTGTTATTTACTAATTGTATAATGACACGTAGCGTATTGTGGACCCTCGGTTGAGTTTACCCAAGTGTGAAATTTGGTGGGACCCACTAGGGGTGAACTTGATAACTATTCATGAGGGGCAAAATGGTCATTTCTCAATTTGATTATTTAATTATTATATAATCAAATATCTTTCTTTTTATATTACATAATATATTATTATTATATTTATATTTTATATATATATATATAAAGAATGAGAGGAGAAGGATTTGGCCAAATGGCCGAGAGAGAAAAGAGAAAGAAATGGAGGAGAAAGGAAGAAGAGAAGAAGAAAAAAAAAAGAGGAAAAATGAAATTGTTTTATTTTTCCCTCTGCTTCTAATTGGAGTAATTATGAATTACTCCAAACTCTCCATTTCTTATCATTTTGAAGAAAATGATATAATTTCACTCCCGGCCATTTTGGGGATTAAAAGTTAATCCTGGACTAAATAACAGGCTGTTGTTCTAGCTCACCCTATTGGTGACTAGAACTACACACGAGTTGGTCTCCATGCGGACTTTAGAAAAAATACGTGTATAATGTTACACGTTATGGTGAGTTCTCTAATCTAATTAATATATTAATGTGATTAATATATTTATTTATTGTATTTATTGTAAAATTTATATTTTCGTTATGTTAGACAATAGACACAATTGCACATTCATACACCCACGTGGCTAAGATCATCCGCCAATAGTTAAATCCTTATAGAATTATTGTAAACTGTTACCTTCCTGTTCTGGTCATGTCCAAAGATTATAGGCATTTTTTTTCATTTAGGTCACACCTCGTGATTGTAGAAGGATTTACACCGAGAATCTTAAAATCCTGAGATTTTGGGGACAAGGACAATTTGGGCTTTCGAGTTATTTTCAGACCTCAGTCTTTGACCAGTAGCATATCTTATCGTCTTCATAGGGGAAGAGGTGATTGACCTCGCGTGGAGGGGTTACGTGACAAACCTTGCATAGAGGGTTTAATGTCGAGGCTAAGGACGTACTATAAGGTGTTTTACTCTTAAATTTGAGCGTTTCAGTGGTGGTGGGCTTGGGCGTGAAGTGTTTTGTATGATGGGTGCTCCCATGGTTGACCATGGGCTTTGAGTGAGGCGTTCTCAGATTGCTCGGGATGCTCAAGGCTTGTGGGCTATGCTAAGCCCTCTAGATTGAGGTAGGATGAAATCTTAGAAGGAACTACAAAATTTTATTTAAATTATACATATATTTATTAAAAGTTTTAGGTTGAAGTAAAATTACCTTACCCTTTAAAATATCTAACCTCATACTCTTAAATTTTATTTGAACTCATGAAGATGTAGACATATTATGCCTCGACGACCACTCGAGGCAAATTTTATATATTTTTAACTCAGAATTTTTGTGAAACCAAGTAAATACCACCATTTGCATTGCATGCACTCAGCTACATAAGCATGCATATGGCACCCCAATATTTGAGCAGTTAGGCTATAAATAAAAGTCAAATAAATTGAAGAGTATTTTCCATTTTTTAATCCCTCTACTTAACTTTATTTTATTCCTTTATTAGCCTATTTATTTTCTATTCTCGTTTTAGAGTTATATTATAACACGTTATCAATACAAGGATTCTACTTTGGGAAGTATCCCTTCCAACTTTATAATCTATTATTTAATAAAATTATCCTTATATGTATGTTATGTGTACGTGGTTGACATTAAGTTGAATTTTTTAAATAAAAAAATAAGGGTCAATTCTTTATGCTTTGTTATATTATTATAGCTTCCCATATTTATTTTTATCTACATTCTGAAGATAAAGAAGAAACAAAATAGAATATTGAAGTTTTAAACTCAAGAATTTGAAGATTTAAGGATCTTGAAGATTTTAAAGAATTATTTAGAAGAAATTAAAGACTACATCAAGATGTCCAACTTCACAAAGCTTGAATTCGACGCTTAAAATATATTAGGTGAGAACTATTTATCTGAGATCTTGGATGCTAAAGTCTATTTGAATGCTAAAGAACTCGGCGACACAATTAAGTAGAAACAATGTTTTTTTGTAGGATCGTGCCCAAACTATAATTTTCCTTCACCATCACCTTCATTAAGTATTAAAAAGTGAGTATGCCACTATAAAAGACACGTGCCTCCTTTAGAATAACTTAAATGAAAGATTTGGCCACTTAAAGTCAATGATACTACCACAAACTTGTAACTAGTAGATGCATTTGCATTTACAGGATTTCAAGTCAATTAATGAATATAATTTTGCACTATTTAGGATAACTTCACAGTTAACATTTTATAGAGAAGAAGCAACAAATTAAGACTTGCTAGAAAAGACATTATCAACTTTTCATGTCTTAAATATAGTTCTATAACAACAATATTGAGCATGTGAATACAAGAAATATTTTAATTTTATTTCATATCTCCTTGTTGCTGAAAAGAATAACAAGTTTTTAAGGAATAATCATCAATCTCATCCTAATGGTGTTGCACCAATTCTTAAAGGATAGGTCATCTCCAAGAATTGTAAAGAAAATGTGGCCTCACATAGTTGTCGTAATAATTATTAACACAACAGTGGCCATAGTAGTGATCGCGGACTTGGCCGTCATTGAAGTTGAGGTTGAGGTCAAGGTCATTGTCAATATAAATACAGACCTTATGATAATTTATAACAAAAACAATTTCAAGTGGGATTGAAATGAAGGAAGACTAAGAATTGCAAAATAAAGACACTTATCTTTAATGTAGAACAAAGGGCTATTTTTTGTATGCTTGTCGTTTGCCCAAATATTTAGCTAATTTGTATGAGGCATCTTTGATGAAAAAGAGAAAGAACGTTGAGACTAATTATCTTAATAATATAGATTTAGGAAACACTACACATCTTGATGTCTTTGACTTCTTTGGAGATATTAATCCAAAGAAATCACTTAGTTAGTGATTGAAAGGTCTATACCAATTGAGTTTTAATTATTGTTTCTTTTCATATTTGTACCATAGTGTGAATATTTGTTATTATCTTGTTATCTATTGTAAATATTCTTTTCTTTTTAGCGAGTTATATACTCTCAAAGAAGACAGTGAAATATGTCAAGTTGATAATGTTATGACACATACAATCCTTTCAAGTAAGAAATATTTTTTAAATTTGACATTAGTTAAAGCAAAAATAAATACTATATCAAGCTCCATAAACTTGATTGAAGGTTCTAGAAAATATATGATCTTTTTAACAAATGGCATAAAATTATGCATCCTTGATGCCTTGTATTCACCCAAATCAATAAAATCCTTGCTTAATTACAAGTACATCCTTGTAGACCAATCCATTTATCGAGTAGACAATTTTGCCACTTTATAGTTTTGATTAATACATCTAATTGATGGTCACATGTTTATTTGCTATCTATATGTAATCTTGTTTTTACTATATTGTGGACTCATACATCAAATTACATGCATAGTTTCCTAATTACCTAATCAAAACCTTATGTCTTGATAATGTTAGTGAATTCACTTTCAAGATATTTGATGACTATTGTATGTCTGTGGGAATTGACGTAGAACATCAAGTGACACATATTTATACTTAAAATAGATTGGCAGAATCATTTATTAAGATACGACATGGAGTTATGCAATTTTGCATGCCGTAACATTAATACGCCGAAGGCCAACTGTGTATTCCCATTGCAACTAGTACTTGATCATTAACATGATATACCTTATGTATGTATTTTTAGTTATGTTATATAAGTTCCAATTGCACCTCTTTAGTGTAGTAACTCTATTAATGAGCCTTTGGATTACTTTGACAGTGCTTGGAGACTTCATCTTGAGGATTGCTTTGACCTTATGTGGGTTTACATCGATTCCTTATCTATTGACTACAAACCTAAGGTACTTTCTTAACTCAAATCTAAACATGCACTTTTTAGGGTTAAGTTTCATGTTATGCTCTCTTAAGATCTCGAAAGGCTTCTTGAGATCTTCCACATGGTTCTCGAATTCCTTTGACTTTGTGATTATATCATCCATATAGACTTTAATAGTTTTGTCAATTAGTGGTTTAAACAGACAATTAACCAATCTCTACTACGTGGCTTTCGTATTCTTTAATCCAAAAGGGATAACCTTGTAGTAGTATATTCCCTAATAGGTAATAACAAGGTCTTCTCTTGGTCGCATGAAAATAATTAAATTTAATTATACCCTAAGAATACATCCATGAAACTAAGGAGTGCATGTCTAGCTGTGAAGTTAACTAGTTGGTCAATCTTTAACAAAGAAAAACTTTCCTTTTTAGCAAGCCTTGCTCAAATCAGTGAAGTCCGTACATATTCTCTTTTTCCTATTGGTTTTCTTCACCATAACCATATTAGTAAGCCATTGTGGGTAGTGGACTTCTCATATGAACCCTACTGTAAATAGCTTCTCAACTTTAACTACTACAACCTTATTTCTTTCTTGGTTAAAGACTTTCTCCTCTTTTGCTTTATTGACTTAAAAGTTGAGCTTATTGTTAACCTATGGGAGATTAGTGAAGGGCTAATACTTGACATGTCTTTGTATAACCAGGTGAAGATATTCAAGTACTCTTAATGTGGTGTTTAGTTCTTCTTTTACCTTAAGCTTTAAGTTGATGTCAATTTTGATCACTTTTTGAGGATCATCTTTCTTTATTTGAATATTGCTCAGTTCACTCGAATGCTCTTAAGACTTCAACTTTTGCTCTTTCTTCAAGTCTATTGAGCTAATACGGAATGCCTTTTTGGCTAAGGTTACATAACAACTGCTTGATTTTTTTTTTATCTCTCAAAACCATTCTTACTCTATAACCTGCTGGGAATTTTAATTTTAAATAGTAGATGGACATTCTTGTTCTTAAGTTGCTCATGAATGGTCATCCTATAAAGATTTTGTAAATGAATGGTTGTTCAACTATTATAAAGGTCACCACTATTGTTTGGACATAAGGCTTTTCACCCATCGATATGGAAATAGTTACTACTTCTAGGGGTATAAACTGTATTCACCAAAGCCATAAAGGGGAGTTTATGTCCTCTATTCTTTAAGTTTCTTAAGGCTAAGGTCATCTAAGGCTTTTTTAAATATTATATCTACCAAACTCTCATGATCGATGAACACTTTATTTATACTCGTCTCTGCCACTTGTAGTGTGACCACTAGTGCATCATTAGGGGTAACTAATCCCTCGAGCATTGTCTTTGATGAAGATGACAGGGACATCCTAAATTTAAGGATTTTTGGTGATCAGAACATTCTATATTATTTGATGCCCTATCAAAGAGCATCATGAGTAATTCTTTCTCTAATGATTTGAATCTTTAACCAGTGTCGGCCCTTCAACAGTTATCATGGTGAACTCTTTTCTAATTGATGTGTTTAGCGCCTTGTTGAGGATTATTTAGTCGTTGATTAACTCTAAATTCATTCAGGTACCTATTTATAGTTAGCTTATCTATATGTTTCTTCAAACTATAGCAATCCTTATTCGTGTGATCATGATCATTGTGAAAATTACATTTTTATTTTTATTTCTTTTAAAAACTAGTGTTCAAATGGTGTCAGGCTCTCTGAGGAGTCTCTTATCTTTGATCACCTAAATGATTACATTTATAAAATTTGTAAGAGGAATAAAGGACTAGTCGTCCTCGACTCTAGCTACATGAGGTGAGGAACGCCTCGACTTGATGCTGTACGCCTTTCGGGTTCTTCCATCTTTGAAATAGTTGTTCAACCTATATGGACTTTTCTCCTTTTTTCTTATGTTCCACTTTTTTTGAGTGAGGAAGGTAGCCTTCTATATTTAGGTGACCTCCTAAATTCTTTCTCCTAAATTTTCCTTTGAGCTTCACGATTGTCTTCTTCAGGCTTTCTTCTTCTTTGATTTATGTAGTTTTATGCTCGTTCATAAGCCGTAGAGTAGGTATGAATAAGATTCTCAGTTATATGATACCATAACATTTAACCTATCTTTCAATACTTCCAAAGCGACCAGTGAATCATATGCTCTGACTTGAATAACCTATTTATAAAAAAAAATTATGTAATTTTTTAGACTCTTTGATCCGCCTTGCTTAATCGTTTTTAGTTATCAAGGATCAATAGCTCAGTTGCAGGCTCTTTGAAAGTGTTCAACGAACATATTGGTAAACTGCTGATATGATGAGATACTTTTGTGCCTAAGTCCCTAGTACTACAAAAAAGCTTGTCCTTCTAGTTTAAGATGAAATAGACTATACATCTAACTTTGCCTAAGTGCCCACCACTGATAAGAGTATTTTCACTTAGTCTACATAGTGTTTGAGGTCTAAGGCCCCATTGTAAGTCGCAATATCAAGTATTTTGAAAGTGGTAGGCAATTTCATATCTCTGAAGTCATAGATAAGCGATGATCTTATTTCCCTATCAATCTTATTTTGAAGGGGCAAATTTTCATTGTTTTTTTAATTTTTATGAGCTTAGACAAATTTTACTCTTAACTTCCTTAACTTTTTATGAAGTGTCTCATCTTGGTTTTTGTCCTTATTTGCATTTTTGGCCCTGTTCTTTTGCTTGGCTCATATAAGTTGTCGACCATCGTGCTCGTCTAAATTTCCATCCTTGTTTCTCTTTCTTATGAATCTTCTCGCCTTGTCTTAGTCACCTACTTGTGATGTGGAAGGTGAAGGGTTTTCGTGCCTATCATAAGGTGGTGGTCTTGATTCTTGCACTTCACAATGTTCTCTACCTAGCACCTATTTCTACTTTTGTTCCCGAGTGAATATTTGACTTATTCCCGCGTTGTCAGCCAATTGGAGTAACTCATGGTTGTTTGTCACTCTAACTAGTAAACCATGTTGCTTGCAAGGTTCTTAGTTCCTTACTGCTCTTTCTTGCATGTTTAATACATCTTATATTAGTTTTTTTTTTCATAGTCTCTCTTTCTTCTCTAGCTTTTTTTTAAGTTCTTTCAACAACTTTCGTACTAATTTTGAGTCTTCTTAGAGTTTCCCTTGTCAAATTGAATTCTCTTGGTGGTCTTAAGCCTTTTTTCTCTTGGTTCTCTGATTGAGAATTGTGTGGCATATTTTAGTCCAAATCTCTGTCTTTGGTTGTCCTATCATAATTGTTCTTTCTATCTATATTACTGGTCTCCATGGATTTTTGTACCCTACAGACGGCGTAAAATTGTTGACTATAAAATTTGAGTTCTTTGGTCAAAACTTAAAAAATCTCAGTCAATGGTTAAATTTATAATCTTGAAAACAGCTTCATAGTATGATATTTGTTGCTGGTGCTCCAAAGATGTTCTTGATTGTTGGGGGTTGATCGGTTGCAAAATAGAAAATTGATTAAGATTAAGCCGATGGTGGTGTTGGCAAAGGCTCTCCGATGTTTAAGTAAAAAAAAAGAGTAGGCGATAAATCTAAAATCAAAGTAAAATAGTGAGAATTGATTACCTACCCCTTTTATGAGAGGTAGGTAGAAAAAATCTACATACCCTATTTATGTAGGCATTTGTGCTATTGAGTTCTTCTTGGACTAAGAGTCCCTTTTATTCTTGAACTCTCCTTATAAAGTATCCTACATACTTTTAAACTTTCAATGTTGCTATCCTATTTGACTTTGAATTTTAGGATACGGTGTCTTTTTTGTTTTGGTCTTCATAATTAACCTAAATATAGACTCTTTAGAGTCATCTTTAGAATGTTGTAAGCCTTCATCTTAAATGAGAGCTTTTCATGAAGAGTATTTAATTAACTTAAGGGTGCTCGATTTTCTAAGAGAAGCTTTCAATAATCGTCAATTATGGGTCTTTTATTTTTTATGAGAAGGGGTGGATGATTAGTGGCCTAGTTGCTCAGAGGACTTATCAGACTTGCATTGCTCTAGACCGACCACAAACTAGAAACTTTATTAGGCCTTATTGCAAGTACTTAGCCAATTTAGGACCAAATGATCTAGAAAGATCAAGCCTTTCATAATTCCAAGATGAGCTCAGACTTATTGGACCTTTAATGATCGGGCCTACATCCTGTGAGGCAACAATTTTAAATTATTATTTTAGAATGTACAAACTCAAAAACTAATTTGGATAATTTTTTTTATCTTAAGGGGAGTTAAGTTGATAATAGTTAGCTAGAAGTAAATCGTATAACGCTTGGTTGATGTGCAAAGCTCTTTGAAAGAAAGTTAGATACCCTACACTGACAGAAAATAATACCGTCATTTGTTCACTGGGTAGTACACCAAGAATATGTGCAACTAAGTGTAGGCGATACCTGTGGCCTTTTTTCTTTTGAAAAATGTTATTATCAAATAAAAAATTCAACATTAATACATATAACTCATATAACGTAGCATAAAATTATGATCATGCCTCATATATATTTAACCAAAAAGGAGCCATAATATTTTCACTCGGAGTCGGAGGTATTTCCAGGGATAAAATCAAAAAATAAAAAGTGAGCGCTCGAGAGGCGCGAGTTGTCTCGACGTGGTCAGTCAAAAAAGCAACAAAAGAGAAATGGCACGCGGCATACTTTTGGGACCAATTCTAATCATTCTTCTTTTCTTTTATTTATATTTGATCTCCTCTCTTCCCAGTTCCTAGTTAGGGTCACCGTATCCCGCTTTCCCTCCTACTTGCTTGTAGCTTCTCCTCCGCAAACATACACATACAATAATGCAATATAGATATAATATATACACTACCAACATATTGAGTCTCGTATGATGACCTAGGATGTTTCTTTAAAGTCATCAAGGAAGATACGTAAGTTCATGTATCATAGGGTTTATGTATTAATTAATTAACATTAATTTTCTTAAAATAGAATGGTGGACACTCATTTATCTTATCATAAAAGAGGTTCAATTATGGAATGGTTATATGTCGACCAAGTACTACAATCTCCTCACATTCGTCGCATGCATCGGAAAGGTAAACAAATCCCTTCATCTATATTACACACTAGACCGACCCTTTATTAGTTTCGAGTTGAATTATTGAAATTCTAATTCAGAACCTGGTTTTTTATTAGGAAAACTTAATATTTCAAAAAAAACAATAAATCATATTTGTAGATTCTTCAGCATGATGTGAATAACATTTTTAAACCTTGCTAGTATAAAAAAAATCCTATTAATATTGAAATTAACCAATTTGTACCCAGAAATTATTACATTAAAATTGAATGCTTGTGGAAACATAATACGAATGAATGATACAGTCTTTGGATTTTACATTTGAGTTTTGAGAGTATTGTATAAAAATCCCTTGCTCCCTCAATGTCTATTAATTCGTGAATCTTGACCAAAACCACAAACAAGAGAGAGATATACAAAGCAGGTGGAAGCTTTCTAGAGGATGACTGGGCGGTGCCCCCTCTCTATTTCTCAATCTTTCATTCAATCTTTATTATTTTATCAAAAACAACAATAATTTACTCAAAACAATTTCTTCATTCACATCACAATTCACAGGCAAAAAATAAAAAATAAAAATAAAAATAAAAAACCCTCGATGCTCGTGCAAATGCACAATCTCTCTCTCTATTCACAGTCATCTCTTTCTTCTACCTCTATATCTGTGTCTCCATTACTCCTCCGACTCTCAAACACGCACCACCAAAGAAAATTGAATCACTTCCCAACTTTCTTTGTATTTTCCTTCCACTATTTCCAAAGAAACAAACAAACGTCTCTCTCTCTTTCACGCTCACCAACACAAAACATGAATAATACGAACATCAACTTAAGCAACAGTAGGGATTCTTCATGGCTAGGCTTCTCCCTTTCCAATAACAACAATAATATCAACTTACAGCCCTCATCTTCAGACTCTTCCCAGCTCTGCCTTTTCGAAGCCTTTACCGCCAACCCTGCCACCGCCACCACCACTTCAGGTCTTCATATTTCCTCTCTCCTCCTGACTCTCTTATCTTCATACTTAAGCAAAGTTATTTGTATTTACTTTATATTTTATACAGGTAATAGTGTTGATGTGGCAAGAGAACAAGCTGCGACTACGATAGCTGGTGCAAAAGATCTTTCTATATTCACCGGTATCCCCAAGCTCGAGGATTTTCTCGGCGGTTCTTGCACGAATGGAACTGCTACGCATACACAACAACTTGGACTTGGTCATCCGTTTTCCAGTGCTGCAACGCCCGTTACTGTGCCTAATAACACTCATGAGATTTATGACTCAGAGCTCAAAACAATAGCAGCTAGCTTCCTTCGCGGTTTTTCCACACAACAAACAAAGACCCAGAAGCAGCAGCAAACACAAGTATTACCGCTTGTTGGAGCAGCCGGGCCTACGCCTAAGAAAGCTGCTGATACTTTCGGCCAACGCACCTCTATCTATCGTGGAGTTACTAGGTAAAAATTATCATAAATAAACCCATTTGTATCCCCCAAGAAATGGATTATTAACACGTGATAAATATTTTTGTTTCGATCATATAGACATAGATGGACTGGTAGATATGAAGCCCACTTATGGGATAATAGCTGCAGAAGAGAAGGCCAAAGTAGAAAAGGAAGACAAGGTAAATGCTTCATTTTCTTAATATTAATGTTTTTTAGGGTTTTTCTCTTCTTTCTTCGGGGGTTAGTTCTAACATGCGCCTGGGGTGCTTAATATTGAAAATGGGTCCGCTGAGATCTGGCCCTGGGTTCTAAGAAAGCCTGTGGTAATATGGTCCTAAAAGAAATTGGTCAGAGTGCGTGTGATCGGAATAATGGGAGCTAAAAAGACTGTAAAAACGGTGCGAATCCCTAGAGCTGATTGATTTGAATGGCTTAGATCTTGTCGTTTTGAACACTGTTGGTGCATTAGATTTGCTTTGATTAACTGATTGTTCTATCGTGCGCATTTATGAATGAATAATGGAATTATTTTTTTGTTTTGTTTAAAGAATCTAACGTGCTTTTGTTGCTTCTTTATGTGGCATGTACAATGACGAATGATTGCTGCTATGGATATGCAAATATCATCATTATATTTTCAGTTTATTTGGGTGAGTTCTTTAAAGTTTTACATAATTGTACATGCAAATATTAATATGACATCATTTTGTTTTCACTGTAAACAAGATATTCTTCTTTCATGGCATGATCATATCAAGCTCAGAAACTTCAGACTTGACTCTAGATTTTGGTTACTGTGACAAAAGACCCATTATTTATGCATGATCCTGTTTTCTCTGTTGATTAATTAGCTACTCATTTCGATAATTATTGTTTTAATTTTCTGGTAGGTGGTTATGATAAAGAAGAGAAAGCAGCAAGAGCTTATGATCTCGCAGCTCTCAAATACTGGGGTCCGACCACTACTACAAATTTTCCGGTAAGCCCTTTATTCCAAATATTTTAGAAGTATGATTTTATTATTTTATTCCTAGATCCTTTTCTTTTTATTCCTTTTATCCAAAGTTTATTGTTTTATAATTTGCTTTATGGAAGATTTCAAACTATGAGAACGAACTGGAAGAGATGAAGAACATGACTAGACAAGAGTTTGTTGCTTCTCTTCGAAGGTATAATATCCATTTTGCATTATCTATATTTTTATTTTAGGTATTGGGTTGTTGAAACTGAATCATTGTACATCAACGCTGCCATTAATTCATGCATATAAATTTTCTTATCTTACAGGAAAAGTAGTGGTTTCTCTCGAGGAGCTTCAATTTATAGAGGAGTAACAAGGTTTGCTTTTTCTAGCTTTATATTTCCTTTTTAAATATATATATTTATATTTTATATATAATTGTATTAATGTGACAGCATATTCTAAAAATGTGCAAATTTTTTCTGAACTTTATATTAACTTTAGGCACCATCAACATGGTCGATGGCAAGCAAGAATTGGAAGAGTTGCGGGCAACAAAGATCTCTACCTTGGCACCTTTAGTGAGTTATATGATCTTTAATATTTCCAAAATATTGGTGCTAGGTGTTTCATGTTACTTGTTTATAAGCGTGTGTGATAATTTTGGTGCTCTTTTTAAATCACAATAGGCACTCAAGAAGAAGCAGCTGAGGCATATGATATTGCGGCAATCAAATTCAGAGGCCTAAATGCAGTGACCAACTTTGACATAAGTCGCTACGACGTAAAAAGCATTGCCAACAGCAATCTTCCCATAGGAGGAATCACTGGCAAGTCCAAAAACTCCTCTGAATCAGCTTCTGATAGCAAGAGCATTGACGGAAGCCGATCAGATGATCGGGATATTTCCTCAGCATCGTCCCTGGCATTTGCATCTCATCCTGCAAGCTCAACCCTAAGCTTTGCATTACCCATCAAACAAGACCCATCTAACTACTGGTCTAACATTCTTGGATACCAAAACAGTTCTACTAACACTCTAAACAATGCCAAGAACCTCAGCATGGGACCAACTTTATTTCAATCTTGCACCAGTTTGTCTACTTTTCAAAGTCCAACATCATCTTTCAATATGGACCTCACTGCAAATTCATCGGTGAATGAATGCAACAATGGCTTATTCAATGCTGGTAATTACCTCCATCAACAGAGTGGTACTGTTAGTACTTCTTCTACAACAACAAGTACAAATACTTCAATTCCATTTGCTACAACCATTGCCCTGAATAGTGACAGTAACAATTACGAGACTTCATCTGGTTATGGCAGCTGGGTTTCGCCATCTTTGCACTCTTTTCAGTCTGCAAAGCCCAATCTCTCAGTGTTTAAGACGCCAATTTTTGGCATGGAATGAGTTCGCAAGAGGGATGGGATTAAAGGTGATGAGAATCTGTGCAATATGAAAGGGATCGATTGGGACAATAGTAATAATAGCAATCTATTTGGTGGGGTTTTGGTGTTAGATAGCATGCAGAAGACACAATTGGCCAACTCTTTTACTGAAAATAGATGATGAAGTGGACTGACATGCGTTTTCACAGTAGCTGACTGCTTGCTAACTCAACTTCTTTGTATGGACCTGGTCATGCTTCCTTTTTTTTTTCTCTCTCTTTCCTTTTGCTTTTTACCGAGTCCTGACAATGTTTCACAAGGGTCGTATAAATGAAAAAGACTTTCTTTTGTAAGCTTTCAAGCTCATATTTGGTGTATATATGTTATCTATTTACGCTCTTCAGCGTATTAATTTCTCTGGACTGGTCAAGATCATATGAAAATATATTAAGAAATAAAGATCGTAGTCACGTCACCGATTATTTGTTGAAGCAAGTCATTTCAGTGGTAAAGATTTCCCATAAATGGAAATTAAAGTCTTTTTTTCTTTATTAAATATTCTAGTGATTGAATAACTTGACAGAGCAAGAAACATGGGGAAGAGAGATCCCAAAATGTTTATACAACGTGGCCGGAGTTTAAAATTTGAATATATCAAATATTTGATACGAGTACACAGTATTGAGGATAAAGGACAAAAAAATGTGAATCGACAATTCCTTCCTTTTCCGGTGGGCAGCCTAATGTGATATGCATGTGCGTTCTTTGTTGACTGACTTTTTCAGCTACTAAAAGTTTTCAAGACAAAACATTAATGTGAATCGACAGAAGTAGAGTGCATTTTTTTTTTTAAATTAAAGATAGTAAAATAGATTACGACATAAAATCGACGCGCTTTAAATAAAATTAGGTGAGGATTACAAGTTTAATAAGCTTTAAATAAATATAGATAAAGATAAATTGATATGATTAATAAAATTAATCATATTACTCTTTTATTAATCATATTAAAAATATATTTGAGCTCTATTATTTATAAATTATTTAAGATATTTTATTATTTAACTTAATAATAAATTAAATGAATTAATTCATGATTCAATTTATATTGAATTAGTTTAAGATTCGAATTCAATTATAAAATTTATTTTATAGGTTCATCACTTAAAATTATGACTTGAGAAATTGCTTTTTTAATTTAATTAGACTTGATAGTTGACTCTTTTAATTTTATTATTTGACTATCCATCACCTATCGGATGTATTTTATTTTATTATATAATTTTAAATTTATTTTAAATAGATTTTATGAGTGATGAATTTTTTTTCAATTGTGTTAGATGAATTTTATTTTTTAATTGTGTTTTAAAATATTTTTATTATTATATGTATTAAATATTTAATTTCTGATGCAATTTTATTTTTTTTAAAAGATATAATTTTAAATTTTATTAATCATGTCTTAAACGTATTTAATTTGTATTAAACGAATTGAATATTTCATATAAATGAATCAAATTTAGTGTTATTATTTATTTAAACGAATATAATCGTAAATGAATCGAATTGTGTATAATCATATAAACGAATTGAATTTAATCTATTTATTTAAATATGTCTAATCATATCGTGTTGTGTAATTTAAATATTAAACGAATCGAATTTGTGTTTGAGTGTTTAATTCATTTACTAAATAAATAATAGTAGACAAATTTAAAAAAAAAATTTAATACCCTATATTGACATGACACAAATATAATTTGTTCATATGAATTGTCACATTTATTTAAAATTATGATTTTAATTAAACCATTTAATAAAAATATTATACGTATTTTAATATTTTTTTAAATCAAATATACAAGAAGTAAAATATATCAAATGAGGGCACAGATAATGTTAGGCTTCCATTTCACTTAACACTTTCTTTCAAATTTTGATGATAAATATATGAATAATGCTATATTTTTTAAATGATATCTCAAATTAATGTATCAAGTAATAATTAAATGTGAAATGGTCTAAATTCTAAAATCACACATTATACTTTTTTTATTTTTTCTTTTATGTTTCTTATTTTTATTTTAACAAATAATTGCTACTATCTAATCATAATTGTACCCTTGACAAGTTTGTTTTCCAATTTTAGTCAATAAAGCTTAAGCTTGTCTGTAATTTAGATTAAGAGAAAAAAAGGCTTTAAATTAGGTAATGAATGCAATATGATAATTAGTTTAAATTTTAGGGTATAAATGTAACATCATCAAACAGTTTCTCTTTTAGCTACCTCGACGATAAATAAAAATTTTATTAATAAAAAAGAAAGCGAATACATAATAATTATTTATCTCTAAATATACGCATGAAACTAACACAAGGAAATTTTTTTTATAAAAATACGTATAGATTAGTTTGTAGTTAATATGGTAAGCACCCAACGTTAGGCACTAAATCTAATTGTTCTATTCGCAATCCAGATTTCTGGTAAGTATAACTGTTTTTCAATTGTAATTCAACTAACAACTAAAGATATTTAAATTAAAAGAATTTATTCTAATAGGCCCTCCTAATATTTAATAATATAAAAAATTATGTTGTTATAATTGTAAAGTATAAATTAATTTTGGAGAAGTATAATAGTTTTTTATTTAAATAGTCAATAATTACGTACAGTAATAATGTGCTATTTAGTATTGTGTAATATAATTCTAAATTTTTAAATAATTAAATAATACTACGTAAACAATAAATTTATATTGTGCTGTAATTAATGATTTTTTTTATTTGTTAGATTAATATAACAACTGATATTACATATATTCATTTTAACAAAAATATAAATATTTCTATTAAATAATAATTTATAATATAATAAAGTTTTGTGTTATTTTTATTAATTATTTGATAGTATAAGTATATTTATTTTACTGTTCACACAATTTATTTTTACTATTTAGTACTGTATATATATAATTATTGACTTTTTAAATAAAAATATTGTTATATTCCTTTAAAATTAATTGATACTATTATTATTATAAAAATAAGGGTTTTGAATATTATTAAATATTAGGGTTTTTTTATAATTAATAAATCTAATGAGCAAATGGCATTTATTCGTCAAATTGGCATTACAATGAATGAGTATTACGGGGATCTGCTGACACTATGCATGATTCTATAATTTCAAGTACAAGAGATCTAAGAGATTTACATTATGCCTAATCAAAATAATTAAACATGAAACTTGGTAGTATTGAATTGAATTGAGGCAAATATATGTTGTCCCCAACAAAATATAAAGGCAGTCTAAACTCTTGATTAAGAGAGGGCCACTGCCCCTTGACCAAAAAAGTGTTTAAATGATAACCAAAAGGGGAGATCGATGGAGAAACAACAAACTTTAACAAGATGATGATGATGATCATAAAATAATAATAATATGCAATAGGACAAGAAACAAAACCAACACTTGCGTTCATATATATATATATATATAAAAGCATTTTGGAGGTAGCTATGCTAAGATTCAATTAGACAAATTTGTACCGTCTTTTCTTGTCTCTTCTATGTCCTTTGTTCTAACGATCCCTCCTCTTTAAGACTTAAATGATGAGGGTTCTGTTCTTTGTGCCTTTCGGCGCTCATTAGATCCTCATGTTTGACCACTGCTTTGACTCTTTTTTTTTTTTTCTTTTTAACAAAATATTTATTTGGGGATCGAGTTTTTGCTACCATGTGGAAGACTTCACAATGAGATTACCTTTAGAGCCACAGATTGCTGCTTTTTGTAAGATCATGAAGGAAATTTATGAATGTAATTGATAGGAATGTCCACACTGGATAATTTAATAAGATAATAATTGATATTAAGCAGATGAGTGAGATAACGTGGGCATCTTTGGGACATCAATAGTCTCATATTATTGTAAGTGGGCAAATTATTATATATTAACTCATAAAGGTTATGATTTTAATCTCAATAAGTTGGTCGACATGAATACATATGATATATGCAAAAGGAAGTTACATATTTAGTACATATATTTATTTATATGAACTAAAACTTTGTACGTATTCTGTGTATGAACTCATTGAAGTCAAACAAACAAATTGATTCAATTTGAATGCAAATATTGATACTATCTAATGTTAATATTCTGGCAGTGGGATATGGCACTAAGGTGGCAGAAATTAGAACAGAAAGCTTTATTGCCCGAGATATTTAACTATATGTTTTCATGCACATAAATAGGAAAACTACATGCATTAGGGTGTTCAAATTTATTGCCATGCATCATACGTGACATCTTATTCTTTTTGTTATAAATGTAGGCAATATTTTCATTTTCGGCTACCAAAACAAAGTGGATTTATATATAGAATTATTCTAAGAATGCCAAGATCTTGATCACTAAGCCTATATATATAAACTTGGATTTTTCTTTCAAAAGAAAATCACAGGCACATGCACATGCATTCTTTGAAAAAGGCTACGTTTCAAAATGCAACCAAAGCATTAGTCAAATGCAACACTGCAAAAAAATCATCACTTTTGCCCTTTTCTTTAAAATCTTGTGGGAAAACCCAACCCTATAGCTAGCTTTCTCTTCTTCTTTTTTTCAATTTTTATTTTTGAAAGTTTACTCTCAATCCTTGTTTCCCTTTTGTTTTTAATTTGCCTGCATACAAAGAGATGTCGGCCACCCACACCACGTACTACTTGTCAACTTTTATGATGTTGCTTTGACTAAGGATAAAGCTTCTAAAATTAATTATAAATCATTATCTTGTCAAACCAAAAACTTTGTGATCTTTTATGTTTAAATAATGATGAAGGGCTTAGGGCTTTTGCCTTGTTGAATGAGGACAAGAAATCGTGAATCAAGGACATATCTTGTGTACAATTGGGTTTTATTTTTTATTTTTAATAAATAGTTGTAATTATAATAATCATTTGTTTATAGTTTGTGATTATAATAAATAATCATGTATTTAATTATGAGGGCGCACGTGCTCGAGGATTAGGGTTAAGCGTGCGGTTGATTGTTTTGGAGTGTGATTAATAATCAAATGACACTCACGCTATTCAAAGACTGGGATTGATAAGTTAATAATTATATATATACACTACACGTTGGGGATTACTTATTTACAGCTGTGGTTTTTTTTTTCAAAGATTTTAAGTGAGAATAAAAAATTCACCTAATAAAATACTTAATTATTATTCTTAAATTTTGTTCAAATTCGGGTGATCGCAGGTGCACGGCACTTTAGTGACTATTCAAGCTACACTCTGAAGACATCTACAGCTGTGGTTTATTTACTCTTTTCTGTAATAGAACAACAATAATTGTCAATTGTTAATTGTTAATTTTTAATTGTAATTAGCTTAATGTAAAAGTTCTTTATCTCTAACTCCTATAGATAAAAAAACTAATAAAATTGTTTCAAAATTATATATTTACAAAAACTTTGAATGGTGTATTAGTTAAGTATAAAGTTTTTGATCTGATCAATTGCTTGGATCTGGTTAGGACACAAAAATCTAGACACTGACTTCTATTTATTTGAGTTGTGCCAATTTCATAATTTACGTTTTATATAAAAAAAAAATCTCTAATTTGTCTTTATGTATCTTATAATTTATGAAGATGAGTGTATTTATAGAATTAATATTTTTTTTAAATTTAATTTTACCTAATTTTTAACACTTGTTTTATATTAGTTATATTATTGTGAAGATTTATTTCATAATTATTTTATTTTTTACCAACTACCAACTCTACGTTAATAAAAAGATTATATTAGAAAAGAATAAGATTAGGAGAGTGTTTTCCCCCGAACTTCAACTAGAGCCAATTTATTAAAAATGCTCAAAAAACTTTTAAATAATAAAAGAAGAGTTATTTTTATTGTAGTTTGACATTTTTTAGAAAGATCTAAAAAATCTTTTAAATGATAAAAAGAAAGTTATCTTTATTATAATAGTGTTTTTTAAAAAAATTTCAAAAAAAAAAAATAAATGTACTATCATCTTTATTTTGAAAGACTCTAATAAATAAAATATAATTAAGAAAGTGTTGTTATATCACAATTTACTTAAATTCTACGATCCTCATACTCCTACTACTTTATAAATAGGAGAGATAAAATCATAAAAAGAGCATCAGTTTCTTTTCCATCAATTATGAGTTTTCACATAAAGTAATTTATCTGTAAGTCAAAATAAAATGATGACACATCTGTTATTCTTAAGGGAGAGCGGATCTTTTATTCTGTAAAGGCTTTACTTTCATGTATCTCTTCTGTAAAAATAATATTTCATATTACAATCAAGTGAGCTAATTAAGTTTGATAAAGTAAACGTAGACTCAAATTGAACTGAACTACTATAAATTATTTATCTTGTTGTGGCTCTTATCTTTATTTTTGTTAATATCAATCACTCTTTATCCTAACACTCAATAAATTTAATTTGTTAACTTCAAGATAACCAAATTTTAGGGCCAACAATTTGCAGTCAACTATGAAGATCAATATAAAAAGTCATGGAGACACAAAGAACCATAAAGATTAATAATCAAAGATAAGTTCTTACTTAAATTAACGTTAATTTTTACTCTAATTTTTTATTTTATGATGATATATTTTAACTTTATAATAAATTCTTTGGTGTGATACAAATTTAACTTATCTCAATTAGAGGATTTAAATACTAATCCTTGAATTTTTTTTTTTTTACATTAATTGTGTGGCAAAAAACAATTTGCCACCAAAAAGAGAGAGAGAGAGAGAAGAGAAGTTTCTACCAAAGTTCAAACCTTGGAAGTGATGCGATATTTCTATATCTTAAAATTAAGCGTAAGTATATACTATCATAACAAGTAATAAAGGAACAAAAGAGTCGGATGTTGAACCCATAAGGATAATGTCTTCTTTTTAACCAAGTGCTAAAATTATGTATTTCTAATAATTATTCAGAAAAATAAAAGTCTAAGAATGAATTTAGAATATATAAAAACAAATATGCAATGTAAAGAGATTTGGATGATAATAATATAGAGAAAACCTAAGGTTAATACTATCCTCAATATATTTTTTAATGATTAATTCTCTAATATTTAATTCTTTTCGTTCTTGTTATTGACCAAGACAATAATGTATTCATAAGCATCTTTCAATGTCATGCAAGTATACCTTAATTTATCAAATACCTATATTCCTATAGCACTTGTAATAAATTAAGATTCATTAAGATTAAGTCTTATTGATCATATGCAACATTGAATGTTACTCTACAATCATACATTAAATTACCTAGGTCTAAATATAATAATTTTCTCTTTCGAGTTTATTAGAAATATTACCAATTCATTCACTATATATTGGCCAGATATATTGAAGCATTAAAAATAAATAATTTGAATAACAAATAACTAAGTGTATTAAATATTAGAAAGATATAGTAATTAAGTGCACATATTGAGTTCAAATATTAACCCTAAAAAGAAAATTTAGTTCATGGTTACAAGAGAATATCGGCAAAAATAATAAAAAAATCATGATACAATCTATAGCAAACCGATATAGACGTCGAATTGCTCTTGATTGCGTTGCCCAAGAAACTCTTAATGCTGAAGAATGCCTTGAATCTTTCTCTATGGCTGCTTCAATTAAGCTCCAATTACTTTCCAAGACTTGTATTGTGTGTTCTTAATGTTCTTGGATGATCTCTATAAGCTAGGGACGAGTGACCTTTTATAGGGATTTGTTTGAGCTTGAAAATCTCAATTCTTGTCGGGTTAGGAATTGCATTGTTGCTGGGGCGCTATCTTGTTCTCGTTGTGGCGCTGAGTGTAAAAGGTTGTATCGCTGGAGCGGTGAAAGTCTGGCTCTGTGTTGTCACTGGCTCGATGGCGAGCTAGCGTTAGGGAGACGAACGGCGACTTAAACATGTCATGTTTTTTATTTTCTTATTTTGATCATTGTTCCAGCGCTAAGGTGAAAATCCTTATAGCGTTGGGGCGATAGGTCCATATTTTAAAAAATTTTATATTTTAGTTTCTATTTTTGCTCTTTTTGCGTTCTTACTTTAAATTTCGTTCAAGTCCCTATAAATAACAATAATGCACATAAATAGTCATTTATTCTCATAAAATAATAAAATATCAAGATAAAAATATAAAATATATATATAACAAATATGCCCTTATCAGGAAGCTAATGACGCTCAAACAAAGTGTGGCAGAGTAACCGTTAAATCAATAGGCGCGTTCTGACCAAAAAGTGAAAATAATAAATATAAAGGAACATAAGCCAAGACCTCAGCCACTATAAGACTGTCGTTGCCGTTGCTCATCATCGTTGAACTCGGCAATTATCTCACAAATCTTCGGTGACCTCAACCCAAGTAACACCCCACCTACCGTCGATGAAAAATCCTAGATCGAGGTCGCTAAGAGTTTAGCCACCGCCTCCTTTCATGCTCACCATTTTGGCCACTAACAACATCGACCAAAAAATTATCGCAGACTATCGATTACTTTTTGTCAGCCCTGTAATTATGCCGCCAGTTTTTCGTCACCAATTTCACTTCATCAGTCATTAATGGTGGCTAAAAAATTAAACAAAGTAAAAAAGGCGCAATGAGAGGAGAAAAATAAGCTAGGGTTCCATGTCACTTGGCTTTTCTCACTCAACCATCTCTTAACTTACGAAATTTTAAATTTGGCTTGGATGCTTTCAAAACTTTGCAAATAGACCAAATTCAGTTTTGACCAGCATATCTTCAATATTTTATAAACAGGTCCCCAATAGAACACTAACCTTTTACAAATTCGAGGACTCTAGTTATTCACACCAGAAGGCACTCCAAAGACTACTTAATCTAGGGGACTCTACTTATAAAGTTTTTAGTACTAACAAGTTAACACTGAAACTAGAGGGACCCATATTCCCTATGGATTCTGGCCCATAGCCCATACACTATAAAGCCTAGTCCATCTGATGAATCTATAAAGTCAAACTCCCAATTGCGAGCCTTAATGCTACAAGGGTACACGGGTGTCCTCAAGCTAGCTTATAGTCTTCATCTAACCAGAGGAGTTCTCGGTCATTGGGTGCCCTTATCAATCTAGTCAACCGCCCTGGTTGAGCACGAACATCAGGTAACCATTCAATGTAAAGATAGTTCATCTTATGTAACCCACAAAGCCAGCCCCTTAAGCGCAAGCCTTGATGCTATAAAGATACACGGGTGTCCTAAAACTAGCTTGTAGTCTTTATCTCAGAAAATAACTCATCGGTCATCAAGTACCCTTATTGATGCAATCAACCACCTTAGTCGAGTACAAACATCAAATACCCACTCGTTACAAGCCCAGTCCATCTAATGTAATCCATAAATTCAAGCCCCTGAGCGTGGGCCTTAATGCTACAAGGGTACATAGGTATCCTCAAACTAACTTGTAGTCCTCATCTCACCAGAGAAGTTCTCAACCATCAAGTACATTCCTCAATCCAATCAACCACTTAAGGCAAGCACGAACATTAGGTATCCACTCACTAAAAACTTGGTCCATCTAATGTAACTCATAAAGCCAAGGCCCTGGATGATGCTACAAAGGTACACTGTATTCTTGATCTAACTTGTAATCCTCATCTCACTAGATGAGTCCTTAGTCCTTAAGTACCCTCTGCGATCCAATCTACCACCTTAGTCAAGTACAAATATTAGGTACCCACTCATTATAAAAGCCTAGTTCATCTAATGTAATCCACAAAGCCAAGCCCCTGAGTGAGGGCCCCAATGCTACAAGGGTACTCAGGTGTTCTCAAGCTAGCTTGTAGTCATCACCATGACAATCCTTAATCCTAAGCCATGTAGAACTCTTCGTCAAGGCTACATAAGACCTTATCCCTGAGGCCGCATAAGTCTTCCTCATTTAGGCCAAAGACCATCTCATCAAGGTCGCGTAAGACCTCATCCTCGACGCCATGCAAGCTACCCTCATCAAAGCCAATGATCTTTTCATCAAGGCTGAGGATCTCCTTATCAATATCACATAAGACCTCATCTCCGAGGTCGTGTAACCCTTTCACATTAAAGTTAAAGACCTCATCATCAAGCCTGTATATGACCTTATCCTTAAGATCGTATAAGCCTTCCTTATCAAGGCTAAAGACCTACTTATCAAGGTCAAAAACCCCTTTATTAAAGCCAAGGACTTTCTTATCAAGGCCAAGGACTTCCTCGTCAAGGCCATATAAGACCTCATGCTTGAAGTCGTGTAAGCCTCATCGCCAAGGTCGATAACATCCTTATCAAAGTCGTATAAGTCCTTATAGAGGCCAAATAATTCATCTTCAAGGCTGTGTATGACCTCCTTACCAAGGCCATATAAGTCCTCGTCGATGTCATATAAGCACTCTCTTAAAGACCAAGTTATATAAGCACTCCCTTTAAAACTAGGTTATATGGTACCCCTTAAAAACCAAGTCATATAAGCACTCCCTTGAAGACCAGATCATATAAGCACTCCATTAAAGACTAGATCATATGAACATTCCTTTGAAGATCAAGTGTTGAGCACTCACGGCTATGTAACCCTCATTTGAAAACCAAGGCTAATAATCCTATACTGCTCATACTTGGCCAATAATGTTCATACTCAACCTATGCTGGTTATGCTACTCGACCTACATATAAGTCCTCCTATAGCCAACTACTAAAGCTATTATTCGAGGACTTAAATTGTTCTTATCTCCAAGGACCACTAATTACTTAAGAGCCAATTCTCGAAAAGGTAAAATTACTTGTAAGCCCTTTCAAGTGAGTAAAATTACTAAAAGACACTTCCTCTAACAAGATAAAATTCTTGAAGACCCTACAATGAATAATCTTTACTTTATTTAGAGATCTCATAAGGACTGCCCAAGAAACGAGAACCATCGAGTACTCACTTTATTTAAATATCTTCAAAGAGCACTTCAAGAGATACTAAACCCGAGAACAAAACCCCAGACTGAAAGCTATAGTTTCTTGAGCATCTCATCAAGTCATCAAACCAAGGATCTTATCAACCTAATACTTTAAAAGGCACCTCGAGAAGCCCCCTCAATCCAGAGACTATAATTATAAAGTTTTCATTGCCTACAAATCAATACTGAAAACTGAGGGACCCTTATTCCTTCTGAATTTCGACCCATAACTCAATTTATCATAAAGGCCCAAAAAGGCTACATAGATAAAAAAGAGAGTTTCTTTTACTACAATAGAAATCTTTAAGAAAGTCTCAAATAAATAAGAAATCTATCATCCCTATTTTGGCAGGACTCTAATAAGTGAATCCTAATTAGAAAAGTGTTATTATATCTCAATTTTACTAAGAATCTACAATCCCTTACTCCTACTATCTATAAATAGAATGGGTAAAATCATAAAGGGGGCATCAGTTTCTTCTCTAGTAGTTACTATTTTTCACAGAGAGCAATTTATCTCTAGCAATTATAAGTCTTCTCTAACACATATGTTATTCTTAGGGAGAGAGTAGCTTATATTTTATTTTGTAAAGGTTTTGCTTCCATGTATCTCGTCTATAAAAATAATATTTCATAAAACATTCAAGTGAACTGATTAAATTTGATAAAATGTACATAGGCTTATATTGAGCTTAACAGAAAGCATTTTGGTTTGTATTTATATTATAATATACATTTTATATGATAATTATTTAATGTAGTGTCTACATATTTTAAAATACAAGTTTAAGTTCTCTTTAGAGGTTTATGATAAAATACATATCTAGATTATATGTTTTTATTTGATTTATATATAACTCTGTTTCTAAGTTATGTGATATGCATTTGAGCAAAATAACGATGTATAATTTAAATTCATATTTTAAATATCAATGTATAAGATTATATGCATTTGTTCTCACTATTTTGTTTTTTAGTGGCATTCGTATTATACTTTTTCTAACAATGGTAGACACGATACAATATAAATTTCAATTTTTATTTATTTATAATTAATTTATAAAATTCTTGTATTTAAGAAAGGTTACCAAATTGACTTCAAAGATTATGAATTATTATTTCAAAAACAAAGCAAAACCAAACATATATATTCAAATTAAAGAGACTATTCCAAAAGAGTATAAAGAAATCATTAGTAAAATTAAGAAGCCAACCATCCCTGTGGCATAGTAGTTGGTGCTCACATTTCGATTGTCAATGTGCTAGGTTCGAGTAGGGATGAAGTTCTTATAGTTGTCTGGGAGGGTTGTTTCATTTCTTCATTTGTTGGGAGGCTAGTTTAGTCCTCCCAGTTGTCTAAGAGAGTTGCTTAGTTCCTTTTTGTTGGAAGGCTTTTTAGTTCCTCTTTCTAGAGGGTTGGTATTGTATTGACATATCATATTGTAATTATTTGAGATTTGAGATATAATGCTTGTATTCAGTTGTTTGGAAGAGTTGTTTAGTTCTTCCATTGATGTGCATTATAAAGGGTTTAAATCAACTTAAGAAAGTAAGCTGAGAATAAAAAAGGCTTCAGATGGTCCAATAACAAAACTAAGGTCAAACAGTTTCAAAGGGTCATAAGTGGTTAAATTTGAGCTATTGAAGCTTTTATAGGCTTGGAAGCTTGCGATCTGAATGGGAATGTGCCAAAAGTATTTATTTGTCTTCAATTAGAGCTTGGGACGTGATTTAGAGGTTTTTGGTGACTTTGGACTTAAAAAGGCAGCTGAGAGCTTTATTTGCATGCTATTTAGTTTAATTATCTTCTTTTATGCCTAATTTTATTATTTCACTAAACTCTCTATATATTTTCATGTATTTGGCTCTTTTAAAATTTGTTTAGCTTTATTTTAAATTATTAAGTTAGATTGGGCTCATTTGAGTTATTTTAGATTTTTTAAGTTAATTAGGTAATATTAAAATTTTTTCTCATCTTGTAAACTTATATAAGGTATCTTAAATATCTTATAAAGGCAGTTGCCTCACTCTTTAATTTTATGAACAAAAAGGAAAAACTTTTCTCTCTCAAAATTGTCTTCTCAAGTTTTTCAACTTTTGAAGACAATTAGTGACTTATCATTCTTTGATCACCAAGAGTATGATGTCAAAATTCTAAATTGATCATTGTGACGTCCATTTGACTTATCAAAGTTTCTTTTTAGTTCTATTCTCCATCTTATTTATCATTTATTTGTTATAATTTAACCTAAACACTTAAAAAAAAGACCAACAAAAATTAGGCACCACCCTCATTTTGAAATCAAATTTTTTTTAATTTTAAATAATTTATTTTGAAGATCAAGACACATTATCCATTTGTTGATAAATTAATTTAATTTTTTTTTAGACCGTTGATATTGTACTGAATGATAATATTATAATTATTTGAGATTTGAGATATAATATTTGTGTCTTCTCGATCAAAAAAAAATTTGATAAGGGCAATGTTATAGGTACTAGAAACTAACCATTTAAAATTTGAGTTATAATAATTATAACCTCTGTTTAAAAAAAAATTGAAAAGGCAACATCATAAGCACTGGAAACTACTGTCCATGGTTGAATAGAAAACAAAGTTATTGGGCCATTGAAGGACTCTACAATGGGCCCAACCTCATTCTATGTCCAAGCCCAATTTTTTCCTAATTTTCCTTCCTTTTTTTTCTGAACTTGGACCGTCGATTCTTAATGCTAGGTGTTTGGGTTTTGTCTTAATATTGACCCACCAACATGGCTGGTAATTTTGAGCAATTGTATGTCATGTTTTATAATTTCATTCAATAATTGTAAGTCAAGCTACTTAAAATTATATGAAATCTGAAGGGGACAACAGTGATGTATTTATTTGAACTTTTTTTTTTCAATAATTGATCGCTTAAGTTTCATCGTGTGATCAATTCGATTTTCATTTAATACTCGTATGATGAAAAAAAAAGGAAATGATATTCAAATCAGGCCCAAAATTTAATTGAGCCAAGAATTTTAGCCAAGCCAAGAGTTATGGGCGAATGTCACCGGCCCAAGATTTTAAAAAAAAAAATTGGTAGTAGTCTCTGCCTTATGCCCAGTGCCTCCCTTTCTCAGCTCTCAAGCTTAGAACCTTGCTGGAATAGAAAGGCCTTGGCCTATTTTTATAATTTATCAATGTTATATAAAAATTTATAAATGTCCAGTCTAAATCTATACATGTATTTAAGCATGTTAAAGAAGATAAAACACATGGATCCAAACTGTTTAATGGGACTTAATTTATGGGTCATAGTTTCATAAGTATAAAACTGCATTAAGCAAAAATTTAAAGCATGTGAACTCTTAAATTAAGGTCTATTAAAAAAAATATTTAATTCAAAAATAAGAATAAGTCCATGTAATTAAAGTTAATAGAGAATACAATCTCAGTAAGGCACCTTTTAGTCCTAAAAAGTAACTTTCTTATTTAATATGGTAAATAATTAACATAGTATTTTATTTAGAATAAAATTAATCTTATCTCTTTTATTTACTAAATTCTTTTTTTTTTAACAAAAAAATTGAAATTCATTACATAAACTAGATTTTAAGAGAATAATGGCTAAACAAGAAGTTTTGATTTCATATAAAATCTTCTTTTACATATAAGACAGTTCTCATTTTATTTTTTTTGCCTTAGTTCTTCTCTTGACAAACATAACACACCATTCTTCACTCTCTTTTTATGTTTTTTTTTTCACCAATACTTAAACAAACTCAGTACCTCTATGTCTATTACAGGGCTTAATACATTCAAAATTCGATTCTTGTCAATCCTGCATAAAATTTAAGAGGTGAGTTCTTTCTAAACTAAAAAAAATTGGGGTTTTTTATGGTCTAAAATTCTAACTTTACATCACAAGCAAAATACTCTAAACAAGTCCCTAAATCACTCACAACTCCTCTTAAACACCCTCCACCAATGGTGTTTCTCTATTATTTTATGTGCAAGCAAACTCTTACAAATATCACAGTTTAAAGTTAGATTTAGTTGCTTCACCCAAGATTGTCAAAATAAATCTTAATATAAAGTCTCTTGAATTTTAAGAGATGTTAAGAGACACGATAAGCTTATTTTTAAATTCATAAAGGCGAAGAGATTGAGATCTTATATTCAAGCGTAAATTGTCACTTTCTTTAACCTATTAGGTCACTACAAAAAACACAACATTAAGTGATGTCTTATTATATAGTGGTCTACTTAAATCTATCCCAAAAATTGACATTATTTTAAAAAAAAATTAGTTGTCTGATAACATCTCTTTCGTAAAAATAAATAAATAAATTGTTAAGTTTTACCTGCAATTTAACGTTTATAAATTAGGAAAAATTGAGAATAACACTCATGTGTCGTCGTGTTCTCTTTTTCCTTTTAATCATCGATCATAAACATTTATTGTCATTTTAAACATGGATATTAGAACTGTATTTGAACCTTATAATCATTACATAAATTAAAAATTAATTATTACATTATAAAAGAGTATTCTTCTTGTTTTACATGTATTGAAGTAACCCCCCACCTTCTTGTTTTGGTTACATTATATCACTTAGCACAAGTCCTCATTTTCACTTAAGATAGATTATTATTATTATTATTATTATTATTATAGTTCCAATAACCATGTTCTTGAAAAGAAAAAAAAAAGATAAAAGACATAGAGCCTCACCAAATTTGGTCAAGCACCATAAATGAATTTGAAACCTTTTCTCGAATGAGAATAAAGCATTAGACCCACATATATGTTTGAGTCATGAGATCAAGTCACCTTTATTCAAGGGAAGGAATTAGCTATAAAATCAACTCAACTTTTCCCAATATACATATTAACAAGTAATGTGTACCCACATTTACATTATTTACTACTTTTGTTGCTTCAGAATGTGGCAATACTTTTTAACTTTTATCTCACAACTCATCATTATATTATTACAACTTTCCCATAATTTATTTTTAAAAAAAAAAAAAACGAATTATATTACACTTGGTTTATGTTAAAGATAATCTTAAATCTTAATACTGCTCTAAATACGTTTCAACAAATCTTTGACCGATGAATATCAATACCTAAAAGAATGGAAACTAAAAATTAAAAAATTGCATGAAATATTAATATGTGGGTCATGTTAAATATGGCCTTAATTTAGAAAGAAAACAAGTTTTCGTGATAAGTTTAAGTAGCAAAGTCGAGTCCCCTCTCATGTACGGATAAGGGTAGATTTTTTTTTTTTAATAGAATCGATTTGACTTTTTTTAGATCTAGATCAATTAACAAATCGCGTTACAATAGATATTAATATTGTATATTCTAAGTAGGTGTTCAAAGTTTGTAGCATGATTTACAAAACTTTCTAAGATTTGAATTATAATAAATGGACAAGTTACTTGTTCCATATTATCAAACAATTCAGCGTTCATTGTTGTTATATTCCTAATTACATTATGTTTAGTATCTCTAGTTGCCTTTTGTAATTGATTTTATGTTCTTAATTTGTTATTAATTTTATATTCAAAGTTATAACTTTTGGTGTTCATTAATCGGCATTGAATGTTGATGAATGAACAAATTCCAACACTAACTTAGTAATATTAAAAAAAAAAACCCATGTTGGCTTTTATAAAGCCTTTGAGAAACTTTGATTAAAAATCAAGTCATGCTTAACCCTAAAGCCGAGGCACATATTATTTTATTTTTAACCTATGTTATTTAGGCCCTCAATGATTGCATTATTCAGAAACAGACTAATAGATAAACAAAGAGAGAACATTGTCATTATATAGATAACTAAACCTTATTGGAAATTGAGAGAAAGTACTATATAATCTAATGTTCTAATGGTTTGCATTTCAAAGCATTTTTTCTTTTTAAACATGAAATATAAATCAAATCCTTTCAAATTTTTGATATAAGTGAGATTTGAAGACCAATGTAATATCTATATTCTTTAAAAAAAAAGAATAATTTAAAAAAACTTGAAATTTTTTATATGTTTAATAAATAAATACAATGAGAAAAATACATCCAAATTGAATTAAAATGATATAGGTATTATTAAAGTTGATAATCAGATATTGATTAATTGTTTTTATATTCATTAATTCAATAGATTAACTATTTTAAATAAAAGAGATTTGGGATTCATCATGTCCACTCATATAAGAATTGAGAGAGTTTGGTTTAAATTTATATCTTACTTTTTTTATAAAAAAAAAAACATTTGAATATGTAATTATAAGCATAATTCAATGATAATTGCACTTTTTCCACTAGTATCAAGAACTCAAATTTAAATGAGATAGGTTATATGTAAAAAATTAATTTTAATGTAAATCACATCAAATAAATTCTAATTTTAATTCTAATTCAAAATAAGGCAAGGTCTGTTTAGCCTATAAATTAATGAACTGAATCGTTTTAAATTAATTAGTAAAGTGATCCTTTTCCTCGAAGCCTCAAAAATTTGAGTGGTTAAATTTAGAATTTAATTGAAGCTTCTTTTACGTTAAAGCTGAAGTGTTTTGCACTCAGTTTTTTTTTATTATTTTAAATACTGATATTAAATCAGAGATTTATTAGGGTAATATATTATTTTTATATTTAAACATGTCTGAAAATACAATACGTTATAAAAGAAAATTAGTTTACTGTCCTAACATTCTTTGAACCCCAATCTCAAATTAAGTACTTATCATTAAAATAAGCACTCAAGTGGCGCTCCAAAAAAAAAAAAAATTGCTTGCTTGCACGCGAAGCATTGTTTCATCCTTTCCAATTGAGCACTTTTAGTGAAAAATCACTTTTAAGAGCAAGAACAATCACCTCTCTCTCTCTCTCGCTTTTTGTTTTTTTTTTGGGTGAATTTTTTTCTTACAAATATTCATGATAAATAAAAGGAATCATCAAGAAAAAAAAAGTTAGTGTTCCCACTTTTTATGTCATTCATTAAAGGTTAAAGGTTATAAGGAAGCATAGAAAAATAAATTAAATTTGATATATTATTAAAAAAAAAAAATCCCATAAGCCATGTAATAAATAATAAAAACTATCCTATAAGTTATATTTAGATAATTGAGATCTCAACAAATAATGTCAATCAAATATTGAGCGGTGAAATAGTTTAAATTTTAAAATTATTTATTACAATTAATATTTACTTATCACATCATTTTTTAAATATAATTTAAAATAAAATTTTAAATTATATTATATATACTTTAGCGTGTAAAAATAAAAATAATAAAATAAATAACTACTTAAAAATATATAATAAAAAAATCATTCCAATCAACCATAAATGCACATGTCTTAATCTCTTCTCTATTTCTTCTTGAAACAAATGAAATTACTTAATGAACTTGAATTTACTAAAAGAAATTTTTAAAAGTATTGGGACCATTCATGAAATGATCCGGTTTATATTTACTTAGAAGAAAATTTATTCAAATTTAACATATAAATATCATTAAATTCATTATCCTTCTCCCAACATATAAATAGTGTTAAAATAATACAAGAAATTCTGGCATTGTAGGTATTTTTTTTCCTTAGAAAATTTAATTTACTTATTATTCTAATTTAATGGTGAAAAATAGAGTAGTTCCATTGAATTCTCTTATAAGGTAACGCCTGCAACATCAAAAGTAAAAAAGTAGGACAAAGTTTCTGCTGCATTTGAATTGAAGGTCAATAATAACTTTATTTAAAAAAGAAATTTGCTTGATGTCATGATTGGAAAATGTTAGGACCACAATCTAACAAAGATGATAACATTGTTTTTTATTTGTTGGGCAACCAAAATGAATAATAAATACCAAATAATTAATTAAATAAATAAAGAATATTAACACCGTCAGGCGTCAACCCTCGGCACAAATTACATTTTAATAATAGTTTTAACTTTAATACTGTCACCGTTTTTATGATTTTATTATATAAATGATTAAAATATTTAAAAAATAAATAAAAATACTTTTATATTTTTAATTAAATAGATAGATGATGATTGAATTAAAATTTAAAGTCGTCATTAAAATATAATTTGAGATGACAATGTTAATATCCCATTAAATAAATAAAAATTATGGTATGATGAGTAAGTCCTCTGAACATGTCCACATTTAAATTTTATTTTTTTAAGTGAATGGCAGCTGGAATTAACGTATAGGGGATGTGTGTAAATGTATCCGATTTTGCAGCTAATCAATTGACTTTGGCTTCGACTTTTTTTTTTTATTGAATATTAAGTATTAGAGTAATGTTATATATTTTAAAAAATAATTATTAAATAATAAAATAATATATATTTTAAAATTATTTATTATATTATTTAATCGCTTAATAATTATTTTTTAAATATATTTAAAAATTATTATTATTTTTTAAATATAATTTAAAATATTTAGTATTATTCTAAATATAATGCATGAGGTAGAAATATAAGTTAACTTAAATTTATTATTGTGCAGCATGTGATGTGAAGCATTCAATATGTGACCCAACAAGCAACAACCCACATGCCTGTGCCTGTGCCTATGTCCTATGCCCTATGCCTATTACATGCATAAGAATTGAGATGTTGAAACATACTTATTCCCATTCACGATTGGGATTTTTGAAAGATGAGTTGACACCCTACTTTTAATTGCAATTAATTTGAATTGTTGTAACCATTTTAATAGTCCCCCACTTTCTTCATTTTTGCGTTTTGATTTCTCAACTCTCATGAGATTGCATTGTATCTATAAACTTCTAATTATTTAAGAGAAAAATTTGCCCCATCAAATTATTTCTTTAATTGATAACCCACCCACTTGGCATATATATGTTTTTTTTACTACTTTTTATAGAATAATATTAAATATTTTAAATTGTATCTAAAAAAATAATGTTAAATAATTATTAAATTAAATAATAAAATTATTTAATGGATGATTATGAAATTTTAATCATTTCATAACTTAATAATTACTTAATACATTATTTTTTTAGATACAATTAGAATACTTAACATTACATTATTATTTAGATAATTTTTTTATTTAGAGTAATGTTAAGCATCTCAAATTATATTTTAAAAAGTGACGTATTAAATAATCATTGAATGTAATAAATTATTTTAGAATTTATACTATTTCATCACGTAATAATTATTTAACACATCATTTTTTAAAATATAATTTAAAATACAAAATATTACTTTATTACTATTTACATTTAATGTTTTTTCCCCACTAACACCAATATTAAGGTCAAATAGCTATCAAATTGAATTAAGGTGGTTGTGAGTAAAAACTATGGTCTAAGATAAATGGAATATACTCCCAATTTTTTTTAAAATATATCTACTTTTCATGGGGAGAAGGACTAAAAATGGGCCCGACATTTGCAAAATGTTGCCTCTTATAATAAAATTTTAGGTTTTGGTTTTCAAATTTAACATTTTGCTTTTTCTTCTTTTATAACTGGACAAAATTTGTTGGCGAGATGCAATCAAGCAATAATATTTGTTGGTCTGTTTTCTTACATACTAAACCCATTTTCAATTGAGATGACAAAATGAAATCCAATCAAATGATATTAGAGCTATGCTCATGAGTTCAAATCAGAAAATCACATTCAAAGTAACAAGGATTGATAGGGTTTCTACTAACATTAGAGGCAGATTAACCTAGTTATGAGTTAAATCTTTTGAGCGAGTTTTCTACTTAGGGCTAGCAATAAGGGTCATAATCATTTATTTGATTCAAATTTTAGAAATATAGATAAAAAAATTTATTTGAATAATAAAGGAATTGAATATGAATTTATAAATAATTAAACGAATTGAAATCTCTAATTTATCAATTTATTACTCTTTACATTATTGAATTAGAAGAATTCGAACAAAACACAAATTCATTTTGAGTCCACATAAGTTTTATATTAAAAAATATATAATTTTAATAAAATTTAAAAATATATAATCCAAAATACTAAACCATTAATATTCACAAAATAAATAAAATATATTATCATTGTTAATAATTTATTTTTTATGATAATTGTTTATTAAATATAAACTAATAAATGTATTAGTTTTATATTAAAAATATATAATTAAAAATTAAAAAAATATAAAATCCAAAATACTAAATCATTAATATTCACAAAATAATAAAAATATATTATGTTTTGTTAATAATTTATTTTTTTAGTTAATTATTTATTAAATATAAACTAATAAATTTATTAGTTTATCACTCAACTCAAACATTTAAACTGATAGGTGAAAACTCAATAATAATATTAAAAACAAGTCTTAAAAGTCATCATCACCTAAAACGTGAATTCGAATAAATTTAAATTAAATAATTTACATGAAATATAGATTCAAATAAATTTGAACTAAATGGATCTCTTATCTCGTAGACTGAAAATTAAAAGTGAATATCTTATTTTGTAAATTAAAAATTAAAAAATTAACTAAAAATAAATATTTGGAGACTCGAGCTCAATATTTTGACTTTAATAACATATTAGTTTAACACTTAATTTAAAATTTTAAACTAATAAATAAAATCTTAATATTAGTATTAAAAATAAATTTTATTAAAATTTAAATTAAATTTTAATTAAATTTAGTCAAAAATGGGTATTTGTATTAAATATAAATTAGATGAATCAAATAAGAATTTGAGTTTCAAATTTGAATATGAATTGACTTAAATTTTATTATTTTTACTTAAATTCTACACAAATTTGAATCGTGTTATTCATTTTGCCACCCTTAAATCAATTTTAAAATAAGTTCTATATTTTTAACCACGCAATGTTAGTTTTTTAAAAGATAAAAATAAAAAAAATGGAATTTGAATTGATGTAACAATGCAAATATTTGAATCGTGTTATTCATTTTGCCACCCTTAAATCAATTTTAAAGTAAGTTCTATAAAAAGAATGGAATTTGAATTGATGTAACAATACAAATTTGAATCGTGTTATTCATTTTGCCACCCTTAAATCAATTTTAAAGTAAGTTCTATATTTTTAACCACGCAACGTTAGTTTTTTAAAAGATAAAAATAAAAAGAATGGAATTTGAATTGATGTAACAATGCAAATATTTGAACTTCCTCCATTTTACAATTATTCCCCAACAATCAGCGATCTTAGTAACTTTCATAATTTAATACACAAAAGTCAATCGATTTTGATTCCATTTATGAGTTTAAATATGAAGAAAGATGGAATCGAAAACTTTTTGTTGTTTTTAAGCATGACACCTGATCAAGGTGTCTCTTAGATAAGCTGTGCGGACATCAACTGAATATTGGATCTTCGATAAAGGGTAATTATTTGAACTGCTCGAGAATATTATATTATAATACATATTAAGGTTAAATTATCGATTAAATTATATATGAACAAAGGTTGAATTCTAAAGGGTATGCTTTGGCGGTAGGGTTTACATTTCTCACATTAAGTTATTAGAATTTGATTTTTATGAAAATATTGATTAAAAAATATTAAAATATAATTTAGAGAACAAATCACGTGCATTAAGTATGTGAATATTAAAAACGGATGCGAAAAGAGGCGAAAATAAAAGAGGCGGTGCTCAGTGTTACGAACTGTTTTCGAACCGTGCGGTCTTAAACGCGTTGCGTGTTAAGCAGCCTAAAAAACTATACAAAGAGAAGAAAAATAAGCACACCAAGTATTTAAACAAATGTTTTCTATATGACTGAAGAGAAAACAAAACTATGAGATAAATTATACAAGTGAGGATCTCCCCTTTATATAGTAGCAGCCATATACAATCGACGGCTGAGATCTAAATGATCTAACGGTGTATATATAAGATTGAGAATTATGCTCTAAAATATTCCTAGATGTCATTCTACCTTTTTTAGGAATTCTAATTAAGATGAACTACCCTAATAAGTCACGGGCCTAGCCCGGTTCTCCATCCAAACAGTGGGCCTTCTAGAAGCTCTGGTCCACGTAGCGCTCCATGGTCCAAGAGGCCTCCAGCAGGCTTAGTCGCCTACCAAGTGCTTGAGGAAATGCTTGAGAGCACTTGGGGCTTGACATTCTCCCCCACCAAATTCACGCGACGCCCTCGTCACGTCCTTACTGAAACTCGCGCACCTTATTCTCAAACTGCCACAGTGCGTTCTCAGGTTCCCAGCTTGCTTCACTATCTGGCAATCCCTTCCACTTGATGAGATACTCACGACTCGGATGGTAGTTCTTCTTACATACTGTCCTCACATTAAGGATAAGTTCAGCCTCCTTGTCGTAAGATGTGGAAACTCCCAATAATGCCCTGGTTTGTGGCCCACGCTCCGTGTCCTCTGCATCACCATGGTATGGCTTTAGGCAGCTTGCGTGAAACACCGGATGTAGCCGAAGTCTCGAAGGCAGCTCCACCTTATACGAGACATTGCCAACCCTCTTGGCAATGAAAAATGGCCCATCATATTTCCTAACAAGACCCTTATGAAGTGGGCGCGTAGACTTGTGCTGTGTTGGGAGAATTTTCACCATCACTAAATCCCTTATGCTGTACTCAATATGTCTTCGCTTACCGTCAGCCCATTTCTTCATCTGTTTTATCGCCTTGTTCAGACACACCTGCGCTTTGTCCTACTGTTCTTGCCAGGATTTTTCAGCTTTGTAAGCTACTGGACTCTTCCCTGTATCGTTGGATACTAGTGCGTGCAGTGTGAGAGGTTGCTGGCCAGTAGCTAACTCGAACGGGCTCTAGTTTGTCGATTCACTCCTCTGCAAGTTGTATGAGAACTGTGCCACATCAAGTAACTTGACCCAATCTTGCTGATTTGCACCCACAAAGTGCCGCAAGTACAGCTCCAGTAATGCATTCACCCTCTCGATCTGCCCATCCGTTTGTGGGTGAAAGCTGGTGGAAAAACGAAGCTCCAATCCCTTGAGATTAAACAATCCAGTCCAGAATCTCCCCGTAAATCTCATATCACGATCGCTGATTATCATTCTCGGCAACCCCCAGTACTTGACTACGTGCTTAAAGAAAAGTTTAGCTGTCTCTTCCGCATTACACTCCTTGGGCGCCAGTATGAAAGTCGCATACTTGGAAAATCAATTTACCACCACAATGATAGTTCCACACCCCTCGAATTTCGGTAAAGCTACGATGAAATCCATAGAGATGCTCTCCCAAGGTCTCTCCGATATAGGCAGTGGCTCTAGTAGCCCTGTGGGACTCCGCTGTTCGATCTTATCCTGTTGGCACACGAGACAAGTATTGACAAACTGTTCTATCTCTTTTCGCATGTGTGGCCAATAGTAAACTGTCTTCAATAGGGCGCGTGTGCGCCACTATCCTGGGTGTCCTACCTATTTTGTGTCGTGACACTCCATAATGAGGTTACGCCATAAGTTCTCCCACTTTTGCATATATACCGGGCATCCCTTAGTGTAGAGAAGCCCATCTTCTACCCAAAATCGTTGAGTCTTTCCCTCTTGTGCTTGAGTGGCGAGCTGTGTGGCTGCGGGATCATGCCTTATTCCCTCATGAAATAAGCCGAGCAAATCACCTTCCAGCTTGCTTATAGCTGCTAACTCAACCTTCCGGCTTAAGGCATTCGCCACCACATTCACCTTTCTCGGTTTGTACTCGAGCTCATAATCGAACTCCGCCAGAAAGTCCAGCCACCTAGCTTGCTTCGGGCTGAGTTTCTTCTGACTTTGGAAGTAACTTGTTGCTATGTTGTCCGTCATCACTACGAACTGTGCCTCAAGCAGATAATGTCGCCAAGTACGCAGGTAATAGATGACCCATTTCATCTCCTTCTCTTGTACCGTATAGTGCCTCTCAGTCTCATTGAGTTTTTGGCTCTCATACGCGATCGGATGGTCTTACTGCATCAATACGCCACCAATGGCAAAATCAGACGCATCAGTATGTACCTCATATGGTAACAAGGGATTCGGCAATGCTAAGACTGGTTCCTCGATCACTGCTGTCTTCAGTCGATCAAAAGCCCATTGACACTTCTTAGTCCACTCCCATGCTTTAGTCTTCTTTAGCATGTCGGTAAGGGGTGCAGCAATAGTGAAGTAACTCTTGATAAATTTTCAATAATAGTTGACTAACCCAAGGAAAGACCGTAGCTCAGTAACTTTCGTGGATGCCTCCCAATCTACTATGACGTGAATCTTCGCCTTGTCCATCATCAACCTGCCTTCTTTGATCTTGTGACCCAAAAAGTCTACTTCCAGCTTGGCGAATGAACACTTCTCCCTCTTCACATTCAGTTCATTCTCGCGGAGCACCTTTAAGACAGATTTCAAGTGTTCCACGTGCTATTCGAGAGTGTTGCTGTAGATGACGATGTCGTCTAAGTACACGATGACGAATTTGTCAAGGAAGGGCTAGAGTATGTTGTTCATCAATGTGCAGAAAGTGGTTGGCACGTTTATGAGGCCAAACGGCATGACAAGAAATTCAAAGGCCCCATAATGCGTTACACAGGTTGTTTTCGGCTCATCTCCCTTGACTATCCGCACTTGATGGTAACCTGATCGCAAGTCCAGCTTTGAAAAGTACTTCGCCTATCCTAATTGATCAAACAAGTCAGCAATTAAAGGAATATGATACTATTTTTGACAGTGACCTTGTTTAGCGCCCGGTAGTCTATGCATAACCGCAATGATCTGTCGTGCTTGCGCTGAAAAAGCACGGGCGCACCGTAGGGCGCCTTAGATGGCTAGACAAATCCTACATCCAGTAGCTCCTTGAGTAGCTTCCGCAACTCTGCTAACTCTGGTGGAGACATTTGGTAGGGCACTTTGGCTGGAGGTTTAGCTCCTAGCTCCAGCTCAATCTCGTGATCAATGGCTCGTCTTGGTTGTAATTTCTGTGGTAGAGCTGCTGGCATCACGTCTTGGTGCTGCTTGAGCACTTTCATGATCTCTGCTAGCAGCTCCTCTTCACCCCCGTACACCTCATCATCTGCCTCCCATATCGTGGCGAGGTATGTCTCTTCTCCCCGCTTAGCTCCTTTCTTCAGTTGCATGACGGATAAGAGAGTGGTGTGGGCGTTGGGCTTAGATTGCCTACCTGTTGACTTGTTTACTGTCGGCACTATGCATGGTCCTCCCTTCAGGATGCATACATAGTTGTGTCGAGGAAGTGGCACCACATTAAACTACCGCAGAAAATCATACCAAGAATAGCATTAAAATCATTGAGAGGGGCTACCGAAAAGTTTACCTTACCGCTCCATTTTTCGAGGCTCATTTCAACTCCACGAATGACCCCGTCCAGTGGCTTGATTGTGGCGTTCACGGTCTTGAGGTAGCCAATCCCCTTCTCCACCTTGAGGCCCAAGCATACTGCTTCCACATACTTAATAAAGTTGTGCGTAGCTCCAGTATCCACTAGCGTTTGAGTCTTTCTCCCATTAATGTAGGCTTCAACGTACATCAGCGCCTTTCCCATTGGCGCGCGGGCTGCCCGCTTAGCATTGAGGGCATTGAGCAACTGCAGACATCCCAATTGTCCCTGTTCGCCCGTTTGTTGAGTCTCCAATATCGCGTTGATAGCTTTCTTCTTTGGACAGTTCTTCACCCAATAATCTCCATCGCAAAGAAAGCAGCTATATCTTGGCTTTCTCCCGCCGTTGTGCTTCTGCTCTCTCCCTGTGGGTGGTTTACCTTTTCCCTCCTTATCCTGTGGGAGTTGAGACTCTCTGGTTCCCCCACCTTTGCTGTGATTGGGCTTCGAATTTTTGGACTTCTCCGCATCACCCTTGCGGTAATCAGTGAGCGTTTCTGCCAATGTGAGGGCGTCGGATATGTTCTGCACTCCACGCTGCCTCAGCTCATTGGATGCCCATGTCTGTAATCCGTCGAGGAAATTGAACAGCAAGTCTTCTTCACTCATATTGGGGATCTGCAGCATTAGTAGTGAGTACTCTTCTATGTACTTTCCAATTGACTTGGTCTGTTTCAACTCCTTTAGACGCTTCCTAGAGTCATGCGCTACATTCTCCGGATAGAATTGACATTTCAGCTCCTGTTGCAACTCTGTCCAGGTGTTGATGGTGCAGGTACCCTTGCGAATCTCCTCGTTCTTTCTACGCCACCACAGAATTGCATGATCAGAGAGATATAGGGTCGCGGTGTTTACCTTATCCTCGTCCCGTATGCCTAGGGCGTCAAAGTATCTCTCCATCTTCCAGGAGTAATTGTCGAGCTCCTTGGCGTTCCGCTTCCCGTTGAACTCCTTAAGCTTAGGAGCATCAACCCTTGGTGCAGACACCGTAACTTGAGCGGCGACAGACCCGTTCACCACCGCCCTCTTGCACAGCACTACATCCTCCTTTACAGTTTTAAACCCTCGGCGTAGCTCCTCTACTTGGGTTTGAATACTGTCCATTGTGGTAAAGACCTTCTCCTGGAAAGCCTTAATCCAGTCTCGTTGCTTATCGGTGTAAGCCTCGATGGATGTGCTGATGAGGGAGTGCAGCTCGTCTCATTGAGTGTCGAGGCCCACCTTAAACTTCTCTACTTGCTGCTCCAGCTCTCCAAGGCGATCTGCTGCCTTCCCGACAGCGCCGCTGAGGGCTTTCACCATACTCCTCATATCCTGACCTGGATCTGCTGACTTCTCACTAGAAGCAGTGCCGTGCTTCTTAGCTTTAGGGTTCCGACCCCTCTCTTCAATCAAATCTGATGGTCCGCTGTCTTTCTCCATCTCTGAACTTGGCTTTGATACCAACTGTCACAGACTATTTTCAAACCGTGCGACCTTAGACGCGTTGCATGCTAAACAGCCTAAAAAACCACACAAAGAGAATAAAAACAAGCACACCAAGTATTTACATGAATGCTCTCTTTATAGCTAAAGAGAAAATAAACCTATGAGATGAATTATACAAGTGAAGGTCTCATATTTATATAGTAGCAGCCCTATACAATCGACGGCTGAGATCTAAATGATCTAACGGTGTATATACAAGATGGAGAATTATGCTCTAAAATATTCCTAGATGCTATTCTACCTTTTATGGAATTCTAATTAAGGTGAACTACCCTAATGAGTCACGGGCCCAGCCCGGTTCTACATCTAAACAGTGGGCCTTCTAGAAACCCCGGTCCACGTAGCGCTCCATGGTCCAAGAGGCCTCTAGCAGGCCTAGTCGCGCACCAAGTGCTTGAGGAAATGCTTGAGAGCACTTGGGGCAAGACACCGGGTATAAGCGTTGCGGCACCAAATTGTGGGCATTGCAATACTCAAAACAGAGCTTGAGCATTATGGCACCAAGTGCTCAGTACCGCGGCATCCAGCGGGAAATGCCCAATGCGATGAGTTGTTTGTCCTTTTATCTAACTTTGTTCTGTTTCTTACTTGTTACAAGACTTTCTAATATGATTCTCACATGTTTATAAATGCTCTTTATTAGTTTGTAAATATATTTTAGTGATAAAAATATAAATTGTGATTAGAGTGAGATCTTTGTGATCAAACATACTTTGTGATTCTTAGTGAGAGAAAACCCCTTAATTTACAAAAGGGAGTGATTATTTTGTGAGTCGTTTTTGTAAAAGACATACTTTATAAGTGCCTTGAGATTCAATAATAAGAGAGTGTGATCAATTAATTAGAACTTCAATAAATTAATGCCTTTAAAATTAAGAAAAAATATATTAATTAATCGATTAATTAATAAATTATTAATTTATGAAGATATCAGTTATTTTTCTAAAATATTATACTTAATATTTTTATTATAATTAAATGAATTAATTTATATTTATATTTTTTAATTACATAATATTAGAAGACTAATGATACTACAATTAGAGGATTATCAAGACAATATATTATATTTTTACATTAATACATGTTCGAATACATACTTCATAATGGGTAAGTAAACTTTATAAAAGAGAAATACAAACTCCGTAAAGAATGGAAGAAATAAACCCTTAACTAATACTACAACCAAAAGATTACCATGATAAGATATTATATTTTTACACTGATACATGATTGAATACATATCCAATAATGGGAAGTAAACCGTATAAAAAAATGAAAGAAAAAAATAGACCCCACAAAAGAGCAAAGAAAAAGACTCTTTAACTAATACTATAACTAAGGAATTATCTAAGTAAAATTTACGCTTTTATATTGGCGCATACCCGAACACATATCTCATAGTAGAGAAGTATACTCTATGAGTTGAGAACATAAACTCCATAAAAGAGAAAAAATGAGATCTCTTAAAAAAAAATACACTGTCTTAACATTTAGTGAAACTCCAATCTTATACATGGAGAGGTGCCCATTTGACTACTCATCTAAGTAATCATTTGCAATTTCAAGTGACATTAAATTCTCAAATATTAGTGATATAATAGAAGAAAATAGATTAGATGAATTCGAAATCTGTTTGCTAGAAAAGAACAAAATTGTATTTCCAAGTCTTGTAAATACATCAGCTCACTCTTTAACTAGGACCTAGGTTCTTGTCATTTTTTTATTTTGGTTATGTTGTGTGGCTAGAATGATGAGTCGAGACTTGAATGATCTGTTGCAATCTGTTTGTTGGGTCGGGTTAATGAATTTCAATTTTTTTCAAAAAGAATTATTTTTTGTTTGTTAGATATTAATTAATAATAATGTTATACATCTTAAATTTATACTTCAAACGAGATGTAAAATAACTATTAAACTGTTAATTTTTATAATTTTTATAATTATTCATTATATATTATTTTTTCACTTAATAATTACTTAACACCTTATTTAAAATTTAAAATATATTTTAAAAAATATAACATTACTCTTAGTTAATTTATATAAGCAATTTGATTTATTTAATAAAATATTTAATTAAAAAAGTTAAAAAAGTAAATTTGTGATTAAATTAAAAAAATAACCCATTTCTTTTATTTTGACTATTCTAAAAAATCTGCCAAGGTGATATATTACCAGATTCCTATACCTATCCATTTCATTTTCATCTTTTGAAGCCTCGTTATCAGTCCATATATCAAAACTACAATGATTCCCTTTTCGTTTGTCATTTTCCTTGGAGGAGTGGGGATAGAGGTGGCAAAAATTGGAAATATATGCCGCCCGTTACATCACATACAATTTTTTACGCCAAATTTCTTTTATCTGAAATATAATTAAAATTCATGATTTATATTTTTTTCTTTTTTAAAAATAAAATAAATTAAATTAATCTACCATTTTAATGTGAACGAAATTTGAACTTTAAATCATTTATATCATGCAAAAAAAATTATAATTTTACTAATTAAATTAACTAACACCTACCGTGAAAAAGACCATTTATAATATAATTTCATACCAAAAAAATATTAAGATGAACAACGTCAACGAAAAGAATCAAGTGATAAATAGTTGGTTGTTTTATGTACTTGTTTAGTTCTTATCAATTTTATAAAATGATACGAAGGTTCATCGTTCCCATATGATGTAGAGTCAAAATGTAACCTAATTTTTACCTTTAGACTTTGTTTTTACTACGAGAGAGGGAGATTTTGAATTCAAAATTTTATTTTAATAAAAAAAAATAATGTATCCTAAATTTTTTACTATTAAGCCAATTAAACAAATGTAATATTTTTAACTTTTTTTTTATAGATTATGTCGATTATATTCCAATGCAAGCATTGTAATATTTTTAATTATTTTTTTGAGATTACATCAATTATATTTTAATGTTGATATTATATAGACAACAAATTATACAATTGAGAATTTTTCATAAGTAATACGTATATTTTTAAAGTATACTCAACTTTGAAATATGTAATAATACATATATTTTTTAAATATACCCAATTTGAACTATGTTATTGTAATCATTAAATATGCACAACTTTTAGTATATCTACTTGAATAATGCTATTGTAATCATTAAATACATACAACTTTGAACATATCGACTTTTTGTTGAGATACTATATCAGACTACCAACTATATAGTTGAGATATTTTTAGAAGCAATACATATATTTTTTAGGTACACCCAACTTTACCTATATAGTAATACGTATAATTTTGAGATACAAACTATATAATTGAGACTTTTTTAGAAGTAATACTATATTTTTTTAAGTACACCTAACTTGAACTATGCAGCAATATGTATAATTTTGAGGTACACTCAACTCAAATTACGCTACTGTAATCATCAGATACGTACAACTTTGAGCATAATAACTTTTTCATGAGCAATGCGTATATTTTTGAAGTACATCCAACCTAAATTATGCTACTGTAATCATTTGGTACGTACAATTTTAAGCATATCTTATCTGAATTAGAAGAGTTAGATATATACAATTTGAGCATATCAATTTTTTTAAGAGCAATACGTATATTTTAGATGTACACCTAAGCCAAATTATACTATTGTAATTATTAAATATGTACAATTTTAAATATATCTCACCTAGACTAAAAACGTCAAATATGTATAACTTTAAATATATCAATTTTTAAAAAAATAATATGTATATTTTTTATATACACTCAAATTAAATTATATTATTAGAATAATTAAATACATATAATTTTACACATATCTCATCTAAACTAAAAGAATAACAAAATGAGAAGATAAACCAACTGACATAAAATTACCTAACACTCAAATCTTTTATCTCAATTAAAAAACTGTATAAGATTTATCGTTAAAATAAACACTCAAGCCAATACTTTTACCTTATTAAAACTTTTCTTTTTAAAAAAATGACTACTTTTGAAGATGGGAAAATTATATTTCCTATTTTTTTAAGAAAAAAATTAATGTGAACTCGTGACAATTCTCATACATGAATCTAATTCAATTTCAACACATCAAATAATAATTAGGGGAAGATTAGAAAATAAAAAAGGAAATTGAGAAACACGATTGAGCTTGTAAGACATTGACTTGATGAGGAGGATCAACCGAGCACCGTCGGATCAGTGATTAAATAATTCTCAATGAAATTTGCTTCTCATTAAGCCCCTTTTGGCTGTTTGAAACTTTTTCAACACAATCTTTAGTTTGTCGGCGCCAATTACAATTAGATAACCTTATCTCTTTTTCCTGATCTATTGTGGCCTGTAAACCTTAGCCTTCGGTCAATTTTCTCTACAATAAAATAACTAAATAACTAAATATAAGCGTTTGATAAAACTACATTGAAATTTCATTATTTTTTCCACAAACCAATCACCACCATCCACGTCGACAACGCCATTGCAATAACTTGGAATATCATGTGAGTTTAGCATTTTTTACGGTATTTATTTTAAAAAAAGAAATTAATTTGTCAATCTTACAATAATGTGTTGGTTGATATAAAAATTAAAAATAATGGGGGCATCTATAAAAGGCGACAATATCTTGCATTTTAATATTATTTTGGCTGCATCTTAGGGCGAGCACCTTTGCACGATACACACGGGAGAGTTATTTTCAATATATATTATTATATTACAATAATTATTTAGTATTTTAAAGAGGAAAAAATATATGAGATTAAAAAATTATGGCTTTAGTTGAGTACGCTTAAATTTTAAATTTTAAATTAAAATATTAAATAATTATTAAGTGATAAAATAATATAAATTTTAAAATTATTATTACACTATTTTATTATTTAATATATTATTTAAAATAAAAAAATTTAAGATACTATTTAAAATATCTAGCATTATTTATATGTTGAATAATAGTGATACTAAATATTTTAAATTAAATATTTAGCATTATTTATATGTTAAATAATAGTGATATTAGATATTTTAAATTATATTTAAAAAATAATGTGTCAAATAATCATGGGATGATAAAATAATTTAATGAGTAATATTAAAATTTTATATTTTCACTGTCTAATAATTATTCAACACATTATTTTTTAAAATACAATTGACATGTCTATCATTACACGTTGAATACTTATATAATAAAAAAGTAATTGGTGTGAGAAAAAAAAATGTCTTGCGGGCACCATCAATGTGATTTTATCCCCTTAACGAATATAATTATAGAAAAATTAAATAAATTTGTTGGGCATTAACTAATTAGTTTAGTTGATAAATAAAAGGGCAAATGTAACTAAATCAAAGAATTTATAATTTTGTTTTTTAGTGATATGAGATATTTTATCATGAGTGTAATACATAACTATAACTTCGTATTCTTTTGAATAATCTCTCCTCTCTTTTTTTAAATTTTTTTTGTTCAAATATTTTTATTTTCTTTATTGGGAACCATAACATTTAAATCTCTGAATTTTTTATAATTTTTCAATTAAAATTTGTCAATTTATATAAAATAAGTCAGTAAATAGTAAGTCTTATGGAAGGGACTGAAAATAAAATTTGGCGTTGACTTTGCATACCACCGCATTAAGATGGTAAAAAGATAAATATATTAATAATGGTAATAGAAATGGATAAAAAAATATTATCTTTATTCGATAAAATAAATAATAGAAAATAAAGGGACCTCGATGTTGTTTTGTTTTCTTAATTTTATCGTCTCGGATTTGTCGAGGATCAATTTTGTTTTTCTTTTTTTTATTTTAATTTTTTGTGGATCAATTTTGTTTTTTTTAAGATTTTTATTTTTTTTGTGAATTGTGGGCAAAGTTTCATTGAAAACGAAAAGTCATGCGGTTTCTGCCACCAAATTTTCAGGCGTTTGTACTCTTCAAAGGCAGACATTTTTCTTTAGGACGAGAAACCCACGCTGCAATGTCATACCTTTGCTTTTTTTTTTTTTTTTGTTTTTTAATTTATATTTTATGCTTTTTAATTTTTAATACGGATATTACGTAGACCAACAACTAGATTATATATCACTTATATATTTATATACACTTAAATCTATGTTTTTATAGCAATATATTTCATAATAAGAGAACAATACATTTTTATAAGAGAAAAAAATTATTTACAAGATTTATATTATTTTAGTCTCAATTAAGATTTAAATCTCTGATTTCAAATTAGAGTGGGCACAACTTTTACTATACCTAAAATAGCAACTTGTGAATACGTTGTTTCATATATTCGTTATTTGTGAATCTCGACATTAATGAATATTGTATTATTACATTTACAGTTACATATTATAATATTTTACATCACCCAACGTCAAGAAACCTCATTAAAAATGATAAATGAAGGTAACTCTTTCCAACCAATTAATAATAATAATAATAATAATAAAAATCTAACCCTATTTAAATCATTTTTAATTATACACGTGAGGATTTTTTTTTCTAATTAAACTAACTGTGATACATATAGATTGCAAGTCTAAGTCTACCGTTTAACATTGGTGAAAAATCTAAGATGTATTGTGATAATTTGAACACATGATTTATTAATAATATTTGAACCTATATCATGATAACTATATGGAAAATTCACAAAAAAAACAAGGCCTTAAAAAGGGCTTTGTATATTTGCTAACTATTGATTAAAAGAAAATAGAAACAAATGAGAAGAAAAGTATAATGATTTAAGTGGCATGAAGCATGATTATATGGGCAGGACCAATTAAATGATAACAATGGCATGGGGAGCATTATCATTTATTATTCAACAAACAAATAAAATGACCAAACTTTTAGAAAGACATGCAACTACACTTCGCCCCCTCCTTTTTTGTTCTCTGACATTTATGCGTATAACATGCATTTACATTTATATCCCTCTCTTAATCTCTCTCTCTCTTTCTTTCTCATCCATTCACATGCCAGCACCGTTTGCTTATCTATTTTATTCATTGTTATTTCTTGTTTTTTTCTTAAGAAAATGTGCATGTGATGTGCTTTCAACTATTATTTTTCTTCTGGAAAGCCTGCATGCTACTCTCTTTTTTTAAAAAAAAATCTTTAATAGATGTATTATCAATTGTCACTATTAATAGTGAATATTACATTCTAAAATTACTAATATACAATCAAATAGATCATTAAGATGCTACATAAGATTTTATCAAGTTTGGTTTATTTTATTTAAAATTAATTAGTTTAATTTTAATTCGATTCAATTAAATTTTAAGAGATCTAAACCAATCAATTTTAATTTGTTAAAATTAATTAGTTTTAATTTTAATTCAATTTAAACTCAAATCAAACGAATCAAAATTTATTTTGCTTAAGTCTACAAGTTTCAATAACAAAAATTGTCAAAAAAAATAATTATTTTTATTATTAAAAGAAGTCGGTTTTAAAAATTAAAAATTAAAAATTAAACCGTTCATTTATTTAAAAAAAAAAAAAAGAGAATGGAAAGCAGTCTAGTTCTAGTACTAGACTAGTAAGCAAATAACGTGAAAGGAGAAGGTGAAAAAGCAAAATAACATGCAAGCTGAAGCAGAAGCAGGCAGCTGCTTTTGTTAAAAGTTTCGGCTTCCATCTAATATCCAATATATAATGTCAGTGATAAATATTGATATTCTATCCAAATTCTTAAAACAAAGCGACTATTTATTTGGCTTACTTTTCTTTTCTCTATTTATTTTTTATTCTCTATTCCTTAAAAAAATAAAACAAATAAAAAGGAAAATCTCATTCTCTCTCTTGACAACATTGAACAAGTCTCCTCGAATCTCCTTTCACTACTGCTTCGGGTCCTCAAAAGCGAAGCCCACAACAAGAGAATAGATAGAGAGAGAAAACAACTAGAGGACCCATCAACGCAAAACAATTTGCTTTGCATATACTAATATTACAACAACAGAAAGAGATAGAAGAAGAAGAAGAAGAAGAAGAAGAAGAAACAAAGAGTCATGGATTCTCGTATTATGGGGTCAGAATTTCAATCCTTACTATTTTTTTCCGTATTTTCTTATTCATTTTTCTTCCCTCTCAATCCCTCTCACCCCCTTTTTTTTCTTATAAAAAATATACTTAATTATTTAATATTTTTGGGAGGTTTATTTTTACTTCGTTTTGTTTTTATTTGCAGGTTTTAATGAAAAATTTGGACTTTGATAGTAATGTGGTAGGCTGAGTTGGTGTTATTATTCAACAACTATGTCTATGGATTCTTCTTCTCTTGAGGGTACCCCTTTCTTCTTTTTTCTTTCTCTTAATTTTCTCTTATTTTATTATTTATTTTTGTTTTGATATTTTTTCCCTTTTTTGAAGGAGATGTCATGGAGGGTTTTAAAGCTTAAATCTTATTTGATGGGTTTGTAATCTGCATAATTGACAAATTGCTACAATATTTTGTTATTTTTGATCTTGATGCTTTGGTTGTTGTTTTGAGTTTCACGGTTTCTCTGGGTTGAAGTAAAGTTTTATTTTATTTTATTTTTGTTTTTCTGATTTTAATCTTCATGCCATGATTTTTTTTTGGTTGGGTTTAAGATCATTGTATGTTTTATGCTATTCAGCATTTTAAATGTTGATTATAGAAGTATTTTTTTGGTGGGTGAATTTGTGTGATGGTTAGCTGAAAAAAATTGACTTTATGATGCCTCTGTTGTCTTTTCTCTGCATGTTATAACTGTGCATTATGTGGAATTGTAGCGTATTTAAATGAATGAAGTAACCTTTTATAATGCAGTCAGGTAAATCCCACTAATCAAAGTTTGTGGTCTTATTTTACCAAGTATATTGGGGCTGCCTGTTAAAAATCCTAGATTATTTGATGAAGTTGGGATGTCTTCAGTTATGCAAGTCAACTATTAGTTTATGTGCTTCGCCTTTGCTTCTGTTTGGATTTAGTTTTATTGATTGATTATTGGTAGAATGAATAGATAACTTGGCCTATGTTTTTCTGAACCTGGTAAGTAGTTGGTAATGAAGATGCATTAACTATAATGTGGATATATGTAAGTGGTTATGCATCATCGCATGCGATATCATTACCTTCTGAGTTCTCCCTTTTGTCATGTTGAATGTATTTGATGTCAAAGGGCATCATTTTGTTTATCATCAAGACATGATGCCTTTTTTTTTTCCTGTCTTCAAGTTTTCTGGGAACTTGTGAGAAGTTAGAGTTTGTTGTTTAATTGGACTTTTCACTTCTAGCTTTTTATTTATTAGTACAACTTTTCCCTTTACATGGCCCTAGGAGTTGCACTTGACCCATCAAAATGCAATAAGTTGAGTATGGAAGAAAAGAGAGAACTAGTCTATCAATTATCGAAGCAATCGCATGGTGCCTCTGAATTGCTACAATCATGGACCCGTCAAGAGATTTTACAGATCTTATGTGCAGAGTTGGGAAAAGAAAGGAAATATACTGGCTTGACTAAGTTGAAAATTATTGAAAATCTTCTGAAACTTGTATCAGAGAAGAAATCAGGGGAGCGTGAGGCCAAACCAGATGTTGAACCACAGTCTTCTCCAGCATCTTCCCAAAGATCGTCCAAGAGGCAGAGGAAGACTGATAACCCTGCTCGACTGCCTGTCCCAGTGAATGATGCTACGGCGAACAATAGTGGCAATGATTCAGTCAGTGCTATATACTGCAAAAACTCAGCTTGCAGAGCTACCTTAAGACAAGAAGATGCATTTTGCAAGAGGTGTTCATGTTGCATCTGTCATAAGTACGATGACAACAAGGATCCCAGCCTGTGGTTAACTTGCAGCTCAGAGCCTCCATTTGGAGGTGATTCCTGTGGCATGTCATGTCATCTGGAGTGTGCCTTGAAAGATGAAAGATCTGGCATTGGAAAAGATAGATGCTATTCAGGACTTGACGGGAGCTTTTATTGTGTTCCATGCAGAAAACTGAATGATTTACTCGGGTAACTGTTTCTGTATGTGATCTCTATTTTTCATTATTTTTTTCTTTGATACTTGGTGTATTGGTTCATTGGTTTTCTCGTCTCTTTTTTGAAGCTTCTCTAATGCTGGGTGATCCTTATGTGCTTACAATAATTGATATTTATCACAGGACATTATGCTAATTCCTGTAAGCACAATTTAAATTGAAATTTATTGTTAAAAATTTTGTGGAGCACACAAGACTCATGATTCTTAGTTCACAAGTGCTGCAACTCCTGGATGTTACAATATTTAAGTGAGTTCTGTAAATGCATTGAAAAAACTGGTTTGACTTGATTGTGTTTTGCATCATTTCTAATATGATCTACTGTGTAAATAACGAAACTGCTGCCTGTTCTCCTGGAACCTCAAATTTAATCTAGAAAATTTATTGCTAACTTCAAATAAATGTCTTAAATATCTTGTTGACTTGTGGCCTGATGCATTAATGGTCTCATCCTGTGTCTGGCTTCAAGAAATTTTGTTAGGATATGTGAACTAATAAAACCTGAATATTTTATTTGATTGCTTGATTTTATTGTCTTGAAATTTCTACTGTGCAACTTAAAATGTGATATTAGTTTTTCAAATAACTTTAGTCAGTGAATCCATTTGGTTGTCCCTTGGTTGCTGGACACACATGATGCGGTTACTTAATTCCAAGACAATCTTGTTTCATTCAAAACTTTGATGGAAACTTGATTTAATGCTCTTGGTTTTTGAAAAGAACTATGTTTGAGAGGATAAGATAATGAAGCCTACAGTTGGAACTTCCGAGAAGCTTGTTCTGTTTTCTTGGAGAATGAAGGGCTTCATCTATTACTTAGGCCCATCTTCGGCATGCAATCAACATCAAATGCTAGAATCCTGCTATTACTGACGGATTGATTGTAAATGCCTCCTGGTTCATTCTTCTAAAGCATAAATTCATGCTTACCTGCTTTTTTGGAATTTCTATATTGATGAAAGGAGTATAATGGGAGACAAGAAAAAACAGATGACTTGCAATGAGAAGAGTTATATATTTAATGTATCATCTAACTTTTTGTTGTTCCCAGTTTCATGCCTCCTGGTTCATTCTTCTAAAGCGTAAATTCATGCTTACCTGCTTTTTTGGAATTTCTATATCGATGAAAGGAGTATAAGGGGAAACAAAAGGAAAAAACAGATGACTTGCAATGATAAGAGTTATATATTTTATGCATCATCTAACTTTTTGTTGTTCCCAGTTTCATTTCCATTATACCTCCATTTTTTTATTTTAAATTTTTTATTTTTCAAAACTCAACATATCTCAAAAACTTAATTTGATTGTGATTGGCGTGTTAAATTTGTATAGATGCTGGAAAAAACAACTGATTGTGGCAAAGGACACAAGACGGGTGGACATACTATGTTATCGTCTCTCTTTAGGCCAAAAACTTCTCAATGGGACTGAGAAGTACCAAAATCTCTCAAAAATGGTGGATGAAGCTGTGAAGATTCTTGCAGATGAAGTGGGTCCATTAACTGGTTTACCTGTAAAGATGGGCAGGGGTATAGTTAACAGGCTTTCTTCAGGACCAGAAGTTCAGAAACTCTGTGCTTCTGCTGTGGAGTCATTGGAAAAAATAATATCCAACACCAACTTGCCCTATCCATGTAGACAAGGTAAGTGTTTAATTACATAGTATTGTCATAGCAAAATAACTGTCAATGATTTTCTTCTGAGCCTGGATAAAGGGTTTTGTATCACAAACATAATAACAGGCTAATCACATCAAAAGCTGGAGTTTTTGGTTACTGGTCCTTGTTTTATGCATACTGCGTCATCTGGAATGATGGAGTATCCATGAAGTTCTGGGAAATAGGCTTTTAATAATCATTATTTGTTTCTTGAACATTGATTTCAAGAACCTCTCTATCATTTTGCAGATTCAAAGTTGATCTTTACTAACATGGTTAAATTTGAAGATGTTCATGCAACATCCCTTACTGTGGTATTGGGTTCTGGAGATTCTTCCCATGGGAACATTATTCGTTACTCCTTATGGCATCGTAAGGCTCAAGAGGACTTTCCAGTTAGACCTACTTGTACTCTTTTTGCTCCTAACACTAGGTTTGTCATCACGGGACTTACTCCGGCTACTGAGTATCAGTTCAAAGTTGTTTCCTTTAATGGTGCAAAGGAGTTGGGTGCATGTGAAGTTTGGTTCTCAACAGGCATTAGTAGGGAAGAAGTCATGAACTGTTCAGTGATAGAAAGAAGTCAAAGCCCTACAACGAACTGTAGCAGCCTTTCAAACCCCTCTTCAGTGGAAGATGAAAGCAATAACATCACTCCAGATAGGGACCAAAATGATGATCGGGTTCACAATTATTTTACTTATTCCAAGGACAATGATAAGATAGTTTCTACTAATTTATCTGATGTTATTGACTGCACTGTTCTTGGCGGAAGAGCAAACCTGGCAGATGCAGTTTCATTATTAGATGAGGAACGTGCTATCAATGTAGATGGCTCTGCGCCTGATTCTGATGTCCAAAAGCTTGAAAGCAAGCACTCACCAGAGGACCAGATCATTGAGGAGATGAGCACAGATAATGGAATAGATACTACAGTGCCAACTGGCACAGAATGTGTGCCATATGTGGGAACCTCCGAAGCTGGTTTGCCCATCACTCCCTGCAAGATAGAAATACTCAAGGATGGTCAAGGAAGGAATGGGAGATCCAAATCGAGCAACAAAGATTTGGAAAATGGGAACGGGAAAGGAAATGAGCCTCAAGATGGTAGCACGTCAAAGAAGAGAAGCAGTGAAAGGCGAGATGAGGAGTGCACAGCTAATGGCCTTTCAGATAGGGATTTTGAGCACTGTGTGAAGGTAATCAGATGGCTAGAGTGTGAGGGGCATATTGAGAAGAACTTTAGGCAGAAATTCTTAACTTGGTACAGCTTAAGAGCTACCCCACAGGAGGTGAGGGTTGTGAAGGTGTTTATTGATACATTTTTTGAAGATCCGGCATCTCTTGCAGAGCAGCTTGTTGATACCTTTTCAGATTGTATCTCCAGCAAGAGATCATCAGTAGTGCCGGCTGGGTTCTGCATGAAGCTCTGGCATTGATTGTTTTGGCCAAGGTCCTGCACTTTGATTCGATGAATTCTCGGCGAAACCCACATAGGGTTTGCTTAGCATAATTCTTTAGACCCCCTTAACTTTGATTATCATCGTCATCATTTAAATTTAATTATTAGCATTACCATTCTTATGATGATGTAAGAATGTTATGATATATTTCATTCTGCAATACAGTTCAGTCCTATTCATTTATATGTTCCAATCTGACAATTGGATCACTGATATTTTTTTATTCGGTTTCCCTTTTTCCATGTCAAGCTCCTTTCGGCATATGATGAATATGTTTGACAACATTAAAGTAGTAGCAAGGAAATACTAGTCCTGGTGGTGGGTCAAAGGGTGAGGAAATTATTCTTTTCTTGAACTGAATTGGATTGGGATTTACTTTTTGTCCTTTGTGTTGAATATTAGGCTCCAAGACCAAGTACAATTCAAAATGCTGTTTGTTGATTTCACTGCTAGTTTTTATAAGTGGGTCAAGGCGTCAATACTCAATCATTGAGGGCTTATACCTACTGGATCGGCAATTAGGTGCTACCATGAGCTTTTGTTCAAAAATTCTTTTCTGCCTTCCTGCTGACATCTGAAAGTACAGGAAATAACCACTATATTCTTCTTCTTTTTATTTTTTTCTAAATTTTTATTCTCCTACGAATCTATCAGTTTTATCATGGCTGAAAGACCTCAAAAGTTAAATCATCTCACAGAAAAAAAAAAAAAAATTTCAAAATTTAATGGTGCACATCTAAGACAGATTATAGAGACCTCAAAGTGCCAGTAGAACAGCACTCAAAATTAGTTTAGCTAAATTATCAAAATTAGTTTAGCTAAATTATGAGCTATTTTATTAGACTCCCTAAGCTAAGCACATGAAGTACCTTATAAGATTAAAAAAAAAAATTGAACAACTCAGAATATTTTGAATAGTCAAATCCCATTTCTAAAACAATATAAGTCCTGGCTAAGATCTCCCAAATAATTAACAATGCATCCGATTCAATTTCAATCTTTGAAAAATTTAAGCGAATACCCATTAGAATGGTTATATTTCTTAAGTTCTGTATAAAATTAAAATACAACATATAAATTGATTGTACATACGTAAGAATGAAAAATTGTAATTGTAGATAAGAGTAGCCCTCAACATTAATATGAAAGGTCCTCAGTTCAAGTATTCTTCAAGTCCAAATATATTTATAATAATTATCTGATCTTACATTTCATGCGAGACATTTATTGATTTGGTGTTATCTTGGAGTTTTGTATGTAAGAGAATTTTGGCGGCTACTTTTTTTTTAATGTATTATTCAGATTTTACGATCATACTTTATTTATTATTGTAATTTTATTATTTTTCATGTATTTAATTTAATCAAATATTTATAAAGTATAATTAATAATTTATTATATTTTGTGGGAGCAATATATGTAATAGAATGCTAGGGTTATTGTTATAAATTTAAGTTATATAATCTCTTTTATTTAATAAAAGAAAAGGTAATGAAATAAGAGTGTATGTAGATATGAGATCCGTCAGCTCACATAAAAAGTTATATATTTAAATGTTTCAAAATAATATATTAAAAAATTTTTATAACCATAAGTAATAAATTTAGAAATGAAGTTTTCATATGGTTAAATAATATGGAAAATAGTTTGTTTATATTATTTAGTGAGATACCAGTCTAGAGATATGTTCATGGACGAGCACATAGGGATTTGACGGTATTAATCTATACCCCTGCACATTCAAGATATACATGATGGAAGAACTATACGTATGCGTTGTGAGTTTAGCTTGTATGGTTCAACGTGCTGATTTATTTTATCCGTGACGTGTGCATAGGCCATTGTTCACGGACTCATAGAATAGTTTCATTTGACAAATCGGACATGAACCTAAGGAGTCATGTGATATATAGTGTATTCGTTGTGCAATGGGGTAGAGTACTGGATTGAATTGTTTAATCCAGTAATATCCAGCATTATTACGGGAATGCGCGTGTGTTTGTATTTAAGCGTTAAATATAATAATTAGTCAATAATTATTGTTTACTAATTATATAATGACACATGCTGTATGGCGGACCATCAGTTGAATTTACCTAAATATGGGATTTGGTAAAATCCGCGAAGGAGTATACTTGATAATTATTTATGAAAGACAAAATGGTCATTTTACATAATAATTATTTAATTATTAAATAATCATAATATATCATTTAAATATATTATTTAATAATATTATATATATTAATGCATGATAGTTGTCATGCATTTAGATATATATAATATTATTTTAATTACCCTTGGTGGCCAAGTTTTATTATTTTAATATGTAATATTATTGTTTTAATCAAAGTTTTAATATGTAATATTATTGTTTTAATCAAAGTGAGATGTGTGTGTGTGTGTGTGTGAACCTTTTGAGCACTGAAACATCATCAACAATAAATTTTGTCTTGGGTCTCATATCCGAGCATCATTATGCTTCAATTTTAAACATTAACATGTTCAAGAATATCACAATATGTTCATCATTATGTTTAAACATCAAACATCACCATGTTGAAATTTAAATATTATTAAGTTGTTAAAAAATATACAACATCACCATGTAAACATATTAAACAACAAGAAATATCATACTCAATTTAGCATGCTCTGATACCATTTATTAGAAATCGAGTGTGTGACATACGAGTGTATACGAAATTTCAAAAATTACTACACGCAGCGGAAGCATGTGAACATATACACCCAATTTAACAAATTTAACTACATATATCACATATATGTTTAAATATAAATATTATACAACAACTTTTACATGATGAATAATTGTATTACTTAAAAACAAAATGTAAAAAACACTTACCTAATGAAGGTAGTTTTATAAATTCTTCAAGTCCTTCAACAATCCAATTGAAGAGCCCACCTTGAAGTAAATTGTTGAACAATTCTAGTCCATAATAGTTTGGTGGGATTATGGAGCTAAAATGGTAGCTTAGTTTTACAATTTTCAACATATGTATTCAAACCTTTTGAACACAAATTATTTGATTCTTAAATAGAGATTGTAAACATTTAAATACAACTCTTGTTTAAATGATAAAAATAATTTTCATAGATTAATTAATTTTAGCATAACTCTTGTCTATAATTACTAATCTCTTTCTCTATTTTCATTTATTCATTTTGATCCATTATGAGAAAAGAAGATGAAGAGATGTTCCTTTTACTTTCAACACTTTAAAAACACAAAACTAAAACTCTCCCACTTACCTTAAATTGCTTAGCCAATATTCTCCTCCAAAATGAATGAATTAATTAATTCAATTGTTAGCCAAAGTTTTGTTTTTCTTATTCAACATTTTTTGATAAAACAAAAACAAGTGCTCCACCAATTTAATTGTTGGTCTTCCGTTTAGAATTAATTTATTAATCACTAGAATAATGGCCACCTAAATAAATCATTACCTAACAAATATAATTATTTTAATCATATTAAGTAAATAAATGGTCAACATTTAGACCCTTCATTATATTAAAATACAATGGCCATAATTAATATATTATCATATTATTTAATAATATAATAATATCTAATTTAATTATTCAAAACAATTTTGAATAATTACTTTTTAGTTTTCTAGTTTTTACTACCAAGGTTAAATGATAAAACTAAGGTAAAATCAAATCATGGACTAAATTGTGCCACTTGTCAACATCCTATTAATTAACAATTCTTGTTAATTAATTAAATGATGTACTTAAGAATTAAGTCTTGACAAATACACATCCCGAGGGATTCCGAAATAATTATTCTATTTTTGCTGAAATTTATTGGATCGAATAATTCAATTCAATCTACTATTCTAGTGCACAACGAATACACTTCATATTGTGAGACTATCTAGGTCTGCATCTGATTTGTCAAATGAAGCTCCTCCATACGTCCATGAACGATGCCCCCCACACATTATGGATATTACAAATCAGCGCGTTAGACCATACAAGTTGAGATTATTGCATATTTGTATAATCCCTCCATCATATATGTTTCTTGGAAGAGTAAAGATATAGATCATCACCGTTAAATCTCTATTTGCTCAACCATCAACTTATCTCCAGATTTATATTTCCTTAAACAATATCCACAAATACTTTTGTGATATTATTTATCCCTTCGGAATATTTTTTTTGAGGTTTATACTTATGGCCACAAGACTTTCTGAAATACAATCTCGGAGTACTAAGATATACAATCCACTCATATGAGCTGATGGATCCCATATTTACGCACACCAGATTCCATGAGCATCGGAACATACTCAGTGACACACAGCGGTCAGACCATAAAAGGTTTCTGATATGTGTGGAACTAAAATATGGTAGATCACTCACAAGCCCACCATGGCGCTCAGGTCAAAGGACCACAAATACTACTTACTCAGAAGACCTTTCATTGACGGCTTTATGAGATGTCTATTGAAGGTCTTTATGAGTCTGTTCAATATCCAGTCCTCACTGAATACTTGTATTTCTATACGAGCTTCCACTAAACTTATAGTTTGCTAAGACTAACCATCTGGACCATCCAGGTATAAAAATACACTAATCTATATTAATGGGTTCCACCGATAGACCCGCATCAATGAAATTAGATCAGGAACATCATATTTGAGAATATACTTGTATAATGACATTTCTTAGCACCATCTGTAACTCTTTACAGCAATGCCATTATTAATATATTCTCAAGTCACTGTCTCATTTCAGACAAGGCTCTAACTGTTTAGATTTCGCTAACTCTATTAATCTGCTAACTCTTAGCACCACTAACTCTTAGTACTTTTAACTATTAACGTTGCTAACGCTTAGCACTGATCTAAACTCTTTTAGACCATATCTGAACTCCTTCAGATCATACAATGTCTGAAATGTTACAAGCATCTTACCATTTATTATAAATAATATTAACGATTTTATTAGAAATGATAATTGTATAAATACTATCATTAAATATTTATACATAATGGGATGGCACGTAAGCACAAATTCAAACAAACTCCCACTTGCTCTAGTGCCATTCATGATGGTATTTGATATCCATTAACTCTAAGTGTTTCTGAAACATTTTAAGAGTCAAGGCTTTAGAAAGTGGGTCCGCTTTAATCTATAAGGATGTTTCCTAGATTTTCTTACATCTCCTTAAGCCAAGATACTTTTAATTATATGATATCTTAACTTGAGCAGTTACCCCATTAACGTTGCATTTTTAGTGTGATAGGATTCATTGAGCTTAGAACTTATTCTGAGCTCTGCAACTAACTTGAATATCCACAAAAATTTCTTTGCAAGCTTCTCAAGCTGCAACAAATTCTATCTTTACGGTAGAACCAAATATGGACATTTGAATTTCACTTATTCTACAAGATGTGGCACCGTTGAGAAGAATATATAATTAGATGTAGATTATCCATCATCCGAATAAGACTAAAAGTCTGATTCTACGTATCCTCTCATTTGTAAGCAACGTTCTTCATAAATGAGAAAGTTATCCTTTATACCTTTCAGGTATTACTTGGATACGTTTCACGACCATTCATTAGTCGTTACCTAGATCAAACTGATGCTAGCTCATAACACTTACAACCATCAAAATTCAGAACTCGTACATAACATGGTATACATTAAGCTACCTCTAGCTGATGTATATTATATGTTAGACACTCTAACTATTCCATTTTCTACTTGAGGACACCCTTTCTTAGAAAGATGAATACCATGTTTGAAAGATACATTAACTATCTCATAATTATTAAAATTGCACATTTTCAGGACTTAGTCTATGTACGAAGATTTGGAGAGTACTATCTACTTCATAACTTTATCTGTATAAAATTTTATACCTAGTATGTAGGAAGCCTCTGCCAAGATTTTCATAAAGAAGTTCTTACTTAGTTAACTCTTAACTGACTGGCTTGCAACATACCATTATCGTTTCTGATGATGAATATGTTATATATATATATAATTAGAAAGATAATTTATGTTTCCACTACCCTTTCTAAACACACACGCTCTCTCTTAGTTCTTAATGAAACTAGACTCTTTGATTACTTCATCAAAATGAAGAGTTTAGTATACTACAATATCCAACAAATTTCGAATTAACATTAGCATATTTATTGGTGAAAGATTTTCTCATAATCCATCCCAGACTATTGATGGTAACCTTTGACACCAATTGGACTGTTAAAGGTTTTTATCTCCTTTTGGGCCCATGCTTTCATGCGTAAACTCTTTTACATCCAATAAGAACAATTCCTATAAGAAGTACAACCAAGTTCTAGACTTGATTGTCATGCTTAAAGTTAATCTTGAATTTTCTGGTATTTGTCAATTTTCCTAAATGATGTCTAACATCATTTTACTATAAGTCATCAGATCCTAATAGGTAGCCTTTGTATCCATATTTGACTTACGGGAAAGTGTGTTAAAGGGTTTTAACTCAAATGATTTTTAAGTTCTATTTTCGGTTCATATTTCATTCTGATTGAATTTACAAAATTAAATCTTTTTACAATCTCTAAAACCCATGAGAAATTATTTCTCTAGGAAAAAGGAAATACTATCAACGAACAGGTTTCGTTCCTTAGGATTATTGAACTGATATCCCATTGAATATTTTGGATATCTTTTGAACCGACACTTGTACCCTTTGCATCTAAGTATATCCTATTGCACAACTCTTATGCAAATCGAATAACCCTAAATCTTAACATACTTAAGATTTAGTTTTCTTTTACTCCATATCTCATATGTTGTAGAAGGAACAACTTATGATAGAACTTTATTCAATAAGTGAGTAGTAATTTCTTGAGCATAACTCATTAGATACATTAGAAGATCGGTAAAGCTTAATATCGATCGGACCATATCTAATAAAGTCTAATTTCTCTACTTCAAAACATATTTATGTTAAAGAGTATTTGGAGAACTATATTGAGCTAGAATCTCATTTTTCTTTAAATAATTTTTGAATTTACTGCTTATGAATAAACAACCTCAATCTAATCAAAGGTGTTCAACATACATATAGGTTTATTTCATTTACTTGTAGTTGAAATTCTTTGAACACTTTCAAAAATTTTCGACCTATGTTTTTCTAGAAACACATGTCCGTGTCGTGACAAATCACAATAAAGACATTAGAGCATTAAAATTTACCAGTAGCAGTATGATTCATTAGATCATATACATCAACATGTATTAATTCTAATGAATCAATGGCCCAGTGTCTAACACCAATAAAAGAATTTAGTCAATTTTCTTTGAATACATAATTCATAAACTGGGCAAGATTCTATGGTCAGATCAAGTATTTGACCACCCTTAACCAGACGGGATAGTCATCCCACGTATATTTGATCTCCAATAGTTGGGATACATCTTCGAAGGATTTAGTCTGTACATATTCTAAAAAGAAATGGTTCATACCAGAAGTAGAATCTTATATTGTGGAGGAAATTCTTCTTTTACTAAAAAGTCAAATTAGGAGGTGTTAGACTAGAAAATAAATAATTGACAATATAAGCATACTAGGGGATCTCATGATGTTGTGTTGCAAGGAGTTGTTCATCTGAAAAAGTCTCATTGATTTCGATCTTCTCTTGGTATTGATTTGGCACTTCTAAACGAGAAAGATGATCAGCTACTTGATTCTCAACTCATTTTCTATCTTTGATCTCAAGATCAAACTCTTACAAAAATAGAATCCATCAAATGAGCCTAGGCTTTGCATCTTTCTTGTTGATAAGGTACATAATTACTGAATGATCTGTGAAGATCACGACTTTTACTCCAATGAGGTAAGCTCAAAACTTATTGAAGGTAAAGACTACTGCAATAAGCTCATTTTCTGTGGTAGTGTAGTTGAACTGCATGTCATTGAGAGTCTTGCTTGCATAGTATATGATTTAAAAAAATTTCTCTTGGCATTGTCCTATTATAGCACCCACAGCTATATCACTTGCATCATACATTACCTCAAAGGGTAAGTTCTATTCTAGTGCTATAATGATAGGTGTAGTGATAAGCTTTCTCTTTAAAATTTCAAAAGTTTCAAGACATACTTCATCGAAATGAAACCGCAACTTTTTCTCTAGTAAGTTACATAAAGGTTTGGAGATCTTAGAAAAGTCTTTTATAAATCTTCTATAAAACCCAGCATATCTAAGAAAACTTTGCACTCTTTTTACATTAGTCGGTGGGGCAATTTCTCAATAGTTTCAATCTTTGCTCTATCAACTTCAATACTATGAGCATAAATTTTATGGCCTAAGACTATACATTCTTTGACCATAAAATAACACTTTTCCTAGTTAAGCACTAAATTAGTATCTTCATATCTCTTGAGCACAAATGTTAGATTATCAAGACATAGACATAAAATGAGTGAGCTTCTAGGCATTCCTTGTAGTTTTCATTATAGCATGAAAACAGAACTCGACTCCATTTTTACACATTTTATAATTTAAGCTACTCACAATCTTCCTAGGTTGAAGACTAAAAGTAGTAGGGAGTAAGTTAGAAAGAGCTCTCCAGAGAAAGATTTTCACCTTTTGAGGCACTAAGATAGACCATAAAGCTTTCTACTCATTTTCCACACTAAGAGGCTACTTAGGATCATTAGTCGTTTGATGCTGTAAAGCAACATAATAACTACTTTTAACAGTATACTACCCTCTCTTTTTTAAATGCTAGCATAGAGTGTCATTTCTATTATCTAATGGTCGAGGAATTTTTAGGATATATTGGGCATCATCTACCATAAAATATTCTTTTATGAAATCATTTCTCCATTAGTTGTGCTCATCCAACTGAAATACCACTTTGTTGTCAGCAAGGAGCTTTCAGGTGGCAATGGTTTAAGGGAAGTTGATATTAGAACCCAATTACTATTGTATATCTCTGCCTTGTCCCCCTACTTACCAGCCATCTCATGCCATTTTTCAAAAGTTGTCTACTTAAAATCGGGTTTCTCTAAACTTAAGAAGGATTAGAACCAAGCTTGGCATCCAAAAAGCATCATCTTCTGAAATATCTAGCTTTTAGGACCATATCAGCATAAGATTCAAGGTTTTGGATTATTTTCCATCTTTGCTAACCCAATAGAGCTTGGCTGAAGCAAGATAGGTCCCGAAAACCCATACCCTATTCCATTTGTGCTAACTTAGTATCTTCTAACTAATCCAATGGATCTTCTTATCATCTTCTTTTGATCCTCACCAAAATTTAGATAATTGTCTTTAGATTTCCTCACATAAAGTTCTTGGCAGTCTAAAAACACTCATAGCATAGGTGTAGGCAGCCTTAGCTACTTTTTTTTTATATAAGAATTTTTTTCCCTATAAGAGAACAAATTTTCTTACCAGCTCCTAATGATCTTATCAATTCTTAACATAACACCATTAAGTGCTTTTGTTCCTTTCAACCATGGTGGGTAACCCCAAGTATTTTTCATAGAAGGACATCTATTTGAGTTGGAACATATCTTTCAAATGCTTAGCTAGATCTTTAGGTACATTAAGGCTAAAAAGAATGAATGATTTCCCATAGTTGAACAATTGACCTAAGGCTTTGCCATAACTTTCAAAAATCCTTTTTAACTACAAACAGTCTTGAACAACAATTTTTAACACTGTTAAACTATCATCAGCAAAGGAAAGATGGGACACAGATAAGGATCTACTGAATTTAATCCCTTTAATCAGCCTATTATCTTTAACACGCCTTAGAAGAGAGAAAATGGCTTTTGCATAAATAATAAAGAGATAAGGGGATAAAGGGTAGCCTTGTTTGAGGCTTCTTTCAGCTTTAAACCATTTAGTTTCCTCTTCATTCATTAAAATTGAGAAAAAGGTTGATGTCATACACCTCAATACTAGTTCAATCCAGTTATCTTGGATATTTAATCTTCTTATTACATCCCCGCAAAAGCTCCATTCAACCCTATCGTAAGCTTTGCTTATATCAACTTTAAAGGCAGCATATACCACATTTCCTTTCTTTATTTTCTTGATTTTATAGAGGCATTCATAGCCTACCATTATGTTGTCACTAATTAAATGGTTTGGAATGCATACACTTTGGCTAGGGTCTATGATTTTGTCAAGAACAATATTCATTCTATTGGCTATGGTGTTTGCAATGATCCTATAGATAATACTGATGGGCCTAAAGTCTGTAGAATTTTGAGGGTTCTCTACCTTTGGAATCAAAACAATTAAAGTATGATTTAGTTTTGTCAACTCACATTGGTTGTTCAAGATATAGAGGCATACTACAACTATATCATCTCCCACATGATTCCAGTGTTTTTGGTAGAATTTTATTGATAACCTATCAGAACCAGAAGCTTTTAAGGGGTTCACTTACCATACTGTCGTTCTAATCTCCTCCATTGAGAATGGCCTGTATAGGTCATCATTTAGCTTATTTGTCAATCTTTTGTCAATACCTCTCAAGGCTTTTCTTCTATTTTTCTCCCTGGGCTTTGTGGATTTGAACAGGTTCCTAAAATAATCATAAAGAATGTGTCCTATTTTTCTTTCATCATTTGTCCAAGCTCCTCACTTATCCATCAGACCTCTGATTCTATTTTTTCTTTTCCTTTAGCTTGCATAAGCATGGAAAAACTTTGTATTCCTGTTACCCTCCATCCATAAAACTCTGGATCTTTGCCTCCAGTACACTTTTTCTTCTTGCAACAGCTTAATAATCTTGTGCTCCAGCTCTCTGATTTTGTTATTAGCCTCTTAATGTTTATTTGAGACTATGGTCTTTTCCAACTCCTCGAAAAGTTGCCTAATCTTTGCCTTCTTGCCACCAAAAACTTTCTTATTCCAATCTTTTAACACAGACTTAGTTTTTTCCACCTTATTAATAAAACCATCTACTACACCATTACTCTCCTCACTCATTCCTTCCCATCATTCTTTAACTTTTCTCTGAGCATTCCTCATATAGATTCTATAATTATTTATAATGGAACCTGCTACCTTTTCTTTTATTTCTAGGCTATCTAGATAATCTGTTTCAGGTTTCCACCAATATAGGGTAACGGTCTGACTCTGTAAAGATTAGGTGTGAAACCTTGTAATTCACCTTAAAACCTTCCCAGCCCTTATTGCACAAAAATTTGTCAATCTTTCTTCTTAACTGGTGGCTAAATCTTTTATTAAACCATGTGAAGGGGTATCCGGACCACCCTATGTCAACTAATTTACAATCTTCAAGAGCAGCTAAAAAATCTTCAATAACTCTAATATCTCTAGGTTGACCTCTTGAGTTTTCTTCCATTTCAAGAATTTCATTGAAATCCTAACAACAAATCTAAGAAAGATTATCCATCTACTGAAGCCTTCTTAAATGCTTTAATGTATGCTTTCTTTGACTTAAATCTGTTATACTATGCACACTAGCATCGATATAGCTCTTACTATATGACTCGATATGGAGCTTAATTTCTTCTGTCCACATAATAGTAACACCACCACACTTCCCTTCTTTACTCACTAAAAAACAATTATTAAATTGTAGAGCTACACTTCCTAATGTCGCAGCACCCAAAAATGAGAGCCATAGTGCCTAAAATAGTGTGTACAGTGTCACGGTGCTGTGTGAACAGTAACTTATAAATAGTGTGTGTGAAGAGTAACATAATTCAAGAATTAAGAGGAGAGAGAATAAGAGAGAGAAAGAGCAATTTTTAGAAGATCAAGAAGACTGAGAGATTAAAGACAATAGAAAAATTAGTTTTATCTCTTCAACTTCTTATTTTTTTAGTTTTTTATGATTTTCATGATGTTATTCTTGATAAACTCTATAACTCTTTATTTCACCATGACTTAAGTTTTTATTTCTAGGATTAGACTTTTGAACCTAATATGTAGTTGGATTTTATTAACTTTTAGTTTATGAACTTAATATAATAAATTGATTCATTCTATCTTAAGTTTATATATTTCATTATATCTGACCAATATTTTGAGTGATTAAAGAACCATAATGAACTTGACTAAGGAATTTATGTGTTTAGCTAGCCTAGGATAGTTTGATGCATGATCATAGGGTAACAATTATAAATTCCATATAGGATAAATATATACTTAGATGGCATGTATAGTATAATTTAAACCTGGTTTTAAAGAATTATATTTTATTCTGATTACCATAAACATATAGGTAGTTGTTAGAATGTATAATATAGTCACTCAATGATTGACAGAGGCTCGTGATGAGATTAGAGTCTAGCCAATCAATTCATATTAACTGATTAACTAAGAAATTAGTGAATCCAATAAAATATTAAGGGATAAGTCAAAACCCTAAATTGCTTTTAATTGGTGAATTCAACCTTTTGCATGCGTTTGATTAATCTTAAGATTAATTTAATAATATTAGTTTAATTAGATCAAGTCATCTTTAGACTTTTCTGGATAAAGGTAAAGTAGAACTAATTTTAGTAATTGATTGTAAAAAATAGATTAAATAGTCCATATGGGAACAATAACTTAGACTTAAATCCTATATTACTTGATACGATAGCGTGCACTTACGCTAAGCTATTATAACATATAATTAACCTACTGCCTCAATCTTTCCATAATAGAAAATGCTCTTATTCTGATACCATCCTATTTCCAGCTCTCTTTCTACCTTTGTATTAATTTCCATTAGAGCCATATTTCTTTTCTTATTAATGTTTCTCTGACCATCTTTCAAGGCAGCTATCAACTTCCCTAGGTCTTCTATTTTTTACTCCATCGAGTTACTTATCCGGTTTCAGGTCGAGTATTCTTCCACTTGGTTTGCTTTTTCTTAACCTAATTCTAAATTTTCTTCATTACTTTCTTCCCCATTTTCCTTCGATCTTTGTTCTCTATTCAGTGTCTCTTTTGACTGCTTTTACCTAGCATGGCTATGTTTTCTGATAAAAAGCTTTTTCTGTTGTTTCCTGGGCCTTCGATACCCCCTACTTAGTTTGTTCCCATAGATTACCAGCCTTCGGCCATCTCCCATATTCAGAATTGCTACCACTCGATAAAGAGTTCCTTGCTTTACTTTCCTCATTTTCTTGGTTCTCATTTTTTTGAATCTCATATTCTTCGCACTCCTAATTATATGGAACAACCTTCCACATATAATAAATATTTGGCAATTTTTCATATTGTAAAGGCAATTTGATTTCTTCTTGCGATCCATCTACCCCCACTTTAATGAAGATTCAAAGAGGTTTTGTTATATCAATTCTTACTTGGACCCAAGCATATTTTCCCATATAACCTCCTTAGTTATCTGTTTTCACTTCCTTTATTTCACCAATTTTGTTACCCAATAGCCATATAGCATTCTTGTGCATACAAGTTACTAACAGGTTATGAATTTGAACCCAAAAGTATGTGCTTTTGAATTGAATTTCATTGATTGCTCTCGTACCATCAATCTATGATAGAGTAATAAGAGTTTTATCAAAGTGCTATAGCTCCTCCACTAGAACATTTCTCGTGTCTCTCTTTGCTTCAAACTGGCATAAGAATTTATTATTGCCAATACTTTCAATTTTAAGCTTTTCCAATGTTCTCCAAATTTTTTGCATGGTATCTATGAAAGATTCTCTATTCACTAATATGATTGATAGTACTTTAGCTACTAAATAGGCATCTCTCATTTTCTCCCCCTGTTACCTTACGCTTCTTTGAAATCTCTAATTTCTTCTTTTTTGCTTCTGAAATATTGAGGGAGTTATAAAGTTTGATTAATGTTTTTGTGTCCATAACTATAATAATCTCTCCTCACTTGCCTTTTAAAAATAATTGCTGTTTTTAACCAACTCTCACCAACCCACTACTACACTAAGCACAAGTGACTCTCTGAGCCAGTACAAGTGACTCTCTGAGCCATTAAGGCTCACCAACTTCTTTCACTTGTTGCTTTTACGAAAACCATAGAGAGAACCAAGGAAGACCTCTAAGAATGATATCAATTTTTCGTTTGTAGTTTCTAATTTTCTCACCAATTGTGCAACTTGGACACTCTTGTAAATTCATGGTATAAATCAAGTTATAATTCATTTTGTTGAGATATAGGGAATAAATTTAGATAGTTTCCCGTTTATTTTCTCTTGTAGTCTCATTTTCATATTTGGATATAGTTTTCCATTCATTTTCTCTCTCATATTCTTGTTTGGATACATTTTCCCTTACTTTCTCGAAAAGTTCTACAAACATTTCTCTTTCATAGATTATTTCTTGGTATCAAAGCTATGGAAAACTCATCTAGCTCAAAACAAACGCATACTACAAACTTGAATTATCAGATGAACTAAATGTCATTAAATCAAAACAATAGCTTTACCTTTACTAATCTAGTAAAACTTGACAACAATAATTTTCTTCTATAGAAGTCATAGATTCTTGCTTTAACTAGGGGAAATAATCTTGAGGAATTACTCACAGGTGAGAAACCATGTCCACATCATTTCATTACTACATCTAATTCAGATCCAGAGGTATTGCTAATAATAAATCCTCAGTATCATTTATTGAGAAAATAAGGTTCAATGTTAATAAACTGGTTCTTTTCTTCAATGTCAATTCTAAGCTTAGTGATTTAGTGTAGAACCTATTATGAGTTTTAAAAACATCTAGAGCTTATGTTTGTAGTTAGTCCTTAGCTAGATTGATACAATTAACGTCTTAGTTGCAGATAAATAAGAAAGGGACAATGACTATGAATGATTAATATTTAAAAGTGAAAGGCTTAGTTGATAGCCTTGGTATGACTGGTTAACCAATATTAGACCATGATCTTATGACTTACTTACTAACTGGTTTTGGATCAGAATATGAACTTGTTACTCTTTTGATTTCAATAAAGAGTAATGAAATGTCATTGGCAGAAGTTTATGCAATTCTACTAAGTTAAGAAAGTAGAATTGAATTGTCAAAGTCTAGTTATGGTATTCATATGAATATGTTAGCTAATTTTGCTAATGCTGGTTATAAACAAAAGTTTAAATGGAACTTTGAGAATAAAGGAAAATTAGCTAAAGGCAATAAAGGTCAGAATTTTAGCAATAACCAGAATTATCAAAGTGAATTTAAAGGAAAAGGTCGAGGGAAACAAAATTTTAACAATCAAGGCAAAGCTAAGATAGTTTGTTAAATTTGTTTTAAACTTGGACATAGGTGTAGAATCAAAACAATAATTAGAACTAAGCATCAACCTTTATTGCAGTACTAGGTCTTGAAGTCTCTAATGAAGATGTTGGCTGGTATATAGACAATAGAACCATAAATCATGTCACCAATAATAACAGTAGCATAGCTTTCAAGTTAAATTAAAGAGCTAATGATTTAATCATTATTGCTAATGGTAATAGGATTAAAATTTTGAGTATTGGTACATGTATCTTACCAACATCTACCTCACAAAAACTTGCTCAAAAATAGGTCCTTTATGTACTTCAAAAGACTAATTTCCTGATTGGTATATCTAAACTAGCAGATGATTATAATTTGACCATATAATTTAACAAACATTTATGTGTTATCAAGAATGTGAAAGAGATTGTTCTTCTTCAAAGAATTGCTAAAGATGGGCTATATTAACTGGTGTCTTCTTAGTTAACTAGACTTGTTTTAACTCACAAACCCTTTCAGTCTTTTAATTCAAAAATTTCCTTGTTTTTTGATTATAATATAAATAAATCAGTGTCTGATAGACTTGTTATATTTAGTCATGTTCTTGTAAATACCTGTATTAAGGCAAATACTGATATTGATGTATTGTATAGAGGGTTTGGACATCCAAGCACACAAATTCTCATATACATTGTATTACTTCATGATGTGCATACTTCAATAAAGCAAAATTTGAAAAATTCTTTTTATTTAGCTTGTCAACTTGGTAAAAATCATAAGTTGTATTTTGATTTGTCAAAAACTAAAACTTTAAAGCCTTTAAAAGTTATACATGCTGATGTTTAGGGTCTTACAATTAGGATGTTAGGTGATGGCTATAAATATTATGCGAGTTTTGTAGATGACTTTACAAGGTTTACTTGGATATATACTCTATAACAAAAATCACAAGTATTGAGTACATTCCTATCCTTTTAACAACATATAGAAAGGTTACTAGATAAAAGAATTAAATTGGTTCAATCTGACTTTAGAGGAGAATTTAGAAGCTTAAGGAAAGTTTTAGTTAAAAAAGGAGTATACATAGGTTCTCTTGCCCTTATACTTATCACTAAAATATAGTAAAAAGAAAACATAGGCATATTATAGAAACTGGGCTGAGCTTGCTTGCTCAAAGCAACATGCCATTAAGTATTGGTGGTTTGCCTTCTCTATTGCTACATTTTTAATAAATAGAATGCCTTTGCATATACTGGAGTATAAATCTCATTTTGAACTCCTTTTTACCCCAAAACTAGTTTATTCATTTTTTAGAGTCTTTGGATGCTCTTGTTTTCCACACTTGAGACCTTACAAAAAAAAAAAAAAAAAACTAAAATTTCATACAAAAAATTATGTTTTCATGGGATATAGTAACAAGCATAAAGGGTGTCAATGTATGACTATAAAAGGCAAGTTTTATATTGCTAGACATGTTATGTTTGATGAGTCAAAATTTTCTTTCAAGTATGATAAGTCATTTACTGTATCAGATGGTACTCAACCTATAAAAGAGCATGTTTATTCTTATATAGCTCAACAAATTATATTTTTTCATGATCTAGTTGTAACCTGTCTTCAAATGCCGATATTAGCTCAAGCAAGACAATTCTAAAACATCAACAATCATAAAATAGCTAGTATGTTATTTTTCCTTTAAATGAACAAAATATATATCTAATTCCATCGACAATATGCAAACCAATACATCCTAAACATAAAACAAAACAACTAAATCTCATCCATAAATAGATAATTAAAATACTAAGTCACCTACAGAACAACGAAGAATAGATTACCAAATACAATACCAAACTCAAGTACTACTATCAATATGCACCCCATGATAACTAGATCAAAGGCTGAAATACACAACCTAAGATATTACATACAAAGTAGAAGGAAATCTAGATTTAACACTTGGAACTATCTCTAAAGCCTTTAAACTATCACAATGGAGAGCTTCCATGAATGATGAGTTTCAAGATTTGTTAAGAAAAAAAACTTGAAAACTAGTACTGTTGGAGTTGGTGCTTACGTACCATTCTAATATTGTATGAATATTAATTGTTAATATTTGTACAATATACATTTCTAATATAATCATTAATATTATAATAAATTGTATTATGCTTGTTACATTACAGATATTGTATGATCTGAAGGAGTTTAAATTTGACCTAAAAGAGTTTAGACCAAGGTTAAAAGTTAGTACAGATAAAAGTTAAAAATGCTAAGAGTTAGCACTGCTAAGAGTTAGCAGATTATAATAATCAGTGAAACCTAGGGAGTTAAAGCCTTGTCTGTAACGGAACAAAAACCCGAGGGCATACCAGTAATGACATAGTTGGTCATTATGCAAGTATGTTCTAAAAAATACTATATTCCTGACCTACCTTTATCGGTACGGGTCTATCAATGAATCCCTTTTATATAGATCAGTGTATGCTATATCTATATGGTACAAATGGTTGTTCTTAGCTGACCATGTGTTTACCAAAAGCTCATAAGTATACAAGTATTCAGTAAGGATTGAGTACTGAGTAGACTCATGAAAACCTTAATAAACATCCTATAAAGTCATCAATGTTGGGTCCTCTCGAGTGGAGTAGTATTCGTGATCCTTTGACCTAAGCGTCATGTTGAGCTTATGAGTGATCCACCATGCTTTGGTTCCATATTTGTCAAAAACCTTACATGGTCTGACCACTATGTGTAGCTGGGTACGATTCGATGCTCATAGAGTTCGGTGTGCGTAGACATAGGATCTTTTAGCTTATATAGGTGAGTTGTATATTTTGATGCTCCAATATTGTATTTCAGAAAGTCTTGTGGCCACAAGTATAACCCGGGAAAAGAGTTTTCTGTAGAGTTAAACAATATTGCAAAGATATTTGCATATATTAGTTATCGAGATACATATCTAGAGATGGGTTCACGGGTGAGCACATGGAGATTTAACGGTGGTGATCTATATCTCCGCTCATCTAGGATATAGGTGATGGAAGGATTATACGAATATATTTTGACCTCAGCTTGTATGATTTTATGTGTTGATTTGGAATATCCATGACGTGTGCGTGGGGCATCGATCACGGACTTATGGAGTCCCACGATATAAAGTGTACTTGTTGTGCACTGAGATAGCATATTGAATTGAATAGTTCAAATGTAGTAAATTCTAGCAAACTAGGATATTTATTTCAGTTTCTCTCAGGATGTGCACATGTCAAGACTTAAGTATATTAATTGGTTAACAATAGTTGTTGACCAATGGAATGATGACACGTGACACATTGTAGGACATTTATTATTTAATTTTATAATTACCAAAATGACCTTGCTTGTGAGAGAAACAAAGTCATTTATTTATTCAAAATATTTTTGAATAAATAACTATGTTAATAATTGTTATTAATATATTTTTAAGTCAAAAAATTTTATAATACTAATTTTAAAGTGTATTGTGCAAATTTTTTATAATTAAATAATGCGAAGAAGTTTATATTCTTTGAATATAAAAAATGGCCTTATTATATTAAGATCATTAAATGTTTTAATTTGTTTGTTATTTGAATAAACAAATGAGGAAACATGATGGCATGAAAGTATGGTTTGGTGGGACATGCTTTAACTTGCCAATTCAAAAAGGGAAAATAAACAAATCAATAAAAATGAAACTTGTTTCATTTGAGAATGTGTGGCCGACTATGGGTTATGAATTGGCAAAATATGTAAAAGTGTTTTGCATATCATAAGAACAAAAATTGTTTTTGTTTTACTTTGCATTATTTTAGTCAAGAAAAGATATAACACATGTCTTAATTATTGTAAAATAATAAAAATGGTTTATATTATTTTGAGTCATGGAAATGGCTAAGGCACGGGCTTGCATGTTTTGTACGTCTTTGTGTTGTTGAGAATGAGAAGCAAAAAATTGATAAAAGGTGAAATGTGTTTTTAATTTCTTTTGGCCTTTGGTTCGGCACTGAGACAATAAGATGAGAGCATTTTGTGTTTTCAATTATTGAAATACTATTCATCATCTTCATCTTTCAAAAGATAGCCATGAATGATCAAGCTTGAAGTTTATATTTTGCAATTCAAGAGTTGAATAAACAAAATCATTTCATTACTTTGATCACAATATTTAAAGAGTTAAACAAATAGTTAAGAGTTAACCAAGGTGATTAAGAGTTAATCACTATTTGTGTTTAAGAGTTAAAACACAAAATAAACCATTTCATTACCTTTAACCATAATCCCAAGCTTAAAGAGTCTAAGCTATGGTTAAGAGTTAATCGAGGTGATTAAGAGTTAATCACCATGGTGTTTAAGAGTTAAACACCATTGTTGAAAATTGATGCTGCTATTCTAGCGATCCAAGCCCATCCCAGTTGGATCTTATAATTGTCAATGAGTACGCTTCATGGTGGACTCCGGTTCGATAATTTTCAAAGACTTAACAAGTGATTCTCGATCCTTAATTTTATTACAGTAATGAAACTTAAATTTTAAATGTGTTTGTTGCACTAGAAAATAGAGATTTCTACTTCCGTTGTGCTAATTTATGTATGAAATGCGTAAATGTTAGTGCAGTAAACATGCGCCACATGCACGCACCCTAGTATATTAGCACACTATCAATTGGTATTAGAGCATAATTGTTGTGTTGATTAGGTGTATTTGAGAGTGAATTGGTATTTGGAAGTGTTCTGGAGATCGGTTGGAGTTTTTCAAGTGTTGGAATGCATGAGCAGAACCGATGAGCTACTGGGCACCGCAGCGCCAGATGACGGGCGCTGTGGCACTAGGGCTTTGGTGCTTGGTGCCGTAAGAGTGCTGGGACGTTTGCACCACGCCACTGGTAGCCCTGCGCTGTGGCGCTGACACTGTTCACTCGTACAATACTTTTGTACAGTACTTTTAGAGTAGTGTTTCTATAGCACTTTTAAACAATGCTTTGTACAATGTTTTAAATAGTGTTTCAAAAAAAGTAAATATGTATGTGGGGGTTTATAAGATACAGTGATAAAAATTATCGGTTTGCATTATAAACTAGGGTTAATGAGATACAGTGATAAGAGTAATCATTCTAAATTATAAACTGAAATCATTTATTTGTACTGGTAACTGATAAGCGTAAATTATATCTATTATTTTCATTCTCTTAACTTAATTAATTGCTTATTTTAATAAGAATATTATGCTTTTTATATGTTTAATTACTATTTTACAGGTTTGGAGTCAATGGAGTAATTGTGGATGAAAATCTAAGAAAAACAAGACAAAACATAAAATGTTACAGTATATCACTATAGTACCCTTGGAACAGTAACGCATGAACAGTGTTTCTGCGAACAATATCCGCGCTACAGTGCTATCACCCCAGCGATAAACAGTGATCGCGGCAGCGGTGAACAGTGCAATTTTTCTAATCCTAAAAGAAATACAACTCCAAGACTCCAATCAATCCCTATATAAAAGGCCATTCGTTTCAGACCTTAAAGACACACAACTTAGGGCTCTTAGATTCATAACACATTGAAGAAGAGCAATTTTTAGAGAGAGAAGTAAGGGCAATTCAAGGAAGCAAGAGATTATTGACAAATCTTTGATGTATCAACCAACTGCGAATTGACGTCTATATTGGTTTGCTTTTGGTTGTATCATGTTTATTTTATTTTTCACCCATAATCCTCTTGTTATCATGAGCTAAATTTATTTTTTAGGTTTATTACTTGAACTCAATATGTGAGCTTAATTGTTGGATCTTTTTAATATTTATTTGAACTCAATTCTTCATTATTCAAATTATTTGTTCTTAATGCTTCATTATATCTTATCAATATTATGATTGATTTGGAAATACTTTGATAAACTCGAAAGAGGCATCCATGTATTTAGACCTAGATAATTTGATGCATGATTGTAGAGTAACATTCAATGTTGCATATGCAAGTTTTGAATTAGGATAGGAATATACCTAATTGGCATGTATGGTCAATAAAACTTATTCTTAATGAATCTTTATTTATTACAAGTACCATAGGAATATAGGTATTTAGTAAATTAGGATATACTTGCATGACCTTGGAAGAGGCTTGTGAATACATTAGTGTTTTGACTAATAATAAGAATTGAAGGATATAAATATTAAAAGGATTAATCTTTAGAAACCATATTGAAGGATAGTAATTAACCCTAGGCTTTCTCTATATTGCTATTTTCTTATTTTAATTAAGTTGTATCATTTATTTTCTGCACTTATATTTTATTCAAATTTATTGCAAAATTAAGATTTGATTTTTCTGAATAATTATAAGAAATATATAATTTTAGTACTTGGTAAAAAATAAAAATTATCCCTGTGGGTTCCACATCCGACTTTATAAGTCCCTTTATTACTTGTTACGATAGCGTATACTTGCGCTTAATTATAAGATATAGAAATATCGCATCAGTAACCACAATGGGAGCCTTACTAGTTGGGGTTAATTGTGCTTGTATAAAATAAATATCTGATTGAGAATCATGCCCTCATAAGATGGGGATATGAATTTTAATTTTTTTCAAAAATCTCTCTTAATAAGATTAAATTGTATTTCATTATGAGATAATGTTATATATGATCTATCTTATCAATACGGTGTTAGATAAGTCACGTCGGTCTTTTTTCAAGATCCCTACAGTGTAAGAGACTTGGTCGGTTAGACTTGGACCATGTGGTTAAACATGATATTAGGCAAATATATACGAAAGTATTGTCCTAGATCGCTATAATGTGCGAATAATGTGTATTTAGGATCAGGAGTAAGAGTTGCATGAGATGCAATTGACAAGAGTTGTTTACCTTTTGGGTTTACAAAAGCCAAGATCGCTACAGTGTGCGGCTAGAGTAAAATGTCAATGGGGTCTACTTCTTGCTGTACAGTTTGAAAAAGTTTGACCTGTCGTTATCCCGTTTCAAAGATTATAGGGATTATGTAAAGCAATGAGAGGGTAAAAATGTATAACTGTTATACCCATGATCTAAAGCATTATTATTAAGGATTAGAAATGTTCCACTTCACATCACCTATTTTTTTTTTATCTTATAGAGATAAGGCATTCATCTTATAGAGATAAGGCATTTGTTTTATGGTGATAAGATAAGTATGAGCTATCCGTTAGTATACTTGATCAATACACATTAACTATAGGGTACCAATAAAATTTTAGGACTTACTTATAAATCATAGAATTGTTCTAGATTAAAATTTTTTGGATATATTAATTAGAAGATATTAATAGGTTTTTCCTGATAATATCTCTTTGGAAGAGTTAGAAAATTACCAGAAATAAATAAAAACTGATTTGAGAGTCAAATCATATATCCAGGCCTCGATGTCTAATAATCATCAGCGGGGATATGTGCAAGTAATGCTCTTTTTGAAAATTTATCCAAATCACAGATAGAGAGTTGTCACAATGAAAAGAGTTTCCATGATGATAAGGTTTAAATAGTAAGTGTTACTATTTAAGGTACCTTGACTTAGATTAGAAGGAACCCTTGGTTATCTATTTACTAAACATTGACATTACATTGGTATATGTGCTAAATGTGTAGGGGTATGAGATACCATCTGTCCTTCTCACATCTGTAAGCTAGTGCATAATTTGAGGAATGCTACGAAGCTAGGATAGGATAAGTACAACTTCGTATGGGAAATAGAGTTTTCCTACACGTGGCAGCTGTTATGACCTTTTAGGCCACTTCTCCATTATGGCAATAACATTATGTTGTACAATTAATATTTTGCGTCATGCATTATAAGGTGAATCATATCACTCTATGTAGCAATCAGAAAGGGTTATTATAAACACATTAGGAATAGCTCCTTATGTTTATATACTAATGATAATATTTTGCTAATTGAGTGTCAGTGGATGAATGACCATTATATCTTTAATACAACTAAAAATGTCCTGTTTTTCAACTTATTGCTGCTCGGTTCCTTGGCTGCCTCAAAATCGCTTGTTGTTCTTTCGCTAGTCTTGTTTGTGTTTCTGTCTGCTGTCTTCAGTCCCTTGCCGGAAGCTGTCGTTTCAATTTTCTTGTTGCTCCCTTGGCCCCAGCCTTGTTAGCAATGATGCCCCCTGTTTATTGGGCCACTATTGTCAGTTTTCAAAGTAATAGGATGGAGCTTGCATTTATTTTAGTTTGAATAAAGTTTCCCTGAGGTTTGGTATTCCTTTTTTTTTGAGAGGTCTGGTAATCCATTTTTTTTTAGAGAGGTTTATAATTTCCTTTCTTTAAAAAAGTCGGTATTCCCCTTTTATATAATGGGTTGATTTTCTTTTTCTGAAATTTGGTTCAAAAAAGTCTTTGATATGTTATTATTGTTATTTTTTGATAATCCTTTGATAATATATCAAATGTCTTTTGATTTGATGTAATATCTTGATTTTATGAATGATATGAAACCAATCTTTCTCAATAGATGTTTGCCATATGATTGATTATAAATGATAGACGTTTTCCATACCTTATTAAATTTTATTTGGAATTGTAATGCCATAACCATTAACCCGAATTCGATCAAATTTGTAACTTGCAATAAAGTGTTCCATTTCAGCCGGCCGATGCATTTGAGTTAGAATTGATGTCTTAATTCATCATGGACCTGGTATCACGTTTGCCAATTTGATTGGGATTATATATAAAAGTTGTTTGCTGTATTTTTATTATATATATCTTAGAATTATATTGTAGTTTTACTCTAACAAGCACTTTTTTACAAGTGTCATATAATTCCCTAAGCATTTAAGTCTTTGACAAAAACCGAAATCTATATTCATAAACATTTTAATTTTATGATTCAAATTTCTTTCTATTAAATTTTATAATTTTAATTTTAATTTTATTAAATATTATAATTTAATTTTAAATTATATAATTTTGATTCTAATTCTACTAAATGGTATAATTTCAATTTCAATTTCATTAATTTTTATAATCTTAATCCAATTCTAATTCGAATTCTATTAAATATTATAATTCAAATTCAATTAATTTTTTTAATCTTAATCCCAATTTCAATTCCAATTTCATTAAATTTTATAATCTTAATCCCAGTTCCAATTTCAATTCTAATTACAATAAATTTGATAATTCTAATTCTAATTCAATTTACATTAAATTTTATAATTTCAATTCTAATTCAATTTACATTAAATTTTATAATTCCAATCCCATTAAATTTCATAATCCCAATCCCAATGCAATTCCAATTCTAATTATGTTAAATTTAATAATTCAAATTCCAATTCAAGTTACATTAAATTTTATAATTCGAATTCTAATTTTAATTACATTAAATTTGATAATTCATATCACAATTCAATTTGTATTACATTTTATAATCCCCACCCCAACCCCAATTCTAATTCTATTAAATTTTATAATCTCAATTTCAATTTCAATTCCAATCAAATTATATAATACCAATTCCAATTCTATTAAATATAATAATTACTATTCAAGATCTCAAACTAGTAATAGTTTTGGCAAATTTAATTTTGAATGAATAAAAATAATATAAATTTATTATTGCATGACAAATTCTTAAAAAAGATATATAGATATATATATTTCTTTTTCAAGAATTCAAAAGTATGAAATTAAAATATTCTATTAAATTTTGTATAGTTCCAATTGCAATTGCAATTGCAATTAAATTAATTTTTGTAATTCTAATTCTTTTAAATATTATAATTTCAATTCCAATTTCATTAAATTTTAAAATTCCAATTCCAATTTTATTAAACGTTATAATTCTAATTCCAATTCTATTAAATTTTATAATTTAATTCTAATTCTATTAAATGTTATAATTCAAATTTCAAATTCAATTCCCTTAAATTATATAATTCCAATTACTATTATACTAAATATTGTAATTTTTATTCCAATTCAATTAAATGGTATAATTCAAATTTCAATTCCATTAAATTTTATAATCCCTATTCGCAATTAATTTTTTTTATTGTAACTGAAATTGGAATTGAATTTGGAATGATAACATTTAACATAACTGAAATTAAAATTGAAATTGAAATTATAACATTTAACGTAATTGAAATTGAAATTGAAATTGAAATTATAACATTTAACGTAATTAAAATTTGAATTATAACATTTGAAGAAATTGAAATTAAAGTTAGATTTGAAATTATAATATTTAATATATCTAAAGTCGACATTGAAATTAAAATTGAAATTGTAACATTTAATGTAATTGAAATTCGAATTAGAATTCTAACATTTAACATAATTAAATTTGAATTTAAAATTAGAATTTGAATCAAGGTAATTAAAATTAAAATTAAATTTATAATTATAATGTTTAACATAATATTAGAATTTTCACTCTCATAATATTAATATTAATAAAAAAAGCCCTTAAATTCTCATACATCTCTTAATCTTCTGTCATCCGAATTTTCACTCTCATAATACTAATATTAGAATTAATTATAAAATGGAGAGATAGAACAATAAAAGCACAAAATTAAATTCAATCAAACATAAAATTTTAAGAAATGAAATTATAAAACAAACAAACATTTATAACTTAAAGCTAGATGGACTAGCCAGAAATCTCTTATTGGCTAATTAAAATCTCTATTCTATATTAGATCAAAGGCCACATATTTCTTTGAGAAATTCTGTTTTTCATATATATATATATATATCATCATTCCTGCATCTTTAGGCATCACTGTTTTCCTCTTTTACGCGATTATAGACAACACAGAGTGCCCATGAGTTTTCCTGCATTAAAAAACAAAAGATATTCGTTATACATAACACAAGTTGTAATTAATGGTGAATAACTTCAATAAAAATAATTATACAAATATGGATTATTTAACTTAGGAAAATTGCCCTTTGTTGTTTGACATTTTTACAAGATTTCTCCTTAAATGTAGTATTTATCCTCCTCTTTAATACTGTTTTTGTCCGGTTTCAGAGTGATTAATTACCCTCTAAAAGAAAAAATTATGGTACTTACTAAAAAATCAAGAAGAACTAGTAAAAGTACGAAACAACACGAGGGTAACTAATAAACTCCCTCTTTTTAACTTACTGAATCTGTCACTTCGGGAAGCATGTGCTTGTTTGTAAGGTACTTATTTAGTATTAAAGTTTAAAATACTCACAAAATATATTTTTTATAAAATAAATTTATAAAAAATTTATTTATTTTTATAAATTAAATTTATAAAAAATTTATTTATTTTTATAAATTAAATTTTTTTTAATTATAAAATAAGTTAAAATTATAAAAATTTATGTTTAATTACAAAGATAAATTTACAAGTCAATAAAAAAATTTTATTTAAGTTTTGAGATAATTTATGTTAACTCTAAATGTGTGGAAGTCATTTTAGAGAGTCCTAAAATAAGTAAGAGTTGAACAAAATTGGAAAACTCTTTTCCTCGTGTTGGGCACCGTGGCACTAGAACATCCCATCTGGGCACCGTGGCGCCTATGCCTAGGCACCGCCACTTGCGGCTTTTACTCTTTTGGATCCGTCTTCGATCCATCTTCGATCCTCTTGTACCCAATATACTTGACTTACTCACCAAAATATATCTTGATAATTTTTAAACAACTTTCTTACAAATCCCCTATTTAATTTAAAATCATCCATAAAATAATCTCGATATCTTATCTCCGCATCTTTGGTCACCCTAACAAAATAGTGACTCTGGTTAAGTCTTTGCATCGGATGAACTTTACCAAGGGTAGTGGTTTAGTCAACATGTCAGCAGAATTTTCAGACGATGCTATTTTTTTTAGACTAATTTCACCACTTTGGACAATCTCTCGAATGTAATAGAGCCGCACATCAATGTGTTTAGACCTCTTATGAAACCCTTGATGCTTGTTTAGGTGTATGACACTCTGACTATCACAATAAACATCGGTGTTCACATCTTCAGTAACCATTACCTTTACGCATATGCCTTTCAACTATATGGCCTATTTAATAGCTTCTCCAACAGCTGTGTACTCTATCTATGTGGTAGATAGTACAACTACATATTGTAGAACTGATCTCCAATACACACTACACTCAAACACTGTGAATACGTAACTCATCAATGATCTTATTTTCTCTAGATCACATATATAATCGGAGTCTATGTATCCTCTTACCATTATACTGTTGTCCTTATTCATTTTATACATCAATTTGTGATTCGACGTCCTCTTAAGATATCTCAAAATCCACTTCACTGCAAGCCAATAATCCTTGCCCAAATTTGTCATGTATCTACTCACTACGCTTATAGTATGTGCTATATCTGGTCTTGTGCAAACCATTACATACATGATATTTTTCACAGTGTTTGGATACGGTACTTTACTTATCTACAGTTTTTTCTCTTCGGATATCGGTGACTGTGCTACTGAAAGTTTAAAATGCATGGCTAAGGGAGTAGAGACAACCTTTGAATTGGACATACCAAACTTCTCTAGAGTCTTGAGTATATATCGTTGTTGAGACAAGAAGATAACATCTTTTCTTTCCTTCAAAATATCCATGTCCAATATCCTCTTTGCTGCTCCTAAATCTTTCATCTCAAACTCGCCACTCAACTAGTTCTTGAGTTTTTGTATTTCTTCCATGTTCTTGCATGCGATCAACATATCAACGACGTATAGAAGAAAATATATTATCCCACAACACAAGCTTTTAAAGTACACTCATCCATTATACTTGCTCATATTGAATCCACAAGCCAACATAAACTCATCAAATCTCCTATACTACTATCTAGGTGATTGCTTTAACCCATATAACAGCTTCTTCAATAAATAAGCATAATCCTCTTTTTTGGGATCCACAAACCCTTGCAGTTGTGCCATGTAAATCTTCTCTTCAAGCTCTCCATGTAGAAAAGCTGTTTTTACATCTATGTGCTCTAGATGTAAATCAAGTTTTGCACACATAATTAACAAAATCTTAATGGATGTGTGCTTGACGACTGAAGAGAAAATCTCATAAAAGTCAACTCCCTCTCTCTGAGTAAAACCTTGTGCAACTAACCTCCCATTGAATCTAGTAAACTCTATCCCCGGTATCCCATCCTTCACCTTATAAACCCACTTGCACCCAGCTAGTTTCTTTTGAGGTCTCTCCATCAACTTACAAGTATTGTTTTTCCTAAGAGAACTAATCTCTTCTTCTATGGCCTGCTCCCATTCTTTCTTATTTTCACTTATCATGGTCTCACCATATGTTATAGGCTTATTATACTCAAGAGTGTAAGCAGAATTAAAAGTATGAGTAACTAGATCTACTTATGCATACCTGATTGGAGGGTTTATCATTCTTCTTAGCCTATCTTTAGTTAGTTAGTACTCTTTAATTTCCATCTCAAGAGTCTTAGTCTTTCCTTGGGTGGACTTGGAGGAACTTGTCGGTGTTCTTTGTTCATCTTCAAGGATTTTCTTGTTAAAATGTTGATCTGGGGGCATATCAGATCTACACTCAGGCTCCACTTTAACTTTTATTGACTCGGGTGTTGAGTCTTTCTTGGGCACATGTTCTTTTTTCTTATCTTCTTAGAAGGCTCTCAATATTGTCATCTCATCGAACGTCATGTCACGGCTTATAATACTCCTTAGTGGTGTCAACTCTCAACACCACACTTCATATCCTTTCACTCATTTGAGATATCCTATAAATATCCTTTTGATAGCTCTAGGTTTCAACTTCCCCTCCTTAACATGTACAAAAGTAAGGCAACCAAAAATTTTAAGGTGGTCATACTTAGGATAGTTTTCAGACCATTTTTCTTTTGGTGTCTTGAAGTCAATTGCTTATAAGGAACTTCTATTGATCAAATAGGCTGCAGTCACTACAGTTTTTTCCTAAAATACTTTAGACATCTTTGCATTGGTAAGTATGCATCTAACTCTTTTAAGTAGGGTCATATTTATCCTCCCAACTATGCCATTCTATTGTGGTGTTGATCTCACTGTTCTATGTCTTGCAATTCCATGCTTGGCATAAAACACATCAAACTTTTTATTGTAAAACTTAAGGCCATTGTCAGTTCGTAGCCTTTTTACCCTTTTGCTAGTCTGATTCTCAACGAGAGCCTTTCAAGTCTTGAATGTATCAAATATTTAATCCTTGCTCTTCAACACACATACCATAGCTTCCTTGAATAGTCATCAATTAAACTGAGAAAATACCTAACACCTCAACGAGTAGCAGTTTGAGCTAGTCCTTAAAGATCCGAGTATATGTAGTCAAGAGTCCTCTTAGTCTTTTGCTCACCGGTACTAAACCTCACTTTATGTGTTTTTCCTAGCACACAATGCTCACAAAACTCTAGTGGCTGGAACTTATCCTCACCAAATGCCTTTTGACAAAATAACTCTTTTAGGTTTCTCACACTTAGGTGTGCTAGTCTAAGATGCCACAGCTTGGTTTTATATTCTTATCATTTACAAAAAATAATGCAAAATCACTTACAACTTCACCTTTAAGCACATAAACACCTTCGTGCTTCTCTCTTCTCATTACCACCATGGAACCTTTCAATACTCTTAAAACCCTTCCGTCGATCCTGATGGAGCACTCATTCTTGTCTAGTGTCCCTAGTAAGATCAAGTTCATCTTGAGGTAAGGAATATACCTAACATCTGTTAACTCTCTCACTCGCTCATTGTATAACCTAAGTTTAATACCACAAATTCCCATCGTCTGACATGTAATACTACCTATTAATATCTTACCATCACTAATGGGCTGGAAATTTGTAAACTAGGATTTGTGTGACCGCATGTGAAATGTATAACTAGAATCTAGAACCTATTGTTCAATACTCTTACCATCAGTAATGACCAGTGCCTCTGAAATGTCGTAGCTATCATCATAAGTAAACGCAACATCGGCTTTCTTTTTATCTTGTACTTTCTTCTCCGGATAGTCTTTTATGAAGTTAACATCTTTCTTGTTAAGAAGGTTAATAAATTATCTCTTTTTGTTTCTTCTTAATAATCAGCTATGTTAGAGATGTGTAAATCTTATGTTAAATGTTTCTAAAGAAAAACAAGAGCATATGATATGAAAGAATTGTATTACTCTTCTATGTCAAACGTTAATTAAAGAAGTTATTTATACAAATAAAAAAGGGACCAAAAGAAAAGCTTTATTCATATGATTTCCAACATAAACGAGAATTGTTGGCTTATGATGGAAAGACAACTAATCATTGTGGGTTATTCACCATCAACCGCAGATAGGGTAAGAGCTGCTATATACTCAACAACGGCCAGTCTTGCTTTTAGATTGGATGTAGCTTTCTGGACCTCCCTTTAGCCACACGCGCACTAAGGCTTTGTTGGCTCAATCTTCTTCCCAGCTTTCTCCCCAAGCCAGTCGTTCTTTTGCGCGAGAGCAAGGCTTCTTCAGCCTTCGTTTCCTTTGGGGTAAGGAAACTATTGCAACAAGACTATCAATCATACTCGCAGTGGGTAAACACATCCAAACAAAAGGAAAATATAGATCTTTCTAAAGAAAGAGAATAACAAACCTCGCTAGAGGGAAATACAAATCCCCTAACACAAAGGATGAATTATTAAAGACTAAATAAAAAGCCCAACTATTAAAAATCGGCAACAATAATTGTTTGCCAACCGCGACCGAAGGCTTAAGAGAAAGAAAACGAAAGCAATAGTTCAAGAGGTAGCAACCGCAATAATCAAAGCTTTCAACAACCAAGTGCAGTATACTCAAAAGAAGTTACAAACCGCACACAACTTATAAATAATATATTCCAAAATCCCTAAGTCCAAATTTACAAGATAATTGAAATCGAAATTGAATTTGTAATTACAATGTTTAACGTAATATTAGAATTTTCACTCTCATAATATTAATATTAATAAAAGAGCCCTTAAATTCTCATACATCTCTTAATCTTATGTCATCCTCCGAATTTTCACTCTCATAATACTAATATTAGAATTAATTATAAAATGGAGAGATAGAAGAATAAAAGCACAAAATTAAATTCAATCAAACATAAAATTTTAAGAAATAAAATTATAAAACAAATAAACAAACAAACAAACAAACATTTATGACTTAAAGCTAGATGGGCTAGCTAGAAATCTCTTATTGGCTAATTAACATCTCTATTCTAAATCGGATCAAAGGCCACATATTGTTTTGGGAAATTCTGTTCTTCATATATACCATCATTCCTGCATCTTTAGGCGTCACTGCTTTCCTCTTTTACTCGCTTGTAGACAACACAGAGTGCCCATGGGTTTTCCTGCATTAAAAAACAAAAGATATTCATTATACATAACACAAGTTGTAATTAATAGTTTGAGATATAATAACTTCAATAAAAGTAATTATACAAATATGGATTATTTAACTTAGGAAAATTGCCCTTTGTTGTTTGACGTTTTTACAAGCTTTCTCCTTAATTTTTTAATAAATACTAGAATCCTCCTCTTTAATACTATTTTTGTCCGGTTTCAGAGTGATTAATTAACCTCTAAAAGAAAAATAATGGTATTTACCAAAAAATCAAGAAGAACTAGTAAAAGTACCAAACAACATGAGGGTAATTAATAAACTTCCCCCTTTTAACTTACTGAATCTGCCTCTTCGGGAAGCATGTACTCCTTCATAAGCCATCGAGTCTTCACTGATTTAGACTTGCCATTCTCTGTCTCTGGCTCAGTGAAATAAGCTAGTGACGTTATTATAACAACTCTCGTTTTATCTTTATTGTTATCCCCCGTTTTCTTCCAAGATCCTTTTTCATTCGAAATTCTACATTTGACTTGTCTGTTGATATTCCTTCCTTGGCCCTTCTTACGTAAATTTGTGAAGAAGTACATTTTTTTGTTCCCTGAATCAGCTGCAAATCCTGCGTGTTTGATAATAATTACAAAGATTCATCATAAAAGAGCAAAAACAATTTTGCATGAATAAGCAATAATATATTACTGATATCTCCACAGGCATATCTTCAATACACTTATATTACTGATTAATTAGGAAGAAAAATATACAAAATAAATTTGTTTATCAAATGCGAAAATGTAGATATAATATAGTTCGACCTACTTACCTTGGAGCTCTGAAGGTTTATACTCGTAAACATTTATGTTTTTGACATAACGAAATTCGAGTCTATGAGTACAACCATTGTTTTTCTCATTGAGTAAGAACACAACTTCCTGGCCTTCTGGTTCGAATACAAAACCAGGTGGTAAACCGTTCCTAGATGATGAAGCCATAATGGAAATTAAGAGCAATTAGTCTCGAGCAGTAGAATAAAGTTTTTAATAGGAAGATTTCTGATGTTTAATGTCAAGTTCTGATGATCATTTATAGAAGAACATTTTGTAAATTAGAATTGTATTGTAATAACCACTTTGAGTAAGATTAAGTTTTAGTTAGAATTGTAATGCCATAACCATTAGCCTGAATTCTATTAAATTTGTAACTTGCAATAACGTGTTTCCATTTCAGTCGGCCGGTGCATTTTAGTTAGAATTGATGTCTTAATTCATCAATGTTTATAGTGAACTGTAGAATCTGAGACTGAGAGTGATGATCATGGACCTGGAATCACGTTTGCCAATTTGATTGGGATTATATATAAAAGTTGTTTGCTGTATTTTTATTAAAAATATATCTTAGAATTATATTGTAGTTTTACTCCAACAAGCACTTTGTTACAAGTGCCATAATTCCCTAAACATTCAAGTCTTTGACAAAATCAAAATTTATACTCACAAACATTCTAATTTTATTAATATTATAATTTCAATTTCAATTCCAATTCTATTGTCCATTAAATTATATATTCTCATTCTAATTCTATTAAATTTTATAATTTCAATTCTAATTCTAATTCCATTAAATTTTATAATCCCAATTCAATTATAATTTGAATTCTATTAAATGTTATAAATCTAATTTAATTAAATTTTATAATCTTAATCTCAATTCCAGTACCATTAAATTTATAATTTCAATCTCAATTTCAATTTCAATTCTAATTACAATAAATTTGATAATTCAAATATCAATTCAATTTACGTTAAATTTTATAATTTCAATTCTAATTCTAATTTTATTAAATTTCATAATCATAATTCCAATCCCAATTAAATTATTTAATTTCAATTCCAATTCCATTAAATGATATAATTTCAATTCTAATTCCATTTAATTTTATAATTCCAATCTAATACCAATTCTAATTTTAATTCCAATTCTAATTCTATTAAATATTATAAACTGAATTCCATTAAATTTTAAAATCTCAATCTCAATTCCAATTCTAACTCTAATTACATTAAATTTTATAATTCATATATCAACGTTTATGATAAGATGGTAAGAATCACAAAGAATTTATGGCAATTGTTTATATGTAAATTACATTTTTTTGCAAAACAATTGGATAAAGTAATAATTTATATTTATATTTTGTAAATAAGCTGATTTATTATTGTTTCTTGAGGATCAGTCAACTCCTCGCAAACTTTGGCCATTCACATGGATAGGTAATAAGCAAGAAAGCTTGTTAAATTATAAAATAATTTTTGCTAAGAAGTATTGTAATTATTTATTTTTAACAATAAATAAATGAATACTATGCAAAATAAAAAATATGAAAATGAATAAGTTAGTTTAAATGACTCAAAACTTAATATTTTCTTTCAAAAGACTTATACAAAAAGAAAATAAATTTTTATTCAGGATCTCAAACTAGTATTAGCTTTGGCAAAATAGAATTTGAATGGATAAAAATAAAATATATTTATTATTGCATTACAAACTCTGAAAAAGGAAATATATTTTGAAGCAAAAGCAATCATACAAGCAAATATTTCAAGTAATATATTGCAGAAACAAGTAATTAAGAATCTAGAGAGAGTAAGGTAGAAGAACAATACACAAAATTTACGTGATTCGGTAACTTGCTTACATCCACGATAGATAAAGATTACACTAACTTATTATTGAATCGCAAAACACTAACAAATATACCTTTTATAATGAAGACTCCCAAAGAACTGACTCTCTGCTATTTGGGGTGTCGCAACGCCCACACCTTTGCACCGTAACTTGCGTTTTCACCTCTTTTTGCATTCGTCGATCCTCCTGTATCCAATGTAATTGGCTTGCTCACTAAATCATATCCTAATGATTTTTAATCAACTTTTTCACAAATCTCCTCCTTGAATCAAAATTATCCACAAAGTAATCTCGATCTCTCTTCTCCGCATCTTTGGCCACACTCACAAAGTAGTGACTCCGATTAAGTCTTTGCATAAGATGAACTTAACTGAGCGTAGTGGCTTAGTCAACATGTCAGCAGGATTTTTAGACGATGCTATCTTTGTTAGACTAACTTCACCACTTTGGACAATCTCTCGAATGTAATGAAGCTGCACATCAATGTGTTTAGACCTCTCGTAAAATACTTTATGCTTGCTTAGGTGTATGGCACTCTGTCTATCACAATACACACTGGTGTTCACATCTTCAGTAGCCATTACCTCTGTGCATATGCCTTTCAACCACACGACCTCTTTAATAGCTTCTTCAACAATTATGTACTCTACCTCTGTGGTAGATAGTGCAACCACATGTTGTAGAACTGATATCCAACACACACTACACCTAAACACTGTGAATACGTAACCCATCAATGATATTCTCTTGTCTAAATCACCTACATAATTTGAGTCCATGTATCCTCTTACCATTACATTGTTGTCCTCATCCCTTTTATACATTAATCCATGATTCAATGTCTCCTAGAGATATCTCAAAATCCACTCCACTGCAAACCAATGATCCTTACCCATATTTGTCATGTATCTACTCACCACGCTCACAACCTGTGCTATGTCTCATCTTGTGCAAACTATTACATATATGATGCTCCCCACAGTGCTTGCATATGATACTTTACTCATTTACAGTTTCTCCTCTTCAGATGTAGGCAATTGTGCTGCTGAAAGTTTAAAATGCATGGGCAAATGAGCAGAGACGGCTTTTGAATTGGACATACCAAACTTCTTTAGGGTCTTAAGTATATATTGCTGTTGAGACAAAAAAGACAACATCTTTTCTTTCCCTCACAATATCCATACCAATATCCTCTTTGTTGCTACTAAATCCTTCATCTTAAACTCGCCACTCAACTACTACTTGAGTTTCTGTATTTCTTTCATGTTCTTGCACGCAATCAACATATCAATGACGTATAGAAGCAAATACATTATCCCACAACTCAAGCTCTTAAAGTACACGCATCTGTTATACTTGCTCCTATTAAAGACATAAGTTATCATAAACTAATCAAATCTCCTATATCATTGTCTAGGTGATTGCTTTAACCCATATAACAACTTCTTCAGTAAACAAGCCTGATCCTCTTTTTTGGGCTCTACAAACCCTTGTGATTGTGACATGTAAATTGTCTCTTCAAGCTCTCCACCCAGAAAAAATCTATTTTTACATCCATCTGCTCAAGATGTAAATAGAAAGGTTTGCATACATGGCTAAAAAACTTCTAATAGATGTGTGCTTGACGACTAGAGAGAAAATCTCATTAAAGTCAACTCCCATCATTGAGTAAACCCTTGTGTAACTAACCTTCCCTTAAATTTAGTATGCACTATCCCCAGTATTCCATCCTTCACCTTATAAACCTACTTGCACCCAACTAGTCTCTTTAAGTTCTCTTCACCAACTTCTAAGTATTATTCTTCCTAAGAGAACTGATCTCTTCTTTCATGACCTGTTGCCAATCCCTTTTATTTTCACTCTTCATAGCCTCACCATATGTTCTGGGCTCATTAAATTTAAAAGTGTAAGTAGAATTAAAAGCGTGAGCAACTAAGTCTACTTGTGCATACCTGATTGGTAGGTTAATCATTCTCCTTGGCCTGTCTCTGACTAGTCGGTACTCTTTAGGTTCTATCTCAAGAGTCCTAGTCTTTCTTTGGGTGAACTTGGAGAAACTCGCCAGTATTCTTAGTTCATCTTCAAAGATTTCCTTATTGAAATATTGATCTGGGGGTATATCAGATCTATACTCAAGCTCCATTTCAACTTCTACTAACTCAAGTGCTGAGTCTTCCTTAGGCATAAGTTCTTCTTTCTCATCTTCTGAGGAAACTCTTAATATTGTCGTCTCATCGAATGTTATGTCACGGCTTATGATAGTCCTTGGTGTTGTCAACTCTTTATACCACACCTTGTATCCTTTCACTCATTCAGGATATCCTATAAATACCTTTTTGATAGCTCTAGGTTCCAACTTCCCCTCCTTAACATGTACAAAGGCAGGGCAACTAAAAATTCTAAAGTGGTCATACTGAGGAGAGTTGCTAAACTATTTCTCTTCTGTCATCTTGAAGTCAATTGCTGAGGAGGGACTTCTATTGATCAAATAGGTTGTTGTCACTACAGCTTCTCCCCAAAATGCTTTGGACATCTTTGTATTGGTAAGTATGCATCTAACTTTTTCAAGTAGGGTTCTATTCATCCTCTCAGCTATGCCATTCTGTTGTGGTGTTGATTTGACTGCTCTATGCCTTGTAATTCTATGCTTGGCATAAAGCCCATCAAACTTTTTATCAAAAAACGCGAGGTTATTGTCAGTCTGTAGCCTATTCATCATTTTACTAGTCTGATTATCAATAAGAACTTTCTATTTCTTGAATGTATCAAACACTTGATCCTTGCTTTTTCAACATATAGACCTATAGCTTTCTTGGATAGTCATCAATCAAAATCAAAAAATACCTAGCACCTCTACAAGCAGCAGTTTGAGCTTGTCCTTAAAGATCCGAGTGTATGTAGTTAAGAGTCCCTTTAGTCTTGTGCTTGCTAGTACTAAACCTCACTCTATGTGTTTTTCCTAGCACACAATACTCACAAAACTCTAGTGGTTGAAACTTACTCACCAAACGCCTTTTAACTATATAACTCCATGGTGCCTTTCGTTCAAGTCCCTATAAATAACAATAATGCACATAAATAGCAATTTATTCTCATAAAATAATAAAATATCAAAATAAAAATATGAGAAAATATATGATAGATATGCCCTTATTAGCCGAAAATTTATAAACCAGGCTTTATGCGGGCACATGTGAAATATACAACCAGAATTTAAAACCCATTATTTAGTACTCTTACCATTAGTAGCGATTAATGTCTCTACACTATCGTAGCTATATGATAATAGCATAATGACAATAGTATTTTAGCACTCTAACTTGGGTATTTTTGCTTTAATCCATTAATATTTGTTATTTATTTGTGTTTTTAATCTTAAATAGATACGTGAAGAAAAATGTGACACATAGGATCAAATAGGAGGCGGTTCGGGCAAGAAACAAGTGAGATGAGCTCAAAAGACAAAAGTAGCACAGCAGGTGGCTGGGTGCCACGACGCCCAGATCAGCGAGTAAGCGCTGCAGTGCTCAGCACCTAGCACCGTGGCGCTCATGCAGATACTTAAATACCCCTTTCAACTCTCTTATTTTGGGGGGAAGAGAGGGATTCTAAGCTGCTCGTGCCTAGAGTTTCTCATAGCAACAAAAATACTATTTCAAGGTAAAAATATAGAGACTTACTAAGGAGAAAAACGCAAGCAACGAATACACATTCAAGTCAAGAGATCAAAGTGAATTTATTAAAGATTGAAGATTAAAGAATCAACTATTGGACAATCAAGAAAAGAGGAAGAAGAACAAATCAGGGGCATCACTTGTGTTAGTTTCTTTCTTAATTTTAAGAGATGATCTTGTTTATGATATTTTCATATTTTTGCTTTGATATTCTTGTTGTGAACATGAGCTAAATACTTTTGTTCTAGGTTTAGACATGAACTTAGCATGTAATTGACTATTTTAAACTCTTAGTTATGAACTTTTATCCTTTAATTGATTCAATCTATCTTTACTTAATGCTTTCATTATACTTGATCACTATTTCGATTGTTTAGGAACCATGACAACTTTAACAAAAGGATGCATATGTTTAGCCTATGGTAAATTGATACATGATCATAGAGTAATATCTATGAGTTCCATCTAGAATAGACATTTTTATTATTATTGTTGTTATTTTTCCGTTCTAGTTACCATTTTTATTTTTTTATTTTGACAGTTCATGCGAAGAACCAAAAGTAAAAATTTAACATCTTTTGATCCTAAGATTGAAAGAACATTCCGAAGACTTCGTCGAGAATAACATCAAATTAGAAATATGGCAGAGAATCACAAAAATATCAACAATCCAGTGTTTGAGCCTATGAATCCGCAGAGATTGTTAAAGGATTATGCTATTCTTAGTCAACAATCCAGAGATCGTTCAGTCTAGTATTCAGAGCCCCACTATTAATTTAAACAACTTTAAAATCAAGTCGTACTATTTAGATGCTTAAGGAGTCTGTGCAATTCAGTAGAGCTCCTAATAATGATCCCAACATGCATATCGTGAACTTCTTGGAGATTTGTAATACATTCAAGTTCAATAGGGTTTTAGATGATACCATCAGGTTGCGACTATTCCCTTTCTCATTGAGGGACAAGGCCAAGAGCTGGTTGATGTCATTACCATTAGGATCTATATCCATGTGGGATGACCTAACACAAATTCTTAGCAAAGTTTTTTCCACCAGCTAAGACAGCTAAGATGAGGAATGACATCACCTTATTTGTGCAAATTGAAGGTGAGTCATTATATGAGGAATGGGAGCGATTCAAAGACATGTTGAGAAAGTGTCCTCATTATGGAGTTCCTAAATGGTTATTAGTCTAGATGTTCTACAATGGGCTAGTAGGTCATTTAAAGACAATTATCGATGCCGCTGCTGGAGGAGCTCTGATGAATAAGTCCACAGAAAAAGCATATGAGTTACTGGAAGAGATGGCATATAATAGTTATCAATAGCCTGCTGAAAGAATTACACTAAGGAAGGTTGCTGGAGTTCATGAGATTGATGCATTCAATGCATTGGCTGCGCAGATCAACTTCTTAACCAAGAGATTTGATTCTATAAAGGTTATCAAGACCCAAAATATGATTTATGACTTCTGTGATGACAATCACATGAATGGGCAATGCATGGAGTCAGCAAACTATGTGGAGAACCATAATAGACAACAGAATAATCCACATTTAAATTATTATAATTCAGGCTAGAGGAATCATCATAATTTTTCTTGGGGTGGCAACTAAGGGCAGCAACACATTATTTAAAGATGCATATTCTTTTGTTGTAGGGTGTGATCGATGTCAACGAATGGGGAACATCTCCAAAAGACATGAAATGCCACAGCAGAACATTCTAGAGGTTAAAATATTTGGCATTTGGGGAATAGACTTCATGGGACCGTTTCCACCATCTCATAACAATAAGTATATACTTGTAGCTGTGGATTACATTCCAAAATAGGTAGAGGTAGTAGCATTACCAAAAAATGAGGTGAGGATAGTGATTAAGTTCCTTTAAAAGAATATATTCACAAGATATAGAACACCGAGAGCAATTATAAGTGACGAGGGCTCACACTTCTGTATTAAATATTTTTCAGCCCTTTTGCAAAAATACAGGGTCAAGCACATGACGGCTACTGCATATCATCCTCAAATGAGCGAATAAGTTGAGGTCTTCAATTGACAAATAAAACACATCTTGGAGAAGATGGTTAAACCAAACCGAAAGGATTGGGCATTATACTTGGATGACGCTTTATGGCATATCGTACTGCTTACAAAACTCCAATTGCTATGTCCCCATTTCGTCTGATCTTTGGAAAAGCATGTCACCTGCCTTTGGAGTTGGAACACAAAACATATTGGGCCATTAAAGCCCTCAACTTTAATCTCCAAGAAACAGGTGAAAAATGCCTACTTCAACTAAATGCCATAGATGAGTTTCGCCTACAAGCATATGAGAATGCTAAGCTTTACAAGAAAAAGATGAAACGGTAACATGATAAAAAGATACTTTATTGTTCATTTGAAAAGGGACAACAAGTGCTGCTCTACAATTCATGACTGAAGTTATTTTCTTGAAAAATCAAATCTCGATGGTCTGGCCCATTTCAAATTATAATGGTATACCCAAATAGAGCGGTCGAAATTAGAGATCCAAATAATCAAGCTTCATTTACAGTAAATGGCCAGCACCTCAAGAATTATTATGGAGGATATATAGATCAGCAGAAGGCCAATGTCGATTTAATGGATTAACTGCAAGATCAACATGTTAAGCCGAAGATGTTAAACCAAACGCTTCTTAAGAGGCAACCTAAGTCTAGTATCCTTTGATTTTAATTAGTTTTTTTTAGTATTAATTTTTTTTCTCTCTTTATTCAATTCATTTTTCTTGTCTTTTTTTTTTCCTCTCATGAGTAGTATTGCTTTAGGCTGCATATATATAAATAAAAAAAAGAGGCTTGCGGGCGCCGAAGAGCCCACTCATGGGCGCCATGGCACCCAAAACAGATTGCTAGCATCGCAACGTTGGCACTTGGGCATAATTATGCCTAGGTATGTGTTAGCACCGTGGTGCTCCAAATAAACCCTAAAACCCATCTTCTCCATCTCATACTTCCAATTCTTCATTTTACAATCAAAATTAACCATTCTCACACACTACATTTAGATTCAAATTCATTACCCACTCAAATTAACACCACATTAGCACAAAATTCATCTAATCATTCACATTCATCACAACTCCCGATTACTTCTCTCCATTAGCATTCAAGGTACAAATTTTTATCTTTCTTAATTTTTTTTCTTATTATTTCTCTTTATTATATGGTTACCATGCATAATTAGTGTCTTTATTGATAGATTATAATTATTAAGCCTTGTTAATGAAAACAAAAAACAAAAAAATTCCATGAATGCTTGTGCAACATGTTCAAATTGGTGAATTGATTGAGATTTAATGGGTTATACTTGAATTTCTCTATTAGCAATCCTAACTACATATTAGGATGCTAGTGAAAACATATTCATAATGGTGTTTAATGTTCAAATTGGTGTTGATTGATATTTAATGTTCAAATTGGTGTTGATTGATGTTTAATGTTTAAATTGGTGAGTTGATTGTTGTTTAAATGGGTGACTTTGAGCATAAAGCATAATACTCTTATTAGGATGTTTCTATCAATCTATATTTATATATTAGGCAAGTACTGAGATGGTGTAATATTACTACATTACTGTTGTCTATATATGGGTAGTGATGCCATATTACAGTCACAAGTAGAGAGTGATATGTTGTAATGGGTAATGATATTGTATGGTGAGAGAATAGATGTGTGCACATAGGTACGGCAACAATTTTGAGCTAAACAAAAGAGTGATATGTGGCACACATATATGATTTGATATTGCAATGTTTGAGAGGTAGTTGTTGTCTATATTCAGAATGCTTATTATTGTTGTTTCAGGTATTCAATGGCACCCAAGAAATCAAAGAAGTCCATTGCATCATCTTCTGCAAGCTACGATACTAACAAGTTTGTTTCCAAAGAAGCCGTAGACTTATATCACTCTTTCATAATCAAACGCACAATCATTCTTGAAAAAGGCTTTCGACATCATGGGAGGGGGCTATCCAAAAATCTCTAGAATTATTGCAGACAGGGGTTGGGGATGCTTGTGCGCACAACCAGATGCCGCAGTTATTCCACTCGTCCGCGAATTTTAAGCTAATGGCAAAGAGCACTCTTATGGGAAAGTCCAAATCAGAGGCAGAACTGTTCAAATCTACAATGAAGTCATCAATAGATATTTTGGGATACACAATATATAACAAGATGACTATATGAAGCTCCATCGGAACCCAGATTATGAAGTTGTCATTGACTACTTGGCCACCCTAGATGCTTAATAGACGATGTCTGAAAATATTCCGGTCTCTTTTCCCGCACGTTATATGTTCAGAGAATTCAAAGTGTGGCACTATTTCATAACTGCCAAGTTAATGCTAGTCAGTCACATGAGTATGATACTAGCGAAGAGAGCTCTTCTTCTATATGCCATTTTAATAGGGCGGACAATTGATATTGGCAAAGTGGTCAAAGACATAATCCTTTTCGGCCTCGATCATCCAAAGTAAAGCATCTATTACCCCTCACTAATTACAACATTGTGCGTTAAAGCTGGAGTCGAGTGGACATCATCAGAAGAAGTATTTCCCCCACCCACCCCATGTCTTGGATAACAGGAAAATTGCTACAATAGTTGATGGTCCAGCCCAAGACCCTGCTCCCCAACCACGTTCGCCACAAAGACTAACCACACAACTGACCATACCTCAAAGATTGTCAAGGTTAGAAGAGGCCTTCACCACATACCAGCAGTGGACTGCATCATATGCCGCATATCAAGACTAGGTCTTGCGCATTTCCATCACATACTTCGGCATGGATACGTATAACTTTCCAAACCTTTCAACCTATCCAGTGCCTCCAGATGCAGATGACTTAGGAGATGATGCAGAAGTTGAAAATGAAGTAGGGAGTGAAGATGAAGACGGAGGGGACAACTAATGCTCCATAAAAACAGGGAAGTGTTCTAATTTTATTATTTTATTGCTGCCATAAGGACATGTCTTATTATAAGTGTAAGGGCAGGGGAAACACTTTTTAATTCGTAATTTTCTTCATACTTTGTTAGTTTATTTTCTATTTTTTATTTGTTTTCTTTAGAAGTAGTTTATTTTCTTTCAGTATTGTTTGTTTGGGTCGAAAGAGTTTATAGTCGATGATGATAAATAGAGTTGAAGAAAAGCTATAAACTCTCTAGACTTATTTATTATTGTGTTCATTTTATACTATAATTGGATTAATTATATTCAGCTTATAGTTGTTCACTTTAAACATCTGTACACTCTAGAGCTATTTAATGTTCAGTAATTGCAAGGTAGAATATACTTATTTATAACAAAGAAAGTAATCAAGGTCATCAATTATCTAGAACTTGTTTGATTAGCTTTCGAGATGAAATCCTAGGACATATATAGTAAGGGATATGATTATAGGCCATGTTTAGATCGATTGGACTTTTTCTAGCCAACCTTGAATATTTTTGTCCTTAGTCACCCTTTTTAAGCCTGATTGACTATATTCTTTTCAAACCCACTTTAAAAGCCTATAACCAATTAATACTTGTATCTGTCATAAATACCCTTCGCACTATGAACATAACATCTGGTTGTAAGGGTCATAAAGTGATTCAAAGTCTTAGGTAAAAAGAAGAGACAGCTATGAAATTGTTCTCATTCAGTTAGAAGAATTAAAGAAGCTTGATTCAAGAAGAAAAAAAAAAGAGACCTCCTAGAAAGACAATAGGGAACAATAGACTTATTGAAAAGTTGGGTTCAAGAAAAATAAGTTTAGGGGAATAAATTGAAGAAAAAAAGAACAAAAGTGATCCTTCGACAAAAGAGGTTATGGTTATAGTGTGATTTGAACTTAAAAATTGTCCGTATTTCCATACCCTAACCGAAGCCTCTTATTACAAGCTAATGAAAGTCCTATTTGATCCCTTATTATATACTTGTTCTACATTAGTAGAGATTGCTATGAAAAACAAGTTTATGGTCCTGATCTTTCTTTGATAAAAATAAGATGTTCGAAAATACAATTGATGTGCAATTAAACAACTCGACACACACTCACAAGTGAATGATTACAAGATAGATATAAGCATGATGATTAGAGTGTAGAATGAGCATGAATAATTTTTGAGTTTGAAGATTTCATAAGTGTAATTCACCATTTGAGACAACTTTCAAATTTCTGATCGATCTGAGCAACTTATGGTTCAAGGGACGTTAAGAGAGTGTTTTTATATAGTTGTTTTGGCTCCTTGTTAGTGTGTTCTTGTTTTTCTCGAGGACGAGCAAATGTTTCAGTTTAGGGGTATTTGATAATAGCATAATGACAATAGTATTTTAGCACTTTAACTTGGGTATTTTTTCTTTAATCAATTAATATTTATCTACTCATTTGTATTTTTAATCTTAAATAGGTGCGTGAAGGAAAATATGACACATAAGATCAAACGGGAGGTGATTCAGGCAAGACACGAGCGAGATACACTCAAAAGACGAAAGTACCGTAACAAATGGCTGGGCGCCACAGTGTCTAGATTAGCAAGTGAGCACCACAGCGCTCAGCACCCAGCGCCACAGCGCTCGTTGGCATTTTGATGACCCTTGTGCTTATGCCCAGCGCCGCAGTGCCCATGCAGATACTTAAATACCCCTCTTAACCCTCCTATTTGGGGGGGGGGGGGGGGGGGGATTCGACACTTCTCATGCCTAGGGTTTCTCATAGCAACAAAAATACTATTTTAAGGCAAAAATGAATAGACTTAGCAAGGAGAAAAACGCAAGCAACGAATACACATTCAAGTCAAGAGATCAAAGTGAATTTATTAAAGATTGAAGATTAAAGAATCAACTATTGGGCAATCAAGACAATAGGAAGAATAACAACTCAGGGCATCACTTGTGTTATTTTCTTCCTTAATTTTAAGAGATGATCTTGTTTATGATATTTTCATATTTTTGCTTTGATATTCTTGTTGTAAACATAAGCTAAATACTTTTGATCTAGGGTTAGACATTCTTGAACTTAGTATGTAATTGACTTTTTTAAACTTTTAGTTATGAACTTTTATCCCTTAATTGATTCAATCTATCTTTGCTTAATGCTTTCATTATACTTGATCACTATTTTGATTCTTTAGGAACCATGACAACTTTGACAAAAGGATACATGTGTTTAGCCTATGGTAGATTGATACATGATCATAGAGTAATATCTATGAGTTCTGTCTAGGATAGACATATACCTAGGTGGCATATATGGTTTGATTAGACTTATTCTTAATGAGTTGCATCTTATTCGGATTAGCATAGACATATAGGTAATTATTAGGGTGTGATATTATCATTCGACTGTCAATAGAAGATTATGATGAAATCAATGTCTAGCCAATCAATTGATAATAAGGGAATAACTAAGGGGTTAAAGAATTCAATGAACTACTATAGGATATGTTGAAACCCTAGATTACTTATCAAACTAGTGAATTTTATCTCTGAGTGCTTGCGATATTTTAATTAGGTTTCATTCGATAACAGTAGTATAGTTAGTTAAAATCCATCTCAGAGATTAGTTTGGATAAAGGTAAAATAGAGTAATTTTAGTAATCGATTGAAGAAATAGAAATAATAATCTTTATAGGATTGATAATGACAGGACCCGACCTGAGACCCTCTACTATAGATCCCAGCGGCCCTGTCGGGCACCCCGACGGAAGTTCCTCCGAACCTAACTGGGTAAGTTGAGAAATTCCACGAGGCGAAGCTCTTTTTAATTCTTATTACTACTAAGAAGGTCTAGTAATATACATGAAAACGACATCTTAATTTTAAAAACAAACGGACAGAGTTTCCCCTGTTTTTCGAAACATCCATATAAAACCTGCAAAGAAATTTCACTTCTATTTCCAATACATCTCAATTCTACCAATTCGGACCTCCGGTCCTTTCCAAATCAAATCCAACACAACTCAATTATTCATTTGAATCACAAATAAGCGTAATCATAAAAGTAAAAAAGAACGATCATCATAAAATTGAAATCTCTTCTTCTCGATTCAAAACATGCATCCAAATATACATGCCTACAACTATTATGCATAAAGTAAAGGGTGCTATTTAGCACATTTACATGTACAAAAAATGATCTTCGGATTCGGCCCACTACTCGGCAATAGGAGAATCAGCAGCTTGCGTACTGAGACCTGCACCTGGGAAAGTGGTTCAGAAAACATAAAACACAAAACGGGTGAGCTAAAGAAGCTCAATGAGTGCAAATAAATTTCAATAAAATAATATCATGTATAGATAGCAAATTCTAAAGTTCATGCAGAAATCATGCTTCTAAAACTGATGTAAAACTGTAAAACGGTTTTTAACATCATATGTTATTGAAATCTTGCCGAGCGAGTTTTATCTACATCTTTGGAAAACTATATTCAGAATCTGTATAACATAATAACTGCTGTGTGTATATAAATGCATAAATGTTATCGGTAAATCGAAAACTAGTAAAATCCTCGCTCGGCCATTTTCTTTCTAAACTGTACCAATGGTAACCCTAAAGCTCTATACCCACGCAACGACTCAACTAGCACCGCACACGTGAGTAGGTCACGGGGCACCTCAACTAGCAGCACCCACAGTGACATCTCAAGACATCTCACTGGCTATGCAGCGGAATCCTACATCGCATGCATATAGTGAGACCAGACCCCGTACATATAGAGTGACTCACCTGACTCGACATCCAGACTTTTCGGAGTTAGTGACACACCCCCAAAACCTGCCTATGTGCACGGGATATACCGACCGGGTCTAATACAATCATCACCACTATAATCTGAGGGTACCAATGGCCTTAAAAACGAATGCAGAAATTTTAAAACTGTTTCTCAAAGGCATTTCTATGAATATATATCAAGATCATAAATCATGGTTATGCATCTAAAGCTCATAAAATATGCATGTTCATTATGTGAAAACATAATAAACAAAAAGTAAAAGAAATGGCAGATTTCCACTCATGATCGCTCCACGCTCAATTTCGCTCCCGATTTCTGCTCCCGTTATCGCTCTCGGTTATCTTCACCTACGCGCCATAAATGACATTTAGAACCAAATCGAATGCTGGAATCTCATTTAACTACTAAATGCCCTAATCGGCATACAAAGCCCGGATGTAAACTACTTCCCGATTTTTATTTACGGAGCCATTTAATCTAACCTATCTCACCATCCGGTGCCCTAAAAATTATTGAACCCCTTATAATCTTGGTTGGACATAATTGCTCTTCACCTTTCCAAAATGGACAATTGTGTCCCATTATCTTTATTTTTTATTTTTCCATCAACATATACATTCAATTTACAATATGCACCATTTACACACAACAATTCATTCAAAACACCACTCAATCCCTAACTTCCCTAAAGTGGCAGTAGTGTTTCTATAGCACTTTTAAACAATGCTTTGTACAATGTTTTAAATAGTGTTTCAAAAAAAGTAAATATGTATGCGGGGGTTTATAAGATACAGTGATAAAAGTTATCGGTTTGCATTATAAATTAGGGTTAATGAGATACAGTGATAAGAGTAATCATTCTAAATTATAAACCGGAATCATTTATTTGTACTGGTAACTGATAAGCGTAAATTATATCTATTATTTTCATTCTCTTAACTTAATTAATTGCTCATTTTAATAAGAATATTAGGTTTTTTATATGTTTAATTGCTATTTTACAGGTTTGGAGTCAATTGAGTAATTGTGGATGAAAATCTAAGAAAAACAAGACAAAACATAAAATGTTACAGTATATCACTATAGTACCCTTGGAACAGTAACGCGTGAACAGTGTTTCTGCGAACAATATCCGCGCTACAGTGCTGTCACCCCAGCGATAAACAGTGATCGCGGCAGCGGTGAACAGTGCAATTTTTCTAATCCTAAAAGAAATACAACTCCAAGACTCCAATCAATCCCTATATAAAAGGCCATTCGTTTCAGACCTTAAAGAAACACAACTTAGGGCTCTTAGACTCATAACACATTGAAGAAGAGCAATTTTTAGAGAGAGAAGTAAGGGCAATTCAAGGAAGCAAGAGATTATTGACAAATCTTTGATGTATCAACCAACTGCGAATTGACGTCTATATTGGTTTGCTTTTGGTTGTATCATGTTTATTTTATTTTTCACCCATAATCCTCTTGTTATCATGAGCTAAATTTATTTTTTAGGTTTATTACTTGAACTCAATATGTGAGCTTAATTGTTGGATCTTTTTAATATTTATTTGAACTCAATTCTTCATTATTCAAATTATTTGTTCTTAATGCTTCATTATATCTTATCAATATTATGATTGATTTGGAAATACTTTGATAAACTCGAAAGAGGCATCCATGTATTTAGACCTAGATAATTTGATGCATGATTGTAGAGTAACATTCAATGTTGCATATGCAAGTTTCGAATTAGGATAGGAATATACCTAATTGGCATGTATGGTCAATAAAACTTATTCTTAATGAATCTTTATTTATTACAAGTACCATAGGAATATAGGTATTTGGTAAATTAGGATATACTTGCATGACCTTGGAAGAGGCTTGTGAATACATTAGTGTTTTGACTAATAATAAGAATTGAAGGATATAAATATTAAAAGGATTAATCTTTAGAAACCATATTGAAGGATAGTAATTAACCCTAGGCTTTCTCTATATTGCTATTTTCTTATTTTAATTAAGTTGTATCATTTATTTTCTGCACTTATATTTTATTCAAATTTATCGCAAAATTAAGATTTGATTTTTCTGAATAATTATAAGAAATATATAATTTTAGTACTTGGTAGAAAATAAAAGTTATCCCTGTGGGTTCCACATCCGACTTTATAAGTCCCTTTATTACTTGTTACGATAGCGTATACTTGCGCTTAATTATAAGATATAGAAATATCGCATCAGTAACCACAATGAGAGCCTTACTAGTTGAGGTTAGTTGTGCTTGTATAAAATAAATATCTGATTGAGAATCATGCCCTCATAAGATGGGAATATGAATTTTAATTTTTTTCAAAAATCTCTCTTAATAAGATTAAATTGTATTTCATTATAAGATAATGTTATACATGATCTATCTTATCAATACGGTGTTAGATAAGTCACGTCGGTCTTTTTTCAAGATCCCTACAGTGTAAGAGACTTGGTCGGTTAGACTTGGACCATGTGGTTAAACATGATATTAGGCAAATATATACGAAAGTATTGTCCTAGATCGCTATAATGTGCGAATAATGTGTATTTAGGATCAGGAGTAAGAGTTGCATGAGATACAATTGACAAGAGTTGTTTACCTTTTGGGTTTACAAAAGCCAAGATCGCTACAGTGTGCGGCTAGAGTAAAATGCCAATGGGGTCTACTTCTTGCTGTACAGTTTGAAAAAGTTTGACCTGTCGTTATCCCGTTTCAAAGATTATAGGTATTATGTAAAGCAATGGGAGGGTAAAAATATATAACTGTTATACCCATGATCTAAAGCATTATTATTAAGGATTAGAAATGTTCCACTTCACATCACTTTTTTTTTTTTTATCTTATAGAGATAAGGCATTCATCTTATAGAGATAAGGCATTTGTTTTATGGTGATAAGATAAGTATGAGCCATCCGTTAGTATACTTGATCAATACACATTAACTATAGGGTACCGATAAAATTTTAGGACTTACTTATAAATCATAGAATTGTTCTAGATTAAAATTTTTTGGATATATTAATCAGAAGATATTAATAGGTTTTTCCTGATAATATCTCTTTGGAAGAGTTAGAAAATTACCAGAAATAAATAAAAACTGATTTGAGAGTCAAATCATATATCCAGGCCTCAATGTCTAATAATCATCAGCGGGGATATGTGCAAGTAATGCTCTTTTTGAAAATTTATCCAAATCACAGATAGAGAGTTGTCACAATGAAAAGAGTTTCCATGATGATAAGGTTTAAATAGTAAGTGTTACTATTTAAGGTACCTTGACTTAGATTAGAAGGAACCTTTGGTTATCTATTTACTAAACATTGACATTACATTGGTATATATGCTAAATGTGTAGGGGTATGAGATACCATATGTCCTTCTCACATCTGTAAGCTGGTGCATAATTTGAGGAATGCTACGAAGCTAGGATAGGATAAGTACAACTTCGTATGGGAAATAGAGTTTTCCTACACATGGCAGCTGTTATGACCTTTTAGGCCACTTCTCCATTATGGCAATAACATTATGTTGTACAATTAATATTTTGCATCATGCATTATAAGGTGAATCATATCACTCTATGTAGCAATCAGAAAGGGTTATCATAAACACATTAGGAATAGTTCCTTATGTTTATATACTAATGATAATATTTTGCTAATTGAGTGTCAGTGGATGAATGACCATTATATCTTTAATACAATTAGAAATGTCTTGAATGTCTAAGTGAATGAAATAAATAATAGTTCGAAAACTTTGTATAATTAAGAATAGTGGCATATAAGATTAGGTCATGTAATCATAAGACTATTATCCATCTAGTTAAGGATGATTAGTACTTGATCTAATTATGAAACTTTGGCAAGTTCATGAATTTAGAATTCAAGGAATAATTTAGAATTTAAAATCTTAAAAGGTACAACTTTATTAACTGTGAGACAATTTATATACCTATCAGACACATTCATCGTTTTAAGAGGAAGTGTCATCAGGAAGAAGAGGAAAGGGTTAAAATGTCTAAGTTACCTAGTACATTAGTTAGAAATAACTTGATGTCACCATATTATGTACTAAATCTAGTTCTGGATTCAAAAGTTGAATAAAAAACCCATTTCATTACTTTGATCACAATATTTAAAGAGTTAAACAAATGGTTAAGAGTTAACCAAAGTGATTAAGAGTCATCACTAGTTGTGTTTAAGAGTTAAACACAAACAAAACTATTTTATTGCTTTTATTACAATGTTCAAAAAGTTGAACAAATGCTTAAAGTATTTAACCATAATCCCAAGCTTAAAGAGTCTAAACTATGGTTAAGAGTTAACCAAGGTGATTAAGAGTTAATCACTATAGTGTTTAAGAGTTAAACATTATTGCTAAAAATTAATACTGTTATTCTAGCGATCTAAGCTCACCCTAGTTGGATCTTAAAATTATCAATAAGTACGCTTTATGTTAGGCTCCAGTTCGGTAATTTTTAAAGGCTTGACAGGTAATTATCAATGAGTGCCTACCCTACTTGGATCTCGGTAATGTGTTTGTTGTACTAAAAAATAGAGATTTCCACTTCTGTTGCACTAATTTATGTATGTGATGTATAAATGTTAGTGTAGTAAACACACGCCACATGCACGTACCCTAGTATATTAGAACACTTTCAAGTACCACCTTAGTCAAGCAGCAAAATAGTTGGTAAGAAATGGGTGTTTAAAGAAAAATCCACATGGTGGTGTGGTAAGGTATACAGCCAAGCTTATAGCCAAAGGCTATGATCAGACTCCTAGAATAGACTATTCCAAAACTTTCAATCTAGTAGTTAAGGCAAGTACTATTAGATTTATACTATATCTTGCCGTAAAAAATAGATGGAAGTTGAGGCAAATAAATGTAAATAATACATTTTTAAATGTTGATCTCTTAGAAATAGTATATATGGCTCAGCCTGAGGGTTTTGTGGTAGAAGGAAGAGAGAATTATGTTTGTAAGTTGCAAAAGGCCTTGTATAGTTTGAAGCAGGCTCTAAGGAAATAGTATGATAAGCTGATAGGTGTATTAATCAAAAGGGGTTTATCAATGCCAAAATAGATACTTTTTCCTTTGTAAAACAACACTCTAAAAGGAATTATAGTGATCTTAATGCATATGGATGACATATAGTTACTAGTTATGATCTAAAAGATGTTAAAAAAATCATAGGTTAGTTGCATGTGAATTTTCCTTTGAAAGAGTTAGGGAGATTTGAACTATTTTATGGGAATAAAGGTCACCAAATGTGGTAAGAATCTAAATTTATCTCAAACAAAGCAAATTATTGATCAGTTTAAGAAAACAAACATAGCAGGAGCAAGTAGCAGCCCCACTCCAATGGGTATTAGACTTAAAATATCTAAAGAAGAAGAAGAAAAGTTTGAAGATCTCTTTTTATACAGAAGTGTAATAGGGGGTTTACAGTATATCACTTTAACAAGACTTGAAATATATTTTGTAGTGAATAAGATGAGTCAATTCCTTTCAGCCCCATCAAAGCAACAATGATGATTTTGCAAGAGAATGCTCGAGTACTTGCAGGAAATAAAGTTTCATGGCTTATTAACTATACTTGGAAAGACTTTGAATCTAATAGCTTTCACTGATATAGATTTGGCATATAATATTGATGATAAAAAATCATTTGGAGAGTATTGTGTATACTTTGCTTATAATTTGGTGTCCTGGAGTTTTAAAAAATAAAGGTGGTGACTAGATCTAATACTGAGTTAGAATACAGAGCTTTGGCATAGGTGATGGCAAAAATTTCTTGGCTACAATCTTTATTTTTTAAGTTGTACATCAAGCAATCAATCGTTCCTGTAGTGTGGTATGATAATCAAGGAGTAGATTCACTTATAGATAATCTAATTTTTTTATAGAAAGACTAAGCACATTGAAATTAATGTTTATTTTGAAAGGGACAGAGTTTTAAATCATAAAGGGGATGTTAGATATATTCCTACTGAATGTCAACTTGCTGATGTCTTTACTTGCCTTAATAATTTTCAAGTTTAGAGAGTTAAATTTCAAGCTCAATATCAATTCTACATAGTTGAGCTTGAAGAGGGATGAAAAGAGCAGCTTTGCTAGTGTTAGTTTGAGTGGCAGAGAATAAAAGCAATATGAGTAATAGTATTCTTAACTGTAGTAGCATTAAGATCATCAACAACTGCAACATTCTAGAAGTTCTATACCACAACAATCGATTGATGATAATGATGAAAGAAAGAGCAACCAATGTTAACTAGGATTGATAATTAAAGTATTTAATAAAAATCTAAATAGAATTAGTTTTGAAGTAGTTTCAATTTTCTGTTAGTTACTAATTTTCTTGCTAATTGTGCAACTTGCACACTCTTGTAAATTCACAGGTTTTAATTCATTTTCTTGATATATAGAGAATACATTTAGATAGTTTCTCATTCATTTTCTCTCTTATAGTCTCATATTCTTGTTTGGATACATTTTCCCTCACTTTCTCAAAAAGTTCTGCAAACACTTAACTAAGTAACGTGATTTCAACAAAGACGGGAAAGGTCATTTTTAGCATCGCATTCTTATAAAAATTCATGAGATTTATGTCTTCATTTCTTCAGGAGTTTACACTTAAAAATAATTGAACTACACATAAGAAAAGAGAGACCTTTCTACAATAATGGCAAAAGAAGCAATGAGAAATGTATTAAAAATGATATAATATGTTGTTGAAAATGGTGCTTACGTGTTATTTCGATTTATAGTAAATATTTCAATAATAATCGTTAATACATAATTATATGGTAAGAAACTTGTAACTTTTTCAAACATTATAGATAGAGTTTAGATCTGATCTAAAAGAGTTTAGATATAATCTAAAGGCATTTAGATGTGATCTAAAAGAGTTTAGGTCAACACTAAAGTTAGCAATTCTAAAGATTTAAAACCTTATCTGAAATAGAGACAAATATTTGAGAATAATATAGTATGACATAGTTGTAAAGAGTTGCAAATGGTGCTAAGAAATGTCATTACGCAATATATTCTCGAAAACATGTTTCTGATCCATGATTATCGACATGGGTCGATCGGTATTCCTTCGAATTAGTGTATGTCTATATCTAAATTGTTCAGATGGCTAGTTTTAGTAGACAATAGACTTAACGGAAGTCTGTATAGGCATGTAGGTATTCAATAGGATTGGATATTGAACAGACTCACGATGACCTTCAATAGATATTCCATAAAGCAACTGTACAAAAAATAAAAATAAAAAGGACTTATATGAAAAATAAAATAAAATAAATTCTGAATTAAAAAAAGAAAAATTAGTATTAATATTGGCGAAAATAAAATATTATCCTCGGCAACGGTGCCAAAAACTGGATGCGATATTTTTATATCTTAAAATTAAGTGCAAATATACACTATCATAACAAGTAATAAAGGGACTTATAAAGTCGGATGTTGAACTCACAGGGATCATTTTTATTTTTTACCAAGTACTAAAATTATATATTTCTTGTAATTATTTAGAAAAATAAAATTTTAATTTTGTAATAAATTTAAGTAAAATAAAAGTGCAAAAAATAAATAACATAACTCAAATATAATAAGAAGCTAGCAATATAGAGAAAACCTATGGTTAATTATTATCCTTCAATATATTTTTTAAAGATTAATCTTTTTAATATTTATATCTCTCAATTTTTATTATTGGTCAAGACACTAATGTATTCACAAGTCTCTTCCAAAGTCATGCAAGTATATCATAATTTATCAAATACCTATATTCCTATGGTACTTGTAATAAATTAAGATTCATTAAGAACAAGTCTTATTGACCATACATGGCAATTAAGTATATTCCTATCTTAATTCGAAACTTGCATATGCAACATTAAATGTTACTCTATAATCATGCATCAAATTATCTAGGTCTAAATACATTGATACCTTTTCCGAGTTTATCAAAGTATTTCCAAATCAATCATAATATTGAAAAGATATAATGAAGCATTAAGAACAAATAATTTGAATAATGAAGAATTGAGTTCAAATAAATATTAAAAAGATCCAACAATTAAGTTCACATATTGAGTTCAAGTAATAACCCTAGAAAAAAACGTTAACTTATAATAACAAGAGAATTATGGCTGAAAAATAAAATAAACACGATACAACCAAAAGCAAACCAATATAGACGTCAATTTGCAGTTGGTTGATACGCCAAAGATTTGTCAATAATCTCTTACCTCCTTGAATTCCCCTTACTTCTCTCTTTAAAAACTGCTCTTCTTTAATATGTTGTGACTCTAAGAGGCCTAAGTTGTGTGTCTCTTGATGTTTGGAATGAGTGGCTTTTATATAGGGATTGATTGGAGTCTTGGAGTTGTACTTCTTTTAGGTTTAGAAAAAATTGCACTGTTCACCGCTGCAGCGAACACTGTTCATCGATAGGGCAATAGGACTATAGCATGAGTACTGTTTACGCGATACTGTTCATCACATACTGTTCACTAGGCGCTATAGTGAGGCGTCTTGAGCGCTGGGGTGCTGGAATTTTCGCTGAGGCGAAATACTGTTCACGGCTTTAGCGAAATACTGTATCAAATTACTATTCCCCTCGACTACTGTAGCAATTAATGTAGTATTTTATGTTTAGTCTTGTTTTTCTTAAATTTTCATCTTCAATTGCTCAATTGACTCCAAACCTGCAAAATAAAAATTAAACATATAAAAAGCCTAATATTTTTATTAAAATTAGTAATTAATTAAGTTAAGGGAGTTCAAATAATAAATATAATTTATACTTATCAATGACTTTAAATTATTTTATACGAATCTTACGAATAGAAAGTTTAGTGATAAAATTGCTTGCTAATGACTTTTGTCTTCTAAAATTGAACGAATACTTTATTAAACTGAATTGACTTTTTTTTAAATACTTTTTTTGCTTTTTTTTTATGTGTTTGTTTTTTTTAAAGACATAAAAAATCATTACAAAATAAAAGCAATTTCTCACCATAATACTTTTCTAATTTTTTATTTTATAATCCTTCAGTTAAGCAACCAAATCATTTTTCATCCCAAATAATGTCATTCCAAATAAAAATTAACAATTTTAAAATATTAATGAAAGTTCGTAAGTTGTTATCTTAAACCTCTCTATTCACTCACAAAAGATATGTGAGTTTAGAAAAGAATATGTATACTTAAACATGAAAATTCTCTTGACTATATATATTGAATAATCCATCTTATCACAAGGGTTAGTATTGTACTCAAGAAATAATTTTGAAAGTTATTCTTTAGTAACCTAGATAGAAAAAATGATTTAAACTAAATAATTTTAAAATCATACATCGATAGTAAAGCAAACTTATTTATGCAAGAGTTACCAAAAACTTAAGCAACAAACAAATATATGTAAAATGCATTAAAAATAAATAAATTAGAATGTGTTTCAAAAGTTCAGTAATATACTCTTTACTTCGCCATTCTAGAACTAATGCATCTCAAGAATGTATAAATGAACCTTTTACTCAGGCCATTCAAAATGAATTTTTTTTAGAGAACAAAGTGATAACAAAAAAAAAAAATATTAACATTATATATCAACTATTCTTCCCCTAACCAGATTGAGACATTATCCTCAATGTCAAAATATAGAAAGAGTAAAGTATAGAAGATATCACTTGAAGCATCTTTTATTGAAAATTAAACTTATAACAAAATAAAACAAGCTACACAAAATGCTTAAAAATACATAAAAGTTGATAGGCTACAGACGAAGTGTTAAATCTATATTGAGTTTCTTTTCACTAACATTAGTATACCAATCTATCTAACACATTATTGGATCATATAGAGGTATAAAAGCTTGTAATTCATTAAGTAACTGATCAATAGTTAAAGAAGAAATGAGGATCTATCGTGCTGCAAATGAGATGAATTATTTTTTTACCGCATAGTCAAGAAAAGATAACAATTCATTATAAAAACCATCAACATTTAACAAACCAATGAGTTTTTGGTGGATTTTCAATTATGCCCATGAGACAATTTGAAAAATTTTCTCTAAAGTTCTGAAACCTCCAAGTAGAGCTATGAAGGCATTAGTATTCCGAAGCATAAGAGACATTTGCTCATGCATTGATGATACATGTAACTCATCCCTAATTATTTTTCCTACAATGTTTCCAACAACTAGAGCTTTCGGTATGATACCCAAAACTCGATTGCATTTATTTTGTGCAGCTATTGCCACACATCCCATTAATCCAAGACTACTTTCCCTATATACTAAATGAATTTTTTGCTCAGTTAATACCTTACCAAGGGTTGCTGCTACTTCTACAAACTCTCTAGTTTTTCCAGGACTGGATCCACAAAAGACACAAATTTTTGTGAATTTACGAGTTGATGTCCTTCCATTATTACACTCACCCTCTCTCTTGAATGATTTTGAGTTTGTATGAAGATGCAAAAATAATGCAATGTATTTATAAAGCAAAAAGGTGTTGTAAAGTTAAGCAACATGGGTAGTTGGTTGTTAATGGATACGATTAAGTTTTAAATGCAAAAGTTTTAAAATCGACTGTGAGTGGTTGGTTGTTGGAGAAGACGTTTGAGATTGAAATGAAACATTTAAAAATAGCAGCTACAGTAAATATTTACAAGTAGTTGTGATTGTGGCTCACATCTTCCTTTGGTTTTACGTTCAAAAATGGCTTAAACGCCCTTTATGGGTCGGGGATAGGCTTTCCATCTAATTTTCTTATAAATTGGCAAACAAGGTCTTTTAAAGTCAGATTTCTGAAGCTGTACCGCTCATGTTCTTTTAGGAATATGTCTCATAATTCATGAATTGCAATATGCACATATCTACTAGGATGCGTCTCAGGAGTCGATAAGATATCATCTAAAGACTCCTTACTCAGGCCATCATTAATAAACCTAATTTTATCTTCGCGATTTATAGACACCATTCCTAAAGTGTGACAACATGTGTTACAAGTCATGCGTGCACACTTGTAACAAACATTTAATCTTTTTGCCCTTTGCTTTTTTGCAAAAGAGCTTTTACCTAAGCCAAACATATAAAAAATTAATGAGTCTGAAAACTCATCTGTCAATCGAACTTTGACTTAAATTATCTAACGTACATCAGTAGGTATATTCATAATCATTAATAACCTTAATCTTTCACATCTTGTTTGATAAATTTTCTTTAAGGCATTTTGAGGCAATGAGGGAAAATATTTTTTCAAATTCATTAAATGTCATCTATTTTTTTTAGAAAGGGGAAGAATAGAAGGTATCAATAATTATGAAAAACTGACAAAATAATTTAAAATATCACGGAGTACCATTAATCCGCCACTTAACCGGGGTGCAAAATAAAACTTTAACAAAAATATTAAATTAACCTGCAAGAAAAAACAAAAAAAGTTAGAAGAAGAATAAATATATAAATGTAAATATGTAAAACAAAGATTAATTGGTCTCGTAGTAAGGGTCAGATAGGGATACAAATTCTTCATAAAAAACTTAGTTTTCTAGAAATTGCTTGAGTGTTTGCCCAATTACTTAAACACATTCTTATTTCTAGAATTTTCAACGTCAATTATTCCATAAAGGTACACATGTTTTACAATAAAAGAGCCACTCCATCTTGATCTTAATTTTTCAGGGAATATGTGAAGTCGAAAATTATAAAGCAAAACCTTCTGGCCAGTATTAAATATTTTTCTTTGAATATTTTGATCATGAAAAGCTTTGATTTTAGCTTTATAAAATTTCAAATTCTTATATGCATCATTTCTAAATTCTTTAAGTTCATTTATTTGTAATTTAAGTATCTATCCAGCAGAATTAAGATTTGCATTGAAAGTTTTAATGGCCCATAAGGCTTATGCTCAAGTTTCACAGGTAAGTGGCAAAGTTTTTCATAAACTATCCTATAAGAAGACATACCCAATGAAGTTTTAAAAGTAGTTCTATAAGCTCAAAGTACATCATTAAGTTTTAAAGACCAATCTTTACGATTTGAGTTTATAGTTTTTTTAAAAATTTGTTTTATCTCTTTATTTACTAGTTCAACTTGTCCACCTGTTTAAGGATGATAAGGGACGGCAACTGTATGAGTAATACCATAGTTTTTCATTAATATTTCAAATGACCTATTATAAAAGTGATTACCCCCATCACTTACAATGGCTCGAGGGATTCAAAATTAACTCAAGATATTTTCTTTCAAAAATTCATGCCTGTTTTATGGTCATTATTTCGACATGGAATAGCCTCAATATATTTTGAGACATAATCTACTACGACTAAGATATACGTAAATCCAAATGATAGCGAAAATGGTCTTATAAAATCTATCCCCCAATAATCAAATATTTCAATAATAAGAATGGGGTTCAAAGGCATCATGTTTCATTTTGAAATGGATCTCAATTTTTGACAATTTTCACACGTTATACAAAATGCATGTGTATCTTTAAATAAAGTGGGCCAATAAAATTTACACTGCAAGATTTTTGCAGCTGTTTTCTTTCGTGAAATGTCCCCCACATGCTTCAGAATGACAAAATTCAATAACTCTACTTACCTCATTGTCGGGTGTGTATCTTCGAAATATTTGGTCAGGACAATATTTGAAGAGATAAGGATCATCCCAAAAAAACTTTCTTATCTCAGTTAAAAATTTCTTTTTGTCTTGAGTATTCCATTGAGGTGGCATTTCTTCTGTTACAAGAAAATTAATAATATTAGCATACCAATGCATTGTAATAATAGAAAATAAAATTTTATCAGAAAAAAAATCATTGAAGGGTGTTATTTCTATTGATGAATCTGGTGCGAGTCTTGATAAGTGATCTGCAACAACATTCTCAGCTCCCTTCTTATCCTTGATAGTGATATTAAATTCTTGAAGCAATTGCATCCATTGAATCAATCTTGGTTTTGCATCCTGTTTTGACATTAAGTACTTTATAGCAGCATGGTCAGTAAACATAATAGTTGAAGAACCAATTAAGTACAAACGAAATTTATCCAATGCAAATATTATAACAAGTAGTTCTTTTTCAGTTGTTGTGTAATTCATTTGTGCACTGTTTAAAATTTTACTTGTGTAATAAATTACATAGGTTTTACATTTCGTTTTTTGTTCCAATACAACACCAACAACATAGTCACTGGTATCACACATAAGTTCAAAAGGTAAAGACCAATCAGAAGATTGTATGATAGGAGCAGATGTTAATAGGTCAATTAATTTTTCAAACGAATTTTAACACTCTTGAGTCTACTCAAATGATATATTTTTTGCTAAGAGGCTATAAAGAAGTCTAGATATAATACTAAATTTTTTTATGAACCTCCTATAGAATCCAGCATATCCTAAAAAAGATCGGATTTCTCTGACTATTTTTTGTGGGGGCAATTAAGCAATGAGTTCAAATTTTCCCTTATCCACTTCAATTACTTTAGAAGACACTACATATCTCACAACAATTCTAGAAGTAACCATGTAATGACATTTTTTCCAATTCAACACAAGACCCTTTTCTTCACATCTTTTAAGATATTTTTGAAGTTTTCAATAAAATTATCAAAAGAATTTTCAAACACAGTTAAATCATCCATGAAAACTTATAAATAATGCTCAACCATGTCACTAAAAATGCTTAACATACATCTTTGAAATGTTATTAGGGCATTACAAAGTCCAAATGACATTATTCTAAATCCAAAGGTCTTAAAAGGGCATGTGAATGTAGTATTTTCTTGGTTCTCTAGTGCTATAAAAATTTGATAATAGTTAGAATAACCATCTAGAAAGCAATAATAGGGATGTCTTGCTACTCTTTCTAAAATTTTGTCAAGGAATAGTAAGGAAAAATGGTATTTTCTAGTGGCTGAGTTCAACTTCCTATAATCTATGCACATCCTTCAACTAGATAAGACTCAAATTAGTATTAACTCACATTTTTTATTTTCAATGACTATGATTCCAAATGTTTTTGGTACTACTTGAGTAGGACTTACCCACTTACTATTTGAGATAGGATAGATAATTTCTATTTCAAGTAATTTGAGAACTTCCACTCTCACTACCTATTTCATATGTGGATTTAATCTTTTTGAGATTGTTGGAAAGTTTTGGCATTATCCTCTAGGTGTATTTTATGTGTGCAAATCAATGGATTAATGCCTTTTATGTTTTTTAAAGTCCACCAAATTACATTTTTATGTATTTTCAATACTTCAATTAACTTACCTTCTTGTTCGCTTGTGAGTGTAGAAAAGATTACCACCGGGTAAGTTTGTTTCTCTCTAAGAAATGCATATTTTAGTCCTTCAAGTAGAGGTTTCAACTCCAACTTTGAAATTTCATTATGTTTATCCTCATTGTCTCCTAATTCTTCAAACTTTAGTTTTCATCCTTTATTTTCAATCACATATGCACAATCAAGTAAAGAACATATGTCAGAGATTTCAGGATCTAATTATATATTTGACTCAAATGAATTTATTAAACACATTTCTATAGGATCGGTAGAACTCCCTTTTTTAATATGATCCTCCATAATCTTTTCAATCATATCGGTTTTTTCACTTTCATCCTCCCATTCATGTGGTTGCTTACACATATTGAAAATATTGAGCTTAAGTGTCATATTTCTAAATAAAAGCTTCATTACTCCATTCCTATAATTAATTAAAACGTTAGAAGTTGCTAAAAATGGATGACCCAAAATAACAGGTATCGGATTACATCATTTAACAGGTTCTGTGTCCAAGACAATAAAATCTACAGGATATATGAATTTATCATCTTGAACTAAAACATCTTTCACTATCCGTCTTGGCACTTTTATTGATCTATCAACAAGTAAAAGAGTTACAGAAATGGATTTTAACTCACCGAGATTGAGCTGTTGATAAACTGAATATGACAGTAAATTCACACTAGCACCATGATCAAGTTAGGCTTGTTCAATTTTATGACTTCTAATAATACATGAAATTGTAGGATAATCAGGGTCTTTATATTTTGAAGTATTATTATTTTGAAGAATGACATTTACTTGTTCAGCTAAAAAATGCTTTCTTTTTCACATTCAGTTTTCTTTTTACTATACATAAATCTTTCAAACATTTTGCATAAGAGAGAACCTGTTTAATAGCATATAATAAAGGAATATTAACTTTTACTTGTTTGAAGATTTTAAAAATTTCAGGATTACGATTCATCTTCTTAGCATTACATAACGCATAAGGAAATGGGGGTAGAGGTGGGGCTTTGATGTTTTCTTCACTAGGTGTAGGTTCAATACTTTCTTTACCCTTAGAGATTGATTCATCGTTCTCATGAGGTTCAGGAATATATTTTTCAACAATCTTACCGTTCTGAAGAGTAATAACCATTTTAACTTGATCTATGTGTTGGCTTCTTAAACTACATGCATTTGAGTTATGTTGTCCTTTGGGGTTTCGTTGTGGTTGAGAAGGAAATTTTCCTTTCTCATGAATGTTCAGTGTGGATGCAAATGTAGTAAGAGTATCTTTTAAATAAGTAAATGTTTGAGCATTTTGAGAATTAATAGACTCTTGCTTTTCAATGAATGCATGCAAAGTTTCTTCAAGATTTTTCTTAGGAAGTGGGACATATGGTGTATAACCTTGATGGTTTAAATTTTTTTGGTGTAGTTGAAAAGGTGGATGTGAAGCCTGTGCTTGAGTGTCATTCCTCCAACTAAAATTTGGGTGATTTCTCTAACTAGGATTATAGTTTATAGATATAGGTTATTGTTTGACCGTTTGAACGTGTTTATAACATTGATTTGTTCATTGAGACATTCCCTAAATGCAGGCAAAGTTAGGCAATCATTGGTAGAGTGGTCATGGGTTTCACATATGTGGCACACAATTTCTTGAATAGATTTTAATTGACCACTCTTTTTTATTTCTAAGGTTTTGACTTTTTTAGTTAGGGATGCTAATTTGACTTGAAGGTCATGATCTTCCCTAAGACGATAAGTACCCCACTAGATGTAGTGGTTTGAATTTTTCTAAGTGCCTCACAAGTACCAGCAATGTCCCAATTTTCTGCTAGTAAGTCTAGATAGTTCATTACATCTTCTGGATCTTTATCTTTAAATGTTCCATTACACTTCATTTATACCATTTGTCTAACTTAGGGTGTTAAGCCATCGTAGAAATTTGAGACTAATCTCCAAGTTATAGAGCCATGATGGAGATAGATATTAAGTAATTCTTTATACATTTTCCAACATTAGTAAAAGGGTATCTCCTGGTTTTTGGGCAAAAGTGATAATTTGTCTTTTGAAAGAATTTGTTCTTTGGGGAGGAAATTTTTTTTTCAAGAATTGTTGTTGCATCTCATCCTATAAAGAAATGGATCATAGCCTAAGGTTTTGTAGCCATGTTTTAGCTTTATCTTTTAAAGAAAAAGGAAAAAGCTTAAGTCGAATTGTGTTCATGCTATAATTTTTGTCATTATACATGGTACACACTTCTTCGAATTCTCTAAGATGTAAGTAAGGGTTCTCTACATCTAAGCCATGAAAAGTGGGTAAAAGTTGGATAATGCCTAGTTTAAAATTAAAATGTGTTGCATTTGGAGGAAAAATTAAGCAAGATGGTTCATCGGTTCATGTAGGGTTTATGTAGTCTCTAAGTGTCCTAGGTTGGTTATGGTCATTATGTTGGGACTGATTATCCTTTGGGTCTATGAGTTCCTCACTTTGATTTTTGGTCATGGTATTAATTGGTAAAGAATGAGAAGATGAAAAAGAATCCAACAATTGATCAAAGGAAGTTCCGAAATTACCTTTCACCAAACGATGAGAATTAGGATCTCGAAACTAACTACTCATACAAAAAATTAAAAAATATACAATAACAATAAATAATACAAATAAGAGAAAAAAAAATTAAATAAAGGCAAATAAAATAGGCAAAGCTAACAATAAAATAAAATTAGATAAATAGTTAGAAGTTAGATTAGTTAATGTTAAATTAGGATAATAAAAAGTTAGTAAATAAAAAGTAGGAGGCTTAGCCTTCCATGAAAATAACAAATGAAGAATAAATAGAGTAAAACAATTTAGGAGGCTTAACCTTCCATAAAAATAAAATAAACAAATAAACAAACAAAAAATGTTAATTTCACTTCCTTGACAATGGCGCCAAAAACTTGACACGTCCAAAGTATAGGAGTTTATTCCCAAGTGCAGGATTATCGAAGTAATAAATAATCCGGTGAGAACAAGGTCAATCCACAGGGAAGTGAAATTAAAATTATAAATTATAAATACTTTAAAGATAACTAATGCAGTATAAGATGTTTACAAATATTAATTCAATTAACCAATTAAAATAAAAGCTAAGGCCAGAATGATCTACTCTTGGCATATGAAGTAAGAATATATTCAACTTTTTTTATAACTCAATTAGAATCCTCATACGAATGAGGTTTCAACTGGAAGATATAATAATTAAAGTTCATCATCATTTATATATTAACTAATATTTATTTATTTTAATTATTATACACCAAATCTTATAAATGGGTTCAAGTATTTATTATGCTAATCTTTATATTTGTCTACAATAAATCAAGACTCCCACTTTACAAGAAATGGTATATATGTCAAATCTTGTAAATGGTTTCAAGAATTTATTGTGTCAATTATAAAAATTGTCTATAATAAATTAAGATACACCACCTTAGAAGAAATGATATTAGTATTACAAACAAAATAAATACATCATATATAAATTTGTATAACTTAATAATGAAATATTGAATTCATGAATAAGAGTTAAGTATATCTTATTACCTTGCCAGGAGTTCCACCCTTTCACCTTAGCATAATAAAAATTACTTGGACATAACAAAACTAAAAAAAAAAAAAAAAGAAATGGAAGAAGAGATAACATGACTTTAGAATAGTAAACAAGAGAAATAATATTACAAAGAGATAATACAAAAAATAAGTGTTTTGAACTAAAATCTAGCTCTCTAATTATATCATTTGGGCATAAACATGCTACCTATGTATAAAAAAATATGGATAAATAAAAACAAATGAAGAGGGAACCTCTTGGATGATAAAAGTCAAGAAGGGTGGCAAATAATTTATATTAATTATCATTAATGCACCTACTTGATTATTCAATTTGGAATTGATGTGGTCCGAATTAGTTATCACTCAAAACATAAAAGTTGTAGATAAGTTTCTTATCTTTTCAAATTAAGTTGTCTCATATATATTAAATACGTATTTCTATAGTTATAGGCCAAATACTGATGACTATTCGGACTAGGCTTGTAATGCATATCAGTTTTTTTTCTAAGCCATTTTCACTCTCTAAACGCTCGAATCTCAAATACTTTGTGAAATATAATTTATTAGCCCATTGATTTATCTCTTCACAGGATCAAAAATCACTCTAATTAAATTCCTAAATAGAAAGTTATGCCCAATTTACCAAACCTACCACAAAATAGTTAAAAGCTAATTAGGTACAATATTATAAACATACTTAAGTTAGGGGAGTTAAAGACACTAATAATACAAAATAATGATGTAAAATCACTATTAAATGTATAATTTCAAGTGTTCATCACTTTACATAATTTATAAGTTCAGTAAAGAACTTTTAATAGACATTCATTTTTTTTTTCTTTTTGATCACTCTATTTCTTTGTATAAGAATTGAATGGAGAAAGAGTAACAAGATGTATATACATGTAAAATGTTCAAAGACATCAATTATGTCAATTTAAAGAATAATAAAGGCAATTTTTAAGAGAGGACTAAGCTATAACCCAGACCGAAGCTAATACATTTCTTGTTGTAGATGTGTATTTAAATATAGGGTATTAAAGATATCATATAAAAATGAGCCTACTATGATGAAAGCAATGTTATAAAATAGGGAACCTTGAAAAGTTAAGGCTGATTAGTAAAGACTTAGAGTCAGCATATTAAGGAAATGATGACTAGCTTGGCTGCTGTTGTAAAAGCCTTTACTTGGCCGCTGCTGTCGTGGCTTTTGCTTGGTGGAGGCGATGGGTGCAGCTGTGGTGATGGTAGTTGTCGGGGTTTGAGGGTATTGGGATTTGTAAAATTGAGAGAGTGAAGAAGAAATTTATGGTTTGAAAATTTTAAGATTTTTAAAATTAAATATTTATAAATGTTCTTAAAATTAAAATATATTAAATGATTTTATTACTCTTATCTCGTTAACTTTGACAAAAGATTTTTTAACGGCTGGGTATTATTATAATTTCTTAAATATTTAGATTTTATAGCCTATTTTGTCAATCTTTTGGGTATTTATGATATTAACTAATTTCTTAAGGGTATTGATGATAATATCCTGTACCTATATGTGTGGAACAAGCCTTTTGTGCATTATCACCATGCCTTTTGTGTACTTTAAAGCTCTACAACTGTTACACATTATGGGCAATTCTTTTACAAACACAAACTAAATCCTCTAATTCGTAGTCTACTATAAAAATGCGTGAAGATGAATGAACTATAGCAAATCCATGCTCATACAATCATAAATGATCTCTCTTGTAAAATCTTAGTCTTTTGTGCACTATCACCACATGGTGACTTGCACTATGCAAAGACCATTTTCAATCATATTTCAACACCTAATATCTTTGATTTTTGATAAAAGAAATTAAGAGATTTAGTTTAATTTAAATTTATTTATTTTTAAAATTACCCCTTTTGCCTTCTCAACCTATGAGGTCTATTTCTCTTTTTAGGTTTATCTTTTTTCTATTTTAATTTATTCTTATTAGGTTTATTTTTCTGTTTTGGTTTATTCCTATTAAATTTACTTTTGTTTTTTGGTTTATTGTAAACTCTATAAATACTTAAGCATTTATCAATAGGAATACAACAAACAATGTAATATTTTTATTTCTCTCTAAATCTCTACATTGTATCAGAACCTCTACTAAGTTAATCTTTTGCTTCCATCAAGTTGCTATACAGTGGCCAAGCGAAGTCGTTATATGCGGCCAAGTAAGGGTTGTTATGTAGTAACCAAATAAGTTTATGATTAATTTTTTCTTTTATTTTTATTTTTCTTTTTTCTTTTAAAATTTAAGCATTAGCTAATTTCTTAACACCATATTCAATTCTCATCTATCAATGTGTTTCTTTCTTCTCTTGAACTGTGTGTATAAATAGTAAACATAAATTATGTGTGCGAAGAATATCCTATAAACAGTAACTATGAACAATACATTTTGTCTTTGACTAGCCAGTATTCCCATCCTTAAAAAAAATACATTCTTTTTATTTAGTTATTAAATTAAACTCTTATAAATTATCTATCTTCCATTTTATTTTATTATAGCATTAAACTATTATAAACTATCTCTCTCCTATTATATTCTGTTAAGAAATTAAATTTTTATAAACTATTTATCTTCCCTTCCATTTTCAAATGAGAATTTTACTTTTCTGTTTTATTTAAGGGTTAACCTCATTTCATTTTCAAACACGACTTTTATTTTTTTGCTTTATTTTGAAAGTTAACTCTCTTTCATTCCTAAAACGGGGCTTTTATTTCTGCTTTATTTTCATCTCTAAATGGATTTTTATTTTTGAGATTTATTTTAAGGGTTCCCCCATTCAATTCTTAAAAAAATTCTTTTTTTTTCTATTATTTTATTCTTCTTCTAGTTTCAAAATCCTTCAAACTTAATAACTTGAGTTAATCTCCGACTTCTTTTTTATCTTTAATTTCTTCTATGTTATTGTTCACTGATTTCTTTTAGGTTACTATTCAACAATTTCTTCTGGGTTTAATGATTTTTTCTTTTAGCAAAATGCCTTTTTCTGTGTACTCAATTTTCTTCTTGAAAAGCAAGATTAGACTCTCCCCTCGGACCTTCTCTTCTTAATGAGTAAGATTGAACTCTTCTCCCAAAGCTCTATCTTGTGAGGGCATGATATAGAAAATCAAGAGATTTAGTTTAATTTAAATCTATTTATTTTAAGAATTATCCTTTTTGACTTCTCAACCTATTTACGTCTATTTCTTTTTTTAGGTTTATCTTTTTTCTATTTTGATTTATTCTTATTAGGTTTATTATTCATGTTTGGTTTATTTATCTTTTTCCTATTTAGTTTATTATAAATTCTATAAATACTCAAGTATTTATCAATGAGAATACAACAAGTAATGTAATATTTTTTTTCTCTCTCTAAATATCTACAATTTCAATACTATAATGATGGATTTTTTGAACCAAATATTACAAAACTGAAGCCTACGATGAGTTTTATAGTTTACGTCAAAATGAAAAGTCTTGGCATTAAACCAAATGCATATGTCATAGTTTCAATTAAAGCGTGTTTTTCTTTATTTTTACTTGATTAGGTCCATGGTTAGATACATAAATTTAGACATATTTGTGATGTTTATGTTACTAGTTCAGCTATAAACATGTACTCGAAGTATGGATTAATCATGGTGCATTTGATGCAAATTTGAACATGGTGCATTTAATGGCCTTCTTTTTTAAGCAAGAGACCTTTTTGATTCAATGCCTGAAATAGATGATGTTTCTTGTAGTGCAATGATTTATAAGTTTATTAAAAATCATTGTTTGAATAAAGTAATTGACTTATTTCTCAAGTTGAAGAGTTTTGATAATTAAAGTTTAATGAATATACTTCTGCCGTTAGTGTTTTAATGCTTGTGCAGAAATTGGTAATGAAGTTTTTTATTTCTAGAAATTTCTAAAAATTACTTCCGCGCCTTTGGATCTTCGAAGGAATTCCAAGAATGGTTTTGCCTTACGTTCAATTAGTTCCAAGAACCTTTTTCTAAGACAAGGTCATCATTCTACAAAAGAAAATACTCCAACGCTCAAGTCAGTAGCAGTAGAAGAATCTCGTGCTGTGTGTGGAGAGTGTTTATCAAGCCAGCAAGAAGATTTCTTTGTATGTACTCTTAGAGATCAATCGAAGATCTCAAGAGTACTTGGGTTCTTACTTATGCTCTATTTCTCAATGTGTTTTTCAATGAATGTAGCCATACAATGTGTACCATTTATAGTGTAATGTGATAAAGTCTAATCATCATACAAATAGTTTTGTGATAAGATGAACTTCAATTCGTTTCAAGATTGAAGTGACTTAGTTTGTTTTGAGATAAATTATTTTCTTTGAAGAAAAGTTCAATCACGATTACTCTTTTAAGAAGTTTGATTAATTATGAGACAATATGGTCTCAATTTCAACCTGATTCGTAATATATCAATTTATGTGATATAGTCTAATTAGTCATGCAATAATTATAATCAGATAAGTAATCATGATAAGAGAAGTCAATAAAAGAAGAGATGTTCAAACTTGATTCAAGTTCCCTTTCCGTTTTCTATTAGGAAATGATAAGGAAGCTTGAATTCAAGCAAAACTCTCTCGCCTACTTAAACTCATGCTCTTATTTACTTGAAGGGCATTTTGGTAATTTACAATCTCAATGGGCCTATTTTTTTAACTTTGATAGTCTCTTGGGATTATCAATTCCTCTATTAGTTTGTTGTTAGCTCCGATTTTAAACCTTTTTAGACGGGTTCAGTTCTTTTATGAATGATTCTTTAATTGGGCTTTATAACAAGTTGGGCTTTATCAGATATGAGCCCACTAGGTACACTTGAAGAAGGGAAATAGGTACATAATTACATGGATGAGAATGGTTTTGAGCATGAACTTGAGTTAGGTAATGCATTGATGATTTCTATGCAAAATGTTGGTGCATAGAAGACGCGTGTGAAATATTTAACAAGACACCATGTAAAGATGTAACGACGTGGAGTGCAATGATACCAGAGTTGGCTGCAAATGGGAAGAATGATAGAGGACTTGAGCTTTTTGCAGAGATGGAAAAGAGGGGAACCTAGACCAAATGCTGTACCTTTTGTCGGAGTTACTGCTTGCAATCATAAAACGTTGGTCAATGAAGCGTGGCGGTTATTTGGATGGATGAGTAAAGTTTATGGAATTTATCCGGTGATTGAACACTACGGGTGCATGTTTGATCTCTTGGCTCGAGCAGGACAAGTTAAGGAGGCTGAGATATTGATAACGAGTATGCAAATGAAGCCTCGTGGTTCTATACAGGGATCATTGCTAAATGGTTGTTTAGTGCATGGTCTTGTTGAGTTAGATAAGAAGATTCGGAAGCTTGTGATTGATTTAGAGCGACATCATAGTGGAAGGAATGTTTCTTCTGGCCAATATCTATGCCACAAGGGGATGCTGGGAGGATGTAATGAGACAGAGAGTTTATGAAAGAGAGGGAAATAGTTACAGTTTCTGCTTGGAGCTCTATTGAGATTAATGGGTTTATTCATAAATTTATTGTTGATGATAAATCTCATTCTCAATGGAGAAGCATCTACAAAATATTGAATTTTCTGACAAAGGAGCTTGAGAGTTAATCTGGTGTAAATGATGCATAATCATGTTAAGAGAAATGTCTGCTTCTGGGTCTCTCATTCTTGGCCTTTGGAGAAAGAATTGGGCTTCATGATTTTGGGTATTCTTTTGATGGGCAGACCATATGAAGAAATTAATTTAACATGCATTTGGTGATTTTGTTCAATGCGTCTAAAGCTTTTAACTGAGAATCATTTACTTAAAGCTCTAGCAACTAAAGTGAAGTTACAAGATTGTATGCCTGCTATTGTTCAATGCGTCTAAAGCTTCCAATTCAAGGTGGTCTCTTCTTATCCTCTTTCAAAGAATTTGAAGCATCTCAAGAGGGCAAGTAAATTTTACAAGGCTGCTAGTGGTTAAAGTTGTACATAGTATCTTCATTTACGGATGTCTCTGTTGGATGGATTCCCCTGATTCTATTTCGCCAAAAGAATCATTTTTGCTGAAGGGTCAAAACCGGTTTGGTCATTAAAATTCTCAGTTGCTTCGCTAATTTTGCTGTGGCGTCCACTTGTTACCAGCTGTATGCTGAACAATTCAACTTGGCATCTGAGAGTTAAAGGACATTTGTTCCATGGCGTGCAAAGGAGGCTGAGTTGAGACCCATGTCCACATCCAGCCATATTAAATATTCAAACACTGAGAAAAGCCAAATGGATCATCAATTCAAGCGGTTTCACAAATGTCTTCAGTCGGGTATCATCACTCTTATGTTAGCACCATTGGTGGTGGGTCCTAAATCCTAATCCTGCTTCCGTCTGCCAAAAGCGAATCTCCACGGATGAAACTACGAAATTGAGTAAAAAGTAGAAAGAGATGGTGTTGAGACCAAAGCTGAAGAGCTTCAGTAAACTCTCCACTACCTTGTACAAATCGTCTTCCCTTTTAATCTCCCTTACCAAACCATACATCACTTGACAAATACCAAGCCAACTCATTTTGTCCTTTTCTAAAACCGTTTCTATTGCTTCCAAAACAGCAGTATTAATTATATTTAGCTATCACTCTTTAGTGTCATCTGTGTTTTTACACAATCTAGTTCGTCGAAGTCTGAAACACTTGCCCAAGAAGATGTCATCCAGCATCTTTACAACTCCAGTTTCCAGTTCCGGCTATGTTGGCCTCAAACCCATATCGAAAACTTTGCTTCCAGCTAAGGACTCTATTGCATGGAGTAGCAAAACCGTGTCAAGTGGGTCCAATATCCATTGTATGAAGGTAACAAGTAATTTAGCAAATAATATGCAACTGCTCCATGTCTCATATTTATAGTTGTTCACCGGTTATTCTTTTTCCAACTGGGTTTTGCGTAAATTATCTAGCTTCTGTACATTTTTTTTTACAGACGTGGAATCCAATCAATAACAAAAAGTTCGAGGCCCTCTCCTACCTCCCTCCTCTTTCTGATGACTCAATTGAAAAGGAGATTGACTACATGCTCAAAAAGGGATGGATCCCTTGCCTTGAATTTGATGAGGTAATTCCGCAATTCATCATAGAATATTTCATTTTCACGCATGGTACAGCAGGATCACTTGTTCCTTTTTGCTTCTGTATACAAAGTAAAGGCAAGTTAGCTGATACAACTAAAGCAAATTTTTCTCCTTTTCTCTCCCTTTTTATTTTTTTTATTTTTGGTTCTTCTTTTTATGTCAGGTGGGAAATGTTCATAGGGAGAATAGCAGAATGCCTGGGTACTATGATGGGAGGTATTGGACACTCTGGAAGTTCCCAGTGTTTGGCTGCAGTGATTCCTCTCAAGTCCGCAATGAAATCCACGAGTGCAAAAAGGCATTCCCAAATGCGTACATCCACTGTTAGGCATTTGACAATGAGAAACAGGTTCAGTGCATGGCCTTTGTCATTCAAAAACCCATCATCACTAGCACCTAAAAAGCACTTTTTCCCAATGTCCCTATAGAACTGCTTTTCAGGAACTTGCTACTTGTGTGGTAGAATAAGAATAAAATGGATGGTTGAATTCTAGAGTCGATAGTTTGGTTTGGTGGAGATACTTTTGGTTTAAATAATTAATCACTTAAATCATAATCTGTGTGACGTGATTAGAACACAGTTATTAAGCTTGTTTTCTAGGTGCAATACCAGAAGTTCTCTTGTGGCAGGTCCCAGACTCTACATCTGTGCAATCCAAAATTCTAAGAGACTAAGGCTCTGATATTGCTTTTTGTACAATCACTTTACAATTTTCCATTTAAGTTATTCTCTTCTGTTTTGTAGTAGCACATCTAGTCTGAGGCAATACTGTTTATTCTTAGGTAGTTCACAACCTAGAAATGAACCATTAACATTTAACTTAGTAAAATATACCCTTACCATGCTAAATATACCTCCCTTGCACACCAATTTTCAAAAAGCATCATGCTTAATTAGTGTTCATTTATGAAGAGGGATTTTTTTAAAGTAAGGTGCGGTCTATTAAGAAATGGAAAAACATAAAAACTAGTGGTAAAGGTCCAAAATTTAATTTCTGGTATGCGCTTGAACAGGATAGGTGAGGAAAAGCTCAAATACCAAAATCAATAAGAAATTCCAATTATTCTGCAAATGGCTTATTCGGTTTCAGAACTAAATTCTACCAAACCTAACTCATTATCACCGCCATCAAGGCTGGCTGATGCTTAATTAAAAAAAATTCCCTTTTTCCTTCAATAGAACACGCCCAAATTGTATTCAAGCTCAATTAAGGTATATCTTGCTTTCTTTAGAACGCCCCCACAATTGAGGTGAAAGACTACGATCAAATACTACCGCAATTTGATTGCCCTTCTTGCATGAACGAGTGCTGGAGTGCAGCTTTTAGCCCTAAAAGATCATGTATCTGAGCCACAGAAGAATCCTTGTTGCCAAAGGCGTTAAAATGCTCATCCCTGGTGGAGAGAAACCCCAAGTTCCAAAGCAGAACCAAATTAAAAGAGAAACTCTCACCCTGATAACTAATATTAGTCTAATACATTGCCTCAGTGCTTTGTCTATCAAGCATCGTGGTTGTGAGTTATATAAGAATAACTTATACTCTGACCCACATTGATAGAGAACAAAATTAAAATAAACACCTATATTTATTATGAGTAGAAGAATAGAGATCCTCTATGCTTACACCTTATCAGGAATTAGCTTTGTGCAGACATGTTTTGCAGGGTAAATACACTTTGAGGTAGCCTCATCTGGTGGGTTGTTCTCTTGATGATGTCTATCTAGTCTGATGTAAGGAATACATAAATATAAGAAGCACAGAGTATGATCAGAGTTGCTTGTTTGTAGTGCACTAACAACCCTATAGAGTAAGAGCATTCTTCTAAAAGACTACACCAAGTGGAAATGATTTGGAATTCCCAACCTAAATAGAGGAATTTGGACTATCAAAATCTGTCAAAAAGCTTAAGTGTACAGATACAGAAATACAGAACCTAGGATCGCGCACTGCTTAAACATTACAAACAAGAGTTAAGTCAAACCTTGCAATAGCAGTGATCATAGAAACCATATATCAACCCAACCATTCTAATCAATACTAAATCAGTATTAATAAAATTAGCTTGAACATACCAGTACAAATGAAAGATCTGTCCCAAAGGTTCACATAGGTGACCTCAGATGCACAATAAGAATAGCAATAACATGTTATGAAGGGTCAATCAATTTGTCCTGCTGGGTTTCAAGTGTCCATGTCACAAATTGATTCAATTTGCGGTAGAAGACAAAGTCAACCTAAATAGAAAAAAAAAAAAAAGATATGATGATTATGATATATGAAATTCGCTAAGCAAAATAAAAAGATAAGGACTACAACTTTTTCACAGTAATCTATTCATCAAAGGCATAAGCATAACAATCTATACATGTGGTCCATGACTTGCAAAGCAAGGAATTTGCAACTCAAACCAACTGAAATTTTAGGTATGTTTTATTTATTATATTTACTAGATTGGGGTAACTGCTATGTAGACAAAAAGACAAGTGAGTCTAGTCCATACCCACAATCAATGAACACCAGTATCAAGGCAACAAAATTACTTGTATGAACAAAGTCATTGAAAATCAAGTGGGTTATAAAACTTATGTAGGGAAGGGGAAGGAAATTGGGGGGAGGTGTAAATCCACATACATATTTAGAATTATTCCATGTAGTGAATAAGGCAGGACGACGGTAGGGATCCTAGACTCCATCTTATCGAAAATATGAAGTTAAATGGTTAAACATTTTTTAGATAACGAAGTTCATTAAACACTCAAAAATGAGTTTTTCAATCAAATATCTAAAATATCTGATCACTGGGAAATTTTAAATGCATTACAAGAGCCATAAATGATTAACATCATTCTCAGTTCAGCTTGCTATTTCATCGAAACCAGACCAATCTAAACATGCACACCCTGCATGGTGAGCATGCACACTTTTATTGTTCCAATGGAAGAGAAAATGATGATATAGAAAATTAAAAGTATACTATTAGGATCAAGCGCTTACCAATATGCCAAAAGATGATAGTTGGGGTGCACACCCTGCCCAAGCCCCACCCAACTTCAACACCAAAAATGCATCTGAGGCAACTCAAACCCGTGACCTTATTTTGATACCAATTGTTAGGTTCAATCGCTTGATCCTAACATATACTACAAAGGAAACTCAATTCCATGAAGCACTAAACGCAACATCTTTTCATCATCTAATGTATATCATTCAATAGTTCTCTCAAAAGCGGGGGGTGTTGAAGAACATATATAACCCAAACCCTTCACTAACCTTCTCAACTTGCTTTCACCATGGAGAATCATGAAAACATGACATGGCAGCATAACAGTGTGACTACTACTAAATACTCCATATGATAAAATGCTTCCTAAAAGAATAAAAATCCAACATTTGAGTGTGTTCACACCCAATACCTATAGGACAGAGACCGCGAAATTAAAAAGAAAAAAAAGAGGCCAGTGTACATAATCAACACACCGCAAACTTACATGAAACCCTAAAACTCCACAGTAATCCACTAGATACAGAAAACCAAGATCTGTTTAAAAGAGAAGAAAACAATGATTTAGGTTCACATAGTAACTTATGTATCAAAAACTTATACCTCAAGTGTTTCTCCCCATAAATTCAGATGGACTTTTTTGGCATTTTAAAACCCCCATAACACATTACACTAAGAATGGAGTCAGTAATATGCCTCCTACTGGTAAATCCATCAGCAATTAGACACAACCTACTGGTAAATCCGTCTGCAATGAGACACAAAACAAGGTCCCCTTGGAAGCACAACACAATCGCATATCAATTCTACTTCCTGGCACTCTTTTGATGAGGAAGGTCACACTAGACGCCACCCAGTTTTGCCCAGATTTGAATATAAGATTCTTAAAACAAATTCAAAAAAGCATTTACATCATGTTAATGAGACAGAAAAACTCAAACGACAAAACCTACACATTACACTAAAGCATAAAGTGTTGTCTCCTAAGCTACAAAATGGCTTTCGCAAAACTTGCATATCAAAGCCAAAACCTCACCTTACAAACACAAACTTGACAAAGTAAAATTCAAATGGTTTAACAGAATCCATAGCTGAATCAAATCTATAAGCTAGAAACAATCACTAGAAAACCAAAAATGTCATATACAAAAATCAAAAGACAAAACCACCCACCTCACATTTCATGAATGAAGCAATTGACATTCTAGCGGTTGCGCTCCATCGGCAGCGGTCGATTAAACCCGCCTCTCCTATTCATATACTGCCTCGGCTGCCTCTTCGTCACAGCCCTAACTCCACTGACGTCAGCTCCAGGCACGGGCTTGCCTTTGGTCGAATCAAACCCTACAGGAATCCCCAATTTCTTCATCATCTCAATCTCATCCTCATCACCATTATCCAAATTATCATCATTATTATTATTCTCGTTATCATTATTATTATTTCCGTTGTCCTTCTTCTGCTGCTGCTCTTTCACAATTTCATCAATAAAATCTGACACGGCCTTCTCATCGGAGTGGCGGTGGCGCTTGCGCGGGGGCTCGGGGGAGGGCGTGCGGTGACGCTGGTGGTGTCGGTGAGAGCGTTCGGGAGACGGAGTGCGGTGGCGGTGATGGCGAGAGCGCGAGCGGTCCGGCGTTCGAGAACGGGATCGTTTGCTGCGGCTTCTCTCTCTATCTCTATCTCTTTCCCTATCTCTGTCTCGGTCGCGGTCTTCTTTTTCTCGACGTCTTTCTCTGTCGCGTTCGCGGTCGGCCATTGGTGGAGGCCGAAATTGATATCTGAAACACGGGGTTTCGGATTGAGAACTGAGAGGCAAACCACTGGCAGTCTGGCACTAACCCTTTGCGTGAAGTGTAAATTGCACGACTGCTTTCTACTTTCTACTAGCAAACTGTAATTAGCTAATTGACATATCACAGGTTTTACGGACGAAATTGCACTGCACTGATTATGCTCCAATAGAGTGAAAATAGAAAGTTTATGCTCGATTAAAAAAATATGAGAAATTTTTTTAAATGACTCCATTTTAAAGGTTTATTTTTTTTAACCATTCTTTAATGTTTTTTTTTTTACTCTTTTGTAACCAAAAGGTTAAATTTGAACCTTTTTGCCCCCCAAAATATCATTTCAATTTTCTCTTCTCTCTCTCACCCGAGAACACATTTCATTCTCTCAAACTAACAAACATCTAAAAATACTCACTGGAACCTTATAAATCAGCGACCAACTAACATATTTTCACTAAAACTTAGTAAGTTCATGAATTTTTGTAGTTAATAATGATTTATGTTGTGATAATGTATAAACTAAATAAATATTGTGAAAATTTAATAGATTTGTTTTTAAAAAATAAATAAAAAAAATTATCTAAAAAGCCGAAAATCCAACAAAATTGCCATTTTTTGCCGTCATACATGGTGATGCGTGCGGTTAGCGTACAATGTTACCACATGATGTACTTTTGTGCCACCATGTGGCACCACCTAATTTTTTAAAATAGATTTAATTAAATTTATTAATTAATAAATTAAATTAGTAAATCAATTAATAAAATTAATTAATATTATGTTATTAATATATTTAATTGTTATCTCAATAATTTATTTTCTTGTTTAATTTAAATAAAAAATCTATATATTCAATTGTTTAATATAATTTTAGTTATTGTTATTTTAAATTAGTTTAATTTATTAAATAAAATATATTTATTAATTTATTTAATTACTAATTGCTATTTAATTATTTAATTTATTTTTTAAAATATTTTGTTATTAATTTTAGTTGTTGTTATTTTAATTAATTAATAAAATATAATATTTAATGCTTTATTTAATTTTTTTATTAATTTTATTAGTTGTTATTAATTGATTTAATTTATTTAATTATCTACTTATGCATTAATAATTTTTTTAAAAAAAAATAAAATATATCAAAATCATTTATAATTTTAAAAAATGAGTTCTACGAAGCGTCGATCACTGTTTATTCGAAGTTGTGGGCTATAAACACTATTAGGCATAAGTTGACACTCAAATAGGCAAATTTATTTAGGATCATATGTTGGAGTTATTTTTTTGTTGTTCACAACATCTCAAGTATATTAATGCATGAGATATTATTAAACAAGTGCATACCAAAATTTATATGAAGAATTGTAGTTTTTGGTATGCAACAAGCACATTAGTTTCTCTCATTTGGATTTTTATTTAATTATAGGGTTAATGATGAGATATTATCCCTCATTCAAATAGTTGAACATAAAATTTAGAAATAGACCGTAGGTTAAATATTTTAGACATAGAAGAATTTTGACCTATAAAGACTTAAATGTGTGGTTTACTATGGTAGATTTGAGTATTGATAATGACACAGATGTTGTAAAAATGTGTTTGTTTTATTATTTTTTTCATAAAGTGTTGGTGCTGTGGGACAATTGTAAAAAAGTCTAATATTTTGTGCTTAAGCATGTCGACGATTTGGATGAGTTTAATGTCTAACCATGAGGCACAATGCATAGTCTGTGCTCTACGACACCCTAAACACAATGGCAAAAAAAGTTAAAGAAGATCAGAAAAAAGGGCACTTGGAAGAAGCAAGTGTATAACGTGTATGATTTTACTTCTGCATTCCTAGAGAGTGATTTTATCAATTTATTATTATATTAAAATATGGAGAAAATGTTCAAATTATTGTTTGTTGACGTGAATTTTTTTTTTATTATCTTAGAGTTTGATCTATAAGGTGATTTTGATCTGTGAATCGGTGTTTACACATTAGAATGGTGACTATTTTTTTGTGCCTTCTAAATTGGTATAGTAGAGGCACTGTTCACAAGCGTCAAACAGATTCTCTTAAAAAAAGATAAAGATTTTATATGTTTTTATAACATATAAAAACTTTTAAACATATACACATATTTTTATTAAATATTTAACAATTTTGTAATTTTGTGTGCGTTTTAGAGCCATATAAGAAGTTGGTGCTGAGACAACATGAGAAAAATGAGGACACACAGCAGCGAAGTTACATATCTTATTAAGAGTATTTGGCAGAGATCTCAATATTGACCATATTGTGAAGTCGAACGTCTAATTCATCAATCATGAGGATGATATGGATGTTCAGCATAGCTACCTCTCTGAAGTCTCGCCAGTATTTAGAGTAAAGTACAATAATTTAATACTTTTTTTTCTTTTATTCATTATTTGACCATGATGAGTAATACATTGTGAAGATTGATTATGTAATTACTTATGTATAATTTGAGTCAGGCATGTCATTGCACTATAGCATTCTTGAGAAGAGATTGATGATCTATAAGACGAGATTGTACTCATGAAAATAAGGTTGATGACTAGGATAGACAAAGATAAAGAAGAGCTGTTGCATTAGATGAGTCCCATGATGTAGCAGCTCCAATTATCCAGCATGATCGAGGATACAAATCAAATGATGGTATATTTTGTACATAAAGTTGATTTTGTACATTTTTACAACTCAAATAAATTCATTGGTATTGTTTTGTTTCAAGGGAGAGAAGTATGACCGATGACATTCAAACTCGGACTCCAATAGCTAAGTATTAGCACTAGTGGCAGCTGGATATGTAGCATGCAACTGAGAGCCCTATAAGTGTAAAAATTATACTTGATACTACTTTAGAAAAGGATGAGTATGTTTAGGCGCCAATAAAGGAATGCATGGGTTGAACACACCCCTTATACTAATCCTATTCAAAAGAAGTTCAGAAAAGAAAGGTTGAATTGCAAGTAAAGGCACCGTGCCATAATTCTTAGGTTGACGTGGATCCCCAACAACTGATAAACTTGGCTATGCATGTAGAATTTCAAGCTTGGATGTAGGATGGTCAAGGGCATGTTAACTTACTTGACATCGATGCTAATCAGAAATGGTTTAATGAGCTCCTGCATAACTGGCTTGATGATTTTGTAAGGATATTTTTTATTTTTAAAAAATATAAATTAATAGTATCAATATTTATACACATTATGTTCGGAGTTTTTATAGCATATTAATGAGTTTCTAAAGTTGGCTATCAACACAAATACAATTATAAGTAAGTGTATTTATAGGATTGCATATTTACAGATGTATATTTTCTTATAAAGTTATTTTTCTTTGGTTGTTATTTATATCATGGTATAAATTTATTCACATCATGGTATAAATTTCTTTATTTACATGTTCTTCTGCAGTTACCTAGGCTACTGACATGGAAGTATCCGAGCATACCCTTAATCGGATAAATACCACGCTTCAACACATCTGTCCAGTTCAGAAATTGCTATCCCCATCCAGCCTTGTCAGATCAATCCTGGTTACTTTCATTCCATCCCTACCTCAAACCCAAAGTGAGTTCCTATCCTTTCGCTTCAGGATTCTCCTTCCCATTTTTTTTAGTTCTTATCTTATGCAAAACGCAGGGATGTCTGAGCAAGGAGGTGGTGAAAGGAAGAAGAGGAGTTGGATTGAAAGCTCTTCCTCTGGCGGTCGGGAGCCTCTAAATCCCGACAATGTCATAAGCATGCTATTCGGTTCTTGGAGGGTTCGGGCGAGGGGGCCCTCCCAGGGGAAGGGATCATCTTCACAACCCACCGACAACTGGGCTCGCGAGGATAGAATTGTTCAGAGTCTACCTGTCTAGGAGAGGGGTCCGTCCTAGGGAGGTTATTTTTCAAGGGAGCGGGCTCCCACCGAGGCCCGGCCACAAGACTCCCCCATCGCCCAAACACCAAGTAGGAGACAAGGGTTGCCGACTCATCCTTCAACAAAGGTTACACAGGTCGAGCATGCCGCTGCATCATCGAGTTTCCTTAGGCGGAAAGGGCGGTCTTTCTGCGAGGGACCCTTCCACATGTCCACCTTGGTTTTAGTCCTGGAAGCCAAGAAAGACTTGGGTTTCTTGTTTCCTGTGATGCGGGAGCTGGAGAGGTATGTGAGCCCACCTAGACGGGTCAAATGTCTTCCCTGGATCCCGCTACGGGCTTCAAAGTCGGGTTGGGATCTACCCTTGACGTAAGTTATCTTGTACTTAGTCAATTTCCCATTCTTTTTGTATCTGTTTTCTCTGACTCTGTGTTTTTCACAGTCTGTTTTTCTTTTTTTTCAATTTTGGACCGAGATCATGGGTTTCGTAACCCGAGCTTAGAAAGCGGAAGATGACCTTGCTTGGTCCAGGGATGAAACTCAACGGGCGAGGAGGATTACCGAGCAGGAGAGAAAAATGGCTGATGAGGCTGGGGCCAAGCTAGAGGAGATGATGATCGCTAAGGCTGAGGTAGAGAGCAGGTTGTCTGAGCTCGAGCATGAAAAAGGTTGGTCGAGCAGATGATGATGAACTCTCTAGCAGTGACGAAGGCCCGAGTTGCTGAGCTGATGCGCTAAAGCGAGGAACTTGAAGCATAGCTCAGTGCGGCTCACTGGGAGAATGAGTTGATTGAACAGAGTTGGATCTCTCTGGCGGCTCAGCTCGAGTAGCAAAGGAACTAGTGGTCGGCTGGTCATGTAGAGGGCTTTTGCCAAGGCGTGATAGAAGGATTTCAAAGGTTTATTGTCTTTTTTGAGGAGCACTACCCAGAGATTGACTTCCAGTAGCTGTTGTCCTTAGCCATTAGCGGCTCTTTCCATGAAGAGGAGACTTTCGGGGCTCGAGATAACGAAACACCAGTGCCCACTGGTACTAGTGGTGATGACGTTTCCTTGGTCAACGTGCCTGTCTACTGGGGATGCTGTTGTTGCAGGTAGCGGCGAGGTTACCCCAGGGGATCGTTGAAGTTCCAGTCGACCCTTCTGTTGTCGTGGTACCTCTGGTCGGCAACGCTCCTGAATCCGTTCCCGTCGTAGATCTGGACATGCCTGACACCGCTCCTGCAGCCTAAGCAATCCCTCATCTTTTTCTAGGATTTTTTTTTGGAATGCCTTGTATCGACCTATATAACATCTTTGATGAATGAATAATCGTATTTCTCAATATGTGCGTCTGTTCTTCTTTACCTGCTCATAGTAAGTTCGTTTCGCCACAGCAAATTTTGGTAATATAGTTGGGCCATTTATAAATTCGAATGCGCTATATTAACCACATCGTTTGTAATAATCGCAGTTCTAAATAACATAACTCACGCATGATAATAAGGCTTGCAATTAAAAAAATGAAAGGCTGACCACTTTGTCGAACAACTTTAGTTAAGATCGAACGGTAATCATTGTTCCAAACGAACTCATATGATGATAAGGCTGAACAACTTTAGTTAGGGCCAAACATTTGTGGCGTAGTTTCCAATCTTAATTAGTTGCAGGAATGCCTTAATTAATCGCAATCATGAACAATTAAAATAAGGCCTACTTGGTGCGTCTTATAGTGATGCCCGACCTAAGAAGCAGATGAATCGGCTCTAGTGATACGTCGGTAATTGGTTCAGTCCACGGTGAGAGGCCTAGACTGACTGTCAGGTATAGAACCCTTGAATACCTTCGGGGGACCAGCTCGGTGTAATAACGCTGAACAGTGTGTCATGGCTGCTGTGGAAAGGCCACAGTGATACCGTGGTAAAGCCACAGTCAAACCCTCTTCAATGGGCGCCATGGTGTATCCCATGGTAATATTGTTGAAGCACCATAGCCCTCGCCCCACCAAGCCTTCCAAGTGGCCTTCGTACCATTGTTGTGATTTGCTTGCGTTAAATCAATCACGATAAAATGCCCCACGGGCCAATCACTAGTGAAGGTGAGGTAGAACGAGCGTTGAATCGATCACGGTAAAATGCTTTGCGAGCGTCGAACCAATGGCAGTGAAATAGAATGAGCATTGAACCGGTCACGATGAAATGTTCTGCGAGTGTCATACTAGTGACGGTGAAATAGAATGAGTGTCTAACCAGTCATGGTGAAATAGAATGAGTGTCTAACTAGTCATGGTGAAACACTTTGCGAGTGTTGAACCAGAGATGGTGAAATAGAATAAGCATTGAACTGGTCACAGTAAAATACTGCACGAGCATCGAACCAGTGACGGTGAAATAGAATGAGCGTTGAACCAGTCAGGGTGAAATGCTCTATGAGCGTTAAACTAGTAACGGCGAAATACTCCGCGGGATATGGTGATGCCTTATTAAAAATATGGATATTCTTGTAATGACGATGTCGCGAGGAGCCTAAGATGGGGTGTGATATGCCGTTTCAGGCGATTCGAGGCAAGTCTTCTGTCAAATAATCCAAGGGTGTTTGGTGGGTAATTCATTTTGTGTTCCGGTTAATTTGCTCCTCACGGGCATTTATGCAAAAATGACAAAGTTTTTATTTAAGCACGATGAATGATTCAAACAAAAAAGTTTAGAGATAATATTTTCTTAGCAGCTCGACGTTCTATGATTTCTTGATGGGTAATTCATCTGTCTCTTCAAGTTCGTACACCCCTTCGATACACTTGAGGACCTTGTATGGCCTTTCCTAGGTGGGACTGAGGACTCTGTCTGCGGGGTTCTTTGTGTTGAGCACTACCCTCCGTAACACCAGGTCTCATTCTTCAAAATCTCGGGCCCTAACCTTCTTGTTATAGTATCTGATTACCTTTTGCTAGTAGGTTGCTGCTTGAATCTGGGTCCGGTCTTTAAGTTGTTTGATTGAGTCCAGCCCTCTCTTTATTAGTTTGTTGTTGATGGATTCAGAAAAGTTTAGTACTCGGTGAGTCGGGGTCCCAATTTTTATGAGGATCACTGCTTCACTCCGAAGGCTAATGAGAACAACATCTAGCAAGTAACTATCTTGCTAGTCATTCAGAGTGCCTATAGTACCTCTGGTAGCTCCTCTACCCATGCTCTATTTCTTTCCGCCAGCTTCTTCTTGAGCATTTGTTTGATCAACTTGTTGGAGGATTCGACTTGGTTGTTGGTTTTAGGGTGTGCGGGGGAGGCGAACGACAATTATATTTCAATTTGTTCATAGAATTGCTTAAAGCTGCTGTTGTCGAATTGCTTCCTGTGATCGGTGATGATGGTGTAAGGGATGCAGTACTGATATATCATGCTCCTCTACAGAAAATCCCAAAAACTTTTCTCTGTGATTTTTGACAGCGGCTCGGCCTCGATCTATTTTGTGAAGTAATCGACCGCCACGACCACATACTTGCAAGATCCCTTGCCTCAAGGTAGTGGTCTGATCAAGTCGATCACCCACTAGGCAATGACCATGGTCATCTCATTGTGGTCAGCTCTCTTGCGGGTGCCTGGATTCTGTTTGCGAACCTTTGACACGTATCATAGCGCTGAACCAAGTGTTTAGCGTCTTGAAGGGCGGTAGATCAATAATAACTGATCCGGAAGACTTTATGAGCCAAAGCTTCCCTCCCCGAATGGTTTCCGCACACTCCTTCGTGGATCTCCCTTAAGACCCGTTCCACCTCCAAGGGGCCTAGGCACCTTATGTAGGGGTACGAGAAACCCCTTCGATATAATACCCCATTGATCACTGAGTATCTTGCGGCTTGGTACTTAACTTTTTGGGCTTTCCTTCTGTCAACCAGAATTATCCCGTTCAAAATGTAGTCCTTGATAGGGTTCAGCCAACTTGGCTCTGATTCAATCTGCATGATCTGCTCACCTTCCTGGGTACTAGGTTTTGAAAAGAATTTCAAAGGTACTATACGGGGCATATGGGCATCTTCTGCTTACGACATTCATGCGATGACATCCGCTTAATGGTTCTCGTTTCTCAGGATCAGCTCCATCCGTACTTCTCTAAGCTGACTGGTTAGTTTTTGTAACATCATGAGATATGCGGCCATTCTTTCTTCTCTTACTTCAAAGTCACCATTGACTTGATTCATCACTACTTGGGAATCGCTCTTGACCAGTACTTCCTGTGCGGCCAATGCTTGAGCCAGTTTTAACCCAGCTAGGAGAACTTCGTATTCTGTTTCGTTGTTCGAAGCTTTGAATCCAAAGTGAATAGTATATCTAATCTCATCTCTCTCAGGGCTTATGAGGACGATCCCTACTCTACTTTCCTGCAGGTTGGACGCCCCGTCAATATATAGTACTCATTGTTTTTGAAATCAGCTCAAGGACTTGGTCATTTATCTCCTCACTCGTGATTGTCTCATATGTGCTTTCGGCCATAAAGTCAGCCAGAGCCTGCCTTTTAATGGTGGTTCGGGGCTTGTAATGATTGTTGAACTCACTTAACTCCATGGACCACCTAACCAATCGGCCAAATAGGTTGGGCTTGTGCAGGATTTGTCTCAGTGCCTGGTTGGTTTGCACTACGATGGTATACTGTTGAAAATAGGGTCTCAGCTTTCTTCTGGTCGTGATCAGTGCAAAAGCCAATTTTTCAGGGGAGAGTATTGAGTTTTTGGCCTAGTGAGGGCCCTGCTTGTATAGTACACTAGTCGTTGTACCTTTTCCTTATTTTTAGCAAAGACTGAGTTAACAGCCCATTCCGAGACTCCCAGGTATACCACCAATGCCTCTTCTTGCATGGGAATTGTCAGGTGTACTGGTTCAGAGAGGTAGGTCTGTGCTGTTAAAAGGCTTGTTCACACTCTTCGGTCCACTGATTCTTCTCCTTTTCTCTAGATGGCCTGAAAAAAGGTGAAGCATTTGCCGGTGACTTTTGAGATAAATCTATTTAACGCCGCGATCCTGCCTGTCGGCCATTGGATCTCTTACACTGTGCTTGGGGACTTCATTTCTAAGATAGCTCAGACTTTATCTGGATTGGCTTTTATTCCTCGTTGACTCACCATAAAGCCCAAACATTTCCCAGACTTTACCCCAAAGATGCACTTTTCGGGGTTCAGTTTCATTTCATTCATCCTCAACACAATGAAAGCTTTTCTTAGGTCTGCCACATAGTTTGACGCCTTTATTGACTTCGCTATCATGTCATCTACGTAGACTTCCATACTTTTACCGATCAGATTTTTAAAAAGCTTGTTCACCAATCTGTCATAGGTGGCTCCTGCTTTTTTCAATCCTAACGATATTACTTAGTAGCAGTAGGTCCCCTGATGGGTGATGAACAAAGTTTTATCCTAGTCAGGGAGGGCGAACATCGGGATCTGATTATAGCCGAAAAAAGCATCTATGAAACTTAGTAGCTTATGTCTCGACGTAGCATCTACTAGCTGGTCAATTTAGGAAGGGAAACTATCTTTGAGGCAAACCTTATTCAAGTAAGTGAAGTCAACGCACATTCTTCACTTTACATTCACCTTTTTTACCATCACCACGTTGGATAACCATTCAGAATAATGGACTTCTCGGATAAATCGAGCCGCTAGTAGCTTTTTCACCTCTTTCGCTATGGCTTCATTTTGCTCCTGGTTGAAGATTCTTCTTTTTTGCTTAATAGACGGTCAGCCTATGGGCAGCTAGTTTCGGATTAATTCCAAGCATATCTTGGTGAGACCAAGCAAAGACGTCTAAAAACTCTCGAATCAGCCGAGTTAGCCCTTGCTCGACCTCTGGCTTTAACTGGGTTCTCATCTTGACCACTTTCTCAGGCTCTCTATCCTCTACCTGTAGTTCTTGTATTTCTTCCACCAGCTCTGGGGATTTAAAGACTCTCTCGATTGAGTACTTGGAGTAGTTCTTCAACTGTTTATTCGAATCTTTTGCCAACGTGGGTCCGTTTGACTGGCTGGCAATTGTTGTCTACCGACTTGCCCGGAACTCCTTCAAGTATCCATTCCTTATTAGGTGGTCGACCTGCTTCCTCAGCTTGGTACACTCTCCAATGGCGTGTCCAGGCCCTTTTTTGATGTTGCACCACTTGTTAGGATCTATCATCGCTCTACTCTTTTTCCCTTGAAATTCCCGTGTAACAATCCCCTGTCCCGGAGTACTTCATAGACATCATCGAGTGGCAAAGCCAATGGTAAAAACTTATCGACATGGGCCACCCTTCTCTCCTCACCTAGTGGTTCATTGTTTTTTGGATTCCGAGGCTCCCCTGGGGGGCCACCTAGTCAAAAATGGTTCGGTCCTTCCCCCCGATTTCGGGGTCCGTCATTAGACACATTGTTTCTTCGATTGTTTGGCAGGCTATACTAGTTTACAAAAATTTTCCTCTACTAGGGACGGTATTTTCCATCTGTTCTCCAGTATTTCAACGAGGAAGGTAGGGGTCCCTCTCAACCCTTGTATCTCGCTTTCTCGTGTGGCCGTGTCTTCCATCGAGGTAGTTCAGCCAGGGATCTCTTAGTCTTCTCACCCTCCTCTATCGACATGTATTTATGGTACAATTTTCTGCCATGTGGTACCAGAATCTATTTAATCGTAACCTTGCCTTTAGGGTGTCCAGAGTGATGGGCTGATCGAACACCCCCAGCGTTATCACCTTATTATGGAACCTCCGGATGTAGTCCCTCAGACTCTCCCATTGACCCTGTCTGATCTACTTCAACTACTTCGGGTCCCTGGGTTCGCACGAGCCCCGAAAGTGTTGGGTGAATTTCTTAATCAGCTCGTTATAAGAGGTGATGCTACGTTGCTTCAGGCCCCTATACCAGAGTAACGTAGGCCCCCCTAAGTTCATATGGAAGAGTCGGCACATTTGGTCCTGGCTCTATCCTGCGATGGATAGTAAGTCGATGATTTAGTCTATGTAATGGTTAGGGTCTGTGACTCTATGTAGGTGGGTAACTTAAGGAGTCAAAAACTGCTCGGAAGCTCCATATCTCTAACTGTATCCATCAATGGCGACCTTATTTCCCTTTCTATTTTTTTCACAAGAGATTGGTCCATTTTCTTTCTCTCTGCCAAGAGGCTTTTCAACTTTTCTTCTAAACTGTGAACCTTGCTTTCAAGGCCTGATTCACCCTGTCGGTGCTATCGCAGTTCTGCAGACAACCTTCTTTCCACTGACGGTTTAAAATCTCTAGGCTCTGCTTCTCCTCTCTGGGGATCGCTTGGCTTGGCCTGTTTGTCCCGATCAAATTGTGTGGAGTCTCCTGTTCATCCCTTCGCTCTGTTTGTTCTCGAATCTCCTCCTAAGACTCCCTTTTGCGATTTTCTACTCTCGTTTGCTTACTTCTAATTAGTTTAGTCATGAGCTGTCTCAATTCTTCTCTCTATTCTCTCAGGGTTTTAAGTTATGCCCGTATTTCGGGAGGCAGAGGACCTTCTATTCAAGGAAGTGGTTAGTTTGGGTTTGAGCTTCACTCTCCGGCTACATGATTCTTGCTGGCAGATGACCGCTCGACTATGGTCAGTTGTTGTCTTTCCAGACAAAGCTTTTTGTTCATTTCCACAGATGGTGCCAAAAACTATTAACCTGAAGAAATGATTCCCGGGGTCAACGAGCCTTAAATTTATTTATGAGGGGAATCAAACTTAGGTCTCGTCTCGAGGAAGTGATTGGCATGGGCTTGGGCTTCCTCTTCACCATGAGTTATGGGAATTCTGCAAAGAAAACATGAACACAAGCTCTATGATGATCTTCCTGAGGTGAGTTCCGGCGAAGACGCTCCAATGTTTAAGTCAGAAAATGGCTCTCTCTTTTAAAATCTGATAAGACAAGAATGAAAAGTAATGCTACGGACGAGGGTAGGTGGGGGATGGGTAGTACTCATTTCCTTTTTCTTGTTTTTATTCTTTCGAGATTTTTTCACCATCCTCTCAATGTATTCGTCTTTTCATTTTATAGTGATGGCCTTTTGAGGACCTTTTTTGGGCTTTTCTTTGCAGTATTTCTGTCTCACACTGAATATTCCCTGTTGAACTTCTGACACATGCCAAATATCCTTTTATAGATTTTCTGACCTCGTTCCTATTGCTCGTCAGATTTTCCCTCTAATGTGTTAAGCATATTCCTTGGGTTTGTCTCCGCCTGTGGGTTTGGTTTAAGTGAGGCTTATTTCAAACGGCTCAGGTCAAATTTTGAACGGCCCTCCTTGCTGGTTTAATGTTGACGTGGGATTTATAAGAGCAAAACTTATGGAATGTTGTCAGTACCTGATTAGCCGTGATTGTGTTCGGGTCGGCAAGGCTGAACATGTATTCTTGTTTGCCAACCAGATCCTTCCGAGTCCGAGCAAGTTCTCTGTCGTTTGTCTCTGTTGAGATTTGGCCCATTGGCTATTGTTCTAGACCTGTCTTTGAATTAAACTCGCTGTGCAAGCTTTGGTGAATCTTTGAGAGGAGAATGGCCTGCCTCGATTAAATTTAGAGGCCTGGGGCCTAAAGGCAAAAAAGATAGGGTTTTCAGGAGGGAACAACAGTGATTGCAAACATTCTTCGATAGTTACTTCCCTTGAGATAGAATCTGTTTTGTCCTATATCTGATTGCATGTTAACGTGCTATAAGAGGTTAAATGTCAACATTTGTCAATTTTTCTGGAACTATCTAATCTGAGGGATGGCCAACCGAACAGACTTACTCACTATAAGCAAGAATTAAGCACCTAGAGGTGTAATAACCGAATAAAGACCTTCATATTGTAATCTTGTATGTCTGTATATAACAATAGAATGGAGATAAGATAGTTGCCAAAAATCAAACTTTCAACAATTACATGACTTTGCGGTAATGTCCACTATTCTATTTTTACTTTTGTCATTTACCCGAAATTATGAATTGTCCACTGGGTGAACTGCTATTCAACTAAATTTATTATTGTGCTTCATCACTTTGTGATTTGCCTAAGTTGTTGAAAGGACATCATACCATTTGATGCCTATCATTGTTTAAAAATTACTGCTATGTTATATCCCGTATCCACTCAACTAAAGTGGTCGCATGAAGAGATCTTACATCTTTTGTAGCTGTATTAATGATTTCTGCGATATTAGTAGTCATGATGTCGTATCTTTTAAATGCACTAACTGATCAAGCCCATTTCTTAGTACCAATGTCCTAATCCAAATACTTAGCTATATCAGGTCTCATCTCTCGTATCTTGTTCATTTGGTGTCCAAAGTCAGAAAGGTGATATGCTTTGGCAGTAACAAAATAAGCAACTAAGAATCCCTATTTTTCTTCTTTTTTGGTAGTATATTGTATTTTTTCACTGAATTCATTTTCAAGTGATAGATGCAAAACCTATGATAGGTATTAGGAGATAACCCCAAATGGCTCTCTCAATATTGGCATGTCGATCGAATGTAACAACTAGATCATAAAAGTCACCAATTACTCTATATAGTTTGACCATAAACGATGTCCAAGAGGTATTATTTTTTGAGTCAACAATCCCTTATGCCAATAGAAACAAATTATTGTTTCTATCTTTACATTCGACCATAAATATTGTACCAAGATAGGCACATGTTTAAAAAGAATTTCATTAAATACAATCATGGGTCGGATAAATAACTGAAAACCTTTGATGCACGATCCCAACACTATAATGTAATACTTAAAATGATTATCAATGCTAGTTTCCAAGTAAGTAACTGTACCCAGGTTCTTCTATTCCAGCACATAGCAGAATGCAGAAAGTAATCTAAACGAATCCTCTAGAGTACCATCTATCAACTTGTATGCATGCTCTTTAGCTCGCCAAGTAGTTGAATACATTGGCTGTAGACTAAATTCTTCATGTGTGGCTGCTTGAATTCCCTTCGGTCTATAAATTCTATTGATAGAAGCAAACTTAATTTTTAAAATTATTTTACCAATAATACGACCTTTGGCTTACCGGTGACCATCACACAATCGGTCTAAAACTCATGTATGCTCTGCATCTATTTTTTTCATGATAAAGAACTTTTGCCTTTCTGTTGACACTGTACATAGTCTTTATTTGCATCTCTCAAGATTGCATTTCACCTTAAAATGATCTTTGGTGTACTTAGGAATTTTGAAGCTTCAATTACTCTTAAGTTCTAATATTCTTATAGCCTTATGAATTTCATCTTTGCTCATACAACTTTCCCACAAATGCATCCCATTTTCAGTACAGGATACCTTATCCGATATGTTTAAGTCCATTGGTGGATCAGAGGCATAAACTGAAAAAGATCCTATCTTTTCTTGTATACAAATTATATGCATCATGCGACTCACAAAAAGAATTATTAGAAACATAACATGATCTGATTTCTGATATGTCATTATCAATCAACTTCGATTCCATAATCAGCATTTTCTTAACCATCATCATTACTATCACAATCCTATATGTTTGACTATTATAATGCGTGAAAGTTAAGTCTTCATTGAACATTTGAGGGGAATAATGATAATCATTTATAGTATTTATCGAAAACACAACTATTAGTATTGTTGGGCTATGCTACTCACTTGGTTATTATCGTTTGCAGACAATAAGTGATTAGGGCAAACTTGTTTATTCTTAATGACCATCTTTGCATTATTTTCACATGCAAGAGATCGAACATCCATTGTTATATATAGAGGTGTCAAATTTTTTTTTTTATAGAGATCTAACTAAAATTCCATATCATCATCATTTTTAATTGTAATTGGTCTCAACTTCACCCTCTTTATATAAATAAAAAATCCCATAGTCAGTATTAACTTTACTTACATGACAAACGTTCCCTAGTAACGCTTCATATTTTATATTCTTTGAAACTAAAATACCAACAATTTGGAATCTAATATATCTCTCATCATTGTCATTAAAACATTTTCACCTTCCCCTAATGTATACAATGATTGAAACATGCGCCATGATACCTATAACAAAAGAAAAATTGTCAAAGTTGTGGTTAGCATGAAAAAAAACTAAATTCAGAAAAATCGCACATAATGCACAAAAAAACCATGCACAACGTTCTTAACGCTCGTGCGTGTGCTACAAATACAAATATTTGATGAATTATAGAAAAATAAAAAGTAGCTAATATTAATTGCTATGAATTACAATAGGGTACCAAAATGACAAACTTTAACGAATGGCCAACCAGATTGACTGGCTTGCTATATGCATGAAATAAGCACTCAGAAGTATAGTGCAGACAAAGACAAGATATTTTAATCTGGTCTGCTGTATACTGTAATAGCGTGGGCATAAGGTAGTTTTTAAAATTTAAACTTCTAACAACTATATGACTTCACTGAGATATCCACTATTACATTTTACTTTCATTATTCATGACAAAGCGAGAATAATCAATTTGGTGAATTGTTATGCGGGAAGGCTTATTATTGTGCTTCCAAACCTTATGATGGCCTAAGTTATTAGAAAAGATGTTATACTTTTTACAACCTCCAATCTCTGGAAAAATTATTTTTGTATTAACTCCTGCATCTACTTAACCAAGGTCATCATAAGAAGGGATCGTGCATCCTGTGCAATAATATTGATGCTTTTTGCAATATTAGTGGTCATGATGTCATATCTTTTAAATGTTTTCAATGATCGAGCTCATTTGGGGAAACCAGTGTCCTCCATCCAAGTATTTTTTGCCTTAGATTTTATCTCTCTCATTTTTTTAATTTGCTCTTGAAAGTCAACAAGTTAATATGCCTTCGTAACAATAAAATAAGAAGTTGAGAATCCCTATTTCTTCTTCTTCTTCTTTATTGGCATATTGTATTTTATGACTAAATTTTCTTTAAAGTGATTGATGCATACCTCATGATAGACATTAGGAAACACCTCTCGAATAAATTTCTCAATATTAGCATATTGAACAGATATAAATACAAGATTTTCAAAATCAGCAAGAACTCCTGAAGTTTGGCCATAAATCATTCTTAGGAAGCATCATTTTCAGAATCAGACATCCTATATGTCAATGAAAAAATATAATTGTTTTCATACTTACATACAACCATAAGCATTGTACCTAAGTATGTATCTTTTAAATATGTTCCATCAACTACAATAACCTATTCCATCAACTACAAAAACCAATTAGATGAATGACTAAAAACCTCTAATGCATAGTTTAAGTACCACAAAAAAAAAAACTTAAAGTGATTGTTGTTATTATTTTTAAATGAGTAACTGTACTCAGGTTCTATTGTTTTAGTACATCGCAGGATGTATGAAGTAATCTAAATGAATTCTCTAAGTATTGACTATCCATTTGTATACATGCTCTTTAACTCGCCAATCAGTGAATACGTTTTCTCCATACTAAAGTTTTTATGTATGTCTGCTTGGATCTCCTTCGGTTTGTAAATTTGATTAACTGATGCAAACTTATTTTTTTTTATGAATTTTCTAATAATCCAACTTTTGACTTATCCGTGACCCTCACACAACGGGACCAACTAACATGTATGATCTGCATCTATTCTAAGCACGATGAAATACATCCACACATCCGTCAACACCACAAGTCATTACAATATGCTTCTCATAATCATATTTTGTCTCAAAATAATCTTTTGTAGACCTTGAAACTCTGAAACTTCAATTACCCTTAAGTGCCAGCAAGCTAATAGCTTGATGAAGTTTATTTTTGCTATCATACACCTTTCCCATAAATACATCCTAGTTTTAAAACATAATACCTTATCAGTTATGGATAAGTTTAATGGTGGCATTGGAGGAAGAAATTGAAAAGGAGTTTTAGTTTCAACATCATATCCTCTTCTATAAGAATTTCAACCATCACATGCCTCATTAAGAGAGCTATTTAAAATATAACAATGTTCATCTTATGGTAAAACATCCAATCTATTACCTTCTTCCACATTATCAACATTTTTAGGACTATCGACATTTCTATTTGTCTTACTATCATAGTGTATATAGGTTAGGTCTTTGTTGAATATTATAGGAGAATAATAATAGTCAAATATAATATTTGTAGGAAGGATGATGGTTGGTATTCTTGGGGTAATACAACTTATATAGTTGCTATCACTTGCTGTTCGCGAAATTATACACACGCGAATTTGTACCGCAAGTACCGGGTTGTGAGCAAGTAATAAAGTGATGAGTGAGTATCATTCCCACGAGTATTGTGTCCTAAATTGATGCTAACTACTCTGATGTTGGCAACCTAACTTTATTTAGGCTAAACTTAAGGATAAGTTGAATTATTGAATTAAAAGGAACTTAAAACTAAATAACTTGGTAAATTAAAGACATGGCAATCGAGTTCTAGGGACTTGGTTTTTCTCTATTGTTTCTATGGCCTTTGTCATTAGTGATCAATAACCAATTTTATTCATTCATTAGTCCATGGTGTATGATTAATCTCATTCCCCCTCCCGAGTGCCAAATGAGATACTATGCATATACAACTAAGTTGATATCCCTATCTAACCCGTTATACATACATGCATTAAGCTACTTTTACGCGACTACCCTAAGTTTATTAGTCTCCCAACTTAACAAACTCAAAGCTATGCTTTTTACAACTAACATATGGATTAAACTTTCCCAAGCACATAACCCAAATTTTCAAATCATCCAATCCATTTTCCAATGCAATTAGATGCATGAAGCACATAAAAAGCATAAATGAATAACATAAGATAGTCATTAACTATAAAATAACATCAACACATATTGTTCAATAGAGTTTCATCAAGGCCTAGAACGTATAGTCTAACAACAAAATGATAATCTTACGATATGATGAATCCTATAAAAATGGGATTCTAGAGCATTGATTTCATTCTATTCCTCCTATGTTCTTCCTATCTAGCATTTTGTTCAATTCATTAATCAAGGGCTTAAGACTAATCTCATTCCCTCTCTCGAGTGCCGAATGAGAAACTATGCATACATATTCAAGTTGACATCCCTATCTAACTTCTTTACATATACATGCATTACGCAACCCTTAAATTGATTATCCAATGATTAATTTCATTACTCTCTCGAGCGTTAAATGAAATCCAAGGCATAATGGCATGCCCAAAGTGTTTGTGCCTGTCACGCATTTTATCAAACACTTGGTGTGCACTACATGCAAATCCTAAGGAAACCATGGTGATTACCTAAGTATTATTAGCCTCTCGACTCAATAACAACCTAAGGCTATATTTCTCCCGAATACAATAAATGGGTCAAGCTCTCCCAAATATCAATCCATAAATCCACAACAACCAATTTATTTTCCAATCAATTGGAAGCATTAAGCATAGAGAAACATAAATGAATTCAACGAAAATATACTAAATCATTCAAACATAATATAAATAAAACAACATCAAGTCTTAGAATCAAGTTTAATCATATAAAAAATCTAACCATAACTAATATTATCAAGAAATCCACAGATACAAACATTATTCAAAGTTGTAAATTTAAACAAAAGAGAAAATACAAAGTAAAGAAAGAGAAAACCGAATTTGGGAATGTCTCCAAGGTTTCAATCCTTCAAATGTCTTCAATGATGCTCAAGAAACCTTGGAGACATCATTTCTTCTTTTCAAATTTGAGGTTAAGCCTTGTTCTCATTTGCAAATTTCATGCTTCCTTTTGGTTCTTGAGAAAAATGGCTAAAGGGTAGTATTTATAGGTTTCAAATTATGATAAGAAAATGGGGGTTAAAATAGATGGTGGCGCTTGGGTGCCAAGCATTCTGCCAATGGAGCCCATTTTGGCTCCTAGTCGCCACTTTCTGGTGCTAGGGAGCCAAATACTGTTTTTTGTCACTGTAGCTGAACTGTTCATTCGACAATGTTTATTACACTGTAGCAATTTGCTTGTTTTCTTTGAATTTTCATCCCAAATAGCTCAATTAACTTGAAACCTACAAAATAAAATTAATATATATATATATATAAAGCCATAAATTCACATTTAAAATGAGCAATTATCAAATTAATAAAATGCACTTATCACTTGCCGACGTAAAGTAATTATAACAGGGTGGTTGGTTCTGAATGGGTACCTGTGTATCCTTCTCAAATACAAGAGCTTTAGGATCCATTGTAAATATAGATGACATAACAATCTTCTATTGATCCAATAAAGTGAAAGTGTGATATTTTAACGGGGTGCATGCATGTACAGAGTGTTCATTACAATGCAATATGCATGTTATACATACATATTAGAGCAACAAAATAAAAATCTAATTTTTTTTAATACAATAAACATATTTAAATTTAATTCTTTTATTACATTAATGAAATTGAGATTGAGAAATCACCTATTAAGCTTTTAGAAAATTTGAAACCAGAGTCCACCTTGAAGCATACTCATTGGCAATTCTAAAATCCAATTTGGGTGAGCTTATATCTCTAAAATAGTAGCTCTAATTTCTAGCAATAATATTTAATTCTTAAATACTAATTTTAGTTAAACACTTTAACCTAATTTAAACTCTTAAACTTGGATTATTAGTTAAACACCTTAACTAATTATATTTGTTTCAAAGAAAATAAATTATTTTGTGCATTCAACACATGAGAAAATAAAAATAATTTCACCATAGCTTTAATGGTCGGCCACTTGAAAGAGATAAAGAAGAATATGAAGTCTTTCAACACTTGAAAACCCTAAAAACAATGCTCTAATCTCTATTCTTTTATATTGGCTGAACCAAAAACTTCTACAAATGAAAATACAATTTCATTTTATAAGCCAATTGTTCCATCTTTTCTCAAGTCAACTAACGGCTTAACCATGCAAAGTTAACCATGCCTTAGCCATCCTTTTATGTTTTCCCTTTACTTAATCATTTATTGACTTAAACTAATAATATAAAACAACTTTTTAATATTATTTATATGTCTTTTGTTTAATATATTTGGAAAGCCACTCTTGTTCAAAATGAAAACCAATTTTGGTTTTGTAATACAAAATCAACACTTGATTTGTCAAACAAATGGCCTATGCCTTATTGTCCCAAATGATGTAAATAATGCAAAAATAAGTTTTGCATTTTTAATACTATTATTTATCTCATAAGCAATCTCATCATTTTTCAACAATAAGCCAAACAATCAAGGGTCCCAATTATGCCACTTGTCATCATATTATTGGTCAACAACTCTTATGAACTAATAAATGGATGTACTTAACACTTAAGGCTTGACAGGTGCACAACCTGAGGAAACCTAAAACAAATATTTGGTTTGCTAGAATATCTGGATCAAACTTTTTAATCCAGTCAGCTACTCTAGTGCGCAACGAATACACTTCATATTGTGGGACTTCCTAGGTCTATGCCTGATTTATCAAATGGAACTCTTTTATAAGTCCATGAACACACATGTCACGGATATTACAAAGCAGCGCATTAGACCATACAAGCTAAGGTCATTATATATTCGTATAATTCTTCCATCACCTATATTATAAAAAATCAGAGATATAAATCATTACCGTCAAATCTCTATATGCTGGACTATGAACTTATCTCTAGATTTATATTTTGATAAATAATATATACTAACACTTTTGCGATATTGTTTAACTCTACAGAAAACTCTTTTTTGAGGTTTATACTTATGCCCATAAGCCTTCTTGAAATACAATCTCAGAGCATTAGGATATACAAATTAAACATATGGGCTGACAGATCCTATATCTACGTACACCGAACTCCATAAGTATTGGACCATACCCAGTGACACGCAGCTGTCAGACCATGAAAAGTCTCTGACATCCATAGAACCAAAGTATGATGGATCACTCACAAGCGCGTCGTTAGGCTTAGGTCAAAGGACCACGAATACTACTAAACTCGAGAAGACTTTTCATTAATGACTTCATGGAATTTCTATTAGAGGTCCTCGTGAGTCTCTTCAGTATCCAGTCCTCATTGAATACCGTATACCTATATGAGCTTCCACTAAGCTCATGGTCTACTAAGACTAACCATCTCAATTATCTAGATATAGACATATACTAATCTATATAAAAAAAATTTACCGATAGATCCATATTGATAAAATAGATTAGAAATATAGTATTTGAGAACAGACTCTATAATGACATTTTCTAGCACCATTTTCAATTCTTTGCAACTATGTCATTACTAATATATTCTCAGGTCTTTATCCCATTTCAAAAAAGGCAATAACTTTTAGATTTCGTAAACTTTTATAACCTGCTAATTATCAAAAGTGCTAACTCTTAGTACTTATAACTCTTAGCACTGATTTAAACTCCTTCAGATTATACAATGTTTGAAATGTTACATGCATCTTACCATTTATTATTTAATATTAATAATTTTATTTAAAATATTTATTGTATAAATATTAAACAATTAATATTTATACAATATTGGAATGGCATGTAAGAACCATTTTCAACAAACTCTCACTTGCTCTAGTGCTATTTATGATGATATCTCATATCTATCAACACTGCGTGTTTTTCAAACACCTTAAGAGTTAAGGCTTGCGTAGATCTACTATGTTATCCACAGAATGTATCTTGGATACTATTACATCTCCAGTAGCCAGGATCTTTCTAATTATGTGGTATTCAGAGTCCACATGATTAGATACCACATGATTAGATTTTTAGTGTGCCTTATGGCTTCTTGACTTGAGCAATTACCCCATTATTGTTGCATTATAATGGAATCGGATCCACTGAGCTTGGAACTATTCTGAGCTCTACAACTTCCTTGCATATCTACAAAACTTCCTTTATAGGCTTCTCAAGCCGCAACATATTCTGCCTCTAAGGTAGAATCAACTATAGACATCTAAATTGCACTCTCAACTAACTGTGGTATCGTTAAGAAGAAATACACGACTAGATGTAGACTTTCTATCATCTGAATAAATCTGGAAGTCTGAGTCTATGTATTTTCTCACTTGTAAATAACTTTCTCTATAAATCAGAAACTTATCCTTTATACTTCATAGGTATTTCAGATATGTTTCACAACTTGTAACACTTACAACCATCCTGATGCAGGTCTCGTATATAATATGGCGTATATCAAGATATTTTTAATTGATGCATATGATATGTTAAACACTCTAACCATTTCATCTTCTTGTCGAGGACACTTTTTCCTATAAAGATGAATGCCATATCAAAAAGGTATATTAATTATCCCACAGTTACTAAAGTTGTACCTTTCTAGGATATAGTCTATATACAAATATTAGGTAGGTCCTAATAGCATCCTAGCTTTATCTCTATAAAGCTATATACATAGTGTATAGGAAGTCTCTAACAAATCTTTCATGAAAAAGTTCTTACATTAATAGGTCTTAACTAACTGACTTGCAACATACCAACGTCATTTCCAACATTGAGTATGTCAACTATATAGAGAACAAGAAAGATAATTATACTCCCATTACACTTTCAGAATATACACGCTTTCTCTTTGTTCTTTGATGAAATAGATTCTTTTATTACCTTATCAAAACGAAGATTTCAGCTTTGAAAAAACTGATGAAATTTGAATTGACTTTAGCATGGCTACTGGTGAAAAGGTTTCCTCATAATTGATCCTAAATCTTTGAATGTAACCTTTTGCCACCAGTCGAGTTTGAAGGACTCTACTTTTCGATTTAGGCCCCTACTCCGGCTTGTAAACTATTTTACAACAAATAGGAATAATTTCTACGGGAAGTACAATCAAGTCCCAGACTTAATTGTTATGGGCATAGTCAATTTTGAATTTTATTACATCTTGCCTATTTTTTTTCGAATCGATGTCTAATATCGTCTTTGTATAAGTCAAAGGATCCTTCTCTTCAACTACTAAAATAAAAAAGGTACCTTTAGGTATTATTCTATACCTAGCAGGTGGCCTTGCTATTCTTTCTAACCTACGTGAAGGGTGTGTTAAAGGTATTTCACTCAATTGAACCTGAGGCTCCATCATCGGTTCATAAATTCTTGGATTAACTTCATCAAGTTCAATCTTTCTACAATCCATGAGAAACTATTTCTACAAAGAGGTGGTGATGAGTATAATTTTGATACATATTATAACCTCATTTTATCTTAATAATTGTCCATTTTCAAGTAAATTCAGAGTTAGTTATGCTTTGATTGTTGATTTTACAGGTTTTAATCATACTGAGATGGGAATAGAAGCCAATGAAAGATATAGGGAGCAATTTGGAGGCAAAAGAAAGCCACTGAAAAATGGGGACCGAAATGACAAAAATGCGAAACTACTGATGAACGCCCCAACGTTAAGGTCCACAATGCCCCGACGTTCTTATATCAATGAAGAATGCCCCTGTATTCGTTAATGAATGCTTCAGCGTTCATGCAACAATGAAGAATGCCCCTGCCGTTGTGTGATTTCTACAACACAAACTAACGTAAATGCACGTTATCGCAACAAGTAATATATGATAAGTAGAGTGTCGATCCCACGAGGAATTGTTATTACTACGTGCTAAGTACTAAAATTATGTTCTCCTATTCTCATTCAAGCTATTGGCAATTCAAAGATTATTATATCGAAACTAACTAAACAAAAAGAATAATTATAAAAATTGAGCAAAGAGAACAAACGTGATAGCACAAATACTTACCTATGATTACAACAATCCCTCAATACCTCACTTGAATTCAATTACTCCCCTTAGAACTATCAATATGAATGTTAACCAAGAACTCTAATATCCTTACAAGCCTCTTTCGATGGTCAAGTGAGAATATGTCATTCAATCGATTATCTATATTTCTATGATAATCAAATTGCAATAAGATTCATTAAGTTCAAGTTCTCTAAATGGTCATATATGCCATATGAGTATATTTCTATCTCATATGGAACTCATACTTTTATATAATAATCATACATCAATTTATTCATGGCCAACACAAAATTCTATTTTTTAAGTTCATTAAAGTTCCCTAATCAATCTAATCCATTGTCATGTAATTAGAAGCATTAAGCATGGAACAAATTGAATAATTTAATACCAATATGATAAATAAGGGAAAATAATCAATCCAAACTACATATTGAGTTCACATTGTAATCCTAGCAATAAAACTTAGTTCATAATTGAAAATATAAGTTTAGAGCATCTAACAACATCATTATACATGCTAGAATCAACAACAAATTCGAAATTAAAGAGAAGGAGAAATTTCCCTTAATGCAATGGTGATGTTCTTCCTTCAAAATGCAGAAATTCTTCTTCTTCCTCTTGATTTTTGCCTCTTGTTGCTGATTCTTGCTTTCAAGACCGAAATGAAGTGTTTATTTTTGTGCTCTCCACTGCCTAACTCTTCTTGGCTCAACAATGGGCGTAATATAGGTTTAGGGTTTAAAAAAGAAGACAAAAATGCCCTTAAAGAGTACCCAAAATTCAGTGCAGAGGCATTCGGGTTCAACGCCGCGGCGTGGAGCTTCTGAAATTGGCGCCCCGATCAATGCCCCGGTGCCGAATGCCCTAACGCTCATATCAAATGTCCCGACATTGCACTGCTCATGTACTATAGAAATTGCACTGTTTACTCGTACTGTTCACGTTTAAAGCATTTTAGTCTCTTTTCGGATTCTCATCTCAAATAGCTTCATTTGCATCCAGTTTTTGATATTTTTGCTCCGATAGTGCTTAAACCTATAAAACAACACTAATATGCATAAATAGCCAAATTATTGGGATAAATTGAACAAATGTCAAGTTTAGGAGGATAAAATATTTTATGCAATTACACCCTATCAAATACCCCCAAACTTAAGAGTTTGCTCATCCTCGAGTAAAGATAAAAACAAACAAACAAAAATAAATTCAAAAATAAATTTGTAGGCTAACGAATGATTAATAGTTATTTTTAAATATTGCATTGTCTATAACTATTAAAAATCTTTAAATACCGTGACTATTCAATAAGTCTAATCATCATACTCATTTCATATACAAATGATTACTTGGTGTGTGTGTGTGTGTGTGTGTGTAGTCGTTATTGTCAATTAAATGCACCCGGAATGGTTTATGCCTACGAGAAAAGATGCAGTCTCTATGGATATTTGTTTTTGAAACATACACTCCATAGGCATGTTTTTCATATCACTCTCCACTAATGTAGAAATAAACACGATTAAGAATCAAATAGAACTTTATTAAGCTTGTAATGTATGATTAGGGTAAAGGTAGGATAATGTGGATTCATTTTTGGTTCAAATCACACCATAAACATATATTGTTGTTGAACATCAAAGCATTAATCTCATTCCAAAGGACACCCCCAAATTTAATTTTAAACTTTCTTTGTTGCCCCTTATTATTAATTTTTTTTAGAAGCATATAGGGATATATACTAGCTTTTTTTTTTCTTTGATTTTTTTTTTACAAAGCATTCCAAATCACTATGCCCCCAAACTTAGAATTTTTCAATCTTTTGGAACAAATATAAACATAACTTCTATGCCTATGGTGTGATGGATGATAATGATGGAATATGTATTTGTTTTAAGGTATTATTATAGTTAACAAAGAAAGATGGTCATTAGGCTCAAAATAGGTGACTGTGGATAAATATATATCGGTAGGCTCGAAAGGCTCAAACAATCCAAATATGGCCTAAAATCACTTCCTTAATCATGTATGTCTTAGGATTTTGCCTAAAGTGATAATCAAATATGTTCTAGAGTGTGTTTGAGACTTTTTGTGTTCTTGTTGTGCGTTGGTGTTTAATTATAAAAACATTACATTTTACCCCCTGGAGTAATTTTTTTCCGGACCTCTTCAGAAAACACCTAAAATTCTCTCAACCCAAACACCTTCCTAACCCAGAAACGACCTTTAATTGATAATCGAACACTAAAATAACAATCAAACGATATTTGGTGGAGAGATTACACAAGATCAACCCAATTAAGATCATTTTGGAGGGTCAATTCTAGATCAATCCTTGAACTTGAACTTCATTTGCTTCAATATTTACTGGTTTGATCCGAATTGACCTGTTTATATCATGTTTATATTTCTAGTTGATCTTGATATTATTATTATGTTGATCTAAGTTTAATTTCTAGAATTATAGCTTTGATATTAATATGATGGATTGATATATTGAAGACGATTATTGTGAACTCAATTCTTGTTCAATTTTTTGGATCTTAATGCCTTTGATATACTGGCCATATGTTGAATGAATTGGTAATGATTAAATAAACTTGAAAAAGAAATTTAATTGTTAAGCCCGTGACAAATTGATACATGATCACAAAGTGGCATTTGTGAGTTTCGATCTAGGATAGGAATATACCTAGATGACATGTATGGTTAATACAACTAGTGCTTAATGAATCTTGATCTATTTAATTACTATAGGAATATAAGAAATTAATAGATCTTGGTATAATCACTTGAGCATCAGAAGAGGCTCGTGATGAGATTAGTGTTGTGACCAATAATTAAATTGAGGGAATAATAATCGAAGCGCCATTGTTTGGAAAATCATATTAAGTGATAGCTATAATCCTAGATCTTCGTCATATATTGTCAAATCTGTTGTCGAATTTAATTGTTAATTATAGTTGATAACATAGATAATTTTTGGTTTAAAGTTTTATTAAAAAATTCAAAATAATCAATCTTTTGGATAAAAGCGAGAAGATACAATTTTAGTAATTAGTTAGAAATATAACAAATTCCTTGTGAGATCGACACTCTATTCATTCTATATTATGTGTTTTCGATAGCGTGCACTTACACTTAAAATAGAAATAACCCATCAAAATTTTGGCGCCATTGCTGGGGAATTAGGTTTATTTTTGCCAATACTAATACCACTCTATCTTGCTTTTAATTCAAATTTCATTTTCAGTTTTTATTTTATGTGCTTTAATTAATTCTTATTTAATTTCCATTTTATTTTGTTTATTATATCGTAGTTTTGCAAATCTTTATTTTTATGTTATTATTAATTGTTGTTTTTAATTCTATTTATATTAAATTGCTATTTAAATTATTGTTGTTTATTTTATATTTTTTTTCTTCTATTTAAGTTTTTTTTTATGTTATTATTATTATAACTTGAATTTATTTTTATTTTGTGCCTTGTTATTTTTCTTTATTTTTTGTTTGTCTTGATAGCCACAACTATACATTCGTAGATTTAGGAGTGTTAAATTAACTATTTTTGATCCTGAAATAGAAAGAACACTAAGAAGAATTCGACAAGAACAAGCTCAATTGAACATAATGAATGATTAAAATCTTGACCCTGTGGCTGAAGACCTAAGATCGTTGAGAGATTATGCTGTCCTGTTAGTTGATGGGATACATTCTAACATTAGGTGACCAACGATCAACGCAAACAATTTTGAAATTAAACCTAACACAATCCAAATACTAAAGGACTCAGTACAATTTAGCGGGTAACCCATGATGATCCAAATGAGCATATCATGAATTTTCTTGAAATTTGTGATACATTTAGATATAATGGAGTATCCGATGATGCAATTAGATTGCGATTATTACCTTTTTAATTAAGGGATAAAGTAAAAAGTTGGTTAATGTCATTACCATCTAGATCAATTTCAACGTGGGAAGAACTTACGAGAAAATTTCTCGCTAAATTCTTTCCATCAGCAAAGACAGCCAAGATATGCAATGATATTACATCATTTGTGCAATTTGATTCTGAGTCATTGTATGAAGCATGGGAGAGATTTAAAGATATGCTTCGAAAATGCCCACACCACAGAGTTCCTAAGTGGTTACTTGTGCAAACATTTTACAATGGACTTGTAGGGCATTTAAGAACAATTGCGGATGCTGCAGCAGATGGTGCTTTAATGAATAAGTCCACTAATGAAGCTTATGACCTGTTAGAAGAAATGGCATCCAACAGTTATCAGTGGCCTTTAGAAAGAATAAATCAAAGAAAAATAGTTGAAGTAAGGCCTTGACTGTCTTAACGGCCCAAATCAACCTTATATCCAAAAAGGTTGATGCCTTGGGAGTTAACTCAATAACTAGTTAACCAATATCTTGTGATTTTTGTGGTGATAACCACCCTAATAGGCATTGCATTGAAAGTGCGAATTATGTTGGAAATTTTAACAGAAATCAAAACAATCCCAACTTCAATTTCTATAATCCTGGGTGGCGAAATCATCCGAACTTCTCTTAGAGCAATAACCAAGGGCTATCATCTAAACCAGTCAATCCACTCGAATTTCATACCTCACCAATTCAACAGTAGAATGAGAAGAAACCGACTTTGGAAGATATGTTCATGCTATTGACGTATTTTAGGGTGTATGCATGTGATTGTGTACCTATTGAAAAAATTAAACACATGTATCATATACATGAATTTGCAGCGAAATTTATCATGTAATCAATATATACACATTTGCTTCAATTCTTAACAACTTAAGAATACAAAAAATATTCCTTTGAAGACCTCCGATGAAGATTTCAAATCCGGATTTCTTTGCTCCAACTTTAAGCTTACCTTGAAGTGTACTTTTGTTCAATTCTAATTCACAAAAATTCGGTGGGATTGTAAAGCTAGAATAGCTGCAATATAATCTCCAGCAATAAGGTTTTGATTACTTGAAAGAAAAATAAGAAGGATTTATTTTTCTTTCTCCTTTGGTTTTTCTCACAAGTCTTTATTCAATGAAAAACTCTCTCAAAACCAACTCTTCTTTTTCTTCTCAATCATTGCACGAATTTTCATTCACTCACTTGTTAACACACATGAAACTCAATCATTTTTAGTGCTCTCAACACTTCACAAGTGCTCCACCAAAATTAGATTAAGTGGCCAACCACCAAAATAATTTTTGGTGGCCATTTTAATTGTCTAATAAAATTAACCATTAATCACAAAATAGTGCTCCACTGAATTTAATTTATGTTTCTCAAATTAGATATGTCTTCCATTTAGGAATAAAATAACAAATAAATAAAATCATATTTTATTTATTTAAATAACATTTATTTAATTATTCAAAAAATATTTGAATAATTAATATTTACCTTATTTGATTTTATTAAAATGGTTAATGGGTGAATTCATGGTAAAATAATTCATAGAATAAATTGTGTCACTTGTTAACATCTAATTAGTTAATAACTCTTGTCAACTAATTAAATGATATACTTAACATTTAAGTCTAAACAAGTGCACCACCTGAGGAACCCCGAAACATATATTCGGTTTGCTAGAATTTTTAGGATGAAATTGTTCAATCCATTATGCTGCCTCAGTGCACAATGAGTACACTTCATATTGTGAGACTCTCTAGGTCTATGCCCGAATTGTCATATGGAACTCCTTCATACGTCCGTGAACAATGTACCACACACACGTTATGGATATTACAAAGTGACGCGTTAGACCATACAAGTTGAGGTTATAACATATTCATATAATCCCTCAATCATTTATATCCAGGTAGAGCAGAGATATAAATCAGCACAGTTAAATCTCCATATTCCCAACCAAAAGCTTATCTCTAGAATTGTAATTCAATAAATAATATTCGTAAACACTTTTGTAATATTATTTATCCCTAGGGTTAAACTCTTTTTTCGAGAATTACTGCTTATGACCATAAGACTTTCTGAGATACAATCTTTAGAGAATTAGGATATAATACTCACCCAAATGAGCTGATGGATCCCACATCTATGTACATCAAACTTCATGAGCATCGGATCATATCCAGCGACACCCAATGGTCAGACCATGAAAGGTTTCTGACATGTGTGGAACCAAAGTATGGTGGATCACTCATAAGCCCATCGTAGCACTCAGGTCAAAGGACCACGAATACTACTTAACTCAAAAGACCCTCCATTAACGGCTTTATGGGATGTCTATTGGAGATCTTTGTGAGTCTGTTCAACATTCAGTCCTTAATGAACATCTGTTTCTCTATACGAGCTTTCATTAAACTTATGGTTTGCTAAGACTAACTATCTGGACCATCTAGATATAGATATACATCAATCTATATATTTATTAAGGTATTCACTGACAGACCAACATCAGTGAAGATAGATCGAGAACATAATATTTAAGAACATATTTGCATAATGACATTTTCTAGCACTATTTGTAACTCTTTACAACTACATCATTACTAATATACTCTTAGGTCTTTGTCCCATTTCAGACAAGACTCTAACTCTTTAGATATCGCTGACTCTTATAACCTGATAACTCTTATCAGTGCCAACTCTTAATATTTATAACTATCAGCGTTGCTAATTCTTAGCACTCATCTAAACTCATTTAAACCAGATCTAAACTCATTTAGACCAGATCTAAACTCTTTCAGATCGTACAATGTCTGAAACGTTACAAGCATCTTACCATATATAAATATAATTAGCGATTTAATGAAATAATAATACTAGTATAAATATTAAACAAATATTCATACATAAAGAGATGGCACGTAAGCATAAATCCCAACACATGTAATATATGAAACAAACAGACACACTTCTCCAAAGCCAAACAAATCTTATTCAAAATAATGAAATTTGGTGAGTAAGCGCTACCTTAAGTTTGAGGGAGTTGAAAAATAATTGAAAAAAAAAATGGGAATAAGTGGTTAAATTTGGGTAAAAATCATAAGTTTGTGAGAATTAAACCAAGTGTAGAAAGTTTAAATGGTAGCCAAGAGGGCTTAATGTTCATGTGTGAATTAAACCAAATTTGTATCCAAAATAACCCACCTTGATCCTAACCCTACATTAAAAGTAATAAAAGACCTAATAGATCTTTAAACATATGTATTTCTACATTAGTGGAGAGTTGTATGAAAAACAAGCTTATAGTAGTGTTTAATGCTTAAGAATATGCCGAGACACATCTTTTTGTACAATCTTAAGCAGTTGAGCTAAATCTATGTATAAATCAGTTGATACTTGCTTGTTTCACACACACATGGTTGATCACTTATTAGGAAAAATGAAAGTGTTTAATTACGGTGCTTGTGAATTGTTTAGATTGATTATTAATTATGAGAGGATTGGGAAAAAATGATGCAATTTTTTTTAAGCAATAATGTATTCGTTAGATCAATCCAAGCAATGGTTATTTCTATCTATTTTATTTTTGAGTGTCTTTTTCGTTATTATGCTACTTTGTATTAATTTCTCTCATCACTCGAGGACGAGCAATTACTTAAGTTTGGGGGTATTTGATGAGTATAATTTTGATACATATTATGGCTCCATTTTATCTTAATAATTGTCCATTTTCAAGTAAACTTAGAGTTAGTTATGCTTTGATTATTAATTTTACAGGTTTTAATCATACTGAGATGATAATAGAAGCTAATGGAAGATATAGGGAACAATTTGGAGGTAAAAGAAAGTCACTGAAAAATGGGAACCGAAATGACAAAAATGCGAAACTGGTGATGAACGCCCCAGCATTAAGGTCCACAACGCCCCGGCGTTCTTATATTAATGAAGAACGCCCCTGCATTCGTTAATGAATGCTCCAACATTCATGCAACAATGAAGAACGCTCCTACGTGGAGGACATCAACGCTGGAGCGAAATTTTGGATTTAGATTGCGAAGCCCCTACGTTTACAGTGAAATGCCACAATGCTACTAACGCCCCACATTAGTGTATTGAAACGCCTCGGCATTGGGCGAACGCCAGCGCATTCTTGGTGTAACCCCCCAGCGTTGGTGTTTAACTATAAAAACATTACATTTTACCCCGTGGAGTAATTATTTTCCAGACCTCTTCGAAAAACACCTAAAATTCTCTCAACCCCAACACCTTCCTAATCCAGAAACGACCCTTAATTGATAATCGAACACTAAAACAACAACAAACGATATTTGGTGGAGAGATTACACAAGATCAACCCAATCAAGATCATTTTGGAGGGTCAATTCTAGATCAATCCTTGAACTTGTACTTCCTTCAATATTTACTGGTTTGATCCGAATTGACCTGTTTATATCATGTTTATATTTGTAGTTAATCTTAATATTATTATCATGTTGATTTAAGTTTAATTTCTAGGATTATATCTTTGATCTTAATATGATGGATTGATATGTTGAAGACGATTATTGTGAACTCAATTCTTGTTCAATTTGTTGGATCTTAATGCCTTTGATATACTGGCCATTGATAAGGGCAAAATTGTTATATATTTTCTCATGTTTTTATTATTGATATTTTATTGTTTTATGAGAATAGACGGCTATTTATGTGCTTTATTGTTATTTATAGGGACGTGAACAAAATTTAAAGAAAGAATGCAAAAGGAGCGAAAACAGGGACTAAAATGTAAAGTTTTCAAAATTTAAGTCTAGCGCCCCCGTGCCACAAGTATTGTTGCCCCAGCACTGGAATAGTGATCAAAAAAGAAAAAGACCTGTTGAAGTCGCATATGGCGCCCCAGCCCCAAACAGTAACCACGCCAGCGACGAGACAGCGCCCCAGCGCTATAAATACACTGCTTCAGCGGTAAAGGCTTTTTCACGCAGCGCCCCAGCGGCAGAAGCATATCGCCCCAGTGGTAGTACGAGTCCTAGTCCGATAAGAATTGAGATTTTCAAGCTCATATTAATCCCTATAAAAAGCCACTCGTTCCCAGCCTTCAAGAAGAATCTAAGACGACCCAAGAGCACCAAGAATACAGAGCACAAGTCTTGGAAAGCAATAGGAGTTTAATTGAAGCAACCTTAGAGAGAGACTCAAGATGTTCTTCGGCATCAAGAGAATCTAGAGCAACATCAATCAAGAGCAATTTGACGTCTACATCAGCTTGCGATTGATTGTATCATATTTTATTTTTATTTTTATTGTTGTGATTCTCTTGTAGCTATGAACTAAATTTATTGTTTAGGGTTAATATTTGAACTCAATATGTGCGCTTAAATTTCCATATCTTTAGAATATTTAATAAACTTAGTCCTTTATTATTTAAATTACTTGTGTTTAATGCTTCAATATATCTGGCCAATATATAGTGAATAAGTTGGTAATATTATTGATAAACTCGAAAGAGGAATCATAATATTTAGACCTAGATAATTTGATGCATGATTGTAGAGTAACATTCAATGTTGCATATGCAAGTTTCAATCTAGGATAGGAATATACCTAATTGGCATGTATGATCAATAAAACCTAATCTTAATGAATCTTAATTTATTACAAGTACTATAGGAATATAGGTATTTGGTAAATTAAGGTATACTTGCATGACCTTGGAAGAGGCTTGTGAATACATTAGCGTCTTGATCAATAATAAAGACTAAGGGAGTTAAATATTAGAAGATTAATCATTAGAAAGCATATTAAGGGATAGTATTAATCCTAGGTTCTCTTTACGTTGCTATCCCCCTATTCTCTTTGCATTGGTTTTTATTTTTATATTTTCTACATTCATTCTTAGATTTTTATTTTTCTGAATAATTATTAGAAAGACATAATTTTAGTAATTGGTTTAAAAGAAAAAATTATCCCTGTGGGTTCGACATCCGACTTATTTAGTCTCTTTATTACTTGTATACGATAGTGTATACTTGCACTTAATTTTATGATATAAAAATATCGCATCAGCCATATGTTGAATGAATTAGTAATGATTAAATAAACTTGAAAAAGAAATTTAATTGTTAAGCCCGTGACAAATTGATACATGATTACAAAGTGGCATTTGTGAGTTTCGATCTAGGATAAGAATATACCTAGGTGACATGTATAGTTAATACAACTAGTGCTTAATGAATCTTGATCTATTTAATTACTATAAGAATATAAAAAATTAATAGATTTTGGTATAATCACTTGAGCATCGAAAGAGGCTCGTGGTGAGATTAGTGTTGTGACCAACAATTAAATTAAGGGAATAATAATCGAAGCGCCGTTGTTTGGAAAATCATATTAAGTTATAGCTATAATCCTAGATCTTCGTCATATATTGTCAAATCTGTTGTCGAATTTGATTGTTAATTATAGTTGATAACATAGATAATTTTTAGTTTAAAGTTTTATTAAATAATTCAAAATAATCAATCTTTTGGATAAAAGCGAAAAGATACAATTTTAGTAATTGGTTAGAAATACAACAAATTCCTCGTAGGATCGACACTCTATTCATTCTATATTATGTGTTTCCGATAGCGTGCACTTGTGCTTAATATAGAAATAACCCATCAGGTGGCATTACGAGCAACGAACACGTTTCATTTCTCAGAATCATAGAATTAGTATCCTATATAATTCTTGCGATACTCAATGAACTGATACTTGTACCATTTAAGTGCAATTTTATCTTGTTGCATAACTCTTACGTAAGCTGGGCAACCGAAAATCTTAACATACTTATGACTCAGTTTCCTTCAAGTCTATATCTCTTATAGAGTAGAAGTAACGACTTTCAATGGAACTTTGCTCAATAAGTGAGCAGCAATTTCTAAAGTATAACCCTATAAATATTCTAAAGATTTGTGAAGTTCATCATCTATCGGACTATATCCAATAGAGTTCGATTCATCCTCTTTGAAATATCATTGTATTGAAGAGTACCTAAAAGAATATAATGAGCAAGAATCTCATTCTCCTTTAAATAATTCACAAATTTATTGCTCATGTATTTACCACCTCGATCTGATTAAAGGCATTCAATATATATGGTAGTTTATTTCTCTACTTCTAGTCGGAACTTTTTGAATACTTCAAAAGTTTTTGACCTGTGTTTCAAAGAAACACATGTTAATATCATGAGAAATCGCGATAAAGTATCGAAATTCACCCATGGTAGTATGATTCATTGGACTATATACATTATTATGTACTAATTTTAATAAATTAGTGACCTGGTATCCAACACATATACAAGGATACAATATTCATAAACTTTATAAGGTTCTTTTAGTCAAATCAAGTATTTAACCATCCTTAATCAGATGAGATAGTCGTCTCATGCTGATATGACCTAATCTTATATGCCAGAATTCCTTATTAGTCAAAGTTTTTGAACTACTATTTGTTCTATTCACCTATGTATTTAATACATTTCATATTATATTTAAGATATAATAGTCATTCATTAATTGACACTTAGTTAGCAAAATATTATCGTTATCATATAAACATGAGAAACTATTCCTAATGTATTTATGATAACCCTCTCTGTCTAACATAGGGAGTGATATTCGCTTGATAATATTTGGCACAAAATAGCAATTATACGATATAATGCTTCTGTCAAAATGGAGAAATCACTTAAAAGTTCTAACAGCTACCACGTCTAGGAAATCTCTATTTCCTAAGTGAAACTATACATCTCCTTTTGTAGTTTCTTAGCATTCCTCAAACCATGCAACAGCTTATATATATGAGAAGGCCATGCGGTATTTCATACTCTTATATTTCTAGCATCAAATGCTAATTAAATGTTAATGATTGGTAAACAAATACCTAAGGGGTCTATCTTTTTTAAGTTAAGGTGCCTTGAATAGTAATATCTACTATTTCAAACCTTACCACAATAAAAATATTTTTTATTATGACTATTCTGTATCTGTGGTTTAGATATGTGAAACAATTTTTTTCAGACGGAGCACAATACTACTTTCACATCTCATATGCTACGCTGCTACTGAAGATCGTTAGATATCGAGGCCAAGATATATAATTTGACTCTCAAATTATTTTTAGTCCATTTCTAATAAATTTCTACCTATTCTAAAGAGATATTATTAGAAACACCTCTTTTTATCTCTTAATCAACGATATATCTAAACTTTTCTTAATCTAAAATAATTTTTAAATTTATAAGCAAGTCAAAATATTTTTAGTACCCTATAGTTGGTGTGTCTAAATTAAGTGTACTAATAGATTACTCATAGTCATCTTATCTTTATAGGACACTTATCTTATCTCTATAAGATTAAACATGAGATGTGTAGTGGAAGATTTTTAATCATTAATTAATAACATTTTAGATCATGAGTATAACACTTATATATATTTAATCTAAGAAGCTCTCCCAATATTTTACATAATCTCTTTAATCTTTTAAACAGAAAAACAACAATTTAAACTATTTAAACTGTACAATGAGAAGTGGACTTTATTAACATTTTACTCTAGCTTCACGTCTTAGCATTATGGCACTGGAGGTAGAACCTCTAGCGCCGCGATGATCTTTATCCAGTGCTATAGCACTGGAGGCTAGAAAGCCTCAGCGCCATGGTGCCAAATGCCACCACCGCAACGTCCCGCTAAGCTATCTCGCGATTTTGCACTTTTAACACTTGAATGCATCACCCACAGTCCCAAGACATTCCTAACAACACCAAAATAACTCCGATCACCTAAACAACACACAAACAAGCTCTGATACTAATTGAAAGCGTGCTATTTTAATAGGGTGTGTGCATGTGCAGCATATTCATTATAATGCAATATGTATCTTATACATATATATTAGCGCAGCGGAACCGAAAATTTAATTTTCTAATATAATAAATATATTTAAATTTAACTCTTTCATTACATTAATAAAATTGAAATTGAGAAATTACCATTTAAGCCTTTGAACAATTTGGAGCATGAGTCCACCTTGAAGCATACTCTTTGGCAATTTTAGGATCCAACTTAGGTGGGCTTGGATCTCTAAAATACCAGCTCTAATTTTCAACAATAATGTTTAACTCTTAAATACTAATTTTGGTTAAACACTTTAACCTAGTTTAAAATCTTAAAATTTGGATTATTAGTTAAACACTTTAACTAATTATATTTGTTTTAAAGCAATGAAATTGTTTTGTTCATTCAACACTTGAGCAAACAAAAGCAATCTCACCATTGCTTCTGGAAATTTAAAACATTTTAAATTTGTTTTTTTATTCACCTTATTTCTATATAGAACTTCATAATATTATACTAAAATTATATTTTGGGCCTGATACATTTATAAAATAAGCACAATTTCAAAAGAATACATTGGTAACTCAACTTATATATTTGAAATAAATATGTTATATAATAATAGAAATAATTTGATCTTTTATTACAATTTAAAAGTTGAAATTTAATTATTCTGAATGTTGGAGTATATTTCTTGAAATTGATTTATAAGATTGATTTATGATAATAGAAATGATCTTACCATTTTTTACAATTTAAATGTCAGTTAATTTGTTGTTCATTTATTTCCAAATATATTATTTATCATTATATTTTTTAATTAATAAGGGAACTATGTCCATTTTTTATTGTTTTGGCTAATAAAGATTAGCTTATTATTTTGCGTTTATAATTTTCTTTTAAAAAAATATGAGTTATTTTAAAAATAATTTCCAAAAAATATTTAGACATTCTTAATTTTAATAAGGAAAAAGAACTTATAGACCTCCTTAGTTTAGTTTAATTATTTTAAACACCTCTCTAATTTTAACTTAAAAGAATCCGTCCGTCAGTGTTAATTGTTTTTTTTTTATAAAATTTCTATTTGATTATACAAAGTTATTGTTTTACCTTTGTTTCAATGCCTGTGTATTTAAATAAATTATTTTATTAATTAAAATACTATTTTATCCTTATTTGACAATGAAAACCTAAAAATACTCAAACTTTGTTTCTCTCACTTACAAATCCCCCTCAACAAGCTCCTCAATTGCTGCAACTTATCAGAGAAAGCAATTCCTTAATTTTTTGCCCACGTCCACTCCACCCGATGTTCCTCTCACTTAACTGCTGCAACTTATCAGAGGAAGCAATCCCATTTTATCCATATTTGACAATAAAAACTCAAAAATACTCAAACTTTCTTCCTCTCACTTACAAATCCCCCTCAACTTCTCTCTCAACAAGCTCTCTCAACAAGCAATCCCGTCAGTGTTAATTGTTTTTTTTTTATAAAATTTCTATTTGATTATACAAAGTTATTGTTTTACCCTTGTTTAAATGCCTGTGTATTTAAATAAATTATTTTATTAATTAAAATACTATTTTATCCTTATTTGACAATGAAAACCTAAAAGTACTCAAACTTTGTTCCTCTCACTTACAAATCCCCCTCAACAAGCTCCTCAATTGCTGCAACTTATCAGAGAAAGCAATCCCTTAATTTTTTGCCCACGCCCACTCCACCCGATGTTCCTCTCACTTAACTGCTGCAACTTATCAGAGGAAGCAATCCCATTTTATCCTTATTTGACAATAAAAACTCAAAAATACTCAAACTTTCTTCCTCTCACTTACAAATCCCCCTCAACTTCTCTCTCAACAAGCTCTCTCAACAAGCAATCCTGTCAGTGTTAATTTTTTTTTTTTTTATAAAATTTCTATTTGATTATACAAAGTTATTGTTTTACCCTTGTTTAAATGCCTGTGTATTTAAATAAATTATTTTATTAATTAAAATACTATTTTATCTTTATTTGACAATGAAAACCTAAAAGTACTCAAACTTTGTTCCTCTCACTTACAAATCCCCCTCAACAAGCTCCTCAATTGCTGCAACTTATCAGAGAAAGCAATCCCTTAATTTTTTGCCCACGCCCACTCCACCCGATGTTCCTCTCACTTAACTGCTGCAACTTATCAGAGGAAGCAATCCCATTTTATCCTTATTTGACAATAAAAACTCAAAAATACTCAAACTTTCTTCCTCTCACTTACAAATCCCCCTCAACTTCTCTCTCAACAAGCTCCCTCAACAAGCAACCCCCCCTTCCCGCTGTTTCATGCATCCAAGAGTTGTCACAGCATCCTTAACAATTTCATGTGATGCTTTATTTTCCAAATTGGCAAATAAATCCAACTCCACATGCTCCTTTTTCTGAAATTATATCATGCAAAGGACATAAAACAATTCATTTCAAAAGCACAACAAAGGAAAAAAAAAAACAACAAAGAGTTATACAACAAAACCTACGAGACATTGAAGGAAAAAAAAGAGGGAGAAAAACATCCAATAATAATGCAATGGAGAACATAAAAACAAATTATATATAAGATCCAAAAAGATCAAGAAAATAAAAAGAAACGTATAGCAATCTACCAGGACATTGTCCTTAAAATGACATTTCCCCCTTTTCAGCCAAATGCACCAAATTGCCCATGCAATTGCCACCTTCACTTCCACCGCAACTTTTCATCCTACCTGAATCCTATCCCCAACCATTCGCAATTCGCTCCAAAATTCGTTAGGTACACTTAATTTTCATTAAACTAATGAGCAATGCAGGATGAGGCAAATAAACATCCTGTCATCTTTTCCCCCTTTATGCATGTAGCATTTTGTGTAGCATTTAGCAAAGTGCCCAGCTTATTTGATGCAATCATCTATCAATACAATCATATATTAAAATGCCCAGCTTATTGAAACAATCATCTATCAATACAAGGGAAAGGGACTGCTGGGGAGCTTGTAAAGAGAGAAGTTGGAGGGAATTTGTAAGTGAAAGGAACAAAGTATGGGTATTTTTGAGTTTTCATTGTTAAATAAGGATAAAATGATATTTTTAATTAATAAAATAATTTATTTAAATGCACGTGTATTAAAATAAGGGTAAACCGATAACTTTATATAATTAAATAGAGATTTTGTAAAAATAAAATAATCAACAACGGATGGAGGTTTTTTAAATAATTTTAAAATTAAGAAGGTGTTTAAAGTAAGTAAACCAAATTAATAGAATCCATAAATCATTTTATCTTTTAAAAATATTTAACAAGACTCATTTTGTTAATAACTTTTGTTAGTTTAAATAAACAAAAGGTATTATAATAAAATTGCCTCAACAATGATACGTGTAGCATCTAAAAGTTATAATTTAAACAAATTTTAATAAAATAAAAAGCAAAATTAGAATCAGGCTGACCAATAATGATGTCATTGTCGCTGGTAACAACAAAGGTGTCGTTAAACATGGAGAACATAGACGACAAGAATGACGTGCTGGTGGAGGCAAAATTGTTAAAGGAGTAGGAAAATAGTTACATGCACAATGTTCACAACAACGACACTAAAATGTCGCCGTTGGTGATAAGTTAAGGTGTTGTGCGATCTTATTTTTTAACGGCGGTGAGTTACAGTACACTACCACCTACGTTAGCCAGATTGTTGGACAACTCTAAAAATCTACATTATTTTTTTTTCTCTTTTTATTCAATAGTTTAATTAAATAAAAAATAATTATGTTATATTAAATTATAAAAAATAAACTTAACTAACAAATAAGAGTATATTTAAGTAATTTTTAAAAATAAAAGTATTTTATTGTCTTTTAAACTAAATTTAGGAGTGCAATTTAAAAACTCTTTTATTTTTAAATATTGTTAACTCGTCCTTTTGGGAAAAAAAGAATATTACTAATTGGTAAAACTTAATTCTTTAGCTTTAGTATTTCCTACTTGTAATTTAGGACTTTGTTTTCTAATTTGTTGTTGATTTAGGATTTTCTATTATCTATTAATTTGTCTGATTTAGAATTTTTTTATTATGCATTTATTTACCTTCACCATTTCCTTTATTTTGCTAGACAGAATTCTTTAAATTGTAATGCTTTATGATTTTAAACACAAGCAATTGAGAGTCTACGTGATATAGAGATACTTTTGTCTTGTTTTCAAAGCACATCTAAAGTGCTTTTGGTAAGTAAAATTTTAACTCCATAAAAAATAATAATTAATACCTACTTTTTTTCAACAAAAAAAAAATTTACAATTGATGCTTGCATTTCATAATAATTTTTATTTCAAAGTTATAACACTTCTATATTGAATGGACCCTAAATAATCTTATGACAAATTAGAAGACCTTAAACGATCAACCTACTATTTTTTAAATTTTCATTGTTACAACTCTTCTTAATTCTTAGGGTAAATGCTATTTATTCTTCTATTAAATTCGTTAACATCAAAAACTTTCTTAATAATTAATAATATTCAAAATCCCTTATCGTTATAATTATAATAATATAAATTAACTTTAAAAGAGTATAATAATTTTTATATTTACAAAGTCAACAATTATATTTATAATACTAAACAATAAAAATGCATTGTATGTTTTGGTTTCTGAGTTAATACATGTAACTCACACCCAAATGAAAAAAGAGACAATATTAAATTTATAAAACTAACATTTAAATATTTTTTTCATAAATTTTATGGATGGTAAAAATTATTAGATAAAAATTTTACGAGAAGGAAATTTCAAATAAAATCGAAAAAAAAAATTTTAATGTTTGAAATACAATTTTTTTTAAAAAGACAATAACAGAATGAAAAAAATGAAAAAAAAAATCTTAAATAATGGGATGTCTACTTTCTACTTTTTGTTGCACGACTTAAATTTTTTGTTGCATATTTAATTTATAAGTAATATTTTTTAAAAATTTATGTTAGTACATTTTTAATATTAATTGTTGTTTTTAGTGGAAGATTAATTTGGAGTCTTTTCATCTTTCATCTTCCTATTAATTTGAAATCTTCTCATCTTTCATCTTCTTACTTAGAAGATTAATTGATTAGTATGTTTTTAGTGGAAGATTAATTTGGAGTCTTTTCATCTTTCATCTTCCTATTAATTTGAAGTCTTCTCATCTTTCATCTTCTTACTTGGAAGATTAATTGATTAGTATTTATTAATTAGGTGTACATATACATCTATATAAGTCTCCCCCCATCTTTTCTGATTAATTTTTAATTCTCTTGTGTTCTTTTATTGGCCAAAGAAAGGTGTTCATGTTGTGTAGCTTTGGTCTCATCTCCTTGTGCAGATAGGTGTGAGTCATACAACGTTTCAATTGGGCTGTTGTATCCTGGAGGGGACAAGTCAAGAGATAGACTACTGCACTAGTGGGCTTGAATCTTCTTAAAGAGAGCGAGATATCCATGCCTCAGCCTGATTGTCTACGTGCTTCTAGGAAGAAAGAAATTATTTGTAATTTTACTTGTAATTTCTTTGTAAATTCTCCAACAATTTTAAGGAGATTCATAGATATGGAACCTGTACCCGAGAAGTCGTCTAACAATGTTGGAGATCTCAACAAGCCATTCCACTTCAAAGGAGCTCACTTCAAGAGGTGGAAGGGGAAAGTCTTTTTCTATCTCAATCTTCTCAAGGTGGCCTATGTCCTTACTGGCAAAAATCCAAACAAGGAGAGTACCGAGGGCATGAACAAAGATGAGCTCTATGACCATGAAGAAATAGTCCAGAAATATGAAAAAGATGAGTATAAGTGTCATTATTATCTCTTAAATTGTCTTGCTGATCATTTTTATGATTATTATGATACCACTTACTCTTCTGCCAAAAAGATTTGGAAAGCTTTGCAGAGTAAGTATGACACCGAAGAGGCAAGCGCAAAGAAATATGCTGCAAGCTGTTTTTTCCGCTTTCAAATGGTGGATGAAAAATTGATTGCGGAGCAAGTTCAGGATTTCCAAATGATTGTCGCTGAAGTCACATCCGAGGGTGTCAAGATCGGAGACAATCTCGTTGTGGCTAGAATCATCGACAAATTACCGCCTTCTTGGAGAGAGTTCCAAAAAACCATGCGTCACAAGCAAAAGGAGATTTCCTTGGAGACATTAATTACACGCATTCGTGTAAATGAGGAAGCAAGAGGACAAGATGTTCTTATGCAAGAAAGCAATGCTAACTCCACCAAGGTAAATCTAGTTTCGTCAAATAATACCTTGCCCAAAAATACTAATCATATGAGACATGGTCATTTTCAGCCTAAGAAGAAGAGTATGAAAAAGTTTGGGAAGCCTCACCATCAAAATAAGGGAAACCCAAGCCAAGAGAACAAGAACCAATCTCATCCTTCAATTTGTTTTGTGTGCGGCAAGAGTGGGCATATTGCTCGATTTTGCCGACACCGGAAACGTGAGCCTATTCCTCAAGCTCATGTTACCGAAGAACATATGTTGCAATGATCACCGATGTGAATATAGTTTCAAGTGTGGAAGGATGGTGGGCCGATTCTGGTGCCAATAGACATGTGTGCTTTGACAAGGATTGGTTCAAGAAATACACTCCTTATAAGGAGCCAACAACAGTGATGCTTGGTAATTCGTCAACTACTCAAGTGCTTGGAAGTGGTGAGGTGGAGCTCAAGTTTACTTCCAGAAGAATGTTAACCTTGAAAGATGTGTTGCATACTCCTTCTATGAGGAAAAATTTGATGTCTAGTTTTCTTCTTAATAAGGTTGGCTTTAAACAGATCATGGAATCCGATCAATATGTGATTACCAAAAAGGGTGTATTTGTGGGCAAGGGTTATGCTTGTGATGGCATGTTTAAATTGAATGTTGAGAATAATAAAGCATTTACTTCCGTTTACATGCTTTCCTTCTTTGAATTTTTGGCATGCACGTTTGTGTTACATAAATAATAAATATATGGGAATCATGAGTAGCTTGAATCTAATTCCAAATGTGAAAAAGAATTTTGAGAAATGTGAGACTTGTAGTAAAGTTAAAATCACCAAGAAACCTCACAAAAGTGTTGAAAGAAATTCAAAATTGTTGGATTTGATTCATACTGATATTTGTGAATTTGAAGGGTTTTTGACTAGAGGAGGAAATAGATATTTTATTACTTTTATTGATGATTGCTCCAAGTATACTTTTGTATATTTGATGGAAAATAAAAGTGATGCCTTTGCGAAATTTAAAGAGTTCCTTCTTGAAGTTGAAAATCAATTAGGGAGAAAAATTAGGAGGCTCCGAAGTGATAAAGGGAGAGAATATGAGTCTTTTGAGTTTAATTCCTATGTACAATCATTAGGAATTATACATGAAACTACACCACCATATTCTCCTGCATCTAATGGCGTAGCAGAAAGGAAAAATAAAACCTTGATTGGTTTGACTAATGCTATGATGATTAATTTAGGTGCTCCTTCTAATCTTTGGGGTGAAGCGGTTTTAACTGCTTGTTATGTGTTGAACAGAGTGCCTCACAAGAAAACAAAGATCACACCTTTTGAGGTGTGGAGAGGCCACAAGCCAAATTTGAGTTATTTTCGTGTGTGGGGCTGTTTAGCCTTTGTGAGGTTAACCGACCCTAAAAGGCCTAAACTGGGCGTGAAAGCCTCTACTTGTGTTTTTCTTGGTTATGCTCTAAATAGTACAGGTTATAGATTTCTTGATATTGAAAATAATGTGATCTTTGAATCAGGTGATGCTATCTTCCATGAAAAGAAATTTCCTTTTAAATCTGGAAATAGTGGGGGCAACCAACAAAGTTTTTCACAACCTAGCTCTTCTACTCCTGCTTCACAAGTTGAAGAAAATGTTGAGTTTGAACCGAGAAGAAGTAAAAGAGCTAGTGTTGAAAAAGATTTTGGCCCAAATTATGTTGTTTATAATATTGAGGAAAATTCAGTTACTTTGCAGGAAGCTCTTTCATCACCTGATGCAATATTTTGGAGAGAAGCTGTCAACGATGAGATGGAGTCATTAACTTCCAATAATACGTGGAAATTAGTGGATTTACCTCCTAGTTGCAAAACCATTGGGTGTAAATGGATCTTGAGAAAGAAGCTCAAGCCAGATGGTAGCATTGATAAGTTTAAAGCTAGACTTGTGGCTAAAGGCTTTAAATAGAAAGCTGATCTTGACTTCTTTGATACATTTTCTCCTGTTACAAGAATTACGTCCATTAGATTATTGATTGTTATTGCATCTATTCATGATCTAATCATTCATCAAATGGATGTGAAAACAGCTTTTCTGAATGGAGATTTGGACGAGGAGATTTATATGGACCAGCCTAAAGGTTTTGTGGAGCCTGGCCAAGAGAACAAAGTCTGTAAGTTAACTAAGTCTCTTTATGGCTTAAAGCAGGCACCTAAACAATGGCATGAGAAATTCGATTCCTGCATGATTGAAAATGGATATAAGTCCAATGAGTGTGACAAATGCATATATTATAAATCTTGGGGTAATTCACATGTTATTATTAGCCTATATGTTGATAACTTATTGATCTATGGCTCAAACTTAAGTGTTTTTAATGAAACAAAAAATATGCTTAAGAGTCATTTTGATATGAAAGATCTTGGTGAAGCTAATGTAATTTTGGGCATAAAAATTACTAGAACATGTGATGGTATTTTTCTTGATCAGTCGCACTATGTTGAGAAAATTTTGAGAAAGTTTAATGTTGTTGATTGCAAGCATGTTTGTACTCCTTTTGATTCTAGTGTTGAATTACTTCATGTGGAAAATGAAAGTGATGTGATTAATCAAAAGGAATATGCTTGCATAATTGGTAGTTTGAGATATGCGACTGATTGTACTAGACCTGACATTGCTTATGCAGTTGGAGTACTTAGCAGGTTTACCAGTAAGCCAGGTAAAGAGCATTGGCTAGCCATTGAGAGAGTTATGAAATATTTACTTGGCACTAAAAACTATGGTTTATTTTACCATAAATATCCTGTTGTACTTGAAGGGTTTAATGATGCAGGTAACACTGCGTCGGATGATTCTTGTTATACTTCCGGTTATATATTCACAATGGGTGGTGGCGCAATTTGTTGGAAATCAAAGAAGCAAACCATTATTGCTAATTCAACCATGGAGGCTGAGTTAATTGCTTTGACTTCAGCAGGTGAAGAAGCAAATTGGTTGAAAATTTGTTGCATGAGATTCCAATTTGGGAGAAGCCGATACCGTCCATTCTGATTAACTGTGATAGTACTGCTGCTATTGGCAGAGTGAAAAACCGTTATTATAACGGCAAATCCAGACCTATAAGGAGAAAACACAATATTGTGAGATCTTATTTGAGTAATGGTACCATTAATGTGACTTATGTGAGATCTTGTGATAATCTTGCAGATCCATTGACCAAGGCCTTGATAAGAGAAAAGGTTTGGAGTACATCGAGGGGGATGAGATTAAAAAGCCCGTACAATCATGAATCATGTATGAGGATACCCAACCTTGTGATTAGAGATCCTAAGAACAAGGTTCAATGGGAAGAACGAATCATACGATGGTCGAAGGTGCACTCACCTTTTGCTCATCCATATAGTGTAAAGTGCATGCCTGTAACATTTTGGAGGGTTGAGTTTATTTAAACTCTGAATAAAATCTGTATCTCATTTTGAGTGGGATGTTACAGTTACAGGAACATCCTTGACGGATTTTACCTATATGAGTGTGAGAGTGAGGCCGCTCTCAATGAGAATTGGGCTAGTTCTCATATACACTCATGAAAACCGGGATTAGCACAAGGCCATAATGTGCTGGCTATTAAAGCTTATTTTATTAACACCTGAATTATTATGTGTGAGCAGTAATTCTTATTTCCCTTAAGCAGTGGTTAGTTCAAGTCTGAGACTACTATCAACTCTGGAGTAGGAGTTATTGTTTCACTAATGGAGGTTCAATGCAGAGTCACACCTTCATAATGCATAATAATTCGTCTTTGGCCGATATTCGTGTTCGTATTCTTTTCCAGCTAATATTGAAAATGAGTGGGGGAATGTTGGTACATTTTTAATATTAATTGTTGCTTTTAGTGGAAGATTAATTTGGAGTCTTTTCATCTTTCATCTTCCTATTAATTTGAAGTCTTCTCATCTTTCATCTTCTTACTTGGAAGATTAATTGATTAGTATGTTTTTAGTGGAAGATTAATTTGGAGTCTTTTCATCTTTCATCTTCCTATTAATTTGAAGTCTTCTCATCTTTCATCTTCTTACTTGGAAGATTAATTGATTAGTATTTATTAATTAGGTGTACATATACATCTATATAAGTCTCCCCCCATCTTTTCTGATTAATTTTCAATTCTTTTGTGTTCTTTTATTGGCCAAAGAAAGGTGTTCGTGTTGTATAGCTTTGGTCTCATCTCCTTGTGCAGATAAGTGTGAGTCATACAACGTTTCAGTTGGGCTGTTGTATCCTGAAGGGGACAAGTTAAGAGATAGACTACTGCACTAGTGGGCTTGAATCTCCTTAAAGAGAGCGAGATATCCGCGCCTCAGCCTGATTGTCTTCGTGCTTCTAAAAAGAAAGAAATTATTTGTAATTTTACTTGTAATTTCTTTGTAAATTTCCCAACAATTTACAACATGTAAGATAAGAATAAGATAATATTTGTGATTTATCTAAAGAGATTTTGCTCCTCACTAATCACTATTATTATCACGGTGATTCTTTTATCTTATTTAATTTATGATTTACAACATGTATTATTATTGTTGTTAGTATTATCACGGCGATTGTTTGTATTATTTTAAGAGTCGTGAACAGATTGTATTTGTTATTTTAACAACATCAGTATATTTATATTTCTTAACTTAATATTTGAATTTAATTTTAATTTAATATTTGATTTGATGTGCAATTTAAGAATTTGTATTTTTTATTGAAGTTCTTTGATTCAAAACTTTTATGATTAATTACCTTTACATTTTTGTGTATTCTTTCTATTAATAATAAAACTCTTCGCTTTTAAAAAAAAATTTACTTAGAACACTCAAATTAACATTTATTAAAAAAAAGAGTGCATATGTGAGAAGGAGTGTTTATCATAACAAATGTTGTATATATGAATGATTCTTGTAATAATTGATGAATAATACGTGAATTATTGCCCCTATTTTATAGTGTAAAATCTTTTCAAAATATGCATACATAAATTTAACCCTAATTAATATATATTACGCCCTATTTTAATGATTTTACATGATATCTAAATTTTTAAGATGGATTTTATTTTAAGAATTTATCTTTTATTTAAAGTCAAAAATAGTAGTACGTATGAGAGTAAAATTTATAATTTGATTCGTTTTTATCTCGCAAAAATTCTTACTCGCATATAAAAATTGGCTGGTTATTAGGTCAGATTATTTATTTCTCGGGGATTGAATCTAATTTTTAGGCCTTTGGTTGCACAGGCTTCCTCCCTGGAGAGCTCTGGCCGCTCGTTAATTCCAGATATAAGATGTCTGCTTTTAAAATGATGGGGGCAGGCTGGTTGGACATTTTAAGAATGGGCCAACACTTCTATCTTTTGGATTTTTTTTTTTTTACAATTAAAAAAAAATGAGTTTGTTAGTCATATCTCTTTACAAATTGTTTATAATAATTTTAATTTATTTTTAAAAAAATTATTTGATTGTGTGAGCTTTGTCAAATATTCTAATTTTGCTTATCCTTTTTTATTTCATATTTATATGTTCAATCTCACCTGTTAATGACCATCTTATATTTTAAATTGAACTCAGGTGACTGTAGAATTCAAACACATTCACAACCAGTTGATCTACAACCCCGAGGCAATTTAAGGCAATTTAATTTTAATAGTTAATTTACTTTATTTTTAATAATTCAAAATCAGTATTAGATGAATTTTAAACTTTGTGATATCACTGAGCCCAATATCGATGGTATTATTTTATTTGTATTTTAAGTTTTTTTTTTTAATTTTATACCATTTTTTATATTATTAGGCCAATTATATATTCTCATATAAGGTGCATTTTTTTTTATATTATTAATGTGTCTATTTTTATTACTCATATAAGCCTTAAATTTATATTATTTAGTTGTTTGTTTTATTTTTATTAAGATAATTTTCTTAAATAGGAAAATAAATAAAGATGCAAAGATAGGGACTAAAAGACAAAACAATTAGTTAAGTGAAGACTTGTAATTTATTTTAAAAAAATACGCACAATTAATGAAAGTCTCGTGAAGATAGGAATGTCAATTTCCTATTTAAATTCGAAGTTTAAAATTTAAAAAAAAATAAAGCAAATAAAAGACAAGAGGTTAAAAGAAAGAAAAATAATTCAATTTGTTGTTAATTAGGAAAAAATTTAAGCTTGCAAGAGACCTTTTTCCCCATCAAAAGAAAGTGACCAAATTTTATAAAAATAATAAGCTACATGGATAAGAGAGAAAAGAAGGAGAGAGCATGAGAAAGAAAAATAAATTTCTAGAGGCAACACTTGAATCCTAGAAAGCTTCAGGTTTTTCCTCCTTTTCATGGTTGGTTCTATTTACTTTGTTGCTCTTAATTTAGTTATGTCTTTTTTAATTTTCTAATTAAGGTTGAGGATATGATGAAGTAGTTTTATTTTTATTAAATTAGTTTTATTTGTTTGTTTTTTTAATGTTTATGATTCTTGCTTCTTAAGAATAAATAAATTAATTTTTTTTATCATTAATATTAAGTGTTTTTTATAATTACAAATTTGTTTATGATTCTATGCATAGAATTTTAATGATTAATGTGATTACGTTTAATTTTTTATTTCTTTTTATTAAATTGATATGTAGAATATATTTATATAATTAAGTAAAGTGAAAAAGGACCTATCTAAGATTAATTAACTTTTGCTTAACATTATATTTATGAGATGATAGTAGATTAATTTCGACATGTCACTCTAATTTAGAGAATTAATTAATAAATAAGAGAATTCTTAAATTAAATAGTGGTGGATTCTAAAATTTTGATAATTTTTTATCACTTGAATTTTAATTTTTAATTGTTTGCTTTAATTTCTTTAGTGTCATTAGTTTAATTTCTCCCAATAAAATTTAATTTAAAAAAAAACTAGGTTAAAATTATATTTACTCAAATTAAATTAGTCTTCTCTAATTTTAAACAGTCCTATTAAGTTCGACATCGTTACTCACTTTTCTATGTTCCCATAAACTTGTGTGTTTATGAGAACAATTAAAATTTACACAAAAAGAGATTGAAATCTATGAAATGATAGTAAAAAGGATTTAACCTAGTCGAAAAAGAATTTTTTCTAGTGCTGTCCTTGATTATGTGATGATTGAATTTGTATTTTTTATTTGCAAAATTGATGGTTAATTCGAACGCCTAATAATGATTATATAATTAAGTTGGCGAATTGATGAGTATAGTTATCAAATTTAACATAACTGGTATCAACTAATTACGGTATGTCACTTGTCCAAGAGCATTCAAATGCATAATAATAAAAAAGAAATAAATTATATTAAAGATTGAATGAATTTTAGATCGTAAGATAAATTCAACAAATGATAGGATTTTGGAGAAAAATTTGTTAATTTCCTTCGAAATTCTCTCACTAATAAGATTAGTGGAAAGAAACTTTAAAATAGTTTTGTATTCTCTTTAATCACAATTTAGTTGAATTAATAATTTATATATACATACTTTAGAAAGGAGTTAAAATCATACCACATAAAATTAAACAATTAATTGTCATTATTGATTCATAAGCATTCATTGACAACTTATTCTATTGTTTAAAATCAATTAATATACCATAGGAAAATCATTCTAATTCGTATATATACTCTTTAATACATAAGCATCATATTTTTTTATAAATACTGACTTAAGTGTCAGATTATTTTCTTTTGTAAGAGGATGAGTAAATTAATCAATTAAAGGAGTAACATAGGGGTAAGAAGATAATTGATCGCGAAGACTCTAAATCAAGAAGCTTTAGTAGTGCGTCTGTGGAAAATTAAAAAATTTTTAACGCAAAAATAATCGTTCAAAAACTACCAAAGAAAGCAAAGAAGATAGTGACACTGAAGAAAACTAACTTTCATTCCAAAATTATCGGATAACATAGAGAGAGGGGATATAAGCAACTTGAACATAATAAATCTAGAAAGTGATATTCCTGCTTCAATGATGGACGTGTTGACAAAAATTCTCAAATAACTTGTTGAGACGATGAGGGAGAATCGTGAATTGAGGGACAAAATGACAGCGATGGAAGGATACGAGAAATTTGACGATGACCTTGAAGATGTTCAGCACCAAGAGAATGAACTAATATGTACTAAGCATGAATGAACATTGACAAATGGATGGAGGAAGACGTACCTTAAAGAATAAGAAAAGAGAAAACCCTAGAGAGAATAAGGAGAATGAATTGAGATGACATAAGAGCTTCCATCATGAAGAAAGTGAGGGAATTGTATAAAATGATCAGGAAGTTCAAAACCACCAAGGATGTAATGTCCTTAATAAGGATAGCAAATCATGATCTGTTTGTAGAATCTATTAGACGAGTCAAAAAGCCCCATAAGTTCACTATATTAAACTTTCAAATGTACGATGGAACCAAAGATCTAAAAGAATACATATTCCACTTCAATGCAAAGATTATCATATATACATGAGACAGATCATTGAAGTACATCATGTTCCCATCAAGTTTGAAGGGACTTGCTAAGGCATAGTTCCGAGGATTAAAGGAGAAATTAATATTGTCATTTGACAAACTGCTAGCCTAGTTCATCGTTTATGCAAAACCACAAGAAGAAGAAAACTGTATCAGACTTCTTTTTTATGAAACATTAGGAGAATGAGGTGATCAAAAGATTCCTCAATCGATTCAAGAACTCAATGAACTGAGAAGCTATGACACTGAAATAGCTATGTTAGCTTATTAAAAGGCAATAAAGACGTCAACCTCTTATTACTAATACCTCATTTAAAAGAACTTCATTTTGTTTGAGAATAATTATCTAAAAATCTAGTGATGGATCAAAGAACAAGAGGACGAGATAGCTACGATCAAAGAAGCTTCCATAATTATAAGACAAAGGGAAGGAAGCTCATTTCAGAGAAAGGGTTACGAGAGGCAACCTTTCATTAAAAAAGGTGAAAGAGATTAAAAAAAAGCATCTAAGAATGATGATCTAACCTTTGATTCTAATCTACATACTGGCAGAGAAGATTTAGGCAAAGTGCAAAGACTCTAGAATCTTCAGAAAGCCAAAACCCATACTAATGCTAGGAGACTAGAGGGACCAATCTAAGCATTATGCCTTCCACAATGATCATAGGCACAATATTAACAATTACTACTTCTTAAGGGAATAAATTATCGTCCTCATAGGAACGATCACCTTGTACAGTTTCAACTAAAGATAGAACCCAAGAAGCTTATAAAACTAGAAAAAGATCCGAAGATGGGTAAAATGCAACTAGGGAAGAGATTAAAACCCTAATATTGAACATGATTCATAAATTATTGTTCAATTTTTGCAACTAAGATGAGAAAGAAGAAAGTAGAGAAGAAAAAGAATCGAGTAGTGAGCCGAACATCACCGAAGAAGCTTCCATTAAACTCGAGGATCCAAAAATAGAAAGAAGAGAAGGATTAGAAGATTAGGTAGTTTTGGAAGGACCATTAATAATAGAAGGGCGAGTTGAGGAATTCTATGGACACGTTATCTACAAGAATAACGATGAACCAATTTGTTAACATTTATTAAGGGTGCATACATGTGAGAAATGTTCATTGACTAATTGAATAATGCATGTCCAATAAGAATTAGTACAGAGGAATAACATGTAATTAATCAACAAACACACTCTAAAGCCGAATCAAAATAGTATGAAAATTTAAAAACTCACCCTTGAAGAACTTCAATGAATATTTTCAAGTTGAAGCTCTTATGGAAGTGATTCACCGATAATTTTAGACTTCAATGATCTAATAGGATTAAAGTATTAGAATGATAGCTATCAATTAGATTTCCAGTCAGATTTTTAAATTTGTTCAAATTTTGAAAATAAACCTTTTTCTCTTTTCAAATATTGAAGACAAAGGTTTCTTTGAAACAATTTCAAAGTTACACTTATATACATGGCCAAAAAGGGAGACTAAACTGAAAACTTTTCAATTTTTTTATTTTATCATGCATAAATAACAAGTGTCACCTTCAACACATGCAAACTAAATGAATGTGTGACACTTGTTACATGCCTTTCAATGCATATGTGATTTGTCTCACAAATGACCATGCATAATTACTATATGTCAAAATCCTTTTTTTATGCAAAAGGGACCTATTGATAATATTTGTAAACTTTGTTCTCCATTTTCCAGACAGGTTTTAAAACGAATCCTACTTTTTGAAATTCTCTTGAATTGAACCGTTCGACCCGATCTGCTACCCCAGTGCTCAACGAGTACACTTCATATTGTGAGACTCCTTAAGATTACACCTGTTTGTCTTACAGAACTCTTCTGCAAGTCCGTGAACGATGCTCCATACAAGCTAAGGTCAACTATATTCGTATAAACTCCCCATCACCTATATCTTAAAAGAGAAGAGATATAGATCATCACCATTAAATCTCTGCATGCTCTACCATGAACTTTTCTCTAGATTTGTATTTCCATAAACAATATCCGCAAACTCCTTTGCAATATTGTTTGCGGATATTGTTTAAACGTACGAAAACTCTTTTTTAGGATTTTTCTTTATGGCCATAAGACTTCCTGAAATTCAATCTTGAAGCATACGGATATACAACTTACACATATGAGCTGACAGATCCCAACCTATGTACACTAAACTCTATAAGCTTCGGACTATACCCAATGACACCTAGAGGTCAGACCATGAAAGGTCTATGATATGCATGAAATCAAATCATGGTGGATCACTAACAAACTCACCTTATGCTCAGGTCAAATGACCATAAATACTACCTTCTATTAATGGCTTTATAGGATATTTATTGGAGGTCATCGTGAGTCTATTTAGTACCTAACCCTCACTGAATGCCTGTATACCTATACCTACAAAAGCTTTGGCTAAGCCCACGGTCTGCGAAGACTAATCGTCTAGACAATTCAAATATAAACACATACTTAAAAAGGTATACCAATTGACATGTGTAAGCAACCATAGATTAGGAACGATATTTTTTTAGAAAATAATGCATAATGACATTTCTTAGCACCATTTGCAACTACATCATTACTAATATATTCCCAGGTCTTTATCCTTATTTTAGACAAGGTTATAACTCTTAGAATTGCTAACCCTTAGTATTAACTTAAATATTTTTAGATTAAATCTGAACTTCTTTAGATCTACAATGTATAAAAAGTGACAAACTTAGTACTATATAAATAATAATTAACAATTCAATAGAAATTTTCATTATATTCATATAACAATTAGAATGGCACATAAATACTATTCCCAACAACTCTCACTTGCTTTAGTCAATCTAATACCCATCGACTCTACTTGTTTCTCAAATACCCTAAGGGTTAAGGCTTTAGTGATCCGCTCTGCTATATTATCCATAGAATCTACTTTAGAAACTATTACATCTCCTCTAACTAAAATTTCTCTAATTATGTGGTATTTTCTCTCTATATGCTTAGACTTCTGGTGTCTTTTAGCTCCTTGGCTTGAGCAATTGCTCTGTTATTTTTACAAAATAGTGGGATAGGATCCATTGAACTTAGGACTATTCTGAGCTCCACAATAAACTTGCTTATCCACACTGATTATTTTGCAGCTTCTAAAGCCTCAATGCATTCTACCTCCATGGTAGAATCAGCTATGGATGATTGCTTGACACTTTTTTAGCTGACTGTAGCACCATTGAGAAAAAATACATATCCAATATACATTTTTTATCATCTAGATCAGACTAAAAGTTTGAATCAGTGTATCCCTTCACTTGTAAGTTATTTTCTCTTTAAATCAAAAACTTAACCTTTGTACCCTTAAAGTATTTCAAGATATATTTCACGACCATCAAATGGTTGCTACTTGGATCAGACTAATACCGACTCGTAACACTTATAGTTATACTGATGTCATGTCTTGTATATAACATGGCGTATATTAGGCTACTCGTAACACTTCCTGTTAAGGATACATTGTCCTAGAAAGATGAATCCTATCTTTGAAAGGTATATTAATTGTTTTACTGTTAATAAAGTTATACCTTTTAAGAATATTTTCTATATATGAGGATTGGGAGAGTCCTATCAACCTCCTAGCTCTATCTTTATAAAGTTTTATATCTAATATGAAGAAAGTCTCTTCTAAATCCTTCATGGAAAAGTTCTTACTCAGATAACTTTTGACTGATTGTAACATACTAATATTATTTTCAATAATAAATATGTCATCCACGTAAATAACAAGAAAGACAATCATGCTCTCACTAACCATTCTGTACACACATGCTTCTTCTTTGTTTTTGATAAAACCAGACCCTCTGATTATTTCATAAAAAAAAAAAAAAAGATTCCAACTTTGGAAATCTTTCTTAAGTCCATAAATGGACTTCTTCAACTTGTATACTAGATTAGAAGCTAGGCTAGATGTAATACCTTCAAGCGTCTTTATGAAAATTTTTTTCTCGAGATTTCCATTTAGGAAAGCCATCTTCACATTTATCGACCAGATCTTAAAATTGTAATATGTTGTAATAGTCAATACAATTCAAATCGACTTTATCATGGCTATTAGTGAAAAAAATTTCTTATAATCAATCTCAAATTGTTGAGTATAACCTTTTACGATAAGCCAACCTTTGAAGGTCTCTACTTTCCTATTGGGACTACAATTTTGCTTGTAAACCCATTCATAACCAATAGGAACAATTTCTTCGAGAAGCTTAACTAAGTTCCAGACTTGATTGACATGCATATAGTCAATTTTAAATTTCATGGCTTATTGTCATTTTCTTGAATCGGTGTCCAACACTGTCTTTCTATAAGTCAAATAATCTTTTTCTTCAACTAAAAAAACCTCAAGGACATTTTCAAGCATCATTTCATACCTTACAGGTAGCCTTAACATCATTTTTTACCTACGTGAAGTGTGTGTTAAAGGTATCTCACTCGATTGAACCTAAGGTTCCATAATTAGTTCATAAATTTCTAGATTGACTTCATCAAGTTCAATCCTTCTACAATCTCCATGACCCATCAGAAACTATTTCTCTAAGAAAGTAGCATTATAAGCAATGAATACGTTTCATTCCTCTAGATAATATAACTAATATCCCATAAAATATTTAGGATATCCAATGAATCGATACTTGTACATTTGGGTGCAAGTTTATTCTCTTGCATAACTTTATGTATAGGATAACCTCAAATCTTAACATACTTAAGACTCTTTTTTTTTGCTAGCCCATATCTCATATGGAGAAATAGGAATGGCTTTCGATGGAACTCTATTCAACAAGTGAGCAGCAGTTTCTAAAGCATAACCTTATAAATATTCTGAAAGATCGGTAAAGCTCATCATTGATCGGAACATATCTAATAGAGCCTAATTCTTCCTCTCTGATACACCATTGTGTTGAGGAGTACTTAGAGGACTATATTGAGCTAAAATCCTATTATTCTTCAAATAATCTATAAACTCACCACTCATATATTCACTGCCTCGATCTGGTCAAAGAAGTTTAATATACATACTAGTTTGTTTCTCTACCTCCTATCAAAATTCATTGAATATTTTAAAGGTTTTCAACTTGTGTCTCATAAAAAACATATGTCTATATCGTGATAAATTATCGATAAAGATGACAAAGTATCAAAATTTATCTATAATAGTGTGGTTCATTAGACCACATACATCATTATGTACTAGTTCTTATAAATCAATAGCTCGATATCCTACACCTACAAAAAGAGATTTGCTCATTTTCTCTTGAATACAAGATTCACATACTAGATAGGTTCCATGGTCAGGTCAAATATCTAACTATTCTAACCAGACAAGCTAAGTATTTTATGCCAATATAACTTAATTACATATGCCACAATTTTGTATTATTTAAAGTTTTTGAACTACTACTTGTATTCACCTGTACATTCAAGATATTTCCTATTGTATCTAAAATAATAACCTTTCATCAATTAACACTCAGTTAATAAAATATTATCTGCATCACATAAGTACAATGAATGATTCTGAATAAATACATGATAACTTTTAGTGTCTTATAGAGGAAGAAATATAATTTTTTCGATAATGTTTAGCGCAAAATAATAGTTATACAACATTAAAGATCTACCATAAGGGAGAAACAACTCAAATGTCAAACAGTTTCGACCTGTAAAAAATCACAATTTTTAATATGAAGTAATATTTCTCCACGCTGTAGCTATCTAACTTCCCTCGGACCCTACAACATATTACAGGTGTGAGGAGGACATGTGGCATCTAATATCCAACCATTACAATCATCAAATGTTAATGAAATATCAATAATAGGCAAACATATACTTTAGGGATTCTTCTTGATTGTGGAAAGGTATTTCAAATAGTTATGCTTATAATGTATGTCCTTGCTGTAATATAAACACTTTCCTTTGCCTTTGTTCTTATCTTACTGCTTGGATATTACTTGTCGTTGAGGACCAGTATATGGTGTCTAGTTTTCTTTCTTCTTACCTTTACACTTCTTAAAAGCTCTCAGGAAAGAAGATGAAGTACCACTCTGAACAAAGAAGCTTGCACCTTCTTTGTTCATGTTCTCTTAAGCTGTTTTCAACATATTGTGTAGCTCAGCATATGTGGGAGTCAACCTTTGTATATTACATTTCATGATGAACTGCGCAAATAACCCCGACAAAGACTAGAGAATCAAACATTTTCTAAGCTATTGTTCAGAGATATATCTATAGTCTTCAACTTTTCGATATAGGATATCATTTTAAGTACATGGGAACTTACTGGACTGCCATCACTAACTTAAACTAAAAGAATGTCTCAAAGAACCTGTATAAATCAACTTGTGGTCTATCTCTAAACAGGTCCTTCAGATGGAGTATGATGTTGCTTGTACTATCCACATAAATATACCCCCTTCGAAGTTTAATCAACATTAAGGCAATGATTTATGATTTGACTCTCAAATTATCATCAACTCATTTCTGATAAGTCTACAACTCTTCTGAAGAGGTAGCATCAGAATTTTGAGATTCATTAGCCAATTTTAGTAATTCTCAGCACCCTTCAAATGGTTGTTCGAAGCCATCTTATTTTCACAAGATAGAAAAATGTTAGCAAATTTAATATAACATTTCAAATAGTTAAAATAACGCCTTAGATCATGGATATAGTTAGTATATATTTTTAATCTTTCATTACTTTACATATTCCCTTTAATATCTCAAACTAGAAAACAAAAGTTAAAACTTTTTAAACTTTATAGTAAGAAGTAGATCCATTCAACATTCTACTCTGGCCTTACGCTTTAGCAATATTGACGTTTATAAAACCCAAAAAGTAGGCAAGTCTTGTTAATTGCATCTCATACAACTCTTACTTCTGATCCTAAACATACTTTATCCTCACGCTTTAGTAATATTAGGCAAATATATTTTAGATTAATTTTTCAATGATCAAATATAAGTTACTAATACTATCCTCACGCTTTAGTAATATTGGCAATGACGAAAGTAATCTGTATAACATCATATTAACTAGATGGACCATGCATAACATTATTTCATAATGAAATACATTTTAATCTGATTAAAAGAGATTTTATAACTTCTTTGTATCTTGTGAAGATTTGGTTTCTAATCAAATATTTATTTTATGCAAGCACACTAACCTTTACCAGTATGACTCCTATTGTGGTTAACAACGCAAGTGAATGATTACAGTTTATAAAACAATTATATAGAAATTATATTATTGCAATAAATAAGCTTCACATACATAAAATAAAAAATGGAGTGAAATATGTCCACTGTTGCAGCACCAAACACACATCGCTACAGCGCTAAGGTTAGTACCTTCAACATTGTGGCACCATAGTGTCACCATTGCCGTGCTAATTTTTATTTGAGTGCTACGAAAAATGCAAGAATGCTCCAGTGCCAAATCATGCAACACTGTAATGTTCATCCAATTTCTATAAACACTGCAGCAAAACGCACTTACCGCCCTAGCGCTAGTTTGAACAATAACCTCGTTCTGCACTTTCAACACTTGAAAATGAAATTCTAGTTATTTCTGGGTATTCTAATCAACTTAGAACACTCTATTATACCCAGAACAACACACAAATATACTCTAATACCATTGTTATCATGCATTAAGAGTGTATGCATATGAGAAATCTTCACTGACTAATTAATTAATGTTTACGCTCAAAATATAACACGGCTATCGCAGTATAGATTGAGGTGTCGATCCCACGAGGAAGCTCTTGGCAAAATAGGTTGATGAAGTAAAATATTAAAGCAGTAGCAAAGGACAAAATTAATTGATTTAAGTGGATGAGATAGGATTGTCTATGATTTGAAGAAAATGTCTTATGATAATTCAAACAAGGCTTCGAGAATCACAATTATGCTTTATAAATCTACTCTACACTTTGATTCAATGCTTATAACTCAATTGAAAGTTTCACATCCCAAACAATCAATCGGAAGATAGGAAAATATAGCACATTTGATAACACATGTATTTGACGTAATTAAACTCTTTGCAAGCATTAACATACATCATGTTCATTTATACAAGTGATCTAAGATCGACAATATATCACTTTGACAATATTGCAGTAAAAGATTAACTTGAATATCAAACATTTATTGCCCTTACATGTTATCCAAGATCGACAATATATCAAATTGACAATACTACAATAAAAGATTAACATATAAAACAATGTAACCAGTAACAATTATAAATCAACATGAATCACATAAGAAAAACATGACTGAACATATATGAGACATGAGAATTATAACCTCTAGATTATAGAAAATAAAATAGATAAGAGTTTAATCAAAACCAAACTTACAACATTTGTAGCTCTTGACACCGAATCAAAGCATGGAAGTAGATTTATTACACATAAAAGTTCATCTCTTAGCCTTGCCAAGAACTCTACCCTAAATTATAATACATGTTAATGAGAAGAAAATAAGAGAGAATTATCTCTTAAAAACGTCCTAAGGGTCTCGTTATATAGGCAATGAATGGACATATGTCATGGATGACATCAATCTTCAACAATTTTAAGCCAATAACTCATATATCCACTTGCAGGATGTTTTTGATAATGTAAATGATAAATTCAGCTTCTATAGATGACATGAAAGTTGTATAATTTTGACTCTTCTTTCCATAGGCACTAATTTCATGCAAATTGGATGAGTATCCAATGAGATATGAGCAAAATTCCAAAGATACATCAGAATTCGGCCAACAACCATTTTACCCACTTGCAATGCGATTTGGTCCATGATAACGGCTGATTTGGACTTTACCATAAACATACGAGTTGTTGATAGTTAAGTCATAAATTCACAGCTTCAAGAATTATACCAATTGAGTATGTATTTTGTGAGATACGGTCCAAATACGTGAGTTGGGTCAAGCTGGGCAGGAGTTGTAGTCCGATTCTGTTGTATCTCAATTTTTGGCCCATAACATATTGCATTTGGCTTTTCCACTATTCTTCAAATTTGTGTAAGATTGAGTCATGTTGCACCAAGTTCAAGAATTTCTTCATTTTGATTTCTACATTGAGAGTTATGTCTATTTTACCTAAACCTATCCAAATAACATTCATTAATCACAATTTAAGGAGAACACTTTATTTCAAGCTAAAAATACAGAAAATACTAAAATTAGTGACATTAAATGGTGTTTGAATCTCTTAAAAATATGCATTTTCATGTGTTCATCAATTAACGCATGTCCAACAAGCATTAGCACTGTGGAATAACATGTAATTAATGAACAAACACACTCTAAAGCTAAATCAAAACAAAATGAGAATCCAAAAACTCACCCTTAAAGAACTTCGGCCAAGATTTCTAAATTGGAGCTCACACAGAAATGATTTGCTGACCATTCTAGACTTCAACGATTCGATGGGATTAGAGTGCTAGAATGGTAGCTATCAATTGAATTTCCAACAAGAATTTTGAATTTGTTCAACTTTTGAACATAACATTTTATCTTTTCAAATATTAAAGACAGGGGCCTCTTTGAAATAATTTCAAAGTTACACTTATATATATGGCAAAAAATGGGGACTAAAATAAAAATATTTCAAAGTATTTATTCTATCATGCTTGAACGACAAGTGTCACCTTCAACACATGCAAACCATTTACATGGGTGACACTTGTCACATGTCTTTCCCTGCATGTATCATTTGTCACATAAATAGCCATGCTTAGTTGCCATGTGTCAAAATCCCTTTAAACGCAAAAGGGACTTATATGTAACATTTCCAAACTTTATTCCCTATTTTTAGAGAGGTTCGGAAACAAATTCTACTTTCTAAGATTCTCTTAGATTGAAATTTTTGACTCGGTTTGCTACCCCAATGCTCAATGGATGTATTTTATATTGTGAGACTCTCTAGGTTCACATTTATTTATCTTATAGAACGCTTTCAAATGTTTGTGAACGATGCCCCACACACATGTAATAGATATAATACAACGATACGTTGAACCATACAAGTTAAGGTCAACCATATCCATATAATCTCCATATCACCTATATCCTAGAAGAGCAGAGATATAGATCATCTCCGTCAAATCTCTATATGCTTAACCATGAACTTATCTCAAATTCGTATTTTCATAAACAATATCTATAAACTCCTTTGTGATATTATTTAACCCTATAGAAACTATTTTCTGAGAGCTTTTGATTATGGCTAATCTAAAATATAATCTCCATAAGACTTTCTAAAATATAATCTCAGAGCATTCGAATATACGACTCACCCATATAAGCTGACATATCTCATATCTACATCCACTGAACTTTATGAGCATTAGATCATACTTAATGACACTCAAAGGTTAGACCATGAAAGGTCTCTGACATATGTGGAATAAAAGTATGATAGATCACTCACAAGCCTAGAGTAGCACTCAGGTCAAAGGACCACAAATACTGTTCAACTCAAGAAGACCCTCCATTAATGGCTTTATAAGATGTTTATTGGAGATCCTCATAAGTTTGTTTAGTACCCAGGCCTTACTGAAACCTGCATACCTATACGGGCTTCCTCTAAGCCCATAGTCTACTAAGACTAACCATCTAGATAATTTATATATAGACACACATTAATCTATAAGGTATACCAATTGACTCGTGTTGTCACTATAGATTAGGAACGTTGTTTTTCAATAACATACTACATAATGATATTTCTTAGCACCATTTGTAATTTCTTGCAACTATGTCATTACTAATATATTCTTAGGTCTTTGTCCCTATTTCAGATAAGGTTCTCACTCTACAATTGCTACCCCTTAGTGCTGACCTAAACTCATTTACATCTATAATATCTGAGAAGCTACAAGCTTAATATCATATAATTAATAATTAAAGATTTAATAGAAATATTTATTGTATAAATAAATATTCATACAAAATTTATAATGGCACCTAAGCACTATTCCTAACACAGTTCTATGTAGCAGTATTACATGGATGAAAAATAGAAGCCGTTAGTCAAAAGAGCAATCAAAGTTCAGAGATGCAGAAAAATGGGTGATGTCAGCTATGTTAGTTATATTGATTGAGCAAGAACTTATAGACATCACTTTTTTTCAAGAACTTATGAACTCGTTGGTAAGCTTTGCTATAGTAAGGATCATGGTACAATCAGAATTAGTTGACGATAAAAATAACATGGAAATTCTATTCTAGGATGCTTTTGAAGACATGAAGTTAGAAAAAAAAAATACATTTGAGGATGCAATACTAAGCTTATCACATTCAGAGGTCGAAAGTACAGGTCAATAGGATAACTACATTACTAGTGGAAGCAGTCGAGAAGCGTCTAAAGGTGGATTTTTAGGTAGTCGATGTACCCCCTTATTATTATTTAAGCAAATGGTATAGGTCAAAGTAATTTGCAAGGTAGCAGTTAGCTTAGTATTATTCAAGAAAGTGGATGGTTAGCCAAAGTCAATCTTTTACATCAAGAAAGTACTACCCTATGCGAAAACCAAATATTCGATAGTTGAAAATCTTGTCCTGGCTCTTGTATAAGCTAAAAAACAAGTTGAGATACTATTTGAAGTGCATCTCATCATGTATACACTTCCTATCCTTTAAAATGCATCCTATCTGATGCAAGTTTTCTATAGCACATAATTAAGCGCAAGTATACACTATCATAACAAATAATAAAGAGACAAAATAGTCGGATATCGAACCTATAGGGATAATATCTACTTCTTACCAAGTATTAAATTTATGTCTTTCTAGTAATTATTCAGAAAAATCAAAATTTTAGAATGAATATGGAAAGGTATAAAAGCAATATCATAACATCGAGATTTTAAGAAGATAATAGTATAAAGAAAGCCTATAATTAATATTATTTCTCAATATATTTTCTAATGATTAATCTCTTAATGTTTAAATCTCTTAGTTCTTGTTATTGATTAAAACATGAATGTATTTACAACCCTCTCTCAAGGTCAAGCAAGTATATCTTAATTTACCAAATACCTATATCTTTATGGGACCTGTAAGAAATTAAAATTCATTAATAACAAGTCTTATTGATCATACATGCTAATTAGATATATCTCTATCCTAATTTAAAGCTTGTAGATGTTACTCTATAATCATGCATCAAATTATCTAGGTCTAATATAATTATGCCTCTCTCAAGTTTATCAAAATATTACAAAAACAATCATAATATTGGCCAGATATAATTAAGTATTAAGAACAAATAATTTGAATAACAATGAACTAAGTTTATTAAATATTAGAAAGATTTAACAATTAAGTACACATATGAGTTTAAATATTAACCCTAGAAAGAAAATCAGTTCATAGCTATAAGAGAATTAAGGCAAAAATATAAATAAAACATAACATAATCAATAACAAACCAATATAGACATTGAATTATTTCTTGGTTGAATTGCCTAAGAAACTCTTGCTCCTTGAAATGCCTTTTGATCTTCTCTCCATAGTTGCTTCAATTGTGCTCTAATTGCTTTTAAACGCTTGTGTTGTGTATTTTTTAAAGGCTGAAACGAGTGGCCTCTTATAAGGCTTGATTTGAGCTTGTAATCCTAATTCTTGTCAGTTTAGGAAAAATGTGATCATTGGAGAGAAAATCTTCATACCACTAGGGCAAAAATCTATAATTTTGAATTTGTTGCACTTAAGTCCCTGAGTTTTGCTTGTTTCACATCTTTGCTCCAGTGTTCATCTTTTTTTGTCCAAACTTTGTAAATAAATAATAATACACATAAATAGCCATTTATTCTTATAAAATATCAAAATCTCAATTAAAAATAGGGATACAATAAATGACAAATATGCCTTTATCACTATTTAAACTAGATACCGTAAAAAAAATCACCAAAATGGCCATGAGATTGATACACTTGAACATCGAGTATCAATCAAAGGCAACAATCAAAGAACATACAATGGTAGACTTCCTGTTAGAATGTAAACCTACAGTAAAAGATGATACATTACTAGTAAAACCCACAGACTTAAGGGAAACTTGGAATATGCATATAGATGGATCCTTCAACTAAAAGTGATCATGCTTAAGAGTGAGAATCAATAGCTCAGATTGATTTATACTGGAAAATGTAGTGAGGTTGTTGTCTCCAACATCCAACAACAAAACATAATAAAAATCTTTAATTGAGGGGCTAAAAGTAGCTTACTAATTGATGATAAAAGAGGTTTCAAATATATAACAAATTAGCCTTTATCACATTCTAATAGAATGAGGACTACACAACTAAAAAGGGAAGGATGTAGGGCTACCTCGCTTAAGTAATTATAGTTGCTTAATGTTCGTAGGAGGTAAAAATCACTTAGATACCTAGTGACCAGAACACAGAAGCAAACAAACTCGCTAAGAAAGTATTGGTAATGGAGCATTCACTCATCTAAAAGGAATTTTTTTAATACCAATTGGATAACCTCTTATATCAATTTTTTGTAGGACAAAAAGCTACCTGCAAACCAAAAGAAAGCCAGAAAGCTCAAAAGTATGACCAGAAGGTTCACATTATTAAAGGGAGAATTATATAAAAGAGCATTCTTTGGGATATACATACGATGAGTGTTTTAAGACAAAGGAAAGAAAAAAATAAAGGAAGTGCACGAGAGAGCATTTTGGAACCACTTTAGCGAAAGGATTCTCACCCTCAAAATCATAAGGCAAGGTTATTACTAGCCACTATTTAGAAAGACACCCTAGACTACGTGAAGAAATGTTAGAAACATGCCACCCTTATCCGTCTTCTAGCTGGTTACCTGAACATATTTACCATTTCATGGCTTTTCATCCAATATGGAAAGGACATTATGGGCCCTTTACCCTTAATAGTTAAAAGTAAACAATTACTCCTTTTGGCAACAAATTATTTTACAAAGTAAGTGAAAGCCAAAGCTTATAGTATCACAATTGGAATCGAGATAAAAAGTTCTTATAGAATAATATCATCAACAGATATGAAATGCCATAAGTATTGGTTTCAGACAATGAAAAGCAATTTGTCAATATAATTGACACCTTTTTTGCACCAAGTACAAGATTCAATAGAAATTCTCATTTCATAGCTATCCACAAGGAAACTAATAGGCAGAGGTGACCAATAGAATAATCCTCATGATCTTACAAAAAAAGGCTGGAAAGAATAAAATAAAAGTGACAAGAATAACTCTTAGAAGTTCTCTGGGCATATAGGACAATTGAGAATAGATCTACTAAAAGCTCACCTTACACACCGATATACAAGATGGCTAATGCTTTCCATGAAAGTATTTATTCCCATTTTACGGACTAAATTAGTGATGTTGGAACTGAATAAATAATATAAAATGAAGCATTTTCCATAGTAAAAGACCTCATTGATGAAGCTAGAGACACTATAATAATCCATGCCATAGTATACAGGAAAATGATGAAACAGTACGACACCAAAGTTTGAAAAAAAGATATCAAAGAATGAGACTTAGTGCTAAAGGAAGCACTTGATCTAAACAATAAGCAAAACACCAACAAAATGGTTGAAACATAGGAAGAGCTATACAAAGTCATCAAGATCCTAAGTTGAGGAGCCTTCATTCTACAAACTATGGAAAAGGAACCCATCCCTCACCATGGACCATATTTAAGCTCAAGAAATTCTATGTAAACGCATTTACATTTTCTAAAAAAATTATGAAATTACATTGGCTACCATTCTTTAGGAAGCCCAAAATATATTAGAATAGACTTTCTTAGACGGGTTTATGCCTATCAGCCACCCTTACTTGAAAGTATAATATCAAAAAAGACATATCTAGAAGAGTCGTATACTCATAAGCCACAATTCCTTAAAAGCACAAAATATAAAAAAATACTTCCCTATAAAGGTCGTGTCCTACAGGCTACCATTCCTTGGAAGCATGATATTAGAAAAGACTTCTCTAAAAAGATTATGTGCTTATAGGCCATCATTCCTCAAAAGCACAAAATACTAGAAAGACTTCTTTATAAGGGTTATATACTCATAGGCCACTCTTCTTTAAAAGTACAGTATACCAAAAACTGCCTACGTTGGACAGGTCATGTGCCCATAGACCACCATTCCTTAAAATAATATAATCCCAATAAAAAAAATTCCCTAGAAGAGTCATGCCCCATAAGCTACCATTCCTTGAAAACACAAAAAGTCAGAATTTAAGAATAATCCTTCTCTATGAGGGTCGTGTATAGAAGGTTCCAGGGAAGCAAGAATTAGTTCTATAGTCAAGAAGAATAGCTACCAGAGTCATTAGACATGAAAGGAATGATACATACAAAATACAAAAATCAAAACTAAACTAGAGAAGCAACACTTAACCATTTTATATTTTTATCTTTTATAGTGCTTTTGTGAGGAATCAAGACTTAAAAATTTTCTCAAAGAAAATCTCATACAACACAAAAATACAAATACAATATGCCTAAGAAAGGAAGCAACACTTGGGAAAAATTTACGCTGTACAAAGGAATAAGGAAAAAATAATGTTTTCTAATCAAAGTTAAAAAGATTGTAAAAATTCTTTACATCTATTTCATTTACAAAGTGTTGCAAAGAATTTCTCTAGGAAAATTAAGAAAGTATTGCTACTCTCATCCGAGGACTCGTATGGAAGCTCAATTACGTTCAGATTAGCTTTAGAAGCTCCCTCACTTGCTGATTTAATAACGGTATAATTATCATATATTTTATCCTATTTTTACTTAGAGCTTATCTATTTTTATAAGAATAGATAGCTATCTATGTGCTTAAATATTTATTTGGCAAATATTGGACTTAAAAGATGAAATTTGAAGAAATTTGAGCAAAACTATAAGTTTTAAGAACAATAGCAAAAACAAGGACCAAAATGCAAAGAGTTTAAAGTTGTTGAGCCGTTGCCCCAACAGTGAAGTGTCATCACCCCAGTAACAATTCTCAAGTTGAAATCGATACATTGAAAGATGATGTCTGCCCCAGCAACACGAGTACTAAAGGAACCCTTATTTAGTCACAAAAGTGCCTCAACGATAAAGAGATAGTGCTACAACGATATATTACCGCCGTGGTGATTTAGGAGTAGCGCTACATCAGTGGAATAAAAGGTAGTGGCATAGCAGTGGTGAAGAAATTTGCCTTAACAGTTTGACGTTTTTTGAAATAAGAAGAAATACAACTTCAAGACTCCAATCAATCTCTGTATAAAGGCCACTTTCCCTAGCCTTTAGAGGCAGAGAAGGAAGAGACACAACTTAGGGCTCTTTAGAGCCAATAAAGCTATTAACATATAATTAGAATAATTTAAAAAGTGATTATCAAGAGAAGCAAGAGATTGTTAGCGAATCCTTAGCATATCAACCAACTTCGAATTGACTAATTTAACTAACTAATTCCAGCAATTTATGCAACGAAGAAAGTTATGTTATATCATGTTAATTTTATTTTTCAGCCATAATTTTCTTGTGATCAAGAACTAATTATTTTTCTAGGGTTATGACTTGAACTCAATATGTGTACTTAATTATTGAATCATTTTAATATTTATTTAAACTTAATTCTTTATTATTCAAATTATTTATTCTTAATTCTTTATTATATCTTATCAATATTGTGAATGAATTAAGAATACATTAATAAATGAGAGAAAGGCATCATTATATTTAGATTTTGATAATTTGATGCATGATTGTTGAGAAATTTATAAGTTCTAATTTAGGATAGAGATATACCTAATTGACATGTATGGTCAATAAAACATGTTCTTAATAAATCTTGATTTATTACAATTACCATAGAGATAGAAGTATTTGGTGAATTGAGATATACTTACTTGAACTTAAGAGAGACTTGTGAATATGTTAGTGTCTTAGCCAATATAAGAATTGAAAGATTTTATTATTAAGGAGTAGTATCTTTAGAAACATATAGACGAATAGTTATAATCATAGGCTTTCTCTATCTTGTAATCTTTAGAATTTGTTTATTTGTGATATTTTAGTCTATTTACATTTATAAATTTAGGTTTATTTTAATTTCTATTAAAGTACTAGTTTTTAAATAAAAATAAAAAGCCTAATTTTAGTACTTGGTTGAAAATATATAATTTTTCGTAAGTTCGACATTTGACTTTTTAGCCCTTTATTACTTGTTACAATAGCGGATACTTGCACATAAATTTGTGCTTAGAAAATACACAATATGAGTTATAGTGGATATGCCACGGTCATGGTTCAATTTTAAAATGCCTCGTAGATAACCTCAATACCACCCACAGACAACATCAAAGACTTTGGGTAGCTCTTTAGTTAAGGATGGATAGTGATCGACTCTAAAACCTTGCTCACGCATCAGGCAGATGCCACTAACACTTGACGCTCATAAAGTCTCCTAGCCACATTTAACCTTCTCTTTGACTAAGTGTTGGAAGCCTCAACCTCAATCTTAGCTTTGGAAGCAGTTACAGCTTGCTAAGAATGCTCTAGTGTTGTCCTCAACTCCCTTGCCACTACTTCCAGTTTAACCATTCTAGCTTTAGAGGCCTTCAGAAGATAAATGCTGAAAGTAAATCAATTTCTAACCTCCTTTAATTCATCATGCTTCCTCTGAAGCTTAGTATCAACAAAATGCAAAAGTCAAGAAAAAATAACCAGAAACCACTACCAACTCACCTTCCTAATTAGAAGTGGAACCAGTTAGAGGAATGGTAAAAGCTTCCACTGTGGCACCCTTAGACCCATCATCAAGAGCAGGAATCAGCTTGGAAGGGCTGGAAAGAGTAAACAAGGAATGACTAATGGTGAAAGTAAGAGTGGGCAGATTACTCGTTCCGGGCATCCCAACCCAAAATATTTAGGTCAGGACTAGAATAGGAACATAACTCAGGATTGATCGAGACCTAATCAAGCCCTTTGTTTTTAGGAAACTCTTGTACCTACATAAGAATTTCTTGAACCAGGATATTTTTTATAAAAAAAAGTAAATAACAATGTCGTTTTATTGTTTCCAAAACGATGTCATTTTGTTGTTGCTAAAACAATGCCATTTTTTTACTTTTTTTAAAAGAATTAAACAGAATAGCAAAATGGCACCGTTTTGCAGAGTTTCAATTTGCTCTGTTTTCTTATCTTTTTCCTTCCTTCTTTCTTAAATTTCCCTCTATTCTTTTATCTCTTTAACTCTTCTCTTCTCTCAACATCGCACATAAGTCATCTCTCTCTTTAATCCAGTCGATTTAATCATTGTTTTCCCTTTCCATCTATCATTGATCTCCGAATTAGAATCTGTCCAATGCAATTGCACAGCCCCTGACCACTGCACTATTGAAGGTACCTCCAAGTTCTCATTTGGACAAAAAAATCTTCAATATTGGCTTGTTTTTAATATTGTTTTTTATTTGTTTTATTTTGTTTGTTTTAATGAATTTACATTAGTTAGCTAAAATCTGTTTGAATGAATCTATTTGTTTAAGTAAATGGTATTATGTTAATTTTGGCCAGGATCCTAATGTAAAAATAGAATTATAATCAATATTCTAGATACATTGCAATGAGATCTTTATTTATAGTAGGTCATGATACAAATGCTATATGCCTTGGATTTTGGATGTTTCATTGCATATAACTTATATGTACGAATGCACAACCTAAATTGTGGAGAAATGGCATTTACCCATGAAATTTTCTCTAGCTCCATTTATTTTAAAATATTTTCATTGTTCAATACGTAGCAAGTTTTTCCAAGTTCCAAAGATTTAAAAAATCCATAAGAATCAGTTGAATAAGATTTGCTTTTCCATAATTGCATTTATTATTGAAAAATAGTTTGGATGAGTATGAGTAAAACCCTAAGGTTGGTTAGATTTTTCTCAATCCAAATATGTTTTTGTTTTGTGTGTTATATTTATTTTAACTATAGTATTAACCTTCAAAGAAAAAGCAAAAGTATAAAACAGAAGGAAATAAAGCAAAAGATAAGAAAATATAAATGAGAAAATAAAATTGTCCAACTGTCTTCTTATGTCTATAAATTGAATCATAACATTATGCTATCATGAAACCAATATACTACTGAGGAAAACCATGAAAACCAAATAGAAAACAAAAAGTTAACATGAAAGTTGGAATTGATAATTTAAAATTACTTAAAATAAAAGAGGTTGTTACAAACTTGATTTTAAAACTTCTGAAACTTTGAGTTTTTTCACTTACATATATAAAGGAAGACAAATGCCTAATAATTTTATTTTTAGTAACTTGATTGTCATAGATTTGTGTAATCACAATGAATTATACTTATAGTTTATTTGTACTTATTATTTGCAAATGATGATCTAAGATTCAAGTTAGGGTAATAATATTATGGACTAGAAATCTCTTTCTCAATCAAATTTTAAGGTAACCAGAAATAGGACATCCAAGAAAAAGCTTCCCTTCCACCACACCTTAATCCCAAAAAGAGAAAGTTTATGCCACAATTATAGACATGAAGATCAAAAGTGTGGTTGCACTTCAGGCGGTGTAAAACCACGAAAGACAAAGCCAAGTGCAATTAGAATGGTAAGTTGATTGGTTGTCATATGGTATATCATGGAACTAGTGGTATGTCAAAGCGCTTAAAGAGATATAAAGAGTACAAGTAGAGGGTGATTGATGAGCAATAAAATATTTTTGATAAAGAACCTACTAGAGAAGAGGGATAGGGTAGTAATATTATGCCTAGAGGATGGAGTCAAGAAGCATGTTGATAGGAAGTTGTGAAAATGGTAGTGATGGATGCATTGCCTTTTAATTTTATGGAGAATGTCGAATTTTGCTATTTTTGCAATATGGCAATTTTCAAATTTGATGTCCCATCTTTTAGAACCTTAACAAGAGATGCAGTTGAGTTATTTGTTGTGAAGAAAGACTCTTTGTAGAGTTTGGTTAGTAGGCAACGGCTGAACTTAACAACTAACATCTGTACTTCTATTTATAATCATAGCTATGTAATTGACATGACTCACTTCATAGACAGTGATTGACATTTATTTAAGAGGATCTTGGGCTTTTATCTTATTTTAAACCACAAAATACAAATGATTGAAAAGTAGTTGAAGACTTGTTAGATTATGGCATTGAGAAAGTATTCTCCATAACAATTAATAATGCTAGTGCCAACAATGTTGCCATAAGTTATATATGGAAGAAATGAAATAATTGGAGAGAGGATTCATTGGTGTTGAATGGGAAATATATGCATGTGCGTTGTTGTACGTACATTTTAAACTTGATAGTGATAGATAGGTTGAAGGAATTGAATGAGAATGTTATTTGTATACATAATGCAATGAAATATATTTAGAACTTTTGGATCGTTGCAAGTTTTTAAGAATTGTGTGGTTAGAAAAGATTGAGTGCAAAGGGAGCCTGGTGTTGAATGTGCTAACTAGATGGAATTCTACCTACTTAATGTTTGCAACTGCATTAAAATTTCAAAAAGCTTTTTAACGGTTAGTAAAAGATGATAGTCTATATAGGAGTTATCTTTTAGAGTAGAAAAATGAAAAGATGAGATAGAGGCCATTAGTCAGCGAGGATTGGGAGAATGCTGAGCATTTTGTATCTTTTTTTAAAAATTTTCTGTGAAGTGACATTAAAATTCAATGTTTCATTGCATATGACGTCTAATTACTACTTCAATGAGATTTGCAAGAAACATTCCCACTTGAAAAAATTGAGTAAGGGTGATGATTTTTCATTGGCAGCCGTGGCAAATAAGATGAGAATAAAGTTTGATAAGTATTAAGAATCACGGAGAGAATTAACAAGATATTGATAATTATTACCCAACTTAAACTTGGAGCAAGATGCAGTTTGTTGAATTTTGTTTTGGAAAACTCTTTGGTAATGACGTTGCAAGAGTTGAAGAAATGAAGCACCTCAATAATGTTTAGGCTTTACAAAAGCATACAGTGCATTGTATAGCAAACCACATTGTGGTGCATCTAGTAGGGCTAGTGTGGGTGGGAATTGCATGCTTGCTTCACAATCATAAGTATTTTGTGGCCCTTCAGTAGTTCAAAATATGGGACAAAAATTTAATAAGGTGAAAAGATATTTAATGAATAAAAGTTGAAAGTCATACAACCTATATTTTGATATTTTATAGTAGTGGAGATTAAATGCCAAGAGATATCTGATTTTTACATGTATAGTTAGAGATGTGCTTGCTATGCCAGTATCTACTATGGCCTCTGAGACAACTTTTAATACCAAATGTTGTATTCTTGATTCATTTCGAAGTTCGTTAACTCCAAAGGTAGTAGAGAGCTTAATATATAGACAAAATTGGATACGAGCTTTGCTTTTGGTAGATAAAGCGAAGAAAGAAGAATGATTGCTTTGCAGATGCTAAGTTTTATTACCACCTTGAAGTAGGTAAAAAATTACTATAACAATTTATAATTATTTATACTTCTATTTTTTTAAATATTATTTGCTAATCTACTTTTTAATTTGTGTGAATATTTTTATTTTTCATGTAGAGTTTGCATAATTGTTAATGCAAGAGCCTCCACCACATTAGGAGCAAAAGTTACTATTTAATTTTTACTTTTTAGGTAAATTTTCTATTTTTAGTTATTCAGTTTTCTTATTTAATTATATATTTATATGTCACTTAGCATAATATGTCAAATTATTTTGGATGCAACTTTATAGATTGTCATTGTCTACTTATTGCTAGTAGAGACTAGATTGCTCATTGAATAAGAAAATCATCACTTATATTTCATTAATTTTTGACTTAACAGTTAACATGTTTATATTTTATATAATGTTTGTTGTTTGATGTATATTCAGTACAATTTAGTAATTTGCTATATATGAATGTTACATTGTTATGGTTAATTGGTTACAAAATTATTTCCTGTGATTTTTTGAGTTTGTTAGAGTTAGTTTGATATTAGGTGGAAACAAAGATTTGGAATTTATATTAGAGTGTTAGAATTGTTTTTGCAAGTTATTATAATTTAAGGGAATGTCCAAAATTTAGAAGAGATTTTGTAGAATATTTTTAAAAAATTATATTATTATAATACATCAAGTTCAATCTAAAATTTAAAATTTAATTGAATTGAATTGGAATTTGAATTGTTAATTTAATGGAATTGAAATTAGGATCTAAATGAGACATGTTGCCCACACTATAATAAATTCACGCCTTATTTCAAGAGCTATTTTTCTTTCTTTTAATGTAAAAAATATTATCTTATCAAAATAACAATTTATAAATTTTACAATAAAAAGATCACTCGTTGTAAATTTAAGATACTTTATAATTGATAAATAGTTAAACAAATATAAATTCTCAATCAACAAAAATCCTACCTTAAGATTATTTAATCTTTATTAGGCATAAATATTTTTAATATCATCTTGATTGATTTGTAATAGATTTACATGTTCCATAGTTTTTGTAAAAACTTAAGAAGTTTTTTACTAATTGTTTTGTTTCATATTCATTATATGTTTAATGCTTTTTTCATGCTAGATATTTAGCAAGTACTTTTGAGATTGTTAGAGGTTTCAATAAACATTTGCCCTTATCTTATCTAATCTCATATATTTCACTTTTCTGCTAACATATATTTTGTTTATCTCATTGAGTTGAGAATTTGTGAAATTACAGTCGTATACCTCTTCCTCGAAAGGTTATGCTCACAAATAATGGAAGAAATAACATTCACTTAAGGACATCTAAAGGAATTAATTTTATAAAACGATGTTTTATTAAAACTTATTATTTACTCATCACTTCAGAAACATGAAACCAATTGCATATATATATATATATTTTAAGCTAATGCTATTCCTAATGTTATATTATGTACGAAGCATGAAATTCACTATATAATTAACAATTGATGTTAATTTTGAATAAAACTTTATTATATTTTTAGTTTAGTTATGTATTATGATCTTATTTTAAGGAGGAATATATCCGTTTAATGATTGTAGTCTATCTCATACTCTTAAATCAACGGATAATTCGCCACCGAGTATTAACCTTTCAAAAGGTAATTTATTTATGATATTTTTCACATATAATAATTCCAACATATGGAATTTTCAACTTCAATACATTTCTGATTTAAGGTCAATTTTTTGATTTTATTTCTTCACCTATTTTATTTTGCAAACTTTATATCGCAACAATAATATCCAACGATGTTGATAATTCATAAAATTCAAATTTATAATAACCATCTAAAAAAGTATATGTAATGTAACCACAAAGCATACTAATAAAATGGTTGAATAGATATAAATTATATGAAAATTAAGTTAATAAATATCAAATACTTTACTAAAGATTCCTTCACTTTCTAGCAGGGTATATTTGCGTTAAGACCTAGGGGGGTCATGACACCCACAAGTCTTATAAAATTTTTAATCTTATGAGAATATTATTTGAAAATCATCTAAATATGATTTGGAGAACAAGTCAAGTGTGTAAGGTGCGCAAGGATTGAAGATAGACGTGAAAGGAGACAGAAAAACGAAGAAGGCGGTGCTAGGCGTAAGGGGACGCCAATGAAAGATCATATAGATGCCTTTAATAAGATCATCCTTGATCTTGAGTCTATTAACATCAAGATAGAAGATGAAGATAGAACAATTATCCTGCTGAGTTCACTCCCTAAGAGTTATGAGAGCTTTGTTGATATACTACTCTACGACAGAGAGAGTTTAACGATGAATGATGTGAAATCATCATTAAACTCAAAGTTACTACGGAAGCAGATCGAGGGCAATGTAGAAAGTTTATCTGTAAAAGAAAGGCCCTCATTTACAGATAGAAGGAAAAATTGCTCAAGGTTGAAGTCCATGACTTCTAGGAAGTGCTATTACTGTAAGAAAGAAGGGCATTTTATAAAAGACTATCCTGAGAAGAGAGCACAAGACAAGAAGAAAGCGGATGCTACGTTTGCCTATGATGATAGCTATAATAGCGCAGAGATACTCATCGCTACTGATGGTAAAAATTCTGAACAATGGGTTCTTGATTCTGGTTGTACTTTTCACATATGCCTATACAAGTCTTGGTTTGTAAATTTTCAGCCCATTAATGGTAGTAATGTGTTAATGGGTAATGATGTTGCATGTTAAATGATGAGAATTAGTAGTGTTAAACTTAGGCTGTATGATGGGCAAGTGAGAGAGTTGACAGATGTTAGGTATGTTCCTAACCTCAAAAGGAACTTGATCTCACTAGGGACTTTAGACCAGAATGGGTGTTCCATTAGGATTGACGGAGGAATTTTGAAAGTGTTAAAGTGTTCCATTGTGGTGATGAGAGGAGAAAAGTACAAAAGGGTTTATGTGTTTAAAGGTGAAGTCGTGAGTAGTTCTGCATTGTTCTTTGTAGATGATGAGAGTATGCAAACTAAGTTATGGCATCTTAAACTGTTGCACCTAGGCGAGAGAAACCTGAAGGAGTTAGTTAAAATAAGTTTGGTGAGGATAAATTCTAGCCCTTAGAGTTTTGTCTTCCTATACGAAGGATGTGCCATAGATCTCAGGTCATCCCACATATTTTGCAGTGCTTCAACTAGCATATTTTAGTCTATTTAAGGTTGCTTATAATAATTGGAGGGTTGCACTAGTTCTAAAGACCCAAATTGAATCGGCTTAAAGTGGCTTTGGCCAACTTAGTCTTGATTCTAGGGGACGGACTATTGTAAACTCACAAAATTAATCATATTCCTAGCTTGGTTATAACTGAAGATCTGTCTGGGCTGGTTGTAGACCTGAGAATTAGAAGACTTAGCAACTCCTTCAGGTCGTCTCAGAAGGTTGACCGAACCATACTGTAGGTTAGCCTAATGATTTTGTCTATAACAAGGCTCGTGTAACTCAGGCTTTGGTCAACCCTGTAGTACAGTTGTTAACTCGGTTTGGTTTTGCCTCATTGTCTCAAGCTTCTTAAGTATACTTTGGATAATGCTTTGATTATCTTCAATCAGAGGCCAAAACACCACGACCATCTGGTTAGTCAATATAGTGTCGAGCTATTGATTTTCTTTGGTGATTTAGGAGACCAGCCCTCGGACATTGACAGTAGAAAATAGCCTAGGGTATGAAAGAGTATTATAGTGAATCTCTTCCATTTGTTAATTTAGCATATGGCAAACGCGCCCTGTCATGCTCAGATTTTGATTGGTCTCTGAGCTTTGGTAGATTAACCACATGTGACTCAACACTGTTCTTTCCAGTATGATTTTTGGCCATTTGTCTAGTGGTTACTGTTATACAAGGAAGAGGTCCCATTGGGTGTGCCAAAAAGATGTTCGTGAAAAATATGCTTCGAGTCTGTATATCCTCTATGTCCAACTAGATAGAGGTCACTCTTAATTTGAAAGAAGCCGAGACTAAGGGTTCTTGCCTGTAAACAAAGTTTATCACTAAACCTGGACTAGGATATAGCAAACGAGATCTATTGCTAAACCTGGGCTGTGGTGCCGAAAGCATATCGCAGAGCTTTGGTTCTTCTCAGAGAAGGGTAAGCGAAACTCTAACAACAGGATTATAGGATTCTCAACAAGTAAGAACACGGAGTCCTGGATTGAATGATAAAAACGAAAAAAAGATTAAAAAAAACTAAAAAGCTTATGTATTATGTGTATTAAATAGTTGATAATCATACCATTAATGAGAAATTTAGCCTATTTATAGGCTATAAAACCTTATACAAAATCTAATTTTACGAGGAAAATGAATCCTAATTCAGCATAACTTCATATTATATAAAAATTCTTAAATAAGCTACAATACACAGTTGGGCCAAAAATTCTAAAAAAGCCTATAAAGTACTTTTTGGCCCGCGTTAACACCCGTATTGCCCATCCCTGGTGGCATGGAAAACCTACATCTCATATGGAAATCTTCATTGGGGCACTTTTGGGGGACCATATACGAATGAGAATTCAAGTTTACTTTAATGCCACTTGTTATGGCTCGGGTGCTTGCCATTACCCAAAAGACTAGGCTATTAAGTAATGCTACTTACCCACCTATATATACCCAAGATTCATCTAATTTCTATTCGATGTGGGATGTGATACTAAGGGTCAAATCTAGAACTTGTGAGAAGAGAAACTAAGCAAAGTATAGCAATAAAACCACTATGGTAGAATAACTTGTGATGAAAAGAGCATGGGAACAAAAATAATAACACTTCAAAATAAAAACTTGAAAAACAAAAAAAGGCAAAAAAAAACTATGAGGAATGTTGGTGTCAAGGATTGAATCAAAAACTTGTCTCAGGGAACCTAAGCAAAGTTTAATAGAGAAACCATTAAGGCAACCGTCTTATACTGACACGAAAATGCAAATAAAAGACGAGTTAAAAACCTAGTCAGTTGTCGCCTATTCGATCTCACTATTTCATTCACTATTAATTGTTGATAAAACCTTTGAACAACTCAAAAAGTCCAGCCAACAATTCTACATGATTCCTTATATCATTTGACTGTTAGAATCACCAAAAAAAGACTGAAAACTGAATCAATCACCACAACTCATTGCTAAATAAGCTCATCATCATGTTTTCTATTTTGCAATCCTTTACAACTTGTTAATCTAATCTACATGAGTTCAGAAATACCATAGAATCTACAATCTCCATTAGATCGGGAAACAATAACAAAAAAATACTTCTTTTTTTGGGTTTCATTTTTCTTACAACCGAACTAGCTAGGAATTTTGATTGTGTATATTAATTTCTTATTGTTTAAACCTTGTTTTAGGTGTTTGTTATTATCCTTTTAAAATTAAGTGCCTTTTTAAAAAGTTGTATTTACACTTGAATCAGGATTCCATGAGCAAACCCTTTCCCAATTCAATTACTCCTTCTATAGGAACCTCTAGTGATATTCGATTTGAAATGAAAGCAAGCATATAGGCTGGAACCATAATCCATTGGCCTCACTTGAAATGCAACCAAAGAAGTGATTATAATACTGGTAAATCTAACAAAGATTAATAGCATAAGAGAAAGGGATATACATAGAGAACGAGATTGAAAAGAGAAAAGTTTTGAACACGTAATAGCAATAGATTTGAAAAAGGAATTAAAACTCGTGATTGGATGGGAAGCAATTGAGAAATCCTCTCATCCAGATTTTTGAACCTTACACAAACGAATTTCAAATTTTCTCACAATATATTTCAAGAATGATTTAAGACCTCTGATGGAAAACAACCAATTTATTTATTTCTAGAATGATTGGGAAGATAACATAAATAATTTATTATAATTATCATCTCATGAGTGATTTAAATTTTGTGGAAACTCATAAGAAAGATGGTCAAGACATGGGAAGGACCATGCAAGGTTATTAAAAAATTAGACTGAGGAGTATATATCTTACAAGTCATAGAAGGGGAACCCATCTAACTCTATAAAATATATCCAAGTTGAAAAAGTTCTATGTATAAATCCCTGTCTAAATATGTTGTGATAGTTAGTTTTTCTTTTTCATAATTATGGACATAACGACTATGGTTATAATATAATGGAACAAGAAGCTTAAAAGGATTTGAGTATATAGTACCTTTCTTGTGAGCAGTGGAAGAACAGAAGCCGGGAGGACTAGAGTACATTGTACCTTTTCCACGTGCCTTAAACAAACTGGAGTATGTAATACCTTTCTTTTAAGGAACATAAAACGGAGCCCGAAAGGAGTAGAAGTACATAGTAACTTCCCCTCATGCCTTGGAAGGACTAGAATAAGTAGTACTTTTCTTTCAAAATGCATAAAATGAAAGCCGGGGGGATTAGAAGTATGTAGTACCTTCCTTTTGCACCTTGGAAGGACTAAAAAGGAAGGTACTACATACTTCCGGTCCCCTCAACTTTCAAATATAATTTATATAATTGCACATGATTCATAAATTGATTAAATATTTTTTTTTAAAAGTCCAAATACTTAACATTGCTATATATATTAAAAATTGTAAATATTGTATAAATACTTAAGTTACTTGAGTGGTTAAGTTCCATTATTATTATTATTATTATTATTATTATTATTATTATTATTATTATAATAAACTCAATTGTTAATTATTGAATTACAATTTACAAATAATAATTGATAAATTAATAGTTAACAAATTCTATTTTACAAATAAAATTTATTAATATTATTATTATTATTATTATTATTATTATAATAAACTCAATTGTTAATTATTGAATTACAATTTACAAATAATAATTGAGAAATTAATAGTTAACAAATTCTATTTTACAAATAAAAATAATTATTAATAAATTAATCAAAATAAAAATGATCATAGGTTGACCAATTTACACAAATGAACCAGCCCATTAGGCCTATGTTTCTGGGCATGCACGACCCACGCAAGCTCATGCCCGTAGGTCGTACTAGACCTATCCAAAGGTTGTCATGTTTGGGCTAACCTAGTGCATAGCCCCAATGTGCTTAAATTTCATACCAACATAATTCACTAATGTGCTTAAATTTCATACCAACATAATTCACTTGCCACTTCCGTGTGGCATAAAACAAATTTGCTTTTACATACTAAAAACACTATAATTACTTTTTCGTACAAAGCATGGGATAAAGTGTTTTTCTTAAAACACATGCAATCATTTTCAAACAACACATGAAAATTAGAAGGAATTTATTTATTTTTTAAATTTTAAAAGCCCTTAAAAGTTTTAAAAAGATTTTTTAAATAATAATAATTTTTTAAAACATAATGATTATTTTTATTTTTTAGAATAATAAAAAAATTATTGTTTATAAAAATTTTTCCCTCCAACTTTAAGACTCGGGTCCAAGAAGGTTTTGGCCCCTCGAACCTTGACATAAGCTTGAGAACAAAATATTTGATCTCTTAGATAAAGGACTTGATCCCCTATAACTAGGTTGAGAGGTGTTGGCCCCTTAAACCTCAATCTGACCTTGATAACATAGGACATGATCTCCTAAATTTGAGATTAATGCTAAAATTTAAAACCCCAACATCGAGACTCCACGAGGTAAGAACCCTTTTAATCTCAATATGACCTTAGAATTTCAAGATTTGATCTCCTAAGTTAGGGTCTGACTCTAGGACTTGAGACTTTAGAAACCAAGATTAAGGTCTTTTACCTTATAAAACCTTGACCTAACTTTAACCCCCTTCCCAAATAAAGACATGGGGATCTTACCACTTAAACTCTAAACATAATTCCAAGACCTAAAACTTGATCTCTTAAATTTAAAACTATTTGCAAAGATTTGAACCCCTAGCAAGACTTTAGAAGGTCTCACATTCTGTCGCCTACCCTTCCACATTAAAACTTAAAAATAAATTAAATATTGAAAAAATATTTATATTATTTTAGTTAAAATAAAAATTATTTTTATAGTATTTATTTATAAAATTTATTTAAATAATTTTAGAGTAGAAGAAGTACTTTTCATTTATGTAACTAAACACTACAAAATATGAAAAGTAATGCACCCAGTTGCATTGCTTCAGTGGTAATGTCTGTGCATCCTCTATTCTAAAGTTAAAGATTTAAGTCCTGGGAGGCGACCAAAAAATTTATATTTTCTTCAATTATTAAAGACAATTTTTAATTGTAATTTAGCCTTTATTGAGTGTAATTAATGAATTATTGACAATTATAATATGATAGTTATTAAGTATAATTCTTTGAGATTTGCAACTCATTGTGATGTAGGGTTGGCAATGAGGCAGATTGGGGTGGGGATCACATTCCCCATCCCCATACCCGTATGAGATGTGACTCTCCATATCCGCCCCATACCTGATTTATGTAATTCGGGTTTGTAGTTAGAAATCCCTAAATGGGGATGAAGATCCCCATGGGTACCCTATACCTAATATTTTTTAATTAACGTTTTAAAATATTCTTTAACTTGTACAAATTTAATTTTGTAAAATAATATTTTACCCGTATAATCATAATATACCAAAAAAAAATTATCACAAATGAATTATTTTGAAATTTAAAGTTCTTTCCACAAAATTTAAATTTTGATAATTAAGAAACGTCATAAAAAAGAGATACTAACATCATAAAACTTCTATAAACAAACTTTTCATCTTTTGATTTGGAGCCTCATGTGATAATAAATCATTTTTTAATAAATAAATAAATTGGTGGAACAGTTAGTAAGAGGACAAATTCGACCAGATAAGTTCCTCCATTTTTTGTTTTAATTTCATATATGATACTAAATAAATAAGTTTAATAAAAAAGAAAAGTTTTGGAATGTTTATATTTTATCAACATTAAAGAATGAGAATTCCTTTTCATTTCAATAACAAATAATAGTTTTTAATTTTTTAAGAGAAACAAAAACTATTATTAAGATTTTTTTTAAATTGTGTTATTAAATCAAATTTTCAAGTTGGGTGTGAGGAAACTAAACTATCCCATCTTCAACCCGAATTTAATTTGGGGATGAATCGACTTTTTCATACTCGTCCCATTCCCAAAATGTAATAAAAATATAATTCAAAATTCGCCTCATTCAAAGTGATTCTCCACAAAACCTGATCCCGTGAAAAATTTTGCCACCTTTATTGTGATGTATAATGAAGTATTTGTGTAAAACAAATATGAAAAATATTTTAAAATACTTTTATAATATATTGTCAGATAGTAATGGCTTTTTTTGGGGAAAAAGGCTGATAACCAAAATAGTATGGGTAAAAGAGCTTTGTTAATAGTATTTCGAAACAAATTCTTAATTTTTTTATAATTTCTTTTTAAAGAAAAGAGAAGTCTAAAAAAAGAAAGAGAAAAACAGTTTTACATAAACATCTCCACCTTTTCAACAAAGCCAACAAATAGTTTTATCAAGTTGTTTTATGGCATAATATAAAAAATTCTCCACTTTTTCGACAAAGCTATATTTCTCATAAATTGCAATGAAAGCATCGTCCACAAAACATCTTCAATCAAACCCATTTTCATTATCATCCCATTAATAACATACGTCTCCTGCACAAAAGTGGTCCAAGATGGATATTATTATCAAAAATTATACATAACCATACAATTACCAAATAAATACTTAAGTAGTATTTTACCGTAGTAGTTTAATAGTAAAAAATTTGTAATGCACTTAGGGGTGAGTAAATTGGACCGAGTCAGGTTTAAGACAAATCTAACTAATCCTAAGTCTCAATTAGGATAAAAAAATCAGCCACAATCAAGACACTTAATTAAGACAGGACATTTTCAACCCGAATTAGGATGGGATGGGTTGAGACACGAATCATTTTGGGACATTGATCATTTTTTGCCTATGTTTTTAATTGCTCTAAATTTGTACTTTTGGCTCAACAATCTTAGATATATTTTTTGTTCATGCCTCTAATCAATCTAAATTTGTATTTTTGGCTCAAAAATTTAGTTTTTGAGCTTTTTTATATTTAAAGAGATTTTTTGTACTATTTACAAAGTTTGTTTTATGATTGGTTTCTAATTTCATTATGAACAATTTAGTTTAGACTTACATTTTGGAGTAATTATTTTAAGTTATTTTATATTGATAAATGTTATAATGTCGCATCCAATTTTAATTGTAATTTTAATAATGTTAAATGTTAAAATTTTAATTTTAATTTTAATTACGTTAAATATTATAATTTTAAATTCTATTTTAATTTTAATTATGTTAAATGTTATAATTTTAAAATCCAATTTTAATTTTAGTTAGATTAAATGTTATAATTCCAATCCAATTTTAATTACATTAAATGTTATAATTTCAATTTCAGTTACATTAAATGTTATAATTTTAATTTTACTTTTAATTTCAATTATGTTAAATATTATGATTGGTCCAAATCTAATTTCAATTTCACTTACATTAAATATTATAATTACAAATCCAATTTTTAGTTTCAAATATTATGATTGGTCCAAATTTAATTTCAATTTCACTTACGTTAAAGTTATAATTATAAATCTAATTTCAATTACGTTAAATATTTTTAAATCTAATTTTAATTTCAATTATATTAAATTTTATAATTAGTCCGAATCTAATTTCAAATTTAATTACTTTAAATGTTATAACTTGGTTCAAATTTAATTTCAATTTTAATTACGTTAAATGTTATAATTTTAATTTCAATTGTATTAAATCTTATAATTCTAATTAAATTTCAATTACGTTAAATATTATAATTCTAATTAAATTTCAATTACGTTAAATATTATAATTCTAATCCAATTTCAATTACGTTAAATATTATAATTCTAATTCTTATTTTAATTTTTATTTTAATTACATTAAATATTATAATTTCAAATTTAACTTCAATTTCAATTACGTTAAATGTTATAATTTCAAATTTAATTTTAATTTAAATTTTCTTAAATATTATAATTTTAAAATCCAATTTCAATTTCAATTTCATTCAATGTTATAATTTCAATTATATTAAATGTTATAATTTTAAAATCTATTTTCAATTTCAATTACATTAAATGTTATAATTTTAATTTTAATTATGTTAGATATTATAATTCTAATTTTAATTTTAATTTCAATTATGGTAAATGTTATAATTCAAATTCAATTTTAATTTTAACTATATTAAATGTTATAATTTTAAATTTAATTTAATATTAATAATTTAATTAGTCTTATTAATTTGCTTAAATAAAGTCATGAATACTATAGGGCCCATAAGTGGTAAAAGCTTAACACGACCTATAAGCCCAATTAAGACTAAAAATAAGGGCCCACAAATATTAAAATTACAAGGATACCCTTAGGCTTAAGTGGAAGAATTCGAATTCAAATACAAAGAAGAAGTCTGAATCAAACTCAAACTTCCTTTGTGTTTTACCAAATGAGAAAGGAAAACACGTAAAAAATTTGAAAAATGTTTGATTTCTATTCTTTTTATGATTATTCATTATTGCATAATTTATTGATCTCATACACAAAAAAAGAATTCTCATTCAACTTCTCTAGTGGAGAAATCGTGATTCATTAAACGAAAAACTATACTAAAACAGTGCCATCACTGTAAGTGTATTGTGCATATAATAAATGTGTGTATTTTAATTTTAATAAATTTACACTGCATACATGCAAAATAAGTGCAACAAAAGTAAAACACACATTTCATTACACTAATGAGATAAAAATGAGCTCACTTTAAATTGTATTGCGAATAACTCTAGTCTAGAAAATTAGTAAGATTGCTGGAGCTAGCATGATAGCTTCCTATTTCAATAAGAATTGAAGCAACGTTTGCTTTTCTTTTGTTTTTATCGACCTATTGACTAACTCTTAGTATTTTTAATTGTAACCAACTTACAATTTAATGACATAAGACTTACAAATGTTAACGTAAAATGCCCCTATATTTATAGTGCCATTTGCAGCCTATTTCACCAATTGAAACCTTTAAGTGGCCATAAATTTCAAGCATGAGGTGCAATGCAATTTTCAATTCAAATTACACCTCATGTTTAACAAAAGAAGCGGTGGTATGGTGCTTAAGTATTGGCCGAAATGAAAGCATGATTGGTGTTATTTTGCTTCTCAAAACCCATTGAATAAAAGACATCTCATGCTTGCCAGAATAGAATGGTGGCATGGCTTTTAAATGAAGTTGTTGAAGCATGATACACTTCATACTTAACATTTTCAAATGGTGGCAAAATGCATTAAGCATGAGGTGGTTGAAGCACGATACACTTTATGCTTAACATTTTTAAATAGTGAAAAAATGCAACAAGAAGTGGCCAAATCTATTAAGCATAAGGTATTGATAACTTGCTTTCCAAAATGCCATATAATGCACATCATGCTTAAATGTAAATGGGTGGCAATGCTTTGCCACATGTCAAGCTATTACAAGGAATCATCATGCATTTGGCTTGACATATGGTAACTTCTTAGGGGATGAGGTGGCAAGTTCCACTTGCCACTTGTCAACCTTTTGAGTTTAAACACTTGAGGCGTCAACCTCTCGAGAGACTCTAAAATAATTCTTACTTTTCAAGATTTTCCCAGATAGAACAATTCGACTTAGTACGCTACCCTAGTGCTCAAAGAGTACACTTCATATAGTAAAAATTTTTAAGTTTATACCTGTTTATCTTACGAAACTCTTCTATAAGTCCATAAATGATGCCTCACATACACATTATGAAAATTACAGAATGGTATGTTGAACCATACAAGTTGAGGTTAATACATATTCGTATAATCCCTTAATCACTTATATCCTAAGAGAGCGGAGATATAGATCATTACCATCAAGTCTCTATATGCTCAACCGTGAATATATCTCTAGATTCATATTTCATTAAACAATATCTACAAACATTTTTATGATATTTATTTATCCCATGGAAAACTCTTTCTCGGGTTTATTGCTTATGGTCACAGACTTTCTGAAATACAATTTTACAGCATCAGAATATGCAACTTACCGATATAAACTGACAGATCCCATATCTATACACATCAGACTCCATGAGCATCAAACCATACCCAACAACACTTAATGGTTAGATCATGAAAGGTCTCTAACATGTGTATAACCTAAGTATGGTGGATCACTCACAAGCCCATAGTGGTGCTCAGGTCAAAGGACTGCGAATATTACTCAACTCGAGAAGACCCTTAATTGATGGCTTTTATAGGATGTCTATTGGAGGTCTTCATTGAGAATGTTTAGCACCCAGTCCTCAATAAATACTAATATGCTCATACGAGCTTTCACTAAACTCATAGTATGCTAAGACTAATCATCTGGACTATTCAGGTATAGATATATACTGATTTATATATGACAAGCTCTTCATCGATAGATCGACAACGATGAAGATAGATCAGGAATATAAAATTTGAGAAGATACTTGTACAATGACATTTTCTAGCACTATTTATAACTTATTGCAGCTATGTCATTGCTAATATATCCCCAAGTCCTTGTTCCATTTCAGACAAGACTCTAACTCTTTAGATTTCACTGAGTCTTATAACATACTAACTCTTAACAGTGCTAACTCTTAACATTTATAACTACTAACGTTGCTAACTCTTAGCACTAGTTTAAACTCTTTTTAAATCAGATCTGAACTCAGATCATACAGTATCTAAAAATTTACAAGTATCTTACCATATAATAAATATAATTAGCGATTTAACAAAATAGTTATTGCATAAATATTAAAATAAAATATTCATATAAAATGAGATAGCACGTAAGCACAAATCTCAACAATCACATTCCTTATATAGATTGGACTTTACACACTATATAAACATACACAATTCACGACTTGAGATTATCAAAAAATACAAAAAAGAACCATATAAACATTCTTGAGATCTTTGAGCAAGCTTGAGAATATTCACTAACAAAGACGATAACCTTTTGTTTGCTAAACACTCTCCACATATAGCACTCGATTTTCTATCTCCTTACTGACTTGAGCGTCAGAGTATATTTTTCTTATAGGATGATAGTCTTGTTCCACACCATTATTGCATCACGAAGGAAGATGACATTGTTATTCTCGAAATTCTTCTAAAGACTCGAAGGCGTAGAAGTAATTTTTGAAGGTTCTCAAATTCGGGAACTTCAAATATAAATTAAGATGAAATATTTTTAAAAAAACTTCTAATTTAATAATTAACTTATAAAATTATAAAAAAAATGCATTAAATTAACTTTTAATTTGTTAATTAATTAATAAAATCTTTAAATATTATTTTTAAAAAAACAATTTGGGTCCAAATGAGACTGGGACTAGATGAAAAATGTCTCAAACTAATCGGACGAGGACATTCGAGTCCCTTAAGACCCAAATATATTTCGATCCTTGTACCTAAACCCATCCCATTTTGGAGATTTTAGGTTGAGACACTTGGGACGAAACGGATCCAAGATTTATGTCCACCCCTAAGAGCACTTTTTTCTCTATTGAAGTGGTGAGGAAGTTTTTTTCTTTCTTTTTTTTATTTATAAAAAGTAATATTACTTCAAAAACATATTTAACATCTCCTAAAGACAAAAACATATTTAATATGAATTTTAAAAAACATATATTGTAAACCCTTTTTTTTTTTACAAAATTTAAAACTAAAAGTCTAGAAAGATATATATTAATATTAATTATTTAAAAAAATAAACAAATATTTTTTCTTCAAAAGAATTGTTTTGCTAATCTTTTGATTATAACATTAAATACACGTTGTTGTTTGTAATTTTTTAAAAGATAATTTCAAAAGAAATTATGAAATACAAAAAAAATATTATTAAAAATATTTTTATTGGTGTTGTGTGTGTATACTATGTGCTATGGGTGAATGTGTACATTTTAAACAATTTAAAAATAATATGTCTCATATATAATATTACACAGCGGAATTAATATACACACATTCTAATCTCATTACTCTAATGAGATTAGAAGACTCACTCTCGAAGCGTATTTTAAACAATTCTAATTAAAAATGTAGTGAACTTTTTTAAATTAAAATAATAACTTTCTATCAAAATAATTAAAATAACTCGTACTTTTTAAAAAAAAATTATACTTCAAATAATTTATTTCTCTCAATATATTAGTTAACACTTAACTTTAAAAAAAACAAAAAGAAATTCAAATAAATTCTCAATTCTTCTACTACCATAAGTCTCGCCCATTCATTTATATTTATAGGCAACATTTGCCTTTTGAATAGTCAATGAAAATAAACAAGATGACACTTTGATTTCGATAACTCGACAACTTATAAAATTAATGGCAATTTGCTCAAAATCTTCTCGGCACCTATTGCACTTTAAATTGAATCAAATTCAATTCACGTTACTTCATTTACTTTCATCCAATAAAAAGCAAACACATATCCAATGAAAATAAATAAGATGACACGTGAATTTTAATGACTCGGCAACTTAGGATTAGTAGCAATTTGTTCAAAATCTTGTCAGCACCTAAGATAATTTGAATTGAATCAAATTCAATTCATGTTTCTTCATTTGCTTTCGTCCAATAGAAACCAGACATATAGCCAATGGAAATAAATGAGCTAATTGTATTGAAACACCTTTCAATTGATTTTGATTTCATCCAATGAAATCTAAACAATTTGAATTGAATCAAATTCAATTCACGTTTCTTCATTTGCTTTCGTCCAATAGAAAGCAGACATATAGCCAATGAAAATAAATAAGCCAATTGTATTGAAACACTTTTCAATTGCTTTTGATTTCATCCAATAAAATTAAAACAAGTAGCGATTATATTATGGTAAATGAATCAAATTCATTTAACGTGTCAATGTCAAAATAGTAAATTGAAACAATAATTATTCACTTATTTATTATTATCTAATTTAATACTCACACAAATTATTATCATAATTTAAAATATATATTAAAAAAATAAAAATATTAAATTTCACTTAACTTATTTTTAATTTAAGATTTAAACTTTAACTACTCTCCCAACAAATTAAAATAAATTTATAATCGAATAAATTAATTTAAATAAAATAATTATTATTTTATTTAAATAATAATTATATCTATTAATGTCAAATTTAATATCCTTACAAATTATTAGCACAATTTAAGATATACAATAAATAGGTAAAAGTGTCAAGTCTCAATTGATATAATTTTAAGTTTAACACTTAAACTTTAACTATTCCCCGATAGATCCTAAAATAAAATCATAATTAAATTAATTAATTTAAATAAAATAATAATTATTTTATTTAAATGACAACTATATCTATCAATGTCAAATTTAATACCCATACAAATTATTAGTACAATTTGAGACATACATTAGGTAGATAAAAATGTCAAGTCTCACTTGACACAATTTTAAGTTTAACACTTAAACTTTAACTACTCCCCGAGAGACCTTGAAATAAATTCATATATTTTAAAACTTTCCCATATTTAACAATTCGATTTGGTGCGCTACCCACGTGCTCAGTGCATACACTTCATATAATGAGACTCCCTAGGTTCACACTCATTTTGTCTCACGGAACATTTCTGTAAGTCTATAACCGATGCCCCCCACACGTTATAGATAATACAAAATGACGAGTTAAATCATACAAGTCGAGATTAATTCATATTCATATAATCCCTCCGTCATTAATATTCTGAAAGAGCGGAGACATAAAACAATACCGCCAAGTCCCCTATTACTCAACTATAAATTTATCTCCACGATTAGTATTCCGATAAATAGTATCCACAAATTCTATTGCAATATTATTTATACCACGAGAAATTTTTTTCCAAAATTAATGCTTATGGTCATAAGACTTCCTGTAATATAATCTTAGAGCATTTGGATATTTAGCTTGCCCATATGAGCTGAAAGATTTCATATATACACTCACTGGACTCTATAAGCATCGAACCATACCTAGCGACACGCAGCAGTCAGACCATGAAAGGTCTCTGACATGTGTAGAACCAAAGTATGATGGATCACTCACAAGCCCACCGTGGTGCTCAGGTCAGGGACCACAAATACTACTCAACTCGAGAACACCTTCCATTGATGGTTTTATATGATATATATAGTCTTCATTGAGTCTTATTCAATATCCAGTCCTCACTAAATACCTGTATATTTATACGAGTTTCCACTAAACTCATAATTTGCCAAGATTAATCATCTGGATTATCCAGATATAGATATACATCAATTTATATAAAATAATTTCACTCGACAGATCATGCGTCAGTAGAAATAAATCAGAAACAGACAATTCGAGAATATATTACACAATGATATTTTCTAACAACACTTACAACTATTTACAATTATATCATTGCAAACATATTCTCAAGTATTTATCCCATTTCAAACAAAGATTCTAACTTTTTAGACTCGATCTAAATTTTTTTAGATTAATATAATATCTAAAATATTATAAATATCTTACTTAATAAAAATAATTAACAATTTAATAAAATATTTATTTATTATATAAAAATAAAATATAATATTCATACAACATTTAAAATGGTACATAAACACAGATCCTAACATTTTTTACTCTTAAAATTATTAGGATTTTATAGTTTAGATCTCTAAGTTTTCATGTTTCCTAAATAAGCATTTAGTTTAACACACTTATCAAATATCCTTCAAGTTTTACCCTGCTAATGTAACTGTCAGCAATTAAATGGAATAATAATATCAAAGTCCTAATTTTTTTCAAATAGAATATAGTTTGTTGTTTGTGTTAAATATATATCAAATGGAATAATAATATCAAAGTTCTATATATATATATATATATATTATTTTAATACGAGTGCAGAAAATTTTAAATTTTAAATTTTTACTTTAATAAAAGAAAGTGCATTGTAAATTCTTTATAATCATGATTATAAATGCTCTAAATTATTATATTAATAAAATAAAATTGTGAAAATTAAAAGTCCTAAGGGATTAAATTCTATTTGTTGAAAAATATTACTTTTTTTTTTGTAAAACTTTTTTCTTTTCTAATATAAGAGTAGCTTTTTTTAAAAAAAAAATGAAAAGAGCAATTTTCTACTTTTGTGATAATAGTAGTTGCTAACCAGTCTCATATACATGCAATTTTAGTAATTAAAATAATTTTTTGATCAAATAATATCAATCTTCACTTAAAATATCTGATACAAAATTTATAAGGTTTTAACACCAAACTTAAAATCCTTTCATCTGAAGAAAAAAAAAAGACCGAAACCTAAAATTCAAACCTATGGCAAAAGGCACCTTTTTGTCTTTAGCGTAGGCTCAAAGCGTATAGTCATTACCCTTATCCATAAATCCAGACCCGAAAACCCAAGTACATGAGAATCGGAACCCGAAACCCGCAAATCCACTGAAAGATTTTTTCCATCAAAAGCAAGGCGGTGTGAAGGGCACATGTTTTTGTAAATTCTGCGTCTCGCTCAAGACACGCACTTGAGATAGCTAATTCTCCCGAACATTACTCACCCCACACGTTTCTTTTTCTCTCTATGTCCTTCGTTTCCTCTGTATACCCAGTCCCGCCCCTACTTAACTTTGTTTACCCCTTCTTCAATCCCAAATCTTCTGATTAAATCTTTTGTTTAGGTTGGTTATAGGGTTTTTGTTTTTAATTTCCCAAATGGGTTGAAGTCAAATTTCCATTTTTGTTATCCCTTTCTTCTTTTTTTTTTCTCTTTTTTTTAGGGGGGTTGTGAATGGAGTGGGATAGTAATTCTGATCTTAGCGAGGAAGAGGAGGACGAGGACTTGACTACGATTAACGACACTGGTGATGGCCCACTTCCTTTTCCCGTCGAGGACTTGCTCCAAACGACGCCGTGCGGCATCGTTGTCACCGATGCCCTTGAGCCCGACCATCCCATTATTTATGTCAATACCGTCTTCGAGTCTGTCACCGGTTATCGCGCCGAAGAAGTACTCGGTCGTAATTGGTCAGTTTTCTACTTAATTGTTATTTTGCGTTTTCATTGTTAATTGGTTATTATGAAATAAGAACTTTTTAAATTATAAAAAAAAAATATTTTGCTGTAACCGCTGAGTTTATGTAGGATTAGAGAATGGTTAATATGTACGGAAACTGTAGGTTTTTGTTTGATTTAGTTAGTTGAAGAAAGCTATTCGGATTTAGGGTTTTTATTTTTATTTTTCTTTTAATTGATCCTTACTATTTATAGTTTAATGAATTTTGAATTTGGTAATTTATTTTGGGGGTGCATCATCTGCTTTGGCTAGATTAACGGGGTTAGGATGTGCTACTATATGATGTGTTGTTTATAGGTAACATTTTTTGACATGCCTGTATGTATCGGAATGCTATGTGTATGATGCCAGAGCTGAGTTTGAGCTCGGTAGTTACATGATTTTGTTTCTTAATCTCTGAAAAATTCCATTTTGATAATTAGTTTTAATAGTTACTGGGAGAGACACTTATGGTGAATGTTTGAAGCACTTTATCGTTTGTTTACCAAAGCCTGAGTTGGATGACATAGTTTTTTGGTTTATTGAGTTGTCTTTTGTTAATATTGTTACTTGCAGATTAAAGTCTATTATTGATACCTTCTCTTGTCTATATTGCAGATTAAATAAATGTGTAAATTCCTTCCTGTTAGTATCTGTCCTAAGTTGATATAACAGAATTTATGCATTCTAATTACACTTTGATCCTCACTTCTCCCAAAGCATCATGAATGGATGGTTTTAGCAATGTAGTTTTCAGGAAATTATAATAGTAATATAGTATGATAAATAAACCAGAATATTACGTATGCTTGTTTATGATTTCACCCTTGTATTTGAATAGACTACCAGAAAAAACAGAGAATTCTCCCTTTCTTCTGTATGGCTTTTGTTTTGTGTCACTGGCTTCCTTTAAGAGCATGTCAACTTATTTTACTGTATCTTTGACATTTATCAATGTGAGATTGGTAGAGATGGTCCTTTATACACTCTTTAAATCACAGATTTAGTATCTGAATGTAGAATCTTGAGGCATAATTTGGGCTTGTGTTAAAGCAAACCCTGTCATGATCTAGCTTGGGGACTGTGGTCCTAGGTGAAAATGCTTGGGTTTGATGGAGAGAGACAAAGATCAAGAAGAGGGATGTAAAAAGCGGAGTAGAGATTTAGAATAAGGTCACCATCTTTGAGTAACTGGTCTTTGTTCAGGGCATGAAAAGGATTAGCTTCTAATCTGGTTTATATGTATCTGGTTTTTCTGATAATAAAAGCGTACATCTGTTTAACTGCAAGTATAACCCAACGAATGGATATACAACCAAGTCAAACAACTTCAACCCTCTTTATATACAAAATTGTGACAAAGGAAGAAAGCCTTTATCTGTCTAACCTTTTCTTATCCTAAATTAATACCTAATCACCTTTCCTATCCACCAGTGGTTGAACACTCATTTGGATTTCAGCAACATTTGTATTTCACTCATAGTTTGTTGTATTCATCGTGTATTTTTCATAGATTTTGGGATGACATGAACAAACTAGATTGCACTTTCTTTTGATTATGTGGAGTATAGTTAGTTTGCACCTATGGAACTAATTCCGTTATAGGCTCTAGAAAAACATTATGGCACTTTTTTGCAGGCTCTTATCTTTTGAGACTCAACTCCATTACTAAAGAATTGTTGAGACTTCTCAAGAAGCTTGTTTTCTCACAAAACGGTGGATGTTAATTTGAAATCTTGGGTCTTGTATGGTCAAAACTATCAAGGCTTTGGGCTTCAGTGACAAAGGAATCTCAAGACACTCCTTTTTTATATGTTTAAACTGGGAGGGATTTTAGGCTAAATTTGAATATCCTGATTTTGTCTTTTGAATGTTCGTATAGAGTGATTATATTGCTAGTCTTTTGGCATTGAATGGATGGTTTTCTTTTGTTTGTGGTTCTGCGCTGACTGATCCTAGTTTTTGTTCATTTGTTAGTCCCCATTCATTTTTAATCAATTTCAAGTTCTGTTTCTCAAAATAGAAAAAAGAAAAACTATTAAAGCTTTGATGGAGATTGGACATTGTTTAACTAATATGTAAAGGATGCATATGCATATTTTATTTTTGTGAAGCTGCAAGTTGGTTAATAAACTTGAGAAAATTTTTAATTTCTTTTTTCTTGAGGTTAGTTTCGGTCCTATGACAGGTTAATGGAGAGCTGAGATAGTTTCTATTTTCATTTACCTGTTTTGGGAATGAGGAGCTAGATTAATCAATCTAAATTTAGAAATTTCCTTTCTTTGGTAAATATGAATTGTGAGTGTGATTTTCACTGTTTAAACTCTTTATATAATTTAAGTCTTTTAATGAAGAATTGATCGCATATACTGGAATTTCCTTATGTGGAATAGGAGAAAAAGATTATCGTTGTTTACTGACATCACTTCTTCCTTGATTTGTGGGTAAAATGCGTGATAGGCTTAAAAAGCCACAATTTTGGTAATCAACTATGCACAGCATGGATGAATTATGGCAGCTGAAAAGTGAAAACCATATATAAGCCTGGATGCATATCCCTTATATGGCATATCCAGTGGCAAATTGATATATATTTTTTTTGAAAATATATATGGCTATTACCTTTTTATATTTTTGTGCATACAATAGCCAGAAAATTTCTAGCATGATGGAGGTAAGGGCCACTCCAAAGAGAGCCTAATGCACTATTTAGTTGCCTTTCATTTGGTTATATATTGTCTTACCCTCAATGTGTGAATCCTTTTCTGGCATGCTGTAGGATCTTGTGTTACTCCAATATAATTACCCGGTAAAAGTACCATGGATTTTATTTTAGAAACCCTTGGGATCCTATATCAGAAGAAAGAAACTCTTTTTCCACCTGTGGGAGGTGGATTTTCCTTTATGTTTTCACTTATCCTATATTAGAAAAACCTTTTAAATATCATTTACCTTGTTATGCTCTATGGGAGAGTAGAAGCGTCAGACATTTCTAACCACTCTCCTCACAATTGCAAGGAAATTTGGAATGACACATAAGCTATAGAGCTTCCCCTCCTTTTGTAAGTCTTAAATTACTTTTAAACTGAAAGTGTGATGATGAAGGAATTTCCATAATAGAGGTGCAGATTGGAAATGTAAGAGTAGTTCTAAATTCCTTGTGTCTGGCTGAAATAATATGTATGATTGTTGTTCACTTCCTTGATTTAAGTTTATATTTTGGGATGCTTTTCTTGAAACTCGTTGACTGAATGTTAATTCTTTTTACTTTCCCTTTTTGCTAAGTGAGTTGGCATTACATTGAAAGTTTCACTGGAGTGTACTAATATATCAAAAAGTGCACAGGATAAAAATTAGGTTGAGAAGATCTTTAAACAGTGTAATGCCAAGTAGTCCATGTAGATTTCTGTGGAAAATGTTTATCTTGACTGCATTTCAAAGAGAATTTTGTAGGAATATTTCCCGTCAAATATAGTTGCATTTATGTTCTTCCATTTGCTTGTCTAGATAACTCAAGAAAGCATACATGTTAATCTTCTCAAAGAGGTCTCAAAAACAACCCTTCTCATGGCTGTACCTTTGTCCTTTGCTGCTAGAGGCATGGTTAATTACATCTGGTGCCTTCATATAGGTAAAGGTTATACATCAAGTCAAAATTCAGCCATGAAGAACTCAAAACAGCTAGGCATGTGGAAATGGGTGGATGGATTGAATGTGGCAGTAGTCATTGATTATCTTAGTGTGTTGGAAGAAGCTGACCCTTCTTGGAAAAATTGTAGTAATGAAGGGGTAAACATGCTTTTTTTTTTATTAAAAAAAAAATTGAAATTCACTTTATAAAAAATGAATGTTCAAATGTTATATTGTGTATTTTGTGACCTGGCGATTCTGATGATCTGACTTAATTTCTGGTGTTTCTTGTTTTTAGTAGTGTTATACTCACAAATACCTGAAGCAAATGTAACTGTGTGAAGATAATAGTTTAGGATTTCAGTCATAAAGTAGTTTTTTTTTCAAAGAATAATGAAGTTAAATAGTCAGAGATGTAACTGCTGTTTAAATTCATCAGTCTTCATTTGCAATCTCAAGGGAATGTGTCACATTTCCAATGTCTGAAATAGTTTTATTTCAACGTTTGGTATGAAGTTCAATTTTTTATTGTCTCTGGTTACTTGTTGACCTGGTAAAAGGGCTTATTGAAGTAAAATCCAAAACAAAGTGACACACTAAAATTGCTTTACTTAGAGGCGTTTAGACTCATGCCCAAGGAATCTAGTTTGTGCCATTATCTTCATTGATTTTCCTGAAAGTTAAAAAGTGACGCACTAAAAATGCTTTGCTTAGATGCATGTTTTGATTCATGCTCAAAGGAATCTAGTTTGTGCTGTTATCTTCATTGATATTCCTGAAAGTTAAAAAGTGTTGCATCAATGTATCAACGAATATATTCAATTTTGTCTGATATTACGTAAATATATATTGATTTGTTGATATGCATAAGTTTTCTATTATGATTATTTGATGTATTGATTTACCATCTAGCATTACTTGTTACTGTATCTTTCTAGTATCTAATGCCAATGAGCTAAATTTGCTGGAGGAACTTTTATGTTATGTCTTTGGTGGAGCACTTGATACTATTTTGGGGTTATACTAATATCAAGAAAATTAGCTAATCATTGGATTATTATTTTTATGAAGTGAACTTTGTGGTCAGTATGTCATTTATTGAGATTTTTAATATACATTCTTGTGGAGGAATAAATATAATAGCATTTGATGGATACATGTCAGTTACAATATCTTTGTATTAGTTTCACCTCGGATGAACTTTTTGAAGATCATGATGATTTCTTTTGACATGTTAGTTTTAGCAGATGTGATGTGGAGCTTATAGAGAACATCCTTGAGATTTTGTGATATCCTAATATATGAAAAATGTATTTAGGAAAATCTCTTAAATTGGTGCTACCATAGTACACAGGTCACATACAAGAGAGATACAGCCATTGAGATGCCTGTCTTTATCTCAACCTAAGAAAACTTTTACAGAAGAGAAGGCTTTATTTATTTGTTTGCTCTGTAACTTCATAAGAAGCTGGAAGGAACTCTTCTCCACGACCATACTCAATTGCTTACCATTTACTCCAATCCACTCCTCAACATTGCACTAAGTGTCTTGGGCACCTTCGCTGGACAACTTTAAGAATATGTTATATATGTGTTTGTCATTGGTTGGCCAGCCACTGTTATATTTAACGGTAAAATATCTGATGCTTTAAGTGCATTGTACTAAGTGCCTGGGTGGTATTAAGAAATTTCAGCTAACTTTTAGCTTATATAGTTCCTGAGATAGGTGATAGTGTTCCTATAAAGTTCAAGTGAGGTCCTGCCTTGTTGAAAATTTCCCTATGTAGAATTTTCCCTTTTATAATTAAATGCACTTCTCTCTTTAGCTGATTCTGTAGCATGTTGCTCTCGCATTTCCTATTTGTATTTTGGTTCTGCTAGAATTATTTATGACCTTGTTGAAGAGTAAGATGGTTTTGGCTTATTCTCTGTGCCTCACAGATAAGATTGTAACATTGAGGAAGGACTTGTTACAGCTGCTATGACCTTATTTTTTGCCCTGTACAACCTGAGCTTGTCCCACCCCTCTTCACATTAACTCTAGGTTGTATGGTTATTATTCAATCCTTATTCACGCCTCACTGATATTAAGATGTTTTGCTATAATTCATCTGATATCATTTTTCGTTTTCTTGTCTTGGTCCATCTTCATGGCATCAGTTTGACTGTGTACATTTGCCATCTCTTTTCTCTTACATGCAGTTACTGATTGCTAATTACTTTTATTATAATTATTTGATTTTCCATCATGTGATTAGATTCTGATGTTTGAGAGTTGTTTCTTTGTTCTGATACTATGGGGTTACAGCCGTTTCTTGCAATGTAGAGGGCCATTTGCAAAGAGAAGACATCCATTAGTGGATTCTATAGTAGTTTCAGAAATTAGGAGATGTCTTGAGGAGGGTATTGAATTCCAAGGTGAGTTGTTGAACTTCCGGAAGGATGGATCGCCTCTGATGAACAGGTTGCGGCTGTCTCCTATATATGGAGATGATGAAACAATAACTCATGTCATTGGAATTCAGTTCTTCACAGAAGCAAATGTTGATCTGGGTCCAGTGCCTGGATATCCTGTAAAGGAGTCAGCAAAATCATCTGTTTGGTTTCAGACTGGTTTTTCCACTAACCACGCTTTCCCAGTTGAAGACCGAAATGTTTCGCGTGATGTTTGTGGGATAATGCAACTGAGTGATGAGGTGCTGTCTATTAAGATACTTTCATTGCTATCACCAAGAGATATTGCATCAGTTGGCTCTGTCTGCAGGAGGTTTTATGAGCTAACGAAGAATGAGGACCTTTGGAGAATGGTCTGTCAGAATGCCTGGGGTAGTGAAACCACTCGTGTTTTGGAGACTCTGCCTGGTGCAAAGAGACTGGGCTGGGGTCGGCTGGCAAGGGAGTTGACTACTTTGGAAGCTGCAGCATGGAGGAAGCTAACAGTTGGTGGTGCCGTTGAACCCTCACGGTGCAACTTTAGTGCCTGTGCAGTTGGGAACCGCGTGGTTCTTTTTGGTGGGGAAGGGGTAAATATGCAACCAATGAATGACACCTTTGTATTGGACCTGAATTCTAGAAACCCAGAGTGGCAGCATGTTCAAGTGAGCTCTCCTCCTCCTGGTCGTTGGGGTCATACACTTTCTTGCATAAATGGGTCTCACTTGGTGGTATTTGGAGGCTGTGGAAGGCAAGGCTTACTCAATGATGTTTTCGTTTTGGATTTGGATGCCAAGCCTCCAACTTGGCGTGAGATTTCTGGATTGGCTCCTCCACTTCCAAGATCATGGCATAGCTCCTGCACTCTTGATGGTACCAAATTAATAGTTTCTGGTGGTTGTGCTGATTCTGGAGTACTTTTAAGTGATACTTTTCTGCTTGATCTCTCAATGGAGAAACCTGTTTGGAGAGAGATACCTGTAGCATGGACCCCACCTTCTCGGTTGGGACATACACTTTCAGTTTATGGTGGTAGAAAAATATTGATGTTTGGGGGTCTGGCCAAGAGTGGTCCCCTTAGGTTTCGTTCTAGTGATGTGTTTACAATGGATCTAAGCGAGGAGGAACCTTGTTGGAGGTGTGTAACTGGAAGTGGAATGCCTGGTGCTGGAAATCCAGGGGGCATAGCTCCTCCTCCTAGGCTTGATCATGTAGCTGTGAGCCTTCCTGGTGGAAGAATTCTGATATTTGGTGGGTCTGTGGCTGGTCTTCACTCTGCGACCCAGCTTTACCTTCTGGACCCTACTGATGAGAAGCCTACATGGAGAATACTGAATGTACCTGGACGACCTCCAAGATTTGCATGGGGACACAGTACTTGTGTTGTTGGGGGGACAAGGACTATAGTCCTTGGAGGTCAAACTGGGGAGGAGTGGATGCTAAGTGAGCTCCATGAGCTATCATTGGTAAGCTCTATAGTCTGATAGAGGATATGGACTGGCAAGAAGGAATGATTAAGAGTCTCCAACCTCAAAATATGATAATTCTGAGATATGTCCATCTGTGGAGAATTTGGTCAGTTACTGAAAAACTCTTGACAAATATTCCTCTAATCAGGACTTTTGTATTAGCTGGTTGTTCATTATGGATTTTTTTTTGTACGAGGTTGTTCTGGCCCAGGATGAACATCTCAATGAGCGACTTGAATCCATGTTTATTTTTTAAGGTTTGTGTGATACTGCACATCACTGCTCACAATGTACTTTCTTTTAGGTTAGCTGTATTTGTTAAGACAGCTAGGTATTTATATGTGTAGGTTTAGTTTCTTGTTATGCTTACATGCTGCAGTTATTCAGCATCTGTAATTTAAACCCTAAAAAAGAGAGGCAAAAAAGGTGCATGTTTATAGTATTGGCACTCTTTGAATCTTTCATTTAAGGCCCCTCTTTAAGTGTCTTGAGTGTGCTGCTTCTGGAGGGTTTATATATGTACCTATATCTATATATTTCTCTTTTTAAAAATTTTGAAATGTTTTAATGTAGTGGTAGTGATGGGTCGTGTTGAAAGGATTGTGCTGCTGATTTTCTACTTATTGCAGTTTGAACAGTATGATTTTTGTTTTGATGGGATTTGCTGCAAAATGGGTGGGGTGTTGGCCAAGGATATGCGATGGGACTTTTATTTTGCCACCTTGAAACTATAGTTTAACATTTGGGAATGTAAAACTTGCAACCTCAGATGCATGCTTGTATTTCTTCAATTTGTGGGTTTTGGTGGTGCAAGTTTTATATTTTAAGTTGGTAAGTTCTATGTGCCAGGTCGCAGAAGTCACTCGGCAATAGCTACACTGATTTTGTTGTAGTCAGTAATAAATTGTTTGTTTGCTCCCTCATTCAAATAAAAAGAATAATTTATTTGAGACGAAAAATTGTGTTGCATCTTTAGGGATAAGGCCTCCACTGCTTTTTGTGCTCGGATGAATAATAGGCCTGGTTTCGTTTGTAATTTGATATAGTAATGGATGACCAATTAATTCATTAGAGATACTGTTAAATAGGGGTGGATAATTTTGAGTTGAGGTTGAGTTTGAGAAATTTTGACCCCTATTTGAATTTAATTGGGATGTCGAAATGTGTTCTAATTAAAATACATTTTAAGTTGGGACGGGTTGAAAAATTTTAATTTTTTTAAAAAAGTTATTTTAAAATAATATAGTTTTGATTCGAGTTCAAAATGGGTCGGGACAATTTGAAACAAGTTCGGAACAATTCAGGTCGGATTTGGAACGGTTCAAAATGGTTTAGATCAAAAAAATTTGAATTTAATTTAAAAATAATAATAAATGAAACAAAATTAAAAAAATAGGTTCAAGTTTAGGAGTCCGTCTTAATCTAAAATTTTAAGATGAATCAAATCAAAACGGATCGAGTTTGAAAATAATACCCATCTTTATTATTAAACTTTAAATTTTACAATTCGCGTGGGATGAGATTATTTCTAACAATGAAAAAGTACAAAATTAGGAGAGAAGAGCAACAACCATTGTGCACATCACCATCAAACGACGACACTTGGAGTTGCTTGTCACCTCCAACAAAGTTTTCGACCACCGATCAATTTGATGGAGATGGTATGTAGCTCAAAACCCAGTCGTTCAATGGTGATTTTCTTATAGCTACTACGCTTCTCTCTTTGTTTGTCCTCTATTATTCTATTGTTAAAAAATAATATCATCATCATATAGATAGTAAATTATTTAGTCTATTAATAACTCTAGCAAGTCAATTGCGCATCCATCGTTGAAGTTGCCAGCTACTAGTACCATTAGCTGATTACTTTTTTTTTTTCCTTTTTTTTTATAATTTATCACAAAATACAAAATTAAATATGTAATATACATAAGAAATTAATAAATATATACTGATAATACATAAAATTTTTTTAACTAGGTTAAAATTCAATCAACTAAGTAATTCATTAAAAAATATGATAAAAAAGTACAAATATGAAATATCACTCATTTAAATTTTTTAAAATCATTTTTCAATAAAATCTGGGTCCATTCCTCCATGCCTAAGCAAAGTATCGCAGATTATGTTTCTATTCAATTAAAAAAAAAAAATCAGGAATCTAGAAGATGAATTTCAATTGGACATATATACCACATCAATCAACCACCACTACTACCAGGGGTCTAAACAATAGTTCTAAAATGTTTACACATTTATCCGTTATTACCAAAAGATTGAGGGGATTAAAAAATATTAGTGCTATAATAAATAAAGTACAGAGACAGTGACAAAGATCCAAAGCTAAACCCACTTGGGTAGCGTGCACTGTTCACTTGATCACTCGCTTTCTCTTAGTTTTACTTATTTCTTCTCGCTCTTCAGTGTTCACTCTTCACCAATTTTTTTTTTTTTGTTTTTTCTTATCTCATTTTCTACAATGCCAATCAACAAGGACCCGACGACACCGCCTCCGATGATCGGAAAAATCGGGCCGTACACTGTGTTCATGACCCCGCCTTCCACCCCGAAACCCCCCGCCGAGCAGCCCGTCTTCGAATCCCCGCGTAAGGTGGTGGCGCCGCCTCCCGTGCAAGTTACGCCCCAGCAGTTTGAGAAGTCCGTTGCTATGTCAGATGGGTCCGTTGTCGGCTTCTTCAAGAACGCCGTCACTAAAGTGCAAAACGGTATGTCGTTTCAAGTGCTTGCATTTGCATTTGCGTTTCGTGTGTGTATGTGGCTGTGGATCTTTGTGTTGTCTCGTTGCTATCGTTTTCTTTTAATAATTTTTTTTCCCACAATTGAATTTGCTTTGATACTTTCCTTAGTCGCCGGTTCTTTAGTGTTAGTTTTGCTGTTTGGTTACTGAGAAAGAGGAGGAAGATGAAACTGAAAAAAGATAGATACAATGATGGATCTTATATATAGTCAAATATGTCACTTTGGTTTTAAAGGTGAGAATTTCAGGGGGGTTTGGAGTTGAAACCCTATTTGGTTTCTCGGAAAATTTAGAACAGGAAAAAGACGAAGTTATCAATATTAAGTTTTATGCTAATTTATGTTATGAAATTGGAATTGGAAACTCTTTTTTGCAGTATTAGGCTTTGTCCAGTGCTGCTTTTCATTCTCTTTGGGTTTGTAATGTTGAAAAATCAAGGATTTGAAGTTGCTTCTCTTCTGATTTCTTACAGTTTCTACACAACTAGACCGAGCTTAGTTAAGTATTTTATTTCTAGGAAAATAAGGGGTACTGAAGAATTTAGCAAACTTTGCTTTTGTTGTATTTTTTTTTTTTTTGGTGACTAATCAAGTGTAATTGGGGAAATTTGCAGCTCATTCAAGTTTGGATGATCATTTGGCTCGCTGGTTTGGATTAAATCAGTCAAAGTATCAGTGGGCACTGGATGATTATTATGAGAACAAGGGATCGGTAAGCTTGATTGAAATAATTGTCATAACATGTTTGTTTCTTGATGGTCTGCTATTGATTTCAAGTTAATTTTCAATCGAGTGTTTTTCTTTTTTGATTTCTTTATTGTTACTCTTAAGGGTTTCTCTTCAGTTGGGAGGTTCAGGGGAGATTCGGATGATCCCTGGTTATTATACATTTAACTGCTTTAAATGTCATTATTAGGTTTGGTGGGCTGAACTGTTATCAATGAACATATGTTCAAGGCACTTGTTGAGTACCTTTAAAGCAATTGGTTTATGATATTATACTAATTACTCTGTCCATGACATTGTTGGTCTGTAGCTTTGTATCTTTCATAATTTATTGTGTGTGAACTTTTGTTTTGAATTCAATTTTAATTTCCGCTTGCCCTTAGACAATAAGTGTTCCAATTTGGTTCTTAAGTATTTATAATAGAATAATTCAATAGCAGCTGCTCAATCCCCATTTGCAAAGTTAGTTTCTCATTCTTGAGTTTGTGCATTTTTGATCCTATGATTACATTAAAATATTTTTTAATATTCTAAAGACATTAATGCATTGCAGTATCACAAGGACTACATTTCATGTTTGCTTTTGAAGTAACATAAGTTAGAAATGGTGTGCTTTAGTGGGGGAGTGGGAGTTTGAGTTTTGACAATGAGCTGCCCCATCTAATTCAAAGGCAGGGTTGTGCTATGTCTCAGCCGTTTCAGTAGAGGGAATTTAGATATTATATAGTAATGTGCACAACTTCCATTGGTCTAGAGTCCTTGATATGACAATTATAGTTCAGCTATCCTTTTTTGTTGCAACTACGTAAAGCAAGAAAAATGCAGAAACCAAAGGAGGAAGCAGTTTTTTTTTTTCCGTTTTAAAAAAATATATATATTTAAGTTTAAAAGGTTATGGGGTTCTAAAGAACCCACATATAAGATAGTTGAAGGTAACTTTACAGGGTGTTAAAGAACCCACTTAAAGAGTTTAGACGTGTTTTAATTAGTAGATTTTATTTAACCTTTTTGTGGCAGCAGTATGGTCTCTGCACCAGTTCATTTTCTGAATTGTAATGACAAACATGGGTGTATTATACCTCGTGGCTGCATTGTTAAGATTAGGAATTTTCTGTTTATCAAGGAGATGGTGTGAAATCAATGTGTGCCCACCATTTTTTTGGTATATGTATTTATTTCTATGGCTCAGATTCTTAGGCATTTATAACATCACTTAATCTTGGTTCAGAGAAATTGGTGACTAGTGATGATGAATTACATCGGTTTTGCGATGAATTTAGACTTCAGGCATTTGCATTCAAGACTTCTATATTCAAGATCTTTAGGAAGGACTTAAGCAGGATCATGCCTTCTAAACTTCACATACTTTCCTTTTGACAGTTCGACAATAAGGTTCATCTGGGTGCAGATGATAAACCAATTTTAATAGTGAATTGCAACTTAAATAACGCTCTGATTGGTATTGGTTTACTAGTAGACAAAGAGTGTAACTCAGAAACAGCAAGTATGACTGCTTCATGTGTACCAAATACAATAGTCATTTGTTACCAACATGTAAGTACAAGTATATTAACTGGAATCTTCAGCTGCCAATATTTGTTAATGGTATTTGAACTGAAGAGAAATAATTAAACTGAAAGAATTAGGATATAAAGCATTAGCCATAGCTAACACTTTATATAGCTGAACCTCAAACAACTGACTCAGAAGATGTGAAATGAGAGTCTCTCTCAAAGTGACCCATAGTAGGTCTAGGTTCCGTTTGGTATGAAGATGCTTTTGTTGTGCTTTGGAAGTCAATAGCTAAAGTGTTTGGTAAACACAACGTCCACTCCACAATGTTTGGTAAACACAACGTCCATTGCACAATTAAGTGTTTACCAAGCTTCCTCCTTCCATTCCACTGGTAGTGCTTCCACTCCATTATAGATGTGGCTACAAAGCCACGACACCTCTATACCAGATGTACCCCTAGTCTCTCAATCAGATCAGTCTTTGTGTAAACACAGGTAGCTTTCCAACTCTTGCATAGTCCTTTCCTCAAATACTAGAGCATCTGAAATGTAATTCAAGCATCACCAAGTTAACTATTGTTTTTTTATAATTTTGACATCCAAATAAAAAACTAATTCTACAAGTCTGTTGTCTTTCATATTTATGTCATGTCACCAATGAATTTCTGTAGATTTAGCTTCTTGGGTCCTCTTGACTTTTGTAATTTATTTAAGTAGATTTCATGTCTAGGATTGAATCAGTTTGTAAATATGAATAGTTGAAGAGATAATAGGAAGTGATTAATAAAGAAGAAAATAGGACAACTTCAAAATTATTGGATGGCAAAATTTGTTGCGGTTTGCACCAATTATACAATTATAGAAGAATTAACAGAACCCCCTTAATTGCAATGAACCATAAAGAAAGCATTACTCTCAACATAATTAGAATTGTTAAAACATTTCTCAACTGCAAACCAGAATGATACATGTTATGTACAAGTATGTCTTCAATCAATCATGTTGAAACATGGGAAATGGTTGTCAAGTCCCATGTATAGGTTGAGAACCTGTTACCATTGTGGATATTCTTAATGTATGTTATGTGTGCAGAAATGCACTATCCTTGTGAGGATGAGCCCCAAAATTTCAGCTCTAATAAAGCAATTTGCATTCAAGCCTTGTTATATTGCATGCCTTTTTGGCTCTGGTTCTTTCTCTCTCTCCCAATCTCTGATAGATTGAAGACCAAGACAATTGTTTTTGTGGAAGAGCAACTGATATGCAATGCCACTGTTCTGAACAATATTAGAAGCCCCACTATTTGGAATTGTGACTCTTTCAGATTATGCCAATATTATAGAGTCAGTCTGCATGTGAAAAGCTCTGATCATATATGTTACTGCATTTTTGCTAGTCATATGTAACGTGATATTTTCTTGTAATTAGGTTGTCGTTTACATGTATGCTTGTGATGAACTCTTTGCAAACATGTGGGTACTTTTGTTCAGTTGCTTATTTCCTAATACAAAGATATTCCTGCTGGTGTGCTAAAATATTTTCAGGGCTTAAAATTTTAAAGTTTCTTTTGTGACACTTCTTTCTCCAGATATTGATTTCATGGGGGAATTATAAAGTTGTCTAATGGATGCTTCTTGAGTTGATTTGTTATTGCATTTATTTGTTCTTGAAGCTTGTGATTTACTTCATAACACATTTTGAATTTTCTCTTACGGCAGGAAAAGGGAGTTGCAAAAGCAAAAGAAATGTCAAGCAAAGTACAGAGTGTTTAACATGCTTGTTTGTCTGGTAATTTGATGTTTGTATATTTCATTCCACTGGATATGACATTTGAATATTTCAGTAACTGATAGAATGTTGTTATGCAGAAATTACATTGCATGTAGTGCGGACATGAGCTAAGTCTCCATTGTATACTATATTTATAATAGCTAATATATGGGATAGCAGTAATTGATCTGGATACCGGACATCTGGGCATTGGACTGGTTGCAACTTTTCTACCAACTGCAGCAGTTAACCAAGTTTGGTTGTGTACTAGCTATTTTTAATGTAATTTTATAACAGTTTTAAGTTTAAATGCCATGTTTTGTTGTACTTCATTTCTGCAATCTCATTCAGTGTAATGTCAGGTTGTCGGGATGTTTGTTGATGTAATTTTTCTATTATCTTTTCCTTTATCCCAGTAAAAGCAATAGTTTGCGCCCGGCGCCGTCATCCTTGATGATTTTATTATTATACTTCCCAAGCTTATGTATGGAAACTAGGGCGATTGATCTCCTAGCTGTTGTTCATAATGTAACACGTATTTTCACATATAATTAGATTAAAGTGGATAAAGTGAGGGTTAAGTGTTAAAATTTTAATTTATTTAATTAAATAAAGTTTTTGAATTATATTTATACTCTTTTTTAAAATAATATGATTTTATTTTCTAAAAAAAACTCCAGAACAAAATTTTGCAAACTCAGTCTAAAATGAACAATATGACAAGTTATTTTATACGAGGCATAATTTTGATTTATCTAAGCGTTGTAGCCTCTAGCTTTGTAGTGAAGTTGTTTTATCTCAAGCCTAGCTTTGTAGCCCCTAGCTTCGAAGATGGTGCATATACACAAGCTGTGACCCTCGGGGTTAAGATCGGGCAATTTTCTTGGACTTGAACCTACCAGAGAAACTCGACTCAAAATTTTTGGGTTGGTTCAAGTTCGAGACTTAATTTGGGATTGGTCTGGTTCTGAGTTCAAGACTTGATTTGGGATTGGTCTGGTCTCATTATCAGGACCCGATCAAGTCTCTAAATTTCAAAAAATTCCTGATCCAAATTGGAAATTGACATGGAATTGGAAGAAAAAAACAACGTTATTTTACACATGCAATAAAAAAAAGAGAGAAATTAAATTATCAAAAGAAAATGCAAACATCTCTCCTCTCAATTAGATGATTCACGCATTTACTTAAATGGTCTACCGGTAAAAGGTTTATAGTAGAAAATTTACTACAGTAAAAGCTCCAAGTTCAATCTCCCTCCCCATAGTAAAAAAAATAAAAAAACAAGACTATTCACAATTTATTCTCGGCTCTCGTCGTTATCGGTCACTAGCTCTCAACTAGATGCAGACAGCCACCAGCCGCCACTCCTTACCAGTCATCACCTCTCGAAATTGCTTCTCGGCCAGCCCTTTGCAATCAACCATCGGTGTACTACTTATTCTCTCGTTCTTTGTAAGTTTTGTTAATTTATCTTCGTATTTTTATTCATTGAATTGATGCAGGTGCTTTATCTACAAATTGGCAAACCGTTCCCATTTTTGTTTGTGTTCATTTTTGTATCTAAGCCATTCAGGAAGTGATGTTCATATTTCAGACAATATGTTTACAGGGAAAGATTGTTCCTCTCTAGCATTTGAAAAAGGATTTTTCTGTGATTTTTCAATAATGTTGAATTTAAGCTCTGTTTTCATTTTGGAGATAGTTTATTTATAGGGAAAGAAATCTGAAGCCTGAATCATGCTTTGTTCTGTATTTGAGATTGTCCCACCTGGAGGATCTTAATGCTTTATTGATTCATGAATTTCAAGAGAGAATGATATTTCTAAACAGAGAATTGAGAGAAAAGTAATGAGTGATTTCATTAGAGAGAGCGTGGTTCTCACAAAATGAGTGAATTCTAGATCCTTGCCTAATAAACCTCATATTTGTAGTTGAAGAGGGCTAATTGAGCTTTGTACAAATTACAAATAACCCTTAATAGATTCACTAAAGGCAAGTATAAAATTACCCCTTTGTGTAATTTACTTTTCCTACACTTACCTCCCTCTTTGAATAGTCTATTTCATTGAGTTATTATATAAACTAGATGTAATATAATAAATTGTGGTTCTAATCTTACAATAATTTTTAAAGAGTACAATAAAAAATTATTTAGCATGATCTTCTTTATTTATTTTATTCTTTTTAGAGCAGGTTTGGTTTGACTGGTTTGTTCGTCTTTCTTGACCTTCCATTCTTCGTTCTTGCAGCGTCACATTCTTGGCAATCAGTTGGTGGTGTTTCATCTGATACTACTTCTTCATTTGATGACAAGCAAGCTATTTAGTTTCCGTGAGTGGGTGGTTTTCTTTTTTCTTTTAACCAGTTCATTCATTGTCACCAATATCATTTTCGTTTCTATTCTTTTTTTGTTTTTAGAATATTTTGCCTCTCTAGGAGTTTTTGCTAAGACATGAATTTGATGAGACTTTTTTCATTGAGGTTATTAGTTCATTGAATTGGAAAGTCTTAGACTTTAAGCCATAACTTGCGTCTATCCAACTCTCTACTAATAAAAAAGATGCCTTATTGAAGAAGAGAGATAAAAAAATTACAAAATTTATGTCTAAAAATCAAAAAGATGTTTTGTTGAAGGAAAATAATGCTCTTGTTAAGAGTTTGATTGCTGATTTGGCATTTAGCCAAAGTAAGTTATTTGCTACTTTTGTTAATGTAGCTATCTTAGCTAATGAGGAGAAAAGGCTTGTTGATTATTTAGTATTTTGACAACTCGTTGATCTTGTTGTCATGGTTTCTTAACTCGTTATAAGTTGAGAAGAGATAACAGATATTTAGTTAAAGCTTTTATAGTCGTGATGGCGTAATGACCGATTGTATGGCAAGAAGAAGGCTCAAGTTTGTCTGTTGAAGGACTTTCTTCATAGAAAGGTTGATTGATACTAGCGTTTTACCTTGTTTCCTTTGTTAATGGATATGAAAAGGGCTGGGAGATTCAAGATCTAGATCAAAATTTACATGCACCAGTAATTTCTTGGAGAAATGTACTTGAGGTTGCTACGTTGTATGCGAGTTTGGACTTGGGTGCATCAATGGTAGTATTACCTATAGAGGCACAACTTGTGGTAAGTGCAGATGTAGAGTCCAATCATCATCATAAAGGATGTTGACACTTTCAGAGAACTCACAACAATGTGTTAGGTGAACTCACAACTCTTCGTTCTGCTTGAGAACTTTTTGCAAGTAATTATGATATTGAGCAAAGGCTTTGGTGAATTATTCTATCTATTGAGCTTGTGTGTTAAGCTTCGACAACATGGTTGAGATCTAATATGTGATTTGTAAGTGAAGCCTCTTGTGGTACTATGCATGGAGATGCTGCGACTTGTTAATTTTAAATGTCTTATGGATTTTCAAGAGTTTATTCATGTTACTGAAATGAGACCTCGTTGACTTTGGAAGAATCGCGAATTTGACGTTTATCAAATATCTTATGCACAAATATTTTAAATAATTAAAAAAATGTGATAAATAAATTGAGAGTCTAAAATAACCTTAACCAAGACGAAATTACTTGCGTTAGATTTAAAAAGTACATTTGTCCTAAATGAAAATATCAAAGTTTTTATATTAACGTGAATTTAAAGTAATTATATCAATGAATTTTTAATTCTAAATGTACGTAGAAATGTATAATGAAAGTAATTATATGCAATTATTCCATGTAATAATTATACAGAAAATATTATAAAATTTAATTAATAACTATTTAATCAAGATCGGGCTTTGATGGGACCATGAAATAATAAAACCATGAACATGACCATGTGACCATGTGACCATGGCTCATATATGAATTGGATCACAATGAAATAATAATCCATGTGAGTAATTGATAGAATAAATTAATCATGACCGCGTGATTAATAAATATGATAATCTATCGTGATCAAACTTGGCCACAAGACTAAAATCTATGTAGATCCATTTGATACTGATCAAAGGAATAGCATAAATAATCAACAAATAAAAGATAAAGATCATGATTATAATCGTATCAAATATAGATCATGATCAAAGGAAAATTCATCAACACCGTTAGATGATATGATTGTTTCAATAAAAAATAATAATAAAATATTTAAATAAATAATGTTTACCGAAGCCAAAGATCCATCAACACTATTTGATGGTCGTGATTGGTTCAATGAAAAACAGTAATGAAATGATCAATGATTAAAATTGAAGACTTATTAAATGATAAAATAATCAATAATAAAGTAATCTATTACAATTGTCGATGCTATGATGGCAGTGGTTGGGTTCATCATGACCGTCTGATCTCTTGATGAAAGCTATATAGACATCATTGTTATTTATGTCATGATGATGGCCAAGAAGAAAAAAAAAAAAGAATAAAGCAAATGAATAATGGAATAAACAAATCATAATGAAAAAAATAATTGAAAATATTGATAGTTTAGCCAAAATTGGAATGATATAATGATGATAGTAGAATAAGCAATGAATAAAACTATGACCCATTATGATCGGCTCACCGTTTTGCTTTTGAGCATTATTTTAAAAATAATAAATAATAACTACAAGATTATAGATAAAAATAAAAGGTCTTTGATAAAATAATTCAAAGATTAAAAGTCTTGATAAGACTACCCACGCATTTACAGGTTTTTGCTAATAAGGCCTTACTCAAATTATCGTAGCAATGATTTAGAGGAGTTCTCTTAAAAAATATTTAGTGTTCATTTTAAATAATTTTTTTTTTATTTATCTTTAGTTGAATGGCATATATTTTTATCATTTTTTAAATTATGAAGTTTAGTTAAGCAATCATATTCATATTAGATTGAATGCACAAGTAATTTGATTAATAATAAGTTAAGAAATATTAAATAGTGATGTAAGTAAGATTTATCAAGGCATATAAATAATTTCTGATTTTTTTTTATAGATTTGATGAGCCTTTGAAATAACTAACGAATTATAACTCTATTGTACCGTAATTGGTGCATTAATCACAAGTTGTTAACAAAAGTCTAATATTTTTTATTTAATAGAATAACTTGATTGCTTTTCAAACCACTAAAACTATTGTGCAAAAAAGTGAAAATTTAAACCAAAGCTGATTGTAAAGAGAATTTCAATTCAATGGAAGTAGGAAGTGCGATAAAGACTTTGTTTTTTCTGCTGAGGTGAGGAGCTCCTTTATTCTATTGTATTTGGGGGGATATTATAAGTATTTCTATTCTTATGATTAGATCACCCACGGAGTCTATTCCAATTGCTATGTGATTATGATCAAATCACGAATAGATCTTGTGAAGTTAATCTTGTGCCAAATTTTCAATCATAATCTAAATAGAACCAAACAAATCAAGATTTTTAATCAATAAAATAATAAAATATAACAAGAGAAAAGTGATCCAAGAAAGAAATTAAATGAGCCAAACAGATCATGATTTCGAACCAAGTGACTGATGTAATTAATGTGATTGCTCAAATAATATTTAACATAAAAATAATATTTAACATAAAGATAATATTTGATTATTGCTCAAGTTGAGATGAAGAAATAATAAAAATATTAAAAACATGATCATTAAAAGCATATTATGGGATCAAATTGCTTTGACAAGTCAAATCAATTATGTTTTAATAATAAAATGAAATTTATAAGTGAAATAAAAAAAGAGGAGCGTTCACAATGAAAAACACGTTGCCAATTATTAATTTGGGGTTTTCTGTGGCGACTTGAAAACACACGTGCTAATTGAGTAGTCTTGGGAATTGTAATCTCTGAACTGTTTCAAGAAAAAAGGAGGCACTGATTAGCATTGGCTTTCAAATTATTTTTCTCTTTGCTCAGTTTTTGGTTCCGAAACCGCAGACTTCTTACCCATTAGTAAATTGAAACATAGTTATTGAAACACGTGTTGATTATGATCGAATCACGATAAGATCTTATAAAGTTAATCTTGTGCCAAATCATGATCTCGATCAAGCAATCAATTATTATCAGACTAACAAATCGACTGATGTAACTAATGTGATTGCTCAAATAGTATTTAACATAAAATAATATTTGGTTATTGCTCAAATTATAAATCATAGAAGCATTTCACGACCAAAATCTCATTATTGAAATTTGTGTTTACGTATCCATTCTATTAGGTATAAGTATTTAATTATATTATTTATATAATTTTTATTTTTAATTAAAATATTAATATTATTAATTATTAAATAATAAAATATTTGTAATATTTGTAATATTATATAATTTAAAAGAGTTCAGATCTAATTTAAAAATATTTAGATTAGTACTAGGAGTTAACAACGCTTAAAGTTGTAAGTGCTAAAAATTATCAAGTTATAATAGTTAGCGAAATTTAAAGAGTTACAGCTTTGTCTGAAATGGGACAAAGACCTGAGAATATATTAGTTATGACATAGCTACAAAGAGTTGCAGATGATGCTAAGAAATATCATCATGTAAGTCTATTGGTAAAACTCATTTAATATAGATTAGTATATATCTATATTTTGATGGTTCAGATGGTTAATCTTGTCAAATCATGAACTTAACAGAAGCTTTTACATGCATACATGTATTTATTAAGGACTAGATACTGACAAACTCATGAGGACCTTCAATATACATCTCATAAAGCCATCAATAAAAGATTTTCTCGAGTTAAGTAATATTCATAGTCCTTTGACCTAAGCGCCATGAAGAGCTTGTGAGTGATCCACAATACTTTTGTTTCATAGATGTCAGAAACCTTTCATCGTCTGACCGCTGTGTGTCGCTGGGTATAGTTCTTATGAAGTTCAGTGTGCGTAAATATATGGTCCGTTAGCTCATATTAGTGACTTGTATTTCTTATGCTTTGATATTTTATTTTAAGAAATCTTATGGCCACAAGTATAAAACCCCAAGAAATAGTTTTTGTTGGGTTAAACAATATAACAAAAGCATTTGTGGATATTTTTTTTTATGGAAATACAAATCTGGAGATAAGTTCATGGTTGAGCAAATAGAGATTTAATGGTGATGATCTATATATCTACTCTTTCAGGATATAAGTGACGGAATGATTATATGTATATGCTATAACCTCAACTTGTATGGTCTAACGCGCTGCTTTGTAATATCTGTAACGTGTGTGTAGAACGTCATTCACGAATGTATGGAGGAGCTCCATGTGACAAACCAGGCTTGGACATAGAGAATATCTTAATATGAAGTATACTCGTTGTGCACTAAGGTAGTGGACAGGATTGAATAATTTGATCTAAGAAATTTTAGCAAACTGAAAATTTGTTTCAAGGTTAATCGGGATGTGTATTTGTCAAGATTTAAGTATTGAGTACATCACTCAATTAGTTAATAAAAGTTGTTAACTAATAAGATGGTGATAATTAGCAAAATCTAATCCCTTAATTTTGTAACATGTAATATCAACAAAATAAGCCAAAATTAAATTTGCTTCAATTTGTAATATTGTCAAATATGTTTAATCAATTAAACTTTATTAATATAAATTGTTTTTATTAATTCCGTTTAATGACATGGCATTTTGAATGGTAGAGGGCAATTGAATCAAATAGAATTTTTTTTTTCTATTTTGTTTTAATGAGTGGTTAACCAACTCAAATGATTAATGGGATAACCACTTGTGATATTGATATGAATGGCTGCTACAAAATTAATTGGTAGGCTATTAATTTAGATGAAAGGTGATGGAACACATGTTATTAAAAATTAATCAAAGTTATTATTCTAACTTCACAATCCCACCGGATTGTTGTAGACTAGAATTATTCAAGAGTAGACTTCCATATGAGCTTCAAAATTGAAATCTTCACCGAAGTTTTTCAAAGGTATGTTTCTATAATATTAAATTGTTAATGATTCACTTTACATATGTATATGTTGATTATATGTTTAATTCCGCTGCAAATTATATATGTGAGACATGTTCTTAGTATTTTCTACATGTACACAATCACATGCAAGTACCCTAAAATATATTAACAAATGACATCAGAGCATGTTTTTGTGTTTATGAGTTGTTGGAGTGTTATATGAAGTGCTAAGAATGCCTAAAAATAATAGGACCTAGATTTTGAAGTGTTTAAAATGAAGAATAATAGCTACTATCGAGTGAATGTCGCGACGCTATATTTAAAATACTGTGGCATTCAATGCGAAATACTGGGACGTTCATCTTGGGTTCAGCTTATAAGAATGCTGAGGCGTTCAAGTGCTAAACACTGGGGCATTCTCTAGGCAGAATGTTAGGGTGTTCAAGTATTGAACATTGTGGTGTTATTACGTAAAACACCGAAGCGTTTACATGCATAACATTGGAGCATTTATTGTAAAATATTGGGGCTTTAAGTTTGTTAATGTAGGAGCGTTAAGATACCTATCGTTGGGGCGTTTTAGGTTGAAGATAAAAAAAAGAGTACAATTTTTTTTTTCAAGTCATTATATTGCATAATGCAAGGTTTTTCAATTATTTGCATTGCATTGTTTTAAACTATACACTTCAATTTGTATTTTTATGTGTGATTTTTATTTTTTATTATTTAACGCAATTATAACTATTATATTATTATATTATATATATTTTTATGCTGTTAACCATAATGAGAACTTTATTGGTGGAGGTTAGTTGTGTTTGCATAAACAAATATTTTAATTATAAATTAGATCCATATGAGATGCGAAATTTATTATAATTGTTAATAACAAAATTAAAATCTCTTTTAATCAAATTGAATATTATTATTTTTGAGATAATATTATACTGTAACACCCTCCTCACTCGCCTCTCATTGAAACACGAGATCAGGAGGTACTATGATAGCATCGAATATAAACAATAATAAACAATTATTCAAACTTATGAAAAACATATTTAATATATATTTTTAAAAAAAAATGACATTTACAGAGAAAAACTGGCACAGTCTTCTCTAAAATTTGACTTTACACTACTTGTGACAAAAGAAAATACTCCCAAATTTCAATATCAATTCTCAACCAACTTCTCTTTTTCCAACAGATATCCACAACTCATATTACAATCTAAATACATCAAACCTTCACCAAACTATTTTAAATCTAACATATTATCAAAATAAATTTCATATATCATCCTGGTTTTAAAAGAGACAGTTCTAAAGAAATACATATATATATATATATATATATATGTACATACACTTAATGTTCATAATATAATATACAACAGTTTATAGACAAATAAAATATTTACAAAAAATAATTATATATAGAGGATGTGAGTAACTCTGAGTTGCTACAGACAGATTCACTCTTCAGTCTTTAGGGACGACAACTCTACTACCTGCGCATGATAAATTCAACGCGCTAAGCGCAATGGCTTAGTGTGTGTACACAAAAGTTGAAACAGTATAATAATATTTTGTTACCCTTATTACAAATAAACCATATATATAAATAATGAATATTTTAATAATAACTAATGTCGCCATATAACAAATATAATTCAAAATTTATCAATTAATCAATTCATTAAACTAAAATATTATTCAATTTCTCATTTCAATTGATCAAAAATATATATATATATTTATACACATATCATATTTATAATTTAATCAATTCATTTATTAAACATTTTAATAAATTACAATTAACCCAAGTAGGCGCCCAAAATAAATACTGACACGATACCATAGATTGGCTAATGGGCTAACAGACATTAGATAGTGATCCGACATCGGTTACTCGGTGACTACCCATCGGATCCAGAACAGATTAGAATAGATAACAGATCAGATACACAGAGCGGTGTCATCAGACAAGCAAATGACATAATATTTCTATAATACTCTATTGGCATGCCAACTACCAATTCTCCCTACTAATGTTCAGGTTTACTTAGGGCGTCTCAATAATATTATTAATACATTATTTTTCTATAAAAAAAATTTAACACAAATTTATTATTATTAAACTAAATTATTATACAAATTCACATTTACTCAAAAATTTTAATTATTCATATTTAGACACAAATATTTTTTTATTATTACAAATAGGCCCAAATTTTTTTACTATTTACCTTTATGCCCAGTTTTTTTTAAAATTTACACATAAGTCCAAATATTCAAAAAGTTTTCATATAGGTCCAGAACATTAAAAAATATCCAAATAAGTTCTAGATTTTTCAGATTTAATAATTAAGCCCACAATTTTTCAATTTTCCACTTATAGGCCTAAATTCTCAAAATTTTGCAATTAAGCTCCAATTTCTTCAAAAAATCATATATAAGTTCTAATTCCATAATAATTCACATAAAGACCTAAAATTTTCAAATATTTACAAAATTAGTTTAGATTTTTTCTTAATTCTCATATAAGTCCTATTTTTCTCAAAATTCATATTTATGTTCAAATTTTCTTTTCTTTTCAATTTTGACCACCAATTAATATCCAATGCTCAAAACATATTTAATAAATTTAGAAACAATATAATTATCAATTCAATGCTATAGTTCGACATACTCATCCATCATATTATTAAAACACATAAATATACACTAAATTTTCTAAAGTAAGAATTTAAGTTTCAAACTAAAGTGTACACCAACCTTATAAGCTTAATTCCTCCACTTGTTACTCACTTCTTCTCCTTCTCCTTCCCTTGGCTATCCTTAGCCAATTTTTCACCTTATATGCCAAAAAAAAAAATCAAATAATAAATAAAATTCTAATTTACCAAATTAAATGCACAATTCACTAATTCTACATGGCTATTTCACCTATTAACCCTTAAAACCCCAAATCCATTTTCAATAGAATTTTTAGCAACAACTCACCTTGAATAACACCTTATACCTTGAAATTGATCCTTGAAACTTGATGAAGAGGGGTTTAATTAAGGGTTTGGGAGCTTAATTTACCAATAAAAGTATTGAGAATTGTTGAATTTAAAAGGGGGATAAAAGAAAAATGGAGAGAAAACGCAAAAGGGGGGGACGGCAAAAGGTTTAGAATTGTGTAATTTTTCAATACTATTCCTCCTTTTATAGCCTTCATTTTTCTTTCCAAAAATACCCCCAACTAAACCCAAAATTACAAAAATACCATTGGTTAGAAATGGTGGCATTTGATTGGTCCAAAAATTTCAAGAACTATTCATAACTAAACTAAATAAAAATCTAGTTAAAAACTAACTAATTCTATCATTTTTCAATTCATTTGGTGGCTATTTGCTATTGGTTCATGATTAAGTGTTGAAAAAGTGTAAATGGTAAAGGTTTTAATTCAATGAATTCATTTTTACCATACCAACACTTTTTCAACCAATCAAATTCTTTCATTTCCTATAACAAATAAATTTAATCCTAAAAAAAAATTAATTCTAATAAAAAAATCTAATAAATAAATATTCTGGGGTGTTACATATACAATGATTTACCTGGTCAATACGTGTTAGATGAGTTACTTCGGTCTTTTCTAATATTGCTACAATATGAGAGATTGGTTGGCGTGATTCGAGCTACGCTGGTTAAACATAAGATGAGAAAAATATATGCGAACATATTGCCTAATATTGCTACAATGTGAGGGTAATACTAATAATATATATTTGATGATTGACAAGTTAATTTGGAATACACTTATGCAATATTTTCTTACACCATGAGGATAAGGTATATTTAGAATCAGTGATAAGAGTTGCATGAGATGTAATTGATAAGAGTTGTCTACGTTTTAGGTTTATAAAGGTCAATATTGCTATAGCGTGAGATTGGAGTAAAATGCCAATGGAGTCCACTTTTCATTGTAAAGTTTAAAATGTTTAAACTTTCATTTTCTCGTTTGAGAGATAAAAGGGATTATGTAAAGTGGTGGGATGGCATCTTTAGATTAAAAAATGTTATACTTATGGACAAAAGCGTTACTTATTAATGATTAGAATTGTTCTGCTAAATATCTCCTATTTTATCTTATGATGATAAAGTTAATGTCTTATAAAGATAAGATGACTATAAGAAACTCGTTAGTATACTTGATCTTAGCACACAAACTATAAGGTATCGATAAATATTTTAACTTGCTTATAAATCCAAGAATTGTTCTAGATTAGGAAATACTAAGATATATCATTGATACAAAGAAAATATAAGAGGTGTTTTTGATAATGTCTCTTAAGAAGAGACGGAAGCATATAAAAAAAGGATTTAGAATGATATGAGAGTCAAGTAATAGATCATGGCCTCAATATCTAATTATCTTCAGTGGAAGTATATGCACATGAGATGTACAAATTGTATTATGCTTTATCTGAAATTTATTTAATATATTTAAAACACATATAGAGAATAATTTCAATGAAAAGTATTTCCCTTAAAGCGAGATTTAAAATAGTAAGTGTTACTATTCTAGGAACTTTAATTTAGAAAAAATAGACCTCTTAAATATCTATTTACCAATCATTGAAATTTCATATTCATATGATGTGAAGAAGTAAAAGGGTATAAGATATCGCATGTCCTTCTCATATCTACAAGGTGTTGCATGATTTAAGCAATCCAAAAAGCTATGAAAAAAAAAGTACAACTTCACATAGGGAATGAAGATTGCTTAGTCATAGTAGTTATTAGGACTTTTAAGTGAATTATCCATTCTTTCAAAAGCATTATGTTGTATAATTGTTATTTTATACCAAGAATAATTAAGCGAATCATATCACTCTATATGTTAGACAGATAGGGTTATCATAAATACATAAGGAATAGTTTTTCATGTTTATATGATAAGGGTAATGTTTTGCTAACTGAGTGTCAGTTAATGAATGACCATTATATCTAAATACAATAAGAAATGTCTTAAAATGTCTAAGTGAACAGAACAAATAGTATTTTGAAAACTTTGAATAATAACGAATTGTAGCATAAGAGATTAGGTCATGTAGACATGAGACGACTATCTCGTTTGGTTGAGGATGGTCAAATTCTTGATCTGGCCATAGAACTTTGTCCAGTTTATGAATCATGTATTCAAGAGATATTGACCAAATCATTATATAAGTGTTGAACATCGGGCCACTAATTTATTAGAACTAGTATATAGTGATGTATATAATCTAATGAATCACACTACTACTGGTGAATTTTAATACTTTGCTATCTTTATCATGATATGGACATATGTTTTTAAGAAATACAAGTCAAATTTTTTTGAAGTGTTCAAAGAATTTTAACTAGAAGTAAAGAAACAAATCACCATGTATATTGAACACCTTCGATTAGATCAAGACTGTTTATACATGAGCAGTAAATTCACAGATTATTTAAAGGAGAATGAGATTCTAGTTTAATATAGTTCTCTAAGTACTCCTTAACATAAATGTGTTTTGAAGTGGAAAAACCAGACTTTATTAGATATAGTTTGATCGATGGTGAGCTTCACCAATCTTTAAAAATATCTAAGGGGTTATACTTTAGAAACTGCTACTCACTTATTGAACAAAGTTTCATCGCAAGTCGTTCCTTCTACTACGTATAAAATATGGGTTGGAAAAAAATTGAGTCTTAAGTATATTAAGATTTAGGTTATCCTACTTGCATAAGAGTTATGGAACAGGATATTCTTGCACTCAAAGGGTACAAGTATCAGTTTATTAAAAATCCCAAATATTCAATAGAATATTAGTTCAATAATTCAGAGGAATGAAACGTATTCGTTACTCATAATGCCACTTTCTTGAGAAATAGTTTCTTATAGGTCGTGGAGATTATAAAAGATTGGACTTTATAAAGTTAATCAAGAGGAAAATGAATTGACAATGGAACCTAAAACATAATTGAGTGAAATACCTTGAACACATTCTCCCCGTAGATCGAAAAGGATATTAAAGCTGCTTATTAGGAATTTTTTATATCTAAAAGGTGCTCTTGATATTTTCTTAGTTGAAGAAAAGGATCCTATGATTTATAGAAAGACGATGTTAGACATTGTTTAAGAAAAATGACAAAATGCTATGAAATTCAAAATTAACTTTAAGCATGACTATCGAACCTAGGACTTGGTTTTGCTTCATGTAGGAATTATTCCTATTAGTTATAAATGAATTTACGCATAGGAAGTGTGGGCCCAAATAAGAGGTAAAAACCTTTAGAGCCCATTACACTTAGCGATCTGGGATCGATTATGAGGAAATTTGTTTTACCAATACTCATGCTAAAATCATTTCAAATTTTTTCGGCTATTGTAGCATGCTAAAATCTTCATTTTGATGAGGTAATCAGAGAGTTTAATTTTATTAAGAACAAAGGAAAAATGTGTGTGTTCAGAAAAGACAGTGAGAGCATAAAATGTCAATCTAGTTCTCTATATAGATAACATAATAATTGTAAAAAATGACATTGGTATATTGCAAGTCAGTCACTTAAGAGTTATCTGAGTAATAACTTCTCCATATAAGATTTGACAGAGGCTTTCTATATACTAAGTATAAAGTTTTATAGAAATAAAATTAGGAGGCTGATAGGACTCTCCAAATCTTCTACATTGACTAAGTCCTGAAAATGCACAATTTTAATAATTGTAAAACAGTTAATATATCTTTTAAACATGATATTCATCTTTCTAGGAGAAAGTGTTCTCAGAAAGAAGATGAAAAAGGTTAGAGTGTCTAGCATAACACATGTATTGGCTAGAGGTAGTTTGATGTATACCATGTTATGTACAAGACTTGTATCTTGATGGCTGTAAGTGTTACAAGCTGGTATCGGTCTGATCCAGGTAATAACCTTTGAATGGCCATGAAAAATATTTAGTTATACCTGAAGGTACTAAGGACAAGTTTCTGACTTATGGAGAAAGCTAATTATAAATGAGAGGATACACGAACTTAGACTTTTAATTTGATTCGAATAATAGATAATCTACATCTGATCATATATTTCTTCTCAATAGTACCACAACTAGTTGAATGAGTGAAAATTCAAATGTCTGCATTTTATTCTACCATAGAGGTAGAATAAGTTGCAGCTTGAAAAGCTCACAAAAGAAGTTCTATGGATATTCAAGTCAATTGTAGAGCTCAGAATAAATTCTCAGCTCAATGAATCTTATCCCACTATAATGTAACAATAATGTGTAATTGCTCAAGTTAAAAATCTATAAAACAAACTAAAAATCTAATCATGTGGATTATTAATACCATATAATTAAATATATCTTGGCTATTGGGGATGTAAAGTATTTAGAAAATATTCTTACATATTATAGCGGACTCATTATCTAAAGCCTTAACTCTTAAAGTGTTTGAAAAATGCGTAGAGTCAATAGATATTAAATATCATCATAAATGACACTAGAGCAAGTGGGCGTTGTTGGGATTTGTGCTTATGTACCATCCCATCATGTGTATATATATATATATTTAATTATAGTATTTATACAATTATTATTTCTAATAAAATCGTTAATATTATTAACTATTAAATGGTAAGATGCGTGTAACGTTTCAGACATTGTATGATATAAAGAAGTTCAAATCTGGTCTAAAGGCATTTAGATCAGTGCTAAGAGTTAGCAACACTAAAAGTTGAAAGTGCTAAAAGTTAGCAAGTTATAAGAGTTAGTGAAATTTAAGGAGTTAGAGTCTTGTCTGAAATGGGATAAAGACTTGAGAATATATTAATAATGATGTAGTTGCAAAGAGTTTTAGATGGTGCTAGAAAATATCATTATGTAAGTATGTTCTCAAACATTATATTCCTGATCTAATTTTATTAATGAATGTCTATTGGTGAAATCCATTTAATATAGATTAGTGTATATCAATATTTGGATGGTCTAAATGGTTAGTTTTAACAAAATATGAGCTTACCAAAAGCTCATATAGGCATATAGGTATTCAGTACAGATTGGATACTAAACAGACTAATGAGGACCTCCAATAGACATCTCATAAAGCCATTAATAAAAGGTCTTCTCGAGTTGAGTAATATTCTTGATCCTTTGACCTGAGCGTCACGGTGGGCTTGTGAGTGATCCACCATTCTTTGGTTCCAAGGATCTAAAAAATATTTCATGATCTGACCACTGTGTGTCGTTGGGTATGATTCGATGCTTATAAAAATTGGTATGCATAGATATAGGATCCTTTAACTCATATAAGTAAGTTGTATATCCTTATACTCCGATATTTTATTTTAGAAATTATAGTGGCCACAAGTATAACCCCCCAGGAAATAATTTTTGCAGGTTAAGCAATATAGCAAAAGCGTTTGCGATTTTTTTTAATGAAAATACAAATCTAGAGATAAGTTCACAGTTGACCAAATAGAGATTTGATGGTGATGATCTATATATCTGCTCTTTCAGGATATAAGTGATGAAAGGATTATATGTATATGCTATAACCTTAACTTTTATAATCTAGTGTGCTGCTTTGTAGGGCATCATTCACAGACATATAGAGAAGCTCCATATGACAAATTAGGTTTGGACATAGAGAGTCTCTCAATCTGAAGTGTACTCGTTATGCACTAGGGTAGTGGACTGGATTGAATAATTCGATCCAAAAATTTTTAACAAACCCAGAATTTATTTCAGGGTTCATCAGGATGTGCATTTTTCAAGATTTAAGTGTTAAAAACATTACTTAATTAGTTAATAAAAGTTGTTAACTAATAGAATGATAACAAGTGGCAAAATCTATTCCCTTAATTTTAAAACATGCAATATTAATAAAACAAGCCAAAATTAGTTTTGCTTCAATTTGTAATATTTTCAAATATATTTAGTCAATTAGACATTATTAATATAAATTGTTTATATTAATTCTGTTTAATGAATTATAATGACATGGCATTTTGAATGGTAGAGGGCAATTGAATCAAATAGGATTGCTTTTTTTTTTCTTTTTTTTTTGTTTCAACGAGTGGCTAACTAACTCATGTGATCAATGGGATAACCACTTGTGATATTGATATGAATGGATGCCACCAAAATAATTGGTAGGCCATTAATTTAGAGGAAAGGCGGTGGAACACTTAATGGTGCAGTTGAACCACTAAAGATAAGAATTGATTCATTCATTATCTCTCAATTTAATAATCCAACCATGAAAATGAAATACAAGAAAATTGAAAAGCAAAATGAGTTTTGAACAAGAGTTGAACAAAAACAATTTCAATGAAAAATGCTTCAAAGGTGCTAGGCAAGAGTTACATAAATACTTTATTTTCTTAAAAATAAAAATTTAAGGTTAAAGGGTTTGAAGACATGTTGTTGAAAATTAATCAAAGCTATTATTTTAATTTCACAATCTCATCGGATTGTTGTGCACTATAATTGTTCAAGAGTAGACTTTCATATGAGCTTCGGAATTAAAATATTCACTAAAGTTCTTCAAAGGTATGTTTCATAATAATTCAATTTATATGTGTATATGTTGATTATATATTTAATTTTGTTGCAAATCGTATATGTAAGACATGTAATAATATTTTTAACATATACACAATCACATGCAAACACTTTAAAATACGTTAACAATATTATGGGATCAAATTGCTTTGATAAGTCAAATAAATCATGTTTTAATAATAAAATAAAATTTACAAGTGAAAAATAAAAAGGGGAGTGAGTTCGTAGTGAAAAAAGAGTTGCTAAGTATTAATTTGGAATTTTTTGTGGTGACTTGGAAATACATGTGCTGATTGAGCAGTCTTTGGAATTGTGATCGTCTAAATTGTTTCACGAGAAAAGAATGCATTAATTTGCATCGGCTTTCAAATTATTTTTCTTTTTTCTCAGTTTCTGGTTACAAAATCACAAACCTTTTACCCGTTATTAAATTGAAACATCGTCATTGAAATACGTGTTGATTATGATCGAATCACGATTAGATCTTGTGAAGTTAACCTTGTGCCGAATCAAGATAAAAAATCATGATCTCAATCAAACGATCAATTATTATCAGGCTATGGTCTGATCAATCAATTGAGCCAAACAAATCATAATTTTGAATTAATAAAATAATGAAATATAACAAGATCAAAGTGATCCAAGAAAGAAATTAAATGAGCCAAACAGATTATGATTTCGAGCTAAGTAACTGATGTAATTAATGTGATTGCTCAAATAATATTTAACATTAAAATAACATTTAGTTATTGCTCAAATCGAGATAAAGAAATAATAAAATAATAAATCATAGAAGCATTAAAAGCAGATCATGACTAAAATCTCACTTCCCAAAAATTAAAAGCATCACACAAATTTGGTAGATTTGGCGGTTCATTGGTTTTTATAGTCATCTGGAGACCCCTCAACGGGTCCATGCTTGGACTCTTTTGCATCGACTGAGTAACCTTTCCACTTTGCCATGGTTATGTAGAGGTGATTTTAAATAAATCTTGTTTCTTGAAGAGAAATCAGGGGGTGCTCTGAGACAAAATTATTTGTTGGAAAACTTTTGGAGGGCACTTGATGATTCTAGGTTGATGGACGTGGATTTTTTGGGGCCAAAATTTACATGGTGTAATGGAAAAAAAGAAATAGGGTATATTCAAGGGTGGTTGGATTGTATGGTTATCGATTAGTTTGGATGAACTTTTTTCTCATTCCCAAGTACGCCATCTAGATTTTTGGAGTTCAGACCATCGACCACTTCTAATAAATATGAATGTTGATGAGATTACACATAAATAAAGTTACAGAGATCATATTCATAGTCGTTTTCACTTTGAAGAAGCTTAGATTAATGAAACTGAATGTAGGAAAATAATTCAAAATGGATGGATTTATTCAGATAATACTATCCAGACAGTTCAAGCAAACTTAAAAAAATTTGTTGTGAACTACAACATTGGAATACGTTTAATTATAGGAAGCTTTATAATGATATTGCTTAAACTCGCAAACATCTTTTCTTCCTAAATCATAAAATAGATGATAAAATTTGGGTTGATATCCAAAAGATGGAGAGAAGACTTGATTATTTGTTGTATATGTATAAAGCTTACTAGCACAACAGTCACGAGTCTCATGGTTGAAAAATAGGGATTGCAATTCAAAGTATTTCATTTGAAGGTTTCAAAAAAATAGAAGCGAAATTAAATTGAAGGAATTTATAATGATAATCATCAATGGCAGACAGAGCAACATCAGATTGAGCAAGTTTTTGTTGGCCATTTCTCGAATTTATTCACCTTATCTTAGCCATCATAGCAAGATATCAATCTAGTTATGGAATGTGTGGGTGTTCACCTTTCAGAGGTTAGTAGACGTTATCTTTATACTCCTTTCACTTTGTAGGAAGTCCATAAAGCTTTATTTTAGATATATCCTACTTAAGCGCTAGAGAATGATGGCATGCTAACTTTATTTTTCCAAAAATATTGGGGTACAGGTGGTAATTGAGTCATTGGGTGTTGTTTAGAGTTTCTTAATGGGGATTGTGATTTATCAGTTCTCTATGAAACTATAATTATTTTAATTTCGAAATGTGAGAACCTAAATTATCCAGTCAGTTTTGGACCTATAAGTCTATGTAATATGCTCTACAAAAGAATTTCCAAAGTCACGATGAATAGACTGTGTGGTGCGCTAGGTGACATTATATTTGAATTGCAAAGTGCTTTTATCCCTGGATGCCTAATCACAGACAATTCTATCATAGGATTTGAATGCATTCACCGTATTAAACATCAGAGGAAAATGAATGAAGGCTTGTTAGCTTTAAAGCTTGATATATCCAAAGTATATAACCAATTTGAATGGGTTTTTTTAAGCGCCATTATGAAGAGATTTGGTTTCTCGGATAAGTGGTGCCAAAACATTATGCATTGTGTCACTTTAATTTCTTATTCTATTCTTATTAATAGAGAACAATACGCTTGTATCAAACCTTCAGGGGGATTATATCAAGGTGATCCATTATCCCATACTTATTTATTATATGTAGAAGGCTTAGCTTCACTCTTTCGCGAGGTGGAGAGGAGGGGTTTCTTAAAGAGAATTTAGTGTGAAAGGTAGAGGCCATCTATTTCTCATCTATTCTTCACGGATAATATCCTCATTTTTGCCAAGGCTTTTGTGACCAACTGCCAAACTATTAAACGGGTCCTTAAGTAGTATGCTTCTGCCTCAGGACAAGTGGTGAACTTTAATAAATCTATAATTTATTTTAGTCCGAGGGTTTTAAATTCTATAATTACTAATATAGTTAACTTGCTCAATGTCTAAAAGGTTGAATGTCACGAGAAATACCTTGGGTTGCCAGATGTATATGGGAGAAGAAAAAAAAATCAATGTTAATGACATTAAAGGAGCAAATCTAGAGTAAGCTAAAAGGTTAGAAAGCAAACTTATTCTCAGTTGCAAGATAGGTAGTACTCATCAAAGCTGTAATTCAATAAATTTTGGCCTACTCTATGAACCTTTTCACCTTCCTGTGGAAACAATCAAGGACTTGTATAGGTGTGTGCACATTGTTGGTGAAGAGGAAGTAAGGAGAAAAGGAAGCTACACTAGTGTTTATGGGATCGTCTCTGTCAACACAAAAAAGATAAGGGATTGAGATTCAGAGACTTTTTCTTTTTTAATAAAGCCATGTTGGCTAAACAAGCATGGGAATTATACAACATCTAGACTCACTTATGGCCCGAGTTCTTAAAGGCTTTTATTTCATAACATTATCTTTTTTATAGGTTAAATCAAAACCTATGGCATCCTTAATTTGGAAGAGCATCCCTTGGGGGCGAGAACTAATCCTACAAGGATCGAGATGGCGAATTAGGAATGGTACTTCAGTTTCTATCTATCTCGATCCTTGGATTCTTCTTCCACTAGCTTTCAAGACTTTACATCCACATATTTTTCCTAAACATGCCAAGGTGTCTGGTGAGTGAAACCATGACTTGATCCGAAACTCTTTCATGGAGGAGACACAAGCCATTCTTAGCATATTTTTTCTTGATAATAGTCATTCTTGTTAGATAGGTTGATGTAGCATTACGACTGTCTTGAACAATACTTAGTGAAAAGTGGTTATTGGCTTACTATATGTTTGAAGGGTATGCCAAGTTCCTCGGAATAATCTGAAGTAATGGCTTGGTGGCAACAACTTTGGAAACTTAATATACTGCCAAAAATTAAGTTATTTATTTGGAGAGCTTCCAACAATTGGATCCCTACGAATTCCAAATTACTGTAACACCATTACCAGTTGATGATTGATGTTTGAGGTGTCAAAGAGGTTCTGAGAGCACATTACATGCAATTTGGTTATGCCCTGCACTCAAAGTGATTCGAAAAAGTTGCAACCTTTTGCACCTGAATCCTTGTTCTCATTATACTTCAATGTGTGAATGGTTTATTACATGCATGCACACACCAATAGATAAACTTCTTTGCATCATTTTATGGCATGTGTGGTTTCTTAAAAATACTCATATTCATGGTTTGGGACGCAAATGCGTGGAATCTATGGTGGCCTGGGCCAAAAACTACTTATTGGAGCATTAAGTGGCAAACATTGGTTGCCAGGCTGAGAGAATTAATAAAGCTACGAAGTAGAGATCGCTGCCAATAAGTATCATAAAAGTGAATACAGATGCTCCTTTAGACTCTAAGAGACAAAAGGCAGGGATTGATTTGCATGATCCGCGACCATAATAGAGCAGTCCTCCTTGTAGGAATCAAATGTTTGGAAGGATTATTTTTAGTTCCACATGCCGATGCCTTAACAATCCTTATGGGTTACAAGTAGCACGATCACTTTATTATCTTTCCATAAAAGTGTAGGCAGATGCTGCAATAAACGATTGCAGCATTTTTTTTTGCAAACATCTTTATTATCTTTCCATAAAAGTAGCTAATAAACGATTTATTAGCTAAAAAAGAAATGGCCCTAAAAATGCGCTTTTTTTTTTGCAAACATCTTTTGAAGTTTAAGATATTTCAGCTCTTATAATTTTCTTTATATTCATAAGAAAGCAAATAGAGCAACTAGAGTTGCTCATAGTCTGTCAAAGTTGTCTCTACCCAAGTCAAATCAATCATGTTTTAATAATAAAATAAATTTATATGTGAAATTAAAAAAGGGGAGCGAGTTTACAGCGAAGAAAGTGTTGCCAATTATTATTTTGGAGTTTTCTGTGGTGACTTAAAAACATATGTGCTGATTTAGCAGTCTTTAGAATTGCAATTTCTAAAGTGTTGAAGAGAAAAGAATGCACCGATTTGAATTGGGTTTCAAATTATTTTTCTCTTTACTCAATTTTTGGTAATAAAACCATCGTATTATTAAATTGAAATATAGTCGTTGTAATTGGAGAATGACAACAACAAAAAACAATCGCTACTGCCCAAACTCAAACTTGAGCCCGCCATCAACGACGGAGATACTGACACCAGTGCATCAAGCCAACTCCTTGCAACAAGATTAAAACAGACGTTACTAAAAGGCGTACTGACAGAAATCGGTCACCGTGAAAAACACCAGTTGCCGTCATCCGCCGCGGCGTCAGAATACCATCAGTCATCGACGAAGAATCAGCCCGCTTAGAAAATTCTAGTGACCAAAACCCAACCTACAACAACACTTCCCGATCTATTTCTTCTCTCACCCATCTCATTGCCTCATCCTCCACCATCATTATGCCAAGATAATCGACCTAAAACCACCGCCTCAAAGCAAATGGTGAAACTTCATTCATAAGCGGCTCGATGTTGGCAAAAGAGCGGTGACAAAATCTGGCAATAATCGACAATGTATAGAAAAGAAGCACAATACTTGGCTTTTTTCATCAAGCTGCCTCTTAGTTTCAGTAAATTTGAATATGGTTCAAATACTTTCAGCTTATAGCAAACAGGCCCTGAAAACGTACAATCTCATTCAAACCTTCCTAATTTCTAAAATTCAACTCTTTTAGAACCTTTCGAAAAGGCCTTTAGTAATGTTAGGCCTTCTACAAATTTGAGAACCTCCTTGTCTATATTAAAGAAGCATAAATTCTTTTAAAGACTAATTAAAATTCAAGACAATTATCGCAACTCATCAACAAATGAGTTTATTGTCACAAGTAAAGTAGATACAGAACTAATTAAGATACAGAATCAATTGAGAGTCACTTTTAGACTGAGAAAAGGAACTTAAAGAAATAGATATTTCATTTACTTCCTACAAATCAAAAACAAGGAAAAAATTTCACTTCCCTTTTATTTTTTAGTTTACTCACTCCTAATTAATTTATTTAATTTTAATTATATTGATTTCACATTGTTTACAACTTTTTCTCAAGTGTTCATCATATCTTAGAAGCTTTTTAAAAAAGTTTCAAATATACTTGAATTGATATCATTATGCACATAGACACGAAACTTATGCGATATAGACTATGAAAAAGGAACTAGCCCCACATCATGGGACATATCCAGGTTCCTGTGAGGGAAGTCTTTTCCTTCCATTTTAGAGAAAGTTGATATAGTGCTTTAATGGAGAGTGGCATTTGTTAGGTAAATGACCCTTCTAAGGAAGTTTTCTCTCAATTTAAAAAATTAAAATATACGAAAGAGATCAAGTAAAGTGATTAGAACATATAACTCATACTTCCCTGATTTGTTATCCTTTAGTTTAAAATTTACATTTGTAATTAAGGAAATAATTATCAATTGGCATAGGGATGATAGAGATGATGGTAGCAATTGGCATTGAGGGAAATGATAGAGAAAAGGCTTAGAGAATGAATAGGATAATTAAGGAAATAATTATCAATGGTTATCTTTTAGGTTAAAATTTGCATTTGTAATTATCTAGATTTAAGATTTGATTAAGTGGTAATTATCTACAATTAGGATTTGATTAAATCAAGATTATCCAATTAGTTTTGTTCCGAGGACTTACCTTTTCTTCTCCAAACCTGATAACCCCACCACCACATGGCTGAAATAGTTGAAGCCAACCTCCCGAATGCCTAAGAACCCAAACCAAATTTCACCCTCTTTAATATCTCCACTCAAAACATTATCAAACTTACCTCCATCAATTACCTTTCCTGGAAACTTCAAATTGAAGCACTTCTCATTGGCTATGATCTCTACAAATTTATTGATGGATCCCATCTATGCCTACTAGCCACTATCACTGTAAATAACACTAGTACTGCACCTAATCTGGAATACCACACTTGAATACGTCAGGACAAATTAATTTTTTGTGCCTTCAATGGCTCTCCCACTCCGTCTGTTATTCCACTCATCCAATAGACCAAAACATCTCATAAAGCTTGTACTACCCTTACCAATACCTATGCATGTCCTTCTTGGAGCCACATTAAACAAATTAAGGAATAACTCAAGCATGCTACTAAAGGCTCTCAAATGATCACCGAACACATGCAATTTATAAAGACACGTGCCGACAAACTTACTCTTCTCGAAAAACGCTTAAATGACGAAGACCTTATAGAAAAGATTCTCGATGGACTTGATGATGAATACAAATCCATTATTGATGCTATTGAAGGCAGTGAGATACTAATTTCCTTTGACAAACTTCTAGAAAAATTAATTAATAAAGAACTTTCATTACGCACCAATCAATCCATCTCTTTGCCATTACCTGTTTTTTTGCAAACCCCGTAAACTCATCCTTATTCTGGAAGCAAATCGAGCAGGTACCCCTCAGCTGCCTTTTGAGGTAATCGCTCTTCTCCTCGTCCTTATCTAGGTAAATGTTATGGTTGCAAAGCATAAGGACATGCTGCTCAACACTGTCCTCTATCGATTATTATCATTGACTCCAACTTCCAGTCTAACTTCTTGACCGCAACATACATGGCAACCTTGTCCTCACCAAAAATGGCAGAATTGACCCTTACAACAATGGCAACCACGGGCATATCTTGCCACTACTGCTTCTAACACCTCTTGTTGGCTTTTTGATAGTGGCACATCGCATCATGTCACCACTGACTTCAGCAATTTATCTCTTCATACTCCGTATGATGGTTTTGATGACATTATGTTTGGCAATGGCTCGAGTATTCATATCATCCACGCCGGTTCCACTTCTCTCTCCACTCATATTTTCTCTTTGTAAAACGTGCTTTGTGTTCCTAACATGCATAAAAATCTCTTCTCTATCTCTCAGTTTTGTACATCGAATAATGCCTCTGCTAAATTCTTACCCTCTTTTTTTTGGGTGAAGGATCTAAGCACGGGGGCAATCCTTTTGCAGGGTCGGACTAAAGATGGTGTGTATGAGTGGCCAGTCTCCTTCAAGTCCAAGTCGTCTCCTTCAGTTGTGTTTTCTAGTGTCAAGACCACTTTGTCCGAGTCGCATTATAGATTAGGACGTCCATCATCTTTTATCCTTAGACATCTTGTTTCAAGTTTCAATTTAGAATTCCTTTATCTTTATCTTTCAATTATAATGCATGTCAATGCCATATAAGTCATAAGTTACCTTTTTCCATTTCTACTCTTACAGCTTCTTTTCCTCTCCAAATTATTTTCCCTGATGTGTGAATTTCACTAGTTTATTCCTTTGATAATTTCAAATATTATGTTATATTTGTTGATCACTTTACTGAATATATTTGGTTTTATCCTCTTCGACGTAATTATCAGTTCTTTGATGTTTTCATTCAATTTCAATCAATTGTTATAAAATTCTTTAATCGGAAAATTATCACATTATATTCTGAGTGGGGGGAGAATATCAAGCACATTCATCCTACCTTGCCTCTCAAGGAATTTCCCATTTCACTTCAACCCTATATACTTTGAAACACAATGGGTATTCTGAATGTTGTCATTGTCATATCATTGAAATTGTGTCATCTCTTCTCCCCCATGCCTCCATGCCTCGGTCATATTGGTCGTACGCCCAGTCCCCAACTCCAACTTTCCTCTCCTTATGTCAAACTATTTTAGTCCTCACCTAATTTTTCAAAACTTTGTGTTTTTGGGTGTTTATGTTATCGGGTGTTTATGTTATCCCTGGTTACGTTTATATTCTGCTCATAAACTTGCTCCTTGCTTTGCTTCGTGTGTGTTTATTGGTTACTCTTCCATTCGAATTGCTTATTTATGTCTTGAAACTTCTTCTTCTAAAACCTATACATCCTACATAACATTGATCAATGTCTTGGCATTGATTATCATGACACATTCAATCCTGTTGTCAAGCCCACCACCATTCATCGTGTTCTTAGTCTTAAGGTAACTTGTGGTTGGTTGCTTTATCAACTTGATGTGAACAATGCCTTTCTATAAGGCCATCTTACTAAGGATGTATTAATAACTTAGCCGCAGGGATTCATTGATCGTGATCATCCTCATCATGTATGCAAATTACGCAAGCCTATTTATGATCTTAAACAAGCCCTAAGTGCTTGGTGTGTTGCACCAATTTCTTGTCACCTGTGGCTTTATCAACTCTGATGCAAATTCCTCGCTTTTTGTCTTTAACATTAGTGGTACCATGATCTGTCTTGTTGTTTATGTTGATGACATTATTATTATTATTATTGGTGACAATGATGGGGCCGTGCAGAACTTCATTACACTCCTTACTTAGTGCTTCTCTCTCAAGGTTCTTGGTCCTTTCACTTATTTTCTTAGAGTTGGAAGTTACTTCCCATCCGTATGGCTTGCTTCTCTCTCAATGTCGTTACATCACGAATCTTTTAGCTCGCACAATATGACGGATATTATTCCAGTTACTACCCCACTTCCTACTGCTGCAACTTTTGATCTTTACTTTATCACAACTCTTTTAGATACATTTGAATACTAAATAGTACCTGATCGTTTGTAGTACTTGTCGCTCACATGGCCTAACATTATATATACGGTATCACAAACTATCTTAGTATATGCATTGCCGCACTAGTGACCATTGAAATTGTTATGAAGTGTTTATTATGGTATCTTTGTAGGACATCCACTAATGATCTTCTCCTCTCTAAACAATCTCTTTTATCATTACATGCTTTTTCTGATGCTAAATGGGCATGTGACAAGGATAACTATACTTTTACCACAGCTTATCTTGTTTACCTAGGTTGCAATCCTATCTCTTGGAGTTTGAAGCAAATAATGAATGGTTGCTCAATCCTCAACAGAAGTAGAATATCGCTTGGTTGCTGCCACTGCTACAGAACTAAGTTGGATTTGTTCGCGTCTCATTGAGCTTGGTGTTTATTTGTTTGTCCCTATTGTAATCTACTGTGATGATTTGGGTGCTACAAATCTTTGTGCAAATCTAGTATTCCGCTCACATATAAAATATGTTGCTTTGGATTATCGCTTTATTCGTGAACAAGTTTAGAGTGGTGCTCTTCGTGTTACCATGTCCATTAGCAGACTAGTCAACATATGCTCTCCCAAAGCCTCATTCACACTCTCGTTTCCTTAATTTCAAGATCAATATTAGACTCTCCTCCCAAAGCTCCATTTTGTAGGGGCAAAATGAAGAAAATAATTAGCAATGGTTATCCTTTAGTTTAAAATTTGCATTTGTAACTATCTAGGTTTAGGAATTGATTAAGTGGTAATTATCTAGATTTAGAATTTGATTAAGTCAAGATTATTTAGTTAGTTTTATTTTGAGATTAGAATTAGTTAGTTTTGTTTTGAGATTAGAATTGCTTTTGTAAAACTCCTCTATTTATATTCAACTTCTCAATGAAAAAGTATAGGTAGTATTTTGCCATTTGTTGTTCTTATTATAAGATAGCTTTTCGGTGTTTAGGATAGGCCAAAAATGAGGCCTGTGATAAGTGTTATGGTGAAAATGCTAGAAGTAGGATTAGAAATTCTTGCACCTTTATACCCATTTAAGCATATTTGGATAGAATCTTTTAGCACTACTAAGTAGCTTGTAACGAAACACTTTTGAACTAAGTACTTCAATGGTTATCGGGTTTTCTTCCTTCATATGTGCAACTCCCATAATGAGGAAATATGAGATTCAAATGACCTCATCTAAATGAGTAGGTTGGAGAGTTTCTTATTAATCTCCGATGTTTCATCCCATATATTGCTTTAGCTTTAGCATTGGATTCTATTCAAGGGTATTATATTTATCTCTTAACCATCAATGTATATAATTTATTGAATCCTTCATTAAAAGACTTTTCATCCACCCCCGTCAAGAAAGAAAAGAAGGGAAAAAAAAAAAAGAGAAAACATTCAACATATATGCCATTAACTAACACAATGACGATCATTCAATTATATTATATCATGGTTTCTCAGATGTAATAATCTATACACTTTGCACACTAAATAGAGTAATATATTCATATACCCAATGCTTCCTTTTTTGTGAGCTAAGACTAAAAATTGTTCATCCTTCATTTAGAAGAGTATTTTATAGGGTAGTAGGCTCTTACAACTTTGATAAGTCGTATTTGCAATGGAAGCACAATTTCTATTTATCACGATCCGTGGATTCTAAGGCCTTTCATATTTAATCCCCTTTATCCCCATAAGTTATCAGAGCACTCAAGAGTTTCTCTCCTCATTACAGCATTAGGTCAGTGAGGTGTTAAGGTTGTCTGAAATGCTTTCTCGGATGAAGAAATGTAGCTAATCCTTCACTTACGTCTTCCCTAACTTTAAGTTCTTCACCTCACCTTTCAAGGAGACCCTACTCTCATTAGCAAACAAATTAGCTTGTGTATCTCCCCTTCCCTTAGCAGCTCTTCATTCACCCTCTTGAGCTCCCTAAACTCTTTAGTCAAAATTTTGACGGTCTGTCGCAACTCAGCCGCTATAAGGGCATCAGCAGCTTCTGCCTTCAACTGCTGTGAGGGTATCAGCAACTTTTGCCTTCAGCCGCTTATTTCTTGCTTCATCATTTAGAGATCACTTTCAAGAAGAAATTTTTGTGCCCTCATAATAGTTTCCTCATAATTTCTCCATTTTCCCCTTTAACGCTTCAATTTGACGATGGAAAGGGCAAGCTTATTCTTGTATGCTTCAACTCTGCAGAGACCATCTTGCAAGGCCCTCAAAATAAAATGCCTCAGGAACCAATAGTTAGAAAATCTTTAAGCAAAAATCCCATAATTAAAATTTACCATGGTCTAAAAGGAAGCACTCTTTAACTCCTAGTCCGCTCCACTCATCTTGGGAAGAAATGCCATGTCCACATAAGTATAGAGCATTCCTAGAATTGCAGAAGTACTCACTTTATCCATTCAGAGGACTGCTAAGTTCCTCAGCATATCTTTATATTCCCCCTTCTAGAATCAAGGAGTGAACTCGTCCTCCGCCCTTGCTGCAACATAAGGAGGCGTACACGGTGGTAAATATTTAGTAGGACCCTTCCCTCTCCTTGTCCTTGATCAAGAGGCGGGCGTTAGATCTGCACTTCCCACTCTTGTTCAAGGGAGGTTGAGCCCTCTAAATTGTTTTCGGTGTTAATTAGGTCCTCTGCAAGAATGGAACAACGAAAGAATTAACAATAAAAAGATATGAGAAGAAAAAATAAGAAACAAAAAGTACTTACTAAGAGGGACAAATGACTATGGAGATCCCTCCAGCTCTAGACCTGGGACTTCACCGCCAGTGGGTTCCGATGCAACCTCAGAACCCCAACCCTCAAGAGCCTCCGACATAGCTTCAGAGATTGGAACCTTAGACGAAGGTTCAACTCATTGTTCCTTGGAAGCTGAAGAAGCTTTTGCACTGTAAGATACAATTTTGGACTTCCTCTTTTTTGTTTTTTATGGGTCCTTGCTATCCTTGCTCCATGCTGCAAAAAGCCCGAAACTACATCTGTAATATCCTTCATAAAGTCTTGAAGATCTATAGAAAGATAACAAAAGTCGAGAACTTATTCAATGTCAAAAAAAACAAAGGAAGCAATATACACTAAGTCTTACCTTTCTTCTCACAGAAGGTATTAACTAGAGGAGCTGCTGCATCCATAGTAGGCTTTGCAGAAATGACTATTATGAAAGGGGCTATTTGGGCTTCAACAGGAATAAAAGATGTTGAAGGGGGACGTATTAGAGCAGATGAAAGGCCAACAACCAAAGCTCGACAGTGAAAAGATTAATAGCAATTGGTTTGACAATGACCATTTCTAGAACCATTTGAGCATGAGGAGGGAAGTAGTCATAACCCAATGAATTGTTAGTTAGAGAAAATTTCATAATCTCACCATTTGGAGACACTCGAACAGCATGGATGTCAACAGCTACACATGAAAGAAAAACATCAATACAGCATATAGTAAGAATCAGTGGAAGGAAGGAAAAGAGAGAAAAACTCATTTATGTCGGGGAAAAACCTCCGATAAGTATGGCATCCATAAAAATTCTTATTGGGAAGGCCATCATCCACATTTGGAGGAAACAGGACATCGTTAGGAAGGAGCTCATGGAACATGACGCGCTTGCAGAAAGCTCGGACATTGAAAGAAGGGGAACCCATAATCACTCTAAGACATTGAAAGAAGGGGAACCCATAATCACTCTAAAATCCAGATGGGTAAAAGTCTATAATATATTTTTCTTTTGGGGTATTGGTTTATCCCAATTCACAATTTAAACTTATTGAGTGTGTGTTTGTAGTACACGTGTCCATTTTAAAATTTATATATATACACATTTAATATATATATATACAAATAATAAACGCAATGGAAGTTAGAAATCTAATTTCCTAAAATGAACACGATAAATTTTATTTATTATGTTAATAAACAAAATATAAAATATATTAATCAAATTAATACTAATACTTGAGGATATCACCTGTCAAGCATTTGAAACCAATTTGTAACTAGAGTACCGCATGAAATCAATCCATTGGCAATTCTAGAACCCAACGTGATAGACTTGGGTTGTTAGAATAACAGCTTATATTTTTTTAACATCAGTTTAACATTTAAACCGTTGGATTAATTCTTAATCCCAATAGTCTAACACTTAGACTATATTCATTTTGTTCTTGATGTATTTAACAATAAAATTCATTAAAATAAATAACTCAAATGCAACAATAATAGCCTTTTATTTAAGAGAATAAGATGAATAAAAAAATAACTTTTGCTATCAAATTTTTGTTATTTTTAGCACTTAAAAAAATTAAAACAAAAATAATTTTTTTTACCATCAAAATTGGTTAGCCATCTTGTTTTGCTTTAAAGGAGAAAATAAAAACCCTTTTCATCATTTTCTTCCTCCATGGCCAAAAGCCCCCACTTGAGCTCTCATCTTCTCCTCCTCTATTCAAGAATGAAGAAGCTAAAATGAATTAAAAAAGAACTCTCCTCACAACACATGTCCAACCATTATTTTTGAGTTTTATCATTTTGTTTGTTTCAAAGACAAGATTAATTCAACGACAACCACTCACACATATCATGGTCGACCACTTTCCATTTTGTATTCATTAAATGAATACATATGTTTACAATAATGAAAAATATCCCCTCTTTAATTTAATAAATTATTATTAAATAAATTTTAGCTTATCAAATAAACTAATTAAGTGTCCAACAATCGGATAAGAGTGGATGGCTAACCATTACTTGTCTTTGACAAGGAAAATCTCATTCAAGTCCTTAAGGTTTTATTTAATTTTTCTTTTAAGCAATATTTACTTTAACTTAATTAATTGCTCCATAAAATCTCATTTTATTTGCAATTAAGTCATTAATTAAATATTTGCTTCAACAATTTAACCATGAGCTAATAATTAACTTTAATTAAATTAACTAATCATTTAACTCTTAAGTAATAATAAATATTTATATTATTTAACACTTAAATAATCGATTTATAGAAATAACTCTTAAGCCTTTAATTAACCCAACATGGGTCTTACTTTACCCAATACTTGAGTCAATTTAACCGAAGGCTCACAATGTGCTATGTGTCATTATTTAAATAGTCAATAATAATTATTAACTAATTATTATACTTAACACTTAAGTACCGACATGCGCATATCCTGAGGGTTTTTAAAACAAATATTCGATTCTGTTGAAAATTACTAAATTAAATAATTCAATCCAGTACGTTACCCTAATGCACAACAAGTATACTTCATATTGCAGGACTCCTCAAGTCCACGTCTAATTTATTAAATGAAACTATTTCATGAGTCTGTGATCGATGCCCCATGCACACGTCACAAATATTACAAATCAGCGCGTTAAACTATACAAGCTGATGTTACAACGTATACACATAATTCTTCCATCATCTACATCCTGGATGTGCTGGGATATAGATCAGTACCTTTACATCCCCATATACCCATCCTTAAACTTATCTCTAGATTTGTGTTTGGAAGAATAATGTACACAAATACCTTTGCTATATTGTTCAACCATTTGGGAAACACCTTTCCCGGGTGAGTACTTGTGGCCACAAGATTTAATTAAATACAATCTCAAAATATCTGGATATAATACTCCTCTATGAGAGTTGGCGGATCTCATATCTGTACACACCAGACTCCATAAGAGTCGGACTATACCCAACGACACCAAACTGTTACACCATGAAAGGTCTGTGACATGCGTGAAACCAAAGTATGGTGAATCATTTATAAGCCCATCGTGGCACTCAGGTCAAAGGACCACATGTACTCCTCAACTTAAGAGGACTCACCATTGACGATTTCATAGGATGTCTATTGGCGTCCTCATAAATCTGTTCAGTATTCAGTCCTGACTGAATACCCATATGCATATACGAGCTTCTAATAAGCCCATAATCAGGTAAGAATAACCATCTATACCATATAGATATAGCATATACTAATCTTTATAAAAACATATCCACTGGCAGACCTGCATCGGGGAAAGCATATTAGGAATATTAGGATACTCAAGTCTCTTCCAATCTTTTCCAACCGTTAACACGTGTTTCTCAAACCCAACTGTTTTGTATTCAAAATTATAAAAAAAAAACATCTCTCACCTTTTGGACAATAATGATAATTTAACTTGAGACGGAGCAAGTTGTAAGTCAAAAAAGCATTGTAAACGGTCAAGGCATATGGTGGAGGGATCATAAAATTCATGAAGACTATCCTGAAGCAAATGAAAGAAGTTAGGATAGATTAAAAGCGGAGAGAGTTTAATTACATGAATGAATTCAAATTACTTATATTTTTTTATCTTTACAATACTAAAAATAAATAAATAAAAGTAAAAATAAAAGTAATTTAAATTATATATTATAATAATTATTAAAATATTTAATATTATGAAAGCAAATATTCTTGCATTTATTGCTATTGTATTGTTCATTCTCGTTCCTACTGCTTTTTTGCTTATAATATACATAACAATAATTAGTTAAAGTGATTAATTTGAATAAAACTTGACTTCGTAGTTCTTATTAATGATTTGGTCACAGCTTGCTAAAGCTAAAATTCCATTAAAGAGCATTTCCATATGGTAAAACTGTTAGAATTTACGCTTATGTGCCATCTCTTTATGTATGAATATTTGTTTAATATTTATACTAATATTATCATTTCATTAAATTGCTAATTATATTTTATATATAGTAAGATACTTGTAACATTTCAAACATTGTAAGATCTAAAAGAGTTCAGATCTGGTCTAAATGAGTTTAGATTAGTGCTAAAAATTAGTAATGTTGAGAGTTATAAATGTTAAGAGTTAGCACTGATAAGAGTTAGCACTGACAAGAGTTATCAGGTTAGCAATATCTAAAGAGTTAGAGTCTTGTCTGAAATGGGACAAAGACCTGAGAATATATTAGTAATGACGTAGTTGCAAAGAGTTATAAATAGTACTAGCAAATGTCATTATGCAAATATGTTTTCAAATATTATGTTTCTGATCTATCCTCACTGATGCTGGTCTGTCAGTGAATACCTTAATAAATATATAGATCGGTGTATGTCTATATCTAAATGGTCCAGATGGTTAGTCTTAGCAAACCATAAGTTTAGTGGAAGCTCGTATAGAGATACAGGTATTCAGTAAGAACTGAATACTTAACAGACTCACAAAGATCTCTAATAGACATCTCATAAAGTTGTCAATAGAGGGTCTTTCAAGTTGTGTAGTATTCGTTGTCCTTTGACTTGAGTGCCACGGTGGGCTTGTGAGTGATCCACTATACTTTGGTTCCTTACATATTAGAAATCTTTCATGGTCTGACCGCTGGGTGTTGCTGGATATGGTCCGATGCTCATGGAGTCCAGTATGCATAGATATAAGATCCATCAGCTCATTTGGGTGAGTATTATATCATAATGCTTTAAGATTATATTTCAAAACGTCTTATCGCCATAAGCAGAATTCCTGAAAAAAGAGTTTAACCCTAAGAATAAATAATATTACAAAAGTGTTTGAGAATATTATTTATTGAAATACAATTTTAAAGCGGTCGAGCATATGGAGATTTGACGGTATTGATCTATATCTCTACTCTACTTGGATATAAATAATGGAGAAATTATATAAATATGTTATAACCTCAGCTTGTATGGTTTAATGCACCGCTTTGTAATATCTGTAATGTGTGGGGGGGGCATCGTTCACGGACGTATGAAAGAGTTCTATATGACAATTCGGACATGAACCTAGAGAGTCTCACAATATGAAGTGTACTCATTGTGCACTTAGGCAGTATAATGGATTGAACGGTTCCATCCTAAAAATTCCAGCAAACTAAAAATATATTTCAGAGTTCTTCGGATTGGGCACTTGTTTAGACTTAAATGTTAAGTATATCATTTAATTAGTTGACAAGAGTTGTTAACTAATTAGATGTTAACAAGTGGCACAATTTATTCCATGAATTCATCCATTAACCATGTTATTAAAATCAAATAAGGTAAATATTAATTATTCAAATAGTTTTTGAATAATTAAATAAATATTTTTTAAATAAATAAAATATAATTTTATTTATTTGTTATTTTATTCCTAAATAGAAGAAATACTTAATTTGAGAAACATAAATTAAATGAAGTGGACCATCATTTTATAGAATTAATGGTCAATTTTATTAGACCATTAAAATGGCCACAAAAAATTATTTGTGGTATTGGCCACTTAATCTAATTTTAGTAGAGCACTTGTGAAGTGTTGAGAGCACTAAAATGGTTGGATTTTGAAGAATAAGGGTGAATCAAAATTCGTGCAAGTGTTGAGAGGAAAAAAGAAGAGTTTGGTTTTGAGAGTTTTTTCATTGAACAAAGAGTTGTGCGAAAAACTATAGAGAAAGAAAAATAAATTTCTCTTATTTTTCTTTCAAGTAACATAAACTTTGTTGCTGGAGATTAATTTGTTGCTATTCTAGTTTTACAATCCCATCGGATTGTTATGAACTAGAATTGAACAAAAGTACACTTCAATGTGAGTTCAAAGTTGAAGTTAAAAAATCCGGATTTGAAATCTTCATAAGAGGTCTTCAAAGGTATGTTTTTCATAATCTTAAGTTGTTAAGAATTTAAGTTAATGTATATATGTTGATTACATGCTTAATTCTGCTGCGAAATTTGTGTATATGATACATATGTTTAGTTTTTCAACATATACACAATTACATGCATACATCATAAAACACGCTAACAAGTGGTATCAGAGTATGTTTATTGTGTTTCTGGGTTGTTGAAGTGTTATATGAAATGTTTAGAATGCATGAAAATAGTAAAAATTGCATTTTGAAGTGTTTAAAGTGTAGAAAAAATAGTTTTTGTCAAAAACTGCCGCGGTATCATGAACCTAACGCTGGGGTGTTGATTACTGAACATAGGAGCATTCGCTGCTTATCGCGAGGGTGTTGTTTATATAACGCTAGGGCGTTACGATTCTTGACATAGAGGCATTGGATGGACAGAACGTTAAGGCATTCATGTGTTGAAAGCGGGGGCGTTTATGTGTTTAACGTCGGGGTGTTCTTAATGATGAAGGCAGGTGCATTCAATTGTTGAACGCCAGAGAATTTATAAGTCAGAAACCCAGGATGGTTTAGGTTGAAGACAAAAAAGAGTATAATTTGTTTTTTGAGCATTATATTGTATAATGCTATAACGTTCAACTTTTAACGTTGATCATTCTAAATAATACACTCTAATTTAAAATTTTTACATATGAGGTTCATTTAATACAATTATAATTGTTATATCATTATATTAAATATAATATATATTTTTTATGCTTATTAATTACAATGATAGCCCTATTGGTGGGAGTTAGTTATGATTACATAAATAAATATTTTAATTATGAATTAGATTCGTATGAGATGTGAAAATTTATTATAATTGTTAATGGTAATAATAATTATTATATATAATAAATAAATAATAAAATTTAAAAAATAAATAAATAAATCTCTCTAAATCAAATTAAATAATATTGTATTATGAGATAATATTATATAATGATCCGTCTTGTCAATACGGTATTAGACGGTTCACTTCAATCTTTCCCAAAATTGCTATAACATGAGAGATTGGTCAAGGTGATTCGGGGTATACCGGTTAAACATGAGATGAGGCAAATATGTGCGAACATATTGCCTAATATTGTTATAGCATGAGGGCTATATGATAGCATATATTTAATGATTGACAAGTTAATCTGAAATACACTTATCCAATATTGTTACAGTGTGAGGATAATGTGTATTTAGGATAAGTCATAAAAGTTGCATGAAATGCAATTGACAAAAGTTGTCTACCTTTTGAATTTAGAAAGGCCAATATTATTATAGCGTGAGATTAGAATAAAAATACCAATGGGATCCACTTCTCACTGTATAGTTTAAAGAATCGAAAACTATCATTTTCCCATTTGAAAGATTAAAGGGATTATGTAAAATAGTGGGAGGGCTTTATTTAAATTAAAAAATATATAATTGTTATACCTATGATCTAAAACATTATTTATTAGTGATTGAAATATTTCATTAACATTTTTTCTTTTGTTTTGTCAAGATCAAATGGCTTCAAGCAACCCACTAGTTCGTATCCTTGATGCGCACTAACTCAAAGGTGCAGAAAATTATGTTGACTGACTTATAAATCTCAGAATAGTTCTGGATTCTGAGAAGTTTGGATATGTAATTAATCAGCGCCTGCCCCAAGCGTTTTTGATGATGCTTTTCGGGAAGAAAATGAGACATATCAAAAATGGTTAGATGATGATTTGAAAGTCAAATCGTACATCTTTGGTTTAATGTCTACGAAGCTCCGAAGAGAACATGTCCACATGGACAGTGCTGGGAGTGTAATGCTCCACCTGAAAAAGTTATTTGGTGACCGACCTCAAGTTGAAATATATAGGGTTGCCAAATTCTCTTTCAAGATAGACTACCCAATGGCAGTCCAGTGAGTCCCCATGTCCTCAAAATCATATCTCATATTAGGAGATTAGAAACCATGGATATCTCACTGAGCAATTTATTGAGGAACAATTTGATTTTTTAATCACTTCCAGGGTCATTTGGACAGTTCATAATGAACTTTAATATGCAACGATTGACCCCTACTTATGCTAATCTGCATAACATATTGAAAATAACTCAAGAGGATATGAACAAAGGGGGTTACGGTCTTCTATGTTCAGGGTGCTTCATCTTTTGTCCTAAAGAATTCTAGAAAGTTCAAAGGGAAGAATAGAAAGAAGCAAAGTTTGCACCCAAAATGGGTCCTCAAAAGCAACACATGTTCAAGCCCTAACATAAGAACAAAGTAAAAGAAAATTATTTCTATTGCAACAAGGATAGGCATTGGAAGCGGAACTGCCCAAAATACCTTGCCACTATTAAGAAGACCCCCTCAGGTATGCACTTGCCTATCATTGATATTTTTTTAGCATTTGATGCTAATACTGTTTTTCCTTCTCACATCTGCAATGTGTTGCAGGGTCTAAAGAAAGTTAGACTATTACAGCCTGAAGAAGTATAACTTCTTGTTGGAAATTGACATTTTCTGCAGGTCGAGGCTATTGGACGATTTAATTTACTTCTTCCAAAAATTATTGTATTGAATAATTGTTATTATGTGCCAAACATTATTCGGACAATTATTTTTATTCCTATATTGGACAGTGAAGGATATCATATGTTTATATGATTTGGATAATATTTTATTAGCTGAATGTCAGTTGATTAATGGCCATTATATATTAGAGATAGTAGGAAATGTCATGAATGTACAGGTGAATGCCGATAATAAATTAGAAACTTTTAAATGATTTAGAATTGTGACAATGAGATTAGGTCATATAGGTGTGAAATGCCTAACCAGTCTGGTTAAGGATGGTCAGATACCTGATCTGACCATAGAGCCCTATTCGGTTTGTGAATCTTGTATTCAAGGGAAAATGACCAAAGCTCCATTTATTGGTGTTGGACACCGTACCACTGATTTGTTGGAACTTATACATAGTGATGTATATGATCCAATGAATTACACTATACTCTGTGGCTTTCGATACTTCGTAATCTTTATCGATGATCTATCACGATTTGGATACGTGTTTCTTATAAAAACACAAGTCAAAAACTTTTAAAAAGTTCAAAGAGTTTCGAATCGAAGGAGAGAAACAAACCAGAATGTATATCAAATGCCTTCGATCAGATCGAAGCGGTGAATACATGAGCAGTAAATTTTAGATTATTTAAAGAAGAATGGGATTCTCACTCAATATAGTCCTCCAGGTACTCCACAACATAATGATGTTTCGGAGATGAGAAATCAGACTTTATTAGGTATAGTCTGATTAATGATGAGCTTCACCGATCTTCCTAAATATCTATGGGGCTATGCTCTAGAAACTGCTGCTCATATATTGAACAGAGTTCCATCAAAAGTTGTTCGTTCTATTCCTTATGAGATATAGAATGGAAGAAAACTGAGTCTTAAATATGTTAAAATTTAGGGCTGTCCTACTTACGTAAAATTTACGCAACAGGATAAACTTGCACCTAAAAGATACAAGTATCAGTTTATTGGGTATCCTAAGAATTCAATGGGATACCAGTTCTATACTCCTGAGGAACGAAATGTGTTCGTTGCTCGAAATATCACTTTTCTAAAGAAACAGTTTCTCATAAATCGTGGACATTGTAGAAAGATTGAGTTAGATGAACTCAATCAGGATGTAAATAAACCAACGATGGAACCTCAGGCTCAATCGAGCAAAATACCTTTAACACACCCTCCACGTAGGTTAGAAAGGATATCAAGGCCACTTGAAAGGTATGATTCAATACCTAAAGGTACTCTTGGTGTTTTCTTGATTAAAGAAAAGGATCCTTTAACTTATAAAGAGGTAATGTTGGACATCGATTTGGAAAAATGGTAAGAGGCCATAAAATTTGAGATTGACTCAATGCATCAAAATTAAGTTTGGGACTTAATTGAGCTTCCTGAAGGAATTATTCCTATCAGCTGTAAATAGATTTATAAGTGAAAGCATGGGCCTGATGGAAAAGTAGAAACTTTCAAAGCCTGATTGGTAGCGAAAGGTTATACTCAATGATTGGGATCAATTATGAGCAGATCTTCTCACAAGTAGCGATGCTTAAGTCAATTCAAATTTTACTGGCAATTGTTATATATTATAACTATGAAATTTAGCAAATAGATATTTTACATCGAGCCAAACTTCTGGTTTAGTATGCAAGCTGAAGAAGTCTATTTATGGACTTAAGCAGGCTTTCTGAAGTTGGAATCTTTGTTTTGATGAAGTAATCAGAGGGTCTGGTTTAATTAAGAACGAAGATGAATATTATGTATATAAAAAGAGCAGTAGAAGCATGGTAGTCTTTTTGGTTCTTTATATGGGTGACATACTCATTATCGGAAATGATATTAGTATGTTATAGTTAGTTAAAAGTTACATTAGTAAGAACTTCTCCATGAAGGATTTGGGAGAGGCTTCTTATATACTAGGTATAAAGCTTTATAGAGATAGAGCTATGAGGCTTATAGGGCTCTCTCAATCATCGTACATAGATAATGTCTTGAAAAAATATATTTTCAGTAACTGTAAGACAGTTAATATACCTTTTGGACATGACGTTCATCTTTCGAGGAAGATGTGTCCTCAAAGTAAAGATGAAAAGGTTAGAATATCTAACATACCATATACATCAACTGTAGAAAGCTTGATGTATGCCATGATATGTATGAGACCTAACATCAGTATGGCTGTAAGTGTTATAAGCCAGTATCAGTTTGATCCAAGCGAAGGCCATTGGATGGCTGTGAAATGTTTCCTCAAATATCTTAAAGGTACTAAAGACAAGTTTCTGATATATGAAGAAAGTGACTTACAAGTGAGAGAATACACAGATTCAGTCTGATCTAGATGATATAAAGTCTACATCTAGATATGTGTTTATTCTCAATAGTGCTACAGTTAGTTGGAAGAGCAACAAACAATCGTCCACAGCTGATTCTACAATAGAGGTAGAATATATTACAGCCTCAGAAGTAGCAAAAGAAGTAGTGTGGATATGCAAATTTGTCACTGAACTTAGAATAGTTTCAAGTGCAATGGATCCTATAACAACAACGGAGCCATTGCACAAGCTAAAGAGCTGAGAGCATACCAAAATTCTAAGCATATGGAAAGGAAATAACATATCATTAGAGAAATCTTGGCTAAAGAGATGTAATAGTTTGTAGAGTAGATTCTATAAATAATGTAGCAGACCCACTTACTAAAACCTTAACTCTAAAAGTATTTGAAAGACATGTGGAGTCAATAGGCATTAGATACTATCGTGAATGGCACTAAAGTAAGTAGGAGTTGCAGGGATTTGTGCTTACGTGACAGACCTTTATGTATGAATATTTGTTTAATATTTATACTAGTATTATCATTTCATTAAATCGCTAATTATATTTTACATATGGTAAGATGCTTGTAACGTTTCAGACATTGTAAGATTTGAAAGAGTTCAGATCTAGTCTAAATGAGTTTAGATTAGTGTTAAAAATTAGCAATGCTGAGATTTATAAATGCTAAGAGTTAGCATTGATAAGAGTGATCAGGTTATAAAAATCAGCGATATCTAAAGAGTTAGAGTCTTGTCTGAAATGAGACAAAGACCTGAGAATATATTAGTAATAACGTAGTTGTAAAGAGTTGCAAATAGTGCTAAGAAATGTTATTATGCAAATATGTTCTCAAATATTATGTTCCTGCACTATCTTCACTGATGTTGGTCTGTCAGTGAATACCTTAATAAATATATAAATCGGTGTATGTCTATATTTGAATGGTCCAGATGGTTAGTCTTAGTAAACCATGAGTTTAGTGGAAGCTCGTATAGGGATACAGGTATTCAGTAAGGACTGAATACTGAATAGACTCACAAAGATCTTCAATAGTCATCCCATAAAGCCGTCAATGAAAGGTCTTTCGAGTTGAGTAGTATTCATGGTCCTTTGACTTAAGTGCCACGGTAGGCTTGTGAGTGATCCACCATACTTTGGTTTCACACATGTCAGAAATCTTTCATGGACTGATTGCTAGGTGTCGTTGGGTATGGTTCGATGCTCATGGAGTCCAATGTGCATAGATATGGGATTCATCAGTTCATTTTGGTGAGTATTATATCATAATGCTCTAAGATTATATTTCAGAAAGTCTTATCGCTATAAGTAGTAATTCTCGAAAAAAGAGTTTAACCCTAGAGATAAATAATATTACAAAAGTGTTTGGGAATATTATTTATTGAAATACAATTCTAAAGCGGTCGGACATATGGAGATTTGATGATGTTGATCTATATCTCTGCTCTACTTGGATATAAATGATGAAGAAATTATATGAATATGTTATAATCTCAGTTTGTATGGTTTAACGCGTCACTTTGTAATATCTTCACTGATGTTGGTCTGTCAGTGAATACCTTAATAAATATATAAATCGATGTATGTCTATATTTGGATGGTCCAGATGGTTAGTCTTAGTAAACCATGAGTTTAGTGGAAGCTCGTATAAAGATACAAGTATTCAGTAAGGACTAAATACTGAATAAACTCACAAAGATCTTCAATAGTCATCCCATAAAGCCGTCAATGAAAGGTCTTTCGAGTTGAGTAGTATTCATGGTCCTTTGACTTAAGTGCCACGGTAGGCTTGTGAGTGATCCACCATACTTTGGTTTCACACATGTCAGAAATCTTTCATGGTCTGATTGCTAGGTGTCGTTGGGTATGGTTCGATGCTCATGGAGTCCAATGTGCATAGATATGGGATTCATCAGTTCATTTTGGTGAGTATTATATCATAATGCTCTAAGATTATATTTCAGAAAGTCTTATCGCTATAAGTAGTAATTCTCGAAAAAAGAGTTTAACCCTAGAGACAAATAATATTACAAAAGTGTTTGGAAATATTATTTATTGAAATACAATTCTAAAGCGGTCGGACATATGGAGATTTGATGATGTTGATCTATATCTCTGCTCTACTTGGATATAAATGATGAAGAAATTATATGAATATGTTATAATCTCAGTTTGTATGGTTTAACGCGCCACTTTGTAATATCCGTAACGTGTGTGTGAGGCATCATTCACAGACGTATGGAGGAGTTCTATATGACAATTCAGGCATGGACCTAGAGAGTCTCACAATATGAAGTATACTCGTTGTGCATGGGGGCATCATAATAGAGTGAATTGTTTCATCCTAGAAATTCCAACAAACCGAAAATATGTTATAGGGTTCCTTGGGTTGTGCACTTGTCTAGATTTAAATGTTAAGTATCTTATTTAATTAGTTGACAAGAGTTATTAACTAATTAAATGTTAACAAGTGGCACAATTTTATTTCATGAATTTATCCATTAACTATGTTAGTAAAATCAAATAAGGTAAATATTGATTATTCAAATAGTTTTTGAATAATTAAATAAATATTATTTAAATAAATAAAATATAATTTTATTTATTTATTATTTTATTCCTAAATAGAAGACATACCTAATTTGACAAACATAAATTAAATTAAGTGGAGCACCATTTTGTAGAATTAATGGTCAATTTTATTAGACCATTAAAATGGCTACCAAAAATTATTTTTGGTAGTTGGCCACTTAATCTAATTTTGATGGAGCACTTGTGAAGTATTGAGAGCACTAAAATAGTTGGATTTCATTTTGATGAATAAGGGTGAATCAAAATTCGTGCAAGTGTTGAGAGAAAAAAGAAGAGTTTTGTTTTGAGAGTTTTTCATTGAACAAAGAGTTGTGAGAAAAATTAAAGAGAAAGAAAAATAAATTCATCTTATTTTTCTTTCAAATAACATAAACCTTGTTGTTGGAGATTAATTTGTTGCTATTCTAACTTCACAATCCCACTAGATTGTTGTGAACTAGAATTGAATAAAAGTGCACTTCAAAGTGAGCTCGAAGTTGGAGCTAAGAAATTCAAATTTAAAATCTTCACCGGAGGTCTTCAAATGTATGTTTTCCATAATCTTAAATTGTTAAGAATTTAAATTAATGTGTATATGTTGATTACATGCTTAATTTCGCTGTGAAATTTATGTATATGATATATTTGTTTAGTTTTTCAATATGTATACAATCACATGCATACACCCTAAAGCACGTTAACAAGAATCACCTCAAGGAATATAAGATTTTCATGAGGTTGATCTTGAGCTGCCATCCAAGTGCGAATACCCTCATTTAAAAGATTTTTGTTGGTGTAAAAAGTCCCAAATTCAGGATCTTCCACTGCACGAATTTTCTTGGAAACAAAGTCTTAAAAGATTTTTGTTGGTGTAAAAAGTCTCAAATTCAGGATCTTCCACTGCACGAATTTTCTTGGAAACAAAGTCATAAGCACGTAAGGGGGGAACTGGAAGCAAAAAAGCTACCCTCAAAGCAGATAGAGTTCCCAAACCCTTGTGGTGGGAGGATCGCAATGTAATTAACCAATAAGAAGACTCTTTATTTGGACATTTTTTGAAATCTGTAACATGGACTTTAGTTCTTCCAGGAAGATGTTGAGTCCTTTCACTATTGTTGTATTTTATGAAAGTTTTAAGAACTTAGTTTTAGAAAAGGTGAAAAAACAAAAGGCTTAGGATTATAAAGCTTTTAAGCTTTGGAAGAAGTTGAGTGAAAAGGGATAACGACTACTAGAATTTATAAAAAAAATAATTATCCATGTATTTAGTAAGGGGAAAGGAAACATTGTTTACATTTAAGGATACATGATTGCTAGAATAGTAACATTAGAATAAGTGGAAAAGTTGAAAATTAAAAACAATACACATAGTGCTTGCTAGTTGATATGTGAAGAAATGTGTCCAATAAACTTTCATATTAAACAACACATTTCTTATGGGAGGTATTTGTTGGGTTTATTTTAAGCAAGTCCAACTAACTTTCATTTTAAAGTCCACTTTAATAAAGATAAAATTGAGCAGATTGGCACAACAAAATTTAAATATGGGTTTAAATGTCAACAAAATCTAAATATGGGTTTGAACAAGTTTTGAAGTCCAGACCCTACATTTATTATAGGTAACTCGAATCCAACTTCTCATGGATCTCATGAATAGGCCATGGGAATCACAAGAAAACGGAACCGATGGTTACTAATTTTGTTCTAGCCTTGATTGATTTGTTGATGTTTTACATGGAGAAAGCTTTTTTGCAAGTGGACGGGTCTCGCTTTAATCATTCTACTTAATTAAAAACACATTAAAAAAAATTCAAATCTTTCTTAATATGGTTTTAATCAAATACAATAACTGCAAAATTGTGACAGTGACAGGATTGGAATTTTCTCCATTTAAAAAGGAATCATAATTCATTTGCCAAGGGGATCATTCATATACACAGTCAATTATTTATTATATTTTAAAGCAAACAAAACAATCATATTTGTTTAAGCATACACTCCTTTATTTACAAGCATTTTTTTCCTTTCTAATATTGACTTATGCGTTGGAGTAATATTTCTTATAAGATGACGGAATGTGAAATTGTCAATCAAAATAGTTTAATATTCAAATCTATTTCGCTTTTAGATTTATTCGTATGTTAGACGAAAATATAAACAGTCCTTTAATTGAGTTTAATTAAAAAAAATAAATGACTTTAAGACATATTCTTTGTTGGATGTTAATTAAGAAGCAAATGACTTTTCAAATGGGATAAGTTACAGTACAGTTGGCTGTGTAGTACAGCCGACTATTTTGTCCTTTAGATATGTTTTGAGCATATCTATCGGTTGAAATTTAATTAATTATAACAAAAGCAACTTAAGGAATCGGTGAATGATAAAGTTGATAAAAAACCTCGCCTATATGAAGTTAAAAAATTTTAAAATAAATATATTAATTAGCATAAAATTGTCAGAACCACACTGTTATTGTTATATTAATAAAAATAGATATGTAACATTAATTTTAATTTTATAACATAATAAATATTATTAAATTTAAATAAAATTGTATACAAGCTATTATAATTCTAATTTTAATTTTAGTTTTAATTTTAATTTTAATTTCGTTAAATGATATAATTGTAAATTTAATTTCAATTTCAATTTTGCTAAATATTCTCATTCAAATTTTAATTTCAATTTCAATTAGTTAAATAATATAATTCTGATTCTAATTTTAATTACGTTAAATGTTATAATTTTAAATCCAATTTCAATTATATTAAATGTCATAATTCTAATTCTAATTTTAAATTAAATTACGTTATATGTTATAATTCTAATTCTAATTTTAAATTCAATTACGTTAAATACTATATTTTTAATTTCAATTTTAATTTCGATTTCAAATTTAATTACATTAAATGTAATAACTCTAAATAGACTTTTCATTTAAATTATGTTAAATTTTATTATTCAAATTTTATTTTCAATTATATTAAATATTATAATTTCTATTCAATTTTCAGTTCAATTTAAATTACATTAAATGTTATAAATCTAAATTCATTTTCGATTTGGATTATGTTAAATGTTGTAATTTTGAATTCAAATTCAAATTCAATTACGTTAAACGTTATAATTCTAATTCAAATTATATTAAATGTTATAATTCTAAATCCAATTTTAATTCTAATTACGTTAAATATTATAATTCTAAATCTAATTTTAATTTTAATTACTTTAAATGTTATGATTCTAATCCCAATTCTAATATCAATTGCATTAAATCATATAATTCTAATTTCAATTTCAAATATGTTAAATGTTAAAATTCTGATTCAAATTTTAATTTTAATTATGTTAAATAGTATAATTCTAATTCACATATTAATTTCTATTACGTTAAATATTACAATTTCAAATCTAATTTTAATTTTAATTACGTTAAATATTATAATTCAAATTTTAATTTTAAATTCAGTTTTCCAATTTCAATTTTGTTAACTGTTATAATTTTAATTTTAATTCTAATTTCAATCTTAATCACGATAAATGTTATTATTTTAATTCTAATTTTGAATTAAATTTCAATTACATTAAATATTATAATTTTAATTTTAAATTCAATTTTAATTTAAATTCAAGTTCAATGATATTAAATGTTACAATTTTAATTCTAATTTTGAATTTAATTTTAATTACTTCAATGTTATAATTCAAATTCTAATTTTAATAACTTTAAATGTTATAATTCCAATTCTATTTTTATTTTTTTTAATTATGTTAAATGTTATAATTTCAATTCAAATTTTAAATTTGATTCCAATTACGTTAAATGTTATAGTTGAATTTTTAATTTCAAGTTCAATTTTAATTACATTAAATATTATATTCCAATTCTAATTTTAAATTTAATTTCAATTATGTTAAATATTATAATTCCAATCCAAATTCAATTTCAATTATATTAAATGTTATAATTTTAATTTTGATTTAAATTTTAATTACATTAATAATTTTAATTACATTAAATGTTATAATTTCTATACCAATTTAACTTTTAATTACGTTAAATAAGTCCAACTCCAATTCAAATTTAAATTTCAATTACGTTAAATATAATAATTTAAATTCTAAATTTTAATTTCAGTTATGTTAAATGTTATAATTTTAATTTTAAATTAAATTTCATTTAAGTTAAATATTATAATTTCAATGCTAATTTTAAATTCAATTTCAATTACGTTAAATTATATTCAATTTAAATTAAATTTTAATTATGTTAAATTTTATAATTATAAGTTCAATTCTAAATTTTAATTTCAGTTACACTAAATGTTATAATCTAAAATTCAATTTGAATTTCAATTATGTTAAATGTTATAATTTTAATTTTAATTACGTTAAATATTATAATTAATAATTTTAATTTCTATAACGTTAAATGTTATAATTCTAATTCTAATTTCAATTTTAATTTCAATTACGTTAAATGCTATAATTCTATTTCTAATTTCAAATCTAATTTTGATTTTAATTACGTTAAATGTTATTCAAATTTAAATTACGCTAAATATTATAATTTTAAATCTAATTTTAATTTTAATTACGTTAAATGTTATAATTCTAATTCCAATTTCAATGTCAATTGCGTTATATATTATAATTTTAAATTCAGTTAAATTGATATAAAGGGATGGCATTTTGTAGGTATTCTAATTAACCATCGTTGATATAAATTACAAAAACTACGTAATTGAATAAGACTAAATTACAATAATATCTTTATCTTCACCTATTGAGCTAAGCTATATTGGGGATATATACAATACAGGGGGTGAGAAGTGCTTAAATAAGGGATACCATTCTTACAAGTGGGAACATATCTAAGCAGTGATTATGCACCAACAATTTGGTGCATGATGGGTGAAAGTGGATCAAAAATTATTGTTTGAACTTAGGACAACAAGCTTAAACTTTGAAAAACATGACAACTTTGGGACAATATGAAAGTAATCTTTTGTCATTTTCAACAATAGGGAATATTCATACTTGCGTTGGTTAAAAGTGTCAAAATAAAGAACATATTTTGTAAACGTGGGGACATACATAAAGCAATAATTGCGCACCCACAACTTAATGTATAACGACTAAGAATAGAGAAATAAAACCGTAACATAGAGATTGTACCATCAAACTTAAGGAATCACAACAATAATTTGTAATGTCTTTACGTTTACCTATTCCAGCAACAAAATGTGGGGATATACTTACATTGAAGTTGGTGACAAGTGCAAATATTTGGAGCACATTTTCTGTAAATGAGTACATATATAAAATGGTTATTACACATTCACAATTTGAGGCATAATGGGTAAAAGTGGGGAAATAAAATCTTGACATGCCCAAAATGGGTCCTGCCCAAGGCACGCACGGTGACTCGTAGCTACGAGCATGACCCTACGTGTCCACCACGTATCACATGAATGATACATGCCAGGTGTGTTGCGTGACCATGCGTAGCATACCTAATGCGCATCAAACATGTTGTGCATCAAGGACGTGTGCATTAATGCACAAAGTCTCACCACGTGGCGTCACCACAGAATGCCATGTGGCATTTAAATATCTTTTATATTTAACCTTTAATTTTTTTAAATTTTATTTAATTTCATAGTTAAAATAATAATTATTAATTTAAGTTAATGAATAATTAATACTGAATTAACTACTTTTTATTAACATTATAAATAAATTTTAAACAATATTATTAAAAATAATTAGAAATTAATACATTAAAAAGTTAATTTTTGGCTAAAAGCGTTGAGATTTGATTGTTTATAAATTTTTTGACTAAAGAATATACTTACATACATTTAAATTTTTTATTTATGTAAATTTTAATTAATTTATATGCGAAATTGTTATTTACTATTGTATTTGTCTGTTATAAATTGGTTCTAATTTATTTAATTATTTGCTCATGCACTACTAATTTTTTTTTGGGGAAGCAAAACTTGTCTAGGTCATATATAATTTCACAAAATGATTTTTACTGTTGTTGATCGTTACTTACTCCAAGATGTGGGCTTTAGAATCTATCAAGAAAAAGTTGATGCCAAGGTATACAGAATTATTTAGAACCACGTGTTATGATATTTAATATAATTAAAATTAGATTTTAAATTATAATATTTAACGTAATTAAAATTTAAATTAGAATTGGAATTATAACATTTTATGTAATTGAAATTAGAATTAGAACATTTAATAAAATTGAAATTAGATTTGGATTTAGAATTATAACATTTAACGTAATTGAAATTTAAATTGAAATTGGAATTATAACGTTTTATGTAAATGGAATTGAAATTGGAATTAGAACATTTAATGAAATTGAAATTAGATTTGGATTTAGATTTGGAATTATAACATTTAATGTAAACAAAATTTAAATTAGATTCAGAATAATTACAACATTTAACATAATTAAATTTAAATTTAAAATTTGAATTATAATATTTAATGTAATTGAAATCGAAATTAGAATTGCAATTATAATATTTAATGTAATTAAAATTATAATATTTATTAATTAAAATTAAAATTAGAATTAAAATTATAACATTTTACGAAATTAAAATTAAATTTTGAATTGGAATTATAACATTTTACATAATTAAAATTATAACACTTAATGTAATTGAAATCGAAATTAAATTTGAAATTATAACATCGAATATAATTGAAATTGAAATTGGAATTGAAATTATAATATTTAACGTAATTGAAATGGTAATTGAAATTAAAATAAAAATTGGCTTTGAAATTATAATATTTTAACATAAATAAAATTGAAATTGGATTTCCAATTGAAAATATATAACGAAATTAAAATTAAAATTGTTATTAAAATTATAATAATTAACGTAATTGAAATATGTAATAGTTTTACCTTTATATATTCCAACAATAAAATGTGGCATGTCACAACACATATACATACTATTTTTTTAATAATAACTGACATCACACTAAATATATAGAAGTAGGGATAGTAAAAACTATAAATAATAGGAACACATAGTATATTAAGTGGGATGTTGTATATAATTTATTTTTTAATTTTTGTAAAATATTTAAAAACCATGTTTATATAAGAGACCATAAAATAGTATCCCCTATATTATGTAACATTTTTTTAGTGGTAATCGATAAAACGTAAAGTATGTTGAAGTGTGGATATCCTATACTATTGTTAATGAAAACTACAAATAATATTAACACGTGGTACTTTAAGTGAGATACAACATATATGATGTTGTATGTAAAATATTTTTTTATTTTTTGTAAAATATATAAAAAAAACTATGCTTATATAAGAGATCCATAAAATAATATCCCCCAATATTATATAACTTTTTTGAATGATCATTGACAAAGAGCTAATTAGTATGTATAAGTAAGGATATCCGAAACTTTTGTTGGTAAAAACTATAAATAGTGGAAACACGTGGTACATTAAGTAGGATACAACATACATAAAGTTATGAGTATATATTTTTTTTTCAGTGGGAATGTGTAGTACATTCAATGCGAACATGTCATACATTAAGTGAAAAAATGTAGTATATTAAGTGAGAATATGTAGTATATTAAATGAGAGCATTTAGTATGTTAAGTGAAAACAAGTAGTATATTAAGTGGGAACACATACAAGAACATTTAGTAAATTAAGTGAGAACACGTAGTATGTTAAAGTAGGAACACGTAGTATATTAAATGAGAATATTTAGTATGTTAAGTGAAGGCTAGTGGCAGAGTATTTATATATTACTAACTAATTAAGATTATTTATTTATATAAATATTCAATTATTTATATGTAAGGATATACTCACACTTCAATTAGTGAAACATGTAAATATTAGGAACATTGTCTAAAGAAGTGGAAACATACATCAAACGGTCATTGCACACCTACAACTCAATACATAATCAGTGAAAGTGGAGAAATAAAATCTTGACACGGGGATTGCAGATCTAAACTTAAGAAATTCTTACAATAATGTATAATACCTTTACCTTCATATATTACATCAATAAAAGGTGGGGATATACTTACACGGGAGTTGATAACAAGTGTAAATTATTACACGATAAAATGTAATATAATTGGAATTAAAATTATAAAATTTAATATTTAGAATTATAATATTTAAAGTAATTGAAATTAAAATTAGAGTTAAAATTATAACATTTAACATAATTGATGTTCAAATTAGATTTGCAATTAAAATTATTTAACGTATTTAAAATTAAAATTGAAATTAAAATTATAACATTTAACAAAAATAAATTTTAAATTGGATTTGAAATTATAACATTTAATGTAACTGAAATTAGAATCATAACATTTAATGTAACTGAAATTGGAATCATAACATTTGATATAACTGAAATTGAAATCACAACATTTAATGTAATTGAAATTGAATTTAAAATATGAAATGAAATTATAATATTTAACGTAATTGAAATTGAAATTGGAATAATAACATTTAATGTAATTGAAATCAAAATTGAAATTGAAATTATAACATTTGATGTAATGTAAATTGAAACTAAAATTATAATATTTAATGTAATTTAAATTGAAATTGAAATTTTAATTATAATATTTAACGTAATTAAAATTAAATTTCAAATTAAAATTGGAACTATAACATTTAACGTAATTAAAGTTAAACTTGAATTTAGAATTATAATATTTAATATAATTAAAATAAAAATTGGAATTACAATTATAACATTTAACGTAATTTAAATTTAAATTAGAATAGAAATTATAACATTTAACATAATTGAAGTTTGAATCAGAATTAAAATTATAATATTTAACGTAATTGAAGTTGAAATTATAATATTTAATGTCATTTAAATTGAAATTTGAATTGAAATTAAAATGATAACATTTACTGTAATTTAAATTAAAATTAAAATTAGATTTGAAGTTATAATATTAAATGTAATTGAAACTTAAATTAAAATTGAAATTATAACATTTAACGTGATTGAAAGTGAAATTAGAATTATAAAATATAATTAATTTAAATTGAAGTTACAAAAATAAAATTATAACATTCAACAAAATTGATATTGAATTTAATATTTGAATTAAAGTTATAAGATTTTTTGTTTTTGAAATCGAAATTGAAATTGAAAATTTTACATTTAACGTATTTAAAATTAAAATTATAACATTTAATTAATTCAAAGTGAAATTAGAATTGAAATTATAACATTTTACATAATTGAAATTGAAATTGGAATTATAACATTTAACGTATTTGAAATAAAAATTTAAATTTGAATTATAACATTTAACGTAATTGAAATTGAAATTAGAATTGAAATTATAAAATTTAACATAATTGAAATTATAAATAAAAATAGAATTATAAAATTTAAAGTAATTGAAATTGAATTTGGAATAATTATAATATTAAACATAATTAAAATTATAACATTTAGCGTAATTGAAATCGAAATTAGAATTGAAATTATAACATTTAACATGATTGAAATTATAAATAGAAATAGAATTATAAAATTTAGCGTAATTAAAATTGAAATCTGAATTATAACATTTAATGTAATTAAATTTAAAACTAAAATTAGAATTATAGCATTTAATATGACCGAAATTGAAATTGGAATTGAAATTATAATATTTAACATAATTGGAATTGAGTTTAAATTTAGAATTGAAATTATTTTATTTAACGTAGATGAAATTAAAATTAGATTTGGAATAATCATAACATTAAACATAATTGAAATTAAAATTGAAATTAGAATTATAATATTTAACGTAATTGAAAGTGAAATTGGAATTAGAATTATAACATTTAACCTAATTAAAATTGAAATTGTAATTAGAATTGTAACACTTAATTTAATTGAAATTAAAATTATAATTAAAATTATAATATTTAAAATTGTTAAAATAAAAATTAGAATTAAATTATAATATTTAACGTAAATGAAATTGAATTTAAATTTAGAATTGGAATTATACTATTTTACGTAATTAAAATTAAAATTGAAATTAGAATTATAACATTTAATGTAATTGAAATCAAAATTGAAATTAAAATTATAACATTTAATGAAATTGAAATTAAAATTGGATTTGAAATTATAACATTTAACATAATTAAAATTGAAATTATAACTGAAATTATAACATTTAATGTAATTGAAATTGAAATTAAAATTGAATTTTGAGTAATAAATTTTTAAAATAAATGAAATTGAAATTGGATTTCCAATTAGAATTATATGACGCAATAAAAATGAAATTGTTATTGGAATTATAACATTTAACATAATTGAAATTAAAATTGATATTCAATTTTAAATTACAACATTTAACGTATATGATATTTAAATTTGGTTTGAAACTATATCATTTAACGAAATTGAAATTTGATTTTGAATTATAATATTTAATATAATTGAAATTGATATTGAAATTAAATTTAGAATTATAATATTTAACAAAATTAAAATTAAAATTGAATTTTGAATTATACTATTTAACGAAATTGAAATTGACATTAAAATGGAATTTCAAATTATAACATTTATCGTATTTTAAATTAAAATTAATTAATATTTAACTTAACTCAAATTGAAATTAAAATTGAGATTATGTTATTTAACGTACTTCAAATTAAAATTGAACTATGATTTGGAATTATAACATTTAATATTATTGAAATTGAAATTGTAATTAGATTTTCAATTATAACATATAATATAGGTTAAATTGAAATTTGAATTAAATTTATAATATTTAACGTAATTGCAATTAAAATTTCACTTTAATTGTAACATTTAACATAATTAAAATTGAAGTTGAAATTTGAATTTTAACATTGAACGTAATTACTATTAAAATTGAAATTATATTATTTTACATAATTAAAATTAAAATTTGAATTGCAATTATAATATTTAACGTAATTGAAATTATAATTAAAATTGGAATTAAATCTTTTAATGTAATTAAATTATAAATTTAAATTAGAATTATAATATTTAACGTTATTAAAATTGAAATTCAATTTAAAATTATAACATTCATAGATTAACTTTAACTCTTTCAATTATATAATTTATTTAACAAATTCAAAGTTAATTAAAATTAAGATATATAAAATCATTCAATTTAAAATTAACATATATAAAATCATACAAATGATGATCATATAATTCCCACAAATACATGTATTTCTACAATATATTTATTATACATATAATTTATTATTATAAGAATAATTAATTCATTTTAATAGGACTAACTTGAAGTTTTTAAATAATAAATTTTAATTGTAAATTCGAATTTTAATAAAATTAAAAAGGATCAATTTATTAATTATAAATAAATTTTATTATTATTTACATTTGGAACTGATAATAATAGGTTAATCTCTCCATTAATTATCATTTTGTCAACCAATGAAAAGAGTATGTTGATGTCATCCGACTGTTTGGTATAGCCGGATGCACTGAAGGACTGCCTTTAAAATATATTGCCTTGTTTCTTACAGATGAAGACAGGCTATCTATTTGCTTCCTCGTATTTCGTTATGATCGACGCGCTTGTTTTGACGGAAAAATCTTCACACACACTATTGGCATGATTTGTCGTTATAATCGTTTGCGTCCAATAAATTTTCCCTTTTTTTTTTTTTTGAAATATATGCAAACATGATTTTATTGAATGAATGTACATATCTTTCAAGAGTAATTTCTTTGAAATGACAATGCTTGACTTTTGGATAGAATAAGTAAGCAAAAGGTCCCCGGTCTAAGATTGAATTATCAAATTTAATATTCACATAATTGTCCAATTTATTTGTCCACTAGTTCTCAGCCGGCCTTGTTATTTAATTAATCACTGAGAATTGAAGTATATTCCTTACCACTGTTGGCATTTTGCATGACATTAAGGTTTTCTTGCATATGTTTCTCGCTCTCTACTATTCAATATTCAGCTAATAATATTTCATCAACAATGTCAAACGATGAAGCAGATGGTACTGCACATGTAGTTCTTATCGAAGTGATTGTAAGTAAGGTTTTTCTTTAGGAACGATGCATTTTGTGAACTTAGAGGATTAAGAGATTTAAAATTGAGTTTTTTAGATCAAAATCAGTTGAAGCTTCAAATTCATAAATTTTACATGTTTATCATGTATACAGCAATATTTTAAAGCTGGTTACATATGATGAGAAGGTGATACTTCTGACAAATATTTGCCAATTCTTTCAACTCTCATCTCATCCAACTTTACCAATGTGTTCAGCCTTTTGTCTTTATGTACTGTTCATATTGATTCTCGTTCTTTCAACACCACTAGGTGAGTATTACGATATATATGTTTTATTGATTGTTTCCGCAACCTTCGCAGCAATCATTATTATAAAGATTGTGTTTTTAGTGGCAATATGCTTAAAAAAGTCTCGGATTGGTAGCTGCACCGTTCCCCCAGACACGGGATTTATCACCCTGACTATAGATAAATTCCTTAATGATATAGAAATGGAGAAGCCTATCAGGTTTACTTCTCAGAAACTCACAATTGCGACTGATAATTTCACCAGCTTGCTTGGTTTAGGAGGCAATGGAGCTGTATATAAAGGGAATTTCGGCAATGAAAACACAGTGGCTGTGAAGGTTCTATATGGAAATTCGGATCAGGGAATCGAAAAGCAGTTCATGGCTGAAGTGAGTACAATCGGAAGAGTCCATCATTTTAATCTGGTTCGACTCTACGGCTTCTGCTTTGAGAGAAACCTGAGAGCATTAGTTTATGAGTACATGGTAAATGGGTCGCTCGACAATTACTTATTTCACAAGGAAAAGATCTTAGGTTTTGAAAAACTCCATATGATTGCTGTTGGCACGGCTAAAGGGATTGCTTACTTGCATGAAGAGTGTCAACAGAGAATCGTACATTATGACATAAAACCTGAAAACATTCTTTTGGATGAGAATTTCTTTCCAAAAGTAGCAGATTTCGGTCTGGCCAAGCTCTGCAGCAGGGAAAATACTCATATAACAATGACAGGAAGAAGAGGAACTCCAGGTTATGCAGCTCCTGAGCTCTGGATGCCATATCCTGTAACTCAGAAATGTGATGTTTACAGCTTCGGAATGCTTCTATTCGAAATTGTAGGCCGAAGAAAAAACCTGGAGAGAGATTTTTCTGAAAGCCATGAATGGTTTCCCGGGTGGGTGTGGAAAAAGTTTGAAAATGGAGAATTGAAAGAGATTATGATAGAAATTGGAATTGAGGAAGATGATAGAGAGAAGGCTGAGAGAATGATTAAGGTAGCTCTCTGGTGTGTTCAGGATAGGCCTGAAATAAGGCCTGTGATGAGTACTGTGGTGAAAATGCTGGAAGGAGGGTTAGAAATTCAAAAACCATTATGCCCATTTAAGCACATTTTGATTGGATCTTCTGGCACTTTTGATGTGCAAACTGCCCGTGCAATTTGGGATGGAAGCACTTTAGATTCAAGTACTTCAATGTTTCCGGGGTCTTCGAGTACATGTGCAACTCCTATTATGAGGAATTATGAGATCGAAATAGCCTCCATCTAAATGTAATAAAAAAAAAATTGGCTGAATAGTTTTCTTCTTAGTATTGTTGTTTCATTCCCTCTGTACTGCATATTATGTTAGACTTTCGCTTCATTCTAATGGGTATTACATTTTCTATTTTTATCATGTATATATGCAACACGCTGAATCCTTTATTATTTACAATCTCACCCAAAAAATAAGTAATGCGGAAGGAGATGTGCCATTAAATAATCTATTTGAATTGCACGTCCGATAGGGAGTTACAGGTTTTAAGGGAGAGTGTCCTCGTCATCACGTCCATACAGTAATGATTTATTAAATTATTTGATTTAAAAATCTATTCTACCGCCCAAAACATCATATAAATTTTAGCTAACTGTATTTTCTTAATTCAGACTTAAGTCGTAGAGACTGAAGTGAATACTAAAAATGAACGTAATATCTTCCCGCTTCTCCACCCTTTCCTTTAACATAGAAAACATATTAATAAAGATATTGTGAGAATATTAATTTAAATTATTAGATATAATTTGGAGAGTAAGTCAAGTGTGTAGAGTATGTAAAGATTAAAGACGAAGGTGAAAGACGAAGGTGCGGTGCCCAAAACAGAACTTAAGCGCTACGGCGCTCAGGCGGACGCACTAACACCACGACGGTGAGGGTGGAGCGTCGCGGCACTAAGCACGAAACAAGTTTTCTATTTTAGTTCGACTTGTTTTGTCTCCCACTTGTTTCAGAACTCTCTAATACGACTCCCACACGTTTAGAGTAAATTTAGAACATCTTAAAGTTTATATAAAAATTCTCTATTACTTTGTAAACACATCTTTGTAATAGTTTAAAAAATTTTTGTGATTAAGTATATTTTGTGATTTTTTATGAGAAAAAATTCTTAAATTGTAATAAATAGTGTTTTTTGTAAATTTTTCTTGTAAAATGTATATTTTGTAAGTGTCTTAAGATTTAATAAAAAAAAGAGTTATCTTGATCTGTCATGAACGTAAATAAATTATCGAATTACGTAAATTTTTGTGTATTTTTTTAATTATTATTTTTAAATTTTTTAATTATTTATTCTGTACTATTTATTTAAATAATATTACTTATTTATTTATTTTCGCTTTAATAAATATGTACTTGTAAATTTACTCTAATACCTAAGTTGATTTTTGCTCTCTAAAAAAAAGATTAGAAGATGATAGAAGAAAAATGTGAATTAGAGAAATAGTTTACTTATAAATTTTGAATTTGGGTCATTGAATTGATTCCATTGTTTCTAGATTAAGGGGTCCTGTTACAGTACATCCGGCTGTGCCACACAGCCGGATGTCTTGTCCATTAAATTCATCAAATCATATCTAACGGCTGCATATTTTTTCTTTTGTCAGTAAAACCGGCCACTGAATTCGACAGTGAATGAATGAAGAAATTGAGGTAAAATATCAAATGTCCCCTGTTTTATTTGGTTAAAATATGCATAGTGCCTTTTAAATTAAAAATATACCAAAGATATCCCTTTATGAAATTAATAAATTAACATAAAATTATTTGTAATATATTATTATTGTTATATTATTAATAAAAATTATTATTATGTAATATTAATGTTAGGCTTGGGCTACTATGCAATGCTTGTATCCTTATAGCAGGAAACAAAGATTGTCATATTTGAGGTATTTAAAATTCAACAATAAAATGTTTAAGCAGCCTATTTTTGTAAAGATTGATCACCCATTTAGTTAGTTATACTTTGTTTAATTTAAAATCTAACGATCAAATATTTAAGCAGCCTATTTCTGTAAAGATTAGTCACCAATTTAATCAGTTACACTTTGTCTAATTTAAACAGTCTGTTAGTAGAGCAATAATAAATGTTGATCATAGACATTTATTAGAAGTCACTCTTAAAGTAATTAGAGAGATAAATAAGTTTTCATTATTTTATAACATGTCGGCAGCTGAAACAAATTAAAAAAAAAAAAAGAAAAGGTGTACTTATTGAGAGTCTTACTTGTAATTATAATTAAAATATTAATTTTAATTAAATTATAATTCCAATTTAAAAATATACTTATTGTGAAATCTATCAACTTGAACTACTTGTGTTAAACAAATAATTTTTTTCTCCGGCTTATCAGTGTTCCAGGGTTGAATTATTTTTTGTTTTACCCTTCCAGTTGTTACCTTTTATTTTATTTTCATATCTGTAGTCTTTTACCAAGTCTTGAGAACGCCTGATAATATTTTATCTCAGTTGATTGTGCTACATCTAATTATTGAGAGTACTAAAGATTCTTTCCTAATATGGTTTCTAATGAAATTTTGAGGCATTCAAAAAATGCTTTCTGATTTTGATTTTAATATGTAGGCAAATTTAAGATGTGACAGCAATATATTGTGAAGAAGTAAGTCATTTGCTTCATGAATTGTTGAATTTTGAAACCATTTTAAGGCATCATAAGCTATTGAAGCTGAACCTATTTGGGAATTAATACATTGAATTTTGTGACGTTCATTTGTGGTGATCTCAGATGGGCTTTTGGAAATCCAAGTGAAACATGTTTCTATGACTTCTGATTCATGCAGCAACTAATGACTTTATTGTTGCTAGCAGCCTGGCATGTTTTCCAAGTCACTACGTGGTTATGTTGAAAGAGCTTTGGCTTGCTGTAAGGATGATAAAGAAATGGGAGCTTGTCAAGCTGTGATGAAGGAGGTGAGTCTTCTTCCAGTTATTAGCCTTAATTCATTTATAGGGTCTCCGAAGAAGCATGTTGAAAGTCAGAATTATCCTAACTTTCATAGTTTTTTTAGTTAGTAATTGTTCTTTTTAAGTACAATCTTATTTAGTCCATCGCATTAATAATTAGTTTTTCCTGCTTTCAATTGTTCTTCTGGTCATGTTGGCTTATGCTATAACCGCAAAGAAGCTTAGATGTTGTTACTAGCAGAATGATACTATAAATATATATATTTTTTTAAAAAGATCATATTTTTCAGAGCAACATTAAGATTTGTTTGTTTACTTGTTTGGTCGCTTCAAGGAACGTTATTCTCTAAATATTGCTTCACATGTCATCGCTGTATTATTTTATGGATTAGGTCGTGTGCTTTCGCCCAAAATGGAGAGTTGGAGCATTTGACATCTCTCCATCACTTGTGCAGAGAAGAAAGGACAATATTTATCACTAAAACAATTTCATAGGGATTTTTCAACTTGTTGGGACACAAACTTATTGCTTATATCAAATATTGCATTATCTCTGACAAAGCTCAATATGCCTTGCAGAACATGTTCTCAAGATCGTGGTATCATGGGATTGAGATATGGATCGAGAAATCTATCATTTAGAGCCATATTCATGCCCTTTGATTTGTATGTACTTGAATTTGGCCAATTAACTAATATCTGGCCCTATAAAATTTTACATGCATTAAAAGAACTTCACAATAAATATAAATTTATTCACTTCTAGGTCACTCGTTCTCACCTCATTTTTTAATTTTCTATTAAACGTTACTCTTTTTACCCTTATTTGCTTGCACTAATTTCGAGCTATTGAGGTTTATCTTTGGTTTTGATTGGTTTGTTAATGTGCTGATCTTATTATTTTATTTATAGAAGAAAATAGTGCGACTTTAAGAAGAGATTAATAATGAAAATTTTGAATAACATACAGATGAGCAATTGTCTCAAGAGATTGTTAAGAAAAGAAGTGGTTACTATTTAGGATTTGGAATGTGAAGGCCACCATCACATATGCACGGACATCTAATAAAAATGAGTAAATATTACACAATAAATTAGAAGCAATAAGGATAAAACCGCATAAGAGACTAAAACTTATTTTAAAAGTGTTCTCTTTGAAAATTTTTCTCTTTCTATCCTTGGATCAGAGGGTTCAGAATTCAACTAAGATAAGTTCAGAAGCAATGGTCAATGAGCTTAAAATCGACAAAACAACAGAACTGGTTCGAACTCGAAAGACTTGGTCGGCAAGTGATAAAACTTGTTTGACATTTGCTGATCCAAACTCCACTATGGTCGAGCAGATACCGACTACATTTCGTAATTCGCTATAGGAGTCCCGTGTCAACATAAAAACATTAAGGGAGGGTCGCTCGAAATCTGACCTGAGCCGACCAAAATAAACCTCGCTTGAACCAAAAATGCCGACGGAGACAAACTCGAGGAATATGCTTAACATATCAAAAGTGAAACTTGACGTAGGGTAAGAACGGGGTTAGAAAATCTGTAGAAGGATATTCGACGTATGTTAGAGGGCTAGTATGAAGATACCTAGTATGTGTCAGAAGTACAGCAAAAAATATTTGGCGCAAGATAGAAATACTGCAAAAAAGCTCAAAAAAGTCTTTGAAAGGCCATCACTATAAAAGGAGAAAGAGGGAGACATGGAAGAAAATAATGAAAAAAACTCCATAAAACACAAAGAGAAGAAAAAGTAAAATAGTATCCTCCCGTCTCCAGAATAATATCTTATTCATATTCTATCATATTTTTAAGAGAGAAAACCACCTTTATCTGACTTAAGCATCGGATCGTCTTCACGGAACCCACCCCCGTAAGAACACCTTTGAGCTTATGTTCGTGTTTTTATTGTAGGCCCCTCTTCACAGCTCGTGAAAAGTAGAAAACTCAAGCTTGTGCCTATCAATCTAGTCCAGACGAGGCCCAAATTTGATCCCCCCTTAACAAATTTAAAACTCATTGATCCGAGAAACCATTTTTCCAGGTCAACAGTTTTTGGTGCTGTCTATAGGAATCGAGAAAAAACCTTTGTCGGAAAAAGAGGCATTCTAGAATGGCTGAACAATCGTCCGCTAGTAGGAATCACATTGCCAGAAAGTGACCCCTAAAGCCAAACCAACCTTTCCCTTGAACAGAAAGCTCTTTGCACTTTGAAATAAGGTCAGAATTGAGAACCCTGAGGGAGGAAAGAGAGGAACTAAGGCAGCTTATGACTGAGTTGATTAGGGATAAACAATTGAGAGCAAGGAATCGTGGGAGGAAATCTTGGGAGGAGATTCGAAGACAGACGGAGCAAAGGGAATGATCGAAGACTCCACGCAATTTGATCGGGATAAACAGGTCAAGCTAGGTGACCCCCAAAAGGGGAGAGATGGAGCCTGGAGGGCTAGGGCCATCAGTGGAGAGAGAGCCATTGACAGAGCCACGCCAACGCCAACGAGGTGAATTGGGCCTTGAGAGTAAAGTCCGCAGTTTGAAGGAAACTTGGAGAGCCTCTTGGCAAAAAGAAGAGAGAAGGACCAGCCTCTTGTGAAGAGGACAGAAAGGGAGAGAATGTCATTATTGACGAATGAGGTAAGAGATATGGAGCTCCTGGGTGGGTTCCGACTCTCCAATTTGCCTATCTACAAAGGGGTCACTGACCCTAATCATTATATAGATCAGGTCATTGACCTATTATCCATCGCAGGACTGAGGCATGACCAAATGTGCCAGCTTTTCCACATGAACTTAGGGCTGGCTTTACTCTGGTACAGGGGGCTAAAACAGCGCAGCATTACCTCCTATAATGAGTTGATCAAAAAATTCGCCCAACATTTTTTGGGCTCATGCAAAGTAGCCAGGGACCTGGAGCAGCTGAAGCAGATTAGGTAGGGTCAAGATGAGAGCCTGAGGGACTACATCCGAAGGTTCCACAAGGAAGTGATAGCGCTGGGGGCGTTCGACCAGCCCATCGCCCTGGATGCCCTAAAGGTAAGGTTACGATTGAACAGATTTTGGTACCATATGGTAGAAAGTGGTACTACAAGCTACGCGACAGCATACAATAGAGCCCTAAAATATATGTCAATAGAGAAAAGTATGGACGCTAAGAGATCATTGGCTAAACCGTCCCGAGGAAAGACACGGCCATATTGGGAAGAGAGACACAGGGGGAGAGAGAGATCCCGCTCCCTTCATTGAAATACCGAAAGATAGATGGTGAATACCGTCTGTCGCAGGGGAGAAATTTTGCAAGCTGGCGTAACGTGCCAAACAACAGAAGAAACAATGTGTCAAGCAATGAAGAGATCCCTGCTCCCTTCATTGAAATACTGAAAGATAGATGGTGAGTACCGTCTGTCGCAGGGGAGAAATTTTGCAAGCTGGCGTAACGTGCCAAACAACAGAAGAAATAATGTGTCAAGCAACGGACCCTAAGACCAGAGGGAAGGGTCAAATCATTTCCAACTTGGTGGCCCCCCCTCAGGCACCCTGGAATTCGAGATGCAACAAACCACTAGGTGAGGGGAAAAGAGTGGCATAGGTTAAGGATTTTGTCCCTCTGGCAGTACCACTCTAAGATGTCTACGAAGCTATCCGGGATAAGAGATTGTTATAGAGAAATTTCAAAGGGAAGGGAGTAGAATAATAAACAAAACTTAAGAAATGGTACGACATGCACAAGGGTCTCGGGCACACCATCGGAGAATATATCGAACTAAGAAAATAGGTCGACCACTTGATGAGGAATGAATACTTGAAAGAATTTTGGGCAAATTGGAAGACAACGACCACTAGTCTGACTGGTACCTTAAATAACCCCAACTCTGTGCCAATCATTTCGAGAGGACCCACGCTTACAGGAGACTCGAATAAACAACGAAAGAACTACTCCAAGTACTCAATGGTTGCACATCAAGTCATGTGCAACACCCATTTAGCCAAAAAGCCAAGGTTATCACAAGAGGTGCTAATCATGTTCACAAAACATGATACTCAAGGGATGAGTTACCCTCACGATGATGCGCTCGTAATCGAAGTTGTGGTAGCTAGAGAGAAGATAAATAGGGTATTCGTCGACTCGGGTAGCTTGGTTGACATAATCTTCAAGGAAACTCTAAATGATCTGAAAATCAGGAACCTCCACATAGAGGAAACCCAAACGTCACTACAAAGATTCAGAAAAAACCGTGTGATGCCGATCGGAGTGGTGACCCTCCCCCTCATAATCGGACGAAGGCCTTATGAGAATACAATGATGACCAGGTTCGTGGTGGTAGACTGCCCATTCCCATTTAGAATCCTTCTTGAGTGACCATTCATACATTACTTGAAGCTAAAATTTGCTGCGGGAGAAGGGATCGGAGTGGCGTCATGAGATCAGAAGGTGGCAAGGAGTTGTTACGCAGTTACGGTAAGAAGGGCATTTTGTATTTTTTCCATTGATTCAAGAGCAAAATCCTTGAATCCCCAGAGTTGGCAGAGGAGATACAAGAACTTCAAGTTGAGGACGGGGAATCTGGGATGGTAATTAAGATGGGAACCTAGTTGAAGCCAGAGGTCGAGCAAGGGCTGACTCGTTTGATTTGAGAGTTCTCATACATTTTTGCCTGGTCCCATCAAGACATGCTCAAAATTGACCTAAGTCTGGCTGCCCACAAGCTGAATGTCTGCCCTATGTCTCGACCGGTCGAGGAAAAAAGAAGAATCTTCAATCAGGAGCGGAACGGAGTTGTAGCGGAAGTGGTGGAAAAATTACCGGTAGCTCGGTTCATCAGGGAGGTCCACTACTCGGAATGGTTGTCCAACATGGTAATTATAAAGAAGGCAAATGGAAAGCAGAGAATGTATGTTGACTTCACTGATCTGAATTAGGCGTGCCCCAAAGATAGTTTTTCTCTCCCCAAGATCGACCAACCAGTGGACACAACGGCAGAAAACAAGCTACTAAGTTTCATGGACGCATTTTCTGGCTATAATCAGATCCCAATGTTCCCCCCGACAAGGAAAAAACATCATTTGTCACCCACCAAGGGACCTATTGCTACTAGGTGATGCCATTTGGATTGAAAAATGCAAGAGTCACCTATCAAAGATTGGTAAACAAGCTTTTTCAAAAAACTGATTAGTAAAAATACAGAAGTATACGTGGATGACATGATAGCCAAGTTAGTAAAAGTGGCATACCACGTGGCCGACCTCAAAGAAGTCTTCATGGTGCTAATTGAGAACGGAATGAAACTGAACCTCGTGAAGTGCATCTTTAGAGTAAAATCCAGAAAATGCTTAGGCTTCATGGTAAGCCAATGGGGAATAGAGGCCAATCCGGATAAAATCTGAGCTATCTTAGAAATGAAGTCCCCAGGCACAGTGAAAGAGATCTAGCGGTTAACCGGCAGGACTGCGGCACTAAGCAGATTCATCTCCAAAGTTACTAATAAATACTCTACCTTTTTTCAAGCCATCAAAAAAAAGGGGAAGGATCGGTAGACCAAAGAGTGTGAATAAGCCTTCAAATAACTGAAGACCTACCTCTCCAAACCAGTACACCTGGCGATTCCAGTGTAAAAAGAACCATTGGTAGTGTACCTAGGAGTCTCAGAACGAGCTGTTATCTAGTCCTCGTCAAAGAAGAGGGGGGGAGGGGGTGCAATGACCAGTATACTATATAAGTAGGGCCCTCACTGGACTAGAAACCCGATACCCCCCCGCAAAACTGGCTTTTGCGTTAATCATGACTAGAAGGAAGCTGCGACCCTATTTTCAAGCACATACCATTGTAGTGCTAACCAACCAACCACTCAGAAAAATATTGTATAAGCCCGACCTATCTAGTCGATAGGTTTGATGGTCCATAAAATTGAGTGAAAGGGTTTCTTGAACTACTATTAAAGGGCAGGCCCTTGCCAATTACATGGCTAAAAGTACCTACGAGACAGCCGCAAGTCAAAAAGTCCTTGAGACAAACTCAGAAGTATGAGTACTTTACATTGACGGGGCATCCAACCTGCAGGGAATTGGGGTGGGGATCGTCTTGATCAACCCCGAGGGAGACGAGATCAGGTACGTTATTCACTTCAAGTTTAAAGCTTCGAACAACGAAGTAGAATATGAAGCTCTCCTGGCTGAGTTAAAAGTGGATCAAGCGTTAGCCGTTAAGGTAGTGCTGGTCAAAAGCGACTCTCAGCTGGTGGTAAATCAGATCAATGGCGATTTTGAAGCAAGAGAGGAAAGGATGGTTGCTTACCTGGCGATGGTACGGAAGTTGACCGCACAGTTCAGGGAGATAAAGATGAAGCTAATCCCAAGAAAGTTGAACCATAAAGCGGATGTCATTGCCCGAATAGCATCAACAAAAGACACAAGTATCCCTAATACGGTACCCATAGAATTCTTATCGAAATTGAGTACCTAGAAAGACGAGCAGATCGCATAAATCGAATCAATGCCGAGCTGGATGGACCCTATCAAGGACTACATCTTGAACGGGACAGTTCCGGGCGACAGAAAAGAAGTTCGAAGAATTAAATACCAGGCCACTAGATACTCGATGATTGATGGGATATTGTATCGAAGGGGTTTCTCTCACATTTACATGAGGTGCCTGAACCTCGCAGAGGCAGAGTGGGTCTTAAGGAAAATCCACAAAGGGGTGTACGGCAATCATTCGGGGAGGGAAGCTTTGGCCTACAAAGTCTTCCAAACTGGTTATTATTGGCCCACGACCCTTCAAGACGCTAAGCAACTGGTTCAGCGCTGTGACGCATGCAAGAAATCACAGATAAGATCCAAGCACGAACAACGGAACTAGCCATAATGAGCGGGCCGTGGCCATTTGCCCAATGGGGGCTCGACTTGATCGGACCACTCCCTCGAGGCAAGGGGTCATGCAAGTATGTAGTTGTGGCGGTCAATTATTTCACAAAATAGATCAAGGCTGAGCCACTATCAAAGATCACGGAGACGAATATCCATGATTTTGTATGAAATAATATGATATGTCGGTACAGCATCCCCCAGACCATCATCACTGACTATGGGAAACAGTTTGACAACAACAACTTTAAGCAATTCTGTGAACAACTGGGAGTACGACTGTCATTCGCCTCCCCTGCACACCCTTAAACCAACGGTCAGGTCGAGTCCTCAAATAAACTGATCAAAACACTACTCAAGAAGAAGCTGACAAAAAGAAAGAGAGTGTGGGTAGAAGAGTTACTAGAAGTATTATGGGTACTCTGAATAATTGGTATGATAGCCACTGGCGAGACGCCATTCTCATTAGCCTTCAGAAGAGAAGCAGTGATCCCCGTAAAAATTGGGGCCCCGACCCACCGAGCACTAAACTCTTTCGAAACAGTCAACAATGACTTGATGAAAGGGGGGTTGGACTCTATCGAATAACTTCGAGACCGTGCCCAGATTCGAGCCGTAGCCTACTAGTAAAAGGTGACCTTATTACAACAGGAAGGTCAAGGCCCAAGTTTTAAAGAGGGGGACTTAGTGCTATAAAGAGTGATGCTTAACACGAAGAACCCCACAGACGGAGTCATAGGTCCCAGCTGGGAAGGGATCTACAAGATCCTTAGGCGTGTAGGAAGAGTATACGAACTTGAAGGAATAGACGGGTGAGTCGTCAGGAAACCATTCACTGTATGAATTTTGTGCTTAAATGAAAACTCTTGTTTCTTTTTTTCTTTCTGCATGGACATTCTCGTGGAGCAAATTGACTGGAACATGGAACGAGCCACCAACGTAGGTGCCCTTCGGTTACTTGACAAAAGGGCTTGCATCGAACCACCTGAAATAGCATACCGCGCTCTATCTTAGGGTCTTTACAACGCCATCATCACAAAGACATCCTTATTTTTTTTACAAGGCATCGCTATGTCTCGTGAAACAGTTCATCGTCATCGGCTCGACGCTCTTAGAGCATTTTGCCGCGACCAGTTCGAATTTCATTCTATTTTCACTGTCACCGGCTCGATGCTCACGGAGCATTTCGCCATGACCGGCTCGATGCTCACGGAGCATTTTGCCATGACCAGCTCGACTTTCATTCTATTTTCACCGTCACTGGCTCGATGCTTGCGGAGCATTTCACCGTGACCGGTTTGACTTTCATTTTATTTTCACTGTCACCTACTCGACGCTCTCGGAGCATTTCTCCGTGACCGGTTCAAATTTATTCTATTTTCACTGTCACCGGCTCGACGCTCATGGAGTATTTCGCTATGACCGGTTCGATTTTTATTCTGTTTTCACTGGCACTAACTCGATGTTCTCGGAGCATTTCATCGTGACCAGTTCGACTTTCATTCTGTTTTCACCATCACCGGCTCAACGCTCATGGAGCATTTCGCCATGACCGATTCGACTTTCATTCTGTTTTCACCATCATCGGCTCAATGCTCGCAGAGTATTTTACTGTGACCGGTTCGACTTTCATTCTGTTTTCACCGTCAATGGCTCGACGCTCGCGAAGCATTTTGCAGTGACCGGTTCGACGCTCATTCTACAGTGTCGCACCTGGACGGCTCGGTGGGGTGAGCGTTGTGGCACTTCCACAACATTACCACGGGTTACACCGTGGCACCCACTGAAGAGGGTTTGACCATGGATTTACCACGGTATCACTGTGGCCTTTCTGCAGCACCCATGATACTCGTTTTAGTGTTATTACACCAAGCTGGTCCCCCGAGGGTATTGGAGGGTCTCTCACCTGACACGGTCTGGGCTACTCGCTTTGGACTGCACTAACGACCGATTTATCACCAGGGGCGACCTAGCCACTCCATTGGATAGGGCACCACTATGAGAAGCCCCAAGTAGGTTTTATTTCAAATTACTTCTGATTGCAGTTCAAGTAAAAGCATCCACCTAACCGTTTCAATTACGAAAAGCTGTTCGGTCATGAGTTGAAAACGATTGACTGCTATTAAGTCTTGACTAAAGCTAGTCGGAAAACTGGTCAGCCTATTTAATTACAAGTCTGTTCTCATTTGTGAAATATCAATTAGAGCAATGATTATCACTAACGGTGTAGTTTTAAAAATAAATGTTTTATAAGCGGTTCGGCTATCTCAGCGAATTATGCTGTAATGAAACGAATTTACTTTGAGCAGGTAAAAGAGAACAAACATACATTGAAAAATAACAAACAGTCTAATCATTAAAAAAGATTACATCGGTCAATTACAATGAAAAAAAAAAGAAGAAGGAATGGAGCTACGAAAGAGAAAGGATCACTTAGGCAGTAGGAGCGGTATCAGGCATATCCAAGTCCACGACGGGAATTGCTTCAGAAACATTATCGAACGGAGAAGTTACGACAACGGGCGGGTCGGCTGGAGCATCTATAGTTCTAGGGGACATGGTGCTTCCCAGTCTTCAAATCCTAGTCCAATAGTAATCTGGGTCTTAACGATCAAATTAATCAGTTGAAAGAACATTTGTAGGCATGAATTCATCTGGATCGCCTGATTGTTTCAACGACCCTGATAAGCTATAGGATTTCACTATAAATATGGGCCTTTTTGAGTTATTTTAATATTTTTGATAATTTCCTTTGCTTAAAGAGATGGAGAGTCTGTTTGCATTCTAAAGAGAAAAAGCATTTAAATTCATTATAGTAATTGTTCTATAATTATGATTATCGATTTTAATTAATGTCCATTTACCAATGTCTATTTTTTAGCAATCTAAGGTGAGTTATTTCTCTTTATTGTACTCTTTTCTTATAAAAAAAAAGGCTCTTAACCTTGTTTAATTATTGTTAATGGAACATATTTTGGTTTATTGAGCTATTTTTCTATTTCTCGTATTATGCTTCTACTTGAACCCTAAATTTGCAGACCAAATTTCTCTATACAAAGTCCCTAGCCTTCTTCTCGATAATGTTGGTTTGAGTTTTGGCTTCCATCTACTTGATGAAGTAGTCTACATCAACAATGATATATTTGGTTAAATTTCTACCTCGAAGTAAGGCTTTATTAGGTTAAGCACCCATTGGGAAAATGGCCAAGGGCTAGACATGGTCGTCAAACTTATTTAGCCTAAACCTAAGTCTTTCCCTTAGCATTTCCAATGTAACGGGTAGGTTAAATGCCTAACTTGAATCACTTCATAGTAGAACCGACCCACAAAGTCTCTTAAGTTATCTGTTGGCCTTGTTAGAGCTTTTTCAACTACCGATGATCCTTAGCCAACTCACGGGCTCCATGAAAATACTAAAAAAACTTATCAGTCAATAATTGCTAGGGAGTTTAAAGGTCATGGGCCACTTTATATCTCTGAGCTCGTTAATGAAGGGGGACTTGCTCTTCTTCTTGACCATCTTTGTAGGAGGAAGATCTTGTCTCACTTTCTTCTCTAATAGCTCATGCAATTGTTCATTGAATACTTAGACCTTTTTTCCTCTAAGGACACTTTTAGAGTTACACTCTTTTATTTTCCACCTTATCTAATTTGTTTTTTGTTATTCAAGACTCTTCAAGCATCGTGGTCATCCAGATCATCTTGTGCCTCTCTACATACATATTTCATCTATCTTTCTCTATGTCCTCTATCTATGATTGTGTGGGTGCTTGGTCACTAGGTTCTTATTGTGACCTTCTGCTCAACTGGCTCTCATCCTCAAATAAATCTTGTTTCTCCTTACCTTTCTTCTCTTGAGTGAATTAGGTAGGAAACCTACTGTTCTTAATTTATGGGAGCAGTTCCCTTAGGTTGGTCTAATCAACTCGTTGATCTGTAGCTTTATGGAGCTCATACTGCTCTTATAATCTTCTATTCCTTTCCAAAACTTCTACCAAAATTTCTATCAACTACTTTCTCTCCTACCTTACTTTTCTTAATTCTTTTTATAATTCAATTCACTAGGAGCCCATATCTCTTTTTTAGTGTGCCATATAGTGATCATTCTACAATTTCAATGATTTATTCGGGTCATTCAAGTTAGGATTAACATTCAACGATCGATTTTGAGCAATCATGGATCTAATGGTCATCATATTCATCTTCGATTTGTTATCTTTCATGGTTGTCTGTTCTTATGACTTTCTGTTCTGTCCTTAAAAATGACAGCAAATTGTTGACCTTAAAATTTTGGAACTCTTAGGGCCAATGAGTTTAATTTGTTAATCTCGGGGAACAATTGTTAGGCCTTTTTATGGGCTAGGCCAAAATTGGGTTGGGTTGACCACTTTGGATGTGCAATAGACTAAGTGATTTTCTTGCAATCATAAATAACAATAGGCCATGATGGAGTTTTGTTTGACAGTGACTCTTTGATGCTTAAGTCAACAAGGGATCTTATGAAAACAAAATAAAAAAGCAAAAAAGAAAATGAAAGAAGGCTTAAAAGTTTGTATTTTTTTTTCCTTAATTAGAGGTTTGTTAGCTCAAGAAGGAAAAAATTATGGTTTTTAAGAGTTCCAAGGTCTAGAAAAAGAATCTATTTCAAAATAATTTAGCCTCCTTCTTTATAGGCTCGTGTTATGGCATCTTATTAGAACTAAGGCATACTTACACCTTTCTGATTTAGACTTATCCTGAAAATTTATGTCTAGAATCTTAAGGTTTTGAGATTCTTAGGAATGATAGTGAATCATTGGTCCTCGATCAAGTTATATCTTTCTTAGGCCTCGAGAATCTAAAGTTTTTAGAATATTGGAGGGATTACATGATTAGTTTCTTGGAAGGCTTGCATGGTTGACCTTGTACTTGTGTGGTTAACTCAACTAATGCTGGTTGCCAAGGATGCTTGTTGATACCAAGTACTTTAGTTCCAATGACCATAAGTGGGTCTTAAGGATATTCCTTTGTTCATTATGAGAGCTTCCCTATAATGATAGGATGAAGCCTATGGTATCTATTAATAAACTTCATTATGGGCCTCAAATAAGGTATTCTTGGGATATTTAAGCTCAGAGTTCATGAGCTACGTTAAAGCTTTTGAAAGATTGGGTTAGAGATAAAGTTCCAAGAGAAAAAAGAATTGGAAACAAGCTAATAATATTATATTTATTAAATAAATGCAATATGTAAATCAATAATAAAATACAAAATAAATGAATATAAGTAATTTAATTTAATGACAAATCTACTGACTCGAGAGAGTAAAACAACTTATTTATAAATAAAAAATTAATAAAAAGTGACGTAAGGATTAAAAAAAAGATAAGTTTTGAATTCTCTAAATTATTAAAATCAAAATAGTAGGAATTATATATAACAAAAAAAATCTATTATATATCGTAGATACTCCTATAAAATAATACAATTATAGTTAAATTCATTACGTATGTGTGCACTCATTACTTAGAATTTTCATTTCAGTAAATTCATTCAAATTTTATGCACATATATTTTTTCAAAAATAGTTATATGAAGCTATTTTAAGTGGTGGAGTTCATCGGATTGAATTAAATGGGTTTAACCACTAATCTATCCTATGTATTATTAAGCATATCACTCTGATTATTTTAATCCAATCCAACCCATCAAAATGAAAAATTCAATCTGATCCAATCCACTAAATAGTTGCAAATTTATATTTACTCAAATATGATCCAAAATTATAATAAAAAGATACTAATTCATCTAAAAGTGTGAACAGGGTCAAGTTACTCAAGGCGTTAAGCCCATTGTATTATGGTTCAGTTTGTAGAATTTATATTGGTAGTTGCTTGGTGAGTGATTTGAGATTAAGTTTTAAGCTCATTAATTATATTAAAAGATTTAAAAAATTGATATTAAAGTAATTTGACAAACAAAAGTAACATAAATTCAACAAAAGTAATTAGTTATCTGTGACTTTTTTTTTGGTGATGTAGTGGAACAAATAGAATATTGACATTTTTTAATTATTTTTTTAAAAATATTATTTAATTAATTTCTTCGAATTTAATTGGATTTTAACAGTATTTTTAAAATAAATCTACAAACTAATCTATCATGTGCCAATTTCAAAATTTTCAATTTAATTTAATCTATTTATCTATCAAATCTAATAAAAAGGAGATTAGTTTGAATCGGATCAGACGAATTGAATTAGTTTAAATTAAACGATGCGTTATAGACACTTCTATAAGTTTACAGACACCTCCCCACTCTCATATCATAAATATAAAATGATGTGTTAAACCATACAAGTCGAGGTTAATCATATTTGTATAATCCTATCATTACTTATATCCTAGAAGAGTAGAGATATAGATCTTCACGGTCAAAATTTCTATTTGCTCGACTATAAACTTATCTCCTAGAATACTTTTGTGATATTATTTTACCTTACAAAAAATATTTTTTTTTGTAATATATTTGGCCAAAAGACTTTCAGAAATACTATCTCAAAATATTAGAATATACAACTATATCTACACAAATTAGACTCTATAAGCATCAGACCATACCCAACGACACTTAAAGGTTAGACCATGAAATGTCTCTAACATATGTAAAATTTAAGCATGGTAGATCACTTTCAAGCACACTATGATGCTCAGATCAAAGAACGACAAATACTACTTAACTCGAGAAGACCATCTATTAATGGCTTTATAGGAAGTCTATTAGAGGTCCTCATGGGTCTATTCAATATCCAGTCCTAACTAAATACCTACATGCCTATACAAACTTCCACTGAGCTCACAATTTACTAAAACTAGCCGTCTGGACAATCTAAACATAGACATACAATGATATAGAAGGTTTATTAATCGACTAGTATGGGTAAACTTTGATTAAGAATGATATTTTTAAGAGCATATTATATAATGACATTTTTTAGCACAATTTACAACTCCTTACAATTATGTCATTATAATAAATATTATCGGGTCTTTGTCTTATTCCAAACAAAGTTCTAACTCTTAGAATTACTTTTAGTGCTGATTTACCTTTAGATCGAATCTAAACTCCTATAAATCTACAATATCTGAAAAATAACAAGATTATTACCATATAATAAATTTATAATTTCTAAAAATGTATATTGTTTAAATATCAAAAAATATTCATACACAAAATGAAATGGCATGTAAGCTCTATCTCTAACAATTTTGAGAGAGATGGCTAGAGAAAAGACAGTAATTAGTCCATGGAAAAAACTTGACGCCCTTTATATGATGAAATCCTTAATGGGATCGTTTGTATCTCAAGAAGAAGTTATATTAGTCGTCTATAACTGAAGGAACTTTAATGAGAGATCATATTGATGCCTTTAACAAAATCATCATAGATCTTGAGACAATAAACATCAAGATTGAGGGTGAAGATAAGGCAATTACCTTGTTGTGTTTCTTACCTTCACATTATAAGCACTTCTTGTAACGGGGGATGTTATAATCGGACCACTGCAATATGAAATAACAATGATTGGAAACATCACAATTAGCCCTGACATTGTTACATGAAGTTAAGAGTAGCTTAAATCACCAACATCAGTTCATGTAATGCAAAGTCTACATCACAATTCTCCTGCAAAGTCCAATAAGAAATTAGAAGTTTATTTTTTGGTAGCTAGTATCTTTATGTTTTCAACATTTAAAACTTAATGATTTTTCAAATATTTGGAATATTTGTGTTTTTATTACAGAATTATCAGTTTAGGCAAGTTTAAAATTTAGAAATATTTGACATATGTTTTTATTACAGAATCTCTAAGATTATTTCTTAATCTGCGGGGATGTTTTAGGTATAAATTCCTATGAGTTTACTTTGAAGAGGGATATACAGAAAATTATTCAAAAACATTGTTTTGAATGGTACTTAACCATTTCCCAAATGCATTTTGTTGAATGTTATCAATAATTTTGCATCTTCGTGAATGACACAATGAACCCATTAATACTTGTCCCACGTCAGGTGGCATCAAAGCCTTGTCTTGAGATGGCATGCCATAGTTCCTTAAATAGAGAAAGTTTGAATGCTTTCAAGAATGGAAACGTGTATAATAGAAATGAAGACAAATATAGAAGCAATGACCAAATATTTTATGGGTTTGAGAACTTATAACCCATTGCCAAAAGAACCAATAATGGGAAGGAGATTACCACACAGACAACTATATTTTGCACCCTTCAATTATAATTTTGAGGAGAATGATAAAGATGGAGTCAAAGTCAGGCCGCGAGCAACAGAAACAACTGATATTGCATGAAGAATGCCTAACCATTTTTCCTTTCCAGTAAATGATTAAAAGAAGAGGATAAAGTAAATCTAGATGATATATAAATTGAGGAGACCCAATGAAAGAAGATCTTTGTAGGAAAGTGTTTAATTGCTAATAAGGTGTATAAACTAATTATTGATAGTTGTAGTGGTCAAAAACTTAGTATCTCAAAAATTAGTTGATCACCTTAAACTCAACACTGAACCACATCCATCACCATATTGCAATGGTTGGAATAAAAAGGGACCTAGTATAAAAATAGCCAAACGATGCCGATTACCTCTATCAATTAGTAGGAGTTATAAGAAGGAAGTTTATATGATGTTGTTGAAATGGATTCATGTCATATATTGTTAGGAAGACCTTGGAAATATGATGTAGATGCTGTGCACAAGAAAAAATGATAATACTTAATCTTTTACTTGGAATCGAAAGTACATAGTGATGGTATCGAGTCAACCTGAGAAGAAAGTCTTTAAAGTGCAGGAGAATACTATATTTTCAAAAATCGATGAACAGAATGAGTTAATGAGAGAGATAAAGGAAACGTGCATGTATACTAGCTTAGTGGTGAAAAGAGAAGAACTGCATAAACAATTTGTGTCAAATGAAGGCCAAGGTTTAGTGACTAATTTCCTGACCAGATAGTTGAACCTACTATATTGCCACCAAAGTAAAATATTCAACTAAGCATAGAATTCATTCCTGGCATCTTACCAAATCTATTTTACTGTATGAATCCAAGTGAGCATGACATTTTGAAGGGGAAGGTGGAGGAGTTGTTATCAAAGGGGTAGATATGAGAAACCTTTAGTCCTTATGCCGTACTAGCCTTACTTACACTGAAGAAGGAAGTGAGCTAAAGGATGTCTATGGACAATCGTGCCATCAACAAGGATCATTTTCTTATTCCATGCATGAATAATTTGTTTGGCCAATTGAATGGTGCCAAGATATTCTTCAAAATAAACTTGAAGAGAGATTTAAAGTGTGATTATCATCAAACCTGATTATACATAGAAGATAAATGAAAGACTGTCTTTAGTACCAATGATAGTCATGACATTTGGGTTGTCAAATGCACCAAGTACGTTTATGCATTTAATGAACCATGTACTTTGACCATCCGTGTCTACCTTTATACTCATTTACTTTGATGGTATTCTGGTTTGCAAGGTTATTGTGGAACATATTAACCATCTTAGTCAATTCTTGTTTGTGTTGAGGAAACCTAAGTTGATTGTAACATTGAAGAACTATGCTTTACTCACAACCCAATTAGTACTTTTGGCATTTGTAATTAGAGGTAAAGGCATGCATGTGGATAAAGATTCGGGGCAGACTTATGTTGAATATCTCATAAGTTAGCAAAATGATGACTTTATGGTTCATGAGGTTACTTGTTCAAAGGAAGCCGTCTTTGTATTTGTATGAGTTCTTTTTTATAACAAACGCATTTGGAAGATTGCATTCGGGAAACATGCATGGCCATATGGAGCATGGAAAGATCATTACAAATTTGCAGAAAACCTATATGATCAAATGAGGATGAGTTCATTGTAAGTGGAGGAGAATGACAAGAAATGTCGCGATCGAATAAATACATTGTGATACAATAGTGATTAAAAACATCATAATCAGACTCTGGCATTGTTACAAGAAGTTAAGAGTAGCCCAAATCACTAAGATCAGCTCATGTGATGCAAAGTTCACAACACAATTCTCCTGCAAAGTCTATAAGAAATCAAAAGTTTATTTTTGGAAGTTAGTATCTTTATGTTTTCAGCATTTAAAATTTAATGATTTTTGAAAGATTTGGAAATTTTGTGTTTTTATTACATAATTATCAATTTAGGCAAGTTTGAAATTTAGAAAGATTTTACATCTAGTTTTTATTACAGAATCTCTAATATTATTTCCTAATCTGGAAGAATGTTCTAGGTATAAATTCCATTGAGATTACTTTGAACAGGGATATACAAAATATTATTCAAAAACATTGTTTTGAGTGGTTTTTTAACCATTTTTCAGTTACGTTTTGTTGAACGTTATCAACAATTTTGAGTTTTTGTGAATGATACCATTAATCCATTAATGCTTGTCCTGAGTCATATGGATACACTTATGTATGACAGGGAGATTTTAATGGTGACTGATGTTAAAAGCCTTTTTAGACTATGAAGAATGAAGAAAAATATTTAACTCTAGTAGTGCAACAAGCTTAATTGTAATGAAGAGATGGAAAGAATAATCATTGGGATAGATTTCAGAAGTGTTATTTTTGCAATAAGGGAAGGCATTTAAGGAGGGATTGTCTAGAAAGAAAGGTAAAGAAGGGTATAGGACTTGCAATAGTCTGTAAAGAAGACTTGAAAGTTACAGAATTATTGATAACTTCTGATAAGAAGTATACTAGTTGATGGATACTTGATTCTGGCTGTAGTTATCATATATATCCTAATAGGTCTTTGTTTACCAATTATAAATCTATTATGGGATGAAAAATTATAATGGAGAATAATATGACTTGTAAAGTCATGAGGATTTATAGTTTAAGGATAAAGATGCATGATAGGAAGATTAAGGAGTTACAAAGTATAAGCATATTCCTGGAGATAATGGAAGGATCTATAGTGATTATGAAGGGTGAGAAGCACAAAGAGCTGTATGTACTTGATGGGAATGCTATAGGTGGCTTAACATGGGTTGTTGAGGAAATGCAGACTAAAAGAAAACATTAGAGATTAGCTCATCAGAGTGATAGAGGTAAAAAGATATTGTATAAGAAGGGTGTTATTGGCAAGGTCAAGTCTCAAAGGTATTATAATGGTCTAAAGAACGACATATAAGATCTTAATACAAAGGCCACCAAGATGCATTCGTATCTTTGGAGACTAAGATCACAAGTCCGAAAGGAGTTAAGTCTAGATAAAGATTTTAACTGAAGCTAACTCAAGTGATAGAACGTTGGAGTGAATGGATCTTGGTAAAGCTTCTTGAAACAGATTTTGATGCAATGAGGGGTTTATTGCAAATTTTGTGATTCAAAATCAAAGTTGAGTTTGATTTTGAGTTAGAAGCTAATGAGGAATTGAAATAAGGTTGAAAATGCATTAAAAGCATGAGAAAGGGTCGAATATGAAAGCAGGAAGCGAAGAGGGGCTTGGAGAGCGAAGGAAAAGCAAGACCAACTCGCTTTGGCTCGCCACCAATTCAGGAAAAGTGCAAATTTGGATTGTATTGCATTCTAAAGTTAGTTTTTAAATTCTCACAATACGTAGACTCTTATTCCAATAAGAAATAATATTTTTTGGGACCTCTTAAACACTATATAAATTCTTATAATTTGTTAGAATTAATCAAGTATCAAATCATCAATAAGAGAGATAATAAAGAGTTTAGGTTACACTTAAGTGTTTTGATTATACAAAAAAATGTGGTATAGATCCTTAAGAATTGTTGGGTATTTGGATATTTTTTTCTAACCTCTTATAGGAATTCTTTGTATGTAAAAGAATTGAATAAAAAAAATTAAAATTTTATTGTAATCATAACAAATTATAGTCAAACTACGTATATTTTTTGTGATTTCTTTAGTTTGATTAATTGTTTAACTTCTTGATTTTGTAATTTTTATTATATTTTATTGTATATGAGTGTGAAAAATTTTTACAAGGTGTTTAGAGTTTTTTAGAATGGACACTAAAAACTCCAATATACATGTTTCAAACTTTGGATAAAAAAGAGTTCTAGTCTGAGTTTTAATAGAATCCGAGAGTCGCATTTTAGAATTTTTGCATAGATAAAAGATTTTGTTATGGAATTAATGTACGGAATGCTAAACAGAACACGACTGGAGTCTGGCAGCGTTGCAATTCTAGCTTGGCTTACACAAAAACTATCAACAGTACTGTTGGTTTTCATCATAATTTCACCAAGACAAGCCTTCGAGCTCTCGTATACAGGTGACATTTGACACGTCCAACTTTATTTGCAATTGTTTCTTCTCTAGTTCTAGTCAATGATTTAATCATGATCCATCACTTACATCACCTAACTGAAACATTTTCAGTAAATCCATCCTTTCTCTCATTGATCATTGTTAAAATTCTGCAGCGGCGACCACGATTTCTCTATTCCACATATTGGAACCGAGAACTGGATTCATTTGCTTGATATGACTACCAATGATTATTGGCGAGCATGGTTTGTTGATGGTCAAGTTGCGGGGTAAGTCCAAATTTTATAACTCAATATCAATCAATAAGACAAGTACTTGGATTTTTTTGAAGTATACTTATTATGCAATCTTCTTCATGCAGATACACTGAGAAGTATATTAGTAGTGATTTCACTTTGATATATGCAACTGTGAAGGCAAGATAATACTATCTAATAAGCTGTGCTTTTAAACTAAAATTCATCGGAAATTGACAATTTTTATGTTCTTGCTTCTCACAGGGTGCCGGTCATGTTGCTCCGGAGTACAAACCTAAAGAATGTTATGCCATGATTGATCGGTTTTTTTTGCTTATTTCCCTTTGTAATAAATCATTACAACTTCAAAATTTTCTGAATGCAATTTGTATTCGCAGAATCAGAATTTTTATTAAGTAGACCATTTCTAAACTTTGAGGAATAAGGTTTAAGGACCTGGGACTCTGTAATGCAAGCTATGAAATTAAAGTTGCTATATGTAGTATTCATTACTGCAGTTGGCAACCGTTGAATTTTTAGCCTTTTTTGTTTGTCTGCTGAGCTACTGTATTTAATTTTAATGGACAAAAATAATATGCTGATGAACATCATCACGAGGTCGTAATTTATTACAGTTTTCAGGTTAAGAACTCAATAAGACTTCAATTTTGACATTATGTCCCTAAAAATAACTTATAGCCCCTATAAGTTCTTAATTTTGTGATTTTAGGATTCTACTATGTCAATTTTTGGCTCTACCCCTAACTATATACACGTCAAGTTATATATTGTATGATGGTCCCTGAAGTAATTTTACCTCAAGGGCAATTATGAAATTAACATAGCAAAACAACTAAACGACAACATATTGCATCTTTAGTTTGTGTGTCTACGCATATATGCACACACCAAGTGCCTTCAGCTTATTAAGGCAATCCATAACACGCTGGTTCTTAGAGTCTTTAATCAAAACAGAGATCGAATGTGGCTGCGGAGCTAGGAATATCCCTTAGTGGGGATTGTTTAAATAATATAAACTTAATTTTGAGTTGAAGATTGATTTTGTAATTTTTGTGGGGATTAATAATTAAATTTTAGGGTTTGAATTTTTTTTTAAGAAATTGATTTTCTTTTAATATCAATTTAAGGGAAAATTTATATCTAGTGGCGCTTTCAGTCCCTACTAAGCTTAAGGTTGTTCTGCCACCGGGGAGATCGAGAGACAAGATTTGGATGTAAAGAGATTAGAGTTCTTGAGAGTTGCATCTCTCTTTCTTATTTCTTTGTTAATTAATGATTTCTTTTTATTGTGAAGAATCGGGAAGAGTACTCTTGTCTTGAGTATGCAGTTGAACCGATCGATTGTAGAGAGAATTTCTAATGGAGCTCAATTAGATATAAACTTAGAAGTATTGCAATTAGTATAAATTTTGTGTCTAGTGTGCATGTATTTTTTTTTAACTTTATTTTTTATTCTTTTATTTTTGAGTCTTGGCTAATTCTCAATGTTATAATTTTATCAATATATATAATGTTAATTTTGACTGACTAAATGATAACTCGACTGACCTAAATTAGACAAAACAAAAGTTTTGATACTTCAATTCTTTTTCTATAGTAAGGCAATAAACCGCATTTTATTTTTAACACAGGAACCTTGTTCAATGTAATTTAATGATCATATCATGAAATATAAATTTTTAGTCCATAATGAACATTTATTTCCTGGATCTTCCATTGGCAAAAATTTGCCAAACTTCTTTTTACGTCTGGTATAAGATGATAAAATTATTCGTAAATTCATCTGTATTAAAAAGGACTTGATAATATTTAAAATTTATTGGTATGAATTTAGTATATAAAATTAAAATTCATAGTGAATTTAGAATAGATACTAATTTTGTAAAAGTTTTACGGATGCCGGCAATGGATATCTACAAATATTATATTTGTTGAAATATTTTTTAAAGAAAAAGAAAAATATAATGCTTTGTGTATTGTATACTTAGTGCGCTAGAAATGCATGCTAAGTGTGCTGACTGCTAAGCGCATGATATTGCACACTTAGCATGAGTTTTTAGTACATATTTAAAGTGTTAGGCGTGCGACGCTGCACTTAGCGCGAACGCTTAGTACACGTTCCAAAAATGTTAAGCCCGCGCTTACGTGTGCTAAGCATACTAGGCATGCAACGTTGCGCGCTTATAGCATCGCTCTTAGGACGTATGCTAAACACTATGTACTTATAATTAAATCCGTTTAAAATTCGTTGATAATCGATTGTAAGTATAGTAATGATTATATACCCGTTAAAATAGGTTTGGTATTGAAACTCTAAAGCCACAACGAATTTAAAAATGATTTGGTATTTTATTTTTTAGACGAATGCAAATGCAAATTTATGGGTATCCATCCCAAACCCGATCTACCGCCATCCCTGATCTAGTAGAACATTGTATATCTTTGGTGAAATGGTATTTAATAAATCAATTCGATATATGATCTCCTAGAAAATAATTTCCAAATAATTATTATTAGTCAGAGTCCTTACTATTTCATCTACCATCGATTAAATCTCAAATTTTGCCAATTTTTATATTTCAGTTGAAAATTTGTATTCAAATTTAAGAGTTAAATTCAAAAAAGAATAACAACTAACAGTAAAGAAAAAAAAATTAGAAAGATAAAATGTGTACTAAAAAAAGAACACCTAAGATTTGTTCTAATCAACTTACATCCACTTTTTAAGCTGATCAACATGCCTAGTATGCACTATATCTCAAATTTTAACTTTGAAAATGTGTACTCAAATTTAAAACTTAAATTCAAAAATGAATAACAACTAATAATAAAGAAAAAAAATTAAAAAAATAAAACACTAGAGATTTATAGTGATTCAGTTCTAATCAGCCTACATTCACATTCTGAGCTAATCAACATGTATAGTATTGCACTATATCTCAAAATCATATAAAAAATAGAATTAAAAAGGTATTCTAACATATTCTCTCATTTTCTCTCTTAAATTATTTTCTCTCTCTAGATTGTCATTCTTCCTGTATTTATATCTATATCTTTCTCTTTTTTTGACTAAATAAAAAATAAAAGAATTGATGATTGAAGTAGTTTGAATTTGAGTCTTATGTCTAATAGTTTGTTTCATAGCTTTCTTCTACTTTTTGTCGGATTTTACTTTCAATAAGGAAGAAGAAAATGAATTTGTCTCATACAAGGAGAAAAAGAAGATATTGTTGTGGAATTCTATTGTGACAAAGAAAAAGAAAATTGGTTTTGAAAATAATTCCTAAATGCATAAGGATCAATAATATTTTATATATCCACCTTTGATTCTAATGCATTTTAATTTTGAATGTGTAGGAATTGATCATCACCACCAGTCATCAACGGAGAATAGGAATGGTCTCTATAAGCAAAACAGTGAGGTAAGGAGATCATTAAGAGATGGAGATTTTGAATAAGGTGATCTTTGGTTTTATGCTTAAAGATAGAAAAGAGACCAACAATCATAATAATTCTTCAAAATTAGGCCAATCTGTTGAGATTGAATCTCCAATTTCAATTCAAAGAAGCCTCAATTTCTCTTCTGCTGCAAGAATTGAAGCAACAGCAACAGCAACAACAATCACTTCACAAATAATAAGAAGAATAATTTTGATGGTAATAATGGGTATGTAAATGATGGTAGTGGAGATAGTTATGCTGATGAGAATGTGTATGATTGCAAGGTTCCTCTACATGAGTTCATTGCCAAGAGGTTAGTAAAGAATCAAATTTCTTTATTCTTAGTTTATGGCCGGTTTAGAATAATTAGTTGTTCCGAGACTTGCTTTTTACTTCAACGGGCTTTGAGGGGGAGAAATAATTGTAGTTCTTAAAATATTATTCACCATTGTTGTTTTTTAGAGCAGTTATGGCATGGTATGAACATTTGGGACGATACTTGATTTTTGAATTTATTATATTATAATTTTGAAGATTGTTAAAATCATTATTTTTACATATTTTCTTGATGTTGTGTGTTATTTTTAGAATTTATGATAATTTAGTATAAGAAATATTTTTATGTAATTTATATGCAAAAATTAAATAAAAAATTGCAGCTGCTTTTTTTTTTTTTTTGACGCCGTGATACTTTTACAGCAGCTATTTAATTATTGCAAAAATATTCATTTGTGGTAGCTATTTTTCCGTCACAAAAATTTATGACGGTGGCCTTTGCAACTCCCTCATTTCTATTGCAAAGCCATCGTAAATATCTTTTACTATAGCAAATTAGTTGTTGCAAAAGGCACTGTTTTTTTTAATATACGGTGTTAAGGTTAAATTCAATTTAACTAATTCAATCAATTTAATTAGTAAATTAGTGGATTGGATTATATTAAAACTTTTGAAATTCATTCTTAGTTGACTTGTAAATCTAATTCTCTAAAAGATGATATATATATATATATATATATATACTATGATCAATTTAATTCATAAAATAAAAAAAATTATACATATAGCACCAAATGAATAATTATTGTATTGAGCTCAAGTAAATTTGTGCACATCCTAACATAGCCCATATTATAAGATAAAATTAAAAATTATAAAATATAAAACATGTCTCTTAGGCACAGTTGGATTAGTCGTGAATGTGCTTAACTCCTAGCCATTATCCGAGTATGAGTAAAAATTATTAATTAATAATTTTAAAATTATTTTGGAATGATTCTGGAATAATTGTTTTATACTCTCTTACCATATATACATCTTATTAATGTAAATATTATTTTCTTATGTATGTTACTTTTTTATTATGTAATAAAGTTACTGCCTATATAAAAACTATATTGTACAACTTTACAATACACATTGAAATATATTATCTTTACATTTCTCACATAGTATCAAAACTTTAATTTTTTCACTGTAATTTTGTTTAGCTAGAGATTTGTCAGAAATTTTTTTCAAAACCCGACGGAATCTATTGGAGTTTTTCGAAAAGTCGTTGGAAAATCCCGAAATCTTACCATCTTAACCACTACCCATCTTCAATTACTTAGAATCCTCTGGCCGTTTCAACGCAGTCGACAACGCTCCGATCTGAGGTCAGAAACCGTCGGACGTGCCGCCGGCCACACCAAACGAATCCCCCATCACCGGCCGTTCAGTGCCACCGACGACGCGCCAATCCGAGGTCAGAAACTATCGGACGCGCCGTCGGAACTTCACTGTCACTGATTTCTTTCACTTCAGATCCCGGCCATTATACGGCGGCGTGACCGACACCGCCCAGACCAAAATAATCCTCAGTCACCGGCCGTTCAAACGCCGCCGAGTTTACCTCAATTGGAGGTCGGAGCAAGCTGGACGCGCCATTTGAAGTTCACTGGTTTCTGTTAAGGGCCTGTTTGTAAACTTTTTAGTATTTCTAGGTCAGATCATAATTTTTTATTCTTTTAGGCCTTTTTTGCAATTTCCAAAAGTTTTGGGGCATATTTACAATTATAGTATTTTTCAACAGTCATTTGTAATTTTTGGATAAATCAGAGGCTATTTTACAATTATTATATTTTAAATGGTTAATTTATAATTATTAAAAATTTGAGGGTTTATTTGTAATTAATACAAATTTAGGGACTAGATTGTCATTAGTTAAAAAAAAGGGTTTTTTTTTCGAAATTTATAAATAGGTATAGTATTTCTACTGGTTCTACTCTACTTAAGCTATGTTATATATCTGGAACATCTCAAGGTGCGGCTTTTACAAGAGCTGCTGTTACTACTGCACAGGATAGTGTGAATCGTTCCCTTAATAACCTTGAATCTTTACTCCGTCTACTCCTTTTTAATTCTGGTAAACCCTTAATTTCTACTTCTTCCAATATTTCAAGTAATTCTTCTTGGTATTTTGACTCTGCATGCTGTAATTACATGACTTCTGATCCTACAATTTTCTTCTTTAGAACTCTTAATTCCTATTTATCATCTATTCAAACTGCTAATGGTTCTCTCATGAAAGTTAACCATGTTGATCATGTGTCTTGCCCTAATCTTTCTGTATCTGACACCTTTTTTATTCTTAACCTTACCTTAAATCTTTTGTCTGTTGGTCAATTATGCGAACTTGGTCTTAATGTCTTGTTTACTGCTTCTGGTTGTTGTGTGCAAGATCCAAAGACCAGTCGGATGCTTGGGACAGGCCGTAAGGTTAGACGTCTGTATAAACTTATCTCTTTAGATTTATCCTTTCTATATCCTTCGTCTGCAGCATCTACCTCTTTAGTACCTTCGTTACATCTTTGGCATTCTCGTTTGGGTCATGCATCAATCAATCGCATCCGATCTCTAGTATCCAGTGGTCACTTAGGTATTGTTTCTGATAATAAAGATAATTGCCTTACATGTCTTTTAGCTAAACAACCAGCCTTACTTTTTAATAATAGTACTACTGTCTCTCATGCTCCATTTGATCTTGTACGTTTTGATATATGGGGTCATTTTCCAAATTCTAAAATGGGAGGATCCAAATATTTTATGATCTTCGTTGATGACTATTCTCGATATACTTGGTTGTTCCTTATGAAACAACGATCCGAATTTACTAATATTTACCGAGAATTTGCTCAGATGGTTAAAACTCAGTTCTCATGTCCTTTTAAGGTTTTCCGCACTGATAATGCTATGGAGTATAGAGATTCTGATTTTTTAAATCTTTTACAGGAATACGGTACTATATGTTAAAAGTCTTGTCCTTGTACATCTCAGCAAAATGGGAGAGCTGAACGTAAACACAGACACATTTTAGATACTACTCGTGCTATTCTTATCTCTTCCTCTTGTTTTGAACGTTTTTAGGGAAAAGCTGCTTTAACCGCTGTCTTTATTATTAATCGTATTCCTTCTCCTGTTATAAAGAACAAGTCACCTTATGAGCGTCTTTATGGAACTTCACCTAATTACAAACTCCTCAAAGTATTTGGTTGTATTTGTTTTGTTCTACTTCAAAAACATGAGCATACTAAACTCGAGCCACGTACTCGATTATGTTCTTCTTGGGATACGGGATAGAACATAAAGGTTATAGGTGTTGGGATCCTGTATCTAACCGTCTTCGTGTTTCTCGTCATGTAGTCTTTCTCGAGCATACGATATTTTCCTCTGTATCTAACTTTAAATTTGTGTCTCCTCCTATGTCACAATTTTTTACAGATAATTCTATTGATCTTTTTCCCGATGCTTTACCTATAGATATTTCTTCTAAGTTTCATATAGGTGAATCTGCTGAAATGACGCTTACTTCTGAGCCTCCTACCTCGTCTAAAGGATCTGCTCTCAACATCCCTGAGGCCTCCTCTATACCCTCTCTTCGTCGTTCATCTCGGGTAAGAGAACTTCTTGTTAAACTTCGTGATTATCATTATTTTTCTACTACCCTTTCTTTATATGAGCCTCAATCATATTCTGAGGCTAGTTCTAATCCTGTTTGGCAGCAAGCAATGACAGAAGAATTGCAGGCCCTTGAGAAATCGCATACTTGGGATTTTGTTTCTCTTCCTTCTAATAAAACTGCCATTGAATGCAAATGGGTGTACAAGATCAAGACCAAATCTGATGGATCTATTGAGTGTTATAAAGCCCGCCTTGTTGCCAACGGCTTTACCCAAGAATATGGAATAGATTATGAAGAAACTTTTGCCCCAGTTGCTAGACTTACTTCTGTTCGAAGTTTATTAGCTGTTGCTCCAATTCGTGGTTGGACATTATTTTAGATGGATGTCAAAAATGCTTTCCTTAATGGTGATCTCACTGAAGAAGTGTATATGAAGCCTCCTCCCGGTTATCCACATCCTTCAAGCAAAGTTTGTAAACTTCGTCGTGCTCTGTATGGTCTTAAACAAGCTCCTTATGCATGATTTGTAAAGTTTAGTGGGACTATTCTTCAGCATGATTTTCAGTCTAATCCCTATAACTTAACTCTTTTTGTCCGTAAGACAACATAAGGTTGAGTTTTCCTACTTATCTATGTTGATAATATGATTATCACAGATGATGATCTTTTTGGTATTTCCATTCTCAAGAACTTTCTTCAGCAACACTTTGAGATGAAAGATCTTGGCGACCTTAGCTATTTTCTTAGCCTTGAAGTACTATCCGACTCTACTGGGTATTATCTTTCTCAGGCTAAATATGCATCCGATCTACTTGCTAAAGCTGGGTTGACAGACAGTAAGACTGCCTCCACTCCTTTAGAGCCTAATGCCAAACTCTGATCCTCTGATGGTACTCTTCTCGGTGATGCTACCATTTATCGTCAATTGGTTGGTAGTTTGGTCTACCTTACAGTTACTCACCCAGACATTGCTCATGCTGTTCATGTTGTGAATCAGTTTATGGCCGCTCCTCATACCTCTCATTATGCAGTAGTTCTTCATATCTTACGTGATCTCAAAGGTACACTTTTTCACGGTCTCCATTTTTCAGCTCACTCTCCTCTTGTGTTGTGAGCTTATGCTGATGCGGATTGGGCGGGTGATCCTATCCATCGTAGATCAACTACTGAATTTTATCTTTTCTTGGGTGATTCTCTTCTTTCGTGGAAAAGTAAGAAACAGACAACTGTTGCTTGCTCGAGTACTGAAGGTGAATACCATGCTCTTGCAGATACTACCTATGAAATTGTCTAACTCCGCTGGCTTTTTGAAGATATGGGTATTTCTCATACTAGAGCTACACCTCTTTATTGTGACAATCAAAGTGCTATCTAAATTGCCCACAATGAAGTGTTTCATGAAAGGACTAAACATATTAAAACAGATTTGTCACTTTGTTCGGCAACACGTTTCTCAAGGCACTATCATGCTCCACTCCATCTCATTTGAGGAGCAACCTGCTGATATTTTTACCAAATCTCTTCTTCCGCGCCATTTTCATGCTCTAGTCTCCAAACTCAAACTTACTTCTACTGCGCCATCTTGAGTTTGAGGGGGGTATTAAAGAATAATTCTAGAATTATTCTGGAATGATTCCGAAATAATTCTTTTATACCCTCCTACCATATATACATGTTATTAATGTAAATTATTATTTCCTTATGTATATTACTTTCCTATTATATAATAAGGTAGTCTATATAACGACTCTATTGTACAATTTTACAATACACAGTGAAATATATTCTCTTTATATTTCTCACAAAAATAATAAGTAAAAGTTAATGTTTTATAAGTGAAGTTTTTTATCTCCATTCAAACTTTTAAAAAAATAAATAAATAAAATAAAATATAAACATAAAATAGTAATACTATCATAGTTGGAATACAAAATATTATTATATTTATATAATTAAGATACAAATTTTATATCTTAACTCGTGTAACATATGATGTGTCTATTATAGATTAATATTTTATAACTATTACATTAATAAGAAGTTAAAAAAAGTCAATAACTACTTGATAAGTGATAACACAAGTTGATGCACATCAATTAGAATATAAACTTTATATTTCAACTATATAAATATAAGCTACTCAACATAAAAATCTAACTTTGATGTTGAGTTTAATATTTATTTTTCTAACAAAAAAAGACATTTAAATTTTTAATATTTTAAGAAAGAAATATGTAAACCCAATATTTTTTAAATTTCCATTAACATTATTGTTAGGTAATGGTTTCTATCCATTTTAATAGAAAAAAATAACATCTACACTCTTAAGATTTTTAAAAAATGAATATACAACTTTTTTTGCCAATAAAATAGATACAATTATTATTTGATAAGGGTGTCATGAATTTTTAAATTTATTAAATATATCCCTTTCTTAAAACATTAGAATTTAAATATTTTCCTTTATCCAATTCAACATTCCTCGGCCTCGGAAGGTGAAATAGCTTTTAATTTATATTTTTCTCTTTGTTTTAACTATGTCTCATTTAAGGCGACTAACAAGATATCAACTAAAAGGGCAATTTTTTATTGTAATATATTCAATCTGTTCGCATTAGTTTATTTATACCTTTTTCAATTTTCAGTGTAATTAATATTTTATTCAAACAAATAGTATTTTTATTTTTGTTATTTTAATTGAGTTGAATTGAATTGAATCCATATTAAAATTATTTTTTATTATGGTTAGATTTGAATTTAATTTAATTTGTGAGTGTAGTTGAATTTGATGAGATTGAATTTTATTGTTTAATGGATTGATTGATATTAAACAAAAAAAGTAGTGCTATATTTACATAATTAAGATATAAAATTTATATTTTAATTAATGTGTCATTTATTAGTGATTATCACTTGTAAAATATTTTTTAATTTTTAATTTTTTTAATTTTTATTAATATGATAATTTTATTATATTAATTAATAATAAATACATAAGATATCACATCAATTGTTTAAAAAAAATATAATTGCCTCGTGATGAACTAAGTATATTAATTATTAAATCAATTGAAACATGATGAACTCTTCTAATGTACGGATAAAAGTCATACTTTTATTGTATTATTTTTAATAATTAAAAACATGTAATATTTATTTACTAAGACGCAAACTTATGTGAGGAGAGGAACCTAATCCAAAACACTCTAAGAAATAAAAATGATTAAAATGCACAAAGATAATACAATGAATTTAAACCTTATACTAATTAGTCAAGTAATCTCATTTTACAAGGAATTAGTTATATATGTGTGATCATTGTACAAGGATTTAGTAAAGCAATTCCATTGATAGTAGTGTTCAAAACTATCATAGAAAAAAAGCTTGCTAGAGGAGTTGAGAGCCTTCACGGCCTTGTTCAAACAGCGAAACAAAGATATAATGTGCAAATACCACTAAGATTATGACCACACTTCTAACAAATGCCCAATTTTGAAGTATCATATGAATCGACTAATGAGGAATGAGAGCCTGAAAGAATTCAGGTCCAACATAAAGAGGGAAAAATCTCGATAGGCTGACAACTTAAAAGCTAAAAACTTCGACAGAAAATGACCATAATAATCTCGGAAGACCTAGCGCTTGTTAAAGATTTGAATAGATAAAGGAAAAACTACTCCTGATATTTATTAGTGGGACACCAGGTGATGTTCAACACCCCGACTATTAAGAAGCAGTGGGTTTAGATAGTCCCTATCATGTTTACCAAGGAGGATGCTTGAGTGGTTAGTTACCTGTATGAGGATGTGTTGGCAATAACTGTAAGGATAGTTGGAATGAAGGCAAACTGGGTGCTTGTCGACACAGGAAGCTTAGTGGATAAAATATTCAAAGAATAATGGACGAGCTCAACATTAACAACATGAAGAAAGAGATAACGCAAACTCCACTATATAAATTTGGAGATAGCTACATCATGTCACTAGGAGTCGTCAGTTTACCCATGTCTCTGAGGGAGAAACTCTATGACAAGATTATGATAGTGAACTTTATAATGGTTTACTAGTCGATGCCCTATATAGTTATCCTGAAAAGATTCTTTTGAGAAATTCAAATGCAACTATGTCAATCCACTATTTAAAGTTGAAATTTCCTATTAAAGATAGAGCGTGGGGGGGGGGGGGGGGTGGTTATAAATGGAGATTAAAAAGCAACAACAAGTTATATAAAACCTTATCCAAGAGAATGTTATGTATCTCAACAATAAGCGCGAGAGAAAAGAACGAGTCTAGATCTCCAAAGCTAGTTTAGGAATTACTCCCAATGCCTATTAGGCCTAAGTCACCTAAGAAAGTAGAAAATATATGCTCGTAATTAAAGATAAGGATAAAGGAAGAACTGAGCATACTGGTTAATGAGTTTTTAGACATCTTTGTCTAGTTGTATGAAGATATGCTGGGAATAGAAGAGGGGAATATGCAACCAGGAGAAGAACGAAGCTATTATGGCAGAGGTCGAAAAACTTTTAGCTACAACGTTCATCCAAGAAGTTTACTAACTTCAATGGTTGGCAAATATTGTGATAATCAAGAAAACCAATAGAAAGTAGAGAATTTATGTGGACTTCACTAATTTAAAAAAGAATATCCTCAAAATAGCTTTCCACTCCCAAAGATAGACTAGCTATGTATGCTATCGTCAAATTTATGGATGCTTTCTTATAGTACAACCAAATTAAGATTTTTCTTACCGACCAGAAGAAGATTTCATTCATTACCTATTAGGAAACTTATTATTACAAGGTCATGTGATTTAGACCCAAAAAAAATGTAGATGTTATCTACTAAAGGATTCTGAACAAACTATTTAAACCCCTAATTGAGAAGAGCATAGAGGTATTGAATGATATGATAACAAAGTCAGTTTGGTCCAAAGACCACATGAATGACTTGAAGAAGATATTTTAGATTCTGAGGAAAAACAATATGAAGTTAAATCCTGAAAAGTATACCTTTAGGGTCGAATCAAGTTAATAAAAATTTTGAGGTGCAAGGACTTGGTTGCCTCTCTTTAGAAAGCTAACGAGTAGATAAAATAGTCCAAAAAGAGTGAGATCCAATAGATACCAAGGGTAGAAAGTCACAAAGAAAATGTATTAGCACAAATTGATTTGATTGAGAAAGCTTAAATACAGTGATTTATTTCCTTTGAATTTATCTAAAAAACAAGCATCAAAGAGATTGAGACTGAAGAGATCATATAGGTTAATTTGCACCTAGGTTGGATGGATTAGATTCTAGAATATATAGAGACTAGGAGGTTATTGTATAATAAGCTAAAAGTATGCGAGTTGAGGTATAGGTTAGGTCAATACATCCTTATCGACTGTGTCCTCTATCAATAAGGACATTCCTCTCATACTGAGATGTCTAACACTCGACAATGCTGGATATATGCTTAGAGAGATGTATAAAAGGATCTATAAAAATCACACTGTGATAGAGCGTAATTGCATAAAATATTTTATCCTCCTAAACTTGATGTTTGTTTAATTTATCCTAATAATTTGGCTATTTATGTATATTAATGTTGTTTTATAGGTTTAAGCACTATCAGACCAAAAATACCAAAAATCAGATGCAAATGGTGCTATTTGAGATGAGAATCCGAGAAAGGACTAAAATGCTAAAAATGTAAACAGTGCTATAGTGCAATGCCGGGGCATTCAGTTTGAGCTTCGGGGCATTCGGCGCTGGAGCGCCCATTCCAGAAGCTTCACGCCGTGGCATTGAACCCGAATGCCGCGGCACTGAATTCTGGACACTCTTTAAGGGCATTTTTATCTACTTTTTGAAACCCTAAACCTATATAAACGCCCATTGTTGAGCGAAGAAGGGTTGGGCAGTAGAAAGCATGAAAATTAACACTTCATTTGGATCTTGGAAGAAAGAATCAACAACAAGGGGAAAGAATCAAGAGGAAGAAAAAGAATTTCTGCATTTTAGAGGAAGAACATCACCATTGCATCAAGGGCAATTTCTTCTTCTCTTCAATTTCGTATTTGTTGTTGATTCCAGTATGTATAATAATGTTGTTAGATGCTCTAAACTTATATTTTAAATTATGGACTACGTTTTATTGCTATGATTACAATGTGAACTCAATATGTAGCTTGAATTTATTATTTTCTCTTATTTATCATATTGGTATTGAATTATTCAATTTGTTCCATGCTTAATGCTTCTAATTACATGACAATAGATTAGATTGATTAGGGAACCTTAATGAACTTGGAAAAGAGAATTTTATATTGGCCATGAATAAATTAATGTATAATTATTGTGTAAAAGCATGAGTTCCATATGAGATATGAATATACTCATATGGCATATATGACCATTTAGAGAACTTGAACTTAATGAATCTTATTGGAATTTGATTATCATAGGAATATTGATAATTAATTGAATGAGATATACTCACTTGACCATCGGAAGAGACTTGTAAGGATATTAGAGTTCTTGGTTAACATTTATATTGATTGTTCTAAAGAGAGTAATTGAATTCAAGTGAAGTATTGAATGATTATTGTAATCCTAGGCATTTGAGTATTTATGCTATCACGTTTGTTCTCTTTGCTAAATTTTTATAATTATCCTTTTTGTTTAGTTAGTTTAGATATACAAATCATTGAATTGCCAATAGCTTGAATAAGAATATGAGAACATAATTTTAGTACTTAGCAAGTAGTAATAACAATTTCTCGTGGGATCGACACTCTACTTATCATATATTACTTGTTGCGATAACGTGCACTTGCGTTAGTTTGTGTTATAGAAATCACACAACAAGTTTTTGGCACCGTTGCCGGAGAGATTCACAAAAGGACATTCCTCCCATACTGAGATGTCTACCACTCGACAATGCTGGATATATGTTCAGAGAGATTCACAAAAGGATCTGTAAAAATTACTCTAAGCCAGAGGCCCTGGCTCCCAAGGCTTTCATGATAGGTTATTACTAGACTACCAAACTCTGGAATGCAAAAGAGTTGGTCAGAAAATGTGATGCGTGCTAGAAATATACCGATAACATTCAAGCCCTATCAGAGAATTGAACAAAAATTACCACTCCCTGGCCCTTCACAAATAGAGGCTCGACTTGATCAGTCCTTTACCCCAATGAAGAGGCTCAACCAAGTACAACATTATCGCTATTAATTACTTTACCAAGTGGATAAAATTTGAACCTCATCACTACCAAAAAAGTGAAAGAATTTGTTTGAAAAAACATGTTTTGCAGATTTGGAGTACCACACATCATTATTACTAATCATAGCAAATAGTTCAATAATGAAAGCTTTAAAGCATTTTGCAAATAGTTTAGGAAATAACTTCTGTTTGCTTCTTCAACTTACCCAAAGATGAATGGGTAGGCAGAATCTTCTAACAAGCTAACCAAAAGGCTATTGAAGAAGAAAATAATTAAGAAAAAATAGGCTTAGTTCGATGAGTTACCCAAAGTTTTGTGGGCACTGAGAACTACTAGTAAAACAGCCACTAGTCGGACCTTTTTTTTTTCCTAGCCTTTAGTGGCGAAGCTATAATCCTAGCAGAAGTTGGAATGCCTATCTACTAGGTGCCATAATTTGATAAGAACAAAAATAAGGAGCTAATATGGTAGGATTTGGATCTAATCGAGCAAACGATAAAGCTAAAAAAGATTCAAATCATTACTTATTATCAAAAGATTGCCCGATATTACAATAAAGAGTTTGAGCTCAAGAGTTCCATGAAAGATAATTGGTCTTAAAAAAAGTACCATCAAATACCAATGACACATCTAAAGGAGTTCGCAGACCAAATTGGGAAGGCCTTACAAAGTACTTAAAAGGATCCGACCGTGTGCCCATTGTAGGGAATGATGCATATTAATTTTTGTAACTATTTAGTGGATTAGATCAGATTGGATATAAAGGAGTTTAGATCAAAATTGTTAGGAGTGGTGCAAAATTGTTGTATGAATGTTTATTTATTTAATATTTATTAAATGAACATCTTTTTATTCGTCAATTATTATTATTAAATATATGGTAAGAAGCTTATAACTTTTCAGACATTGTAGATATAAAAGAGTTTAGATCTAATCTAAAAGAGTTTAAATCAGAGGTAAGAGTTAGCAATTCTAAAGAGTTAGAACATTGTCGATGTTAAAGATGGTGCTTATGTGCCATTCCAATATTGTATGAATATTAATTATTTAATATTTATACAATATACATTTTAGATAAAATCGTTAATATTAAAATATATGGTAAGATGCTTGTTACATTTCAGACATTGTATAATCTAAAAGAGTTTAGGTCAGCGCTAAGAGTTAACAATGCAAGAATTATAAACGCTAAGAGTTAGCAGTTATAAGACTTAGAAAATTATAAGAGTTAGAAGTCTTGTCTGAAATAGGATAACGATCTGAGAATATATTAGTAATGACATAGTTGCAAGGAGTTGCAATTGGTGCTAGGAGTTACAATTGGTGCTAAAAAATGTCATTATACAGTATGTTTTAGAACACCCTGTTCCTGATTTATCTTTATCGATGCTGGTCAATCGGTGAATGCCATTTATATATAGATTAGTGTATGTGTTATATCTAGATGGTCTAGATGAGTATTCTTAGTAGACCATAAGTTTAGTGGAAGCTCTTATAGACATACGGGTATTCAGTAAGGATTGGGTACTAAATAGACTCACAAGGACCTCCAATAGATATCTCATAAAGCCGAAAATGGTAGGTATTCTCAAGTTTAGTAGCATTCATAGTCCTTTGACCTGAGTGCCATAGTAGGTTTATGAGTGATCTATTATACTTTGATTTCATAGATGTCAAAAACCTTTAACGGTCTAACCGTTGGTGTCGCTAGGTATAGTTCGATGCTCATAGAGTCCGGTATGCGTAGATATGAGATCTGTCAACTCACGTGGGTGAATTGTATATCCTAATACTCCAAAATTGTATTTCAAGAAGTCTTGTGGCCACATGTATAAATCTAGAAAAACAGTTTTCAACTGGGTTAAACAATAGTGCTGTTGGCTTTATAGTCATACATATTGATGTTTTGATGATAACAAATCCCGTGTTGGTTATAATTAGGCATTGAAATAATTAAATGCATAAATAAGGTAAAATATTAGGAAATAAAATAAAAGAGAAATTTTGGAATTATACCGATACTTCATGATAGAGAAGATGTGCACAAACTTGATGATAATAGAAAAATAATAGTGTTAGCTTTCCAAGGAATTTTACAGAAATAAATTTTGAGTTGTCTATAGAAAGTTATGATCAAATCATTCAAGTATGCTGAAGTTGGAATAAAGTGCAAAGTTTTAAAAGTATAAAAAAATGGATAAAAATGTAAATGATCAAAACTTTTGTGAAGATCATTGTAACGGGAGCACTGTAGCAATGGTTATGACATTGTATCGAGTATGATAGCAACGGTAGTGACACTGTAGTAACAGAAGAATTGCAATATAACGATCAAGTTACTATGCATAACTATAGCAACGACTATTTTTCACTTCTTATAAATACCTCACTCATTTGAAGCTCAAGAAGAAGAGAAACGAGGAAGAAAAACATCATATATCGAAATTAAGAGCTTCATTATTCTACACTTTTATATTTACTCATTTTAAAGTTTAGATTATTTTATTTATCAATTCTTGTATTGATTTTATTCAAGTATTTTTGTGAAGAGCGTGGTTACTCTTTTGGTTTAAGTCAAGTGTTTGTGGGAAACACTTTAAGATAAAAAGTTGTTACTCTTTTATTGTAAGATGTTTAATTGGTACTTTAGAAACCAATTTATTGTAAAGGTTTCTTGACACCTTGGAAGTCAAGTATATTGATTCTTGGCCTTGGTTTAAGGCAAGCTAATGGAATCTTCAAGATAAGTTGCTTGGGGCGTGAACGTAGGCCATGTGAAGTGTCGAACAACGTAAACATCCAGGTGTCATTCTCTCTATCCTTTACTCTATTATTTATTGCAATTATTTGTTATGAAATTTGTTTATGTTTAATAATTGTATAAATTATTTACATTAGTTCATTAATTTTTAAATACCTAATTCACCCTCTTCTGGGTTACCTATCTAGAATTTACAAGTGCAAAAGTGTTTGCGTATATTGTTTATCGAAATAAAAATCTGGAGATAAGTTCACGGATTAACAAATAGAGATTTGACGATGGTGACATGTGCGTAGAGCATCATTCACGGACTCATTGAAGAATTTCATTTGAAAAATTGAGCGTGGACCTAGAGAGTCTCACAATATGAAGTGTACTCATTGTGCATTAAGGCAACATATCGGATTGAATGGTTCAATCAAGTAAATTCTAGCAAACCAAATATTTGTTTTAAGATCCTTTGGGATGTGCATTTGTCAAGACTTAAATGTTAATTATATCAATTAGTTAATAATAGTTGTTAACCAATGAGATTATGACAAGTGGCACATTGTCTGACTTTAAAATTATAAAATGACCTTGCTTGTTAGACAAGCAAAGCCGTTAATTTATTCATAAAAGTGTTTTGGAATAAACTAGTAAGCCGTTAATTTATTCATAAAAGTGTTTTGAAATAAACTAGTAATATATTAGATATATTATTAATTTTAAAGTTAAACCATTGTTATAATAAAATTATAAATCACATGTTTTAATTTTATTAATGTGATTAAAATAAAATAAAACATGAAGGAATGAATTTATGCTAGAAGGTGGTCAATTTTGTCAACTTTGAAATTGAAGAAAAAATTGTTGCTTATAAAAGCAATTCAATTGGCTCATATCGAAAGGTGGGACACAACCAATTCAAAAAAAAAAAAAAACACATGTTTATTTGTTTTATAAAAACGAATGGGAAAGATAAAGGTATGGGATAAGGCATTATAGTGGGGACCTTGTTCTTTACTAAAAGAAGAGACAATGAACAAATAAATAAAGAGAAATTGGCTCATTTTTTATGTGTATAATTCGACCAAAGAAAAAGAATGTAGAGGGTTTGCAATTTTTATTCTTCTTCTTGCTTACAAAGAGGCATGGTTTATAGGCCATCCATGTTGACAATGAGAAGGAAAAATCATAAATGATGGAATTGTTTCATTTTGTATTAATTTTTGGGTGCATCACTTAAATAAAGAGAAAAGGGTGAAGAGCTTTGTTTTAAAAGGCATGAGTTACTTGGAAATTGTTTCTTCTTCTCTTTCCAATTCTTGGTCAGCCATTAATAATGGAAAAGGTGAATTGATTATTGTGTTTTATAGCAAGAGTTACAAGGAATAAAACATCAATTTTATTTCCATTAAAATAAAAATGATTAGTTAAAGTATTTAACTAAAAGATCCAATCTTAAATAGTTTAAGCAATGATTATGAGTTAACCAATATTGTTGTTTAAAAGTTAAACACCACTGCTAGAAATTAGAGCTGTTATCTAGAGATTCAAACCCACCCTAGTTGGGTTCTAGAATTGTTAGCGAGTACGATTCATAGTGGACTCTAATTAAATATTGTCAAAGGCTTACAAGGTGATTCTCGATCTTTATTATTATTAAAGTAATGAAATACTTAATTTTAAAATGTGTTTGTTACACTAAAAAGATTATATTTTTGGTTCCATTGCACTAATCTATATGTATGACATACATATTGCATTATAATGAACATGTTACATATGCATGCACCTTAGAAAATTAGCGCGCTTTTACTTTAAAATAGGGACAAAGGCCTGAGAATACTATAATAATGACATAGTTGTAAAGAGTTACAAATAGTGCTAAGAAATGTCATTGTGCAATATATTCTCGAAAATATCGTTCCTGATTCATGATTGCCAACACGGGTTGATCGATATTCCTTACGGATCAATGTATATCTATATTTGGATTGTCTAGATGGTTAGTTGTAGCAGACTATGGGCTTAACAAAATTTCGTAGAGACATGCAAATATTTAGTAAGAACTGAATATTGAACAGTATAAGGACCTCCAATAGACATCTTATGAAGCCATAAATAGAGGGCCTTCTCAAGTTAAGTAGTATTTGTGATTCTTTAACCTGAGCACCATGGTGGGCTTATGAGTGATCCACCATACTTTGGTTTCACACATGTCAAAGACTTTTCATGGTCTAACCATTAGGTGTCACTGGATATAGCCCATTACTTATAGAGTCCAGTGTGTGTAGTTATGGGATCCGTCAGCTCATATGAGTGAGGTATATATCTTGATGCTCTAAGATTGTACTTTATGAAGTCTTATGATCATAAGCGAAAATCCTGTAAAAGCGTTTTCCGTAGAGTTAAACAATATCGCAAGAAGTTTGTGGATATTGTTTACGAAAATACAAATCTGGAGATAAGTTCACAATCGAGCATATAAAGATTTATCGGTCATAATCTATATCTCTACTCTACAAGGATATAGATGATTGATGGATTATATAAATATGGTTAACTTCAAATTGTATGGTTTAACACGTCATTCTGTAATATCCGTAACATGTGTATAAGGTATTATTTATAGACTTGCAGAAGTGTTTTGGAAGATAAACGAGTGTGAACCTAGAGAGTCTCACAATATAAAGTGTACTTGTTAAGTAATGGGGTAGTGAGACAGATCGAACAGATCAATTTGGGAAGGTTTTGGAAAGCAAAATATATTTTAGAACCTCTTTGAAAAGTAGGAAATATAGTTATAAATGTTGCAAATAAATTTGTATTGAATGGAAAAGTAAAATGCACACATGGGATCCATGCATGGCAATTTGTGTGACAAATAACAGTATGCATGGAGTTACATGTGACAAATGTCACAGATGCAAAGAGTTTGCATAAACAATTTAACTGACATCTATCATTCATGCAATGCATTGCATGGTCAAACATAGATACATTTTAAACATGTGTCAATGTGAGAAACAAAGCATAACAAAAACAAATGAAACAGTTTAATTTGTTATAGATTTTGAATTAAGAGCGCAAAATTTGTGCAAGAGTGTAGAGAGAAAACACAACTTGAGAAAGTTACATTTTAGTCCTTAAACACAATGCTTAAGCATTTGATGCTAAAACTAGTTCAAATGTTGAACTTAGATTGATTTCTGTTCGAAATAGACATCAAAGATGACTATTCTAACTACTTTAATCCCACTAAATAATTGAGCCTAGAATTGTTCAAGAGATGACTTCATTGTGAGCTCAAAGGCTCCATTGTTCAAAGAATCTTCACTGAATCATCTACAAGGGTATGTATACAATTCATATACTGCTTTTGTTTAGTATTAGTGTATATATGTTATATGATTACAAATTATTCCACTAGATAATGTATGTTAGACATGCATCTTTAAAATTTTTTAACATGTACACAATCACATCCATGAACTATAAAACATATTTAAAACCTATGAACTTGGACATGCAGATAGAAGGGTTATCAAGAAACTTTAGAACGTTGAACACCTAAAGAAATATTATCCATAGTTATTCTTATTTTACTCCTCGAACTAGTTAAAATCTCTTTTTTTTCAAGAACAAAATGAACACATGTATTATTGAATACAAAATTAATAAAGGCTCTTATAAAAGACACAAAAGGGCATCCTAAACACTTAAGCATGATAAAAACTGAAGACCTCATCGATATACATTTTGAGTGATGGATCCCAAGGTGAAACCCAAAAATTATATTTACAAAGACTTATCCCCTTGATAAGACGTCTTCTAAGTGATGCAAAATTTTAAAAGTGAATCCATGATAATGTATCTCTAAAGACCTCATCGAAAAGCATTTTAGGTGATGGACCCATAGGTGAAACCAAAGGCATATTTACAAGGATACAACCATCAACATAATGTGTATTGGGCGATGCATAAGCTTAAAAGTGTCCATAAGGATGTATCTCTAAAGATCTCTTTGACTAAAGTTTTGGGCGATTGACCCTTAGGTGAAACTTAAAAGCATATTTGAGAGGACACACCCTCTTCATAGAATGTGTTTTAGTGATCTAAAAGCCTAAAAGTAAATCCACGAGGATGTATCTTTGAAGGTTTCCTTCACTTACGTTTTGGGTGATGAACCCTTAAGTAAATCCTAAAAGTATATCTACGTTGACGCATTTCTTAGATAAAGACATACTTTAGGCAATGCATAAGCCCTCAAAATGTAGGTCATTATCATCCACCTTGTCACTTGATGCATCAAGAGCATCATCTAGTCATTTAAAATTGACGTCTAGATAACACTTTTTTAGTAACTTAATGCTCTTTTTAAATCTCTTTATAATCCTCGAGGTAAATGCCCATTTTTCAGCCATACCAGCCTTGTTAGCTCATTCCTTGACCTTTTATACCTTATCCTATAATTAATCAAACTCCTGCTTTAAAACTTCAATCACTACCTTCATAGTTTTACTCGCTCCTTCAAGCGTGCATTTTGCCTTGTTAGCTCTAAGATCTTACTCTAAGCCAAGACCAACCATCCGACACCCTCGTTGTGATTGACTTTATTTTATCGCTTGAGTTTAGAAACTTAAATCTTAGTTATAGTTGTCCTAGTGGCCATCTCTTCAAGCTTCCTCTAAAAAATGGTTTGATACTCTTTAGCTTAACATACTTTTCTGCTTTAACTAGCTCTTTCCTAAGGCTCATACCTTTTAAACCTTCCTAGATTCCTTTCAGAATAACTTTTCAACAAAAAGATAAGTCATACACCGCCTAAAAAAAACTAAAGGCAAAATAGTTAACCAAGGAAAACTTCACTTAAAAAAAGCGAGAATGAAACAAGATTCACATCTATCATACTCAGAAGTGACAAATAGACGCAGTAAAAGCATCTAACTTCCGAATATCTTAGCATGGCTTGGGCCGATAAACCTCTCCCATTCATGATAACCAGAAGCAAGTACTCAAACATACTCTAAGAGTTAGCAGGTAAATTACTCAAGGAAAATGTATGAGGATTTCTAGAAAGAAGGAGAAATGTCTAAGATGATCCTTAAAGAGGGCATAACATTCTGGTCTAAAGAGAATGTATCTTCATGTCTAAGATGATCCTTAAATGTATCTTTATTGTCTAGAAATCCTCATGTTATCTTATAGAAATCTTCTTAGAAGAGTGGGACTAGCCTCCAATGGGATCAAGGATTCCTAAGATGATCCTTAAAGAGGGCATAACATTCTGGTCTAAAGAGAAATGCCTTAAATTAAGGTCGAAGAGCTAGTTACCCTTTTCCCTACTGACCACCGTTAAAGTTCTCTAAATCGACGTCCTTGAAACTTCCATAGAACCTCCAATAATAGTCGCACCTTCTCACCCCTGATCAAGTGATTGACTGCTAACTCCTTAAATAGTAAACCCCGAGGTTTGTTCCATACAACTAGTCTGCTTTCTATTGCTATCTTCAACTTACATGGCTACAAAAGTAGCAAACAACGAGTGGATCAATATAAGAAATGTATAGTAAAAAAATATAGATGAACACTCACTCCTTGAGACTTACCTTTAAGTAGACCACCTCGATTGTTCCTCCTAACTAAAGAAATCTCCTTCTTAGTATAATCAGTCGAATTAACCTTAACTACTACTTCTTCTTGAACATTCAAAGTATAAAACCCAAATTGGCTTAGAACTAACATGATTTTCAACAAGGAAAGAGAATCAACATACCCTAATTTTAAAAATAAGATCAATTACTACAACTTGAAGGCGAAAAATAATTAGCACAAAAGAAACCCTAAAATTACCATCATTAGGCAAGAGACCATTATTCTAAGAGATTTATAAAATTTCAAAAGTCCATAAACAAAAATTCCAAGAATGTGCCAATAAAGAAGGAAATGGCCATCAAAACAAAACTATCAAGAACAATAGCTTACCAGTGTTAGAAATCATACTAGGAAAATATAATCATAGATAAAAAGTAATAGCCGAAGTTAGAAAACAATAGTAATAAGTGAAATATAATACTTTCTCTTTTTAAATGAAAAAAGACAAGTATCAAAAATTCAATTTCATTTCTAGCAATTAAAATAAGATTCCCAAATTCTATATTTCTAAGCCTTAAATCAAATCCAACAACCCTCATAAAATCCTCTCTATAGTTGTCTTTACAACTGCCAAATGCAACCAACATCTTTAAAATCTTTAAGGGATCCAAAGGCCAAAACGACATCCACCATGTCACTTAAGCCACATTTAAAGCTTGATTCATGAAAAAACATAGGATTCAAAAAGACTTATATTTAATTCAAAATAATTGATTAAAAATTCAAGCTTGTCAAACATCTCTAGACCTTAACTCTAAACCTTCTTAGCTAAAAATGCCCTTGGATATCCCTAAATGATTGATGAACTGAGGGTAATAGTCCAAAACCATCACTACCTTTAAAGTCACGATCCTTAGAGCTATCCTCAAGGTAACTCCTAAAGTTGTGATAAAATAAAATTGTCATAGAGCCTATCATAACACCTCCCCAAATAAACATCACGAGCAGTCCTCAAATGAGCCATTAAAGAAGTTGAGAAATCAGATTTTTGGCAATTCATTCATACATTAGCTGACAACTTGAAATAGGAATGATAGCTCAAGAAGTAATAAGCATTCATAAGTATAAATCACTCAAAGTATCCAAAAGCACATTAGGTGTATCGAATAAGACACAACCAAATAGGATTAAATTTACCTAAGTATGAAGAAAAGAGTCTTTAATCAATAACAAAAAAATTTTCATCAAGAGCCAAGTACATGGGATAGCGAAAAAAGGAAAAGGGAAAAAAATATCTAAGTCGAAGGACCAGTATGCTAGTCTTCAATAGCAATAAAAGGAGTAAGGACATCTTTGGCCTAAGAACTTTCTCGATCATTAGTGCAAATTCACTAAGGTAAGCATGGGGAAGGACCTATTAAATCATTTAAAGGACTAGTCCTTCGTTCTCTTCATTTGCTTCCTTCTGATCGGTAATCAACTCGTCTAACTAGGAGAGTTTCATGTGTTGGGATTGAGTGTGTGATATATGAGTGTACATGTAATTTTAAAAATTTATTGCACGTAGTGGAAGCATGTTAACAAATACACCTATTTTTTAATAATTAAACACATATATCACATATATGCATAAGTATAACTATTATTCAACAATTTATACATGATGAAAATTTGTGTACTTAAAATAAAATGTAAATAACACTTACCTAATGAAGGTAGCTTTACAAAATCTTCAAGTCCTCTAACAATCAAAGTGAAGAGCTCACCTTAAAGTGTATTGTTGAATAATTTTAGTCCACAATGATTTAGTGAAATTATAGAGTTAGAATGGTAGCTTTATTTTAGAATTTTCAGCAACATGTATTTAAACTCTTTAAATACAAATATTTATTTCTTAAAATAAAGATGGTAAATTTTTATATACAACTCATGTAAAATTGTTGGAAATAATATTCATAGAAAAATTATATTGAACAACTCCTGTCTCAAAATCAATATTTCTTTCTCCTTTTTTTAATTCATTATAGGCCATCCATTAAAGAAGGGGATGAAGAGAAGTTTATTTCATGTTTTCAATAGTTGACAAGAACAAAACCAAAATTCTCTCCTACCTCCCTCACATGCCTTGGCCGAATGAATCCTTACAAGTGTTAGGAAAATTTTCATTTTTATTATTCAACATTTGATAAAACAAAAATACGTGCTCCACCATTATTATTGTTGGTCTCCTACTCCGGATTAATTTATCAAGCACTAAATTAATAGCTAGTTAAATTAATCTTTACCTAACAAATATAATTATTTTATTTATATTAAATAAATAAATGGTCAATATCTAGGCCCCTCATTTTATATTAAATATAATGGCCATGATTAATATATTATTTATTGGATCAAATTATTCAATCCAGTCCGCTACCTTAGTGCGCAACGAGTACGCTTCATATTGTGAGACTCTCTAGGTCCACGCCTGATTTATCATATGGAGCTCATTTATACATCTATGAACGATGCCCCACATACACGTTACAAATATTACAAATTAGCAGGTTAAACCATAAAAGTTGAGGTTATTGCATATTTATATAATCCCTCCATCATTTATATCCTTGAAGAGCAGAGATATAGATCATCACTGTCAAATCTCTATTTGCTCAACGATGAACATATTTCCAGATTTATATTTTGTTAAACAATATCCACAAACACATTTGTGATATTATTTATTGCTTCAGAATATATTTTTTGAGGTTTATGCTTGTGGCCACAAGACTTTCTGAAATACAATCTCAGAGCATCAGGATATATAACCCACTCAGATAAGCTGACGGATCCCATATCTATACACACCGAACTCCATGAGTATTAGATCATACCCAGCGACTCCCAAAGGTCAGAACATGAAAGGTTTCTGACATGTGTTAAACCAAAACATGGTGGATCACTCACAAGCCTACCATGGCGCTCAGGTCAAAGGACCATAAATACTATTCAACTCAAAACTTTTTATTGACAACTTTATGAGGTGTCTATTGGAGGTCATCGTGAGTCTATTCAATATTCAGTCCTCAATGAATATCTGTATCTCTATACGAGCTTCCACTAAGCTCATGGTTTGTTAAGACTAACCATCTAGACCATCCAAATATACACATACACTAATCTATATTAATGGATTTCACTGATGAACTCGCATCGATAAAATTATATCACGAATATAATGTTTGACAAGATACTTGCATAACGATACTTCCTAGTACCATCTGCAACTCTTTGCATCTAAGTCATTACTAATATATTCTCAGATCATTGTCTCATTTTAGACAAGGCTCTAACTCTTTAGATTTCGCTAACTCTATCAACTTACTAACTCTTAACACCATTAATTCTTAGTACTTTTAACTATTAGTGTTGCAACTCTTAGCACTAATCTAAACTCTTTTAGACCAGATCTAAACTTCTTCAGATCATACAATATTTGAAACGTTATAAGCATCTTACCATTTAATAATTAACAATATTAACGATTTATTAGAAATCATAATTGTATAAATACTATCATTAACTATTTATACAAAATAGGATGGCACGTAAGAACAAATTCCAACAACTTTCACTTACTCTAGTGACATTCATGATGGTATTTAATATCCATTGACTCTACGTGTTTCTCAAACACTTTAAAAGTTAAGGTTTTAGAAAACGGGTTTGCTATAATTTGTAAGGATGTTTCTTAGATTCTCTTACATCTCTATTAGCAAAGATACTTCTAATATGTGGTATTTAAAATTCTCATTATTAGAAATTTGATGTCTTTTATGGTTTCTCAGCTTGAGCAGTTACCCCGTTAACATTGTATTATAGTGTGATAAGATTCATTGAGCTTAGAACTTATTCTTACATCTACAACTAATTTGAATACCCATAGGAATTTCTTTGCAGACTTCTCAAGCGGCAATATTTTCTACCTTTAAGGTAGAACCAAATGTAGACATTTGAATTGCACTTATTCTACAAGTTGTGGTATCATTGAGAAGAATACATAATCAGATGTAGTTTATCTATCATTCAAATCAAACTGGAAGTCTGATTCTCTGTATTCTCTTATTTGTAAGAAGCTTTCTCCATAAATTAGAAATTTATCCTTCATACCGCTCAGGTATAATTTGGATATGTTTCACGACTATTCAATAGTCGTCACCTAGATCAAATTGATGTTAGCTCATAACACTTATAGCCATCAAAATCCATGATTCATATATAACATGGTATACATCAAGCTACCTCTAGCTGATGTATATCATATGTTAGACACTCTAACTTTTTCATTTTCTACTTGAGGACACTTCCTCTTAAAAAGATGAATATCATGTTTGAAAAATACATTAACTATCTCATAGTTATTAAAATTTCACCTTTTCAAGACTTAGTCTATATATTAAGATTTGGAGAGTCTTATCTAATTCCTAACTCTATCTCTATAAAAACTTTATACTTAGTATATAGGAAGCCTCTGCCAAATCTTTTATGAAGAAAGTCTTACTCAGATAACTCTTAACTGACTGACTTACAACATACCATTGTCGTTTTTTACGATGAGTATGTTATATATATAGAGATTAAAAAGATAATTTATGCTCCCACTACTTTTTCTGAACACACATGCTTTCTCTTCGTTCTTAATGAAATTAAACTGTCAGATTACCTCATCAAAATGAAGGGTTTAGCATACTTAATATCCAACAAAATGTGAATGAACTCTAGTATGTGTTTTGGTGAAAAGGTTTCCTCATAATCGATCCCAGATCGCTGAGTGTAACTTTTTTCACAAATCAGGCTTTTGAAGGTTTCTTCCTCCTTTTATGCCCACACTTTCATGCGTAAACTCTTTTATAACCAATAAGAACAATTTCTATAAGAAGCACAACCAAGTCCTAGACTTGATTGTCATGCTTAAAGTTAATTTTAAATTTTCTGGCATCTTGTCAATTTTCCTAAACGATGTCTAACATTGTTTTACTATAAGTCATAATATCATTTTTCTTCAACTAAGAAAAACACCAAAAGCTCCGTTCAGGTATACAATATACTTAAAAGGTATCCTTGATTTCCTTATCTGACTTATGAGAAAGTGCGTTAAAAATATTTCACTCAATTAATTTTTAAGTTCCATTTTTGGTTCATTTTTCATCTTGATTGAATTTATAAAACTGAATCTTTATATAATCTCCATAACCCATGAGAAACTATTTCTTTGGGAAAAATAAAAAATATTAACAACGAACAAGTTTCGTTCATTTGGATTATAGAATTGATATCCCATGGAATATTTAGGATATCTTTTGAATTAATACTTATACCTCTTGGGTCCAAGTATATCTTATTGTAAAACTCTTATGCAAGTAGACTAACCTTAAATCTTAACATACTTAAGATTCAGTTTCCTTCCAGTCTATATCTCATATGTAGTAGAAGGAACAACTTACAATGAAATTTTATTCAATAAGTGAGTAGCAGTTTCTAGAGCATAAGCCTTTAGATATTTTAGAAGATCGATAAAACTTAATATTAATTGGACTATATCTAATAAAGTTTAATTTCTCAACTTCAAAATATATTTATGTTAAGGAGTATCTGAAGAACTATATTGAGTTAGAATCTCATTATCCTTTAAATAATTCGTGAATTTACTACTTATGTATAAATATCCTCGATCTAATCAAAGGTGTTCAAAATACATATAAGTTTATTTCATTTACATCTAGTCAAAATTCTTTGGACACTTCAAAAATTATCGACCTATGTTTTTCTAGAAACACATGTTCGTATCGTGACAAATTACGATAAAGACAACGAAGTATTAAAATTTACCAGTGGCAGTATGATTCATTAGATCATATACATCACTATATATTAGTTCTAATGAATCAGTGGCCTGGTGTCCAACACTAACAAAAAAGATTTGGACAACTTCCCTTCAATGCAGGATTCATAAACTGGACAAGGTTTTATGATCAAATCAAGTATTTGACCATCCTTAATCAGATGGAATAGTCATTTTATGGCTACTTGACCTAATCACTTATGCCATAATTCATTATTATTCAAAGTTTTAAAACTAATATATGTTCTGTTCACCTAGACACTTTTATGCATTTCTTGTTGTATGTCAGATATAATGGCTATTTAATTAACTGACATTCAGTTAACAAAATATTATTATTATTATCGTATAAACACGTGAAACTATTCCTAATGTTTGTATAATAACCTTTTCTGTCTAATATAGAGAGCGATATATTTCGTTTAATTATTCTTGGCACAAAAGAACAACTATACAACATAATGCTTTTACTAGAATGAAGAAGTGACTTAAGAGTCCTAATAGCTACTACGTATAGGTAATCTTTATTTTATACGTGCAACTGTACTTCATTTCAGATTTTTTTAGTATTACTTAAATCATACAACATCTTGTAAATGTGAGAAGGACAGGCAGTATCTCATATCACTTGTTCACATCACTTGCAAATGAAACGTCAATTATTAGTAAACAGGTATCTAAGAGTTTTATCTTTTCTAAGGTCCTTTAAATAATAACTCGTACTATTTTAAACCTTATTATTATGGAAACACTTTCCATTGTGAATACTTTCTATATTTGTTTTAGATATATTAAATATCAGATTGAGCATTACACTATTTGTACATCTCATATACATATACTCTTACAGAAGATCATTAGATAGGTCAGGATATATAATTTAACTTTTAAATCATTCTTAATCCTTTTCTGATAATCTACTATCTCTTCTCAAAAGACATTACCAAAAATACCTTTTATATTATCTATTATATATATGAGTATTTTTATCAATCTAGAATAATTCTTAGACTTATAAGCAAATCTTAATATTTATCGGCACCCTATAGATTATGTGCTTAATCAAGTATACTAATAGGTTGCTCATAGTAATCTTATCTCTATAAGTTACTATTCGAGATGTTTAGTAGAACATTTCTAATCGTTAATTAATAATGCTTTAGATCATGGATATAACTTTTATACATTTTTTAATCTAAATACGCTCTCTTGCTGCTTTACATAATTTTCTAAATCTTTCAAAAGGAAAAACGACAGTTTAATCTTTTAAACTGTACAACAGAAAGTGGACCCTATTGGCATTTTACTCCAGCCGTACACTTTAGTGATCTTGGCCTTTGTAAACTCAAAAGGTAGACAACTCTTGTCAATTATATCTCATACAACTCTTACTACTGATCCTAAATACACATTATCTGCACATTTTAGCGATCTAGGATAATTGTATTTCAAATCAACTTGTCAATCATCAAATATATATTACCAATACTACCCGCATACTTTAGTGATCTAGGATAGTATTTTTGCATTATATTTATCTCATCTCATGTTTAATCGGCAGCCCGAATCACCCTGACCAATCCCTCACACTTTAGCGATCTTATAAGTAACTGAAATGACCCGTCTAATACCGTATTGACAAGACGGATCATTGTATAATATTATCTTATAATATAATACTATTCAATCTGATTAAGAGAGATCTAAAATTTTAATTATTATTTTATTAATTAATATATTTTTAAATTAACAATAATAATAATAATAAATTTTCGCATCTCATAGGAATCTAATTTATAATTAGAATATTTATTTACGTAAACACAACTAACCCCCACCAATATGACTCTAATTATGGTTAACAACATAAACAAATGATTTGTAATTTTAATAGAATAATATAACAATTATAATTGTATCAAATGTACTTTACTTGCAAAAATTGCAAATAGAAGTATTATCTTTGGAATGATCAGCTTTAAAATAATTATGTACCAAATTGTGCCACTTATCAACATCTTATTAACTAACAACTCTTGTTAATTAATTTAGTGATGTACTTAATAATTAAGTCTTAATAAATGCACATCCCGAGGGATCCCAAAATAATTATTCTATTTTGCTGGAATTTACTGGATTGAATTATTCAATCTAGTCTGTTACCCTAATGCGCAACGAGCATACTTCATACTGTGAGACTCTCTAGATCCACGCCTGGTTTGATATATGGAGCTCATCTATACGTCTGAGAACGATGTCCCACACACACGTTACAGATATTACAAATCAGCATGTTAAACCATAGAACTTGAGGTTATTACATATTCGTATAATCCTTTCATCATTTATATCCTTGAAGAGCAGAGATATAGATCATCACCGTCAAATCTTTATTTGCTTAACTATGAACATATTCCAAAATTTATATTTCGTTAAACAATATCCACAAACACTTTTGTGATATTGTTTATTCCTTCGGAATATATTTTTTGAGGTTAATGCTTGTGGCCACAAGACTTTCTGAAATACAATCTCAGAGTATCAGGATATACAACCCACTCATATGAGCTGACGAATCCCATATCTACACACACCAGACACCATGGGCATTAAACCATACCCAGCAACACCCAACGGTCAGACTATGAAAAGTTTCTAAAATGTGTAGAATCAAAGCATGGTGGATCACTCATAAGCCCACCGTGGCGCTCAGGTCAAAGGACCACAAATACTAATCAATTCAGAAAACTTTTCATTGATGGCTTTATGAGGTGTCTATTGGAGGTCCTCATGAGTCTGTTCAATATTCAGTCCTCACTGAATACCTGTGTCTCTATACGAGCTTCCATCAAGCTCATAGTTTGCTAAGACTAACCATCTAGACCATCCAAATATAGACATACACTAATTTATATTAATGGGTTTCACTGATGAACTCGCATCGATGAAATTAGATTACGAACATAATGTTTGACAACATACTTGCATAACGACATTTTCTTGTACCATCTGCAACTCTTTGCAGCTAAGTCGTTACTAATATATTCTCATGTCATTGTTATATTTTAGATAAGGCTATAACTCTTTAGATTTTGCTAACTCTATCAACCTGTTAACTCTGAGCACCATTAACTCTTAGTACTTTTAACTATTAGCGTTGCTAACTCTTAGCACTGATCTAAACTCCTTTAGACCAAATCTAAACTTCTTCAGATCATATAATGTCTAAAACGTTATAAGCATCTTACTATTTAATAACTAATAATATTAACAATTTATTAGAAATCATAATTGTATAAATACTATCATTAACTATTTTTACATAATGGGATGGTACGTAAGCATAAATTTTAATACCATGTTAGTATCATATTGTTGAATAAGTCGACGACCTTGCCAAATACCTTGGAATCCTTGTTAGTAAAGTGGTCCTCTAAAGCCTCGAGCTTCCCCACCAACTCTTCATTCTTCTTTAAGAGGCTAGCATTCTCTTTTGAAGAGCCCTTACCTAAGAATCAAGTTCCATCATTTTTAACTTAAGGACCAAAACCCTATTCTCTACCATCGCTACCTTAGCCTCATTCTCCTTAATTGTAGAAGCTTCTTTGGCTTTGATATTCTTCACTCTAACTAAGCCGTAATTGTGCTTACGCTCAAACATTTCCATATTCTTTTTTGCCTTCTTTAAGGCCTCCTTCAACTTGGTCAACTCAACCTTGGTTACCACTGACCTTTGCTCATCAGTCACCACTTTATAGAGAGCATTGTGGTTAATAATGAAGTTGAATACCCCTTGTAAGGAAGAACTAACCAGTTGGAAACGAGAAGACACTGTGAAAGAAAAATGGAAAGATTTATGAAATTACGTCTAAAATATATCCCAAGCGATGTACAAGGATTGGGAATTGTTGTACGTTATTATTGGAGTAGCACAATCCTTTGACAATTGACATTTGGCCTTCTTCATCAAAGGCACTAAGTGTTCATCCTTCTCCCTCTTTCAGAAAGTGGAGGTTAAATAAGTGAAGATATGTTGGCTCTGTTAAGCGTGTTTTATGGTGTATGCATGTGATTATGTACATGTTGAAAAAAACTAAATACATGTATCATATACACGAATTTTGCAGCGATATTAAGCATGAATCAATATATATACATGTAACTTAAATCATTAACAACTTAAAATTATAGAAACATACCTTTAAAGACCTTCAGTGAAGATTTTAATTTTGGATTTTTTCTAACTCCAACTTTGAGCTCACCTTGAAGTGCACTATTGTTCAAATCTAGTTCAGAACAATCCAGAGGGATTGTAAAGCTAGAATAGCAGTAATTAAATTTTCAGAAACAAATTTTGTTAATAAGAAGAATTTATTTTTCTTTCTCTCTAATTTTTCTTACAACTCTTTGTTCAAAGAAAACTCTCCAAAAACAAAACTCTCTTCAATGCTCTCTCTCCTTGCACGAATGTTTGCTTCATCCTAGTTAATCAAAATGAATTCATACTATTTTTAGTGCTCTACCACTTCAAAAGTGCTCCACAAAAATTAGGTTAAGTGGCTAACAAGTAAAAATAATTTTTGGTGGCCATTTTTAATGGTCTAATAAAATTGACCACTAAACCTACAAAATGGTACTCCATTTAATATAATTTATATTTCACAAATTAGGTATGTCTTCCACTTAAAAATAAAATAACAAATAAATAAAAATTATATTTTATTTATTTAAATAATATTTATTAAATTATTCAAAAACTATTTGAATAATTAATATTTACGTTATTTGATTTTACTAACATGGTTAATGGGTGAATTCATGGTGAAACAATTCATGGAATAAAATTGTGCCACTTGTTAACATCTAATTAGTTAACAACTCTTGTCAACTAATTAAATGATGTACTTAACATTTAAGTCTAGACAAGTGCATAACTCGAGAAACCCTAAAATATATTTTTTTCAGTTTACTGGAATTTATAGGATGGAACTATTTAATCCATAATGCTGCCCCAGTATACAATGACTACACTTCATATTGTGAGACCCTCTAGGTCTACGCCAGAATTGTCATATAGAACTCCTCCATACATCCATGAACGATACCCCACACACATGTTACGAATATTACAAAGTGACACATTAGACCACGCAAGTTGAGGTTATAACATATTCGTATAATTCCTCCATCATTTATATCCGGGTAGAGCGAATATATACATCAACATCGTGAAATCTCCATATGCTAAACCAAAAGCTTATCTCTAGAATTGTATTTCAATAAATAATATTTTCAAACACACTTGTGATATTATTTATCCCTATGGTTAAATTCTTTTCCTGAAAATTACTGCTTATGGTCATAAGAGTTTTTAAAATATAATCTTAAAGCATTAAAATATATTACTCACCCAAATGAGTTGATGGATATCATATTTATGCACACCGTACTCCATGAGTATTAGACCATACCTAGCGACACCCAGCGGTCAGACCATGAAAGGTTTCTGACATGTGTGAAACCAAAGTATGGTAGATCACTCACAAGCCCACCGTGGCATTCAGGTCAAAGGACCACGAATACTACTCAACTCGAAAGACCATCTATTGACGGCTTTATAAGATGTCTATTGGAGATCTTTGTGAGTCTGTTCAGTATTCAGTCCTTACTGAATACCTATATCTCCATACGAGCTTCCACTAAACTCGTAGCCTGCTAAGACTAACCATCTAGACCATCCAGAGATAGACATACACCGATATATATATTTATTAGGGTATTCACTGACAGACCAGCATCAGTGAAGATTGATCAATAACTTAATATTTGAGAACATATTTACATAATGACATTTCTTAGCACTATTTACAACTCTTTGCAACTACGTCATTGCTAATATATTCTCAAGTCTTTGTCCTATTTCAGACAAGACTCTAACTCCTTATATATTGCTGACTTTTATAACGTGATAACTCTTATCAGTGCCAACTCTTATAATTTATAATTTTTAGCGTTGCTAATTCTTAGCACTGATCTAAACTCATTTAGACCAAATTTGAACTTTTTCAGATCATTAGTGATTTAATGAAATGATAACAGTAGTATAAATATTAAACAAATATTTATACATAAAGGGATGACAAATAAGCACAAATCTCAACAAGCTCGCGCCTCATCGGGATCTCAGGCTAGAATACCCACTTTGTACCCTTACTATAAGATTACTCTTGTCAGATGAAGTAGCGGAGAAAAGGCCATGTGCCTGAAGTATGGGGAGTTGGACTAGTGAGAGCAAGGGTTAAAGTGACGATCATCCTCTTCCCTTTATCAGTTGTTGAGACCTCAGTTAGCCTTTTCTTTTGTCATTTAATGAGCCCTTTAAACTGATCTGTCCCTCTGATTAGTTGTTCATGTTCATACCATAGCTAAGCAAGTTATGAAAGTTCTTTTACCTCTTTAAGTCTTTAGGGTTGGGGGCATCATCTAGGTGAGCATATTTTTTTCTCTCCACCCATTTTGTAAAAGGGAAACAAAAATAAGGAATAAAAATCAAAATAAACAAGGCTAATAAACGCCATAAAACTTAAGAAGTTACCTTTGCTTGGTGATCCGAGCAATTTATTAACTAGATCAGTACCCTTTGTTAACTTAAGAGATTACTGAATGTTTGAGCTTTGTCAATCTACCTTCTTTTATTCTCAATGAGCTTAGGCTTGGTCAACTAGTACACAGCTGAAAAGAAAAACGATTATTATAGCACAATACAACACAAAGATACCATAGTTTAAAAATATAAACCAATAAAGACTTGACTTAGAAAAGACTCGAGGACATGGCTGAAGACCGACCAGCCCCTTATACTTTTACTCCCAAACCCTAATAGAAAAAAAATTAAAAGTGTTTCCACCTAGTATTATTTGAAGGTAAATCCTACATAAGAGCGATCTTCTTCTCACCATTATAAGTCATGTAATGGAATCCTTCTGTTAATTGATATTCGCCCAATTTGATGCATTTCTTGGAGCTTAAGGAACATAATTTCACCAAAACCTACCTTATGCCACATAATATAAAGGTCAACTAGTATCCTCCAAGGGTTCAAATTTAGCTCACATGATGCCAAATTTAAATGAGTTAACATATCCATAAAATATGCTGAAGAGGTAGCCTCAACCCCAAATTAAAATATAAATTAAGGGCCATCTCTTTAGTTGGTGACACTCTTACATATTTATCCTCTTAGGGATGTCAAACCTCTTTCTCAATTAGACAATGTCTTTCTCATGCACACCTGAAGAATAAATGGGCAAGCAGTCTAACTTAAAGGGGATCTCGTCGGTAATCCAAAGAGCAAACGTTTTCTTCTTTTTAAGCCTGCTTATTTGGTCAAAGGTTTATACTTGCTCTTGAGGAACTTGAGATGGTATTACACCACTAGGTGTTCGATTAGAATCATTGGACTATTAGGTAGCTCCACAACATCCCTTCCTCAAATAGACCCTTTTACTTTTAATTTAAATCCTCGGACCCTTAAACACTCCCACTATCTACCTTTTGGGTTGGGCTACTCTCAACACCTGAGCCTTCATTGAGGTGACCTAACTTATAACCGAACACATTCTGGGAGACATCCTTTAGAAACATGGTTTTTTACACCTAAATTAATAAAAAAAAAATGCTTTATATTAAAATTTTGCCTAAAAGAATCGATGAGATAAACACTCAAAAGTTAAGAACTCAAGATGAACATTCAAGAATTGAAGGAAAAACTTAAAAACACACTAAGCACGAAAAAACACACCAAAATAATAAGAGAAATACACACTAAAAGATAAAAAGTAGCATTAAAATACTTACTTATATAAGAATTATAGAGTAGAAAAAGTGAAAATTGTCAAAGAAATGTGCTTTAAAGTTATGGAAGAATTCTTTCCAAAATTGCTAATGTTTCTCTCTCTTAAAAACCATCAAATAAATTTAAACTAGTAAAATAAAAAGACCGCTTCTTTATATATATAGTCATCAGAAGCAATCATAGTCATTAACTCAAGATCTAAGGGCTAGAATAACTCTAAAGGTGAAACATCACTTTTAACTGATAAATCTCCTAAAGGGCACACCTCAACCATTCAATTAGCATTGATACTCCTAAATGAGGCCACGTTATTACAAATTCAAAAAAGGACAACTATTTATTTAGCCACCTATCAGTGCACATTTTTTGAAAGGTTGCTAACACTAAATCCACCATTGGCGCTAACATCAAATAATTAGTCTCATCAATAATGTGACAATATAACTATGTCATTTGAGTCCCGGGTTCATCACTAAAAAGTATATCACTGATCAATGCATTGATCCACCTATGAAGAGATGATACATGACCCGAGCACCTCATCAACTGGTCAAACCAATGACTCCAGTCGTTTAGATCAAATGGCACTCCAAAACTACTAAATTTAAGGGATTATAATTATTAAAGTTTTCAATACTAATAAAGTAACACTAAAAAATAAGGAACCCCTATTCCCCATAGATTCTAGCCCAAATGCCCAATTACTACAAAGCCTAGTCCATTTGTTATAGCCCATAAATTCTTATCAAGCCTATCCTATAAAGCCTTATTATACCTAGATGCTGCAATGGTATATAAATGTCTTCAAGTTGGTTTGTAGTCCTCATTTACCAAGGGAGCCCTTGATATCGATACCTATTTGGTCTTATCGACCACCCTGGTCGGACACAAACATCTTAAAATGGACTTGCCACTGAGAATCACAAATTCAAGATTCTTTCTACAAATATGACTCCAACGATTTTGGTATAAGTCCTACACATGCAAATAAGGTCTAGCCTTATTTGGATAAAACTCTAATAGATAAATCTAAGAAGGAAAAGTCTTTATGCTTTTCAATCCTAATAAGTTCTATAGCTATATATTGAACTCACATTACAACCTTATAAATAGTGTCTAAATTACTGAGCTAAAGAACAGAGAATGACATGATAGACTCTAGACTCTTTTGGTGTGTTCTAAGCTTTATTTGCTCTCAAAATACTCAGCAAACCTTATGTTTATTCTTTGTTGTAATTTTCATTGCTTTTCTTTTTTTTTTCACCTTTTTTCAGTCATTATTGACTTAAGTATCAGAGTGTCATCACCGAAAAAAAATTTGACGTGGCTTAATCCCTTCTTTAATTGTAAGATTCTCAATAAATCTTGTACCCAACTTGAAGCCACTAATCTATCAAAATCTCTCTTTAAGTTTGGTTATTTTTATTTTAAAAAAATAAATTCAAACGAGATTAAAGAAATTTTCAAGTCAACAATAATATATACAAATGAAGATATTTTATATTTTTTTAACAACTAATTACAAAATTGGATTAGACAAAACATGTCAGCACCTGCACCTAGAAAGAATCCCGATATACTGTCCTAATGCAAATAGTGTTAACTTTATTTGCGGGCATAATACAATGCACATGCACATATAAGTTATAACTATAAAGAGTCGGTAAAGAACTACCTACCACAAATGCTTTCTTGTTAAAGGGCTCTGCTTCTTTAAAATGCCATGAATTTCTTGTTGAAAATCTTAAGTGTCTCAATAGATATAGACTATGCTAATTAGAACTTTATTTAATTAATAATCATCAACCTAATCATCATATATCAACACTTATACCAAAACCCTAGTTTCTTAATATATGGTGGTATATAGTAGTTAAACTTACGGGTACTCATTAATTTTACTTATCTAATACATGAGCTCGAAATGCCACGCTTTGCTATTCCATTATCGTTGTTGTCGTTGCACTACCAATCACCGAAGGTCCATTAAGTTAAACAAACTTCAACCCATTAAAGTAATTAGAACTTTTTAAGTAAACCACATTTAAATAAAAAAGGGTTTGTCCTAACTCTTAAACAGCAAGTCTCTCATTGTTCAACTAACACGTATTATGTGACCTCATTATTATAACACATATAGTTTATTACATTTATTATTTTGGAGCATATCGCATAAATTCTTTTGCCGACCCCATTATCATACAAAGGCAACAAGTCTACCTGTTCATCAACTGCCATGCGTTCCTTGCTTTATGTAATACATGATATAATTGCATACAATTTATTGGTGTTGTGGTTATGCTATAACTTTATATATATATATATATATATATATAAACGAAGAGATTGATGAATTTAGTATATAGAATCCTTGTCGAAGAGCTTTAATTTGGTCAGCTCTCATGACAATTTACTAGTTGGTTGAGAGAGCTTTCTTACCCTCTCATGAAATGCCACTTGTTATTTTTTGCCCTCTTGAATTCTCGTTCACGTTATATAGATATGCATTCGGACTAAGATCATTTTTTAAATTAAGCTTTCAATTAAGTAAACATAAATATATAATTGATAATTGATAAAATATAAAATAAATAAATTTTGATCACTTATGTTTAAATGTTAACATGTTAAAAGTTTAAATAAAGTTAATCTAAAAGAGGATCCTAATTCTATGCATACACATCTCAGGTTCTTTAATAAATTAAATATTTATTATACCAAATGGGATTACAATATAGAATGAACTAAGAGTTTCAAAATTTAACTGAAATACTAGTTTTATTGTTAATTCGATTAGATATACGGATACCATTAATTATATGGTAACATCTACATCATATTATGACTTGTAAGATTTACTCTAACAATATAAAGTCTCAATCAAGTACCACAGCCTCAATGCAAGTTTAACATCATGTTACGATCTTAAATCCTTGGCTGCTAGTTAGAACTTAAACATACAAGTTTTAAGTAGTTTATAAGTTTATGAGCATCTTTTTTTAATAAATCAATTTTTAAGAATGACTTGAATTCATAATAATCAATATCAAAGGAGGCACTTCCTTCCTTTAAGAGACCAAAATTATATAATCAATTAGAAATGATGGAATGGGGAGGGCAAGAAATTTTTTTAGTAAATTTTAATTTTTTAAAATATAGTTTTGAATGAAATATGAAACTATGTAACTGATTTAATACAAGTTAACATATAATAGTTATCATTTAGTTATGCATTAATAATAATAATAATAATAATGAAGATTGATGTGTGGATGAAATTTTTTTTAAGAACAAACAACCAATTATCCTCGGAACAATAAATGAGCTGCACATCCTTTCAATAAATAAATAAATGAGCTGCAAATTGGGTTCCACCTAAAACAAGACTAGAGGCAAATTTGCAAACAGAACCAAAACATACCTGACAAACACAGCATACACTACACATTCTATTCATCATTAGTTCATTATTGCTCTTCAAAGGAAATATAATTACTTATTGGTATTTGAGGTTTTGATTTGAATTTACCTACAATTAGACTTCAAAATCACCTTCGAAAACATAATGATGAATGAAAATGTATGTTGTTTAAAAAAAATGGGTATAAAGTAAATTTTTTATTCAAATATACTTCTTAATATGAATGAGATTTATTTTGTATTGCATTAAAAAGTTTTATTCGTTTAATCAATTCAAGAAGTAGATTTAACAAGGAAAATGGATATATAACTTGCAGATCAATTTTTATTTGTAGAGTTATTATCTTATTTAGTTTTTATCAAATTAAAATATTTTCCAATTTAAGATATTTTTTATTCTGTCAACTTTCGTATTATACATTAAATTTTTTACATAGATTTGAGATTTAATATTTATATAAAGGTCACTTTTTATAGTTATTATTCAGAATAAAAATACAAAAACTCTAATATTTCTATTAGAGTTACGGTTTTAATTTATTTAATATGATATCAAAGTTAAGTTGTCAATTAGAGCCTAATTAAAATCAATGGTTATTTCTAATTCAAGTTATTTTACATCTTAAGTTAATATTTTGGTCTCTTTCTTTTTAATCTTTGTTTCTTTCCTCTTTGGCATCCAAAACCAACTATTACAGTTGCAATTCACAGTCCACCACTGCGTGCCATTATCCACCTCTTGCCTCCACGTCCAACCAGCAAGTTAAGACCACAATCCAATTCAGAACACACTAGTGATCTCATTCTTGCTCTCCACGGGCCTCTATGTGCAATCCACTATAAATGGCCATTTACCAAACGACCATCTTCTTTTATAGTTACTGTTTTTTAGCGAGTGAACGTCTATCACCCAATCTATCACACTTAGAATTCACCATTGATTTCAACGGCACTGGATTTGTGTCGATTCGACGTCAAACTCACCCTCACGTACCACTCAACCACCCTGTTATTCGCCACCTTTTGTCTCAAATCTCGATCATTTTTCGACGTGTTCATCCTCACTAGTGGCACTATTCAACTCCTCTTAGTCTGATTTATTTACCCACATCACTCCCTTGCTCGATCTACTCACCAATTGCTTAGAATGGTCTTTTCGCAAACAAATTTAATGTTACTTTTGGGTTAATTTGCAAATTATTCAAAATTTTGTGGTCTAGTTAAAAATTTCTTAAAATGTCAAGGTCATCCAATAATTTACAAAAAATTCGAGTTATTTTATCATTTTTAAAAATTTATGGGGTCATTTAAAAATTTTTAATTTCATTCGGGTCCTTCTATACTTTCTTTTTAATAGATTTGGAGCCTTTCTAATTTTTTTAATAATTATGGAGTGATCTTAAAGTTTAAATACATAAGGGACAAAGCCACCCAATAAAAAGTTTTGGTGTTGCAACTCAACATAAATTATGATCTTTGGTAACTTTTGATCTCTTAAAATATTCGCTTGTGGACTCTTAACAATATCAACAAGTTTTTTAGTTTTTACACTCTTTGGCTGCAATTCTTTCTCAATGCATTTAACGGTTGATTTTTTATTTCTCTATTAATGCGTTTAGACTCGTTGCAATTAACTTTCTCAACACCTTTGTTACTCTTCAACAATGATTGTCTTCTTCGACAGTAGTTGTCTCTCACACATGTTATTACTGACTTTTATTCGGTTATTTTTTTATTTTCTTTTTAATTTGCTTCTTTATTTAATTTGCGAACTCAAATTGTTTTCACATTTTAAGCTTGAGGGGAGTATTAGAGTTACCATCTTATTTAATCTTTGTCAATTTAGGATATTTCTCATTCTGTCAACTTTCGTATTAAAATCGTAATTTCTATACATTAATTCTTTTTGTATAGATTAGGGTCCAATACTTATATAATACATAGAGACTTCAATTTCTTTGATTTATATTAGAGCCTCAATTTTTAATTATCTAACAATTATAATTCAAATTAATTGTATTAATGATTTTTACAATTTGAATTGGATCTATATATCAAAGACATACTTGATTAATGTAAAACTATTTTCTTCACAATAGAGTTGTCATGCAATCTATTAAGGGATTACTTGACCTAATATGATGTAACATTAGTATTTAAAGTTCATAAACAAGAATCAAAATTCATTTTTAAATTAAATTGTATTAAATTATATTTCAATGAAGATGACATTTACTGGATTAAAAATTGTGAAAGCCAATCAAATGTTGTATACTGTCTAATTTTGAACTAACCATCGCTCGTGTACATAGTTGCATTTTTTTTCCCTTTTTGCTATATTATATAGATATATATATATATATATATATATATATGAGTTAAGATTCATAATATAAAATTTTAACACAATGTTTTATATAATTTTTAAACTATTATGATTATATCCTAATCATTAAATTACTCATTTAAAAATTATATAAAATATCTTAAAAATATAATATATATATATATATATCCTTAGCTGCAATAGCATGCCGACTGCCGGCTATGTGGTCACATCAATAAATGCATGCCCCATCAAAGTGTATTAATAGCTTCTCTTTGCTTATATCATTTTCCATCCAGACAATTGTAGCACAATCAAATGTCTTAATACTAAACGTCTGATATTGGCTGTTAGGTGTTGTCATATGAGGTATGACAATCGCTGGGCCTTCCAGTGAATGCTATGTTCTCTGAGAACATGTGTGTAAAATTGAGTTTTAAATTCAAAGGAAATCATGTTAAATTTAACTCGAAAACATAGTAAAACCCTTATCGAATAATTGAGCTTTTAGGTCAAAATGCTTATGTTAACATTTGGTACAAGAAAATTGTAAAATTGTTGGGTTGGGAATACTCGAACGGCTAACAAGTTATTAAAAATCATATCCACTTTTTAAAAATAAAAATAAAAATATGAATAATATTATAATTTTTAAATAATATCTTAAATTTTTTATCTCAATTTAATGTGTTAAATAATTATTAAATAATAAAATAATTTAATTTTTTAAATTACTTTTTATATAATTTTATTATTTAATAATTATTTTAATACATCAATTTAAAATATTATTTAAAAATTATAACATCATCCTTTTAAAAATATATACCCGTGAAGTGTTTCACTAATTACTATAAAAAAAAATATATGCATCTTAAATTTGTATTAGAGACACGTGTCACACGGACCTACAATTATCAATTTATCATTTCCCACGTATCACATTTATTGATTATTGAATGATAAAACAGGAAACCAACTTTTTTTCCTTTGATACATTTGACATTTTCACACCTTTTTCCTGTTGGATTTTCTCAATCTGTTTAGTCATTTTGCAAAAGCAAAAAAATAAATGATAGCAAAGTGATCCAATGAGTTGTCTAACACCAACGGAAGTCCAATCAGAATCAACAAAATCACAGCTGCAATTGGCAAAATTTCCCATATAAATTATGATTTACATGCGTTGTAATTGTGACATATTTTATATTTACATGTGGAAAGATTTTTCTTAGAAAAAAAATTGACAATTATGATTATAATTTATGATATGTTCAAGAACCCAACTCAAGAACTGCCAGTAGAGATTGAATCTTGAGGAGAAATTGAGCAAGAACTATCGGATTCATATTCGAGATCGTCGAATCCCCAGAACTCTTGTTGATCTTCTTCTTTCTCAGGCATCTTCCATCTCTCTTGATCCAATTGATCAGCTTCTAGCATCACCTCCAATACCTGTCCAATTATTATAGAAGAAATATCAACCTCAATGTTTCTGTTGATGTAAGGGATAGTTGACCCTTCATTCATTTCATGACACCTAACAGCAGCTTTAATGCTATGACATGATGTGCAAAGAAAAGAGCAAATAGAAAAATAAAATAAACTAAAAAATCATGAGGCCCACCAGCTTAATTTACATGTTTTAATAAGCACTATTCTGGGTAAACTTATATATCAATCACATGCAATGGGTGATACAGTGCCTGCCTTTTTTTTTTTTTCTGTCCCTTTTGACATTTACAAAAACAAAGATGTGATACAACTTTCCAACCAAAATATAATCAAAAAGAGATCTTATAGATAATAGAATAGTGAATCAAATAAAACCCCATTTTAGAAATCATTTTGATAATCATATTCTAATCTTCTGATCACATGGTAGCACCAAATTTTACTGTCGAATTCAAATTAAGATTTAGGTTAGGTTGGCTTGAAAATCCTGCGACTATTATAGGAATAGCGTGAAAAAGCCCAAAAACGAACCACCAACAACACCAAATAAGGACTAAATCTAAGTTTGCATGTTGCAGTCCTCAGGCCTAACCGGTGGCAACAATATGCGAAGTCATAAACTGGCAAGCCACCAAATCAAGACTGTGTCAGCTCAGAAATACAATATTGTATCAACACCATATGCCTATGGTGATCTAAAATAGCAGAAATTAAGACATATGTACACTGTTATAGTCGTTCAGCCGGTCAACCAAAAGGCATCGATTGTATTTTTGAACACGACATACCAGTATGATGTAATGATCCTTATCATCAAAGCTTTAGTCTACTGATAAAAAATATATGAACTTCCTCCATAAGGGTAAGAAAAGACCACTTGCACATGTGAGTCTGTCATAAAATTCTTTCTATCTTTCTCAAAAACATTTAAAATGGTAGGCAAATGAAGTGAAGAAAACACAAGTAAAAACAAAGTACACAAAAAAATTAGGGGCCGTTAGATGTCCTAGGTCAATAAAATCATACCATAGTTAGAAATATTGTTTGTTTCTTTGTCATCTACCTCTACAGGATCATTTCCATTTTCCAAATACATAACAAATTTTCATCATGTACAGGGTACCGTCATTAATTCATGGCGAGTATTACCAATTTTGCTACTTGTTTCATCTAAAAAATGAACATGAACAATGTACTTGAATTGATTGTGATAATGAATTATTGATAAATGATAGAGAATTGAGTTGCAGCTTAGCTGTGATGGCCTACCTCGCTCATGGTAGGGCGCCACGTTGGAGATGCCCGTATGCAAAGAGATGCTGCAAATGCAAGTCTATTCAGCTGTGTAACATCGTAGGCCCCTTGAAGCCTCGGATCTACCAGCTTTTCAATCTCTCCTCTGTTCAATATTGGTTTAGCCTGCTTGATTCATAAGTTAACAATTAATAATTAAAATAAAATGCACTAAGTCTCTGTTGTTTAACCCTAGAAGCAACCCAACATGGGGATTGCCTAATGAACCGGTGATTGATGAGATTTAGTAAATAGACAAACTTTTGCGAAAATTTGGTTGAGGGATTGATAATTACCCAGCTGTGTAAACTTTGGTGAAAGCTGTCAACTGGTTTCCTGCCTGTAATGATTTCCAGTAAAAAGACTCCAAATGCAAACACATCTGTTTTCTCATCAACAATTCCATGCATGAAGTACTCGGGTGCCAAGTGCCTAGATGAAAATTATATCAATTAATATCTCTGTTACAAAAAGATGTAGAGGGAGTAGAATTCCCAGTTTTGGTTTAAAAGTTCTGTAAAGTGCTTTTAAGTACCCAAATGTGCCTTCAATTGGAGCAATTGAATGATGAGTCCACTGAGATGGAAGCCACTTTGCCAATCCAAAATCAGATATCTGGAAACAAATGAAGATCAAACACTTAATTCAAAACCACTATGAATCACAACAATTCGATGGCAAAGTAGACCATAATTCTAAACGCAAACCTGTGGTTCGAAATCTGCAGTCAATAGAATATTTGAAGACTTGATATCGCGATGAATAATCCTTCTTTGACAGCCTTTGTGCAAATAATGCAGGCCTCTAGCAGTCCCAACCGCAATCTTATATCTTAGTCTCCATTCAACTGTCGGCGTATTCACATCTGCAATTTGGAAAAGTCAATCATTTACATACCAAACTGATCAAAATACAAAATCCCTTAAGAGGATGGTGGGGGGCTTGTAGTACCATGGAAAAGTGAAGCAACAGAGCCTCTAGAAGAGAACTGGAAAATGAGATAAAGGCCATTGTCAATACAACATCCCAGAAGTGGTAACACATTTTGATGACAGACATGGCCTATTGTTCCAATCTCAGTTAAAAATTCCTTCTCTTTTCTGTCATCAGTTGAAGCTTTTGTTAATCTCTTCACAGCAATCTCTTCACCACCATCTTCTAAAACTCCTTTATAAACCTCTGCGTATCCCCCTCTGCCAACCAAATTCTCTACAACCCACAGAACAAAATCAAAACTTCAGCAAAAATGGCCCCTAAAAGAAGGCCAAAGAAGCTCATGTATATTTGTAAAGATTGTGAAGCAAACTAACCTGAGCTGAAAGCATTGGTGGCAATGGAGATTTCTTCAAAGGAGAAGCACCTCCATGTGGGTTTTTGCGTATGCTTTGTCGTTTCTGGTTCAATGTTCTTGAAGCTCGCTTCATTGTTGTCGTCTTCAGTGGAACTATGAGCATTATCTAAGTCAAAGCTGCGCCTTTTAAACGAAAACAATCGTTTCCAGCTGTTGGTTCTTATGTATTTCATTGTGATTGTAACAGTAACAGTAGCAAAATCTGTGGCTATTATCAGACCAACTCTGTTTCATGCACCGGCAAATGCAATGAGAAAGACAAAGAAACACAATAAACTGAAAGTGCTTCCAACTGATACAAGAAGGGACGCCAAGTGAGAGAAAAGTCTCATATAAACGTGTCTTTGTGTACGACCGAGGGGATTGAGAATGCATAAATTTAATGGGCTTTGATCATTTACATTCTATATTTTTAAATAAATATATAATTTACAATATTACTATTAAGTAAGTTTTTATAATTAATTTTATTCCTTAATTATGTTCAATTAAAAATCAATAATGTTAAACATAATAAAGTTGGTATAAAAAATCTATATTTCGGTTGTGTATTAAAAGATTATTATTTCATTATTTAAATATTATAAAATAGTATTTTATTATTATTTTATTATTTAGACATAATAAAGTCTCAATTTTGTACGTATACCATTACTTGTTAAAAATAAGTCACTATATAAAATGATTTTTCTGAGTTTTGATTGGTTCAAGGACATGTCCATTTGATGGGTTTTTGTGTATTCGATAATTGGTTTTAATGTAAAGAAGTACTTAAATGCTGTCACATTTTGTATACAAAGGAGGAGGTGGCATAGGCTGTCCTGCGTTGTCTATTTATGCAATTTGACACTGAAGAGAGAAAAAAAAAAAATTGATCGAACATTTGAGTGTTGAGCTCATTGATTAATGATTATGATTGGGGAGGAGATGGGAGAATTGGGGCATTGGGGTTTTGCCTATTTTTGGACTTCTGTGTGGCTCTAAATTAACATATAATTGGTCTTCTTGAGTTCCATTTTCTTTGTATTTTTAAGTTTAATTTGCCACTCCTTTTATCAACAAACCGCATTATTTTCTTCTCTTTTTGTCATAAAACTTCTTAAAATCAATAGATTTTAGTCATTATTTTTATCTATCATTGAAATTTTTAGAAGTACTCAAATCTCTAGTCATAAGCAAGACAACAAAATTACATAACAAGAGGATATATGATTGGCTAATTTTGGCTATTTTGAAAGTTTTATGACCATCAAACTTTTTAGGAGAAAAAACAAGAACCATTTATTTGTCATTGAATCTAAATCTTAAAAAAGGATTAAGCATGGATATTACTATTATTGGGCAGACAAAAGTAATATTAATTATGAAAAATCTTAATATAATCTGATAAGACACTGCCATATTTTTACCACATGATGTATTATAAGCTTCTAGGTTTTTTTTTTCATTATTTTATTAAAGAGAGTTTATATTAAGAGTGTATATATATTTATTATATCATTGACTCAAAAATAAATTCTCTTATAAAGTTATAAGAAAAAAGGCACATGCATATTACCCTAGATCTTTTAGAATTCTTTCATATAATATTCATGCAAGCAGGCTTTTATTTAAATGATATGATGGAAATTCAAAAAGAATCAAATTATTATTATTATTATTTTTAAGCTTATGTACTTATTCTAAATAATTAATGTTTTGGCATCTACTAAGTATTAACCTCTTCTATAGAGTATCTCTTGTGATTCACAGGTGCTTTTTTGGGAACTATGCATGTATTATTATTCGAGGTTCATCCATTAGGCATCTAAGTCGAGACTCTATAATAAAACACCTAAAATTTTAGGGTTTTAAAAAAAAAATGAATCTATTTGAAATTTGAGCTTGTTAGACTTAGACATGGCCGATCCTGTTGGCTATCACGGGTAAGCAGTAGGTAATTTGGCTTCTTGTTACAAAAATATGCTAATTATATTTTGAACCAAATTGTATTTGATTATATTGAATTGCACTATATTTTATAATTATCTCTATAGCATATGGTATTACGTTAGATCAAATCGAATTATAATAAATTTTTTATAAGGAAAACTTATCATATTCTAATATAACGATTCTCAAATATTTTAATGCTTTTAGGAATGTTTTTGAAAAATATTTTTAAGACCATTTTTTTTTCACTTAGAAATTCAGTTAAGACTAAGGCTTGTAAATAATAATAAAAGAACTGAAAATATAAATAATATTAAAAGGGCTAAATAATAAATATAAAAAAATTACAGAGAAAAAGTGACAACTTTCCTTATCTAAAAGCAATTTATAATAAAGTTTGAAAACATTAAGAAGTTTAGAAATATTTCTAGAAATAATCGAAAAATCTTATCTAATTTAATTAAACATTATAAACCAAATATAAAACATTTAGAAGGAAGATATTGAGCATTAGACTCTTATAGAAATTACATTTGAAGATAATAAAATTGTGAGTAAAGGTTTACGTATCTCAAACTTATGGACTAATAGATGCTTTTATTCTAATATAATTTTTAATATCAAATTTTATTATAATCAATCAAATTTTTCATTAATTTAGACGAAAATAATGCTATAAATATACAATCACTAGTTTGTTGACACTTAGCAATGAGATAAAACTAGTAATTATATATTTACAGCATTGTTTCTATCCAAAGGAAAAAATTTATGAATTTAAATAAAAATTAAATATTAAAAATTTTATTAGAGTAAAAGTATCTATTATACCATACTTTAAGAATAAACATGTCTTTTGCCTTATAATTGTTTACTCTTGAAATTTTGGTCCAAGTTCAAACTTTCAAAAGGTTTACTATATAGCCTATAAAAAAGAACCATCACATGGTATTTAAAAACCTTGGTTCATATCAAAGTTCAGCTTGTAAAACTTTTCAAGAGGACAATCATATAAGTCTTTTAAGAGATCAATCACGTAAACTTCTAAAAAATTGACCATCAAAAATTTTTAAAGGCAAATGAGAACATATCTATTCACTATTAACTAAGGACTCGCGCTACTCTTATTCTCAAGAACTCTAAAGTTGTAAAAATATGACTTAGTTTTAATAAAACTTTATTGTCCTAATTCTCAAAGGACTATATAACCTAATACAATAATGTTTATAAAAGAATGCTAAATAAGACAAGTAGAGGTAAATTTTCATCAATTAGACCTTCTTCTTCGATTCTCTCTCATTAAATAGAAGAAAAAAAAACTTAAAACTCCAAACTATATTTGTAATTACTTTGATTCATTAGTGTAAATATATATATATATGTATATATATATATTATTCGATAGTGCATTTAAATAAATTAATTATATTCAATGATATATATTTACATTAAACTGAATCACTATAATCTAACTTTCTTTCTTATTGATTGTATAATTATTTATTTTTGATTAAAAACTCAATAACTATAAATAAAAAAAAGTGATTATCTTAATCCAATTCATCAAAAGATAGACGTCAACAATAGTTATATTATTTATATACAAATACAATGATCTAGAAACTGACACACACATATTTTATCTATCAAAATAGCGTTTCATTCATTCATTAGATGGCAACGATTTCCATTGTTTGAAAGTAAATGAAGTGACAATTGGAATGGGTTTTGGTTAATTATGCTCCAAAACCATTTGTCGCAACTTAGGCCAACTATCTTCATTCTTCAAATATTTTCTACACATTCAAAGTAGATAAAGTTTTTCTTCTTGTTTATTTCCTATGTCAACAACTGCTGAGCTTTCTGTTTATTTTTTTCCTTTTAGGTCTTTGACAAAAAAGAAATTAAAAAAAATAGAATACATTTCTTTGCTAGACAGCTATATTTGATTTTTTTTTTTTATGACACATCATGTGTAAATTTTTTTTTTAGAGAACATTTACTATATATATGACACTTTCTACTCATTAATTATCAACCCAGTTATTGAATTTTAGTATAATTCTTTTTAAAGAAAAAGGAACACAAAAATAAATTAAAAATAAATAAAAATTAAAAATCTTACAAATATATATATATATATATAGATAAATGTCTAAACTACAAAAACTCATAAAAAATATTAAAAAGAGGGATATTTTTAGCGTATTTAATGGTGATTTTTCTACGTTAGACTATTGTACAAAATTTTATTTTATATAAGATGCATGAATATTAATCACTCATGAAATGACAATTAATAAATAATAATTGTTTTTTTTTATAATTTCATTAAACGATGTTGGTTACTTAAACAAATTTTTTTTTAAAGAAATCCCATTTTAATTACAGAATGACTATTATTAATAGGGAAAAAGTGAAAACAAGCAAATTAAGCATCCATGGTCCTAGAAAATTTTGTTTTAATCTAATTAAGCAAAACTCAATTAAATTAAATTAATTAACCATAAATATTTCTTAATTAATGGACTTGTTCTTATATAATTAATGAATATACGACTCGTCACTCGTACAATAAAACTGTGTAATCAACTAATCAATTAAAAGATTATTCAAATATTTATTTAATTGTTCAGTATCATTCAGCTAGTGGAACAATTCAATTCATGCATCAACAGAATTTTTCTTGGTCAATGTACATCGAGGAATCGAGGCTTGGGCTAAATCGGCAGCATCTTGGACTTGGACTTGGACTTTATTTACAACAAAATTACTTTCAAATAAATAATAGGGGATGTTCAATGTTTAAATTCCAGGCAGCCAAAGACCACAAAATACACATAAAAAGAAAATGTTTCCACCTTTTTCTCACCAAATTCATTATCTCTTCTTCGAAGGTAGAAGCAATAGAATTAGAATCCTTTCACAAATTAAGTTTTAATTAAGTTATTAAAGATCTTCTGACACTTATTTTATATTATGTATAAAAATAATTAAGATTTATTCTTTTATTTTTTTAATAATCATTAATTAATACTAATTACGTATTAATAAAAAATTAAGTAAAAATTTAATTTAAAAAAATTCGAATCCAAAATGATAACCTTCGACAAAAGGAAAGTGATGTGAAGCTTAACTAATTTACTATTTATCATGGGGCTTTCTATTCATAGTACATTTTTTACTACATCGAGCCAATCAAATTTACAAGAGAGAGAAATAAAGAACAAATACAACAAATATATATATATAAATAAATAAATATAAAAAATTAATCTAAGATACGTAATTCATTATATAGTAAAATTTTAAACATGTGATAGTATTTTATAATATATTATAAATTATGTAAAAATTATAAATTTATTAAATAATGATATATAACAATAAAACTTTTTATGTGATAAATTATGTAGTTTATTAAATTAATTATATATATATATGTACATACGATGACTCTTTTGAAATTTTTACATGCACAAATAATGCTATAAATAATTAATTTTCTAATAATATTATGTTTACATAATTAAAATATAATAATATTTAATATGTTTATATAATTAATTGCTATTAAATAATTACTATATTAATAAAAGTAAAACATTAATACTTAATTAATAAATATGAATTTATTAATTAATAACACATTAATTGAAATGTAAATATAGCACTGTTTATTTTATAAATACATTAAATTTAATGTAATTTATTTTATTTCATTATGGACTCGCCTGCCTTCGCAGGCCTCAGGTTGCATTGCCGCTGAACTGAGTCTGAGCACGCTTGCAGCTTTTTGGTTGTTTGCTAAATGGGAAGTTGACAGATTTGAGAACTAATTGAGCTTGTTGATTGAATGAGCTAATTGGCTCTTAACTTTTAATCGCTTTTCCGACTATCGGTACAAGCATGCAGTATCTTCAATTACCTTTTCCTTTAAAAGCGTTTGGTTGGCGAGAATGTCGCCAATATTATAAAACAGTGGACACGCAACCCTTTTAATTTTTTTTTATTAAAAATTTAAATTAATAAGTAGGGCTCAACAATTATGGTTCGAAATAATGTGATCCTACCCAATTTTTGTTTGGTATAGAAAATTTTGTCCCATCAAAAATTGTTTTGGAATATTTCCTGAACTTGGGTAGGAAAGAGACAAAAATTTTAGAATATTTTTTATTTTAGCTTGGATTAAGTTTTTTTCTCTCTTGCCCTGGTTTGAAAGTTAGTGGTTTGAAAATTAGGTTGAATTTTTTTATAATTTTTATAATTCTTTTTTATATATTTGTATTTTGAGTTTTAAATTTTAAATTTTAATTAAGTTTATTTTATTTATAAGATATTTTCTTAAAAATATTTAATAGATTTTTTATCTTAAAAAATATATAGACTTCTTTTATTGAGTTAATTGAATAATTGAATCTTCTTTCAAATTCTCCTCTCAAGGTTGCCACTCTAGGAGGGGTTACACCCGGGGAGGCATCAACTACGTCATTCGCTTTCGCAGAGGAAGGTATGTTGATATTTTGCTTTTTCATTTACTAAGTTGTTTGTCTGTTCTCCTCTAATTCTTGCAATGTTCTGTCATTCGCTTTCGCAGAGGAAGGTATGTTGATATTTTTCTTTTTCATTTAATAAGTTGTTTGTCTGTTCTCCTCTAATTCTTGCAATGTTCTGTTACAGAACTCTAAGCTTTTATGGAAGATCTTCTAGATGTGGTTTCTTTTGGCTAGGTTTTAAAAAAGCAATAATGTTAAGAAAAATAAAGAAGGTATCCAAAGACATACCTGAGGTCTTGGCTTAGAGGCCTCTTCTAGTAAGAGGCAGAAGATCTTTAAGCTTGAGACCGGTGGTGTGATTCTTGAGACTTTGACTAGTTTGTTTAAGGTTGAATGTCTAGTTCTAGAGGTTCCAGTGGATCCATTCGTTGTTCTCGAAGTTACTTCAAAGCTTTCTATAAGGGATAAGTCAGTTCTGCGCCTAAACTTGAGGAAAAATCTTCCTAGGCTAAGGCTGTGTTGGATCATAAACTTGATCCATTATGGGAGCCTAAACCCAAAATCAATCAAATTGGAGTCCAAGTCCATAATTAAGGTCCAAAACTACTAACCTTCTACCTAGAATCTTCTAGGGTGTGGTAATTAAGCATGTGAATAATTTGGAAGGATGGAGAAGAATGAAGAAGAATGAGGTGTATGGTTATTGTAATTTTGGATTAGTTTATTTGTGTGGTGTAGGATTGTTCTTAAGTAGTATAAATACCCCTCCCCATTTTAGTTTAAGCATCAAGAAAAATTAAGAGCTTCTAAGTGAGTGAAGAAGCAAACTCTAATAAAGAGTGAGTTGTAGTATCTTGTTTTTGAGTGAGAGTGCTCTTGTAATATTTGTTTGAATTTAAATAAAAGTTGTTTGTGTGAGTATTTTATTTCCAACAGGCTGCTACATCGTCGATTTTGGATCCTCCTGATGAAGAGTTTTTTTTTTCTCCTTCCTTGTGAGTTTTTGTCTGTCCATATCCTTATTTTTATTTTATTTTGAATTCTAGTTAACTTCTTCCTACTCCCATTTTTGGAAAAAAGCCTATAAATATAGATAGTGATTCAAAAGGTCTTGCTCCCCCTCAGAACAGAAGTAGGGAGAGAGACTATAATGCTTATTTCTTGGTTATGAGTAGAGCCGAAAAAAGGGAAAGAGTCTTGTTGAGGGGCATCGTTCTCTTCTAAGGGAACCATTGAGGAGAGTGCCTCAATTTACGGATAAGTTTAGTCCTCGATTCTGGAAGAGAGATGGTGACATAATAAGGGAGTCTTATCATCTTCTACATTGATGGGGATAGTGCTATAACTATTCTAGAAGGCTCTTTACTAGCACTGATATAAAGCTACTTCTAATGTGATTGTAGCGGATTGGGAATGAAAGAGCTATTCGTTTATGGTCATGGTAAGTTTAAATGTCGAGTGTTTTTTAATTTAAAATTTTGGACAGTTGGTTTTTGACTTAGTTTATTTGTACAAGCTTTACAAGATAGTGTTTGTATACTAGAGGCATACAAAGATAAGCTGAAGGCTTCCTAACGTGAGTTAGGGGACCTAAGGGAGTATCTAAAGTTCACATTCGAGGATAATCTCCTATTGTGAGGGGAAAAATCTCATCCTCCGAAATGATCTGGAAAGGATGGAAGAGAAGAATTAGAGGATCCATGTTAATCTTGTAGAGACGGCTATTGTGGCTGGGTTGAGGCAAGAGGTGTCTCAAATTACTATTAAGATTTTGGAGCTAAAGAAGACAAATGAAGGGCCTAATATAGTAGAGTGGATCTGTAATCTTTTTTAACTTCACATGAGGCCATGATGTCCTCATTGAAAGAGAAGAACGAGAATTTGAAGTCTTGGAAGGATTCTTGGAATTCATTATCAATGAGGTGCTAGAGGAAGTTTCCACAACTAACTTCCAATTGAGGAAAAAGCATAACGAGCTAAGAGAACTCTATACGATTTTAGAGGGTTCCAAGGCTATGATGGAGGCTTCCAATGCTCAGTGAAAGTGTAAATTGGATGCTGTCAAAGGGTATTATGAGCGTCAGGTTGTGGTGGTGTCTACTTTGAGCTTCTACACAGGATTCAAGTCTAGGCTTACACAGAACAACCCAAAGACTTTAATACAATTTGTGAATGGTGCTGAGGTTAATCCGTGAGGCATTACAATGATGAGCAATAGATCAATTACGACTCTGATGAAGATGGTGCTTTCATGGCGGACTTTTAACGTTATTGAGTTGTTTAATGAATTATCTAAGGACTAGTAAAGCTTTCTCTTTCATACTTATTATTTTTGTAACTTTCTTAAAAAAAGTACTTGTAGGGCCATGACTTCATGTTTAAATCTTTAAATTAATGAAAGAATAAATTTTTGTTGTATATTCATTTTGTGAATATTGTATGAATTACATATTCCATGATAACTTCAGAGTTTATATGAAAAGGATATTAAGTATTGCTTCCATGCATGTGAATTGTAAATTGAGCAATTATGTAAAAATTGCTAAGTATTGCCTCCATATATGTAATATGAGAATCATGAAGTTTATGAAAAAAATGCTAATTCTCGCTTTCTTGCATATAAAATAAATTTTTTTTTTGAGTAAAGTATGGCTTCCTTGTTATGGATATAGGACATTTAAAAAAAAAAAAGATTTCTGACGTTCAGTACTTCTATGAAAGGGTGACTCAAAGATACACAACTCTTCTGATGAGGTCTTTCATTGGTCTTGGAACTTTGCAAAGTGGCTTTTGATGTTCTACACTTCTATGGAAGGGTGATACAATCCTTCTACGGAAGTGTCTCTTTGATTTTTAGAGTTTAGTGAATGGATTTGTGTAAATCTAAGCTTTCAAGTAAGAGTAACCAAGGAGTCCATAAGCCTTTAAGGATTTGAAGATATATATCCTTATGAGGAAATCTTTCTTGAATTTTAGAACTCGATGAATGAATTTCTATCGGTCTATGCTTCGAATAAAGGGTGACTTGTTGGTCCATGATCATTCAAAGGAAGATTTTTTTGGAATTCTTGTGCTTATGCGAAAGGGTGATCTGAAGATACATGACTATTTTGAGAAAGTCTTTCTTGAATTCTAGAACTCGACAAGTGAATTTCTCTTAGTTTGTTCTTTTAAAGAAGAGAGACTCACTAGTACATTATCCTTTTGATTAGAATTTTTTTGGCATTATTATACTTTTGTGAAAATACTCGAAGATACACAACTCTTCTGAGGAAGTTTTTCTTCAATTCTAAAACTCGGCAATTGAATTCCTATCAGTTTATACTTCTAATGAAAGGTTACCATTAGGTCTACAATCTTTCTAAAGAAAATTCTCTGGCATTCTTGTGCTTTTATGGAATGGTGATCTAAATATACATGACCTTTATGAGGAATTATTTTTGATGTGTTTGATTCTTGGCCAGGGTTGGTCGAAGATACTTGACCCTTCTAGAGACGTTTTTTTGATACATTTACTTCTTGGTAGGGCTGCTCAAAGACAATTGCCTCTTCTAGAAGTCTTTTGATATGTTTACTTCTTAGTGAGGATTAATTAAAGACACTTAACCCTTTCAAAGAATTTTTTTTTGATATGTTTGCTTCTTGATGAGGGCTACCCAAAGACATATAACCCTTCTAGATTAATCTTTTGATATGTTTTGTGTTTTGTGGAATGGTAATTCAAAGATACATGTCCCTTCTAGGAATTTTCCTCTTTGTTTGAATAAGATAAATATAGTAAAAAGAATTGAAAAGTATGTTATTCATTTAACTAATAGAAATAATTGAATGAGAATAAAATGTTTATACATAGAACTTCTTTAATTTGGATAAGTTCCATGGTGTAGGAATGGGCTTCCCTTCTATGATTTGTAGCAAATATACTTCGATCTAGTATCTTGATGACCTTATAGAGCCCTTTTTAGGTTTTGGCCATCTTTTCAACATTCTTTTCCTTGTTGATGTTGAAGGCTTCCTTTAGTACTAGGCCTCATTCATTGATTTCTCACCTCTTAATTGTTATGATTGATTTGCTTCTTTGTTTACGCTCATAATGTAATACAGCTATCGCAGTATAAATTGAGGTATCGATCTCATGAGGAAGCTTTTGGAAAAATAGGTTAACAAAATAAAATTATTAAAACAATAAATAAGGAGAAAAAATGAATGTGAGATTAATATAGAGAAGGTAAAATTAAATGTGAATTAAGGAAGAAAATTATAATGACGTGAGCTAGGCTTTGAGAATCACTAATAAGCTTCATAAATCTATTCTATACTTTGATTCAATATTTATAACTCAATAGAAAGTTTTACATCCTAAACAATTAATCGAAAGATATGTATAATATGGCACATTTGATAATAAATGTATTTGATATGGCTAAACTCTTTGCAAACATTATCATAAACCTTGTTCATCTATACAAGTTGTCTAAGATCGAAATATATCATTTTTTACAATATTGCACTAAAAGTTAACTTGTAAATGATGTAACCAGTAACATTTATAATTTTACAATAATCACATAAAGAAAGTATAACTAAAAATATATGAGGCATGAGAATTATAAAATTTAGATTATATAAATGTAATAGATAAGAGTTTAGACAAAAAAAAAACTTACAAACATTGTAGCTCTTAACTAAATCAAAGTCTAGAAATAGATTTATTATACATAAATGTTCATCTCTAACCTTTCCAAGAACTTTAACCTAATTTACAACTCATTCTTATAAATATTAAAGAAAAAGTATATAAGAGAATCGCAAGACATGAAAAACATCTATTAGCTTGCTAAATGTGTCATTATATAGGTAATGAATTAGTGTGACTTCAATATTCAATATTTTTGGCCATTAACCCCTCTACCTAATTGCAGTACATTTTAGGTAATGGATATGATCGATTTAGCCTTTATAGTCAACATAAAAGTTGTAGAATTTTGTCTTTTCTTTCCATAGTCATCAGGTTTATGCAATTTGGATTAATATTCTATAAGCTATGGTTAAAATACCAAAGGTATATCGAATTTTGACCAATAACCCTTTTATCAATTAGCAACATGATTTGGTCTAAGATAACGACAGTGTTGGACTTTGGTATCAATAGAAGAGTTGTATATAATTGATGCAAAATTTTCAAACTTCATAAATCATACTGATTGGATACTTATTTTGTGAGATACGGTCTAAAAATGGGATGTGGGTTAAGCTAAGCAGAAGTTGTAATCCAGTTCTATTTTATCCTAATTTTGGCTCATTAAATGTTGGATTTGGCTTTTTGACTATTCTTCAAGTTTGTGTAAGATTGAATCACTGCTCTAGGTTCAAGAATTTCTTCATTTCACTTTTTACATTGAGAGTTATGTCTATTTTGCTAAACCTGTGTAAATAGCATTCATTAATCACAATTTAAAGATGACATTTTATTTCAAGTTTAAAAATATAAAAGTGCTAAAATTAGTGACATTCTAAATGTTAAATAGAGACTGAATCTATTTTTTAAAAAAATATGCATTTTAAAGTGTTCATCATTCTTTAACCTCTATTTGTAAATGGTAGCATAGATGGTTACATTATCTTATGCTTCATCTATAAGGTCCTTGGCTAGAATGGGGCTTCGTCGTTCAATTATAAGTTCACCAGCTTTATCTACAAGATGGGAATGAATGCTTTTATGGGGTTTACTACTTTCGTACTATAGACTAATGCTTATGGCGAGCTTTCAATCGATCGATTCTCTATTTTGTATGCCTGAAGGACTCTTTAGAGTTCCTCTAGCCATTTTCCTTTCTTTCTTTCCAATATTTTCCTTAAGATGATGAAGATAGTCTTATGGTCTTATTTATAATTTTGGATTTTCTATTCCCTTGTGAATAGCTTTAGAAAGAGCACTTCTGTTTGATCTTGAACTTATTACAAAAAGCAGTTACGTTGAGCTAATGAACTACTTCTCGTTATTTGAGACTAGTACCTATGACATACTGATCCTAGTTGTAATGTTAGTTTATAAGAACATTTTTACCTCAGGTATGGTTATGTTTCCATAAGCTTTGGCTTCAACCTATTTAATGAAGTAGTCAATCCTAAGAAAGATAAATAGCTTTACTTTGGTTGGGTCCTGTGATGTCCATCACCCACTAGATAAAAGGCCATGGACTAGTGATAATGTGTTGGTTTTTCGTTAGAAAGTGGTTAATAGTGGTGTATTTCTGGCACTTCACAAATCTTGTCATGCAATCTAACACATTTAATTTCATGGTGGGCTAGTAGTATCCTTGTCTTAGGATCTTATGTGCTAGGGCTTTTGTGCTAAAATAATTTTTGTATGTTCCTTCTTGTACATCCTCTAGAATTTTCTGTCTTTACTATTTGAATACACACCTCATATATGCGTCAAAGAACACCCATTTATTCAGTGCTATTTTGAATAGTGCATATCTTTTGTCTTTATTGTTGAGCTTTCTGGCTTTCTGCCTATTACTGGAAAGCTTTATATCTTGCAAGAAATCAATGTAAGGAGTCATATAGTTCACAAAAGTTTTAATTTTTTGGTGTTCTACTTTGGCATTCTACGACATTACCTCTTCCTCTATCATAGTTTTGTCATAGGCAGAAAGCGAAAATATCTTGTACATGGAATGATCTACTATCACCGCTTCCTTTGCCAATATATTTAATTCACAAAAGTTTTGATTTTTTGGTGTTCTACTTTGACATTCTACGACATTACCTCTTCTCCTATCATGGTCTTGTCACAGGTAGAAAGCGAAAAACATCTTGTACATGGAACGATCTACTATCACTGCTTCCTTTGCCAATATATCTAGTTTCACATTATAACTTATTGATTTCTGGGTAATGGTAACTTCTTGCAATTTTTAGGCAGCTTCCTTGCTTTGGAACGATAGATGTTCATTATCTCTTCCTTTGCTGTATAGTCACTATTCCATTGGAAAGTTACTAGTGTGAAGCTAGTATATCTTTGCAGTTTCTTAATCATCCATTGATGAGCTACATTAAGCCTTAGATTAACACCTCGTATTATGCCTTTTTATTAGATGTTACTGACAACAACTTTATTGTGTGTATCTTTATTTAAATATTGCCCTACTTTAGCAGAAAGTGATATAAAAAGCAAGCTTATGGACAAATATTTTTAGATCCTAGTTAATCTTGTTGGAATAAACCATTATGGGTATAACTACTAGACAGTAAATTAGTTTTGCACACATTTAGCAGGTGAATATTTGTAAAATAGAGTTTAGCATGATGATTAGATTACAGGATGTTCACAAGTAATTAAGGATTTGAAAAGATTTTCATGGCGTTATTCAATCTTTGAGACAAATTACAAGTTTATAATTAATCCATTCAAATAATTAAATCTAAAGTTTTTGTTTTTTTTTTATTTTGTTCGAGAATGAGTAAAATTTTATGTTTGAACGTATTTGATAAGGGCTTATAGAAACTATTATTTTTATCTTTTCGAACTTAAATTTTTCTTTAAATCATGGAATATATTGCTATTTATTGAGTTTATTGATAAAATATAGGTTTTTAACCCACGGCATGAAGATTCTTGAAAAATTGGATGAAAAAATGAAGAAGCCAAATAAAAGGCCCAACACCGCAGTGCCCAAGTCAATGACCACAACACCGCGACACTGCACATCCATCGCCGCTGTGCTCAAGCAGATGAATTTGGGGTGATTCTCAAGTCTAAGCACTACAGTGCTCATTCACTAGCATCGTGGTGCCCGAGGCATAAAGTTGAGCGCCACAGCGCTCATAAGTTGCGACACTCATGCGACCAAAGGAGAAATTTGCTGAAATCCTAATACAACTTAAACTCCAAGCTATAGGCCTTTAGAGTTATGAAGGCCTATAAAAAGAACCTTTTTTACAGCCAAAAACACATAACATTAGATAACAATAGAGAGAACAAGAGCAAAACACAAAATAATAGATATCAAAGCAAGATTGAGGATAGAAATCAAGACTTGTGCACCAAGCAAGAGAAAGAAAGAAATGATTCAGGGCAACCCTAGTGTTTAATTTATTTATTTTTATCTTTTCTCTTATTTTCGTGGACTTGTTTATTATATTTTTTAATAATTATGTTGATACTCTTAGATTCATCATGAACTGAACTTTCTTAATTTATGGTTTAATTTTTGAACCTGATATATAGTTGAATTCTTTTATTTCTCTTATTTCATGAACTCAAAAATTAAAAAAATTGTTCATTCTATTTTATGTTTAATGCTTTTTATATATCTGGCTAATTTGATTATTTTAAGAATCATAATGAACTCGACAAAGGAATTTATGTGTTTGGCCTAGAATAATTTGATACATAATTATAGGGTGGTTGTTAGAATAAAATATAGTTATTTTACTATCGATGAAAGCTTATAACGATATTCAAGTTCTAGCCTACAATTCATTATTAAGGGATTAGATATGATAATAATAGGTTTAATGAAATATTAGGAGATAAGTTGAAACCCTAGATTCCATTCATATTGGTGAATTCAATCATTGTTTGCTTTTTGGTTAAGTTCAAGTTAATTTTAATATCATTAGATAATTTAGAACATTCCTCTTTTAATTTTATCTAAATAAAAGTTTAGTATGATTAATTTTAGTATTAGGTTTTGAAATCTCTATAGGAATAATATATGATTTTTATCACTATATTACTTGGTACGATACGTACATTTAAGTATATTTGTGTTATATTTGCATCGCATCAATCATCAGTAGGAAGTATCTAGATATTTACATTCCTGAGAATTTGGAAGTTAAATATGAGTTCATCTATAGAAAAGTTATAGAGTCCTCTCACCATCTTTCTATTTTTGCAAGTTTTTTTAATAAAGAGGAAAGTGATTGTTTTGTGTTTTTAGAGGAATATAAACGAGAGTAAGAAAATAAGGAGATTTTAAGTCATCATAATAGAAGATAAAGATTAATGAGTAAAAACGGGTTGCTGGAATATTTAAAACAGGCTGTAATTATCCACATGTTAGTAGGGATAGGAACATCGCCTATATTTAAAGAGATATGACTATTGAAATAAAAACCTAGAGAAAGTAGGAAAAGTCAAGAGTTAAAATTAGACACTTGGTACTCGCTTGTTGAAAGTGAAGAAGTGTCCCCTATAAGTCTTTTCCTTAAACTACATACTCCTTCACTTAAGTAGGGACATCTGTTAGGCCTATTCTTAACAAGTGTTGTTAGGATTATGTGATCGATTGCTTTGTGTAATATGTCCTAAGCGCAAGTGCACGCTATTGCTAATAAGTAATAAATAGCGAAAGGTATCTTACAAATAGTGCTAAGAAATATCATTGCGCAATTTATTCTCGAAAATATCATCCCTAATCCATAGTTACCGACACGAGTCGATCGGTATTCCTTTCATATTAGTGTATGTTTATATCAGATTATTCAGATGGTTAGTTTTAGTAAACCATAGACTTAGCGGAAGTCCATATAGGTATACAGGCATTCAGTAAGGATTGGGTATTGAACAAACTTACAAGGACCTCCAATAGATATTCCATAAAGTCATTAATAGAGGGTCTTCTCGAGTTAAGTAGTATTCATGATCCTTTGACCTGAGCCCACAGTAGGCTTGTGAGTAATCCATCTATAATACTTTGATTCCACATATGTTAGAGACCTTTATGGTCTAATTGTTGGGTGTCGCTGGGTATGGTTCGATACTAATTGAGTTCGGTGCACGTAGATATGGGATTTGCCAACTCATATGGGTGAGTTGCATATCTTAATGCTTCGAGATTATATTTTAGGAAGTCTTGTGGTCACAAGCATAAACCCTAGAAAAGAGTTTTTCATAGGGTTAGAGAAAATCGCAAAAGAGTTTTCGGATATTATTTGCAAAAATATATATCTAAAGATAAATTCATGGTTGAACATATAGAGATTTAACAGTGATGATCTATATCTCTACTCTCCTAAAAATATAAGTGACAGATGGATTATATGAATATGGTTAACCTCAACTTGTGTAGTTTAACGTGTCGTTCTGTAATATTCATAATGTACTAATGTATGTGTGGAGCATTATTCACAGACTTACAGAAGTGTTCTATAAGACAAACGGGTGTGAACCTAGAAAGTCTCACAATATGAAATGTACTTATTGAGTACTGAGGTAGCAGTATGAATCGTACGAATCTATCTAGGAAGGTTTGAAAAGCATGAAATATTTTATGACCTATCTGAAAAATGAGAACCATAGTTTACAAATATTGTAAATAAGTCCCTATTGCATGGGAAGTAAATTACATACATGGTATCCATGCATGGCAATTTATGTGATAAATTTCACCTATGCAAAGTATTTGCATGGATGAGTAACATTTGTCACTCACGCATGGCATTGTTTGGCAAAACATGCCTTAATAGTGGACATGTGGCCACTTAAGGAGTCTTTTAGTTATAACAATTGAAATGGTTTTTAATTATAGTAAAATTGATTTGTGAAATCAAAAATTTGTGCAAATTTGACAAAGAAAAATTCAACTTTCAAAATCTTTCATTTAGGTCCCTAAAATATATTTTTATGCATTTGATGTTTGAACTAATTCAAAAGTTGAGTTGTTTATTGATTGCTATACGAAATTAACATCAAAGGTTACCATTCTAGCTACTCTAACACAACCAAATGTTGGAGTCTAGAATTGTTCAAGAAAGAACTTTATTGTAAGCTCAAAGGCTTCAATGGTTAACAATCTTCATCAAATCATCTATAAGGGTATGTATACGATTACTATAATATTTTTGATTCAGTTCTAGTGTGTATATATTAATTATTTTATTTTATTCTGCTATGCAATGTATGTTGGATATGCATTTTAAAATTTTCAACATGTACACAATCACATGCATGCACCCTTAAGTACACTAACAGAGATAACCAAGTTTAGATCAATAAATATAGAGATGAAGTCTAGATGCTCTTTCTAAGCCCTGGTTCCAATGCTTCTCTTGCAAGTATTAGCCTCCCTTAATGATATTAATCTTTCTTTAAATGAGTTCTAAGTCTTGAAGTGTATTTTTTTGCAGTAAAATGGTGTGATTTTGAGATAGAAATTCCAACTGAGATGAAGGTGAAATCATTGCAGCTCTTATAGAAATTCAAAAGAGTTACTATATATAGTGTAAGACATAATTGTAACGTGACATTGCTCCTTAAAATGTATGGGCGTTACAAACTGTCATGTACGAACACTGTAGCATTCATATTCTTACAACGTTAGGGCATTCTAGCGCTGCGGCATTGCCTTCTAGCTCTAAGGCGTTGAAAAAGTAGCACTGTTGTGTTGCCTTCCAACGTTGTGGTGTTAAAGATCTTAAAAACCTTTTAGAATCCACACTGCTTATCCTCTACCTCAACGTTGCTACATCATAATTCTAAAAATTATTGGGGTATTTCATGCCTTAACGCTAGGCGTTCATCCTGCTAGACTAACATTGACGTATTTTCTTCTAGAGCACAGCCTTATCTAGTCATTTTTTTCACTTCTTAGTCTTCCTTTTGCTGCTTTCTTTCTCATTAGTTCATTCAAGTACTTGTCTAGTAATTTCAATATAAGTATGCATAAAATAGACCGTAATTACTCAAAAAAGATAATAATCAAAGCTAAAATAGGGAAATAAAATCTATCCATTTTATGATTATCAGCAAGCCTAACTAGCCCGCATACCAACAGTCTAGATTCTTTTATTAAATTAAAGCAACTCGTGTAAGTAAAGCCTAGTGACTCAAGTTAGAAAGCTCAACTTTTTTCTAATCTAGCCTTTTGAGAGTTATTCTATTTTCATTGACTCGTGACTTTCAAACTGGCTTTGGATATCATGGGAAGTTAGAAACTAGTCACATTACAAATTTAAGTTTAAATTAATTGATGAATTCTAGTTCAACATTAGGAATAGTTTCTTAAAGGAGTGGACGATTTCAACTAAAATCCTTCTATTAATTAATAATGGGTCAAATTTCTTAAAAAGAGCATAAATTATGATAATTGTCCACTATTGTTTCTCGAACTTAAATAGTCGTTATCGTAAAACACATTCATAACTAGTTGAGCTATGACTAAGTGGCACATCTAACACATATAATTGTTAAAAATTAGTAATTTGAACTAGAATTACAATTATCATATTTGTAATTGAAAAGATTATAACTATAAGTACAAATATTAAACTTATAATTATTATAATTGTAATTACAAATATTTAAAGGGAATGTATTATAATTTTGATTGTAATATAATCCTAAGTCTAATTGCAGTTGTGATTGAAATAAGAATTGTAATTGCATTTGCAATTATAATTGTCCTAGTTATCCGAGTTGTGATTAGAATAGTAATTCTAATCTAAACTATAGTTGTAATTGCCATACAATTTTAATTATAACTACAATTTCAATTAGAGTTACAATGGTAATTATAAAATAGCAATTGCAATTGTAATTACAACTACAATTACAATTGCAAATGTAATTATAAACAATTTGTAATTTAAATTGAAATTGAAATTGAATTAGTATTACAATTAAAACTAGGCATTGGTTCAGTTAACCTATAAACAGACTATACAAAGCTAGAATTTTTGGTATAAGGTTTGGTTCAAACTGAACCAAAAATCAAATTGGTAACTAAAAAATGGATATCAAATTTTTTTTAAAAAAATCTTAAATGTATATCACCAAATGTAAATGTGTTTGTGTCGGTTTATGGCTTCACTTTAAGGCATTCATACAAGAGGACATTGGCTCGACTCCCATGTTTGACATATTTTCTTCCTTTTTTTTCAAATCAAATAAAACATATTATATATATAAAAATATGAACCTACATTACCAAATCTAAATGTGGTTGATTTGATCTAAGGTTTATTATCATGTTTTTCATTTGAGATGGCATGGGTTCAACTCTCATGTTTAACAAATCATTTTTTTTTTTAATTTATATAAAATTATTATATAAAAGAAATAAATCTAAATCTATAACCAAATGAAAAGGTTGTTGAGTTAGTCTAAGGGTCCACATTAAGTTTTTCAATTGAGAGGGCAGGGGTTCGACTCCTATGTTTGACAAATAAGTTTTCTTTTGTTTTTTTTCAAATACATATAAACACATATTAGCCAAATTTTAAATGATATAAACACATTATCAGCCAAAAACTAAAATTTAAATGATATAAACACATTATTAGCCAAACCAAATTGCAATAATAAGATTAAGAACTATCTATAAGTGTGTATTTTACACATTGAATTTTAATTTTAATTTACTCATGGAAACTCTCAATGGACTAATTCAAAATATTTGGACTGAGGTGAATTTGTGGACGTACAAGAAAAAGGTTCCACATGTTCCACAAGATTACATTTTCATAGTTCAAGCTTTGGAATAATCTAGAAGAATTCTTTATTTGCCTTTTAATTTTCGAATTGTTTGGGGAAGGAAGGAATTCGAAATTCCCTTGTTTCCTTTTTTGTTGGGGTAGGCGTGATTTTAAGAAATAATGGATTCACTTTTTAGAATTCAAATTAGGATATTTTAGTTTAATTTTTCCTAGCAATGGATTCAATTTTCAGAATTCAAATAATGGATTTAATTTTTAAAATTCAAATTAGAATATTTTAGTTTCTTTTTTTTAGCTATCTGCTGATTTTTAGGTTGAGAATTTTATAGCTTCCAAATTCGTGGACCTCTTTGTATTTAACTAGCCATTAGCTTATTGAAAAAACCAATTCAGATTTCATTCATATTTTGTATAAAAAAAAAATACTAGTTGGTTCTTTTAGAATTCCTCGAACTTATTAGAAAATAATTTGTGGAATTCTTCTTTGACTTATCAATCAATCCTTCCATTGTTGATTATGACATCTTCATTATACTAAGGTTCTTACTTCAATTTAAGTAACGGGTCATGGTTTCATACAATCTGTTTCTAGACGATCTTGGAGTCATTCTTGATCCAAATATTTCTCAATCTCTTGTCATGGATCGTATCACCCTACCTCCCATATATATATAGTAATCTTTCTTGGGTATTTAGAATTATATTAGAATTAGAAAAATTAGAGTTTGATTAAGATTTGAGCTAGTAAAGGGACTGCAAGACTTATGAGTATCCTAACTCCAACTTAAAAAGCCTAGCCCTAGTCATCTTATGACACACCAGTTATTCTAAGTTAACCCTATGTTATTTCACTAAAAGCCAAAGGTTGTACTCTAATAACCTATATTATAAAATAAAAGCTCATTTAATTAAAACCACTTCTAATTAAATTGGACTTGATTTTTGGACCAATAATAACCACTTAATTGATTATCTAATGGTTGTTCATAATTAAAGCTGAACCATGAAAAAATATTTATTACCTATTTAATTACTTATTTGCCATTAAGTCATTGAATGCTCTAATGATTACTTTTAATATGTTTATATTTGTAAATAACTTTATAACTAAATATTATTATTTAGCAAATAATTTATTAAATAAACTGCAACCACAGATTCAAATGATCAAGTACTACAAATAATTTAGGTGGATATTATTTATTAGATTTCATCTTACAAATATATATTTTTACAACCCAAGAAATTATATCTCAAAGGTACCGAGGTATTGACATTTATATGAATCTCACTTCATGATAATTCAAAAGATATAATACATGAATGTAAACTCATTATTTACTTAAAATTAAGATTAATCAAGCCTATTAATATTTTTGTGAATTAAGATCTATGGCATTTAATTAACCAGACGAAATTCACAATAGTCTTATTGATTGTAACATATACACTAGAAGTCTCTACTTCGATGATCAAGGTAAATCATCCACTATAAAAAGCAAAAAATTATAATCTTACATATTGAAATTCCTATTTTTAATTAATGGTTGTGAATATGATTTAATTTATAATAAACTTATGATTTATACCATCTATATCAGCATCATATGTCTAATACATAGATTACATACTTTATAAATATAGGTTTATCAATGTATACTGAATCATATATATGACTAAATTTTATTAATTAAATAAAAAATTATTTCACTTACTTTAAAGGCATAAAATAACATTATATGTCTAATAATGCGTTAGAGTTTTTTTTTTTTTTTGTAAGAAGACAAATGGCGCTTTTGTCAATTAAAGAAATGATTGCGAGGATAAGAAAATAATAGACCATGGAGGTTTCGATTCAATGAGTTTTAATAATAAAAACTTTATTATAAAATATTAATATATATGTATTATTTAATTTTAACATTTTTGGATGGAGATAAGAAATTTGACTTACCAAACACCAACCCTTGTTCTCTACTACTTTTCAAATCCAGGTTGTCATAAGCACAAAACATGTTCATGACTAGCTAAGCTATGACCAAGTGACATATTACATATAACATATAATAATGTTAACAATTAGTAATTTGAATTGGAATTACAATTATTATAATTATAATTACAAATATTTAAATTATATTTATCATAATTTTGATTGTCATATAATCCTAATTCTAATTGCAATTGTGATTGAAATAAGAATTATAATTGCATTTGCAATTGTAATTGTCATTATTTGAGTTGTGATTGGAATTGTAATTCTATTAAAATTATAATTATAATTGCCATACAATTTCAATTGAAGTTACAATTGCGATTATAAAATAGCAATTGTAAATTACAATTACAATTGCATTTGCAATAATAAATAATTTACAATTTAATTTGAATTTGAATTAGTATTACAATTATAAATAATTAGATGTTTTGTATGTAACATCAACTTTTAATTTATTTGCTAGTTTTAATTAATTTATATAGAATATAAAAGTCATTAAGTATTTTGAATTTATTTTTTTATTAAATCTTAAAATACTTGCTTATGAAAAATTAAAAAATATTATACAATGCTTATGAATTTTTTACTGTTTACGAAAATATTAATATAATAATTAATCATTAAACTTATTGTTTTACGTTTATAATTACAAATAGTTAAAAACATTAAAATTTACTTGGGCTCGATTACTCTTTGGGCTCATTTGATATGACTAATTCTTATTCAACTTAACTATTAATTCTTATTCAATAATTTTATAGTTATAGAGTAAACTCTATTAAAAATGGTTGTTTGAAGTACAAGCTAAATGCAATATAAATAAGACTTGTCAATTATTATTGGAACTATAATTACATTTTCTATACAGTTTTAATTCTAATACAATTTCAATTGGAGTTATAATTGCAATTATAAAATAGCAATTACAATTATAATTACAATTGCAATGGCAATTATAAATAATTTGCAATTCAATTTGAATTTGAAATAGCATTACAATTATATATAATTAGATGCTTTATATGTAATATCAACTTTTAAATTATTTTCTAGTTTTAATTCATTTACAAAAAATATAAAAGTAATTAAATATGTTAAATTTATTTTTAGATTAAATCTAAAGAATAATTGCTTATGAAAAATACAAAATACTATTTAATGCTTATAAATTTTTTAATGTTTACGACAATATTAAAAAATAATTAATAATTCAACTTGTTGTTTTATATTTATAATTACTAATAGTTGTAGATATTAAAAGTTACGTTGGTTGAGTAGTTTTGCACTTTAACCCTTTTTTTTTGTTGCTGCAATTCTTGCAAAATAGAAGAATTTTGTATTTGGACCGAGAGTGGCAGGCTCACTTTTTGGTTCGTTTGATAAGGCTACTACAGTAGACATATTTATGTTTGAATTAAATTATAAAACAAAGTCTTACTCAACTTAAATATTATTTAATTCTTATTTAATATTTTTATAATTATAGAGTAAACTCTATTGAAATTTTTTGTGTTTCTACCTATTTTTTTAGAACAAGATAATATAATTTAAATAATACTTGCCAATTATTATTTTTAGAGTCATATTTGTTTTTACAATTTTATTAAATGTAAAGATAATACATATTTGTTTTTACACAAGGATTTAATAATTTAATTTCAATTACTTTGTATTATTAATGGGATAAATTAAACATTTTAATTAAATAAAATAAAATTATAGTTCAATTGTACAAGGTTTCAATCATTTAAATTCAATAAATTAGTATCCACAGGATAAATTAAATAATTTTATTGACTAAATTGAAATTGTAATTCAATTGTACAAGGATTTAATTATTTAATTTCAATTAATTTGTATTATTTATCGAATAAAATAAATAAATAATTAACTAAATTGAAATTATAATGCAATTGTACAATGATTCAATCATTCAGTTTCAATTAATTTGTATTCATATGATGAATTAAATAATTTAATTGAATTGATAGAAATTATAATTCAATTTTCGATTGTACAATGATTTGATTTCAATATCAATTAATTTATATTATTCATGGAATAAATTAAATAATTTAATTGAATAATTAAAATTATAATTCAATTGTACAAGGGTTCAATAATCCAATTTCAATTAAGTTGTATTCATAGGATAAATTAAATAATTCAGTTATTTTGATTACAACATTTTAATTGTAATTATAAATATTGTAATAACAATTAAAATTATTAATTAAAATAACAATTAAGATTATATTGTATTAGAATTGAGTTATAATCATAAATTCATAATTAAAATTGTAATTTCATTAAAAATAAAAATTTATTGATATTATTCTAAATCTAAAACTTTTGAATACAAATACAAAAATAAAAAGTTAAATTTATATCACAATTTTTTAAATGTTTTAAATTAAAAAAAAAAATCAAACAAAAGGTTCATAACTGGTAGGTCATGCTGGCATAGGCATAACAACCCACCTATGCTGAAATTTGGTAGGCTATGCAGATGCAACACGACTCATCTACCACCTCTACTCTTAAAAAGCTCTTAGAGTCCAAGAAGTTGATATTGCAAATTTGCTTAGGCCAATTTGAGAGAAAGGGGTTAAAATAGATAAATTTGATCACTAGCTACAAGAGGTGTAAAAGTCGGGTTTGCACAATAAATAATGAAAAACACTTGATAATATGGTGTGTCTATAAATGGTAGTGGATGCTAGAAAACTTGTATGATATTGTTGCAAGTAATGCAGGTTAGAGTTTATGCTGCAAAACTCTATTTTGTGAAGGTAAAGAGGAACATGACCTTAGTACCTTGTCTTTAAGCTCTTAAGATTTGTATGTGGTATGTATAAGTTGTGTAACAACGCATAACAATTGTGGTGACCATGTTCTTGTGTGAAGAAAGTAGAAAAATAAGAAAGAGCAAATGTGATGTGTACCCTAAGATAATGGTTAGGGTTTTTTTTTTTTTTTGCATTTTGCATATAGTGAGAGAGATGATATATGCATGCGATGTAAGGCTACCAAGGATTGTCCAAAAAGTTTTTTTTTTAATGTAATTATGAAGGATATTTATAGTGTTAGGGTTTGCGCTAAGGTTAGGCTCCTTATTTGACTCTTTTTTCTAAGAATAATTTATTGTTGGAAGTAGCTCTCTATCAATATGGGTGAAGAGCAACCTTAAGATAGCAACCACACTTTCAAGTCTTATCTTCAGAATAGAAGAGTTATTCATTAGATCCTAGTAGCCCTTTTTCAAGATTCGAAGAGCAAACTCGTCTTTCTCTCTTTGAGCCATCTTTAAAGGCGATTATAAAAGGAACCGCCTTGGAGGTGTAGTTGGTCTTTTTTCTCTTTTTGCTCTCATTTGTAAGGGGGAGCAGGAACCTCTAAGTCACTCTTAACGTGAATTGGATCCTCTGTAAAATGAGACTATAAAGAGTAAATAAAAAATAAATTATAAATTAAAAAATCTCGAGAACAAACTATTTTGAGGAATTAAATTCTTTAAAGCATAATCAGAAGCAATGAAGGGGATTGGTCCAGCCTCAATAAGCTTCGAAGTAGCTTCAAGAGCCTATCCTTCACCCTACATTTTGATGCAGCCACAAGAATCAAACCTCTAGCAATAGGCTCTATTATGGCCTTAGGAATCGAACTTTCAATAAAAGGCTCAGAAGTCCTTAAAGGCAGAAAAGGTTTCATGTCTAAAAGCCTTAAGTATGTCCCTGGACACCTTTTTCTTTTTCTTTAGCGTTTTGTACTTTTTTGGCCCTTGTTGTAGGAAATTCGAAAGGATGTCTAAAAGGTCCTTCATGAAGGCTTGAAGGTCTGTAAAGCAAAAACAAACATGTCAAAATCAACAAGACATTAATAAAAACTAAAATTCACTATTAACCAACCCTCTTTCTCAACAACATTGGTCAAAGGGATAGTTGAATCTTCTAGTGGACTTGATTCCTCCTAAGGAAAGAGTCGGCTAGAAAGCTTGGGCAGAATGATTTAAAAGGATTGGCGGCAGAAGAATCACTGGTGGAAGGAACGCGTTGAAAGAAACTGAAGTGGATGCTGAGGTTTGTGTAGGTGTGTTTAAAGAGCAAGCACCATCTCTAAGTTCGTCACTTATATCAATACACTCCAGGAAGCTATTAGAATTTGAGGAAGAATGTCAAGTGATAAGTCAAAAATCACATGAGAGCAAGAAAAAAAAATGAGATTTTAAGTCATTAGATTAGAAGATAAAGATTAATGAGTGAAAATGGTTGCTAAAATATTTAAAACAGGCTGTAATTATCCACATGTTAGCTAGGATAGGAACATCGCCTACATTTAAAAAGATGTGACTATCGAAATAGAAATTCAAAGAAAAGCAAGAAAGTCAAAAGTTAAAATTAGACACTTGGTTCTCACTGGTTGAAAGTGAAGAAGTGTGCCCTATAAGTTTTTTCCCCAAATAACGCAATCTTTACTTAAGTGGGGACATCTGTTAGGCTTATTCTTAGTAAGCCCAACTAGCCCGCACGTTAACAGTCTAAATTCTTTTATTTAATTAAAGCAACTCGTGTAAGTGAAATCCAATGACTTAAGTTAGAAAGCCCAACTTGATTTTAGATCTAGCCTTGTAATAATTATCCCATTTCCATTAACTCGTGACTTTCAAATGGACTTTGGATATCACGAAAAGATAGAAATTGATCACATTACAAATTTGAGTTTAATTTTAATTGATGAATTCTAGTTCAACATGTAGAACATGTTCTCAAAGAAGTGGACGATTCCCACTAAAATCATTATATTAGTTAATAATGGGGCATATCTCTTAAAAAGAGCATAAATTATGTTAATCATTGGCCCTTATTGCCCTTTATTATTTTTTGAATTTAGGTAGCCGCGAGCACAAAATACATTCATGACCAACTGAGCTACAACTAAATGGCGTATTATACATAACATATATGATTTTTAAAAATTAGTAATTTGAATTGGAATGAAAATTATTATAATTATAATTGAAAATATTATAACTATAATTACAAATATTAAAATTATAATTATTATAATAGTAATTACAAATATTTAAAGGGTATCTATTGAAATTTTGATAATAATATAATCCAAATTCTAATTGCATTTGCAATTTTAATAATTGTTATCCAAGTTGTGATTGGAATTGTAATTCTAATCAAAACTATAATTGTAATTGTCATACAATTTTAATTCTAGTTACAACTGCAATTATAAAATAGCAATAGCAATTGCAATTATAATTACAATTATAATTACAATTATAAATAATTTGCACTTCTATTTGTATTTGACTTTGAATTAGTATTACAATTAGAATTGGGAGTCAGTTCGATTAACCGACAAATTAAACTTAACCAAATCAGAATTTTCGATTTGGCTAAAAAATGAATATCAAATTGATTAAATAATAAAATCTGAAATGTATATCACCAATTATAAAAGTGGCTGCATTATTCTAAGGCTCCACTTTAAGGCATTATGTGAGAGGGCATTGGCTCCACTCTCTTGTTTGACAAATTATTTTTCTTTTTGTTTAGACAATTCATATAAACGTCTTAATATAAATAAAATAAATATGAAGTATATCACAAAATATAAAGTTGGTTGAGTTGGTCTAAGGTTACTTTAAAATTTTTATTTGAGAGGGTATGTGTTCGACTCCCATGTTTGACAAATTAAATTTTTTTTTTCAATTCATATAAAAATATTATATAAATAAAATAAATTTAAACCTATGACCAAATCTAAAGATGGTTGAGTTGATTTAAGGCTTTTATGTTAAGTTTTTCAATTGAGAGGGCATGGCTTCGATTCCCATTTGACAAAACATTTTTCCTTTCATTTAAAAAAAATCATATAAACACATTATTAACCAAATTTTAAATGATGTATACACACTATTAGTCAAGTCAAAATTCAATGATAAGATTAAGCTATATATAAGTAGGGGTGGGCAAATTCGGTTCGGTTTTTAGTTTTTCGGTTCGGTTTGGGTAAAATAAATTTAATTTAGGCTTATTTTTTGTTCGGTTCGGTTCGGTTCGGTTTTTCAATTTTTTTTAATTTTTTTTAATTTTTTTTTAATTTTTTTTAAATTTTTTTTTAAATTTTTTAATTTTTTTTTAAATTCGGTTTTTTCGGTTCGGTTCTCGGTTCGGCCTTCCGAACCGAGAACCGAACCGAATTTTTCAGTTCTTAAAATAAAAAACCGAAAACCGAACCGACCAAGAGAAAAACCGAACCGAACCAACCAATTCGGTTCGGTTTTTCGAGTCCGATTCGATTTTTCGGTTTTTTGCCCACCCCTATATATAAGTGTGTATTTTACACATTGAATTTTAATTTTAATTTACTCAATAAAACTATTTAATATAATTTAATTGAATAAATTAAAATTAAAAATTAATTAAAATTAGATCTTGCACAATTGAATTTTAGTTGATTATTTTACTATAGAATTATAATTTTATTTTAATTGAATTATATGATGTGTCACATGAATATCAATTAATTCAAAATGAATTCTTGTATGATTGAATTATAATATCAATTTATTCAATTGAATTAATATATTTATAACATTTAATGTAATTAAAATTGAAATTAGATTTGAAATTATAACATTTAATGTAATTAAAATTAAAATTGAATTTAGATTTAAAATTATAATATTTAATGTAATTTAAATTGAAATTAGATTTGAAATTATACATGCAATAGTTAATAGAATTGCAATTAGAATTATAATTTGTCATGCCCCAAACCTAAAAGATCTGACACACGACATAATTTACACTCATTCAATAATATGCACTCATAATTAATATTGTATAAAATTTTAAATTTAAATTCTAGATAGTAATCCTTAGTAAGTGGCTAGTAGTAATATAACCACACTTAATAAAGTAATACATAAATATTTATTCACTAAGGATAAAATAAATTTCTCAAACTACGTGTCCACAAATTCAACACTTAGCAACCTAGAAACTTAAGGAACCCAAGGGATAGCAAATGCTTTGTTAAATCCATTAAGCACACATGTACCTTATTTACCTAAAATTACCATAAACTATAATGAGTATAAAACTCAGTAAGCATACTAGTTTTTTCATATATCAAAATACAAATACACACATATATACACAATGCATGTGTATGATATGCCGTGATAAATTAAAATCATAATTGTATCAAATCACATGTCAAGTAAACGTCTATATATTCTTTCAAAACATATAGTAGGAATACCATCATCCAACTACTGCTTAATAGGACTTCCATATCATATATCACATAATGAGCCAAATGTCACCTATCAGTGACATACCGTATGAGAGGAATAACACAAGTGAGATTTAAATTACATATATATAACGCTCATGTTTGAAAGTAAGAGCCAACCCCTCACCCTGATCATCGATGAGTCCTCTCACATGCACCAATATGCCACCACACAAATGTGATGACTCACTCTTCCTTTAAGTACCAATAGGATCTTACTTATATACGAAACACATAACATATACCAATCCCGAAAAAAAGGCCACACATAAAGGCTCCACAAATCACATAAGATGCATACTAAGTGAATAGTGAGTTCAAGCATCCTCAAAACACAAAATGTTTCTTATGAACATATTCTACTTCAAAAGCTTTCTTTTTTAAATACATTTCATTTTCAAACGCTCACTTTCATAAACAAATGTATGTCCATGCTCAATGTCAATGCTCATATTCATAAACATATGTCTTTCATAATTCATATTAAAATATATTTTGGCATAACATAAATATATTTCTAAGCATATTTACAAAGTCATATATAGACAATTACTATGTTTATTGTGATTTTCGTAAAAGTCTAGTATACTTACCTCTTAACACTTTCAACTACAAGGCTTAATTCTCCATAATCTATTAATGGAGATTAATCCTTTCATAAGTCTCACTATTCACATAAAACACTTTAAAATAGCTTACAAAATTACATATATTGCACTTATCACATCAAATTAGTCTAATGACTTGGTTTCTTAAAACCTTTCATTCTAACCACTTACACTTAACAAAATTTTCTTATACATCAAATGATGTCTAATTACTCCAAAATCAAAATATATCATTTTTGACTTATATATCTTTCTTATATATAAATATTATATTATAATTCCTACATAATCCAATTCATAAACACCATCAAATCACAACTATTATCCTAACAGGATCAAGATATTTACTAAACAATATTCAGTCTCCCAATTTTATAAAATCATATACTAACTCAAAAATTATAAAATTACCACAGAATTACTCTTGACACATATTTTAATCCATGATAAAGGTTTTACTTCAAAATCCCTACCAAAAATATTTTATAACTATTTTATTCCATAGCATTAAAAATCTATTGATCAAATAGTACAGTGAGCTGATACAGTTTAGAAAATCATAATAATTTTATCACATTGATCTAAATGCTTAATTTTGAATATACCATATTAGACATATAAATATATTATATTGCAGAAATTTGTAATTTTTGAAGATCATTTAGCAGACCAAAAAGTGTTCGTTACTTTAGTATACTGTTAACACAAGAAATTTCTTAAATTTTAGGGTCATTTTTGTAAATTCACTAAAGATCGATTGTGGAATTTTTAATTAATTCAAAGTCTCAAATGATTATAAATATGTCTAGTTTCATATTCTCAAAAACCAAAATCTGAATCGAATTATAAAAATTTTAAAATTTCTCAGATCAAGATACTATCAAGTAAAAATTTTACAAAATCATTATGATTCATCAAGTTGTCTATATAATCATCATCAATTCTCAATATATCTTACAAAATTCACGTCAAATCCCCAATTTTACATATTTTTAGAAATCAAAACTAAAATAAATTAGTTTAATTAACCCAAAAAATTAAGAAAAAGTTATGATATACCTCTTAAAAGTTAAAATTTTAATTTCTTCTTCTTCTTCTCTTTCTCTCCCATCTATTTCTCTCTTTTCTCTCTCTAAAAGGGGTGGCTCGACCAAAAATGAATGAATTAGGGTTTAAAATATGTATTTTTATACTAAAGGTTAATTTTATTATTTATGGATTAACTCCTAAAACTTTTAAAGTATTACAATTTGGTCCCTAAAATATATCTAAAGTCTTGCAAATAAACCCAATACTAATAGTAGGTTCTTAATCTATACAAACAATACTAATACAATACATAAATCAAGTATCACCTATATACAAATAAAATATAAATATTATATATATATATATATAAATACTTATTTTTTTTATCGGTTGTGGATAAGTGGTTACTATAATTCTCCCCTCTTTATAAGAATTTTGTTCTCGAAATTCATGACTTAAGCAAATAGATGAGAATACTTAGCTCTCATTTCCTTTTCTTGTTCCCAATATGCTTTTTCAGCTGTATGATTTCTTCATAAAATCTTTACAAAGCAATCTTCTTGATACATAGAATTTGTTCATTTTGGTCCAAAATCCTAATAAATACTTATTCATATATTAGATTATCTCTAAGCTTAAGTAACTCATAGCTTATTATATGAGAGGAGTACGAAACATATATCTATAAAATAAACATATGACACACATTATGAACCTATAATAATAATGCGAAAGAAAACGTTGATCAACCACATCATTTGTGCCTTCAAGGATCTTAAATGGACCAATAAATATTGAGTTTAATTATAACATTTATACACACATATTTTTATTCTTTTCACCAGTTTGTTCAATATTTAATGGGCATCTATACACTTTACCTTTTATTCATTAAAGAATGACATAAATGTAGAATACCTATACTAATCTCTTAAATATAATTCATAACTCCTCTGAAAATTTTAATCCTTTCAACATGTACTCATATGTCATAATATCATTCATTACGTTGATATCATTCTTAAAATAAAAATAATTTAGCATTTCTACACAACTAAGTTGTCATTTAAATCTAAAGTTTCAAATCAGAATGTTGAAGACATTATCTTAAATGATCAGAAATCAACTTTAATGGAAAGATCTTTAGTTCAATGAATTCTTAAACCATAGATCTCAACATTATATTTCTTATTTTAACTCTTTAAAACATAGTCCATCTTATTGGTCATCATTTTTTTCATTGAGATTGACATGTTTATTTTTCCTAACCTGCTCAGTTTCAAACATAAAAAGATTTCACTAACACAATTACTGTGATGGCAAAGATGGTTTTTCAACCATTCCTTTAATGCCATCCACGTAAAAAGGAAAGGACAAACCGATTGCTGACTTTCTTTCATGAAACCCTCTAAATAGCCTAAATCCCATAACTACTTTTCTAGCAACAAAGAAAACCAACCCTCTTACCATATTTATGATGAGTAACTTCATAGTCACTCCTCTTGTACCTTTCACTCCTAGAGCTCATTCAAACCAGAACACTTCACTCAATAGCTAAAGAATTAATCCAACATTATGCAATAGAGGCAGTTTAAGAACATAGTTACTCTGTAATCGGCGGTCCTCTTTTTAATCTGGATTACCTATTTTTTCAACTCCATCGAATCACTTCTCTCTAAAAATGGTCAAAACCTATCCTTTACCTACTCTTGTATCTGTTGGATCTATACACCATTGTAATGGAGCTTTCATTACACAAAAACTCTAGACTGGATATAGCAATATGATCAAGAAAATCCTGTATGCATTTTCCTCCAATGGTTTTATCCAAAATCTTGGTGGAATAGCAAGCTACAACACATGTTGTGTAGGTATATAAACAGTTCAGTCAATCTCAAACATCTGTACACAGTCCTATTACTCCAAAGAAAATGGATGATAATCTCAAACCATGAGATTCATTACTATCCTACTGTTAAAGACTATTTCACCTTCTCATACTCTTTATAGTTATTCCAAGAAGAACATAAAATGAAACTCAGAGCACTTAAAAAAGGTCTTGGTAGAAGAAAACCAAATTATTCCACCTTTAATATGGATCTCTCTCCATGGCCAAGCACATTGGGAGAATGTGCCACCAAACCTTCTAAAAGAATGAATAATACAAACTCTATTTTCTACAAAAAAAAATCAGATCTACACCGATCTATCACATCAAAGAGAGACTAACTACTTTAGACACCACCACTACTCTCTAAATCCAAATGAATTTCCTCTAAACCTGGATAACTTTCCATAATCCAGTATGCCAGGTGACTACATACAGATTGATGACACATCTCACCAACCCAACTTGACTTCATCATTATTTCAAGATTTCCAACTTTATCCAACTGACAGCAAAGTCCAAATAGAAGCAACCGCATTGATGAGAACCAGCTCAATGGACCCCACATCACCAGACACAAGACATTTTTGGGCCCAATTCAATGACTTTACCCTAGAACACGATAATGATAATTCAAGTTACTCATCATTTAATAGTTAATCATGACAATAGTGCTTTTACTTTATCTTTATGCCAAGTATGCTTTATCTTTATGTCATATCTGCTTTTAATCTATCGACAAAAAAAAAAAATTGATGTTAAGATCACAAAAATCATTGTAATTATTAAAGTTAATTTGACCTTAATTCTAAAAGTTCAGATTTTTAGCCTAAAAAGTCTTTAAGTCATAAATGCATTATCGACCATTAGTGCCAAGATGGCAAGGTCTTTAAATCTATAAAAAAGAGCCTTTATTTGACTTTTCTTAATCATCTTACCTAACTCATCATGCTTCTGACATAACTTTATTACACTTATATATCAACAAATATTTATTCAAAATTTTACGGCTATTGTCCCTTATAAATAATAACATAAAACCCATTATTTTTTTTTTTGCCTCACAAAAACCGAGGAAAATATATTTGAACATACTTACACATATGCTCCACAGCTGTTATCATTTTTTTTAAAAAAAAATCATTAAACCATAAACTTCTTTTCTCATAACAACCAACACCCATAGCCGTTATTATTTGTGTTTAAAAATTTTGCATTTAAAACTTAGTCTCTTTATCTAATAATAAATAAATAAATAATTTAATGGCTCATATAGGCTTTACATTGCAACAACCTTTTTTTTTTCTATAAATACATTATTTTTGTATCCTTATACAACTTAAAAACATTCAAAGATTAGGGAGCGTAACAATGAAGGAAACCTCAGCTCGTAGATTCACAAAAATTTGTCTTTTGTGGATCCAACCCTGAAAATATTGAAGAGTTTGTAAAAGCTGCAGAAACTCTTGGTATGGTGTTAGTTAAGTGAAAGATATATTTAGTATATGAAGGAGGAAGTTGTGGGTTAATGGGGTCTGTGGCAAAAGTTGTACAAAATAAAGGCAGTCATGTTTTGTGTATCATCCTAAAACCTCTAGCTATTGAAAATATTATAGAAAAAATAATTGGGGATGAGTTACAAGTCTCATCTATGCACAAGCAAATGACTTAAATGCTTAGGTATGCAGATGCCTTCATAGCTCTACCAGGAGGTCTCAAGACCTTAGAGGAAAATTTTCAAATTGCCTCATGGGCACAATTACAAATTCATCAAAAATTCATTGGTTTATTAAATGTTAATGATTTTTATAACGGGTTGTTATCTTTTCTTGACTATACAGTGGAAAGACATCTCATCCCACTTTTAGCACGACGGATTCTTATTTTTGCTCCAACCATCAATTGATCAATTACAATCTTTTATCCTTCTGTCTAATCCAACATTATATCAGTTAGATTGGTTTACTCATGACAGTGAGAAGAAACACAAAATAGATTTAAATCTCAATCTATAGCCTCTACTATTATTTTGATGCTGCCACTATTGTTGTTTTTCTTTTTATTTTGGGCAAGATTTCTATTTCAATAAATATTGTTTCAATTGATGTCTTAATACTCTACTTCTCTATATTTTGACATTGAGAAAATTATATTAGTTTGCTTTATAACATGCAAATTATCATTATAAGATATTCGGCATCATTCTTGCTAAGTATATTAGTCACAACTTAAAAAAAATCCTATATGGTAACATTAAGATTCACAAAAGTACAATTATCTACAATATTAACAATCTTAGCAGTTCTTGGATAATGTGTCATCTTCTTAAATCAAACAAAAATTTAAGCAAGATGTCAAACATTTACACAATAAAGCTACAAATACAATCCTAAGGATTTGGCATCTGCTCGGTTCCCTTGACTCGACACCTAAAAGTCTACAGAATCATATCTTAGCTCTGATACCACTAAAGTTGTCACGCCCCATACCCAAAAGATCTGACACACGACATAGCTTACACTCATTCAATAATATGTACTCATAATTAATATTGTATAAAATTTTAAATTTAAATTCTACATAGTAATCCTTAGTAAGTAGCTAGTAGTAATATAACCACACTTAATAAAGTAATACATAAATATTTATTCACTAAGGATAAAACAAATTTCTCAAACTACGTGTCCATAAATTCAACACTTAGCAACCTATAAATTTAGGGAACCCAAGGGATAACAGATGCTTTGTCAACTCCGCTAAGCACACATGTACCTTATTTACCTAAAATTACCATAAACTATAATGAGTATAAAATTTAGTAAGTATATTAGTTTTTTCATATATTAAAATACAAATACATATATATACACAATACATGTGTATAATATGTCGTGATAAACACATCCTCAAAACATAAAATATTTCTCATGGACCTATTTTACTTCAAAAGCTTTCTTTATTAAATACATTTCATTTTGTAATTCTCACTTTCATAAACACATGTATGTCATGTATGTCTATACTCAATGTCAATGCTCATATTCATAAACATATGTCTTTCATAATTCATATTAAAATATACTTTGACATAACATAAATATATTTCTAAGCATATTTACAAAGTCATATATAGACAATTACTATGTTTATTGTGATTTTCGTAAAAGTTTAGTATACTTACCTCTTAACACTTTCAACTACAAGGTTTAATTCTCCATAATCTATCAATGGAGATTAATCCTTTCATAAGTCTCACTATTCACATAAAACACTTTAAAATAGCTTACAAAATTACATATATTGCACTTATCACATCAAATTAGTCTAATAACTTGATTTCTCAAAACCTGTCATTCTAACCACTTACACTTAACAAAATTTTCTTATACATCAAATGATGTCCAATTACTCTAAAATTAGAATATATCATTCTTAACTCATATATCCTTCTAATATATAAATATTATATTATAATTCCTACACAATCCATTTCATAAACACCATCAAATCCCAACTATTATCTTAACAGGATCAAGATATTTACTGAAGAGTATTTAGTCTCCTAATTTTATAAAATCATATACTAACTCAAAAATTATAAAACTACCACAGAATTACTCTTGACATATATTTTAATCTATGATAAATTTTTTAATTCAAAATCCCTTCCAAAAATATTTTAGAACTATTTTATCTCATAGCTTTAAAAATCTGTTGAAACAGTATTTTAGAAAATCATAACAATTTTATCACATTGATCTAAATGCTTAATTTTGAATATATCATATTAGACATATAAATATTTTATATTTCATATATACGTAATTTTTTAAAATCATTTAGCAGACCAAAAAGTGGTCATCACTTTAATATACTGTTAACACAGAAAATTTTTAAAATTCAGGGTCATTTTTGTAAATTCATTAAAGATCAATTGTGAAATTTTCAATCAATTCAAAGTCTCAAATGATTATAAATATATCTAGTTTTATATTCTCAAAAACTAAAATCAGAATCGAAGTATAAAAATTTAAAAAAAATTCGGATCAAGATACTATCAAGTAGAAGTTCTGCAAAATCATCATGATTCATCAAGTTATTTATATCATCATCAATTCTCAATATATCTTACAAAATCCACGCCAAATTTCTAATTTTTTATATTTTCAGAAATTAAAACTTAAAGAAATTAACTTAATTAACACCAAAAAATTTAGAAAGAGTTATAATATATCTCTTAAAGCTTAAAATTTTAATTTCGTCTTCTTTTTCTTCTTCTTCTTCTCTTTTTCTCTCCTCTATTTCTCTCTTTTCTCTCTCTAAAAGGGGTGGCTCGACAAAAAATGAATGAATTAGGGTTTAAAATATATATTTTTATACTAAGGGTTAATTTTTAATATTTATAAATTAACCTAAAAAACTTTCAAAGTATTATAATTTGGTCCCTAAAATAAATCTAAAGTTTTATAAATAAATCTAATACTAATAGTAGGTCCTTAATTTATAAAAATAATACTAATAATAATACATAAATCAAGAATCACCCACATACAAATAAAATATAAATATTATATATATATATAAATATTTATTCTTATCGATTGTGGATGAGTGGTTACTACATAATTATAATATTTAATGTAATTAAAATTAGAATTGGATTTAGAATTATAATATTTAATGTAAATGAAATTGAATTTGAATTTAGAATTATAACATTTAGCGCAAATTAAATTGTAATTAGATTTGAAACTATAACATTTAACGTAATTAAAATTAAAATTGGATTTTAGATTATAACATTTAAAGTAATTAAAATTAGATTTGAATTTGTAATTATGATATTTAACGTAAGTAAAATTAAAATTGGACTGAGATTATAACATTTAACATAATTAAAACTAATATTAAATTTCAAATTATAACATTTAACGTAATTGGATTTAGAATTATGACATTTAAGATAATTGAAAATTGATTTGAAATTATAACAATAAATGTAATTCAAATCAAAATTGAATTTTGGATTATAACATTTAACGTAGATTAGAATTGGATCTAGAATTATAACTTTTAACGTAATTAAAATTAGAATTGAATTTAAAATTATAACATTTAACGTAATTGAAATCAAATTTGAATTTGAGATTATAACATTTAATGTATTCAAATTGAAATTGGATTTGGAATTAGTACATTTAATATAATTAAAATTGAAAATAGATTTGAGATTATAACATTTAACATAATTGAAATTGAAATTTAATTTAGAATTATAACATTTAACATAACTGAAATTAAAAATAAAATTGAGATTATAAATTTAATTCTTAATAGAATTGAAATTAAAATTTTGTACAATTGTTGATTTATCATTTATCACATAAAAAAATTAATAATTATTATAAATTGAATCTTGTATAATTAAATTCAACTTTAATTTACTCAATTAGATAATGAATTATTTTGTCATGAATATAAATTAATTAAAAATACAACTGAATTAATTAATTTAATTCAAGATTACAATTTACATTACATTTTTATTTTGTGTAAATATTAAACATATTGCCATTAAAAAATAAACAAAAAATAATTTTAATCTAGGCCCTCAAATATTAATTATAGGCTGAAAATAATTAAAAATTCACATTAAGACCAAGTAGCCTAAATCTAAAAGTCCAAAAATTTAGCTTAAATTTAAAAAGAAAAACAAGACCAAAGACCATTAAACCGAAACGGAGAATAGAATCCGAACCAATTTAGATTCAATTCTTACGGTGCAAATCGATATGTTTGGGTTCAGTTTTGACCCAAACCATACAGAATTTGATTTTTTCCCAACTCTAACTACAATTAAAATAATTAGATGCTTTAGATGTAACATCAACTTTTAAATCTTTTCTATTTTTAATTCATTTATATAAAATATAAAGTCATTAGATATGTTAAATTTATTTTAGATTAAATCTCAAAATAATTGGTTATGAAAAAAAAATTTATTTAATGCTTATGAATTTTTTAATGTTTACGATAATATTAATAAAATAATTAATAATTAAACTTATTCTTTTATGTTTATAATTACTAATAGTTGTAAATATTAAAAGCTATGTTGGTTGAGTAGTTTTGCAACTTAACTTTTTTCGTTCAAATCCCCGTTAACCCAATTCTTGCAAAATAGAACATTTATGTATTTGGGCCGAGAGTGGGCAGGCTCACTCTTTGGGCCCGTTTGATATGGCCAACTATAATAGACATTTTTTTGTTGAAGTAAATTATAAAACAAGTCTCACTCAACTCAAATGTTACGTATTTATTAATATTTTTATAGTTATAGAGTAAATTCTATTGAAAAATGTTGTGGTTCTACCTAATTTTTGAAGTAAAGATAAATACAATTTAAATAAGACTTATCAATTATTGTTTTTTAGAGTCATATTTGTTTTTACAATTTTATTAAAAGTATAAGGATTTTACTATAAATATGTTGTTATCTTATAAATGTTCCTTAGGCATTTATGTGATTCTAACATTATTAGCCCCCATCTACTACACTATAATTTGTGTAAACAAAGAGTAGCTTCTTTCCATCCAATGACTCGTCTTTGTCAAAAAAGAGCCATAAGAATCAAGGACCAGATTTTCAATGCAGCAAAAATAACGCCAGTACAAATAGTTTGCATAGCAATGATGGAGGAGATTTGAATTCTTCTGTTGCTAGTCCTCGTAATAGAAAATATTTAAGAAAACAATTTTTATTTATTTATTTTTTTTCATTAGCATTAACTTTATTAAGAATCCAACCGGAAGGGCGATATATATATATACACATAATTTTTGTTGTACACTAAGAGATCGTGACTTGACAAAATACTATTGTTGTATGAATATGCTCTTATGCAGTAAGTTGTAGGAGTAGTACGACTTCAGTCTGAAATATTAAATTTTAACCTCTTTTCTCTTCTGTGAGTTCAGAAGGCACAATAAACTCTTTAATAGAGATGGCAAATGAGTCGAGTTGTCGGTGGGCATCTTGGCTCAACACAGTACTAAAGCGTGCCATGGGCTGGCACGACACACGACATTGTCGTGCCCTTACAGCACGACCCAACATAACGTGCTAGGCTGGGCTGCATTTTTTTGTGTTGATGGAGTTAATGGGGTCTTTGCTTCTTCGGTTCTATTTTCTCAATAATTATACTATATATATATTGATTATGGTATATTAAAAGGCCATGATGTGGCATAATATTATTGCTATATCAATATGCTCTTACGTGGTAAGTTGTATGAGCAATTAGATTTTAGTCTCTTCATTCCCCTGTGAGTTTAGGAGTAAAGGCACTCTAGACTCCTGAAAAGCTTTTGGAGTTCAAGAAAATAATGTTATAAATTTACTTAGGTCAATTTAAGAGAAAAGGGTTGAAACGGATAAATCTAGTCACCAATTGCGAGAGGTGTAAGAGTCGAGCTTGCATAATAAATAATATAAAAAAAACACTTGATAATGTGGTATGTCTAGAGATGGTGGTGAATGGTAGAGAACTTGTATGGTGTTGTTGCATGTAATGCAGGTTAGGGTTTATGTTACAAAACCCTAGTTTATCTTCTAAGGAGGAAGATGAACCTAAAATCTTATGTTTAAGCTCTTAAAATGTGATGTAGTGAATATAAATTATGAAACAATGCATAACAATTGTGGTGACCAAGTTTTTGTGTGAAAAATGCAGAGAAAGAAGAAAGAAGAAAGTGACGTGTGCCTAAGATAAATGCACGTGATCTAAGGTTGCCAAGGATTGTCCAAAAAGCTCTTTTTTTTATATTTAATTATGAAGGATATTTATAGTGTTAGGCTTTGTAATAGGGTTAAATTCCTTATTTGATCCATTTTCTTTTTTAAAAATAATTTATTTAATTAGTTTTTACCCTTCTAAAATAAAAAAATAATTTTAAGAAATTAATGTGTCAAAATACTTAATTGTTTCCATATAAAAATCTAACATACTTATTAGAGATTGATTAAAACAAAGAGCTTACCATATTTTATTTTAAGGAGTTAAAGGGTGTAAACTTAGCTTTAATTATAGATATCAATAAGAGGTCAATTAAATAGTTATTATTGATCTAAGACTAAGCTTAATTTAATTTTAAGAGTTTTAATTGCATTATCTATTTACATGAGTTATTAGAGTGCAGCTTTTAACTTTTAATGGAATAGCCTAAGTTTAACTTAGAAAATTTGATAGGTCACGAGATGACTTGGGTTGGACATTTTTTAAGTTAGAGTTAGGACACTCATGAGTTTGTTAGTATCTTTATTAACTTAAAACCTAATTAAAATTTAAATCTTTAAGAGCTGATGGCTATTTATAAGAGAGATAAAGAGTAGTAAGTTATTATTCTTTTTGCGTCCAAGAAAAGAGGATTAGGCTACTTTTCTTTTCTCAACTACAATATCCTTCTAAAACCATCTTGTAATCTTTCATTTCTGTCTCCTAGTCCTTTGTTTCTTCCTTGGTATCATAATCATTATTTTCTTATTCAAAACTATAACCATCATAAACAGAGCCACAAATTGACCTTATTTTCTTTGGCCTTTCGTCCATCACTTTTTCCTTTTCCTATTTATTACAATCGTTTGCTTTCGTCTTTACTTTTGTCCTCTTTATTCTACAAGAGCTTCTATTATGAAGTAAGTAAGAGTATTGTATGGAAAGATTGAGAAGTTCAAAATCATTGAAGATGTAATGAATCTAGTAAATAAAGCAAATCAAGATTTATTAGTGGAATCCATCAGGCGAGCCAAGAAGCCTCACAGATTCATGATGTCAAACTTTTAGATGTATGATAGAATTAAAGATAAAAAAGAATACATCTTTCACTTCAACATGAAGATGATAATGCATGCATATGACAGACTCTTAAAGTGCATCACATTCCAATCAAGCTTGAAAGGACTGGCCCAAGCATAGTTCTGTAAATTAAAGGAAAACTCAATTGCTTCATTTGCAGAATTGACAGCCTAGTTCATCACTTAGTAAATGCATAATCGCAAGAAGAGGAAGATCACAACAACCTATTATTCATGATGCAAGGGGAGAATGAAACTATTAAGAGCTTCTTTACTTGATTCAACTTTTGCCCCATAAGGACCTATTTAGATTGGAGTAAAAATGGGGTGATTTTTGTGAAAATAAGGTGGAGTATGAAAAAAATTATTTCTCGTATTATTATTAATAGGGCGGGGATGGGATTAAACTTTTTTGCCCCATCCCCGCCTTCTGCCCAATTTTATATGATATATTAAATATAATTTTTTGTATATATTTATATAGTTTATCAATTTTTTATTTTATAATTTATATTTAACTAGAGTATTAAAAACTATTTTCATAATATAATTTATTAATAAAAACTAAAAATATACAACAAAAAAACTCCAAAATCTAGTATGAAAAACTTTTATTTATAAATTAAGCTGTTAACTATTATTAATCTTATTACTCTCAACTATTCTTTATATCTTCTTATCAAATTTGATCTTTCTAAAAACTTTAGTACTATAGGTCTACAATAAAATCAGTTTTTGTAAGTAAATTTCCTCTCTTTCAATAAGTTTATATTATATTATAATCAATATATGTGTAACTGCCGTTAAAAGGCTATAACAAAGGCATTCTCAGCCGCTTAAAGAGACTGACTATCTCTTTCTTTATGCAATTTAAAAAATGAAGTAGCAGAGTGTCTACTGATTTTAGACCCACTAAATTATTTAAGCAATTCTTGAATTTGTTATTCTAAATTATTTTATTATTTTGGTCTTTCTTTTCAACTTGTACACAGGTTAGTAACTTACGCAATTTAAAAAATGAAGTAATAGGTGTTTATTTTATATTAAATTTAGGGTTGTTACGAGATATATTTTAGGTGTATATTTTAGAGATATATTTTACCAAAATTAAGAGATATTGCGATATATTATGTATATTATTATAGGAGATAATTAAGGAGAGTTTATGTGAATTAAGAGCAGATTATGGGACGTGATTCTTTGCTTGAGGTGCAAGAACACGGTTTCCTTTAAGGAATGGGATTCTGATTTTGTACTTGTATATATATGTTATTATGATGAATGAGGAGAAGGAGACAGGAGAATTTCTTATCATGGTATCAAGAGCTTAGGTTCAATTCTAGGAAGTACTTTTTTTTTCTTTCATTCGAGAGGTCGGTTGAGGCGAGTAAAACACACAAAACATAATTTTTTCATCTTTTGGTTAGGGATATGACAGAGGACGACGGGAAGTCTTCTTCCAGCAATGGTGTTGGAGGTGATAAGAAGATCGATGTTTTTTACCTAGGGTCTATTGACAACCCGGGTAATCTCATCACACCAATTCAATTGAAGGGAGAAAATTATGATGAATGGTAGCATCGAGAAAAAAAGAAATTTGGGATTTTGGATGGTAGCATCGAGAAACCCAAGGAGAATGATGCAAAGCTGGATGATTGGTATACCGTTCATTCAATGCTTATGGCTTGGCTTATGAATACGATTGAGCCTTCGATTCGTTCGACTCTCTCGTTCTATAAAGATGCTCGTGAATTATGGGTGGCCCTAAAAGGGAGATTTATGTGTGGTCAACGGCACACGCATCTGCCAATTGAAGACATTTATGGCCAAGTGTAAGCAAGGCAAGATGGAGTCTGTGGCTTCGTATTTTGGGCGGCTAAGTCAGATTTTTGACGAGCTATCGATGTATGTGACACTGCCCAAGTGTACATGCATTGGGTGCACTTGCGGTGGCTGCCGATGTAGTCTAGCAACTCAATACTAGACTCTTTTGTAAAAAGACCGGCTACAATGGTTTCTTGATGGATTAGATGGTGCGTATGCTTTGGTGCGGTCTCAGATTTTGAACCAAGATCCCCTGCCTTATTTGGATCGTGCATACTAGAATGTTGCTTAAAAAGAACGATTACGTGGTGGTCATAAGGAAGATCGAGAGACGATGATGACATTTAAGGTCCAATCTGACACACGAGGTAAATCAAAATTCAATGATAACTCTGACAAATTTTGTACTCATTGCAATCGTGAAGGACATAATGAAAGCACATGTTTCCAAATTCACGGCTTTTCGGATTGGTGGGGTGATCGACCTCGTGATGGCCGTGGGCCTGGTCGTGGAGGCAGAGGGGGACGTGGTGGTGTCATGGCTGGAAGAGGGCGTAGAAGTGCTGCGGCAGAAGGCATGGCAGCGAGGGCAAACAAAGCCACTGCCAGCACCTTGACACAGCAACCACAACAGACCCAGGGATAGCAGCCTCGCACTGCGGAGCAAGCTGGATTGTCAAGCATAACTCCAGAACAGTGGCAATATATCCTTGATCTTCTCAACCTACCAAAACCGAAGGATAGACTCTCTGGTGAGTGTTTATGGATTATTGGTACAGGAGCAATGCACCATGTAACAGGGACATTAGATTGGATGATTGATGTGAAGCAAATCAGCAACTGTCCAGTGAGTTTTCCGGATGGTAATAGTTTACAAGCCACTCATGAAGGCAGTGTGTTATTGTCAGGGAACCTAAAAAATAATAATGTGCTTTTTATTCCAAAATTAGATTGTAATCTAATTTCTGTCACAAAGTTGCTAGATGAAAAGAATTATACCGTTCAAATAACTAATACATTATATGTTACACAGGACCGAGTGACGAGGCAGCTGATTGGAGTAGGTGAACACGAAGATGGACTTTTCTTTTTCCGTGGTGTACCTCAAGCTCGGGCTCTAGCTCTTGGTGGTGGCAATTCAATGGAGTTGTGGCATAAGCGTTTAGGACACCTGTCGGAGAAAGTGCTTAGGAAGGTTCTTAATGTGAGTGTTTCTAGTGGTTTGAATAAAGATGGTTGTGATGTATGCTACCGTGCAAAGCAACCTAGAAAGAGTTTTTCGATTAATAGTAGTAGAGCTAGTAGAATTTTTGAACTCGTTCATTGTGATTTGTGGGGTCCTCATAGGACTCGTTCCTCTTGTGGGGCGTATTATTTTTTGACTATTATTGATGACTATTCAAGAGCAGTTTGGGTTTATTTATTGTTTAATAAATTAGAAGTTGAATTTTCGTTTATGAATTTTGTGGCATTGGTAGAACGACAGTTTGATCAAAAAATAAAACGAGTTCGTAGTGATAATGGAATCGAGTTTAAATGCTTGGATAATTATTTTGTGAAGAATGGCATAATTTTTTAGACGTCGTGTATGGGTACACCGCAACAAAATGGTCGAGTAGAGCGTAAACATAAACATATCTTGAATGTAGCACGTGCTTTACGTTTTCAAGGACACTTGCCAATGAAATTTTAGGGGGAATGTGTGATGGCGGCGTGTTATTTAATTAATCGTACGCCTTCAAGTGTACTTAATTTTAAAACACCATATGAATGTTTGTTTGGAAAGGAACCTAATTTAAGTGAAATACGAGTGATGGGATGTTTATGTTATGCTCATAATCAAAAATCCAAAGGTGCAAATTTGATAGTAGAAGTCGTATATACATCTTTCTTGGTTATTTGTTTGCTAAAAATGGATGGTTGTTATATGATTTAAAACAAAAGGAATTACTTGTTTCACGTGATGTCGATTTCTATAAATATATTTTTCCTATGGCTGGAAGCAATGTGGACCGTGACTCTAATATAGTAGCAGGTAATGAGGAATTGTATTGTGATGATTTTGATGAAGTAGTGAATAATGGTGATAATGTGAATATTGGCGGGGTTGATGCACCTGCTGCCACTGGAAGTGAAGAGGTGCGGACAGTAGAGGGGGGGCGAACTGGAAGTGTAGCAAGGAGAAGAGAGGGAAGCTGGTGTGTTGCATGGTTCTGGCAGCGAACATACAGACCCTAAAGGGGCGGTGTTGGGCAGTGAACAGGCTGTGGAGGAAGTGGTTGTGCAAGCAGATGCAAATAATGAAGAGGCAAAAATGGGAAAAGGGAAACAGGTAAGTTCCCAAACTCTCGCTATTGTGGTTTTATTACACATACGGTTGTGAAAAAGAAAAGTTCATCTAAAAATTTGCCTTCTTCATCGGCTACCTCAGGTACTCCTTATCCTATTTCGCACTTTGTATCTTGTGAACGATTTTCAAATAATTACAAATAATATGTGGCAGCTGTAAATGCAAGAAAACCACCTAAAACTTTTAGAGAAACAATGAAACATAAAGGCTAGAGAAGAGCTATGGCAAAGGAGATTCAAGCATTAGAAGATCAAGGAACATGGGTACTGCAAAAGTTGCCTCCCGAGAAGAAAGTACTAGGTAGTCAGTGGATATATATAGAGAAATGAGATGAGAACAAAAATTTACAAGGATTAAAGGCAAGGCTTATGATATTTGGAAATCATCAGGTAGAGGGTATTGACTATAATGATACTTTTGCTCCTGTGGCTAAGATGGTAACAGTACAAACGTTTTTGGCAGTTGCAACGATCAAGAGTTAGGAAGTACATCAGATGGATGTTCACAATGCGTTCTTGCACAGTGATCTAGAAGAGGAAGTTTACATGAGGATACCTTCGGGATTTGAGAAAAGTGACAACAAAAATATGGTGTGCAGAATGAAGAAGTCGTTGTATGGCTTATAACAGGCTTCTAGGTGTTGGTTTGCTAAACTAACAACGGCACTAAAGAGCTATGGCTTCAAACAGTCATATTCAGACTATTCTTTGTTTACATTGTCAAAGGGTAAAATCTAGATTAATGTTCTTGTTTATGTGGACGATATGATCATTGCAGGAAATGATAAAGTGGCGTTAGCAATATTCAAGGATTATCTTAGAAAATGATTTAAGATGAAGGACTTAGGAGTATTGAGATATTTTCTTGGGCTGGAGGTGGGGCGGAGTAAGGAGGGAATTTTTATGTGTCAACGGAAGTATGTATTAGATATAATATCTGAGACGGGATTGTTGAGGTCGAAGCCAGCGAAACTTTCTATGGAGCAAAATCACAAATTGGCATTAACTAGTGGAAAATTGCTCCATAATGCAGAGAGTTACAGGCGATTGGTGGGTCGTCTTATCTATCTCGGCATGACTAGGCCGGATTTGGCGTATTCCATTCATATTTTGTCTCAATTTATGCAAAATCCACGGGAAGAGCATTGGGAAGTTGCATTGCGAGTTGTTCGTTATTTGAAGAAGAACCCAGGACAAGGTATATTGTTGAGAGTAGATAGTGAGTTGAGTTTGGAAGGATGGTGTGACTCGGATTGGGCTAGTTGCCCGTTGACACGAAGATTGCTGAGTGGATGGTTTGTGTTACTTGGTTATTCCCCAGTCTCCTAGAAAACCAAGAAGCAACAAACAGTGTCATGATCGTTTGTGGAAGCAGAATATCGTTCAATGGCGTCTATTACTTGTGAGTTGAAGTGGTTGAAGCAACTACTCAGAGATTTAGGAGTTCAGCATGAGAAGGGAATGAGACTCTATTGTGACAGTCAGTCGGCTTTGTATATTGTACAAAATTCTATTTTTCATGAGCGAACTAAGTATATAGAAGCTGATTGTCATTTTGTTTGAGATGCGATCGTAGAGGGTTTGATTGATCCATCGTATGTGTCTATGAAGGTTCAGTTGGCGGACATATTTATAAAGACATTGGAAAAGTCACAGTTCGAGTTTTTATTGAATAAGTTAGGCGTTCAGGATTTACACGCTCCAACTTGAGGGGAGGTGTTACGAGATATATTTTAGATATATATTTTAGGTATATATTTTACCAAAATTAAGAAATATTGTGATATATTATATACATTATTATAAGAGATAATTAAAGAAAATTTATATGAATTAAGAGTAAATTATGGAACGTGATTTTTGACTTAAAGTGCAAGAACACGATTTCTTTTAGAGAATGAAATTCTGATTTTGTACTTTTATATATATATATATATATATATTATTATGATGAACGAGAAGGAAGAGACAAAGAAGAATTTCTTATCAAGGGTGTTACACACTTTCACTTTTATTGGACTAAGTTTTTTCAAATCAACTTTAGCTTACAAAATATTTTAAGTTTATACATTATACTTATCAAATCAAATTATCTTTGGATGTGCATATGTTAGAGTTCATATACTATGCGACTTTTGTGCATCAGCCATTGTTTTTAAAATATTTTATATAATTTAATTATTTAATACAATTTTGTTTTTAGAAAAAAAGGATGGCAAAATCAAGCTTGAAACTTTTTATGACAAGTTGAAATGTGTTTTAAAAAAATTAAAACTGAAAGTTGAAATTTTTTTACTACAAAAAAAATAAAAAATAAAAAAAAGTAATACTATAAATATATTATTAAGATACAAACTAAATAATATAACATCTTATATATTAATTATTAATTAGTATTATATAATTATTATATTAATAAAAAATAAAAAAATTAATAATATAAATAATAAATATTAATTAATAACACATATTTTAAAAATAAAATTTACGTCTAATTATATATGTTTAACATAAAATTTAAACATAGCGTGTATATGAACATTACAAATTTAGCCAATAACAGTAATAAATTTCCCGTATAGAGATTTAGCAATGACACGGAGGCCTGACGGAATGTACGTAGAAGTTCCAAGAGTGAATCTACAGCTTACACGTAGCTCTAATAACAACAGGCACAGCTCACTCCCACTCAGCTCTCGTCACTCTCACTCTCTCTCTCTCACTGACCATAAAGACAAGACAAAGTTTCGTTTGTTCTGGCCCAAATTGCTTTAAGCTTTATGACAAAAACAAAAAGACAAAGTTTGAGTTTTGCGTGAGAATCTGAGATACTAATTATTTTTTTTGAGGGCACGTCAACTTGAATAATAATTGAAATTATATTCTATAAATGTTCAAACACACGAAAAATAACTAACTCTATAAATAGAATAATAACTATTTGAAAAAAATATATAAATACCTGTACACATAAAATAACTAACTCTTATAAATAAAAAAATAATATTTTATTTTAAATTATTTTTTAAATAATAATATATTAAATTATTTTAAACAATAAAATAATATAAATTAAAATTATTCATTATATCATTTTATTATTAAATAATTATTTAATACATCAATATAATTTAAAATAATATTAATTTAAAAAAATAACTGTTCTTATAACAAAAATGCACCACCCTAATTTTCTTCAGAACTCAAATCCTTGATAGAAAAAAAAAAAAAATTGCAGCTCACCACTGGTCAAATACTCAAGTGCCGCGAGATATCAATTATTGAGCTTTCAGTTTATGAACGGAACCCCAAGTAACGGGTGAAGAAAAAACAGAGTTTTAAGTTAATGGAGTCTCTGCTTCTTGGGGTCTCTCCATTTCCTCCTGTTCTTTTTTCTGGTATGTGCTTTTCACTTCATTTTGACTTTTTGTTATCTGAATATTTTTCTTTGAACATGATTCACTTCAGTGATATTTGCGTTACCATTTTTCTAAAAAACTCACTGTTCTTTAACTATGAATTGTCACTTCATTTGTTACTCCAATTGAGTAGTAGTTTTATTTTAATCACAGTTGATTAGTAGTTAGTTTCTGCAATCTTTTTATCTTCTATTTCATTAGTCCGCTCAGTTCAGGCTTTTTTTTTTTTTTCCCCCCTATTTTGGTGTTTTCCTTTTACCAAAAATAAAAAGATTCTGGAAATTTATGTTGATTATACTTTGTGTACGTTTTATTTTTGTCTGATGCATAGGTAATTTTATAGGTACTAGTTATTGGACGAGTAAAAATACCAAAGCGGGTCTTTCTCCAAGTAAGGTTTCATTTCTCAGTTCTCAGCTTCAAAATCTTTGTTGCAGGAAGATACGAAAGCTTGGAGTCAATTTAACTTGGAGTTGAAATTAAAGAAAAAAATAAAGATATAGTATTTCAGAATTTCTGTCTATCAAAGTTTCGGAGGCTTGTTTGGAAAATTTTGAGAAAGAAATTATGTTTTGATGACGATCAGACTTTATGGTGTCGTTGAAGCTAAAAGTTGGTCAATATGCATATTCAATTTATACCCTGGCTTTATCAAACTTCTTTTCAGTAGACCGGAGCTCTTTGGTGTGGAGATTTAGAGAAAAGAGAAAATATTGTATTTTCATTGATGAATATTTAAATTTATATAGAATTTGTAACAAATTATAAAAAAAATATAAATATTAAAAAGCAATAAACTTAATAGAACTTTAAGAAGTCAAATACTATTAAGATATGAATTTATCTGAAAATAAAAACAAATCAATTTAAATTAAATAGGTAAATTAGAATCTTAATTCTTTATTATGCCCTGCAAGATGAAGTTTCAATAGGAAAATTCAATTTTTTTTTTCAAGAGGAAAATGTCTTTTGGGGGGGGTGGGGGATGGATTTTATTCTTCAAAATGAGAAATTGAATGCGTGAAAGAGATTTGGTGAGGGCTCCATGGCAGCTGGAGCAAACAGTAATGCTGCAGCAGTGATGCAGAGAAAGGTAATGGAGACTGCTGAAAAGGTGGCAATGAGTTGTAAATAAAATTTTGTATTATTGGTAATTATCCTTCATTAGAAGGAGTATCAAAAGAAAAAGAATAATAACAAAAGGAGAGAGAGATTTATAAAGAATAAATTAAAGATGGGAAAGGAAGCTAAGACTAACTCAAGTTGTTGAGTTTGAGGAATTTTGAAACTAAAAGAAAAAGAAGAAAGTATTACGAAGGAAAAGAAATCGTTCAAGAATGGAGGGAGAAAACCTTTAAAATAAAATAGAAAAAAAAAATCGTTTTGGAATGAAATGGGTTTGTAAGAGTTAATCTCGTAATAAAACTGAAGTAACCTATAAAGACATAGAGACAGAAGGGGTTGTTGTAGGGTGGTGGTTGCTACCCCATGGCTTTACGTCTTGCATTTTGTTTATTTTTTTATTTTTTGAGAGAATTATTGGTATTAAGGATGATAAAGGGTTCCTGCCCTATTATTAAAAACAATTTGGTTATTTGTGCCAGCCATAGATGAGGAGGGAAGGATGAGAATAATGGCTAACCAAGACAGTGGTACTGTTTATGTATACTGTTCACAGTTACTGTTCATGCATACTATTCACGGGAAGGAAGAAACACATTGATAGAGAGGGATTGAATATAATGTTAAGAAATTGGCTAGTGTATAAAATTTAAAAGAAAAGAGAAAAAAGGGAAAGAGAATTGATTATGAACTTGTATTGGCTGCTGCGCAGCAGCCTTTTCTTGGCCGCGCACGTGGCTTTACGTCGCCGCTATGCAACAGCTTAGTGGAGGTGGAAAGAAAAAAAGATTAACCTAAGAGAAACTCTGATACCATGTAAATATTTAGAGAGAAGGGAAAATATTTCATTGAATTCTCATTGATAAATATTTGAGTATATGTAGAGCTTACAATAAACTATAAAAGAAAAAAAGAAAAATCTAATAGAATTTAAGAAGTCAAATATTACCAAGATATAAATTTATCTAAAAAGAAAAATAAATTAATTTAAACTAAATAACTAAATTGAAATCTTGATTTATCTTTATTTTTTTATCATTAGATTCTACCTTAGGATTCAACTCGACCACTAAGCTAGTATGTATCTTAGCACAATTTTAACAGTGAATAACATGATCTAACTGCAGTTGAACAGCTCATTAGCTAAATGTTTATGTATCCATGCTACTCCTTGGGGGCTCATATTTTCTGTTTGTTATAAATTTTTACTTGTTTGAGTTTCTTATTCCTGAAGCTATGTTTTTTCTGGTTCAACATATTTCTTGAGTTCCTTCAACTTAAATCATGTAAGTCATGATTATTAATTGTGCATTGCCAAGCCATCTCAGATAACATTATTCTCTTTTGTCCTTAAGGGCACCCAATATTAAATCATCATGACCGCATTGATCTCTACAGGTCTCATTCTTTAGATTGTCTCAGTACCTCCAGTTATCTATGCTAAGTTTGTGGAAATGTTTATAATATTGATTGTAGATGGTCCATTCTTATTCTTGTCGAGCCATTTAGATTATGTGACAGGTATCATATGACCAATTACTCTGAAAGATTGAGATGAAGTTGCATCTAACACTTGACCATTTGTTATCTCAATAATCTTTAGTTTTATTATTTGGGTAAACTATTTCCAACATATTTAAGGAATTGCTCTAGAATAATAGATTTTGATTGTTTAGCATGAATTCTAGCATGCTGATCCCAGTGTCTAGCTGTAATAGTTGAGCATTTATTTATTGGATTCTTAGATAAGCATATAATAGCACGGAATGCGTGAGTTGTGTTTTATTCTATCTTGATTGTTATCAATTTTCCTTGAATTAAAATGAGGCCTTCTATTGGTCCCTCTTGCTCAGTATTTGATACAGCCTGGAATATCAGGTTCTCATAAAGGAATCCAAGCAAGATACAAAGCATGGAACATCATAGATAGATCTTCTGTTGCAAAGTTAGAGCAGCAACATCTGAAGCATCAAGTTAGATGTGTAAAGGAAAAATCCATATTCAATCGTAAAAGTAATTCAAAGTGTCTGGCAAGTGCAGCCTCTGGTCACCCATTTGAGTCTAATCAGCCTGATGATTATAAACCCAAGAGCTATTTGAACTCCGTTACAAATGCATTAGATGCCTTTTACAGGTTTTCAAGGCCGCATACGGTTGTAGGCACAGTTAAGTTTACCTTTAATGTGTTTTCTATCTCCACAGAGAAAGGGCAAACAAAATAGCTAACCTTGCTTTCAAAAAAATAAAACAATAAAAAAAAAGGCTAAACTTACTTTTTTCTCAACAGGCACTGAGTATTGTATCAGTTGCTCTCCTTGCAGTTGAAAAGATGTCAGATATTTCTCCACTATTTTTCACCGGAGTTTTGGAGGTGATCACCAGATATCTTGATCAAATGAAGAGCTCAGAGCTGCACTAGATGAACACAATTCATAAACATTTTTTGTTTTCTTTTACAGGCCATTGCTGCTGCACTCATGATGAATATTTATATTGTTGGTCTAAATCAGTTGTCTGACGTTGAGATAGACAAGGTAGTTTTAAAAATGAAAATTTCCCATAGTATTTTCATAATATATTTATAGGAAAGATAGAATTTCAGCTGCCCCCTTTTGTTCCTTCAAGTCCTCGCACTAGCAGCTGTAGATATATAATTAGGTCAATTGCTGGGAGGATCTGTTGTTTGGATTATCTATCTGAATATCTCATGTCTGATACTTTGTTGAACTAACCAAACAATCAAGGTCTCCTGCCTCATCCTATTCTTTCTACTATCCATTTTTAGTGTGTAGTTGGGGCATCTGAAATGAAATCTTTTATGTTGAGTTGTTTTATTGAGAGCTCATCTGATTTCTTTACCTTGTATACATGGGTAGCATTTGGATAAAACAACTCAAAGATAGATATATCTGAATCATCTAATTTTAGATGTGAACCATGTCTCATTGCAGGTCAACAAGCCATATCTTCCACTAGCATCAGGGGAATATTCCTTCAAGACTGGTGTGCTAATTGTTGTGTTGTTTTCCATCATGGTATCAGTAGAGTGTTTGTCGTATTATCACTTAAATTGAAATATTACTGAATATTGTTGCACCTTTATGTTGTGATATGATTCTAGTATGCAAACAGCAGAATAGAAATTTACTCTACCATTGCCCCTACTTATTTACTAAGCTTACTGTTAAAGAAAGAAAAGAAAGAAATACTTCTTGTTATCCTGGTTAGAATAGTTGTGTTTTAGAGAAGGAAAATGTTTTTCTTGTCACATTCTATTCTTTCTTCTTTACATAATTCTTTATTATTTCCATTTTGCTAATTAGCATCAAGGTATTCCCACCATTTTCATCCACCTTGAATAAAATAATATTTATAAATGTTATAGGATAAGCAAACAGAGAAAGATTCTTTTCTGCATTCTCTGTTTGATATAAAACAGCCTAGTTTCTGAAATTAGTGTTGTAATTGGGATGTCATAAAGGTTAGAGCTATGGTACCATCATAGTAACCTGACTCTTGTCCGATGTTAAGATAGAAATCATAAGATATATGTAGCCTAACAAGTATACAGTGAGATACACTTATTCTTTGGTTGGAAAAGCTTCTTGGCAGGTAGGGCTCATAGGCACCATCATTATTATCACCGCCTCATTCTGTAGTTCACATGCATCTGGTTTTTATAGTCTGGGAATGATTGCAAGCCTCTTCCCCATCACAACTTGCTTTTAGACTCATCAAACAAACTGGGTCCCCTTTTTGTTTCTTTTTTTCCCTTTCTCAGTAAGTTTTTATCATGATTTTAAAATAATTAATATTCTTTGTCAACAAGTGTTTCTTCATTTCCTTATTCATGAATTTTGGAATATGGTGAAATGTTCAAGGTGAAAACTTCTAGAAAGAGTGACAGTCTGTAATTATGAAGAAATACTAATGAAGTGTAATGCATCTTTATAAAAATAGTAAACTTCTTCCACATATTTGCTTGTGAGAGTTTTAGTTTCCATGATTTAGAATGTTTGAGTGTTGAAGCTGTAGTATTGAGTGCAAAGATAGCACTAGTTTCCTTCTTCCTTTGCAGAGCTTTTGGCTTGGATGGTTTGTCGGTTCGTGGCCATTATTTTGGGCTCTTTTCGTCAGTTTTGTGCTTGGAACAGCATATTCAATTAAGGTGAGTAGGTATTACGATATTCTCATATGGGTTTTTTTTTTCAACCTTCAAGTAGTTGTGGGAAGCATAACTCAATAGGTGTTACAATACAGTCTAAAAGTGGTCTATGGTTGGCTGTGCACTTATAGGCTCTTGTCATGCCTCCAATATCTTTTGTTATAAATGTTGAAAGAGAACTGTGTTTGTTGGTTTACAAGTATCAGATCTTTTTCAAAGTCCCAAAAAGAGGAATGTTACTCATAATGCTCTCTATGCATATGTTGCTCCTGAACTTAATGTTGCATTATTGTCTAAGCCATGCCTCCAAATAATCTGATAGGCATGTCAGATAAAATGTCTACTCCGTAGCTGTTTTGAGAGCTTGATCTGGAAATGCTGTAATTTTTACTTAGAACTGGGTATAAATTAGTAATGCTGCAAGCATTACTATAATAGGCTTCTACTCTCTTGCATGCTTCTGGGGCTCCAAATTTTTTGAGATTATAGTGATGAAACTTTTTGAGGTCCCTCAATAAAGAGTTAAGCTCATGCGACCGGCAGATACTTCATTTCTTCGGATTAACCTAATTTTGGAGGTGAGCACCTTATAATCTGGAAAAGGAAAAGGGCTCTTTGGACAAAATAGTCAAACACATTGCTTTTTCTTTCTTTTTTTTTTTTTGGAATTTTACAAGAAAAGAGTCATATATCGTCCAAAATTGTATAGATTCAAGTTGCAAACGTTAAACTTGTTGCAAACAATTCCTGAGGAAACTGGACTTGTGAGCTTGGAATTTATTCTTGTTGACCATACAACACTATGTTGGAACTCTCATGCATTTTCAATAGCTGTATTGGTATCTCAATCATCCTCTCCCCCCAGAATATATTTGAGGATATTCTTGATTACTTAAGTGCCTTTCGTTAATAGAGATGCTCTAGTACGATGTTAATGGAGAGAAAGAACCATGTCAGTCAAGAGAAACTAATAGGATTACATTGTTATTATGTTGTTGTTCTATAAACCATTTTGAAATCCTTTACGAAGGCTAAAACATAAAGTAAATAAGGAAAAACTAACACCACTAGGAAACAGTAATAAGGAAATGCTAATACTACTAGGAAATAACAACAATATTACTAAGAAAAAGAAAGACGACCCTATTAAGCAGTAACTATACCCCATATATTCCTATTTTAGCTTCAACACCCTTACATGGACTGAATGGAGAAACATTGCTTGTAATTTTAAGATCAATGCCTATTGTGGGTATATTTCTTACTGTGCTGCGGCATGTCAAGTTTGGGTAATAACTATGACTCAGTTTTGCAAGCCCAAATGTTTTGATTAGGGACTGACGCATGTATCATAACTGAGCCATTTTTTGATTTGTTGAGTAGTAACCACGTCTTCAACAGACTAAAAAATATTGCTAGTCTTTCTTGTTGAATAACAGAAAGCATAAAAGAGGCAGCAGTTTTTTAGCATAAAGAAGGCCCATTGCTATATTAACCAATGCAAAGTTTGTTTAGGATACATATACTTTGAACTTGTCATATATGAAATGCTGGTTTTAGTGAAAATATAAAACTGCATAATTGTCCAAGGTGTGTTTTCTATTCTTTCTTGGTTCATGTTAAAAGCTGGACAGGGATTTGATACTAAAATGGATCTGTAACAGACTGATTGAAAAGAAACTAGATACAGACAAGTCAAGATCACGCCAAACTCATCTGTACACTTGAACAGACTTGTGATTCTACTGTTGACCCAGCATCTATACATTTTGCTCTGTTACACTTTCTATTCACCAGCAGTTGGTCGTTGTTTAACTCTGCATGATTAGTGTCACATTTTCTACACGATGGATGATTTACAAAGTTGGTTATAAGAGTTAATGGTCTTTGAAACTCCCTTGTATTTCAGTTGCCTTTATTGAGATGGAAAAGGTTTGCAGTGGCAGCAGCAATGTGCATCCTAGCAGTTCGAGCAGTGGTTGTTCAACTCGCTTTTTATCTTCACATGCAGGTCCTTCTTAACCTGTTTCATCACTCTCTCTCTAATGACATACATGGCTTATATTCTGAAAGAAATCAGGACGTCTCTGTAGCAATGATATATGGGACACAACAGCTTCAATACATATTGCAGCATCACATAGGGATCTCCTTGTTAACCTTGAACCAATGTCTCGCTCACACATATTGAATATACAGAAACAGGATTTGTGTTAATGCATGACTTGTTTCAATCTCGGTGTTTGAAACCTCCTAGGGATCTCAAAAGTTAATGAACTTGATATGGATGTCAGATACTATAATGTTGTCTAACTCTCGTAACTGTCAATCTTCATAAATTGTCGATCTTGAGTTGTTTCTTTTGCATTATCTGATGCACCTTGACTGTCTGACTGCTGATGTAATTGACAATTCCAGACACACGTGTACAGAAGACCGGCAAGCTTTTCAAAGCCTCTAATTTTTGCAACAGCATTCATGAGCTTCTTCTCGGTTGTTATAGCATTATTTAAGGTAGATAGTGTTTCATTTTAATATGGTAAAATTAAGATCCCAGTAAATTTTAAATTAAGTTTACTCTTCTTTTGTTCTTGAAATTGTTGAAAAACACGTGTAAATCTTCAAGTGTTTCTTTATGGCCTTTTTCTTGTAAATTACTGTGAGAATAGAAAAAGCTAAAACTGGAATTTATACAGGATGTACCTGATATTGAAGGAGATGGAACATTTGGAATCCGCACTTTTACTGTACGTTTGGGTCAAAAGCGGGTTAGTTTCGATACATCACATCTTCTCAATGCAAGTATCACTAAGGTCTCTATTTTTCTTTTTCTGATTATTTGTTTTTGCCTAATGGACCTTGGCAGGTGTTTTGGACTTGTATAACTCTTCTGGAAATGGCTTACACTATTGCTATTTTAGTTGGAGCAACATCGTCTTATGTTTGGAGCAAAGTCATCACTGTATGTTTTATTTCTTTATATCTAGATCGTGTTAGTGGGTTGTCCATAAAATTTTATTCCATTCAATGGTTTGGCTTTTTGTATCTTTACATAGTTTTATATATTACTTCTGAAGTTCTCCACAAACTGTTTCCATTATTAAACAGACTTTTCACTCACTTATTTTGATATCTGAATGTTATTTCATGTTCAACCAGAGATTTTTACTTGCACAAAATTAGCATGCAAGTTTGTTATACAGCATCAAATTGACAGATATGGTGTGTTTGGCTAAAGAAAATTTTTGGTTCTTATTCTAATGTTATTATTAAAGGGTAAAATTCTGGGATCCTTATGATTTGTTTAAGTCCATTTACATCTAATTGATTTTGATACATGCTTCTACCTAAAGATACATACTTTAATGAGGGTAATTTCATGGACCCCAATAGTTTGTTTGGTACATTTTATTTCCACAACATTGGGGACTCAAGTTTGTTCTCGGACAACAAAATTTTGTGAATAATTAGATCGGATCCTTGTATTGGGATATCTAATACATGCATTATTTATTCCTTAAATTGTTGTAAATCTTTGTTGTTGTCTAACTCTGCAATAGCCATGCATCTGAGGTAAGAGTCCTATAATATCATATACTCTCTTTGTTATTTTTCAGGTTTTGGGACATAGCATCTTGGCTTTAATACTATGGAACAGAGCCAAATCTGTTGATCTGCAGAGCAAAACTGCAATAACTTCCTCTTATATGTTCATCTGGAAGGTACCCATCTATCTTGGCCTGAAAATTGTCTGCTGAATAGTAGCATCAATTTGGCATGTTGGGTGAACTAATGCTTGAAAAATTCTGTTCTTTGCTTTACCTAATTTTTTTAATTTATTTTTATAGTAGACTACTTTCTTGAGATCATTGTTTAGCCTATCCTAATAAGGTTACATTTATTGTCATCAGCATGTGCATGTTGAAAAACTATGCAGGTTTTGACACAAATTTAATATTGTAACCAATCATTTAAATACCTTATATTTGTTTGAAGACAGCTACTAAATCTAGAATTTACCTTCAACCTGCTTATGTTATTCAGTAATAGTTGGGGACTTTGCTCATTAGAGCTGAATGCAAACCGTTTAAATCAAAATTTGATTATGCTAGAGTAATTTAAAATATTATTTTACTTTCATAATAGTAATGTGCTTTTTGAATATCATTTTGTCATCATCAGCTCTGCCTGTATCTCTCATTTTGAAGTTAAATACTTTCTTCTTTCTGGTTATCTAAGATGAGTTGTTTCTTCTTCTTGCAGCTCTTTTATGCCGAGTATTTGCTCATACCTTTCGTAAGATGATTGTAAGAAACAGAACACAAGGAAAACCCTAATTTGTACCCATTTATTAGCTAGTATGTTCTGTTTCATCTGAAAAGAAAAAATGTGAGGTGCTATCGAAATTGCATCATCTCCATTTCTACTGATAGATGAAATAAAATTCATTTGTGAAAAACTCGAGATTCTAATTACCATGCAGTTATAACAATATTACAACAGGATCAACTATCAGTTTATCACAGCTGGTAGTAGCATTTGCATTACTATTGATCTAGGCCAGAAATGGTCTTCAAATATATGTTGATGGGTACCAAAACATCTCCCTTCTATCAGTTGTTATTTGCTTAATGAAGCAACAACAATTATCATGCTGTTGATTGGTTGTTTCATCAATTCATTCGATTCAAGAATATACCAATGTTAATGTAGTACATCACTTAAAACTTTATGAAAATGTGAAGATAATCCTAGGAAACAGAGTCATATTAGAAGTCTTACATAAATATGAATCATATATTTTGATTCACCTAAGGGAAGGAAACTATATTAAACTTATTACACGTAAAAAATTGTTATAACTTATTTATTTCATTCAATTCAATTGTTCTAACTTATTTATTTTAATTCAATTCAATTGTTCAATTAGACTACTATTTTTATCCATTATTCTAATATATTGTTCCATAAATTATTATATTAGTTTTACTTTTTTTGTACGGATATACTTTCATTTATTATTTATTTTCTTTACAACAAGACCAACTTGAGTTAATATGTAATTGGATAGGTACAATTGTACCCCCACAAGATTGACCCAACAGATAAATTTGTCTTAATTAGATGTAAAATATTTATTTTTATCTCAATTTATTAACTTTTGTTGTTAATTAAAACAAAAATAATAGTTTTAATAAATAATTATTAATTTATCTCTATTATTTATTTTTTAACTTAAATGTATATTGATTTAAACTTTGGGCACGTGACATAATTTTATTATTTATTATTTTTAAACATATGACGCAATCTTATCCATTTAGCTAATTTAATATAATTAAAAAATATATATTTTAATAAAATAACATGTGACATAATATTATAAGTCACAGATGACATGTATTATCATGTAATTAGTTTATATTTTTTAATAAGTATTTTTAAAATAAATTAAATTAAATTTATAAAGAAGCCTCCTTCGATGGCCTACCATCGACGCCAGCCGTTGGCCTTCAATGATAAAAATAATTAAAATTCATATCATTGAACTTTATTTTTCTTGATATACGCTTTGATTAGGTCATTTTTTACCTAAAACAAAGACCAGAAGGCAACCAAATATAGTGGGAGGGTGGCGGCCACTGTTATTCGTCATCAAATAGTAAAATAGTGACGTGCATTGCCCAACTGTTTTACGATGAACGATGATAGTCGTCGCCCTCCACCGCAGAATGGCAGTGACCGTTAAATGATGGGGTAATGATGTGTATCGCCACCACAATTGGACATATCAATGGTTGATCTATCTGATGGTAGTGGCGGTACACGTTACCGTAGCACACGATAAATGGAAATGGCTACTGCCCATCACTATGGAATGGCAGTGGCCATCAAACGGTAGGGCGGTGACGTGGACCGCCACCACCATTGGATAGATCAGCAGCCGATCTGTCCAAGGATGGTGGTGGTACACATCACTGTCGATCATTGGACAGTGAATGGCAATGGCTACTGCCCTTCTACCATATGCTCTTCACTTTTGGCACCTTTACGGTGCTTTGTTAATGAAAACAATTTTATCATCATGCAAATCATAAAATTTTGAGTCCAATAATGTCAATTTTGTGTTAAATCGTCAGTTCTCATCGGTGATAACGTGAAAGAGGATGTGAATTTTGATTTTCTCAACAAATTAAGGCTTAACATATATTTATGACATGGCACGTCATGTGTTATTTTTTATTTCTATAATTAGATTATATTTTTATCCTTCCACCATTCAAATTGACAGTAAAAGTCAACGGATTAATATGAAAATGAGTATTTTAGATCTAATTGGAGTAAACTTTGCTATTAGGTCAATTCCATGAGGTATAATTGTCCTTAGCCCTTATTTTTTTTATACATATTTTGAAGTGAACACATATCTTGAGGTAGATCTCAGAGCATCCTTATCTGCTTGAAAAATTGAATCTATATACCCAACAGAGATAAGATCCTCACTAGAATATACAAGTATATAACCTTTCGTTCTCCAAAGATACTTAAATATATGTTTTACTACAGTCTAGTGCTTTAGTCCTAGATTTGATTAATATATGCTAACTATGCCAACTGCATAATAAATATATGGTCTAGTACAAAGCATTGCATACATAAAACTTCCTACGATAGATGCATAAGAAATTTCTCTCATGCGATCTATCTCTTTAAGTATTTTTAGACATTAATTCTTAGATTAATAAATATTATGTCTAAAAGAAAGTGATCCTATTTAGATTCATGTATAGTAAACTTGACCAAAATTTTATCTATATATGTAACTTAAGATAAAGCCAACATCCTTTCTTGCGATCTCACAATAGCTTAATCCCAAGGATGTAACTAGCTTCATATAAGTTTTTTAATATATCATATTAATTAGATAACTAAATTTTGACTGATGATAATACCTTACATAATTTTTTAATGAGTAGTATATTATCTATATATATAATTAGAAAAGCCACTAACCGTCTATCTATTTTCTTGTAAACACAAGGTATATAAGAATTTTAACTAAAATAAATGATTTGATTGCTTAGTTAAATCTAATATTCCAATATCTAGATGCTTGTTTAAACTCATAGATAGATTTTTATAGTTTATAAACTATATAAACTTAGCTTGTAACTATAAAATCATTTGATTGTATTATATAAATACTTTTTTTCAAAATTGCCATTAAAGAATGCAATATTGACATTTACTTGTCAAATCTCATAATCAAGATTTGTTACAATAGTTAAGAGAATTTTGATAGACATAAGTATGGCTATCAGTGAAAAGGTCTGCTCATAATCGATATCCTCTTTTTAAGTGTAACATTTCACAACAAGCCTAACTTTAAAGGTTTCCATCTTTTTGTCTACCATTTTCTTTCTCTTGTATACTCATTTACACCTAATAGGTTTTATCCCTTCTGATTTTTCTACAAGTTCTCAAACTTTATTGCAGTACATAGAATTCATCGTTAATTTTATAGCTTTGCATTACTAATTTACATCTATATCAATCATTGCTTCATCATAACTAGTGGGACCTAATTCATGTTCATTAGAGACTGCCTGAAAGACTCTCTCATTAATATATATCTAGTTGGATGTCTAATAATCCTCCTACTATTATGAAGTATCAGTGATTGTTGCTTTGCAATTAATGTTGGTTGGCTATTATGATCTGGATTGAGAACTAACTTATTGACTCACTTTGGCACAATACTAAAGTTCTCAGATAACTCATCAAGAACTATTTTACTCTTAGACTTGAAGTCTTTCATATAGTCTCCTTCAAGAAAGATTGCATTTGTGCTAATAAATATTTGTCTATTTTGAGGATTGTAGAAAAACCCTATTTTGTTCCTTTAGGATAGCTAGATAAACAAAAAAATTTCAAACTTAGGTTTCTAATTTATATGTCTTTTCATTTCAACACACATGTTGGACAACCGCATATTTTTACATGATGCAAACTATGTTCCCGACCTATACACATTTTTAGAGCTATTTTAAGAACTAACTTAAATGGAACCTAGTTAAGAAGATGTGTAGTTGTTTTCAAGGCATAACCCTAGAAAGAGATGGGTAGAGTTAAATAAATGATCATTGACCTCACCATTTCAAAAAGAGTTCTATTTCTCTTTTCTACTACTTAGGGTGACCTTGGTGCAGTCAACTGGGATAACATCCCATTTCTGACAAATAGTTCTAATACTTATTGTAAAGGTATTCACCACCTCCTCTAACTAATGTGCTCATAAGCTCACACACGTCATAGTGCACTAATTCTAACGTTTCAGTGGCTTTATTGCTTTAGCATTAAAGGGTCTTTTTGTCATTTTACCTTCTATACATGATTCACAGATTGGAACTAGTTCAATCTCCAATGAACTTAATGGTCCATCTTTGACTAGTCTTTGAATCCTAGCTAGACTAATGTGATCAAAACATAGATGCCATAGATATGTTTGATTAGTGGAAGATATTTTAATCCACTTATGGTGATTAGATTTATTATTCAATTCTATTTTATACAATGAGTTAATTTTAGGATATATACAATATAGATTGTTAACTAGTGTAATAGAACATATAAAATATTATTTCTTTTGATCATCATAGTTGAGTAAAAATAACATAATAACTAAATTTATTCAAATAACTAACTAAAATAAAATTTTGTTTGAGTTCCGGTACTTATAAACAATTCTCTAATCCTAAAATCCTAAAATCATCAAAATAAAAATGAACAACTCTCAATACCTTAGCTGCAATAGTTGTGCTATTTTCTAGCTTAAGACTAATCTCTCCTTCACTGAGTTATTTGGTTTCCTGGAACCTTTACAACGAATTACAAATATAATTAGTGGCTCTAGAATCTATAATTTAATAATATGTAAAATTAACCACTAACCATGTCTTAATGAAAAGAATATTACTAGAAGCTGAAGCTATTTGTTTAGCTATTGAAAATTTATCTAAAGGATAGTTTCTGTTTTAATACCCTTTAATGTTACATTGGAAACAATTTCCTTGGGCCTTACTTCCTTTTTACGAATTTGCTTAGATCCTGAATTAGATGCTTTCTTCGACTTGTTCTTCTTTTTCTTATTATTACTCTTTCCCATATGATTAATACTAGAATAAAAAGATAGGCCCTTAGTTAAGTGACTATTGTAAGCATCTATTTCATCTTGGGTACTATTTCATTAGGTTTTGGAGGGCATTTATCAATTAAGATATATTTGCGCTTTTCAGCTGTGAGTACAATATTTAAGTTCTTTTCTCAATCTGCAAATATATTCCTGGTTAACTTGTTTTGGTTAAGGATGGATGCTAGTGGCTGAATAGAAACATGATTTTAAAAAATAAATTCATATATGACCATACATTCTCTTATAGCATGTGAAACTTTTGCATGAATGTTCGTATGTAGAACTTTTTAACTACATTATGCATTAGTAATCTAATTTTCATTCAGAATACGCATTTGTAGGGTGGTCGTATCCGTCATGAATTAAATGAGTACCTACTAATTTATTATTATTATTTAAATATCTCATATCTAAATAATAATAAACTACCAATTTTTTAGCTTTTAGACTTAATTGACAAGAACTCTGTAGGGAGGATATCAATCAACTTAAGTTGAGTGTATAACTATTATTTTAATCATTTATATTTTCTAAATAAAAAAGCCACCATAGGGTAGTCAGTTATGCATGAGTACTATATTGGATCTTATCCTTTCGGGAAGTCTTATTTAGTAGCAAGTTATGATTATTATCCTTCGTAGAAAGCTCACAAGTTTTGAGACAAACTAATCTATTTTAATATAGAACCAATAATAGAGGTCGTGGGCCTTATGTCTAAAGTCTTCTCCAACTCAATATTTTTAATTCTTAGAGTTTTTAATTTTTAATATACCAAGTAATTTATAAAATGACATACCGCTTATTAATATCTAATTTTATCTATAAAAATAATTAGCAAGACCATGTCAAATTAGAAAAAATTAATATAATATTAAAACTCTGACAATAATCTTGTCATAATCTCATTAGAACATTAATATCCTCCATTATGATATATTTTAAGTATAGATATGTGAATGTAGCACCCCTTAATCCGTATGATATGTTATTTAATCAATCAATTAATTAGATAAATAAATAATTCATAACTTTTTCTATGAAGAAAAATATTAAAATTGAGTCTAAATTTTTCGAAGTTTTCCTTGAAGTTAACTTGAGTTCTTCCATAATGCTCATCTCTACTTGTCTACTTTTATGGGTTTTTAATTTTTTTAATCTATTTATTTAAAAAAAAAATTGAGCATATTTTAAGTTTAAAATTCTTATAAGGTCTCTTTAAAATAAAATTTAATAAAACAATATTTTTAAACCCAGTGATTTTATAAAAATAGGCCAACTTCGCATTTGCAAATACAAAACAAAATAATCCACAAACAAATTTAGGTTCAAATAGGACCTATTTACAAATTACTCAAAGAGTTTTGCCAAACTGTAATCACCCAAAATTGTAGGGGTTTGAGTAAGAAAAGCCAATTCTATGGAACCTATTTGCAAATAATACAACCTTTTGCAGCCAAGACATAATTACCAAAAATTTGAGGAGACTTTATAAAAATAGACAATTCTATATAATCTATTTGAAATTGGTAAACTTTTCTAGCCTAAATGTATTTAACTAAAAGTATGAGGGGTCTATTCAAGAATTACCAGATGGGAGCTCTAACTCCTCCTCGTTCTCACTTGCTCTGTCACCTTACCAATTTGCTAACACGTGGGTGCCATGAAAAAAAAACTAGCCCACTGCCGTTGAAATTTGCCACCAACCTCAAACAACATCAATCGTCACTCCCAACTCCTGCGTCACCCTTGGCAATGCTAGCCGCGAGTCAAACATCAACCAAAATGCTAGTTCACCACTGCCCTTTCATCCTCTCTAACCGTTGATCTTCTAATTGTCATCCGTGAGAAGCCACCCCATGACTCTAAAGGTGTCATCTGTTTAGGGCCACGTAAGCTGTTGCCAAGAATGGTGGCAGCGTGCGTGGCCACCACTAGACCGTGGTTGTAGCCTCCTCCTCCCCCCTCTATTTTCCCTTTTTTTTGTAATAATAAATAAAATAACAATAATTTGATTATTAGATTTAAAAATTAAAACCCTATGCCAATTAATTGGCTTACAAAAAAAAATTTAAAGAATCATCAAAAAATAAATTAAGAGGGGAAATCGTGATATTATTCTATCACCTCTTCTTGTTACAATTCAAAAAATAAAAACAAGTAAATATCTAACCATGAATTATTATTATGGGCATAATCATTCATCATATAATTAATAAAAATAACAAATATAAATTAAATTATGTAATTAATGTCACAGTAAATAATTATTGTAATATATAAAAAATAAATAAATTATACATTTAATATGAAACAAGGTAGTACCAGTTATTAGCATAAATATTTTTTTCTATTTAATAAAATAAATGTAGCGAAAGCCAGATCGTCTTATTCATAATTATATATATATGAATAAAAGATTACCTCAATTTCTCGTTTGATAAAGCTTAAATTAAATAACTTCAATCTTTATAGTTTGATTAGGATTTTGAGCTAGTAGAAGGACTGCAATACCCACAGGCTTCCTAGCACCAAATTTAAAGGCTCAATCTAGTCATCTCACGACCCACCATCTTTTTTAAATTAACCATAAACTATTTCACTAAAAGCTGAAGGCTGCACTCTAATAATTCATGTAAAAAAATAAAAGCCTATTGTAATTGAAAACCTTTTAAATCAATTAGGTTTGACCTTAGATCAATAATAACCACTTAATTAACTCTCTTATTGATGTTTATAATTAAAGGTATGCCATAGAAAATATCTCACCTCTTTAAGTACTTATTTGCCCTCAAGTCACTAAAAGCTATAATAATCATTTTTCAATATGTCTATATTTGTAAATAAATTTATAAATAAATATTAGTATTCAAATAAATAATTTATTAAATAAACTGCAACCACAGATTTAAATGATCAAGTACTGTAAACAACTTAAGTGACCATTATTTATTAGATTCCATCTTGCAAATATATATTCCTACGACTCATAAAATTATATCTCTAAGCTATCAAAGTTTTGACCGTTTATATGAATTTCACTTTATAATAACTCAAAAAATATAACATATAAATATAAGTTCATTATTTGCTTAGGATTAAGGTCAATCAAGCTTCTTAAAGCTTTTGTGAATTAAGATCAATGTCAATTAGGTAACTTAATTGAAGTTCACAGTAATCATATTCAATGTATTATATACACTAGTTTTTCTACTTGAAGTCTTTACTTTGATGATCAAGGTAAATCATCTACTATAAGAAGTAAAAGAACTAAAACACATAATGAAATGCCATTTTTATTAATGGTTGCAAACTAGATTTAATTTGTAAAGGACTTTTGATATATACCTTTTGTATTAGCATTATATGCCTAATACATAAATCACATACTTTCCAAATATGAGCTCATTAATATATGTTGTGTGAATAAACTTATTAACTAAATAAAATATTATTATACATGCTTTAAGGGCACAAAATAACATTACATGTCTAACAAGAATGTTGAAGTGCGATGTCTTGATGTATTTTGAGCTTTTTTGAATGAAGTATTTAGAGAGAAATTCGAAAACTAACAGTTAGAGCTCAAAATTAGCAGTTAGAAAAATATAGAAAATGTGCAAGCGACTCAACCAATTTGGAAAACGGCATAGTTGATTTAGAAAGTGGCTGGATTAGTTTGAGCTCTGAACATTATGGTTTCATTCTGTTTGAATCGAATGTGAAATCGATTCTTAAACTGCATAATCACTTTTCACTTTTCATCTATGCAAGCTTGAATAATTCAACCATAACTTTTTATAGACAACTTTAAAATTGACTTTTATAAAATCACTTGGAAAGTTGACATAATTATCTTTCAAATGACACCAATTTTATGCATAGGTTAGGTTTCATAAAGTGCCAATATAATTTCTAACATGCTCTTCTATTTTATTGAAGTCTTAAATTTCTTGAGTTGTCATTAATACTGTGCTTGCTAATAATATGCCTCTCTTATATGCTTAAACTTTCAATATCTAATAGACTAATGTATTATAATTAATATAGGATTTATTATCATTAAAACTACTAATTTCTATTATTAAAAGCCAAAAAATTCCTTAATAAATTTTTATTGTTTTGAATTATTCTCATAACTATATATATATATATCTTGTGATTACTAGATATGAATTAAAAAGGGATTATATTATTCTCACTTGTGTAAGTGTTATGTTTACAAAGATTGTGTTTATGTATATTAGCAGCTATATTTTGGTATCATGAGAAGCGAAGCTACTAGAAACATATAATAAAGAATGTTAGAAATTTTAATAGTATTTCAAAATAAACAAAGTAAAGTAAAAGACATAATAAATAGGCTAAAGAAATGGACAAGATCAATGCTTCAACATTAACCTGGCATTGGGACACTAGGAGTTTGCACCGTGGTGCCAACTTTGGTAGTAACTAGGTGTCATGGCCATAAAGGTTGGTGTTGCAATGCTGTTTACAGATTGGGTTAGTGTCACAACTCTAGCCCGTGGCAAAATATAGGTATTGCAGCATGAGAAATCTAAGCTGTAACACTGGTTATTGGTTATGACTTCTGAAAAGCCACCTTGAACAACCAACTTTGTGGCTTTTGGAAAAGGTTTGGTAGCTGTATGAACAACAATCTTTTCATCATAAATTGTTGGCATCACTTGGATGAAGATATACACTTTCTTGATCTTGAATTTCTTATTATATTCTTGTTTAAACAAACACTCCAATTTAAAGGCATTTACTTGTTGTCTAGGAAAGTTACATTTAAGAGTGCATTTTTACAACTTTCAAACTTGTCATTGAATCCTTAAGGCTATGCTGTCACTTAATCCATTTGTACTAAGATTACATTATTGTGGGGGTAGAAACAATCTTAAGAATATGCTTACCACACCTTAACAAACATCGAACACAGCATTCAGAGTTCTTTTTACTAAAAATGTTAAGACTAATATGGTACTACATTAGATGTATCATTGCTGGTTGTCACTAAGTCTTTATCAGAAGCAACCAAGATTCCTCCATTTGATGGGAAACACTTTAAGCGACAGTGATTGAGTGTACGACACATTAGATGTTATGAATTTGGTAGAGTATTTCACACAACCGCCTCCAAAACCCAACATAAATAACTATATAGAGTTGTTCAAAATGGAATAAGGTAAATAAGCTATGCATAATACCATTTTAAATACCTTATCAAATGAGTTATATGATATTTATTCTACTTATAAAAATGCACATGATATTTAGGTACAACTAAAGAAAACATACATTATAGAATATGTTGGTGCTCAAACTGTCTAAAGAAAAAGATATTACTTCTCAAATCCATGATTTTTATCTTCTAATCAATGATTTAAAAAATGAGGACATCACTCTCCTAGAACTTTTTGTGGATAGTTGCTTAGTTGAAACTTGTCAGATTCTTGAAAAGACTATAACGAAAGCAACAAGCACAAAAGCAAGCACTTGAAGATAGGTAATACAATCATCTACATTAGAATTGAATTAAAAAATGGCCATCGAAAGAAAAATGAAATGGACAAAGAAATTGTTTCTAAGTCTAACCTGGTTGAAAAGGATGTTACTGTTAAGGTTGGTGCTTACATGCCATCCTTAAATGTACATATACTTATTATTTATACAAGTATACAATCTCATTAAATCACTAATGCCTATTTATATAGTACCATGTAATGTAACATTACAGATATTGTATGATCTGAATGAGTTCAGATTTGATCTAAAAGTTGGCCACACTAAGTTATATAAATGCTAAGAGTTAGCACAGCTAAGTGTTAGCTGGTTATAATACTCAATGAAGATTCAAGATTTAGAGTCTTATCTGTAATAGGACATAGACCTGGGAATATACTAGTAACTACATAGTTGCAAGTGTTGTATACGTGGTCTTTTGACCTAAGTGTCACGGTGGGCTTGTAAGTGGTCCACCATACTTTGGTTTCACACATGTCAGACTTTTCATAGTGTGACCATTGGGTATCACTGGGTATAGTCAAATACTTATAGAGTCTAGTGTGCATAGATATAAAATTCGTAAGCTCACATTAAGAGTTTGATATCCAGATGCTCTGAAACTGTATCTCAGAAATTCTTATGGCCAAGAGAATTTATCCCGGGAAGGCGTTTCCACCAGGGTTGAACAATATAGAAAAGAGTTTGCTTATATTGTTCAGTGAGATACAAGTCTGGAGATAGGTTTATGGATGAGCACATGGGGATTTGACGGCGTTGATCTATGTCTCAGGACATCCGAGATATAGATTACGGAAGGACTATACATATGCGTTGTGACCTCAGTTTGGATGGTCCACATGCTGATTTGTATTTTTGTGACGTGTTCGTGGGGTAGTGTTTACTGACTCATGGAATAGTTCTATCTGACGAATCGGGTGTGAACCTAGGGAGTTTTGATGAACACATTAAAATGCATATTTATTAAGAGATTCAGTCACCATTTAATGTCACTAATTTTAATATTTTTGTATTTTTAAGCTTAAAATAAAATGTTGTCCTTAATTATGATTAATGAATGTTATTTGCACAGGTTTAAGTAAAATGGATGTAACTCTCAATGTAGTAATCAAAATGAAGAAATTCTTGAACCTGGAGTAACATGACTCAATCTTATACAAACTTGAAGAACAGTTGAAAAGCTAAATCCAACATGTTATGGGCAAAAACTTGGGATAGAACAGAATTGGGTTATAACTTCCGCTCAGCTTGACCCACCTCACATATTTAAACCGTATTTCATAAAATACGTACCCAATCGACATAATTCTTAAAGTTGTGAAATACTGACTCAATTATAAAAAATTCTTATGTTGATGGTAAAGTCTAAATAAGCCGTTATCATTGATCACATTGTAATGCAAATTGGTAAAAAGGTTGTTGGCCGAAATCTGAGACACTTTTGGAATTTTGCCATATCTCATTGGATACTCATAAAAATTGCATGAATCATGTGGCTATGGAAAGAAGAGATAAAATACTACAACTTTTATGTCAGGCAAAAAGGCTACATTGATCATTTACATTATCAAAAATGTGCTGCAATTAGGTGAACGAGTGGTTGGCCTAAATTTTTAAAGATTGAAGTCACACTAAACATGTTTTCATTCATTACCTATATAAGGACACTCTTAGGATATTTTCAATACATTAAAATTCTCTCATATTTTTTTTCTTTAACATGCATTATAAGCTAGGTTAGAGTTCTTTGTAAGGCTAAGAGATGAACTTTTATGTGTAATAAATTTACTTATATACTTTGATTCTTTGTCAAGAGCTACAAATGTTTGTAAGTTTTCTTGTGTTTAAACTCTTATCTATTATTTTTCTATAATCCAAATGTTATAATTCTCATATTTCATATACTTTTAGTCATGCTTTCTTTATGTGATTCTTGTTGAATTATAATTGTTATTGGTTACATTGTTTTACATGTTAATATTTTATTTCAATATTGTCAATCAATATGTTGTCGATCTTAGATAATATGTAAAGATAATAATTGTTTGATATTCAAGTTGATCTTTTACTGTAATATTGTCAAAATGATATATTGTCGATCTTAGATAACTTGTATAAATGAACATGATTTTTATTAATCTTTACAAAGAGTTTAGTCATATCAAATATATGTATTATCAAATATGCCATATTTTACATATCTTCCAATTGATTGTTTGGGATGTGAAACTTTGAATTGAGTTATAAACATTGAATCAAAGTATAAAATAAATTTACGAAGCATAATTGTGATTCTAGAAACCTTACTTACATCATCATAAGATTTCTCCTTAATTCATTTACAATTCTATCTCATCCACATAAACCAATTAGTTAATTTTCTCCTTTGTTACTGCTTTAATATTTTTACTTCACTAACCTATTTTACCAAATGCTTACTCGTGGGATCGACATCTCAATCTATACTGCAATAGCCGTATTACACTTTAAGTGTAAACAAAATTTGACACCGTTGCCAGGGAGGCATACTAAGCAAAAGTAGGTTGCGTTTATCAATACTAAAGCGGTAACTTTGTACATTTTCTGTTCTTTGTAAAATTTTTGTTCTTAAATTTATTTCCTTTGTTGTAATTTATTTTAATGTTCATGATTGTTTCTATCACCTAACTTATTTTGTTATCTTCTCATATTTTTATTTAATTTTACATGATTGGTTCTATCACTTGTTCATTTTATTTTCTTTAGTTAATTTGTTGTATTTTATTTTATTTTAATGGCTGGTTCACTGCCTAATTTAGTTCATTTTCTTTTATTTATTTATTGTACTTTGCACTTTATTTTTTTAATTTATTTATTGCACTTTATTTCTTTAGTTAATTTGTTGTATTTTATTTTATTTTAATGGCTAGTTCTATCGCCTAACTTAGTTCATTTTCTTTTATTTATTTATTATACTTTACACTTTATTTTCTTTTATTTGTTTATTGTACTCTATTTTATTATTTATTTATTGTACTTTGTAGTTTATTTTCTTTTATTTATTTATTTTATTTTTATATTTCATGGTTGGTTTTACCAACTAACTCATTTTTTTATCTTTTGTTCACTTCTTAATTTTTCCTTGAGAATTTTCTTCAGTAAAAAGTAAAAAAAAAAATGGTTATGATGCATGCATCGACTTAGAGACAAACAAAAAAGATTTGTGAGAGAAGTAGAATTAGAACCATTACCACAATTTATATGAGAAGAGAATTCACCATCTAGTTCATCTTGTAATTACAACACAATGAGCCAATACGAGAATAACCTTGTTAGGACTCTAAAAGATTACTTGCATCCTACTCGCACAGCTACACCATTATGCATTATATTTCCACCTAACACACCACATTCAGATTTTAAACTTAGAATGATACAACTTTTACCCACTTTTCATGGTCTAGATAGTGAAAATCTTTATGTACATGTTAAGAAATTTAAAGAGGTAATTGCCACATTCCATAACCAACCTAAAGCCATAGATACTGTTAGGCTTAAATTTTTCCCTTTTTCTTTGAAAGACAAAGCAAAGAGTTGGCTATACTCTTTGAGGCTGAGATCTATAGGAACTTGGGCAGAAATGCCCCAAGCATCTTTCAATAAATACTTCCAACAACACAAACAAATGGCCTAAAAAGACAAATTTCTTCCTTCTTCTAAAAAAATAGTGAAACCTTATATCAAGCTTGAGAAAGGTTTAAAGAGTTGCTAAATCTATGGCCTCACTATAGGTATGAAAATTGGCCCTTAGTTAGCTATTTTTATGAGGGACTCACAATTAGAGAGTGTCAATTTGTTGAGATGATGTGTAATGGGGAGTTTCTTCACAAAGATCTTAAGGAAGCCATAGAATTCCTTGATGACTTAGCCGAAAAAGCCCATACATAGACTTGACCTAGCGCTACTGAAAGTACAAATAGGTCACAACCTAGTGGAGTTTTTCATCTTAGGGAAGAGGATAGCCTTAAAGCTCAGTTAGAGGTCTTAACTAGGGAATTAGAGGCCTTGAAAATCAAAGATAGAAGGATCACCCATACGTTGCTAAGGTTGAATCATATGATGTTTGTTTTATCTATGGAGGAGTAGAACATTTAGCTTAAGATTGCCCCACTTATAGTGAGATAAGAGGATATATTACAAGCATTTATGGAGGTACAAAGTAAGACTAATAAAAAATTTGAAACAGTTCTTACGTAGGTGGTAGACAAAAATAAATAAATCAAGAGTCAAATCACTAAGCTAACAAATGCCTTAACTATACAAGAGCGAGGTAAGTTTCTATCTCAACCTCAATCCAATCCAAATGGATAATTCGTGGCATAAGCTTCTACTTTTGATGCACAAAATCTCAAAGAAGTCAATGTTATTATTACTTAAAGTGGTAAGATTGTGAGTGAGCCTACTTCTCTAACTAACACATCTACAAGTAGTAAAGATGCCCACCCTTGAAAAAGAGGTCACAATTGAAAAAGAGCCCAAAAATAAATTTTTAATCCCAGTGCCTTTTCCCCAAGTTCTTCGACTTGTTGGAAAAATTTTAGAAATTCAAGGTGAGATTTTAGAACATTTGAAACAAGTTAAAATTAATCTTCCCTTATTACTTTTGATTAAGCAGGTTCCAACTTATGCTAAAGTCATCAAGAATCTATGCAATATAAAAAAATACCATGTAAAGAAAATTGCATTTTTTACAGAGCAGGTAAGTGCAGTGATTGAAAAAAAGACACCACCCAAGTATAAAGACCCAGGATGTCCCACAATCTCCTGCCAAATTGGGACACATGAGTTTGGTCACTTTGTTGGACTCAGGAGCAAGTGTAAATTTAATGCCTTTTTCTATATACTTATAATTAGGACTTGGTGAGATTAAACTTACATCTGTAATCCTACAATTCGCTGACCGATTAATCAAGAATCCATGAGGAATAGTAAAAGATGTTTTGTTGCAAATTGATAAATTTTACTACTATGTTGATTTTCTTGTTTTAGATGTTTATTATGTGGTTAACATCGAGTTTAAAATCCCTCTTAATTTGGGGAGACCTTTTCTTACCACTGCTAACGCTCTTATTAATTGCGGAAATGGTATAATAAAGTTATCTTTTGGGAATATAACTCTTAAAGTGAACATTTTTCATATTGGTAAGCAACCATGAGAATAAAACGAATGTTATCATTCATATATGATAGACATACTTGTAGCGAAAGAAGTTTGTAAAAATCATGGCTCTGATTTTTTAGAAAACCTCATTGATTTTGATTTTGAAGAATTGTATTATCTTGATGAAACAACTAATGTGTTTAGTATTTTTGACTCACAGGATAAAGGGACTAGATTTTGGCAGCCACTCTTTGAAGAGTTGCCACAAGAGATAGAGAAATCAAAACTATCAAACCTCGAGGCACCACAAGTTAAACTTTCTCCACTACCCAAAAGTTTGAAACACGTATTCTTGGGACCAGTTTATACATTTCTTATCATTATTTCTTCTAAACTTAGTGCTAAACAAGAAGAAAAATTGATAAAATTGTTAAAATAACATAAGTCTGCACTAGGTTAGACCATAGTTGATATTAAAGGTATTTCTCAATTATATACTCTCATAAAATTCATTTAGAGAAAGGTGTTCAATCTCGTAGGGACCTATAAAGAAGATTTAACCTAATAATGAAATAAGTAGTAAAGAAAGAAGTCTTGAAACTATTAGATGTAGGTATAATCTACCCAATTTCTAATAGTCAATGGATAAGTCCAACTCAAGTAGTTCCTAAGAAATTTGGGATTACTGTTGCGAAAAATGAGAATTGGATACCTGTTCCAACTAGGGTAGTAAGTGGTTGGCGGATGTGCATTGATTATAGAAAATTAAACATAGCCACCAGGAAATACTATTTTCTATTGCCTTTTATCGAACAAATTTTAGAACGTATAGCTGGATATCCTATTTATTTCTTTCTTGATGGGTATTCAGGTTATTACTAGATTGAGATAGCTATAAAAGATAAAAAACAAATCACTCTTACATGCTCTTTTGGTACTTATGCTTTTCGTGGAATGCCATTTGGATTATGTAATGCACCAGTTACTTTTCAACATTGTATGCTGAGTATTTTCTCTGTTATGGTTGAAAAATACATGAAAGTTTTTATGGATGATTTGACTATTTTTGGTGATTCATTTGATTCATGTTTACTTAACTTAAAAGTTGTTTTGAGTAGGTATGAAGAAAAATGACTTGTGCTAAATTAGGAGAAAATTCACTTCATGGTATCTTCAGGGATCGTTTTGGGTCATATTGTATCTAAAAAAGTGATAGAGGTTGACAAGGCTAAAATTTAATTAATCTCTAAATTACCTACACCAAAAACGGTAAAAGATGTCCGATATTTTCTTAAACACACTGGCTTTTACAGGAGATTTATACAAAAGTTTTCTGCCATATCTAGACCATTTTGTAACCTTTTGCTAAAAGATGTTGAATTTATATGGACACAAGAGTGTAAGGAGGCATTCCGAACACTCATTGTCAAACTCACCATTGCTCCTATTATGCAATCACCGGATTAGAACCTCCTATTTGAGATGATATGTGATGCAAGCACTTATGCTGTAGGAGCAGTTCTTGGGCAACAATGGGAGTGAAAACCCTTTATTATTTATTATGCTAGTAGGACTTTGAATGATGCTCAATTGAATTACACTACTAGTGAAAAAGAACTATTAGTTGTTATTTTTACCTTAGAAAATTTTTGTTCTTATTTGATTAGTTCACCTATTATTGTTTCTACTGACCATGCAGCCCATAAATACCTTATTTCTAAGAATGATGCTAAAGCCTGTTTAATTAGGTGGATTCTTCTTTTGCAAGAATTTGATCTAACCATTAAAGACAAAACGGACGTTGAAAATATTATTGTTGATCATTTATCCCGCCTTGAGTTCACTGACTCCACTGATGTTCCATTAAAGACAAAACGGACGTTGAAAACATTTTGCAAGAATTTGATCTAACCATTAAAGACAAAACGGACGTTGAAAATATTATTGTTGATCATTTATCCCGCCTTGAGTTCACTGACTCCACTGATGTTCCACCCATTCGAGATGATTTCCCCGATGAACATCTTTTCATTATAAGCCAAATACCTTGGTACGCACATATCGTAAAATATTTAGTTTGTGGTGAGCTTTTATCTAACTAGAGTGCACAAGATAAGCGTAAGTTCTTAGTTGAGGTACGTAAATTTTATTGGGATGATCCATATCTTTTCAAATACTGTCTTGACCAAATTATGAGACATTGCATTCCTAAAAGTAAAGTTTTTAGTATCTTAAATTTTTGTCATAGTACTACTTGTGGCAATCATTTTTTTATAAAGAAGACAGCTGCAAAAATTTTACAGTATGGTCTTTACTGGCCCACTTTGTTCAAAGACACTAATAACTTTTGTCGTTCCTATAAAAGATGTCAAAAGTTAGGTACTCTATCTCGAAGACATATGGTGCTTTTTAACCCTATTCTTGTTATTGAGATATTTGATTGTTAGGGTATCAATTTTATAGGTTCTTTTCCCTCATCTTTTGTCTACCTTAATATCTTTCTAGTTGATAATTATGTATCAAAATGGGTGGAGGCTGTAGCTTGTCATACTAATGACAATACAACTGGGTAAAATTCTTAAAAGCAAATGTGTTATCTAGATATAGTACACCACGTGTCATCATTAGTGATCAAGGAACACATTTCTGTAACTGTTCTTTTGAAGTTTTGATGCACAGGTATGATGTTCTTCACAAAGTTTTCACTGCATACCATCCATAAAAAAATGGACAAGTTGAGTTAGCAAATAGAGAGGTTAAATAGATTTTGGAAAAAATGGTTAACCCGAATCGTAAAGATTGGTCTCTACGCATTTCTAATGTATTATGGGCATATCGTACTACATATAAAACCATCTTAGGAATGTCTCCATACCGGTTTGTCTATGGGAAAGCTTGCCATTTACCTGTTAAGTTAGAGCATAAAGTTTACTGGGCTATCAAAGCCTTTAACTTTGATTTGAGTGTTGCAAGTCTTCAAAGAAAGTTACTATTGTTAGAAATATAAGAGCTACGAAATGATGCATATGACAACTTCAGGATTTATAAAAGTGGCTCATGACAAACAGATCTTAAGAAAATACTTCGAGCTAAATCAACGGGTTTATCTTTATAATTCTCAATTGTATTTATACCCTGAAAAGTTGAGATCTCGATGGACTGGTCCATTTTTGATAAGACATATTTTTCCTAATGGTGCTGTTGAAATCAAGGACCCCACTAATGGGCGAACTTTGAAAGTGAATGAACAGCGGCTGAAAAACTATGTGAAAAAGGTAGACCAATCTATATACCTAGACGAGATCCCTCTTGTGGATCCTGTTTATCATGCTTGATCAAGTTCAATCTATTTGTACCATACTTTAATTTTTTTCCATTTTTATCTTTTGACTTTTTATTTTTGCTTTTATTTTCTTTCGTATTTTATTTTTCTTCAGTGTGATTTTTTTTTCCAGTCAAGTGGCGGATACGGTACTCCGTTACTATTAAAGTCGATTTCTCAGTTTCCTAAAAACTGCCCCTCAAACTGTGCATTCATCTATTTTCTTTCTCACTTTTTGTCAAAATAGATCGCATTCTTGCCAACCTTAAAAAGACTTTCATTCATTGCCTCAAAATGCTCTACTTAAGATTGACAAAGCACGGGGTAAAAGACTAAGGCTATAATGTTGAGGAATATCCCTGTGGATATTTGTTGGTTATTAGAAGCCAAGGTTCGTTTATCTGGTGAGTCTATAAATGATTTTATTTCTTTTATGCCTAGTCATAAAAGAAGCTTTTATGCCAAAAGGCGAAGAGCAAAAAGGTTACAAGTTTATTATAAATGTGCTCGATGAAATTGTAACTGGAGTTGTCGTTCTTTAGGATTTTCATCTAGAAATCGAGAAGATAAAATTCAGTTCATTAAGGATGGACTGAGTAAGGAGAATTTTGATGATATCCTATTGACTCTTAAGATGCATCCTTATGAGCTCATGCAACGTAAACTTCTCGATTTATGAAATAAATTCAAAAATGAACATCGACGATATAGTTTCAGGAATCTGACTCTAAAAGACCATGTTTGCTAATTTATAAGAAAATTGGATGGAAAGCCTATCCCCGACCCATAGCAGGCGTTTAAGCTGTTAATGGACATAAAACCAGAGAAAGATGTGAGCCATAATCCTATTGACTCTTAAGATGCATCCTTATGAGCTCATGCAACGTAAACTTCTCGATTTATGAAATAAATTCGAAAATGAACATCGACGATATAGTTTCAAGAATCTGACTCTAAAAGACCATGTTTGCTAATTTATAAGAAAATTGGATGGAAAGCCTATCCCCGACCCATAGCAGGCGTTTAAGCTGTTAATGGACATAAAACCAGAGAAAGATGTGAGCCATAATCACAAATACCTGTACATATGCGTATATTTTAATTTCAAACTTTTTATTTTATTTTATGAGTAGTATGGCTACTGATATAGATGTCTTAAATTCAAATATTTTGGTTAAATAATGCATGTAGGTCATTATCTTTAAATTTTTGGGTTTTATTTTCAAATCTCTTCCGACAAACTATCAGGTTACCAAAATCATTGTTATCATTTGGTACTCTATATATAGAGCACCTCATTTTCTTCATTTTCATATATTGAGAGAAATGTAAGTGTAGATATGAAGAAAACCTCAGTTCGATGATTCTGAAATATATGTATATTTTGTGGATCTAGTCCTAGGAAAAATAAAGTGTTTGTAGAAGCAGCAAACATTCTAGAAAAAGTAATAGCTGTAAGAAAAATCCAATTTATTTATGGAGGGGGTAGCCTTGGGTTAATACGGTGTGTGTCAACAGTTGCACGTTTAGGACGAAGTCAAGTTTTGGGTATTATTCCTACAACTTTAGCCGTGGAAAACCTAACTGGGAAAATAATAGAGGAAGAATTACAAGCCTCATCCATGCATGAACGTATAGCTAGAATGCTTTATTATGCAGATGCTTTTATTGCTTTACCAGGTGATTTTTGTACCTTGGAAGAAAATTTTTAAATTGCCTCTTAGACCCAACTGAATATCCACCGAAAACTCATAGGTTTATTGAATGTTAACAATTATTTTGATTGCTTACTCTGTTTTCTTGATCAAGTTGTGGAACATAATTTTATTTCACATTCAGCGTAACAGATCCTCGTTTCTGCTACAAATATGGATGAATTGATTGACAAATTACAGACAGTTACCTACGAACCTGACCCAGCAATAACTCAGATCGATTGGTTAGTGGGTCATAATAAGCGAAAAATAGATCTGACACTTCATTTGTAAATTTTTCTTTGTTTTATTTACTTGTTAGCACCATCATTTTAGTTTATATTTGTTTAAGTGTCTCATAGGTTTATTTCTTTTGAATAACTGGCATTTCAGGTAACATTTTCTATACTTTATCTCTTTCTATAGTTTATATTTAAACATTGAGGATAATGTTTCATCTGGTTTAGGGAGAGGATAGTAGACATAAGTTATGTTTTGCATTCCAAAAAAAATATTCAGAAAAAAAGATAATGAGGTTCGACTTACCTATTTGATTAAAATGGAAAAGTAAAAATTTTATTTTTGAACTCTTAAGACGCATTCTATGTAAAATTAGATTAAGAATGGTAAAGTAAGGAGTTTTTTTTTTCTAACTTTTGAAATGCATTTTAACTAACTTGTTGTTATTTTATTTTTTTCTTTCATGCATTGTTGTTTATTGCATGTAGTCTTGGTAATTCTTGTATAAAGGAATTTAATTTTCTACCTAGATATGATTTCAAAATTATTTAGGTTAAGTCACTGTTTCTATTTAGGTTACTAATGAATGACTTCTGAAATATTTTTGAGCACAATGCTAAACCTTGTGGTAAGATGGATGATTCGATTTATATAGCTAAGAGAATTCTCATATTTAAGTATATATTTTTCTAATCTCACATATCTTTTGTGAGTAAATGAAAAGGTTGAGAAAATAACTTACGAACTTTCATTGATATTTTGAATTGGTTAATTTTTATTTAGATTGATATTATTCAAATTAAAAAATAAGTTGGTTGCATAGCTAAAGGACGATTTAAAGTGAATTTCTAAATTGTGTGTAGTATATTTTGGTGAGAAACTATTTTTTTGTAATGCTTCCTTATATCTATAAAACATAATACAAAAAAAAAATGAAATGAAAATTAAAAATGAAAAAAAAAGAAAAAAAAAATAAGAAGAATGAATTGAGTTTAATAAAGTCTTCATTCAATTTTAGAAGACAAATATTTTTTAAAGCAATTTTCTTACAAAGTTATATTTGTATTATTCTCACAAGACAATTGAAGTCTTAAAGCTGGTGCATGTCAAGAATGATTGATTTCTAAACAATTGATTTTCCTATCTTTATATCAATGTTAGTTTGTCTATCTGTCTTTAAAATTGACTTTTTCTTGAGTGCTTAAACTGTTTTTCAATTTCATAAGAGAAATCCTAATCTTTTAAACAGTCATACATTTGTGAGGATACAAAGTTGAGGCTTTTACTTGGAGAAATTTTTGAAGTTATATATATTGAGGTTTGTGGTAAGAATGTTACGGCTTAGTTCACATACACACAAAATTTTGAAAGTTATAATTGAAAACATCATAATAGCAATAGTGATCTTGAACTGACTTTTTGTTTGAAATGCTTAAATAGTTTTGCATATTCTATTTACGCTTGAATTGCTAAAGATTAGAAATAAGCTGGTTAGGAACTATGATGAACACATTAAAATGCATATTTATTAAGAGATTCAGTCACCATTTAATATCATTAATTTTAGCATTTTTTATTTTTAGGCTTGAAATAAAGTGTTGTCCTTAAATTGTGATAAATGAATGTTATTTGAACAGGTTTAGGTAAAATAGATGTAACTTTCAATATAAAAATCAAAATGAAGAAATTCTTGAACCTAGAGTAACATTACTCAATCTTACACAAACTTGAAAAACAGTTGAAAGCTAAATCCAACATGTTATGGGCCAAAAATAAAGAAATTCTTGAACCTAGAGTAACATTACTCAATCTTACACAAACTTGAAAAATAGTTGAAAAGCTAAATCCAACATGTTATGGGCCAAAAATTGGGATACAACAGAATTGACTTACAACTTCCACTCAGCTTAACCCATTTCAAATATTTAGACCATATTTCACACAATTCATACCCAATCGATATAATTATTAAAGCTGTGAAATACTGACTCAATTATGAACAACTCTTATGTTTATAGTAAAGTCTAAATAAGCCGTTATCATGGACCACATTGTAATACAAATTAGTAAAAGAGTTGTTGGTCGAAATCTGAGACACTTTTGGAATTTTTCCAATTCTCATTGGATACTCATAAACATTGCATGAACCATATGGCTATGGAAAGAAGAGACAAAATACTACAACTTTTATGTCGGGCAAAAAGGCTACATTGATCATTTACATGATCAAAAATGTGCTGCAATTAGGTGAACGAGTAGTTGGCCTAAATTATTAAAGATTGAAGTCACACTAAACATATTTCCATTCATTACCTATATAAGGAAACTCTTAGGACGTTTTCAATACCTTACAATTCTCTCATATTTATTCTCTTTAACATGCATTGTAAGCTAGGTTAGAGTTCTTTATAAGGCTAAGAGATGAACTTTTATGTGTAATAAATTTACTTCTATACTTTGATTCTTTATCAAGAGCTACAAATGTTTGTAAGTTTGCTTGTATCCTAACTCTTATTTATTATTTTTCTATAATTCAAAGGTTACAATTCTCATGTTTCATATATTTTTAGTCATACTTTCTTTATGTGATTCTTGTTGAATTATAATTGTTATTGGTTACATGGTTTTACATGTTAATCTTTTATTTCAATATTGTCAATCGATATATTGTAAATCTTAGATAACATGTAAAGACAATAATTGTTTGATATTCAAGTTAATCTTTTACTGTAATATTGTCAAAATGATATATTGTCGATCTTAGATAATTTGTATAAATGAACATAGTTTGTGTTAATGTTTGCAAAGAGTTTAGTTATATCAAATACATGTATTATTAAATGTGCCATATTTTACATATCTTCCAATTGATTGTTTGGGATGTGAAACTTTTAGTTGAGTTATAAACATTGAATCAAAGTATATAATAGATTTACGAAGCATAATTGTAATTCTTGAAGCCTTGCTTACATCATCATAAGATTTCTCCTTAATTCATTTATAATTCTATCTCATTCACATAAACCAATTAGTTAATTTTCTCATTTGCTACCACTTTAATATTTTTACTTCACTAGCCTATTTTGCCAAAATCTTCCCCGTGGAATCGCTTCAATCTATACTGCGATAACCATATTATATTTTGAGCGTAAACAAGTTTCGTGATATGGAGAGTACTCGTTATGCCCTAGGACAATGTACCGAATTGAATTGTTTAGTCTAGTAATATCCAACACTACCATGAGAATACGCACGTGTCCGTATTTAAGTGTTAAATACAATAATGAGTTAACAATTATTGTTTACTAATTGTATCATGACACATACTGCATTATAGGCCCTCGGTTAAGTCCTCCAAGTGTGTGGTATGGTGGAACCCACTAAAGCGTATACTTGGTAAACTTTAATGAGGAAAAATTAGTAATTCCACACAATGATTATATAATTATAAATAATCATAATATCTCATTATTATATATTATAATAATTTTTTTTAAATAATACTATGTTATGCTTAGTCGTCAAGCATATATATTTTAATATAATCATAATTTATCTAAACTTGGTGGCAAAGTTTAGAAATATATATTATTATTTTATTATTTAATACATATTTATAGATGAGGTAGAAATGTGTGAAAGATGGTGGAAGCAATTCAATTACTTTTGCTTTCATTTTGTTGTATCAGAAGTTTTGAGAAAAATGTGTGAGGCGTGAATTTTGCTTCATTTTTCATCTTGTTTCTAATTTTGGTGGCCAACCATATAAGAGTAAATTTCAAAGAGTTTTGATTAAAATTTTTAGTTAATTTCAAGTATTGAAATGAATTATTTTGCTTGCTTCTATTGGCTACCAATTGAAACAATGTAGGAATTTTTATTATTGATCAAAGAGTTGATCAAGAAAAAAATAAATTCAAAGGGTTTAAATGTTAACGTAGTGTTGGTATTTGAAGTTATTGTTCTAAATTTTCAAACCCATCGAGTTGGTGACTAAAACTGCCAATAGGTTGGTCTCCAAGCGAACTCCCAGTTTACACGTGTAAAAGGTTATACATTTTAGTGAATTTTCAAACTCACTTAATATATTAATATGATTAATATATTATTTATTATGTTTATTGTATGTTTTTATTATTCCCCTGCGATTAAATATGTAAATGATACGTATTTTGTACAATAAATACTTTTACATATGCATACACCCTATTATATTGGATCTCTAACAAAATTGGTATCAGAGCCAGTTTTGTACTAATTTTGGTGTTGTTTGAGTGATGAAAGTGTTTGATAAAGTTCGGTGTCAAATAGTGCATTTCAAGTGTTGAAACGGGTATACTAAGGCAGAATTGACACTAAGTGCCTCGGCTTTGTATTCTAGCATTGCGACGCTGACACTGTTTATATGAATAGTAACTTTTAAACAGTGGCAAAAACACTGTTTACTAGAACAATGTTTTAAAATTAAAAGTTTGCACGTGTGGGGTTTATAAGATATAGTGATAAAATTTATCAGTCTACATTATAAAACGGGGTTTATGAGATGCAGTGATAAAAGTTATCATTTTGCATTATAAACCAAGATCAATGTTTTTATGTTAGAAACCACAATGGGAGCCTACTGGTGGGGGTTAATTATGTTTGCATAGAAAAATTGATTGATTGAAAATTACCTCCTCATGAGATAGAGACACAGGATAGAAAGAAAATCTCTCTTAATCAGATAAAACTGTATTACATTATGAGATAATGTTCTACTTGATCTGTCTTGTCAATACGGTGTAAATGGGTCATATCGGTCTTGTCCGAAGATCGCTACAGTGTAAGGGATTTAGTCAGTGTGATTTTTTTTATGCCAATTAAACATAAGATGTAATTGATAAGAGTTGTCTGCTTGTTGAGTTTACAAGGCCCAAGATCGTTACAGTATGAGGGCAGTATCGGTAGCATATATTTGATTATTGACAAGTTAATCTGTAATACACTTACCATAGATCGCTACAGTGTGCGGATAAGGTGTATTCAGGATCAGTGGTAAGAGTTACATGAGATGCAATTGACAAGAGTTGTCTACTTGTTGGGTTTACAAGGGTCAAGATCGCTACAGTGTGAGGCTTGAGTAAAATTTCAATAGGATCTACTTCCTACTATATAGTTTAAAGAGTTTAAATTATCATTTTTCCATTCAAGAGATAACCGGTATTATGTAAAGTAATAGAGGGCATTTTAGATTGAAAAATGTATAATTATTATATCAATGATCTAAAATGTTCAATAAGCGATTTAATAACCATTCTACTCACATCTCCCATTTATTTTTGGCCTGTCAAGTATAATGGCCACTACGAACCTGTTAGTGCGCATAGTCGATGCAGACCAACTCAATGATACTAGAAATTACTCTGATTGGCAGATAAATCTAAAACATATTATGGATTTAGAAAAGTTTGAATTTATTATTGATCAGAGCTTGCCATAAGGTATATCTAATAACACCTCTCTAAATGATATGAATAGAGGGGTGTAATTTTCTACTCCGAGGACATCAGACAAGTCTAAAGGTAAGTAGTAGAAAAGGATGAGGCATATACCCAAGATAAGTCATCAAATGCAACATTTATCCAAAGATCAATCAGATAACAAAGCAGATGAAAAGTGTTTCCACTGCAATTAGGCTAGGCATTAGAAATCTCACTGCCTTAGATGCCTTATCATTGTCAAAGACTCCTATAGGTTTGTGTTTGATAAACATAGACATTTCTATAACATTTGATGTCACTCTAGGCTGGGTATGAGATACCGCATTCACATATGCAGTATGTTGCAGGAAATGAGAGAGACTAGAATGCAATAGCTTAGAGAAATAGAATTGAAAGTAGAAAATGATGATTTTCTGTAGGTCTACGTTGTTGGATAGTTTGACTTACTTCTCCCAGACAATATAATTGTTGTATTGCATGATTAGTATTGTGTTTAGAATATCATTTGAAAAATTATGTCTCTTCCTGTTTTTAACAATGAAGGATATCATATGAATATTATGAATAGTTTCTTATACTCATATGAGGTGAATGATGTATTATTAGCTGAATATCAGTTAATAAATAAATATAATATATAATTAAAAATGTTAGTAGATCCAAATCTTTAAATAATACGAAATTATGGCTTATAAGATTAGGTCATATAGACATTAGGCGCCTAACTTGTCTGGTTAAGGATGGTTGGATACCTAATCTGACCATAGAAACTTAACCATATGAATAATCTATTCAAAGAAAATGACCAAACCTCTATTTTTAGTGTTGGACATCGAGCCATTAATTTATGAAACTGGTACATAGTGATGTATACGGTCTAATGAATCACGCTGTGATGGGACGGTTTTGGCACTTGTAACCTATGTTAATGATTTGTCACGATACGATTATGTGTTTCTTATGAAACATAAATCAGAAACCCTTGAAGAGTTCAGAGGGTTTCAACTGGAAGTAGAGAAACAAACTAGAATGTACGTCATATCCATTCAATCAAATCAAGGTAATGAGTACATTGGCAGTAAATTTTTTGATTGTTTAAAGGAGAACAAGATTCTAACTCACCATAGTCCTCCAAGTACTCCATAATATAATGATGTTTTACAGAGGATGAATAAGACTTTATAAGATATAGTCCGATCGATGATGAGTTTTTTCGATCTATATCTGTAGGAATATGGTCCAAAAACAGTTGCTTATAAAACAGAGTTTAATCAAAAGTTGTTCCTTTTACTTCATATGAGATACTGAGATGAGGGAAGCCAGATCTTAAATATGTTAAGATTTAGGGCTATCTTATATACGTAAGAGTTACGTAATAGAATATACTTGTACCCAAAAGACCCAAATCTTAAGTGTTTTAAGATTTCTGGCTATCCTACTTACGTAAGAGTTATACAGTAAGATATCTTGTTTTGTAAGAGTTATTTAGCAGGATAAAAGAGCACCTAAGGGGTACGAGTATAGGTTCATTAAGTATCCTGTGAATTCAATAGAATACTAGTTTTGTGATTCAGAGAACCGAAGTATGTTTGTTTCTCGGTATACCGCTATCCTAGAGGAAAAGTTTCTCATGGACCTTGGCTATCATAGAAATATTGAACTTGGTGAAGTCAATCTAGAAATCAATGAACCAAGCAATGGGAACTTAGGGTTAATTAAGTAGTGAATTTTTAACACACTTTCCTAGTGGGTTGAAAATGATCTCTAGGTTATCTTTTGGGTATATTAGATGCCTAAAGGTGAACTTGGAGTTTTCTTTTTAGAAGAAAATGATCATTTGACTTACAGAGAGACGATGTTAGTCATTGATTCGAAAAAATGGCAAGTAGCCATAGAAAACATAAATTGAGTCTATGCATCAAAATCAAGTTTAGAACTTGGTTATGCTACCCGTGAAAATTGTTCTCATCGGTTGTAAAGAGTTTACAAGAGGTAGTGGGATCCAGATGGAAGGTAGAGACCTTCTAAGCCCAATATTGGTTCCAGAAAGGTTATCCTCTGTGATTTGGGATCAATTATAAGGAAACTTTTAGACCATTAGTGATGCTAAAGTCGATTAGAATTTTATTGACCCTTGTTGTATATTATGTTGTTGAGATTTTGCAGATGGATGTAAAGATGACATTCCTGAATAGATACCTCGAGAAAGAGATATTCATAGAACAGCCTAAAGGTTTTACATCCAGTTAGGCTTCTGGTCTAGTGTGTAGGCTGAAGAAGTTTATTTATGGGCTTAAGCAAGCCTCTCGGAGCTGGAATCTTCATTTTGATGAGGTAATTAAAAAGTCTGATTTCATCAAAAATGAGGATGAAGCTTATATATATGAAAGGTTAGTGAGAATATGATAATTTTCTTGATGCTCTATGTTGGTGACATACTGGTCATTGGGAATGATGTTGGTATGTTATAGTCGTCAAAAGTAACTCGTAAGAATTTCTCTATAAAGGATTTGGGAGAGGCTTCCTTTATACTTGGTATAAAGCTTTATAGAGATAAAGCTAAAAAGCTGATAGGACTCTCCCAAATTATTTCACATTGATAACGTCTTAAAAAGGTGCAAATTTTGTTAACTGTGAGACAATTAACGTACCTTTTAGATATTTTGTTCATCTTTCAATGAGAGAGTCTCTTTAAATAGAAGATGAAAGAGTTAGAGTATCTGACGCACTAGATACATTAGCTCTTAAGAGATTGATGTATGGTATAATGTGTATGAAACCTGATATCAGTATGGCTATAAAAGTTATGAGCCGATACCAGTTTGATTTATGTAACCGCTATTTGATGGTAGTCAAACATATCTTAAGGTACTTTATGGGTACAAAGGGTAAGTTTTTTGTATATAAAAAAGTGAATTACAAGTGAAAAGATACATAGAACCAGACTTCTAGTCTGATCTAGATGTTAGAGAGTCTAAATTTTGGTATGTGTTCATTCTCAATAGAACTAAAGTAAGTTGAAATAACACCAAACTATGATTTACTGCTAATTTGTTTTAGAAATAGCAAAGAAGGCAATATGAATTATGGGTTTGTCACTTATCTTGGAAAAGTTCCAAGATAAATAGATCTTATCCCATAGTTTTACAACAATAATAAGACAATTGTATAGGCCAAAGAGCTAAAAGGACACTAGTACTATAACAATGTTGAGAAGAGTCTAACATAACTATAGGGATCTTAGCCATGAGAGATAGGTATTTGTAGAATTGTTCTATAAATAATTTAGCAGATCCACTTTCTAAGTGTTAACGTGTTTTATGGTGTATGTATGTGATTGTGTACATGTTGAAAACACTAAATACATGTATCATATACATGATTTCGCAGTAGAATTAAGTATATGATCAACATATACACATATAACTTATATCATTAACAACATAAAATGACAGAAAACATACATTTGAAGAACTTTGGTGAAGATTTCAATTCCAAATTTTAAGGGAAAAATAAATTCAAAAGGTTTAAGTGTTAAACCTAGTACTAGTATTTGAAACCGTTGTTCTAGCTTATCAAGCCCACCAAGTTAGTGATTAGAATTACCAACGGGTTGGTCTCTGATAAGGGCAAATTTATCATATAGTTTTTCATGTTTTTATTTTGATATTTTATTATTTTATGAGAATAGATGACTATTTATATTTTTTATTGTTATTTATAGAGACTTGAACAAAACTTAAAGAAAGAATGCAAAAGGAGCGAAAATAGGGACTAAAATGCAAAGTTTTCAAAGTATGTGTCCATCGCCCCAGCGCCACGAGGATTATAGCCCCAGAGCTGGAACAGTGATCGAAATAAGAAAAATGATCTGGTTAAGTCGCATTTGGCACCCCAGTGCCAAATAGTCACTGCTCCAGCAACGGGACAGCGCCCCAACACCATAAATCCACCGCTTCAGCGGTGAAGCCTTTTTCACGCGTCGCCCCAGCGACAACTGCATAGTGCCCCAGCGGTAGCGCGATTTCTAGTCCGACGAAAATTGAGATGTTCATGCTTATATCAATCCCTATAAAAAGTCACTCGTTCCCAGCTTTTAAGAATAATCCAAGAACATCTAAGATAAACCTAGAGCAATTCAAGAACACCAAAAATACAGAGCACGAGTCTTATAGAACAATAAGAATTTAATTGAAGCAACTTTAGACAGAGATTCAAGGCGTTCTTCGGCATCAAGAGTTCTTAGGCAGCGCAATTAAGAGCAATTCGACGTCTATATCGGTTTGCTATTGATTGTATCATGATTTATTATTATTTTTACTGTTGTTCTCTTGTAGCCATGAGCTAAACTTATTTTCTAGGGTTAATACTTGAACTCAATATGTGTGCTTAATTGCCATATTCTTGGAATATTTAATAAACTTAGTTCTTTGATATTCAAATTATTTGATCTTAATGCTTTAATATATCTGGCCAATATATGGTGAATGAGTTGGTAATATTATTGATAAACTCAGAAGAGGAATCATAATATTTAGACCTAGGTAATTTGATGCATGATTGTAGAGTAAAATTCAATGTTGCATATGCAAGTTTCAGTTTAGGATAGGAATATACCTAATTGGCATGTATGATCAATAAAACCTAATCTTAATGAATCTTAATTTATTACAAGTACAATAGGAATATAGGTCTTTGGTAAATTAAGGTATACTTGCATGACCTTGGAAGAGGCTAGTGAATACATTAGTGTCTTGATCAATAACAAAGACTAAGGGAGTTAAATATTAAAAGGTTAATCATTAAAAAGCATATTGAGGGATAGTATTAATCCTAGGTTTTCTTTATATTGCTATCACTTAAATCTCTTTGCATTGTATTTTTGCCTTTATATTTTCTACATTCATTCTTAGATTTTTATTTATCTGAATAATTATTAGGAAGATATCATTTTAGTAATTGGTTAAAAAGAAGAAATTATCCCTATGGATTCGACATCCGACTTATTTAGTCCCTTTATTACTTGCATATGATAGTGTATACTTGCACTTAATTTTATGATATAGAAATATCGCATCAGTCTCCAAGCAGACTCCCAGTTTATACGTGCAAAAGGTTACATATTTTTGTGGATTCTTAAACTCACTTAATATATTAATATGATTAATTTGTTGTTCATTGTGTCTATTGTATGTTTTTATTATTCCACTACAATTAAATACGTATATGATACGTATTTTGTACAATAAACACTGTTGCACATGCATACACCCTAGTATATTGAATCCCCAACAGTTACTTCAAGGGAGAAGCATTCCAAACCCACAAACAAGCATTACTTCAAGAATCTAAAGTCCTTATTCAAGAAGAAAGATAACTGTTATATTTATGGTGAAGTTAGTCATTTTTTTAATCAATGTAAGTACAGAAAAAGAGATAAAATGATAAACAAGAAATCTCCTAAGGTTAATTTGGTTTAGAAAGATAAAATCATTATCGTTATTGTGGTTTTTCAAGTAAACATAGTTACAATTAGCAACAAAAATTGGGTCATACATTATGGAGCCACAAGACACATATGTGGTGACATAAATATTTTCTATGACTATGTTCATGTAAGTGATAGAGAAGAACAAATTTATCTCGGTGATTCACATTTCGCATCTATAATACAAATTAACTTCGGGAAAGAAACTTGATTGAACAATGTGCTCCATATTCCTAATGTTATACAATCTCATTTCTATATTTATGCTTGAAAACTCAAAAGTAAAAGACTCATTTAGAAAGAGACAAACTTGTAATAACAAAAAATGAGGTCATTGTTAGAAAGGGATATTGTTCCAATGATTTGTTCAACTTTAACGTACTTAATACAATTATTAATAAAGAAAGTACTTCTTCTGCTTATAATGTTGATTCCTTTGGCATATGGCATGATAAACTTCATCATTTAAATTATTCTTGCTTAAAGAAAATAAAAGATATTGGTTTACTTCCTAATATAAACATAGATGAAGTTCATAAATGTGATGTATGTGTGGAACCTAAGTCCACAAAGAAAAATTGTAAAATAATATCTTGTTGGAGATGGTGCTTATGTGCCATTCCAATATTGTATAAGTATTAATTATTTAATATTTATACAATAAATATTTCAAATAAAATTGTTAATATTAAATAATAAATGGTAAGATGCATGTAATATTTTAAACATTGTATGATCTAAAGGAGTTTAAATCAATGCTAAGAGTTAGCAACGCTAAGAGATATAAGTGCTAAAAGTTACTAGGTTATAAGAGTTAGCGAAATCTAAGAGTTGGATCCTTGTCTAAAATGGGATAAAGACCTGAGAATATATTAGTAATGAAATAGTTGCAAGTAGTTAAAAATGGTGTTAGGAAATGTCATTATGTAGTATGTTCTTGAAAACCTTGTTCTTGATCTACTTTATCGATGCAGGTCTATCGGTAAAACTTTTTTTATATAGATTAGTATATGTCTATATCTAGATGGTTCAAGTGGTTATTTTTAGCAGATCATGAGTCTAGTGGAAATTCGTATAGGTATACAGATATTTAGTAAAGACTGAGTATTGAACAGACTCACAAAGACCTTCAATAGACATCCCATAAAGTCGTTAATAGAAAGTCTTCTCGAGTTAAGTAGTATTCGTGGTCCTTTGACCTGAGCACCACGGTGGACTTGTGAGTGATCCACCATACTTTATTCCATAGATGTTAGAAATCTTTTATGGTCTAACTACTGCATGTCATCGGGTATGGTCCGATGCTCATGGAGTCTAGTGTGCATAGATATAGGATCCGTCAGCTCATATAGGTAAGTTGTATATCCTGATACTTTGATATTGAATTTTAGGAAGTCTTGTGATCACAAGTATAAATCCCGAAAAAGAATTTTTCGTAGGGTTAAAAAATGTCTCAAAAGTATTTGACGGATATTGTTTATTGGAATACGAACCTAGAGGTAAGTTCACGGATGAACAAATATAGATTTGATAGTGATAATCTATATATATGCTCTTCCAGGATATAAGTGACGGAATGATTATTTGAATATGCATTAACCTTAACTTGTATGGTTCAACGTATTGTTTTGTAATATTTGTGATGTATGTGTGGGACATCATTCAAGAACTTATAAAAAGTTCCATTTGACAAACCATACGTAAACTAAGAGAGTCTCACAATATGAAATGTATTCGTTGCGCACTGAGGTAGTTAATTGGATGGAATAGTTCGATTCAAAAAATTTCAACAAATTAAGAATTTATTTCAGGGTACCTTAAGATGTGTACTTGTCAAAATTTAATTATTAAATATATTATTTAATTAATTAATAAAAGTTATTAACCAATGAAATAATGATAAATGAAAAAATTTTAACCTTTTAATTATTTGACTTTTAGTTGCCACATAGCTTAATAAAATTGGCCTTAAAATTGACTAATATTAGAAGTTAAAGTATGTATTTAATAATGTAAAATATTTGCATTATTAGAGACAAAAGCACAAGGATGGGGTGGCCATTTGAAAATAAAAAGGGGAAATTGGTATTAAATGAAAAATATGTAAAAATATCATTTTGTTTTCTCTTAAAATATGCAGGCCATTACAATTATTAGTCGACAAAAACAATATTAATATAAATTATTTATGTTTTATTTTATTAAACAAAAGGGTATGGACGTTACACATGGTCATAGGATCACTTTTGTTTTTACTCTTCAGGGAAATTAAAGCAAAATAAAAAAGAGAAATAAAGGAAAGAATAAGTTTCTCATTCTTGAAATGAATGGCCGGCAAAATAATTTTTTAAAAAAAGAGATTCTCCTTGGTAACTTTCTAGTAGTTCAAAAAAGTAAAGAGAAAATAGGTTCTCTTTTGGTTTCTCTCTTGAAGTTCGGCCAAGAAGAAGATAAAGAGCAAATAGTTGCATTTTTCTTCTTTCTTCTTCAAACATCCAAGTTTGGTCATGAGAGGGAAAAAAGATAAGTGTTGTCTTATTCTCCTTTTATTGTTTATGAGATGAACAAAATTAGATTGTGTGTAATTTTCATGAGATGAAAATTTGAGAGAAAAAAATTTGGTTTTGGTTTTTGCAATAGTTGTTCAAAAAACACTATTTTTATTTTTTTTGTGAAATAAATAAATAATTAAAGAGTTTAACAAAAGATTTGTCTTCAAAGAGTTTGAATACGATGTTATTAGAAATTGATTCAAATTGCCATTCTAACATTTTAATCCCACTCACGTTGGGGTCTAGAATGGTCGATGTAAGCACTTCATTGTTAAACTATGAAAATTCAATTCCACACCAAATTGCTTCACTGGTACCTTTTATATTTAATGTACTGAGATTTCAATTAAGTGTGTTTATTTTATTGAGAAATTATATTTTTAATTTTTTCATGCTATATGTAATTATTTAAAATTTGGAAGAAAATTATTTAAAATTTTATTTGAGGTTTAGGATAAGAAAATGAGATGGACCTATGATTTCTAAAGTACATAATATTTAGGGATACGTTTGCTATAAAAAATGACAATTGATAATAAAAAGAGATGTGTGTGTATGTGAAAAAATAAGAGGGAGACGTGTGTGTGTGTGTGTGAAGAAATAAGATAGAGACGTGTGTTTAAGAGTGGTTATTGGAGGAAGAGCAGTTGTGAGTTTAAAGAAATTTGAGATTTGATTTTGGAGGTAGTGAGAGGTGTTCGTAATTAAGAATATATCTATATAACGTTAGTTTTGTTAAATTTTAATTTTTAGTTGGTGAATTCTCATTTCACTTCTCTTCTTTTCATTATTTTTCACATTATAAGAGGGGGAAGAAAATGTTGGATAAAAAGAAGAATTTGAAGGAAATCAAGATCGATCCATCAGAATTGTGAGTAGATTATTATATAAATATATGTTTTTAAAAATAAATTATAGTATTTATATATATTGTTATAGTCAATTTATGTGATTAATAAAAATTTATATTTTAATAAAATTTGTTTTTTGAATTGGCTATATTAATGTGCCTGGATTAGTTCCGTTAAGTCCCTTCATCTTTTGACTCAGTTTTAATAAAATTTATATAATCTTTGTTTAACATCAAATGAAAAGAGTACGTATATGAGTTGAACAATTTGGCTTTATTTGTTAATGAAATTTTACCTTGAATGGTTGAAATGTTTTATATACTAAGTTATTATGTTAAAGAGTCTATATTTCAATGGAATTCCTTTATGATTTGCGATAATTACGTATTTAAGCCCTTGCCATGATCTTTTATAGGTTCAAGCAAAAGACAAATTCTGTTGGCATCTTATCAAAAAGAATATATGTACCCACAAACAATTCTATTTTTTTTTTAGTTGCTGAATTTTACATTTTTCAAACTACCTATATGTTCTGTTTAAAATATGTATTTTAGAATTTTTTGTAATATAACAGATATAACTTATATTAAGGAATAAGTTTCAACATCTTCACGTTTTGTAATAATTTGATTAAGGTAGTTTTTATGTTTGATTCCACTTCCTTTATTTGGCAATTTCTGACTTGTTATTAGTTAAGCAATTCAATTTGTTGGGTATATTTTTAAAGATAATTTGAATATTTTACTGTTATATATACTAAACCAGAACGTGTAGTTTTACAAAATTTTTGGATGAGACATGATTTTTAGTTCAATTGAAAGAATTTGTTTTCATCAAAAGAAAATTTTACTTTGAGTCAATAACATGTACAGTATTATCATTATTTGAAGTTGACGTTATTTTGGATAAGAAAATTGAATAGTTTATTAACTAAATATATACTTTCTCAAGGCAGTAAAATCATTTATTTGACAGTGAAATTTTCAAATAATGGCTCTGGCACTTTGTTTCGATTTGACTATTTCTTTAACTGTTTGAATATTATATGATTCGACAGTAAACATTTATTTATGTTATTTTGTAATCCAAATTCTTTCTTTTTGTATGTTATCAATATGTCTTGCATTATAAAATTTTTTGTATGGATGAAATATTCAGAAAATTCACAAATTACTTATAAAAAATTATTTTCTCTTAAAATTTAAATGAAACTATTTTATTAATACGACATTGGATAGATTAATTCTAAAGTTATATTTTGAATTTATAAATTTTCAATCACTTAGCATGTATTCTCTCATACTTTATTATAGATTCAAATACAAATCTTTAAGATCTGTTCAAACACACACAGAAGATTTGAGTCGTGTATTTGAACACCTAATTAATATTTTATTCTATATGTGCAATGTAATATATGTGCAATGTAATGTTGTTAGGTGTATAAATAATTTATCCTTTTTTACTTTACATGTATGTTAATAATTACACCGAGTGTATAACCAATTATTCCTTTAGGTACTAATTTGGTATCTTTTTTGGTTATCAATATAGTTTTTAAATTAAAAGCTTAGTCAAGTTATTTTACAAAAAGATAAAAATTTTATAAATTTTTCCCAAATTGTTTATGTATTACATATGAATTTAGTATATCTTAAAATAAGATTTCTTTACGTTATAGTGTTATGGTTTACATAGTATAATATAATAAACATATTTTTGAATATATATATATATGTCCACTCACAGAGTTTTATGCTCACCCTCTTTTCTCTAAAATTTTTTCTACTCCAGGTTGTTACATTTCAGTTAGAGCGTGTTAGATTTTATAAGGTCGACCAAGGAGTGCTGCAAAAGACTTTTCTTATTTCCTTTCTCTTATTACAACTTAGTAGAGACATTTGGTTATTATGTTTATTGAAGATAATTTCATGTTCTCAATTTTCTTATCACTAGTTAAATATTTTCTTTATTATATATATTTATTTTCTGAGGATTTTTTTTATGATTGAATAAAAAATTAGGTATGTCGGGTTTACTCAAGTTAACTATGGTAAGAGTTAAGATCCCTTTCTAATCATAGGAGAGATTAGGTTATTTCATAATATATATATATATATAAATATGTATAAGATGCATAAATTGTAATGAATGAATACATTTTATATGCATGTACTCATGGATAAACAACACGCTTTCATATCTTTAAGAGAATCTAAGTTGCTCAGTTTAATTCATAATGACCTAGGTAATTTAAAAGATAACATTACTAGAGAAGAAAAAATGTTCTATATAACTTTTATTGATGATTTTTTAAGATATATCAAAGTATATCTATTGAGAAATAAAGATAAATCACATGAAAAGTTCTTGATCTACAAACAAGAGTTGAAAATCATCTTGAGATGAAAATAAAAAACTTAAGAACTGATAAAGATAGAGAATATTTATCGAATATGTTAAATTCTTATTGTGAGGACAATGGTATTATACATGAAACTACACCTCCATATTCACCTGAATCAAATGGGTTTACCGAAAGAAAAAATAGAACTTTAAAGGACATGATGAGCTCTATGTTAATAAGTTCTGAAGAACCAATGAATTTGTGGGGGGGGAAGCAATGCTAGCTACTTGCCACCTACAAAAAAAAATATCATACAAGAAAATTGAAAGACACCATATGAGTTATGGAGAGATCATAAGCCTCGTATATCATACCTTAAAGTATAGGGTGTCTTGTAAAGGTTTTAATTCCTTATCTTAAAAGGAATAGAATGAGACATAAAATAGTTGATTGTATGTTAATAAGATACACCTGAAATAGTGTTGCATATAGATTCTTAGTATTGATAAAATGTTTGATGCAAACACTATAATAGAATCTAAAAATATAAAGTTCTTCAAAACAATATTCCTAAGAAAACCCTAAATGAAAATCATTACCTCAAGTAAAAGTACACAATAGTGAAGGAGGATGAGGAGTAAAATTAAAAATCTGAAACTCCAAAATGCAGTAGAAGCTAAATATGTTTAGAATTTTTGTATAGTACAACCCAAGCAAAATACTTCCATTTATTTTCCTTTAACATGCATTACATCAAATGTAATTGTAATCAAATATAGAATGAATATATAAAAAGACATACATTAACTTAGTGTTCTGTTGTATGTATTTGATCATCAAGAATAAAACTCACAAATGAGTGTCTCATGAACAATTCCAGGCCAAAAATAAAGGTGGAATTTTCGACTCTAGAATAATGGTAGCTATCGAATATTGTGTTTTGCTCTTTCCTTGACTTTTAAGCATTACCACATAATTTGATTTTTTATTCCATTTGTGCTTAACTCTTAAGTCCTCACTTCATGATACGTTACTCATCTTTTTGTTAAGTTATGCTTAACTCTTAAGAATGCATGAGTGACAAGTGTTATCATGTTTCTCAACCATTAAGCATTCTTGTATGACAAGTGTTGCATGTTGCTTAACTATTAAGCATGCTTGTGTGACAAGTGTTACATATTAATTAACCATTAAGTATTCTTGTGTGAAAAGTGTTATATGTTGCTTAACCATTAAGCATTCTTATGTGACAAGTGTTGTTGTGCACTTAAGCCATCTAGTTAAATGCTTTTATGTGTTGACTTTATACCATGCATTGCTTAATGATTAAGTATGCAAAATGTCAACACAAAAACACAAAATTGAGTGTTTAATTTACCTATGACATATACTGAGTTTTAATGCTTAGAATTCGATATGTGTCCTTCCCAACATGTAGTGAAATTGAATCCTATTTATCTGGAAATATCTCGAATCAAATTATTCAACTCAAAACTTCTTTAATAGAAATAAGAAAAAATGACATTTAGATCCTCTAGTTATAGTGAAAGTGAAAGTGATAGTTTACTTACCATGTTTTCAGAATTACCCATCTACACTCCCCCGCCGTTAACTTTTTCTATTAAAATGGATGCAAATAAGGACAATATAGTCTTTTATTATAAAATGCATGTGGCATAATCTAAAGGCACTGACCAATATTGACCAGGCATTTAACTGGCATTGACCATTGATTATCGGCCATTGACCGGAGTTAACCGGTGATCAAGGGTAACAATTATCAAATTGACATCATTGGACTTAAAATTTCGTGATGGTAAAAATTTTCATCAACGAAGCACTATAAAGGTGCCAACACAGCGGCCACTGTTGTTCGCTGTCAAACAATAGGGCAGTGGCATGCATTACCCCAACCATTGGACAGATCGATGGCCAATATATCCAATAGTAGTGATGTTGTAGGCCGCTACCCTACTATTTGAAGGTGACCACTGCCCCACGATAGTGGACGATGACCACTGCCATTCACCATTAAATGGCAAGACACTGACCTATCTAATAGTAAGGGGCAGTACATGCCATTGACCCATTGTTTGACGGCAACCACCATCCTATGGTAGTGGACAAGGGTGGCCGCTACCCCTCTTACCATATTCTCCTCACTTTGGCATCTTTACGATGTTCTGTTGATTAAAAAAATTCTACAATCGTGTAAATCACAAAATGTTTAGTTCGATGATATCAATTTTGATATCTTTACCATCTTTTACCTGTCAACACTGAGCAACAGTTGTAATCAGCGGTCAACATCGGTCCAAAGTTAGTTAATATTGGTCAACAACGTTCAACGCTCGTCAACATTCGGTTAATATCGGTCAACTATCAATCAATAGTGTTCAAGGGTATTATAGTAATTGTAATATTTTCCATCCATTTTAACCGAAAAAGTTAACAGCAAGAGTGTAAATGTGTAATTTTAAAAACGGGGTGAGTAAACTTTCACTTTTACTATAACTAAGAAGTCCAATTGTCCTTTTCCCTAAAAAATAATTATTATCTTATAATTATTATTCACACAAATTTAACTACTTATCTATGAATAATTACTACCCTATACTTAACGAATGCACTTTATATTATAAGATTCTTTAGATTCACACTCGTTTGTCATATGGAACATTTTCACAAGTCTATGAACTTTACATATCTATATATCACCGTCAATACAAAACGGTGTATTGAACCATATAAGTTGAGGTTATGTATATTTGTATAATCCCTCTGTCACTTATATTCTTGAAGAGCAAAGATAAATCTATATCGTCAAATCTATATCCGTTCGACCATGAACTTATCTGTAGATTTGTATTTTGATAAACAATATTCATAAACTCTTTTACGATATTGTTTCACCTTACAGAAACTTTTTTTTAGGCTTATGCTTTTTGCCAAAAGACTTTCTAAAATATAATCTAGAAGCATTAGGATAAACGTCTAACTATATGAGTAGACGGATCTCATATCTATGCACACCGACCTTCATGAGTATAGGGCTATACCCAATGACACCTACAGGTCAAACCATAAAAGGTCTATAACATGTATGAAATCTAAGTATGGGGGATCACTCACAAGACCACCATAACGCTCTAATCTAAGATCATAAATACTACTAAACTCGAGAAAACTATGCATTGACAACTTTATGAAATGTCTATCGGATGTCTTTTATAAGTCTGTTCAGTATTATGCCCTTACTAAACACTTGTATGTCTATGTAAGCTTCTACAAATCTCGTATTTGCTAAGACTAATAATCTGGACAATCCGTATATAGACATACACCGGTCTTACTGGTTGCTAATCGACCAATGTTAATAAACGTACAACCAGTAACCATTTTTTAGAACATACTGTATAGTGATATTTTTTAGCAACATTTATAATTTTTTACAACTATATCACTACAATAAATATTCTCGGGTCTTTATCCTAATTCATATAAGGTTCTAACCCTTTAGAAATACTAATTCTTAGTTCCAATCTAAACTGCTTTAGATTCACAACGTAAAAGAAGAACAAGATTAATACTATATAATTAATAATAATTTATGAAAATATTTATTGAATAAATATTAACAATATTTATATATAAAAAAATAGAATGGCGCTTGAGCATCAATTCTAATAAATGTCTTTTAGAAAATTTTGAAAATGAACTAAAGAGAAGTAAAAGAATGAGAAAGGCCACTAGTTTTGGTAATGATTTCTATGTCATTCTTGTAAAAAATACCCTCAAATCTTTATAAAAGTTATGATCTCTCATGATGCTTCTTTATGGAAAAAGGTTGTCAGTGGTGAAATAAACTCAATCATGAGTAATCATGTGTGACAAATTATTGACTTGCCTCTAAGAACTAAGCCTATATGTTATAAATGGATCTTTAAAAAAAAAAAGTAAAGGGTTGATGGCTTAATAGAAAAATATAAGGCAATATAAGTTGTCAAAGAGTTCTCATAAAAGAAAATTTTAGATTACTTTGATACTTATGCTCATGTAACAAGAATAACATCCATTAGAGTTTTAGTTGTACTAACTGCAATTCATAATTTATACATCCACCAAATAGATGTTAAAACTGCCTTTCTAAATAGAGATTTAGATGACAAAATTTACTTGACATAACTAAAAGGTTGTATAAAACCAAAAACAGAGTATAAATTATGCAAACTTGTGAAATCCTAACATGGTTTAAAAGTAATACCTAAATAGTGGCTTGAGAAATTTGGATATATTTTGATATCAAATGGATATATGATTAATGATTCAAACAATTGTGTCTACTTTATAACCTTTGACACTAAAAATCTGGTAATTATTTGCCTCTATATGGATGACATACTAATATTCAGTCTTAGAATAAAAGCGATAGATGGGACTAAGAGATTTTTTTATACAAAATTTGATATGAAAGATATAGGAGAAGCAGATGTAATACTTGAAATTAAGATAATGAGAACATGTAATGGTTTCACATTAGCTTATAAACTCTATGTGGATAAATTCTTAAAGAAGTTTAGGTATTTTATATGTAAATAAGTGGCAACACCATATGATACTAGTACTAAATTGTTAAAGAATAGTGAACATAATGTTAATTAGACCCAATATGCTCAAATTATTGATAGTCTCATGTATTTAAAGAATAGTACCAAGCCTGATATAACATATGCAATAGGCAAACTGAATATATATACTCAGAGTCCTAGTAAATAGCATAAGAGTGCCTTGAACAAACTTACAAAATATTTGATAAGTACTAAAAATTATGAGCTTACATAATAGATCACCACCTATCTTTATGGTATCTTTGCATGAAGTCCTTCAAGCTTTTCAATATAACCTTGCTTGAGACATTATTGTTGTTGAGGGTATTTAGCCTTTTCAAAGGCTCCTTGAAAATGTTGAATGAACTTTTTGGTCAGTTCGTTAAAAGATAATATACTTATTTGCCTCAAGCTTCTATACCAAGGGAATGCATGTCCATATAAGTTAACGTGGAACAGTCTACATATTTACCTTTATCTTAGGCTAATGAAAGATAACAGGTCGGTTACCTGATCGATGTAATGGTTGAGATCGATTGTTTCCTTATAGGCTGGGAGGTTTGATATCTTAAACCTCTCCAATAGCTTAATATCTTTGAGTTTATCGATGAAAGGAGATTTTCTTTCCTATTGCCTTCTTTAATAGGATTTTCTATTTTTTCTGGTCCTCGAGGAGTTGATGCAATTACTTTTCTAAGTGTTGAACCTTCTCAGCTAGCGGATCTTTATTTATTAAGTGCTGAGCTATGCTGCTTATTGTGCTCATGCTTTCTAATCTTTTTGATAACTCTTCTCGCATCATCTTCAACTCTGGCCACTTTCTTTCTTTTTGTTCAAGCTTTCTCAGGCATCTTATGTGTGATTATTTTCTCTTATGAGTCTATTAATGATTGTTTGAGCATCATTATGTTCTAGATAAATATTAGCATTAACTTGCTTGTAAAGGTCCAAGTCTCCAACATATGACTGGTTGGGGGAGTAGTGTTAATCAGCTTGACATGATCATCAACTTAGTTCTCCCTCTCAAAGGGTTCTTCCATAATTCATTTTCTTTTTTTGTTTTTGAGTCAATCGAGGAGGGTTTCTAACTTTTCTCACTATTGGGAGAACACTTCTCAATGGTAAAAAGTATTATTGTGAATTAAAGTAAGAACGAGACTCGAGCGATCCTTCTGGGCTATTGCACATTTATAGAATTTTTGATATCATCATTTTTAGTCTCTTTCTTGTCGTAACTTTTTAAATTCTTCTTCCAACACTTTTATATCAAGCTAGTGGCTCTTCTTACTGATTTAAGTTATTATTGGATTATACAGACCTGTCTAGGTTTTGTAAATTAAGATTCTCAGTAAGTAATAGGGATTACTCGCTATTTTGTGCGGCCATAAAACGAGTGGTAACAATTTTTGATTTTGCATCCTTCATACTTTCTATCTAGTTTTGATAGCTTTTTCATTTGCTCCCTTAAATTTGATAACTTATGAGTCAATAAGTTGAATTTATTTTTTCTAGGGAAGCTTGGCTTAGATGACAAAGAGGTGATAAAAAACTGGGTTGGTGGACTGCCTTTTTTCCCCATAAGATAACATTTGATGAAAATCTTGCAACTAGAAAAGATGAGGGTCGTGCCATAAGTTTTTTTATATATAGGCACTCTGATGTTTAAGTTAGCAAGAGTCTAGAAAAAAAAAAGTAAGGTAAAATAAAAGAAGGAATTGAACGGCTCTTTCGTAATGAGCTCTCAATATGTTTTCTAACATATTCTCTCTATAGCTCTATATATGTGAGTGTATCTATCTCTCTCTTCTTGTACTACTTTCCTCCTTTATTTATAATGTGAGAATGTAGGATTTATTTGTAATTTTTAGAATCTATTTTAATATGAAAATCTCACAGATGTTCCTTTTTAGAATTTTACTATTAAAATTTTCTTGAAATTGCACTGGATCTCACTTGTCTTAATAGGATTTATGTCCTGTGTTGTAGGAATGTCTCTTGATTTTAGAGATTTTTCTTTGATAAGTTTGATTTTAGCCACAACTCTTCACGTCTCTTGTAATTTTAGTCATTTTTAAGAACTTTTTTTGATCCCTCAAGGTAGTCATATTTTGACATTCGCCTCTTGATATAAGCAAAGGTTATTTCTCTTTATTTAGAGCCTAGTCGAACAAGGTAGCCAGTGTTCGACTATTATTTTGATTGGCCCTGGGGTGGATGGGTGTAATTCTCCTTTAAAAGTCTAATCGAACAAGATAGTCAAATTTTAATTCTTATTCTAACCAACTCAGAAGATGGAATTTGCCATTTCTCATTTGTAGTCTAACCAAATAAAGTAGTTAGGCTTCGACCATTATTCTAACCAGCTTAAAAAAAGTGCCCTTAGTTCGAGGACTTTTGTAGGTCGATACTTTTCTTTTAAGTGGGTCAAGGTCTTTTTTGTGATTTAGTAGATCGAGGTCTTTATACCTTATGGGTTGAAGGCCTTTAGTCTTTATAAACCGAAATTTAGAGAGATCAATTGACTAATTGAATATTTGAAAAAACAAATATGTGAAAAGCCTTTAGTCTTTATAAATCGAAATTTAGAGAGATCAATTGACTAATTGAATATTTGAAAAAAAAATTATGTGAAAATTTTGTTCATTTTTTCTTATAAATATGGTAGTATTAATTAGGTTTATTGATTTATTTCCAAAATTTAAAGAAAATGGGTTGTACCTCATAAGTATACCAATTTATTTTATGAGTGCGCTTCAAAATGTGTCGTTGAATATGAATTCTTTATAGGTAATCAATTTTAACCGCATCCAAAAGCAACAAATTCTCTAATGTTATTTATTTATTTTGAATAAAATAGACAAATAAATAATAGCAAAATAAATTATCCAACTATTAACGTTTAACCCAATCTTTGAGTTAGTTAATTAAGGCCCTTGCTACTTAATATTGACTGCATTATACAAGCACTTTCCCTCACTCATGCATTAAAAATTATTTGAGTAAATTAAGATAGGCATGGATTTAAAGCTGGATGGATAGCTCGTTTGCTCATCAAGCCTAACAAACACAAGTAGTTTAGCCACTTTTGACTATATATATATATTTACATCACTTTATTTAATTTATTTTATTTTTCACGAAAATTTATTTTTTTTATAATTACATTTTATAAAATATTGTGAAGTTCTATTTATTACCATTTATTATACCCTATAAAACATATTGAGCCAATCACCCGAAAAAACACATGGAGCCAATTAAAAAGAAAGAAATTTATTAAATAATTAAAAAAGTATATTGTTCTGACCCTAAAAAAAATATGTGTTGTTCTTTACGAGTTGTATTATATTTAATTTTTTTTATTATTTCTTATAATTAATATAAATGATAATTCATTGAGATTAATAGATCACTTTTTTCATTTCAATTTTAGTATAATGAGTACAAATATAAAGTTATTGTATTAAATTACATATTTCAAACATTTGTTTTAAGAAAAATTATAATTAATTTTAATATTAATAATAGTTTAGTCCTATGATGTATAATAGATATAGGATAAGATTATTACAACCAATTTAATACTACAATAAACACAAAGAAAATATCCCACTAAACAAAAGTTAGTATTATGTTTAATTCAAACTTTTTAATCCAACCTGTCATAATAAATTAAAGGTGGTAATTTATGTAAACGAATTATATTCGTGTCGTATCAAATAGGGTATTAATAAATTTTATTGTATTTATATACGACTCGTTTATTAAATGAATCAGATACTCAACACACATATTCGATTAGTTTAATATTTGAATTATACAACACGATATAATTAAACACATTTAAATAAATAGATTAATTTCTATTTATTTTTATAATTATATACGATTCGATTCGTTTACGATTATATTCGTTTAAAAAAATAATAAAACCTAATTCAATTTGTTTATACGAAATATTAGATTCGTTTATTAAATGTGATTTAAACGAATAAACACAAGAATATACATAAATATGATTCGTTTATTAAATATGACTTAAACGAATTAACGAATCGTAGACTTCAAATATGTATTCGACACGACTAATAAACAGGTAATACGAATTCAACCTATTTATTAACGTGTCAATCTTCTCTATCCATATTCACTTAAAACATATTGAATTCATATCAAATAATTATGTTGTGACCCATTTTACCAGTCCTATAACAAAAAAACCTAAGTGATTATGATTAGTTTATAATTATGCAAATAATTTATACGGAGAAGTATTGACAGACCTCCTTAGTTTGGCCTAAGTGCCTTCAACACCCTATTATTTTTTAAAATACTTTAGAGACCCCAGTCCATTGGTATTTACTATTTATTTTGACAATCTTTTTTTAACAGTTCAAAGGTATGATTTTACCCTTATGTTGTTACGCGTGCATTTAATAAAATATTTAATTAGTTAAAAAAAATTATTTTTTCTTTATTTATTTACGAATAATAAAAAAGTACCTTCACCTCCTTCTTTAATCTCTATTCTTCTTTCTCCAAAAAAGCTATTCTTCTCTATTCTTCTCTCTTCAACAACTAAAATTAAAAGCTCCGTTAAATTTTTTATTTATTAACAATGTGAGTAACAACGAAAAGAGAGAGAGAGAAAGAGTACATGAATGTGACAAATGATGAAAATGACTTATAATTTTCTATGAAATTATAGGAAAGAAGGTAGTGAACGATGAAATCCTGAGGCCAAACATTGGGATCCACAGGTTTGTGTCCCTTCTCTTCAAGCAAAAACGCAGACAAGCAGTGATGACCATTCCATCTTCAAAGGAACCTTTAACACTCGAAAGTTTGATGAAGAAAATGACTTAGGTTTGCCTGTCGTTGCCGTGTTCTTTAATGCACTGAGGGAAACTGTTGCTAAAAGATGCTGATCATGTTAAGATCCAACAAAAAATTGGTACCCAAAATAAAAATAAATAAATAAATAAAAAATTAAAGCTAATAGCCTTTATTAGTAAGTATCACCTCCCTTTCTTATCATTCACTTCAATCAACACAAACACAAACCATAAACACCACCATCTTTTTTTTTTTACCCTTCTCAAGATCTTTCTTACTTTTGATGCTTTCTAAAGAAAATTTGATCTCAGCCTCTTTATCTATCCTATCTATTTACCTTTTCACTTTGTTTTCACATACCACATTCTCTCTTCCCCAATCTTAGCTTATGTTATATATGCTTTCAAGCTTTAGCTAAAGCTTTTTTTCTTTTCTTCAATTGCTTTTGATAAACACATTAAAATAAAATATTTGTTAAGAGATTCAATCACTATTTAATGTCACTAATTTTAGTTTTTGTGTGTTTTTAAGCTTGAAATAAAGTTTTATCCTAAAATTGTGATTAATGAATGCTATTTGCACAGGTTTAGGTAAAATGGACATAATTCTCAATGTATAAATCAAAATGAAGAAATTCTTAAATCTACAGTAACATGACTTAATCTTATACAAACTTGAAGAATAGTTGAAAAGCCAAATCTAACATTTTATGGGCCAAAATTGGTATATAATGGAATTGGATTACAACTTCTGCTCAACTTGACCCACCTCACATATTTAGACCGTATTTTATAAAATACGTACCCAATCTGTATGATTCTTGAAGTTGTAAAATAATGACTCAATTATCAATAACTTTTATGTTGATTGTAAAGTCCAAATCAGTCATTATCATGGACCAAATTGTATTGTAAATTGGTAAAATAGTTGTTGGCTGAAATCTGACCTATCTTTGGTATTTTGTCCATATCTCATTGGATACTCATCCAAATTGAATGAACCTTATGGCTATGGAAAGAAGAGACAAAATGCTATAATTTTCATGTAAGTTAAAAAGGCTACATCGATCAGTTCCATTATAAAAAAGGTGCTGAAATTAGGTGAATGGGTGATTGGCTTAAATTATTGAAGATTGAAGTCACACTAAACATATTTCCATTCATTGCCTATATAAGGACACTCTTAGGAGGCTAAGTGACAGTTTTTCAATGCTTCATAATTCTATCATATTTCTTCTCTTTAATATTCATTGTAAGCTAAGTTAGAGTTCTTGGCAAAGTTAGAGATGAACTTTTATGTGTAATAAAATTACTTTTCACTTTGATTCTTTTTCAAGAGTTATAAATATTTGTAAGTTTGCTCATGTCTAAACTTTTATCTATTATTTTTTTATAATTCAAAAGTTATAATTCTCATGTTTCATATATTTTCAGTCATACTTTCTTTATGTAATTCTTGTTGAATTATAATTATTATTGGTTATATTGTTTTACATGTTAATCATTTACTGCAATATTATCAATCGATATATTGTCGATCTTAGATAACATATAAAGACAATAATTGTTTGATATTCAAGTTGATCTTTTACCGCAATATTGTCAAAATGATATATTGTCAATCTTAGATAACTTGTATAAATGAACATAGTTTTTGTTAATGTTTGCAAAAAGTTTAGTCATATCAAATACATGTATTATCAAATGTGCCATATTTTACATATCTTCCGATTGATTGTTTGAGATGTGAAACTTTCAATCGAGTTATAAACATTGAATCAAAGTATAAAATAGATTTATGAAGCATAATTGTGATTCGCAAAGCCTTGCTTATATCATCATAAGACTCCTCCTTTAATTTATATACAATTTTATCTCATTCATATAAATTAATTAGTTAATTTTCTCATTTGTGACTGTTTTAATATTTTTATCTCACTAACTTATTTTGCCAAAAGTTTTCTCGTGGGATCGACACTTCAATCTATACTGCGATGGCTGCATTACATTTTGAGCATAAACAAAATTTGGTACCGTTGCCGGAGAGGCACACTAAACGGAAGTAGGTTGCGTTTATCAACACTAAATTGATAACTTTGTACATTTATTTTTCTTTGTAAAATTTTTGTTTTTAAATTTATTTTCTTTGTTGTAATTTATTTTATTGTTCGTGGTTGGTTCTACCACCCAACTCAATTTATTTATTTTAGTTAATTTGTTGTATTTCTTTTTTATGGTTAGTTCTACCTCCTAACTTAATTTATTTTCTTTTATTTATTTATTGTACTTTATATGTTTTTTCTTTTATTTATTCATTGTACTTTGAAGATTATTTTTTTTATTTATTTATTGTACTGTATTTTATTTTATTTATTTATTATACTTTGTAATTCATTATCTTTTATTTATTTATTGTACTTTTTTTATTATTTTATTTATTGTATTTTATTTTATATTTCATGGTTGGTCTTACAACCTAACTCATTTTTATTTCTTGTTATGTTTTATTTCACTTTTTATATTTTATCTTAATTTCATAGTTGATTTTATCACCTAACTCTTTTTTCTTCCTCTTTTGTTCACTTCTTAAATTTTTCTTAAGACTTTCCTTCATTAAAAAAAGAGGAAAAAAAATTGTCAGGATGTATGCATCGACTTAGAGATAAACGAGGAAGATTTGTGAGAGAAGTAGAACTAGAACCATCACCACAATTTTATAAGGGAAAAGAATTCACCATCTAGTTCATATTGTAATTTCATCACAATGAGCCAACACGAGGATAACCCTGTTAGGATTCTAAAAGATTACTTACATCCTAATCGCACAGCCATACCATCATGCATTATATTTTCACCTAACACACCACATTTAGATTTTAAACCTGGAATGATACAACCCACTTTTCATGGTCTAGATAATGAAAAGCCCTATGTACCTATTAGGGAATTTGAAAAGGTAATTGCCACCTTCCATAGCCAAGCCAAAGCCATAGACACTATTAAGCTTAAATTTTTTTCTTTTTCTCTGAAAGACAAAGTAAAGAGTTGGCTATACTTTTTGAGGCCAAGGTCTATAGGAACTTAGGCAGAAATGACCCAAGCATTTTTTAATAAATACTTCCCACAATACAAAACTAATGTCCTGAAAAGACAAATTTTTTCCTTCTCTCAAAAGACAGTGAAACCTTATATCAAGCTTGGGAAAAGTTTAAAGAGTTGCTAAATCTGTACCTTCACAATGAGTATAAAATTGGTGCTTAGTTAGCTATTTTTATAAAGGACTCATAATTAGAGAACGCCAATTTGTTGAGATGATATGTAATAGGGAGTTTCTTCACAAAGATCCCGAAGAAGCCATAGCATTTCTTAATGACTTAACCAAAATAGCCCATACATGGACTAGACATAATGTTACTAAAAGCACAAATAGGTCACGACCTAGTGGAGTTTTTCATCTTAGGAAAGAGGATAACCTTAAAGCTCAGTTAGAGGTCTTAACTAGAGAATAAGAGGCTTTGAAATTCAAAGAAAGAAGGGTTACCTATACGGTTGTTAAGGTTGAGTCACATGATATTTATTTTGTCTGTGGAAGAGTGGAACATTTAGCTCAAGATTGCCCCACTTATAGTGAGATGAGAGGGATATATGAGGAATAATGTAATGCCCTAGGGATGTACAAGAAGCCATATTCACCCTACTTTGAAACCTATAATCCTAGCTGGAGAAACCACCCAAAACTTTAGTTAGAAATCTGACCAACAAGCCAACAATTATTGGAAAAAAAACAACAAGCACCAAAGTCTTTTGTTGCACCTCAATATAATGCACAACCAACTAGGAGTCCTTTATAGGATACATTACAAGCATTTATGGAGGCACAAAGTAAGACTAATAAAAAATTTGAAACAATTCTTGCACAAATGGTAGATGAAAACAAAGAAATCAAGAGTCAAATCACCAAACTGACCAGTGCTTTAATTGTATAAAAGTGAGGTAAGTTCCCCTCTCAACCTCAATCCAATCCAAAAGGATAATTTATGGCACAAGCTTCTACTTCTGATGCATAAAATCTCAAAGAAGTTAATGCCATTACTACTCGAAATGGTAAGATTGTGAGTGAGCCTACTTCTCCAACTAACACATCTATGAGTAGTAAAGACGCCCCTATTGAAAAAGATATCACAGTGGAAAATGAGCCGAAAAATAATTTTTCAATCCCAGTGACTTTTCTCCCAAGCACTTCGACCTATTGGGAAAAATTTAAAAATTCAAGGTGAGATTTTAGAACATTTGAAATAAGTTAAGATTAATCTTCCCTTGTTGCATTAAATTAAACAGGTTCTAACTTATGCCAAAGTCATTAAAGATCTGTACACTATCAAAAGAAAATACCATGTAAAGAAAATTGCATTTTTGACAGAACATGTAAGTGCAGTGATTGAACAAAAGATACCACCCAAGTATAAAGGCCTAGAATATCCCATAATCTCCTACTAAATTAGGACACATGAGTTTGGTCAAACTTTGTTAGACTTAGGAGCAACTGTAAATTTAATGCCTTATTCTATTTACTTACAATTGAGACTTGATGAGATCAAACCTACATTTGTACTCCTACATTAGCTAACCGATCAATCAAGAAATCACAAGGGATAATAGAAGATATTTTGTTACAAATTGATAAATTTTACTACCCTATTGATTTTTTAATTTTAGATACTCATTCTGTGGTTAACATAAGTCTAAAATCCCTCTTATTTTAGGGAGACCTTTTCTTGCCACTGCTAACACTCTTATTAATTACAGAAATGGTCTAATAAAATTATCTTTTGGAAATATGATTCTTGAGGTGAACATTTTTCATATTGGCAAGCAACTATAAGAAGAAGACAAATGCTATTATTCATATATGATAAACACGCTTGTAGCGAAGGAAGCTTATAAAAATCATGGCTCTGATTCTTTAGAAAACCTCATTGATTTTGATTTTGAAGAATTGTGTTATCTTGATGAAACAACTAATGTGTTTAGTATTTTTGACTCATAGGATAAAAGGACTCGATTTTGGCAGCCACGCTTTGAAGAGTTGCCACGAGAGAGGGAGAAACTAAAACCATCAAATCTCGAGACACCACAAGTTAAGCTTTCTCCACTACCCAAAGGTTTAAAACACGTATTCTTGAAACTAGGTGATACCTTTCCTATCATCATTTCTTCTAAATTTAGCACTAAACAAGAGAAAAAATTGATAAAATTGTTAAAATAACATAAGTCTACATTAGGTTGACCATAGCTGATATTAAAGGTATTTGTCTATTGATATGCTCCTATAGAATTCATTTAAAGAAAGGTGCCCAATCCCGTAGGGACCCACAAAGAAGACTTAACCCAATAATGAAAGAAGTAGTGAAGAAAGAAGTCTTAAAACTATTAGATGCAGGTATAATCTACCCAATTTCTAATTATCAATGGGTAAGTCCAACTCAAGTAGTTCTTAAAAAATCTAAGGTTACTGTTGTGAAAAATGAGAATAGGATGCCTGTTCCAACTAGGGTAGTAAATGGTTGGCGAATATGTATTGATTATAGAAAATTAAACACAGCCACTAAGAAAGACTGTTTTTCATTTCCTTTTATCGATCAAATTTTAGAACGTGTAGCTGAACATCCCTTGTATGCTGTAAGAGCAATTCTTAGCCAACGAAGAAAAGGAAAACCCTTTGTTGTTTATTATACGAGTAAGACTTTGAATGATGCTCAAATAAATTACACTACTACTGAAAAAGAACTATTAGTTGTTATTTTTACCTTAGACAAATTTTGTTCTTATTTGATTGATTCACCTATTATTATTTTTACTAACCACGCAACCCTGAAGTACCTTCTTTTAAGAATGTTGCTAAAGCCTGTTTAATTAGATGGATTCTTCTTTTGCAGGAATTTGATCTAACCATTAAAGATAAGAAGGGCATTGAAAATGTTGTTGCTTATCATTTATCCCGCTTTAAGTTCACTGAATCTACTGATGTTCCACCCATTTGAGATAATTTTCTTGTTGAACATCTTTTCACTATAAGCCAAATACCTTAGTACGCACATATCATAAATTATTTGGTTTGTGGTGAGCTTCCATCTAATTATAGTGCACAAGATAATCGTAAGTTCTTAGTTGAGGTACGTAATTTTTATTGGGATGATCCATATCTTTTCAAATACTGCCCTGACCAAATTATGAGGCATTGCATTCATGAAAGTGAAGTTTTTAGTGTCTTAAATTTTTGCCATAGTATTGCTTGTGGCAGTCATTTTTTAATGAAAAAGACAGCCGTAAAAATTTTACAATATGGTTTTTACTGGCCCACTTTGTTCAAAGAAACTAATAATTCTTTTCATTCCTGTGAAAGATGTCAAAAGTTAGATACTGTGTCTTGAAGACATATGATGCCTCTTAACTTTATTCTTGTTATCGAGATATTTGATTGTTGGGGTATCGATTTTATGGGTCATTTTTCCTAATCTTTTGGCTACCTTTACATCCTTCTAACTGTTAACTATGTATCAAAATAAGTGGAGGCTGTAGCTTGTCATACTAATGTTAACATAACTGTGGTAAAATTCTTAAAAGAAAATGTGTTATCTAGGTATGGTACCATGTGTCATCATTAGTGACCAAGTTACACATTTCTGTAACTGTTCTTTTGAAGCTTTGATGCACAGATATAATGTTCTTCACAAAGTTTTCACTACATACCATCTGTAGACATAAGGACAAGCCGAGTTAGCAAATAGAGAGGTTAAACAGATTTTGAAAAAGATGGTTAACCTAAATCACAAAGATTGGTCTTTACGTCATTTTGATGCATTATAGGCATATCGCACTACATACAAAACCATCTTAGACATGTCTCCATACTGACCTATCTATGAGAAAGCTTACCATTTACCTGTTGAGCTAGAGCATAAAACTTACTGGATTGTCAAAACTCTTAACTTTGATTTGAGCGTTGCAAGTCTTCAGAGAAAGTTACAATTGTTAGAAATAGAAGAGTTGCGAAATGATGCATATGACAACTCTAAGATTTACAAACCCAGGATGAAAGCAACTTATGACAAACAGATTTCAAGAAAATACTTCGAGCCAAATTAATGGGTTTATCTTTATGATTTTTGATTGCATTTACACTATGAAAAGTTGAGATCTCAATAGATTGGTCCATTTGTAGTAAGGCACATTTTTCCTAATTGTGCTATCAAAACGAGGACCCCATTAATGGGCGAAATTTACAGGTAGACCAGTCTATGTACCTAGACGAGATCCCTTTTATGGATTCTGTCTATCATGCTTGATAAGTTCAATCTATCTGTACCATATTTTAATTTTTTTCCATTTTTATCTTTTGACTTTTATTTTCTTTCATATTTTATTTTATTTTTCTTTAGTGTGATTTTATTTTCCGGTCAAGTGGCGGATACGGTACTCCGTTACTATTAAAGTCAATTTTTCAGTTCCCTAAAAACTGCCCCTCAAACCGTGCATTCATCTCTTTTCTTTTTCACTCTTTGTGAAAATAGATCGCATTCTAGCCAACCTTAAAAAACACTTTCCTTCATTGCCTCAAAATGCTATACTTAAGATTTACAAAACACGGTATGAAAGACTAAGGCTATTAATGTTGAGGAATATCCCTGCGGATATTCGTTGGTTAATTAAAGCTAAGGTTCAACTATATGGTAAATCTGCAAATGATTTTATTTCTTTTATGCCTGGTATTAGAAAAATCTCTTATGTCAAAAGACAAAGAGAAAAATAGTTACAAGTCTTTCATAAATGTACTTGATGGAATTGTAACCGGAGTTATCATTCTTTAGGATTTGCATCTAGAAATCAAGAAGATAAAATTTAATTCATTAAGGATGGACTCAGTAAGGAGTATATGGATAATATCCTATTGACTATTGAGATGCATCTTTATGGTTTCGTGCAACGTAAATTTATCGATTTATGAAATAAATTAAAAAAATTAACATCAATGATATAGTCTCAGAATTTGATTCTAAAAGACCATGTTTGCCAATTTATAAGAAAATTAGATGAAAAGCCTATCCCCAACCCATAGAAGGTGTTTAAGTCATTAATAGATGTAAAATTAGAAGAAGATATGAGCCACAGTCACAACTCCTTGTACAAATACATGTGTTTTAATTTCAAACTTTATTTTATTTTATTTTATGAATACTAAGCTGCTCATATAAATGTCTTAAATTCAAATCTTTTGGTTAAATAATGCATGTGGGTCATTATCTTTAAATTTTTGTGTTTTATTTTTATATCTCTTCTGACAAACTATCAAGTTACCAAAATCAATGTTATTATTTGGCACTCTATAAATACAACACCTTATTTTCTTTATTTTCATATATCGAGATAAAAGTGAGTGTAGATATAGAGGAAACCTCAGTTCAACGATTCTGAAATATATGTGTATTTTATGGATCTAGTCCTAAAAAAATGAAGTGTTTGTAGAGACAACAAACAATCTAGAAAAAGTATTAGCTCAAGAAAAATTCATTTGATTTATGGAGGGGGTACCTTGGGTTAATATGGTGTATGTCAACAGCTGCACATTTAAGAGGAAATCAAGTTTTAAGTATTATTCCTACAACTTTAGTCATGGGAAACCTGATTGAGAATATAATAAGGGAAGATTTACAAGTCTCATTCATGCATGAGTGTATAGCTAGAATGATTTACTATGCAGATGCTTTTATTACTTTACCAGGTGGTTTTGGTACCTTGGAAGAAAATTTTTAAATTACCTCTTGGACCCAACTGAATATCTACCGAAAACCCATAAGTTTGTTGAATGTTAATAACTATTTTGATTGCTTACTCTATTTTATTAATCAAGCTGTGGAATAGAATTTTATTTCATATTCGATGCAACAGATCCTCGTTTCTATTACCAATGCAGATTACCTACGAACCTGACCCAGCAATAACTTAGATCGATTAGCTAGTGGGCTATAACAAGCGAAAACTAGATCTGACACGTTTGTAAATTTTTCTTTTTATTTATTTATTAGCATCATTATTTAGTTTATATTTGCTTAAGTGTCTCTTAGGTTTGTTTCTTTTGAATAACTGGTGTTTCAGGTAATGTTTCATATACTTTATCTATTTCTATTTAAACATTGAGGATAATATTTTATCTGATTTGGGGGGAAGATAATAGACTTAAGTTGTATTTTGCATTCAAAAATAAAAAAATAAAAAGATAATGAGGTCTGACATACCTATTTGATAAAAATGGCAGAGTAAAGAGTTCATTTTTGAACTCTTGAGACGTATTCTATGTTAAATTAGATTAAGAATGGTAGAGTAAGGAGTTTTTTTTTCTAACTTTTGAAACGCATTTTAACTAACTTCTTATTATTTTATTATTTTATTTTATGCATTGTTGTTTATTACATGTAGTCTTGGTAATGCTTATATAAAGGAATTTACTTTTCTACCTAGGTATGATTTCAAAATTGTTTGGGTTGAGTTACTGTTTCTATTTAGGTTACTAATGAATGATTTTCAAAATATTTTTGAGCACAATGCTAAGCCTTGTGGTAAGATGGATGATTTAATTTATATAGCCAAGAGAATTTCCATGTTTAAGTATATATTTTTCTAATCTCACATATCTTTTGTGAGTAAGTGAAAATGTTGAGAAAATAGCTTACGATCTTTCATTGATCTTTTGAATTGGTTAGTTTTTGTTTAGATTGATATTATTTGAATTAAGGAATAAGATGGTTACATAGCTGAAGGACGATTTAAGGTGAATTCTCAAATTATGTGAATATATTTTGGCAAGAAACTATTTTTTATTTTGTAATTATTCATTGTATTCTTAAAAAATAAAAGCAAGATACCAGAAAAAAAAAAGAAAAAAAAGAAAGAAGAATCAATTCAGTTTAATGAAGTCTTCATTCAATTTTAAAAGATAAATATCTTGTAAGGCAATTTTCTCACCAAGCTATATTTGTATTATTCTCATAAGATAATTGAAGTTCTAAAGCTGGTGCATGTTAAGAATGATTGATTTCTAAACAACTGATTTTTCCTATATTTGGATCAATGTTAATTTGTATGTTTGTCCTTAAAATTGATTTTTTCTTGAGTGCTTAACTATTTTCCAACTCTATGAGAGAAATTCTAACCTTTTAAACAGTCATACACTTGTGAGGATATGAAGTTGAGGCTTTTACTTGGAGAAATTCTTAATGCTATATATGTTGTGATTTGTGGTAAAAAGGTAACGACTTAGTTCACACACACAATTTTAAAAATTATAATTAAAAAAACCATAACAGTAATAGTGATCTTGAATTGACTTTTTATTTGAAATGTTTAGATAGTTTTACATATTCTATTTACGTTTGAATTGTTAAAGACTAGCAATAAGCTAGTTAGGGGCTGTGATAAATACATTAAAATGAATATTTATTAAGAGATTCAGTCACCATTTAATGTCACTAATTTTAGCATTTTTGTATTTTTAGGCTTGAAATAAAGTATTGTCCTTAAATTGTGATTAATGAATGTTATTTGCACAGGTTTAGGTAAAATAGACATAACTCTCAATGTAGAAATCAAAATAAAGAAATTCTTAAACCTAAAGTAACATGACTCAATCTTACACAAACTTGAAGAACAGTTGAAAAGGCAAATTCAACATTTTATGGGCCAAATTGGGATACACCAAAATTAGATTATAACTTCTGCTCAGTTTGACCCACCTCATGTTTTTGAACCGTATTTCACAAAATATATACCTAATATGTATAATTCTTGGAACTGTGAAATACTGACTCAATTATCAATAAATCTTATATTGATGGTAAAGTCCAAACAATCATTATCATGGATTAAATTATATTGAAAATTGGTAAAAGAGTTGTTGGCCGAAATTTGACCTATCTTTGATATTTTGTCCATATCTCATTGGATATTTATCCAAATTGAATGAACCTTGTGGTTATGGAAAGAAAAGACAAAATGCTACAACTTTCATGTCGGTCAAAAAGGCTACATTTATTATTTTTATTATAAAAAAGGTGCTGCAATTAAGTAAATGACTAGTTGGTTTAAATTATTAAAAATTGAAGTCACACTAAACATTATAAGGACACTCTTAGAAGGCTAAGTGATAGTTTTTCAATACTTCACAATTCTCTCATATTTCTTCTCTTTAATATGCATTGTAAGTTAGGTTAGAGTTCTTGACAAGGCTAGAAATGAACTTTTATGTGTAATAAATTTACTTTTACACTTTGATTCTTTGTCGAACTACAAATGTTTGTAAGTTTGCTTGTGTCTAAACTCTTATCTATTATTTTTCTATAATTCAGAAGTTATAATTCTCACTTTTCATATATTTTCAGTTATGCTTTTTTTATATGTGATTCTTATTTAATTATAATTGTTATTGGTTATATTATTTTATATGTTAATCTTTTACTGTAATATTGTCAATCGAAATATTGTCGATTTTAGATAACATATAAAGGCAATACTTGTTTGATATTCATGTTGATCTTTTATTGCAATATTGTCAAAATGATATATTGTCGATTTTAGATAACTTGTATAAATGAACATGATTTGTGATAATGTTTGTAAAGAGTTTAGTCATATCAAATATATGTATTATCAAATGTGTTATAATTTATATATTTTTCGATTAATTGTTTAGAAAGTAAAACTTTCAATTGAATTATAAATATTGAATCAAAATTTAGAATAGATTTATGAAACATAATTGTGATTCTCAAAATCTTATTTACATCATCATATGACTTCTCTTTTAATTTATATATAATTTTATCTCATTTATATAAACCAATTAGTTAATTTTTTTATTTGTGATTGTTTTAATATTTTAATTTTATTAACTTATTTTGTCAAAATTTTTTTCGTAAAATTTATACTTCAATTTATACTGCAGTAACTACATTATATTTTGAGCGTAAACAACTTCCTCTTCAAGATCTTATCTTAAACTCTGCTTAGAATTAAAGCTGAAATTTTTTATCGAAAAAGTGATGGAAGCAAATTTCCAAAACTTTTATGCTTAATAAATTTGTATTAAGCTACTTGTAATGCTTTTTTAGCACCAACAAAATCTTTAAATTAAATAAAAAAGTCGTCCTTAAAAAAAAAAAGAGGAAATAGAGAAAATGAGAAAGAGAGACTGATGTCACGATTGCACTCTACTCCAAGCTTGTTTATTAAAAAATTCATAAATTTTATAAAGACCGGTGTCAATAAGTATAAAATAAAAAAATTTAATTAATTAAATACAGGCATAAGAATATAATATTAAAATCATAATTTTAAATTATTAAAAATGATTTTATAAAAAACATTAAATATTAATAGAGTGAGTCTTTAAAATATTTTTAAAAATAAAAAATATTTTAAGCCCTTAAATTAAATTAAAAATTCATCGGTACTTCTCTGACGCGGCATCAGAATGAGAATCCCACTGCCCTCTCCTCACAAAAGAAAAACCCTATAGCTTCTCAGTGTCGGCTTGCAAATTCTTCCCTCGTCTCAGTTTCACTATAACCTTCTAGTTCGCGTTCTCATTCTCATTTTGAAAAACCTCTACTCCATCTCTCACCTTTTTCACAGACGAAATGGAGGGGTCCGTCGAAGAAACAGCCAAGTCTCTTTCCAATTTGTCCGTCAATTCATCAGCCGCTGCTCCAGAAGAAACTATGAGCAAGAAGTACTAAATTATAATCATTATTATTGCTTGATTACACTTTATCTCTATGAAACTATTTTAATTTCTAATGATTTATCTTTTTATTTATTTTGCCGTTAAATTTGTGGTGTAGTGCACGCAAAAAGGAGCTGAAAATGAAACAAAAAGAAGAGGAGAGGCAGCGCAAAGAAGAGGAGAAGCGCCACAAAGAGGCTGAGAAGGTTCATTTTCTATTCCTTATTTATTTATTTATTTCTCGTGTTCATGAAATTTCTAAAGATATAGTTCCTTATTTATTTTAATGTAGATTAAAATATTTGATAATTTAATGTCAGTTCTGCCTTTTTCGTTACGACTTTCAGCTTTGGGATTCTTTCTTGCAAGGGATATAACATTTTAGTTTCTCTACTTATGTTCTGCCATTTTTCCTCAAAATACGGAAAACATATCTTATATTCCTCTGCTTGTTCTTCATAATGGCATGGCACTGGAATATAGGCTGGAGTATAGGGTTTTAATTTTCCTACAAAAATTTTGAGGAAATTTGTTTTTAGTGTTTTTGAATTCGCTTAATTAGTCCATATAAAATTTAATTGTTAATTGATGCTAACACATAAGTGATGATTCTTTCCTATATTTATTATTTGTCTAATATGATGCATTATTGTCCATCTACTGTTTGCATCTAATCACTTCAATTTGATAAAGTGATATTTTTTATGGCGACTAAGCTTGTGTTTTTATATTTCAGTCTGCTGCCAAGGCTAGCTCCCAGACTCAGAAGCCTGCAGGTGATGATGAGGATATGGATCCCACGGTATAATTTATTGTCCGTCTCATAATACATGAGGCTTTTCAGTGCATCTTCTGAATATACCCCTGAATGCTGTTTGTGTTTTTGCTTTGTTTGTTCTGCAGCAATACTTTGAAAATAGGCTGAAATATTTGGCTGCTCAGAAGGCTGAGGGAAAAAATCCATATCCTCACAAATTCTTTGTGACAATGTCCATAATTGAGTATATAGAGAAGTTTGGAAGCTTAAGCAATGGGGAACATCTTGAGAATGAGTCAGTATCTTTGGCAGGTACAAACATATGGGACTTCTAGAAGTGTATCTATCATCTGACATTTTTTCTAGTTCTCAAAATAAAAAATTTTATTCTCATTTGGCTATGCTAGGAAGAATCATGAGCAAACGATCATCATCATCAAAGCTCTTCTTTTATGATTTGCATGGCGTCGGTGCTAAAGTCCAAGTTATGGCTGATGCTAGGTATTAGTCCATTGCCATTTTGTCTATTTTTGAAACTCGTTTTTGCTTACTTCTTATTCTTCTCTCCTGTTTCCTTTTATGAGTAGTCGCTAAAATGTTGATAAGTTTTACAGGAATTTATTTTTCTCAAATGAACTAATATGTTGTCTATGTTGATCCTTTTTATTAAATTGATCAAGTAGGTTGTTAATTATGAATGCATTTTTTCTCAGTTGAAAAGCTTCTATATGGAAAATTATCTACTTTTAACTTATTTGGTTTTGGTTTTCTTTTTCTTCTCTTTTATAATTCTAGATTGCACTTCCTATTTTTTCTCTCGTAATAAATCATTGTATGATTCTTATTGTTTTTATGCTTTTATACATACCCATCATTTAGTATCCTTTAATTAGCTTCTGAGAATATGATAGGGCTGGATTATGATGTCACTGGGCCTTCTTTATTTTTGTGTGAATTTGCACGTTTTCACGCGATCTTCATTAAGGATAGCAAGGGGTTGGGGTTAGGGAGGCATTCCCCCATTCCCCTCCCACTTGTCATGCTATTTACGGGAGGTGGAAAATTTTTCCACCTGCTTCATTTCCTAGTTTCCTTGTTTTTTTATGTGTGGCCTAGGGAAACATGTATGAGATTTATTTATTTCATTTGTGATCTGTTCTTAGTACCTCTTTCTATTTCTCTACTATTTTGTTTCCTTTATTGCGTTAAAATGACAAATTAATTAGTCATTTTCTGATTGCAGCAAGTCAAGCTTGGATGAAGTAGAATTCTCTAAGTTTCATGCTAGTGTGAAGCGTGGTGATATCGTTGGTGTCACTGGGTTTCCAGGTTTGGTTTATTTCAATTTTTAATCATTATTTACATTATCATTTTCCTATTGCTTGTAAGTATATGATTCATCTGCAGTGATCTTGTATATGATGCTGTGTTTGCTTATAGTCTGATTTGAAGAACAAACTTCCTTCTAGATAAATATCGTAGTTTAATATGTTCCTTTTTTCTTTTCAGGAAAAACTAAAAGGGGGGAACTAAGCATCTTTCCAAAATCATTTGTGGCTTTATCCCATTGTCTGCATATGATGCCTAGGCAGAAAGCTGCTTCTGGTGGGGATAATGCCAGTATCAAGGTGAATAAAGCTCATTGTGAACTTACTTGATGTTGGCTGAGATTTATTATGACAAAATTTTGTTGCTTTTGTGCAGAAAGCTGATACATGGCTCCCTGGAAGTGTTAGGAATCCTGAAGCCTATATTTTAAAAGATCAGGTAGTATTAGGGTCCAATATTTTAATGGAAAACTACTTTTGCTGTTTTGGATGTCTTGTTAATTTCTTATGGTTCTTGTGTGCCTGAAATGAAATTGTAAGCTTTGGGCGTACATGGGTTGTCCAGGCTTATGAAGTTTATATAGCCATATCTTTTGGATGTCCTTGTCTGTCTGGTGCTGACGGCAGGAAGCTTGAGGAAACTTAACGAAAAAAATTGTGGATCATATCTAAATTTGAGATTGGGATTATTTGGAACTACCTTTTTTGGTAGTTGCATTCAAACCCTAATGTCGGGGTTGATCGTTGATCATAGTAATGATAGTCCAATACAAAGTAAAGCCTGGTTTTGTGGTTTTCTTTTTAAGCTTGGGGATACTCAGGCTTGGGAACTTGTGATATGTTGACATAGCAAATTATTTCTTTCATTTTAGATATGAAGAGACAAACACTAAAACATATACCGGTAAGAATTTGTTAGTCTTGACATTGTTACTTTGTTTCTTTTGATAGGGGTGGAGATTGTTATTAGCCACATATGTACACACCTGCATGTAAATATGTGTATGTGTATGTATATTCTCCTATACTTGTACTGTTAAAAGGATTTAAACCTTTTAGTGTTTGAATGTTATTATTTTGCAACGTGCTTGTTAATTTTATTGAATTTTGTGTTAGCAATAAAAAATGCTTATTGATTAGAGTACATACTATTTTTCCACTGCCTTAGTGTAAACCTGAGCAGGAAGTGGGTTTCCTTTTTGTCCAAAAATCGGTCGGTGGGGAGAAAGTTTAGAATAAGTTACTTACTTTGGAAGTTAACTAAATTTGAGAGAAACCTTGCTTAAGGCTAGTAGGTGATGATTCAATTCTTGGAAACAGAATCTTTCTTACTTATCTGTATTTTTACAACTGAAAGAGGATCAAAAAATTGGCCTTAGGATTGAGTCAAATCACTCGATAATGGGTTCAATTTCCAAGGAGAAAGTATTCAACATAAAAGCTGTGCTTTTAACGTAGTGAATGGTCTGGAGCAATAATAAGGGAGATAGTATCAATGATCTTGTTAAGCGTGGTTGTACATAGCACAATAATATATGAAGTTTTGCTATTGTTTTGTATAATACTGCTATGAAGCTTGAAAAGAGTCGTCTTTTCTATCAGTCCACCATATGGAGCTTCTCAAAATTTAAGCCTTTTTGATTCTTACATAATTCTTTGGCGGTTAAACTTTGATCTTAATTTTTCTCTCTCTCTCTGTTTTCTTTCCTTTGTCTGTACTCTTTTTGGCTGGTATTCATGCTCGGTATTTACTTGAAGCTGATGAATTTAATGTTCTTTTTTGCGGTCCTAATCACTAGAATGATAAGAACTTTCTAACTATCTACTTCTTGAGCAATTGGCTTTACATTTAGCCCTCTTTTGGACGAGATTAAAATGGTTGTTTTTCCCCTTAACAGGAAACTCGATATCGTCAACGTTATCTGGATTTGTTGTTGAATCTGGAGGTTCGACAAATATTTAAGACCAGATCCAGGATCATTTCATATATTAGGAGATTCCTTGATAACCTTGATTTCCTTGAGGTTAGTCCTGTGTGGCTGCCCTGGCGATTAACTTCGTGCTATATTTCTTCCGGTTTATGTATTTATGTTTTCCTGTCATTGATGCATTTCACCTTTAGGTTGAAACACCCATGATGAACATGATTGCTGGTGGAGCAGCTGCCCGTCCTTTTGTGACCCATCACAATGAACTGAACATGAAGCTGTACATGCGCATTGCACCAGAACTATATCTTAAGGAGCTAGTAGTTGGTGGATTGGACCGAGTTTTTGAGATTGGAAAACAATTTAGAAATGAGGGTATTGATTTGACTCATAATCCTGAGTTCACTACCTGTGAGTTCTATATGGCTTTTGCAGATTACAATGACCTGATGGACCTTACTGAGAAAATGTTGAGCGGTAAGAAGAGAATATCTGATGTGCAAGAGATCAATTTCATAATTTTTGTTGCTTTTTTTGTTACCTACATATCTGGACTTTTCCTGATGTATTTGAAATGAAACAGGGATGGTCAAGGAAATTACAGGTGGCTATAAAATCAAATATCATGCTAATGGTCTTGACAAGGATCCCATCGAGATTGATTTCACTCCACCTTTCAGGTCCATAAAACTTAATTATTGGTTGTTGAATGGTAGAAGATCTATCATCTATGTTGTTCTCACTAGGGAATAAATTATTTCATGACTTAATATTGCAGAAGGATTGACATGATAGAGGAGTTAGAGAAGATGGCAAACCTTCAAATACCAAAGGACCTGGCCAGTGACGAGGCTAACAAATACCTGGCAGATGCATGTGCAAAGTTTGATATCAAATGCCCTCCTCCTCAGACAACAACCCGTTTGTTGGACAAAGTAAACATTCTTTCTCTGTCTGGTCTATTTTCAAATGCGAAGTCATGAATTAGAGTTTTTTGTATTGCCCTTGTGTATCAACTATATAAATCTGATTGTTTGCTTCCTTGTGCTATCTCTACCTGCCTGTCAGTCTCCAACTTCGTTAGCTTCACAACTGGTTAAATTAGGCTTAAGATTGACTTTGAACTTGGTTTGCCAATATAACAGGAAATAATGTTAGTGGAATTGCATATTCTACTATGTAGATAATTAATGGCGTGGCGCTTTTTTATTGTTATTTTATTATTATGATGGTGTATTCTTGTCCAATGGCATTAGCTGTTGGTTTTTCAAGTAATGGATCATTATTATTTCCTTTGAGCAATCATAATGATAGCTGAAACATTTGTCGAGTAGTTAAGGCAGTAGTGGCATCATAATTTGGTGGGGAATGTAGCATTCTCTCGACGTATTATTCAAGTTAAATCATTTGATGACAAAAGCAATTGTTTAAGGTGATATTTTTCTGATTTCATGCAATCTGATTTTGTCATTGGAAACCAGTTTTGATGTATATTAGCTGGTTGGTGCTTGTGAGCAGGATCTAGAGTCGTTGTCTTGAACTATCAAATAGAATCAATCTTACACTTTTATCATGTGTGCAGATGCGTCCAATTTTGAGCATGCATATTCCTGTTGAACATTCATGCCCAATGCATTACAAACTCGAAATCCATGTCTATTAATTTTTATGTATGTATAGTGGCCTATGATTTTTCTTTATATTACCGTAGCTTATGGTTTTTATTTAAATTGTTGTAGCTTATGATTATTATTATATTATTGGAGCTTAAATTCTACGTGAACATTTATGTCAATGCAGCTCGTGGGGCACTTCTTGGAAGAGACGTGTGTGAATCCTACTTTCATCATTAACCATCCTGAGATAATGAGTCCTTTGGCCAAGTATCATAGATCGAAACTAGGCCTGACTGAACGTTTTGAATTATTCATTAATAAGCATGAAGTATGTTAATCCAGTATTACAATTTCTAGCTTTTATAGTTTTCCTTTTTTATATATTATATTTTTGGTTTCCTTTCTTGTTTTTCCTTAACTTTTTTATTTGCAATTATCCAGCTGTGCAATGCATATACTGAGTTGAATGATCCAGTGGTACAACGGCAGCGATTTTCTGAACAACTCAAGGTATTGCATATGTTTAGTAGAGCAATTTTGGTATATTTTTAAACCAACTGTTGGAATTCTGTGCAAATCTAATGGCTGGTCTGAATTTCAGGACCGACAATCTGGCGACGATGAAGCAATGGCCCTGGATGAAACATTTTGTACCGCTCTCGAGTATGGATTGCCTCCAACTGGTGGCTGGGGTTTAGGTATTGATCGGTTGACTATGTTGTTCACTGACTCACAAAATATCAAGGTTTGTGGTCCCTCCCTCTCTCACCTTCTCTCTGCTTCTTTTGCATTTCTAACACATGCTTATCAATAACTATCTCTTGTATGTTATGAGTAAACAGGAGGTTCTTCTCTTCCCAGCTATGAAACCTCAAGATGAACCTACTGCTAAAGGTACTGGACTTTTACATTACATTGGAACCTTTTGTTCTAGTGGCTTGAGATCCTGGTCATATGATGCATATAGTGCTTGCAACGGGATACATCACTTTTTTTTTTTTGGTGTCTTATATTCCATGTATATTGTTACACATTTCAGTTCTTGATAACCAGTTGTTTTCTAATGCATGTCATACAGCTTTTTTTTCATTCACCTTGCATATTTCTTGAGCTGATTTTACTTATTTATTGACAAATTGCAGCAACAGAGAGATTTTGAGGTGCTGAAATCTGGAAGTATGATTTTGTTTCTTCAGCTATCTGCAAGGTGAGGAGGAAGTCATGCGGTCAACTTTTTGCTGTTAATTTTTGCACTTAATTATTATTTTGAGGGTTTTATTATTATACTGTGCTTTATGTTAGGGTAGTTTGTGAAGTCCTATACCATGCTCTCGTTAAATATAGTTGATCCATCAATTCATCCAAATTTTACAGATGGGAAATAACTTCAACTTATAAATTATTAGAATTGACAGATTTGAGTGACTGAAGCAGAGTTTTCAGTCTCTCTTTCTGTGTCTTTCTGAAGCGATGTTGTTACTTATCTTGAATATTAACCGTAAAGACAACTTGTGCAACGATGAGTAATCTTAGAAGTTAAAAAGGGATGAGTGAAGAAACCCTTGAAAATTTCAAGGGTATATTAGGGGTGAGGGAAGATGCTGTTGAAAAATTTAAGATTAGCTCAGAATTTTTAATTCTTGCTACAAAATGATTGAAGTGTGGCATGTCCCGATAGTTGCCCATCAACGTGCGGTGCTTTGAAAAACAAATTGTAAGTTCATTTAAATTTTAGAGACAATAAATAATTTCCAGAATTCTCTTTTTAAAGTGAAATTAGGGATGACAAAATTTGAATTGAGATTTTTTCAATGCATTCGGAACTTGGGTCTTGTTTGGGTTTAAACCCGCCGGAGTTGAATCCAGGTTTAAATTAAGGCCAGATTTGATATTTCGAATTTGGATTTTTGTTGGGAATTTGTAGAAAATTTTTATTAATTATTTTTTCAAATATTTATGTTAAATTTAAAATTTTAAGATATTTATTTTGTAAATAATTATTAGATTTATATATATATATATATATTCAAGATTAAAAATTTAAAGAAGTAATTTAGGATTTTTTTAAAATAAAAAATTAAAATCTGAATCTGGATTGGGTTCTGCAAAAATTTGGATTCAGATTTAAAAAAAAAAAGGGAATTAGGATCTGAAAAAAACTTTTTGAGTGTTTTTGGGTTGGTTTTTGGATCTAGGCCAAGTGGGTTTTAGGTTTTTTAAATATAGATCCAGATTCAAGTTAAATTGCCATCCTCAAGTGCAATACTGTTTGATTTTTACGCCCTTTGACTAAAAGGTTGGATTGGCCAACATAGGCTCTATTCCTGATCCATTAGAGCTGTTCCATTGTTTGAATCCACATTTCTTCCGGACTGACAAATAATAACAGTAATAACCGAGTAATGTTGCAAATAATAACAGTAATAATAACCGAGTAATGTTGCACATTGTCACACTTGCTTATAATGGTTGATGGTTAATGGGTTTGCAGTGCATGTTATAGGTCTTAAGTTTTATTTTTCTTTCTCCCAATATCGAAAAAAAAAAATTGTTGCACATTGTCAATTTAGCAGCCCTAGACATATAAAATATTTATACAAACTTATTCGTGCAAATTAACCTAGTTTAACGTGATTGGATGACTAAGTTAAATAACTCAATGCAATGAAGAAAGATAAAATGAAATATTTAATCTTATTAAATCACGTCAGTTTCTATAAATAAATTTGTATTGTTTGTCTAGTATTATCTTTTTCAATTATATAGCATAATATGGCACATAATGAAAGTTGAGGATCTATACCTCCTAAGTAATGGAAGTTGAATAGGCTCAATATGGCATGCGAAGAAAGTTGAGGCAGCGCAGTTAACGCTTTTTACACTCGCAGCTTTAAGTAATATGGTGCAGGGTAGCCCTCCAGTGCATCCGGGTGTATCATACAGTCGGATGACATCGCTTACATACCCATTATCTGGTAGGTAAATGTAACCTGTTCTGGAAATTATTAAGGTAGTCCCGTTTCATGTGCTTATAACAAAATTAAATACATGTGAATAAAACTTTTTTAAGTTAATACAAAATTAACATTTAATTTTAATTATGTTAAATGGTAATATTTTAAATTTAAATTTAATTTTATTTATGTTAAATTAAATTATGTTAAATATTATAATTATAATTTTAAATTTAATTTTAGATACGTAAAATATAATAATTATTTCAAATTTAATTTTAATTTTAATAGTGTTAAAAATTATAATTTAAAATCGAATTTATTTTAATTACGTCAAATATTGTTATTCTAAATTTAAATTTTGATTTTAATTACGCTAAATGTTATAATTTCAATTATAATTTTAGTTTCAATTTTAATTACGTTAAATGTTATAATTTAAATTTAAATTTAAATTTAAGTTATGTAAAATATTATAATTATAATTTTAAATTTAAATTTAATTTCATTAAATGTTATAATTCTAATTTTAATATTAATTTTAATTACTTTAAATATTATAATTTTAATTAAATTAAATGTCATAATATTAAATGTATAATTTTAATTTTAATTTTGATTTCAATTACGTTAAATGTTATAATTTTAATTTTAATTATGTTAAATATTATAATTATAATTCTAATTTTAAATTCAATTTCAATTCCGTTAAATGTTCTAATTCTAATTTCAATTTTAATTATGTTAAATGTTGTAATTCTAATTCCCATTTCAATTACTTTAAATGTTATAATTTCAGTTTCAATTTGAAATTTAATTACGTTAAATATTATAATTTTAATTACAATTTTAATTTCAATTATGTTAAATGTTATAACTATAAATCTAACTTCAAAATTAATTATATTAAATGTTTTAATTTCAAATTCAATTTTAAATTTAATTATGTTAAAATTTATAATTTAATTTAAATTTTAAATTCAATTACGTTAAATGTTATAATTTTAAATTAAATTTTAATTACGTTAAATGTTATAATTCTAATTTTAATTGCAATTGAAATTAGTTATATATTATAATTTGAAATGCCATTCTTAGTTCATTTGAAATTATGTTAATAGTTATAATTCTAATTTTAATTTTAATTATGTTATGTTATAATACTAATTCTAATTCTAATTTTAATTTTAATTATGTTAAATTTTATAATTCTAAATCTAGTTTCAAATTCAATTACGTTAAATATTATAATTTTAAATCTAATTTTAAATTTAATTACGTTAAATATTATAATTTCAATCCGATTGAAAAAAAAAATCTCAATTACTTTAAATGTTTGAATTCTAAATCTAATTGCAAGTGAAATTAGTTAAATTATATTAAATATTATGATTCCAATTCAAATTCTAATTTCAATTATAATAAATGTTATAATTCTAAATTCAATTTCAATTCAAATATGTTAAGTGTTATGATTCTGATTCTAATTTAAATTACTTTAATTATTATAATTTCGATTTTAATTCTAATTTTAATTTCAACAAATTTGAAATTGGAAATGAGAATATATTTTGGTCTTGTTATGAATTTTTGCAACAAATCTAAAATTACAAATTAGAAATATATTTTGAAAATTAAAAATTTGAATGTGAATTATTTATTTTGTAAATTAAAATTTTGATGAGATCCTACTTGTCGAAGGACACGTAGGGTTGGAGGGGGAGGTAATAGGGCTTCTACCTCGGGAAACAATGAGGTTCTCGATCTCTTGAGCCAATTTTGGCAATGATAGAGAATGTCATGGAACACTTGCTAGGGGATGAGGTTTATGAGATAGAGGAGGAGGAGGTAGAGGATGACACTTTGTTCAAACTCGAGAAAGGAGGGCTAGAGGGAATTATATTTGAGGAGACTGGATTTAAGTTGGACTTTAGGTATCAAAGGTTTAATATGACTTAGGAGAACCTCGATAACCTTTAAAATTAGGTATAATATTCTCTAGTTTATGACAATAAGGCTCTAAAATCTTGATGACTTCTTGACACGTCCTGACTATGAGAGGTAGCTATACACGCTGAGTTCCTTAAGTTAGGACTTAGACTCCATATGCAATCTTATTTTGTTAGGATGTTGGCTCGTCTAGAAGTAGCCCCTTCTTAACTTGGACATAACTCTTGGCTGGTATTAGTAGGTCCTTTTATGTTATCGACAATGGCAGGACTATCCTCTCTACACTTCCAGGAGCTTTAGTACCTTTATCATTTTAGACATAGTGCTACAGAGAACAAGGGTTTATATTATTTCTCTTTCCACTGGGATCGCAACCCTGTCCTGGGTTGTCACTTTACCAACAAGGGTTAAAAAGAGAATTGATTTTTTGTTGATGACAATTGGGGTCAAGAAGTCCCCCAGCTATAGACAGGGGAGCTGGGTCATCCCCATCATATTTTCTTTAGATGTAGATTATTCCTTTGCCGTTGTGTTCTTTTTTAATCTTAGTCTTTTGCTCATGCTTACATATTCATCATATTTTTTTTCTTCAAAAACTTAGGCAACTGATCAAGACATTTTCGACGTAGAGGCTGTGTTTGGAGATTATTGCTTTTGTTAGGGATCTTCTTTCTGCAGTTAGCCTAAGATAGATCAGTTTAATACCTGAATTGCCCTAGAATGTCCCCCGAAAGAATAAGTGGGTTCTTATTTTATTTTCCTTGTTATGATGTCTTTGGGTGATTACCCAATTATTTTTCTTGTGTAAGGATGCCAAACTAATAAGGTGATTAGAGGAAAAGGGCTTGGGTGAAAGGCTCGGGGGGAATGAATCAAAACTTGAACCTTGACTAGATCATGAACTTGCTTTATGAAAGGGGCCGAGGGAACCCCAAAGAGGGTAGGGGGCGCGATATTGTTTGGTGCAATTGAGGTCACGATAGCCTAAGGCCAAGAAAGATTGAGGGGTGGTAGGCGTGCATGCCCACAATGGCTAATTAGTGAATCTTTAGTTGTAGCTCAAGACCACGTCTCGGGGGCAATCGATGTGGAACGAGTAGTACATATGGGGTGGATTACTCAGTCCTACACACCTCTTTGTTTCCCTAAGGGCGTGCGCAATCGGCTAGTGCTTCAGGCTCGAGGGTTTCTTTTTTAAAGGAGATTCGTGCATGGGTGGAGGGGCTGTCTTTCACAGTGACCCCGAATGTGCTTATCCTTGAATGGTGAGATGATTTGGAATTACGCCAAGTTGAGAGACACGTAGATCGTGCCTGGGCTCAGTAGATATTTGAACTAGACCTGGTATCGGAGTTCAACGTCGTAGTTGTGACTATAGTAGAGGTAACCTTTATGCTTGTGCCTGCCCTTTTTCTTCTTTTCATTATAAGCATCTCACTTTCCTTTTATTCTCTCTTCTTTCTTCAGGGCAACCTATGCTTTTTTAAGGTACCAAATGGATGTAGTTTGGGCAATGCTGAATGCTTGATAACTCAGGGATAATCTGTGCAAGCTAGGCGAGAGCCATAATAGGCCAAGTAAGAGGCTAAGCAGGCTAAGGCCAAAGTAAATGAGATGGCATCTTAGGTGGAGGCTTCTGAGGTGACTCTGGTTGAGGTAGAGAGCAAGGTCTTCAGACTGGAGAGGCAAAAACATTACTTGAGCAAGAGAAAGTTGTTACTACTATGATTGCTACAGTGAGTCGGGCCTCAAAGCTGGCTCGTCATAACATCTTGATGAAGCAGCAATTAAATGCAAAACGAGGAATGTTGGATTCTTTAGAGTTGTCAAAGTTAGATATGACCAAACGGGTCAAGGGTCTTGTTACAGAAGTTAAGAGGCTTGGTCGACAGGGCATGGTAAGGGATTTTGTATTGGTGTCGTAGAATTTTTCAGTAAAAGCATAGACGTCTTCAGGGAGAACTATCCTGATATTGACCTGCAATTGTTGCGGAACGTGTTATCAAGGCATTTTGGGGCATATAGAGAAAGGACTTTAGGGGCTCAAGATGTTCCTGTCTCAAAGCTTAACCTATTTAGGAGGTCCCTTCTTGTGTTGATTTTGACCTAGAACTCCCTCTCGGCCCAATCCAGAGCGCGACTCTACCAATGGTTATTGCTACGGATGTTTTTCTTAGTGCTCTTGCTATTTCAGAGGCCCTGAAAAAGTCATTACCACGCCCTAAGGTCCATGAAGTCTCATCTCCTGATGTAGGTGGCTCCCTCATATTTGTTGTAGAGGAAGAGTTTGGAGCTGATGTGCTTTTTATTGGAGAGAAAAATAATTTGGGGTACTTGATGGTGTTGCCCTTACAGCTTGGGCAAATATGCCATTTTTGAACTGATTATTTTCTAGGCAGTTGTGCCTTTTTTTGAATTTACAATTTTTTAGGTGGTGGTGCCCTTTCAAACTATGTAAGACTTATTTTATTTGGATGAGCCACAGAACTTTGGCTTTTTATTTGAAATACAAACCTTTCCACAAGGACCTTAAGTTTTTAGCGATTGATTTTGACTGGGGGGACCACTCGTGGGGAAGACCTTTGTAAGATTCGAACCTTCCTACAAAGACCTTTATTTTGACGATTAGAGATTAATCTTGACCTGGGGACCCCTCATGGTGGAGACCTTTATGAGAGTTGAACTTTCTCATAAGGACCTTGAGTTAGATAATTAACAATTGATTCCAACCTAGGGGAACTCTTTGATAAGGGTATAATTGCCATATAGTTTATCCTTACATCGCTAAGGGATTATCTATTTTTATGAGATTAAATGGTTATTTATGTGTTTAAATGCTTATTTTGTAGGATTGGACTTAAAAGATGAAAACTGAAGAAATTAGAGCAAGACTGCAAGATTTTAGAACAACAACAAAAACATAAACCAAAATGCAAAGAATTCAAAGTTTCTTATCCACTACCCCAATGGTAAAGTACCTATCACCCCAGCGGCAATTCCTGAACTAAACATGCTGTCACAAAAATAGGTATCGCCCAACGACACGAGTACTTAAGAAGCACTAATTTAGTCGCAAAAGCGCTATGGCAATAAAGGTGTAGCATCGCAATGATGAAGCAACGAAGCATGGGCACTGCCTGATTAGATGATTATAATATTGTCTCAAAGGTTATTGAAATGACACAAGTCTTTTCAAAAATTAATAAACAACTCTCAATATTTCAAAATACCATTCATCAAGTTCTTTATTCTCCTTTATAATCGATCACTTATATGTGTGCAGTAAGCAAATAAATATCAAATGATACCTTAAATTTACTCAATAGCTTAAAATAGTACAAAAAGAGAATGTCTCGACATATTTTAATTTATAACAACATTACTACAAGCTTGCTTTTTATATTACTCAGCACTAATATAGAAAGACACATATCTAGGGATCTAATTAGGACTTTAATTAGATGGTAATAAAAGACTAAGGTCAATGTGAGATATAAGGATATATATATATATATATATATATATATGTATATATATGAAACTCAAATCACACCAAAACACTTAAACTTTACTTAAAAACTTCTTAATCTTCTTCTCCATGATTTATTTTCTCCCTCAAACTTATAGTGTTTTCATCTTTCTTTTAATCACTAATTATCAAAGAATTTCTTCTTTTTCTTAAGTTGGGAGTATAAAGAATTTATTAACTTTTAATTTTTTTTTTATAGAATGGATACCCCTAAACTTGAATTGATAAGTATCATCAAGACTTAATTGCTTTTCACTTTAGTACACTTTTCACACAACCATAACTTTTTTTAAGCATATTTTTAAGTAAACTTAAGGTTTATGGTGTTACAGGTAGATTTTAGATAAACAAGCTTAAAGTCTTAATGCTTGTAATGTAGTTAAACAGAAAAAAAAGAAGAGAATTTAGGCTTAAAAAGGGTAAGTAGGGATAAATATATATTAGGCTAGAAAAGCTTAATCTATCCAAAGATGGTATAATATTATTTTTCTATTCATGTGTTTTCTAGAATTTCGGCGCAAGTAGTAATCAAGTAAAAACTAGAGTGTTGATCTTTGAAACTATTGTGTACTACTTAAGCATGAGCATCTCAAAGTGACTATTCATTCAAGGTGATACTGTGTATAATTTTAAATTATCCAACTGCACAAATAACCTTCAAAAGTATAATTCTATTATTGCAATAGACTTTAATTTGAGAACATGGTTGTTGAAATGCTTGAAAATTTTTCTTTTCCGCTGCTGGTTGTGTATGACATGCATTTGCATTTCATGAAACATACACATACTTTCACACGTTAATATTAATCATTATCAAATTGGTATCAGAGCATATTTTATGTTGAGTGTGCATCATGACAGTTGTATTTGGTTAGACATTGAGTGATTTTGTGATGTATGACATCAAGGCCCAAAAATATAGGCACTGAGGCTTCAAGAGTTGATGCTACAACTGTAAGTTATTGTTCAAATGATCGTTGGGGCATTGCATGTGTGGCACTAAGGTGTTCAAGAAATTCAAATAGATGCAGGAGCATTGTATCTATAGAACTGGGGCATTTATTGCACTAGAATGAATGCAGGGGCAGTATATGTCTAATGATGAGGTGTTGGAGACACTATAATTACCTCTAGGGCATGGTATGTCTAACTTTGGTGCATTCTTAAGAATGTTGGGGCATTAGAGAAGCTGGAATTACCGCTGGGGTGGTGGAATTCCTAATGTCGTAGCGTTCATGGCTTTCACTCTCCTTTAGTTTTTAAATGCATGTGATGTTTATATCATGTAATTTATATACTACTATATAAATTGTAATAATTTGTTTACGTTGTTAACCACAATAGGAGCCTTACTAGTGGTGGTTAGTTGTGTTTGTATAAAATAAATGAATATTTGAAACTTTATCCTCATAAGATAAGGATATTTTAAAAATTTTCTCACAATTAGATTGTTAAGTGTTTCATACTTGGAGAATGTTATACATGATCCGTCTTGTTACTATGGTGTTAGACGGATCACCTCAATCTTTCTTAATATTGCTAAAGCATGAGGGGTTGGTTAGAGTGATTTAGATTAAACTGATTAATATGAGATGAGGCAAGTATAAGTGAATATATTGTTTAATATTGCTAATAATGCATGAAGGTAGTATTGATATAGAACATACTTATATAATATTACTAAAGCGTGAGGATAAGGTGTGTTGAAGATTAGTGTTAAGACTTGCATGAGATGAAATTGATCAGAATTCTTTACCTTTTAGATTTACAAATACCAATGTTGCTAAAGTGTGAGGTTTAAGTAAATGCTGATTAGGTCTACTTCCACTGTAAAGTTTAAAGAGTTAAACTTTCGTTCTCCCATTTGAGAGATTTAAGAAAAAATATAAAGCAGTGAGAATGTGTCTTTAGATTGAAAAATATTAGTTATATTTATGATCTTAAGCATTTTAATGCTTTGAAATGTTCTACTAACATATCTTCTTTTGTCTTTTGAACATAAAATTAAAACGAGCAACTTGTTGGTATGCATATTGGATGCACACCAATTGAATAGTGCCTAGAATTATTCTGATTGGCTTATGAATATAATAGAAGTTAATTAGATTTAATATTTCTATCTTTTAAACTTAATATTTGTTTGTTGAAATTAAAATTATTTGACTTTTTATGTTCCTTATTATTATTTTGTTTGAAATCAATGGAGGAAATAAGAATGAAAATCTAAGGGAAACAAAATAAAAAAAATAAAATTGCTATAGTATGTCGCTACAGTTTTATGAATAGTGATCATGCTACAGTTCATTGCTCCTATGGTAAATAGTGCTACGCTACAATAATAAACAGTATCCGCCCCGGTGTTGCGACTTTTTTGAAATAAGAAGAAATACAACTCTAAAACTTCAATCAATCCTTATATAAAAGTCACTCATTTCAGACTTAAAAGAACACATAACATATGATTCTTCAGAGCCAAGAGAGCAATTAGAACATAATTAGAACAATTTAGAGAGAGAATATCAAGAGACATAAGAGATTATTAGCAAATCTTTGACATATCAACCAACTTCAAGTTAATGTCTATATTGGTTTTCTTGTGCTTATATCATTTTTAATTTATTTTTCAGACATAATTATCTTATTATCATGAACTAATTTCTTTTTTTAGGGTTATTACTTGAATTCATTATCTTTTTAATATTTATTTGAACTCAATGCTTTATATTTCAAATTATTTTTTCTTAACGTTTCATTATATTTGATTAATATTGTTATTGAATTGTGAATACTTTGATAAACTCGAGAGAAGTATCATTGTATTTAGATCTTGATAATTTGATATATGATTGTTGAGAAATTTATAAGTTCTAATTTAGAATAGAGATATACGTAATTGACATGTATGGTTAATAAGACTTGTTCTTAATGAATTTTGATTATTGCAATTATCATAGAGATATAGGTATTTGGTAAATTGAGATGTGCTTACTTGACCTTAAGAGAGGCTTGTAAATACATTAGTCTCTTGACCAATAATAAGAATTGATGTATATTAATATTAAAAGATTAATATTTAGAAAGCATATTGAATGATAGTAATTAACCATAGGCTTTCTCTACATTGCTATCTTCTTTGATTTACTTGAGTTGTATCATTTATTTTCTGCACTTTTATTTAGTTTATTTATTGTTTACAAATTAAAGATTTAATTTTTTGAATAATTACTTGAAAGACACAAAATTTAGTACTTAGTTGAAAATAATATCTATGTAGATTCGATATCTGACTTTATAATCGCTTTATTACTTTTTACGATAACATATACTTACGCTTAATTTTGTGCTTGTAAAACACACAACAGAATATAAGAATAGTTCTACATTCAGAAAACTTAGATATATTATTGATTAGAAAATGTTTAGAGGTGTTTTTGATAAAGTTTCTTCAAAAATGCTTGAGACTTATCAGAAATGGATAGACGATGATTTGAAGGTCAAATCATTTATTTTGGCCTTAATGTCTACTGATTTTCGAAGAGAGCATGTGCACATGGTAGTGCAAGCAGTATTATACTTAATTTTAATGAGCTATTTGGTTACAAGCCATCAGTTGAGATTTACCAGGTCATCAAAATACTATTTCAATCTACACTATCAGAGGGCAGTCTCCATGTGCTTAAGAAGATATCTTGCATTAAAAAAATTAGAGACAATGGATATATCTCTGAATAATAATTTTGGGAATAGTTTTATTCTTCAGTCTTTATCAAGATCATTTGCATAGTTCATCATAAATTTTAATATGCAAGAGTTGACTCCCACTTATATTTACCTATACAATTTATTAAAGATAGTTCAGGAGGACATGAATAAAGAGGGTTCAGCCCTCTACATTCAGTGTGCTTAATCATTTGTCTTAAAGGCTTTTAGGAAGTCTAAGGGAGAAAAGAAGGTAAAGTAGACACCATCTGTAGGTCTTCAGAGACCTGTTATATCTAAGACACAAGAGAAGAATGTAGGCAAAAGAAAGTGTTTCCATTGCAGTGAGGATTGACATTGGAAATGCAACTATAATAACCACTTATCCAACACCGAAAAGAATAAATATTTATATATATATAAATATACATACATATACATATTTTATTTGTATGTGAGTGATACTTGATTTATGTATTATTATTAGTAGTGTTTAAATAGATTAAGGACCTACTATTAGTATTAGGTTTATTTGCAAGACTTTAGATTTATTTTAGGGTCCAAATTGTAATACTTTGAAAGTTTTAAGGGCGAATTCGTAAATATTAAAAATTAGCCTCTTAGTATAAAAATACACATTTGAAATCCTAATTCACTCATTTTGGTCGAGCCACCTCTTTTAGAGTGAGAAAAGAGAGAAAGAAAGGGGAGAGAAAGAGAAAAAGAAGAAGAAAGTTGGAATTTAAGTTTTGAGAGGTATATTATAACCCTTTCTTAGTTTCATGGTGTTAATTTAGTTAATTCCTTTACGTTTTGATTTCTAAAAATATGTACAATGGAGGATTTGATGTGAATTTTGTAAGATATTGTGAGAATTGATGATGATTTATGTAGATAGCTTGATAAATCATGATGAATTGTAGAATTTCTTTTTGATAGTCTCTTGATCCGAAAATTTTATAAATTGTTCTGCTTCGATTCTGGTTTTAGATTTTGAGTATATGAAATTAGACATGTTTAGAACTATTTGAGACTTTGAATCGATTGAAAATATCAGAAATTGAATTTGTAGCGAATTTACTAAAATGTCCTTGAAATTCTAGAAATTTCCTATGTTAACAGTATGATACAGTGACCAATAATTTTTGATCTGCTGAATGATCTTCAAAAATTACAAATTTATGGAATATGATAAGTTTATATGTCTAATATGATATACTCAGAATTGAGAAATTAGATCAATGTGGTTAAATTGTTATGATTTTCTAAAGAGTGTCAGTTCATTGTAGTATTTGATTAATAGATTTTTAAAGCTATAGAATAAAATCGTTTTAAAATACTTTTGGCAGTGATTGTGAAGTGAAATATTTATCATGGATTGAGATATGCGTTAAAAGTAATTCTGTGGTAGTTTTATAATTTTTGAGTTAGTATATAATTTTATAAAATTGGGAGATTGAATACTATTCAGTAAATATTTTGATCTTGTCAGGATAATAGTTTAGATTTGATGATGTTTATGGATTGGATTGTGTAGGAATTATGATATAATATTCATATATAAGAAGGATATATGAGTCAAGAATGATATATTATGATTTTGGAGTAATTGGACATCATTTGATATATAAGAAAATTTTGTTAACTGTAAATGGTCAGAATGACAGATTTTGAGAAACCAAGTAATTAGACCAATTCGATGTGATAAGTGCAATATGTGTAATTTTGTAAACTATTTAAAGTATTTTGCATGAATGTTGAGGTTTATGAAAGGATTAATCTCCATTGATAGGTTAAGGAGATTTAAGCCTTGTAGCTGAAAGTGCTAAAAGGTAAGTATACTAGACGTTTTATTGAAATCATAATAAACATAGTAATTGTTATGTATGATTTAATAAATGTAGTTAAGAATATGTTTATGTTATGTCAAAGTATATTTCGATATGAAATGTGAAGACATGTGTTTATGAATATGAGGATGGACATACATGACATATATGTGTTTGTGAAAGTGAGCTTTCAAAATGAAACGTGTTTAACAAAGAGAGCTTTTGAAGTGTAATATGTCAATGAGAAATATTTTGTGTTTTGAGGATGCTTGAACTCATTGTTGACTTAGTAGACATTTTATGTGATTTATAGAGCCTTTATGTGTGGCATTTTCTTTGGGATTGGTATATGTTATGTGTTCAGCATGTAGGGAGGATCCTATTGGTATCTAAAGGAAGAGTGAGTCATCACATTCGTGTGGTGGCATATTGGTGCATGTGAGAGGACTCACCAATGATCAAGGTGAGGGTTTGACTTTTACCTTCGGGCATGAGTATTATATGTGTAATTTAAAACCTTACTGCATAACATACATATACATTGTGTACATATATATATTTGTATTTAATATATGAAAAACTAGTAGGCTTTTTGAGTTTTGTACTCGTTATAGTTTATGGTGATTTCAGGTAAATAAGGTACATGTGTGCTTAGTGGATTTGGCAAGGCTTCTGCTGTTCTTTGGGTTCCCTAAGTTGCTAGGTTGCTGAGTGTTTCATTTGGGGACACGTGGGTTAAGATATTTGATTTGTCCCTATTGAATAAATACTTATATATTATTTTATTGAGTGTGGCTGTATTTGGTTTAAGTTTCACCAAGTGTGGTTATGGGTTGATTTTAAGTAAGAATTTGCAATGAATATATTCTGGACTTTTGGTAACAAAGTTGTTACTGGTGACATAGTAGAGTGTTAATCTCTGAGAAAACTTTGCGTATCTCCGGTTTACTAATTGCCCTAATAATAATTTAGTTGTTATAATTCTGAAAAATTGAAATGACTGTTTAAATATTGTCAATAAATGTTTATGTTTGTATTTTAAACATGAGATCAACTCGTAAACAAGAATTTAGGAATACACTATAAACATTAAGATTGTATGTGTGCTAAGGATTTCTATGTTGAATTAAAGTTTGAAATTTTATGTAATATTATTCATGAGTGCACACTATTGAATGAATGTAAGTTATGTCGTGTGTTGAATCTTTTGGGTCTGGGGCATGACAGTAACTGTCCAAAGTACTTTGCCACAGTCAAGAAGAACCTCTCAAGTATATGTTTACCTATTATTGACATTTGGCATTTGATGCTAGTATTAGTTGGGTATAACCTACGCTTATTCTTTTCATATCTACAATATGTTGTAGGGTTTGAAGGAAGTTGGCAAATGCAATGTGGAGAAATACAACTTTGTGTTGAAAATGAAGGTCTTTTAGAGGTTGAAGATATTAGAATTTTGAGTTGTTTCTCCCTCCCTGTATTAGACTAAGAGGGTTATCAGTATATATTATGAATAGTTTCATTAATTTATATGATGAAAATAATATTTTGCTAGCTGATTGTCAGATGATGAATAACTATTATATCTTATATATAATAAGAAATGTCTTGAATGTACAGTTGAATAAGAAAATGTTCGGAGACTTTGAATAATACTAAACTGTAGCATATGCGATTAGGCCATATGGGCGTAAGCGCCTATCCCATCTAGTTAAGGATGGTCAATCTGATCTTACTATAGAGTCTTATCCAGTTTGTGAATCTTGTATTAAAAAAAAGATGACTAATCTCCTTTTGTTGGTGTTGGACACCAAACCACTGAATTGTTAGAACTAGTATATAGTGATGTATATGGTTCAATAAATCATACTGTCATAGGTGGGTTTCAATAATTTGTATTATTTATCGATGATTTGTCATAATACGGATATGTGTTTATGATAAAACACATGTTGGAAACCTTTGAAATGTTCAAAGAATTTCAACTAGAGGTAAAAAAACAAACTAGTAAGTTTATTAAATGCCTTCAGACAGATCGAGATGATGAATACTTGAGCAATAAATTTACTAATTATTTGAAGGAGATGAGATTCTTACTCAGTATAGTCCTATAGGTATTCCTCAACACAATGGTGTTTTAGAGAGGATGAATTGAACTTTATTAGATATGGTCCGATAGATGATGAGTTTTACTGATCATTCTGAATCTCTTTTGGGCTATGCTCTACAGATTACTGCCCACTTATTAAACAGAATTCCATCAAAGGCTGTTCGTATCACTCTATATAAGAAATGAACTGGAAGGAAATCAAGTCTTAAGTATGTTAAAGATTTGGGGTTTCCTTACTTATGTAAAGGGTATGCAACAAGATAAACTTGTACCCTTTCATTGAATATCCCAAACACTTTATAAGATATCAATTCTATGACCCTGAGGAATAAAATGCGTTCATTGCTTCTAATGCTACCTTCTTAAAAGTCATTTTCTGATGGCTTTTGTAATTGTAGAAAGATTGAACTTGATAAAATTAATCAAAATATTGATGAATTGATGATGAAACTTTAGGTTCAACTGAGTAAGATACATTTGATACACCTTTTTCATAGGTCGGAAAGGATCTCAAAGTCACCTGTTAGGCACAGGTTCAATCGAGTAAGATACTCGAAGGTGTGTTTGATGTTTTATTAGTTTAAAAAAAAGGATCATTTGACTTATAGAGAAACGATGTTAGACATCGATTCAGAAAGGTAGAGATTAACTTTATGCATGACAATCAAGTTTGGGACTTAATTGAGCTTCTCAAAGAAATTATTTCTATTGATTATAAATGGGTTAACAAGCGAAAGCGTGGGCCTGCTGGAAAGGTAGAGATCTTCAAAACACTAGTGGCAAAGATTATATTTTGAAATATATGATAGATTATGAGGAGACTTTCTCACTAGCAGCCATGTTAAAGTTAATTCAGATTTTGTTGGCTATTGTTGTATATTGTGATTATGAAATATGAAAGATTGATGTAAGGACGGTTTTTTAGATATCTCAAGGAAGAGATATATATGAAGCAACTTAAAAATTTTACATCTAGCCTGACTTCTAATCTGGTGTGCTAATGTACAATTTCTATTTAACCGCAAGTGCACGCTATCGTACCAAGTAATATAGGATTTGAGTCCAAGTATTGTTTTCATGAAGTCTTATTTAATCTAATTATGTATATCAAGTACTAAAATTAATCATACTTAAATTTTATTCAGATAAAATCTAATGATAATGTTCTCTAATTTTAATAAACTAAACCTAATCTCAATCGAAAAGCAAACAATGGTTAAATTCACTAACATAAAAGGAATTTAGAGTTTTGACTTATCCTCTAATATTTCATTGAACCTATTAATCTCTTAATTAATCCCTTAATAATAAATTGCTGACTAGATCATGAATATCATTATAAGCCTCTGTCGATGGTCAGGTAATTATATCTCATCCTAATAATTACCTATATGTCTATGGTAATCGGAATAGTATAAAATTAATTAAGAACAGGTCTAATAATGCTATACATGCCATCTAAGTATATGTCTATCTTATATAAAATTTATAGTTGTTACCCTATGATCATATATCAAACTATCATAAGTTGAACACATAAATTTCTATTTCGAGTTCATTATTGTTCATTGAACAATCATTATATTGGCTAGATATAAAGAAGCATTAAACGCAAGATAGAATGAACCAATCTAATTTATTGAGTTTATAAATTGAGAGAGTTAATAATATCTAATTACATATTAGGTTCAACAGTCTAATGCTAGATTAAAAAAATTTAGTTTATAATGAATCTTAGAGTACAAAGCAAATAATGAAAAACATCATGAACAAAACCATAAGAATAAGAGGAGATAAGAAAACTAAACAAGGTGACACCCTGCATTGCTTCTCTTTCTTGATTGATACGTAAGTCTTAATCTTCAATCTTTCTTTTGATATCTTGTTTTGTGTTTTTCTTTTGTTTGCTTTATTACTCTTTATTGCATCATGCCGTTCTCTTCTTTTAGCTGTGAAAAAGGGTATGGTTATAAGTCTTCATAACCTTAGGGTTGTATGGCTTAAAATCTAAGTCATATTAGGAGTCTTAAAAATTGGGATTTTTAGTCACATGGCCGCCGTGGTACTGCCGGTAGGTATCATGGCTCTCAGACTTGGGAAAGAAAGGGTGGTAGGATTCTAGTTGGGCGCCGCAGCACTATAGTCTCCGACTTAAGTGTTGCAACGCTGGCCTAATTTTTTTTTAATTCTTTATTTTTCATCCAATTTACCTAATATCTTCACACTATGATTGAAAAACCTATATGAGATTAAGAATCTCAAATAAATAGTAAAATACTCATGATTTAAGGCAAAATCTAAGTCTGAAAGGATACAATAATAGTCTATATGGAACTTTATCATATTAAACTGAAGAAGTCTATTTATAGACTTAAGTAGACCTCCCGCCGCTAGGATCTTCATTTTCATAAAGTAAGCAGAGGGTCTGGTATTATAAAAAATGATAAGGAAGCATGTGTGTATAAAAAGATTAATGAGAGCATAATTATCTTTTTAGTGCTCTATGTAGATGATATACTCATTATCAAAAATGATATTGGTATGTTAAAGTTCATCAAGCGTTATCTTAATAAGACTTCTTTATAAAGGATTTGAGAGAGGCTTCCGTTATACTAGGTATAAAGCTCTATAGAGATAGAGATAGAGCTAGAAGGTTGATAGGAATCTCCTAGCCCTTATACATAAACAATATTCTTGAAAGGTTTAAATTTAGTAACTGTAGGACAGTTAATGTACTTTTCAGACATGACATTTATCTTTCTAAGAAGATGTGTCCTCTAAAGGAAGATGAAAGAGTTATAATGACTAGTATACTTATGCCTTAGTTGTAAGTCACTTAATGCACGCTATGTTATGTATGAGACCTAACATCAGTATGGTTGTAAGTATTACAAGCTAGTATAGCTTGATCCAGGTAATGACCACTGGTTGGCCGTGAAATATATCCTGAAATACCTTAAGGGTAAAAAGGATAAGTTTTTTATTTATGGAGAGAGTGACTTACAAGTGAGAGGATATACTGATTTAGACTTCCAATTTGATCCAGATGATAGAAAGTCTATATCTAGTTATGTGTTTCTTCTCAATGGTGCTACTATTAGTTCATTAAGTGCTAAATAGAGATCCACAATTGATTTTACCATAAAGGCAGAATATATTACAACTTTAGAAGTTGCAAAGGAAGTAGTATGATACACAAATTTGTTGCAAAACTAAGAGTAGTCTTAAATATAGTGGATCATATCCCACTATATTGCAATAACTGTAGGGCGGTTGCTCAACCCAAAGAGCCAAGGGCGCACCAGAAGTTTAAGCATATGGAATGGATGTACCACATAATTAAGCGATCTTGCTAGAGGAGATGTAATTATATCTAAAGTAGATTCGAATGATAAGGTGGTGAACCCAATCACTAAGGCCATTTCATTTTTGTATGAATATTTATTTGATATTTATACAATTTACATTTCAATAAATTGTTAATATATTTATATGGTATTAATCTTGTTATTTTTGGACATTATAGATCTAAAAGAGTTTAGATCTGATTTAAAAATATTTAGATCAACACTAAGAGTTAGTATTTCTAAGAGTTAGAACTTTGTCTGGAATGAGACAAAGATCTAAGAATATTTATAGTAATGACATAGTTGTAAGGAATTGCAAAAGGTGCTAAGAAATTTTATTATTCAATATGTTCTTAAAAACATCTTTCTTGATCAATGTGCATCGACATGGGTTAATTGGTAAAGCTTTTTGATAAGTGTATGTCTATATCTATATTGTCCAGACGGTTAGTCTTAGTAGACCATGAGTTTAATGAAAATTTATATAGGCATGCATGTATTTAGTAAGAACTAAGTACTAAACAAACTCATGAACACCTCCGATAAACATCCTAAAGCAGTCAATGGAGTGTCTTCTCGAGTTCAGTAGTATTTGTGACCCATTGACCTAAGCACCACAATGGGCTTGTTAGTGATCCACTATGATTTGATTCCATACATGTCAAATATTTTTTATGGTTTGACATCTAGGTGTTGTTGGGTATGATCCTATACTCATGGAGTTCGGTGTGCGTAGATATGAGATTCATCAGCTTATATGAGTAAGTTGTATATGTAATAATTGTATATTCACTATTAGTAAGAATAAATATTTACATGTATATTATTTGTATATTGTTTAGATGTTATATGGGTGACATTTGATTTGTGTATTGTTATTAATATTGTTTATGTCTAATAAGGTCCAAATATTGGCATTGGGTCTATTTACTAGATTTTGAATTTATTTTAGAGATCAAATTGTAATACTTTTAAAAGTTGAGGGCCAATTTGTAAATAGTAAAAATTAGCCTAATAATATATAAACCTCATTTTCTCTCTCAAAACCCTAATTTTTCCCTAGAACAAAAGAGAGAAAGAGAGAAAGAGAGAAATAGAGAGAGAAGAAAAAGAAGAGGAAGAGGAAGAGAAAGAAAAATTAGGATTTTAAGCTTAATTAGGTATATCATAACTCCTTCAGTTTCTTGGTGTTAATTATATTATTTTCTTTAAGTTTGGTTTCTGGTAGTATGCTAAGTTAGGGATTTAATGTGAATTTTATGAGATATGTTGAGAATTGATGATGATTATATGAATAAATTGATGGATCGTGATAGATTTGCAAAATTTCTACAAGATAGTATTATATTTCAAAAATTGAGTTTTGTTCTCTGCTATGATTTGTGCTAAGATATTTATTTTAGATTAAAATATACATCTATAGAATCATATAGAATTGTGATTCGTTCAAAATTACTATTAATTAAACTTTTAGTGATTTTCTGAATCTAACCCTAAGTTTCTGGAATCTGTGAGTCTATGTAGTATGATTAAACAATAGGAATTAATTGAGTCACGCAAACACCTCCAAAAATTATTCAAATTGGTAGAGTGATTTCTTTATATATCTAGTATGACATACTAAAGTTTCATGTTTAGATTCTTTGTATTCTAAGTTTTATAAATTTCATAGTATATAGGTATCAGTACAGAATTCTGAATAACAGAATCTAAAGGTTTTAAATCAAAATTCATATAAAATTATTTGGGTTGCTTTAAGACATGAATATTTTTTTTGATGAACCATTTATGAGTCCGTAATATTCGTGTCAAATTTCAAGCGATTTTGATTCTTTGATAATATGTTAAAAATCGGAGATTGAGATCTATTCAGTGAAAGATTGTATTCCTACAAGTTTTTTTTCTTTCTAATTTTGGAATTTAGATAAAATATGATTTTAAGGATTTAGTATCCTATATTTTATATAATATTTAGTAATTTACTAGGATTATGATATTATAAATTCTTAAGTATTGGACTTAGTTTAAGCCTTAAGAAAATTCAGATAAAGTTAAAGGGGCAGTTTTGGCAAGTTAGAGAGACTAACTTGATAGGTTAATTGGATGAGATAAGTAAAGGGCTTAACAAGTTACTTTAAGGTTTTAATTTTATGATGATATTTATGAGAGAATTTATTTTTGATGTTAGGTTAAGGAGCATGAATTTTAATCGTAATTGGGTAAGAGGTAAGTATATTAAACTTTTACTAAAATCACAATAAACGTAACAATTTATTTATGCATGATTTATAAATGTACTTTGAGATGTGTTTATGTTAAGTTAAAGTATATTTTGATATCAAATGTGAAAGACATGTTTATAAATGTGAGCATCAATATTGAGCTTTCAAAAGAAATGTGTTTAAGGAAGAAAGCTTTTGAAGTGAAATATGTCAATGAGATATGTTTTATATTTTGAGGATGCTTGAACTCACTATTATTTTAGTAGACATTATATGTGATATGTGAGAGGATTCATTGATGATTATTGTGAGGCCTTCTGGATGTATGGGATGGCGATACGTAATGCCATACACTCTAGGCAAAATCATGAAGGGGACGGCGTAACATAATGCCCTAAGAGCTGTTAATAATGTAATAAGGCCTTTTGGGGATGTGGATAGCAATACGTAACGCACACTAACCCAAGTAAATCTGTGAGGGGGACAACGATATGAAACATCCTAAAAGCGGACCATTTGATGTTTGAGTCTATGACTATTCTATGTGTGGAGCTTGATGCCCACAAGTGTTTTATATGTGTGTCATTATATGTGATATATGAAGTCCTACTAAGTGATAGTTGAGTGATAATAATCTTATTATATGTTGGGAAAGAATGTTAAGCGCTTACTTGACATGTGATTTGATAAGATTAAGATTTTGATTCATTATAGCATATCATGCCCATGCATTGCTTATATGTATAGATGTATTTTGGTCTATAAATAAGTAGTATGCTTATTGAGCTTTATACTTATAATAATTTATTGTAATTTTAGGTAATTAAGATGAATGTGTGCTTAGCGAATTTGGCAAGGCTTCTGTTGTCCATTGGTTCCTTGTTAGGTTGCTAAATGTTTAATTGATGGACACGTAGTTTGAAATATTTGATTTATCCCTATCAAATAGGTATTTCTATATTATTTCATTTATTGTGATTGTATTTAGTTTATGTTCTACAAAGTATGTTCATGGTTGAATTTTGTGATGAATTTACTAGCAACTTACTAAGAATTCTTATGCGAAATTTAAGTTTAAAATTTTATTCAATATTAATTATGAGCGCACATCATTGTATTAGTGTAGGTCATGTCGTGTGTCAGATCTTTTCAAGACAGAGGCGTGACAGTATATCTTGATGCTCCGAGATTATATTTCAGAAACTCTTGTGGCTACAAATATTAACCCCATAAAAGAGTTTTTGTAAAGTAAAACAATATCGTAAAAGTGTTTATGGATATTGTTTATCGAAATATAAATCTGGGAGATAAATTCATGGTCGAGCAAATAGAGATTTGACGGTGAAGATTTATATTGCCGCTTTTCCAAGATATAAGTAATGGATAGACTATACAAATATATTTTAATCTTAACTTGTATGGTGCAACGTGCCATTTTATAATATCCATAATATATGAATGGGGTAGTGTTTACAGACTTATAAAAAAGTTTTATAAGATAAATGAGTGTAAATTTAGAGAGTCTTATAATATGAAGTATACTCTTTGAGTAATCAAGTAGCAGATAGATCGAAGAGTTCAATTTGAGAAACTTTTGGATAAAAAAAATTTGTTCCAGGACCTCTCAGAAAGCACATGTGTTAAATTCTAAGTGTTAGAATTCGACACGTGTCAAAACTTATGCCACCATTTGATTATAATATTGCTTAATTGTTAAGCTCATATTTAAATAGTTAACAAGTGTTGTTAACTTTGACAAATGGTGGATAAGTGGCTTACTTAATGGATATTTATCCTTTAAAAGAAAAAGTCAAACATGCAAATATGGGCATGTTTTTGGCTTGGTGATTTTCAACCATTTGAGAGAAGAAAAAGGAAATAATTGTTCTTAAGCCCTTGTGACAGAAAATCAAAATAAAAAAGAATGTTTTATAGCTTAAGTGTTAAGCATCACTGAATTAAAGTTGTCTTGATCCCATCGAGGTCAATTCTTAGAATTATTCATAGGAAAGCTTCCGGGTGATACTCTGCTCAATTTTAAATTATCTGACTGCACTGATGGTTATCAAAGGTATAATTTCTATTATTGTAATAGAATTTAATTTAAGAATGTGGTTGTTAAAATGCTTAAAATTTTTCATTTCCGCTGCTTGTTGTGTATGACATACATTTTCATTTCAGAAACTACACACATATACTCTCATATATATTAATACTAATCACTATCAGTTGCCTACAAAATCTTAGGTAACTCTTTCATCCAGGCATTGTTCCTTTCATTAAATTTATTCTTTAACAACTTCTTTATTTGCTTGTTAGCAGACTCTATTTGTTTATTATCTTTGATGAAAAAATTTGTCTTATAACTCCTTACATAAGGAGTTATAAAATAATGGATCTCTACTTACACAAGCAAATTGTTGATAAAACTCCAAAATGGCATTTGCTTTTAATCTATTTTTTCTTCTCCTTATTAGTCAGGAAAGACAAGAAAATACTTTGTGTGCGGGCATGGCAAAATAGAGGCAGATATAAAGGCCATGATAAAATCCCTTGAACTTCTCATCGTTAAATTACTTCTCGTTATCGGTTATGATAGCATAAAGGACTCCAAATTGATAACAAAACTTCTCCAAACAAAGTTGTCATCTTCTTATTAATTTTTATAATGGTTTATCTTCAACCTACTTAATGAAATAATCAATAACAACTACATCAAACCTTGTTGAGCCTCGTTCTTTAGGCAGATGTCCAATTAAGTTAACCCTTATTATGCCAATGGCTAAAGATTGACCAATACAATTAAATTCTTAGGTGTAAATTTATTTGGTTAACGTGCCTATAGCATGCGTCACACTTTTGAACGAAGTATTTCACATCTTGCTAAATAGTTGGCCAATAATACCCCTGCTTGAGAACCTTATGTGCTAAGGATTTTGCGCTCCAATGATTCCTATATACTCTTTCATGTATTTCTTTATGCACATAGTTAGCCTTTTCTAGCCTCAAACATCTCAGATAAGGTAAAGAGTGTCCATGGCAATATAAGACTTCTTTTATAATTATGTATCGAGTTATAGTGTATTTAAGTTGTTAGCCTTTGTTAATGTCAAAAGGCAAATCTTTATTTTTTATGTAGGACTTAAGGGATCTATCTAACATGAGGACTTATCAATGTTGAAGTCATCTTCTACTTTCTCATAGATATTGGGTTTTGTTATTAACTCAAAAGGTACAGACTATGGAATCTTAGTGTCCTCATCTAAGGCTAGACTCGCTAGGACATCGTCCCTATGCTTCTTGCTCTAGGGGATTTGTTGGAGTATGGCTTCTCTAACTAAGCCGCTAAACGTATTGTCTTTTAGAACTATACTGCTAGGCTTTCACCTTAACTTTAAATTCTTTTTTAGCTAGGCTCACCACGAGTTAAAAATCGCTCTTTATACCTTTGCTACCCTAAGTATTGCTAAGAGTACCCTATACTCAGCTTTATTGTTGGATGCTTTGAAGTTAAATTTAAGGGCATAACTGACTTCATCTCCATTAAAACTAATAAGGATCACTTCTATTGCACATTCTTATGAATTAGAGGCTTTAATTATATAGATGAACCATGTTAAAGAAGTTGGCTAATCTAATTATTGATCTCTTTATAAGTTCTCAAAATAACTTTCTTTAATGTTGGTATCATCCATGATTGTGGATTTAGTTTTAAAAAAAGAAGCAAATTGACAAGTATCTGGCCTTTATGGTAGTATGCGACTTGTATTATATATCATATTCACTGAGTTCTATAGCCCACCTAACTAAGAGACTTGATAGGTTGGGTTTATACAAGAATTTCTTTTGCAGTTGATTAATTAGAACTACAATTATGTGAGCTTAGAAATAAGGCCTAAGTTTCCTCCGACACCACTAGTGTTAAAGATTACTTCTTGGTCGGGGGATATCTAGTTTTTGGATTAGTAAAAGCCTTATTGGCAAAGTATATTGTCCTCTAAATCCTCTTTTTCTATGATGAGGATTGAGCTTACCACATGTTGAGAGACACCCAGGTAAATATATAATAAGTAATCTTTCGTACTTAGGATTATCAAATTTGCGGGCCACCTCGACTAGGCCTTTAAGTGATTAAAAACTTCCTCATATTAGGGGGTCCATCTCATCTTGTCTCATAATTTAATTACCAGAAAAAAACTTAAAGCACTTATCAATAACTTTGAAGATGAATGTACTTAAGGCAGAAACTCTACCAATCAAACTTTATATTTCTTTGTTTGAGGTTGGGCACTTCATGGCAATGCTGGTTTGGACTTTGTTTGGATTGGTCTCAATTCCCTTTTAGTTAAACATAAAGCCAATACACTTGCATGACTCCATCCTGAATGCATACTTATCAAAGTTCAACTTCATATTATATTTTCTTAGAACCTTGAATATCTGCCTAAAGTCCACATATAGTCTTTGATGTCTTTGGGCTTTATTATATATCATCGAGATATACCTCTATTATAATTTTAAGTAGAGTTTGAATAATCTGTTACCTTTGACATGTCGTCCATATTCTTTAAAGCAAAAGGCACGACATTTTAGTAGTATGTCCCATTGTGTGTAATAAAGGATGTCTGTTCTCGTCTATTGTGAACATATTTATTTGGTTGTATTCAAAGAATGTATCCATGAAACTGAGGAATACTTGTCTAGCAATTAAATCCATTAGTTGATTAATCTTGGGCAATTGGAAACTATCTTTAAGGCACGCTTTATTTAAATATGTAAAGTTTACATACATATGCCTATTCTCATTAGCCTTCTTCACCATTACCATGTTCACTAACCACTTTGTATAATTAACCTCTCTAATGAAGCATGTGGATAATAATTTCTCTACCTTTGTTACCACAGTTTTACTCATTTCTTGATTGAAAATTCTTTTTTTTTTTATTAGTTTAAATATTAGGTTAATGGCCAATTAATGAGAAATAAAGGATGGATCAATCCTCGACATGTCCTCATGTGTCCAACCAAAATTTTCTTAAAACTCCCATAGTAGCATAATCAATTCATCATTAATTTCTTAGACTCAGTTTAGATCCAATTTTAACCAAATTGCATAGGTAGTCTTCTTTACTTATTCCTCCAGAAGTCATCCACTAGCTCTTATAGCTTTAACTTCTCTTCTTCCTTTAAGTCCATAAAAGTTATAATAAATATCCTTAAAGGACATGTAACAATTCCATGCCAATATTTTAATCTCTCGAGATCATCCCAACTACTTCCCTTTGCGGGAACTTCCACTTGAGGTAATGTATTGACATCTTAAGAATATCTTGTGTAGAAATGGTTGGTCAACAACTATAAAGCTTACCATCATGATCTTCATCATTTAATGATAAGGGTAACGTTACTAACCCTAAAAGGCATCACAAGGTAATCCTTAAAGGCATAGGGGAGTCTAAGTCCTTTAACCTTTAAATATTTTATCTTGAGCTCATCCAATACCTCTTTAAAGATAATATCCATCAAGCTCCTCGAGTTAATAAATACCTTATTGACATTAATTCTAGCCACTTAAATAGTAAACACCAAGGCGTTCTGATCACATTTGACTTGTTAAGCATCCCTTTATCTTTAATAGCTTCAAAAATAATATCATAGGGGACCTTAAGCGAAATGTAAAGAGTCCCCGTCTTGAATCTAGACAACCTTGGAAAGAGACCTCCACAGCCTATCATTACACCCCTCATCCCAAGTCTTGTCTCCTTTGATATACTTTCCAAGTCACGATGGAGTTCTCCTCCTTATTCCTCTGTAATGTCTCATATATAGGGATTTCCCGAGCTCCCTCTCCACCATTTTGCCTCGAGATTTTACAATTGACATTCCTTTCGCATCTTCCTCCTTTTTCATTCTTTTATAATCAAAGGCTCATTCATAAGCAATTACCTAACTTGGGATATGGTTTTTCTAAGATAATACCAGACGTCTCAATTGTAGTTTTTCCTTTAAAGCTTCAGAAAGGTTGAACGCTCTAAGTTGCATCACATTCTCGCAGAACATCTACATAAAATCCCTTAAGGTCTCTCTACGTCCTTACTTGATCTTTCTGAGTTGTCTTGGATCTTTTGTTGATTTGCAAGCAAGAGCTCTAAAAGGTTGAACGAATTGACTTATCAACTGATTATAAAAAGTGATGCTCCTTTTTTTAGCCACTATATTATATTCGAGCTTGTCCCTCTAAAGGCATGTAGAGCAACCGACGTATTTAATCTTTTGGAAATCATTTGATGGCAAGGATGTTGGTGACCAAATCCATATGGTGGTTGAGGTTGATTTACCACTATATGCTGGAAGAGTGGGCATCTTGAATGTTACCGAGAGTTTCATATCTCTAAGTTCATCTACTAACAAGATTTTCATTAGCACTTCATGGGCGGACTCACTGGAGCCTCTTGTTGTCACATTCCCTCGGTCATTTCCAATAATTTTTGCTTCAGACTTAAAATTTTCTTCCAAGGCAAACTCCTAAGCTCTACCCTAGGCTTTATTATCCTGTCGATCCTCTATCTTGCTTTAAGGATGCAACAAATATCATTCCCGTCCAAATATTCTTCATAGGCCTCTCAACCCTATGCACTTATCTAATCTGAATCTACCACCTACGAGATCGAGTCAGCGCTCTCTCTTCTGCCTTACCATAAAACCTATTATTCCTTAGTGGCTATACCGGTTGCTTTCAAGGTACCTCTCTCGTGGCCACTTTTATTTATTTATCTGAGAATATTTATAACTTGACTCCACTGCATCAGCGTTTAGTCTTGTATTCTGAGTACATGATGGGTCAATCAATAGTTTGACAACCTCCCTCTCTGCCTAACTTCTCTCTACCCTCCACTGAGCCTTAAGAAATTCCTCCAACATTTTTCTTATTGTTTCCCAGTTCCTTCTTACCTATTCTAATTCTTTCCTGTTCTTTTACAAATCCTCTTTTAGATTCCTCCTCAACTTTAAGCCTTCTTCTTTCTCCTTATTATTACATTTAAATCCTTCTCCTACTCCTCATGTTCCTCCACTAAATCTTGGATCTTCAGATAATCCAAGAGAGTTTCTTTGCCTTATCTCGAGTTGACTTCTTATTTAAGTGTGAGTTTGTGCTCATCGTAATTTTTTGCATTGTTTCCCATGGACAATGCCAAACTACTGATCCTAGATCTCAACTTAGTGGAATAAACTCTGGTTAATAATTGTATTTTTAAGACATTGCGATTCTCACGCTTAACTTCTTCCTAATTTGCCTTTTATGTTTTCTATCTTCTACACACACGTTTTTATGAGAACTGTACTAGTGGTGGTTCTTGCAAAGACCTCTGATACTTAAATTAGTAAGTGTTTTTTTTTGCAAAAAGAAGAGGTATCTAAAAGAAAAAGTTTTCTCGAAAATTTTCTCACTTGTCTTTTCTTCTTCTCCTTTTTTTTTAAAATCTCTCTCTAACCCCGCTTACGACCCCTTAAAACACCTTTTATAGTTAGTTATCTTCCACATCCGAGTAAAGCGAGGCCAAAAAATGGGGGTGTGGTGATATGCATCTCTAAAAAAATGTGGGCATAATGTTGATTCTCTCCAAGTTTTTCGGGTATCATGGATCTATGGTTTTCTGGCCCCGGTGGTCTGCATATCATGATATTGTTGCCCTGTAAAGCCTATTACATGTTATCGAAAATGCACTCCTTAGCTAGGGTGGCCCTGAATCAATTTATCTTGAATGTGAGGGTTCTCGGCTTGCCATAGTCGAAGATGGAATTATAGACCGCCTTCTCCCAAAGATGATAGGGCTAGTGAGAAGTTCTCATGTTAGACCATGACCCGCCCTCATCCAAGAATGGTTGAGCTGCCGAGGTTTTCTTGGGCTGCCCAGAACTTTTAGGCCTGGAATGGAATGCAGGGACAACCATATGGTTTGGTTTATCTTTCTAATAGGACATGTCCATATCTACTTGGGATGATGTAATAATATAACGTTCAATTTAAATTTAAATTGAGTGTGAAAATCCTTCTTAAAAATAACATTTTTACCCGCTTAAACTTTTTATAACATTCATGTCCTCCTCTACATGCCACCAGTCTATTTATTGTTTTTTTTATGTCAAAAGGACAATTTAAAACTTATTAAAAAAAAAACACTTTGCTGAGATGTTCTTCTCTACTTCAAGCACTTTTGTCAATTCACTAAACACAAAAGAATAAATAAAAATATATTTTTTAGTTATTTAAATATGTAATCTAAATACACACTTTAATAAGTAGATCTAAAAGTTTGTTGGCGTATGGTTGATTGAAAATTAATTATATTATTGATGATGGTAAAAATTCCTATCACTTTAGGCCTTGTTTGCGAGTCTTTCTGACCCACCCATGTTTTATTTATTACACAAAAATCTTTCAGGCCGATGGATTTGTCAGAAGAATTGCTTAACCTTTTTAATGAAGTGGAAAATGGTTCCAAACATTCCACTTTATTTATTTATTTATTTTTGGACCAATTGCTCCACTCCACGTGATCACTAAAATTTATCATTTACAACTTGAATACAATGTGATCTTAGTGGCTCTAGTGACAGCGTGCAAGATCTCCTATATTTTAATAGCAATTCTTTTTCCCTAAGACACTCTGTGCGTTTGTATGTATAGGATTAGGATAATCCAATTGTGGGTAAACGAGGAATCTATTGGCCACGATTGATAACATTATTATTAATATAACATTAACTTGATATTCCATAATTAGGTAAGAGCATCATCATCATGAATGATAGAATTCCTGCTTCTTTAAGGATGGGTTACATTCTTTACATGAACCCAAGACCAAACAATTGCCTACAGGGGTAGGCAAGTTAGTTCTAAAAATTGGTAGAGCATGGAATGCATGAGATTAACCTTAACCTATTCCTTGTTGTTAGATATGAATATGCCATCTATTATGACTTAATAAGCCATGTTACAAGTTCATGAATAAGTTAATTTTTAGCTTAGATTGATAATCATTTCATATACCCTTAGTTTAATTATGATGTGATGTTAGTGAAATATTCGATTCAAATACTTAATTTATTAGATGAAATTCATTATTAATAGGGAAAATGATATATTTGTCCTTTATTTTATGGGTATATACCAATTTAGTTCTCTATATTCCAATAATAATCACATTAATCCCTGCCGTCTAAAAGATTTCGTTAAATGGGTAGACTTAGAAGGCAAAAGAGTATTTTTTAACAATTTTCACCAAAATCAAAAGTAATAACAAAAAACTCTAAAAATCCATTGAAGCCCTAAAAAACCCATTGAAAGTATAAAAAATCCCCATTTTCTAACAATGTCCACAGCAAAACCTATTGTTGTACCGTAAAAAAATCCAATGAATAAATCCACCATTTGAAGAATCAAATCATTTGAAGGAACACTGTACTTGTCGATTGTGAAACTAGTGAGAAAGAATCGAGACCAAACCAAAGAACTTGTGGTAAGCATATCAAAATCGTTAATAATCTTGGGGAATGTGGTTGTTGTTTATAATGTTTACACTTTCGTTTATTAAAGAACCCTTTGTTTTTGTTTTTTTTACTCTATAGGTAATGGGTCAAGGGTAATTGCATGAACATTTTAATGGGTGAATTTTGTGGGCTTGAACAGGGGAATGAGTTAAGGATTTTTTTGTCCATGTGCTGTATGAGTGGATTCTATAATTATGTTTGTGAATGGTGCTTCATCTAATTATATCATCGAAACAGGGGAATGGTCTCTATGAATGATTATCTGTATGGGTTTAATAAATGTTTTATCTATGTATTAATTGTTATTGTGTTATGTATTGTATGAGTGGATGAATAGGGGAATGGTCTCTGAATTTGTTAAATGTGAATGATTATCCAGTGAATGTTTTATCTTTGTGTGTTTAATGAATGTTTTATCTATGTTGTAACTGTTATGTTTTATGCAATGTGAATCATTAGATGGCATATTTGGAGATGACAATGTTGTTTTGTAAGAAAGGTATAGATATGGAAAAGGTTGATTTGGACTACATTAGTTTGGTGGCTTTGATTAATGAAGTGATGATGATGAGGTTTGAAAGAGTTAGGCACCATGAAAAGCAGTTTCTGATCTGGGGGATAGTACGAGGGCGTGGTGGGAGAATTCTCTTAAAAACTGATATAGAATGATTGGGTTTGTTACAAAGGCTTATGAAAAAGGGAAGAAGATGGTTAATTTTGAGTTGGATTTGTTACTAGTTTACTCATTACCATCCAAAATAACACATGCACCAAATGTGTCTGAAATAGAGCCACTTTAATTACAAAGAGCACCACAAACTTCCAATCCAAATCCTAACCTTGAAACAAAACCAACTATATTACGAAGAGCACCCCAAATTCCCAATCCAACACTTAACCCTGGAACAGAACCAAGTCCATTCAAAAAAGCACCCAAAACTCCTAATCCAGCCCCTAACCCTGAAACAGAACCAACTCTATGGTAAACACCACCCTAAACGACATATTCAACTCCTAACCCTGAAACACAACCACTGGCTGAAACATCTACAAGTGATGATGAATCAGATGATGAAGATTATGTAGAGAGCGAGGACATAATGTATTGGTCAGATGAGAGTAAGATTGAGGGTGAACCTAAAAATGCTTTAAGTTGTAGTGAAGAGAGTGAGCTTTCTAACTGTGAAAGTGAAGATGAGGCTGCAACTCCTTATACTGAACATCAAGAAGACACTGTGGTAGATGAAATGGTTAGAAAAATAAAGAGAAAGCAGTTCAAGAAAGTTAGAGATGAAGATATCAGATTTGAAGTTAGACAGATCTTTAGGAATGTCACTGAATTAAGGAATGCTTGGAAAGATTATGCAGTCCAAAAAGGAGTTGTGTTGAAGAAGATGACAAAATGATAAAGTTATAGTGACTACCAAATGTACTTCAGCTGATTGTAAGTGGAGAATATACGCAGTTGTGATGGTTGATAAAATCAGCTTCATGGTGAAGACATTGGAAGGTGGAGAGTACACTTGCCGAAGGTTGGTAAGAATGTTGAAGTCAATAGCAGTTAGGTAGCACAAAAACTTTATAGCAACATTAAAAATAATCATAATATGGAAGCCTCTGCTATGACTGCTGAGTTGTATAGGAGGTCTGGTACTAGCATAAATAGAATAAGATTGTATAGGCTAAAGAAGAAGGTACTTCAACTATTAGAAAAACATTTTTCCAAATCTTATGCATTTCTCCCTTCTTATGTAAATGTTATTTTAATGACAAATAATAAGGTAACATGTAAGCTTTAAGAGGAGATAAGAATAGAAGGGGGTTCTCATTTTAAAAGGTTGTTTTTGAGCTTTAAAGCTCAATAAGAAGGGTTTATAAAGGGTTGTAAAAGAATAATAGGCTTACATAGTTGCCACCTCAAAGGTCCTTTTGGAGGGATATTATTGTATGTCATTTCTATTGATGCAAACAATGGCATATTTCCTTCGGTTATATGTATTTGTGAGCAGGAAAACAAGGATAGTTGAAGTTGGTTTCTACAACTATTTATTGAGCACATAGGTGTCATCAATGACATGGTTATGACTTGGATGTCGATATGCAGAAAGGTATAATTGCTGCTATAGAAGAATTAATGTCTAATGCTACAATGAGGTATTGTTGTAGACATGTGTATGTTAATTTCAGAAGATATTGCGTTAATGACATATTGAATAAGTATTTTTGAAAGGCTGCCAGAGCTACCAACAAGCTTGATTTTAAGCTTGTCATGAATACAATTAAGTCAGAAAGTAGTAAGGCACACCAATGGCTAGTGGACAGTGACCTCAGTATATGGGCTAGCCATTATTTTGATCCCTTTTACAAATTTGACCATGTGACAAATAACATGTTAGAGTCATGGAATTCTTTCCTTAATGAGAGTAGAAAGAAACCAGTGCTGGAATTGTTGGAGTTCATTAAAATTAAAGTTATGAAAAGAATGATTAGAAGAAGGGAGAAAGCAGAGGCATGGAATTCAAATATGCCTCATAGGGTCAGAAATTAATTGGCAAAAAATGGGAAATAATTCAGACATTTAATGGCAATCAAAGCAAGCAGAGATCAGTTTGAGATAGTTGACTTTATTTTTAATAATGAGAGGCATTATGTGGTTGATTTAAAGAAGATGTATTGTGATTATAAGGGATGACAAATGAGTGGCTTGCCATGCAAGCACGCCCAAGTCTGCATCATCCAAAAGCATGGGGAACCTATAAATATGTTAATAAGTCCCTAACTAAAAAGGTAATCTACAAATATATTTAAGAACTTTGACTCACATTCCAAATAAGGCAGGGTGGGCCAAGTTTGATAGTCTTGATTTGCTACCTCTTATGAAGCATATAGCACATGGCAAACCTAAGATAAAAAGAAAAAGAGAGGTAAATAAAGATGCAGATGCCAGTGACATGAAGAGGTACACATTGAAATGTTAAAAATATAAAGCAATGAGCCACAATAAGAAAAGATGCTTTATGAATAAGGGTGAAAATACAATTACTAAATCTATTGAACACTAATTTAAAGGTCATTTTCATAATTTGACTCATTTTAATAATTTTTTTATTACTATGATTTAATCTTTTGATGCCCTTTGCAACTATTGACAGTAACATATTTCTCAGCCTGTTGCAAAGAGCTATAAAAGACAGTCTTATACATCTAAAGTTGCAACCAGCCAGCCTTTGTTTGCACATTGCAATTGAATGTTTATAAATTACTGGTATGTGCCCTTGATAATCAGTATTTTTATTCCCTTTTTTATCCAGCATGATGAAATCATACAGCCAAATACATAAAAGATTTTGTAAATGAAGAAATAAAGATGACAATAGATGATATGCTTTTATTTTTTGCATACACAAAATACTAATGTTTTTTAGGGTTGTAAATAGAAAAATGTAGGTTGTGATTGGAATGAAATCATGTTTATTCCAACCACTGTACTTTTGTTTAAACTGATAATAGTTGTGTTTTTGTTTACCATAGCTTATTATTGTTTTTGGTATAGGATTCAGAACATTTTGTAATAGAAACCAGTAATGAATAGACTTAATATTATCAACTTTTTGCAAAATACAAGTGCTAAACTTTATTTATATTCTTACATACAAATGCTATAGATGAATAATATCATTTTAACCAAACTACAACTGTTAAGATACACAACAATATCAGCTCAATCACCAGTAAATTCGTTATAGCCATTAAAATGTTCTCTATATTGCCTAGTACAGCATTATGGATTTCACAGTCACTTATATGGTTCTCTGATGCATTAGTGTCTGAAATGGATGAGAGGGGGCTTGATTTTTCTCTAAATGAATTCATACTTGAGTTTGATAGTGTTCCTAATAATAGGTTGAGCTCCTCTTTTGTAGGTTTCCAGAACATGAAATATTGCCATCTTGGTTTTTTGTTGCAGAAAAAATATAGTTTATTTGGATTAAAGCTTGATTCTGAAATGCCAACTCCAGTTGTCTCACCACAATAAAAACTATTGTTCATAAACTTTTTTATACCTCCATTAATCTTCATTATTATATCTATGTTGCCACTTATGTTGAACTCTTTTTTATAGGGATTTCGTAGTGTATAATACCTACAACTAAGCTCCTGCTTGCAAAAGAAATACAGTTTGTTAGGATTCTTGTTTGTTTCAAAATCCTTACTCTAGCCTTTTCTCCACAATTACACTTTCTATTTTAAAACTTAATTAATCTACCATTGATTTGCATGGAAGCCCTTGCACTTTATGCCATTGTATATAATTGGGTTGTTTTGTCTAATGGTTGGAATTTTTGTTTTTTAAATTGTTAAATGTTTGCTGCAATGGTTGAGTTGTATTGTATGGATGGTTGAGTTATTAATGTGCTTGTGGAATTGGATGGTTGAGTTATTGATGTGTTTGTAGAAGTGGGTGGTTGAGTTATTGATGTGCTTGTAGAAGTGATGTTGAGCTTGAAATGGTGCTGTCAAATATTTTAGTAGTTTCTCTGTTTGAGTTGCTCTGTTTGAGCTTCAAATGATGCTGCAAAGTAAATAGTTGTTATTTCAACTTGAAATGGTGGTGCATTTTTACTCTATTTCAGTTGCTCATTTTGAGCTTCAAATGGTGCTATCAAGTTATATAAATGAAAATGTTGCTATTTTATTTGTCTTATTGTGTACAGGTTATAAAGAGCTTTAAACGGTCACATTTATGGATTTAAAATTACAACTCAATCACAAATTTTGTCTTGTTGTGCTTACGTTACATAAGGGCATTTTAGTAATTTAATATACGTTTTAATTCTTTTTACTGTTTCAATTTTTTTTAATCACTCTTCACATGGCCTCCACTGACAGCCATCTTGTATTACATCAAGGGTATTTTAGTAAAAAGTATAAAAAACTACCCATTTAACAGAATCTTTTGGACGGTAGGGATTAGTGTGGTAATAATTGAAATATGAAGAATTAAATTAGTATATACCCATAAAATAAAGGACTAAAATGTTATTTTTCCTTATTAATATTAACAATGTTAATGACCATTTAGAATGTGAAAATAACAAGAAGCAGCTTTCCTAATACTTGTAAAAAGGTATTTAATTATAATTTTTAGTTATATCTTAATTTTTTTTAATTACTTTCGGATAGCTAACTAATGATCCTCTAAAATTCTTGAGTACGTTTGTAATACTAATACTGTTATACACAAGTTTGATTGCTTGAATTGCTATTAATGAGACTTTCTGTTCTTTATTTTGAATGTGACTAATCCATTGGTAAGAATGAATTACCAACTAAACAAGGACTTGTAAGTTATCAAATTTCATATTACAAAGGCGATGATCTAAACAAGAAAATCAAGCTGTTGACTCGTGAATTGAATTAAGAGTACCCATCAATTTCAGCAAGATATTTTGTGTGGTGCCCAATGCACGTCCCATTTACTAGTTGGAATTCAACTGCATAGGGATTATCATTTGCTGCTTTGAGATATAAAGAGAAGACGTAGATTGACAAAGACAAGCAAAAAAATGCCAACCCACTTGGTTAAAGTGGATCTCTGTGTGCCCTCCACTTCTATTTTCTCTAAATAATGAATACCACCACCAGATATACCTGGATTCAAAGCATCCACCATATAACAATTATCAAATGAAAGTACCTTTTGCAAACGCACTAATGGACTACATATACTTTGATCAAGAATCTACATAAATACAGACTTATCATCTCAGGGGAACTCGCCTAGTTTATACTGCATATGCTTGCATATGTGATACAATCATGTAGTGTCTCGTGAATAGAATTAATAAGTAATATGCATACGATGACAAAACAGTCGTATATAATAGAATCGACTTACGATAACATAAGTAAGAATAACATAGTTTCGCTGGATCATTCTTTTATATCTCTCTTGTGTATATATATGCGTATAGCATTATGCCATCGTTTTTTTTCTTCTCTCATCTAAACCATTGTTGTTGAAAGAAGTCACGCTCTCTTCTCATATTCAAGAATCTCCATAATGAAGAAAGGCCAAGAGACTAACAACACCACCAGAAAGGAACATATGTGGGACAGAAAAGGGTTGGATACAATCACTTATTCCCTACCCAAGTAGATGCCTTGTTCTTTTAGTGGCAATAATTCCTTATAATCTTCACTTTTCATTTCAGCATCGTAGTCAATTTTGTTTAGCCTTTTCAACTTGATAATAGCCACATATAAAAACACTTGTTAGCTAAGTGGGTCAAGGGACCATATCATGGATTGTTTGAATGTATGCAAATGCAATTGTCCTATAAAGGCTAATTAAAAGTGATCGAAAGTGGAACTGCATTGTAAATGTATATGTGATGATGGTGCAACATGGTACAAGATTGAAAGTCATTTCTTTGTGTTCTTTAATTTAATTTAGTATGCTCTTTGAAGAGAGATACACCGAACTTATATATGTAGAAAGTAAGGGCTAGCTCTAACCCCACAACCACAAATTCATAATTCGATACATCCCCTTTCGTAGGACCTGCAAAAAATTCTATGAGAACAACTTTAAAAAGTTGAGGTTGACAAAATTAATAGGATAGTTTTGAGTGCTTCTACTAAAAAGGTGTGTGTTATTGATAGAGCTCTCAAATCCATCAGCAACAAACAATGAAGTTCAGATATGGGGTACCCTCGGCCTAATACAAACAAATAAATACAAACCAACTCTTGGTTTTAAAAATATATGGAGAGAGAGGTCCTCGTATGGTTGTTGTTTATTAAACAAGATTTAATGATACTTAATAAAACACACGCACGCACAAAAATAAAAAAGAGAAAAGAAATAGCTACGATCGAGAACAATGGAATCAAGAAGCCATAAAAGATCACAAGTCACAACACTTATAAGCTTAGTTAACACTCTAATAATATATAAGAGCAAATTTGTGATTGTCTTTGAACGTCAAATTCGCATAGACATCGACCAGCATATGAGTCATCTTTGACATGTATTATGCTTCTTTTCACTACTCATCTATTAAACCGAACCTACTATATGAGAATACTAACTCAAAATTATAAGTGTTTCTTATTATCTTAATAATAGTTAGACAATAAACCCTTATTTAAACCCAAAAAATTACAAAATGAGAAAAATAAAAATAAATCTTTCATTTTTCTTCTCATATTCTCACATTTTCTCTCTTTCTTTCCCATTACTCTTTCTTGATATTTTTGGTGTCACTATGATGTACTTCTCATCTCCAAAATAAACCTATTTATAAGCTTTTACAATGTAAAAATATCTTTGCTAATTTTGATGCCACATGCACTAATTTATTTTTCTTCATATTTAAGTCAAACAAATTAGCTCAACAACCTTTGCACATGTCAAATATGTTAGTTCAACCACTACTTATATATAAGTCAAATAAATTAACCTCTGCATAAATCGAATAAGTTGGCTCAACCACCACCACCACTTATGCACAAGTCAAATAAATTAACTTAACCACTCTTATGTATAAGTCAAATAAATTGGCTCCACCTAAATATATATTTATCTCCAAGACCAATAATCTTCACCTTTGAGACAAATACATTAACTTTGTCTTTTATAACCATAATCCCTCATAAGTGAAATTTTACCATTTCAACCTACTTACTAGGATTCATGCATCTCTCTTACCAAGATGTCAAAACATTACTGACATTCTCAAAACAGAGAATCAAGCTCCACCATAAAAGCATACATTTACAATTCAACCATTTTAATAATTTTCTTTTCGGCTCCTATCGAACTATTTGCTCCTTCGAACAACCCACTCACATTTGGCTTTTCTGAGAGTTCTTTAATCATCGATAACATTCCACCACACACCTTACATAAATGTCAAACCAATGCCTTTGTGCAAATTTATAGACCCGTTAATAGTAACACATTCTTTTTTGTGACAACTAGTGGTCATGCCATAAGAATGTAATCCCTTTTAGATGAAATCTTTATCACATACTACAATGTTAACTTTAATTTTGGAGCTATTAGCCAAACTTGCTCCATCTTTGGGACAATTTTCTTGATGTGTTCAGATTATCCACACATCCAATAGATTTTTTATGTGTAGTTCTTTGTATCCTTCCCTATTTTAGTAGCCAATACAAATTCTCCTGATGAAGAATTCTTTTCATTACTCAGACTTCTTTCTTTAGAAATGAGCTTGCTGGTGGCTTATGAAAAGACCACTGTTTCTTTCTTGTATATCAAGATCGGCTTCATGTGTTCATAAGAAGCTGGAAGAGACAAGATAAGCCTTAAAGCCTTCTCCTCATATTCGATATTCATTCAAATAGCTTCTAATTCGAAAACAATTCCATTGAGAACACTCCAATTATATGATATTTCTGTACCTTTTTGCATGCATAATATATAGAACTGCTCCTTTAGGTACACTCGATTTGAGACGATGTTTATGTTTAAAATGTAATGCAGCTATCGCAATATAGATTGAGGTATCAATCCCAAGAAATATTTTTTGGGAACATAGGTTAGCGAAATAAAAATATTAAAATAGTAACGAAGGAGAAAATTGAATATGAGATTGATATAGAAAAAGTAAAATTAAATGTGAATTATGGAAGAAAATTATAATGATGTGAGCAAGGCTTCGAGAATCACTAATATGTTTTATAAATTTTTTCTATACTTTGATTTAATGTTTATAACTAAATTAAAAGTTTTACATCCTAAATAGTCAATCGGAAAATATATATAATATGGTACATTCAATAATAAATGTATTTGACATGACTAAACTCTTTGTAAACATTATCACAAATCATGTTCATCTATACAAGTTATCTAAGATCAACAACATATGTTTTGACAATATTGTAGTAAAAGAATAACTTGTAAAATGATGTAAACAGTAACAATTATAATTTAACAAGAATCATATAAAGAAAATATGACTGAAAATATATGGAACAGGAGAATTATAATCTCTGAATTATCGAAAAGTAATAAAAAAGAGTTTAGACACAACAAACTTACAATATTGTAACTCTTAACAAAGAATTAAAGTCTAGAGATAGATTTATTACACCTAAAAGTTCATCTCTAACCTTACCAAGAACTTTAACCTAACTTACAATTCATTCTTATAAATATTAAAAGAAAGTATTTGAGAGAATTGTAAGACATAAAAGATGTTCATTAGCCTCCTAAAGATGTCCTTATATAGGCAATGAATGAGAACATGTTTAATGTGCCTTCAATTAACACTATTTTCAGCCATCAATACTTTCACCTAATTTAGCACATGTTTTACACTAGAAATAATCAATATAGCTTTTATAGTCAACATGAAAGTTGTAGAATTTTGTCTCTGCTTTCCGTAGCCACTCAGTTCATATAATTTTGATTAGTATCCTATGAGATATGTTTAAAATACCAAAGCTATATCAAATTTTAGCCAACAACTTTATTATCAATTTGAAACCTAATTTGGACTATGATAACAACTGCGTTGGACTTTAGCGTTTATAGAAGAGTTGTGGAGAATTGACTCAACTTCAAGAATTATATTGATTGAATACGTATTTTGTAAATACTGTTCAAATACGGGAGGCAGATCAAACTGAGGAAAAGTTGTCATCTAGTTCTGCTGTATCTCAATTTTGACATACTAAATGTTAGATTTGGCTTTTTGACTATTCTTTATATTTGTGTAAGATTACGTCATGCAGCTCCAGGTATAAGAATTTCTTCATTTTAATTTTTACATTAAGAGTTATGTTCATTTTTCTAAACTTGTGCAAATAACATTCGTTAATCACATTTTAAGGACAACACTTTATTTAAGTTTAAAAATACAAAAATGTTAAAATTAGTGACATTTTAAATGTTAAATGATGATTGAATCTATTAACAAATATATATTTTAATGTGTTCATCAGACACCTTTAACTTGACATAATTCTTTAAGCATTTCCTAAAGCCCTTTGGTTATAGATATTCTATACACGTTTGCAAGAATATTCTTAATCAAACATAGCCTTATTGCACTTGTACATCTCAAATCTAATTCTTATTGCACTTGTACATCACTTGTAACAGATTTAGAACTTGTAGAATCTTTTTTAGGATCAATGGTAGGTTTGGCTTTTAAAGCCTTGTGAAGTCCATGTTGAATTAGCACATCTTCGACTTGTACTTACCACAAGTTAAAATTAATTCTCTTGTTAAACTTTTTCACCTCAAATTTTACTGTTGACATTTCTACCTCGTGCTATCAGCTTTTGATGAATTTTGTATGTGTAAATTATCCTGTATATATGTATAGTTTTGCATATATAAATAGTATTATACATATTCACATTACCACACTAAAAGTTATAAAATGCACCAAAAGAACACACGCTCTGATACTACTTATTGGTATCTACTTAAGTTATGATACCATTTATTGGGAAAAATACGCAAAGGAGAAATCACAATCAGTTAATTAAATCGAGATTACCTTATTCTCCACCCAGATCTACCTTTACAGAAAATATCAAATAGTACCGAAGAAAAAGAAAAGATAATAGTAACACAAGAATTTACATAGTTTGGCTCAAATCAAGCCTATGTCCATGGGCTATCAAAGATAAAATATACTGTGTAAAAATGGTTACAATTATATAGACTTTTCAACACTCGTCCACTAAACCGAGCTTACTACAAGAGAATAATAACTCAAGATTACAAATAGTTCTCATTATCCTAATGATAGTTACACTATAAACCCTTAGTTAAACCTAAAGGATTACAAAGTGAGAAAAATAAAAACAAACATTTTATTTTGCTTCTCAGACTCTCACATTTTCTTTTTCTCTTTTCTATTGCTTTTCCTTGATATTTTTATTGTCAATATGGTGTACTTCTCATCTCTAAAATGAGCATATTTATAAGCTTTTATAATGCAAAAAAGTCTTTATCAATTGCAGTACCATATGTACCAATTTATTGTTCTTTATAGTTAAGTCAAATAAATTGGCTCAACAACGTCTGCAAAAGTCAAATAAGTTGGCTTAACCACCACCACTTATACACAAGTCAAATAAATTGACTCAACCACTTTTATGCATAAGTAAAAAAAATTGGTTCCACCTAAATATATATTTGTCTCCAATACCAACACTATTGTCCACCATTTGAAATCAAATTTTATAATTCTATTAAAAAAAATAATTTTATCTTTAATTTAGTTAATATATATTGACTTAATGCTTATTATTTATAAATATTTAATTAGTCTTTGTAAGTATAATTTTTTATTAACTATTTTAGCTCTTACAAAGACTAATTAAGTATTTATAAAGAAATAGAGGTTAAATTAATATAAATCGATTAAATCAAATAAAATTGATTTTTTTTTCAGTATTGTAACTTTGAAGGTGGGCATACGAAAATGATCAAGTAAAAAACTATTGACATAGTCGAAGATTATTTCTTGTTTATTGCAATTGAATATGTAATTTCTTGTTTTATTTACAAGCATTAATTCCTCCCGGATGATTGGGGAGGAGATAAGAGTTCTAGGAAACTACACTGGTGTTCCTAGGATGTGCTATGCCATCACAAGAAGGATGGTGGTTTGGGATTCAGAGACCTGGCTTCTTTCAACCAAGCAACCCTCGCTAAGCAAGGATGGAGATTACTCGTTTTCCCAAACTCTCTGGTGGCCAAAACCCTTCAGAGCATTTACTTCCCTAGTTCATATTTCTTACAGGTACATCCTAAACAATCAGATTCAAAAGTTTGGAAAAGTATTTTTTGGAGTAGAGACTTGCTTAAAAAAGGACTTCGCCGGTGTATTGGCAATGGAGCAGCCGTATCAATTTACTATGACCAATGGCTCCCTCGACCCCTCTTTTTCAAACCTTCCTTCCCCCACAAGCTGCCAGAGCATTCCTTAGTGACGGACTTACTCCTTCCATTTGGTTCATGGAATTCGAAACTGGTTCACAACTTTTTTTCTATCGAAGAAAGTGACTTAATCCTTAGCATATCGACTCAGTCATGTGGCATTCCGACAGGCATGGACAGTTTACTATCAAGAGTGGGTACTGGCTCTCCTATGCTACTGACCAAGCTTCATCCAGTTCTGGTAATGCTGCGCTTCGATCCTAGTGGCAGTACATATGGCATTTGAACATTCCACTTAAAATAAAGCATTTCATTATGAGGTTTACACATGGATGGATTCCTACATTTGCTAACCTAAAGAAGCACCATGTTCCTATTGATGACTCCTGCAATCGTTGTGCTAAAGGTGCTGAAAACACCATCCATTCAGTGTGGTTGTGTGATACGCTAAAAAAGGTACGCGGGGTTTGCTACTTCTTACTTGGCATAAGTATTCATCACAATATACTTATTCTGGATCTCCTAATGGAATGCAAAGCAAGCCTAGCTCCAATGAATTTTGAGGTGCTTTTAATTTTGTTTTGGAGATTGTGGTTTACCATAAACAAATTAGTAATGGAAAAGAAAGAAAGATGATAGATGATGTTCTCAAATGGGCCAAATGTTACTGGTATAAGTACGTATCTCATTGTGCAGATAAAATTAAACTCACTGGCATATCAAGCAATAGATGGCTAGCCCCAAGGCTTGGAGTAATAAAACTAAATACTGACACTGGCCTCTTCTCAAAACATTTCAAGGTTGGATTAAGCGCGATTCTACGTGATCACTATGGAGCTGTCTTGGCCTCTTCATCTATTCCACTTCAGGCAAAACCCTCAGTGGACACTCTTGAAGCATTGGCAATTCTCCGGGGTCTTAACTTGTCCAAGATGTTGGGATTATTGGCTATTGAAGTTGAATTTGATGCAGCGGGTATTATTTCTAACATTAACAACCACACCCACTCTTTTTCAGAACAGAGGTCGGTCTTCATGATATTAAAATAATCTCTTCATCCTTTAATTTTTGCTCTTTAGTTACTCTCATTGATCCATTAATCGAGTGGCACATGAATTAGAATAAATTGCATTAAACATAAGTTCAAAGACTATTTGGTTCGAAAAAGTGTCACATCAGTGTGACCATCTTGTATTTGAGAAGTACTCCTCCCCTTTGAGTTAATTTATTCACTATTTGAATTCACAAAAAAAAAAATCCTCCCGGATGACAAAATCTTCGTCAATGTTATAACACACATACCTACTTCTTAAATTTTTTTTTAAAAAAAGTATAAAAATGAAGGATTCTCCATTTCCTCGGTGGAATGATGCAATCATACTTATTATCTCAAGCTAATAATATGCGCGAGCCATATGGCAGTCGATGACAATCAAATTGATCCCATACTCTCTACAAAGTACTATAAGTATCTCACATAAATCGGATTTACAATTATGAAACTTTGATCTAAGGTCGTAATAGATTCCATAATTATATTTTTTTAAAGTTAAATTCATATTTCATAAATAAAATTTTCAATATTAACTCAGTCAATTAATTGAAATATTCAAGAGAGAATCTGTAAGTAGAAAGAACATGCATATCAAATCATCTGTATTCCATCCCTGGTTATCTAATAAAATTTAGTACCACAAATATTACATTCATGTTAAAACTAATCAATTGAAAATAGATGAAATTAAAGGTAACTATATAATATAACATATATATTTTTTTAAATTAATATAACATAATTTTATAATAACTAGAACTCTACAATCCGTCCCAAACAAAATTTGTACTCAAAATATATATAATGATTGTCCAAATGCAATGTAAGTGGATGGTATTCTCCGTAAATAAAAAAAACAAATACTATCCTACTAATTCTTTTTTTTTTTAAAAAGGAGGTAAAAATTGAGGGTTTAGGCATGTGGTAGGAGCATAGATATCACAATAATTGAAGGAAACACATGACACATGATACCCCATGTCATGTGTTGTAAGGAAATTGGTATTGGTCAAGATATTCCCAATTCCAAACTCAAACCGTCCTTACAATCACAGTTGGCCTTATTATTATTTTTTTATATTAATATTACATTTCAATTTTAAATTTTAGATAATTATAATATTACATCTTAAATATTAGTTAATTATAATAACATCTTTTTAACAACTAAAAAAATTAAAACTGTCATACTTTTTGTTAGAATTCAAATTTTTAATTTTAACTTAAATTAGAAGGTGCATAAATTTTACTGTTAAGATAAATAACTGAGTGTACAATTGACCTTATTATTAGAGCACTTATGTATATGTATATATTCTTTTAAAGAGAAAGTTGAATGCGGCAAACAATATCACAAATTAAACATTAATATTTGTTCTTTATTTTTATTTAAACGCAAGAATGTCTGAACTACGCGCAAGGACAGTACATACACATCTACTTCTATCTAATTATTTTTATTTATACATTACACATTAATTATAAATAAAATATTTGAACAAAATGTTAGGCAGGAGCCTTGTTGACATGATAGTTTTATGTAACCTGTTCTCGTTTAGCTTATTATTTTAATTGTTTCACCATTAAAAACTTGGCTTCCTTTTGTTCCCCTTACTTAATTTCAAAGAAATTTTTTTTTCTTATCAACTGGATTTTTTTTTAGTATTAATGGTCGGTTGGGATGATTAAAAATTAATTTATTTCTAAGTATTAGTAAACTCAATTATCTAATTCTAACTATGCCCTGTTTGGAGACATTTGACCGGGAAAATTTAATATCTAACTAAAGAAATAATATATATCATATGAATACAATCAAAAAGCATGATTTGGGTCAGATTCTGGTTTGCATGCACCATTACGTTTCGAGTAATCAAATAAATATTCAATATAAAAACTCGCGCGTGTATATATATATTAGAGATTTGATGATTCAATAAATATAAAAAAAAAGAGTTATAAGAAATTTAGAACGTGTGGGACACGTATAAAGAAGTTTAGAACGTAATGAATACAAAAGGAAAAGTGAAATGGAACTTAAAAACGCGAAAAAAACGAAAAAAAAAAGCACAAAGAAAGTACAAGAGGTGAGCACTACGGCAATCAGAACAGAAATTTAGTGCCGCGGTGCCGAGCAAGACGAAGATCAGTGCTAGGCGAGACGAAACTTAGCGCCATGGCGCCAGAGCCGGGAAAGTTTCATTTTTGATTAGAATTTTGAGTTTTAGAAAGTTTTGGACTTTCAAAACAAGTGGACTCTTACTCTAACAAGGAATAAGGTTAGTAGGCACAAAATAACCCCTATATAAACACTTGTAAACCCTTTAGTTGAGATTAAGCACTAAAAGAGACTCTAAGAAAATGGAAGAATTGGGTAGACACTAAGTGCTTGTGTGCGCTAGGGTGGAACTATCGTTTCAGTGTTCATTGTTTGTGGTAGAGTAAGGGTACACTAAACATTAGGTCCTTTTGAGAGTTATTTATTGGGTTTTCCTTGTAAAATTTTTAGAGAGTTAATAAGAGAGTTTAGGATCCTTGGATTCACCGTGGACGTAGGTAATTGGCCAAACTACGTAAGTGATTGTATTGTAATCTTTTATATTCTATTTTGAATTCTTACTATTTTACTTCATAAACATGTTATTCCGTTGGGCATAGAAATTAGGGTTCAAGATTAAACTTGAGTTCTTCGCTTTAACCTACTCTCAAGAGGGAGAACGACAATTCTTGCTTCAACAATATAAATTCAAATATGAATATTTGGCATGTTTTAAAATGTAAATTTAAGTTATTAATTAAATATTAAAAGCTTAAAATTGATGTTATTTTTAAACTATATAGTTGTTGAGGGAGAAAACGTCATTCTTCTTCTCGAGGTTATGTTGAAGCGAGAAACTCAAAGTTCAACCTAGAACCCTAACCTCTTTGTGCAGCGGAATAACTTGTTAATCAAGTAAAATAGTAAGAATCCAAAGTAGAATATAAAAGAGCACAATACAATCTTACGTAGTTCGACCAATTGCCTATGTTCACGGTGGATCCAATGATCCTAACCTTTCTTATTAACTCTCTAGAGATTTTACAAAGAAAACCCAATGAAAGAACCCTCAAAAGAACCTAATGTTTAATGAACCCTTACTCTACCATGAGTAATGATCACCCAAATGACTGTTCCACCCTAGCGCACATAAGCACTTAGTTTTTACCCAGTTCATCCATTCTCTTAGAGTCTCTTTTAATACTTAATTTCAACTAAAAGGTTTACAAGTGTTTATATAGGGTGTATTTCATGCCTACTAGCCCTATTCCTTGTTGGAGTAAGAGTCCAGTTGTTTTGAAAGTCCAAAATTTTCCAAAACTCAAAATTCGGATCAAAAATGAAATTCTGACGCGTTTGGTCCCGCGGCGCTCATCCCTGGGCTCCGCAGCACTGGGCATTATCACCCCCATCGCCACGGTGCTGGATCCCCAGCGCCACGATGCTGGGCTTCTGTAATAGGCGTCACAGTGCTCATGCCTAGCAGCTTCTCCCGCATTTGTTTCGCTTCCTTCGTATCTTCAAGTCTCGTTTCGCTTCCCCCTCCGTGTCCCACACGTCCTAGACTTCTTCATACATGTCCCATACGTTTTAAACTTCTTTTGACTCTTTACTTTGGTATTCATCTCAATTCTTGTCCAACTAAGATTGTTGAATCATTAATTTTTCAACAAACCCTTCCTTGATTCAAAATCTTCCAAATAAGAAGGCTTCGGGATTCGATCGACACCAATACTCTATCACCTAGAGTTGAGTCTAGTTAAGTCTCCACCAAGACTTAACTTTCCCCTGGCTAGTGATTTTGGTCTCCAAAGGCATTCGTGCACCTTGCATAGGGTATGGATACGTTGCACTCTTTTCTGACCCTCATCACCTCGGTGAGCATGGTTTGGATGTTGCCTAGTGGTTTGTATTACCCTAACACCCCGCGTTAGGCCACTCATGGCCATCTCAGTAAGCACATAGAGCCCTCATTGTGCTTCTCACCCTAAAACCTTATAGGTCATTTCTCTACCTTTAGTTTTTCTTTTTCCGCTCTAACCGAATACCTTTCCTCATCGAGCTTGCCTAGGGATATCAAGTTCCTCACCAATTTAGGAACATGCTTTACACCATATAAGTCCCTAGATTCTCCACCTTGCATCCTCAGCCCTATGTCACCAACCCTCATGATTTCACAAGTCATGTCATTCCCCATTAGAGCTTTACCTCGCTTTACTTTGTCATTGGTAACCATCGATCTGTCGGGACACATATGGACGCTGCACTCCGAATCTAGATCCATTTGCCAGCGTAATTTCCCCTTAAGGCTATCAATGTGTCTACAACTTCGGTATCTTCCTTAGTACTAATTGCAGCCTACCCTCCTTGGTCTTTTGATTTCGGAAAATCCTTTACAAAGTGTCATTCCTTATTATAAAGGAAATACTTCTTGGATCTCCTCTTTGATTGGTTGCTCTTCCTTCTTTATGCAAGCAATATTGCTCCACTCTCGGACTCAGATCTCTTTGTCAATTCTTTTGAGTTTAATAATGCCTTGACGTCATTCATCGTTAAAGATTCTTTACCATATAGCAGCGTATCTACAAAACTCTCATAGCTCTTTGGGAAAGAACGTAACAGGATAATGATCTTGTCTTCATCCTTAGTCTTGATGCTCAATTGACCAAAGCTTATGATGATCTTGTTGAACTCGTCAATGTGAGCTCTCAATGAAGTTCCCTTGTGCATTGTTAGTTGATGTAGTTTCTTTTTCACAAGAAGTCTATTTGCAAGAGACTTCTTCATGTACAATGCCTCGAGTCTCTTCCATAGTCCCAAAGCGATTTCTTCATCACCAACTTCTCTTAATGCTTCGTCGCTCAACGCCAGGAATAAGGTACTGTAAGCCTTTTTCTGAATCATGTCCCAATCTTTCTGCCCGAACTTTGAGGTTGTCATCTCATCGCTATTTGAGGTGCTGGCTTCCTCCAAGGTTGAGTCTAGCTATTCCATCACTAGTAGAGCCCTAACATTCTTCCTCCAAAAATTGAAGTCATTTACCCATTGAACTTATCTATTTCTTGCTTGATTGCAGCCATGCTTTAAATACCCTAAGTGTGTATTATTAAAACTTTAGCTTTGATACCAGTTTGTTGAGGGAGGAAACGTCTTTCTCCCTCTCGAGGTTATGTTGAAGCGAGGAACCCAAAGTTCAACCTAGAACCCTAACCTCTTTGCGCAGTGGAATAACCTGTTAATCAAGCAAAATAGCAAGAATCCAAAGCAGAATATTAAAGTGCACAACATAATCTTACGTGGTTCGGTCAATTGCCTACGTCCATGGTGGATCCAAGGATTCTAGCCTTTCTTATTAACTCCCTAAAGATTTTACAAGAAAAATCGAATGAAATAATCCTCAAAAGGACCTAATGTTTAGTGAACCCTTACTCTACCACAAGCAATGATTACCCAAACGACGGTTCCATCCTAGCGCACACAAGCACTTAGTGTCTACCTAGTTCTTTCCTTCTCTTAGAGTTTTTCTTAATACTTAATTTCAACTAAAGAGTTTACAAGTGTTTATATATGGTGTATTTTGTATCTACTAACCTTATTAATTGTTGGAGTAAGAGTCCACTTGTTTTGTAATTTTAAAACTTCTCAAAACTCAAAATTCGAATCAAAAACAGAATTCTGACGCGTTTGGCGTTGCGGCGCTCGTCCTTGCGCACTGCAGCGCTTATGTCTAGTAGCTTATTCTGCGTTTTCTTTGTTTCTTTCGCATCTTCAAGTCCTGTTTCGCTTTTCCCTTTATATCCCACATGTCATAAACTTCTTCATTCGTGTTCCACACGTTTTAAATTTTTTGTCACTCTTCATTTTAGTATTCATCTCAATTTTTATCCAATTAAAATTATTGAATCATTAATTTTTTAACAATAATATTATATAATTTATATTTATATTTTTATACAACATAATCTAATATTATTTGGTGAGATTGTAAAGCAACGAGTGGTATTTGGTAAAAAGAAGCAAATTAATCCTTTCACATTATCCTTTCACAAAGCAAAGAGTCGATGGAATTAAGTTTGCCTTCCCATTGTGAGTTGTGACGACCACTTCAGGTTTTTGTAATTAAAATCTTTATTATTTTCTTTTTCTTTTTCAATCTAAATCTCATTACTATGAACTTGACATTGATTACCACAGAGAAACAGTACAAAAACGTTGTTAGATTAACGTTGTCATTATTTGACAACCCTGAAGAGACGCACATCGATTGATTCTCATTTCATTTTGACTTGCAGTACATATTACTATTTAAAAACAGTAATAATTTAAGAAAAAGAAGTAGAAGGCGTGCCGTGTGTTCTGCGAAACAACATTGCTTTGCTTTCAATAGAAATATTAATTTGTGATGATTTAGAGGATTTGATAATTCATCATTTTAAAATAATTTGATCAGGAAAGATTATTTCTTTACTTGATTATTAATTAAAAATCATTATCTCCCACATCATATACATCATGCATTTTTTTTTAACATTCAAGTGTAATATTACAATGTAATATTCTTAATATAAAATTATAACGATTATTAAATTGTAATACAAAAATAAAATATAACAATTATGATCCATTTAAATTTATTATTTTTTTATTAAAAAAATAGACTAATTCCATAAAAAATTATTTTCAAAAAAATTATTATTTTTATCTTATAACAAAAAAATTTACTCTCCTATAATAAAAGGAAACAAACCCCATATAAGAAAAATAACCGATCTCCACTGAGGGATATTCTTTCCCACATAAAAGGGACAAAATATACATCATACAAAGTTAACTTCAAATACAATTATATGTTCATCAACTTTGGCTTATTTGATTTTGAAATTTTCTTATAATCCCGGCCACCCCACCTCTACTTTCAAATTCAGACCTTAAAAGTATTATATATTATTATTTTGAAAAATACCAACTTTGACATGTGAACATACGAAGGCATTTATATCAAGTCAAAGGGTAAAACAATTCCTCCGTGTTCTCCATAGAAGAAGCCTGCTTTGTCTGCTATAGCCTATAGCCATCTCATGCATTTCAAATATTGTTATATGTGAAAATCATATTCATTATTCAAGACTCAAAGTTTGATATTACAATTCACTTCAGTCTTCAACTTTAAAATTTAAAAATATATAAAATAAAAGCCTAGCTGTGCAACACCTTAGACTTGTTTATTGGCTCCATTATTCTGCGTAGATCTATTTGATGCAGAAACAAATTTATAAACCTAATTGTTATTCTTGCAATTTATAAGAATCTATTTAATAATAAACGCTTTTTTTTGTTAAAAGAAAAAAAAAGAATTACATTTGTAAATTCAATGTTTAGCTAAACCTTGTTTCAGGTTAGTTGTTTATTTTTTTTTTGCGTTAAGCACTAAATTTAATTTATTTTCAGTATTTTGGTTATTGTAACACATTTGTTTTCACAACTACACACTGAAACTTATAATATTTATTACTAAATTAAAGTAGTTAACTTACTACCATATTATTAAACATTTGAATAACATCTATTATTTTCTTCTAAAAAGTGCTATTATAATATTAATTTAGTTTACACATTTAACCCTTTTTTTAATCAAAATGTTATATTTAAAAAGACACAAATATAGAAAAAAAAATCATATTTATTTGTACCCAAATTTAGTAACCCCACAAGCTCAGCCATTTCTTGAGCTCAAATAAATAAGGATTTATTTATTAAAGAAAAACAACAACTCAGTAGAGATTACTAAAACTCAGAGATAATGAGTAGAGAACTATTTAGAGGGGATACCTTAACTTAGCTAGGTTAAAGAATGTTAAAAAAGGTTGCTAAGGTCGTGTTTAGGGCAAGAAGAGGTGCTCAAGGGATGCAAAGTGAACAGGAAAGAGATTAAAAATATTTTATAAGCCGAGGAGACTTAAGTTTTACATAATATTCAAGAGATGTCCTAAATTAGAAATGAGGTCAAAGAGTTGTCCAAAGGTGATTATATAAAGCAGGACTCAATAGAGCTCATTCGGTTTGAGCTCATAACTCAATATTAGTATAAATAAGAGTTTTTTGAAATTATTAGCTTAGTAAAAATGGGTTTAAGGTTTGAATTAGGGATATGTTTATATAAATCTTATGGTTTTTAAGTTAAACACAATCTAGCAAACAGTAAGAAAATACAACATAAAGAGAACCAATATGAAGGCAATGTTACAAGAAATAAATTACAATAAAAGCAATAACACTCGTAAGCTAGTATTTCATATATTCTTCCTCTCTTTGGAGTTGTGGAGGTAATTTTCATGTGTGTTTGATGAATGTTTTCTTAGTAATGATAAATGATGATTCTTGATGATTAATTGATATTTTCTTAGTAACGATAAATATTCCCTAAGAGAAGATAATGAATATAAAAAAGTGGAGTAACGAAAGAACCACCTCTTTTTGGAGAAAGTGAGGCTTATATACTGAAGGCTAGTGTGAGCTTATTGGGCCATTTGGAGATTTTTCCATAGAAAGAATAGTGTAATGCCTTTAGAGCGAAGTGTTATGCTTAGAGTAAAAATATTCCTTTTGTACTAAGGAATATTTCATATAAGGAATGAATATTGGTGATAGCATAATCCCTACCTAGTGCCACTTGGTAATTCCATGCTAATCCATCCCTTTTATGGATAAGGCAATAAATGGTGATGTGGACTGCTGAGTTATTTTGATGGTATCTCTTTCTGATTATTTGATTGCCACTTGTACGTCGATATGGAAAATGTGGGACTTTACTAATATGTACATCTATTATGGGCCCAATAATGACATGACAGGTGACTTTAATTATGTTGACTTGTCCTCTAGCTGTAGGACTAAGTATTGATATGAAATCTTAGGTGGATCCTATCTAACATGCCTTTTAGGTCAAATGATGAAGGCTAATGGGCTTAGGCCCATACCGAGTGATGGCCAATTTGATGTAGAGGTCAGACTTACTTTCAACAAGCTATATATCAGTTTTAGTTCAGGTAAGTAGTCCAAAATTATCCTCCAACAATATTATTTAAATATATAAATTCACATATATGCAAACTTTAACCATATTCACTTATTTAACATCCAACTATGATGTAACTTAATACTCTATATATAAATGAATAAAATTTAATCTCAATAATAATTTTAAATAAGAATAATACTATAACTTTTAATTGTTATTGTAACTTTTAAGTGTTATATATCAGTTTATTATAGTCCAGGTAAGTAGTCCAAAATTATCCTCCAACAATATTATTTAAATATATAAATTCACATATATGCAAACTTTAACCATATTCACTTATTTAACATCCAGCTATGATGTAACTTAATACTCTATATATAAATGAATAAAATTTAATCTCAATAATAATTTTAAATAAGAATAATACTATAACTTTTAAGTGTTATTGTAAATTTTGTTAATGATGTGTCTATGTATATATATAGGATGGAAATTTTTCATAAATTGTAAAATAATTGTTTACATCATTTTATATGAAAAAAAGTTGAGGTAATATTTGAGAATTGTAGTATGTGTTTGTTTAGTTAGCCTTCTTTACTACTTAAAAGAATTTTTTTTAATGAAAAAAATTCTTTTCAATTTTTTTTATGATATTTGATTGTAATTGAAAAAGAGTTTTTGAAAATTAAAAAAATTATTTTGTCTCTACATGCAAAAGCTTAAATTTTAGGCTTTTAAAAGTAAAGATTTTTTAGTTTTTTATTTATGTAATATTATATATAGCCTAATAATATTGTCTTAATTCGGTGGTGTACCTTTAATAAAAAAAAATCATATTCAGCTAATATGATTTTAATATTTTTCAAGAAAGCTATCATATCTCCATATCTGTGTAGCTATCATATCTATACAATACTCTATACTAAAAATCTTTTATCATTGGTAAGTATTATTTTATTTTATTTTTATTTTTTGTACTAAACACAATAATTTATTTGATTGTTTGATTACTATGTATTAATTTTGTTGACCCAAAAAATAACTCTTTCAAGTCAACGAGTTTTAAATTTATTTGAGGTGGGAATTAAAACTCTGGGTTTTCCTAAATAGGTTGTGCTATTGGGCGTTCTTTGGCTTCTTGCTTATGTTGTTCTTGCAAACACAAGGAAAACGTTATTGCTAAGACCTTGCCAGTGGTGGTTCTGGTGAAGACCCTCTGATGCTTAAATCAGACTTCCAGTAGACAGTGTAGAAATCAAAAAAGTATTGAGAGAATGTTTTTAGAGTGATTAGAGTTAGAACCCCATTTTAGTCATTTCTCCCCTTGATATAGCATCGGGTCTGGAAGGCTTCATATATAGATACTTAAGTCATAATCGAATTGTTTGGAGTGACTGAAGGCGGACAATCAGGATGTCTATCTTGCATGACTTGAGGGACATTATTTTTCTAATTTGAAGATCTTTAATGGTGGTGTAGGCTGTGATACTCAATGACTTGCCTTATTCGGGTCACTGTCTTAATATCTCCTTCATGCTTTGTAAAGCTGGCTCACTAAAATAGCCGACCCGGTTGCTCGGCATTTTTTTGTAATCCAGAAAGCCTTAAGAATGCTTGCTGATGAGTGGCTTGACATATTTGCCATATCAGTCTCCTCATAGTGTTTATACCGCTTTAGTTGGAGCCTTTTGGGTGCATGGCTGAATGTCGGTCTATGTGGTTTAATCTAACTTAGGTCGAACCTAAGCTGTTCGGAGATGACGTTTTGAGCAGGTTCTGGGCTTGTGGACTGATGAACACATGAAAATATATATTTATTAAGAGATTCAGTCACTATTTAATGTCACTAATTTTATCATTTTTGTATTTTTAGCTTGAAATAAAGTGTTCTCCTTAAATTGTGATTAATGAATGTTATTTGCCCAGGTTTAGATAAAATGGACGTAACTCTCAATGTAAAATTTGAAATGAAGAAATTATTAAACCTGGAGTAGCATGAGTCAATCTTACACAAATGTAAAGAACAGTTGAAAAGCCAAATTCAACATGTTATGGGCCAAAAATTAAGATACAATAGAATTGGGTTACAACTTCCATTCAGCTTGACCCAATTCACGTATTTGGACTGTATTTCACAAAATACGTATCCAATTGATATAATTCTTAAAGCTGTGAAATACTAACTTAATTATCAACAACTCTTATGTTGATGGTAAAGTCCAAATTAGCCATTATTATGGACCAAATTGTATTGCAAATAGGTAAAGGGGTTGTTGACAGAAATCTTACATATCTTTGGTATTTTGCCCATATCTCATTGGATACTCATCCAATTTGCATGAACCTAGTGGCTATGGAAAGAAGAGACAAAATGCTACAGCTTTCATGTCAGCCAAAAAGGATACATCAGTCATTTCCATTATCAAAACGGTGCTACAAATGGGTGAACAAGTGGCTGGCCTAAATTATTGAAGATTGAAGTCACACTAAATATATTTCCATTCATTGCCTATATAAGGACACTATTAGGACGCTTTTAACATTAGATAATTCTCTCTTATTTTCTTTTCAATAACATGCATTGTAATCTAGGTTAGAATCCTTGATAAGGCTAAGAGATGAACTTTTATGTTTAATAAACTTACTTCTATGCTTTAATTCTTTGTCAAGAGCTACAAATGTATATAAGTTTGGTTATACCTAAACTCTTATCTATTTTATTTTCTATAATCCAGAGGTTATAATTCTTATGTTTCATATATTTTCAGTCGTACTTTATTTATGTGATTCTTGTTAATTTATAATTGTTATTGGTTACATTATTTTACATGTTAATCTTTTTCTGCAATATTGTCAATCGATATATTGTCAATCTTGGATAACATGTAAAAATAATAATTGTTTGATATTCAAGTTAATCTTTTACTGCAATATTGTCAAAATAATATATTGTCGATCTTGGATAACTTGTATAAGTGAACATAGTTTATGTTAATGTTTACAAAGAGTTTATTCATATCAAATACATATGTTATCAAATGTGCTATATTTTACATATCTTCCGATTGATTATTTGGGATGTGAAATTTTCAATTGAGTTATAAACATTGAATCAAAGTGTAGAGCAGATTTATAAAGCATAATTATGATTCTCGAAGCCTTACTTGCATCATCATAAGACATTTTCTTCAATTCATAGACAATTCTATCTCATCCACTTAAATCAATTAATTAATTTTCTCCTTTACTACTGCTTTAATATTTTACTTCACCAACCTATTTTGCCAAAAGCTTTCTCGTGGGATCGATACCTCAATCTATACTACGATAGCCGCATTATATTTTGAGCATAAACATGGACTTATCCCCTCAATTGGGACTGGTTGTTAACAATAATATTGGGCCTTTATGCATGCCTATCTAAATGAAGTAGGCCATAACTTGTTATTTGGGACTTTGGAGATTTCTAAGAGGAACAGAAGTCTACCAATTTCTAGTTTTGATAATTAATGCTATAAACGTTTCTTGATTTTTCTACTCGGCGTGTGTTATGTTCTCAAAAAGCCCGAGCGGACCACTCGCCTTTAAACAGTTTCGTATTATTATTGCTCATTGTCTAGAGTACTGACCTAGTATATATGTTATAGCTGTTTGGTTTTCGTTGCATATTTTGAAATATGTTCAGTTGGTTCCAAGCAGATTGCTTTTTGTTACCCTAAGCTTCGTACTTTTTTAAATCTTTTGCATTATGACCCGTTATGACACAGATTCTTAAATGTCACAACTACAATATTTGAAGAGGTACTCAGGACATGGGAATCAATCTCAACCATTAGTTCGCCTTACATCGTATGGCTAGAGGAGCATGTAATTGAACATCACTTCTGTTTAAAACGGAAGTGACATTACGGACGCTCGAATGATCTGGTCCATTGATTTTTGAACCAAATGGTCTAGATGAAAGCCAGCTAAGAAGATGTGCATTGATAGTATCTGCTAATGTGAAAAGAATCGTCAGTCCTTTGAAGAGACGTCTCTTGAACCTGCACAATGATCATAACCAATCGTTTCATCTAAACGGTCATGATTAAACTTAACCTAAAGACTATATAAAGCCTCCATTTGGGTGAAAACCTTTCCCTTGCTTATTATCATCTTCTTCTTTAGGGAGTGTGAGATTAAGGTTTCTGGTATCAAAGTATTCTGGTGATCGTTAGCTTGAAGGGCATACTCTATTTTGATATCGATGCTTTAACAGGTGAGTCATGCTCTTTTTCGTTCTCTTTCCAAGTTCTTCTGTCATGCTTGGCTTATCGTGCTATTTATATTTACTAGTAAAATGCCATTTTCAAAATCTTAATACTATTTATTCTCTTATTTTGTCTTCCTTCTTATGGTTTGGTTGCCTTGTTTGTTTGCCCTTAATATTAGTTTAGTTCCTAGGAAAACTTACTTTTATGGCTTCAAGACATAGAAACGATTTAGGCCTTCTTGTCATTAACATAACAGCTGAAGAGGATGTTAAAAGTTCTAAAATTCTACTTATCAAGAAGCCATGTAGGGTCAGTAGAGGTGGTATGACTTCCACCTTAGCAAGTGATGTGGCATTCACCTCCTTAGTGGTTCTAAATGACCATGAATCGGTCTCGAGTATAGGAGTTTAGGCTGAATTAGAGCCTAACCCCGAGGATCATACTCGAAACTTCTTGGGCATTTTGAGATTGAAACCCTGATATTTAAGCTGGATAAGAGATATTAAAGATCTATGATGACCTAGGTAGACCTAAATTCCTTAAGAGCAATTTACAGTATTCCAAACTCCTTCACCCTGAGAATCTCTGCACCTGATGATTTTTTGAGAAGCCATTTCAATGAGGAAGTAATGATCTACGCAGAGTTTCTTCAGCTCGGTCTTAGGTTGCCTATGTAGCCTTACTTTGCAAGGATGCTAGCTGATAAGGTGTAGCTCCCTCCTAATTGGGCCCTAATTCATAGAGGATTTTAGTTGGTCTATATGTCCTATAGGCAATGGAAGGGTTATCCTCACCCCACTGTCAGGATTTACACCATCTTTACCACTTTAGGAGCAGCACTAAGAATAGATGTGCTTCTATTACCTCTCTTTTCATGGCTTCAGAACTCCATCCCTAGCTGTCGTTCCTTGAATAATAGCTAGAAGGACAACTGGTTCTTCATTGAGGGTGAGTGGGATCAAGTGGTCCCTAAATAAAGAGGAGGGAACTGGTTTGTCCTTTCAAGCTTCGTGTTGAATGTAGATATCTTAACATCTCTTTTTTCCCTTTTTATTGATTAACACTTGAATTTTGGAGACTTAGGCAACCAAATTTAAGGTATTCGAGAATAGGCTGCTACGATCAAAGCTGCTCTTGCCCACATTTCTCTTATGCAGGATTTATTATCTCCTGCCAGTCTTGTACAATCGAGCCCGGTGTCTGAGGTCCCCAATGAAATGTCACAGACGCAACAAGTCATTTATCATTCTTGTATTTATTTTTGTCCCGAGCTGTTATTTTATTTATTAACTTCATTTTCCTTTGGCAGGAATAATTAAGTAAGTTGGAGGCAATAAGAGGAAAATGGGAAGAACGAAAGGCCCCGGTTTATCCTCAAGAGGTTAACCGCAATCTTGACAATATGATGGGGCTTCTTTTCATACCTGAAGGGAGAGGTCAGTGTAAGGCTCTTGTCGGGGAGGTTACGAGCCAGCTAGCTAGATCGGTAAGGGTCGAGGAAGCCTTAGAGAGGTGAGACGCGGGGGCCTTGAGAGGTGAAAGAAGCTTTAGTCCCCACTATATTCAGTCTAACCCTCAGGGTAGAGGCCAAACTACCCCTCACCCTACTCCAACTAGCCCTCAAGGTAAAGACCAAACTACTTCGGCTTGGACACTAGTACAGACTTCTCAATGACCTCCCAAGCTAATTGAGGAGTCCAACTTAGGGGGCTCAGAGGTGCATATGATAATGGAATATCTCCCTTTGACTGTGATTCACAATGTGCTGATACAAAATAGAAGGGTGACTTAGTGTACATGATTTTAGTGATGCAAGAGCTGAAATACTATGTAGACCTTTATGGGTTTCACACTATGTCTGGGCAGCTCAGGTTTCTATTTTGGACCCCATCACGGGTTTCACACTATTATAGTCTCTGCCCTAAATGTAAGGCTCTTCTTTATTTATATCTCATTTATTTTTGTTTTATGCATCTCTTTCTGTACTTACTAGAAAAATGTTTACAGTCTACCTATGCCTTTTCTCGATTCTGAATTGATATTATGGATATAGTAGTGAGAGCCCATTATGTTGAAGAGAGCCTTGAAAAAGCAAGGCAAAAAGCATTATAGGCTAAGAGGGAGGCTGACTAGGAGCGCAAAAGGGCACGTAAACTGGTCGAACAAGAAGGAGGGCCTCATGATAGGTTAGGCCAAGGTAAAAAGCTGAGTGTCAGAGCTAGAGTGCTAAAAAAGGCTACTGGAACATGAGATAGGCAACTCATTGGCTATTGCTGAGAGCCGAGCCTCTGAGTTTATTAATCAGAACAATAAGTTAAAAATGCAATTTGCATCTCCTTAGAGGAAAAGAGAGTTGATCGAACAAATCTGGAGTAATCTCACTCTTCAAGTCAAAGAATTACAAGGCTTCTAATTACTGGTCATGCTGATGGCTTTCACCAAGATATGGCCGAGGGTTTCTTGAGGATCGATCAGCCTCTTCAAAGAGAGCTAAACAGAGATAAACTTGCAATGGATGTGGAATATGGTTTCTACGGCGTCGGGACCTGAAGAAGAAACCTCTCAAGCTCATGAGGCTAAAGTTGCTGACCTGATCCAAATCGTTGATGCTACTAATGCGGCTTCCCTCATCCTAACGACTGCTCAAAGCCCACCTACCTAATAATTAGTTGCTATCTTTGCTCCTTTATTGGCCCTGCTTGGTCAACTACGTAATCTTTTGAATACCGCACCCCTATCGAGACTACCTCAAAAAGTGTTAACCCTGCAAGGCTGATCCTAGGTTACCTTTTGAGTGTCGTACCACTACAAGGACTATCTTTAAGAGCGTTGGCCTTGCTTCTTGATTTTGTTCATTCGCAAGTTAGGGTATGAGTAGCCATTCAGTTTTGTAGACATGCAAGAAAATCACTCAATTATCAATGTTTTATTCAAATATTCTTGCAAAAAGAAATTTTAAAATAGATAAGTTTCATGGATAATACTTTTAGCAGGTTGGCATTCCATGCCTTCCTTCCATCAGTTCCTTCGAGTTCATATGCTCTTCTTACCCTTTTGAAAACTTTGTAAGTGCCCTTTCAGGTCAGTCTGATGACACTGGCTACTGGGTTTCTAGTGTTGTGAATGACTCTTCTCAACTCCAATTCTCCTTTCATCCCTTGGTAAGTTGTTACTCATATTTAGGATCTCTCTTTCAACTGCTCGATTGAGTCTAGGTGTCCTCTAATCAACCCAATGTTGGTGGCTTCCGAAAAGTGTATTGATAAGGGCATAAATGCACTAGTATATTTAGTATCCCAACTTGGTTAAATTAATAATGTTTGGATATTTAATCGTGTTCTTTGTACGAAGGAAAATATGACCAATAAGAACAAACAAAAGGTAAATCGTATGAGAAATGAACGAGATATAGTCAAAATACAGCACTGGGCAAACCTAAGCCTAGGCACTATAGCTCGCTTTCCAAGTCTTGGTATTGTAGTGCTGAGCTCCCAACCACATTACACGTGTAACATATAAAATGGTTCAAAACTATTTCGAATTGAATTCAAAGACCCTCGATCTTAGGGTTTCTTATAGTAATAAAAAGCACTCTTTATGAGTCAAAACACGGACTTTAGAGAGGCAAAAATACAGAGAAACAATTCATATACAAAATTGAGAGATTAAAGTCATGAAATTAAGATTTAAGTTCAAGATCAAATATTCAAGGCAAGGAAAAGAGAAAAGCACATCAGGCATCTTCTTGAATAGTTTTCTTATCTTTCTTTATTATTATGTTCTTGTTATTACTGTTCTTCATGTATTGATTTGATACTCTTGGTTTGGTGATGAGCTAAACTTATTTATCTAGTGTTAGACTTTTGAACCTTAGTAAGTAGTTGAACTTCATTAACTCTTAGATTATAAACTTGGGCGGCATCATGCCAAAATCAGTTTCCAGGTCTAGGCACAGCAACGTTAAGCCCTCAGAGCCATGACATTCTTGCGACATATAAAAGGCCCTCTCAAAACTCCTATTTTGACTTAGATTTGAAAGCCCTTGACCCTAGGGTTTGTCATAGCTATAAAATCACTCTTTTATAAGCCAAAACACAGACTTCAGAGAGGAAAAAATGTAGAGAAATAATTTATACACAAAATTGAGAGATCAAAACCAAGAAATCAATATTCAAGTTCAAAATTGAAGATTCAAGTCAAGGAAAATAGATAAGCACATCAAGGCGTCTTCTTGAATAGTTTTGCTTATCTTTCTTTATTATTATGTTCTTGTTCTTGTTGTTCTTCATGTATTGGTTTGACATTCTTGGTTTGGTGATGAGCTAAACTTGATTATCTAGGGTTAAACTTTTGAACCTAAGTATGTAGTTGGATTTTATTAACTTTTAATTTATAAACTTAATACATATCATTGATTCATTCTATTTTGATCTTAATGATTCATTATATCTGCTTAATATATTGAATAATTAAGGAACCATAATGAACTTGACAAAGGGATTCATGTGTTTAGCCTATGATAGTTTGATGCATCATTATAAGGTAACAACTATAAATTCCTTGTAGGATAGAATATATATAGATGGCATGTATAGTTTGATTTAGACCTATTCTTAATGAATTACATTCTTTTCTAATTACCATAGACATATAAGTAGTTGTTAAAATGCATAATATAGTCATTAGATCATCGACAGAGGCTTGTGATGAAATTAGACTCTAGCCAATCAATTCGTATTAAGGGATTACCAAATATGTTAATAAACCAATAAAATATTAGGGATAAGTCTAAACCCTAGATTATTATTAATTGGTGAATTCAACTCTTTGTTTATTTATTATTTAAGTTTCATTTAATTGATAAAATTAAGATAATTAATTGAATTTGAGATTTATTTTTTCTAATAAAAGTAAAGTAGATATAATTTTAGTACTTAATTGATAGAACTAGATCGTATAGTCCATGTGAGAACAATACTTGGACTTAAAATTCTATATTACTTGATACGATAGTGTGCGCTTACGATTAGCTAGTATAGCATACATCAAGTTTTTGGAGCCATTGCCTGGGATGCTAATATCTTTGAGATTATGTCAAATATTATTCAAATGTTGAAAGAGCATGTATAATTCAGTGGAACTCCCAACGATGATCCTAATATATATATCATGAATTTTCTTAAGATTTGCGATATATTCAAATATAACAAAGTCTCCAACCTTTCCATCAGATTGGGACTATTTTCTTTCTCTTTAAGGGATGGAGTCAAGAGTTAGTTGATGTTATTCCTGTCAAGATCCATATTGATGTATGATGATTTAGCGTAGAAGTTTCTAACCAAATTCTTCCTATTAAGAAAGACAGCAAAGATGAGAAATAACATCACCTATTTCTGTGAAAATGATGGAGTCGTATGAGGAATGTGAGCATTTCAATGATATGTTGAGGAAGTATCCTCACTATAGAGTCCCTAAATGGCTATTAGTCCAAACGTTCTACAATGGACTAGTATGCATTTGAGGACTATTGTAGACGCCACTGCTAAAGAAGCGTTAATGAATACATTTATGGATGAAGCTTATGACCGACTAAAGGATATATAATCAAACAATTACCAATGGTCGATAGAGAGAGTTACACCCAAAAGAGTTGCTGGTGTATATGAGATTGACTCACACAATGCATTAGCGGTGCAAATTAATTTATTATCTAAGAAGTTTGATACATTGAATGTGGTTAAAACCAAGCAAGTGACATGCGACTTTTGTGGTTATAGCCACATGAATTGGTAGTGCATGGAATCGATGAATTATGTGGGTAAATTTAACCGTCAACAACCTAACCTACAATCAAATTCCTATAATTTGGGGTGGAGAGATCATCCTAACTTCTCTTGGCATAACAACCAAGAAAAATCATCTAGACCATTGAATCCCCCTGGATTCCAACCACCACAAGAGAAAAATATAGCTTTAGAAGACTTGTTGATGCAATATATGAAGTTCAACAATGTCATCCTAATTATTCAGCATTATTGAAGAACTTAAAATTTCAAATAAGACAACTTGCTGCAGCCATTGACAAGTAACCTCAAGGCACTCCACCTAGCGAATGCCAAAGTAAATCCAAGAAATGTAGAGTAATGTTAAACCATTAACTTGAGGAATGGTTAGATCTTACATGACAACACATCGAAACCACTACTATCAAGTAAAAATGAGAAGGAAGTGCAGAAAGATAAAGTGTAACCATATAATCTTCCTATTACTTTTTCTCAAGGGCTACAGAAGTGCAACACAAATGTAGAAATTGAAAATATACAGCAGAACAATCCAAAAAATATAGAAATGAAAGATGGGTAGCATACAAATACAAAACATTCAGCAATAAGAAGAGAAGAAACTGTTATAAAAATGCAAAAAAAGATGTACAGAAAAGTGACAACTCAGTAAAAAAAACACCAATTCCAACGTGCAGAAACAACCCATGCAATCATGCATTCCGCCTCCACCATTTCCCCAGAGAATGTAAAAGAAGAAATTCGATAAGTAATTCTCTAAATTTCTTGACATTTAAGAAATTTCATATCATTACTCATTTTATAGATGCGTTGGAACAAATACCTAGCTGTATTAAGTTCATGATGAGTATCCTTTCAAAAAAGATGAGACTAGATGATTATGAGATAGTTATATTAGCAGAGAAGTGTAACGCTATTCTTAAAAAAAAAACAACCTCTAAAGCTCATGGATCTCAGAAGCTTTACCATCCTGTGCTTTATTTGCAAGCATAATCTAGGAAAAACACTCTATGATCTCAAAGCAAATATAAATCTCATGCCTCTTTTTGTATTTAGCAAGTTAGAATTGAGAGAAGCAAAGCCAATCAATATCACACTTTAACTTACCGATCGCTTTTTCACATACTCGAAAGGAATTATAGAGCACGTGCCAGGAAAGACGGACAAATTCATCTTCCGTATAAATTTCATCAACCTAGACATGAATGAAGTCAATAAGATCTCTATCATCTTTGAAAGACCCTTCCTAGCCATGGGACGAATGATCATTGATGTTCAAAATGGGGAGTTAAACACAAGGTTACAAAATGACACTGTCACTTTTAAGTCTTCAAGGAAATAAAGTTGCCAACTAAAGATAAAAACTGATGTAGCATTAATGTGGTGCACCCAAATGCCAAAGAGCTTGAAAGTGACAGTATGAACATTTGTAAATGTTGCGAGAAAATGAAACCGCAGTCTCGTGGTTAGAACACAATGCTACAATGCTTTAACTTCATCTATCAGTGAGTTGCTCTTACTTTTAATTTATTTTTAGATATCAAGGATGATGTCTAATTTAAGTTTAGGGGTAAGAAACACTTTCGTGTGTTTATGTAGGAAAATGAAATTAGGTCATTTTTGAACTGATTGAGCTTTTTTTAGTCTACCATATATATTTATGCCTAATTGTTCTGTTTTAGCTTAAATAGTTATTTTTTCTATTTAACCATATTACAAGCTTTAAGACTTTATGTTTATTTATCCTAAATGACCTGTAACACCATAATCTTGGGTTTACTTAGAAATATTCTTAAAAGAAAAAATATTATGGTTGTGAAAAATAGGTGTTGAAGTAGAAAGTAATAAGTTTTGAAAGTGCATATGAATTTAAGTTTGGAGGTACAATAAAAAAATATCTTACATTTGCAATACTCTCAACTAAAGAAAAAGAAGAAATTCTTTACAAAAGAGTATTCAAAAGAAAGATGAGAATATCATAAGTTTAGGGGGAGAGATGAATCGAGAAAATGATCAAGAGGTTTCTAAGTAAGTCTAAATGTTCATGGTGTAATTTTACACTTTATATTTATATCTTTATATTTCACCTTGACCCTAAACGTTACAAGCTAAATAAAGTTCTAAATTGATCCGTAAACATGTATTTTTCTACATTAATGGAGAGTAGTATGAATAGCAAGCTTGTGATAGTATCATCTTTATGTATTTTCTTAAGTATTAAGTAAATCTATATTTTATTTGAATAATTACTTGGTTAATGCACACAAACGCAAGTGGTCAAATTATAGGAGAGAATAAAGGACATGGTGAATGGTATAATGAATTATTAAAAGTTGTCTATTACATTCTAAAAAGACTTGTGTCATATGACAAACTTTGAGACAACGATGATTATCATCGAATTAACCAAGGCTTATTTAGTTTGTTTTATTTTATAATTAATAAGTTGTGAATTTTTTTATTTTTGCTCGAGGATGAGCAAAGTCTTAAGTTTGAGGCTATTTAAAAAATGCGTAATTGTAATAGTATATTTTGTACCTCAACTTGGGTATTTTACTCTAAATTATACATATTTGGCTATTTTTTCATACTTTTGATCATAAATAGCCGCATGAGAAAACATGTGATGAATAGAAATAAACGGGAGGAAAATCGGATAGGAAATGAGTAAGATGTACTCAAAATACACCATCAGCCAAACCAAGGACTGCAATGCGGCGCCCAACCAAGGAAAAAAGCTAGGAGCTGAGGCACCCGGCAGGAATCCTACCAAGGAAAAAAGCTAGGAGCCATAGTGCTTGGGCAGCATCATGCCAAAATCAGTTTCCTGGTCTAGGCACAGCAACGTTAAGCCCTCAGAGCCATGACATTCTTGCGACATATAAAAGGCCCTCTCAAAACTCCTATTTTGACTTAGATTTGAAAGCCCTTGACCTTAGGGTTTGTCATAGCTATAAAATCACTCTTTTATAAGCCAAAACACAGACTTCAGAGAGGAAAAAATGTAGAGAAATAATTTATACACAAAATTGAGAGATCAAAACCAAGAAATCAATATTCAAGTTCAAAATTGAAGATTCAAGTCAAGGAAAATAGATAAGCACATCAAGGCGTCTTCTTGAATAGTTTTGCTTATCTTTCTTTATTATTATGTTCTTGTTCTTGTTGTTCTTCATGTATTGGTTTGACATTCTTGGTTTGGTGATGAGCTAAACTTGATTATCTAGGGTTAAACTTTTGAACCTAAGTATGTAGTTGGATTTTATTAACTTTTAATTTATAAACTTAATACATATCATTGATTCATTCTATTTTGATCTTAATGATTCATTATATCTGCTTAATATATTGAATAATTAAGGAACCATAATGAACTTGACAAAGGAATTCATGTGTTTAGAGTATGATTGTTTGATGTATAATCATATGGTAACAACTATAAGTTCCATGAGGATAGAAATATACATAGATGGCATGTATGGTTTAATTTAGACCTATTCTTAATGAATTACATTTTTTTTCTAATTACCATAGACATATAGATAGTTGTTATAATACATAATATAGTCACTCGACCATCGACAAAGGCTTGTTATTAGATTAGAGTCTCACCAATTAATTTGTCTTAAGGGATTACCTAAGATATTAATGAATTAAATGAAATACTAGGGGATAAGACTAAACTCTAAATTATTATCAATTAGTGAATTCAAATATTTGTCTATTTATTATTTAGGTTTAGTTTAATTGATAGAATTAGAGTAATTAATTGAACTTCAGATTTTAGTTTTTCTGGATGAAAGTAAAGTAGATATAAGTTTACTACTTAATCAATAAAATTAGATTGTATAGCCCCTGTTGGAACAATACTTCAACTTAAAATCTTATATTACTTGATTTGATAGCGTGCGTTTGCACTTAACTATTATAGTATACATAATATAACACTCGGTGTGCTAGTGTCAATTTCAGCAGGGATCATAGCTTCACAACCGAAGGCTAATAAAAATGGAGTTTCCCCTTTGGCTATTTTGCTTGTCAATTTCTTTAGTAGATTTTGGTTAGGTTGGTGATGCAAACAAGAGTTAAACTTCTAATTGCTTATAAAAGTCTTTGAAGTTGTTATTATCGAACTGCTTCTTATGGTCAGTGATAATCGTGTAGAGAATCTCAAATCAGCATATCACATTTCTCTAAAACATATTTCGCACACTCTTCTCAATAATCTTTGAAATTGATTCACCTCGATCCACTTGACGAAGTAATCCACCGCTATAACCACGTACTTGCACGATCTTCTTCCTTAATGTAAGAGCCTTATCAATTCTAGCCCCCACTGGGCAAACATCATGGCAATAGTAACTTACTCCTTAGCTGGTGCTTGTATCTTGTCTGCAAACCTTTGGCAAATATCATAACACCTGACAAGTCTTTCGCATCTTAGAGGACGGTGGGCCAGTAGTAGCCAATTCTAAACACCTTATGAGCCAACGCTTTCATCCTATAGTGATTGCCACATATCCTTTCATGAACCTCTCTGTAAATCCTTCCGGCCTCTTACGGTCCCAGATACATCATGTACGGATTAGAGAAGCCATGTTTATACAATATTCCATCAATGATCGAATAGCAAGCTGGTTAATATTTAAGTTTACAAGCTTCTTGTTTTTCTATTGGGAGGGTCTCATTTTGGATGCAGTCTCTGATTGGATCAATCCAACTAGGTTAAGAATCGATCTATATAACCTGCTCTTCCTCTTGAATGTTAGGTGTGGTGATAAACTCCATAGGGATAGTTCGGGGTAATCAAGCTTTTTTATTAAAGGCTAGTCGAGCTATCATATCTACTCAGTAGTTTTCACTTCTTAGGATTAACTCTACTCTTGTTTCTATAAACTAGCTCATTAAACTTCTAACCTTTTCCAAGTAAGCTATAATCTTCTCTTTCTAAACTTTAAGGTTACCATTCACTTGGTTTACCACCAACTGAGAATCACTCATCACTAGTATTTATATAGCTGTTATTGCCTATGCCACTTATAATCTAGGCTAAAATAGCTTCACAATCATTTTCAAGCTGGAAGCCTTGAATCCAAATACGACAACATAGCTTACTTTATCCCCCTCCGAGTAGGATTATTCATACTCCACACCCTTACAGGTTGGACGCCTTATCAATGTAGAGCACCCAAGCCGTATTTTTTCCAAGAGACTTTTACCCATATCTCCTCCACTTCTAATCCCCAACGTGCACATTCTACTATAAAATCTACTCAGGCCTGCCCTTTAATAGCCATTCAAGGTTTATATTGCAGGTTAAACTCACTTAGCTCTATTGACTATCTGACCAGGCGACCTAACAAGTTTGGCTTATGCAAAATCTATTTGAGCTACTGATTGGCCACTACTTTCTTTTCTACAATAGTGGATTTGTCTCTGATTTAGTGAAAGATTTATTGATAAAATAGACTAATTGCTGAACTCTCATCTTTTCTTTGACTAGCATCGAACTTACCACTTTATATGAAACACTAAGGTATAATGCAAGTTCATCTCTCTAAGTAGGGATAGTGAGGTAGACGGGTTGAGAGATGTAAGTCTTGAGCTGCTGGAAAGTCCCTCACACTTTGGGGTCCATATATTCTTGTCTATTCTCTTGATTGCTTGAAAGAACTCAGAACATCTATCAATAGTTTGGGAGATGAATCTGCTCAGAGCTATTACTCGTCCTATAGGCTGATAGATCTCTTTAACTGTGTTTGGAGACTTCATCTCTAATATGGCCCTGATTTTATTTGGATTATCATTTATCTCTATTTTGCTAACCATAAAACCCAAGCACTTGCCAGACTTCACTCCAAAGGCACACTTCTTAGGGTTCGTCTTGATATTATGCTTCTTTAGAATCTCGAAGATCTTTTTTAGGTATTTTTCATGGTTCCTAGCTTCTATGGATTTAGTTATCATATCACTGATAGGGCGTAATTCCATATGAGGATGATAATTGATGATGTTGTTAGATACTTTAAACTTATGTTTTTAATTATGAACTAAGTTTTATTACTAGGATTACAATGTGAACTCATATGTAGCTTGGATTGATTATTTTCTCTTATTTGTCATATTGGTATGGAATTGTTCAATTTGTTCTATGTTTAATGCTTTTAATTACATGACAATGTATTAGATTGATTTAAGAACCTTAATGAACTTAGAAAAGAGAATTGTGTGTTGGCCATGAATAAATTGATGTATGATCATTGTGTAAAAGCATGAGTTCCATATGAGATAGGAATATACTCATATGGCATATATGACCATTTAGAGAATTTGAACTTAATTAATCTTATTTCAATTTGATTATCATAGGAATATAGATAATTGATTGAATGAGATATACTCACATAACTATCGAAAGAGGCTTGTGAGGGTATTAGAGTTCTTGGTTAGCATTCATATTGATAGTTCTAAGGGGAGTAATTGAATTCAAGTGAAGTATTGAGGGATTATTATAATCCTAGGCATTTGAGTATTTGTGCTATCACGTTTGTTCTCTTTGCTCAATTCTTGTAATTATTATTATTTTTTGTTTAGTTAGTTTAGATATCAAAACCATTAAATTGTCAATAACTTGAATAAGAGTAAGATGACACAATTTTAGTACTTAGCAAGTAGTAATAACAATTCCTCGTGGGATTGACACTCTACTTATCATATATTACTTGTAGCGATAACGTGCACTTGCGTTAGTTTGTGTTATAGAAATCACACAACAAGTTTTTGACGCCATTGCCAGGAAATTATTTATTATTCTTGTTGATACTAATACTAATTCATCTTATTATTAGTTCAAACATTTGTTTGTCATTGTACTTTTACTGTCATTGTATATTTTGCTGTCATTTGTTTCATTTTTCTATTTTTTTAGTTATTGTGGATTGTTTATGATGGCTGGAACCTCAAGTTTATTAAGAGATTTTGTAGTACCAAGAGTAAGTGACATCCATTCAAGCATTCGAAAACCAGTCATTGATGTCGATTACTTTGAAATTCAACCAGAGATGATTCAGTTATTGAAAGCATCAGTACAATTTGATGGATTATCAAATAAAGATCCAACTGAGCATGTTGTGAATTTCTTGGAAATTTGTGACCTTTGCAAATACAATAGAGTCTCAAATGATGCAATTCGGCTTCGTTTACTCAAATTTTTACTCTGAGATAGAGTAAAGAATTGGTTGAGGTCACTACCACCGGGGTCTATAACAACATAGGATGAGTTAGCGCAGAAATTTCTTACCAAATACTTCCCATCAGCAAAGACAATGATGATGAGGAACTCCATAACTTCATTTGTGCAGAATGATGATGAGTCCTTACATGAAATATGGGAGAGATTTAAAGAAATACAGAGGAAATGTCCACACCATGGCATCCCAAAATGGTTACTTGTGCAAATTTTTTATGATGGGATAGTTGGACATTAAAGGATGCTTATTGATGCTGCAGCAGAAGGTGCATTTATGAATATATTTATTGATGATGCATATGAATTGCTGAAAGTGATGGCCTTCAACAACTCTTAATGGACAGCTGATTGTGTTGCTCCATGCAAAATCATTGAGAGAGTTGCACAAATCACTTGTGATTTCTGTGGTGGTAACCATCTAAATGGACAATATGCAGAGCCTATAAATCACCCAGAAATTGGTTACCAATAGCAGCATAACCATAATTTCAACGCCTATTATCCAGAATGGGGGAATCAAGCATCTTGAAATAGCAACCAAGAAAAAACTCCACTGCAATTAAATCCTCTTGTAACACCACTAGAAATTTTGCAACAATAGCAATTTAAGATGGAATCCTCATTAGAAGATTTGTTCCAACATGTAAGTAGGACAATTGAGTTATTGTGTAGCCAATCTTCTTCTCTGCAGATGTTAGAAATGCAGGTGGAATAATTGATAAATGTTGGCCACAATCATCCTGAAAATGCATTGCCAAGCAATACTAAAAATTTTTCAATGAAAAATGTTGAACACTGCAAAGCAATCATTATGGAGAGTGAGTTAAAGCAACATACAGCCAATGAAATAACCAAATCAGAGGAGATTCATCACATTGATGAGGTACAAATAGAAGTGATAGAAAGAGTACAAGAAAAATAATTACAACAGCATGAATTTCTAAGCCATTGTACTCCATCATTTCCATTGTCCATTGAGCTTAAAGTGAAGAACCAAGATTTGCATTTTTCCAAGGATTTTTTCCATTGTTTCAAGATTGATATGATGATTCCGAATGATGCTTAACCATCTCCAAAATAGCAAGTATTAGAAGCCATCATGGATCATGCACAAGAAGAGATATCGCTGCACAAAGTAAATACCAAAATGCGACAAAACAAGCTCTTCAAGGAGCAACCAATAGATACCGGCCAACGAGGTTCAATTGTCTGGTCTAAGATTAAAATCTTTCCGGTAAGGCTCAAGGTAAGGTGGTCGGAGTTGTTCCTTAAAAATTTTCTCATGGAACTTTGGAAGTCGAAGAAAATGAATACCATTACTTATAGGCGTCGACTGAAGTTCCATAGGCGAGATGCTTTAGATATACAATTTGATCCACTGTGATCTAAAAATGAAGACGTCACACTGACGACGTTAAATCAGCGCTACTTAGAAGGCAACCCAAGACATTATAGAGGACGTGTGTGAAGCTTCAACACATCATTCAGGGGAAGTGTTTCATTTTTCTATTTTTATTGATGCCATATGAACATGTCATGAATTAAGTTTGAGGGAGGGAAACACTTCCACATTTTCAATTGGCTTCACTTCTTTATCTGTAATTTCATTTTTGCTTATTTATCTGCAATTATTTTTATTTTGCATTTTGTTTTGGTGTGTTTTATGCATTTGTATTCTGTTTTAGGTTTAACATGATTATTAGTCAATGATAAAACTAAGTGCAGAAACTATAACTTTTTGAAATCAATAGATACTATGTTTGTTCATATGTTTGATTATGATTGCAAGTTTTATCTTTTGTGATTACTTGAAACACATTGAGCACATAATTAGATTGTTATGTTAGTTGCTAACCTAGAGAAAGTTTATGCACAGCAAGAACACAAAAGGTCTTAAACACACTCTAGAACCTGTTGGATTATCACTTGAGGCGAAATCCTAGGACATACATGATTAAGGAAGTGATTTTAAGCCATGTTTGGATCGTTTGAGCCTTTCGCCTACCGATATATATTTATCCATAGTCACCTATTTTGAGCCTAATGACCATCTTTCTTTGTTAACTATAATAATACCTTAAAAAAATACATATTCCATCATTATCATCCCTCACACCATAGGCATAGAAGTTATGTTTGTATTTGTTCCAAAAGGTTGAAAAATTCTATATTTGGAGGCATAGTGATTTGGAATGCTTTGTAAAAAAAAAATATATAGCAAATATATATCCCTATATGCTTCTAAAAAAAATTAAAAATAAGAAGCAACAAAAGAAGTGTCAAATTAAGTTTGGGGGTGTTCTTTGGAATGAGATTAAGGCTTTGATGTTCGACAACAATGTATGTTTATGGTGTGATTTGAACCAAAAATAAATCTATATTATCCTACCTTTACCCTAACCATACATTACAAGTTTAATAAAGTCCTATTTGATTCTTAATCATGTTTGTTCCTATATTAGTAGAGAGTGATATGAAAAGCATGCCAATGGAGTGTATGTTTCAAAAAAAAAAAAAACAAATCCATAGAGACCACATCTTGTCTTGTAGGCATAAACCATTCCGGGTGCATTTAACTAACAATAATGACTACACACACCGAGTAATCACTTGTATAATGAAATAAGCATGATGATTAGACATATTGAATAGTCACGGTATTTAAATTTTTTTAATAGTTATAGACAATGTAATATTTGAGAATAACTATTAATCATTGGTTAGCCCACAAATTTATTTTTGTTTGTTTATTTTTATCTTTGCTCGAGGATGAGCAAACTCTTAAGTTTGAGGGTATTTGATAGGCATAATTGCATAAAATATTTTATCTTTTTAAACTTGATGTTTGTTCAATTTATCCCAATAATTTGGTTATTTATGCATATTAATGTTGTTTTATAGGTTTAAACAGTATCAAAGCAAAAATACCGAAAACCAGATGCAAATGGAGCTATTTGAGATGAGAATCTGAGAAGGGACTAAAATGCTAAAAATATAAATAGTGTTATAGTGCAATGCCAGGGCATTCAGTTTGAGCGCCGGGGCATTCGCCGAGGCGCCAATTCTAGAAGCTCCACGCCGCAGCATTGAATCCTAATACCGCGGCATTGAATCCGAATGCCGCGGCATTGAATCAGAATGCCACGGCATTAAATCCGAATGCCGTAGTACTGAATTTTAGACACTCTTTAAGGGCATTGTTGTCCTCTTTTTAAAACCCTAAACTTATATAAACACCCATTGTTGAGCCAAAAAGAGAGGGGTAGTAGAGAACACGAAAATAAACACTTCATTTGGGTCTTGGAAGTAAGAATCAACAACAAGAGGCAAAAATCAAGAGGAAGAAAAAGAATATCTGCATTTTGGAGGAAGAACATCACCATTGCATCAAGGAAAATTTCTTATTCTTTTTAATTTCATATTTGTTGTTGATTCCAACATGTATAGTGATGTTGTTAGATGCTCTAACCTTATGATTTCAATTATGAACTAAGTTTTATTACTAAGATTACAATGTGAACTCATATGTAGCTTGGATTAATTATTTTCTCTTATTTATCATATTGGTATAGAATTGTTTACTTTTTTCTATGCTTAATGCTTCTAATTACATGACAATGTATTAGATTGATTTAGGAACCTTAATGAACTTGGAAAAGAGAATTATGTGTTGGCCATGAATAAATTGATGTATGATCATTGTGTAAAAGCATGAGTTCCATATGAGATAGGAATATACTCATATGGCATATATGACCATTTAGAGAATTTGAACTTAATTAATCTTATTTCAATTTGATTATTATAGGAATATAGATAATTGATTGAATGAGATATACTCACATAACTATCGAAAGAGGCTTGTGAGGGTATTAGAGTTCTTGGTTAGCATTCATATTGATAGTTCTAAGGGGAGTAATTGAATTCAAGTGAAGTATTGAGGGATTATTATAATCCTAGGCATTTGAGTATTTGTGCTATCACGTTTGTTCTCTTTGCTCAATTCTTGTAATTATTATTATTTTTTGTTTAGTTAGTTTAGATATCAAAACCATTAAATTGTCAATAACTTGAATAAGAGTAAGATGACACAATTTTAGTACTTAGCAAGTAGTAATAACAATTCCTCGTGGGATTGACACTCTACTTATCATATATTACTTGTAGCGATAACGTGCACTTGCGTTAATTTGTATTATAGAAATCACATAACAATCACCCATGTAGACTTCTATATTTTTGCCTATTAGAGGCTTAAACAATATGTTAACTAAGCTCTGGTAAGTAGCTCCCACATTTTTAAGGCCGAACGATATTACCTTGTAACAATAGGTCCCTTAGTGAGTCACAAATGAAGTTTTCTCCTAGTCTGAGGGAAACATAGGAATCTGGTTGTATCGAGAGAAAAATTTTATGAAGCTGAATAGCTCATGCCATACAATGGAGTTGATCAGTAAGTCTATCATAGGGAGATGGAAACTATCGTTAAGGTATGCGTTATTCAGGTCGATGAAGTAAACTCACATCCTCCACTTTCCATTTGCCTTTTTCTCTATAACGACATTAGCTAACTTGTTAGGATAATAGACTTCCCTGATGAACCCTGTATCTAATAACTTTTCTACTTCTGCTATCATTGCCTTATTTATTTTCTGGTTAAATATTCTCCTCTTTTGTTTGATTGGTCAAAAAGTCAGACTCACAATCAGCTTATAAAAGGACAATGAAGGATCACTTCCTAGCATATCCTTGTGTGACCATACACAAACATCTGTGAATTCTTGCACTAGCACTGTCAACCCTTCTTTGACTTTAGGTTTAAGTTAGAAATAAGTCTTGACTACTTTCTTTGGTGCATTAGGTTTAACTTGAACCGATCTCAATTTCTTTGCTGACTCGGGTGATCTTTTATCCTCGTCTTATGGGTTAATAGTTGAAATGCGAAAAGTCCTCTTGGTCGATACATTATAGTAACTCCTAGCCATCTTCTGATCTCTTACAATGACTCATATTCCCTCTCCACCATGGAATTTAAGCTTCAAATAATGTATGGATAAAGCTACATTGGTATTTCTCATGAAATGCCATCTGAGCATAATCGTGTATAGGAATAATTAGTTAACCACTACTAAGTTGGTCATAACCTTCTTCTCATATCATTTTTAAACCAAAGTTATGGGAAAGGCTACCATTCTAATTGGCATCTCATAACCTTCCCCAAACCCTTGCAGTGGCATCTGGGTTCTTTTCATGTGCAAATGTTTAATATTAAGCTCATTTTAGGTATCTTTGAATATATGTTGACCGAGCTACCAAGGTAAACAAAAATACCCTGTTAACTTCCATTCTTGCCACCTACAGGGCCACAACAAATGCATCATCATATAGGTAGCTTACTCTTTAGGCGTCCTCCTCAGTGAACATTATAGAGACCTTCTGTTGCAACCACAACTTTTGAGTCAGCGGGATATTGCACATGACCTGATGCCCTATCATTGAGTACCACAAGTAGTGTTTCCTCTGTTGGTTTGAATCATTAGCCAGTGTGGGTTCTCTAGATATAATTTTGGTAGCATTAGGGTTCGATCCACTGGGATGATTAATTGATAGGTTGTGCTGCCTATCTGCTTGAAATTCCTCCAAATAGCCATTCCTCATTAAGGCGTCTACCTTCTTCTTTAAATCAAGACATTCCCATATAGCATACCGTAGGCTCTAGTAAAACTTACATGTGTTTTGAGGGTTCGTTCGCTGCTCTACCACTTTACCTTTATGAAAGGCTTTGGAGAGCAAGCCCTTATTTTTAATGGCCTTGTAGAGTTCTTCCAACAGGACAGCTGAAGGAAGGAAATTTCCAATCTAAGTTACTCTCTATTCTTTAGTTAGGTGATCTCTCAGTTTCCTAGAGCTTTTAGGCTGCTGAGGGTAACTAGTATGGGGATGATGTCTGTTCTGCCAGTCATTCCTCCAAGCGTAGGGCATATTATGTTGGTTCATGTATGTTGCTCTTTGTTGAGGCTGATAACTATTGTCTACCCTTTGGTATTTTGGAGGGGGTAGTGATGAGCACAATAAAATGCATATTTTTTAAGAGACTCAGTCACCATTTAACGTCACTAATTTTATCATTTTTGTATTTTTAAGCTTGAAATAAAATATTATCTTTGAATTGTGATTAATGAATGTTATTTGTACGAGTTTAGTAAAATGAATGTAATTCTCAATGTAGAAATTAAAATGAAGAAATTCTTGAACCTTGAGGAATATGACTCAATCTTACACAAACTTAAAGAACAGTTGAAAAGCTAAATCTAATATTTTATGGGCCAAAATTAGGATACAACAGAACTAGATTACAACTTCTGCTCAGCTTGCCCCACCTCATATATTTGGACCGTATTTCACAAAATACCTACCCAATAAGTATGATTCTTGAAGCTGAAAAATACTAACTCAATTACAAACAACTCTTATATTGATAGCAAAGACCAAAGCAGCCATTATCATAGTTCAAATTGTATTGCAAATTAGTAAAAGAGTTGTTGGCCGAAATCTGACATATCTTTGGAATTTTTCCTATATCTCATTAGGCTTATAAATACTAAAGAGGTAACTTTGTATATTTACTTTTCTTTATAAAATTTAGTTTTTAAATTTATTTCTTTTACTGTAATTTATTTTATTGTCCATGATTGGTTCTACCACCTAACTTATTTTGTTATCTTCTTGTATTTGTTTTTAATTTTACATAGTTGATTCTACCACATAACTCAGTTTATTTTTTTAGTTAATTTTTTGTATTTTATTTTATTTTTATGGCTAGTTCTACCGCCTAATTTAGATTTCTTTTATTTTATTTATTTATTTATTATATTATACAGTTTATTATTTTTTGTTCATTTATTGTATTTTATTTTTATATTTCATGGTTGAACTTACCACCTAGCTCATTTTTATTTTTTATTATGTTTTATTTCACTTCTTGTAATTTATGTCAATTTCATGATTGGTTTTACCACTTAGCTCAATTTTTTTTTTCTTTTCTTCACTTTTTAATTTTTCCTTGAGAATTTTCTTCAATAAAAAAAATAATAAAATTGTTAGGATGTATGCATCGACTTAGAGACAAACGAGGAAGATTTGTGAAACAAGTAGAACTAGAACCACCACCACAATTTGTAAAGGAATAGAATTCACCATCTAATTCATCTTATAATTCCAACATAATGAGCCAACATGAGGATAACCCTGTTAGGAATCTAAAAGATTACTTGCATCCTACTCGCACAACCACATCATCATGCATTATATTTCCACCTAACACACCACATTTGAATTTTAAACCTGGAATGATACAATTTCTGCCAACGTTTTATGGTTTAGATAGTGAAAATCCTTATATGCATGTTAAGGAATTTGTAGAGGTAGTGGCCACCTTGCATAGCCAACCCGAAGCCATAGACACTGTTAGGCTTAAAGTTTTTCCTTTTTTTGTGAAAGACAAAGTAAAGAGTTGGCTATACTCTTTAAGGCTGAGGTCTATAAGAACTTTGGTAGAAATGACCCAAGCATTTTTCAATAAATACTTTCCATAATACAAAACTAATGGCCTGAAAAGAAAATTTTCTTCCTTCTCCAAAAAAGATAGTGAAACCTTGTATCAAGCCTAGTAAATGTTTAAAGTGTTGTTAAATTTGTGTCCTTATCATGGGTGTAAAAATTGGTGCTTAGTTAGCTATTTTTATGAGGGACTCAAAATTAGAGAGCGTCAATTTATTGAGATGATGTGTAACGGGGAGTTTCTTCACAAAGATCCTGAGGAAGCCATTGAATTCTTTAATGACTTAGTAGAAGAAACCCATACATAGATTGGACCTAGCACTACTAAAAGCACAAATAGGCTATGACCTAGTGAAGTTTTTTATCTTAGGGAAGAGGATAACCTTAAAGCTCAGTTAGAGGTCTTAACTAGGGAATTAGAGGCCTTGAAAACTAAAAGATTGAATGATCACCTATACGGTTGCTAGGGTTAAGTCACACGATATCTGTTTTGTCTGTGGAGGAGCGGAACACTTAGTTCAAAATTGCCCCACTTATAGTGAGATGATAAGGATATATAAGGAACAATGTAATGCCCTAGGGATGTATAAGAAGCCTTATTCACCCTACTTTGAAACCTATAATCCTAGCTGGAGAAACCACTCAAACTTCAGTTGAAAATCTGATTACTAAGCCAACAACCATTGGAAGCAAGAATAATAAACACCCAAGTCTTATGGTGTACCTCAATATAATGCACGACCAACTAGGAGTCCTTTAGAGGATACATTATAAGCATTTATGTAGGCACAAAGTAAGACTAATAAAAAATTTAAAACTATTCTTGCACAGGTGGTAGACAAAAATAAAGAAATTAAGAGTCAAATTACTAAGTTTACCAGTGCCTTAACTGTACAAGAGTGAGGTAAGTTTTCATCTCAACCTCAATCCAATCCAAAAGGACAATTCATGGCATAAGCTTCTACTTCTGATGCACAAAATCTCAAAGAAGTCAATGCCATTACTACTCGAAGTGGTAAGATTACGAGTGAGCCTACTTCTCCAATTAACACATCTATGAGTAATAAAGATGCCCTCCTTGAAAAAGAGGTCACAATTGAAAAAGAGCCCGAAAATAAGTTTTCAATCCCAGTGCCTTTTCCCTAAGCTCTTCGACTTATTGGAAAATTTTTAAAAATTCAAGGTGAGATTTTAGAACATTTAAAACAAGTTAAGATTAATCTTTCTTTGTTGCATTTGATTAAATAGGTTCCAACTTATGCTAAAGTCATCAAGGATCTGTGCACTATAAAAAAAAACATAATATAAAGAAAATTACATTTTTGGTAGAATAGGTAAGTGCAGTGATTGACAAAAGACATCACCCAAGTATAAAGACCCAGGATGTCCACAATCTCCTGCCAAATTAGGACGCATGAGTTTAGTCAAGCTTTGTTGGACTTAGAAGCAAGTGTAAATTTAATGCTTTATTCTATTTATTTGTAATTAGAATTTGGTGAGATTAAACCTACATCTGTAGTCCTATAATTAGTTGATCGATCAATCAAGAAACCACGAGAAATAGTATAAGATATTTTGTTACAAATTGATAAATTTTACTACCTTGCCGATTTTTTTTTGTTTTAAATACTTATTATCTTGTTAACATAGAGTCCAAAATCACCCTTATTTTAAGAAGATATTTTCTTGCCACTGCTAACATTCTTATTAATTATAAAAATGGTCTAATGAAGTTATTTTTTTGGGAATATAACTCTTGAGGTGAACATTCTCCATATTGGCAAGCAACTATGAGAGGAAGACGAATGAAATCATTCATATATGATAGACACACTTGTAACGTATAAAGTTTATAAAAACCATGACTCTAATCATTTATGAAACTTTCTTAATTTTGATTTTGAAGAATTGTGTTATCCTAATGAAACAACTGATGTGTTTGATATTTTTGACTCACAGGATAAGGGGATTCGATTTTGGCAGCCACACTTTGAAGAGTTGCCACGAGAGAAGGAGAGACTGAAACATCAAACCTCGAGACACCATAAGTTAAGCTTTATCCATTGCCCAAAGGTTTGAAACAAGCATTCTTGGGACCAAGTGATACCTTTTCTATCATCATTTCTTCTGAACTTAGTGCTGAATAAGAGAAACAATTTGTAAAATTGTTAAAAGAACATAAGTCTACACTAGGTTGGACCATAGCTGATATTAAATGTATTTCTCCATTGATATGCTCTTATAGAATTTATTTAGAGGAAGGTGTCCAACCCCATAGGAACCTACAAAGAAGACTTAACCCAACAATGAAAGAAGTAGTGAAGAAAGAAGTCTTGAAACTATTAGATGTAGGTATAATCTACTCAATTTCTGATAATCAATGGGTAAGTCTAACTTAAGTAGTTCCTAAGAAATCTGAGGTTACTGTTATGAAAAATGAGAATGGGATACCTGTTCCAACTAAAGTACTGACTGATTGGCGAATGTGCATTGATTATAGAAAGTTAAACACAGCCACCAGGAAAGACTATTTTCCATTGCCTTTTATCGACCAAATTTTAGAACGTGTAGTTGGACATCCCTTTTATTACTTTCTTGATGGGTATTCAGGATACTATTAAATTGAGATAGTTATAGAAGATCAAGAAAAACCCCACTTTTACATGCCTTTTTAGTACTTATACTTTTCGTAGAATGTCATTTGGATTATGTAAACCAACTACTTTTCAACATTGTATACTGAGTATTTTCTCTGATATGGTTGAAAAATGCATGAAAATTTTTATGGATGATTTGACTATTTTTGGTGATTCTTTTAATTCATGTTTACTTACCTTAAAAGCTGTTTTGAGTAGGTGTGAAGAAAAAGGACATGTGCTAAACTAGAAGAAATGTCATTTCATGGTATCTTCAGGAATCGTTTTGGGGCATATTGTATCTGAAAAAGGGATAGAGGTTGATAAGGCCAACATTGAATTAATCTCTATATTACTATGCCCAAAACGGTAAAATATGTCCGATCTTTTCATGGACACGTTTCTTTTACAGGAGGTTTATACAAAAATTTTCTGCATATCTAGACTATTCTGAAACCTTCTGCTAAATAATATTGAATTCTCATGGACACAAGAGTGTGAAGAGGCATTCCAAACACTCATTGTCAAACTCACCACTGCTCCTATCATGCAATCACCGAATTAGAACCTCCCATTTAAGATTATGTGTGATTCAATTATTTATGTTGTAGAAGTAGTTCTTGGGCAACGAATGGAGGAAAAACCCTTTGTTGTTTATTATGCTAGTAAGACTTGGAATGATGCTCAAATGAATTGCACTACTACTGAAAAAGAACTATTAGTTGTTGTTTTTGCCTTAGATAAATTCCATTCTTATTTTATTTGTTCACCTATTATTGTTTTTACTAACCACGCGGCCTTTAAATACATTCTTTCTAAGAAGTATGCTAAAGCTCATTTAATTAGGTTGATTCTTCTTTTTCAGGAATTTGATCTAACCATTAAAGACAAGAAAGGCGTTGAAAATGTTGTTGCTAATCATTTATCCCACCTTGCATTCACTGACTCCATTGATGCTCCACATATTCGAGATAATTTCCTATATGAACATCTTTTCACTATAAGTCAAATACCTTAGTACGCACATATCATAAATTATTTAGTTTGTGGTAAACTTCTATCTAACTAAAGTGCACAAGATAAGCGTAAGTTCTTAGTTAAAGTACGTAATTTTTATTAGGATGATTTATGTCTTTTCAAATACTACCCTAACCAAATTATGAGACGTTGCATTACTGAAACTAAAGTTTCTAGTTTCTTAAATTTTTGCTATAGTGCTATTTGTGGCAGTCATTTTTCTATGAAGAACACAGCTACGAAAATTTTACAGTGTGGTCTTTACTGGCCCACTTTGTTCAAAGACACTAATAATTTTTGTCGTTCATGTGAAAGATGTCAAAAGTTAGGTACTGTATCTCAAAGACATATGATGCCTCTTAACTCTATTCTTATTATTGAGATATCAATTTTATGGGTTCTTTTTTCTCATCTTTTGGCTACCTTTACATACTTCTAGGTGTTGAGTATGTATCAAAATGGTTGGAGGCTATAGCTTGTCGTACTAATGATAACACAACTGTGGTAAAATTCTTAAAAGAAAATGTGTTATCTAGGTATGGTACACCACGTGTCATCATTAGTGACCAAGGAACACATTTATGTAATCATTCTTTTGAAGCTTTGATGTATAGGTATGGTGTTCTTCATAAAATTTTCACTGCATACCATCCGTAGACAAATGGACAAGTCGAGCTAACAAATTTAGAGGTTAAATAGATTTTGGAAAATATGGTTAACGCGAATCGCAAAGATTGGTCTCTACATTTTTCTGATGCATTATGCGTATATCGCACTACATACAAAACCATCTTAGACATGTCTCCATACTGACCTATCTATATGAAAGCTTGCCATTTACCTATTGACCAAGAGCATAAAACTTACTAGGCTGTCAAAGCCCCTAACTTTGATTTGAGCGTTGCAGGTCTTTAGTAAAAGTTATAATTTTCAGAAATAGAAGAGCTGTTAAATGATGCATATGACAACTCTAAGATTTACAAAGCCAAGATGAAAGCAGCTCATGACAAATAAATCTCAAGGAAACACTTCGAGCCAAGTCAAAAGGTTTATCTTTATGATTCTCGATTGCTTGCATTTACACCTTGGAAAGTTGAGATCTCGATGGACGGGTCTATTTATGGTAAGGCGCATTTTTTCTAATAGTACTGTCAAAATCGATGACTCCACTAACGGGAAAATTTTCAAAGTGAATGGACAACAACTGAAAAGTTATGTGAAAAAGGTAGACCACTCTATGTACCTAGATGAGATCTCTCTTGTAGATCCTGTCTATCATGCTTGATCAGGTTCAATCTATCTGTACCATATTTTATATTTTGACTTTTTATTTTTGCTTTTATTTTCTTTCGTATTTTATTTTTTTTGTTTTCGTTTCTTTTCTTCTTTTTCTTTTTTTTCTTCAGTGTGATTTTATTTCCTGGTCAAATGGCGGATACGGTACTCCGTGACTATTAAAGTCGATTTCTCAGTTCTCTAATAAATATCACTCAAACCATGCATTCATTTCTTTCCTTTTTCACTTTCTTTCAAAATGGATAGCGTTCTTGCCAACCTTAAAAAACACTTTTCTTCATTGCCTCAAAATTTTTTACTTAAGATTTACAAAGCATGGTGTGAAAGACTAAGGCTATTGATATTGGAGAATATCGTTGTAGATATTTATTGGTTAATCGAAGCCAAGGTTCAAATATCTGGTAAGTTTACAAATAATTTTGTTTATTTTATGCCTGGTCTTAGAAGAAGCTCTTATGCCAAAAGGCGAATAGCAAAAAGGTTGCAAGTCTGTCATAAATGTGCTAAATGAAATTGTAATCAGAGTTATTGTTATTTAGGATTTGCATCTATAAATTGAGAAGATAAAAATTCAGTTCATTAAGGATGAACTGAGTAAGGAGTCTTTAGATGATATCATATTGACTCTTGAGACGCATGCTTGTGGGCTCGTGCAACGTGAACTTCTCGATTTATGGAATAAATTCAAAATGAACCATCAACAATATAGTCTTGGGAATCTAACTTTAAAAGACCATGTTTACCAATTTATAAGAAAATTGGATGGAAAGCCTATCTCTGACCTATAAAGTGCGTTTAAGCTGTTAGTGGATGTAAAACTAGAGAAAGATGTGAACTATAATCACAACTACCTATACATACATGTGTTTCAATTTTAAACTTTTATTTTATTTTATGAACAGTGGAGCTACTCATATAGATGTCTTAAATTCAAATCTTTTGGTTAAATAATGCATGTAGGTCATTTATCTTTAAATTTTTGTGTTTTATTTTCAAATCTCTTTTGACAAACTGTCAGGTTATTAAAATTGATGTTATCATTTGATACTCTCTAAATATAGCACATCATTTTCTTTATTTTCATATATTGAGATAAAGGTGAGTGTAGATATTGGGAAAACCTAAGTTCGACGAGTCTGAAATATATGTGTATTTGTGGATTTAGTCATAGGAAAAATAAAGTGTTTGTAGAGGCAGCAAACAATTTAGAAAAAATATTAGCTACAAGAAAAATCCATTTGATTTGTAGAGGGGGTAGCCTTGGGTTAATAGGGTGTGTGTCAACAACTGCACATTTAAGAGGAAGTTAAGTTTTAGGTAATATTCCTATAGCTTTAGCAATGAAAAACTTAACTGGAAAAATAATAGGGGAAGAATTAGGAGTCTTATCCATGTATGAACATATAGCTAGAATGATTTACTATGCATACGCTTTTATTACTTTTACGAGGTGGTTTTGTTACCTTAGAAGAAATTTTTCAAATTACCTCTTGGACCCAGTTGAATATCCACCGAAAATCCATAGGTTTGTTGAATGTTAATAACTATTTTAATTGCTTACTCTATTTTCTTGATCAAGTTGTGGAACAGAATTTTATTTCACATTCAGCGCGACAGATCCTCGTTTCTGCTACTAATGTGGATGAATTGATTGAAAAATTACAGGCAGTTACCTACGAACTTGACCCAACAATAACTCAAATAAAATGGCCAATGGGCTATAACAAGCAAAAACTAGATCTGACACTTCGTTTGTAATTTTTTTTTATTAGCATCATCATTTTAGTTTATATTTGCTTAAGTGTCTCTCAGGTTTGTTTCTTTTGAATAACTAGCGTTTCAGGTAATGTCTCCTATACTTTATCTCTTTTTATTTAAACATTGAGGACAGTGTTTCATCAAGTTTGAGGGGAAGGATAGTAGACATAAGTTGTATTTTGCATTCCAAAAAAAAATTTCAAAAAAAAAAAAATAATAGGGTCCGACGTACCTATTTGATTAAAATGGTAGAGTAAAGAATTTATTTTTGAACTCTTGAGACGTATTCTAGGTCAAATTAGATTAAGAATAGTAGAATAAGGAGTTTTTGTTTCAAACTTTTAAAACTCATTTTAACTAACTTGTTATGTTATTTTATATTTCATGTGTTGTTTTTTATTGCATGTAGTCCTAGTAATTCTTGTATAAAGGAATATACTTTTCTATCTATATATGATTTCAAAATTATTTGGGTTGAGTCACTGTTTCTATTTAAGTTACTAAAGAATGACTTTCGAAATAGTTTTTAACACAATGCTAAGCTTTGTGGTAAGATGGATAATTCAATTTATATAGTCAAGAGAATTCTCATGTTTAAGTATATATTTTTTTAATCTCCTGTATCTTTAGTGAGTAAGTGAAAAGGTTGAGAAAATAACTTACGAACCTTCATTGATCATTTGAATTGGTTAATTTTTGTTTAAATTGATATTATTTGAATTAAGGAATAAGTTGGTTGCATAATTAAAGGACGATTTAAAGTAAATTTTTAAATTGTGTATAATATATTTTGGTGAGAAACAATTTTTTTTTATTTTATAATACTTCCTTGTATTTTTCAATAAAAATATTTAAAAGCAAAATACCCAAAAAAATAATCAATTCAGTTTAATAAAGTCTTCATTCAATTTTAGAAGACAAATATTTTGTAAGGTAGTTTTCTCACCAAGATATATTTGTATTATTCTCACAAGACAATTGAAGTCCTAAAGCTGGTGCATGTTAGAAATGATTGATTTCTAAACAATTAATTTTTCTATCTTTAGATCAATGTTAGTTTGTATGTCTGTCCTTAAAATTGACTTTGTCTTGAGTACTTAACTATTTTTCAACTCCATGAGAGAAATCATAACCTTTTAAATAGTCATACACTTGTGAGGATATAGAGTTGAGGCTTTTACTTGAAAAAATTCTCAAGGCTATATATGTTGTGGTTCGTAGTAAGCAGGTTACGGTTTAATTCACACATACATAATTTTGAAAGTTATAATTGAAAAAATAATAATAGCAATAGTGATCTTGAACTGGCTTTTTATTTGAAATGTTCAGGTAGTTTTGCATATTCTATTTATACTTAAATTGCTAAAGACTGGCAATAAGCTAGTTATGGGCTATGATGAGTAAAATAAAATGAATATTTTTTAAGAGATTCAGTCACCATTTAACGTCACTAATTTTAGTATTTTTATATTTTTAAGATTAAAATAAAGTGTTATCCTTAAATTGTGATTAATGAATGTTATTTCCACAGGTTTAGTAAAATTGACGTCACTCTTAATGTAAAAAAAGAAATGAAGAAATTCTTAAACCTTAAGGAACATTATTCAATTATACAAAAACTTTAAGAACAGTTGAAAAACCAAATCTAACATTTTATAGGCCAAAATTAGGATACAACAGAACTAGATTACAACTTTCTTTTAGTTTGACCCACCTCACGTATTTAGACCATATTTCACCAAATATACACCTAATCTATATGATTCCTGAAGCTAGGAAATGTTGACTCAATTATCAACAACTCTTATATTGATAGCAAAGATCAAAGCAGTCATTATCATAGATCAAAGCAGTCATTATCATAGACCAAATTGTATTGCAAATTGGTAAAAGAATTATTGGCGAAAATCTGACATATCTTTGGCATTTTGCCCATATCTCATTGGATACTCATTCAAATTGTATTAACTTGGAGGCTATGGAAAGAAGAAACAAAATAATACAATTGTTATGTCAGCCAAAAAGGTTACATCGATCATTTCCATTATCAAAAAGGAGTTGCAATTAGGTGAACGAGTGATTGGCCTAAATTATTGAAGATTGAAGTCACACTAAACATGTTTGCATTCATTGCCTATATAAGGATACTCTTAGAAGGCTAAGAGATGATTTTTTGAGTGCTTTACAATTTTCTCATATAAATGCTTTTCACCATGCATTGTAAGCTAGGCTAGAGTTCTTGGCAAGGCTAGAGATGAACTTTTATGTGTAATAAATTTACTTCTATACTTTGATTCCTTGTCAAGAGCTACAAATGTTTGTAAGTTTACTTATGTCTAAACTCTTATCTATTATTTTTCAATAGTCTAGAGAATATAATTCTCATGTATCATATATTTTCAGTTATGCTTTCTTTATGTAATTCTTGTTAAATTATAATTGTTATTGATTACATTATTTTACAAGTTAATCTTTTATTGCAATATTGTCAATCGATATATAGTCGATCTTAAATAATGTGTAAAGATAATAATTGTTTGATATTCAAGTTGATCTTTTATTGCAATATTGTCAAAATGATATTGTCAATCTTAGATAACTTGTATAAATGAATATGGTTTATGTTAATGTTTGCAAAAAGTTTAGTCGTATCAAATACATGTATTATCAAATGTGTCATATTTTACATATTTTTCGATTGATTATTTAGGATATGAATCTTTCAATTGAGTTATAAACATTGAATCAAAGTATAGAATAGATTTACGAATAATAATTGTGATTGTTTACGAATCAAAGTATAACCTTACTTACATCATCATAAGACTTCTCATTTAATTCATATACAATTCTATTGCATCCATATAAACCAATTAGTTAATTTTCTCATTTGTAATTGTTTTAATTTTTTTTCACTAACCTATTTTGTCAAAAGCCTCCTCGTGGGATCAATACCTTAATTTATACTACAATACCCGCATTACATTTTGAGCTTGAACAGGTAGCAATCTCTCCATTCTCTCCTTATATATTTCATTCTCCCACGAGCAAATCTAACCCCGAGCAGTAACTGTAAAAGATCTCTTTGCTTCCTCTTCTTCCTCTATAGCAATGTATTTAGATGACTTATTATATACAGTAGCATAGTTCAAAACATTACTTTCAGATAGGTAATACCAAAACCTGTTTAACCTCAACCCAGACCTAAGTGTCTCTAAAGTTACAAGCTAGTCGATACCCTCAATGAGATCACTTCCTTATGAAACCTCTTAATGTAATCTTTGAGGCTCTCGTTCTTTGTCTAATCTCCTCCAATTGCCAGGGATCATTAGCTAACTCAAAAGAACCCTGAAAGTGTTAAGAAAATTTCTTCGTGAGCTCTTGGTAGGAATAGATACTTTGCTGCTTTAGCCCTCGATACCAGAAGAGGGCTGAACCTTTAAGTTTATATGAAAATATACACATCTGCTCTTACTTTAACTCTGTGATAGACAAAAGTCAATGACTTGGTCGATGTAATGATAAGGTCAATAAGTTCCTTGTAAATTGGGAGGCTCAATAGCCTAAACTCACTTGAAAGCTCCATATCTCTCAATTCATTAATTAGTAGGATTTTCTCTTTTTGTCTTCTTTGGAGGAAGCTATTCTTTCTTCTCCTTTTCTTCTAAGAGGTTCTTTAACCGTTCTTCCAAGCTTCAGACTTTGTCTTCTAGAGGTTGCTCAACATTTAGTTGTTCAAGGTTGTTATGTTCATTTCTTCCAATTTTCTCGAAATCCCTGACTCAAGATATCTCTCGTTCATCAGGCATATAGTTGTGCCTCTCCGCTCCAGTGGGACATGTGGGACCTTCAACCTCTCACCTCGAACCAATTGATTTTGAATTTAAGCATCCAAGCCCCGTGGGTTAGGGTTTTCCTTTCTATCAACCTTTATTTTCCCTCCGTCTCTCCCCTACTTTTTCAACATCTCTATCCTCAACTACCTTAACTCATTTCACTCATCCCTCAGCATCCATAACTCTTCCTAGATTTCTTTTAGCAAATAGCTTTTCTAGCTGACGTAATATTTTTATATCTTAAAATTAAGTGCAAGCATACACTATCGTATGTAAGTAATAAAGAGACAAAAAAGTTAGATGTCGAACCTACAAAGATAATTTTTACTTTATAACCAAGTACTAAAATTATGTCTTTCTAGTAATTATTCAGAAAAAAATAATCTAAGAATGAATTTAGAGAATGAAAAAGTAATGACACAATGTAAAGAGATTTGGAAGATAGCACTATAGAGAAAACCTAGGGTTAATACTATCCCTCAGTATAATTTCTAATGACTAATCTATTCACAAGTGTCTCCCAAGGTCATGCAACTATATCTTAATTTACTAAATACATATATTCCTATGGTACTTGTAATAGATTAAGATTCATTAAGATTAAGTCTTTTTGATCATATATGCCAATTAGGTATATTCCTATTCTAATTTAAAACTTGCATATGAAACATTGAATATTACTCTACAATCATTCATCAAATTATCTAAGTCTAAATATAATGATTCATCTTCCAAGTTTATCAAAATATTACCAATTCATTCACCATATATTGGCTAGATATATTGAAGCATTAAGAACAAGTAAATTGAATAACAAAGAACTAAGTTTATTAAATATTAAAACAATATGACAATTAAACGCACATATTAAGTTCAAGTATTAATCCTAAAAAGAAAATTTTAGTTCAAGAGTACAAAGAGAATAGCGGTAAAAATAATAAGAAATCACGATACAATCAATAACAAACCAATGTAGACATAAAATTGCTCTTGATTGAGCTGCCTAAGAAACTATTGATTGTGTTATGTGTTCTTGATGTTCTTAGATGCTCTCTAAAGGCTAGGGACAAGTGGCCTTAATAGAGATTGATATGAGTTTGAAATCTCCAATTCTTGTCGGGTTAGGAATCGCATTATCACTAGGGCGTTATGTTGCTATCGCTGGGGTGCTGCATGTAAAAGGCCGTATGACTAGAGCAGTAAAGGTCTTGCACTAGAGCGTTGGGCTGTCATTGTCGCAATGGCGAGCTGGCACTAAGGCGATGGACTGCGACTTAAGCAGATCATTTTTTTTCTATTTTCTTATTTTGATCACTGTTTTAACATTGAGGAAAAAATTCTTGTGGCACTGGGGCGACAGGTTCATATTTTAAAAAGTTTGTATTTTAGTCCTTATTTTTGCTCCTTTTGCGTCTTTACTTTAAATTTTGTTCAAATCCCTATAAATAACAATAATGCACATAAATAGCAATTTATTCTTATAAAATAAAATATCAAAATAAAAATATGATAAAATATATAACAAATATGCCTTTATTACTAACAAGTTTGTGAGGTTGAATGGGTACGTTCCTTGGCCCTATTCCTTCCCATATTTTCCATTTGTTGTCCTATAAGCTTATTTCGACTATTGAGAGAATGTTATGCCATTTGCAGGTGTGAAGGTAGATTCTCAATGAAGCTTTTCATTCTATTTTCCACAGATGGCGCCAAAAACTATTGACTGAAAAAAAAATTGACTCCTCTAATTAGTGATTATAATCAATCTAGATAAAATTAAGGATAATATTGTACTTTACCTGAAAACAACACACAGGGGTAGGCAAATTCGATTTCAGTTTAGTTTTGAACTAAACTAAAAGTAAACTTAGTTCAAAACTAAACTGAACCAATTAGTTATAAATAAATAGAATCGGTTAAGAACCGACCCCCAAATCGAATTGAACCAACCAAAATTGATCGATTTAATTTGGTTCAATCTATTCAATTTTTTTATCCATCCCACATGTCTTAATCTAATATCTTTACATATTAAATTAAATTTTTAAAATTTAAAATTTTATTATATATATAAATAAATAAATAAGATAGCCACCACTAAAACTATTATTCTATTATTGGAATTTGTGCTTACGTGCTATCCCATTATGTATGTATATTTATTTTTAATATTTATACAATCATCATTTCATTAAATCGCTAATTATATTTATTAAATAGTAAGATGCTTGTAATGTTTTAAATATTGTATGATCTAATGGAATTTAAATCTGGTCTAAAAGAGTTTAGATTAGTTGTAAGAATTAATAACACTAAGAGTTATAAGTGCTAAGAGTTAACATGTTATAAGAGTTAGAGAAATCTAAGAGTTAGAGCCTTGTTTGAAACGGGATAAAGATCTGATAATATATTAGTAATGACATAGTTGCAAAGAGTTACAAATAGTCTTAGAAAATGTCATTATGCAACATGTTCTCAAACACTATGTTCTTAATCTACTTTACCAATGCAGGCTTATCGGTAAAATCTTTTTATATAGATCTATGTATATATATATATAGATGGTCTAAATGGTTAGTCTTAGCAGACAATGAGCTTAGTGGAAGCTCGTATAGGCATGTGGGTATTCAGTGAGGATTGGATATTGAACAGACTTACGAAGATCTTCAATAGACATCCCATGTAGTCGTTAATGGCAAGTCTTCTCGAGTTGAGTAGTATTCGTGGTACTATGACCTGAGCGCCATAATGGATTTGTAAGTGTTCCACTATACTTTGGTTCTACATATATCAGAGACCTTTCATGGTCTGACCGTTGGGTGTTGCTGGGTATGGTTTGATGCTTATGGAGTCTAAAGTGCGTAGATATGAGATCCATTAGCTCACATGGGTGAGTTGTATATCCTAGTGCTCCAATATTATATTTCAAAAAGTCTTATGGTTATAAGCAGTGAAACTTGGAAAAGAGTTTTTCGTCGAATAAATAATATCTCAAAAGTGTTTTCGGATATTGTTTATTGAAATACAAATTTAGAGATAAGTTCACGGATGAGCATATAAAGATTTGATGGTGTAAATCTACATCTCTATTTTTTAAAGATATAGTTGACAGAGGGATTATACATATATGCTATGACCTCAATTTGTATGGTCTAATATGCAGATTTATAATATCTGTGACGAGTGCATGAGGTATCGTTCACGGATGTATAGAGGAGTTCCATATAATACACTAGACGTGGACCTAAAGAGTCACAAAATATAAAGTGTACTCATTGTGCACTAGGGTAGCAGATTGGATTTAATAGTTCAATTCAAGAAATTCTAGCAAATCGAATATTTGTTTTAGAATCCCTCTAGTTGTGTATTTGTCAAGACTTAAGTGTTAAGTACATCAATTAATTAATAAGAGTTGTTGACCAATGAGATGATAACAAGTAGCACAATTTAGACCCTTAATTGTTGACTTTGAAATTGACAAAAATGACCTAGTTTGTAAGATAAGCAAGATCAATTATTTATTCAAAAATTATTTTTGAATAAATAATGTTATTATTATTATTAATTGGTCAATAATAGACAAACAAGGGGCATAGCATATTTGACTTGGTGGGTTAGACAATTTAAGAGGAAAATGTCTATTGAAATTAAATATTTTTCATTTTGAAGCTAACAAGGGTTCTACCAACAAAAGGAAAATAAAGAGCAAAAGTGTTTTGGTTTTTGTTTTAAGTGTTGAAATAAAGTCTTCATCGTCTTCTTCTTTCTAGTTTTGGCCGGCCACCATTAAAGTACATAGAGATTGTTTTATTGATAAAGAGTTGAACAAAAATAAACAATTTGAAAGAAAATAAATAGTTAAAGTATTTAACTATTATCTAAGGTTAAAGTGTCAACCTAGGACCAAGTGTTTAAGAATTAAATATTTGGATTTGCTAGAAATTAGAGCTATTATTTTAGATACTCAAGCCTACATTTGTTGAACCTTAGAATTGTTCACGAGTGCGTTTCAAAGTGGACTCAAATTTTGAACTAAATTCTCAAAGCCATATAAGGTGATTTCTCAATCTTAAATCTCATTAGTGTAATGAACTTAAATTTTAAATAGGTTCGTCGCATAAGAAAATTAGATTTTTAGTTTCACTACACTAATATATATATGTAACATGCATATTGCATTATGATAAACGCATTACACATACATGCACTCCGAAAAAATAGCATACTTTTAAATGATATCAAAGTATATTTGTATGCTGTTTGGGTTAATTATAGTGATTATTATATTATTTTTTATGTTCCAGGGTTATGGATGATGCATTTCAAATATTAGCGTACCTCTAATGTTGCGGCACTAGAAAGATGAGCATCACAGTGTTGGAGATTCGATCTCCAATGTCACGGTACTAGAAAGCTGGCGCTGTGGCATTGATACTAATCATTCCAATTTTTTTTTAAATTATTTAAAATGCATGTAGGTTTCTTTATGTAATAATAAAACTTATTTAATTGCATTTATAAACAGTCTGAATTATATATTTTTAAACTAATTTTTCTTTATAATTTCACAGTAAATCTCATAAACATGTCGTTAATACTAAAGGTGTAAAATAGGTCACACCAGTATGAACAGGACACCGTATTGGTCGTGCTGGCACAACGGGAGATTGATTAGCTTAAACTGAATTCATATTTTCAGTTCAGTGGTTTAACGGATAGCACGAGCCAATATGAAAAATATGGATAATTATATAGTAATTATAAGTTTATAAAATGCTCTGAAAAACATTGACGGAGCTAGTTAAGACTCACTTGAAACTCAAGTTCTGAGTTAAAAAAAAAAGTTGAAACTCTTGTAAATCTACAAAAACATCCGTATTGAGTAAGAGTATAAACATTTTTTTTTTAAAAAAAGGAAAAAATTTAACTAACTATTGCACGTGTGGGCCATGGTTAACGGTAATAACTGCAGGATTTTCTTGGGGTTTTCACCCTTCACTAATAATTTCTTTTTTATTTTAAAGCTCATAGGATTATATTTATAATTTTATTGTTTCATAAGTCCTAACCGAACATTCTAAAATTGATTATTTTATTCAAAACGATAATGAGACTCTTTCTTTATTTTTCTTTTTTCCTCAAAAGCCTAATATTAGACTATTAATAGTCAAAGGTCAATCAGAATTCACCCAACTTTAGTCTAATTATGACAAAACTTAAGTGTTTACCTCATTAAAAAAAAATTAACTTTTATTTTCAAATTAAGGAAGAATTTCTATTAGATAACTTAGAGGGATTAAAATTAAGAATTTTATAAGAGATAAACGTTTGGCTGGATTGAATTATGTACAGAGATTTTAAATGGATTAACATCTTCAAATAATTTAACGGATTTTATTATGAAATTCCTCCTTTATGTTTTTTTTTTTTTAATTTGTTGTAACTCTCTTGTTTACGCTTAAAATATAATGCGGTTATTGTAATATAGATTGAGCTGTTGATCTCACGAGGAAACTTTTGATAAAATAGGTTGGTGACGTAAAAATATTAAAACAGTAGTAAGGAAAAAAATTAACTAATTAGTTTAAGTGGATGAGATAGAATTGTCTATAAATTAAGGAAAAAGTCTTATAATGATTTAATCAAGGTTATGAGAATCACAATTATATTTTATAAATTTATTCTACACTTTGATTCAATGTTTATAACTCAATTGAAAGTTTCACATCCCAAACAATCAATCAAAAGATATGTAAAATATAACACATTTGATAACGCATGTATTTGATATGACTAAACTCTTTGCAATCATTAACACTAACTACGTTCATTTATACAAGTTATCTAAGATCGACAATATATCATTTTGACAATATTGCAGTAAAAGATTAACTTGAATATCAAACAATTATTATCTTTATATGTTATCCAAGATCGACAATATATTGATTGACAATATTGCAGTAAAATATTAACATGTAAAACAATGTAACCAATAACAATTATAATTCAACAAGAATTACATAAAGAAAGTATGATTGAAAATATATGAAACATGAGAATTATAACCTCTGGATTATAGAAAAATACTAGATAAGAGTTTAGGCACAAACAAACTTACAAACATTTATAGCTCTTGACAAAGAATTAAAGTATAGAAGTAAATTTATTATACATAAAAGTTCATCTCTTAGCCTTGCCAAGAACTCTAACTTAGCTTACAATGCATGTTAAAGAGAAAAAAATATGAGAGAATTATCTAATATTGAAAACGTCCTAAAAGTGTCCTTATATAGGCAATGAATGGAAATATGTTTAGTGTGACTTCAATTTTCAATAATTTAGGCCAACCACTTGTTCACCCAATTATAGTACCTTTTTTATAATGAAAATGACCGATGTAACCTTTTTGGCCGACATGAAAGTTGTAACATTTTGTCTCTTCTTTCCATAGCCACCAGGTTCATGCAAATTGGATGAATATCTAATGAGATATAAGCAAAATACCAAAGATATGTCAGATTTTGGCCAACTACCCTTTTACCTATTTACAATATAATTTGGTCCATGATAACGGCTGATTTAGACTTTACCATCAATATAAGAGTTGTTGATAATTAAGTCAGTATTTCACAGCTTCAAGAATTATATCAATTGGGTACGTCTTTTGTGAAATACGGTCCAAATACGTGAGTTAGGTCAAATTGAGCGAAAGTTGTAACCTAATTCTATTGTATCTCAATTTTTGGCCCATAACATGTTGGATTTGGCTTTTCAACTGTTCTTCAAGTTTGTGTAAGATTGAGTCATGTTACTCTAGATTTAAGAATTTGTTCATTTCGATTTCTACATTGAGAGTTACATCCATTTTACCTAAACCTATGCAAATAACATTTATTAATCACAATTTAAGGAGAACACTTTATTTCAAGCTAAAAATACAAAAATGCTAAAATTAGTGACATTAAATGGTGACTAAATCTCTTAATAAATATGCAGTTTCATGTGTTCATCATCTCTTTTTCTAAACTTACCACTTTGTTGCATTTTGAAATTAGTTTTGAATTGTGCTACTAATATTTGTTTTTTTTGAATTATAATTATTTTGGTTTGGAAAATGTCAGAAATAGCCAATTTTTAAAACAAAATTTTAATTTAGCCACAAAATAAATTCATTAACTTTATTAGCCATACATATAATTTTTGTACCATTTTACCTTTTAAGCATTTTTTCATCTCTCTCCCACTAATTATTTGAAATTAGTTTAAACGAGTAATTTTGAGTATAATAGGTTGAAAATTAGTAAATTTGATTGAAAATGATTGGAAAATTGTGAAAAAAAAAAGTAAAATCCCACAAAAAATGTCAGACAAGAAGGCTGAAGTCGACAAGTCATTGCGCCTAACTCGCAGCCAACTCGCTCCACACCTCGTGGGTGAGGCGTTGTATGAGTTAGGGCCTCACACAATACCTCACGCACGGGGCGTGGCGCGAGGCCCCTCCCCGCGCCTTGCGTGTGGAGCGTTGTGCAAGTTGGGGCCTCGCACCATACCTCGCCCGTGGGGCATGGCGTAAGGCCCCAACTCGCACCATGCCCCACTCGTAGGGTTTGGTGCGAGGCCCCTTCCTGAGCCTCACGCGAGGTTTGAGAAATTCAAGATTTGTCTGCCATTTTTATCTCTGATTTCATTATTTTCAACATTGGGCATGGTGCAAGGCCCCTCTCCGCGCCTTACGCGAGGTGTGAGAAATTCTGGATTTGTCCGCCATTTTTATCTCCAATTAATTATTTTCAACATTTTCTTACATTCTTTTGTACATTGATGCATAAAATTACTTGTTCCTAATCTATAGAGTATTTTTTAAAATTTATTTAGACAATAACAACATTTTTTTTATTTTATGGTTCAAACTAAAAATTGTTTTGAGTTATATTATTCATAAGGGCAATTTCGTTCTTTCATTGTCTTTTTAGCTAATAAAGATTTGTCAAATAGTTTTTCGCTTTAAAGTTTATAACATTTTAAAAGTGGCTATTTCTAGATATTTTTCTTTTGGTTTTGAGTATGCATAAGGTTTATATATATATATATATTCAATTAGCTAGTTAGATATTCAATTAGCTGGTTTTAGTTTTTACAATTTAAGGTGAAGGTTTGGTTCAATTAAAGGGAATTGAATTACTTTTTTAAAAGTTAACAAGTTCATCTTAACAAAAGAATAATCATTCACAAAAAATTTTCTTCTTGATTTTACCCTAGAGCTCACTTTATTACAAAGGGCCAAAAAGATTTCTAAATAGGTAAAAAAAAAAAGGTACCTTTATTTCAGTAAGACTCAAACAAATAAGAGAATTATCGTCCTTATTTTAGTAGGACTCTAATAAGTGAATCTTAATTAGATAAGTCCATAATATCTTAATTTGACTAAGATTGACCTTATACTCCTACTACCCTATAAATAGGGGTAAAATCATAAAAGGGCATCATTCATCAACCATCAAGATCAATTTCTTCTCCACCAGTTATAAGTTTTAAGGGAGCATAATTTATTTGTAAGCCGAATTGAGGGGGTGACACATCTATTATACTTATGGGTGCATATTTTTTATTCTACAAAAGCTTTACCTTTATGTCTCTCTAATAAAAAAATAATATTCAATAGTGTCATATGAGTGGGCTCTTCAAGTTTGATAAAATGAATATAAGCTTATATTGAGCTAAATCATTATATATTCTGTCTTGCTGTGTTTTTCTTTATTATTATTAAACTTGATTCCGTTTCGAGAAGAAAAATAAATTTAACTTGTTGACTTCAAGATGACCAAATTTTATAGTCAATAGTTTGGTGTCGTCTGTGAGAAATAATATAAAAAGTCAGATTAACAATTCGAATGCCAACAAGCATGCAAGCAGAATTTAAAAGAAAAAAAGAAAGGAAAAAGAAAAATGATTAAAAGAAGAAGCGTATATGCTATCACACAAACCATACATAGATTATTTCTTCTTTTGGTAAAAGGAATCTTAAATCAAAAAAAGAGAAGAGATACACGGCGTAAGAGAATAGTAGATGAAATTAAGGCATTATTGGGATTTTATCATTTAACCCCTTTATGTTTTGGAAAATTTAGTTTCGACCAACCTATTTTCAATATTTTATAGATAAGCCCTGACAAAATATTAGCCTTCTGTAAATTCGAGGATCAAGGTTGCGTAAGCCTTCCTTATTAAAATTGGGGACTTTCTCATCAAGGCCACATAAGCCCTCATTGCCAAGGCTGAGAACCTCCTTATTTAGGCCACATAAGACCTCACTCTAAAAGCCACTTATGCCCTCCTCAACAAGGCCAAAAACCTCCTCATCAAAGCCACGTAAGTTCTCTTCGAGGCTGACCACGTAAGTTCTCTTCTAGGCTGACCACGTAAGTCCTTCTTAAGATCGATCATATAAGTCCTCCCTAGGGCCGACTGCATAAATCCTCTCCAAGGGCTGACCATATAAGTTATGCCTAAGGCTAACCATTAGAGTATCTTTCCAGATGACTAATCCTAATAGATAGGCATCTAGCATATCTTTCTAAATGACTCATCCTAATGAATGGAGGCCTGATATATATTCTTAAATGATTCATCTCAATGGATGGAGGTTTGGCATATCTTTCCAAATGACTCATCCTAAAAATATGGAGGTCTGAAGCACTAAGGCTACATAAATCCTTATTCAGGCAGCTTCATGCCATCATAAGCACTTATTAAAGCTATGTAAACCCTCATCAATGCCATCTTACACCATCATAAGCACTTATAAAGGTCGTGTAAACCCTCATCAAGGCCACCTCACATCGTTGTGAGCACTTATCAAGACTATATAGACTCATATACGAGGCAATATAAGTCCTCATTAAAGGCAATTTAAGTCTTTATTGGAGGCCAAGTCCTTATTAAAGGCAATGTAAGGCCCTAATTAAAGGCAACATAAGTTCTCATACGAGGTAATGTAAGTTATCATTAAAGGCAGCACAAGTCCTTATTAAAGGTAATGTAAGTCCTTAATTAAAGGCAACATAAGTCCTCATTCGAGTCATGTAAGTCATTATTTAGGGCCATATAAGTTCTCAATTAAAGATCGAGATTACTTTATGCTTATGTTGCTCGACTTATTATTATTCTCTTTTGGCTCATGGTGCTCGGGTTTAAGCCCATGGTGCTTAGATTATTATTCTCTTTTAGCCTATAGTGCTTAGGTTTCATCCTATAGTACTTGAATTATTATTCTCTTTCAACTCATAGTACTTGGATTTCAACCTATGGTGCTTGAATTATTTTTCTCATTCAGTTTATGGTACTCAGATTATTATTACTCTCTCGGCTTATGGTGCTTGGATTACTATTCTCTTTCAGCCTATAGTGCTCAGATTATTATTATTCTTTAAGCCCACAATGTTTGAATTATTACTCTCGTTTAGTCCATGGCGCTCAAATTATTATTCTCTTTCAACCCATGATGCTCTAATTATTATTCTCTTTTATCCCACAATGTTCGAATTATTATTTTCTCTTAGCTTATATGCTTAGCTTATTTTTCTTTTTCTTTTTGCTAAGGCTTATGATACCTGACTTACTATTTTCTTATACCAAATTTATGCTTGAGATTATTATTCTTTTTAAGAGTATGGTGTTTGGCATATTAGTGATCAACTTCTGATACTTGGCTTACACTTATAAAGCAGTTCGAGTTCAACTACTTTTTGTCGTGACAAAGTGAAAACTCCAACAACAACTAGTATTATCCTGAGACCTTCAGATGAATGACAAATATGAACGACAAAACCGAGCCCCATTAGCCTATGGCACCAATATTTTCAATCCTTAATCTAACCAATGTCAAGTGTAGGGATATCCCATGCTCGACCACAGTCCTCAGCCTTTGAAAATGTCCTCAGCATCGCACTATTCCATAACATGATATGGTCAAGTTGGCCATTAAAGCCACTATTCGAGGACTTAAATTCTATTTATCTCCAATGACTATTAATTACTTGAGAGCCCCTCTAACTAAGGGATAAAATTACTTGAAGGCCCCTCAACAAGGGGTAAAATTACTAGAAGGCCTCTATACAAGACGAAATTCTTGAAGACCTCCATAAGGGATAATCTCCACCCCATCTAAAGAACTGCTAAGGGACAAGAACTATCGAGTACTCACTTTTTCCGAATATCTTCAAAGAGTACTTTAAAAGATACTAAACTCGAGGATGAACTATTGAATTGGGAACTGCAGTTTCTAGTGGTAACACTAAGTACTCTGTTTGATTGTCAAACCCAAGACTCTGGTCGCCTATATCAAAGGCACTTCAAAAAGCCCCCTCAATCTAAGGACTATAGTTATAAAGTTTTCAGTGCCTTAATTTTCCCCTTGGATTTTGTCTTAGTTCCCAATTTATCATAAAGGTCCAAAAAGACTCCTAACTAGGTAAAAAGAGAGTTGTCTTTATTTCAATAGGACTATTTAAAAAAGTTCCAAGCAAATAAAAGGGAACTACCATCTTTATTTTGGTAGGAATCTATTATATGAATCCTAATTGGAAAAGTGTGTGATATTCTAATTTGGCTCAAATTCTACAATCCTTATACTTCTACTACCCTATACATAGAGAGTAAAATCATAACGAGGAGCATTATTTATCAACCATCAAGATCAATTTCTTTTATAAGTTTGAGGGAGAGAAGTTTATCTATAAGCCAAAGTGAGAGCCGCACATATATTATTCTTAAGGGGGTAGCATAATTTTTATTCTATAAAAGTTTTGTATTCATGTATCTCTACTATAAAATCATTATTCAATAGTGTTATATCAATGAGATTCTCAAATTTAGTAAAGTAGACATAGGCTCACATTGAGCTAAACCACTAGAAATTTTGTATTACTATGTTTTCCTTTATCTTTATTAATTTCAATTAGATTTCTCAAAAAACAAAATTAACTCATTCACTTCAAGATGAATAAAATTTTAGGTCAATAAAAACTAGTTGAGAGCTAGAAATAAATGAAAAGCGCGTTATATAACCATCTCTTTTTTGTAGTCTGTTTCTATAAATTAAATTTATTTTGATTTAATTATTAGGTTAAGAGGTTTTCTCCATAAGTTTTAGTCTTTTCAATAAGAGGTTAAGGGATTGAATTCTTTAAAATTAAGAGATTCATCTAATAATAAAATAATTCATATAAAAAATAAAAATAATGAGAAACTAGTCAAGAACTAGAAATAAATGGAAAGTATCTAGTATAACCATTTCTTTTATACTTGTCACTTGATGACATTCTTTACAAGTTGAAATTAGTGGTGGGCACTATTCCTGTTCCCGTCCCGATCCGACCTAATTCGTCTCAGTATTTCAAGTCGAGACGAGAACGAGAACGAGAATGACTTCGGGATATGTTTGGTACAAAATGTTCTATCTTGAACTGATCAGGTTGGGTTGGGTTCAAAAAATTTTCAAACCTGATCAAAAATTTCTGACCCGAATGGTTGTTTTAAAAAAAATAATATCAAAATTGAATTTAGATTGAATTCAAAATTAATCAAATTATAAAATTTAATGTAATTTAAATAAAAAATAGAATTGAAATTATAATATTTAACGTAATTAAACTCAAAATTGGATTTGGAATAACAACATAATTGAATTTGAATTTGGATTTGAAATTATAATATTTAACATAATTATAATCGAAATTAAAATTAGAATTATAATATTTAATGTAATTGAACTCAAAATTGGATTTAGAATAATAACATAATTGAAATCGTAATTAGATTTGGAATTGGATTTGAAATTAATCGAATTATAACATTTAAACTATTTTAAAATTGAAATTAAATTTGGATTTATAATATTTAACATAATTTAAATTGAAATTGGATTTAAAAAATAACATTTAACATAATTGAAATCAAAATTAAATTTAAAATAATAATATTTACCGTAATTGAACTCAAATTTGGATTTACAATTATAATATTTAACGTAATAGAATTTAGAATTGGAATCGAAATTAATCAAATTACAACATTTAAGGTAATTGAAATCGAAATTAGATTTAAAATTATAATGTTTAACGTTATTGAACTCGAAATTAGATTTAAATTTATAATATTTAACGTAATTAAACTCAAAATTAAATTTATAATTAAAATATTTAACGTAACTGACTTTGGAATTGGATTCAAAATTAATCAAATCATAACAGTAAACGTAATTGAAATAAAAAATATATTTGAAATTATAATATTTAACGTAATTGAAATCAAAATTAGATTTAGAATAATAACATTTAACGTAATTGAAATCGAAATTGGATTTAAAATTATAATATTTTACACTTTAATATAACTGAAATTGAAATTGGATTTAGAATTATTATTTTTAATGTAATTGAAATTAAAATTAGATTTAAAATTATAATATTTAACGTAATTAAAATCGAAATTGAAATAGGAGTTATAATATTTAATATAAGTGAAATTGAAATTAAATTTTAATTTATTTCATTTTGTTAAAAAACCAATTAGGGATCTCCAACTTGAAACTATGCCATTTTGCCATTTTAAAAAAATTCGGGAATTTTCGACTCAACTTGTCCTAACCTAAAGAGTGTCTTAATTGAGACACCTTTCTTCATCCCAATCAACATTAGAAATGGTTCAAGAAATCTCAAACCCAACCCAAACCCAAAAGTGCCCACCATTAATTGAAATGCTATTGAAAAAAATCATTGCCAATGAATTCTGTTATTATTATTATTGTTGTTGTTGTTGTTATTGTGTTTTCTCTTAAGTTTTTTTAAAAAAAATATTATTTATTATTTCTTAAGAATAGTTGATTTTTTTATGTAATCTTTTTTTCCAAAAATTTCTATAAAAAATAATAAAGAGTTTAATTTTTTTAAAGTAATATATATATATATATATATACACACACACACATATAATTACCAGAACAAAGATAATTTTTCTAATATTATAAAATGAAATACTTATAAATAAAATTACATAGCTCACTAAAACAAAACTTTATATATATTGCTAGTATTAGTGATTCAACAATTATGTTTGAGTATGAATTTGAGATGGATACTAATAAAGAGTTTGTAAGAAGTTTAGTATGCATCAGACGTATAAGAGATGAGTAAAACAGCGAGTTGGACACAAAGAGGAGCAAAGAAACGGCAGACTGTAAGAACCAAGTCGCAGTGTCGCATCACTGGCTTTGTAGTACCACGGTCTGCACACATAACTGTTGAGATTTGTGCTTATTTGCCATCCTTTTATGTGTGAATATTTATTTAATATTTATAATAGTATTATCATTTCATTAAATCGCTAATTATATTTTATATATGATAATATGCTTGTAACATTTCAGACATTATATAATCTGAAAGAGTTTAGATTTAGTCTAAAGAGTTTAGATCAGTGCTAAAACTTAGTAACACTGAGAGCTATAAATATTAAGAGTTGGCACTGATAATACTTATCAACTTATAAGAGTCAGCGATATCTAAAGAGATAGAACATTGTCTGAAATTAGACAAAGACCTGAGAATATATTAGTAATGACGTAGTTGAAAAGAGTTGCAAATAGTACTAGGAAATGTCATTATGCAAATATGTTCTAAATATTATGTTCCTGCTCTATCTTCACTGATACTAGTCTGTTAGTGAATACCTTAATAAATATTAAGATCGATGTATGTCTATATCTGGATGATCCAGATGGTTAATCTTAGCAGACCATGAGTTTAGTGAAAGCTCGAATAGAGATACAGGTATTCAGTAAGGACTGAATACTGAATAGACTCACAAAGACCTCTAATAGACATTCTATAAAACTGTCAATAGAGGGTCTTTCGAGTTGAATAGTATTCGTGGTCCTTTGACATGAGTGCCATGGTGGGCTTGTAAGTGATCCACCATACTTTGGTTCTACACATGTCAAAAACCTTTCATGGTCTAATCGCTGGGTGTCGTTAAGTATGGTCTGATGATCATAGAGTCCGGTGTGCATAGATATAGGATCCATAAGCTCATTTGGGTAAGTAATATATCATAATGCTCTAAGATTATATTTCAAAAAGTCTTATGGCCATAAATAGTAATTCATAAGAAAAGAGTTTAACCCTAAGGATAAATAATATCACAAAAGTGTTTGAAAATATTATTTTTTGAAATACAATTCTAGAGATAAGCTTACGGTCGGGCATGTGGAGATTTTATAGTGTTGATCTATATTTTTGCTCTACCTGCATATGAATGATGGAGAGATTATACGAATATGTTATAACCTCAACTTGTATGGTCTAACGCACCATTTTATAATATCTGTAACGTGTATATAGGGCATTGTTCACAGATGTATGGAAGATTTCCATATGATAATTCAGACATAGACCTAGAGAGTCTCACAATATGAAGTGTACTCGTTGTGCACTGTAGCAGCATTATGGATTGAACGGTTCCATCCTAAAAATTTTAGCAAACTGAAAATTTATTTTAAGGTTATGCACTTGTCTAAACTTAATGTTAAATACATCATTTAATTAATTGGCAAAAGTTGTTAACTAATTAAATATTAACAAGTGGCACAATTTTTTTCTCTGAATTGTTTCACCATGAATTCACTCATCAACCATGTTAGTAAAATCAAATAAGGTAAAAAATTAATTATTCAAATAATTTTTGAATAATTGAATAAATATTATTTAAATAAATAATAATATTTATTTAGTTGTTTATTATTATGGTTTAGGTGGGAGACATATACCTAATTAGGTATAATAGCCACCAAATCTTGTTTTTTAGTTTTTATCATTTAATAAATTTTGGGAGCACTTGTGAAATGCTTAACACACCTAAAAATTGAATTGAATAATTAATTAACAACTGGAAGCAAAAACGTGGGAGGAAGAGAGGATTAGAGAGAGTTTTGGTTTTGAGAGTTTTTCTTTGAACAAAGGGTTGTGTGAAAAACTAGAGAAAAAGAAAAATCAATTCTTATTATTTTTCTTTCAAGAAACAAAAACTTGTTCCCGAAAATTTAGTTGCTGCTATTCTATCTTCACAATCCCACCGAATTGTTGTGAACTAGAATTGTACAATAATGCATTTCAAGATGAGCTCAAGGTTGGAGATAGCAAGAATCCCGAATTGAAAACTTCACCGAAGTTCTTCAAGGGTATGTTTTCTATCATCTTATGTTGTTAATGATATAAGTTACATGTGTATATGTCAATCATATGCTTAATTTCGCTGCGAAATCGTCTATATGATACATGTATTTAGTTTTTTTTAATATGTACACAATTATATGCATACACACTAAAATATGTTAACAAGAACAACCAGCATTGAGACATTAGCCATGTAGTGCCATGGCTCCGCATCGAGGTCGTGCCAGCGCTGCAGCGCCTAACTTCAAGAACTTTCATTTTTGGCTCAGAATTGACTTTTTGAGTAGGTTTTACACTCCCACATGAAAAGAATCTTATTCCAACTAGGTTTAGGATTTGTTAAGCCTTTGTAAACACTATATAAACTCTTGTAACCCCTTAGGATTCATTAAGCATTAAGAAAGACTCTAAGATAGAATAGAGAGCTAGGTAGACAATAAGTTCTTTGATGCATTAGGGTGGAATCATGGTGGGTGTCTTTATTCTGTGTGAACAAAATGAGCACTAGTAGATCCTTTGAGAGTTCTCTATGTTGTATTCCTTGATAATCTCGTGAGAGAGACCATGGTGATATGTACTTTTTGTATGTACTTTTTGTATGAACTTTAATGAGAAAGGCTAGGATCCCTTGATCCACTATAGACGTTATTGATTGTATGTGTTCTTTATTGATCTTATTCTTATTCTTACTCTTATTTTGCCTATGGTTAAATATTTCTGCAGTAATTGGGTATTAGTGCAAAAGCTAATAGCTAAGAAGAGATAAGTGTTAAGGCTAATATCTTTCAATAAACTAGTATCAGAGCTTGGTTGAGGTCTGAATTGCATAGTATAGGTAGCAGAGCCAGATTACAAAGCAAAGGTTATTAATCATGGTGACTCTCAAGTAAGATATAGATAAGTTCAATGTGATAAACTTCAATATATGGAAAGTAAATGTTATAGCTTTAATAGTGAGTTAAGGGTTAGACTTATCCTTGAAGGAAACCCAAGAAACTACCACCAAAAAGAAGAAACCTGTAAAGCCTAGCGAGTTAGATCGAGACACCATTCAGAAAAAAGCTCATAGTACCATCGTTTTATCATTGAGTGACAAAGTATTAAGAGATGTAACTGAAGAGAAGACGGCAATAATTCTATAGAAGAAGCTCGATGCTCTATACATGATGAAGTCTTTGGTGAAACATCTATATATAAAGAAGAAACTATATAAGTTGTCTATGTCTGAGGGGTCTTTAATAAAAGATTATATTAAATCCTTTAATAAGATCATCATAGATCTTGAGATAATAGACATCAAGATCCAAGATGAAGACAAGATCATCATCTTGTTAGATTCATTACCATAGAGTTATAAGTATTTTGTAGATATGCTCATATATAGTAAGGAGAATCGAACCATGAAAGATGTCAAGACATTATTGAAATCAAAAGAATTGGGAAAGACATCTGGCTCTTACAATACAATTGTCTTAGTTACAAGAGGAAAAAAGAACAATCAATCTAATGGAAGATCCAAAAAGTGTTTTATTTGCAAGAAAGACGAGCACTTTATAAAGGATTGTCTAAAAATAAAATGAAAGAATAGAGATGTTGCAATAGCATGTCATGAAGATGATTTAGAAGTTGTAGACTTCTTTGTAACCTCTGAGGCAAAGTACGTTAGAGATTAGATACTAGATTTTAGCTGTATTGTCTATATGTGTCTTGATAGATCATTATTCACCAACTATAAATTCATTAGTGGTAAAGTACTAATATGAAATGACATGGCTTATGAGGTCATAGAGATTGACGACATAAAGATAAGGATACATGATAGAAGGCTTAAAGCCTTACTTGGTGTAAGGAATATTCTTAAATTGAGAAGGAACTTGATATCTCTTGGAAAGCCAGATGAAGAAGGGTATTCAATTCAAGCGAAAAAGGAATACTGAGGGCAGTAAATTGATCTATAATAATGAAGGGTGAAAAGTACAAGTAAGGGCTCTATGTGCTTGATGTGATAGCCATAGGTGGCTCAACATGGGTTGTTGAAGGAATGTAAACTACAATGAGACTTGCAAAATTAGCTCACCAGAGTGATGAGGATTAAAAAGGAATGTGTGGCATCAATACTCTATACAAGCAACATTCGTACCTTTGGTGAGTAAAGCCGTGAGCCTAAGATTAGTTAAGTCTAGACAAAGATTTAATTGGAACCAACTCTAAGTGATAGAGCATTAGTATAGACGAATCCAGAAGCCTTATAGTAAATAGATTTTGAATCAATGAGGGATTTTTTAGAATTGGTGATTTAACATGAATTTAAGATGGATACCAATGAAGAGTCAATAAGAAGTTTACAACACGTTGGACGTATGAGAGATGAGCAAAATGTAGAGTTGGACATAAGGAGTGGCAGAGAAAAAGCGAGCTATAAGCACCAGTTTGTAGCACTGTAGTGCTGCACACAGAACAGCCAGTGTCGCAGCATTGGCCATGCAGTTGCGGTGGTACCCAACCTTGGAAACTTCTATTTTTGGCTCGAAATTGACTTCTTTGAGTGGGTTTTGGAGTCCCACATGTAAGGAATCTTATTCCAACTAGGTTTATGATTTCTTAGGCCTTTGTAAGCACTATATAAATCTTTGTCTATAATAATCAAGACTCCCACTTTACAAGAAATGGTATATACGCCAAATCTTGTAAATGGTTTTAAGAATTTATTGTGCCAACTATAAAAATTGTCTATAATAAATCAAGATACACCACTTTAGAAGAAAGAGTAGTAATATTACAAATAAATAAATACATCGTATATAAATTTGTATAACTTAAGAATGAAATATTAAATTCATGAATAAGAGTTAAGTATATCTTATTATCTTGCCAAGAGTTTCACCTTTTCACCTTAATAAAAAGAAAATTACTTGGACATAATAAAACTAAAGAAAAAGAAAAGAGATGGAAGAAAATATAACATGACTTTAGAATAGTAAACAAGAAAAATAATATTACAAAGAGATAATACAAAATATAAGTATTTTGTACTAAAATCTAGCTCTCTCAATTACATCATTTGGGCATAAACATGCTATCTATTTATAGAAAAATATAGATAAATCAAGACAAATAAAGAGGGAACCACTTGGATGATAAAAGTCAAGAAGTGTGGCAAATAATTTACATTGATTATCATTAATATACCCACTTGATTATCCAATTTGGAATTGATGTGATCCGAATTAGCTGTCACTTAAAATATCAAAGTGATAGATAAGTCTCTTATCTTTTCAAATTGAGTTGTCTCATAGGTATTAGAATGTATTTCTACAATTACAGGCCAAATACGAATAACTGTTCAGACTGGGCTTGTACTGTAGATCAGTTCTATTCTAGGCCATTTTCACCCTCTAAACACTCAAATTTCAAATACTTTGCGAAATACAATATGTTAGCCCATTGAGTCAAATCTTCACAGGATCAAGAGTCACTTCAATTGAATTTTTAGGTAGAAAGTTATGCCCATTGTATCAAACCTACCACAAAATAATTTAAAACTAATTATGTACAATATTGTAAACATAACTTAAGTTAGAGGGATTAAAGACACTAGTAATATAATTCAATGATGTAAAATCCTTATTAAATGTGTAATTTCAGGTGTTCATCAGTACTATATAATTACCATATTAATAGAAAGTAGAAGTTAAAAATTAACTAATAAGTAATTACCATGTATTTTCCATATTTAGTGAAATTTAACATAATTTAATATAGGTGTGCAGAAAAAACTAAAAACCAATTAAAGCTAACTAGTATAAATTGAACCGACCGTTTTAGTTCAGTTTCTACCTTAAAAATATCTGTTTTGATTATTTCAAGTCAAAAATTGAATGGTTCAGTTTGGTTTTGGTTTAGTTTCATTGAAAAACAAAAATCGAACCAAGAAAACCAAAATATTTAATTATAAATGAATACAAATGCCACATGGCATTTATATATTATTTGACAACACTAAATATTAGTGTGATCTCACCTACACCTAGTAAAGCATATATAAATTTGAAAAAGAAGAAAATAAAAAGAACCTAATTGAAAGATCCCCATTCACTCTTTTATCTCTCTAAATTCTAATCTTGTCTCTCGGCCTCTCTCTCCAAACTATAAAAATAAAAAATAAATTTAAGGTCTCTCGCTAAATATTTTCCTTTATATGGTATCTTATTTTTTAAATCTTCTTCTAGTTTTTTATCATTTCCTTCAAATATTAGGTATTTTGATTCCTTTGCAAACAATCAGTCTAATTCTTTTCTTTTGAAAAAAATCATCTTTCTCACATAGTATTAGCGACTCTGAAATCACACTGCTACACCACGAATTTTGGCGGCAGCAGTTGCACTAGAATTCCATGGGTTTTAGAAGAAAATTGTATACTACTAGATTTAGAAGCTTTATAAGAGTTTTTTATAACTTTTTGCTTTAATATTAAATATTAAAAAAAATAACATCTTTGTCTCAAATGTTTGGCATAATTTTTAATTTTATCTTACGAGTTTCAAAAATATCAATTTTGTCCCAATCACTTAATAGAATTTCGTTAATTTTGACAAAAAAAGGTTGATTTTTTTGTGTAATAATATTTTTGCCCTTCATGAGCGGGCAAAATTAGATCATTATGGAGTAATCCTTATCTAATTTAATTTTAAACACATGATGCAATCTCATTTGTTCATTTAATATAATTCAATTAAATAAAATAATTTATATTTAATTATTGTATTAAATAAATAAATATTATTTTCTTTTATCTATCTTTCACTTTCTTGTCCTAAATGCAAATCTTTAAATGAAAATGATTATTAATAAATAAAAATAATTATTTTTTAATAAAATAAATAAGTTAAAAATAAAAAAAAACCTCTGTCATCGATCGCCTGTTGGCGCACTCCGATGATAAAAATGATTAAAATTTATGTCATTGAACTCTATTTTTCTTGATCTATATAATGGTAAGTCATTTTTAACCCAAAAAGAAAAGACTAGAATGAGGTTAAACATGGTAGAGAGGATGGCGGCCAACCCCTAACCTCCTTCCCTGCATCAAACGTTAGGTGATAAAGGCAAATTTGTCATATATTTTTTTATATTTTTATTTTGATATTTTATGATTTTATGAGAATAGATGATTATTTATGTGTATTATTATTATTTATAGGGACTTGAACGAAATTTAAAATGCAAAGTTTTCAAAATATGAGTCTATCGCCCTAGCGCTACAAAGATTTTCGCCCCAACTCTGGAACTGTGATTGAAATTAAAAAATAAAAAAAGACGACCTGTTGAAGTCGCGACTGGCGCCCCAGCAGCAGACTTTCATCTCGCCAGCGACATACCAGCGCCCCAGCAACAGAATGTAGCGCTCTAGCATTAGTGCGAGTCCTAGTTCGACGAGAATTGAGATTTTCAAGCTCATATCAATCCCTATAAAAAGCCCCTCGATCCTAGACGTTAAAAATCACCCAATACACATTTAAGAACACCAAAGATACAGAGCACGAGTCTTTGAGAGTAATAAAAGTTTAATTGAAGCAACTTTAGAAAGAGATTCAAGGCATTCTTTGGCATCAAGAGTATCTTAAGCAGTGTAATCAAGAAAAATTCGACGTCTATATCGGTTTGCTATTGATTGTATCATGATTTATTATTATTTTTACTGTTATTCTCTTGTAGCCATGAACTAAATATATTTTTTAGGGTTAATATTTGAACTCAATATATGTGCTTAATTGTCATATCTTTTGAATATATGGTGAATAAGTTGGTAATATTGTTGATAAACTCGGAAGAGAAATCATAATATTTAGACCTAGGTAATTTAATGCATGATTGTAGAGTAACATTCAATGTTGCATATGCAATTTTCAATTTAGAATAGAAATATACCTAATTGGCATGTATGATCTTAATCTTAATGAATCTTAATTTATCACAAGTACTATAGGAATATAGGTATTTGGTAAATTAAAGTATACTTTCATGACCTTAGAAGAGGCTTACGAATACATTAGTGTCTTGATCAATAACAAAGACTAAAAGAGTTAAATATTAGAGATTAATCATTAGAAAGCATATTGAGTGATAGTATTAATCCTAGGTTTTCTCTATATTGCTATCACCTAATTCTCTTTACATTGTGTTTTTGCTTTTATATTTTTTTACATTCATTCTTAGATTTTTTTTATTTTTCTGAATAATTATTAGGAAAACATAATTTTAGTATTTGGTTAAAAAGAAGAAATTATCCCTGTGGGTTCGACATCCAACTTATTAAGTCCCTTTATTACTTGTTACGATAGCGTATACTTGCGTTTTATTATAAGATATAAAAATATCGCATCATTAGGACAGTGACTTGCACCAACACTATTATTGAATAGATTGTCTGCACCACCACCACCACCACTAGATAGTGCAGTAAATTATGGTTATGATTGATGAGATGGTTATGAGTGGTGGCCTTATTTTGGGTTAAAAATAATTTCACCATTGTATAAATTAAAAAAAATAAAGTTCAATGACATAAATTTTGATTATGTTTTTGCCAAAGTCTAGCTGCCACTGCTTGTCGGCGATGGTGACAGAGGTTTTTTTTAATTGTTTATTAGTTCATTTAATTAAATATAAAATCATTAAAAATAAATTCCAAATTTAAATCTATAAAAATGTACTATGACATCTTTTTTGTCTTTTACTTTTATTTATTAACAATCAATTTATGATTGACAAGTGTCTCACTTTGTCAATTCATTTTAAATTTTTATGTTGAGTTTTGATTTTTCTCTTACACCATAAAAGTAAAAGAATTTTGGTAACGGATTGTGACAAAATTAATTTTTTTAAATTTATTAGATAAAATTAAAAATTATGCTAAATTTTTAGAATAAAGATGTCTTTTCTCTTAAAAATTATTGTATAATTTTTAGATGATGATGATAATGAAACCTTGGTCATGGATCCAATTTTAGATAATTTGCATGTCTGAGATGGTTTGAGCTTTTATCTTTAACTAAATTTTACAAATAATAATAATGATAATGATGTTAATTTGGTTATGAGTGGTGAGATGGTTTGATCTCATATCTTTGACTAAATTTTACAAATAATAATAATGATAATGATGTTAATTTGTTATGAGTGGTAGTTTTGGATTCCGTTAGTTGTTTGTGTTGGTGTTCCTGATTACCTTTGGCTTGTTTTGTCTCATTTTTGTTCTGTAACAGAGTTGATGATTTTTTAGAAGAAAACAAATTTGATTGATTTGATTAAAACGTGAAAAATTAAATTGGATCAAAATAGAAAAAACTGATTTGGTCTAATTTGATTTCTTTATTATAATCGATTTTTTTCGATATAATTTTATAAGAAAATTAAAAAATTACGGGCCAGTTTGATTTTTGTGAAAACTGGACTAAACTGACCTGTGACTTTTGTTGCTGCATATGCAGACCTGCTTATGACTTTTGTGACGTTTGTGACTTTTGTTGGACTATGACGATATTAATGAGACATTATGCTATCTTCTTATTATATGCAGACATGCTTATATCTCTGAAGTTGCTGCATACACGCAATGACGTGAGAAGGAAAACGCAGTCACCGGTTTTTAAAATTTAAACCCTAGAAATTGAAGTCAAAATTTATATAATAATTAAGTTTAATATTTTTTTTTCCTAATAATTAATTGTATTATTGTTTGCTGACTTAGCTCATCTAGTAGTGCATGTAACCAAACGTGATTGGGGATTTATAATTGATGTTGTAATAAAAATGACAATCGAATTTAATTTAATTTCTCTAAATCTCATTAGTAAACTCTAGGTGCGCTTGTCCACGCAATGTTGCCCAAATATTATTGAAAGATATTTTAAATGTATAAGTTTAATTTTTTGATGCTATTTTTAGGCAAATCTAATTAAATAGATATCTGAGAACTTGTTGAAAAAATCGTCATTTTTTTTATAAGATTAAATTAAAGCGAATAGTTTTAATTAAGTTCAACATTGAACTTTTGATTAATACTTGAAATTACACATTTAATAAAAATTTTACATCATTATTTTATATTACTAGTATCTTTAACCCCCCAAATTTAAGTATGTTTACAATATTGTATCTAATTAACTTTTAACTGTTTTATGATAAGTTCGGTAAAATGAGAATAATTTTCTACCTAATTGGAGTGATTTTTGATCCAATTGGAGTGATTCTTGATCCTGTGAAGAACTGACTTAATAGGCTAACATATTGTATTTTACAAAATATTTGAAATTTGAGCATTTAGATGGTGAAAATTGCTTAGAACAGAACTGATCTGCAGTACAGGTCTAGTTCGAACAGTCATCAATATTTGGCTCATAACTATAGCAATACGTATCTAATACGTCTGAGATAACTCAATTTAGAAAGATACGAGACTTATCTACAACTTTGATGTTTTGAGTGACAGCTAATTCAGATCACATCAATTTCAAATTGGATAATCAATTATTTGTCACCATTCTTAATTTTTATCATTCAAGTGGTTCTCTCTTCATTTGTCTCGATTTATCCATATTTTTCTATAAATAGATAGCATATTTATGCCCAAATGATATAATTAGAGAGCTAGATTTTAGTTCAAAATACTTATCTTTTGTATTATTTCATTGTAATATTATTTCTCTTGCTTACTATTTTAAAGTTATGTTATCTCTTCTTCCATTTCTTTTCTTTTTCTTTAGTTTTATTATGTCTAAGTAATTTTCTTTATACTAAGGTGAAAAGGTGAAACTCTTAGCAAGATGATAAGATATACTTAACTCTTACTCATAAATTTAATACTTCATTCTTAAGTTATGCAAATTTATATATGATGTATTTATTTTGCTTGTAATATTAATACACTTTCTTCTAAAGTGTTGCCTTTTGATTTATTATAGACATTTATTATACTTGGCACAATGAATTCTTGAAACCATTTACAAGATTTGTCGTATATACCCTTTCTTGTAAAGTGGGAGTCTTGATTTATTGTAGACAAATATAAAGATTGACATAATAAATACTTGAACCCATTTATAAGATTTGGTGTATAATAATTGAAAGAAATAAATACTAGTTACTATATAAATGGTGATCAACTTTAATTATTATATCTTCCAGTTGGAACCTCCTTTATGTGAGGATTCCAATTGAGTTATAAAAAGAGTTAAATATATTCTTACTTCTTATGCCAAGAGTAGATCCCTCTAACCTTAACTTTTATTTGAATTGGTTAATGGAATTTATATTTGTAAACATCTTATACTGCATTAATTGTCTTTAAAGTATTTATAGTTTGTAATTTTAATTCTACTTCCCTGTGAATCGACCTCGTTCTCACCAGGTTATTTATTACTTCGACAATCCTGCACTTGAAAATAAACTCTTATATTCTGGACTTGTCAACCCTAATCTCTTTGCACAACGAAATAACTTAGATATCAAACAAATATAACAAGAACTCAAAGCAGATAATAAAGAGCACAACACAATCACTTATGTGGTTCGACCAAATTATCTATGTCCACGGTGGATTCCATGATCTAATCTCTTTTATTAACTTCTTAGAGAATTTACAAAGAAAACCCAATGAAGAACCCTTAAAATGATCTAATATTTAGTGTACCTTCACTCTCCCATGAATAATGAACACCCAAACAATGGTTCCACCCTAGTGAACACAAACACTTAGTGTCTACTTAGTTCTTTCTTCTCTTAGAGTCTTTCTTAATGCTTAATTTCAAACTAAAGGGTTTACAAGAGTTTATATAAGGGTTATTTCATGCCTACTAACTCTAATCCTAATTGGAATAAGAGTTCACGTATTTTGAAAGTCCAAAACTTCTCAAAACTCAGAAATCTAAATTTCAAACTAACTATGCTAGCTCTAGCGCCGCAGTGCCAAGGACCTGGCACTGCAGCGCAGGGTTATGTCACTGCTGGCGTTGAGACGCTGGATGCCTGACGCCGCGGTGCTGGCTTGTTGTTCTGGGTGCCACGGTGCTCAGCCCTGCACCAATCCCCGCGTTTTTCTCGCTTCCTTCTCATCTTCGAGTCCCGTTTTACTTCCTCCTTCGAGTCCCGTTTTACTTCCTCCTTCGTGTCCTATACATCTTAGACTTCCTCATACGTGTTCTATACGTTCTAGACTTCTTTTGATTCTTCTCTTTAGTATTCTTCACAATTCTTACCCCAAACAAAATTGTTGAATCACCAAATCTCTAATAGAAGTTAAATGATGATTTATTAAATTGAAAGAAGAAGAAGAAGAAGAAGAAAAAAAAAATTGTTAAGCTATAATGAATGGCTTAACACTATAAAATAATGTTCTTTAAAAAAAACACTATAAAATAATGTAATAAAAAATGGTTTTGTATTTGGTGAAACCAATATTTATTTTTACATATGATAATTAATTGATCAAGATATAATTATCAATTTCTTAAGTAAATTTTCTATACATGTTCTTTTGAAAAGGCAAAATAGAAGAGTCAAGAAAAGAATTAATAAATACCCATGTTATTTTTCACTAAACAATTCAATTATTGACTATGAACTAGGTGCCTATATTATTGTTTAACCTTAAGGTGAAATATGACTTAATTTATCTTACTAAAATTATTTATTTTTTTAATTTAAATAGATTTTCTTTTAATTAAAATATGAATAGATCTTTCACAGAAGTCTAGATATATCAAATTCAAATGTTTAAATGATATATGTATATATATATATTTTCCATCTCTAAAATTCTACATTTGAACCTACCATTTTGGCTTATATGCTCTTTTTAAGTATAATAGCTTGACAAATGAAAAATAAATAATTAGGCGTGAAAATAAAATTATTACAAGGGTACTTTAAGAAGGAAACCGAGAAAATAAAGTATTATAAGGGTAATTCAACATTAACTCCCTTAACTTATTTTTATTTAACGATAAATGATATATTTCGATGTTCAATTGTGAAAAACAATTTCTACAGCAACTAAATCACCAAAAATAAGCTGAATTCATTGTTCAGTAAAAACAAAACCTTGATAGTGATTTTTAAGTAAATTTTAATTGAATTAAAAAAGTAAATTTTTTTTGACTTTTTACTCGAATATAAAAAAAATGTAAATTACATAATTAATATCATCCTAAAACATATCTCTTCCAATTTAATATATTTATATCCCTATTCGTATAAAAGTTCATCTTTTTTATTTTTAACTGTTAATCAAAAAAAATAATTTTTCAGGTCAATGAATTTTAAATTTGTATTGTTACGAGAATCAGTACGCTAGGCTTCGTCTTATTGGGTTTGAAGGCTAAAATTAGAATTTTTTCTTTTATTAATGACAACAGAACACCTGTAAAACATTTGAAACTATCGTTAAGACCTCGTCGGGGTGGGTTCCAAGGAAAACTCTCTTGTGCTTTAGTCAAAAAAGATTTTTTTTTAATTTTCTAGTGGAGGTTTACAAGAATAAATAAAGAAAGGTCGAAAAAGATCTCTTTTGTAGAAAAATTGTTGAAACTAAAATCAATAATTTTTGTACCAGGATAATTCTCTCCATTTTTTGTGATTTTTTTATTTATTTATAGCATTAGTCTTCAAAGAATATTCTTTGTGCTTATCTTTGTCAGTGTTGTAGTTAAGTTAAGTAAGTCTTACTAATTTTGAGTTATCTTGATCTCTTGGCGTGATTTAAGGGATTTTTTTCCTAAAGACATTACAATTCTTCTTTTCTTATAACTCTATTTTCTTTATAACACTGGTTCCCTTTTTAAACTGGTTCTGTAATAAACTTGATTACTTCTTTGTTCAGCCCTGTAGTGATCTGGCTACACTTCTGCCATCACAATGATTCGACATCTTTTACCGAGCTGGTGTTCATACTTCATCTTTGCTCGTTAAGTCATTTTCTCAAAGTGGCACCCAATCGAAATGTATAAGTTATTCGGCATACGGTTGACCTGGTACTTGTGCCAAGCCAATTCACTTGCCATGTTCCTCTTGATCATATTGGGGTTTTTTCTCTATGTAAGCTCGATCAAAAGTATGCAAGGGTGATATGCATGTCTTTGGTTGGATATGGTTCAAGTGGCCGAGCAAGTTTCTCATTAGAAGTCTTTCATTAGGCTTGGGTCTAACATCTTCTTAGTTTCCAGTGACCCTCGTTATCTTGGACTTCAGACCTTCAAGGCTGGCCTATGAATGATTGTCTTCAAGGGCTTAATTTCTTAGGCCTGTAAGGGTTGGGCCTTATGGAGATTTTTTATGGGGGAACAAGGGTCTAGCATCTTTCATAATAATTAACGTAGACCTTCTATAATATATGCTCGGTGGTTCTCACTTCTTGAGATTAGCTCTACTTTTACCTCATTAAATTGGTCGATCCAGTTTCTTATTTTAGCTAAGTAAATGATCATTTTTTTTTCTTTTCTGACTTCAAAACTGTCATTCACCTGGTTTACTATGAATTACGAGTCGCTTCTTACTAGTATTTTCTTTGCTATTAGTACCCGAGCTACTCTCAATCTAGCCAATAGAGCCTTATATTCTGCTTCATTGTTAGAAGCTTTAAACCCGAAGTGAACATCATAAGTGACTTCATCTCCCTTTAGGCTAATAAGAACAATTCCTACTCCACTTCCTTGAAGATTGGATGCTCCCTCTATATAGAGCAACCATGATACTTCTTTGTCTAGAGTTTTCTGATCTGGAACTTGTAGATCTAGTTCTTCAACTTCTATAGAACCATGGATACATTCAGCTACGAAATTGGCTAAGGCCTGTCCCTTAATGGCTGTTCGGGGCTTATACTGTACATCAAACTCGCTCAATTCTACAACCCACTTGACCAACCGACCAGATAAATCTGGTTTATATAAGATTTTTCTTAATGAATGGTTGGATAGAATAATTATTGTGTGAACTTGGAAGTAAGGTCGTAGCTTTATTTTTGATACAATTAAAGCCAAAGCTAAGTTTTCGGAGGGCATATATCGACTCTCTAGATCAGTGAAAGCTTTACTAATGTAATATACCAGTCGTTGAATCCCTCATTCTTCTCTATATGCAAGTTCTTAATTTTCAGCTCGTCTAGAGTCTCTTTGAAAATAATGTCAACTTAACTACCTGGATCAATGAATACTTGATTTATTTTCTTTCTAGCTACCCGTACTTCTATCATAAGTGCATTATCATGGGATAACTAACTTCTTATACATCCTTCTCGGTAATTATAAGCGGCACTTCTTACTGCAATCTTGGTTTCTTAGGCAGAGGAATGTTCCACATAACTTGATATGTCACAAGTGAATACTTAGAGTAATTATTCCTCTGCCTATTAGAATCTTCTACTAGCATGGGTCCATTAGAAATAATCATGGTGGGGTTAGGATTCGGCTTACTAGGCTTACTGCCGTACCAGTTAGCAGGCAGACTCTGCTGTCTTTCAGCTCAGAATTCTCCTAAATAACCATTTTCATTAAAGCATCAACTTTTTTTTTTAGCTCTAAATACTCTCTTGTGGCATGCCTTGTATTCCTATGTAGATCATACCAACTCTTTGGATTCATCTACTGTTCTACCTCTTTTTTCTTGAAATTTTTATTGAGCAAGCCCCTGTTTTTAATGGCTTCATAAACTTCTTTTAGCAGTATTACCAAAGGGAGAAAATTTTCCAGTCGAGCTACCCTTCTTTGTTTAGCAGGGTAATCCTTAGGGCTTCGAGGGCTTCTAGGCTGCTTAGGGTAGTTGTATGGGCAGGACCTGTTCGACCTATTATTTCTCTTATTGTTAAGCATATTGTGCCGATTTGAGAAGTTTCCCTTTTGGGGTTGGTATTCATTGTCCGTCTTCTAGTATTTTTTAGGAGGGATGAAGGTCTTTTTTTCCTCCCATATCTTTCATTTTCCCTCAGTCTAACCTCTCCCTTAAGGAGATCGGCAACGAATCACTTTGCTTCATCTTCTTCTTAATAGCAATGTACTTTGGCACTCTATTGTATACTATTGCGTAGTTTAGAATATTGCTCTCAGATAGGTAATACTAGAACTTGTTCAGCTTTAGCCTTGACTTAAGAGCTTTGAAGGCAATGGGCTGGTCAAAAGCGCCTAATGATATTACCTCCCTGTAAATCCTCCGGATAAAATCCTTGAGGCTCTCATTTTAACCTTATTTAACTTGCTTCAACTGCTTCGAGTCCTTAGCCACCTCATAAGAGCCCCAAAAATATTGAGATAACTTTTCGATCAGCTCGTGGTAAGATAAGATGTTGTGCTACTTTAGACTCTTATACCAAAAAAGAGCTGGTCCCTCCAAGTTCATATAAAAGAGCCTGTACATTTGATCCTATCTCAATCATACAATTGATACCAGGTCGGTTACCTAGTCTATATAATGGTTAGGATTGGTAATTCCCCGGGAGATTGGAAGGCTCAGAAGTTAAAATTCGCTCGGGAGCTCTATGTCCCTTAACTCGTCTGTTAATAAAGATTTCCTTTTTCTTTCTGTCTTCTTTGGAGGAGGTTGTTCTTTTTTCTCTTTCTCTTCTAAAAAGCTGTTCATCTTTTCATCTAGATCCGAACCTTATTTTTAGAGACGGTTCGATATTATTATACTGCAAGGTAGGCGGCTCTTTTCTTATCATCTGATCGGATTCTCTAATCTGCGATGCCTCCCCTCTCAAGAGGTGCTTGATTTTGTCTAGTCATCCTAACCAGGTCACGTAGGGTTTCTGATCTATGCCTTTGCTCCAGCCGCTCCTGAATTAAGACCTCTACAGCTTGAGATTCTCTCCTACAACCATTCCTTGCTTCTTTTCCTCATTTTCCTCTATTTCTAATCAGTTCAACCATGAGTTGTCTCTATTCTTTCCTCTCTTCTCTCAACATCCTTAATTCTTCTTGGATTTCGGCTAGTAATGAGTTTTCTATTTGATAGATGGGCTGGCTTCTATGACCCTTATTCTTGTCCAAGTTCAGAGCTCATTCTCTAGTGGCGAGATTTTGACTAGTAGATGATTGTTCTACCATGTTAATTGTGCTTTGGGTGATGAAAACGCCTTTGGAACAAAGTTTTTCATCCTGATTTCCATAGATGGCACCAGAAACTGTTGATTGAAAAAAAATAGTTTTTTAGGCCAACGTGCTTTAAATTTATATTGTTGCGAGAATTAGCATGCTAGGCTTCATCTTATTGGGCTTGAAGGCTAAAATTCGAATTTTTTCCTTTACTAATGACTGCAGAACATCTGAAAAATACTTAAAACTATCAGTAAAATCTTAGTGGAGTAAATTTCGGTGAAGACTCTCCATGCTTCAGTCAAAAAAGGTTTTTCATTTCTAGTAGAGGTTTAGGAGAGTAAATAAAGAAAGGTCGAAAAATATCTCTTTTGCAGAATAAGTGCTGAAACTAAAATCAAGTATTTTTGTACTAGAATAATTCTCTCCTATTGTTGTGATTTTTTCACCTATTTATAGATATCGATTTTCAAGAAATATTCCTTGTGCATATCTTCACTGATGTTATGGTTAAGTTGGGTAAGTCTTGCTAATTTTGAGTTATCTTGATCTCTTAGCGTGATTTGAGGGATTTTTTCCTAAAGATATTACAATTCTTCTTTTCTTATAAACTCTATTTCCTTTATAACACTGGTTTCCTCTTTAAACTCGTTTTTGTAATAAGCCTGATTACTTTTTTGTTCAGCCCAGTAGTGATCTAGCTATACTTTTACTGTCATAGTAGTTCGGCTTCTTCTACTAAACTGGTCTCCATACTTCATCCTCGCTTGTTAAGTCTTGTTCCCACAGTGGTGCCCTGTCAGAATGTATAAGTTGTTTGGCATACGGTTGACTTGGTACTTATGCTGAGCTAGTTCCATTGCTCTATTCCTCTTTATCATATGGAGGTTTAATGAACACATTAAAATGCATATTTGTTAAGAGATTCAATCACTAGTTAATTTTACTAATTTTTGTATTTTTGTATTTTTAAGCTTGAAATAAAGTGTTGTCCTTAAATTTTGACTAATGAATATTATTTGTACAGGTTTAGTAAATAGACACAACTCTCAATGTAGAAATTAAAATAAAATAATTCGTGAATCTGGAGCAACATGACTCAATTTTACACAAAATTGAAGAACAATTAAAAAGCCAAATCCAACATTTTATGGGCCTAGATTACAACTTCCGCTCAACTTAACCCACCTCACGTATTTGGACCATATTTTCTAAAATACATATCCATTTAGTATGATTCTTGAATTTGAAAAATACTGACTCAATTATCTACAACTATTATTTTATTGGAAATACTTAAAACTATTGTTAAGACCTCGTTATTATAGACCAAATTGTATTGCAAATTGGTAAAATGGTTGTTGGCCGAAATCTAATGTATCTATGGTATTTTGTCGATATCTCATTGGATACTCATCCAAATTGCATGAACTTGGTGGCTATGGAAAGAAGAAACAAAATACTACAACTTTCATGTCAACTAAAAAGGATACATTGATCATTTCCATTGTCAAAAAGGTGTGACAAATAGGTGAATGAGTGGGTAGCCTAAATTATTAAAGATTGAAGTCTCACTAAATATGTTTATATTCATTGCCTATAAAAGGACTCCTTTAGGAGGCTAATGGATCTTTTTCAATGCTTTAAAATTCTTTTATATACTTTCTCTTTACCATGCATTGTAAGTTAGGCTAGAGTTCTTAGAAATGCTAGAGATGAACTTTTATATGTAATAAATGTACTTCTAGACTTTAATTCTTTGTCAAGAGTTAAGAGTTACAAATGTTTGTAAGTTTGTTTGTGTCTAAACTCTTATCTATTTTTTTTTTTATAATCTAGATATTATAATTCGCATATTTCATATATTTTTAGTCATGCTTTTTTATGTGATTCTTGTTGAATTATAATTATTACTGGTTATATTGTTTTACAAGTTAATTTTTTACTGCAATATTATCAATTGATATATTGTCAATTTTAGATAACATGTAAAGACAATAATTGTTTGATATTCAAGTTAATCTTTTACTATAATATTGTTAAAATGATATATTATCGATCTTAAATAACTTGTATAAATGAACATAGTTTGTGATAATATTGACAAAGAGTTTAATTATATCAAATACATGTATTATCAAATGTGTTATATTTTACACATATCTTGATTGATTATTTGAAATGTGAAACTTTCAATTGAGTTATAAACATTGAATCAAAATATAGAATAGATTTATGAAGAATAATTCTGATTCTCAAAGACTTGCATACATCATCATAAGATTTCTCTCTTAATTCATATACAATATTATCCCATCCACATAAACCAATTAGTTAATTTTTTCCTTTGTTACTGTTTTAATATTTTTATTTTACTAACGTATTTTGTCAAAAGCTTTCTCGTGGAATCAACACCTTAAACTGTACTATAATAGTTGCATTACATTTTAAATGTAAACAAAATTTGGAACCATTGCCGAGGAGGCACACTAAGCGAAAGTAGGTTACGTTTATCAATACTAAAGCAGTAACTTTGTACATTTACTTTTCTTTGTAAAATTTTAGTTCTTAAATTTATTTTCTTTGTTGTAATTTATTTTATTGCTCATGGTTGGTTTTACTATCTAACTTATTTTATTTTTTTATATTTTTATTTAATCTTACACGGTTGGTTCTACCACTTAACTTAGTTTATTTTCTTTTATTTATTTGTTGTACTTTATAGTTTATCTCTTTTTAGTAGTTTATTGTATTTTATTTTCCTCCTTTATTTATTATGGTTGGTTCTATCACATGACTCAGTTTATTTTTTTTATTTATTTGTTGCATTTTACAATTTATTTTCTTTTATTTACTTATTGTATTTTACAGTTCATTATCTTTTATTCATTTATTGTATTTTATTTTATTTTTCATTGTTAGTTCTACTACCTAACTCATTTTAATTTCTTATTGTATTTTATTTTACTTCTTGTATTTTTTTATGCAATTCTATTCATTTTATTTTTCTTCGTTTATTTATTATGGCTTGTTCTACCACTTAACTTATTTTATTATCTTTTATTTATTTATTGTATTTTATTTTTCATGGTTGGTATTACCATCTAACTCTTTTTATTTCTTGTTGTATTTTATTTCACTTCTTGTATTTTATCTCATTTTTATGGTTGATTTTAATACTTAGCTCTTTTTTTTTTCTTTTGTTTACTTTGTAATTTTTCCTTGAGAATTTCCTTCATTAAAAAAATAGTTTAAAAAAAGTAAAAAAAAAAAAAAGAGAAAAAATGTTATGATGAATGCATCGACTTAGACACAAACGAGAAAGATTTGTGAAAGAAGTAGAACTAGAACCAATATCACAATTTGTAAAGGAAGAGAATCTACCATCTAGTTCATTTTATAATTTCAACACAATTAGCCAACACGAAGATAACTCCATTAGGACTCTAAAAGATTAATTGCATCCTACTTGCACAACCGCACTATCATGCATTATATTTCCATCTAACACACCACATTAAAATTTTAAACCTAGAATGATACAACTTCTGCCCACTTCAAGCTAGTTCTAATGATCTTAAACCCTCATGACGGGACCTTTTTTGCTACTACCTGCTCCTTGCCTTGCATTTCTTCAAATATAAAAACAAGCAAGATAAACTAAGTAAAAATGATAAGGACTAAAAGGAATAAAGACCAATAAACTTACTCCTCTTCCTCGATATTTTGACAGCTAGAACACTGATAAGGGCAAATTCTCATATATTTTCTCATGTTTTTATTATTGATATTTTATTATTTTATAAGAATAAATGACTATTTATGTGCATTATTGTTATTTATAGGGACTTGAACAAATTTAAAGAAAGAATGCAAAAAGAGCGAAAACAGGGACTAAAATACAAAGTTTTCAAAGAATGTGTCCATCGCCCCAACGCCACAAAGATTATAGCCCCAGCACTGAAATAGTGATCGAAATAAGAAAAACGACTTGGTTAAGTCGCATCTAGCACTCCAGCGCCAGACAGTCATCGCGCCAGCTACGGGACAGCACCCCAGCTCTATCAATCTACTGCTCTAACGGTGAAGCCTTTTTCACGCGCCGCCCTAGCGATAACTACATAGCGCCCCAGCGGTAGCGCGATTCCTAATCCGACAAGAATTGAGATTTTCAAGCTCATATCAATCCTTATAAAAAGCCACTCGTTTTTAGCCTTTAAGAATAATCCAAGAGCAACCTAGAGCAATTCAAGAACACCAAGAATACAGAGCACGAGTCTTGGAGAGTAATAGATTTTAATTGAAGCAACTTTAGAGAGAGATTCAAGGCGTTCTTCGGCATTAAGAGTATCTTAGGCAGCGCAATTAAGAGCAATTCGACGTCTATATCGGTTTGCTATTGATTATATCATGATTTATTATTATTTTTACTGCTGTTTTCTTATAGCTATGAGCTAAAATTATTTTCTAGGGTAATACTTGAACTCAATATGTGTGCTTAATTGCCATATCTTTAGAATATTTAATAAACTTAGTTCTTTGATATTCATATTATTTGATTTTAATGCTTCAATATATCTGGCCAATATATGACGAATGCGTTAGTAATATTATTGATAAACTCGGAAGAGGAATTATAATATTTAGACCTAGGTAATTTGATGCATGATTGTAGAGTAACATTCAATGTTGCATATGCAAGTTTTAATTTAGGATAGGAATATACCTAATTGGCATATATGATCAATAAGACCTAATCTTAATGAATCTTAATTTATTACAAGTACCATAGGAATATAGGTATTTGATAAATTAAGGTATACTTGCATGACCTTGGAAGAGGCTTGTGAATACATTAGTATCTTGATCAATAACAAAGATTAAGAGAGTTAAATATTAGAAGATTAATCATTAGAAAGCATATTGAGGGATAGTATTAATCCTAGGTTTTCTCTATATTGCTATCACTTAAATCTCCTTGCATTGTATTTTTGTTTTTATATTTTCTACATTCATTCTTAGATTTTTATTTATCTGAATAGTTATTAGGAAGACATAATTTTAGTAATTGGTTAAAAAAGAAGAAATTATCTCTGTGGGTTCGACATCCGACTTATTTAGTCCCTTTATTACTTGCATACGATAGTGTATACTTGCACTTAATTTTATGATATAGAAATATCACATCAGACACATCTCGAAAACTTTGCAATAAAAAACTTGACCCTTAGACTTTCTTTTAATAGAAGGACAGTCCAATCACAAGAGTGGTACAATGCAGCTTCCACCATTGCCTTAACCACGTTAGTGTCGCGGCACTCTTAAGCAAGGCCATGGTGGTAGAGGTATATTGGCCCAGCGCCATAACAAATGGAAGCAAGGCTGTAACACTAAGTGTTGGGATTTGAATCCCAAGTTGATTTATACTCGAACTTTGTCCTAATTTAAAGCCTATAAATATAAGACAAAAAGTTAATTTTGAGGAATATCAAAGACAATATTAAAGGGAATTTTTTTTTTTAGAGTTTAAAATAAACTTTTAGATAACCAAAGAGAAGAAAAATCAATAGAAGAATTTAAGGCTTCATAAGCTTTACTTCTTTTTCTTTTTATCTTTTTTAGTTTATTATTATCTCTATGATATTGAACCTAATATGCTCTAAAATTCTTTATTTCATCACGAGCTAATTTACTTTTCTAAGATTACAATTTAAACTCAATATATAACTTAAAATGATTTATTTTCTTTTAATTTATAAAATCAATGGTGAATTATTCATTCTATTTTGTGCTTAATGCTTATAATTATTTGATGACTAATTAAATTGACTAGGAAAACTTAAATGAACTTGAAAAATAGATTTTTGTGTTTGGCCTTGAATAAGTTGATGTATGATCTATGTGTAAAAGTTTTGAGTTTCTTGTATGATAGGAATATACTTACATGACATATATAACCTTTTAAAGAACTTGTTCTTAATGAATTTTGGTTTAATTTAATTATAATAAGAATTAGATAATTGATTAAATGAGGTACTTTTACTTGACTATCGAAAGAGGTTTGTGAAGATATTAAGTTTCTTGGTTAACAATTTATATTGATAAATTAAATTAAGAGAAGTAATTATATTCAAGTGAAATACTGAGGGATAATTGTAATCCTAAACTTTTTAATGTTGATAAATTTATAGTTATTTTCTTTATTGTATTTTATTTTTATTTCCTTTAATTATTTAGTTTAGTTTTTGATTGCTTAAGTTTTCAATCATTTGAATAAAAATAGGAAGACACAATTTTAGTACTTAACGTATTTAATAATAATTTTTCAAAAAAATGATATTCTATTTACATTATATTATTTGTTGCGACAACATGCATTTGCGTTCTAAAATCATACAATACCAATATAGTAATAGAAATCCTTATTCTTGGTTAGGTTCGCCCTCAACTAGTGTCTGTATTTTAACTTGTGAAAGGTAGGTTCGGTCTGACAAGTCCTCATCCACAAGACATAAATCTCTAACAAAACTTTTTAAATATTTGGACCCAAATGCAAGGGGGCAAGCCTTATTTAGACCAATATCATAACAAAATATGACTGTATGGGCAGCCTCATACCCAAACCGAAGAAAGCAAAATGAAGAGTTACTTTTTTCATACTTGGATCAGCTAAGAAGTCATCGATGGAGGAACTCTAAAAGTTACAGAGAAAGGAATATTATATTGCACTCCCAAACGCTCTAAATCCTTGGTAGTCACATAAAAATAAAAGAGACGCTCGGATTATGTTTTATGTATATTTCGACAAATTATTACTACAATATATTTTGTTAAGGTGTTTTGACATTATAATATTGAACTATGATTCTCTCTTTTGATCTAAATTTTCATTTTAGTAAATATAAACATATGGTTGGTAGTTAATAAAAAAATATTAAGAGAATAAATCTGAACTTATATACCAAATATAATACACTTATCAAAAGATCTTTAAAAACTTAAATGAGCTCAAATCAATAGAGGATTCTAATCTTATAGTATTATATAATAATTAAAATGGATGCTATGTATATAAAATTCTATTTTATAATAATAATTTATCTAATAATATTTTCGGATTTGCATTATTTATGCTGAAAAATTCATGGAAGAATATATATATTATAAAAAATTGTTGTAGGGTAGCGTGTTTTATAAAAACAAAACGTGAATTTCATAAAAAAAGGCTTATCAAAAACGCATTGAAGTTAAGCTGTAAAACTACTTTTTGAATTTTGACCATCCCAATATCAAATGGTAAAATGGTAAAACTGGAGGAAGAATAAGATCCACTGCCTGCCCTTTGAAGTTTGATCAACAATGAGATAGAATAGATCTACATGCAAAATGTTTTACTTGCTAGCTACATAATTTCCCAATAAGCGTTGAACACCTTTTAAGGGAATGCAACCGTCAAGAAACGTGAGCTGCCTCATTTCCCATATCTTCTTTCGGAATCGAGGAGGCAGGGCCATGCCATTTGCCTGCCTCTTCCCCACAGACCTAGCTATTCTTATCATTTTTAATTTTACTTTTTTTTTTTAAATTTATTTTTCTTAACGCTGCCAAGTTGGGATGACTGTAGATTCAACACTTGAGAAGGTCCCACCGACTTAAAAGTCAATCTCTCTTACATTATAAAACTCTTTTATTTTGAAATCTTTTCTTTTTTATAATATACAAAATATAACTAATTTATATGCCGCTCATTCACTTTTTACTTGCCACTCTTTTGTAAGCATTGGGGAAAAAAAGTATACAGATTATAAAAAGAAAAGCTTATGTTAAAACTGTTACAATCAAATACTTCTATTTTTATATTTCTTTTTCTTTTTCTTTTAAATAAGGGGTTATTTGAATCTATTAAAATACATTTTAAGCTTACTTATTTAATAAATCCACCAATAAAATTTAAAAATATAAATTTTACTCATGAAACCTACCTAAATGTCCAATATAACTTTATTAAACTAAAATTTTAATTTCTAATTTTTTTCACTATTTTTTTTCTATATAATTTCACTAACCAAATTCTCTATTACTTTTTTTTTTCTTCATTCAAGTAAATTTGCAGTAGGTAAATTCATGAAAACATATATCTTTAATTTAAAATATTTAAGAAAATATTCATAAATAAACTCCCAAAAAAAAAAACAAAAACTTTTGTTCTTTAGAGAAAACTTGACCAAGAATGAAGAAATATATGTATATATAAAAAATATAATATAACATAAAAACAAAAGTAATAATTAAGATTGAGAGGTTGATTCACTTTAATCTTTATTTTATAATAAAAAAAATTTTAATATTACTTTACCCTTTAACAAATTATAAGAAGTGCTATATTTATATAATTAGAATCTAAGTTTGTATTTAAATTAATTGATCACCGGTCACACTTATCACTTGTCAGGTAATTGTTACTTTTTTAGTTCTTATTAATATGATAATTATATAATATTAATTAATAAAAACACATCAAATGGCATATTAGTTGTGATATAAATGTTTATATCCCAACTATGTAAGTATAATATTACTTTAAATATTATGAGTATTTGGATGTGTCTTAAAAATAATAATACTAAGGTGGGATAATATAAATTGACATAGGAATCTCAAAATATTCCTAAATATAATTTTGTTACTTGATTAGAAGAACAAATTATCTACTAAGGAGAGACTCAAAAAATAAGGGTTTATTCCATCAGATGATTATTCTTTTTGTGTTAATGACAAGAAAACAACTTAACACTTATTTTTTCAATGTAGTTTTTGTAGTAGAATATGGCACAAAGTTCTTATGACATGTCAATTCAATCAATGCTAGGACAGATAGTGACGCGTGATCTCTTTTCTTTGTAAAAAATCTAAAGGCAAATTTATTCTCAACAAGATCAAAAGAGTTTCGTTCTGTGCTACAGTCTATTTTATTTAGAAATAGCGAAATTAGGTGGTCTTTCATTAGAAAACTTCCTCTACTAGCGATGTCTTTCAAAATATTAAGAATATTGTCTGAATTAGATGCATAAGTACTGTCAATGGCCAATAGATTGATTACATTGCAACTGAGTGGTGAATGTCTTTAGACCTTTAAGAGTTGTAATGTCTTAATTTTTGTTCTTTAATTCTACTCTCTATAAATTTTGGTGGATTTAACAATAATATCAATCTTTTACTTAAAAAAAAAATTACTCTAAATATATACTTGTAGAATATGTTATTTTTATAATGTAAACTATATTGAATACTGAATCAAAAATAATAAATTTATGATTCAATAAAGATAGTAATAAATTAAATATGTTTAGATATAAGTTTAAATATAGAGTAATTTTTTTAAACTTCATTATATAAATATTTTATTTTAAAATAGTAATTTATTTGAGGGTATTTTAGTAATCAATGAATTATTAAAAATTGAATTTAAAAGTATTTTAATAAGCTCAAATAATTCCACCCTTAAACCAAATAATAAATTTTGAAAAGATTCCAATAATATAAAATTTTAATTTCATTTAAGTATTATAATGTTATTGGTCTCCATTTCCAATTTAAGAGACAAACCCAAGATATTTTTCCTATCTATTGAATTCATATAAGAAAATATGTAAACCAAATTAATACCACCAATTAAATTTCCATAGTAGGATAAGAAAATAAATAAACTAAATAAAGCCGATAATTTGATCAGGTGGAAGCAAAATATATATAACATAAATTATTTAGACATAAGATTACAACACTTAGAAAGATCAAATAAGTTATGGGTAAATCGTGTATATTGCTATCTTTACATCCATCTTATACAATCTTATAACATATGCCTCTAATTTTAAAATCGAGATAAAAATTATAAAAAAAATATTATTTTTGAAGGGATGACAAAAATAATTTTTTGACATTTTATTAAATAAGAACAAAATTTATCTATTTATATTAAATAAATTCTGACTTCCTAATAAATAATCATATTGTTTTGTAATGTCCAGATCAGGGTAACAAAACCAATAACAAATCGAATTTGAATCAATTTTAAATAAGCATAAGCACAAAAAAAAAAAAAAAGTATTAGACGAATTCAATTCGTATGTAATGTAAATATGCAAAAATCAACTTAAATGAAGAAATAAATCATTAACAAAACACAATATTTATTCTATAAAAAAAATACACAATTATCTAATATTCATTTAAACACACTATCAAAAAATATATATCCAAAATTTTTAATGTTATAAACTTATAGTTTTAAGTTTTAATTTTAGTTTTGTAATGATTATACTTGTTTTATACGAACTTTAAGATTTTAGCCTCTGTATTTTGTTTTTCAAATTTTGTTTTATTTTATTTTTTTTATGATTTATAAATATTAATTATTATTTATATTTTAGTTAGTAGCAAATTATAAACAAATTAGTAAGAATGTTCAAATTCAAATTTAATTTGTTTAATTATGAGTAAATTTGATTTGATTAATTTACTAAATTCAAATAAAATTTGAATTAGAAAAACAAATTATGATCTACATTGTTACTACAACTAAAATAATAGTTTTTTTTTAAAATTTATTAGGATAGTAACCTACATACTAAAATAAGATAAATTATATTTTTATTAATTAAAAGGTGAAATTATAAAATTTTTGAGAAAAGGAATTAAAATACATGATATGATATTTTAGATGAACTTGGTATTTTATCCTAAGACTTTTTTTAATATAATTTTTTGGAAAAAGAAAAAAAAATTGAAAGTAGAAAGAAAAAAGATTTATGTATATATAAATGTAACAAAGAGTGGAGCCCACAGAGAGGGAGGGAGGGTGGTGATGGGAAAGGTTAAATGTTCATTATCATCGTCAAGCGACGGACAGCTTACCAAAAGAATTAGAGAGGGGGGAGAGCAATTTCTTATAACACATTAACAATTTTTTCTTAATAAGAAAATTAGAAAAAAAGAAAAATAGGAAAAATGAATTTCATGGAAGCCTGGGAGGCCCACTTGGGGAAGAGAGAGATTAAATGGCGGGTCATATAACGAGGGTGTGACTCTTGAGACTCGGAGTATAAAAGGAGGCGCAGAGAGAGCTCAAGTTCATTGCCCCGCCCCTCCCTCCCTCCCTCCCTCATCTCATCTCAATCACTTCTAAAGCTTTTGCTCTGTTCTTTTTCTTGGGAAATAGAAAAACCTCATTCAATGTCCTCTACTCTCTCTTTCTTCCCTCTTCTTTAAAAACTAAAACAACGAAAAGAAACAAAAATTTTATATATATCATTTTGTGTGCTATTAATTTGCCTTTGTTTGTGAGGCGAGGGGCTAGACTTCTAAGATGGCTGATAAGAAGGCTATTAGTCTTGAAGAGATCAAGAACGAGACTGTTGATTTGGTACTCTTTCATTCTACTTCTCTTTTTTCTTAAGATTTTCTTTTTGGGTGCCATCTTGTTTTCAAGTAACTTATTGCATGTTTAATTATTGCCTGGGAAATGAGATCTGTGAATGGAAGTTTTCGTTTTCATTTTCTTTTAATTTGCTCGCATTTTGTTTTCTGATTCCTGATAGTTCCCTTTGGCTTATGCTCAAATCAAATAGAAACATATACGTTCTTGATCCAAGAAAACAGAAAAAAATTCTCTCTTTGATGTTTCGTCTGGGTATATGTATGAAATGAACATATTTTGAAGACAAATAAATTATTGTATCAGGTTCTAACTAGTGGGAAAAAGAAATCTTTGTTTATAAGTGACAATACCCACTTGATAAAGTAAAAACAAAACAGCTCAAAAGTTGAAGCGTACTATTTTCTTTCCATTTTACTCCTCAAAACTATTTTTCCCACAAACCAAACAGGACCCGTATTGGTTATTAACTCCAACGTGGATCTAAACACGTGAAAACACAAAAAAAAAAAAACAAAAAAACAAAACCGCTAAGACTTGAGTTGGCGTTTATCGAGTTGGCTACGTTTTGTTGTCTGTTATCTTTATCATCAATTATTTTTAAAATTAAATGGAATTATTTTTTCCGGTTAAGAGTAGTCGTCTCACTCACGCTCACTCTCTTTCTCTCTCTGACTTTGTTTGTTACTTTGGAATTTTAAGTACCTTTTTCCGTGGTACTTGGGCCTTTTTCTCAAAATGCTCCTTTTGTTTTCAACTGTTTTCTTTAGTAACCCGCACATTCAACGGTACTGACTCTTTATCTCATCTATTTATTTTAATTTCTCCTTTTTCGACTTTATTACCCTTTAACTTCTCTGCACAACCTTTACCGGGTGTCGTGCGCGCGTGTTGAGAACGCGCCAATCCCATGGCGAGAAAGTGGGTGCCTGTCCCATATGACAGAACACTTTTTGATCTTGTCACGGCGTGAGGTAACGCTTAGTATGGTTTCCCCCCGAGTTAACTCTGTTAGAGTCACGAGTCAACTCTTTCACCCAGTTATTCATTTCGTACTATGAGCTGATAGTACTTGACAATGAATCATATTGAAATAATTCATTAGGTGAATAACTAATGGCTTTGTAGCAATTAGTAACGCAATATAAATGAATTTGTGTTGTGATTTCTATCTGAAAATTGGATACAAAGTTTATGTATCGACAAAATTACAATGTTAACATACTGATGACGAATTGTTTTGCAGGAACGAATTCCTGTTGAGGAAGTGTTTGAGCAGCTGAAATGTACACGAGAGGGTCTAAGCTCAGAGGAAGGAGCCAACAGGCTTCAAATCTTTGGCCCCAACAAGCTAGAAGAGAAAAAGGTCTTTGATTTTTATAATATAATGTCTATTAAATTTGTTTTAAATGAATAACTTGTTGAGCTCTTTTATTGATTGTTAATAATTATTGTTTTTAATAAATCAACAGGAAAGAAAAATCCTCAAGTTCTTGGGGTTCATGTGGAATCCACTCTCATGGGTCATGGAAGCAGCTGCTATTATGGCCATTGCATTGGCAAATGGTGGTGGCAAGCCCCCGGATTGGCAAGACTTTGTTGGTATTGTTTGCTTGTTGGTGATTAACTCAACCATCAGTTTCATTGAAGAGAATAACGCCGGTAATGCTGCTGCTGCTCTAATGGCTGGTCTTGCTCCCAAGACTAAGGTAATACATAGCAACTCAGTATGGATGCACATTTTGGGAGCTAAATCTCTTGTTTTGAGAAACTATCACTGTTGGGAATTCATTTGATATCGCAATATATAGAGCATATATGCTCATTTTGGTTAGATTTTGGAGATATACATGTAATTCTTTCAAGAACTAAAACTGTGAGAATTTTTTGAAATTTTTGCAAGAGAAAGGTGTTGAACATGATGAAACTGATTTACTATTTTTATAGTTATGCTTAATAATTATCATGTAACTAAGACCTCTTTTGTCATAAAAATTTATCATATAACATTTCACTTATGATCTGTGATGATATGTATGTATAGGTGCTTAGGGATGGTAAGTGGAGTGAGCAAGAGGCTGCAATTCTGGTTCCGGGAGATATTATCAGTGTGAAATTAGGTGATATTATCCCTGCTGATGCTCGTCTTCTCGAGGGTGATCCCTTGAAGGTCGATCAGTCTGCCCTCACAGGAGAATCACTCCCTGTGACCAAGAACCCTGGGGATGAAGTCTTCTCTGGTTCGACCTGCAAACAAGGTGAAATCGAGGCTGTGGTTATTGCTACTGGTGTTCACACATTCTTCGGAAAAGCTGCACATCTTGTGGACAGCACCAACCAAGTTGGACATTTCCAGAAGGTGCTTACTGCCATAGGGAACTTCTGTATTTGTTCCATCGCAGTTGGGATGTTGGTTGAGATCATAGTCATGTATCCAATTCAGCACCGCAAGTATAGAGATGGAATTGACAACCTCTTGGTACTCTTGATTGGCGGCATTCCCATTGCTATGCCAACTGTTTTGTCCGTGACAATGGCTATTGGTTCACACAAACTGTCTCAGCAGGGTGCCATCACCAAGCGTATGACTGCCATTGAGGAAATGGCTGGTATGGACGTTCTTTGCAGTGATAAGACAGGGACACTGACCCTTAACAAACTGAGTGTTGACAAAAACTTGGTTGAGGTGTTCGCGAAGGGCGTAGAAAAGGACCATGTGCTCCTGCTTGCAGCCAGGGCTTCTAGAACTGAAAATCAGGATGCCATTGATGCAGCCATGGTTGGAATGCTTGCTGACCCGAAGGAGGTTTCAACCTTTTCCACACTCGCAAATATTTTTTTGTTGTGCTATGAATATGAATTTCAATTTAGTGATAATATAAACTGTATGTACATTTTGCAGGCACGAGCAGGTATTAGGGAGGTGCATTTCTTCCCTTTCAATCCTGTGGACAAGAGGACTGCTTTGACCTATATTGATTCTGATGGCAACTGGCACAGAGCAAGTAAAGGTGCACCTGAGCAGGTAGGTTTACTCCTTTTCACAGTTTAAGATTGGAATGGTTACTAGTAATTTGCTTGTCTTAATTATTCATTTTCTTTTGACAGATCTTGGACCTTTGCAATGCCAGGGAGGATATTAAAAAGAAAGTCCATTCTATTATTGATAAGTATGCTGAACGTGGGCTTCGATCATTAGCTGTAGCTAGACAGGTTTCTAATAAAATTCCTTCTTTTATTTTTTTCATGTTTTATTGTATTATTTAGCACCTTTTTCAATGGAAAACACCATCTTATTTTCCCTTGGCAACAATGTTTGCAGGAAGTGCCTGAGAAAACAAAAGAAAGTTCTGGTGGTCCATGGCAGTTTGTTGGTTTGCTGCCACTGTTTGATCCTCCAAGGCATGACAGTGCTGAAACCATCCGCAGGGCTCTTAATCTCGGAGTGAATGTTAAGATGATTACTGGTAACACAATTCATATATTTACCGCTTAGCAAATACAGTTATTTGCTTCCTTAAATAAATGCTTACTTGTAAGACAACCATTTCAGGTGATCAACTTGCCATTGCAAAGGAGACTGGTCGAAGACTTGGAATGGGAACTAACATGTACCCTTCTGCATCTTTACTTGGTCAAGACAAGGATGCAAATATAGCTGCCCTTCCAGTAGAAGAGTTGATTGAGAAGGCTGATGGGTTTGCTGGAGTGTTTCCAGGTAGGTGCTCATGTGCTGGAAGGTCGCAAACTAGAAATTTTAGTGCTTATTGCTTAAATAGACAAATTGTTCCGCATAATTTGTCATTTTTTTTCCTGCAGAGCACAAATATGAAATTGTAAAGAAGTTGCAGGAGAGGAAGCACATTTGTGGAATGACTGGAGATGGTGTCAATGATGCCCCTGCTTTGAAGAAGGCCGATATTGGTATTGCTGTGGCTGATGCTACAGATGCTGCCAGAGGTGCTTCTGACATTGTTCTCACAGAACCTGGACTTAGTGTTATTATCAGTGCTGTGTTGACCAGCAGAGCTATTTTCCAAAGGATGAAGAACTACACTGTATGTTTTTATCTTGTTTTACTCTGAAAGACTCTTAATGAGTTTTGATTTCAAAAGACATTTCAGTTTTCTCCTCTTATTTTTGCAGATTTATGCCGTCTCTATCACAATTCGTATTGTGGTAAGTAAATGCTGGTGGCTTTCTGCAATGTGATTCAATATGAGAAATAATGTATATTGATAGCTCCTCTGAATTTCCATAATTGTGCAGTTTGGTTTCTTGTTTATTGCTCTCATATGGAAGTTCGACTTTTCTCCCTTCATGGTTTTGATTATTGCCATTCTAAATGATGGTGAGTTCTCAATGTGTTCATTCTTCCTATTATACTTATGAGCTCACAAAGGCATGATGATTCCAAGGATTGCATCCACTAAACCTTTTTAATGTTTTTAGGCACAATTATGACAATCTCAAAGGATCGAGTGAAGCCATCTCCCTTGCCAGATAGCTGGAAACTAAAAGAGATATTTGCTACTGGAGTTGTTCTTGGAGGCTACTTGGCATTGATGACTGTCATATTCTTCTGGTTAATGCATGATACTGATTTTTTCTCGGTAAGAGAGATAGGCTCTTGTTTTGCCAGCATGTACCATTTAATGGAACATTCAAAAATCAGTTTTGATTTTGATTAAACTTATGGTTTTATATTCTGACAAATGCAGGACAAATTTGGTGTAAGATCTATAAGAAACAGTGAGCATGAAATGATGGCTGCTTTGTATCTACAAGTAAGTATTGTCAGCCAGGCTCTGATATTTGTGACCCGGTCACGAAGCTGGTCATTTGTTGAACGCCCTGGACTTCTATTGATGACTGCATTCTTAATTGCCCAGCTGGTTAGAACTTTGCTACTTGAATACCCCTTTAGCACGTATATTTCCATAAAGCATCATTTGTTTCATGTTCTGACTGGTAATGTTTTGCACACCTTGTTTTCAGGTAGCGACTCTGATAGCTGTGTATGCAAACTGGGGTTTTGCAAGAATAAAGGGTATGGGTTGGGGATGGGCAGCTGTCATCTGGCTTTATAGTGTTGTCTTCTATATTCCTCTTGACCTAATGAAGTTTGCCATTCGTTACATCTTAAGTGGAAAGGCTTGGCTCAACCTGCTTGAAAACAAGGTGTAATGTCTTCTTCCACACGAATCTTCATCAATTATAAAATTGTAATTTAGAAGTTTGATGACTATACTCTAACACTGCAACTTCTTTGTGTATGTAACAGACTGCATTCACCACCAAGAAAGATTATGGTAAGGAAGAGAGAGAAGCTCAATGGGCTCTTGCTCAAAGGACCCTTCACGGGCTTCAACCACCAGAAACCAATAATCTCTTCCCTGAAAAGAGTAGCTACAGAGAGTTATCCGAAATTGCTGAGCAGGCCAAGAGACGGGCTGAGGTTGCAAGGTAATGAACCATTCAATTCACCTTCTGATGAACTGGCACATTTCCACACAACATCAAACTGTTAGCAAATTTTCAACCTAAAAATGGAAACGTTTTTTTCTTTTCAATACAAATTTTAAGAATGACTGCATTTGTACTTTCAACCATGAATTAGTACATTAACAAGAAGTGATTTTTCTAATTTCACTTTCTGGTTCTAGGCTTCGTGAGCTGCACACACTCAAGGGACACGTCGAGTCAGTTGTGAAGCTGAAAGGGCTGGACATTGATACCATCCAGCAGCATTATACAGTGTGAAAAACTGGAGAGGGTAGGTTTGATAAGTACCCGGTTCAAGAGAAGATCTAAATAGTACAAAGTTTTCTAGATAGTGGAGCATGTTTGCACCATAATTCTCCTAGCCTGTTTTACATTTTCCAATTTTTTTTTTTAATGTATTTACATTGCCGGAAGAAAGGATTGGATTGTATACTTCCAGTCCCGGAAAGTAAGGACTGTGATGTGGGTTTGCCATTTTCTCTGATATGCAATGTAATGTTTACATGTTACGTAATTTTCTAGCTTCAATGCTGATTTCTCTTTGCTTTGTCTAATTCGAGTTTTCATGTCTTTTCCATCTTTAGTTTTCCATGGTAACGGCTAAATGATGGCCAAATCATAGTAAATATTTAAGCCTGTGAGGTTATATATTACACTGATTTGCTTATAGATTAGGAAAAGTTTTGAAAATAGCTCTTATTTTAATAGTATTTTTTTAGCCTCTGATTACATTTTCAAAAAGAGTTAAAATTAGACTTTTTTTATCTCTAAAACATATTTTTCCTCTTTATTTTTGAATTTTCCCTTTTTTTCTCACTCAAAAATATTTCTCATTTACCCATATAACCAAAGACCCAAAAACACTGGTCGACACATTATAGTTCAGCAATCAATCGGCACACTGAAAATTGGCAAATACTTAGTAAGTTTATGAATTTTTGAATTTTTTAATTAATGATGATATATATTGAAAAATGATAAATACTTAGTAAGTTTATGAATTTTTTAAATTGATGATGAAATATATTGTGATATTATATAAAATGAATATATATTATAAAAAAATTGATAAATATTATAAAAAGTATATAAATATTATAAAAAATAAGTAAAAAAATATTTTTGAATACTAAAATTTTGACAAAAATCATCATTTTTAGTCATCGGTTGCAATGGCCTAAGCCTACGGACAGAATGTGCACTCCACGTGACATGGTGCCTCATGTGCATGCTACGACATGCAAAGTCATTATGTTGGCGTCATGTGACGAGTTTAAATTTATTTTATTTTATTTAATTTTGAATTAAATTTATTTATGATTAATAAATAAATATTTAATTAATTAATAATTTGTTATTAATAAGTATTTATTATCTAATTAATTTCTTAGATATAATCATTGCTACTTTTGAGATAAAACTTAATATCACTAATAATTACTGATTTGAAAAATTTACAGCAATATACGACTATTAAAACATTTTACATCGAAATTAACATAGAAAAAGGTGATAAAATTATATTATTTTGGCGTTTAAATTAATTTAAAACAGATCAAGTTATTTAAACACGCGACACTACAAAATGTCAACACATGTCAATCTTTGTGGTGGCGCACACTTATCTTCAGTATTTACTTTTTAAGTCAAAGCACATGATGTGATTTAAGCTTTTGTTTCGTTCAATCAACCATTACTCAAGCACCAAAAGCCGCTTCATCTCGAAGAATCTCGTCGATCGCGGCTGGAATATTTGGTTCAAAACTTCGATCCCAATATTCTTGCTCACAATCTGTCAGCTTTGAAAACGAGAATGGAGTCTCTTCACCAGTTCTTGTTAGAATGGATGAACTCCCAACACTCTCATTAGTCAACGTCTAATGACCATGGTCTCATCTGAAATCATATCCGCCATCCAACAAATCATCGTCAACGGTGCACCCTTCTAACCTACTCTTAGTAACCAACCTTGCCTCCCCCAGATTTGATAGACCTCAAAATCGTTTCAATTTTAGATAAAACAGTATATAAAAAAATAAAGTACTAATCAGATAGCGAAATCGTGGAGATCGATTGGGCTAATCTTATTATTATGATTTTTTTCAATGTGATTATTATGATAGCTTCCACGTGGTGTATTTGCTAGGATGGAGCGAGTAACGTAATGTTGCAGAAGACTATAGACTATGTCTGTAGCGTAGGAGCTAATTGTGACCCAATTCCAATTCAATTATTCAATTTTTTTTAGGAAGATTGCTGCCTACCAAATATTAAATTCTAATTTTTTTTTTTGTGAAATCTTAAAGGATATTAATATCTTAAATACATACAAACACAAAACAGAGTATGAGTAAAAAGCCCACTTTTTTTAAGGGAAAAATTTTTTTTAAGGGAAAAATGAAACAGGGATTATTAAGAATTAAACATTAGGAAGTAGTGATGGATGGCACTAAAATTGAGGGATGTTCTCGGTGGCAAACTCTCTCTCCTGAACCTCTGCCCTTTTGATATGTCAATCAAACAACTCAAATGGGACAAGATTAGTCTTGTTAATTGATACTAAATAATAATTCGTATATGCCTCTTGTAAGAGTAAAATGATTGTATTATTACTTTTTAATAAGTAATATCTATAAGGCTAATGAAGTTATGTCACACGATTTGACATAAAATATATTATTTTTAATAAAATATTTTTAAACAATTAGATATTATTATTAAATTTTTAGACTAATGAGTATTAATGACATTAAATTTTATTTTAAGGATATTTATGATAATATCTTTGTTTTTTTAATATTAGTAATTTTATATAATTTAATTAATGTTTTTAGTTATTTAATTTATTTGTTATAAATTTTATTAGTTGTTGTTAATTGATTTATTTTATTTAATTATAAATTGTTATTAATATATTTAATTATTAATTAATATAGCTAATTGTTTAATTAGTTTTTAATATTTTGTCATTTAATTAATAAATTAGTAATTTATTATTAATATATTTATTTTTTATCTAATAAATTTATTATTTTTGTTTAATTTTAATTATTTAATTTAATTAATATATTTATTTATTTAATCAATCATTTATTTAATTTGTAATTAATTTTTATTAGTTATTATTAATTTATTTAATTATCTACTTATGCACTAATAATTTTTTTTTTTAAGAAAACAAAGCGTGTCCAAATCATTTATAGTTTTGAAAAATAAATTCTACCAAGCCTCAATAACTTCTTATTAGAAGTTATGAGCCATATATACTATTAGACATAAATTAACAACTACACATGTCAAATTATTTAGGACTGCGTGTTGAGGTCATTTTTTATATGCACCCGATATCTCATTCTCATGTAAATTAATGCATAAGGTATTATTAAGACAAGTTTATACCAAAAACTTATATAAAAAATTGTGATTATTGATATACATCAAGTGCATTTGATTCTTCATTCGAATTTTTATTTGATTATATGGTTAAGTATATGATAGATTTTAGTGAAGAAATGATGCAGATGCAACAAATTATGTTATTTTGTTTTTTTAATCGTGTGTTTGTACCACAAGATGATTGTTGAGAGATTCAACATTTTATATTTAAGCTTATGGATGACTTAAATGAGTTCAGTCAGTACCCATGGGACACAATTACATAGTCTGTATTGTTCGACACCTTAAACACATTGGTGAAAAAAAGAGTTGAAAAAGATAAAAAAAGAAGGTGGTCACAAGAATAAAAAGTATAAAATGTATGGTTTTGCTCCTGTATTCCTAGTGAGTAATTCTATCGATTCATTATTATATTAAAATACAGACAAAGTATTCGAATTATCTTTTGTTGATGTAAAATTGTTATTTTTTTATTATTTCAAGTTTGGATCTACGAGGCAATTCTGATTGTGATTCGATGTTTACATGTCTTAATGGTGATCATTTTTTGCGCCTACTGAATTGATATAGCAGAGGCACTCTATTGTTCAAAGGCATTCAACAGATTCTCATTAAAAAGGACAAAGATTTGGTATATTTTTACACCATATAATCACTTTTTTCACCCACAAATACACACACACATATATATATATATATATATATAATTTTCTATTAATGGCTAATGATTTTATAATTTTGTATAGGTTCAGAAGGTACACAAGAAATTTATGTCAATTAGATATGTGCACCAACAACATGCTCGTGCTTTGGATGGTATTGCATAGGACTCATAATTGTTGCCCTATGGACTAGGACATAAGAAGAATTTAATTGGTGCTAAATTGTGGACTGAGGTAGATAAGGTAATAGACATAAAATAATAATTATTTTCGTTTATTATACATTTAGCTCAGAAAAAACTATAACTATCTATGTAGGTATATATTTCAGTGAACTAAAAAATGAAGTATTGGATTGCGATAAAGGTCAATTTGTTGCAGAGGATGATTATTCTCTATATTTCTAGCATTAATGAATATGCTGATAAAGTGATAGAAGTTTTTATCACTCCTCTATATATTCTTATACTACCTCCTGTCTACAATAAAACTAATTCTAGTTGCATTCACTCAACCAAAGTGGTTGTAAGAAAAGATCTTGCATATTTTGTAATTGCATTAATGCTTTCTATAATATTAGTGGTTATGATATTGTATATTCTAAATGCACCAATTGATCGAGTTCATTTGCCCATATTAACGTCCTCCTTCAAATACTTGGTTGCCTCATATCCTATCTCTCACATCTTGTTCATTTGGTGTTGAAAGTTAGAAGGTGATGTGCCTTTGCAGCAACAAAATGAGCTGTTAAGAATATCTTTTTTTTTTTTTCCTGTTAGTATCTTATATTTTATTATTAAATTTTTTTTCAAGTAATAGATATAAAATTCATGATAGACATTAGGAGACATATCTTGAATGGCCCTCCCAATGCTGGTGTGTTGATCGAATACAAAAATTAGATCCTAAAAATCACCGATTACTCATCTCAATTTGACCATAAACTATGTTAAGAAGCATTGTTTTCAGAGGCAGCAATCCCCTGTACTATTGAAAAAATGTTATCATTTTTATCTTTCCATATGGCTACAAATATTGTAGCAAGATAGGATTCTTTCAAAAATGTTCTATCAACTATAATCACGAGTTAGATGGATGACTGAAAACTTCTCATACAGGGTCTTAACCCTATAAAGAAATAATTAAAGTGATTGTCGTTCTTAATTTTCAAGTGAGTAATTATACCTAGGTTCTATAGTTCTAGCATATAGTAGTATGCAAGAAGCAGTCTAAATGAATCCTCTGAAGCATCTTGTATCACCTACATGCATGCTATATAAATTCTATTGATAGATGTAAAATTATTTCTTATTATTTTACCGATAATATAAATCTTGGATTGTCAGTAAACATTGCGCAATTAGTTTAAAACATATGTGTGCTCTTTATCTATTCTCTTCATGCGACGAACTTTCGCTTCCATTGACATTGCACGTAATCTTTATTTGTATATCTCATAATCGCATTTTGCCTCAAAATGATCTTCAGTAGACCTATGAACTTTCAAACTCCAATCATTCTTAAGTATTATTATGCTTATAGTATTATGAATTTTATTTATCTTTACTATTATACAACTTTTCTAAAAACACATCCTCAATTCTAGTACAGGGTAACTTACTAATATATTCAAGTTTAATAGTGGTATTGGAGGAATAAACTGAAAATTATTTTTTGCTTGAACCTTATCTTCTCTTGCATGTGAATCATGCGATTCACGAAGAGAACTATTAAAAATATAAATGGTTCATATTCTGGTCAACTTCAGTTCCATAATAACTATTTTTTATTACCATCATTATCCTTATTTATCTGACTATCGTAATGTGTGTAAAGAAAGTTTTCGTTGAACATTAGAGGGAATAATAATAATCATTTGTAGTATTTGTCGAAAACACAACTATTGGTATTGTTAAGGTTATAAAACTCACTTGGTATTGTTAGGGCTATTGTTAGAACTATTAGAAACATAACATAGTCCGCCTTCTAGTATGTCATTCAATCCATCAACTTCAGTTCATAATAAGCATTTTCATTATCATCATTATCCCTATTTGTCTAACTATCATAATACGTGTAAATTGAGTTTTCATTGAACATTAGAGGGAATAATAATAATCATTTGTAGTGTTTGTCAAAAACACAACTGTTGATATTGTTGTTGTGTGATATGGTGTGTGATGTGTATAATTTCAAAAAATTAAATACGCAACAGAAGTATTCATACATATTAAACAATATGTAACATATTCAAGCATGTTTGATCATTCAAGTACATATATATATCTCATATATATATTTCATGCATGATATAAAATGAATAACAAATTAACAACCTACCCGGATATGAAGGTAGCTTTACAAATCTTCAAGAACTCCAAGCTTCAATTTGTTGAGCTCACCTTGAAGTGTTCCCTTGCACAATTCTAGTTCACAACTAAATCCGGTGGGATTGTGAAGCTAGAATGGCAGCCTTGAATTTCCAGCAAATGATTGTTTTAACACTTAAAACAATTTGTCCTTATGATTACTACCAAGAGATGAGAAGAATTGGGTGTTTACTATAGTTCTTTACAACTCTATATGTTGTAGCTTGGTAAGCCTTTGCATTTTCTCTCAACACTTTGAGAAAAACACTTAGGAAAAGCTCTCAATTCTCTCTCTTTTCTCCTAGAACGAATTTTCACTCTCTCTTGCACACATTGAACTCTTTCAATTCTTTCTTAAGTGCAAAGAATGATTTATCTTAGTGCTCCACCACCACTTAACCATGTTTGCCATTACAAACATTAATCTATCATATTTTTCACTCACCAATTTGATTCAACCAATTGAATCAATTTCTAGAGAGTAAATGGCATTTAATCAATGTTAAGTGGTTTTACCACCTCCTTAGTGCATTATTTAAGAATTACAAAGTGGTAAACTTTCCTTATTATTAATAACAAGTGCATTCTCCATTAGTAAATGGTGTTTGCCACTTATTCCAATTAATAATAATAATTTGATTAATATATAAAATATTAATAATTCAAAACTATTTTGATTATTTACATTTACCATATATGTATTTACCAAGCAAGGTAAATAGGTAAATACATGGTAAATAATTTATGGAGCAAGATTATGTCACTTGTCAATTTCTTATTGGTTAACAACTCTTGTAAACCAATAATGTATTTTATCTTCAATTATTGACAAGTGAATAATAAAAGGAACTTAGAAACATTTTTCATTTTGCTGAAAATTGTTGGATTAATTATTGAATCCAATTCGCCGCCCCAGTGCACAACGAGTACACTTCATATTGTGAGACTCTCTAGGTCCATGCCCGACTTGTCATATGAAACTATTTCACACGTCCGTGAACAATATCCCACACACATGTTACAGATATTACAAAACGGCGCATTAGACCATACAAGTTGAGGTTATAACATATTCGTATAATCCTTCCATCATAAATATCCTAGAAGAGCGGAGATATAGATCAACACCGTCAAGTCTCCCTGTGCTCAACCATAAACTTATCTCTAGATTTGTATTTCAATAAATAATATCCGTAAACACTTTCACGATATTATTTTCCCAAGAAATTCTTGGATGTCTGCTTATGGCCATAAGACTTTCTGAAATACAATCTTTGAGTTGCAGGATATTTTACTCACCCAATTGAGTTGATGGATCCCATATCTGTACACACCGGACTCCATGAGCATCGGACCATACCCAGCGACACCCAGCGGTCAGACCATGAAAGGTATTTGACATGTGTGGAACCAAAGTATGATGGATCACTCACAAGTCCACCGTGGCACTCAGGTCTAAGGACCACGAATACTACTCAACTCGAAAGATCCTCCATTGACGACTTTATGGGATGTCTATTGGAGATCTTTGTGAGTCTGTTCAATATTCAGTCCTTACTGAATACTTGTATCTCTATACGAGTTTCCACTAAACTCATGGTCTGCTAAGATTAACCATCTGGACTATCTAGATATAGACATACACTGATCTATATATATATTAAGATCTTCACTAGCAGACCCGCATTAGTGAAGGTAGATCAGGAACATAAAATTTAAGAACATATTTGCATAACAACATTTCTTAGCACCATTTGCAACCCATTGCAACTATGTTATTATTAATATATTCTTAGGTCTTTGTCCCATTTCAGACAAGGCTCTAACTCTTTAGATTTTACTAACTCTTAGTTTTGATCTAAACTCCTTTAGATCAGATCTGAACTCGTTCAGATCATACAATGTCTAAAACGTTACAAGCATCTTACCATATTTATAAATAAAATAATTAGTGATATATTGAAATCATAAATGTATAAACATAAAGCAAATATTTATACATAAAAGGGATGGCACGTAAGCACAAATCCCAACAATTGTTAGGGCTATAGTACTCACTTGGTTACTACCGGTTGCAGACATGAAGTGATTATGGTAGGCTTGTTCAATCTCGATGAGCACATCTACATTATTTTCGCATACAAGAACTCGAACATTCACTATTACATAGAGAAATCAAAGGTTTTTTTTTTAAAGAGATCTAACTAAAACTCCACATTACCACCGTTTTTAATTACAACTGGTCTCAGTTTTACCCTTTTGCATCAACAAAACTTCTCATAGACATTTTATACTACACCTAATCAATTCCAATTACACGAAAATATTTCCTCAACATTGCTTTGTATTTTACATTCTTAAGAATTGAAATATCAACATTTTCAAATTGAATATATCTCTCATAATTGTTACTGAAACTTTTTCACCTTCTGCTTGCGAAAATATACACACTCGAACTGTAACAACAAGTGCACAGGTCGTGATAAGGTAATAAAATGATGAGTGAGTATCGTTCCCATGAGGATTGGTATCCTAAATTAATACTAAGTACTACAGTGTTGACAACTTAACTTTATCTAGGCTAAATCAAAGGCTAAGTTGAATTATAGAATTGAAGATGCTTAAACTAAATAATTTGGTAAATTAAAGACGTAGAAGTTCTATTGTAATGGGTTTTAAGGACTTAATTTCACTCTACCGTTCCTATGTTCTTTATCTTTAGTGATTAACAACTAATCTTATGCATTCATTAATCAAGTGCTTAGATTTAATCTTATTATCTCTCTAGATTGTCGAATGAGATCCTATGCATGCGCAACTAAGTTGATATCCCTATCTAACATATTATACATACATGCATTAAGCCACCCTTAAGTGATTATCCTAAGTCTATTACTCTCCCAACTCAATAAACTCAAAGTTATACTTTTTAAAACCTACACATGGGTTAAACTCTCCCAAGCACATAACTCATAAGTTTAAATATTTAATAAATTTTTTAATTAAATTAGAAGCATTAAGCTTATAAAAAGCATAAATGAATAAACATAAGATAGTTATTAATCATATAATAAATCAAAATATAGTACTAAGTAGAGCTACATCGGCCCTAGAATACGTAATTTAGCTATCCATAGTAAAATACTCAATTACATTAATCCATGTTCACAAGAGTGTTATGTTCAAAAAATAAAAATTACTAATGCAAAGTTAAAACAAATGTAAATGAGATAGAGAGAAAAAGGGAACTAGTTTGAGAAGTTCTTGGAAATCTTCAATCTTTAATGATCTTCTATAATCCAAACTTTAAATATGTTTCTCTCATTAAAACTCTTTATTTTGTGCTCTCCTATTTTCTAAGTGAGACTTTGAACTCTCTTTTTATAGGTCTAAAATTAAAGTAAAAATGGCAAATTCAAAATTTTCTACATTGATTAGCTTTGCGGCATCACGATTCTATATGAATTGGCCCTGGGGGTACCGTTCATGTGAATAGTATTTACTGTTCATTTTTATTGTTCAGTGTACCCTACCCTCTATATTTTGGTGCCACGGCGCCACAACTTGGGTTTTTGCGGCACCATAGTATGGCACTATAACAAAATATTGTAGCAAATGCTGTTTATGTCTACTGTAGCATTTTTGATGTTTTTGCACATTCTCCTTGGCTTTTGGCCCCAAATAGTTCCATTGACTTGGAACCTATAAAATAATATTAATGCACGCTAAAAAATATATATTTTTATTTAATTTGGTTAATCATCAAGTTTAGGAGATTAAAATGATAGATATAAAATACATTTATCAAACTTCCTTAAACTTAAATGCTTGCTCATCCTTGGTAAGGAGAGACGACTAAAGCTCAACTGATAACAAATTATAAGAAAACACTAAACATAGGGTGGGAAAATGATTGGCAAATTGTCTCAAAAATTTCTTATGACTATCAATATCAAGGAAAGCTTAAACATTATAATAGTTTAACATGTTAATTCAATACTTATTCTAACCTACTAGTGACCTACTTGGTGTATGTGCGAATAGCTAAAATCATTAGTCATAAATTCAGATATGCACACAAGACAATGAAATAGTTTCTTATAAGTTTTTATTTAATTAACACACCATATGCTTATTTTTGCATCACTCTCTACTTGTAGTGAATGGTTAGGGTGAAGGTAGGATGAAATGGATCATCAACATACATCATAAACACACATTCCTCTAGAGATGATTTCAACTTGAACAATTTTTTTCACCCGATTTTCTTCAAACATGTTTCTTTGATTCCCTTGCTATTTTGTTGTTCATATTTTTCTTTTTCTTTTCTAAGCCATAGGTATAGCAAACTCGATATTTACAATTTTTTTTAATTTTTATTATTATTTTATAGATAAATAAAGTCATTATACCTTAAACTTAAGCTTTTCGTTATTAGAACAACCAAAATTCCACAACCAAGCCCGTAACCCTTCTTTAATTCACCCATTCATTTTCAAAAGTTCAAATAACTTTTAAAAGAAATGTTATGCCTATGGCATGATGGGTACTATGAAGGATAATAAAAGTAAAGGCTAAGGTATTGATGTGGTTAGCAAAGAAAAATATTTATTAGGCTCAATAGGGGTAACCAGGGATAAAAATATATAAATGTTGGCTTGAAAGGCTCAATTGGTCCAAAGATGGCCTAATATCATATACTAAATTATGTATGCCCTAGGATTTCATCTTGAGTGATGCTCAAACAAGTTCTAGCATGGTTTCAACCCTACTTATTCTTTTTATGCATAAATGTCTTTTAAGTAAGCATAAAAACCAAATGATTCTAACTACGTGCTAAAAAAGATCAAGTGGTCACAAAGTAAAGCTGAACTTGTTTTAGATTACTAAGCAAAAAATCATTATATTCTTGTTTCCAAAAAAAAGTAGCCTTCAAAATCATGTTTATATTTCATATTATTGACTACTAATCATTCAATCAACCATAACAAAAGATGAAAAAGAAAAAAAATGCATGCAAAACAAAGCAATTAAAACTAATAATTGTAAAGAGTAAGCATGATCAACATAGAAAATGAACACTAAATAGTATTTTCCTCCCCCAAACTTAAAGTTGACATTGTCTACAATAGTAATAATAAAAGTGAGTAAAAGAAACTTCTCTCGTAGATAATAACTTAGTGCTTGAATCGCAAGGAGGAAATTATTACTTGAGTTAGTGCCCAAAGTCTTTGAGTGATACTTTCCAAGACATGAAGTTTGATGAGCCTTGTTGTTTGATGATGTTTGAGGAGGAATTTGGTAATAATTTGGTGTGCGAAAGGTGTGAAGATGATTAAGGGAAGTGAGGGAGTATTTAAAGTGGCTTAAGAGGGAGGCATGAGTTATTTGAAAGAAGGGGTACAAGTGGCGCTGCAACCTCAAATGAGTGGGGCTGGGGTACCATAACCTTGGTTTTTAAAACTTATTTTCTAAGTGTTGGGGCTATAGCCCCAAGTTGCTACCATATTTGAAATTGTTTTAGCTTGTGAGCTACTTTTGGTTGCATCTTGTTGGCTTTGTTTCCATGCTTTTATAAGGTTCCAACTTGTTGTTTTAACACACTACAAGAAAGAAAACAAACATTAAAAACAAAGATTGAAATTAAAAATTAAAAATTGCTTGGGTTGTCTCTCAAGAAGCACTTTATTTAACGACTTTGACTTGACATTTTTCAGATTCATGGGGATAAAATCAGACTTTAGAGGCATTTCACCCATGAATTGATCCTCTGTTTTGGTTCTTTGGTGTATGCTCAATGGCTTGGTCAATCTCTTTCCTAGATTTCTAAAGCCCTACAAGGTAATCATCAAGGAATGTCTTTAACTTTCTTATTTTGAGCTTCCCCGAAAAAAAAATTAGTCTTGGCCAGAAGAATGAACCACAGTGGCTAGTATTTGATTACTTTTCCATCATAATCTTGCCATGACTTTTTTTTTTCTTGTTCAGTGCATCTTTATCTTGCCATAAACTTGGGGTTGAATGGTATCTATCGCCTTTCCACCATTCAGATCTATGTTTTCAATCTTTAAATATTCTTTGGAATCATTTAACAACTTCATCTCCTTGAAAACCTTGAATATGACCTCCTCATCTTACATCCTCATATTAATGAGAACTCTCTCGGTGGCTAAGAATGGTCATCCAAGAATAATAAGAATATTCTTATCTTCCTCCATATAAAGGATCACAAAGTTCACTAGTATGATGAATTTACCTACTTTAACTAACACATCCTCAATGATATCCCATGGATAAGTTATAGATTTATCATCAATTTGTAAAGAAATTGTAGTAGGCTTTACCTCACATAAACCCAACTTTTTAAAGACGGGTAACAGTATAAAATTGATGCTTGCTCTAAGGTCACACAAGGCCTTCTCAAAAGTTGAATTCCTAATAGTGAAATGGATAGTAAAGCTACCCAGATATTTCATCTTTTGAGGTAACTTCCCTTGAATAATTGAAATACATTCCTTTGTTAGCCTTGTTAGAAATGATGCTTACGTACCATTCCAATATTGTATGAATATTAATTATTTAATATTTATACAATAAACATTTTGTATAAAATTATTAATATTTAATTATATATATGGTAAGATGCTTGTAACATTTCAGACATCGTATGATCTGAAGGAGTTTAGATCTGGTCTAAAGGAGTTTAGACCAGGGCTAAGAGTTAGTAATGCTGAGAGCTATAATTACTAAGAGTTAGCATTATTAAGAATTAGCAGGTTATAAGAGTCAATAAAATTTAAAGAGTTAGAGCTTTGTCTAAAATGAGACAAAGACCTAAGGGTATACTAGTAATGACATAGTTACAAAGGATTGTAAATAGCGCTAAGAAATGTCATTGTGCAAGTATATTTTCAAATGTAATATTTCTAATCTATTTTCATTGATACGAATCTGTTAGTGAAAACTTTATTTAATATAGATCAGTGTATGTCTATATCTGAATGGTCTAGATAGTTAATATTAGCAAACTGTGAGCTTAGTGAAAGCTCGTATAGATATACGAGAAGTCAGTTAGGACTGAGTACTAAACAGGCTTAATTAGGATCTCCAATAAATATCGCGTAAAGTTGTCAATGGATGATCCTTTCGAGTTGAGTAGTATTCGTGGTCCCTTGACTTGAGCACCACGGTGGACTTGTGAGTGATCCACTATACTTAGGTTCCACACATGTCAAAAACCTTTCATGGTCTGAATGTTGGGTGTCACTAAGTATGGTTCGATGCTTTTGAAGTTCGGTGTGTGTGGATATGGGATCTGTTAGCTCATATGGGTGAGTTGTATATCCAGATGCTTCAAGATGTATTCTAGAAAATCTTATGGTCATAAGTAATTCATTAAAAAAATGTTTCCTGTGTCTGGAAAAATATTGCAAAAGTGTTTATAAATATTGTTTATTGAAATGTGGATCTGAAGATAAGTTCCAGTGTTGAGCATATGGAGACTTGATAGTGATGATCTATGTATGGTTTAACATGCTACCTTTTTATTTTCATAATATATGTGTGGAGCATTATTTATGGACTTATGGAAGAGTTCCATAAGATAAAACGAGTATGAACCTAAAGAGTCTCACTATATGAAATGTACTTGTAGTGTACTGGGGTAACGCACCGGGCGCACTAGATTGAATAGTTCAATCTAAGAAGTTCTCAAAAAATCAAAATTATTTCAAGATCACTTGAAGAGATCATAGAGTTCATAGAGTTTAATTGTTAAGCTTAAGATCTCGGCAAATGGGTCTTGCCACTTTAAGCTTTCTAGTTAATGCCATTAATTAGTATTAGGATGATTTCATTGGCCTGTTTAATTATTAAATGTTAAATTTTGGCTAAATGAATTAATGCAATTTAAGGTTTTGAAAACAAAACAAAAATTGGCATTATTACAACGAAAAAATGAAATAAATTGCATTCAGCCAAATCAAGAATAAAAAACATAGCTTTATTTGATTTACAAATGGACCAAAAATTCGGCTAATTAAGAAAAGGTAGCTTAAAGTATGATTTGTCGTGCTTATTAATTTAGCAAGAAGTGGCGTATTTCAAATGTTAAATGGTCATTTATTTTGCTAGAATTTGGCCATGTAAGGCACATTACCACTATGCCCTTATTATAGCATGAAGTGTACATCATTGTTTATGCATTGTCATGCTTAATCAAAAGTTGCCACTAATTATTTTTTTATTGAACATGGTGATAGGGCGTAATTGTATAAAGTATTTTATTCTCCTAAACTTTATGTTTGCTCAATTTATCCCAATAATTTGGCTATTGATGCATATTAATGTTGTTTTATAGGTTTAAGCATTATCGAAGCAAAAATATCAGAAATCGAATGCAAATGGAGCTATTTGAGATGAGAATCTGAGAAGGGACTAAAATGCTCAAAATGTAAATAGTGCTACAGTAGAATACCGGGGGATTCAATTTGAGCGCCGGGGCGCCAGTTCCAGAAGCTCCACACCGCGGCATTGAATCCTAATGCCGCGTCAATGAGTCCTAATGCCGCGGCACTGAATTATAGGCACTCTTTAAGGGCATGTTTGTCCTCTCTTTGCAACCTTAAACCTATATAAACACCCATTGTTGAGCCAAGTGAGTTTAGGCAGCAAGGGGCACAAAATTTGCAATGAGAAAAAGGCTTGAGCTCAAATTTGAAGAGGAAAAATGATGTCTCCAAGGTGTTTTGTGCATCATTGAAGACATTTAAAGGATTGAAGCCTTGGAGACATCCCAAAATTGATTTTATCTTTCCTTTTATTTGTATTTCTCTTTTGTTTTAATTTCTAATTATGAACATTATTTAAATGAATTATATTTATGGATGGTTGGATAATTTTAGTTATGGTTGGATTTTTATGTGATTAAACTTGATTTTAAGGCTTGATGTAGTTTTATTTATATTATGCTTGGATGATTTAGTATAAATTTGCGTAATTCATTTATGTTTCTTTATGCTTAATGCTTTCAATTGATTGAAAAATGAATTGGTTATTGTGAATTTATAAATTAATGCTTGGAAGAGATTGACCCATTTATAGGATTTGGGAGAAACATAGCCTTAGGTTGTTATTGAGTTGGAAGGCCAATAACACTTAGGTAATCATCATGGCTTTTCTTAGGATTTGCATGAGGTGCATTTCAAGTGTTTGATAAAATGTGTAACAAGCGCAAACTCTTTAGGGTGTGCTATTATGCCTAGGGTTACATGTGGTGCTCTCATTTTTAAAGTGTTTGATAAAATGCGTGACGGGCGCAAACACTTTGGGTATGCCATTATGTCTAGAATTTTATTTGATGCTCAGGAGAGGTAATGAAATTAATCCTTAGGTAATCAATTTAAGGGTTGCATAATGCATGTCTATGTAAACAAGTTAGATAGACATATCAACTTGAATATATATGCATAGTATCTCATTTGGCACTTGAAAGAGGAAATGAGATTAGTCTTAAGCCATTGATTAATGAATTGAACGAATTTGCTAAATAGGAAGAATAGAATGAAATCAATACTTTAGGATCTCATTTGTATAGAATTCACCATATCGCAAGATTATCATTTTATTGTAGATTGTATGTTCTAGGCCTTAATGGAACTTCACTGAATAATATGTGTTGAAGTTGCTATATGATTAATGGCTTTCTTATGTTATTCATTTATGCTTTTTATGCGCTTAATGCTTCTAATTGCATTAGAAAATATATTGGATGATTTAAACATTTGGGTTATGTACTAGAAAAATTTTAATCCATATATTGGTTGTAAAAAGCATAGCTTTGAGTTTGTTAAGTTGGGAGACTAATGAACTTAGGGTAGTCATTTAAGGGTAGCTTAATGCATGTATGTATAATGGGTTAGATAGGAATATCAACTTAGTTGTATATGCATAGTATCTCATTCGCACTCGAAAGAGGGAATGAGATTAATCATACACCCTGGATTAATGAATGCATAAATTGGTTGTTGATTACTAATGACAAAGACCATAGGAACAATATAGGGAAATCAAGTCCCTAGAACTCCATTGCTATAGATATCTCTTTTTCTTAATTTACCTAGTTAATTAGTTTTAAGTTGCTTTTAATTCAATAATTCATCCTACTCTTTAGATTAGCCTAGATAAAGTTAGGTTACCAACATCATAGTACTTAGCATTAATTTAGGACACAATCCTTGTGGGAACGATATTCTATTCATCATATATTTTACCTGTTGTGATGACGTATACTTACGTTAGTTTGTGTTATAGAAATCACACAACAAATTTTTGGCGCCTTTGCTAAGGATTGTAGATTTTGAATTTGTGCTAATATTATGGTAAAGTAACTTGATTTTAATTTAGACATTTTGTTTCTTTTAAAATTTGTTATGTTTAGGTTGTTGTGGTTGTTTTGAAGGTGCATACAAAGAGGTCATTATGTTAAAGATCAATAAGGTTCACACATTGATAAGGCGTAATTGTATAAACTATTTTATCTTCCTAACTTGATATTTGTTCAATTTATCTCAATAATTGGGCTATTTATGCGTATTAATGTTGTTTTATAGGTTGAAGCATTATCGGAGCAAAAATACCGGAAAACGGACGCAAAAGGGAGCATTAGAGATAAAAATACGAATGGAGGCACTGTTCGCCACAGTGGTACTGTAGCTACAGTACCACTGTAGCACAGTGCAGCGCCGCAGCACTGGATTTCAGCGCCGCGGCGCCAATTGCAGAAAGTGAGCGCCGCAGCGCCAAATCGCAGCGCCGCGGCGCCGGGACCTGGACAGCAAATGCTGACAGGTTGCTGAAAATCAAGAAAGCCAAAAGCAGCCCCAAGTGCGCCCTAATTCCGTGCTTTTACCTATATATTTGCACAAAACTTACATTTTGAAGGGGGACTCCAGCTGGGACAGCAGCTGGAAACACAAAGAAACATCTAACTTCTAAGTTTGGAGAAATCAAAGAGGAGGGAAGCAAGCTTCAACAACAAAGACATTTGACAGGGATGTCTTCTTTGCTTTGATTCTTTACTTGTTGTAAGATGTTTAGTTTACATGTATTGATGGAATTAGCTTCAAGATTGTGTAGTTTAATGATGAGCTAATTTCATTCATCTAGGATTACATCCTTGAACTCATTATGTGATTGATTTTAGTTCTCTCTTTTATGGTATTAATTCAGCTTTTGATATATTCATTGTGCTTGTGCTTAATGCTATTTGATTACTTGGCTAGTAATTAAATTGATCGAGAAATGCTTAAATAAACTTGACAAAGGCATTTAGGTATTTAGTCTTAAGCATATTGATGCATGATCATAGTGTAGTACACTTGAGTTTCATATGAGATAGACATATACTCATAAGGCATGTATGGCTCATAAAACTTGTGCTTAATGAATTTTGTTCAATTTATTTATCATAGACATATAGATATTTGATTGGATGGAATAGATTCACTTGACCTGCAAAAGAGGCTTGTGATGTGTTAAGTGTTTTGGTCAATATATCAAGTTGAGAACCAATAGACCTAAAAGAGATTTTGCTGAATTTATTTGCATAATGGGGGATAGTTTGTAATCCTAGGATTTCTCATATTGAATTTAACTTGTTCATAATTTAGTTTATCACTTAGCATAATTAAGTTGTTCTTTTACTTGAGTAGTTTAATCTCATACATTAAATCATTTTCTGGATAATAGTAGAAAGATACCATTTCAGTACTTAAACTAGAAAAGATAAATCATTCTCTGTGGGATCGACACTTTTCTCATCATATATTACTTGTTGCGATACGTGCACTTGCGTTAGTTTGTGTTATAGAAATCACACAACACACATCCAACCAAATTTTAGTTCTTGCCAAGCAAGTTCAAAATGAGGAATCAAGGATAGGAATTGGCAAGACCATTGAGTGAACATTGAAGAATGATAACAGAGGAGTGTTCCTTGGGCATAATGCTTCCAAAATGCAATTTTTCTACCACAACCTTAGAAGAAGTCTAACTAATGACAATAAATCAAACGCTTCTTGGGAGGCAACCCAAGTGCATTTTAATTTTTGATTTTAATCTTTTTGTTTAATGTTTGTTTTTCTTTCTTGTAGTGTGCTAAAACAATAATTATAAAATCATAAATGCATGGAAAAGAATCGAAAACAAGAGCCAACATGGTGCAACCCAATGGAGCTCAAAATAAAAGTCAAGAAAATTGAGGGTTTTAGGCACCAACACTAGCAACAACTTCCACCTTGAATCGAGCATCAAGTTATTGTCTACAAAGGGAGTTTCTCTTACTCACTTCTAGTTTAGCCATTATGGACAATGTCAACTTTAAGTTTGGGAGAGGAAAATATTCATTTTCCATATTGATCATGCTTACTTTATTACGATTGTTGTTTTCAGTTGTTTATTTTGTAAATTTTTTTTTTCTTTCATTTTAGTGTTTAGTTGTGGGTTAGTTGATTGATTAGTAGTCAATGATATGAAATAGGAGCATGATTTTAAATGCTATGTTCTTTTGGAAACAATGAATGTTGTGATTGTTTACTTGGTAATCTAGGACAAGTTCAGCTTCACTTTGTGACCACTTGATATTTTGAGCACATAGTTAGAATTATTTAGTTTTATGATTACTTAGAAGACTTTTTTGCACAACAAGAATAATTATGGTCTCAAAAACACACTAGAACTTGTTTGAGTATCACTCAAGGCGAAATCCTAGGGTATACATAATTAAGGATATGATTTTAGGCCATCTTTGAACTGATTAAGCCTTTCAGGCCAACCTAAGTATAATTTTAACCGTAGTCACCCCCGTTGAGCCTAATTACTCATTTTTCCTTGCTAACCATATCACTACTCTGGCCTTTACTTTTATTATCCTTCATAGTACCCATCACGCCATAAGTATAGCACTTCTTTTAAAGAGTTGTGTAAACTTCTGTAAATGAAGGGGTGGATTAAAGAAGAGTTATGGGTTTGGTTATAAATGTTGGTTGTTCAAATATGAAAAGCTTAAGTTTGAGGGTGTAGTCACTTATATGTTAAAAAACAAAATTCAAAATGAAAAGAAAAAAAAGAAAAATTGAGTTTGCTATACCCCTAGCTTGAATGAAAAGAAATGAAGAGCAACAAAATAGCTAAGGAATCAAAGAAATAAGTTTGGGGGAAATCAGGTGGAAAATAATGGTTGGGTTTGTGTAACCTCAAAAGGAATGTGTGTTTATGGTGTAAGTTGAGCCAAAATTGATCCATTTTATCCTACCCTCACCCTAGCCATGCATTACAAGCTAACTAAAGTTCTATTTGATTATTGATTATGTGTGTGCTTACATTAGTGGAGAGTGATGCGAAAAACAAGCATATGGAGTGTTAAATAAAAGCAAAAATCTCATATAAACCATTTCATTGTCTTATGTGCATAAATTAATCCGAGTGCATGTAACTAATGATTTTAGCTATTCACACACACACACACACACATCAAGTAGGTCACTTATGGGTATGAATAAATGTTGGATTAACACGTTGAACGGTTATGATGTTGAGAATTTCATAGAGGGTGGTAGTATGACAAATTTTTGAGATAAATTGCTAATCATTTACCGACCTAATGTTTTATATTTTTTATTATAGATTGTTGTCATTTTTTTAGTATTGTGCATGTGCCTTCTTACTCGAGGATGAGCAAGTATTTAAGTTTAGGGGTATTTGATAGGGCGTAATTGTATAAAGTATTTTATCCTCCTAAACTTGATGTTTGCTCAATTTATCCTAATAATTTGGCTATTGATGCATATTAATGTTGTTTCATAGGTTTAAGCACTGTTGGAGCAAAAATATTAGAAATCGGATGCAAATGAAGCTATTTAAGATGAGAATCATCTATGACATGTGCGTAAGGCATCGATCATGGACTCATGGAATAGTTTCATTTGACGAATCGGTCATGGATCTAGGGAGTCTCATAATATGAAGTATACTCATTGTGCACTAGGGAAGCATGCTGGATTGAATTTTTCAATTCGATAAATTTCAACAAAATTGAATATTTGTTTCACGAACTCTCAGGATACGCGCGCGCCAATACTTAAGTGTTAAGTAAATAATTAGTTAACAATTATGCTGACCAATCAAATAATTACGCGTGGTATATAGTGAGCTTTTGGTAAGTTTACCCAAGTGTGCGGTTAGGTAAGGCCCACTTTAGGTTAACTAATAATTAAATAATATTTAACTTAACCTAGGTTAATTATTAACTAAGGTTGGGTTAATTGATTATTTAATTATTTGATTGTTGGAAAAGTAATTTAACCTAAATATAGTTAAATATTTTATTATTTACTTGGTGGAAAAGCAAATGAACCTAACTATGGTTAAAAGTTAATTTGAGTTAGTTTAAATAAATATTTAATTATTTACTTGTTCGACAAGTAAATTTAACTTAACTTGAGTTAAGTTAAATTAAACCTAAGTTAAAAGTAAACTATGATTAAGTTAAATTAAAGGGTTAATTTTGACTTATTATATATGTGAAATTAAAACAAAAATGATGGTTTTTGGTGCAATATGTTGCTAGCCATATAGATGGAAAAAAAAGTGATGAGAAGTTATTTTTGGTGTCTTTGTTTTTAAGTGCTCAAAGTAAGGAAAACAAGAGAGCAAAAGTTATTCTTTTACTATTCATCTTCTTCTCTTAATTGTAAGCCACCATTGTTGCATTAGAGCTTATTTTTGATAAATTCAAATGTTGAATAAATCAAAAACAATATCATAACTTAAGTGTTAAGCATTAGATTACGAGTTAATCTAAATGGTTTAAGTGTTAAACCAGTGCTAGAATTAAAGCTGGTATTTTAATCAATGAAGTCCACCACTGTTAATTGCTAGAATTATCAACAAGTTCATTTCAGGCAGAACTCTAATTTAAATTGTTCCAAAGGCTTGTAAGGTGAATTCTCAGTCTTTAATTTGATTTCATTATTGTAATGAAATAAAAATTATTGTCTTTATTATTTAAAAAATTAGATTTCTAGCTTCTGCTGTATATATGTTTGTATATAAGATGCATGGATTATATATATACATAAAGTTTTTATGTGATGAACATGCACCACATGCACGCACCAACAAACAGAATATCTCGGCATATTTCAATTTATAATAACATTATCATAAGCTTACTTTTCATATTAGTCTCCACTAATGTAGAAAAATATATGTCTAGAGATCTATACTTTAGTTATCTTGTAATGAAAGGCTAGGGATAAAGTGGGATATAAACATATATATGAAGTCAAATCACACCATGAACACTTAGACTTTACATAGAACCTCTTGATCTTCTTGTTCTTGATTTATCTCTTCCTCTAAACTTATGATATTTTCATCTTTGTTTTAATCACTATTGTTCAAAGAATTTCTTCTTTTTCTTAAGATGGGGGTATAACAAAATTTAAAGTCTCCTTTTTTTTTAATAGAATGGATATCCCCAAACTTAGATTGATAAGTATCTTCAAGACTTAATTTCTTTCTACTTCAGTACCTTTTTCTCACATAGCCATAACCTTTTTCCTTTTAAGAATATTTTTATGTAAACTCAAGGTTTATGGTGTTATGGGTAATTTTAGGATAAATAATATCTTAAAGTCTTGAGGTTTATCATGTGGTTAAACAAAAAACAAATTAGTATTTAGGCTCAAAAGGGGTAACTAGGGATAAATATCTAAGGTAGGCTAGAAAAAGACTCAATCGGTCCAAAGATGGCCTAATGTCATTTCTCTATTAATGTGTTTCCTATAATTTTGTATCAAGTAATAATCAAGCAAGTTCTAGAGTGTTGGTCTTCGAAACTGTAGGGTACTACTTAAGCAAGAGTATCTCTAAGCAATAATTCAACTAACACATGCTTATCTCAATGTGCTCAAGAATAAGTGATCAAATATAAAGTTGAAATCGGATCAAGATTTTTGATATAAGAATTATTTCAAGCATCTATTATTTCCTAAGGACTTGTAAAATAAATATAGCCAATATTCTATTTCTTATCATGGACTAATGATTATATCCTCAACCAAAAACTAATCAACTAAAAAATATTTAACACACAAGACAACCAATCAATTTGTGCAACAAAAATAAATACAAGTTATGTGTTTCCTACTCCTAAACTTAAATTTGACATTGTCCCCAATGTCGAAAGATAAAAACTTGAGATTAAGAAACTTCTATGGTAAATAAAGTTTAAGCAATGCAATATTGTTGTCTCTTGATGTGACAGTGTTCCTTATCTCATAATACATGCAATTGCTTATACCGCTTCTTTGAATGCTCAACTTACTATTTTATTTCTGAAAAGAAAAGAACATAAAGTAAATAAAACTGAAACTAAGCAAACCTAAAAATAAAAATTACTTAGGGTTCCTCCCAAGAAGCGCTTAATTTAACATTGTTGGTTTGACGAGGTTTTTTCAATTCTTATGATGGATCAAAGGTGATGGTAGAGGAATCTTGGTATGTTTTCTTATTGGCACTCCTCTCTTTTAGCTTCTATAGCCTTGCAAATTGGCTTTGGCCGGTAGCTTTCGCTTCATTCTCTTTGCACTTCTATAGAAAGACTTTAATCTTATACTGGGGAAGCGAATCTTTTTTGATCTTTTCTTTGATCTTTTTGGGAAAGTGCTACTTTTGCTTCTTCATTCTTTTCCTTCTATGCCTCAATGCCTTCTTTTGAATGAAAGGATTCATTGTGTCCATGTTTTTTAGATACAGAAATTGTTGCTTGGGATTTGGGTGCATCACATTAATGCTAAAATAGTCTTAATTTTCAGTTGACAACTTGATCTCCTTGAAAACTTTGAATGTCACTATGTTATCTTGCACCCTCATTGTCAACTTCCCTTTTTGTACTTCAATTACCATTCTTCTCGTGGCTAGGAATGGTCTTCCAAGGATGATCAAAATCTCCTTGTCTTCTTCTATATCCAAAACAATAAAATTAGCAGGAAAGATGAACTTGTCTAACGTTACTAGCATGTCCTATATGGCTTCCTTAAGATAGGTGAGAGATCAATCAACAACTTAGAGTTTGACATTGATAGGCTTTACTTCTCTTAAACCTAACTTCTTATAGAATGAGAGGTGTATAAGATTTATAATTGCTCATAGATTGCAGAGTGCTTTTCTAAAGTCATAATTTCCAATGGAGCATGGTATAGTAAAGCTTCCGAGATCTTTGAGCTTAGGAGGTAACTTCTTTTAAAGAATAATGCTACACTTCTCTAGCCTTTTTTTTTCTTCAATAGAATGCTTTTAATAAACTTGATGTTGTTAGGCATTTGTTCAAGTGCATTTGTAAAAGGAAGATTAATGTGTAATTTCTTAAAGATTTTAAAATTTTTAAGAATTACTTGTATAGTTTCTTCTTTTATAGCCTTTGATGGAATGGTAAGGGTGGATTAAAAGACTACATTGGTTGATTCTACATATTGCTACTAGTATTTTCTGCTGTGTTTGCACTTTTCTACACTTCATAATTTTTGTACACTTGAATACCAGTTTCTACATTTGTTTTTGTAGAAATTCTGTATTTGTTTGCTACCCAGATTTTGTTTTAAAACTTTCTTGCTACTGATTTTCTATTTCTCCGCTTGTTTGCACCTCTGTAGCCTTTGAGAAAAAAAGTATTGGTGGTCTATAAGGATGTATTTCATCTTATTGTACCATTGTTTTTCCTTTTCTTTATTGTCCGACATACTTGAAAGTGGTAGTTTCGATGTGTTGTCATGTAAGACCTTACCACTTCTCAAGGAAACAACTTGGCATTGCTCTATATTTTCTTTTGGTTTGGCATCAGTGTCACTTGGTAGAGCTCTTTGAGGTCTTTTATTAATTGTTGCAGCAAGTTGTCCCATTTGTATCTCTAAATTCTTCAAGGTTATTGAATAGTTCTGTATGATGGAGTCATTAGGCTTTATGTAATGCATGAGCATGTCTTCCAATGATGACTTTTTTTCTTGTGATGGCTAGGATCTTGAGGGATTCATTGGTTTAGATGATTGCCCTTGGTAGTTAATCCAACAAAAGTTTGGATGATCACTTTACCTCAGATTGTAGAAATTTGATTATGGGTTATGTTGTTGTCAGTTAACGTTTCCTATATAACTCGTTGATTCCATGCCCTACCCATTCATGTGGTTATCACTACAAAAGTCACAAGGCACTTACTAAATTTTGACAGTATTCATTTTATAAAAGTTTTTAGATAACATGTTAATTTGTATAGCTAATGCATTGAATGCGTCAATCTCATACACACTAGTGACTTTTTTAGGTGTAACCATTTTAGCTAGCCATTGGTAGCTATTTGATGTCATCTTCTCTAATATATCATAAGCCTCATCTATAGACTTATTCAATAATGCTCCCTCAGTAGCAGCGTTAGTAATAGTCTTCAAATGCCCTACTAGCTTATTATAGAATGTTTGGACTAATAGGCATTTAGAGACCTCATGACGAGGATACTTCCTCAACATGTCATTGAATCACTCCCATACCTTATACAACTACTCACCATTCCTCATTTAGAATCATTGTATGAGACTCCATTGAACTTGAATGTATCATAAATCTATAAAAAATTCACGATGTGCATATTAGAATCATCATTGGGAGAACTGTTGAATTGTACCAACTCCTTCATCATCTAAATAGTACTCGGCTTAATCTCAAAATTGTTTACATTGATGGTTGGTCACCAAATACTAGATTGAATACTATCTACAGTAAGGACTGCATAATCCTTTAATAGGCTTAAACATAGGATTATTGATGTTCTCCTCCATATCTAAAGATTGGTGTCGTTCACGCTGAAGCCTTTGTAATGTTCTATCAACCTCAAGATCAAAAGAAGTCAAATATGCACTTTTTGACCTTTGCAGGGACTATCAAATAAAAAATTTAAAATCAAAATAAAATGAAGAAAGAAAAATCTAAATTAAAAGTAAAATAGTTTGGTATTAGCATTGATTTAAGAATAAAAAAAATTAGTCCTCAACAACAGCGCCAAAAACTTGATGTATGCAATAATAGCTAAACATAAGTGCATACTATTATATCAAGTAATATAAGAATGAAGTCTAGATACCGTTCCCACAGGGACCTTTTTAACTTTTTTTTTTAATCAAGTACTAAAATTAATTATACTTTACTTTTATTCAGATGAATCAAAATATGAAGTTTATTTAATTAACTTAATTCTACCAAATTAAACCTAATTTTATTCAAAAAGCAAGTAAAGGTTAAGTTCACCAATTAAAAATAATATAAGGTTTCAAATTATCCTCTAATATTTTAATGAATTTATTAACCTCTTAATTAATCTCTCAATAACAAATTATTGGTGAGACTCTAATCTCATCACAAGCCTCTGTCGATGGTCGAGTAACTATATTATACCATAACAATTTCTTATATGTCTATTGTAATCTGAATAGAATGCAATTCATTAATAACAAATCTAAATAATAGCATGCATGCCATCTAGCTAAACGCATAAATTTCTCTTTTGAATTCAGTAAGGTTCCTTGAACAATTAATATATTAGCTAGATATAATGGAAGCATTAAACAACATATAATGAATCAATTTAATATATTAAGTTCATAAACTAAGAGAATCAATAAAATCTAACTACATATTAGGTTCAAAAGTCTAACCCTGGATTAAAAGAGTTTAGTCTATCATGAATCCAAGAGTATAGAAGTAGTTAATGGAAAATATCATGAACAAAATCATAATGATAATAAAAGAAGAGAAACTAAATAAAAACATGTCTTGAATTGTTTCTCTATGTCTTTAGTTTTGCATAAGTCTTAATCTTTAATCTCCAATTCTTTGCTTCGATCTCTTATTTTAATGGTGTTTTGTTTACCCTAGTTTGCCTCTAATATTCTTTTGACTTTGGCTATGAAAAAAAAGGTGCTTTTATAGTTCTTCGTAACCTTAAGGATGTGGAGTTTCGAATTCAAGTCAAAATAGGACACTTGAGATAGGGTTTCTTTTTGTTGCACAGGTGTTGGGGGTTGGGCACCGTAGCACTAAGACATAGAAAAGGTCAGACAGTGGGGGATCACTGGGCACCACAACGCTAGCTATGGGTGTCGTAATGCTGAGCTTCTATTTCGGGCACGGTGGCACTAGCCCAGTGTTGCCAATGCGTCTGATTTTTGCCGTTTCACATCTATTTCTTCTAATATCTTCACACATTAGACTGTAAACCTCTATGTGATCAAAAATCACAAGTAAATAACCAAATACTATTGATTTAGAGCAAAGCCTAAGTCTGAGAAGATATAAAATAATAGACTATATAAGCCCCTATCAAAATTGTTGAAGGAATTGTTGGTAAGTTTTTACCAATAGGTAAACAACAACGCCAACATGGTGAATCTTACAAGATAAAACCTAATTTGCTTACATTTAGTGGTGTTCTTTATATAGAACATTTTTTAGAGTAGGAGTATGAGGTAGAAATTTTTTTTTTTCAATTATGAATGTAAGACCAAAATGTAAAGTAACATTAATGGCTTACAAATTGTATGTGGGTGCAAGTGTTTGGTGGCAATATAAAAAAGGTCTGAGATCAAAGGGGCATCTATATGTTCATCATTGGCTATAAATGAAGGCACTCTGAAAAGGTCATTTTCTATCTTTGGATTATGGACAAACTCTCTTTGAGTAGTTTTAAAATTACATTTAAGGAATCGATTATGTTTTAGCTTATGTGTTGGAGTTCTTAAGGTTGCAAGTTAGGTACAACTTGATGCAAATGAAGGACCTGTAAGTAGCTAGGTATGTAATTCAGTTAAAAGATGGGATCTGAGACAGATTAGCCATACAACAACTATAGTCAATTGATCAAGCTCAAAACGTGGCATTAAGGGTCAAGCAAATCATAAAGATTAGGAGATTTCTGAAAAATCAGGCCTATTCATGTGTTGGGCTTAGTTTTAAGTTTTCTTCTACCAGATCCGATGGAAAACCTTTAGAGTTCAAGGAAAATGAAGTTTGTTTGAAGGAACCAAAAGAAAATGGAAAGGTAAAATTAGAGGTTTTGAAAGGAATTTGATATTTTACGTGCAATGAATTAAGGCATGGGTCTAATAATTGCCCTAGCCGAAAATTTATTAATATGACACATTGTGTGGAGGAGGAAGGAGATGCAGATGATGATGAAGTTGAGGAAGATGATTCTAGTTTTAACGTTGAGATAGCCTAAGAGGAGGGTAAAACAGTTGTGTGTGTTTTGAAAAAATTGGTGTTTATGCCTATACAACTAAAATAGTCTCACTAAAAGAAGATATTTTGAAGGAAAATGTTCAGTTACCAACAAAGTATGCAAACTTGTTATTAGCAGTTGAACTTAGTGTCTCAATGCTTGATTGATCATCTCAAACTCTAAACATAGACACATCTATCACCATACAATATAAGGTAAAAAAAGAGCTAAGCATTGAGATTACAAGGTAATGTCGATTATCTTGTGTGATGTAGTCAAAATGAATTCTTGTCACGTGTACTTAGGTAGGTCTTGACATTACAATGTTGATTTTGTATACAGGGGAAATAGGAGATCACAATTAAGAGGTAACCTAAGTGTATAGTGGTGATACCTTTACTATTAAGATACAAAAGAAGGTAGCCTCTAAAATAGAGGAGAAAGCTTTATTTTCAATGGCTTTTGAAGAAGAAATAATTTATAGATTAATTGAAGAGTATAAGTATATGAATTTGTCTAGTTGTAAAGGGTGAAGAGCAACCAGAACAACCCCTACTATTAAGATACAAAGATTGATTGCTAAGTTTGAAGACCTGATGCCGAAACCAACCAGTTTGCCTCTAATATGAGATATTCAACACTGCATTAACTTCATTCCTGGAGCTAACTTGCCAAATTTACCACATTACCAGATGAGTCCAAAAGAGCATAATGGGAGTTACTAGATGTGTGTGGATAGTCATGCATTCAATAAGATAGTAGAGGTATCATTTTCCTATCATTTGCCTTGATAATTTGCTTGACCAATTAAGTGGTGCACAGATGTTCTCCAAGATAGACATGAAGAGCGATTGTCATCAAATTAGAATACGTCTAGGTGATGAGTAGAAGACCACATTTAAGATAAAGGATATTCTTTATGAATGGATGGTTATGCCATTTGGGTTGTTAAATGCTTATGCACCTAATGACCTAGGTACTTTGACCATTCATGTTCACCTTTATTGTTGTTTACTTTAATGATATTTTTGTTTATAGTAAGGATGTTAAGGAACATATTGACCATTTTACGCCAGTCTCATTTGTGTTATGAAAAAATGAACTATTAATGAATTTAAGGAAGTGTGTTCCTCACATCTTGAATAGTATTCTTGGGTTTTGTGATTAGTAGTGAGAGAATTGATATGGATGAGGAGAAGGTGAAAGCTATCCGTGAATGGCCTACCCCTAAAACTATCGCTAATGTACAGAGTTTCCATGGCTCAACTACTTTTTTTTTATCACAATTTGTTAACAATTTTAGCACTATAGTAGCTCTCCTAAGACTAAATATTTTTAGAAGGGAAGGTTCAATTAGAGTGAACTCACGGATCAAAGCTTCAAGATGATCAAAGAGAAGCTTTTCACCGCACTAATTTTAACACTTCCAAATTTTACCAAGACTTTTGAATTGGAGTGTGATGCAAGTGAAGTAAGTATTGAAGCAAAACTTTATCAAGAACGAAGGTCAATTGCTTTCTTTAGTGAGAAGCTAAGTGAGTTAAGATAGAAGTAATCCATATATCAGCAAGAGTTTTATAAGGTGTTTAAAGCTCTTAAGACATGAGAGGCGTACCTTTTACCTAAAAAGTTCATTATATATTTGGACCACCAATCATTGAAGCACTTCCATAATCAAAAGTATGTAGACCAAATGTTATCTAGATGGGCAACCTACCTTAAGAGGTTTAATTATATTATTATGCATAAATCTAGTGTTTCTAACTAAATAGCCAATGTCTTGAGTCTTTGAGAAACCTTGCTTGTATCTTTTAATGGTGAAATTCAAGGTGTTGAGCAAACCAATGAGCTTTATAAAAGAGATGAAGATTTTGCGTAGACTTAGGCTAAATACCTCATGAAATAACCAATGGGTGACTTTATAGTCCGTGATAAGTACCTATTCAAAGAAAATCAACTTTACATTCCTAGGTGACTTAAGTTGCTATGTAAGGTTTGACAAGACCATTACAAATCTAGATGAGAGATATTATTGGCCTCAATTAAAGAGAGATGCTAGAAAATTTGAACAAAGATGTCCGATCTATCAAAGAAGTAAAGGACAGGTGCAAAACACTAGTATGCCTTTGACTATGCCAATAGCACCATAGAATGACATACCTATGGATTTTATACTTGGTTTGACAAGAACCCAAAGGGTGAATGATTTCGTCTTTGTGGTTGCTGATCAATTTTCAAAGATGGCTTATTTTATTCATTGTCGCAAGATGACAAATACTTACTATATTGTTAAGTTCTTATTTAGAGAGGTGGTGTGCTTGCATGGAATACCCCTTATCATTTTTCAGATAGGGATAATTGGTTTTTTACAATGCTTTGGTTGACCTTGTGGAAAATATTTGGGATGAAGTTTAAATTCTCAAGCATATCACATCCCTAAACTGATGGCCAAACTGAGGAGGTGAATAGGTCATTGGGCAATTTGATCCGATGCATTTACAAAAACAAAAATGAAAAATTAGATTATGCACTAGCTAAGTTGAGTGGCCTATAACAATTCAATTGACCTTTCAATTAGAAAAAGTATTTTCTTTAGTTTATACCAGGATACCTATGCATGTTGTAGACTTGGTTAAACTCCATTCAAATGCAAGATCTCAAGCTACCTTTACCTTGGCCAAGAGTTCCATGAAGATGTTTCCAAGAGGTGTGTGACGCATTGGTAAGCCAAAACTATAAGTACAAGCAAGCTGTGAACGAGTATATGAGGCCCTAAAAGTTTGAAGTTGGTGACCAAGTTCTAGTTTATTTATATAAGAGAGGATATTGACTAATGTTCATGGGAAACTTAAGCAGAGAAGGTATGGTCTTTACAAAATTTTGAAAAAATCAACGATAATTCTTATATTGTAGATCTTTCAGTGAACATGTGCATTTCCAAGACATCTAATGTTACGGACTTATCACATTTTTATCTGGAGGAGGACCTTTATGATCAATTAAGGGAGAGTTCTTTGCAAGTAGAAGAGAATGATAGAGGAGATCACAATTAGGCCATTGCATTAATAAAAGAAATTAAGAGCAACCAAATCTACCAGCGCCAACCCATATGATGTGAAGCTCAAGAAGAAATTAAGAAGTTCATTTCGATAGTTAATATCTTTTTGTTTCACCCTTTAAAACTTAGCAATTTTGAAAGATGAGATGTTTTCTTTTAATACAAAATTTTTAATTTAGGAAGATTTAAATATTTGTTTTTATTATAGAATTTAAAAGATTTTTTTATTACAAAATTTGGAGTTTAGAAACATTTGGAATTTAGGAAGATTTAGATACAAGTTTTAACTATAAAGTCTAAAAGATATTTTCCTATCTTGGAGGGATGTTCTAGGGTCTAAAACCACTAATGTCTTTTATTTTCAAGGAATTGAACACATATATTATTCATCAACTTTTTCTTGAATTAGTTCTTTAACTAATCCTAATTTATGTTCTGTTGAACAATATCAATATATTTGCATCTTTACGAATGACACCACAAGCTTATTATTGCTTGTCCTATGTTAGATCCTATGCATAAATATTGAAGTTGATATCCTTATCTAACTTGTCTACTTATACATTAAGCAATCTTTATATTGATGACCAAAGTGCTATTGGCCTCTCGAACTCGACAACAACTAAGGTTGTGTTTCCCAAATTTGATGAATGAATCAATCTATCATGTGCATTAAATCTACAAATCTAAGTCAACTAATTAGTTTCGCAATAAATTAGAAGCATTAAGCATAAAAACACAAATGAATTGAACTAAAACTTAATTAATAATTAACAAAATATTCTAAATATAGTATAAATAGAGCTTAATCAAGCCCTAAAATAACAATCTAGCCAAACATAGATGTAGCTATAAATAAAATCATCAAAAAATTTATAAATATAAACATGTTCTAACAATATCCACAAATATAAACTTCAATTTAAGACAGACAAAAGAGAAAAAGGCAGAAAAAAAACTCTTATGGAGATCATCTTCAAAGCTTTAATTCTTCAAAATTCTTTAAGAATTTTCGGCCTTCAAGTTTCTCTCTCTAAAAAATGGCTCAATCTTGTTGGAATTTGTGCTTACGTGCCATCCCTTTATGTATGAATATTTGTTTAATATTTATAATAGTATTATTATTTTATTAAATCGCTAATTATATTTATATATGGTAAGATGCTTGTAACGTTTCAAACATTGTACGATCTAAAAAAGTTCAGATCTGGTCTAAATGAGTTTAGATTAGTGCTACGAATTAGCAACTCTGAGAGTTATAAATGCTAAGAGTTGGTACTGATAAGAGTTATCAGGTTATAAAAGTCAGTGATATCTAAAGAGTTAGAGCCTTGTCTGAAATGGAACAAAGACTTAAGAACATATTAGTAATGACGTAGTTGCAAATAGTGCTAGAAAATGTCATTATGCAAATATGTTCTTAAATATTATATTCTTGATCTATCATCACTGATGCTGGTCTGTCAGTGAATACCTTAATAAATATATAGATTGGTGTATGTCTATATCTGGATGGTCGAAATGGTTTGTCTTAGCAAACTATAAGTTTAGTGGAAGCTCGTATAGAGATATAGGTATTAAGTATAGACTGAATATTGAACAAACTCACAAAAATCTCCAATAGACATCCCATAAAGCAGTCAATGGAGGGTCTTTCGAGTTGAGTAGTATTTGTGGTCCTTTGACCTGAGTGCCACGGTGGGCTTATGAGTGATCCACCATACTTTGGTTCCCCACATGTTAGAAACCTTTCATAGTTTGACCGCTGGGTGTCGCTGAGTATGGTCCGATGCTCATGGAGTTTGGTATGCATAGATATGGGATCCATCAGCTCATTTCGGTGAGTATTATATCATAATGCTCTAAAGATTGTATCTCAGAAAGTCTTATAGCCATAAGCAGTAATTCCTAAGAAAAGAGTTTAACCCTATGGATAAATAATATTACAAAAGTATTTGAGAATATTATTTATTGAAAAAAAATTCTAGAGATAAGCTTTCGGTCGGGCATATGGAGATTTGACGATGTTGATCTATATCTCTACTCTACTCGGATATCAATGATGGAAGAATTATATGAATATGTCATAACCTCAACTTATATGGTCTAACGCACCGCTTTGTAATATCCGTAACGTGTGTGTGGAGTATCGTTCACGGACGTATGGAGGAGTTCCATATGACAATTTAGGCATCAACCTAGAGAGTCTCACAATATGAAGTGTACTCATTGTGCACTGGGACAGCATAATGGATTGAACAGTTTCATCCTAGAAATTCTAGCAAACCGAAAATATGTTTCGAGGTTCCTCGGATTGTGCACTTATTTAGACTTAAATGTTAAGTATATCATTTAATTGGTTGACAAGAGTTATTAACTAATTAGAGGTTAACAAGTGGCACAATTTTATTCCATGAATTGTTTTACCATGAATTCACCCTTTAACCATGTTAGTAAAATCAAATAAGGTAAATATTAATTATTCAAATAGTTTTTTAATAATTAAATAAATATTATTTAAATAAATAAAATATAATTTTATTTATTTGTTATTTTATTCCTAAATTGAAGACATACCTGATTTGAGAAACATAAATTAAATTAAATGGAGCACTATTTTATGATTAATGGTTAATTTTATTAGATCATTAAAATGGCTACCAAAAATTATTTTAGTAGTTGGCCACTTAATCTAATTTTGGTGGAGCACTTGTGAAATATTAAGAGCACTAAAATGGTTGAGTTTCATTTGTGTTAACAAGTATGTGAATCAATTTTCGTGCAAGGATTGAGAGGAAAAAGAATAGTTGGTTTTGAGAGAGTTTTTTATTGAACAAAGACTTGTGAGAAAAACCAAAGGAGAAAGAAAAATAAATTCTTCTTATTTTTCTTTCAAGTAATACAAACCTTGTTGCTGGAAATTATACTACTGCTATTCTAGCTTCACAATCCCACTGGATTGTTGTGAACTAGAATTGAACAAAAGTGCACTTCAAGGTGAGATCAAAGTTAGAGCAAAGAAATTCAGATTTAAAATCTTCATCGGAGGTCTTCAAATGTATGTTTTCTGTATTCATAAGTTGTTAAGTATTGAAGTACATGTGTATATGTTGATTACATGATAAATTCCGCTGCCAAATTCGTGTATATGATACATGTGTTTAAATTTTTTAATATGTACACAATTACATGCATACACCCTAAAATACGCCAACAAATCTCTCTTGGAAAGTGTGCTTAAAACACTTGTTTCATGCTCAGCCTCCTCTCTATAATAGTGGTTGTTAAGTCTCTATTTATAAGTGTTGGGTGTTGATTAATTAAAGGTGCATGCATGTGTGGATGTGTTCATCATACAAAATATACATATCTCATGCATATATGTGCATATCAAAATTATAAAAATTTATAATGAACATAATTAATTCTCTATTAATCAAATTATTAACAAAATGAAAAATTAATCCTTGAACCCTTTGGATTAAAATGTTTGAAGTCCACCTAAAATGAAAATTTTGATCAATCCTAGTAATCAACAAGGGTGAAATTGATTATCTAGAATAGTAGTATGTTAATCCAACAATTGTTTAATAAATTAAACTTAAGTTTTTTATTTTTTTTATTAACACTTAATTAATAAATCAAATACTTATTTTAGCTTAATTTGTTTTAAACCTAATCAAAAGAAAATTTAATTCTGAATTCAACAATTGAATTCCATAATAAAAAAATAATTTTTCTTTTCTTTTTTTCTCTTTGATGGCTAGCCAAAATACCTAGCAAAAATAAAACTTAACCTTATTAATTTCATTTTGCATACATTTATACAAATAAACTTAATTCAATTTTAATTTCACTTAATTTGAATTTACAGTTAACTTAACCAAACTATAATTAATATTTAACTCTAGTTAGGTTAGTTTAACTTAACCCTTAAATTAAATAAATATTTAAATAATCTAACTCTAGTTAACTAACTTAACCATAGTTAGATTAATATTTATTTAACCATTAAGTAAGTTTAATCTTAACTTAACCATATGGTTAACTTTTAACCATAGTTATGTTAAATTATTTATTTAACTATTAAATAAATAAATATTTATTTTAATTATTTAACAATTAAATAATTATTAAGTGAAATTTCTTTTATGTCCTTACTAGGTTACCAAGTTAACCTAAAGTGGGTCTCATCATTTAACCATATACTTTAGTTAACTTAACCATAGTAAATTGTTAGATTTTACTATATTGAAGTATTCAATACGGTACGCTGCCTAAGTGCACAAAGAGTGCATTTCATATTGCGGGACTCCTTAGGTCCACACTTGATTCTTCAAATGGAACTATTCTATAAGTCCGTAATCGATGCCCCTCCACACGTTATGGATATTACAAATCAGCGCATTAGACCATACAAGTTGAGGTCACAATGCATACGTATAATCCTTCCGTCATTATACCCTGGATGTGTGGGGGTATAAATCAGCACCGTCAAATCCCTATTTGTTCATCCATGAACTTATCTTCAGATTCGTATCTCGATAAAAAATATATCAAAAAACTTTTGTGATAATGTTTAACTGTACAAGAAACTCATTTCCCGAGTTTATTACTTATTACCATAAGATTTTCTGAGATATAATCTCAAAGCATCGGATATGCAACTTATCTATGTAAGCTAACGGATCTCATATCTACGCACACCAAATTCTATGAGCATCGAACTATACCTAGCGATACATAGCGATCAGACCATGAAAGGTCTCTGACATATGTGGAACCAAAGTATGATGGATCACTCAGAAGTCCATTGTGGCACTCAAGTCAAAAGACCACGAATATCACTCAACTCAAGAGGACCTTTCTTTCATAGGATATCTATTGAGGTCCTCATGAGTCTATTCAGTATCCAGTCCTAATTTGATACCTACATGCCTTTACAAGCTCTAAGCTCATGGTCAACTAAGAATAACTATCTGTATCATGTAGATATAGACATACACTAATCTATATAATAGTGATTCATCGATAGACCCGCATTGATGAACATAGATTAAGAACTAATGTTTGAGAATATACTTGCATAATAACATTTCCTAGCACCTATTTTAACTCTTGACAATTATATCATTACTAGTTGATGCGATATTTTTATATCATAAAATTAAGTGCAAGTATACACTATCGTATGCAAGTAATAAAGGGACTAAATAAGTCGGATGTCAAACCCACATGGATAATTTCTTCTTTTTAACCAATTACTAAAATGATATCTTCTTAATAATTATTCAGATAAATAAAAATTTAAGAATGAATATAGAAAATATAAAGGCAAAAATACAATGCAAGAGAATTATGTGATAACAATATAAAGAAAACCTAGGATTAATACTATCCTTCAATATGCTTTCTAATTATTAACCTTCTAATATTTAACTCCTTAAGTCTTTGTTATTGATCAAGACACTAATGTATTCACAAGCCTCTTCCAAGGTCATGCAAGTATATCTTAATTTACCAAATACCTATATTCCTATGGTATTTGTAATAAATTAAGATCCATTAAGATTAAGTCTTATTGATCATACATGCCAATTAGGTATATTCCTATCCTAAATTGAAACTTGCATATGTAACATTGAATGTTACTCTACAATTATGCATCAAATTACCTAGGTCTAAATATTATGATTCCCCTTCCGAGTTTATCAATAATATTACCAATTCATTCACCATATATTGGCCAGATATATTGAAGCATTAAAATCAAGTAATTTGAATATCAAAGAACTAAGTTTATTAAATATTCAAAAGATATGACAATTAAGCACACATATTGAGTTCAAGTATTAACCCTAGAAAATAAGTTTAGCTCATGGCTATAAGAGAACAGCAGTAATAACAATAATAAATCATGACACAATCAATAGCAAATCGATATGACGTCGAATTGCTCTTAATTGCACTGCCTAAGATACTCTTGATGCTGAAGAACGCCTTGAATCTCTCTCTAAGGTTGCTTCAATTAAACTCTTATTATGCTCTAAGACTCGTGCTCTGTATTCTTGGTGTTCTTGAATTGCTCTTCGATTATTTTTAAAGGCTGGGAACGAGTGGCCTTTTATAGGGATTGATATGAGCTTGAAAATCTCAATTCTCGTCGAACTAGGAATCGCGCTACCGCTGGGGTGCTATGCAATTATCGTAGGGGCAAAAAGTAAAAAAGGCTTCACCGCTGGAGTGGTAGGTTGATGGCGCAGGGGCGATGGACACATACTTTGAAAACTTTGCATTTTAGTCCCTGTTTCGCTCCTTTTGCATTCTTTCTTCAAATTTCGTTCAAGTCTCTATAAATAACAATAATGCATATAAATAGCCATCTATTCTTATAAAATTATAAAATATCAACAATAAAAATATGATAAAATATATGATAATTTTGCCCTTATCACTAGTATACTCTCAGGTTTTTGTCTCATTTCAGATAAGGATTCTAACTCTTAGAATTTTGCTGATTCTTATAACCTGCTAACTTTTAGTAGTGCTAACTATTAACATTTATAACTCTCAGTATTGCTAACTCTTATCCCTGATCTAAACTCCTTTGGACCAGATCTAAACTCCTTAGGATTTTACAATGTTTGTAGTGTTACAAGTATTATACATGTGATTATAAAATTAATAATTTTTATTTGAAATGTTTATTGTATAAATATTAAATAACTAATATTCATACATTATTAGAATAACACGTAAGTACCAGCTCCAACAATAGGCTTCTATCAGAGTAAATCTCAAAGTAGGGAAAATTCTTGTTTTATCGAGTAGTGTCGCGGCTTGAGGCTACTATTTGGGCTTGATTTGGGCTAGGGCTGCGGCTTGAGGAAGTTGGGCATGCAGCCTAAAGCCTTAACTTTAACTAGCATTGAAACCTGAGGAAGTTGGTGCAGTAGTGCCAAGGCTTGTAGTTTTGGCGCTACAACTTAGATATTTGGGCGTTGTGCCTTATAGGTTTTGACTTATCTTCTAATTCTTGCTTCAAGGCTATGGCTTACGTATAAAAAATTATTGTTTCACCTTTTCCCTTTAGTTTTTGCTCTTATTATTGTGCCGTTCTGTTGAAACCTACAAAATAATAATAAGATGCATGAAAAGCCACATATTCCTAGTTATGTTAAGTAATTATTAAGTCAAGTGAGTTAAAATATGATATATAAAATGCACTCATCAATATATAAAGTCTATATTTTATAGTTACTAATCAAAATATGAAAGTCAATGATTTTAGTTTTTATAACATGACATTAAAGCTTAGGTTTTAGGTTTTTTTTTATCTTTGTTTTTTCTTATCTAGCTTCCTAGACCGTCGCCACTACCTTGTCACAATCACTAACCATCGCGCCACCTCTTGCCACCTTTGTTCGCTACCTTTTGCTCTATGAACCAAACTACCAAAACATTTAACAAACGTAGCCATCAACACCTAACCAATATTGTCACTAATTACTCAACAAAATTGCAAAGCCAGGAAAAAAACCTATAAATAGCCATTGTTATTATCTCTCCAATTCTTTGTGAACATCAACTAGACAACTAAGAGACTAGAAGTCATCAATTATCATTATTTAGCCTTTGTTGCCACTTTAAACAAACAAACTCCACTTGAAGAGAGCTAAAACTATCATGCAAACCACCACTCATCTAGTTACCATTACTCATATGTAGTAAAGCACTAAGGCCATTAGCTTGGTTCTCAGATAAAGAACATTCAGATCTAACATTTGTTGATTCTTTAAGGGCTACTGTTCACTAGAGTCATAAAAGCCTAGTCAAGGGGCTTCTTGTCAAATTGTAAACTATCAAGGTCTAAAAACAATTTGACAAATGGAATATCAGTCATAATCTTGAAATTATTGTGCCTTTCAAAATTTCAAAAAGTATATAAATCCTTTTGTTATTCTTTAAGGGGTTTCTTTGTTATTCTTCATATCAAAAGGAATTATGCCAAATTTGCAAACTATTTGATGCTTGGTGGAATTAATGTTGGGTTGTTTGTCAAAATCATAGGAATTTTAAAGTATTTTGAAATTTTTGATGAAATTGTTACTTGACAAGTGTCTTTTTTATCCCTTTTGTAATTATAAAGGTCATCAGTTCTTTTCTTTAAAACTTAGGAGTCCTTATATATTTTTTAAAAAACTTTATAAGGTATTTTTTATATTTTTTTTGTTAACCTAAAATCCAATGCATTGAGTTTGAATCCGAGTTCTTCATGCCCTATTAAATGTTTTTAGAGATTTTTGGGTTGACAAATTTATTATTTTAACTTTCTTTGACAACAGTTAACCTATAGTCTTGTTACATATCGTCTACAGTTTCTTTACAACACATGCAAGCTTGATATCAATGCACTTGCACTCACAATGCTTTGTGCAATTAATGTTGACTTGTTTGTCAAAATTATAGGAATTTGAAATTTTTGATGAAAATTATTATCTGACAAGTGTTGTTTTAATCCTTTTTGAAATTATAAGGGTCTATCAATCCCTTCTCTAAAATTTAGGAGTCTAATTGTCTTTTTTCCTTTATAAATTACGAGGCTTTTATTTTATTTTATTTTTGTTAACCCAAAATCCAACATATTGAGTTTGAATTTGAGTTCTTAATGCCCTATTGAATTTTCTTAGAGATTTTTGGTTGACAAATTTACAATTTCAACTTAAGAAAACTTTTGGCTTTTTCTTATTTATTGAGTGAGCCACTTGAAAACTTGACCTTTGCCCTTTTGTTTTTTATAAAAAATTCACCTATAGTCCTTTTACATCTTTTCTATAGTTTTTTTTACAACACATGCAAGCTTGATATCAATGCACTTGCCTTTGCAATGATTATTTTCAGTTGTTTCTCTGTTAATGTGTTTATACTTGTTGTGGTTGTATTTCTATATGAACTTATAACTCTTTGACAAATAGTTGCCTCTCTGAAACAATTGTCTCTCATGTATTTCACTAAAGACATATTTTATTTTGACTCTTTGTTTCTTCACCATACTTTCGATCAATTTTCCCTCCACTGACTCTTATCTTATTTTACTTTACTTTTGTTTTGTTTTGTCTTTATTATTTATTTTTTATTGTTAAGAGCAAAGTAAAAGGCTTAAAAGGGGAGAAGAAAGAATAAAAATATATTTAAATGAAGAAGAGATAGAAAAGAACATATATGACTTAAGATAAAAGAGTAATGAAGGGGATGAAAAAGAAAAGAGAAAAAGAAAAGATAAAGGAGAGTGAAAAAATAAAACTATCTAATATGTTGATTAATTTAATCCTACAATCGTGGAGCCTACCATGATTTTTGGCCTAATTCAAATTCAAACAAGCTGGAAGATAAGGAAGGGATAAATTTTCCCTAATCTTAGAAAGACTTTGCAGCATACATCTATAAAAAAAGATATTGAAGGACAAAAATAGAGGTTACACATTAGACATAAGAGAAACACATTATACTTCTAGGCTATTTCTTTAAAGACATCAAACCTTTTGCTAGCTTGAAACACACACAACACCCCTATACAATCATAATTTTTCATTTGACCCTTAATGATTTTAGCATTGGAAGGTCTTCGATAGGAAAATTTCTAGCATAGCCTAACATTGATTGTTGTTGCAAGAAACTTGTCAAGTTCAAGCAATAGAAAAATATTCGGAGTGGTTTCTCCAATTTGATTTTGACCTAGTTCATTAGAAGGTTTTGTAGCTATCTCTTAGGATCCATAAATTTAACTTGTTGGCCTATGGTCATCCAAAATATAGGATTAACAGGTCTAAAAAGGGAGACCATGTGATCACGAATAATAAAACTTTGGAAAGGTTTTACAAAAAATTAAGTTAATACTTTAACCTTGTGCTTGTGCCTGTGCCTTGACCAAGCATGATTCATACTAGATCAGAGGTTGGTATGGTAAGATGGGCTAGGCTGGGCTGGGCTAGGCTAGACTAACACTCGGTTATGGTATGACACGACAAGTTGAGTAGGTTTGATATTCTATTTTGTTATGTCATCCTAACATAGTACCATAGCATGCTGTATTGAGTCTAAACACACAACAATAATAAATTAGGAAAACCAACAATGTTTTACATGTCAAAAAAAGGAAATTTTTTGGAAATGGACAAAATTTATAATGTATTAAATTTTTTTAGCCATAAACAAACTCTCTATTCCTTTGCAGCCAAAACTTGGATAAATGGACAACATTACCCTTATTTATAAAATATAACTAAAACATTAAAACCTAATGTCTCAAAATTGATATTCTAAAATCAATCTCAAAATACACATTACAACATATTTGAATTTAGAATAAGTAAATTTCAATCTTATAATGAAAAAGAGGTGCAATTATTTTCTATCATTATAAGATATAAATTGTTTTGTATATATTTATAAATTTAAACTTTATTATTGCGTGTATTTTCTAAGCATAAAATTAATCGCAAGTATACACTATCATAATTGGAAATAAAGGGATTTATAAAATTCCACAAGGATAAATATTATTTTCAATCAAGTACTAAAATTATATCTTTAAAGTATTTATCAAGAAAACCTAATCTTCAAATTGAAATATTTAAATAAACTAAATAAAGTGCAAAAAATAAATGACACAACTCAAATAAATTAAGAAGATAGTAAGATAGAGAAAGCCTAGAGTTAATTATTATACTTCAATATATTTTTTAAAGATTAATCCTTTAATATTTATATCACTTAATTCTTATTATTGGTCAAGACACTATCAAGGTCAAGTAAATATATCTCAATTTATCAAATACCTATATCTCCATGGTAATTGCAATAAATCAAGATTCATTAAGAACAAGTCTTATTAATCATAAATGTCAATTAGGTATATCTCTATCCTAAGTGGAACTTGTAAATTTCTCAACAATCATATATCAAATTATCAAGGTCTTAATACAATAATGCCTCTCTCAAGTTTATCTAAGTATTGCCAATTCATTCACAATATTGATCAGATATAGTAAAGTATTAAGAACAAATAATTTAAATAATAAGGAATTAAGTTTAATAAATATTAAAAAGATCCAACAATTAAGCACACATATTGAGTTCAAGTAATAACCTTAGAAAATAAATGTAGCTCATTATGAAATAAAGAGTTCTAGAGCTTATCAAGAATAACATCACAAAGTCATAGAAAAGTAAAAAGAATAAGAGTTAAAGAGATAAAATTAATTTTACTGCAATCTTCAATCTTCTAGTCTTCTTAATCCTTTAAAAATTACTCTTTCTCCTTTCTCCTCTTTTTTCTTCTTTATCTCTCTTCTTGATTCCCTTCTTGATTGTTGAATTAGGCTTTTTGATCTTCTATTTATAGGCTTATATCTTTAAATTAGAGTAAAACATTAAATATAAGTCAGACTAGAATTTCTCTTTTTTCTTTCAAGGGTGTTGGTCATGGGTTACTGTTCACACACATTATTCATATTGCATGGTAGCGATGTATTTGGCCACTAAAAAGGCTAAAGACATTAGAATTTTTGCTAGGGCGAATACCTTTCACCACTGCAGTGATTTTACTGTGGCAACTAATGTAGCACATTTGATGTTTTGCCTTATTTTCTTTATATTTTCATCCCAAATAGCTCCATTGACTTTAAACTTAAAAAATAATAATAAAGCATATAAAAAGACTAATGTTCTTATTAAGATGAACAATTAATCAAGTTAAAAGAGTAAAAATAATAGATAAAATTTACACTTATCAGACTCTTGCAAACTTAACCGTTTGCTCATCCTTGAGTAATGAAAAATAAAATTTGAGAAAACAAAAAGATTATAATTGACTCAAAATAAAATGAAAACTTAAAAATAAAATATAACATGCTAGATTGATTAGATCACTTTTAATTTAGGAGGCAGTGGTGGATCTTTTGAAATTACCATGTCAAGCTTAAAACATTAGAAGATATAATTGAAAAATTACTAATGTTCAAGGTTGTTTTCTTGGAGTCTTTGTGGGAAAGGTGGTAGTGGAATGTACGGATTTTTTTTTGAAGTGCCTCTAATTCCTTTTATCTTTGTTACTTTATTATGGCTCTCCTTAGGTTGAGATGTTTCAGTGACTATTGGCAGATCTTGTTCACTTCTCAAGGTGATTTCTTGGCATTTCTTCTTTTTTCCTCTGGGATTCACCTATGTGTTACTGGTCAATAGGCCTTATCGATGATTGTTAGATGATATGGCTAATTGGCCCACTTGAATCACTAACGTCCTTAAAAAGACTTCTTAGCTTTGGATGAAATATGTTTGGCTTTGAAGGAGGGCATATGTTTGCTTCATATACTGCATAAACATTTTCTCTAGGCCTGATTTCTCTTCAATTTTTTATTAAGATTGTGCTGGTATGCTAGAGGGGGTCTATCTAATCTGAATGATAGAAGTAAGTGTAATGATTGTGCTGTTGTTCTTGATAGTTCTCCATGTAGTGTACAGCCTCTATACATTAGCCATTTGGATGGTTGTCACTATAAAATCATAAGTGATGGTTTGTCTCTTCATAGAATTATCTTTAATGGCATTAATTTTTTTGGTTAATAGGTTGATTTTTACCACTAATGAGATAAGTGCTCTTTCATTATATATGCTTGTAATTCTTCTTGGGTTGTTCTCTCTGCTAGCCCTTGATAACTATTGGATGCCATCTCCTTAAGCAGATTATATGCTTTATCAGTTGACTTGTTTATTAGTGCTCCCCTACTGCAGCATTTATTATAGTCCTCAATTGCCCCATTAAACTATTATAGAACATCTGTACAAGTAACCACTTTAGAATTCTATGACATTGACATCTCCTCAACATATCTTTGTTCTTCTCTCATGCTTTATAAAGTGTTTCTAAACCATACTACATCAAAGAAGTCATGTGTAGTAACCAGTATCCACAACGGTAAGAATAAATATTTTTATATGTATAAATATACGTATTTTATTTGTATATTGGTGATACTTGATTTATATATTGTTATTAGTAGTGTTTGTATAGGTTAAGGTGATACTATTAGCATTGGGTTTAATTGCAAGACTTTAGATTTATTTTAGGGACCAAATTGTAATACTTTGAAAGTTTTGGGGGTAAATTTGTAAATACCAAACATTAGCCACTTAGTATAAAAATACACTTTTAAAACCCTAATTCTCTCATTTTGGTCGAGTTACCTCTTTTAGAGAGAGAGAAAAGAGGGGAGAGAAAGAGAAGAAGGAGAAGAAAAAGAAGAAGAAATTGGAATTTTGGATTTTAAGAGGTATATCACAACTATTTCTCAATTTATTGGTGTTAATTATGTTAATTTCTTTAAGTTTTGATTTCTGGAAATATGTATAGTTGAGGATTTGATGTGTATTTCGTATGATATTTTGAGAATTGATGATGATCTATAAGATAGTTTGATAAATCATGATGGATTGTAGAATTTTTGCTTGATAGTCTCTTGATCCAAGAATTTTATAAATTGTTGTGATTCGATTATGGTTTTGAATTTTGAGTATATGAAATTAGACATGTTTAGTATCATCTGAGACTTTGAATCGATTCAAAATTCCAGAAATTGAATTTGTTGTGAATTTACCAAAATGACCCTGAAATTCTGGAAATTTCCTATATGAACAGTATAATACAGTGACGAACAATGTTTGTCCTACTTAATGATCTTCAAAAATTATGAATTTGTGGAATATGATAAGTTTATATGTCTAATATGATATACTCGGAATTGAGAATTTAGATCAATGTGGTTGAAATGTTATGATTTTCTAAAGTATATCCGCTCATTACAGTATTTGATTAACAGATTTTTAAAGCTATGGAATAAAATAGTTTTAAAATACTTTTGGCAGTGATTTGGAAGTGAAATATTTATCATGGACTGAGATATGTGTTAAGAGTAATTATGTGGTAGTTTTATAATTTTTGAGTTAGTATATGATTTTATAAAATTGGGAGATTGAATACTGTTTAGTAAGTATCTTGATCCTGTCAGGTTTGTAGTTTGGATTCGATGGTGTGTATGGAATGGATTGTGTAGGAACTTTGATATAATATTCATATATAAGAAGGATATATGAGTCAAGAATGGTATATTCTGATTTTGGAGTAATTGGACATCATTTGATGTATTAGAAATTTTTGTTAAGTGTAAGTGGTCAGAATGACAGGTTTTGAGAAACCAAATATTTAGACTAATTTGATGTGATAAATGCATTGTGTATAATTTTGTAAGCTATTTAAAGTATTTTGTGTGAATTGTGAGGCTTATGAAAGGATTAATCTCCATTGATAGGTTAAGGAGATTTAAGCCTTATAGCTAAAAGTGTTAAGAGGTAAGTATACTAGACTTTTTACTGAAATCACAATAAACATAGTAATTGTTTTGTATGATTTTGTAAATGTGGTTAAGAATATGTTTATGTTATGTAAAAGTATATTTTGATATGAAATGTGAATATATGTTTATGAATGTGAGCATTGACATTGAGCATGGACATACATGTATTTTTGAAAGTGAGCTTTCAAAATAAGGTGTGTTTAACAAAGAAAGCTTTTGAAGTGTAATATGTCCATGAGAAATATTTTGTGATTTGAGGGTACTTGAACTCACTGTGAACTTAGTAGGCATTTTATGTGATTTGTGGAGCCTTTATGTGTGGCCTTTCCTTTGGGATTGGTATATGTTATGTGTTCCGTATGTATGGAGGATCCTATTGGTACCTAAAGGAAGTATGAGTCATCACATTCGTGTGGTGGCGTATTGGTGCATGTAAGAGGACTCACCGATGATCAGGGTGAGGGTTTGGCTTTTACCTTCGGGCATAAGCGTTATATATGTGTAATTTAAAGACCTCACTTGTACAATTCCTCTCATACGGTATGTCACCTACGAGTGACATTTGGCTCATTATGTGATATGTGATATGTAAGTCCTACTAAGTAGTAGTTGAGTGATGGTATTCCTATTATGTATTTTGAAAGAATGTGTAAGCGCTTACATAATATGTGATAAGGGCAAATTTGTCATATATTTTCTCATGTTTTTATTATTGATATTCTATGATTTTATGAGAATAGATGGCTATTTATGTGCATTATTGTTATTTATAGGGACTTGAACGAAATTTAAAGAATGCAAAAGGAGCAAAAACAGGGACTAAAATGTAAAGATTTCAAAGTATGTGTCCATCGCCCCAGCGCCACAAGGATTTTAGCCCCAGCTCTGAAATAGTGATCAAAATTAGAAAAACGACTTGCTTAAGTCGCGTATAGCGCCCCAGCGCCGTTTTCATGCAGCGCCCCAGCGCCCCAGCGCCAAGATCCCACCGCTCCAGCGGTGATAGCTTTTTCACGCGTCGCCCCAGCGACAGATGCATAGCGCGCCAGCGGTAGTGCGAGTCCTAGTCCGACGAGAATTGAGATTTTCAAGCTCAAATCAATCCCTATATAAAGCCACTCGTCCCCAGCCTTCAAGAATGAATCCAAGACGACCCAAGAGCACCAAGAATACATAGCACGAGTCTTGGAGAGCAATAGGAGCTTAATTGAAGCAACTTTAGAGAGAGATACAAGACGTTCTTCGGCATCAAGAGTTCCTAGGCAGCGCAATTAAGAGCAATTCGACGTCTATATCGGTTTGCTAATAATTGTATCATGATTTATAATTATTTTTACTGCTGTTCTCTTGTAGCTATGAGCTAACTTGTTTTCTAGGGTTAATATTTGAACTCAATATGTGTGCTTAATTGCCATATCTTTGAATATTTAATAAACTTAGTCATTTATTATTTAAATTACTTGTGTTTAATGCTTCAATATATCTGGCCAATATATGGTGAATGAGTTGGTAATATTATTGATAAACTCGGAAGAGGAATCATAATATTTAGACCTAGGTAATTTGATGCATGATTGTAGAGTAACATTCAATGTTGCATATGCAAGTTTCAATTTAGGATAGGAATATACCTAATTGGCATGTATGATCAATAAGACCTAATCTTAATGAATCTTAATTTATTACAAGTACCATAGGAATATAGGTATTTGGTAAACTAAGATATACTTGCATGATCTTGGAAGAGGCTTGTGAATACATTAGTGTCTTGATCAATAATAAAGATTAAGTGAGTTAAATATTAGAGGATTAATCATTAGAAACATATTGAGGGATAATATTAATCCTAGATTTTCTCTACATTGCTATCATTTATTCTCTTTACATTGTGTTTTTGTTTTATATTTCTTACATTCAGTCTTAGATTTTTATTTTTCTGAATAATTATTAGGAAGATATAATTTTAGTAATTGGTTAAAAAGAAAGAATTATCCCTGTGGGTTCGACATCCGACTAATTTAGTCTCTTTATTACTTGCATACGATAGTGTATACTTGCACTTAATTTATGATATAGAAATATCGCATCAATATGTGATTTGATAAGATTATGATTTTGATTAATCACAGCATATCATACATATGCATTGTGTACATATATGTATTTGTATTTGATATATGAAAAACTAGTATGCTTACTGAGTTTTATACTCATTATAGTTTATGGTGATTTCAGGTAAATAAGGTACATGTGTGCTTAGCGGATTTGGCAAGGCTTCTGCTGTTCCTTGGGTTCCCTAAGTTGTTAGGTTGCTAAGTGTTTCATTTGGGGACACGTGGGATAAGATATTTGATTTTTCCCTAGTGAATAAATACCTATGTATTATTTTATTGTGTGTGGTTGGACTTAGTTTAAGTTTCACCAAGTGTAGTAATTGATTGATTTTAAGTAAGAATTTACAATGAATATATTCTGGGCTTCCGTTAACAAAGTTGCTACTGGTGACGTAGTAGAGTGTTAATCTCTGAGAAAACTCTGCATATCTCCAGTTTACTAATTGTCCCAGTCATAATTCAATTGCTATAATTCTGAAAGAAATTAAAATGAATGTTTAAGTATTATTGAATGAATGTAAATGATGTCGTGTGTCAGATCTTTTGGGTCTGGGGCGTGACATCATGTCATTCCTCATTCTCGCTATCTTGGTTAGTGGAAAAAATTTGGTTAAGAATTTTTTGGGCAAGTCATCCCATATTGAAATTGATCCTGATGATAGTGACATCAACCAACTTTCACCTTATCTTGAAGTGAAAAAGAAAATAGTCATAACTGTACTGCATAATCTGAGACCCCATCGTATTTGAACAAATCACAAACCTCTAGAAAATTTATGATATGTTCATTTAGATCATCGAATGGATGTCCACTAAATTGAACTAAGTCTTTCAACATTCAGATTAATTTCGGTTGAATTTCAAAGTAATTGGTGTTTATCGTTGGTTAGCATATACTGGATTGAACGCTACTAATCATTGGGATTGAATAATCTCTTAAAGATCTATATTTTGCCACTTATTGCTGAAACTGAAATTGATAGGCCATGATATAGCTCTGAAATGTATCCTAAAAAAAATAAAAATAAAAAGAATTGAAAAGCAACTCTACAAAAATAAAAATAAAAGAAAAGTAACTAAAACATATCTGAAGTAAAAACAAGAAAGATTAGTATTAACGTTGGTGAAAATAAAATATTATCCCCAATACCAGCACCAAAAACTTGTTGTGTATTTTTTAAACACAAGTATAAGCTATCATAATAAGTAATAAAAGGATTTAAAAGTTGGATGTCAAACCCACGAGGATAAATATTATTTTCCACTAAGTACTGAAATTGTATCTTTCAAGTAATTATCCATAAAACCTAATCTTCAAATTGAAATATTTAAATAAACTAAATAAAGTGCAAGAAATAAATAACACAAATAAAAAAGAAATCAAGAAGATAGCAAGATAAGAAAGCCTAGGGTTAATTACTATCCTTCAATATGTTTTCTAAAGATTAATCCTTTAATATTTATATTCCTAAATTCTTACTATTGGTCAAGACACTAATGTATTCACATGCCTCTTTCAAGGTCAAGTAAGTATATCTCAATTTACCAAATACCTATACATCTATGGTAATTACAATAAATTAAAATTCGTTAAGAATAATTCTTATTGGCCATACATGCCAAATACGTATATCTCTATCATAAGTTGGATTTTGTAAATTTTTCGATAATCATGTATCAAATTATCAAGATCTTAATACAATGATGCCTCTCTTGAGTTTATCAAAGTATTACCAATTCATTTATAATATTGATCAGATATAATAGAGCATTAAGACTAAATAATTTAAATAACATGGAATTTAGTTTAATAAATATTATAAAGATCCAACAATTAAGTATACATATTGAGTTAAAGTAATAACTCTAAAAAATAAATTTAGCTCATGGTGAAATAAAGAGTCCTAAAACTTATTAAGAATAACATCACAAAAATCATAGAAAACTAGAAAGAATAAGAGTTGAAGAGATAAAACTAATTTTGATGCAGTCTTCAATCTTCTAGTCTTCTTGATCCTCTAAAAATTATATTTTCTCTCTCTTCTTTATCTCTCTTCTTGATTCCCTTCTAGATTATTGAATTAGATTTTTTGGTCTTCTATTTATATGCTTATGTTTTTAAATTAAGGTAAAATATCAAATATAAGTTAAACTATGATTTTATTTTTTTTACTTAGGTACTGTTCACACATATTGTTCACGTGGTGCTGCAGTGATATATTTGGGCGCTAGGGCATTAAAAACATTGAAATTTTCACTGGGGTAAATACTGTTCATCGCTGCAACGATTTCACTTTAGCATGATCATTGTTCATAGTGCTGTAGCACTTACTGTAGCAAATTTGTTGTTTTGCCTTATTTTCTTTAGATTTTTATCCTAAATAGCTTCATTGATTTTAAATCTATAAAATAACAATAAAGCATATAAAAAGCATAATATTCTTATTACGATCCAATAATTAAGTATATATATTAAGTTCAAGTAATAACTCTAAAGAATAAATTTATCTCATGGTGAAATAAAGAGTTCTAGAATTTATCAAGAATAACATCACAAAAATTATAAAAAACTAGAAAGAATAAGAGTTAAAGAGTTAAAACTAATTTTGATGTTGTCTTCAATTTTTGAAGGTTCTTGATCCTCTAAAAATTACTTTTTCTCTCTCTTCTTCTCTTTCTTATCTCTCTTCTTGATTCCCCTCTTAATTATTGAATTAGGCTTTTTGGTCTTCTAAAGGCTTATGTATTTAAATTAGGGTAAAATATTAAATACAAGTCAAACTATGATTTTTTTTTCTACGTAGGTACCGTTCATACACATTGCTCAAGTGGTGCTGCAATGATGTATTTAGGCATTAGGGCAATAAAGGCATTGGAAATTTTGCCACTACTGCATCAATTTTCCTGTAGCATGATCACTATTTATAGTGCTGCAGCAACTACTATAGCAAATTAGTTTTTGCTTGATTTTCTTTAGATTTTCATCATAAATAACTCCATTGATTTTAAACCTACAAAATAATTATAAAGAGTATAAAAAGCATAATATTCTTATTAAGATGAACAATTAATCAATTTAAAGGAGTAAAAATAATATAAATAAGTATCATTAATTTCTCCATGCTCGTTCCAAGTTCAAAGTATCATTTATATAAATAAGAATCCCATTCATTATATAATTTATTATTCATATAAATAGATAAAATATCTATAAGGAAATTACTTAGAAGTACATTTTGTTCAACATCTTTTCCTATCTAATAGAAAAAGGATCCTATGATCCTAAACTGGTCTTACTTGAGATTTCAAGTCTTAGGTTTATCTATGAAGAGTAGCTCTAATTGTATTAGTGTCTGGAATTGATTTCTTCTGTGTAATACTAATCGATAGGGCCTTATTAGTCTACAAGATCTCGTTCATTAGAACTCATGCTTATAGACCCAAAACTATTAGTATGGAACAATTTTTTTTCCAAGTGAAATCCCTTAGTAATGAAAGAATACAAAGGTGTTTTTTTGTTGTGAAATAAGAAGCCTTCGCACTTTAATGCATGTATTTAATTTACTCAAGGCTATTAAAGCGATTCTAATTTTAGGGGAATATAAGTCAAAGCAATAACAATAATATTTCTAATAGAAAGACCTTCACAATTCCTAGAGAGATGGTTCACTCATAGATCGAGGGATAAGTAATTATACTCATTTGCATCCATATTATAAATTTTTGGAATCCATATTATACAATGAGACATTGGCTTTGCTAATTTGAATTGAAGGGTGATATAAAATCGACCTATTTTCGACATTATATCAATAATTAGTACATTCATTATAGTTAGAAGCTCCAGCTCCATATCACAATTATGATCGATATATCACTAGCATCAATATTGTCACTATCATTAATGTCAATATCAACAAGGAAATTGTTAGGCTTTTTATTTAGGAATTTGTTCAAAAATGTTGTAATGAAAGGAACATAAGAGTTTGTCGCTAAGTATTTGACCAAATAGGAGCATCTGATTCCTATAGAACCTATCACTAAAATGTTGGAATTTGTACTTACATGCCATCCCTTTATATATGAATATTTGTTTAATACTTATACTAGAATTATCATTTCATTAAATCACTAATTAAATTTTATATATGGTAAGATGCTTCTAATGTTTCAGACATTGTATGATCTAACAGAGTTTAGATCTAGTCTGAATGGGTTTAGATCAGTGCTAAGAATTAGCAACGCTAAGAGTTATAAATACTAAGAGTTAGCACTGATAAGAGTTATCAAGTTATAAGAGTCAGCAATATCTAAAGACTTAAAGCCTTGTCTGAAATGGGCTAAAGACTTGAGAATATATTAGTAATGACGTAGTTGGAAAGAGTTACAAATAGTGTTAAGAAATGTCATTATGCAAATATGTTCTCAAATATTATATTTATGATCTATCTTTACTGATCCTGGTCTGTTAATGAATACTTTAATAATATATAGATCGGTGTATGTCTATATTTGGATGGTCCAGATAGTTAGTCTTAGCAGACCATGAGTTTAGTATAAGCTCATATAGAGATACAGGTATTCAGTAAGGACTAAATACTTAACAAACTCATAACAACCTCCAATAAACATCCCATAAAGCCGTCAAATAAGGGTCTTTCGAGTTAAGTAGTTTACGTGATCCTTTGACTTAGGTGCCACAGTGGACTTGTGAGTGATCCACCATACTTTGATTCTACACATGTCAGAAACCTTTAATGATCTTACTGCTGGGTGTCGTTGGGTATAGTCCGATACTCATGGAGTTTGTTGTGCATAGATATGGGATCCATCAGCTCATTTCGATGAGTAATATATCCTAATGCTCTAAGATTGTATTTCAGAAAGTCTTATAGCCATAAACAGTAATTCCCGGGAAAAGAGTTTAACCCTAGGGATAAATAATATCACAAATGTGTTTGGAAATATTATTTATTGAAATACAACTCTAGAGATAATCTTACGGTCGGACATATAGAGATTTGACGGTGTTGATCTATATCTTCGCTTTACCCGGATATAAATGATAGAGGGATTATACGAATATGTTATAACCTCAACTTGTACGTGTCTAACGCCCTGCTTTGTAATATCTGTAACGTGTGAGGGACATCGCTCACGGTCATATAGAGAAGTTTCATATGACAATTTGGGCGTGGATCTAGAGAATCTCACAATATGAAGTGTACTCATTATGCACTGGGGCAACATTATGGATTGAACAGTTCCATCCTAGATATTCTAGCAAACTAAAAATATATTTCAGGATTCCTCGATTTTTGCACTTGTCTAGACTTAAATGTTAAGTACATCACTTAATTAGTTAACAAGAGTTGTTAACTAATTAGATGTTAGCAAGTGGCACAATTTTGTTCCATAATTGTTTTCACCATAAATTCATCCATTAACCATGTTAGTAAAATCAAATAAGGTAAATATTAATTATTCAAATAGTTTTGAATAATTAAATAAATATAATTTAAATAAATAAAATATAATTTTTATTTATTTGTTATTTTATTCTTAAGTGGAAGATGTACCTAATTTGAGAAAAATAAATTAAATTAAGTGGAGCAACATTTTGTAGAATTAATGGTCAATTTTATTAGACCATTAAGTATGGCCACCAAAAATTATTTTAGTTGCTCCACTTAATTGTGTGTGATTTCTATAACACAAACTAACGCAAGTGCACGTATCGTAACAAGTAATATATGATGAGAAAAGTGTCGATCCCACAGAGAATGATTTATCTTTTCTAGTTTAAGTACTGAAATGGTGTCTTTCTACTATTATCCAGAAAATGATTTAATGTATGATATTACACTACTCAAGTAAAAGAACAACTTAATTATACTAAGTGATAAACTAAATTATGAACAAGTTAAATTCAATATGAGAAATCCTAGGATTACAAACTATCCCCCATTATGCAAATAAATTCAGCAGAATCTCTTTGATGTTTATTGGTTCTCAACTTGATATATTGACCAAAACACTCAACACATCACAAGCCTCTTTTGCAGGTCATCCAATCAAATATCTATATGTCTATGATAAATAAATTGAACAAAATTCATTAAGCACAAGTTTTATGAGCCATACATGCCTTATGAGTATATGTCTATCTCATATGAAACTCAAGTGTACTACACTATGATCATGCATTAATATGCTTAAGACTAAATACCTAAATGCCTTTGTCAAGTTTATTTAAGCATTTCTGGATCAATTTAACTACTAGCCAAGTAATCAAATAGCATTAAGCACAAGCACAATGAATATATCAAAAGCTGAATTAATACCATAAAAGAGAGAACTAAAATCAATCACATAATGAGTTCAAGGATGTAATCCTAGATGAATGAAATTAGCTCATCATTAAACTACACAATCTTGAAGCTAATTCCATCAATACATGTAAACTAAACATCTTACAACAAGTAAAGAATCAAAGCAAAGAAGACATCCCTGTCAAATGTCTTTGTTGTTGAAGCTTGCTTCCCTCCTCTTTGATTTCTCCAAACTTAGAAGTTAGATGTTTCTTTGTGTTTCCAGCTGCTGTCCCAGCTGGAGTCCTCCCTCAAAATGTAAGTTTTGAGCAAATAAATAGGTAAGAGCACGGAATTAGGGTGCATTTTGGGTTGCTTTTGGGTTTCCTGATTTTCAGGAACCTGTCACAACTTGTTGTCCAGGTCCCGGCGCCGCGGCGCTGCGATTTAGCGCTGCGGCGCTCACTTTCTGCAATCGGCACCGCGGCGCTGAAATCCAGCGCTGCGGCGCTGCACTGTTGCTACAGTAACACTGTAGTAGTGCACTGTAGCTACAGTGTTACTGTAGCAAACAGTGCCTCCATTCGTATTTTTATCTCTAATGCTCCGATTTGCGTCCGTTTTCCGGTATTTTTGCTCCGATAATGTCTCAACCTATAAAACAACATTAATACGCATAAATAGCCCAATTATTGAGATAAATTGAACAAATATCAAGTTAGGAAGATAAAATAGTTTATACAATTACGCCTTATCATTGGCCACTTAACATAATTTTGGTAGAGCACTTGTAAAGTGGTTAGAGCACTAAAAATATATGAATTCATTTTTATTAACAAAGGTGAAACAAAAATTCGTGCAAGGGTGATAGGGGATTGAAGAGAGTTTATTTTTTGGAGAGTTTTCTTTGAACAAAGAGTTGTGAGAAAAATTAGGGAGAAAGAAAAATAAATTCCTTTAATTTTTCTTTCAAGAAAAAAAATCTTATTGCTAAAAATTTAATTGTTGTTATTCTAGCTTTACAATCCCATCGGATTGTTGTGAACTAGAATTGAACAATAGTGCACTTTAAAGTAAGCTCAAAGTTGGAGCTAAGAAAAATTCAGAATTGAAATCTTCACCAAAGGTCATTAAAGGTATGTTTCTAAAATCTTAAGTTGTTAATGATTTAAGGAACATGTGTATATGTTGATTACATGCTTAATTCTGCTATAAAATTCATGTATATGATACATATGTTTAATTTTTCAACATGTACACAATCACATGCATACACCTTAAAATACGTTAACATAAAATAACCCTAGAATTGGAGATAAGGATAGAGATAGACTGAGTGAAAAGGCTTTTCCATGAGATGGAAAATGAAAATTATTATCCTCACACCTAGTTTGTGAATAAGTAATTTTCTGATAATGAGTAAGGAATACTCGTATTTTTACAAAACAAGATATATTGAACTAATAATTCATTAAATACTTTTTATGAATGTCAACTAAGTATCACAAGTAAATTGTTCTCGGTTGTTCAATCATCTAATAACCAAAGTCATTCTTTAATAAATAATCACTATGAATCAACTCAATAGAATTTGATCAATCTTTTTTTCTGTCATAAGGTGGAGAACTAAACCAATAATTCTCTTTCTTTATCATCAATTGAATCACTATTCATAACCCATATTCTAATTTTTCATCAACCCATAGGACAATAGCATTGGGTTCTATAATGCCAAATAGATTATGGGCCAATTGGTTATAGACACAATTACAGGATGCTAAATTCAATTGATGACATGAAATTAGTAAAATAAGACCAAGTAAGTGTTAACATAATGTCAAGACAGCAATTTTCCAAAAAAAATAAAAATAGAAAAATATATGTATCTATAATTGTGCACTCTTATAGCATTGCTCATTGATATTTGCTCTAGCATTGATAAATTAAGTTTAAGTTTATTAATATGTTGTAAAACCCAACAAATATGTATAAATAAGTTTTTACTACTATTTTTATATTTAATAAATGAATACTCATATCTTTATAAAATAATCCAGCAAATCATTTAAAATCTAAAGAAACCATGATTGGCTTACATTAGTTCCAGGTAAATTGAGACACCCCTGATTTTACAACATATCTTAGTATTATGCTCAAAAGTGAATATGTCAGATGATCTATTCTATATTCAAGATAAAATTGCAATTACCTTTTGACATCTTGAGAAGATTTTTCCAATGTCATTTTTAGATATCATTGAGCATTTAGGTAATTGTTTAGAAGAAGAGGTGTTACTTGCTAGTCCTATACAATTTTAATGGATGCATCCTATTAAAATGTATGACTAGCAATATTGTTTCCTTTTTGTATTTTCTTATTTTATAATATTTTTTAATTGTATTTAATATCTTTCCACTATATGTATCTATTAACTTTAAAACCTTATGCGTACAATTGAGCACATCTTGGGGCTTCAATTACTAAAGGGTATTTGATGGAAAAATATAAGAATTTTTATTTAATATACCTTATGAAGTGGAAACCAAAAGTATTTGATCAGTTCATAACAATGATTATGGTAATAAATTTGTCTTTGATTAGGCACTGAGCTAGATTTAATTATTTATTGATGATGTACTTGTTTGACTTTTCTTTCGTTTTAGTAATTAGATCACCAGCAATGTTGATTTAGTTTTAACATTTTCGAAGTTGGAGCCTCTCTAACATTAACTTAGTTGATTTTTTTTGGTTGATTATTGTTATAGGCTAAATTTGATTATTGTACTCATTTATTTATATAAAAGCTCTATTACAATTAAATCACAGCTTTGAGTATCTTGGAATTATTATTAATTTTGGGTTAATGTTGTTAAGTTCTTTATATGTGGAAAGTAGGATGGTTGGCTACTACTAGTTTTTGGAATCTAGAGCACTATGAGATGTTTATATTTTTTTATTGGTACCTCATTTTTGTTTTATTATTCTTTTATTATTTGTTCATAGTAGATTTTATAATAAAAAAAAGTTCAATAGTTGAATTCCTTCATTCAACCATGTTATTTCTTGTATTGGTGCATTTGAGTTTTAGGTTTAAGCTTTTGTTTTTGTTGATTGTAACATATTCTTTATCATGTTTGCAGCCAGTTGTCTGGGTAAATGATTAAGTGGACCATTTTATAGTTTCTTAACCATGTCTTATATAATCTACACTAAATGGAACACAAGTTATCTTTTTTCCAAACAATAGATGCAGTTTTGTTATTTTCATTGTTGGAGAGAAAAAAAAAAGAGAAATATTTTTAATATATTATTATGATGAAATTTTCAGAAGAAGAAAAAAGAAAGGCATATCACATTAAGTACGTTTATTGAGACTCAATCAAAGTCTGATGGTAGTATAACTGATTCAAATATTGCAAAAATAATTATAACCAAAATAAATTTACAATAATAATATATTTATTCAATTGATATATTTTTATAGTTATTTAATGTTCTAATTAAGTCTCCATGTTTTTAGGGCCAATTAAATGAACGTTTGCATCAATTTCCAAATGAAGAATAAATAGAAACTACAAGAGATCAAATATTCATTAATTTGATGGAACGTGACAATTATGCATATGCTCGAACCTATTAGCATGGTCCATCACCATCAAATATCTCATAATAAAGTTCAAGTCAAAATTATGAAATGGTGAAACAAGAGTTGAATTGTTTGAAGTCCAGTTATAATGACCTTCAAGGTAAATATACAATCTTGTAAATCAATGTGACGAGATGCGTGCATTAATGCAATAATATTTTGATAGTAATGGAATTCACTTATTTACCAATGATAAAGTATGAAGATTTCATATAACATTGTGTTAATTTATTATTAATTTAATTTAATATTGATTTGTGCTTATAAAGTTCTCCAAAATATGAATTACTTTTATTTATAGTTCAAGATGCTTTTATTGTGCACCATTAACACGCAGATCCTAATTAAAAGTTAAATGAAGAGTGCAAACTTGTTATAAAATTTTCAATTATGAACTTGTAATGGATGTTATTGTAAAATAATATAGAGTTGATGACATTATAAAACATTTATGGATGTTATTGTTTTGTTATAATACATAATTTTTTTTTGCTAATTTTTAATTAAAAAACTTTTAGACTGTGGAAAAAATAGAATTTTATATTAAAAATATTTGCAAATTTGACTTTTATTTTAAATTTTATAAAAATAAAATTTTGTATTATTATTACTTTTTATTAAGTTGACTTTTGCAATGGCTAATTTGTTGTCGTAGAGCATGTTTGGTTAATAAAAGTTGACTAATTAGCCAACGTAATGTCTCTTTGGTTAACTTTTGTTAGCCTATTTTATAACAGCTAAGATGACATTGCAAAATGACACATGAGTATTTAATTATATGGAGCTGGAAATAGAACCTGATCAAGTTAACTTAATCACATAGGAAAATTAAAGGTTAAGGAGAAATTTAATAAGTAGTTGATTACATTTATCATAGTAGTTTTATTTATTATTGAATTTATTTCATCTTGGTAGTAGTTATAAGTTTGAAAGTCTTAGTTTTCATTAATTATTGTACTTGAAAAGTTGTAAGAGTGTTTGGCATCCCAAATGGTCTCTATAAATACAATGAGAGGTGAAAGGGGAGAGATGAGAAGTGAGTTTTAAGAAATGTAATTTCTCTTGTGTGAGCTTCTACATTAAACTCTGTATCTCTTGGGTGAATTTCTTAAAGTAGTGAGTTTGAGAGCCTTGTATCCCTTATAGGATTCATTAAGTAGCGAATTATTTTGTATCACATTTAATACCTCTTGAGTTGTGAGCTTTAATTTGTATTTCTTTAAAATATCTCTTTAGTAGATTTTATTGAGTGATGAGTTCAAACAAATATCTTTTATTGAATCTCTTTGAGTGGAAAAATTTTGTATCTCTTTAGAAAGTAATAAAAGTGGTGTGCTTATTTTATTTCTTTCATTCTCGTTATACTTCCTTTTTAACTCTTTAGCCTGTGTAACAAAACTTGCAACAATTATCTAATAGTCACAAAAGACCACTTACTATGGCTATTTTGCCATAGTATAATATTTCCTTATGTGGCAATTGTGTTGCCATAAAAGCTATCGTAATTTCATCTCAAAAAATCCTTTTTCTTATAGTGATTACTTGAACTTACTTCACATTGATAAAGGATAATCTAGTGAATAAGTTGAGAAGTCATGAACCCCTATCTACAATCGACAATCACTTTAGAATATTTAGGAAAAATGAAAAACAAAATCACTTTAGAACCAAATAAAGATATTTTGGGCTTTGCTTCCTAAATAAATACCTCTTAAGGTCAATTTTGGGATTGTGCAGTATTGTTTTTTAAAGAAAGAAGAAATTCATTGCAACTACATGTAATAGGAAAATTACCCGACTAAAATAATACAAAAACAAAAAAATGAAATTCATTGCAGCTAACAGGTAATAGGAAATTATTCGACAAAAATAATACAAAAGGAAGATTCAAACCATGTTTGGTCATTTTATGAGCCAAGATGTTTCGATCTCTTAGAACATGAACAACTTCAATTTGACAGATCTTACTCATTAATTTTCTAATATCATAGACTACCATTTGATTTCCTTAAAAGAAGACGTAATGGTTTTCACTAAGTTAACAACATTGAGTTACCAGATTTAATCTAGCTTTCTAAATCTTAAGTTCTTGACTCACTTGCAACCCAAACCTCACTACCTCTGCCTCTGCTATCTCTACATCCCCTTTGAAATTACCCAGATTTATAGCCATCAAATTTATCTGACCTTCATCATTTATATTTATAACTCCCAAACCTATAGAGCTTCTTCCTTAGTCAATGCTTGCATCTACATTAATTCTAGCCCAGCCACTAAAACTCATTTGTGATCCGTTGATATTTTGGAGATGAAGAATTATGATGTTTGAATTGGTTACTTAAGCTATAAATTTCATCAAACTCTTCAGCTGTTGGTATTTTAAAAGTATTACAAATAAATCAGTGTATATCAAGGTCATAGAGTAGGAAGGAAGAAGAAAAAAAGAGTGCCTAGGATAAATTTAGCTTGGGCGTCGTGGCATCCAAGTCAATAGCTTTGGTACCATAGCGCTAGTATCTAGGTGCTGTAGTACCCAGTTAGATTTTAAGTTTCTTCTTCTTTGAGTGTTACGACACCTGCTGTTGAGCGCAGTGCTAATAACTAGGATGTGACCTTTGGAAAAGTCATCAATCTCTTCCAATAGATGTGACTTTTTGAAGAGGTATTGTGTCTCTTCAAAGGGACATCTCATCTCTATAAATACTATGGGTGATAAGTGTACATTATATCTATAATTTTCTTTCCCTTAACTTGATTAATTGCTTATTTTAATAAGAATATTAGGCTTTTTATATGTTTTATTGTTATTTTGTAGGTTTGGAGTCAATGGAGCAATTGAAGATGAAATCTACGAAAAACAAGAAAAAACATAATGCTACAGTAATCACATAGTACTGTGAACAGTATTTCGTGAACAATATCCATGCTACAATGCGTCACCCCAGCGATGAACAGTGATCGCAGCAGCAATGAACAGTGTAATTTTCCTAGTCCTAAAAGAAATACAACTCCAAGACTCCAATCAATTCTTATATAAATGCCACTCGTTTCATACCTCGGATACACACAACTTAGGGCTCTTAGAGCCACAATATAATAAAGAAGAGCAATTTTTAGAGAGAGAAGTAAGAGGAATTCAAGGAAGTAAGAGATTATTGACGAATCTTTGGCATATTAACCAACTGCGAATTGACGTCTATATTGGTTTGCTTTTGGTTGTATCATGTTTATTTTACTTTTCAGCCATAATTCTCTTGTTATTATGAGCTAAATTTATTTTCTAGAGTTATTACTTAAACTCAATATGAGAGCTTAATTGTTGGATCTTTTTAATATTTATTTGAACTCAATTCTTCATTATTCAAATTATTTGTTCTTAATGCTTCATTATATCTGATTAATATTATGATTGATTTGGTAATATTTTGATAAACTCGAAAGAGGCATCATTGTATTTAGACCTAGATAATTTGATGCATGATTGTAGAGTAACATTCAATGTTGCATATGCAAGTTTCAAATTAGGATAGGAATATACCTAATTGGCATGTATGGTCAATAAGACTTGTTCTTAATAAATCTTAATTTATTATAAGTACCATAGGAATATAGGTATTTGGTAAATTAGGATATACTTGCATGACCTTGGAAGATGCTTGTGAATACATTAGTGTCTTGACCAATAATAAGAATTGAGGGATATAAATATTAAAAGGATTAATCTTTAGAAAACATATTGAAGGATAGTAATTAACCCTAGGCTTTCTTTATATTGCTATCTTCTTATTTTATTTAAGTTGTGTCATTTATTTTCTAACACTTTTGTTTTACTGAAATTTATTACAAAATTAAGATTTGATTTTTTGGAATAATTATAAGAAAGATATAATTTTAGTACTTGGTAAAAAATAAAAATTATCCCTGTGGGTTCGACATCCGACCTTATAAGTCCATTTATTGTATGTTACGATAGTGTATACTTGTACTTAATTTTAAGATATAAAAATATCGCATCAATAGGTACATCCCATTTGATATAACTAATAACTCTTCTCTTTGAATCAAATTTCTCTCTATATATCAACTACTCTCAAAGTTCTTGTTTTAGTCCAAGGAATTGGCATTTGGTGTGTACTTTTGTCATTGAATCCTAAAACTAAACTACCACTCAAATTCATTTGCACCGTGATTACCATCATTGGGGGTAAAAATAGTTTTAAGGACAGTGATTTAGCACACCTTGACACACAAATTGATGTATCTATTCTCCCCTTTATCTAACAATCTTAAAACTAGTTTACTATAGATATAACAAGTGATTCCTCTCTATTTGCAGTAGCCAAATCACTCTTCAAGGCTACGAAGATCCAATCTTTTAATGGAAAGCATTTTAAAATATAGCAAGATCATGTGTTCGATACTTTAAATGTGATGGGTATGGCGAATCATCGCACATTTCCTCCTCCATATTTTAATGTGGAAAACTATAATAAAGAATTTTCAAAATAGAATAAACCAAATAAGGTATGCCGAAATACTATTTTACATACTATCTCAAATGAATTGTATGATGTTTACTCCACATATAAAGGTGCATATAAGATTTGTGTATAATTTAAGAAAAAGTATGTGATTGAAAATGTCAGTGCCTAAAAATTATTGCTAATTTCCTAGACTTTAAAATGTCTGAGGAAAAAGATTAACATCACAAGTACATGATTTTCATCTCTTGATCAATGATTTTAAAAAAAATAAGGGAGTAGTTCTCCCAGAAAATTTTATTGTCGGTTGCTTGATTGAAAAATTGTCTGATTCTTGAAAAGATTACAGGAAAAGCAACAATCAAAAAAGGAAACATTTAAAGTTGGAAGATTCTATTATGCATATAGAAATGAAGAAAAAAATCGTGTTGTATGTATTTTCTTAGCACAAAACTAAACACAAGTATACGCTATCATAACAAGTAATAAAGAGACATTTAAGTTGGATGTCAAACCTATAGGGATAATTTTTATTTTCTACCAAGTACTAAAATTTTGTGTTTCTTATAATTATCAAGAAAATAAAATCTTTAATTGCAATTAATTAAATAAACTACATAAAAGTATAGAAAATAAATTAAGAAGATAGCAAGATAGAGAAAGCCTAGGATTAATTACTATCCTTCAATATGTTTTTTAAAGATTAATCCTTTTAATATTAATATTATTCAATTCTTATAGGTCAAGACACTAATGTATTCATAAGCATTTCTCAAGGGCAAGTAAGTATATTTGAATTTACCAAGTTCCTATATCTCTACGATAATTGTAATAAATCAAGATTCATTAAGAATAAGTCTTATGGACCATTATACCAACTAGGTATATCTCTATCCTAAATTGAAACTTGTAAATCTCTTTACAATCATACATCAAATTATCTAGGTCTAAATACAATGACGCCTCTCTCAAGTTTATCAAAGTATTACTAAATCAATCATAATATTGATCAGATATTATGAAGCATAAAAGCAAATAATTTAAACAAAGGAATTAAATTCAAATAAATATTAAAAAGATCTAACAATTAAGTTCACATATTGAGTTTAAGTAATAACCCAAGAAAAAAAATTAGTTCATGATAGAAGAGAGTTATGACTGAAAATTAAAATAAATATGATACAAATAAAAGCAAACTAATATAGACGTCAATTTACAGTTGGTTCATACGCTAAAAATTCATCAATAATCTATTGCTTCCTTGAATTCCCTTTAGTTGTGGCTTCTTCTATGTGTTATGGCTCTAAGAGCTCTAAGTTGTATATCTTTAAGTTAGAAATAAGTGGCCCTTTATATAAGGATTAATTGAAGTATTAGAGTTGTATTTCTTTTTCTACTGTAGCAAAATCACTGTTCACGATACTGTTCACTCTTATTGTTCACCACTACAGCAAAACATTTTAGGCGCTGAAATTTTTAATAAGGTGACACATAGTCCACTGCTGCAGTGATTTTACTATAGTAAATCACTATTTTATGAGGGTACTGTAGCAATTCACTGGAATAGGTTACTATAACAAATTTCATGTTTTGCCTTGCTTTAGATTTTTATACCCATTTGGCCCATTGACTATAAACCTACAAAATAATAATACAACATATAAAAAGCCTAATATTCTTATGAAGATGAGCAATTAATCAAATTAAGAGAGTGAAAATAATAGATATAATTTATGCTTATCAAATTGCCAATGGGAGAATATTGAAAAGGCCAAGGAAATTGTTTCTAAGACTAATTTGGTTGAGAATGAAAGTCATAGTGAGAAGTATCCAAAGTCCACAAATAAATCATACCTTAAAAATTCTAAGCCCTTATTCAAAAGAAAATGTGAATGTTATGTTTGTGGCAAGAGTAGTCATTTAGCCTATCAATGTAAGTACAAAAAAGGAAGTAAGAAGTGAAATAATAAAAACTCCTAAGGCTAATTTGGTTGAGGTAAATAAGGTGTATTCGTTGTTGTGGTTTCCCAAGTAAACATGGTTGAAAATAGAAATAGAGAGTAAGTCATTGACTCTAGAGCCACAAGACATATATGTAATGACAAGAGTGCTTATTATATGACTATATTCAAGCAAGAGAATGAGAGGAATAAGTTAATATTGGTGATTTCCATTCTATACTGGTGGCAGAAAAAATGAAGGTTCTTCTCAAGTTAACATCTGAAAAATCTCGTCTTGAATAATGTACTTCATGTTTCAAATATAAGATATAATCTTATTTTCGTATTTATGCTTGATATAGAAAATGCAAGTCTTCTTTGAAAGGGACAAAGTTGTAATGACCAATAGTGGAAAATTTGTGAGAAAGGGATACTCTTTCAATGAATTGTTCAAACTCAATATACTTAATACTTCTACTAATAAAAGTATTTCATCAATTTACATTGTCAAGTCTTTTGATGTATGGCATGACAGATTAGGTCATTTGAATTATCTTTATTTAAGAAAGATAAAAAGAATTTCTTTGCTTCCTAATATAAACCTAGATGATATTCATAAATGTAATGTCTGTGTAGAAGGAAAATCTACTAATAAATATTGTAAGGCAATACCTTTTAGAGAAATTGAATTACTTAGTTTAATTCATAGTAACCTAGGCAATCTTAAGGATATCATAACCATAGAAGAGAAAAGTTATTACAAAACCTTTATAGATGATTTCTCTAGATATACCAAAATATATCTATTGAGAAATAAAGATGAGTCATATGAAAAGTTCTTAGTCTATAAACAAGAAGTTGAGAATCAACTTATAAAGAAAATTAAAGATAAAGAACTGATTGAGGAGAAGAATATGTGTCTAATATGTTTAGTTCTTATTGTACATGCAATAGAATTACATGAAGTTGTACCTCCATATTCTCTTGAATCAAATGGGGTGGCTGAAAAGATAAATAGAATATTGAAAGACATGATGCATTGCATGTTAATAAATTATGGGCACCTATGAACTTATAAAGGAAAGTAATATTAACTACTTGTCATATACAAAATAGAATTTCATATAAGAAAAATATAACTTATATACAAAGTAGAATTCCTAACTTTTCATACCTCAAAGTATAGGGGTGTCTTAGTCGTGATTCTTGATCCTAAAGGGAAAAGGATGGGACCTATGACAATTAATTGTATGTTTATAAGTTATGATCAGAATAGTGCCGCATATAGATTTTTAGAGAATACCATTGGTTTGTTTGATGAAAACAACATAATAAATCTAAGAATGCAAAGTTCTTTGAAACTATTTTTCCTTAGAAAAAACAATTTAAAGAAAACATTGACTCATATAGAGGCACATAATGACCCTTCAAAAAATTTCAATAATGAACTTAGAAGAAGTAAAAAATTGAGGAAAGCCACTAATTTTTTGTAATGGTTTCTATGGTTTTCTTTTAGAAGAGGATCCTGAAACATATTATAAGGCTATGTCCTTTCATAATGCTCTTTTATGAAGAAAGGCTATCAATGATGAAATTAACTCTATCATGAGTAATCATGTATGACAAGTAGTTGATTTGTCTCTATTATCAAACCTATTAGTTATAAATAGATCTTCAAAAAAAAGATAACGACTGATGGTACAATTGAGAAATATAAGGCAAGATTAGTTGCCAAATGGTTCATGCAAAAGAAAGACTTAGATTATTTTAATACTTATGCTCCTGTAACTAAAATTACATCCATAAGCGTTTCGATTGCATTAGCTGCAATATATGTGATAAGGGCAAATTTGTCATATATTTTCTCATTTTTTTTGTTTTCATATTTTATAATTTTATAAGAATAGATGGATATTTATGTACTTTATTGTTATTTATAGGGACTTGAACGAAATTTAAAGAATGCAAAGTTTTTAAAATATGAGTCCATCGCCCTAGGGCTACAAGGAGTTTTGCCCCAGCACTGGAACAGTAATCGAAATAAGAAAATTAGAAAAGAGGATTTGTTGAAGTCACAATTAGCGCCCCAGCACCAGACCTTCATTGCGCTAGCAACAGGCCAGCACCTCAGCGCTATATCTTTATCGCGCCAGTGACAGGACAGCGCTTTAGCGCCATCATTCCACCACTCTAGTGGTGCAGCCTTCTACACGCAGCGCTCCAGCGACAACATCCAACGCTTCAGCAATAGTGCGAGTCCTAGTTCGAAGAGAATTGAGATTTTCTAACTCATATCAATCCCTATAAAAAGTCCCCCGACCCCACAAGTTAGAAACTACCCAAGACACATTCAAGAACACCAAGAATACAGAGCACGAGTCTTGGAGAGTAATAAGAGTTTAATTGAAGTAACTTTAGAGAGAGATTCAATGCGTTCTTCGGCATCAAGAGTATCTTAGGCAGCGCAATCAAGATAAATTCGACATCTATATCGGTTTGTTATTGATTGTATCATGATTTATTATTATTTTTACTGTTGTTCTCTTGTATCCATGAACTAAACTTGTTATCTAGGGCTAATACTTGAACTCAATATGTGTGCTTAATTGCCATATCTTTTGAATATTTAATAAAGTTAGTTCTTTGATATTCAAATTACTTGATCTTAATGCTTCAATATATCTGGTCAATATATAGTGAATGAGTTGGTAATATTATTGATAAACTCGGAAGAGGAATCATAATATTTAGACCTAGGTAATTTGATGCATAATTGCAGAGTAACATTCAATGTTGCATATGCAAGTTTCAATTTAGAATAGGAATATACCTAATTGGCATGTATGATCAATAAGACTTAATCTCAATGAATATTAATTTATTACAAGTACTATAGGAATATAGGTATTTCGTAAATTAAGGTATACTTGCATGACCTTGGAAGAGGCTTGTGAATACATTAGTGTCTTGATCAATAACAAAAGACTAAGAGAGTTAATTATTAGAAGATTAATCATTAAAAAATATATTGAGGGATAGTATTAATCCTAGGTTTTCTCTATATTGCTATCACCTAATTCTCTTTACATTGTGTTATTGCTTTTATATTTTCTACATTTATTCTTAGATTTTTTATTTTTCTGAATAATTAATAGAAAGACATATTTTTAGTAATTGGTTAAAAAGAAGAAATTATCCTTGTGGATTCGACATCCGACTTATTAAGTCCCTTTATTACTTGTTACGATAGCGTATACTTGCGCTTAATTATAAGATATAGAATTATCGCATCAATATGATTTGTTCATACATTAAATGGATGTAAAGAGTGCCTTTCTAAATGGAGATTTAGAAGAATAAATTTACATAAAACAATTAGAATGTTATGTTAGTATTAGTACAGAGCATAAAGTATGTAAACTTGTGAAGTCATTATATAGCTTGAAACAAGCACCAAAATAGTGGCATGAGAAGTTTGACAATGCTCTAGTATCAAATAATTTTATAATCACTAGTTTTGATAAATGTGTGTACTATAAAATATTTGATACTAAGAATTATGTCATCATATGTTTTTATGTTGATGACATGCTAATATTCAATCTTAGTATGAAAGTAATAAATGAGACTAATAGATTTCTATCAATAAGTTTGATATGAAAGATATGGGGAAAGCTAATGTCATTCTTGGAATTTAGATAATTAGAACATCTAATCGTCTTACTTTATCCTAAGAACACTATGTGGATAAGTTTCTAAAGAGGTTTAGGTACATAGCATGTGAATCGATGGCAACACCTTATGATGCTAGTATTAAACTTCAAAAGAATATTGAGTATAGTGATAATTAAACCTGTTATGCATTAATTATTAGTAGTCTCATGTATTTTATGAATAATGCTAGGCCTCATATGGCATATGCTATGGGGAAACTTAGTAGATTACTCAGAATTCAAGAGAAGAGCATTGGAATGCCTTAAATAGATTTTTAAAATATTTAATAGACTCTAAAAATTATGTACTCACATATGGTAGATGATTGGTGCTATAGTAGCTAAGCGCAAGTGCTCGCTATTGTATCAAGTAATATAGAAGTTAAGTCTAGATATTGTTCCAACATGGACTATATGATCTCTAATTCTATCAATCAAATACTAAAATTATATCTATTTAATTTTTATTTAGAAAAATCAAAATAAGAATTGAATCTAATTAAAATAACACTATCAAAGTAAACTAAAATAACTCAAAAATAAACAAAGAGATAAATTCACTAATTGATAACAAATTAGGGCTTAGACTTATCCCCTAGTATTTTATTAGATTTATTAACCTCTTAATTAATCCCTTAATATAAATTGATTGGCTTAGATATTAATATCATCACAAGCCTCTGTCAATAGTCAAGTGACTATATCACACATTCTAACAATTATCTATATGTCTATAGTAATCAAATTAGAATGTAATTCATTAAGATCAAATCTAAATTATGCCATACATATCATCTAGGTATATGTCTATCCTACATGAAACTTATAAATGTTACCATATGATCGTGCATCAAACTATCCTAAGCTAAATATATGAATCTTTTTGTCAAGTTCATCATGGTTCCTCAATTATTCAAGATATTAGATAGATATAATAAAAGCAATAAACACATAATAGAAGGAATCAATTATAAACTTAGGTCAAAATTCTAACTATATATTAGGTTCAAAATTCTAGCCTTAGATATAAAACTTAGGTCATGGTGAAATAAAGAGTTCTAGAGCTTATCAAGAATAACATTATGAAAATTATAGAAAATTAGAAAGATAAAAGGTTGAAGAGATAAAACTAATTTTCTGTAGTCTTCAATCTTCTAATCTTCTTGATCATCCAAGAATTGCTCTTTCTCTCTCTTCTTCTTTTTTTCTTGATTCTTTAATTAGACTTTTTAATCTTCTATTTATAGGTTTTATGTCTTTAAATTAGGGACAAACATCAAATACAAATCAGTTTAGGATTACTATTTGCACTTAACTACTCTGAGTGCCGCAACGCTAGTTTCTTAGCACTATGGCTCTGGTACTATAGCAAAGTACCATAGCTTGTTATTGTAGAAATCTATTGTAGCATGTACTTTAGCAATTTGAGATTTTTTGCCTTATTGTTTTTTAGATTTTCATCCCTATTTGCTCCGTTGACTCCAAACTTATAAAATATTAATAAAACACATAAAAATTCAATTAATCTTAATTTTAACGAACAAATATTAAGTTTGAAAAATGAAAATATTAAACCTAATTAAGCTTTATCAATAGATTATAACCTATGATAGAAGGATATTGTGATGCAAATTGGATCTCTAAGTTTAATGAGGTGAAATCTACTATAGATATGTGTTAACCTTGGGTAGAGGTGTCATATGTTAGACATTTAGTAAACAGACTTGCATAGCACGATCTACTATAGCTTTGGAAAAAGCTTGTTCTGAAGCTAAGTGATTGAGAACACTCATAACTGATCTTCCTATTAATTCTCAGCCTCTTACATAATTTCAATTAATTATAATTGTCTAGCTACCATTAATTCTCACCCAGCGCTACATGAATTTTTTTCCTAGCACTGAAACAATGATTAAAATAAGAAAATTAAAAAAAGACATGTTTAAGTCACAGTCTACCGCCCCAGGGCTAGCAAGTTACCGAGCTAGTGACAGCCCAAATCTCCAGCGTCAGACCTTCGCCACTCCAGCGATACAGTTTTTTACATACAGCACCCAAATAAAAGCAAGATAGCGCCCCAATGATAGTGCGATTCCTAACCTAACAAGAATTGAGGTTTTCAAGCTCAAATCAATTCCTATAAAGGTCACTCGTCTCTAGCCTTTAGAGAGCACCCAAGAACATCAAGAACACAACATAAGTCTTAGAGAGAAATTAGAGCTTAATTAAAGCAGCCATAGAGATAAATTCAAGTCGTTCTTCAGCATCAAGAGTTTCTTAGGCGGCGCAATCAAGAGCAAGTCGACGTCTATATCGCTTTGCTATTGATTGTATCATGATTTCTTATTATTTTTGCCACTGTTCTCTTGTAACCATGAACTAAATTTTATTTCAGGTTAAAACTTGAACTCAATATGTGCACTTAATTGTCATATCTTTTTAATATTTAATAAACTTAGTTCTATGTTATTCAATTTACTGTTCTTAATGCTTTAATATATCTGGCCAATATATGATGAATGAATGGGTAATATTTTAACAAACTTGAAAGAGGAATCATTATACTTAGACCTAGGTAATTTGATGCATGATTGTAGAGTAACATTTAATGTTGCATATGTAAGTTTCAAATTAGGATAGGAATATACCTAATTGGCATATATGTTTAATAAGACTTAATCTTAATGAATCTTAATTTATTACAAGCACAATAAGAATATAAGTATTTAGCAAATTAAGGTATACTTGCATGCCCTTGGGAGAGGCTTGTGAATACATTAGTTTCTTGATCAATTACAAGAACTAAAAGAGTTAAATATTAGAGGATTAATCATTAAAAGCTTATTGAGGGATGGTATTAACCCTAGATTTTCTCTATATTGCTATCGTCCAAATCTCTTTACATTGTGTCATTGCTTTTATATTTTCTAAATTCATTATTAAATTTTTATTTTTTTGAATAATTACTAGAAATACATAATTTTAGTACTTGGTTAAAAAGAAGATATTATCCCTGTGGGTTCAAAATCTGACTCTTTTGTCCCTTTATTACTTGCATATGATAGTGTATACTTGCACTCAATTTTAAGATATAGAATTATCGCATCAGTATATAAGGGTAAGAACAAGTCACTTGTTGTCTTATTGTACTATCGATATATTGTTTGAGTCCCTCTCTAAGGCGAGATAGTGCATCTACAATAGAAAAGGTTGAGTTATACTCTTAATAAACTCTATAGCCCTTTATTGCATGATGGTGTGTTAAACTTATAGAACACACTTAATGAAGTGTCACTTATATGAGTGTGAAATTGGGTCAGTTCCTATGAGAGTGAGGCAGACATCTCTAAAACTCTCAAGAAACTAGGACGGAATAAGACTATTAAAAGTGCCAAACCACTGGACAAAAACAAGTTACTAGAGAATTTAACTTGATCATGTAATCCTCTATTTTACACTGAAGCAATAAAGGTTGATAAAAACTCGATTTCAACTAGTTCTTGTAAAATATGATTACTTAATCAATAGTTGGTTCATAGCTTAAAAAGCACTAATTCATACAAGTTAAATTCTACTTTAATTTGTAGTTGATTTGATTACATTATTTTATTTGGAATATATAGGAGATTGTTAGTATTTTAAGAGTATTTTAAATAAACCAATGTAATCAAGGTTATAAAGTAGAGAGGAAGAATTGACAAGAGGAAAAGAAAATGACTTGGACCTGTGGTGCCAGCATCTAGGCGCCACAGCACGTAGCCAGGTTTAAAGTTTTTTCTTCTGTGAGCGCCACGGTATCGGCTGTTAAGCATCGCAACTTTGAGATTTGAGGATGTAATCTTTGATGGAGTCATCAATCTTTTTTAATAGGTATGGACTTTTGAAGAGGTGTTGAGTCTCTTTAGAGAGACATCTCATCTCTATAAATACTGCAAGCATATCCCATTTAATCTCTCTATGAGATTAGCTTTTGCGCTGATACCCTTTAATGTGGTTCAATGTGTCCTAATACTACCATAGCTTGGTATTTAAAACTTTAAGAACCTCATGCACGTGTAGAGACATAACTCATAAATAATTAAGAAACACACAAGATTAACCCACCAATAAAGATAATGAAATAAACCACAAAACAAAAGATATACGTGGTTCGGCCAAAATACCTACGTCTGTAAGGGATCTAAGATCTAGCTTCTTTTATTAAATAGATTACTAAACATCTCCTTATGTCACCATGATCTTACATGACCTTTTAGTAGCTCTTATTATAGATCTTTACGTATCTCCCTAGATCACCATGGTCTTTACAAAACCTATTAGTATCTCTCACCCTATAAGAGATTTTACCCAAAGGATATAAGAATAGCTCGAGCATCTCTCAAAAGGATCTATAGAACTCCTTTGTTCACACAAGAACAAAGACAACCTTAAAGGTTACATCCAAGTGTGCCGGGCACTTAGCACTAACCTAACTCCATTATTCCTTCTTATGTTCACATCTTGAAACTTTAGATATTTAGCTCTCTACAATGGTTTATATAATTCTTACAAAGTCCTTAGAAACTCCAAACCTAGTTAAAATAAGAATCCTTAATTGTAAGAGTCTTAATCTCACTTAAAAAAGTCAACAACCTTATGTTGAACCTATACAAGCACTTTTCTTCAAGCACATAGCCTCCCTTTGTGCTTTTTACCCCTCGATCTTTTTGTATCCCCTTTCAATATTCCTTCTTTTTTTCTTCCATAAATATCCCTACTTGTTCTAGCAGTCCCAAGTTTACTAATTTTTTATAAGATTAGGAATAAAATCTCATATCTAGTCACTCCCTTGCCTTTTTACCATGTAGTCTTAAGCTTATTCTACTAATCTCCTATGATTTAGTAAAATCCATATCTCAACTCTTTATGGATCTACCATTGGTAAATAATAATTCTCTATAACTCATTTGAAAATAATACCCTCGAACTAAATATTCATTCATCAGAGACTATTTATCCAGAAGAAGCTCTCATGCTATCAAAGTCTTTGCCTACATACAAACTTACAAATCCATCATGCTTCCATCTTGGTTCTTTTTTTTTTTTTTTGTGGGGGGGACTATCCCTTATCAAGTGCCATAGACAACCTTTTAGATCTGCCCTTCAATGTTTATTTTTGTTTGATTGATGCTATATCAACTAAGCGCAAGTACGTGCTTCGTATTAAGTAATATAGAATTTTAAGTCCAGATATCGATCCCAAATGGACTATGCAATCTAATCCTATAAATCAAGTACTAAAATTGTACCTACTTAACTTTTATTCAGAAAATCACAATCTAAAATTTAATTAACTAATCTAACTCTATCAATTAAACTAAACAAAAGTAAAAAGTAGAATTTACAAATAAAGATAATTTAGGGTTTTAACTCATCTCCTAGTATTTTATTGGATTTAGTATCCTCTTAGTTAATCTCTTAAAACTAATTGTTGGTTTAGACATTAATCTCATCACAAGCCTTTGTCGATGGTCGAATAACTATATTACACATTCTAACAATCACCTATATGTCTATAGTAATCAAATCAAAATATAATTCATTAAAATCAAGTCTAAATTATACCATACATGCCACCTAGGTATATGTCTATCCTAGATGAAACTCATAGTTGTTACCCTAGGATCATGCATCAAACTATCCTAGGCTAAACACATGAATCCATTTGTCGAGTTCATCATAGTTTCTTAATCAATCAAAATATTGATCAGGTATATGAAAGCATTAAACTCAGATATAATGAATCCATATATTGTATTAAGATCATAAACTAAAAATCAATGTAATTCAACTACATACTAGGTTCACATAATCTAACCCTAGAATAATAAGTTTAGCTCATCACAAAACCAAAAGTATCCAACCAATTCATAAAGCTCAATAAGAACAAGAACATAATGATAAAGAAAGAGAAGAAAAACTAATCAAAGTGACTCATTGATGTGCTTCTCGCTTAATCTTGACTTAAAGCTTGAATCTTGATCTTGGTTCTTCAATTTTTAGCTTTGATATTTGATTTTGTATTATTAATTCTTTCTTTAAGTTTTTACCTTTCTCTTATTAATTCTTCTTTTTTTTTCTCCCATCTTTAATTAGTGTTTTTAGTCTTCTATTTATAGGTTTTTGTCTTTAAACTATGGTTAAACATCAAATGCAAGTTAGATATGGATTACTGTTCACGCGCTACTCATTTTTGGACGCTGCAGCATTGGGGCACTGTAGCATATCACTATAGCGAATCACTGTAGCTCATTATTGTAACAATTTACTGTAGCCAGCACTATAGCATTTTGATATTTTTGGCTTATTTTTATTAGAATTTCGACTCTATTTACTCCATTGACTCCTTACCTACAAAAATAACAATAAAATACATAAAACGCTAAATAATCTTAATTTCTACGAACAAATATTAAGTTTAGAATATGAAAATATTAAACTTAATTAACCCCTATCATTCTTCTTTTTCATTCTTTATTTTTTTGTCTAATCTGAATGATTCTTCTAACTTGGATCTAGATGATGTTGTCTTCTTGGTAGTCTCTTTAAGAGTGGTCTCTAATAGAAAACTCCTCAGTAAGGCCATTATCTTTTCTTTCTTCCAAATAATCATCTTCCTATTATTTTTCTTTTATATTTGTGAGTCCTCATGGTTGATATCCTTTTCTCTGCAATCTAACTCTACCACTTACTCTGTAATTTGTACTTCAACCTAAGCTCTAATACTAGTTTGCTAAGGGAGAACAGCTTCAGCATTAATCTCTCTATTAGATTAGCTTTTGCGCTGATACCCTTTGATGTGGTTCTATGTGCCTTAATGCCACCATGGCTTGGTATTTAACACCTTAAGAACAAATAAAGGATAATTAGGTCTAATATTTCCATTTTCAAACTTAATATTTGTTCATTTAAATTAAGATTATTTAGCTTTTTATGTGCTTTATTGTTATTTTGTAGGTTTGTAGTCAATAGAGAAAATAGGGATAAAACTCTAAAGAAACTAAGGCAAAAACATCAAATTGCTGCAATATATTTCTACAGTAACGAGCTACAGTACCACGCTAAAATGACTTATGAATAGTGACTCATGAACAATAATCCTAATCTGACTTGTATTTGAAATTTTAAACCTAATTTAAAGACATAAACCTATAAATAAAAGATCAAAAGCCTAAATAAAGAAACAATAGGAGACAGAAGAAGAGAGAGAAAAAAGAGAGAAAAAGAGTAACTTTTTGAAGAATCAAGAAGACTAAAAAATTGAAGACTGCAGAAAAATCAGTTTTATCTCTTCAACTCTTTATCTTTCTAGTCTTCTATGATTTTCATGATGTTATTCTTGATAAGCTCTAGATCTTTTTATTTCACCATGACTTAAGTTTTTATTTCTAGCGTTAGACTTTTAAACCTAGTGTGTAATTAGATTTCATTGATTCTTAATTTATGAACTTAATACATATAATTGATTCATTCTATCTTATGTTTATTGTTTTTATTATATTTGGCATTATGAATGATTGAGGAACCATGATGAACTTGACAAAGGGATTCATGTGTTTAGCTTAGAAAAGTTTGATGCATGATCATAGGGTAACAACTATAAGTTCTATGTAGGATAGACATATACCTAGATGGTATATATGGTATGATTTAGACTTTATCTTAATGAATTACATTCTATTCTGACTGCCATAGACATATAGGTAGTTGTTAAAATGCGTAATATAGTCATTTGACCATCGACAGAGGCTTGTGATGAGATTAATATATAAAATAAATATTTGTATTAATGGACAAATTTAATGAGTTCAATGAAATATTAGAGGATGAGTCTATACCCTAGATTATTATCAATTGGTGAATTTATCTTTTTGTTTGATTGCTATTTAGGTTTAGTAAAATTTAATATATAAAATTAGATTGTATAGTCGTTATAGGAACGATATCTGGACCTAAATCTTACAGTACTTAATACGATAGCACATGCTTATGCTTAGATATTAGAGCACCAATTAAGAACCCTATACACATGTAAAAGGCATAACTCACAAATAATTAAAAAACACACAAAAATAACACACCAATAAAGATAGAGAAAAAAAATCACAAAAGGCAATATATACGTGGTTCAGGCGAAACACCTACGTCCATGAGGATTCATGATCTAGGTTCTTTTATAAAACAGATCACTAAATATCTCCTTACATCACCATGATCTTAAAAGACCTCATAGTATCTCTCATTGTAAATCTCTAAATATCTTCCTAGATCACTATGATCTTTACAATACCTCTCAGTATCTCTCATCCCATAAGAGATTTTACCCAAGTAATACAAGAATAGTTTAAGCCTCTCTTAAAAAGGTTTATGGTGCTCCTTTTATTCACTCAAAAACAAAGACACCCTCAAAGGTTACACCATAGTATGCCAGGCACTTAGTGTCAATCTAATTCCTCAATTCTCTATTAAGTTTACATCTTGAAACTTTAGATGTTTGACTTTCTCTAAGGGTTTATATAGTACTTACAAAGTCTATAAAAACCCTAAACCTAGTTGAAATAAGAGTTTTTAGTTGTAGGAGTCCTAATCCCACTTAAAGAAGTCAATTGAGTCAAAATAAAAAATATCCATAAGTTGCCACGCGAACAGTAACCACATGAATAGTACCTACATAAATAGTGGCGCATGAATAGTGCTTACCATGAACAGTACCCTCTCTTCTGGCTTTTCATTTTGCTCCTCCCTTATACACCCAATGCGTACTTGACTTTATAATAACTATCTTCTTGGTATCCATCTCAATTTATGCCCATACATGTTGTTTAATCACCAATTATAACATATAACTAACAACTCTTCTTCTCTTTGAATCAAATTTCTCTTTATGTATCAATTACTCTCAAAGTTCTTGCTTGTAGTCCAAAAGGTTTCATTTGGTGTGCATTTTTCAAATTCTATTTGTTATTGAATCCTAGAAATTATACTACCACTCAAATCCATCTGCACCGTGATTATTATCATTGTAATATCCAATCCCTATTAGTAGTATTGGTGCCTAGATTTCAGTATAGAGCAAATAAGACACCGTAGGGTTACTCGATTTTAACCCTATTAGAAATATTCCCTTTATAGTGCACGTGAGAGATATTAGACCTAATTTGATAATTTCACACTCGATCGTTGCGCCGGACGACCCTAGAATATTTTTGAAATTTTTCTCTATTGGCTTAGATAAGGAAATCCTAATTTACTACATGAATTTCCATTTAAGGGTTATGAATGGAACAAGCCTTTGTTGAGAAACATAATCCATATATTAGAGAATGGACCAATTAGAAGAAATCTCATGGATTGCCAAGTTGGAAGTTCTAGTTAGTTCTTTGAACTATTCTAACTAGATAGTTACAAATGAACTAATTACATAATTAGTTTTTAACTAATGGCAAATTAGAAGTTTTAAGTAAGTTGAAGGGCAAAATGGTCAATTGAGGGAGCACTATATATATGTTAGAAGTGTGTAGAAATTTGAAGAGAGATCAAAACCAACACTTAGCCAAAAAAAGAGAGAAATTCGAGCTTCAAAGGGGGGTGCTGCTACAGTGACTATTCCAGTTTTTTTTCATGATTTTACATGTGTAATCAAGCTAAAATAAGGTTACATATGAATCCTTAAGCTCAATTGAAGCCTCAATTAGTGGAAATTCAAGAAAAAGAGGTAAGAAAAGCATTATTTTATGAGTTTGATAAGTGAACTTTCAAGAATGCTCCAATTGACATTCTTATGTGTATTCTTGGCTTAGATTGAGTTGAATTCTAGTTTGGAGCTTGAAGGAGTCATCAATTTGAAGAAATTGGCAAGGTGAGAATTAGGGTTTTTGGTGATTTTGTTGTAAAGATTTCAATTGGTTGTACTTAGGGCTTTAGAATGAAATTGGCATGATTTTCTTGTAATTGGAACAAGAAATTGAGAAAAGGAATGTGTTGGAACCTAGGGTGAAATTCTGCCACTTTAGGGAAGTTAGGAATTGAGTGGTGTTTTGATTGAATTGTTGTGTGTAAATGGTGCATATTGTAAATTGAATGTATATGGTTGATGGAAAAATAAAAAATGAAGAAAATGGGACATAATTGTCCATGTTGGAAAGGTGAAGGGCAATTATGTCCAACCAAGTTATAAGGTGTTCAATAATTTTTAGGGCGCCGGATGGTGAGTTAGTTTCGATTATGGCTCCGTAACTAAAATCGGGAAGTAGTATGCATCCGGGCTTTGTATGCCGATTAGGGCGTTTAGTAGTTAAATGAGATTCTAGCATTCGATTTAGTTCTAAATGTCATTTGTGGCGCGTAGGCGAAGATAACCGAGAGCGTTAACGGGAGCAAAATTGAGCGCGGAGTGGTTGTGAGTGAAAATCTGCCATTTCTTTTACTTTGCGTTTATTATGTTTTTGCATAATGAATAAGCATGTTTTATGAGCTTTCGATGCATAACCATGATTTATGATCTTGATACATATTCATAGACATGCCTTTACATGTTTGAATTGAGAAACAGTTTTAAAATTTCTGCATTCGTTTTTAGGGCAATTGGTACCCTCAGATTATAGTGGTGATGATTGTATTAGACCCAGCCGGTATATCCCGTGCAGATGGGTAGGTCTTGGGGGTGTGTCACTAACTCCGGGAAGTCAAGAAGTTGAGTCATGTGAGTCGCTCTATGTGTACGGGGTATTGTCTCGCTATATGCATGCAATGTAAGATTCTACTGCATAGCCAGTGAGATGTCTTGAGAAGTCACTGTGGGTGCTGCTAGTTGAGGTGCCCCGTGACCTACTCACGTATGCGGTGCTAGTTGAGTCATTGCGTGGGTATAGAGCTTTAGGGTTACCATTGGTACAGTTTAAAAAGAAAATGGCCGAGCGAGGATTTTACTAGTTTTCGATTTACTAATAGCATTTATGCATTTATATGCACACAACAGTTATTATGTTATACAGATTCTGAATATAGTTTTCCAAAGATGTAGATAAAACCCGCTCGGCAAGATTTCAATAGCATATGATGTTAGAAACCGTTTTACAGTTTTACATCAGTTTTAGAAACATGATTTCTGCGTGAACTTTAAAATTTACTATCTATATATGATGTTATTTTATTGAAATTTTATTTACACTCACTGAGCTCCTTTAGCTCACCCGTTTTGTATTTTATATTTTCTAAACCCCTTTCCCAGGTGCAGGTCTCGGTACGCAAGCTGCTGATTCTCCTATTGCCAAGTAGTGGGCCGAATTCGAAGATCATTTTTGTACATGTAAATGTGCTAAATAGCACCCTTTACTTTATGCATAATAGTTGTAGGCATGTATATTTAGATGTATGTTTTGAACCGAGAAGAAGAGATTTCAATTTTATGATAATCGTTCTTTTTACTTCTATAATTACGCTTATTTGTGATTCAAATGAATAATTGAGTTGTGTTGGATTTGATTTGGAAAGGACCGGAGGTCTGAATTGGTAAAATTGAGATGTATTGGAAATAGAAGTGAAATTTCTTTGCAGGTTTTATATAAATTTTCCAAAAAATAGGGGAAACTCTATCCGTTTGTTTTTAAAATTAAGATGTCGTTTTCGTGTATGTTACTAGACCTTCTTAGTAGTAACAAGAAATAAAAAGGGGTTTGCCTCGCGGAATTTCTCAACATACCCAGTTAGGTTCGGAGGAACTTCTGGCGGGGTGCCCGGCAGGGTCACTGGGATCTATAGTAGAGGGTCTTGGGTCGAGTTCTGTCAGAGTGGTATCAGAGCACAGTTTTTGAAGTTTTAGTTAAAAAGTTCATTTTTACAATGAGATTCTTGAAATTGCATGCATATTTTTCTAAGTTTAGTAAATTGAATTCTTTGCATTTGATAATCATTTGCATCACTAAATTTTCAGAAAATATGCATCGTCGTGGAGGCCCACGTACTAGGAGAGCAGCTGCGGAGGCTTTTGCACCTGAAAAGGAGCAAGGAAATGAGTCAGTAAATGTTCCTATGCCTCAGACCCCTCCTGAATCATCTCAACCCGCTGAGCCAGAGGGTGGAAACGTGAATATAGCTCAAATGGCCCAGATACTAGCAGCGGCGATCCAACAGCTGCGAGAGACCGGAGTGTCCATTGAACGCGCCAAGAAATTGGGTGCTAAGGCTTATGATGGTACCGGAGATCCCGAGAGAGCTCTATCTTGGTTAGAGAACAATGAAGAAAATTTTCAGGTTATGGGATGTACGGAAGAACAGATGGTGGTATACTCCGCATTTCTATTGAAAGAATGAGCGAAAGATTGGTGGAAGGCCTTGCAAAGTTTTCAAATTTTGAGTCCAGCGCCCCAGCGCCACAAGGGTTATCGCCCCGGCTCTGGAATAGTGATCGAAATAAGAAAAATGACCTACTTAAGTCGCGTCTAGCGCCCCAGCGCCGAAGAGTCACCGCGCCAGCGACACTCCAAAGCCCCAACGCTATCATCCCACCACTCTAGCGATGAAGACTTTTTCACGCGTCACCCCAGTAAAAAATGCATAGCGCACCAACGGTAGTGCGAGTCCTAGTTCGACGAGAATTGAGATTTTCAAGTTCATATCAATCCCTATAAAAAAACCACTCGTTCCCAGCCTTCAAGAATCAATCCAAGACGACCCAAGAGCACCAAGAATACAGAGCACGAGTCTTGGAAAGCAATAGGAGCTTAATTGAAGTAACTTTAGAGAGAGATACAAGACATTCTTCGGCATCAAGAGTTCTTAGGCAGCGCAATTAAGAGCAATTGGACATCTACATCGGTTTGCGATTGATTGTATCATGTTTTATTTTTATTTTTATTGCTGTGATTCTCTTATAGCCATGAGCTAATTTATTTTCTAGGGTTAATATTTAAACTCAATATGTGCGCTTAAATTGCTATATCTTTTAGTATTTAATAAACTTAATCCTTTATTATTTAAATTACTTGTGTTTAATGCTTCAATATATCTGGCCATTATATGTTGAATGAGTTGGTAATATGTTGATAAACTCGGAAGAGGAATCAATATATTTAGACCTAGGTAATTTGATACATGATTGTAGAGTAACATTCAATGTTGCATATGCAAGTTTCAACTTAGGATAGGAATATACCTAGTTGGCATGTATGATCAATAAGACCTAATCTTAATGAATCTTAATTTATTACAAGGACCATAGGAATATAGGTATTTGGTAAATTAAGGTATAGTTGCATGACCTTGGAAGAGGCTTGTGAACACATTAATGTCTTGATCAATAACAAAGACTAAGGGAGTTAAATATTAGAAGATTAATCATTAAAAAGCATATTGAGGGATAGTATTAATCATAGGTTCTCTCTACGTTGCTATCTCCCTATTCTCTTTGCATTGTGTTTTTGTTTTTATATTTGCTACATTCATTCTTAGATTTTTATTTTTTTGAATAATTATTAGGAAGACATAATTTTAGTAATTGGTTTAAAAAGAAGAAACTATCCCTGTGGGTTCGACATCCGACTAATTAGTCCCTCTATTACTTGCATACGATAGTGTATACTTGCACTTAATTTTATGATATAGAAATATCGCATCACTGAGTACGAGAAGAAGTTTTCGGAGCTCCTTCATGTCATTCCATTTATAGCTGATAATGAAGAGCAGAAGGCTAACCATTTTACAGTGGGTCTCAATCCACGAATCAGGGCATATGTAGTATCGGCAGCCCACACTCAGTATGGAGCATTGGTGAAAGCTGTAACACGGGTTAAAAGAAGCATGGCGGCCATCCCTAAACCAAAACAGCAGGGTCAGAAAAGAGGCTGGTCAGGTAGTTCTCGAGGAGGACCGAGTAAATTCACCCGAACAGAGGAGAGATCTTTATGGTCTAGCAGTCGAAATCCAAGCCAAGGAGCTCAATCCAACCAAGCTTCCGTTCGCCAACCATCCGCCGAATTCCGAAGCACTAAGGAGAGTTGGAAGAATTTTCCAATGTGTAATAAATGTGGCAAGGCCCATCCGAGGGATTGTAGGAAGGGGATTACCGGGTGTTATAAGTGCGGTCAAGAGGGTCACTACATGAGAGATTGCCCGAATGATGGAGTTAGCAGTAAGTTAGAAGATAGACCACTAGCTCTGGGACAAACCAGTGGCAGTCGATGGCAGATTCGAGGAGGCCCCCAATTCAGAAGATCGAGTGCCGCAAGCCAGCCTAGTAGGGGAGCCGGTCGAGGAGGATCATCCGATGGATCACAAGCTGGCTTTTCCTCATATTTTGCAAGATAGATTGTGCAACATTAGGTTAAGTAAAATGGTAGAATTTTGGGTTTGATGTACTTTTAAGTTACAAACAAGTGCGTAGTCTAATTCATTTTTTCTCTTTAAGATGGAGAGAGAGTTTATAAAGAAAGCTTAGAGTTCTTAAGCTAGATTTCTAATTTCTTATTCAACCTTCTTGTAATTAATTATTTTCTCTTGATTGTAAAATCATAAAGTAAGTAAGTGACTAATTAAAATTGTAATCAGACAATTAATAATGGAGAAAAACTTTGATAAAGCTTGATTGAATGTAAATTTATTTTAAGCGAAACCATTATAATCCCTTTTTTTTTAAATTCTTATTTTTAAATTAATGGTTTCTAATCGAATTTGGTGTTGAATTGTATCAACACTCTTAAAATTTATAGGACAGTTGGAAATATAAATATATGAAATACTTAAAAGAACATGCATATAAAATTAGTTTTCATATGTTTGTGTTTATAAAAACAAAACCAACTTCATTATTCCAATTAGATTTTGGAATAAATAAACATATTGTTTAGCATTTATAGATTTAGATTTGGGTTGAATGCAAATCTATTTATGTTTTAGATAAAATTTAAGGGGAAAAAAAGTTATTTACCTTAATATCTATTCTATATGTATCCTTGTATTGATGTAATATCCTTTAAATATAATGCTTTTAACTATTAAATTAGGTGTGATGACAAGATGATAATTTGTAATAAAAATTCAAATTAAATTATTCTAATTTTGTGTATTTTATTGTTTAAAAAAATATATTACAATTGCTAACTCTAGAATTTGGAAGATTTTGAGCCCAAAAGTTGAATTTATATTTCTTGGGAACAACAACTTGATCTCTTGAAGGGCTTGGCTAAGATGATCCTCTTTGACGCGTACTAAAGTTTAAAAGTCTCCCATACCAAAAGTAAAGGTAAGCTACACTAGAGGTTTTTTTCCAGTGGTCCCTCTAATGTTTAAGTCAACAATAGATCTATAGGAAAAGATTTGGAAGGAAAGAAAGCAATATAGAAAGGCTTAGTATTTTTCCTTTTAGGAACGCAGATGCGGTTTCTAGGGATATAACTTGTTTAAAAAGTCCTTTTTTCTTGATTGCTTAGCCTTCTTTTTATAGGCTTATTGTATTAGGTTGTAAAGTTCCATTAACAAAATTAGGACATATCTTTACTTTTCTATTTTGAACTCATCTCGAGATTATTAGAGTAGTATTTATACTGAAAATCTTGGACTCCAAGATTCTCTATGATAAAGATAGTTTAAGTCTTCAATTAATATGTATCTTCTCTGTTGCCTTTGGAAAGATTTAGTAGTCAGTCTTGGTTAGAACAAATTTGCTCCATACTTGTTGATGTCAAGGACTTCAAGGGCTAGGAACCTAGGTAAGTTCTAAGGCTACTTCTTTTAGTATTGGATCTTCACAATAATGGTATGCTAAGGCCTGCGATGCTTATACAATGGGCCTTCTTATGAGCCTCATGCAAACCATTCTCGAGATGTCTGAGTTATAGGTCTGTGGGCTGCATTAGGCCTTCTGAGAATTAAACTTAAGCCAGAATCCCAAAAGGAAATAGGGGTCCCTCAGTTTTCAGTGTTGATTTTTTTACATTAAAAACTTCATTGTAGTCCTTGGTTTAGGGATTCATCCTCAGACCTATTGTTCATATAGTGTTCTTTATATATCTTAGTAATATGTATCCTCAGTTGTGCTTTAGTGTAGTTTTCAAGATTCTATAGAATTGGAGCAATTTATAATTCAAATTTCAAATTTTAGGTAGTTAGATCATTAAATGTGAGCGCCACTTAGAAAATTTTATGTCTTTATCCATTACCCTTTACAAAGATCTAAGGGCTAGACCAACTGTGTATAGAAAATATGGATGCCTTTTTGGCTCTTAGATCTTAATCCAATGGTCATTTGGTCCCAAATAGTTATGTCAGTCAACTAAAGAGAAGTGTTTGGATGTAAACTCATCTAGATCATCTGATTACATCAACAGCCTAGATTAATTCGGGGGCTTACTATAAATATATTATTTTTAAGCCATTTTAGCATTTTTACACATTCTAGCAACTTAAAGAGAGAGAGTTTATGTTCTTTCAAATTCTAGAGTGAGAAAGCATTTTCAAACGCAATAGTAACTTTGGTAATTAGCTTCTAGTTTTGGCCTATGATTTCGATCATCATTCTATTTATCTTTACCTCTCTTTTAACAATCTACAATAAGTTTTCTTCCCCCATTGTTCTTCTTCTTTTTGTATCATGCTTTTGTGTTGGTAAATGTCATTGCTAGGTATGTATATGTCTTGGAAGCATGCTTGTGTTTCTAGTATTGTAAGCATTTTCCTCTATGATAATAATAGTAGCCTCTATTTAAATTACTTGAAAACATTTTAATTTGCTGTAAATAGCCTGTGCCTTTCTTTATTGATCACAGCACTCTGCGGCCAAGCTGAAGTTTGTTGGGAGGCATATAAGGACATTATCCATCCGGCCAAATCTATTGAATTCAACACACTTCAGTAGCTATAGACCTCTAAAAATCAGAGACAGACGCAGCAACAGAGAGCTTAGCAACCATCACTACTAGCCACCATTAATATGGTTGAGCCCTCCGCAACAATTCAACAAGTAGCCAACCCATCTCAGAACATAATTACTTTAGCTACATTGGCATACTTCCAGGCCTAGTCTGAGGTGCAGAGTAGGGATCTAGCAATAGTATGGTAAGAGCTAAAAGATTTCAAAGCCTGCTAGACCTAGTAGATGCAGCCGTACACAATGCAGTAGGGATTCGATATCTCCAATATCCTTCAGCATCAGCTCTACACTAGCACTGTAGCTACAACCCCAGAGGATAAGACGACCCCTATGGGTGATGATCTGGGCATTGCAGTATTAGACTTAAAGGACATGGCCCATAAAACATAGTCACTAGAGGAGTCTTAGTTACTCTTATATTTCTTTCATGAGACTATGCCTTAATTTAGGTTGGAGGGAACAAAAATCGTATGCCCTCCTCAGTCTCACAGAATAAAGTCCCTCATTCTATTTCACATCCTGATAAACTATTATATCTTATCTCACCTCTAGTTTTTGGCTTCATGTGCTTTATCCATGTCTTCTTTCCCAGTCGAGATAAATAATCTACTTGGTCCATCAAGTGTATCTTCTTAGGGTACTCTCATTTTTAAAAAAGATATAAGTGTTATTCTTCTAGCACACTATGATATTTTATGTCTGCTAATGTCACATTTTTTTAGTGTTCCTCTTTCTTTTCTTTCTCTTATTCTGAAACATAAATTGTCACAAAGATTCTTCCAATTTCTTATATTGCACATTCTCCTACTTCATTCTCAGAGCTGGTATTTGAGCTAGAATCTTTTGTTTCATCTCCAGCTTGTGATAGTCTTGTGCCTGTTCATTCTATAAGTGATGTCATTAAAATTATTTCTAATGTAGATCTTACAGGTAATGCTATAGATATTGTTTCTGTTGACTCACCACCTGCTCCTAATTCCTCTCCAACTACAGTCTTGCCTCCTAATGACTAGTTTTCTATTTTAGTTTATAAAGGTATACAATCCATTCACGACCCTCATCTTATATACAATTTTCTTAGTTATCATCGCTTTTCTTTCCCATGTTATTCCTTTATATCTACTTTATCTTCTATTTCTATTCCTAAAATACTTCGTGAAGTGTTTTTACATCCTGGTTGGCATTAAGCAATGGTTGAAGAAATGGCTACTTTGCATGCTAATGGTACATAAGAATTAGTTCGATTGTCATAAGGACACTTCGCAGTTTGTTGTCGATGGGTGTACACTGTCAAGGTTAGACCCAATGATCAGGTGGATAGATTAAAAGCTCAGTTAGTTTTTAAAGGGTACACTAATAGAGGTTAATTAAACCTAATATTTTTACATTCTAAACTTAATATTTGTTCATAGAAATTAAGATTATTTAGCTTTTTATGTATTTTACTATTATTTTTGCAGGGTTAGAGTCAATGTAGCAAATAGGCTCAAAATTCTAATGAAAATAAGCCAAAAACATCAAAATGCTACATTGCTGCTACAATACCAAGCTATAGTGATTCACTACAGTGTCCAGAAATGAGTGCTGCGGTGTTAGAAACAGTGTCTATAGCATCCAAGATTCAGCGTCGTGGCACATAATTAGTAACTGAGAATAGTAACGCATAAACATTATTTTTGATATAGTAACTCATGAATAGTAATCCAACTCTAAATTGTATTTTATATTTAACCTTAATTTGAAGACATAAACTTATAAATAAAAGGCTAAAATCCCTAATTAATGAGAAAATAATAGAGAGGCAAAAATAATTAGAGAAAGAATTCACAATACAAAATCAAATATCAAAGCCAAAGATTGAAGAACCAAGATCAAGATTCAAGCTTCAAGTTAAAGAATAGCGATAAGCACATCAAGGAGTCACTTTGATTAGTTTTTCTAGGGTTAGACTATGTGAACCTAATATGTAGTTGGATTTTATTAATTCTTAGTTTATGAACTTGATACAATAAATTGATTCATTCTATCTTGTGTTTAATATTTTCATTATACCTGATCAATATTTTGAATGATTAAAGAATCATAATGAACTCGACGAATGGATTCATACGTTTAGCCTAAGATAGTTTGATGCATGATCATAGGGCAACAACTGTGAGTTTTCATGTAAGATAGACATATATTTAAATGGCATGTATGGTATAATTTAGACTTCATATTTACATTCTGATTGGATTACCATAGACACATAGATGATTTTTAAAATGTGTAATATAGTCACTTGACTATCGACAAAGACTTGTGACGAGATTAATGTCTAAGCCAACAATTGGTATTAAGAGATTAACTAAGAGGTTAATAAATCCAATGAAATACTAAGGCATGAGTCAAAACCCTAGATTATATTTATTTGTGAATTCTATCCTTTACTTTTGTTTAGTTTAATTGATAGAGTTAAATTAGTCAATTAAATTTTAGATTCTGATTTTCTGAATAAAAGTTAAGTATGTACACTTTTAGTACTTGATTTATATAATTAGATTATATAATCCTTGTAGGATCGATATCTGGACTTAAAATCTTATATTACTTGATACGATAATGTGCGCTTGCGCTTAGCTAGTATAGCATCAATCAAGTTTTTGGCGTCGTTACTGGGGACTATGTCTTTCTATTCCTAAATCAAGACTAATACTATACTACTTGCTTTTAATTCAGTTTTTTTTTTTTTTTTTTTTAGCTATTTTCTTCTTTTTACTTTGATTTTATTTTTATTTTGTTTTAACAGATCAGACTATAGAAGTAAATAACGATAACATCAATAATCATATCCTTGAGGCTATGAACCACAGAAGGCGTTGAGAGAGTATGTTATCCCAATTATTGTTGGTATGCAATCTAGTATTCAGAGACCAACCGTCATTGTTAACAACTTTAAGATCAAGCCAAATATTATTCAGATGTTGAAAGAGACTTTATAGTTCAGCGGAGCCCTCAATGACGATCCTAACATGCATATTATACATTTCTTGAAATTTTGTGATATCATCAGGTACAATGGAGTCTTTGATGATGCCATCAAATTGAGACTATTCTTTTCTCTTTAAGGGACAGAGTTAGTAGTTGGTTAATTCATTGCCATCAGGATCTATATCGATGTGGGAGGATTTAGCACAGAAATTCTTAGCCAAGTTCTTCCTACCAATAAAGATAGCAAAGATGAGGAATGACAACACCTCATTCAGTCTTATTGAAGGAGAGTCGTTGTATGAGGCATGGTAATGCTTCAATGACATATTGAGGAAGTATCTTCATCATAGAGTCCCTAAATGGCTATTAGTCCAAACATTCTAGAATGGATTAGTAAGTTATTTGAGAAATATTGTAGATGTCAATGCTGGAGGAGCTTTAATGAATAAATCTACAAATGAGGCTTATGATTTACTAGAGCAGATGGCGTCTAACAATTACTAATGGCCAACAGAGAAAGTTACACCTAGAAGAGCCACCAGTATACATGAGATTGATGCATTCAATGCATTTATAGTGCAAATTAATTCATTATCCAAGAAGTTTGATGCATTGAATACCGTCAAAACCCAGCAAGTGACATGCGACTTTTATGGTGATAACTACATAAATGGGTGGTGCATGGAAGCAAATTATATGGGCAATTTTAATTAACAACCACCTAACCCAGAATCCAACTTCTATAATCTGAGGTAGAGAGACCATCTAGACTAATGAATCCCCCAGGATTCTCATCACCACAAGAGGAGCCGACATTGGAAGATATGTTTATGCAATATATGAAGTCTAAGGATGCCATCCTAAAGAATCATTCAGCATCTTTAAAGAATTTAGAGGTCTAAATAGGATAACTTGCTACTATAATTAATAGGAGACCTCAAGGCACTTTACCAAGCGATATTGAGCTAAATCCAAAAGGGAAGATAGAGCCAAAAAAAGCCATCAACTTAAGGAGTGGTAAGATCTTACATGAGAACACATCCACACCACCACCATCAAGTATAAAGGAGAAGAAAGTGCGACCATATAGACCACCTATTCCCTTTCTTCAAATGCTATAAAGGTATCAAACAAGTGTTGAAACAGAAAATTAGCAATATACCAGTCCAAAAAATAGTACAAAATCTCATAAAAGTGCAGAATTTTTAATAATTGAACTTGCAAAAATAGGTATTAAGGTGCAACAACATTCTAAGGTGTAGAAAAGTGACAACACAGTAAAACATACCAGTAATAAAGAGCAAAATCAGTCCATGCACACTATATTACTTGACTGTTGTAGCATTAATGTGGTGCCATCAAATGCCAAAGAGCTAAAAAATATGGAGATAATGAATCTTCACATAAAAAAGATGACGTTAAGATATAGAAAGAGAAGAAAAAAGAAGAAGAGTCAGAAAAAGAAGAAAAAGAAAAAGAAAAAAAAAACAGTACAATGACAGGATCGAAGAGAATGGCACAAAAGAGACACTTCACTAGTCTAAGATTCAAGTCTTTCTAGAGAAGCATGAACAGAAAGAGAAACATATTGCTGCCCAAGATCTAATAAAGAAGATGTGAAAGATGAAAGAAAGAAAGCTTAGCAAGCTCACATACATGGATGCTTTCACCATTAACTTTGTTCCTCTATAAGAATATAAAAGAACCCCACCAAGCTGATGGCATTAAATCAAGTGCTTTTTAGGAGGCAACCCAAGTCATTTTTTATTTTTATTTTTATTTTTATTTAGTTTCAGTTTTATTTGGGTTATTTTCTTTTTTTGTAGGAATAAAACAGTAAGAGGAACATTAAAAAAGGCAGCACGAGTAATTGTAATCATTAATAGCAAAGAAAACTGCAATCACATTCATCAGAACATAAAGCTTTACTGCTTCAACTTCAACTAGCAGGGAAATTTTTCTTACTTAGAAATTTATTTTTATACATTGAGGACAATGTTTAATTTAAGCTTGGGGGAGGAAAATACATAACCTGTGTTTATTTTGCTACATGCTTTAATTGGTTGTCTTGTAAGGTAATTTTTTTCTTTGTTAAGTTTTGGTTGAAAAGATAATCATTAGTCTATGATAAGAAATAGAATATTGGTTGAATTTATTTTCACAAGTTTCTCTAGAAAATAATAGATGTTTGAGATAATTCTTATATCATGAATCTTGAACGGAGTTCAAGATTATTTTTTATCACTTATTCTTTAGCACATTTAATAAGCATATATTAGTTGAATTTTTCTTAGAGTTAGTTATTCATGCTTAATAGTACACTACAGTCTTGGTAATCAACATTTTAGAACTTGCTTGATTACTACTTGAGGCGAATCCTAGGAAACACATGAATAAAAAAATGACATTAGACCATCTTTGGACCAATAAAGCCTTTTCTAGAATACCTTATATGTATATTTATCCCTAGTCTCCCCGTTTAAGCCTGATTACCAATTTTTTTTATTTAACCACATTACAAGCCTCAAGCCTTTTTACTTATTTATCCTAAAATCTATCATTAGCACCATAAACCTTGAGTTCACTTAGAAATATTATTAAAAGAAAAACAGGTTGTGGTTGTATAAAAAAGAGTATTGAATTGTAAAGCAATAAGTCTTGAATGCTTATCAATCTAAGTTTATGGGTATATATTAAAAAAAGAGAAAAAAAGTGTTTAAATGTATAATACACCTAGCTTGAGAAAAAGAAGAAATTCTTTGCAAGAGTGATTAAAAGAAATAAGGGAATATCATAAGTTTGGGAGAGGAGATAAGTCAATGAGAAAAGATCAAGAAGTTCTAAGTGTTTATGGTGTACGTTGCACTTTATATTTATATATCTTTATATCTCACCTTGACCTTAGCCTTATGTTATAAGCTTATTTAAGTCCTAAATAGATCCCTAGACATATGTACTTCTACATTAGTGGAGAGTAGTATAAAAAGCAAGCTTATAGTAGTGTTATAATTAAAAATATACCGAGATATCATCTTCATATATTTCTTAAATATTGAGTAAATTTATATTCTATTTAGCTAATTACTTGCTTATTACACACACGTACAAGTGATCATTTATAAGGGAGAATGAAATACTTGATGAATGGTATGAAGATTGTTGAAAGTTGTTTATCGATTTCTGAAGAGCCTTGTTCTATTTTTCATAGCCTTTAAGACAATGATATATATCATCTAATCAATTGAAGCTTGTTTTTAGGTTTTAGTTTTTAGTTTTTCTTTAAAGTCATGAATAAATTATGAATGCTTCTCTTTGTTTTACTTGAGGATGAACAAAGTCTTAAGTTTTAAGATATTTGATAGAGGTTAATCAAGTCTAATATTTCCATCTTTCAAACTTAATATTTGTTCGTAAAAATTACGATTATTTAGCTTTTTATGTATTTCATTATTATTTTTGTAGGTTTGGAGTCAATGGAGCAAATAGGGTCTAAATTCTAATGAAAATAAGCTAAAAACATCAAAATACTGCAGTGCTGCTACAGTGACAAGCTACGGTGATTTTACTGTAGCGTCTAAAAATGAGCGCTGTGGCGCCCGAAACAGTGTCTACAGCGTCCAAGATTCAGTGCCGCGGCGTATAAATAGTAACTATGAACATTATTTTTGCTACAGTAACCCTACTTTAAATTTATTGATGTTTAACTCTAATTTGAAGACAACCTATAAATAGATGGCTAAAAACCCTAATAAAGGAGAAAAAATAGAGAGGAAAAAGCAATTAGAGAACGAATTCACAACACAAAATCAAATATCAAAGCCAATGATTGAAGAACCAAGATCATAATTCAAGCTTCAAGTCAAAGAAAAGAGAGAAGCACATCAAGGAGTCACTTTGATTTATTTTTCTAGGGTTAGACTATGTGAACCTAATATGTAGTTGAATTTTATTAATTATTAGTTTATGAACTTGATACAATAAATTGATTTATTCTATCTTGTATTTAATACTTTCATTATACCTGATCAATATTTTGAATGATTAAGAAACCATGATGAATTCGACGAAAGTATTCATATGTTTAGTCTAGGATAGTTTGATGCATGATCATAGGGTAACAATTATGATTTTCATGTAAGATAAACATATACTTAAATGACATGTATGGTCTAATTTATTTGTGAATTCTTAATGAATTACATTCTGATTTTATTACCATAGACACATAGGTGATTGTTAAAATATATAATATACTTACTTTACCATCGACAGAGGCTTATAATGAGATTAGTGTCTAAGCCAACAATTGGTATTAAGCGATTAACTAAGAGGTTAATAAATCCAATAAAATACTAGAGGACGAGTCAAAATCCTAGATTTTCTTTATTTGTGAATTCTATCCTTTACTTTTGTTTAGTTTAATTGATATAGTTAGATTAGTCAATTAAATTTTAGATTCTGATTTTCTAAATAAAAGTTAAGTAGGTACAAATTTAGTACTTGATTTATATAATTATATCATATAGTCCCTGTGGGATTAATATTTGAACTTAAAATCCTATATTACCTGATACAATAGAGTGTGCTTGCACTTAGCTAATATAGCATCAATCATACACTCAGACTTATGAGCGAGATTATTACGAGACTTTCTCTCTTGTGGCCAAAATGTCCTATGTTTGGTTGTTCTTGTTTATAGCTGCGATTCATCAATGGCCTTTGTACCAACTCGATATCAAAATTGTGTATCTTCATGGTGAGCTTCAGAAAGAAATATATATAGAGCAACCACCTTTTGTTGCTCAGGGAGAATAAAGTTTAGTATGTAAGCTTCGTCGCTCTTTGTATGGTTTGAAACATTCTCCTCGCGCCTAGTTTAGCCATTTCAGTACAATTATCTAAGAGTTTGGCATGATTAGAAATGAATCAGATCATCAATATACAATACAAGGCCAAAGCATATATGTAGTAGTTTTTGTTGATGATATTGTTATTACAGGTGATGATCGGGACAGTATTAAGCAATTAAAGAATCACTTATTCCATCATTTTTAGACTAAAGATTTGGGATTGCTCAGACATTTTCTTGGTACAGAGGTTACTCAATCTAAGTTTGTGATTATTATCTCTCAAAATAAATATGTGCTGGATATTTTAGAGGAAACAGGGATGTTAAACTGCAGACCTATAGATTCTCTTATGGATCCTAATTTTAAACCTCTACCTTGATAAGAGAAGCTATTTACAGATCTTAGAAGAGATCAAAGACTAGTTGGTAAACTTAATTATCTCACTATCATACAGCATGATATTTCTTTTTCAGTTAATGTTGTTAGTCAGTTTCTATAGACTCCATGTGATAGTCATTGGGATGCAGTTATTCAAATTTTATGATATATCAATGACACACTAGGCAAAGGTTTTTTGTATGAGAATAAAGGTCACACATAGGTTGTTGGATACTCAAATGCAAATTGGACAAGATCTCCATCAGATAGATGATATACTAGTATTGTGTTCTTGTTAGAGGCAACCTTGTATTATGACAAAGTAAGAAATAAGATGTTATTTCCAGGTCAAGTGCAGAAGTAGAATATTGTGCATTAACCTTAGCAACATGTGAGCTTATATGATTGAAACAATTGATCTAAGAATTAAAGTTTGCAGACATTTCACATATGAAGTTATTTTGTGATAATCAAACTACACTTCATATTTCATCCAACCAGATGTTTCATGAAATGACTAAGCATATAAAAGTTTATTGTCACTTTATTCGAGAGAAGATTTTTTCTGGGTGCATCTCCACTAGTCATGTTAGCTCCAATAACCAGCTAGCGGGTAAATGCTGCGTTATACCACTCAACTGATTGGCTAATCTTTTTATCAGAAGAAAGTTTAAAGGTCATTTCTCTCATTGCAGATTTGTTGAAGAAAATGTTTTAACTATAAAATGATCGAGGAAAATGAGTAAGTTCTTTTAGCCTTTATTCATTTTTGTCCTCAACCTTTTTACTAGCTTAACTTGTTTGGTTTAATCTTCAAAGTAATATAAGGCAAGGGAGATGGTAGTAGTAGAAAAAAGGTCCTGCCAAAGGTAATCAAGATCAGAAGCACTGGCTTGGGATAGTTGAGCCATTATCAGGTAATTCTTTAAGGGAAGAGAGAGAGAGGTAGAACTTTGCTAAGGAGCAATGCTAAAGGATCATTGTAGGAGTCCTCGATAAAAGTGGTGGAGGAATCCCCTATAGAGCAGCTTTAGAAGGCTACTCTAAGGGCGAATAAGGAAAAGAGACCGATGACTCCTCGCACCCACTGAAATGCATTCTCTCCCCAATGGGACACCACTCTTTCTTTAGGGGTCTCCCATACAGGGAAATTAGATAGATTGATTAGGAAATTGTGAAGCAACTTGTGATAAAAAAAACCCCTTACTTGGTTTAAACCTCACCCTTGGCAGCTGACACGTCCAGAATATAGTAGTTTATTCTTAAGTGCAGAATTTTCGAAGTAATATATAACCCGATGCAAATGGGGTCGATCCACAGGGAAGCAAAATTAAATTTACAAAATATAAACACTTTTAAAGGCAATTAATGCAATATAAGATGTTTGCAAATATTAATTCAATTATCTAATTAAAATAAAAACTAAGGTTATGGGATCTACTCTTGGCACAAGAAATAAGAATATATTTAACTCTTTTTATAACTCAATTGGAATCCTCACACAAAGAAGGTTTCAATCAGAAGATATAATAATTAAAGTTCACCACCATTTATATATTAACTAGTATTTATTTCTTTAAATTATTATACATCAAATCTTATAAATGGGTTCAAGTATTTATTATGCCAATCTTTATATTTGTCTACAATAAATCAAGACTCACACTTTACAAGAAATGGTATATACACCAAATCTTGTAAATGGTTTCATGAATTTATTGTGCCAAGTATAAAGTTTGTCAATAATAAATCAAGATACACCACTTAGAAGAAATGGTATTTACAAACAAAATAAATACATCACATATAAATTTGCATAATTTAATAATGAAGCATTAAATTCATGAATAAGAGTTAAGTATATTTTATTACCTTACCAAGAGTTTCACCCTTTCACCTTAGCATAAATAAAATTATTTGGACATAATAAAACTAAAGAAATGGAAGAAGAAATAACATGACTTAATAGTAAATAAGAGAAATAATGTTACAAAGAGATAATACAAAAGATAAGTATTTTGAACTAAATTCTAACTCTCTAATTACATGCTTTAGGCATAAACAATCCACCTATTTATAGAAAAACATGGATAAATCGAGACAAATTAGGAGGGAAGCACTTGGATGATAAAAGTCAAGAATGGTGGCAAAATAATTTGCATTGATTATTATTAATGCACCCACTTGATTGTCCAATTCAGAATTGATGTGATCTGAATTAGCTGTCCTCCAAAATATCCAAGTTGTAGATAAGTCTCTTATATTTCTAAATTGAGTTTTCTTATACGTTTTTCAATAGTATGGGCCAAATACTGATGAATGTTCGCATTGGACCTGTACTGCAAAATAGTTCTGTTCTAGGCCTTTATCACCCTCTAAACACTCGAATTACAAGTACTTTTTAATATAAAATATGTTAGCCTATTGAGTCAAATATTCATAGGATCAAGAATCACTCCAATTGGATCTTTAGGTAGAAAGTTATGCCTATTTTATCGAACCTACTACAAAACAGTTAAAAGATAATTAGATACAATATTGTAAACATACTTAAGTTAGGAGAGTTAAATACACTAGTAATACAAAACAATGATGTAAAATTCTTATTAAATGTGTAATTTTAAGTGTTCATCAGCAGCATGAGTTATGTAAGTTTTATCTTTTCCATTTAATTCTTCTCAAGTGTTATTTCTTTAATATTTTAAATTTTGAAAATATTTTTTAGGTCTCTTATACCTCTTCTTAGTGCCACACTGATATCGTTTGTCGCTAAAAAGAGGGTCTGAATGCTCAGGGCCTTAAAGAGGAACTGGCTAAAGTGAAGAGGCAGGCTAAATAATTAACTAAAAAGGCCACACCCTTAAAAGCAAAGTTGAGGAAACTGAGACTAAAAGAGCCAAAGCCGAGATTAAACTCTCGAAGCTTGAAAGGAAAAGCATGGTTCAAGTCTCTATGGTAATAGTGGCAGTCAAAAGTTAAGCCTCTGAGCTTACAAGGTAGAACAAGCTTCTAGAGGCTAAGGTTGTCGAGGTCGAGGCTAAGGTAAAGTCCTTGATGAAAAAGGTCTAAGATGGAAAAGAAAATTGAATAACTAAACAACGAGTTAGAGCTTACTTATGTTACAGATCAAGTATTCGAGGATAAGATATGGTCCATAGGGATCGTGGATAGCTTTTCAAAGTGTCTTGATGCTTTCAAGGAACACTACTGAGGACTCAACTTCAAGTGGTGCTGAGGATGTTGTCATCACCGACTTTACTCTCTTTGGCACTTCTATTTCTAGCTCGGGTGTTCAAGCTCCTATCGTTGCCACTACTAATGCCGAAGAAGTTCTTATTGAGGTTCCTCCCCTTTTTGTTACTACTGCTACTAATTTGATCAAGGATGTAGTTGCCTTAGTTGCTCCTAAGGAGGATTCCCACGATGCTAACCCCTTGCTCTTTAGTGAAATTTTCTAAATATTTCTTTTTGTTTCTCAGTTTTTATGATATAAGAACCCAAGATGTAAATATTTTCCCAAGTAATGAAATTTCTAATTTTTCAATTGTTGAGGCCTTGTCAATATATTTATTTATGTCTAAGAATGTTTTTATACTTAGATTTTATTTGTCTTTTGTATTTAAGCAATATTGTATGCTCTTTATCGATCATTTCAAACTTTATTTTTAGCTTAATCTATATTGCATGATTTGCTAAGATTTCTTGTTATATGAATGCCTTTGTTCTCAATAGATTAAACCATTAATTCTTTTTAAAGTCATTATTAGGCTTTGAACATTTTCATAAAATGTACTAATTTAGTACTAAGTTCTTAGGCTTTAAGTTTCTTGGTATTCTTCTGAGGATTGCTCAAGAATTTAGCTTTCCTGAACCTTTATCTTTACAGGATGAGTCATTTAGAAGGGTACTCCAAACTTCTAACCTTCGAGTTAAGTCATTTATGGTGGCTATGACCTTGACATTTTTTGGTTTTCTGTCATCGAGTGATTCCTATGGCTATTACCTTGAATCATCCGAAATGGTACTCTGAACCTTTATTCCTTTGGGTTAATCATTTGAGGTGGCTATCATCTTGAGCCTCTTGGCTTCTTAGCCCTCAAGTGACTTTTATTGCTAGTGCCTTGAGTTATCTGGGAGGGTTCTTTAGACCTTCATCCCTTTGGGATAATCATTTGGGATGGTTATCACCTCGACCCTCTTGGCTTCTTAATCCTCGAATGAGTTTCATAGCAATCATCACCTTAAGTAATCTAGGAGGGTACTCTAAACCTCCATCCCTTTGAGATGAATCATTTGGGGTGGCTATCACCTCGACCCTCTTGGCTTCTCGGTCCTTGGGTAACCCTTATTGCTTTTCATATCATTGTAAAATTCTCAAGCTGTCACTTTTTAGACAAGCTTGGATTTGTCTTTACAATAAGTTAAACAAATAAAGATTTATTAATAATTTAAAACATTCTTTATAATCTCAAGAAAGCTTTAAATGCAAGGTGAAGATAGATATTCATGGATAGTATCTTTTTAGGAGCTTAACATTCCATGGTTTTAACAACTCTGCCATCTGCATGTTCAAGCTCATAAGTTCTAGGCTAAATTCTTCTGTGCACCTTATAAGAGCCTTGCCAATTTGGGTTAAAGACTCATTTGGTCAGGTTCTTGGTATTTGACAGTACTTTCTTAATGCAAGGTTCCCCATTTGCAAATTCTCGTGCTCGAATTCTTATAATGTAGTATTGGATGACCTTTTACTGATATGTCACAGTTTAGATTATGGACATCTCTCTTGCTATTCAACAAGATCGAGACTTTCTCGATTAATTCCTCATTCTTCTTTACATTATGGTTTCTTCTCATTTGTCTCGAGTCCTCAACATTCAAGTATCCAGGTGCTCAGTCATTGTGTTCTCAGTACAACCTTCTACTCTATGTCAACTTTCTTCCCCAAACTTATCTTACATCTTTATTCCTTTTTGCTCTCGAGTGAACTAAGTAGAAAGCCTATTGTTCTCAAATTGACAGAAGAGGTTCCCTTATATTTGATAGACCAACTCGTCGATCGGCTATTTTTCAAGCTCATATTACTTCTCTAACCTTTTTGCTCTTTTCTAACACTATTGCTAATAATTCTCTCTACTCTTCCCTTTCTTGTCTTGTTCTTTCTAGTTGTTTTCTCAACATAGTTTGCTAAAGAGGAGCTACCTTATCTTGGTGCACCACATTGTCATCCCATAACTCTAAAGACTAGTCTTGGTTTCTCTAATTAAGATTCTCTGTTAGTTACTAGTTTTGCTCATTGTCTCAAGTAGTTAAAGATTGGGTGATCATCTTATCTACTTTTGAGTGATTACCTTTTATAGCTTTTCATTTTGTTTCCATAGATGGTACCAAACTATTGACCTTAAAATTTAGAAGGTTATAGGCCCATGAGTTTAATTTGTAATTGTTTAGAATGGCAATTGGATCTCTTAAAGGACTAGGCTTGGATGATCCTCCTTGACACATATTGGGCTTTAAAAAGCCTCTCGCAACCACAATTAAAATTAGATCGTGTTGGAGGTTTTTCCCATTAATGACCATTTAATACTTAAGTTAGTAATGTATCTATAGAAAAATATTAGAAAGGAAATCAGAAATGAAAAAATTCTTAATGTTTTTCTATTTTGGTATAGAGATGTAGCTTCTAGAGTTATAATTTATTCAAAAAGCCATTTTTCCTTAATTATTTTAGCCTCCTTTATATAGGCTTTGTTGTATTATAATGTAAAGTTCTACTAGAAGAATAATTCTATACATCTTAAGTTTATATCCTAAGTTGTATCCCAAGTAATAATGTATCAAACAATAATTGGATATAATGGGTAATATTAGAATTTAAAATATTTCACCACTCACTGGTTGCTTGATACATCATTACTTGAGATACAACTTGAGATGTATAACATTACTCTTATTAGAATTAGGACATATCTTTACTTTCCTATTTTAAACTCAAGTTCTACCTCTGGGCAAGTTCCAATAATACTCTTTTTAATATCAAGTCTTTTCAATTGTGGTAGGTTAAGGTCTATGGTACTCTATACAGTAGACCTTCTTATGAATCTCAAATGAAGTATTCTTGGGATGTTTAAATTCAAAGTCTAAAAACTATATTAGGCCTAGGGATGGTAAAATGCCCCGCGGGGATAGTCTCATGGGCCCCACTCAAATAGAGTGGGGATGGGGTCATTTTTGTGAAAATAGGGTGGAGTATGAAGAAAAATTATTCTCTAAATTATTAATAGGGTGAGGATAGGATTAAGCCTCCCGGCCCCGCGCCTCATTTTATATAAATATTTAAATGTAATTTTTAGTATATAGTTATATAGTTTACCAATTTTTTATTTTATAATTTTTATTTAACTAGGTTATTAAGAAATATTTTAATAATATAACTTTATTAATAAAAGCTAAAAATATTTAACAAAAAAACATAAAATCTAGTACTAAACGTTTTTATTTTTAGTTGAGCCGTCAACCATCATTAATTTTATTCTTTCAGACTCACATCAAACTTGTTCAATTACTCTTTTTGGCCTCTCATCAAACTTGCTCTCTCGTCTTGAGTATAAAATTCAAAACTACAACAAAATTAATTTTAGTAGCATTTAAATGTGCATTTAATATAGGGGGTAGATTTGTAAGTCCTCATTGTAGCAGATTACATCCAAAAACATTAGAAGTTTTGATTTTTACTCAATATTGTTTATGAAAAAATTAAAGGTATGACATGTAATTATTTATTATTTGTAAAAAATTTAATTTTTATTTTATTTAATTTTAATCAACTAGTTCTTATATGGTTTATTTTTATTATCCAATTTTATTCAAGTTCTTTTACAAAAACTCAATATTACATATTTATTTAAACTTCAATCTAATTTCTTGTATGTTTAATTGTATTAAACTATTTATTACATTATCTTAAAGAAATTAATAAAAATCTAAAAGTAGTTTATTTATTTTTAATAATGAAGTCTCAATCTCATGACTTTTAATAAGAGAATATAAAGTAATTAATAAAAAGATCAATGATACTAAGCATTAGAACATTATTTAATTTTTTATTTTTTGTTTTATTTATTATTTATTTAAAATTTATTTATTATTCACATTATTTAATGATATCATCATGTTATTCTAATTTGTTAGTTTAATTCTTTTTTATTAAATGTAGATTAATTTTATATTATTAATTTTTTTTAATATATTTAATATTAATATTAATAAAAATAAAAAATGAGATGAGATGAAAAAATCATTTCTCATATGAGAATTTTCATTCTTGCCACGTTAAATTTTTATGATATTTCCATATTGCCATCTACAATTGGACCTTCTAAAGAATTTAGGCTTGAGTCGACGTCCAAAAGAAGAACAACTAATGAAATGGATGTTTAATGATTGAACCCCCAACTTAAAAGTGTGGGTGTGAAATTCAGCCGTCTCAACTTTTAAGACATATATTATATATATAAATTGTTAATAGATGTTAAAGTTATCTTTTTCATTTAAAAAATAATAATTTAGCATATTTAATTAAACAAGCTCTTTCATTAAATTTTAGGAGATGAATTTCTATTTTTCTATTCTACCGACAATAATTAATTAAAACAAATAAATAACGAGAAGTTATTAAATAAAATATAATAAATGAAGTCTTCAAATAAAAGAATTATCAATAAAGATGGATAAAAAAGTATCTGAATCAAAAATATTAAATTGAACCAGTCAGTTTCGCTCAATATTAAAATACAAAAATTAATCGATCGATTTTTTTATTTCAACCTTCAAATAAATTTAATTCAGTTTGATTTTTTTATTTCAATCCCTAAAAATACCAAACCGAACCAAATGGTATAAATAAAATTTCACATAATTTTTATATAATTTATTTGATAAATTTTAATTTTAATTTATTTTTAACATATTTAGTTCATAGACTCTTAATTAATTTAGTACTTAAAATCGATGATCACTTTATTTATTTGAATAAATTTTAATATTTTTACAGCTAATTTAGTTTGTTGACTTTAATTTAATTGGTGCTTAAAATTGATAAATACTTTATTTATTTATATGAATTTTAAATATTAATAGTTATTTAACTTATTAAGTTCATATACTTTTATTAATTGAATATTTAAAATTAACATATACTTTTGTCTTATCTTTTTGTATGAATTTATTTTTATATATAATTTTAATCTTTTAAAATGTATTTAAGAGACCAAATCAAAAAATATTTAAGAGATCAAATTCGATTAAATCAATTTAGTATGATTCAATTTTTTAAATAAAAATTTTTAATTTTTTTAATTTAGTTCAATTTAAAAGATATAAAACTGAACTATACTACTCACACCATGAGTATATAACAAGTTGAAAATTTAAAGAAAATGAGATAAAGGAGCACTTTGTAACTATTGATAATAAAAGAAAGAAAAAAAAAAGAAACAAGCAGCATGCTGTACATGAAACTTCTATTCAGCCATTGCAATCTAACCACGTGGCAAACTCAAAATCATGAAATAGATGAGCACTTTCTTTTGTTTCCTAGCATCGAAGTAGAAAATATCTCCAACCAGAGAGCATTTTATAAATTTTGCAGTTTCCAATTGTTGGCAACCAAAATCAACAAAAATATTAAATCATGTTCATGTCCATGTCCATGTCCCTAGCATCATCTCAACAAAGCTTCTTAACCAACACCCTTGTACCAACCCTTGGACCCAGAACAAAGTTTCTGAGTTCTGTTAATGTAATCTCATGCAGAATCCGACCAGATGACCAGAGAGATGGTTCCAGGTAGTTATTACAGTTAATTCAGTTAGTTTGGCTGGTTCTTTTATGCATAAGAATATTCACTTTTTTTATTTTTTTTGTTGGATAGGAAAAATGACAATCAATTGGCAAAGCTAGCAATAGTGACATTAGCAGCTGGGGTGTTGACACTGGGGTCAGTTGGCGATGCAGTCGCCGCCAAGAGTGGTGGCAGAGTTGGTGGTCAGGCTTTTCGGTCATCAGCTCCTCGCTCCGCCCCAAGAGCTAGAAGCAATTCAAGGTAGCTTTAATACTGAGAAACTTTAAATTACCAAGCTTTAGCTTTTTCTTTTGGTTGCCTCTGATCTGGTACTCAAATTCTTTGTTGCGTAGCTGTTGGGAATTGAATAATCGTTTGATATTGTTGACTAATATTTATGAGTGGGGCATGTTAGATTGGTCAATTTATGAGCAAATTGGTGAGTTTTTCAACTGCGAGAATTCTCGATTATGGTCATAAGTCCTATTTCTACCTATTTAAAACCATTCTGAAAAGTAGGAAAGGAGTTGGGTTTATTTAGACTTCGAACACTGAGATGTTCAACTTACAATTTGGCATAATACATTTGGTCAAAGAATTTGTAAGTTCATTCCAAGAAGGGTAGTTTAAATAGCTTAAAGATTGATTTTATATTGTAAGGTCCAAATGTAATCCGTGAATTTGAGAACTACATAAATTCAGAACAACGAAAAAATGTGTTTAGCAAAATTTTCATGTATGCGAAGGCACTTTGTTTATGGTGACAGATCAAGTAGTAATTGTTATTAACGGTTAGAAATGGCACCACACTTTATAGGCAGCAGTCTTGCAATTCCCATTTTCCTCTCCCTATTCTTGTTTTTATGCTCTGGTATTAGCATTTTTTCCAACTAATTAGGCTGTAATAAGGAAACCTTAAGCTATAAACTCCTCTGAATTATCTGGTGCTGTCATTATGTAAGCATGCCAAACACCAGTGTGATAATAGTTTTGTACTATTGGTTACAGGGTTACAAGCAATCTCTTGGGCTTTCTTATTCACATCTCTCAACCTCTGCAATCACATTAAATTGTTTCTGAATCATTCTCCCACAAATATGTCTGCCTGGTTATGTCTTGGGCTTAAGGGTCTATTTAGAAGTTCACTCTGACAGAATGAACACAGTTGAAGTGGGCTGCTATCCAGTCTAGAACCATTATTGAGCTTTTATGATTGGGTTAAGAAGATTCTGTTCTCTCTTATATGGATCAATTTGAAAGGAGTTGATAAGTAGAATATATTTAGTTCAGATTAATGCAAAGACTAACCATAAATTGATGGACTTGGACATATATCTTGGAATTTATTGAAGTCAGTGGTAATATTACAAGGCCATTCTCATTTCTAAAGAATTTGTTGTGAAGATTTAGTGTTAAAAATTGGTGGCTATAAGATACCATAACCTGGAAAGTAATTGTCATTGCTGTCTGTACAAAGAAGTCTAAGAAAAGTTTGTTTTATCATTTACCATTATTTTGGATATCAATATTTCTGTATAATGTGAATACTTTGTATGCAAACATTTCTCTGTGGATCAGTTTCCTAAGATTTATCTTGATCTGCATAACTTTTATTGCTTTTTTTATGAAAGCAGCACATGTAGCCATTCATTTTCTATCATGACATTTTTTATTTTTTGAAAGAGTATCATGACATTAACTGAAATGGAAGCCATAGATTAGCACAAGCACAATGAATAGGATGAATTCCTAAATGAGTGATTCAGATCACATGTGGAAGTTCAAGATTTATATGTGATGAAATATTTTATGTTAATTAATATACAATGGGGGAAAAGCTAGGAATGAAACAGCATATCAACAACAAAGAAGAAATGGAAACAGATCAGTCGCAGATTTGCAACCCAACTCTGCATAAGTGGGTTATGAAACCACAAGATGAAACAAGAAGAGAATAAGGTTAAACCACAAAGGCAGACTGTGAAGTGAGAACAAGAAAAGGGAGAGAATGCCAAAATGCTACTAAGGATCAAAAAAATTTATTCCAAGTAGGACATAAGAGATTTGTTTTTCTCCTGATCCGTTCAACGACTTGTATATATAATATAACTGATCTCAATTTACTCAACAAGAAATAAGAAAGGAGATAGTATAAATAAACGCTAATCATTGTTGCTGATGATTCCAAGGAATAAGTCACTGACACAAATAGGCTTCCCGATTCTTCACCTTGTTCAGGTTTTACCCAGGAATCATGAGCTTATTGGTTCCATGAGTAATATGCCTGAATATCCTTTTCTGATTCTTGCCTACAAGACTATCATGAGATTTACTGTCACAATCTTAGAAGTTAGAATATATGTAGTAGTCTATCTTGTGTTTGTTTAGGATGCTAGAACTCTTGCTGCTGCAGTCAACTATTAAGATCACCCTTGCAGTCTTTGCATTTGCAGTAACTTGTTGTTAAATTAGACAAATACTAGGAGTACAGGGAAAATTGGAAGAAATCCAAGATTAGTAAAGCAAAGCGAATAAATATACATGGAAATTATATACTGTTGCATTGACCAATAATAAAGTATGTGAAAACTTTAGATATCTGTGAACTTGGAAACTATTTTAGCTTTTAGGATGTATATGGATTGTTTAAAGTTTGGTTCAAGTTTCTAAGCAATTAAAATCTTGGTTGTAATTTATGAATTTTTTTATGATTCTAAACATTATGATTGATATATGAAAGACTTATCTAAGGCCCCTAGCTAATGAATTCCCTAATGTTTAACATATCATTTGGCAAAGTCTCTATGCTTTACATGTAGACCAATTTATGGACATCTATGAATGACTACATTCACATTTTTCTCAATGCTCTTTTGGCTACAGTGCTCCCTCAGGAATTTGGCTAATAATTAACTTTACTATGTAGTGTGTGAGATTACATTTGATTATTTTTTTCTTTTTGTCCAAGTATTGATGTTATTGAGTTTCTTTCTGAGCAGGACCAATATTTATATCAATCCACCAGTGGCACCTCCTCTGGTAGGTGGATATGGCTATGGTTATGGTGTGCCATTCTATGGTGGCTGGGGTTGGTCACCTTTTTCTTTCTTTACACCCGGTCCCAGCGTTGCTGTTGGCATTGGAGGTGGATTTGATCTTTTGGTTCTGTTTATGTTTATTGGTGCTGCTGCTGCTGTTGTGAGGAAGTTCTTCGGTTCAAGAGATGAAGAAGAGGATTACTAGTGGAAGATGAAACATTTTAGTCCTTTAATATAAGAGAAATCTGAATATTTTGCTTGCCAAGTCACAGTTTAGGTAGTGTTATATTTTAAGATAGTACTGTGGGATCTTGTAATGACACCATCATGTAAAGTAATTGTAGGTACAAAGAGAAAAAAAGAATTAAATTAAAAAAAAAAAGCCATGTGGCACTTTTGTATCCTCCGCCCTTCATCCCTTAATCATATTTAACAAACTCTGAAGCAGTTTCTATTTAGTAATCTTAGTTGGAGTCACAACGAATGTGATGATGATTAAATGCTCTTGAAATGCCATACTTTTCCGGTAACAGGATTGGAAAGCAGGCCCTCTATAGATTGCTTCAAAACATATCAGTTTACGGGTGGTAACAGTCATAATAAAGCAGCTCATCAAGCAGGAGTGAGGTCCAAAGAAGTGCTTGCACAAGATCCTTTCTGGTGGAAACACAAGCAAAGGACGAGATACTTTTATCATTTCAGAAATTTTCTTGTCAAAATTTAAGGAATTTTTCGCTGGAAATAGCGGTGTGACTTTAGATCAAGAATCTCAATCTTCAAAACAGAAGAAGAGAGTGAAGCTGCTATCATGGACATCAATCTGCATCTCTTGTTTAGAGATTTGGTGTCGAGTTGCTGACAATTGAGCTGAAGAGTAGTCCGCATGTTCTGTGTCTCTCTTTACAAAGCAATTAAACAAATTGAATTTAGAATCCAAGCACTAAATGGCTATATGCAGTAAGCGTGTTGCGCACAATAAGAGAAAAAAATAGATCACTTCATAGCTACTGCCCAAATTCTTAACAGTGGCATCTACAGAGGTTTGCAGAAAGCACAGATCATCCTGCAGAGAACTCAATATTTCCCATGTGCCAAACTTTTATGCATCCTTGATTCCCTGGTGTGATGAAAATTGATGGTGGACCGTTCTTCTATTGATTTACAAATGATAATCTATGTCAAGATTCTTCATCATTCTATCAACTGGACTGCTGCAATAGATGGTATTTTTTCCCTCAACTTCTGTGTTAAAGCCACACGGACAGTCATAACACCAGCTGCTGGCCCACTAAGGCGGACTTTGACAACATAGTCATTGATCTGAACCAGCTCAAGTATTCCACCGCCTGTGCCTGCAAGGTATGGTCTAATCTCGGCAAGAACCTGAAAAGTAAGTAAGTTTTAGCCCTCATAAACTATTCAAGATCCTTCTTTGACCAAGAAGTTTGCAAGCTTTCACAATAATCTTTAGGAGAATTAGTGATTCCACCTATTTACAGTGAAAAATAAGATGCATTTGGAAAAGAGATAATAATTGCAGCCAGAAATACAATGAAGTGAGAGTAGGGATTATAGATTCCGCTTCTTGCTTAGAAGCAGAAACAATGACTTTTCTTGCGTATATGTAAAGGAGATCATTTATATCATTTTCACAATAAATCATAAGACAATTCCTGTTGCCGAAGTGAAGTGTATACGGTGGTTATCGTAACTGATCGAAATTCAGGCAACAGAGTGGAATTGGCTCAAACCATACAAAGCAGGAGCTTCAAGTGCCAAGTTCTGATCAGTAGATGCAAAAGGAAATTGGAGAATAGATATTGGATTTATCCCTTAAAACACAAAATTAGAATGAGACATCTTAGTCCTTTTAACTAGAAACCAGTTATGTTCCTGTGCATTCCTTTCAGTCTTGTACCATGATAGCCATGATGCTACAAATTTTCAGCAGATAACTTACTGCTATAAAATTATATGATAAAAAATTTGACAGCACACTATTATGGTGTCTATTGTCTAACCTTTTCAACATTCTCCTCATTTAGCTCAAGTCCTGTCTCATTGTCTAGGATTTGCTCCACTGCCATAATTTCTGGTATTTTATCCCGAAGCTTAGTTTCAATTCCCATCTTTAGTGTCATTGTTGAGCTTGGACATGATCCACATGCTCCTTGTAATTTTAGTACCACAACAAGACCATCTATCTCATGTAAAGCAACATTACCCCCGTCGGCCATCAAGCCTGGCCGTACTTCATCCAACACTTTCTCTACATTCTCCTCAGTTAAAGGCAGGACACAGCTCGGTGATCCGACAAGTCCTTGAACATTGAATAAGGATACCATTATGTAAACCACTTCAAAAATTATTATATGAAATATGGAATTTCAAAATTACTTAAACATGATTTGGAGAATCTGAGCCAACTTCAATCAAGCCAATGAGTAGTTGAGCAATTGTTTTTGTGAAATTCAAAAAAATTTATTTCAAGAGTATCCCCAAAAAAACAAAACTCAGACCCCTTAGTCAATTTGCTTTTTAACCTCATCCAAGACTACGTATGATTTTCCCTGTAATTTAAGCTCAAGATTTTACTTTGTACACTCAAATTTCTCAGTGACCAAAAAGCTATATAATTAAAAGCTATAGGAATTATACAAAATTAAGAAGATTACTTTCATTATAGTTACCTCTATGTTTTCTCCGAACACGCTTCAAGCTAAATCCAAGAAAGTGTCTGCTATGGAATTGACCTCTGGCAAAAGAGTTGTGTTTTGAAGCAAAACTACTGAAATCAGAAATGGGACTCTGCAGAAACAAAGAAATCAAAATACACAGTGAAAATATGAATAGTCACTTTCTAAAACTGGAAGTAACACAAATGCTTGCATCTCAAACACTAAAATGAAAAGATATGGTAATCACGTTCTTTGGCAGAGTTGAATTGAATGGCACCTTCAAGAATGACAAATGAAAAGCTGAGGCTCTTTCATAAGACGAGTGAGTGGGATTAAGTAATGCAATGGTCGATGACACTCTGAAACCTTGGGTTTGCGTTGTAAGTGTTCCCATTTTTTCTGATTTACAATAAAAAACAATGAGAACCCATGTACCAAGAATGGCAGTCCCACAAGCCTTGGGCTTCACCTACCAATTTTTTTCTTGGTTTTTCTTATTTATTTATTTATTATTATTATTATGGTTCTTTTGCAGCCTTTCTTTTTGCTTTTTTTGCATGGGAGATATGTTAAACATAGGAAGTTTTCAATGGTTGGTGATGATGACGAAGGATATCCGGCAATTGTTGTGCACCAAATATGTGGATAGAATTCTAGGCTTATGATTGTGAATTGAGAATGGTATGAAGCCACGTTGGAGTTAGAATTTGTATATAGTTGGGATCAAATATGTTTTGGGCTTGAAGCATATGATTTGTGCAAGTTCACCTCCAATGATTTCAGGGGTGGTGCTATTGGCACCCTCAAATTTCCTCTTAAAACCCAACCTTCTTATTTACAATTTCGTCTTTAAATAAAATTACATATCAAAACAAATTAAAGTGATACAACATTTTCTCCCGCATTTTATGTAATAATAACGTCCAAACTTCTCTAAAAAAAATTAATAATAAATAACATCCAAACTTGAAAGATTTTTAAAATTATGATTTTGTAATAAAATAACTAAAAAAAGACAAGTAAACATTTATACAACCACATGTATCAGAAATTTTGAAAATTTAAAAAATATTATGGGATTTGAACTCTTATGAATAATAATTACATTAGACTATCTTTATATGAGTATTAAATTCTTAGACTATATGAAAAGAATAATACAAAAAAAATAATTGACACAGAAAAATATCTTAATTTGACAATGACTAAATAACAAATTTATAATATACTACTAACTTTAACACTCCCACTATTTGAATTGATTCTCTTTCTCTCTTGTTTTGTAATTAGATTCTTACTAACTTTCAATAATAATAAAAATGGCATTCTTTACTTAAAAAATAAAAAATAAAAAACTTTAACACTCCCTCTTAAACTTAAAATGGAAAAAAAAAACAAATTAAGCTTGTAAATTAAATTAAGAAATAAATAAATAAAATAAAATAACTAAATAAACAAATATATTAAATCTACAATGGCATGTGTGAGTAGAGATGGCAAAATGTCCAGTAGAAATAAGGATTGCAGGACCTCGCCCCAAATGGGGTAAGGATCGGGTATTTTTGTAAAAATTGGATGAAGTATAGGGATAAATTATTTCTAAAATTATTAATGAGGTGCATATGGGATTAACCTCCCCGCCCCCTTTTTATAATTATATTAAAATATAATTTTTTTACTATATATTTATATATTAAATAATTTATCAATTTTTATTTTATAAGTTATATTTAGCTCTAATTATGAACTATTTAAGAGGGTTGAATTACATGTAGTAATTAAATTAATGGACTGCTCTAAGTGTTCTGAGTAAATTATATCTACAATTTCAACAGTGCAATTATAGATATTTAGTGGAATAATATTGAAATTAATAAATTAGATTAATTAATTAAAAATTTTAATTAATTGTCTAAAAAATTATTGAAGTTTGAAATTGTAAGTTTATAGGTTCCTAATATCACCTCTTTAGTTATTACAGTGAACAATTAAAGGGATTGAGTTATTAAATAAATTGTTTGTGTTCAGAAAATAGTTTTCAAAATATCTATTTTATATTTGGATAAAATTAATTAATTTTAAAGATAATATCATATCTAAATATAAATTAAATATTTAATTTAAGAAATTAAATTAATAAAATCTTAAGGATAATTTTTTAAATTATCAAAAAGATTTTTATTTTTTTATTTTAGTATTTTTCTTTTATTAAAAGACTATTAGTCTATTTATTTCGAAAGTTTTATAATACCCAATTATTGAGTACTATACGATTAATCATAAAAAGTGAGACTCTATATAATTCACATGTATTAAGTCTTTTTTTTAAAGAAAATAATTTAATTAATAAATATTATTAATTAAATTATTGAATTAAAATAATAAATAATTTATTATTTTAAGGACATTGTAAAAGGAGAACATTATGGGAAGAAACTAACTCAGACATAACATAAGTAAAAACACTCTCTCAGATTATGTATTTTTTTTTTTTTAAAAGATAAAAATTGGAAGCTCATTCTTACACTTATTGTAGTATAAGAGATTTCATTTGGAATTTTTTAGTAAAAAGAAAACTAAGCATGGTGATTCTTATTATTTGTTTTTAAAAACATCAAATCCATTAATTCAAAAGAACCTAAGATATAAAATATTTTTATCTTATGAAAACAAAAATAAAAAAAAATTATTTTTTATTTTATAGTGTTATGAATTTCATATAATTCCAACACTAAAAACTTGGGATGACCCTTTACACCTAAGACAGTTTTAAGACATAACCCCTCTAATATTGGACATGGAGACCTTTCTCCGCTCTTATCCACCCCTCTCCTAAATCCCTTAAAATTTGAAAATAAATTAATTGTTGTTATATTTTTTTTATAAAAAGCACTAATATTAACTATAGTCATTGCTATAAAAAAAATATTCTTATAATAATTATTTAAATAGTTTCATAGGAAAAAAATATATATTTCAATTACATAGTGAAACACTCTATTAAATATGAAAAGCATTTTAAAATACTTTATATTGACAACACTAACTACTTAAGAAAAACCACTAATAACCAAAGCATTATAAGATAAAAATATTTTGCTAGAAGTATTCCTAAGTGGACCCTAAATTAATATATATTCAAAAATAATTTAATTTTAATTTAAAATTCTTACTAAAATCAAATATATAAATTACAACTAAAATTTGTTTTTATATAAAAATAAATAAATATTATTCATTCATTTTTATGGTTTATTCTATGTTTTAATCAAATAATAAAACCATTTTCATCTCTCGTTCTTTTCTTCTTTTTTTTTCAATTCTTCAAGAAAATTTTTTGTAACTAGCCCCTCTTTTAATTCATTTATATTTCTTAGCCACACACTAAATCATTAATCTTTTATAATTAAAAGACTTAAAATATAACATTTTTATCCCTAGCCATATTTTCCTCCTTTTCTCTCATCATTTTTTACTTTCAACAAGAAAATATGGTAAATAATTGGTAAGTTATTTATATATTTTTTTATATAATTTTTGTTTTGATAAATGTGACGAAAATGAGTAAACTATTGTTATGTAGTATAATGGGGGTAGATTATATGAAAAATTGGTGAAAAAAGAACTTGGATGTTAAAAAATTACTTAGAAAATAAAAAAAAATTGATGAAAACAATCAGTATGGTGGCACATGTTGTGGCCGTCTATTTCGGGTGGAGCGCATAGGCAATATGCACCGCGGCATGCGCAATGTGCACTACAACATGCGTTAGCGTCTTCTGCTATGCCGATCACTCTTCAATTTTTATTTTTTTTCACTCATTTTTCACCATTTTCAACTAAATTTACTCGTGTTAAATCAATGTACTTATTTTTAATCCATCTATCATAAAAATATCTTATTTTTTAATATTATTACATACTAAATAATAGTATTTTTAAAATGAAATGAGTGTGCCTTTTTTTTTTTTGCTTTGGGTTTTTTTTGAAAAAAATTGTTCAAATTATGAAAAAATATGATTGACGGACAAAACCGTCCTCTTACAAGTCTTTTGACTACAAATGATTTGTATTTTAATGTATGACTAAAAAAAATAAATTAAAAAGGAAGCTAATTAAAAAAAATTCTAATTCTTCAAACCAAATATCACCCTAAGTTCTTAACTTAGAGTGGCGCTAAACAACCCTCATCTAATATCTCAATAACCCCACTATGAGCAGGATTGTAATTATTCTCTATCTCCTTTTTTTTTAACTTCCACTTTTATTATGACAAATCGGTGTTAAAAAATTCTCTTTTAAAGTTAAGAACAATATATAAGTAATAAATTAAACAAGAGGTTAAATGAATTGTAATGCAATAAAATATTTTGAAATTAATTTTTTTTAGAAAGACTTTGAAATTATTTCTTTGTTGATTGCAGTTCTACTAATTTTTCCCTAATATTTTAAAGACTTTCATTTCTTATTGTCTACCGTTAAACCTTTTAAAATAATTTATTTTTATAAAAGATCATATGTTAGTGTAATTAGAATTATTTTTATTTGATAATAATATTTAACGATAAAATTAGAATTCAAATAAAAATAATAAATGGGGAGGCAATGAGATATATAGTTGGGCCAAATAGTGCAACTCTACTTAAGAAGGGGATTGAGAAGACGTTACATGGGTCTTTGAATTCAGTACTATGTTACGTAACATTTCTTGGAATAGCAATTCCTCAATGAAAAAAAGGGTGTGTTTACTTAAAGTGATTAGGGAATGGAAATGATTACTTTGTTTACTTGACAAAAAATTAAATTTGAGAATGGAATTGAACTGATGAACCCCACATGAGTCCCACCAAAATTTCGGGTTGGGGATTGGAAATTCCATTCCTGTCCATCTTTGAAAATGGGAGTGGAGATAGGTATACTTGTCGGATTGGATTTAGTAGAATTGAACAATAACTTGTCTAATCTATCATTAAGTAGATCGATGATTTTTCATTCCAATTTAATCCATCAATATAAAAAAAATCATTAGATTCAATCCAAAAAAAATTACAAATCTATATTTAATCATATTTGATCTTATATTATAATAAAAAGTACTTATTCCAGTTAAAAGTATTAATTAGGTTAAGCCACTCAAATCTAAAATAGATTAAATTCATTGTGTTATGATTTGAATTGCCCCATTTATGTTATGGGTTATGTGGTGGGTGACCTGAATTTAAGTTTTAGGCTCACTAATTCTATTAAAAAATTAAAAAAAATTGACATACAATTAGTTCAACAATAAAAAATAATTTAAATTCAACAAAACTAATTATTTTTTAGACAAATTATATGGCTTAATTTTTTTTTTTTAACTTTTGATGTAGTGGAACAAATGAGATCATGATACTTTTTTAATTAGTTTATTTTAAAATATTATGATATTAATTTCTTTAGATTGAATCAAATTTTAGTGAATTTCTTGAAATAAATCCACGCATGAATTTTAATTTTCTTATCCAATCTATTAAAATTAACAAAAAGTCAATTGGTTTAACTTTGATTAGATGAATTAAGCAGAATAGATTAGATTATGAACACTTAGAGGGAATATGAATAGAGTTCGCTGCTATCGACTTAATTTTAAGAATTTATGTATGTCGTCCCAATAGTAGCATATTTCCTCATTCTCTCATTCTTGGGCCCAGAAGAGAAGAAGATAACAATCCTCTTGCTTGCAATTAGAATCTTCCATATTTAGTTAATGTGAAATTCAATCGTCTTAATTCTCATTTTGTCGGTTAAAAACTTAAAATTGCATTCAAGTTGTGTGGAGAAGATCTTCATTCTTACATCGAGAGAAAGTTATAATTTTACCTTCATTTATAGAGAGCTTGAACTTTTGCTTCATTTGTATTTTATTAATCATCTGTTAGTGCTAGCCTAGTATTATGAGTTGGGCACTTGTCATTAACCCAAAAGACTAGCTTGTTAGGTAATATTGCATATTCATTTTTATATACTTAAAATTCACCTAATTTTAATTTGATGTGAGATGTGACATTCTCTCCCACTTAATCAAATGACACCTTCGTTACAGTGTGGCCCAAACTCAAAGACCAACCTGTCCCGTATTTCTCATCCCCTAGCGGCATGGGGGACTCACATTCCATGTGATAATCTCCATTATGACAATTTTGAGAGTCCACATACGAATGAAAATTTAAATTTATTCTGAAACTACTTGTTATAGGTCGAACGCTTGCCATTGATCCAAAAAACTAACTTGTTAAATAATACTGCAGGATGTGAAACAACTACTCTCTCTTCTGCCGATATTATTTATAATGCAAAAAGCTCTTTGATTTTTTTTGGTAATAATAATATTAGCACTACTATTAGTTCCCAACACTAAACACACATCAATGTTGTGCAGTGTTCTACTTGAGAACTTGATCAACTCAAAGACTCGATAAATATTCATTTGAATAGTTAAACTTGAAATCTTGTGAGTTAAATTAATAACTTGAACTGTTAGATTTAAATTTGTGACGATATTCTAATAAAATAATGAAGCCAAACCCACATGAAAAGAAAAGGAAAAAAAAAAATTGAAGGAATAAACTAGGCAGGTGGCATGTAGGATTTTGCAAGTTTCTAGGAAATAGGGTACATAATCCATCATGATCTGTACTTAAAACAAACATAACAAACCCAAAAATCACAATAATTTTGGACATAAAAGAACCGAATTCAACACATGGGTTCCCTCTTTTTACTAACCAAAACCAGATCTCCCAAGGGCAAATGCAAACCACCACCCCCCTCAAGATTCTTGTCTCTTCCCCTTCCCTATTTCTCAATACAAATCTGTCTCAAATCAGGTCTCTTCCATGTGATTTTTTCCTCCCTTTGCTCGGCGTGTGTGTGTCAAAGGGATTTAGGTGCTTCATTATATTAAAAAGAAAAAAGAAAATGTCAAGGGATCAAGGCCAATGATCTGTTAAAAGATGATTTTGCTTTCAACTTAATTTTGTTTTTTAAGGATTAATGATTTGGAAAGCAATAATTGAGATTGAGGGAACAAAAAGATATACAAAGAAGTTATAAAAGGGGTGGGGAGGCACTAGAAGAAGAACGTGGGAAGGGATAGAGAAGCAGATATTGTTGTAAAATGAAGGGAAAGGGAGGGGGGGTATTGGATCCAGAGAAGATAGGCATTGGCCCAACAATTGAAATTGAGAGATTCCCTTTTGCCCAAATATTTTTAATTAAAAACTTGTTTTTGTTTTTATTGGATGAGAAGTCGTACTCCCCCGAATCCGATGCATTGAATTTGAATGTGGGAAGTGGGAACCAAACTCCATTCAACACATTTTCTCCAGCTTTTTTAATATAAATAAATAAATAACATTTAAGAATCACTCTGTCTCAGAATCTTCCACTTATTAATCTAGGATTTGATTGCGACAGAATGACTAATATAAAATTTGATAAAATCGAAAGTAGAACTCAAATAAAAAAAATTAATATAAAATTATTAAATAAAGTTGAAATGTGATGTGCAACTTGTGATATTTTAATGTTTAGTTAATTTCAAATCCTTTTTTTCTTTTTAATGATGAAATTGTTCTCCGATTTGCAAGAAAATCATGGGGTATTTATAAAAAAGGGTTTCAATGTCTAATATAATGTTTGTTTAAAAAAATATATTATAGATTTAGGTTTTTTAAAAAAAAAATACATTTGTATATATATAAAATATTCGCACCACTTAAGAGAGGGAGATCGAACATAAATAAAAGGTGAACTTTGAAGGTGCTTAATCAATTATAAATTTAGGTTAGTAGTTTTTATAATATTTTAATGGTATAATCAAATAATTTACTATTTTGTACGTGAATAAGTCAAAGGCCCCATCAAAAATTGATTATTCGAATGAAACATTTGAGAAAAAAATATTTTAATTTTGGAGATGCTCCCGTTATTGATTTGGTGAATGGTCAATGAAAAGGAAACAGATTGTTAGAATGTGTATCGATGTTTCAAAATTTATTTTAATCTTTAAATGCTCACGTTGCAAGGAAATTGGTAAAATGGACAGCCCAAAAAACTTAATTTAGCCAATGCATTATTGTAGCATGTCCTCGAAAGTTATATTTTATACAAAATGCTATAATTCGATGATAGACATTTAATTGTTTCAAATAAATATTTAAAATCAACTTTTCTTTTTTATTTTAATTTTATTTTAAATATCACTTAAAATAAAAAATTTGGAAGCAATATAGCTTCAAAGGCATAAGAAAATATGCCAAAAGCTAGAAAAATCTAGAGCATAATTCATACTAATATTTTTTTAATTTTTATTAAATTGTCTATTATTTCTTTTATAGAGAATAAAAAATCATTTGTTTTTACAATTTGTTTAAAATTTTCCCAAAAAGGACTAGTGAATAAACTTTAAATTATTTCAAAATAATTATAAATTTAAAAGGGCAACCGTCGTTTTCTTATTCAATAATAAAGCACTTTAATTACTTTTAGGTTTGATCACATCAAAGTTGGAATGTACTTAATCTACTGTTTTATGCATTAAAAAAAAGTTTTAAAAAAATTGCAATTTAATTAGGCACTTAGGATAAAGTAAATAAAGGCCTATGAAGAATCTTTGGAGAGAAATGAAATAATTATCTCAATTTAAGTCAACTGAGGAAGTGACCATTAGATTTTTTCCACTTGGATAAATTATTTATACATTTCAAAAAAAGAAGGACCAAAATCACGTTCATCAACTGGGTATGCCACATGTGTCATTTGCGTATAGGCTGAACCCCAAAGTCTTATCATCTCTATCAAAATCACTTTCTCATCGTTGCATTTCCTTAGAAGACCGCGTTTGTTTAGCTATTAGCATTATATTTTATCACAATTTTTTAGTATTTATATTCTCTTTAATCATATTTTTAATTTTTATAATACTTTTAATATAGTGTAGTTTGAATTTTATGCAAAACTTTTGAAGGATTTTTACTTCTCAATTATATATCATAAACTAACACCATTTGAACATAATCGAATTCACGACTCTAATTTAAACTCATCATTTTTTTTAGTTGGATATTAAAATAATTTTAAAAAAAAGAGAGAGAAAATTAACGAAAGGAGACATGAAAAACAAGTAATGGTTTAAAATTGATAGTGAAATCCATCTAAAAGGACAAAATATAATAAATGCGCGGACGATAAGGATGATTGATGGTACGCTAAGGTGATGAAGTTGAGGACAACACACAACTAAAAGCAAAAATAATCCAATCTAATATTAGCAAGGGTCCACAAACTTACGGCTTGTGCCTCCAAGAGGCTACAACGCGTGCTCCTTAACAATCCAATGAATTCCGACTAACTTTACCAATATCATCACTTGTCCTTTTTTGCCCTTTTTTTTATTTTACTATTCATATTTTTGTCTTATAGTTTAAAATTTGATGACGAGTGTGAAATTTGAGATTGAGATATATATGTATATAGCAAGGTTTAACACCCCTTCTCCCCTAAGCTTAAAAAAAAAAACACAATTTGATTGCTTGAACTCAAAAAGTTATACTATGCTCTCCTCTTCTTTAATTACCACTCATTACAATATTGTTTCCTCACTGTTAGTCATATAAAAGGGCATTATTGCAAAAGTAAGCTAATGAGACATTGTTATGGCACCCATTTTCACACCTAATACATAATGGTAATTAAACACAGTGGGAGCCAAATATTAAGTCAAAAATTTCAATGAGATTAGAATTTAATTATATAAAATTTTTAATAATATTATGCTTTCGATTAAAGAAGTTTTTTTTTTTGAATTTTATGTTTCTATTTAAGAAAATATTGTTTAATTTTATGCTTTTAACTAGGGAAGTTTTTATGAATTATGTGCTTTTAGTTGAGGAAGTTTTTATGATATTATTTTTTAGGAAATCTTTCTAAAATTCGTGTTTTTGTTAGGAAAGTCTTTTTCGATACAATACTTTTGGCTGGAGAAGTCTTTTTAAATTTTGTGCTTTTGTTTAGAAAAATCTTTTTTTATACCGTGCTTTTGGCTAAAGAACTCTTTTCTAATATTGTGCTTTTGGTTTTGTAAGTTTTTTTGAATTATATACTAGGGAAGTCTTTTTGATACTATTTTTTTTGGTTAAGAAGTTAGTCTTTCTGAATTTCATGCTTTCATTTAAAGAAGTATTTTGTGTTAGTGTAATTATTGGGATTAATGATTTAAACATCTATCTCGGTCATTTTTCACCTCTCAACTTCTCAAGTTGAAGACCTCTTTTTCATATCCATCTCCTTTAATGAGATGTTGATTCCCATTACCTTTTTTCATTGTTGTAATCACAAAAGCTTTTTTTTTTTAAATCACAACTTCATCTTTCTCCTTCCTAATCTATTGTTCGAACTTATAGTTGATTAATTTGAAAGAAGTAAAGTTCTTTCGAACGAGATAAAAGAGTCGTCATCTTTATTGTCTTTTAGTAAGCTTAAAAGTCTATTTCGGTGTTATAGCTCTCAAGTTTGCTGAGTTCTCAGTTGAATATGTTGAGGAAGTTTCTGATTCTTTCATTCTTTCCATGTTTCATGAGGAATAGAACTGTTGTTGTTTTCTTCTTCTTTCAATTTTGCATATATTGGGGCAATGAATTGGGTTGGCAATTCATTAAATGAGGATATTAAGTTTTCCTTCAAACCTCATAATCATGTTTGGATAAGACCTTTCAAGCTCGACGAGAATGTGATGCATTTCAAGGGTTTGTCATACACGTGCTTGATCATCTTCAGATTAAAATGGAAGATGTGCTCTTCTAGATCTCTTTTCTTATCTTACATCTGGAAGGTTGAAATGTCGAACTTGTACAGCTTCCTTGCCAGCCTAATGGAGTTCACAAAGGATACTAGTTTACTCTCCTTGCTACGGTCATTGCATCCTCGATTATGCCAAGCTTTGCAATCTTTGCATATAGTATTTTTACTTCCCTTATGATGGAAGCTCTTATATCGTCTTTATCAGCCTTCCTATCTCCTGTTGAAGTCTTGGCTCTTCTCCTTCCTTGGGGCATATCTTTATTCGTATCTCTTTCTAGTGTTTATCTATTCTAAACATGTCTCAATCAGTTGTCTCGATGTTGGTTTTCTTCTAGGTTATCATTTAGTTCATTGAATCCCTTAATTGCGGCCAATTTATCTCTTAATTTACAGTTTTTCTTCCTCATCTCTTTGAGTTATTTTAGAATCTGTCAGTATGCCCGTCATCATAAGAGAAACCTCGCTTCTCTAAATCAACAAGTCTGGGTTGCTTGTTTTCCCTATTTTCTTATTATCTAAAAGGTTTGCTTGATTATGTTTCTGCCCTACCATTTGCTTGCTTAGTCTTGTCGTCTTTTTTTTCTAATGAACTAACTACTTTTATTCAAAAGTTCCGCCATTAAAATTTCTCAATTTGAAACCTTCATATCAATTATTAACTTGCCCTTGCATACTCCTTTAATTAAGGAAATGCATTCTCCTCCTATAAGAAAAAAATATTTTAATGCTCAAGTCAATGTTTGTAAGAAATGAATGCTTGTGTGCGGAGGAGTATTTACTTAAACAAGCATGATGGCAATTGCTCCAGAATGAATTGAATTGAATCATGAATAAATAATCATGTATAATTATAATGTATGAGTTCCAATCATTTTCAAAGTAGGCATGTGAGTATAGACATTAGTTAATATTCATTACGTTCGTTTTAAGTGATATCTAGCAATGTTTAAGATGGTTTCAATCCTTTTTTTATACTAAAGCTAAAAAATAATAATGTGAATGGAATTAAGAATCGTAATTTGATTCGTTTCTAACTTCTCGTTAATTTTTTTGCTCGTTTATAGAAATTTTTGAGTTGTTACATCCGTGTCTTTTTGTTTAGCACTGGATCTAGTTTATATACCTTTAAATTACATGATCTTTTCTATTCCAAAGATCTAGTCAGCTTCGTTAAGGGAAACTATAGACCTCTTTATTTTAAAAATGAGGAATAGATCATAAGAGCACAAGCTGGTTGATTGTTTAAGTATTTAGGCTGAACAACAATAATAGTTACTTCAAGCAATATTTTTTTTTATAAAAAAAACTCGTTAAGGATTCTTTATACATTTTTTTTTTTGCTGCAAATTAAATAACATATGAAAAATATAAAATCTAACTCATGTAATTTAAAGAATGAAAATAGGTGAATGTTTAATAAACATTTAACTATGGAGTAAAAGTAATATTTATCAAATATGTTAATTTAATTATTGTACTTTCAAAGTTAATAAAACAGAAGTATGTTTATACCAAACTAACTATAAAGAAATCTCAAACAGGCAATCAACACCCATCATCACTAAGCGATTTGGTGAGTTGAGAAAACTCAAAACACATCATCCATCATCGATCACCACGCCATTTAGTGATTGACATAACATATTTGTATAACTTGTAACATAAGACATAGATATGTAAAATAAGAATATGAACTTAGAGTTGATCTTATCAAAAATCCTATGTTTAGTATTACAAGTCATGCTGGTATTGCTAGAAATAATATTTTACATTATTTAAGTACGATGAACTGTACATATGATTTTATCAGCTAAATAATTTCAGTCAGTAGAGTTTGATAAGGATGATATGGTCATGATTCATGTGCCAATTAAGTCAATGCTAATTATGAGAAGTGAACCAGAGTTCAATGCTCACAAGTAAATGACTAATGAGATCAAGTCCAGTCGAAGTTGGTCGGCTATGTATAGGAATAAGATATTTTGGTGACAACATTAAAAGGCAGAATCTGAAAGGGACTAGATTCTGCTTAAATTCTTATGTCATATTTTGGGAATCTTAGGAAATGCTAGCTATGTCTAAATGGCAGATTGAGGAATCAAGAGTCGAGACAGACAGTTATTGTCAAACTAGCAAAGCAAAAAATCAACACTCAGGGAAATGAAAGGATATGCTTGTATCCTCCAAGAAAAATGGAGGTGATTAACTCTCTATGCCAGAATCGTCACATGGACATGGTTGATATTTGCACACTACAAGTCTCGGATGAGGATAGCTGGTCATTTCCATTTCTCTCCTTCATTTGAGAGAAGGACTTTCAAGTAAAAATATTTTTCTTATCATTGTTATAGGGCTAAATTGAGATTTTCATCAATCATAACTTACTCATGAAACAGCGTATCGATTTCTTTTGAGAATCTTGATTCTGCAGAAGTGCTTTGTCATATGACATGTATAGCCTAATAAGCCAGGTGACAGAAACTGAATCCTGGTCCCTTGAGATAACTGGATGTTATCGATATTAGCCAAACAACATTATTGACTTTACTTAATACTATTTATTCATTCATTCATTATTGGCTTCATTCTACTTTGTATTTTGTTACACATAAAGGCAGGACTCTGCTAGATGCTAGCTCTTGATCATAGAACATCAATAAGTAGCTTAAATTCTAACTCTTGTCATATATTAAACTTTTCCCAAAATATTATATGCCATGGTCTTCACCTTGAATATATTTGCTTCTTATACATACGTTACTCTACTTCCTAATGAAGGATAGCTAGCTAGTTTGATTTGAATCTTTACCCTTGTCTGTATTTATATCAATTGTATAAATTTTGGGACATATGATCATTGCTTCATTTTTTTTTAGTATTATGTTAAATCACAAATTAAATCCCCATTTCAATCCTTATGTGAACAATTCTATCATGATAATTTTGTACCTATCAAAAGGATTGTAACCGGAGGAACAAGACCTCCCATCTCATATAGTCAAGAATTTAGATTGAAGGTATTGAAAAAGAAGAAACATTTTATTTAATGAAAAAAAAATGCGAATTATACAAAACGATTGCCTATGTAAATCACAATAATACCCTTAGTGTAAATTGTTCCAACAATAACCATTGAATTTTTTAGGACATTAGTAGTTTCTTCACTTTGTTAAGACTATATATATTATAAATTCATAATGAGTATACTACACTTATATAATTGAGATATAAACTTTATATCTCAAATGATATGTCATTAATTGGTGACTACTACTTATTTAATAATTGTTAATATGATATTTAGACAATACTAATTAATAATGAACAAATCAAATACCACTTTAATTGGAATACAAAAATATTCCAACTAGAAGCATATAAATACTCATCTATGGTATATATCGCTTTCAATAATCACAAATTTCATTTTTAATTAATCAGTGTCTAATTGATAAACTTAGTTTTTTTTTATGAGAAAAATAGTTTTGTTCAAAATTTTGAACATAAAGTGAAAATTAGTTTAAATATAAATAGAAGAAAAAGTTGATTATTGAATTCAAATTATATTTTAATTTTTACAAACTCTTAGATACTTTATAGAATATTATTTCAATTTTTTTATTATTAAATACATACTACATGTGCGAACAGCGTTTGATGATTAGTTGGTAAACATGCATTTATTAAAGAGAGAAAGCAATGGTATTGAAGTATTTTATAATTTTTTTAAAAAAATCTTTTGTATGAGCAGAATCTGAATATTCTTTAATTATCGTTTAATTAAGTTTAAGTAATAAGCTTTTGGTGAAGTTGTATATGAAGTATGAACAGTCAATCTCGTCGCAAATGCTGGCATGCATGAAAATGCGTGCAAATTGCAAATATTTATTGGAATATGAATTGAGCAAATGGTGTTATCCAGTAGAATGAAAGATGATAATGACCATGTGATGTTACCGTGGGACTTTGAGCAGAGATAGATCAAAATTATATATAAACGAACTAGAATTAGAATTAAGACAATGACAGGCCAAAGCATGCCTGCCCACAGATCTCGATACACAAAATCTTCAAAAGAATTTCTAATACGCCGAGGCATGCATGTGGATATGTATGGCTCTAAATTAATCCACAGAAAATCATTTTATTAAATTACTTTTGAAATTTTATTCTCTTAACTGGGGCTTGTTTTTGCCCTTCAGCTTTTGGAGGAAAGCGATCGATGCTTAGGAAGTTTCCCCTTTCCCATCTCACGTCTCTATGTTCTTGAATTTTTTTTGGCTTTTGCAGCACCATATATATAATAGGTGTATTGGTATATATTTTAAGCTTAACGTGTCACGCGTTAGATCTAACAATTAAATTACAAATTTAACGTGTAAGATTGTAAATCTAATTTAATTATATATATATATATATACAAAGTATTAAAAATGCTAAAATTAACAATTTATAAGGAACTTAATATAAAATTGTTAAAAAAAATATAATTACATATTTATTTAAAAACTTTTTGTGAGGTTTAAGGTCGAAGACCTTTCAAGGCCTCAATGTAGTTCTGCCTCAGAATTTATATATTGAGATATGCAAAATCAAATCAACTTAAAATTAAAGTTTGAACTATTAGAATAAATAACTGTATTAGTGCTGAAAGTTTAATACCATTTCTCATTTGAGAACATTGTTTGTGCACCTTAATCATGAACATATATATATATATATATATATATATGATGAATTTTTGGTATCTGGTTCTTCCAAGGAGAACTAGGAAAACAACAAATGAGTGATGATAAGCCGTAACTGGATTTTCAAGGACAAGTGAAGGAATTTAATTGGTTATATATATGATGACTACGTTGTTTATGTTAGAAACAAAGATGCAAATGCCAAAAACTTATTTCTTTTTCAAATGATTAGATATTTTATAGAAAAGACTAAAGAGTAAGATAAGATAATAAGCCAAAAGTAGTTGAGATGATTCCATTTAATACCGTAATGGAAATTTACTACAAATGCTTTTTTAATATTGTTTCTGTGGAATAAATTCATAGATTCTTTGTTGATTGGAAAACTTTTTCTGAGAATTTTACTGGGTTTTCTGTGAAACTTTTAACAGTGGCAAACCTGGTGAATGTCAAGAAGTGCTACATAATTTAATGCTGCTAAGGGAATTAACCAACAACTATATTCATGGAATCCCAATGTCTGAAATCTTTGTACTAAGATAAAATCTTGGTTAACAAAAGTAGACTTAGACATGGCTGTTCAGTACGAAAAGAATAATCAAAACCATTGAATTTTCCCAGAAAATAAGAAAAGAAAAGGCCCATAAAGTTAAAAAAAAAAAAAACATCGGTGCTATTATGAGAACAAAAGGCAGTACCAACTTTCCATCATCCATGCATATCATATCTTGATATCCAGCAAAAACTTGTCAGGAATATCTTGTTCACAGAGTTATATCAAATGGCTTATATTTTGGGAGCTTCAATTCATTAGTTTTTATTATATATGTATATAACTTTGTGGCCCCCTATTCTTTTTTTGATTTTCCTCCAGAGTACAGTTCGCAAACACAGATATACTACAGAATAAAATATGAAAATATCATATGATAAAAATACATATACATTTTATATATATACTATAAACAAACATCTCTCTCTCTCCCTCAAAATATTACACACTTAATTGCTAGCAAGTCCAGCAATCTTTTTTTTTTTTTCTTTTGGCTCGCCCCACTCTCCCTCCTTCACAGCCTGTCATGGTTGAATTATTAAGACCCTGATTGTATTTTTTAAGTTTTTGGGATTTTCTTTGTTGTTTATCTAAGCAAAGTGCTTCTGGTTCTGTCCTGTCAAGTCAATAGAGCTTTTTGCTGGTGTATAGGTTGCACTGCCGCCTAGGTTGCTCCGTCCATGTTGCTTCTAATGTATCATAACAGCCCATGATTCGTTTGGCCTTTGCTTTCTTGCTTTTAAGTTTATAAAGAATAAGATTTTGCATATGGATCAAAGGAATATTGGCTTCACTGAGGGAGAAGAATATTATGTTCAATGAGCCTCATTCAAGAAACTCGCCATCCGGCTATCTTTTATTGCAGGTAATATGTCAGAATTATATCCGAGTCTTTTCATGTCTATCAATTGTTTTTGCTTGTTTCTGGTTTTCAGTTTCAAAATAAATGCTTTTTTCAGTTTGTGTAATACACGTTTGTAACTGATCGTTTTGTTTAAAATTCTAAACTGAAAGAGACTTTTATTTGAGTTGATCTACAGTAGTAAGTATTTGGAAATTGTAAAGATCGTGGTTTTGGCTCTAATTCCTTATTGGATTGTTGAAGACATTTCACTCTTTCTCTCATGTATTTGGCTGATAAAATATAATTCTAATTGCTCTAAGTTTCTGCACAAGCTACAACAAATGATATAATTTCAGCTTTGTTTTGTGATTTCATCAAGTGGGTATGCCTATATAAAAAAGATTTAGTTCTAGAAATTGGAACAAACAGAAAGAAGTGGACATACACATTTTAGGAATAATTTTTTTTTCCAGAAAATTAATACGATGGAGCCACACTAAAGCAATAGAGAAAGAGAAAGAGAGCCACATCCCATTTTTGGTCTCGGTGTTGCCCATATCTCATCTTCTTCCTTCATTGTTTAGGCACTGTTTGGTAAAAAATTTCAAAGCTCCCATCCCAAAAGCATTTTTGAACAAATTGCATTTTGTTTCCACTTTAAAATTAGATTAACCACTGTTTCACCCCCACCTTTCTTCCATGTGGAAAGCCTGTCTGATTCCTAAACATGGCCTGCATTTGGTACCCCAAGTAGGGAACCGTAAAGTTATTTTCCTGCAAAATCATTCACCATGGAAGATGCTAAGTGGGACTGAATTTGAAGAATATGTCTTATCTCTTCTGAAAGTAATTGCATATGTTTCTTACTTTTGCATTCAATTTTGAGCAAGGTTGGAGCTGACTCGAAATGATCAGATCTTTCCATTTAGTCTTTTTGCGTAGCTAGCTAGCTAGATTAAATGTAGCATTAGACTCTTAGAATTGTGGTACACTGTCTTCACCATGTTCCCTCAGATAATAAATCACACCAATCCCATTAACAAAACTAAATTTGTAATTAAAAGAGATCCAATTAATTAACTGGTTTCAGTTTTACAAATTATTATGAGAACAATCCTTTTGCAATATATTTGATTGTCATTATTGTCATATTATTATTATTATTATTATTATAATTTCAGGCATGGGAACCAAAATTGAATGTGCGGTCGATCCATTATTAGTAACTTCACCAAATAACAAGAGCTTCACCTTGCAATATCGAGTGGATGACTGGGATTATTTTCAAATCAAAGAGCTGAAGAATTTTCAAAGGACTGGATTAGACAAAAAGTTTCGTGATTCCATGGACAAAAAACTCGAAAAACACAACATAGAATCCATCAAAAGAACAATGCAGATTCAGGAAGAAATGTTCAAACATCAGGTGAAAACGGAATTAACTCTTTATTTTATTTATTTATGAGAAACTTTAAACTGCCCACCCATATTTTAAGCATTATTCACTTACTCCCCTCATATTTCATATTACCCAAAACGACCCCCTACAATTACAAAGATTCTATTTAACACTAACTATTTATTGTGTTTTTTTTAATCTACCCTCATTACTATTTTTTAGAAATTATTAATGTAATGTTTTATAAAATAATATTAAAATAATTAAAAATCATAACATATTTATATTATCATGGAAGGATAAATATTTTGATTATATTATTTTTATTTTTTCTTTTGTTTTATATATTATATTTTCATTAATATTAACATTTTTCAATGCATTAATATTTAATGCTCATTATAAAGAATAAATATCTTGTTTTTATTCTTTTAAAACACAATTAAAAAAATAATAAAAATAACAAAATCATAATATATTTATTATTTCTCAAAAAGTATTTAATACTGTTGTCATTAAAAAGTCATAAATGAAATTTATTATTAAAAAAACTAATTTTTAAATAAATTAGTATTTAAGACTTTTTGAGAAAGAATAAATATTTAAATTTTATATTTTCATTATTTTTAAGTAATTATGTTTTAAAAGAATAAAAAAAACTATAAGATATTTATTCTTTTTAATGAGCATTAAATATTATTGCATTAAAAAATAGTAATATTAACAAAAATATAATATACAAAGCAAAAGAAAAATAAAAAAAAAATTAAAATATTCATCCTTCCATAATAATATAAACATGTTATGATTTTAATTATTTTAGTATTATTTAAAAAATATTACGTTAATAATTTATAAAAAATAATAATATAAGGATAGATTAGTAAAAACACAATAAATAGTTAGTGTTAAATAGAATCTTTGTAATAGTAAGAGATTTTTTGGATAATATAAAATATATCGGAGAAAAATAGATAATGCTTAAAACATAGGGGAAAAATTTATAGTTTTTCTTTATTTATTTTTTATTTTCTCTTCTACTTTTAGGGATATAAGATTCATTCAAGCATTATTATTGGATTCCACAAATTATCGATACGTCAACATAATCAAACATAATCTAGAGATATGTTTATGTACCAAACTTAATTTAAAATTATTATTTGAAAAAAAAAACCGCTTGGTGATTGCCAAAGTCCAAAGAAAGTGGCTTCCTCGTGTTCTTGTTTACCATTGTCATTAACTTTATCAATAATTGAACAGTTTGACATCAAGCCTTAAAATTCTTAAATTATAAAAAATTTGAAGTTGATGTTACAAGTACTTTATGAACTAACAAGAACCTGGAATTATGTACATATTATTACAGGTACAGGAACTTCATCGGCTGTACAGTGTTCAGAAAATGCTGATGTCTGAGCTACAGAAAGAATTTAAACAAAATTCTAGAATTTGGAGTTCAATGGCTAGCTCAGATATTAACCATTCTCAATTCAGGAATCATTCAGCGACACAAAAAAATTCTGGGTATATTTTGAACTTTCACAATGTTATTGATGATCCAATAAGTTCAAGGGAGAGGAGTGGCAGCTGTTCTGGAGAAACCATGAAAATGGCAAGAGGCTTCGATCTCGAAAGGCCTGCTGTAGAAGACATGTCAACAGCGGTCAGTGCCATTGATGAAGATCAAACTGCAGGTCCAAGCAATAATAATAAAATGAGCGTTGATGGGTCTAATGAAGATAGTGAAGTTGAGTTGACTTTAAGCATTGGAGTCAGCAGCAGCTCAAGCAAAATGAAAAGGTCCAAAAACTACCACCCTCTAGTTCATAGTGAGCTTGATTCACCAGCTTCAATTAAATGTGATCGAGGAGAAGATTTCAGTAGCCTAAACACACCCTGGAGCAGCTCAAGTGCAACATTTGATCAGGAAAAAAGAATGCCACATTGGCTTTTCGGTTTAAGCATAAACAGAAGTTGATGAATATTTATAATTAATTGACTTATTTGTATGTGCAATCCTTTTTAAATTCTGCATGCAAGGACCCATGAATTTACTTGGTTCATGAATTGAGACGCTCTCCTAATTTTTGTTGTTGTAAACTCTAGCTAATTAATGAATTGAGTGAGAGGCACACCCACTATTGTAAGTATTATTATACCATTCATGACATCATTTATAAATCTAGCCACTTCTCTTGTTCATCAACTAGTTTTGAATATTTTTTTTTGAATTTTGAATTTTTTTTTATCTTTCCATTCAAATGGATAAGATATTGTTGAGTTTAAGTTTTGCATATATATATATATATATATATATATTTATTATTGATGTTAAAAAATTATCTTTAATATTAATATTGAGTCTTCATTTAATAGTTTAAATGAGTGGTTAACTAATGTAGTATAGTTGTTTTAAGTTCGAAACTTCCATGTTTTTATTTTTAATTAATTTTTTTAAATTTTTTTTCTCTTTTGATTTTTTGAAATCCACTTGACGACCTTAAATTTAGATTTTTTTATGCGAGGGGCTGTGACCTGTCATTAATACTAATAGTATAAGCTTTTAAAAACTTTTAGGATGGCTGGTTAACTAATAACAAGGGGCCTTTGATTTGTCTTTAATACTAATTAATACCTTAAACTTTTGGAAGCTTTAGGGTTGGATGGTTAACTAAAAGTAGGAGTTTGTGACTTGTCTTTAATAATAATAACTTATTCTTTTAGGTTGAGTAGTTAACTAATAACAAGTTTGTAATCTTCACTTAATAATTTAAGTTTTTGGTTTGAGTTGTAACTAATAACATCTTCACCTAATAACTTAAGTTTTTGAGTTGAGTGGTTAACTAAAACATGTACAGATAAATAAATAAAAAATGAGAAATATATGAACAAAAAATTTAATAACAAATATTGTAGCTTTCACCTACTAGCTTAAAGTTTTAGATTGAGTGGTTAACTAATTATTGAAAATTAATAATTCAACAATCATGTATGGCATAAATTAAGATGGATACCAAATATAGAGTCAGCAAGAAGTTTAGTATGCAAAATTTATGCGAGGAAGGAGCAAAACAAAAAAATAGAAGAATAATACTATTCAGGCTATAGGTACTGTTCACGCGACATGTATTGTTTATATAGTTCACACAGCAACTTATGCATATTTCCTCTTTTGGCTTAATTGACTTTTTTAAAGTAAGATTTGGACTCTTATAAGTAAAGACTCTTATTTCAACTAGGTTTAGAGTTTCTAGAAATTTTATAAACACTATATAAACCCTTGTAATCCCTCAGAAATATCTAAGCATTTAAAGCATTAAGATGTAAACATAAGAGAGAATAGAGGAGTTAGGTAGGTACTAAGTGCGTGGTGCACTAGAGTATAACCTTTGAGGGTGTCTTTGTGTAAACAAAAAGAGCACCAAAAGATCTTTTTGAGAGGGCTCAGACTATTCTTGTATTCCTTGGGTTAAATCTATTATAGGACATGAGAGATAATAAGAGATCTTGTAAAGATTATAGCGATATAAGAGATACTTAAAGGTCTACAATGAGAGATACTAAGAAGTTTTCTAAGATTATAGTGATCTAGGAGATACTTAGTGATCTGATTAATAAAAGAAGTTGGATAATGTATTCTCCGTGGACGTAGGTGTTTATCGAACTAAATATATCTAATGTCTTATGGTTAGTTTCTTTATCTTTATTCGTATGTTGATATTTTATGTTCTTGATTATTTATGAGTTAAGTATTTCGCACGCGGATAGGGTTTACTGGGAATACGCACTAAAGAAATTCCTAACAAAAGAGTATTAGCACAAAGGTTAATCTCATAGAGAGATTAGTGCTAAGGCTGATCTCCCACAATAAATCGGTATCAGAGTTGTGGCTTAGTTGATGTCAAAGTGGTATCAAATTGGAAAGCATAGCTTGATACCTTAACAAACTGGTATCAGAGTTATGGTTAAAGTCTAGATTACAGAATATAGGCGGTAGAGTCAGATTAAAGAGCAAAGGTTGTCAATCATAGGAACTCACAAATAAAATAAATAAATACAATAGAGAAGATGATTTTTTGATAAAAGAAAAAGTGATGACCTTATTAAGGAGTTTTGGGTTAGAGACTGCCTTTGAAGAAACTACTAGTAATGAAGAAGATGGTATTATCTTAGAAGAATCATTCAAATTGGACATAAAATAAAGATTAAAAATGAAGGACAATTAAGATTAAATGGTAGATCTAAAAGGTGCATAGGGCACTTACGAAGGGATAGTCCAGAAAGAAAGACCAAGATAAAAAGGAAAGGAAAGTGATTTGCAAGTTTATAGGATAACTAAGCAAAGACCTTGATATCATGAGAGCTTTTAACGGAATGTGTATCTGATAAATAAACTATTTGGTTCTAGGGTACAATTTTCATTGGGTCATGAAAAATTATTATTTACCAATAATGGATTTATTAAGGGTTGAGATATGACTTTTGGTAAGTCATAAGAGATTGGTAATGTAAGTGTGCTATACATAAGGTGAGTGTGTAGATTTTTATTTTTATTTTTACACATTTAAATGCAAAATATATATAGTAGAATAAAATATATATATCTTATTACATTAATGAGATAAAAAGGGTCCACCCTTGAGGCGTGCTTTGAACAATTCTAATTCGGGATGTGGTGAGATTTCTCGAGCTAGAATAGTAGCTTTCTTTTTTTTATCAAGAATTGTTGTTGAAGCAACTTTTGCTTCTAGCATCACTTGACCAATACACTAACTATTAGTGTTTTTAGTAACTCTTACTAACTTTCATTCAACTTGCATATGACAATTGAATAATCTCCTATTATATAGCCTTTACTACTATTGTTTTATCCAATTAAAATGCTATTAGTGGCCTAACTCTTTAAGCGTGACAAGGCAATTAAATTGTTACTTCATGCTTTAGCATTAAGCTTGGTGGCATAATGCTTAACTTGTCCCAATTCTAAGGTGTTTAGTTGCCAAAAATACTTTTCAAAGCATTATTTAATGGCCACCTCATGCTTTCAAATTAAGCATGACAATGTTTGTTTTGCAACTTCATGCTTAAACAAAATAAATTTGTAATGATGGAAGCATGACAATGAAATGATCGAATTGCTTCTCAAACGTTGGCTAATTTTTTTTATTCAATTGACATTTCTTGGGAGCCATCTTATACTTGTAATTAAACCATTACAAAGCTTTCCAAATTGTGAAGTGTTGGTAGAATAGTGTCCATGGTTTGCCAATTAATTGCCATGTATCATGCCATTATAAAGTATTGGCATAGTTTGTGGCAACTAATTAGGGGATGAGATGGCAAGTTCCACTTGCCACTTATCAACATCTTAGGCCTAACACTTAAACCTTGTCAAATTTTTGAAAGACCTTAAAAATATTCTTATTTTTCTAGATCTTTTCAGATCGAACTATTCAATCTAGTGCACTATCCCAGTGCTCAACGAGTATACTTCATATTATGAGACTCCCTAGTTCCCACCTGTTTGTCTTACAAAACTTTTTCGTAAGTCTGTAAATGATGCCTTACATACATGTTATGAAAATTATAAAAGGACACATTAAAATATATAAGTTGAGATTAATATATATTTATATAATCCTTCATATATTTATATTCTGGAAGAGCTGAGACATAGATTATTACCATCAAGTCTTCATATGCTCAACTGTGAATTTATCTCTAGAATCGTATTCCTATAAACAATATCTATAAATGCTTTTGTGATATTGTTTATCCCATAAGAAACTCATTCTCGAGTTTTATGCTTGTGACCACAATTCTTCCTGAAATATAATTTTAGAGCATTAGGATATACAACTCACCTATATGAGTTGACGGACCCTAATATCTACACATACCATCGAACTATACCCAGCGGTCAGGCCATGAATAGTCTCTGACATGTGTGAAATCTAAGTATAATGGATCACTCATAAGTTCATTGTGGTGCTCAGGTCAAAAGGCCACAAATACTACTTAACTTGAGAAAATCTTCCATTAACGGCTTTATGAGATGCTTATTGGAGGTCCTCATTGAGTCTATTTAGTACTCAGTCCTTATTGAATACCCGCATACCTATATAACCTTCCACTAAGCTCATGGTCTATTAAGATTAACCATTTAAACTATCCAGATATAGATATACATTGATCTATATACGATAAGATCTTCACTGATAGACCCACATAAATGAAGATAGATCAGAAACATAAAATTTAAAAACATATTTGCATAATGATATTTTTTAGTAATATTTGAAACTCTTTACAACTATACCATTGCTAATGTACCCGGGTCTTTGTCCCATTTTAGATAAGGCTCTAATTCTTTAGATTTTGCCGACTCTTATAACTTGCTAACTTTTAACAGTGCTAACTCTTAGAATTTATAACTTTCAGCATTACTAGATCTGAACTCTTTCAAATCATATAATATATAAAATATTACAAGCATCTTACTATATATTATTTAATATTAATGATTTTATTTAAAATATTTATTGTATAAATATTAAATAATTAATATTCATACAGTAATAGAATGACACGTAAGCACCATTTTCAATAGGTAAAATAAGATTGAGATTACATGGTAGAAAGGTAAGGGAATGATTAGGTGTTAGATTTATTTTAGATCTCATAAAACTTAATGGACTTGAGGCAGCAAGAATAAATAAGTATGTTCATAGAAGGCAAAAGAAGAAAGACTAAAGAGGGATAAAAAAGGATCGAGGAGTGAGAAGCACAGAGGGAGGTTAAATTCTTGAGGAAATTGCTTGTATAGTTAAACATAAGTTGTTGAGATGATGTAGACTATAGAACAACTTTAAAATTATCTTACATTATGGCAGGGGACAAAAGAGAATGTGTGGGAAGGATAGTAATGGCAAAAATAATTTTTCAGTCATTAAAGGATTGTGGACACGATGTCTGAGGGATATGGAATATCATAACACTAGGACTACGTTAGACAATTAATATTCATGAATCTTGGAATATCGTATTCACATGCCTTAGTTAAGTCTAGGACTTAACTGGAGACAATGTTAGAGAGTGTTGGTTAAGGAGGGGATAAGGTTAGTTAGCTTCATGGATAGCGATTTTGAATCAATGAGGGGTTTTGTTTGAAATTGGTGATCCAACTATTATGTATGGGTATGAATTGAGATGGATACCAAATATAGAGTTAGTAAGAAGTTTAATACGCAAAGGCTGTACGAGAAAGAAGCAAAATAAAAAGCCAGAAGAATGATACTATTCATGCAATAGGTACTATTCATAAAGTGGGTACTGTTTATGTGAGGTACTATTCATACGACAACCTATGGGTATTTCATATTTTGGCTCAATTGACTTCTTTAAGTGAAATTTGAACTTCTATAAATAAGGACTTACTTCACCGAGGTTTAGGGTTTCTAAGAACTTTGTAAACACTATATAAACCCTTGTAACCTATTAGAAATAACTAAGCATTTAGAGCATTAAGATGTAAACATAAGAGAGAATAGAGGATCTAGGTAGGCATTAAGTGCATGGTGCACTAGGGTGTAACCTTTAAGAGTATCCTGTGTAAATAAAAGGAGAACCAAAAGATCCTTTTAATATGGCTCGGCTATTCTTGTACTCATTGAGTTAAATTTCTTATAGGGTATGAGAGATATTAAGAGGTTTTGTAAAGATCATAGTGAGTTAGGAGATACTTAGAAGTCTACAATGAGAGATATTAAGAGCTCTTATAAGATTATGGTGATTTAGGAGATACTTAGTGATCTGATTTATAAAAAAAGTTAGATCATAGATTCTCCGTTAACGCAATTATTTTGCTGACCCACATATATTTTGTATCCTGTGGTTTGTTTCTTTATTTTTATTAGTGTGTTGATTTTATTATGATCTTAATTATTTGTGAATTAAGTGTTTCGCATGCACAAAAATTTTTTTTGGAGTGCACACCAATAAAATTTTTATCAAAAGAGTATCAATGCAAAGGGTACTCATAAAGAGATTAGTGTTAAAATCGATCTCTCACAACAAATTGACATTAGAGTTACAGTTTAGTTGATGTTAAAGAAGTGTCAAATTAAAAAATATAACTTGATACTTTAACACTAATAATATATATAAATAAAAGGGAGAAATTATACAAAATATTTAATTATTATAGCCTTCGAATAATAGTTTAAATTTTTGATTGACTGAGCAATTAATAGCATGTATAAATAAATAAATAAAAAGAGATATATGAACAAAGTATTTAATAACAAGTATTGTGTAGCCTTCACTTAATAATTTAAATTTTTGAATAGTGTGATCAATTAATAATATGTATAAATTAATAAAATAAAGAGATGAATGAACAAAATATTTAGCAACATAAAAAAAAAAAAGAAAAAACTCTTTGTACATTTTGACGATTTTAAATGTGTCAATACCAAAATATGTCATTATCTCATTGAATCATTTTCTTGTACAGAAGTAGATAAATATTTACATCAAACATCACCCATCATAATTTATTCTGGCAAACACTTTCCCTAAGACTTAAAAGAAATTTTCCCAATTTGTTTTGAATCAAAATTATTATAACAAAAAAAAAATATTAAACACTAAAATAATTATAATTAATTTACTAAATTTCACAAATTTTATCTTTAATCAACTCTCTTTTTAAAAAAAAATATGAATTTTGACTTATCAAGGAAAGCTTTATTAGAAACTAGGAGAAAATATAATACAAATAAAACATTAAAAAAGGGAAAAACAAAAAGGTTAATGATAAGAGGTAATAAAAAATAGGAGCATCCACAGCTAAGATTTTTATTTTTATTTTTAATTTAGAAACAAAGTAAGAGTAAATACAATCTTCAATGACTCTTACGGCATCTAAACTGTGGGTATATATATATATATATTATATAATAGGAAAAAGGATATTTTGTTTTATGAGTTTAGGTTAAATCTCAAATTTGTCTCACTAATTTTAAAAATATTAATTTTGTCTTAATCTATTAGTCAGGTAAAGTGCAATCAAAAAAATTCAACTTATACAAAGAGCTCTTTTCAGCCCATAATCCTAATAAGTAAAAGTTGTTGGCACCCACCATACCTTACTTTGGGGCCGATCTCTAGTATAAAAGCATTCAAATAACATAAATATTATTTAATTTTATTTGAATTGAATTTGTTCCACCACAAATTTCTTCGTTGAATAAAGTCTCCTGATCTTGACATCCAAGCACGAATCCATCTCTTGAGTGCTTCGGCGATAGATAGCAGCATGGGCAACTGTGGCAAGCAATCGATTCTTATTGCATTCACCAAGATAGTCTTGCCATAAAGGTGGAAGAAATATGCCATTATTGGAATTGATCGGTCAATGCCATGAACCAATCAATACCATGAAAGAAGAACTCTTCCACATAAAAAATAAGAACTCAACACAAAACTTTAAAATAAGAATAAAAACTGATATGCAACATATCATTTCAAAGTATAATCACAAATTGACCATTAATAAAAATAAAAAATAAAAAGCCATATGACACACTTGATAGGTTTAGACTTTTAAATTTATTTTTAATGATTTGTTTTATAATTAAATGATATCTACTTTTTTTCAAAACAAATACCATTTTAGTCCCTAATTTTATACATATATATTAACTTAGTTCTCATTTTTTCAATAAATACTATATTAGTCCATTTCGTTAGAAAGATTCTATTAAATGGTTATTATTCAAGGGCAAAAAAGTACTTTTGGTCTTTTTTATTCATTAATTACATGAGATATTTTTCCGCCAACAGGCAAATTATTTCCTTAAAAAAAAATTAAGAAAAATATTTAATGTTGTAGCGAAGCAATCAAACAAGTAAATATCCAAAGTAATATAATGCAAAAATAAGCAATTAAAAAATAAGAGAGAGAAAGGTAGAAGAACAAAACACAGAATTTAAGTGATCGACTACTTGTCTACGTTTACGGCAGATCAAGATCACACACTCTTATTATTTAATCTCAAGGCACTCACAAAGTACGCCTCTTACAGAAAATACTCACAAAGAAACTCTCTCTCTTGCAAACAATAGATTTCTTTTACTAAGAATCACAAAGTAAGCTATAATCATAAATATTTGTGTTTTATCACTAAGATGCGTTTACAAGTCAATAGATGGCCTTTATATAGGCTTTAGGATGACCTAAGTTAACCCTAAATGTGTGGGAGTCGAAATAATTTGGGAAACAAATTTCTTGCATTGGGCACCACAAAGCTCAGGTTTTGTCTACGGTGTCGTGGTGCCCATAATTGGCACCACGATTCCCACGCCTGGGCAGCCACTTTCCTAATTTTGTGTTATTTCGTGTTCGTCTTCGAACCTCGCACACTCAACGCACTTGACTTGCTCTCTAAATTATATCTCGATGATTTTTAATCAACTTTTTCTTAAATCCCCTCATTGATTCAAAATCATTCACAAAGTATCTCGATTTTTTATATCTGCATCTTTGGTCACCCTTATAAAGTAGTGACTCCAGTGAAGTCTTTGCATAGGATGAGCTTAATCGAGGGCAGTGGATTAGTCAATATGTCAGCATAATTTTTAGACGATGCTATTTTTGTTAGACTAACTTCACGACTTTCGATAATCTCTTAAATGTAATGGAGCCGCACATTAATGTGTTAGACCTCTGATGAAACACGTGATGCTTGCTTAGGATACAAGAGATATCTTCTTACCATTACACTACGTATCCTCTCACCATTACACTACTATCCTCATCTCTTTTATACATCAACCTATGATTCGATGTCTCCTTGAGATATCACAAAATCTACTTTACTGCATGATGCAAACAACGTTGTACAACTTATACGCATACAAGAGAAAGAACTCATACGTGGGCTTGGAGGGACATTTGAGACACGTGGACTTGGAATGGCTGAAGTTTAGCAATCACATGATCCATTAAGTTTGTCAAATGGATAAATCAAAAGACTTAGAGCTAAGCAATTTAAATAAGCATTAAATAGGCCGATTCAACAAGTTTGTGAGGCCTAGCATAAGCACAAATCCATTTCAAATAAGTCCAAATAAGATTCAAAGAAACTTAATCACATTGATTAAGATAGATTTTCTAGAGTTTTGATTCTAGAAGACTAGAAAATCACTTTTCCTTTAAATTCAAGAATTAGGAACATGTTGGTTGAATTAGTAGAGATTAAGTTTGAATTTTGTAATTGCAATTGTTGTATTAGTTATAATTGTGAACTTTTGGAAAGTGGGTAGCTGTAAGTTTGTTGTGATATGTTTGAATTTTGTTGTGGTAGTTGTAATTGTGGACTTTTGAGTGAGAAGGTAGTTGTAAGTTTGAAATTTATATTTGAAAGTTGAAACTTGACATCTCTTATGGTCTTTATAAATGCCATGAGGATTGAGAGTAGGAGGACATAATTCAAAAAATAAAATTTGAGAGTTTTTGTGTTCTTATTTCATTCTTGAAAGAACTTGAACTTATCAAGTTTATTCTTGTGACGTTCAAACAATCAGACTTATCACCTTGATTCTTGAGTATCCTTGGGTTTTTTAGTGTGGCACCCCTTATCTAGCCGTAGTATTTGTTCTTGGTTTGTTAACTCAAGGGTCGAGACTCATCAAACTTGCATCTTAAAGATCTTGTGTTCGATTCAACATTTTAGTGTTGGGTTTCATCACATTGTTGGCGAGGTTCATATCATTTGGTATCAAAGCTTTAGTTTCAAGGCAAGTTTGAATTATCCATTTAATTATTTTATTGTTCCATTGAATCTTGCATAAATTGTTCTGGATAAGAAAAAAAACTTTACTCGTGGCTGCATTCTATCTTGAAAACTCTAATTTGTTATAAATTCGTATTTTTTTATTTTTGGTTTTTGATATTAAAAAATAAAGAAATAAATAAAGAAAAATAAAGAAAAGGAAGCCAGAAAATTGTTGCAAATTCATCTTCATCTAAATTTTGAATTTTGGTCCATCTTTTAACAACTTTGAACCGACTTTGTCATGTATATTGCTAGCATCAGTTTCTTAAGGATTTCTTCTTGAATCTTGAGACTTGTCTCGGTTGCTTCTCATATTGGATTGCCATTTGAATCTCGATTGTTCTTGAGTCAAATTAAGGGTGAAAAGAATACACACGAGTGAAAAAAGGCAAGAGTGGTGAGAACATAAGAGGGTAAAAGCCGTTTGAGTGCTAACACGAGGGTGAATGAGTTTTCTTTAGTGCAACAAATGAGGGAGTGCTTGTGAGGCCTTAACTATGTTTTTTTAGATTCTAAACATGTTACATAATCAAGAAGAAAACTCAACTGAAGAGGTACAACAACCAACCAATTTTAACCTATAGTTGCAGACATTATTGGGTAAGATGTGGCAGATGATGAGGACTGAATTAGAGCGAATTCATGAAAAAATAGACAAGTTGAAAAATATGGGGCAGCATTTAAACACTCCTATTGGACAATCACCTAGGCTAGTGCAACCAAGAGTACAGTGGGGAGATGTTGAAGATGAATAGGAATTGGATGAGCTTGATGAACCACCAATGAACCAAGGCAGATTTGGGCGTGGATTTGGAGATATAGGTGCTATGAGGGAAAGACCTAGGCGAGATGACGACTTGGGAAGCATTAAGGTGAAGATTCCACATTTCTAACCCCGAGGCATATCTGGAATAGGAGATGAAGATATAGATGATCTTCGATTGTCACAACTAATCCGATGCCTGATGTCTGATTTAATAACCTAGCGCAAGTGCACGCTTTCGTACCAAGTAATATAGGACTAAGTCCAGATTATCGATCCCACAGAGACTATTGTTTCTATTTCTTTAATCGATTACTAAAATTACTCTATTTTACCTTTATCCAAACTAACTACTGAGATGGAGTTTAACTAACTAAACTACTGTTATCAAATTAAACCTAATTAAAATATCACAAGTACTCGAAGATCGAATTCACTAGTTTGATAAGTAATCTAGAATTTCGACGTATCCCCTAGTAGTTCATTAAATCTTTTAACCCCTTAGTTATTACCTTATTATCAATTGATTGGCTAGACACTGATTTCATCATAAGCTTCTGTTGACAGTCAAATGATAATATCATATGCCAACAATAACCTATATGTCTATAGTAATTCGAATAAGATGCAACTTATTAAGAATAAGTCTAATCAAACTATACATGCTACCTAGGTATATGTTTATCTTAGATAGAATTCATAGATATTACTCTATGATCATGTATCAATCTACCTAGACTAAACACATGCATCATTTTGTCAAGGTTATCATGGTTCCTAAACAATTAAAATAATGATCAAGTATAATAAATGTGAGGATACGCACCCAGTTATCCTGATAAGCCGGGACATACCGGTCCCAGTGGGCCATCACTGGTCCAGGCCTCCCAAATGGCCTCCATTCACTCAAAGCATACCTCCAAGGAATCGAACCCGGGTGGGTTATACCACCTCAAGTTGCCTAACGAATTCGTCCTTGTACCACTTGGGCTGGTGTGAAGATACGCACCCAGTTATCCTGATAAGCCGGGACATACCAGTCCCAGTGGGCCATCACTGGTCCAGGCCTCCCAAGTGGCCTCCATTCACTCAAAGCATACCTCCAAGGAATTGAACCCAGGTGGGTTATACCACCTCAAGATGCCTAACGAATCCGTCCTTGTACCACTTGAGCTAGCCAGCCCAAATGGTACAAGGACGGATTCGTTAGGCATCTTGAGGTGGTATAACCCACCCGGGTTTGATTTCTTGGGGGTATGCTTTGAGTGAATGGAGGCCACTTGGGAGGCCTGGACCAGTGATGGCCCACTGGGACCGGTATGTCCCGGCTTATCAGGATAACTGGATGCGTATCCTCACATTAAAAGGCGCCTTTTAATGTAAGGATACGCACCATTTATTCTGACAAGCCGGGACATACCGGTCCCAGTGGGCCATCACTGGTCCAGACCTCACAGTGGCCTCCATTCACACAAACGATCACCCCCAAGGAATCGAACCCGGGTGGGTTATACCACCTCAAGATGCCTAACGAATCCGTCCTTGTACCACTTGGGCTGGCCAGCCCAAGTGGTACAAGGACGGATTCGTTAGGCATCTTGAGGTGGTATAACCCACCCGGGTTCGATTCCTTGGGGGTATGCTTTAAGTGAATGGAGGCCACTTGGGAGGCCTGGACCAGTGATGGCCCACTGGGACTGGTATGTCCCGGCTTATCAGGATAACTGGGTGCGTATCCTCACAATAAAAGCATTAAGCATAGATAGATTGAATCAATTAAAGGATAAAAGTTTATAACTAAGAGTTTAAAAGAGTTAATTATATACTAGGTTCAAGAACGTCTAACCCTAAATCAAAAGTATTTAGCTCATGTTTAAAACAAGAATATCAAAGCATAAGTATGAAAATATCATGAACAAGATCATCTCTTAAAATTAAGGAAGAAAATAACACAAGTGATGCCCTGAGTTGTTCTTCTTCCTCTTGTCTTGATTGCACAAAAGTCGATTCTTCAATCTCTAATCTTCAACAAATTCACTTTGATCTCTTAACTTGAATATATATTCATTGCTTGCATTTTTCTCCTTGTTAAGTCTCTTTATTTTTGCCTCAAAATAGTATTTTTATTGCTATGAGAAACCCTAGGCGCGAGGAGCTTCGAATCCACTGAAAATATGAGAGTTGAGAGGGGTATTTAAGTATTCGCATGGGCGTCGCAGTGCTAGACATGAGCACCAGGTTTGTCAAGATGTCGACAAGCGCAGCGGGGATCACTCGCTGATATGGGCGCTGCGGTGCCCAGCCACTTGCTGCGATTCTTTCGTTTTTCAAGCGTATCTCACTCGTTTCTCATCCGAATCGCCTTCCGTTTGATCCTATGTGTCACATTTTCCTCCATGCACCTATTTAAGATTGAAAACACAAATAAGTAGCCCAATATTAATGTAGTAAAGCAAAAATATCCAAGTTAGAGTGCTAAAATACTATTGTCATTATGTTATTATCAAATACCCCCAAACTTAAGACATTTGCTCGTCCTCAGGAAAAATAAGAACACACTAACAAGGAGCCAAAATAACTATATAAAAATGCACACTTAACATCCCATGAACCATGAGTTGCTCGAGTCGATAAAAAATTTATAAGTCGTCTCAAATGGTGAATTACATTTATGAAATCTTCAGACTAAAAAATTATTCATGCTCATTCTACACTTTAGTCATCATGCTTATATCTTTTTTATAATCATTCACTTGTGAGTGTGTGTCGAGATGTTTAATTGCACATCAATTGTATTTTCGAACATCTTAATTTTATCAAAGAAAGATCAAGACCAAAATAATTCTCCATAAGCTTGTTTTTCATAGTAATCTCCATTAATGTAGAACAAGTATATAATAAGGGATCAAATAGGACTATGATTAGCTTGTAATGAGAGGCTTGGGTTAGGGTGTGACAATACGGAAAATGTTTAAGTTCAAATCGCACTATAACCATAACCTCTTTTATCTAAAGATCACTTTTTTTCTTTCTTGCTTCAGTCCACTTCCTTAAACTTATTTTCCTTGAACCCAACTTTTTAACAACTCTGTTGTTCCTTATTGTCTTCTTTAGGAGGTCATTCTTTTTTTTTTTATTTATTTTTTTAAATCAAGCTTCTTTAATTCTTCTAACTGGATGAGAACAATTCCATAGGTGTCTCTTCTTTTTACCTAAGACTTTGAATCATTTCATGACCCTTATAACAAGATGTTATGTATCCTAGTCAATGGGTATTTATGACGGATACAAGTATTAATTGGTTAGAGGCTTCTAAAGTGGGTTTGAAAAAAATATAGTCAATCAAGCTAAAAAAGGGTGACTAAGGACAAAAATATTCAAGGTTGGCTAGAAATGTCTAATCGATCCAAACATGGCCTATCGATCCAAACATGACCTATAATCATACCCCTTACTATATATGTCCTAGGATTTCACCTCGAAAGCTAATCAAACAAGTTCTAGATAATAGATGACCTTGATTACCTTCTCTGTTGAGAATAAGTATATTCTACCTTACAATTGCTGAACATTAAATAGCTTTAGAGTGCACGGATGTTTAAAGTGAACAACTATAAGCTGAATATAATTAATCTGATTATAGTATAAAATGAACACAATAATATATAAGTCTAGAGAGTTTATAGCTTTTCTTCAACTCCATTTATCATCATCGACTACAAACTCTTTCGACCCAAACAAACGATACTGAAAGAAAGTAAACTACTTTTAAAGAAAACAAAACAAATAGAAAATAAATTAACAAAGCATGAGAAAATAACGAATTAAAAAGTGTTTCCCCTGCCCCCACACTTGTAATAAGACATGTCCTCATGGCGGCAGTAAAATAACAAAATTGGAACACTTTCCTATTTTTATGAAGCATTAGTTGTTCCATTCATCTTCATCTTCACTCCCCGCTTCATTTTCTGCTTCCGCATCCTCTCCTAAGTCATTCGCATTTGGAGCCACTGGATAGGCCGAAAAGTTTGGCAAGTTATGTGTATCCATGCCGAAGTATGTGAGGGTAATGCGAAAAACCTGGTCTTGATAGGTGGCATATGATGCAGTCCACTGCTGGTGTATGGTGAAGGCATCCTCAAACCTTGCCAGCCTTTGAGGTATGGTTAGTTGTGCGATAGGTCATCGTGGCGAAAGTGGTCGGGAAGCAGGGTCTTAGGCTAGACCATCAATGATTGTAGTAATTTTACTATTGTCCAATACATGTGTTGGGGGAAATACTTCTTCTGATGATGTCCACTCAACTTCAACTTTAGCGTAAAGTGCTGTAATTAGTGAGGGGCAGTAGATGCTTTGCTTTAGATGAAAGAGGTTAAAAAGGATTATGTCTCTGATTACCTTACCAATATCAATTGTCCGCCTTATTAGAATAGCATACAGAATGAGAGCTCTCTTCGTTGTTACCGTGCTCATGTGACTAACTGGCATTAATTTGGCAGTTATGAAATAGTGCCATGCTTTAAATTCTCTGCATATGTAGCGTGCGAAAAAAATGACCGGAAGATTTCCAGACATCGTCCATTGAGCATCTGGGGTGGTCAAGTAGTGAATGACAGCTTCATAATCTGAGTTCTGGTGGAGCTCTATATAGTCATCTCGTTGTATATTGTATACCCCAAAGTATCTATTGATGACCTCATTGTGGATGTGAACTATTCTGCCCCTGATTTGGACTTTCCTATAATAGTACTTTTTGCCATTAGCATAAAATTCTCGAACGACTGGAATAATTGCGGCATTCAGTTGTGCGCACAAGCGTCCTCAACCCTTGTCTGCAATAATTCTAGAGATTTTTGGATAGCCCTCTCCCGTGATGTCGAAGCCTCTTTTAGGAATGATTGTACGTTTGACTATGAAATAGTGATATAAGTGTGCGGCTTCCTTGGAAACAAACTTATTAGTATTGTAGCCCGCAGAAGATTATGCAACGGACTTCTTTGATTTCTTAGGTGCCATTGAATACCTGAAACAATAATAATGAGCACTCCGAATATGGGCAGCAACTGCCTTTCAAACATTGCAATATTAAATCATATATGTATGCCACATATCACTCAAACAACAATCTTCTTTGATTTTGTTTTAGCTCAAAATCGTTACCGTACCTATGTGCACACGTCTACTCACTCATCATACAATACCACCACCCATTACACAAATCACTCTCCAATTGTGATTGTAATATGGCATCACTACCTATATATAGGCAATAATAATGTAGTAATATTACACCATCTCACCACTTGCCTAAAATATAGATATAGATTGGTAGAAACATCCTAATACGATTTTTATGCTTTATGCTCAAAGTCACTTTATCACCAATTTGAACATTAAATATTAATCAACACCAAATTGAACATTAAACACCAATTTGAACATGTTATCACAAGCATTCTAATATGTAGCTAGGATTGCTAATAGAGAAATTCAAGCATAACCCATTAAATCTCAGTCAACTCACCAATTTGATCATGTTGCCACAAGCATCCTAATATTAATTTTTTTTATTAACAAGGCCTAATAATCATAATCTATCAATAAAGATACTAATTATGCATGGTAACCATATAATAAAGAGAAATAACAAGAAAGAAAATGAGAAAAGATAGAAATTTATACCTTGAATGCTAATAGAGAGAAGGAATTGAGAGTTGTGATGAATGTGAATAATTAGGTGAATTGTGTACTAATGTGGAGTTAATTTGAATAGGTAATGAATTTAAATGTATTGTGTGGAAGTGGCTAATTTTGATTTGAGATGAAGAATTGGAAGTGTGAGATAGAGAATGTTAGGGTTTTTATGGAGTGTGAGAGAAAATAGGGGAGAAGTATTACACTTCTCCCGTGTGAGCGCCGCGACGCTCACACATACTTAGGCACAATTGTGTCCAGGTGCCAGCACTGCGGTGCTGGCAATCTATTTTGGACACCACGATGCCCATGAGTTGGCACCGCAGTGCCCGCAAGGTTCTTTTCAAATTGTTTTTTATATATGCAGCCTAAAACAAATACTACTCATGAGAGCAAAGAAAAGACAAGAGAAATGAATTAAATAAAGAGAGAGAAGAAAAGAAAAAAAATTAATACTAAGAAAAACTAATTAAAATCAAATGATACTAGACTTAGGTTGCCTCCCAAGAAGCGCTTGGTTTAACGTCTTTGACTTGACGTGTTGATTATGTAGTTTACTTGTGATCCATCAGATCAACATTGACCTTCTGTCGATCTATATATCCTCAATTGTAATTCTTGAGGCGTTGGCCATTTACTGTAAATGAACCTTGATTATTTGGAGATCAAAGTTGAGGACTTTAATGGCCCAATATGCTTTGTGTTCTAACTCCAAAGGTAGGTGACACGTTTTTCCAAATATCAAACAAAAGGGAGACATACCAATTGGAGTTTTGTAAGAAGTACGATAAACCTATAAAACGTCATCCAAGTGTAATACCCAATTCTTTCAATTTGGTTTAACCATCTTCTCTAAGATGATTTTTATTTGTCGATTGGAGACCTCAACTTGTCCGCTTGTTTGAGGAAGATATGCAGTAACCATCTTATGTATTACCCCGTATTTTTGCAAGAGGGTTGAAAAATATTTAATACAGAAGTGTTAGGCCTCGTCACTTTGATGCGATATTTCTATATCATAAATTAAGTGCAAGTATACACTATCATATGCAAGTAATAAAGAGACTAAATAAGTCGGATGTCGAACCCACAGGGATAATTGTTTCTTTTTAACCAACTATTAAAATTATATCTTCCTAATAATTATTCAGAAAAATAAAAATCTAAGAATGAATGTTAGAAATATAAAAGCAAAACACAATGCAATGAGATTTAAATGATAGCACGTAGAGAAAACCTAGGATTAATATTGCCCCTCAATATGTTTCTAATGATTAATCCTCTAATATTTAACTCACTTAGTCTTTATTATTGATCAAGACACTAATGTATTCACAAGCCTCTTTCATGGTCATGCAAGTATACCCTAATTTACCAAATACCTATATTCCTATGGTACTTGTAATAAACTAAGGTTCATTAAGATTAGGTCTTATTGATCATACATGCCAATTAGGTATATTCCTATCCTAAATTGAAACTTGCATATGCAACATTGAATGTTACTCTACAATCATGCATCAAATTACCTAGGTCTAAATATATTGATTCCTCTTCCAAGTTTATCAAAATATTACCAATTCATTCACCATATATTGGCCAGATATATTGAAGCATTAAACACAAGTAATTTAAATAATAAATGACTAAGTTTATTAAATACTAAAAGATATGGCAATTAAGCACACATATTGAGTTCAAATATTAACCCTAGAAAATAAGTTTAGCTCATGGCTACAAGAGAACAGCAGTAAAAATAAAAATAAACCATGATACAATTATTAGCAAACCGATATAGACGTCGAATTGCTCTTAATTGCGCTGCCTAGGAACTCTTGATGCTGAAGAACGTCTTGTATCTCTCTCTAAAGTTGCTTCAATTAAGCTCCTATTGCTCTCCAAGACTCGTGCTCTGTATTCTTGGTGCTCTTGGGTCGTCTTGGATTCATTCCTGAAGGTTGGGAACGAGTGACTTTATATAGGGATTGATATGAGCTTGAAAATCTCAATTCTCGTCGGACTAGGACTCGCACTACCACTGGCGCGCTATGCATCTGTCGCTGGGGCGACGCGTGAAAAAGCTATTACCGCTGGAGCGGTGGGATATTGGCGCTGGGGCGCTGCATGAAAACGGCTTCACAGCTGGCGCAGTATATTTATAGCGCTGGGGCGCTAGACGCGACTTAAGCAGGTCGTTTTTCTTATTTCGATCACTATTTCAGCGCTGGGGCGAGAATACTTGTGGCGCGGGGGCGCTGGACTCATAATTTGAAAACTTTGCATTTTAGTCCCTGTTTTCGCTCCTTTAAATTTCGTTCAAGTCCCTATAAATAACAATAATGCACATAAATAGCCATCTATTCTCATAAAATCATAAAATATCAATAATAAAAACATGAGAAAATATATGACAAATTTGCCCTTATCACACTTATAATTGCTCTCGGTGTTCCATATCTTGTGAATATGTTCTTTTGAAGGAACTTAATCACTATCCTCACCTCATTTATTGGTAATGCTACTGTCTCTACCCGTTTTGAAACGTAATCCATAGCTACAAGTATGTATTTATTGTTGTGAAATGGTGGAAACGGTCCCATGAAGTCCCCCAAACATCATATCTTTTGGAGATCTTCCCCATCCGTTAACATCAATCACACCCTGTAACAAAAGAATATGCACCTTGAAATAATGTGGGCCAATAAAAACCAGATTGAAGTACCTTAACTGCTGTTTTATTGCCCACAAAATGTCCACCATAACCAGATGCATGACAATGGTGTAAGATGTCTTGAGTTTCTTCTGTAGGGAAACATCTTTGAAAGATTTGGTCTACACATGATTTGTAAAGGAATGACTCATCCTAAAAATACAATCTTGCATCGTAGAGGAACTTTTTCTTTTGCTAAAAAGTCAAATTAAGAGGTGTTAGACTGAAAACTAAATAATTGACAATATCAGCATACTAGGGGATCTTGTGATGTTATGTTACAAGGAGTTGTTCATCCAGAAAGGTTTCATTGATGTAGATCTTCTCTTGGTGTGGATTTGATGCTTTCAAATAAGAAAGATGATCTGTAACTTGATTTTTAACTCATTTTCTATCTTTGATCTTTAGATCAAATTCTTACAATAGAAGAATCCATTGAATAAGCCTCGGCTTAGCATCTTTATGTTTGATGAGGTATTTGATTATTGAGTGATCAGTAAAGATTGTGACCTTGACTTCAATGAGGTAAGCCCGAAACTTATTGAAAGAAAAGACTACCGTAAGAAGCTCTTTTTTTGTAGTGGTGTAATTGGATTGCGCTTCATTGAGAGTTTTGTTTTCATAGTATATCATGTGAAACACTTTCTCTTGGCGTTGTCCTAGTGCAGCCCCCACAGCTAAATCGCTTGCATCACACATTACTTCAAAAAGTAAGTCCCAATCTGGAGCTATAATGATTGGCGGGGTGGTAAGCTTCTTCTTTAACAGTTCAAAAGCTTCAAGACATGCATCATCGAAATAAAACTACACTTCTTTCTCTAGTAAGTTGCATAAGGGTTTGAAGATCTTGGATAAATCTTTTATAAATCTTCAATAAAATTCAGTATGGCCAAGAAAGCTCTGCACTCCTTTTACATTAGTCGGTGGTGGAAACTTTTTGATGGTTTCTATCTTTGCTCTATCAACTTCAATACCATGAGCGGACATTTTATGGCCTAATACTATGCCTTCTTTAACCATAAAGTGGTACTTTTCCCAATTGAGCACTAAATTAGTATCTTCACACCGTTTGAGCACAAATGCTAGATTATCAAGGCATTGATTAAATGAATTGCCAAAAACAGAAAAATCGTCCATAAATACCTCCATGAAGTGCTCTATAATATCTGAAAATATGGTCATCATATAGTGCTGAAAAGTGGCTGGAGCATTGCATAGTCTGAATGGCATCCTCCGAAAGGCAAATGTACCATATGGGCAAGTGAATGTGGTCTTTTCTTGATCTTCAAAAGCAATTGCAATCTGATTATAGCCTGAATATCCATCCAAGAAGCAATAATAATCATGTCTCGCTAATCTATCTAGCATTTGATCGATGAAGAGTAAGGGAAATGATCTTTGTGGGTGGCTTTATTCAACTTTCGGTAGTCTATACATATCCTCAAACCCGTGATAGTCCTAGTAGGGATTAAATCATTATTCTCATTTGCCACTATAATGATCTCTCCTTTCTTTAGTGCACATTGCACTGGACTTACCCATGAGCTATCAGAAATAGGGCAGATAATCCATGCATCTAGCCATTTAATAATCTCATTCTTTACTGCATCTTTCATTACTGGATTTAAGCGCCTTTGCTACTCAATTGTAACATTGTGCCATCCCTCTAACATAATTTTATGCATGCAAAAAGAGGGACTGATTCCCTTGATGTCAGCAATTGTCCATCCTATAACTCTCTTACAATCTCTTAAGACCCTCAATAATTTTTCTACCTACGAGTCATCAAGTTGTGCAGAAACTATAACTGGCAAAGTAGAAGATTCACCAAGAAATGCATACCTTAAGTGGCTCGGTAGTGGTTTTAACTCTACTTTATGAGGTTCTTCAATAGAAGGCTTAATATGAGTTTGTTAGCCTTCTGGTCTATCTAACAATTTAGCTTTCCTCTTGAATTTGTTAAATCTAGGAGAAAGCATTAAGGCTTGTAGATACTCTCGAGCTTCACTTCTTTCTACCTCAACTCCATTTACCACAGCATTTTCTAGATAATCTTCAATGCTATTTTTGTTGAAATTATCCTGTACTTCCCTATCAATAACATCAATGCTCATATACTCATCTTCCTCACTTGGGCCTCTCATGGATTTGAAAACATTGAATGTTACTTCTTCATTTTGCACCCTCATAGTTAATTCTCATTTTGGCACATCAATAAGGGTTCTTCCTGTTGTTAGGAATGGTCTTCCTAGTATGATGGGTACTTTACGATCCTCTTCCATATCCAACACTATAAAATCTACCGGAAAGATGAACTTGTCAACCTTTACTAAAACATCTTCAATAATGCCCCTTGGATACGTGAGTGAACGGGCTGCCAATTGTCAGGTGACATTAGTAAGTTTAGCCTCCCCTAAACCTAAATTCTTGTTGATGGATAATGGCATTAGGTTGATGATGGAGCCTAAATCACATAATGCTCTACCAAAGAATTTCTCCCCGATAGTGCATGGTATGATGAAACTGTCTGGATCTTTCAATTTTGGTAGTAATTGCTTTTGCAATATTGCGCTACATTTTTCTATGAGTGCCACAGTTTCATACTCATCTAATCTCATTTTCTTTGATAAGATGTCCTTTATGAACTTCACATAACTTGTCATTTGTTCCAAAGCATCCGCAAAAGGTATGTTAATGTGAAGTTTCTTGAAGACATCTAAAAATTTCAAAAACTGCTTGTCAAACTTTTGTTTCTGTAGCCTCTGAGAAAATGGTGGAGGTGGATGGGGAGGCTGAACTGCAATTTTTTACTGAGCTTTACTGGTTTGTGCTGCTGCATTAGAATTTTTCTGCATTTCTCTACTGCTTTCTGCATTTTCTTGCTGCTGCATATCATGTCCTACAGTAAATTCTACACTTCTGCACTATTTACTTTATTACATTCTGCATTTTTTTCCATTTCTATACTGTTTGACTGCAACTCTTTTCCACTTCTGAAAGATACAGCTTTGCATTGCTCCTTATCTCCTCTTGGATTAGCTTCAGTGTTACTTGGTAAAATCCCTTGAGGTCGATTATTTAGTACTGCAACAAGTTGCCCCATTTGATTATCTAGAGTTTTCAAAGATGCAGAATGGTTTTGTAAAATAGCATTATTCGACTTCATATACTGCATAAACATATCTTCCAAGGTTGCTTTTTTCTCATGTGGGGGATGAAATCCGGGTAGGTTAGGTTTAAGTTGCTGTCCTTGGTTGCCACTCCAAGAGAAATTAGGATGATTTCTCCACCCCGGATTATAATAAGTTGAATGTGGATTATTCTACTGTCTATTATGGTTCCCCATATAGTTTATTGACTCCATGCATTTCTCATTCATGTGATTGTCACCACAGAAATCACAAGTCACATTTTTAGTCTTGATAACATTCATAAAATCAAATCTCTTGGTTAAGATGTTGATCTGCGCAGCCAATGTATTGAATGCATCAATCTCATGAACTCCAGTAACCTTCCTTGGTGTAACTATTTTAGCAGGCCATTAATAACTATTGGATGCCATATCTTTAAATAACTCATATGCTTATTCTGTGGACTTATTCATCAGAGCTCCTCCAGCAGCGACATTGATAATTATCCTTAAATGACCTACTAGCCAATTGTAGAACGTCTGGACTAATAACCATTTAGGAACTCTGTGATGGGGACACTTTCTCAACATATCCTTGAATCTCTCTCAGCCTCATATAATGACTCACCTTCAATTTGCACAAATGAGGTGATGTCATTCCTTATCTTAGCTGTTTTAGTTGGTGAGAAAAACTTTGCTAAGAACTTCTGTGCTAGGTAATCCCACATTGATATAGATCCTGATGGTAATGACATCAACCATATTTTGGCTTTGTCCCTCAATGAGAAAAAAAATAGTCGCAACCTGATGGCATCATTTGAAACCCCATTGAACTTGAATGTATCACAAATCTCTAAGAAGTTTAAGATATGCATGTTGGGATCATCATTGGGAGCTCCACTAAATTGCATAGACTCCTTAAGTATCTTAATAGTACTTGGCTTGATTTCAAAGTTGTTTGCATTAATAGTGGGGTGCCAAATACTAGACTGAATGCCTTTTATTATTCTCGACGAAGTCTCCAAAATGTTCTTTAATCTTAAGATCAAAAGATGTTAAATTTTTGTTCTTAGTTCTTCGTATGAACTGTAAAAAAAAAATTAAAAAAATGGTAACTAGAATGGAAAAGGAATAATAATAATAATAATAATAATAATAATAATAAAATAAATCTGAAGTAAAAGTAAGATAGTATGGTATTACTATCGATCTAAGAATTGATAAAATAGTCTTCGACAATGGCGCAAAAAACTTGATGTCTGATTTAATAACATAGCGCAAGTGCACGCTTTCGTACCAAGTAATATAGGACTAAATCCAGATTATCGATCCTACAGAGACTATTGTTTCTATTTATTCAATTGATTACTAAAATTGAGATAGAGTTTAACTACTGAGATAGAGTTTAACTAACTAAACTACTGTTATCAAATTAAACCTAATTAACTCTATTTTAACTAACTACTGAGATAGAGTTTAACTAACTAAACTACTGTTATCAAATTAAACCTAATTAAAATATCACAAGTACTCGGAAATCGAATTCACTAGTTTGATAAGTAATCTAGAATTTCGACGTATCCCCTAATAGTTCATTGAATCTTTAAACCCCTTAGTTATTTCCTTATTATCAATTGATTGGCTAGACACTGATTTCATCATAAGCTTCTGTTGACAGTCAAATGATAATATCATATGCCAACAATTATCTATATATCTATAGTAATTCGAATAAGATGCAACTCATTAAGAATAAGTCTAATCAAACTATACATGCTACCTAGGTATATGTTTATCCTAGATAGAACTCATAGATATTACTCTATGATCATGTATCAATCTAATTAGACTAAACACATGGATCATTTTGTCAAGGTTATCATGGTTCCTAAACAATTAAAATAATGATCAAGTATAATAAAAGCATTAAGCATAGATAGATTGAATCAATTAAAGGATAAAAGTTCATAATTAAGAGTTTAAAAGAGTCAATTATATACTAGGTTCAAGAATGTCTAACCCTAAATCAAAAGTATTTAGCTCATGTTCAAAATACGAATATCAAAGCAAAAGTATGAAAATATCATGAACAAGATCATCTCTTAAATTTAAGGAAGAAAATAACACAAGTGATGCCCTGAGTTGTTCTTCTTCCTCTTGTCTTGATTGCACAAAAGTCGATTCTTCAATCTCCAATCTTCAACAAATTCACTTTGATCTCTTGACTTGAATATGTATTCATTGCTTGCATTTTTCTCCTTCCTAAGTCTTTGTATTTTTGCCTCAAAATAGTATTTTTGTTGCTATGAGAAATCCTAGGCACGAAGAGCTTCGAATCCACTGAAAATAGGAGAGTTGAGAGGGGTATTTAAGTATCTGCATGGGCACCACGACACTAGGGATTCAGTACTGCAGCGTTGGGCATGAGGACCAGGTTTTTCAAGATGTCGACAAGCGCTGCGACGCTCACTCGCTAATTTGGCCTTTGCGACGCCTGACCCTGGGTGCCGCGGCACCCAACCACCTGCTGTGCTTCTTTCATCTTTCAAGTGTATCTCGCTCGTTTCTCGCCTGAATCGCCTTCCGTTTGATTTTATGTATCAAATTTACCTTCACGCACCTATTTAAGATTTAAAAACACAAATAAATAGCCCAATATTAATGGATTACAGTAAAAATACCCAAGTTAGAGTGCTAAAATACTATTGTCATTATACTATTATAAAATACTCCCACAAAGGTAAAACTGGCTACAATTGAATTCACTAACTATGCTATTGTTTGGTGAGATCAATTGTTGAAGGAAAGAATGAGAAATCACAAATGACCTGTTGAGACATAAAACGAGATGAAGGCTATTATGAGAAGATGCTTTATTCCTAGTTACTATCGTCGAGAGTTGTATAACAAGTTGTAGTGTCTAACTTAAGGATCCAAGAGCGTTGATGAATACTATAAAGAGATGAAGTTTACTATAATCCAATCGAATGTAGAGGAGGATAAAGAAACCACTATGGCTAAGATCTTGCATGACTTAAACTGAGAGATTACGGACATGGTGGAGATGTAGAATTATGTAGAGTTGACAAATATGGTACACCAAGCCATCAAATTTGAGTAACAATTGAAGTGAAGAAACATAGTTAGAAGGGAATTAAGCATGGCTACCACAAACTCATGGCGACCAGCCCCTAAAAGAGATGAATTTCCATTAACTAAGCCTAAGTCCGAGCCATCTAAAGATGCCAAACAAGTTGCGATGTTGAAACAAGGTAAAATTGACATTAAGTGCTTCAAATGTCAGGGCAAGGGACTTATAGCTAGTCAATGTCCAAACAAAAAGGTTATAGTAATTAATACTCAAGGGAAGATTGAGTCAGAATATGAGCAAGAAGACGAAGTAGATGATATGCTACTTCTTGAAAATAACTATGAAGGACAATATGCAGTAGAAAGAGAATCATTGGTTGCAAGATGAGCTCTTAGCGCATAAGTCAAGGAAGAAGAAAATAATCAATGAGAGAATTTATTCCATACTAGATGTTTCATGAACAACAAAGTTTATAGCGTTATAGTTGATGGTGAGAGTTGCACCAATGTTGCTAGCATTGAATTTGTGAAGAAATTGACATTGCCTACCTTGAAACATCCACGACCATACCGACTTCAATGGCTAAATAATTACGGAGAAGTTAGGCAACCAAACAAGTGTTGGTGGCATTTTCTATTGGCAAATATAATGATGAAGTGCTTTGTGATATGGTACCTATGCATGCATGCCATATCCTATTGGGACGACCATGGTAGTTCGATAGGCAAGTCACATATGACAGTTACAATAACATGTACTCTTTTATAATAAAAAAGTAACCTATAACACTTATGCCATTGACACCAAAATAAATTCTCGAAGACCAACTCAAGATGCAAAAAGTGAGTGAAAAGAGAAAAGAGAAAAGAAAAAGAAAGAGAGGCCAAAGCTAAGAGAAAAGAAAATGAGATGAGAGAAAAAGAGAAAGGCAAAGGAATAAAAGGGGGTGAGAAGGAAAATGAGAGAGTTACGGCCTTGGTGAGTGCAAGAGAGGAAAATTATAACAACATTGTAAAAACATGTGAGATCAAAAGAGCTTTATTTTCACAATAGCCCCTTATAGTACTCATGTACAAGGAGACACTTTATGTACTAATAATCTTGTCGGATCTTTGTCGAGCAGCATCATTTCTCTTTTGCAAGAATTTGATGATGTCCTTCCCAAGGAGGTGCCTCTATGCTTACCTCAAATTTGAGGAATTGAACATCAAATTGATTTCATACCCTGTGCAATAATTTTAAACTGACCTGTCTATAGAAGTAATCCTAAAGAGATGAATGAACTTCAATGGCATGTTAACAAGCTGATGAAAAAAAGGTATGTTAGAGAGAGAATGAGTCCTTGTGTGGTTCCGGTCTTACTAGTGCCTAAAAATGATGGAACATGGAGGATGTATGTTAATTGTCAAGCTATCAACAACATTACGGTAAAGTATCACCATCCCATTCCTTGATTAGATGATATGTTAGATGAATTGTATGGATCTTGTATGTTTTTTAAGATTGATCTCAAGAGTGGATACCATCATATTAGGATGAAAGAAGGTGATGAGTTAAAAATTGCATTTAAAATAAATAAAATATGGTTTGTATGAATTGCTAGTTATGTCTTTTGCATTAACTAATGCACCTAGTACTTTCATGACACTTATAAACTATGTTTTGCATATTTTTATTAGCAAATTTGTAGTTGTCTACTTTGATGATATCTTGATATATAACAAAAACCTGAATGCTCAAGTTGAACACTTAAAACTTGTTTTAGAGGTTTTAAAGAAAGAAAGGTTATTTGCTAACCTTAAGAAATGTACTTTTTGTATGGATAAACTTATGTTTCTTGGTTTTATTGTAAGTTCTAAAGGAATTGAGGTTGACGATGAAAATGTGAAGGCAATTCAAGATTGGCCAACGCCTACTTCAGTGACTTAAGTAAAAAGGCTTTCATGGCTTGGCTAGTTTTTACCGACGCTTTGTTCAGGATTTCAGTAGTATAACTGCACCCCTAATTGAAGTCATTAAAAAGAATGTTTTGTTTAAGTGGGGAGATGAGCAAAAAAAAGCATTCAAGCTAATCAAAGATAAATTGACGAATGCATATTTACTTGTTTTACCTAACTTCACTAAAATATTCAAAATTGAGTGTGATGCTTCATGTATAGGTATCGGATAAGTGTTGATGCAAGAGGGAAGACCGGTTGTATAATTTAGTAAGAAATTGAATGGGGTAGTCCTAAAATATTCTACTTATAACAAAGAATTGTATGCATTAGTTCAACCTCTAGAGACCTAGCAGCACTATCTATGGCCAAAAGAGTTTGTTATTCATAAGGATCACGAATCTTTGAAGATTAAAAGGACCAACATAAGTTAAGCAGATGCCATGCAAGTTGGGTGGAGCTCATTGAAACATTCCCCTATGTGATCAAATATAAACCAGGTAAGAAAAATGTAGTTGCTGATGTACTATCATGCAGGTTTGTCTTGCTTTCAACCCTTGATTCTAAATTGCTTGGATTTGATTACATTAAGGAATTATATGCAAACGATTTTGATTTTGGTGACTTGTTTAAAATTTACACTAAAAAGGCAAGTGGGAAGTTCTATCTACATGATGATTTTTTATTTTGGAAAAATAAATTGTGTGTTCCACATTTATCCTTGTGTGAATTACTTGTTCGGGAAGCACATGGTGATGGTTTGATGGGTCATTTTGGGGTAGCAAATACTTTAGGTATATTGTATGAGCATTTCTTTTGGTCGCATATGAAATGTGATGTAAAGAAGATTTGTGCAAGATGTATTACTTGCAGGCAAGCTAAGTTTAAGCATCAACCATATGGATTATACACACCATCCTTATTCCTAGTGTACCTTGTATCGATATCTCTATAGATTTTATTTTAGGTTTACCTAGGACTAAGAAAGGGAGAGACTCGATTTTTGTGGTTGTTGATAGGTTCTCTAAGATGGCACATTTTATTGCATGCCATAAAATTAATGATGTATCACATATAGTCGATTTATTTTTCAAAGAGATTATTAAGTTGCATGGCATGCCCAGGACTATTGTTTCTGATCAAGACGCACGGTTCTTGAGTTATTTCTGGAAGACTTTGTGGGAAAAGTTGGAACTAAATTGTTGTTCTCTACTACATGTCACCCATAAACTTATGGTCAAATTAAAGTAGTAAATAGGACTTTATCTACTTTGTTGTATGCTATCATACAAAAAAAATTTAAAATGTGGGAAGATTGTTTGCTGCATGTTGAATTTGCTTATAATCGTTGTGTTTATTCTACAGCTAAGTTTTCACCATTTGAGATTATCTATAGGTTTAATCCATTGAATTCTTTAGAATTAACTCCTCTACCTTTGAGCGAACGTGTTAACTTAGGTGGCAAGAAGAAAGTTGATTTTATTAAGCAGATTCATGAGAAAACAAAACAAAACATAAAACGGTTGACAAAACAATATGCTAAACAAGGCAATAAGGGACATAAGAAGATTGTCTTTGAACTAGGAGATTGGGTTTGGCTGTATGTGAGGAAGGACCACTTTCTTAAGCAAAAATGTTCTAAACTATTTCCTAGGGTTGACGGGCCATTTCGAGTATTGGAACGCATTAATGACAATGCTTACAAAATTGAATTACCTGGTGAGTATGGTGTTAGTGCTAACTTTAATGTTTCTAACTTATCTCTTTTCGATATAGGTGATGATGTAAATGACGCTGCACATTCTATACGCATACAAGAAAAAGAACTCGTGCGTAAGCTTGGAGGCAAATATGAGACACGTGGGCTTGGCAGGGCCCAAGTCCAGTAATCACATGATCCATTAAGTTTGCCAAATGGGTCAATCATTAGACTTAGAGTTAAGCAATTCAAAGAAGCATTAAATGGGCTGATTCAACAAGTTTATGAGATGAAAAACACATGGAGGCTTGGCATAAGCCCAAATCCATTTCAAATAAGTCCAAATTATATTAAGGAAACCTAATCACTTTGATTAAGGCAGATTTTTGGAGTTTTGATTTTCGAAGGCCAGTAAATCACTTTTCCTTTAAATTCAAGAATTAGGAACATGTTGGTTGAATTAGTAGAGATTAAGTTTGAATTTTTAATTGCGATTTAGTTGTAATTGTGGACTTTTGTGTAGTGGGTAGTTGTAAGTTTATTATGATATGTTTGAATTTTATTATAGTAGTTGTGATTGTGGACTTTTGAGTGAGAGGGTAGTTGTGAGTTTGAAATTTATATTTATAAGTTGTAACTTGACATCCCTTATGGTCTCTATAAATACCATAGGGATTGTGAGTGGGAGGACAGAATTCAGAAAATAAAATTTGAGAGTTTTTGTGTTCTTCTTTCATTTTTGAAATGACTTGAACTTATGAAGTTTATTCTTATGTCGTTCAAACAACCAGACTTATCACCTTGATTCTTGAGTGTCCTTGGGTTTCTCGGTATAGCATCCCTTATCCAACCATAGTATTGGCTCTTGGTTTGCTAACTCAAGGGTCAAGACTCATTAAAGTTGCGACTTGAAGATCTCAAGTTTGATTCCACATCTTGGTATTGGGTTTCGTTACATTGTTGGTAAGGTTCTTATCACTACAAACCTATGATTTTTACTCAGATTTGTTATGTATCTACTCACCACGCTCACAGCTTGTGCTATATCTGGCCTTGTGCAAACTATTGCATACATGATGCTCTCCATAGCGCTTGCATACAATACTTTACATATTTGCAGTTTCTCTTCTTCAGATATCGGCGACTATGCTGCTAAAAGTTTAAAATGCATGACCAAAGGATTAGAGACAGCCTTTGCATTGGACATACCAAACTTCTCTAAGATCTTGTATATATATTTCTATTGAGACAAGAAGATAACATCTTTTCTTTCTCTCACAATATCCATATCCAATATCCTTTTTGTTACATCCAATATCCTTTTTGTTACTTCTAAATCCTTCATTTCAAACTCGTCATTTAACTAGTTTTTGTATCTCTTTCATATTCTTACATGCGATTAACATATCATTAACATATAGAAGCAAATACATTATCTCACAACTCAATCTCTTAAAGTATACGCATCCGTCATACTTGCTCTTACTAAAGCCACAAGCCATCATAAACTCATTAAATCTCCTATACCATTATTTAGGTGATTTCTTTAACCTAAATAATGATTTCTTCAGCAAACAAGCATGATCTTCTTTTTGGGGTTCTACAAACCTTTACGGTCGTGTTATGTAAATCGTTTCTTTAAACTCTATATGCAAAAAAGCTGTTTTTACATCTATCTATTTTATATGTAAATCAAGGTTTGAACACATGGCTAACAGAATCTTAATAGATGTGTGCTTAATGACTGACTAACATAGGCTTGAATCTTTTAGGCTTTATCCCTGGTATCTCTTCATTCACCTTATACACCCACTTATACCTAACTAGTTTCTTTTGAGGTCTCTCCACCAACTTCTATGAATTATTCTTCCTAAGAGACCTAATCTATTTTTTCATAAACTGCTACCATTCTTTCTTGTTTTCACTCTTTATAGCCTCACCATATATTCTAAGCTCATCAAATTCAAGAGTGTAAGCAAAATTAAAAGCGTGAGTAATTAAATCTACTTGTGCATACTTAAATGGTGGGTTAATCATTCTCCTTAGCCTGTCTCTGGTTAGCTGGTACTCTTCAAGTTCCATCTTAAGAGTCCTAGTCTTTCTTTAGGTAGACTTGAAGGAATTCATCGGTGTTCTTGGTTCTTCTTCGAGGAATTCCTTATTAAAGTGCTGATCTGAGGGGCATATCAAATCTACTCTTAGGCTCCACTTCAACTTTTACTAACTCGGGTGTTGAGTCCTCTTTGGACACAGGTTCTTCATTCTCATCTTCTTGAGAGGCTTTCAACATTATCGTCTCATTGAACATCACGTCATGGCTTATGATACTCTTTGGTGGTGTTAATTATTTACACCATACCTTGTATCATTTCACTTCTTCAAAATACCCTATAAATACCCATTTGATAGCTCTAAGTTTTACTTTTTCCTCCTTAACATGTATAAATGCAGCGTAACCAAAAATTATAAAGTGGTCATACTTAAGCAGGTTGCCAGACCATTTATCTTATAGCGCTTGAAGTCAATTGTTGAGGAGGGACTTTTATTAATCAAATAAGCTGCAGTCACTACAGCTCCCCAAAATACCTTGAACATCTTTGCATTAGTAAGCATGCATCTAACCATTTCAAGTAGGGTCCTATTCATCCTCTCAGCTATGCATTCTGCTATGGTGTTGATCTCACTATTCTATGTCTTGCAATCCCATGCTTGGTATAAAACCCATCAAACTCTCTATTGCAAAACTCAAGGCTATTTTTAATTTTTAGCCTTTTTACTCTTTTGCCAATCTGATTCTCAACAAAAGCCTTACAAGTCTTGAACATATCAAACACTTGATCCTTACTCTTCAATACATAGACCCATAACTTTCTTGAATAGTGATCAATCAAACTGAGAAAATACCTAGCACCACCACAATTAGCTATCTGAGCTGGCCCCCAAAGATCCGAATGTATGTAGTCAAGAGTCCCCTTAGTCTTGTACTTGCCGGTACTAAACCTCACCTTATGTGCTTTCCCAAGCACACAATGTTCTTAGAACTCCAATGGTTAGAACCTATCCTTACTAAACACCTTTGACTAAATAACTCATTTAGGTTTTTCTCGCCTAGGTGTGCTAGTCTAAGATGCCACAACTTAGTTTGCATATTTTTCATCATCTATAGAGAATAATGCAGAACTACTTACAACTTCACCTTTAAGCACATAAATACATTTGTGCTTCTCTCTTCTCATTACCACCATGGAACCCTTCAATACTCTCAAAACTACTTCGTCGATCCTGATGAAACACCAATTCTGGTCTAAAGTCCTTAGTGAGATCAAGTTTCTCTTGAGGTCAAGAACATACCTAACTTCTATCAACTCTTTCACTTGCCCATTATGTAGCCTAAGTTTAATACTACCGATTCTTATCATCTAACAAGTAATGTCATTACCCATTAACACCTTACTACCATTAATGGGCTGAAAATTTATAAACCAAGACTTGTGCGGGCACATGTGCAATGTACAGCCAGAATTAAGAACCCATTGTTCAATACTCTTACCATCAATAGTGAGCAGAGTGTTTAAACTTAGGCAAGCGCAACATTCGCTTTCTTCTTGTCTTGTGTTTTCTTCTTTAGATAATCCTTTATGAAGTGTCCCTCTTTCTTACAACAATAACACTTTTTAGGAGTCCTAGACTTCGGTGTTGAGCTTTTTTTCCTTCCATCTCTATATGAGGGCCTTCATCTTACAGATAAGCTTTCTATATTGCCCTTAATCTGCTTTCCTAATAACTTTGACTTTTTTTATGATTATATATCGCTTATCGTTAAACTCTCTCTGCCGTAGAGTAACGTATTAATAAAGCTCTCATAACTCTTAGGGAGTGAACTCAACAAGATAATCGTCCTATCTTCATCTTTTATCTTGATGTTGATAAACTCAAGATAAAAAATGATCTTGTTGAAGACATCTATATGATCTTTTATCAATGTCTTCTCTGACATGGATAACTAATACAGCTTCGTCTTTATATATAATCTATTGGCCAATGATTTTCGCATATAAAGAAAGTCAAGCTTCTTCCAAAGACCAATCTCCGTCGTCTCTCCTACTACTTCCTTCAGTACTTCATCACTCAATAGAAAACGATTGTGTTATAAGCTTTTTCTTGAATATCCCTTCTTTTTACTTTAGCCTTAGATGACTTTGACATTTTTCTTCTTCACTAGATGGAGCTATAGTCTCTTCTAATGCCGAGCCTAACCGTTGGCTAACTAGTAATGCCTTAACCTTTATTTTTCATAGATTGAAGTTATTTGTCCTATTAAATTTCTTTACCTCATACTTGAGTATGGCTATGTCTGCTTAAAACCAAGCTTTAATACCAGTTTGCTATAGCGAAAGCAATCAAATAAGTAAATATCTCAAGTAATATAATACAAAAATAAGCAATTAAGAAACTATAGAGAGAAAGGTAGAAGAACAACACATAGAATTTATGTGGTTCAGGAACTTGGCTACGTTTACAGTGGATCAAGATCACACTCTCTTATTATTGAATCTCAATGTACTCATAAAGTATGCCTCTTACAAGAAAGACTTACAAAAAAACTCACTCTCTTTTACAAACAAGGGATTTCTCTCACTAAAAATTACAAAATAAGCTATAATCATAAAGATCTGTGTTTTATCACTAAGATGTGTTTTCAAGTTAATGGAGAATTTTTATATAGGTTTTAGGATGACCTATGTTAATCCTAAATGTGTGAGAGTCATTTTAGGAAGTTCTAGAACAAATGAGAATCGAAATAATTTGGAAAATAAATTTTCCCCACTAGGCGTTGATCACCTGGCGCCGTAGCACTCAAGTTCTGTCTGAGGCGTCGTGGCTCCCATAACTTGGTGCCGCGACACCAATACTTGGGCTGTCGATTTCGTGTTTTCACCTCCTTTCATGTTCGTCTTTGATCCCCGCGCACCCAATGCACTTGACTTGCTCTTCAAATCATATCCCGATGATTTTTAATCAACTTTCTCACATTTAAAAAAAAAAAAAAACCTTAAATATTTATTATTTTTGATCATTTTTATGCCATAATTGATTTAATTATTTTCATTTAAGGAAGAGATGTTGATTAATCTGTCAACCATTAGGACCCTCCACCATTGGCACCAACTCATCAGCCACTAGTGTGTACAGCCAAGAACGCATCCTACCACTGCTATGTGCACATCCTATCACCTCTATAGCTAGTCTTGGCATTGCCACAATTGCACGATTTAGGCCACTACATCTACAAATGCATCTTGTCGTTGCTACTATCTCTAAAGCAACAATCACTTTTTTACTTTTGAAGTCACATTTGTCAAAAAAATTTTGTTATTTTCCCTACAATTCTCAACATAATTTTTAATTTTTTCTTTTTTTTTGAAATAATTGTTAGAATTTCAATTAGGGTGTGTATATTTTTATTTTATACAAGCTTTCAACTATAAAGGTTTTGGCTTAGTATTGGTAATTATTTTATAGTAAAAAGTGTGGTGATTAATTTTGTAAGGTTTTTTTTTTAATTTTAGAGATGTGGCAAATATGCCTTATTCTAATGGCATAATGAATCAACCTTCTTTATCGTCAAGTTTATATTTAGATTATTGCGAGCCTCTCCCTAGAAAATTCAGCTTCTTAGGGTAAAGTTCATGCTAGCTAAGAATGTAAAATGATTTCTTTTCTTTACCTTTAGCTAAATTAAGCAAGATTTGAGTGTTTAAAGCTCTTATATTTATTTTCCAGTGTTGCAAAAGATGAGAAAGAAAAATGGTGGGAATAAATAAAAATTAAAAAGGGGTGAGGAGAAATAAAAATGATTTAATTTAATTTTTTACTAGTGAATTTTGTATTTGTTTTTGGATTAGGGCTTGTATTTGATTTTGATTTTTTGTTGATAAATAAAATAGGAATGATGAAAAGATTAATGTAAGAGATGGTGGTAATTAGGTGGACCTAGTGTTAGTTTTGATTTAAGAGGTTGATTTTGGGTAGAGCCGACTGTTTTAGTTTAAAGTGATTTTTGAGTGGGAGAATGAAAATTAAAATTTAATAAGATCAAATGATTAAATTTTGGATTTGAATCGCTTGTTCAAATCCTAGCAAAGAGCTTCAGATCCGATTCTACACTACATAAGATACATTTTTTATTTTATAATTTAAATAAATAATTAAAAGGTATAAAACAACCTTTGCTTTACTTTCCTCCCTCTCTCGCTCACCCTCCTCCGCCCACCAGGCCTCCCCATCTTCTTTTTTTTTTTTCCAGCCGCCACTATGTTGTGTGATTTACTAAAATTTTCCACTCTGGAAAAACAATCACATGTTACTTATAAATATTCTACTTCAATTTTTTCATTCTCAATCAATACAGAACTCCCACCATGATGTGCTTCCATTTCATTTCTTTTCTTCAATTAACAAAGAAAAAAAAAATGTCATCTCTCCTTAGCTAAATCAAAGTTGCCGACTCATCTGATTTCTTTCAAGACCAATATAGCTTAATTTCCTTCAAAAGCAATATAACTTCATTCAATTTCCCATTTGGCAATACCCATTAACAACTTCAATATAGCGGCGGAGGGAGTCAAGCCAGGCCTTGGAAGAGGAAGAGATAGATGGTAGATCATTTTTCTTAGCGGTGCTGGCTAAGGTGGCAGGGGCGGATGGTTCAGATCGGCGAGTGGCGTCGTGAGGTGTTTGGGCTTTCTATTGTTTGCCGAATGTAAGAGGGAATTGGGCTCTAATTTCTTTATAAACATCTGGTGAAACAGAATAAAATTTTAATTAAGATGCTGCAACAAAATAATAATGTTCTTTTAATTAATTTATAACAAAAAAATAAAAAGCAGAAAACAATTTTGCCAAGCGCATCAGCTTGGCACTTGATGCGGGCATCAGTCTCTTAACTTTTTTTTTTTTTAGTTATAATAATATTTATTTTTAAATTATTTTAAATATTATCATAATTAAAAAAACAAAAGCACATTGCAAGCTGATGCGCGCATAGTTTGGCAAACTTTTATTTTTTATTATAATAATATTTTTTAAATTATTTTAAATATTATTATAATTATAATTTATAACTAAAAAAAACACAAGTAATTTGCCAAGAAAAAATTGTTTTTTAATGTATTATTTAATTTTTTAAAATTAAAATTTAATTTTTAATTAATTTATAACAAAAAATTAAAACAAATGTAAAATGCACTTTGCACAAGGCAAAACGCCAACTGACACAGCACGTTAGTGGGTTAAATTATTTTTAAAAATAATTATTTATGTAAATTATTATTTTTGATTATTTTTAAAAAAAATTAATTTTTTAATTAAATGTATTTAATAAATTAAAAATATATAATTTTATAAATTATACTAAGAGAAAAATGGAAAGAATATTATATATATAATTACTAAAATTTAAAAATTTTAACTAACATAAAAAAAAAAAATTTCCCTCAAAACTTGTCAATAGCGAAAATTTCCTTATATATAAGTAAATTGATAAAATGCCTAGTGGTATATATAAATATCAAGGCACAATGATGACATTAGCATGCATTACATGGACACAACAATTTAAGAGATTATTTTTCTAGTTATTTTCGAAAGGAATACATGCGCTACAAATTGACACAGGCAACATCCAACAACTGACAATAATGAATATGCCACACCTTCATTATCAAAAAAGGACTGGGTGGAGATGATGTCCCAACCCATAATCAAAATATGCAGTAAAAATATTTATTAATATTTATAAGAAAGTATTACCTTCACCTATCTATTAATATTTACCTAAAAAGGAAGCGAGAAAGGAATTAAACACATTCTAGTATTAATCGGAGACTTCTGACTTTCAATTAAAGGATATTACACTTTTAACGAGTAACTATTATATTTGTTATGGAGAATTATAAGTTGAACTAGTATCTCAATTTATAATAATAGAGATGAGAAATTAGAAAAAATAAATGATATACAAATTTTAAGTGCAAAACTCTTAAATAAATTGAGATAAAAATTACGAGATAAATATAAAAAAAAATTATTATAAAAATAGGATTATAACTTTTTTCTAATTACAAGAGAGAACAATTTTCACTCACTCTTATAAATAAGAGATACACCTTAATTTCACATTTCTCTTTTAACAAATAAGAAGAAATTAAAGAATTTGAGAAATAGATAACTAAAGAGTTTTTCTCTTAATTTTAAGATAATAAAAACTAAGAATGAGCTCTAAATTTGACGGGTAGTTAATTCTAACAACTGATCAAATTTGTTGATTAGTCAAAGTTGGCGATTGGTCAATTCTAGTGGCCATCAACCATAATATTTCTCCCACTTAAAAATTTGATTAAAATAATTACGTTTTCATATTCTTTCACTTACACTTACTATCTCCATGTTGCTTACGTTTTTTCCAGGCCGTACAAGGATCTACACTAATCTAATCTTTCATAACATAATGCAGTATCTGAGGTACCCTTAATATATCTTAGGATCCTCTTAACAGTACTCCAATACTCGTTACCAGGATTGTTCATGAATCAACTGGCCACTCATACTACTTGTGCAATGTCCTATCTTGTACAAATCATAACAAACATTAAGCTTCTTAGTGCTGATGCATACAATACTTGAGATATTTTCTTCATCTTTGCTTCATTGTTAGCACATATACTTGAGGATAACTTGAAATTAATAAGAAGTGGAGTAGATATTGGCTTATAATCTTGCATATTGAAACGTCGTAAGATTTTCTTCAAGTAGTTCTTTTGTGAAAGTCATATCTTCTTATTATTTATGTCTCGATGAATTTCCATCCCTATAATCTTATTTACTGGTCCCAAGTCCTTCATGCCAAATTTTCTAGCCATTTGAGCCTTTAACTCTATTACTTGATCTTTGTTTGAGTCTATTAACAACATGTCATAAATATACAACAACAAGATAATAAACTTATTATCACTAAACCTCTTGAAATATGCACAAGGGTCTGTACTAAATTTGTTGTATCCAAAGCTCAATATAAAGGAATCAAATCTCTTATACCAATACCTCGGCGCTTGTTTGAGACAGTATAGAAATTTGTTCAACTTACAAACCAAGTTCTTTTTTCCTGCTTTTGTAAAACCTTCTGGTTGGAGCATATAATTTTTTTTAAATCACCATTTATCCCTTCCCATTTTTCATCGATCATACATGTTGATAACTACCTTGTGGACAGTGGATCCTACAGGTGATACCCTTGAACTTCATCAACATGCCTCGATTACCATTAATCTCAACTTTCACAACGAATTTTTTTTTCCGTTGAACTTCTTTATCTCGTACTTTTCATCATATTAATTAACTACAATCTGCTTCTCACTCGAACCAGCTCCTACTATTTCACTATGAACAGTAACATATGCTTGAGCAATTTCATATATATGAATAGTTACACGTATGTAAAATAGTACCCGTGAACAATATACCTTCACTTGAAAGGTCTGAAGCTTTGATACCACTTGTTATGAAAAATTATAGGTTAAAGTAGTATCTTAATTTACAATAGTAGAGATGAGAAACTAGAGAAAATAAATGACATGCAGATTTTACATAAAAAACTCTCAAATAAATTGTAGTAAAAACTACGGATCAAGTATAAGAGAATTTCACAATAAAAATAGAATTACAGCCTCTATCTAATTATAAAGAGAGAATAATTTTTACTCTATCTTATAAATAAGAGATACACATCAATCTCACATTTTTCTCTTAACAAATAAGGAGAAACTAAAGAATATGAGAAAATAGATAACTAAAGAGTTTTTCTCTGAATTTGAAATGATAGAAGCTAAGAATGAGCTCCTCTATTTATATGAAAGATAAGACTCACATACAAGTGATAGTATTCAATTTAAACTCAACTTCCTTAATCAAAATTGATAGCTGGTCAATTCTGACGACTGGTCAAAGTTGGTGGCTGGTCAATTCCGACGACCACTAACCACAACAATATTGAGTGCGTAACCCCTAAATTGATACAATTGGATTGACTCCTATTTATTAATAGAATCGAGTTTGTATGAACATTATTATAACTTTATTTCATATTGATTAATTATAAAGAATGCTTTATAATTATAAATTATGTTTTTAGTCCTTTCACTTAACTCATTATATGAATGAAAATATGTCAATTGTTTTGAAATAAAATTATATATTTGTTGCTGTTATTTATTTATTTATTATGAAGCCATGTATTATTATTAAGGGTGGGCGGACTCAGGTTTGGATCGGGTTCTCAAGACAGGACCCTAAATCGGAACAAATGTTTTTGAGGTTAGTTTTGGATCTCTTTCTCTTTGGGTGGGTTTAAAAATGGGGCTAGGTTTTTTGTGAGCTTTTTTTAAATAAAAAAAATCTTTTTGATATGTTTGTATTTTAGACATTGAGTTTTAATTGGGTTTTTTTTTATATTATATATGAGATGGGTTTTAATTGTAATTGGCATATTTATTTATTTATTTTACATCAATTTTTGAAATATTTATTAGAGTTTTATTGGTCCTTCAAAATTATATGGACTTCTTTTATTGAGACACTCGGATTAATTGAATAACTAAATCTTCTTTTCAATCATAATTAGAAATTTTATTACGTAAATTACAATTTTGATTAAATTAAAATTTAATTTAATATTAAAGTGAATTAAAAAATTTTACAATTTATGTAAAAATATTATAATAAATTAAATATATATTAGTTAACTTCCTTCGATGATTTTGATAAAATTATAACAGTATTAGTAACTAATAATATAGTTACTCAAAATAAATTACCAATCTTTAATGTACATGACGTGACAAAGATCAAAATGATAAATGATTAAATTTATGACAAAATTCATTATGATTTATTATCTCATATTCATAATAAAATTATAAGCACTTACTTTATTGAGTTAATTGAATTAATTAAATAATTAATTATGTGAAAGTAATAATAACTAATTTTAATTACATACAATTACAATTTTATTTTCAATTCCAATTGAATTTATAATTATTACATTTTTAATTTAAATTTTAATTCTAATTATTATATTTTCAATTACAATTATTATTTTAATTCTGATTTCAATTATATATACAATTACAATTACAATTTTAGTTGAATTTATAATTATAAGAATTTCATTTTCTTAATATCAATATAAGAAATTAAACATGTTAATGAATTATGAAATAGATATCATTAATTAAAATTCTTAAATATTGTAAATATATTAAATAAATGTATAACACCAAAATTTGTTGTTGGAATTTTAAGAATATATTTCAAATAAGCCAGTGAAAAAACAAGTATTAGAGTATAGAGAAATAGCCGAGAAAGAGAAAAATGGTCGAAGAGCTCCAGCTTTAGAGTTGAGCACCGAGGCGCTGGCTCTTGAGGGCTATCCTAAGTGCTGCAACGCCCAACGGCATTATTGGGCATTTGCCCGACTAAGCGCCGCGGCGCTCAGAGCTGAGTTGGTGACCTGCCAAAGAGTCACCGACCCCTTTCATATCATATGGCCTTTCAAAGAGGTATTGTGTCTCTCCAGATAAATACATACAACTTTATAAATACTACATGCACATTTGAAATAAAATGAACTTCTCTTCTTAATCTTTAATTCAAGTTTCTCTCTTATCAACCACTTTCTAAGTTTAAACACTGGTAGTCCAAGGGAAGTATTTGGTGTGCACTTAATACTTTCTCTTAAGTCATTGAATCTTGGAACTATCCTACTAACAAAACCATTTTCATATTTGATTATAATCAAAGTGGGGATAGAAATAGTTTAAGGATAGTGTATTGCACGCCTTGACAAAATTTATTTACTTGTATTATTGTGTATTTCCTACAATACATAACCTTTTTTTATAATCAAAATCTTAAACTAATTCTAGTCATGTACACATGGATACTATAAGCTAATCTTCGCTAATAGCTATAGTAAAGTCACTTTCAGAGGCTACGAAGTTACCACCATTTGATGAAAAATATTTTAAGAGATGGCAAGACTGGGTGTATGATACTCCAGACGTTATGGGTCTAGAAGAATTTCTCACCATTCCTTATCCAGAGTTTACTATAGAAAACTATAAAGAGGAGTTCCCCAAATGGAATAGGGCAAACAAGGTATGTCGTAACACAATTCTTCACACATTATCAAATGAATAATATTTGCTCCATATATAAAGATGCAAATAAGTTGTGAGCACAACTTAAGAAAAAGTAAATTATAGAAGATATTGGTTCCTAAAAGTATGTTGTAGTAAATTTTCTAAACTTTAAAATGTCTGAGGAAAAAAAGGTCACTGCACAAATAGATGATTATCGTATTTTACTTAATGATCTAAAAAATAAAAAGATTGTTCTCCCTGAACCTTTTATTGTAAGTTGCTTAATGGAAAAATTGCATGAATCTTAGAAGGATTATAAGAAAAGCAACAAACATAAAAGAAAGAATTTAACTTTGAGAGATTCAGTTGTGCATATTAGAATTGAAGAAAAGAATCACCAAAGGGAGAACATAGAAAATGCCAAGGAATTAGTTTCTAAGGCTAATTTAGTATAAAGTGATAATCATGATAAGAAATATCAAGACTTCACAAGCAACAATCACTTTAAGAAAAATAAGGCATCATTCAAGAAAAAGGGTAAGTGATATGCTTATAGAAAGGGTGGTTATTTTACTTATCAATGTAAACATAGGAACAAGAAAATAAACAACAAAACTCTCAAGGCCAATTTGGTTGAGGGAGAAAATGTTATTGTTACTATTATTGTTTAACAGGTGAACATAGTGGTAAATGGCAACAAAGAGTGGTGATTGACTTTAGAGCCACTAGATACATATGCGGAGACCAAAGTTCTTTCAAGGAGTACGTTTCTATTAGAGAAGGGGATGAACAAGTGTATCTTGGTCATTCCCATTCTACATCAGTGGTGGAAAAATGGAAAATTCTTCTCAAACTTACTTTTGAGAAGTCTCTTGTATTGAACAATATACTCCATGTTCCCAATATTAGATATAATCTAATTTCTGTATTTAAGTTGGGAAGGTCTAATGTAAAATTGTTTTTTGGAAGGGGATAAATTTGTAATGACCATAGGTGGGACATTCATTGAAAGTGGATATTCTTTCAATAAATTGTTCAAATTAAATGTACTTGATATTTTTATGAATAAAAATGTTTCTTCTGCTTATATTGTTGAGTCTTTTAATTTATAGCATGATAGACTAGGTCACTTGAATTACATCAATTAGAATTTTGATTGCATTGGAAGCAATATGATTTGTTCATACACCAAATAGATGAAAAGATTGCCTTTCTAAATAGTGATTTAGAAAATGAGATTTACATAGAACAATCGAATGGTTATATTAGTATTGGTACAGAGTATAAAGTATGTAAGTTAGTTAAGTCTTTGTATGACTTGAAGTAAGCACAAAAAAAATAGCATAAAAAGTTTAACAATGCTCTTGTATCAAATGGTTTTATGATAAATGATTCCAATAAGTGCGTGTGCTATAAAATCTTTGATACTAACAAATATGTAATTATATGTTTATATGTGGATGATATGCTTATATTCAGTCCTACTATGAAAGTGATAGTTGAGAGTAAGAGTTTTCTATCAAATGTATTTGATATGAAAGATTTAAAAGAAGCTGATGTTATACTTGGGGAAAGATTATGAGAACATCTAATGGTCTCACTTTATCATAAGAGTACTATGTGGAGAAGTTTCTTGAGAGGTTTGGGTACACAACATAGTGACAATCAGAACTATTATGCATAAATCATTGATAGTCTTATGTATTTGATGAATACTACTAGGTCTGATATCGCATATGCTATAAGGAGATTGCGTAGGGATACTCAAAATTCAGGGAAAGAGCATTGAAGTGCCTTAGATAGAGTTGCCAAATATTTAATAGGCACTAAAACTTATGAACTTTCATATGGTAGATCATAATCTGTGATTGAAGGTTATTGTGATGCTAATTAGATATCAAAATATAATGAGATAAAGTCCACTAGTAGATATGTCTTCACTTTAAGTAGAAGAGTCATATATTAAAAATCTACTAAATAGACTTGTATAGTACGATCTACCATGGAGTCAGAATTGATTACCTTAGAAAAGGCTTGTTTTGAGCTTGAGTGGTTAAGGACATTCATATGTGATTTTTTCATGAGTACTCATCCTCATACTATAATTTCTATAAATTTTGATTGCCTAGCAACCATTGCTAGAGCAAAAAATAAAATATATAATGAGAAAAGTAGACATATCAATTTACGACATGGCATCATTAAGCAGCTATTAGAATCTGTGGTGGTGAGCTTAGATTATGTGAGGTTAAGGATGAACTTGGCCGATCCTCTGACAAAGCCACTAAAAAGGAGATTAGTGGAAGACATGTCGAGGGGGATGAGACTTTTACCTAGAGCATAAGGCAAAAGTGATGGTAACCCTACCTATGTGATTAAAGATCCTATTGAAGTAGGTTCATAAGGATAAGAACAAGTTACTTGTTGTCTTGTTATATTATCGATTATATTTGAGTCCCTTTCTATGGTGAGGTGGTGCATCTGCAACGAAAAAGGGCGAGTTAGTCTCTTAATGAACTTCTTAGCCCTTTATAAGGTGGTATGTTAAACCTGCAGAACACACTTAATGGAGTGTTATCTATATAAATTAGATAGGTAACTCTAGAGCACTCATAAAAGCTATGTAGGCACGTGACCATTAATAGTGCCAAACTGCAGGCATAAACAAGTTATTGAGAATTTAACTTAATAATTTAACCCTCTATTTTACATTCAAATGAATGAAAGGTTGATAGAAACTTGGTTTCACCTAGTTCCTATAAAATATGGTTACTTAATTAATAGATAGGTGATAGCTTGGAAGAGCACTAATTCATATAAGTTAAATTCTAATTAGATATGTGGTTGATTGGATTCACATTTGTTTATTTGAAATATATGGGGGGTTGTTGAAATTTTAAGAATGTATTTCAAATAAACAAGTGGAAAAAAAGTATTAGAGTAGAAAACATAGCCAAGAAAGAGAAAGATGGTTGAAGCAGAAGCACCCAAGCCGTAGAAGGCTTAGGCGCTATAGTTCTGGGCTCAGCATCGTGACACTCTAGTTTAAGGCTGGGTGCTGCAACGCTAACCCTTAGGCTCCACAACGCCTAATCAGGCAAATGCTCAATAATTTCTTTGGGTGCCGTAGTGCTCAGAGCTAAGTTAATGACCTTTAAAAGAGCCACCTATCACTTTCATATGATGTGGCATTTCAAAGAGGTATTGTATTTCTCAAGAGAGACACATACAACTCTATAAATATTGTAGGCGCATTTAAAACAACATGAACTTCTCTTCTTAATCTTTTATTCAAGTTTCTCTCTTATCAACCACTTTCTAAATTTAATCACTTGTAGTACAAAGAAAGTATTTGGTGTGCACCTAATACATTCTCATAAGTTATTGAATTCTGAAACTATCCTACTAACAAACCCATTTACATATTTGATTATAATCAAAGTGGGGGTAGAAATAGTTTAAGAACAATGCACTGCACACCTTGACTTCAAAATTTATTTACTTATATCCTTGTGTATTTTCTATAATACAAAATATTATTTCTTAACATTTCTCAAATGGATTAATGAATTACAACCTGAACATTGTAAATTAAAATTCTTATATGTTGCAATTATATTAATTAAACGTGTAGCATCTAAATTTCTTAAATTAAATGTATAATTAATTATGAATTGTATGTTGTAAATTAAAATTCTTAATATTACAAATGTATTAATTAAATGTGTAACACTTCAATTTGGCCATTTGTAAATTGTATTAATAAATTGAATATCATAAATTAAAATTCTTTCTAGATTGTAATTGGGTAACAATATGCTGGTAGCTCCAAAATAATTTTGACAGAATCTCCCTAAAAGTAAAACACAGATATTAAGTAACAAATATATATTTGAGAATCCATCATTTTCAAAATTCACATTTCAGAAATTAAAAATAACATATACATTTTCCATCACCAACCAATAAGTCCAAATAATATAATGCAATAATTGACAAACATTTTGATATCATCCACGTTGATATATATGATATAACATATTAAAAATAAATTTTCAATTTTCAAAATAAATAACGTTTTGATGTCAATACAAACATCTTTTTCTTTTGAAAACTATATAACAGACTTCCTCTTGTTCCTTTAAGATAACCTACAAAATAGAAACACTTATGTTTGCTGTTTTAACCTTTTAATCTTTCCCTTTAGCACATGTATTGGACACACCTATATGCGAAAATAGTGTAAACTAGGTATACTACCATTTCGTATCTCTAAGGGTACATTATGGATAGATTTAGAAGGTACTATATTCAAAATGTAGATTATTGTATATAGTGCATATCCTTAAAATGAGAGAGGCGGTGATGAGTACCTCATCATAGATCTAACTATGTTCAGTAAAGTTTTATTTCTCCTCTCTATAACACTATTTTGTTGTAATATTGCAGGTGCTGTGAGTTAGGATATAATACCATGCTCCATTAAGTGATCCTTGAACTCTATATCAAGGTACTCACCACCTTGATTAGATCGTAAGGTTTTTAGTGATTTACCTAGTTGCTTTTAAACTTCTGTTAAGAATTTCACGAACATTCTAAAAGTCTTAGATTGTTTTTACTTTAGGGAAACATAATCGTATCTTGAATAGACATCAATAAATGTGATGAAGTATTTGTAATCACCTATTACTAGTACATTCAATGGATTGCATATGTCAATATATATAAGCTAAAATGGTTCTTTGGCTTTTTTGCCCTTAGTTGAAAAGGTTCTTTTAGTTATTTTACCCTTTAAATTGGACTCGCATACACGAAGAGTGCTAATATTTAGCTTTCTTTAAGGACCGTGATTTACTAACCTATTTATCATATCCAGATTAGTAGATCTAATATAAGATGTCAAAAATACGTATCATTACTAAGAGAAAACCTTTTGGCTTTTAAATTTAAGATGTTCTACTCTAAATAATTTAGAATTAAGCAGTGATGGCTCATTGAGTCTTTAAAATATTTATTAATTTTCCATGACAAATATCTAAACTATTTCCACCAATAATAATATCATTATTATAAAAATAAATACTATATAATTATTCATGCAATTTCAAAACAGAAATGAAATTTATCCAAAATCCATAAAGAAAATAAACATCCTTCAAAATAAAAAATTTATTTCTAAAATCCAATTGAGCTACTCTCGCTACCAAAACTAAAATAACTGCCCTTTTGCTAACCTACGTGGTAAAGTCCCTATTAGTAAGCTCTTTAGAATAATTAAGCATTTATAAGGAAGAAGAACAAATATAATTAATGGCTTCTGAATCAATTGTCCGATGAGATAATTCTTCTTCTACTAAACATGCTTCTAAAACTAGTAAATCTTATTTACCTTTGTTTTTATTTTCTTTCAGCTCATAGAGGTATTTCTTATAGTTCCTCTTCCAATGCTTTTCAACTCCACATTGGAAACATTTTTCTTTCTTTACTTTGGAGTATTTCTTCTTGCTCTTACCACTGTTACAAGCTTTCTTAGCTTTCTCTCCAGAACCTAAATTATCACCATTATTTTTCCTCTTTTTATTGCTTTTAGAGGAAGTCAGCTTAGTTTCAGCAACATTTACCTCAGACTTTTTAAGCTTATTTGATATAGCCTCAAAAGTTTGCAATTTATTGAGTAGTTGAGTCATATTATATAAGAGCTTGTTTATAATATAATTTATTTTGAACTATGAAAAAGTTAGAGTAAGAGACTCTATAATGATACTGACTTGGGCCTTTTCATCTATGGTGGCTCCATAGATCTCTACCTCATGCATTAGGTTTATTATGTTCAAAATATGCTCACACACTAGAACTCCTTTCTTTATCTTGACATTCATGTAGCTATGAGTAGCTTCATGATGACTTTTTTTTCTAAATACTGGCTAAATATCGCTTAGAGAGAATCTTATATCTTATGTGCGGTCTCTAAGTGCTCGTGTTTTATCCTAAGCACGTCATTCATGCTGGCAAGCATGTAGCAGCGAGTCTTATTATTGACTTGAATCTATTTCTCATATTGCTCTCGTACATTATAAAGAGCATTAGTTACAGGCTCTGGAGGATACTCTTTCATGAGGATGAACGTTTGGTCCTTATTGATCAAAACAATGTTTACATTACTTTTTTACTTAACAAAGTTATCACAAGTTAATTTTTCATTTGCTATGAGGGCTAAGGGCTTTGTACCAAATATGATATTGAAATAAATAAAGCAATTGTACGAATACTTGAATAAATATCATGGTAATTTCATAATAGTAAATAGTGATGTATGAACGCATAATATTTAAATATATAAATTAATATTAATCCATGATAATTCAATTTAATAATTAATGTACTGCCGTAGGGTAGATCATATTAATTTTAAATTGAAATTGAGACTATCTCAAACTAATAGGTAAAATTCAAAATATCTCATATTTTTATTTATCTACTAACTATTATTTATATTAGTTAAGATATAATTAACTGCTTAATTATATCTCTGTGAGTATAACACATTATTTCAGATTATATTGTAACTCAAAATTGCTGCTGTAGGGTAGGTCAATTTCAAAGCACATCAATTAATTTTTATCTTTAGAAAGTCAACCTTATCATTGATATAGGTGTATGCCCTCCGTAGGGAGGATGAAATCTTCAATTATAGGATTTGATTAATTAACTTATACTTAATAATAACATGTATGCATGTCATATTACAATAATATGAGTGGGTACAAATATATAATATGTCATTATGTATGATTATGTTATAATCCATCACATAGTTAAATAACATAAATAACATAAATTTAATTTTAGTGGAGTCTATTAAAAGTTTTAATTACAACTCATTTTATTCACATAGGCTTAAAGAATATTTTTTTGAACCCATTTTATTCACATAGGCTTAAAGAATATTGTTTTGAACCCATTATATATTTTTACAAGGTAGTCCAATCTTTAAATATTTTTTTCTCAAAAACATTTTGCCAAATGTAAAGCTAAGTGTCAAAAGAATCAAAATCTAATTAAATTTTGGGTCTCTTAAATCCAAAAAGGCTTTTTCTTATCCTAGTTGCACCTAAAGCAACAACATAAAGATTGGTGTTCCACAGTGCCAATCGCCACCGGTCACTAGGCAACACACAGGGCCATAAGGTTCCTGTGTATTTGGAAAAGGCCTTACGGCCCTTTGCTTTTTCGTACATAACATTAATTCCTTGCATATTTTTATATTCGACCAGTGGCTACTTTACCAACTGCTATTTTCCTTTTAATTTTTTTTAAATTTCTTTTTCTTCCATAAATGGCGGCCGCAAAATAAATTTAAAAAATAATAAAAACTTATACTTTTTCACGAGTTTACACAATTTTAATCTAATCAAAATTAATAAATTAAAAGAAAAAATATATTTTTTTTCTTACGAGTTTGACCTAATTCTCACTTTTATCCCACGAGTTTCAAAAACTTCAATTTATCATAGTCCGTTAATTAGATTTGACTGAAAATCTCTTTTGAAAGTATATTGATAAATTTGCCCTCAATTATTATGTTAATTAGAAATGGTGATGTAAGTACATTATATAATGTTCACGTGTCAATCATTAATAGGCTATTAAAAATAAAGACACATGACACGCTTTAATAGGTTCAAAATTTAATATTCATTAAAATTTTATTTTATAATTAAAAAAATTAAAAAAAATAAAACTGAACCACCAATAACGGCGATTGGCTATCGTTGGCCACTATCGGTTGCCATATTCTGGTAACGAAAATAGTTAAATTTATGTCATTGGATTCTATTTTTTATATCTACACAATGGTGGAATAAAACGTCTAACTCTAGATCAAAATAGTTTAGCTCATGATTAAATAAGAGTATTAAAACAAGAATTAAAAAAAATCATGAACAAGATCATCTAATTAAAAGAAGAAAGATAATGACACAAGTGACACCCTGGGTTGCTATTTTTTCTTTTGACTTGAATGCACAAGATCTTGCTCTTCAATCTTTAGTAATTTGACTTAATCTCTTGAATTGAATGTAAATCTATTTGCTCTACATTTTGCCTCTGAAATTATGTGATTTGGTTTTGAAAATTATGCTTTTATACGTGCTTTAAAACCCTAGGGTTGAGAGCCTTCGAATCCCACTCAAACTAGGACTGAAAAGTATGGTTGTAACATTTATCGCGTGAGTGCCGTAGCGTTGAGACTAGGGAAGGCTATCCCTACATTCTTTAATTAGGCGCTGCGATGCCACGACGCTGTCCTCTTTGCCTTGGGTGCTGTAGAACCCAGCCTTGGGCGTTGCAGTGCCTAGTATTGGTTTGTCTAGGTTTCTTAATTTGAGCGCATTTCGTTCGTTTCTCGTTTGATTCGCCTCTCATTTGTTTTTATTTATTATATTTTTCCTTGTGCACCTATTTTAGATTAAAAAAACACTAATAAAATAGTCAAATATTCATAATTTAAAATTGCACTCCAAGAGTACTGATTGAACTCATCTAAGTCGTCCATAAGTCTAAGCATAAAATACTGAATTTCTCTATGATCATTTCACAACACCAACACATGATGGAAAAAAAATAAAACATACACAATTTTATTGCATTATGTCATCTTCTTCACTCAAATAGACCATACTAAATGATAAATCTAAGTCCTTATAGGTCATCTTTGTCGTATTTCTAAAATATTTAGCCCATAGTCTATTTCTAAGTTTTATGTTCAACTCTCCGATTGAGGGATAATCTTCCATTCTTAACCTTGTAATCAAATAAAAATCTAAATAAGAGAATTTAATGAGCTTGTTGCATATCAAAAACTAGAATTCTTCAAATAAGTTTTTAGTATGTACTTATCTTAATAATACCTGAAAATGAGGCATTACGCGCATCTAAAAAATAAGTTGAACATGTGGTCCTAAATAAAATCTGTCAGTCTGGGTGTCAACTTATGCTTAATGGTATCTATGCCACACAACTTCGAATAACCAATTACTAACGCTTTGTAGACTCATTTTCTAGAACTATAAATAATTTTTATATGTTTTGCTTCTTGAAAAGAAATAAATTTATATATTTGGGACGGATGTCCTTAAATTCGCGTCCACTTTAAAAATGAAATACCAAATTCTTCCTAAATTTATTGCAGATTTAGAGTTTTATTATTAAATTTATTTTAGTAGATTTGTACTCATAATCAAACTCACAATGTACTATTTATAGATTTTAAGTAAATTTTTAAATAGTATAATAAAAAAATAAACTCATTTTTGTAGTTGTGAAGTATATAAAGGTATTATAATTTATAGGACCATAATTTTAAGTGTTGGAAGTTTAAAACTATATTTTTCATTTTATTTTATTTTTGTATCTATCAAATATTACATTTACCATACATTTCTTTGAGCTTGACACCATGAAAAATTCAATATTAATTTTATGATTTAGCTTTTTCTCTTTCAGCAGCAGCACTAAAATCTTTAAACTTGAAATTAACAATTATTGCAATAATAATAATAATCAATTAATCACTTAACAGTGTATTGGGCACAAATGCTCAAGATCAATAGCAGCAGATCCAATATTCAAGTTCTTCACCCACGTCCTTAACAGATTTTTATGAGGATGAATCATTGTAATTAACAAGAAAAAAGAAAGGAAGAAAGAAAAAGCAAAAATCATTTTTAAGATGAAATTGGAAATAATCCCATAAACTAGATATTTAGATCATAACATGAAATCACATAATTAGATTAAACACAAACATCTTCTACAAGGTACAATAATTATTACTTGAGTTGAAATGAGGAAGAAGAAAAAATACTATTTTTATCTTTATCCAAAACTAATTTTACGGATAAGGGTGATAATTTGTGGACAAATTATATTCGTATCAAATTAATATATAATATTAATAAATTTTTATTATATTTATATGCGATTCGTTTGTTAAATGAATTATATATTTAAATAAAAATTTAATTCATTTAATATTCGAATTATATAATATAACACAATTAGACACGTTTAAATAAATAGATCAAATTCAATTTATTTATACGATTATACACAATTTAATTTGTTTACGATTATATTCCTTTAAATGGATAATAATATCTAATTCAATTTATGTATATGAAATATTTAATTCGTTTATTAAACGTAACTTAAACGATTAAACACACGAATAGACACGAATATAATTTGTTTATTAAATATAACTTAAATAAATTAATAAATTATAAACTTTAAATACGTATATGACAAAATTAATAAATGAGTAATACAAATTTAACTTTTTTATTAATTGTGTTAATTATTTTTCTACCTATATTTATTTAAAATATGTTAAATTCGTATTATGATTCATTTTTCTACCCCTATAAACAAAGGCATACAGATAATTAATTAATGAAATAAAACTTAAATTATGTGCTATTTAGCTACCATAAACAAACAACAGAAAAAGAGGGAGCAAGCAAACACACACAAATTGCTAATTAATTAACAAGCTAGATAATGACCAAGCACTAAGAAGCTGAACTCATAAGTAAAGGATCTAATAATACGACATAAACTAATATATAATTAACTTAAAAATTACATTAACTTTTGTAGAGGGCCCGAGGGTGAAGAAGACAGCGGTTGAGAAGGTAGAATTTTTGCTTGAGCTACTGACAGAGAAAGGAGAATCGGAGACAAAAATCTAAAATTTGTAGAGGATTCAAGAATGAAGAAGACAATGACTTTAAAGTTCAACCCTTTATAAGATAAATGTTCTTAAGACTTTTTAACTTGAAGTATTTTAGGGCTATAAAAAACACGACGCATTGCCTATTTATTTATTTATTTTAAATTTAAAAAAAAAATATATTTACGAATACTCATAAATATTTGTAAATTTTTTTATTAAACTCACATCCATCTCAAATTTATTACGAATTTTTATTTTATATATTAATTTCATATCAAACTAAAATTTCTCAAATTATTTTCTGACGGATGTTAACAAATTTACATGTAATTTTATCACCCGAAGGACACTAGTTCCAAACACGGCCAAATGCAAAAGTACATTTTCACTATTGCTAAAGATAAAATAAAATATTACTAAAATTTCATCAAATGAAATAAGGGGAGAGCGAGAGAGAATACTGAGAAGAAAACAAGAGAGAGAGAGAGAAACAGACGGAGAAAGGGTCTGTATAGTGAACGAGTGAGATTTGATTTGAACATTTGAATGCAGTGATTACCTATTAACAAAAGAATAGGAGAGGTTTTGGCGGCTGCAATTATGTCGACGGAGAGGATTCCAGTTGAATTCTGCAAGGGCGTCAATGGCCTCGACAAGGTCGTCCTCCGCGAGCCCCGTGGCTCCTCTGCCGAGGTGCCTCCTAAACGACTACGCTTTTTCTTTTGCTCTCATTCTAATTTCTTCGATTTTGATTTAATCTTGCGTGATCAGATTGTGTTTCTTTCTTCCTTTTGTTTATTTTTTGGGTTAAGAATCTTGTTCAATTTCTCGTTTTATCCTCTATTTTTAGGCTTAGTCTAGATCACCGGAGAATTTAGTCGAATTAGTTTCCAATTAATGAATCGTTTAGTTTCTTTTGGTAGGTTTTAGTTTGATTTTATTTGGATTTGCTCGGTTCTAGTAGATCCGTGAAGTGAATGTGAGCTTCTTAAATGCTTGTTATATCCATTGCACTTTTAGGTTGAAATAGAAAAATTAGAGTTTAAATTTAAGGTAGATCCACTCACTTATATATAGATTATTTGAAAGAACTAAAGAGAATAAACAAAGAGGAAATAGAACATCTACCTAAATGTTTGTTTGTTATCGCTGAAACACTAATGGGAAATCATGTGACATTCCTTGTAATGTCAGTGCTATCGAATTGAAACCTGAATCTATTGGAGTCTGAACTTTAGTCCAACTGAATTGTTGCATCAAACTTGATTTCAACTGCAGATTGCTGCTATTTGCACCCAATAAGAACATTCACTTAGAAGGTTGTATATTATCGAGGAAAGATGTGTATTCAGAAATTAGCTGGGGTGCAGTTAGCACTGCTCAAATGCCATTTTCTGTCTTAGCTACCTCCAAGGCAGTCCAAGGTTAATTGTTTGAGACAATCTTTTTTTTTTACCTCCAAGAAATGTCATTTCCTCAAAAAGTAAAAGCTGCTCTTTCCTTTTACTCATATCAAGCAAATTTTGTCTATATGTGAAAATAGTTAAGATTATGTCGACAAGCTACGAGGAGCTTTACCAAGTTTACCCATGTACCTACTAGGAAAATTTTGCTTGATCTGCCTGGCAATTATGTAATTTCTACTTTATATTTTGGATGCTGAGTTGATAAACCTTATTATTGGTGAAGAGTCTTGGATTCTTACAAATGAATATACATTTTAGATTTATTTGATCTTATAGTATATAAGGGAAGAAGCCATGTATGTGTGTCGTTTGAAATCATTTTGTACTTTGCCTTTTATAGTTAAATTAATCTCTTCTCTTAGGGTTTTCCAGGTGTATTTGTATGGTGGTCACGTCACCTCTTGGAAGAATGACCATGGGGAGGAGTTGCTTTTTGTTAGCAGTAAGGTGATATGGATATTCTATTGACAGCTATCTTGGATTTGCTACTTCATACTATTAGTAATAATGATAGGGCTTTGCTGTTACATATTTATAAAGAATTCTTTCGTGTTTAGATTATCTTTCAGTTGCCTCTGCACTTGTTCACTCATCATTAGATGTTTGATAAGCATATTTCCTCGGTACTGTTATTTAGTCTTGTCTTCAGAGTCTTCAGACAACAGTATGGTTGCATTATACTTATGGCTTGTTACATTGATGAATTGTCCCAGTAAAGAGTTTCATATACAACAAGTAAGAATTCAATGAATTCTTCAACTAGAGATAAGAAGTAAAGAAGAATTATAATACTTGTGGATGAGAGTTTGAAAGTACTTGTATAATTTAAAAGTATTCATTTGCTATCATAAAAAAAATTCTTGATAATCTGACTTGATTGTACTAGGAGAACCTTAAATTTTATTAGTACTTGTTTACATTTTTAACATTTCCAAAATATTTTATGCTATTTTACAAATTTATCTTACTCTTATAATGTCATATAATCTTTTTTTCCCCCTCTTTTTTAGACCTTGATAGAGTAAGGAAATTATATTGAGAATAAGAAATTAAAGCAGGAGAACTCCTAATCAGGGGGAACATGATGTGCTTTACCCCTCAAGATAATTTCTTTTTTCAGTGATATGTTTAACACACTTTAAACCTTCTTATGACATGAAAATAAATATTAAGGAAAATAATTTATACTAGATTTAAAAGGTAAAGTTTTGGTGTTGCGTAGTTAAAAATACTTTATTCATTTACAACATGTGCTTTTATGGTAACACTACCAAGTAGTCTGTTAACTTAAGAAACACTCTTAAGACTATCAACCAAAGCAGGAGAACTCCTAATCAGGGGGAACATGATGTGCTTTACCCCTTAAGATAATTTCTTTTTTCAGTGATATGTTTAATACACTTCAAACCTTCTTATGACATGAAAATAAATATTAAGGAAAATAATTTATACTAGTTTTAAAAGGTAAAGTTTTGGTGTTGCGTAGTTAAAAGTACTCTATTCATTTACAACATGTGCTTTTATGGTAACATTACCAAGTAGTCTGTTAACTTAAGAAACACTCTTAAGACTATCAACCAAAGCAGGAGAACTCCTAATCAGGGGGAACATGATGTGCTTTACCCCTCAAGATAATTTCTTTTTTTAGTGATATGTTTAACACACTTTAAACCTTCTTATGACATGAAAATAAATATTAAGGAAAATAATTTATACTAGTTTTAAAAGGTAAAGTTTTGGTGTTGCATAGTTAAAAATACTCTATTCATTTACAACATGTGCTTTTATGTTAACACTACCAAGTAGTCTGTTAACTTAAGAAACACTCTTAAGACTATCAACCAAAGCAGGAGAACTCCTAATCAGGGGGAACATGATGTGCTTTACCCCTCAAGATAATTTCTTTTTTCAGTGATATGTTTAACACACTTTAAACCTTCTTATGACATGAAAATAAATATTAAGGAAAATAATTTATACTAGTTTTAAAAGGTAAAGTTTTGGTGTTGCGTAGTTAAAAATACTCTATTCATTTACAACATGTGCTTTTATGGTAATACTACCAAGTAGTCTGTTAACTTAAGAAAATCTTTTAAGACTATCAACCAAACTGCGCACACTTTTTTACGACAAGCTCTACGTGTAAAAGCTTTAGTAATAAAATATTATCCCATTTTAAATTGGTTTATTCTGCTCAAAGAAGCTATAACAGGAGCCCAAATGGCTTTATGAATCTTTGTACAATCTGAGTATTAGCTGTCATACCAAGCTTGCTAAATCAATTTTGCAAAATGGTTCTATTGACCTGTTTATACGTATCTTTCTGTTGTGATCTTTGGGGTTCTAGAATGTTGGCTCACCACAAAGTTAAGACATACTCATTGCCCTTTCATATAGCTTGCCGGCATAATATCTATGAATACATTTCAAGCCTCTGGATGCTGGCACAGCACAAAAATTTGTACCTTTCGTCTTAAGTTATGCATCTCTTATCTCACCATTTAGCAGTCTTTATAACTTTTTTGTCGTTTCTAATTCTTCTAAAAGTTAGTAAAATTGCTTTGCTTGATTGATTTTATGCTATATATAATACTTAGAAAGAAGTCTTGGGCTGGTTCTTGGCTATAACAAGATGAAAGATTTTAGATCCTTGATTTCCTCTGCTTTTTTCACTCATTATGCGTTTTGTTTGAAGCTGGTCCTTGATCAACCTTATCAAGTTGACTGCCTCAGATCTCAACGTTTTTTTGTCTTTGAGATATGAGTTAGCTCCGCAAGATACTGATATTCATTGGCATCTTTTCTTTGTATCTCAGACTTTTATATTTAATTTGTTTTATCACCAAATTAAACTGTATCATAAAACACTCAATACTTTATTATGTGTGAAGGCTACATTCAAGCCTCCAAAAGCAATTCGTGGAGGAATCCCGATATGCTTTCCACAGGTATGTGCTTCTACAAATGTTTTTCTTGCTTCTTTTGCCTACATTCATCTAATCTGACAAAAAATCTTACATGTTTGCAGTTTGGAAGTCATGGCCCTTTGGAGCAGCATGGATTTGCCAGAAATAGGTTTTGGAGCATTGACACGGACCCGCCTCCTTTTCCATCAAATTCCTCAACTAAGGCTTATATTGATTTGATCCTAAGACCCTTGGAAGAAGATCTGAAGATCTGGCCTCACAGGTTAATTATTGGATCTTTCATCCTCGTGCATATTTTCATGAAGACAAGATGTAGTTAGGATTTTGGTCAATTTCTTTTCTCAATGAATTTTATAAAAACTTTTGCCTTTTCTTTTTCAGTTTTGAGTTTCGTCTGAGGGTAGCTCTGACTCCCGGTGGGGATCTGATGTTGACGTCTCGTGTAAGGAATACAAGTGCTGATGGAAAGCCATTCTCCTTCACATTTGCATATCATACCTATTTCTCTGTTTCGGACATCAGGTAGTTCACATACGTTTTCAATAATGATTTTCACTATAATAATTAAGCTTGATATGTATGGTAACTTTATATTCGCACATGAGGGAGATGCTAACAATATTTGCAGTTGCTGTCACCTGGGTCATAATTGTTGATTTTTATATGTTAGCTTGATTTGTCTTGCATCTGTCTCTGTAATTCTCAAATTACTCTGGTGGAATGGTTGTTACCAGGATCTGAATAAGTTTAGTCTTGTTTGGACGAGCTAATACAGATTGGTTTGGTGGATTGTGCATTAGGTTTAAATGTTCCTTTATTTTTTCAGTGCTTTCCATAACTTTTGGCTTAATGGTTTATTTACTTGTCCAAAGCCCTGTTCTTTTTTAATCTAATTAAGGTTTTTGTTTCTTATAAAAGAAATTTATGTGTCTTAAAGATAATACATGGTTCACTTATGATAAAAAATTTACTTCTCTTTTTAGTTCTTTCCAATATGGGTAAATGAAGAATACTCATACGATCTTATATACTGTATAATTGATGTTCTTGAATTTATACTGGAAAATAAAGCAATTTCCGTCTGTTTTAGTTATGCAGCATCTCAATGAAATGGTCAACTGACTATTTCAGAAATTTGAAGACACAATCTAAGAAAGTCCACTTATGAGTGGTGTGAGCATCATTGGTAATTAGGTGTGGATTTGGTTGGCAGATTGGTAAGGATCTCAGGTCCCAACAGATGCCCGAGTCTACAGCTTCATGCCTTTTGATACATCCTATCATTTTGCACACCTAATGAACCTAGCATCCTATGCATCTCTTGTCCATTCTGTGTCCATCCCCTCCCATAAAAATTACAATCCTGAAGGAAGCGAAGTAGATCCTGTAGGAATCCTATAGCCATAGTAAGTTGTCAGGTGCCTTTGCCCTAGATCGAGTAATGGGACGAGCGGCTTCAGGACTTCCTTTGAATTCAGCCCGAGAAGGGGATTTGTTCGGGTTTTTTCTACCTCTCCCTATTTTGCCAACCTTTAATAACAACAATGAGAGCACAGTTGAGGGAGAGAGCTCACTTATCTCACATTTTGTAACAAAATTCTTGCTTGCTTCTCATTGATTTGATCAAGTCTTTAAATACATATCAAGCAATAACCAATCCCTACTAATGAGGGGATAACATCAAAAGATAATCCTAAAATAATAATAATCCTAAGTTGAGATGATAATCATATCCTAACTTTGTTGATAACTGTTCTTTAAGTAGGATATATGACATCATCTTATTTATCTTGCAGTAAATAAAAACAACTAGAAATAACTGGAACATATGACTTCGCAAGGCGATTACTTCTTGAACTTGCCATGGGTGAATCTTTTAAACATCTTCTGGAATGGCGCCATGTTCTGAGTCATATATTTCTTGCTGTCGTGAGCCTTGTGTGCCTTGCTGTCTTGTATCTTCATATCGTCACTCCCTCCCTCCAAAGTGCGCTTGACCTCAAGCGCAAAAGTAGGGTGTTGCTCTATGACCTGGCTGGGAAGTTCCCAAGAAGCATCTGCAGGAGATAAACCATCCCAGTGAACTAAGATTTTGGCCTGACCATCAATTGTCTTGCTGTCCAAAATTGCCTTTGGTGTGGGTATAATATCTCCCTTGTAAAGAGTAGGTAAGGTAGGGGGAGTAGGACTAGGGACCCCATAGAACTTTTTTAAGCAGGAAATGTGGAAAAGAGGGTGGATTTTCGAAGAAGATGGAAGTGTAAGGCGATAAGCAGCTGATCCAATTTTTGCTTCTACGGGAAAAGGGCCATAAAATTTTGGAGAGAGTTTCCTGTTTCTTTTAGCGTGAAGAGAGATTTGTCGAAACAGATGAAGCCTGACGAGAACCAAATCGCCAATATCAAAAGATAAGTCTCAGTGGGTTTTATTGTAGGCTGTCTTATGCTGTTGAGCATGTAAAAGTCGGTTCCGTAACAGGTGTAAAATCTGATCTCTAGTTCGCAATTCTTGGTCAACGGCTTCTAAGCGAGCTGTGCCAAGACAATAGTTTAAGAGGCGTGGTGGGGCGCGCCATAGACAACTTCAAAAGGTGTGGCTTTCAATGAAGAATGGTATCCAGTATTGTATGAATATTCTGCCCATGGAAGCCAATTGACCTAGCTCCTCGGCTTGTCACCTGTGAAGCATCGGAGGTACACTTCAATGGTGCAGTTGACAACCTTTGTTTGGCCATCACTTTGAGGGTGATAAGCAGAACTAAAAGCTAACTTAGTGCCACATAACTTGAACAATTCAGTCCAAAAGGAACTTGTGAAGATGACATCGCGGTCGCTCACCATTGTTTCAGGAAGGCCATGTAGTTTAAATATATTGGCAAAGAAGATACGAGCGACAGAGGCAGCCGAATAAGGGTGAGATAATGGAAGGAAGTGAGCATATTTGGAGAATCGATCGACGACCACAAGTAGAACAGATTTCCCATATGCAATTGGTAAAGCATCAATAAAGTCTAGAGATATGTCTACCCATACCTGATGGGGAACGGGCAGAGGCTGCAAAAGTCCTGCTGGTTGGGGAGTCTGAGTTTTATTTTGTTGGCAAGTTACACAGCAACGTATGTAGTTTTGTATTTGTTGTCACATTTTTGGCCAATAAAAATCAGCGGTGATGCGGTGGAGGGTCTTTTGATAGCCTTCATGGTATTGATCATGTAAAGGTGAAAGGATGCTCGGAATGATAGGAGAGTGAGGCTCGACATAGATCTTATTTTTGTAAAGAATCAAGCCATCAACATATTTCTAGGTGGAAGGTTGGCGTCCTGACTGAATGTTGGAGACCAACTTGGTAAGAGTTGGTGAGTTGATAATTTCATCTGCAAGAGCTTCAAAAATCTTGAGTTATGGCATGGAAATGGCAGATAAGACAGCAACATCCTCCTTTCTGCGAGATAACGCATCAACTACCTTGTTTTCCCGGCCTGCTCGATATTCAACCGTAAAATCAAACCCCATTAATTTGGACAACCATTGTTGTTGAGGAGAAGTTGTAATATGTTGATCGAGGAGGAATTTGAGAGAATAATGATCCGTGCGAATTAAAAACTATTTTCCCCAAAGATATGGCCGCCAATGTCGAACTGCTTTGGTGAGTCCCACGAGCTCTTTTTCATAAGCGGGTAAGTGGTGGTGGCGTTGTGCTAGAGGTCTGTTGAAAAAGGCAATTGGTTTACCCTCTTGTTGTAATACTGCGCCTATGCCAAGGTCTGATGCATCACATTCGACTACAAAGGATTTGTGAAAGTCGGGTAATGCCATGACTGGTGTAGTTGTCATTGCGCTTTTGAGAGCTGCGAATGCCGCCAATGCATCTGTGGTCCACTTGAAAGAGTTCTTCCGAAGCATATTGGTGAGAGGGGCTGCTAAGATTCCATAATTCTGAACGAATTTCCTATAATAGCCTGTAAGCCCTAAAAATCCACGAAGAGCCCGTACTGTTGTAGGTTGTGGCCATGTGATCATTGCAGCAATTTTGTCTTCATTTGCCCGCACGCCATCTGCTGATATAATATGGCCCAAATATGCTATTTGTAACTGAGCAAAAGAGCATTTAGCTTCTTTGAGAAATAAGGAATGCTGTTGCAATAAGTGAAACACAACTCGCAGATGATGCAAATAATCAGCCCAAGTTCTACTGAATGTCATCAAAAAATACAAGAACAAATTTACGCAAGTATTGTTGAAACATGGAGTTCATGAGGGCCTGAAAAGTTGATGGGGCATTGGTGAGGCCAAATGGCATGACTAAGAACTCGAAGTGGCCGTGATGGGTGCGAAATGCTGTTTTTTCCACATCGATTGGGTGGACACGAACTTGATGATATCCCGACCGCAAGTCCAACTTAGAGAAATAGTGAGCCCCATTTAATTCTTCCAAAAGCTCATCGATTACTAGAATGGGGAATTTTTCCTTGATAGTTTTATTATTCAAGGCTCTGTAATCTACGCAGAATCGCCAAGAATTGTCAGCCTTTTTAACAAGAATAACTGGAGATGAAAATGGTGAATGACTGGGTCTGATGATGCCTTGGTTCAGCATATCGTGGCATTGTCTTTCTATTTCATCTCACTGCATGTGTGGATAACGATAGGGGTGAACCACGACAAATCCACAACTTGGGTTTCAAAATGATTCGATGGTCGCAAGTTCGGGAAGGTGGGAGTCCCGTTGGTTGCTGAAAAATTGATTTGAATTCAGAAAGGAGTTTCTGCAAACTCACCTCTGTGTCTGTGTCGGTGATAGTGCATGCCAATGCTGTTGAGTGTCGCCCTTTAGATTCTTGGGTACCATAGAGTTGGATCGGGATGTTGTGCCACCGGAAATTCATTCTCATTGTCGCAAAGTTCCATTGAATGGGTCCAAGAGTCCGTAGCCAATTAACTCCTAACACAACACCAAAACCACATAAAGGAAGTAAAAAGAGATCAAATTGAAATGTTTGGTTACCCAATTTAATCGGCAGTAATCGGCAAACTCCAAGGCATGTTAATTTTTCTCCATTTGCTACCACCACCTTCAAATTGGCCTTTGTCTCGACAGGTTTTTGAAGATTGCCCACTATTGACTCATCCACAAAACTATGCGTGCTGCCAAAATCACTCAAGATAAGTAATGGCTCCCCTTGGATTTCACCCTTGACTTGCATGGTTTGAGAAGAATGGGCTTCGGAGATGGCATGTAATGAAATTTCTGGTTCGATAATGTCATTTTCAAGGTCTTCGTCTTCCTCGATTCCTTCCAGCCAAAACAATTTGCGGCATTTGTGCCCAGGTGCGAAGCGCTCGTCGCAGTTAAAACAGAGGCCCTTCGCACGTCTCTCCTTCATTTCCGATCTGGTGAGGCGGCGAATGAAGGGGGAACTGGAGCCACCAGCATCCGTGGATTGGCGATGGTAATTCGCGTCTCCCCTACGACCCAACCACGTAGATTTCCCAGCTAAGCCCTGTCGTTCATGAAGCCTGGCAAGATGCATGGCAGTTGACAAATCGGGTAGGTGATGAAGCTCTACTTCAACGGCGATATCCTCACATAACCCACTTACAAAAATTTGCATTTCCTATTCCAAAGTTAGTGAATGGGTCTGGGCAGATACCTTCTCAAACTGGCGTTGATATTGTTCCACTGAAGTTGTTTGCTTTAATTTGGACAATGTTCCCAACGTATTGCTTTCTGTGGGGACCCAAACCGTGAGGTGCAACACTGCTTGAACTCCACCCATGTCAATTGAGGTTTGTCTCTAGCGATCTTGAGATACCATAATTTGGCATTGTCTTCTAAGTGTATGGCAGCCAAGGGCACACGTTCTTCCTCTGGCGTATTTTGATGCAGGAAAAAAGTTTCACAACGATTTATCCAAATCAAAGGCTTGGTATTTCCATTAAAATGAGGAAAGTCTATTTTAGTATATCTGGGTATGTGTTGATGGTGATTTGAAATGTTGTTGCTATTGGTGAGGTGAGTTTCACGATTGTGACTTTCGTTGTTGGATTTGGTTTCTGTTTTTTGGGTATTCAACGTTTGTGTAATTTGTGCTAGTTGTGCTGCCATGGTTTGGTGATGGGCGTTGACGGCGGCTTGTTCACTTTTGTAAATGGTTAGGAATTCATCAAATTGTTCTTGTAAGGTACGTTTCTCCCCCATTACTTCCTGCACTGATACCAAATTGTCAGGTGCCTTTGCCCTAGATCGAGTAATGGGACAAGCGGCTTCAGGACTTCCTTTGAATTCAGCTTGAGAAGGGGATTTGTTCGGGTTTTTTCTACCTCTCCCTATTTTGCCAACCTATAATAACAACAATGAGAGCTCAGTTGAAGGAGAGAGCTCACTTATCTCACACTTTGTAACAAAATTCTTGCTTGCTTCTCATTGATTTGATCAAGTCTTTAAATACATATCAAGCAATAACCAATCCCTACTAATGAGGGGATAACATCAAAAGATAATCCTAAAATAATAATAATCCTAAGTTGAGATGATAATCATATCCTAACTTTGTTGATAACTGTTCTTTAAGTAGGATATATGACATCATCTTATTTATCTTGCAATAAATAAAAACAACTAGAAATAACTGGAACATATGACTTCGCAGGGCGATTACTTCTTGAACTTGCCATGGGTGAATCTTTTAAACATCTTCTGGTATGGCGCCATGTTCTGAGTCTTATATTTCTTGCTGTCGTGAGCCTTGTGTGCCTTGCTGTCTTGTATCTTCATATCATAAGTACTGCCTATTCCAAGCAATCGAATCAGCGAAAAGTTATTTGATGTCCTTTAAGGGCAGGGTATTTTATTTTTCATGGAGTTTACTTAATTCAATTTTCTGATAAGAGTAACTTCTGATGCTACTCGTGAGAAGGAAATAATGGACTTTCAGCATCATCCGTGCAGTTGAAGACAATCCTAGAATTTATTTCACACGAGTAGCACATGTTGATTGCGAGCTTTTGAAAGCAAGATTGGAAGGGCTGATGAGCGATTTTTAATATGAATATTATAGCCTAATGTGTGAGTTTATTGTGTTTGAATTGGATTTTAAAGTTGTCATCATGGTTTGTAGTGCAGTCGGATTTCTGGTTAGAATGTGTGCCTTCTGTACAACTAGTGACTGCAGTAGCTATCACTACAATTGATTGACAGTGGTTTGGGTGGGATCAAGTTGAATGGTATTTTACCCAATCAAGGTTCTCTATTTAGTTATGCTACATTTTTGTTTATGTATGAACAGGTTTTTGTAGTCCTGCTATAAGATAATTGATGGAATTTGACTATAAGATAATTGATGGAATTTGAAATTGCTAGTATATGCTGCTAAATTCTTACTTTTTTCCATGTACCTTTAAGTAGAAAATATCAGTCTCAATATGTTGCCACCAATTCCACTAAAAGCACAAGTTGGTGATTATGGCTGGTGCTATTCAAGTGCGACCTATGAATCTCTTGGAGTCAGGATTTTAGTTGACCTTAATTGCCCTCTCAAACTTAACTGCAGATGCTGTATTTGCACCTCCAAGGCTGCTTTGATTGATTGTTGGAGACAATTTAGCTTTCTGAAGTCTCTGAGCAGTGTGAGGTGCATTTAGTCAAAACTCCATTTTGTTCTGTCAACCGATAGCTAGTTGAGGCCTTTACTTATATAAAGGAAATTAGTATGCTGCTACACTTGGTTTCATAACTCTGGTTTATCTTTAGCAAGTTCTTACGATAGTATTTTCTACTAAAAAATTTGAAACTTTGCTATTTTGGAAAGCAAAGAACTAAGATCTGCAATTGTGGACAAAATCAAATGTGGATGAAAATTTGGTTGAAAGTTGTTTTAATGGGTAATATGGCTAAGCTAATTTCTTTTATTTATAACTACCCTATGGTCTTTAAGTCATTAACTTTTTTCTGGAACAAAGCTGTGTGTGTATCTGCTGAAAATTTGTGAAGGAAATGTTTGTTATGTTGACTGAGCTAGGTTTTAGCCCAATAAACTTGTATTGTGGCCAGAAAAATTTTGATACTTGGCATTATCTTGCTGGCAGTTTGTGGCTCTTAATTTGAATTTTAGATGCTTACATGGGTCTGTTGCAGCCACTATTTTATCATCATTCAACTCCTCTTGGTCAGAAAGTCTTCAAATTTATCAAATTTCTTGTTAGTGGCAAAAAAACGTCATTCATTTTTTATTCTGCAGATTTGAGCTGTCTTTTAATTGGTTTAGTTGCTTGTGTTCAGTGAAGTTCGCGTTGAAGGATTGGAGACACTGGATTATCTTGACAACATGCAGAATAAGGAGCGTTTTACTGAACAAGGAGATGCGATAACATTTGAATCAGAAGTGAGTTCACGGATCATTTTTCTGTATGGTTATTCTTTTCTTGCTCTGATGTTTAGCTAATGCTTATATGGAACAGGTGGACAAGATATACCTCAGCACTCCTACAAAGATTGCAATTCTAGATCATGAAAAGAAGAGAACATTTGTAATTCGTAAAGATGGGCTTCCAGATGCTGGTGAGATTGCTTTTGCACATCTGCTTTCCTAACAATGTTTTGTCACCTGTATATTTTGGGCTCTGAGCGGTTTCTAACTAATTTGAAGCTTCTCATGATGCTAGTTTTGCCAAGCAAAATGTATATAACTTCTATTTAACTTTAACATAAATTATGTGGAAAGATTATGCTTTGGAACAAATAAGTCTTATAACTTTTTGGCCAATTGCTCCTATGGAATTCTGCTTCTATGGAATTCTGTATACATAAAGTCTGTCCTAGGTTAATTACCCCTACAAGTTGCGTTAGCTCCTTGCCTCTTACTTCATGCAGTGGTGTGGAATCCCTGGGATAAGAAGGCAAAGGCTATGGCTGATTTTGGGGATGATGAGTATAAGCATATGCTGTGTGTGGAGGCGGCTGCTGTTGAAAAACCTATCACACTGAAACCCGGGGAGGAGTGGAGAGGAAGGTTGGAACTTTCTGCTGTTCCTTCCAGTTACTGTAGTGGTCAACTTGATCCACAGAAAGTTCTCTCAAGCAGCTGAAAGATCCATCAGTCTGGTCTATATTCTGTACAGGTAGCTTGGTTTAAAGTTAGAAGCAAAGTACTCTGTATATTTAGTATATGCATGTCAGTACTGGACATCTACATTAATGAAATACCTGCTTGTGAATATGCTGAAATATAATTTCTATATGACATTTTGGATGAGGTGGTTCTCCAATTTCCTAAGAAACGTTGAGGTTTCCCGATTGCATTCCCTGGACAATTTTTTTATCTAATTCTGTGTTGTTTAGTCATGAGTCCTACATCAGAGTGTTCAGAAGGACATGTATATGCATGTTCTAACTGTTAAACAGTAATTTCAAGCAGTTTTCTCTCACTTCCTGAGCAATAATCATTGTAAATGTTGTGCCCTCACCTGATCCATTGGTGTTGGCTGTAGTTTATGTAGTATAATGCCAAAATTAAACTTCACAGGTTGGAATTTTAGTATATTTTATTCTTGCTTTTTTCTGATATGCAATTCATATTTTATGCTTCTGCAAATAAAGCTTTCTAGATATTTTAGCTTTTGCAAATGAAGCTTGGTCTACATATTACCTCTTAACAAATACTTACTTTCTGCCTTTCAGATAACCTTTATCATATCTGAAATTGATTTTTCTTAGAGTTTATGCACGTATGGGAAGATTATTTTCTATGTTTTATTATATTGGAGTCACATCATTGCTCGTCTTTGCTAATCAAGTAGATAAAACTAACAGAATGCATGTCCAGTATTTTAATGATTTGAGTGTTATCTCAAAATTAAAATTTTATGTGCCTGAATATTTCTTTATCTATTGATCAGCTGATTTGCTTTTCTATCATCTGTTGTGGAAATTTAAATAGACGGAGTAGCATATTGTGCAAACATTTTTTTGGTTTATATTCATATTAGTTACCTGATTATTAATATGTTCATGATTTCCATGCATTGTTAAAATTTATATCCAGAAAATTTTCATTATTTTAAATTTTAAAACTATAACAAGGATTCTTCCTTGGGTATATCACTCTGTTGCCTGGCTCTCCTAGTTGGCAGTTTCTACCGATAAATAAGTTCCTAATGGTTGAACTTTCTGTAATCATATCATTTGCGATTTGCTTTAGATACTGTCTGGCTGTTTTGTCTATTAGTCAATTTTTTAGTAGAAATTTTTTATAAAATAAGAATTGAGAAGTTTCTGTTGTGGGATAGTATTTTATTCATCTTTGTTTTGTGATCCAAGTCTTTCAAGCATTTGTCATAACAGAAGCTCTAATTTGCAGGTATCCTGTATTTGTTTGCAGCCTGTCGATGAATCGATATATAGAGGTGTGGCCAATATTTGTTTTTTTGTTACTTGTGAATTTCCCTTATCTTGGTCAAAAGATGGATTCATGACTAACTAGAGTTTTGAAATAATGTAGCTCTAAATGATGAGTATTGCAACCAAAAAGTGAATGGATGAATATAATTTGAGTTGTGTCAAAGTGGAACAAGTATAAATATAACTTACTGCTACTATGGTTGAAATGAAACTACACATCTTCTGTAAAATAAGAGAAACTACACATCTTCTGTAAAATAAGAGAACTTTCTTGGTTTTTTTTTTTGGGGGAGGGGGGGCCGCGCTTTTTGGGGATTTTTGCTTCTTGCAAATATCCATAGAAGGATTGTTAGGAGGGCAACAAGTTTGAAGAGTAATTCAACTTGAGGTCGGTGAGCAGATCGTAAAAGTTTGGTGTCAAATCTGCATTGAGAATTTGTATGATGTTTGAGATGCCATGAAATTGAGGCTTGGAGTTAGGTTTGTCTAATAAATAATAGGATATCAAACATGGAGGTGAGTATTAATATTGTTGCATTTACACGTGTTTACTCTTGACCATTATGCTCTTGGCTTTACATAAGAGTTGCCATCGTTTTCTTTACTCAGAACATGTCTATTTGCTATAGCAATTCAAGACTAGTAGTGTAGGATGTAATATGATGAATCTCCTCTTTTGAAAGTAACGTTTCTGTGAGAGTTAATCTTTATGTAATATCAAGCTAAAAAACTTGCTTTAATGCCTCTATTACAGTTTCACCTAAGTACTAAGCAGCAGGTGTTTCTATAGGATTTAATGCACTTGTCATTTGTTCTCTCCAATTTGTTTTTGGTTTAATAGATTTATTTTCAGCCTTACCCTCATTAATTGAATGGAAGGATTTGGAAAGTTGGGTTTGACTCCCGACTCCCTCCAAATTAAATGGGGGGAGGGTTTTCTTTCTTTTTTTATTTTTTAAAATTGTCGGAGGAGACGCATTACATCTTGAGATTAGATCTTTGAGTTGCGCTACAATGGATTCAATTTTGATTGGTTTTGATAGTTCTCCGATTATAAATATTAGTAAACTTGTAATAATTATGTAATATTGACAAAAAAAATAGAAGACATGCTTCTACTCGGAATGTATCGTCTAACTGATACAACTTAATTAGAATTGTTTACATAGCCTCTTGCTCGCTAGTGGCGATGCGATAATTTTCACTATTCTCAATAGTGAGAGGTTAGACACGGCGCTTATGAAGAATTTCAACATTAAACATACATTTTGTGGTATGATATTGCTTAAAACGTGTCTCTTCGATAGAGTTGAAAAAACTACGTTTTAAGAGCCAAAAGTATATATGATAGTGTATGGCACAAATTAAGAAAAAATAGTACTTTTTAAATTTCAAAAACACTATAAATACTTTCGAAGCAAAATATATGGGTGGGTGTTTTATACAATTAGTACTTGTAGTAATTTCAAGGATAGCACTTACAAAGTTTAATAAGGGATTGTCCCTCATAAATTAAAAAAAATATATTTTTGTTATTTTAAAATTTTATTATTTTAAAATAATATATTATAAGTGGCATTGGATTGAGATGGATAACTTTATTTTACTATTTGCTTATTTTCATTAATAATAATAATAATAATTATTATTATGCTATTGTTTTAAAATATCTAATATCTATTAAAATAATATAAAAATATTTTTATTAATTTTAATTTAAAGATATTTATTAATAGCTAAATAATAATTAATATAAATGTTTTTAAATATAATATTTATATTAAATTTTTTTTTATCATAATAACATCTATTTTACTATTTTATTAATATTAAAACACATTTTTAATTACACATCAAAACATTCAATAAGTGCCTCAAGCACTTTAAGAGTACTTTTCATGATTGAGAGCCAAACATTTATTGCTCCTTTAAAATAGTGCTATAAAAATGCATTGTAAAACAAAAGCGCTTTCTTTGTAATACTTTCAAACTGACTTTTACAATTTAAGAATTGGTCGCCTATAATAATTATGTTATGAATAATATTTTATGTTCAAAATTTTTTTTATACAAATTATTTCATATAAATCAATATGGTATGTAAGTATTTACCCACATGGTTTCTTTTAGTTTATTTTGTTAATTTTCATATTTCACTTAATTAATATTTATATGAAACTTCAGTTTATAAGAAATAATACTTTATATGGAGAGTTTGCATATGTATATTACTTGTCTTTTAACGGTGTTGGATGTATAATATACAAATAGACAAATCAACTTGATTTTATATGCATGATATTACTATTTGTTGATCCCAAAATTTGATAAGCCAAGAGTCAATGGGTTAATTTTATTTCTTTAGAGAAGCTTAACTTGAACGTCAATGATGTAACCAAAATTAGGCCATTTGAACCATTCTTTTCTCACGAATATAGTGTCTAATGAGAATTCTGCAATTAAAGAGAATGCGAGGCCGTGCTAGAAGTTTTTTCGACATAAGTATTTGATGTTAAAGTCAGCAAAGGTTTAAAAAAGTAAAGAAATAAGGCAAGATAATAAAAAGGGAATGAGATGGCTTTTTACTACATTCTTTAGACATTTTCCTTATGTTTTCACGTGCGTGATAACAAGGTTCGCTCTTAGCACTAGTTTAGTGATTCTGATAATTATAATTCCATATCTCTTTGTGCTAATTTTTCTTCTATTTATAGGATGGGAATGTAAGTTTTTACCTATAGTTCTAGAATCCATTTTAATGTAAAAGTCTTATGGACATACCCTTTTAGAATTCTGCTATAAGAGTTTTCATGAAATTGCACTGAATTTTTCTTGTGTTAGTAAGATTTATATCATGATTTTATGAATGTACATTTTAAGGATTTTTTCTTTGATAAGCTTAAGTTTGTCCACAGCTCTTTACGACCCTTGTAAGTTAAATCATTTTGAGAACTTCTTTTAATCTTTCATCGCGGTCATATTTAGACCTTTCTCTGCTAGATATAAGTGGGGATCATTTAGAGTCTGATCAAATAGGGTAGTCGGGTTATGACCATTGTTCTGACTAGTTTTGAGAGTGGTAAGTCTGACCGAGTAGAGTAGCAGGGCTTTAATAATTACTCTGACTAGCTCGAAGAGAGCATAGGTCTCATTTGGAAGGATAACCGAACAAGGTAGATGAATTTTGACCATTGTTTTGACCAGCTCGAAGGGTGTATATTATCTTTCACCTTTGGGACTTTGACCGAACAAGGTACCTAAGCTTCGACCATTGCTCTAATCAGCTTGAAAAGGGTGCCTTTGTCTCAAGGACGTTTTGTGGGTCAACACTTTCTTCTTAGGTCTTGTAGGTCAATGACCTCTTTAAGCTTTATGGGCTGAGGTCTTTGTGCCTTATGAGCTAAAGACATTAAGCCTGGTAAGATAAACTCTAAGAGGAATATGAGTCCCTCAATTTTTAGTGTTAACTTATTGATATTGAAAATTTTATAAGTATTGTTTTGTTAGAAATGGTGCTTACATACCATTCCAATATTGTATGAATATTAATTATTTAATATTTATAAAATAAGCATTTTGAATAAAATCGTTTATATTAAATATATAGGGTAAGATGCTTGTAATATTTAAGACATTGTATAATTTGAAGGAGTTTAGATCTGGTATAAAGAAGTTTAGATCAGGGTTAAGAGTTAGCAACACTGAGAGTTATAATTGCTAAGAGTTAGCAGGTTATAAAAAGTCAGTTAAATCGAAATAGTTGGAGTCTTATCTGAAATGGGACAAAGACCTGATGGAATATTAGTAATGATATAGTTGTAAAGAGTTGTAAATAGTGCTAAGAAATATTTTGCAAGTATGTTCTCAAACGTTATGTTCTTGATCTACTTTCACTGATGCGGGTCTGTCGGTGAAAATATTATTTAACGTAGATTGGTATATATTTATATCTGGATGGTTCAAATAGTTAGTTTTAGAAAATCATGAGCTTAGTGGAAGCTCGTATAGACATGTAGGTATTCAATGAGAATTGAGTACTGAATAGATTCAATTAGGACCTCCAATAGACATCTCATAAAGCCATCAATCGAGGGTCCTTTCGAGTTGAGTAGTATTCGTGGTCCCTTGACCTGAGCACCACAGTAAGCATGTGAGTGATCCACCATACTTAAATCCCACACATGTCAGAGACCTTTCATGGTCTAACTGCTGTGTATTGTTGGGTATAGTCTGATGCTTATGGAGTCCAGTATGTGTACATATAGGATCTCTTGGCTTATATGGGTGAGTTGCATATCCAAATACTCCAAGATTATATTCTAAAAAATCTTATAGCCATAAGTAATATACTCGAAAAAGAGTTTTCAGTGGAAAAATAAAATTACAAAAGTGTTTGCAGATATTATTTATGGGAATATAAATTGGGAGATAAGTTTACGATTGAGTATATAAAGTTTTGACGGTGTTGATCTATGTCTCCGCTCTTCCAAGATATATATGACGGAGGGATTATACGAATATGTATTAACCTCAACTTGTATGGTTCAACACGCCGTTTTATTATTTCTATAATGTGTGTGTGGGGTATCGTTTATGGACTTACAGAAGAGTTTCATAAGATAAACGAGTGTGAATCTAGAGAGTCTCACTATATGAAGTATACTCATTGTGCACTTGGGTAGCGCACTGGATCAAATGGTTTGATCTGAGAAGTTCTCAAAAAGTCAAAATTATTGCAGGGTCTTTCAAAAAAATGAAAGGATTTAAGTGTTAAGTCTAGGATGTTGGCAAATAGGACTTGCCACTTTATCCTTTTCATTAAATGCCACATGTCATGTAATTAATTTGTAATAGCATGACACATGACACAATGTCAATGGTCAATTTAATTATTAAGTGTTAATAATTAAATTTGGCTAAATGAATAATTTGCAAGTGGCATCAAATTAAGTAAAGCATTCCGCGAAAGTCAAATGCTTTAAATTATTTAATTTGTAAATGGTGGCCATATGAGTGTTAAACATTTAGCATGCTTAGTCATGCTTTAAGCATGTGCTGTCATCTTAAGATTTTCCTTTTAAAATGAATGGTATTGTCATGTTTTGAATTAAGCATGACATGTCTTAAGCAAAAGGATTTTGGACACTAACTCTTCTTATATTTGGCTAGACTATGATTATTTTTTGTTCATCATCTTAAAGAAGCATGGCAATGTAAATATTATGCTTTGTCATGCTTGTTAAATAAAAGGCCACTCTCTTGATTATTATTGGCCGAATTGTTGGCAACAAAGCTTATAAATAGTCAGCTCCATTTCATTTGTAAGAACAAGTGAAATAGAAAAAAATAAATAGAGAGGCCGTGTAAAATAAATTTAGAAGCAACATTTTTAAATTTTTGCGAGAAAAAGAAGCTACCGTTCTAACTCAAGGAATCCCACATTATCTTCGACTAGTACTGCATAAAGCATGCTTCAAGAGTGAGTTCTCTTTTATCTCGTTAATATAATGGGATGCATTGTTAATATTCTTCTGTGTATATTTTATATGTGTGACATATAAAAATTTAAATAAAATATACATACTCACCTTACGCATAACACACTTTTATATTCTTGGATTGAAGTGTTCATTGAAGTACCTTTTAGATGTGTTTAATCGTTGTCCTCAATTTATCTTTGGGTCCTTATAATTATATCTTATTGATAGGTCTTTCTTAAGTAAATGTTCATTGAGCCCACAACCTGTGGGTGTACAATTTATGTCGATGATCAGACTTCTATTTAGAGTTGATGCCTTTATTACTTTAGATATTGGAAATTTCTTGAGAATCTTACACTGTTTGACAATTTTTAATATGTGACAACTCCCAGTTTTAATATTTGGCGACGTGTTGTCATCTTGGGGAGTTGTCTACTGATCACATGATCAAGGTACTTTGGTTAAAGAGATGTGTCTTTAACAATGTTTCTATTTCTTTAAATTTTGAATCAATGGTTGAGATTTTTCTTTCCTTAACAGTATATATTATTGGAATTTGTACTTTCATACCATCCATTTGTGTACCAATATTTGTTCAATATTTATACTAATATTATTATTTTATTAAATCGCTAATTATATTTTATATATAGTAAGATGCTTGTAACATTTCAGACGTTGTATGATCTGAAAAAGTTCAGATCTAGTCTAAAAGAGTTTACATCAGTGCTAAAAATTAGCAACGCTGAGAGTTATAAATGCTAAGAGTTATCACTAATAAGAGTTAGTAGGTTATAAGAGTCAATGAAATTTAAGAAGTTAGAGCCTTGTCTGAAATGGGACAAAGACCTGAGAATATATTAGTAATGATATAGTTGCAAAGAGTTACAAATGGTACTAGAAAATGTTATTAGGCAAATATGTTCTCAAATATTGTATTCCTGATCTATCTGTACTGATGCATGTCTGTCAGTGAAGACCTTATAATATATATAAATTAATGTATGTTATATCTGGATGGTCCAGATGGTTAGTCTTAGCAGACCATGAGTTTAGTGGAAGCAATAGAGATACAAGTATTTAGTAAGGATTGGGTACTGAACAGACTTACAAAGACCTCCAATAGACATCCCATAAAGTTGATAATAGAGGGTCTTTCGAGTTAAGTAGTATTTGAAGTCCTTTGACCTGAGTGCCATGGTGGGCTTGTGAGTGATCCACTATACTTTGGTTCCACACATGTCAGAAACCTTTTATGGTCTGATCGCTGGGTGTCACTGAGTATGGTCTGATACACATAGAGTCTAGTGTGCATAGATATGAGATCCATCAGCTTATTAGGGTAAGTAATATATCATAATGCTCCAAGATTGTGTTTCAAAAAGTGTTATGGCCATAAATAGTAATTCTCGGGAAAAGAGTTTTATCCTAGGGATAAATAATATCACAAAAGTGTTTGTGGATATTATTTATTGAAAAAAAATTTGAAGATAAGCTTACAGTCAAGCACATAGAGGTTTGACGGTGTTTAGCTATATCTTTGCTCTACCTGGATATAAATGATGGAGGGATTATACGGATATGTTTTAACCTCAACTTTATAGTCTAATGCATCGCTTTGTAATATCTGTAACGTATGTGTGAGACATCATTCGCGGATGTATGTAGGAGTTCTATATGATAAATCGAACATGGACCTTGAAGGAGGGGAGATTTTATAGGATCCTATCCTAATTTTTCTTTTTTCTAGGCCTATAGTTAAAAAACCTAATTTTTTACGATTACGAAGTTCATTCGAATATGAAATCCAATCCTGGAAATACAGCATCCCACTTTCTTTTACTACCCAAGGTTTCGATACGTTTTGCAACCGAGAAATTTCTACTGGAGCTCTTGCTATCCGAGAACAATTAGCCGATCTAGATTTGCGAATTATTATAGATTCTTCCTTGGTAGAATGGAAATAATTAGGGGAAGAAGGACCCGCAGGTAATGAATGGAAAGATAAAAAAATTAGAAGAAGAGAGTCTCACAATATGTAGTATACTAATTGTGCACTGGAGCAACATTATAGATTGAACAATTCCATCCTAAAAATTTTAGTAAACCAAAAATATATTTCAGGGTTCTTTAAATTGTGCACTTGTCTAGACTTAAATGTTAAGTACATCACTTAATTAGTTGACAAGAGTTGTTGACAAGTGGCACAATTTTGGTCAATGAATTATTTTACCATGAATTCACCCATTAACCTTGTTAGTAAAATCAAATAAGGTAAAATTAATTGTTCAAATAGTTTTGGAATAACTGGATAAATATTTTTAAATAAATCATTTATATTTATTTGTTTGTTATTAATAATTTATTATTAATAAAAAAACATATACCTAATTTGGTGGAGCACCATTCATAAAATAATGGTGCATTATTTTTGATTATTTTAGGTAGCCACCATAATATGTTTTCTGGTTGTTGGCCACTTAGTGATGTCTTTGTGTGGAGCACTTGGGAAGTGGAAAAACCACTAAAAACATTGATCAATTCATTCTAAGGGTGTGGAAAAACGGATGAAGCAAAGGAAGAGAGATTTGAGTGAAAGAGTTATTTTCTAAGCAAAAGGTTGTAAGAAAAACAAAAGGAAAATAAGAATAATTCATCTCTTCTTCTTTTAAGTAACAAAAACTTGTAAAACAAAAGCTTTAAAGGCTAAATACTTGTTGCTAAAAATTTGATAGCTATTATACTAGATTTACAATCCCACCGGATTGTTGTGAACTAGTATTGTACAAGAATTCACTTCAAGTTGAGCATCAGAATTGAAATCTTCACCGAAGTTCTTCAAAGGTATGTTTTGCAATCTTAAGCTGTTAATGATTTAATTTACATGTGTATATGTTGTTTATATGCTTAATTCCGCTGCAAAATCATGTATATGATACATGTATTTAATTTTTTAACATGTACACAATCACATGCATACACCCTAAAACACGTTAACATATATAATTTCGTGGCCTTTTCAAGCCTCCACTTTTTTTTTATTGCCATTCTCTAAAGAGGAATGTTCCTAGTAACTTAGTGATTTCATTTTTCAGACTTCTTTGATAAGCGTCTTATTCTTTGACTTTATATCTTTTAGTTTGTTATTTATTTTGCATTCTTTCTGTCTTGGTGCTTGTTGTGAATCTTTTGTCCCCTTAGTATTTATTGACGAGTTTTTTTTTCTAAGTTCTTGATAGGTTAAACTTTGAACCTTGTCTAGGTATTAAATCCTATCTTCAATGGATGATTTTCAGAATGTGTCTGGTTAGGACTTAGATCTTCTTAGGGATATCTCTGGATCTAGGGATAGCTCGGCCTAAAATGTAATTGATACAAGTGCTTAAGAGGGTCGAAGACTTTCTTTACAAGTGAGAAGCCTGCTCGAGGAAACAATACTATGGGAATAGTTTATCTGGATGATTCTAAGTAAACTTCTAGAAATAAGGTATTACTAGTGGTTCCTTAAGAGAATGAAGGAGTCTTTGGTCAGTCTAGTAACTGAAGAAGAAGAAGTATATTGTTTGGAGCAATGGGGATGCTTTTTTTTTTGAGTTAGATTGTCCTCCCAACTATCCATTTGTTATGAATGCAGAGGTTCTTGTTGAGTTGAGGAAGAGATTCAAAGTTCATAACTCTGTTACTTTAAGAGTTCCTCGTAGGGATGAATATGCAAGTACCAATTGGATGGGGAGTTGGCTTTGAATTTAAGATTTTTTGAGTTTAAGTTGGGACTATCGCTTCAGTTGTATTTTGTGGACATGTTGTCTCATTTGAATCTGGCCTTATGTTAATTAAATTTGAATGGTTTAAGGGTTTTGGCAGAGCTCTATGTTATGTGGAGCAAAGTTAATTTTGAGGGCCCTTATTTCCTTAAGCTCTAGAATCGTTATCAGATTAGGGCAAATTTCTATCAACAAAATTATTTCTACTACTTGACTGTTTATAACAAAGAGAAAGAGGTTGCTTTGGTAAAGGACTTGCCTTCAAGAAATGTTGGGTGGAAGCACATTTGGTTCTTTGCTAGAGGAGAATGGCGAAAAGTTTATGAGGGTTTTTATGGCATTTGATCGTGTTCTTATATTTTTACAAAGAGATGTTTTTTTTTTATATTTTCTAATTGGTGTAAGTAGACTTTATTCTTTTGTATTTTACTTGTTGACGTTTCTTTTTTTTTTTGGTAGTTGCTTTTTGGTCTTTATAACCTAATCTTTCTAAAGAGGATAAGAACTGAATCAAAACAACTTGTGCTTTTAGTGGTCCCTATAAAGAGTTGCTCTCCTGGGACATGTTTTTTATTTTTTCTGGGCTAATAAAAGACATTTCTAGCCCATTAATTTCTTATGAGTCTTGGAAAAAGGGTAATTATTCTTTTTATTACTTTTGAATGTTTCCTTCGATTATCTTGGTGGATAATCACTATTATCTTCATGTTATTTGCAGCCATGGAAAGGAGAAGAAGAGAGCTCTTCCAGATGCTGATCTGAGCCACGTGGAAGAGAAGAAGTAGAGACTTCTTTTTATTTTGCTTCATATAAAAGCTCTAGGAAAGTGTCCGGTATGGGAGTCTTAGATGGGTGCTCTTTATGCCAAAAAAGTGCTGGATAAGGCTTTAAAAATTTCTCAGGGGAAAGAAAAAAAATGAAGCCTCAACCTTTACTAGTGGTGATTCCTTGTCTCCGAGTATGAATACTCCTATTTCCCTTATTGGGGTGATGATTTTTGCTCCTCCCACTCCTCCCCAAACTGGTAAGGGAGGCATTATTGCAGATGTTCTAAGTGGGTCTTGAGGCCTTGGTCAAGGCATAAACTACGGTCTCTTTATCCTTTTGACTTTTCTTTCATGAAGATGGAGAAGTACAAACACCTGATCCTGTTTATCAGAGGGGTTAAGTGGGTAGTGCCAAATGAGCGTGCTACTCCATTATTGACCTACAGTATGTCCTAATCTCTTACTTATAGGTTTGGGTGCTTCTTCGAGGTAATCTTTTGTACTTGATTTCTTTTATTTTTTGTATCAACCTTTTGGCCCCTTTTTGATCTATTTGGTCTTTTTCTTTGTAAGGGATGGTTACACTCGTCGATCATCTTGGTGCTTTCTATAAAGTATTAACTGACATTCAAAAACAGTAACTACTAAGACTGAAGTTGTTAAAGCTAATAAAGCCTTAAAGAAGGCTAAGAAGAAGATAGGTTTGTTTAAGTGTGAGCTTAACTCCTATTTGGCCATGCTGAGGAGAAGGCAGAGGCTAAGGTAGAGGCAGCTAAAGCTAGGGTTGCTATAGATGAGAGCAAAGTTGCTATACTCGAGTCAAAAGTCAATGAGCTCGATGGGAAATCAAAAGTACTTCAAGAGGATAACTCTTTTCTTTAATAAGCTAACAAAGGGTTAGAGAGGACGATGTAGCTCTCATGGCTTTGTGTGGCTGAGGAGGTGTCAGAGGCTTTGACTTAGCTAGTGGATATCTTTAAAAGCTGTTATGCTAGGTTGGACCTCTCTTAGGTGGATATGCTATTTGTTGTCCTAGAGGGTGCTGATAAGAAGATCGTGACTCTTGATGCTGGGACTACTACTACTCAGGAGGCTGAGGACGTTCCCTCCAGAATGCCAATGACTCTACTTCTACTCCATAGGATTCTCCTCGTATAAATAATGCTCCAATCTCCACCTTGGCTGCTACTGAAAATAATCATCTTGTTGTTTAATAATTTTTATTTTCCTTTTTTTTTCTTTCTAAGCTTTGTAACAAACTCTCTTTTAGTAAATGAAAGAATTTTACTTTTCTTCTATCTATATGGCTTGATTTATCCCTTTTTGCTTTAAGTTTTTCTCTATTGCTTATCAAACATTGAAATGGATCTTATTACTTCTTATTTTGCTTGAGTATTCTGAATATTTTGTAAGTCTTGGATTTATGCCTTAATTTTAGAGATTATTGGAAATTAGTCTTGAGGACGACAACAAAATCTTTTTGTACAGGATGCTTGTAACAATGATTTTTTTTCCGAATAAAGTGTTCATTATAGTGTGGTTGATGGCTTTATTTCTCCCCTGTACTTCTCTTCTTTTTTAAAGACTTTATTTTTTAGGGCCTTATTGTGTTAAGAAGCATTTGTGGTGGGTCCATTGAATTTTATCATTTATTCATTTTGCATTTAGTGTATCCTCATTTGTATTTTGGGCCTTCTTTTATCAATTACGCCTCTTGGGGGCGGCTCTATTACTGTGGCCATTTTAGAATCTTTTGGGGCTTTTAGCGGCTATTAGTTATTGTCCTACCTTAATTTAGGAAAATGCTTTTGAGCTAAATTTTCCAAGGATCATTAGATTTGATCTATAGTTAGACTTTAAAAGCCTGAAGCTCTTCTTTCTATTAGAGGCAATAGCTAAACGTTTTATAATCTATCTTTTCCTTTGCCTTGTTCTTGAGATAGAAAGTGCCATATCTTTCTTGTTCTTTTCTTGACTCTTCTTTGTCTTACCACGACTTCTAGAACAAGTAATGCTTTTGCGACTGTAAATTTCTTTTGTCTCTTTTAAATGCATTGTCTTAGATTTTCTTGGGGTTTTGTTGACTTGTTCCTTTCGAGACTTTTCTTGTTTGGGTGATGAAGACCTTTGGTATTCTTGAGATGATTCTTGATCTTCAATTGGTAGCTTTTGTGTGACTAGTTTTATTCTATTTTTTTTAAAGAAATTATGTCTACCTCGATCAATTTAATTCTCGTGGCTTACGGGTTATAAAAGTGATAACTAAGACTGAGCTAAGTGATAGTAAAGAAGTCTCAATGGTGAGAAGAACTGCAGGGTGTTCCTCCTCAACGTGAGTTATCTTTAAGAAGAAAATGTATATTATCTTATACTTTCTAACTCCTTGGAATTGATATCCACTTTCTTTGTTTTCTTGATAGATATGTAAGGTGGTGATGGTAGTAGAAAGTATGGTCAATATAAGGAGTCTTTATATGAGTTTCCTCCTACTCGAGGGTTTATTAGAGGTAACCTTGGTCGAGGTCAACAAGTCCAAGCTAACATTCTTGATCATGGTTGTTCTTCTACTGTTGGTTGTGGTCATTCCATCAATCCTAGTCATGGTTGAGGTGTTTTGGAGACTGCTCTTTAAAGGCCACCTATTGTAGAAGAGGGGAAAACGACCAATTGACTATTCTTAAATGAATTTTGGCCCTACACTTTTAAGGGAGGAGTCAACTGATTAGGATGCTATTTATGAGCTGATAACTAGGAATCCTCTAATGATGCCTTCAAGTTATTTCAATACTTGTTTTTGAGTCAAATATCAGCATTTGTTTCCTCTTTTGAAGGAAGCAGAGTGTTTGATTGGTCATTCTCGTGATCAGTATATATTAGATTAGGGCCTCTTCTCTGGTTTTCATATGTTGCTTGCAAATGGGATGGAAGTGTTATCCCCTATTACCCTCTTTATTTTATTTTATTTGTGTTAGATTCTCTTCATCTAGGGATGCCTTTCTTTCTATTTCTTTAGGCGATATGTGGTTCATTGCTTTACTATAGACCTATTCTTAGGTCATCCATGATGGTTTAAAGGTTTCATACCTTTAAAAGGAGTTGGTCGAGGCTAAGAATCAGTTTCAGCTTAAGGATAGAGTGACAATATCCTTGGATGAGATGTTTGCTAAGGCAGCAACTGTTGAGAGTAGGGTCTCAGAGCTCGAACGTTAGAGTAAAGTCCATCAGGATGAAGCTGTTGGAGGAATTGCATTTGCTAAAAGCAAGGTCTTTGAGCTAGAGAGGCAAAATAAGTTCTTAAAGGGCCAAGTGAAATCTTTAAAGTATCAGGTGGAGGCTCTTAAGAAGAAGTCTCTTTGTATGCGTGCTCGAACTAAAGAGGTCGAGTTAGGCCAATGATAACCAAACGGAGTAAGTGAGCTTCGACCATTATTCTAGTAAGCTTAAAGAGGGTGCTCTTGACTTGAGGACATTTTGTAAGTCAACACTTTTTTTTGGGTTTTGTAGGTCGAGGTCCTCTTTAAACTTTGTTGGCCGAGGTCTTTGTACTTTATGGGCTGAAGATCTTGGGTCTGGTAAGTTGAAATCTAAGGTAACATTGTTATCTCTAGAGTAAAATAAATAAATATTTTGTTTTTGGGTGAAAAAAAAAGTATTTAGTAAATATCTAGTTATAAAGGGAAAGTAAAATTTATCAAATAGTTTAATTGACTTTAAAATTAAATGAAAACATTTTTTTTCTAAAGGGAGCTTAATAGATTGTGAACTTATATGTTTCTGATACGAGCCAGCTTTCCATTGAGAAGAATCAAGGATAAGAGAAGTTATTGGAGTGCACGTATGGAGTCAAATGTCATAATGTTTTGAAATGGATTTTATATATAAAAAATAAATTTATAAGCAAGCTAACATCACTGGATGATTTGATTTCCCTATTAAGACGTAAGCCTAAATGGGTAAAGACTAGACAAAATAAGCTGGGGAACATGACAAAGACGATGCTGAAATTTGCGTTACCGATGGCTAAGGCAACGCCATGTGAAGGGAACTAGAAATCCTTCAGCAGTTGCCAAGACTTTTCATAATTTAGTGGTTTTATTATTATTATTTTTTTTAACAACACATCAAGTCAACCTCTTTATTTTTCTTTTCTGAGGGTGGCAGATCTACCAATCATATATGACTTTGAATAGCTATTGCAAATAAACTGTTGCCTTTTTAAGATGCGAGAACGCTTTTGTTTATGTTATAGTTGTCTAGACTGAATAGGAAGAACGAAAAATAAATGTGTTTTTAACTAGTATTTAAAATCAAGTTCCTACGTTTTACCTTATATTTGGGGAAGATTATAGCTACAGTCCTTTTATAAAATGGTATCAAACAGCCTCAAAGAATTCAATATAGCGAATAGAAAAGCTCTGGTTTTCTTATTTTATTAACTAATGAAAAGACTTGGTCCTGTCAGCCTGTCTCTTGTTAAGAAGAGTTTGCCTTTAACTTAAGTAAACACCATAATTACAAAATAAAAAATAAAACAATAAAGGAAACAAGTTGGGAAATAAAAAGACTATACCATGTGAACTTACCGAATGTTTATCAATTTAAATTAGTCAAATCTTTTCGCAATATTTTGTTGCCGTTGCAGTTAGTCGTTTATTGGTGTGTCTTTCTACATTATCATTATATTCATCTAATCAAATTGTCTTTCAAGTTAGGTTGGAGTTCCTCTATTATGTTAGAGGGTAGAAGAATCTTCATCATACTAGAAAGTAAAAGTGTCCCTCTATTTCAAGGATAGGTTGAGTCCTCATAATGCAATGTTGTAATGAGAATAATAATTTGTGTATATAATAGAACATTGATAAATTACTAACTTAAATTAAATATTTTTTTTAGTTAGTCTTATCTTCAAGCCAACGTTCTAAATTAATAATTCGATAAATTTATAAAATAATACATAATTAAAAAAAAATCCTTTTAATTTTGTATAAAACCCACTTATTATATAAATTAATATATAATTAAACCTATATTATATGCTTGAAGGCCTTCGTAAAATATCTATTTAGTATTGTTTGTTTTTACTTGAAACTAATGTCAACTTAGATCTCATCTCTAGCTTTTTGTATTACAGAAAGGAAGATTTATGTAACATTTTCGTATTACAATAGAAATTACTCAATGTTACTATTACTTTGAGTGCTTCTTTGCACAAAATATGTTTTATAGTAGAACTATTATTTTTAACAAGAAAAATTTATAAATCTACTTTATATATGTAATAAAAAAAAGGCAAATTCAAATTAATTTGCTTAGCTATAATAAAAAGATATTAGAGACGATATTTAAAAAAAAGATATATCTTTATAAATTTATAATTTATTAGTTAATCAGTTAATTAATATTTGTTTAACAATTTTGTTTTTAATTCTAATGATATTAATTTATTAAGATTCTATTGTAAATTTTATTTTTTTATAAAAAAAGCCATACTAGAGGGTAGAAGTGTCCCTTTACTAAAGGATAATTTGAGTTACTGTGATACTATATTGTAATGAGGATGATAGTTTGTATACCTTATAAAATGCAAAAGCCATAAAACAACGTAATTTTAAATTGTTTTGAGCTATACTAATTCGATTTGCTCAAAATAACATTGTTTGTGTGAGAAAAATATAAAAGAAAAAAAAAAGACAGCAAACATAATAAAAAGAAACTGAAAAATTTTAAAGATTACATTATTGCTATAATTTTGTGTATTACAAATGCTATATAAATGAATTTTATATAAGCTTTAAGTTAATATAAATAAGGAACATAAATACATATAAAGAAACTAAATATAACCTATTAATTATAAAATATATATGGTAAGAATTAATTGTCATGATTTCTTTATATCTTTAATATCCTTCCTCAAACTCAAAATGGTAGAAACTTGAATTTGAAAAGAAACATTCTTGATTGTAATGGTGTACGTTGAGATACAACCGTTGTCGGCGAATGATAACCCTTGTTGGAGAGAGACAACCCTTGTGGAAGAGAGACAATATTCTTGTAAAGTGACAATGTTGTTAGAGTAACAAGCACGTCGAGAAAATCAACTACTGCGATTGCAAATGCGTTGATAGAGAAAATAAGAAATCAACCGTTGCGAGTGTAAGTGTATTGAGAATATTAACCACTGCGATTGTAAACGTGTTGATAAGGAGACAGAAAATCAACCGTTGCGAGTGTAAATGTATTGAAAAATTTTATATTAGGCTCTTAAAATAATCGTAACTTGACTCTGATATCATGTGAGAAAAATATAAAAGAAAAAAAAAAGACAGCAAAAGTATTAAAGAGAAATTGAAAAACCTTAAGGACTACATTATTGCTATAATTTTGTGTATTACAAATGCTATATAAATGACTTTTATATAGACTTTAAATTAATATAAATAAGAAATATAAATACATATAAAAAAATTAAATATAACTTATTAATTATAAAATATATATGGTAAAAATTAATTGTCATGATTTCTTTATATCTTTAATAATTTAAAATGCCCGTATTTAAATTTTTTTATATTTTATAGAATTTTTTTCATTCATAGAGCATGGGAGCAAAAATCACTTTTCTAAAAGTTCGAACTAAATCGTAAAATGAATTTGTAATTTCGAACCGATTGTAGTGAAACAAACCTAATTGCAATAAAGTGATTTTGGTATCATTTTATTTATTTATTTATTTGTCAGCTTTGATTTTACCATCTTGTTGATTTTTTTTAACATAAAATAAAAAATTTACATTTGGGATCTTGACTAAAATGAAAGTATAAATATTCTGTCAACCTTTTATTGTCGGGTTATATATTAACGCAAATATTAAACTGATTGACTTTAAAATTAAATGAGAATGAAATAAATCAATTAATGAAAAAGAAAATTCAAAAAATCAAAAAAAGAAAATTCAAACTGACAGGTTATGTAAGTTCAGTTACGTACAGTTTTGCCCAACCCTGCTGTACATGCCTATGGCTATTTCCATTAAACTAAGAAGCACACCAGGAATAAATCTATTGTAGTTTTATATTTGATGGGATGTATTCGGAAGTTGTTGGGCAGTAACATGCATTTGAGTTGGAAATAAAACTAAGATTGACAACTATTTTTAATAAGAACCAACCACATATTAATTTTATCCAAGAATAGTATTAAACAAGAGATCATTAGAATGTTCATCGTTCTGTCAACAAATTTTAAGTTTCCAGTTCATTCTTGCATGTGATCTTACCAACTCTAAAATATAAAAATTCAAGCACTTGCTTCCACGGTCCAATCATTTGCAAAAAATTTCAGTTTATTTTTTTTTGTTTTTGTTTTTATTTGCATGGTCGTGGCATATTATAGTATATGTCATGTGTCACCTCGCTATATCTTCATTCTCATGATTATGTATAAATCTTGTATTATCGACGGGAGTGTAACTGCTAGAGAACTTTCTTCTTAAATCCCATAAGCATATTCCAATCAGTTGTAATTCTGATTATCTTGTGTATAATTTCCTCCGTACTTTTCTATATATACTCATTCATCTGAGAACCAAAAGCTATCAACAGATAAAAATTAAATCATGGAAAATCAAACCTTCTTCATTGCTCTATCATCTATTATTATTATATCTCTTTTTTTCGCAAGTGCTTCTGCTCAACTTAGTCCAGACTTTTACAAAATCACTTGCCCCCAATGTAGAATCACTTGTTCGCTCTGCAGTCAGTCACAAAGAAGTTCAGCCAGACTTTTGTCACAGCACCAGCAACACTTCGACTCTTCTTCCATGATTGCTTTGTTAGGGTTAGTAAGTTTAATTATTCGTAATATTATCTTTTGGGTTGATAAAAACAAATTTGATAATTTGTAAAGATGATAATGGCTGTGGTATAGGGATGTGATGCTTCAGTGCTGCTAGCATCACCCGATAATCGGTCTGAGAAGGATCATCCTGATGATGTTTCACTTGCTGGAGATGGATTTGATACTGTGGTTAAAGCTAAAGAAGTTGTTGAGAGCGATCCTCAGTGCAGAAACAAAGTGACATGTGCTGATATTCTAGCTCTTGCCACTAGGGATGTTATTGCCTTGGTACACAAAATCTTTTCCTTTTCAGTATCTATATCTGTTCCGCAATAATCTTTTCTTTTGTGGACTGAAGTAGAAGAATATAGTTAAATAACAAGTAAATGTAACGCAGGCAGGGGGACCATCTTATAAAGTAGAATTGGGGAGGCGCGATGGGAGAGTATCGACAATAGCAAGTGTTCAACACAGTCTGCCTCACCCTAATTTCAGTTTAGACCAGCTCAACAATATTTTCTCATCACACGGTCTCACTCAAACTGACATGATTGCTTTATCTGGTAAATTATATTACTATCTCCTCTCAATCAATCAATGCTTATTTGTTGCATCGATAACATGTCAATTTTGTTCTAGATGAAAACGTACGCTTTTGAAATCCTATTTTGATATTTTTTTTTTTGAAAATATGTTTCTTCGTAAAATTAGTTTTCTTAATCAAAAAAGGATTTCATTATGTTTATATTTAGGTTGATTATTTTGTATATTTTATTAAAAACCGACAAAATTTCACGTTTTCTCAAATAATAAGTTGTTCTCGTTAGTTTTTATCGAGACGGTAAGATCTATTATTCATATATAATGTTAGGGACCTAATATATTCAATAAAAATATAAAAAATTATCTTATCTATATATTAAAAAATATAAGATCTTAAGGACCTAAATATATAATCAATTAAATTTAAATCCCTTTTTAAAAGGATACCATTTACACTTTCCGCTATGTTCCACTTATAGTTTTAGTAAACATATTTGCCCTAACACATTAGGGAGGGTGTTTAAAATTGCTTCTCTTAATCCAATAAAGTTCTGCTGCGTATACATTCATTTTAAAAATAATTAAATAAGTTGGTGGTTAAAAGAAATAAAAATACACACACTATAGTATTTTCGAATAATTATGCTACAACAAAAATTTTCTGGACTTTCTCAATTCTCTTACTTTTTATATTATAATAATGAAAACACCAAATCTAGATTTTTTTTTCATTCTTAGAAATAATTTAATTTAGGTATGACATAAAAACTTACCCTTAGAAAATGCCATATTTTGTCACGTCTAATACTAGCTAACTCGCCATGTCTGTAATTTATTCAGGAGCACATACCATAGGATTCTCTCATTGCGGCCGCTTCTCTGAACGAATCTACAATTTCAGCCCCAGAAACAGAATCGATCCAACTCTCAATTTCGGATACGCAATGCAGCTGAGGCAAATGTGCCCTATTAAAGTTGACCCTAGAATCGCCATTAACATGGACCCGACCACGCCCCAGCTATTTGACAACGCTTACTTCATGAATCTTCAGCAAAGCCCACATCTGATCAGGTTTTGTTCACTGATACAAGATCAAAATCTACTGTCAACCAGTTTGCTTCTGACAATCAAGTTTTCTTTCGGGCTTTTGTTTCTGCCATTACAAAGCTTGGCCGTGTAGGAGTCAAGACTGGAAATCAAGGAGAAATTCGCAGAGATTGCACCCGTGTGAACTAGAAGACTGAATTTTCTTAGTATGACAATTTTAGTTCATTTCTTTATCTCTCTTTTTTTTTTTTAAAAAAAAAGAAAGAATAAAAATTTAGTTGTGTGATGAGAGCATGAAATTTTGTTAGTGCTGAATGATATTTTGTTGAAATTCGTTTTTTTAAATTTTTAATAAAGCTTTTTTTCATGGCCTTTTAGATTAAGTTGAATTGATTAATTTATGTCTTGGTGATACGAAAATGAGCGGAATATTCACTTTGCATATTATTGTCCGATAAAAAAAAATATTTAATAAAATAAATTTATGCGAAAATCAAATCGTTTTATTCATAATTACATGTATAAAATTAGAGAATTACATCAATTTCTTATTTAATAAACTTTGAATTGAATGATTGTAATCTTTTTTATTATATTTAATTTTTAAACTCACGTATATGGAGATGTAGGTCTCCTTTAATTCTCAAATTCACACATGTAAACACATGGATCTCCAAAGATAATGTTATAAATTGAGAGAAGATGAGTAGTTTAATTTTTTTTTTCAACATAAAAACATGAAAAAGAATAATTGTTATTTTTTTTGTTACTACTTCTTACCTCCTTTATATAAAAAACTTTTAATTTGATTAGGATTTGAGTTATTAGAAAAACTGTCAGACTTATGTACTTTTTAGCTCCAACTTAAAAGGAGTCATCTCAAATCACACTAGTTCTTCTAAGTTAATCATAGTAAACCATGTAAAATAAAAGAAATTTTATTTTAATTAAAATTTCATTTTAATTAAAATTCTTTTAACTAAATTAGACTTGGTTTTAGGGCAATAATTACAACTTAATTGATCTTTTAATTAATGTCTATAATTAAAGTTAGGTTATAAAAAAATGTCTTACAGCTTTAATTACTTATTTATTCTTAAGTCATTGAATGTTCTAATGATAATTTTTTTAATATGTTTATTTTTATAAATAAGTATTATTATTCAATAAACAATTTATTGAATAAATTGTAGCCACAGGTTTAAATGATCAAGCATTGCAAACAGCTTAGGTGAACATTACCAAATAGATTTTATCTTGCAAGTATATATTTTTACGACCCATGAAATTGTATCTATAAACCAATGATGTTTTGATTGTTTATATAAATCTCTGTGATAACTCAAAAGATACAATACATGAATATAAGTTCATTACTTATTCAAGATTAAGGTTAATCAAGCTTATTAAAATTTTTGTGAACTAAAAATAACGATATTTAGTTAATGACCATATCAAAATTCACATTTATCATGTTCAATGTATCATATACGTTAATTTTTTCTACTAAAATTCTCTACTTCGATGATCGAGGTAAATCACCTATTATGAAAAATAGAAAAACTACAACATTGCATAATAAAATACCCTTTTCATTAATGATTGTAAACAAAATTTAATTTATAAAGAACTTATGATTTATACCTTATGTATTAACATTATATGTCTAATACATAGATTTATATACTTTATAAATATGGCATGATCTACGTAGGCTCAAATATATATGAATAAACTTTTTTAATAAAAAAATATTTATTATACATATTTTTAAGGCACAAAATCACATAAATATGTCTAACAATCTCTCATTTGCCCTAAAGCATGTCAGGCATTTGTCGAACGTCCATATCATGTATATGAGTTTCAAAATTCTTTATTAGTGAGGGCTTGGTGAATTTCTTGTTGATGCAATCTTGAATACCATGACTTCACTCTTTTGCACAAACTCCTTTATCAAATGATATTTTCTCTCAATGTTTTTTTCTTTCTTGTGCTATCTCGATTCTTTGGACTATGATACAACTCCACTATTATCATAATAAATAACAATAGAAATCTTAGCACTGAGTACCACTTCAAACTCATAAGGAACTTAAGGAGCCATACAACCTATTTTGTAACTTCTGATGTAACAACATATTTAGCATCCATGCTGAAGTTTTGATACATGATTGCTTTACACTCCTTCAACTTATAGCCTCACCACCTATAGTGACACATATCTTGAGGTAGATATTTGAATATCCTTATTTGTATGGGAAACTTGAATTTATATACCCCATATGTGTAAGATCCTCACTGAAATATACAAATATATAATCTTTTGTTCTTTAAAAACACTTGAATATATACTTTACTGCAGTCTAGAGTTCTGGTCCTAGATTTGATTGATATATATTGACCATGCTAACTACATAACAAATGTCCGATCTAGTACAAAGCATTACATATATAAGACTTTCTATAACAGATGCATAATGAATTCCTCTCAGGTGGTTTATCTCTTTAAGAGTTTTAGGACACTAATTCTTGGATAATCAATCTTATGTCTAAATGAAAATGACCCTTTCTTGGATTCATGCATAATAAACTTGACCAGAATTTTATTTATTTATGGAGCTTAAGATAAAATTAACACTTTATTCTTGTAATCTCGTAATAGTTTAATCCCAATGATATAATTAGCTTTAGCTAAGTTTTTATATCAAATGGTTAGATAACCAAATTTTGACTAATGATAATACTTCTACATCATTCCTAGTAAGTAGTATGTCATTTATAAATGTTCATGAAATTATACACGCGCGAATTGAAATTGCAAATGTATAGGTTGTGATCAAGTAATAAAATGATGACTGAGTACTATGCAAATATATCGTTCCTATGAGGATTGTGTCCTAAATTGATGCTAAGTACTATGGTGTTGATAACCTCAATTTTATCTAGGCAAGTTGATTTAATTACATTGACTAAGGAAAGCCAAACTAACCCAGATTAAGGGATTAAAAGCAACTAAATGATAATTTTATGGAATTGTGAGTTCTATAAAAATGGGATCCTAGAGAATTGATTTCATTCTATTATTCTTATTTAGTAATTTTGTTCAATTCATTAATCAAGGGATTAAGACTGATCACATTACCTCTCTCGAGTGTCAAATGAGATACTATGCATACATATTCAAGTTGATATCCCTATCTAACTTGTCTACTTATGTAAGCATTACGCAACCCTTAAATTAATTACCCAATGATTAATCTCATTACCTCTTCTGAGCGTCAAATGAGATCCTAGAAATAATGTCACGTCCCAAGTGTTCTCATATATTTTCTCGAACACTTGGTGTGCTCCACATGCAATCATTGAGCAAACCATGGTGATTACCTAAGTGCTATTAGCCTATTGACTCAATAATAGTCTAAGGCTATGTTTTTCGAATCTGATAAATGGGTTAATCTCTCCCAAACATCAATCCATAAATTAACAACAACTAATTCATTTTTCAATCAATCGAAAGCATTAAGCATGGCACACCATTCTTTACTCTTCTTTTACATTTTTCAGTAAAAAGATGAGCAAACTCAATAGCTCTGCATTTGTTCCAAAGCTCAATACACTCAGAATTGGATTTCTAACAACCTTAGACAAGGTTCAAGAGGTGAATCTCCTCTAATTTCAAAACTGGGTTTCATACGGCTTAAACCATAAGCCTTGTACTAAACATAAAACACCAAACATGCCTAATTAACTTATAACAATCCTTAAACACCTTTTATTAACTATGTTTCTCCATATTTATTGTACAAGCTTGACTTTAACACCTCTCACAACTTAGGCCCAAGTTTATTTAGTTAAATCAATTCTACTAAAACCAATAGACAAACTCACAACACTAGGTCTTTAGACTCAAGAGCTTTTCAAAGGCTCTATAAGCCTTACTTTTAAACTTACAAGGGTGAAGAGGTTGAGCCCAATATCCATGTTAAGCCATCATGTTCCTAGCACCTACCACATCACCACAAAATTATTATAGTAAGTGGATTGCCATGTAACAAGCTCCTAGATCCATCCCAAACATTTTCAGCGACTTTATAAGGGAGTTTTATTAGGATTTATGATGGCAAAGTCTAAAAGAAAGGTGGAAACATGAGAAACACAATCATTAAGGAGCAAGATAAGTCCTCACACCATGGGAATTCCCAAACTAATCTTCTCGTAAATCTGAAATAAGCAAACAAGACGGATATGCCAATTATATGCTCTAGCCTAATATTGTTGGAAAACATGCAATAAATATTAGAGCTGGTGCTTACGTGCCATCACAATATTGTATGAATATTAATTGTTTAATATTTATACAATAAACATTTCGAATAAAAATTGTTAATATTATATTTATATGGTATAATGCTTGTAATATTACAGACATTGTATGATCTAAAAGAGTTCAGATCTAGTCTAAAAGGTTTTAAACTAGGGCTAAGAGTTAGCAATGCTGAGAGTTATAAAGGCTAAGAGTTAGCACTATTAAGAGTTAGTAGGTTATAAGAGTCAGCGAGGTCTAAAAAGTTAGAACCTTATCTATAATGGGATAAAGACCTGAGAGTATACAAGTAATGACATAGTTGCAAAAAGTTGCAATAGGTGCTAAGAAATGTCATTATGTAAGTATGTCTCAAACACAATGTTTCTGATCTATGTTCACCAATACGGGTCTATCGATGAATTACTATTAAATAAATCAGCGTATATCTATATCTGACTGGTTCAGATAGTTGTTCTTATTTGACTATGAGCTTAGAACTTGAATAGGCATGCGGGTATCTAGTTAGGACTAGATATTGAACAGACTCATGAGGACTCCAATAGATGACCTGTGAAGCCGTCAAATGAAGATCCTCTTGAGTTGAGCAGTATTCGTGATCCTTTGACCTGAGCGCTATGGTGGACTTGTGATTTATCCACCATACTTTGGTTCCATATATGTCAGAGACCTTTCATGATCTGACCGCTATATGTTTCTGGGTATGGTCTGATACTTATGGAGTCCGGTGTTCGCAGATACAGAATCCGTCAGCTTACATAGGTAAGTTGTATATCCGATGCTCCGAAATTGTATTTCATGAAGTCTTGTGGACACAAGCATAAACCTAAAAAAAGATTATTCCATAGGGTTAAATAATATAGAAAAAGTGTTTGCGTATATTGTTTATCGAGATACGAATTTGGAGATAAGTTCATGGATGAGCAAATAGGTATTTGACGGTATTGTTCTATATCCCCGCATATCTAGGGTATAATGATGGAAAAATTATACATATACGATGTAACGACAACTTGTATGGTCTAACACGCTAATTTGTAATACTCGTAACGTATGTGTGGGGCATGATTACGGACAAATCGGTTGTAGACTTAGGGAGTCCTAATATGAAATGTACTCTTTGTGCACTTGGGCAGCGTACCGTATTGAATGGTTCAATACAGTAAAATTTAGCAATTTAGGAAGGTTAAGTTAACTAAAGTATATGGTTAAATGGTAGGACCTACTTTAGGTTAACTTGGTAACCTAGTAAGGACATAAAAATAATTTTACTTAATGATTATTTAATTGTCAAATAATTAAAATACATATTTATTTATTTAATTGTTAAATAAATGATTTAACTTAACTATGGATAAAGATTAACCATATAGTTAAGTTAAGTTAACCTTACTTAATGGTTAAGTAATGGTTAACCTAACCATGGTTAAATTAGTTAATTATGGTTAGATTATTTAAATATTTATTTAACTTAAGGGTTAAGTTAAACTAACCTAACTAAAGTTAAATGTTAATTATGGTTAGGTTAAGTTAAATGCAAATTCAAATTTAAATGAAATTAAAATCAAATACATGTTAAATTAAATGTTAATTAAATGTATTTGGTTTATATAAGTAAAATGAATTAATTTTCATATGAGAAGTTTTTGTTTTTTTGCTAGAAAATTAAAAGAGAATTAGAGAATAAAAATGAAATGTTTTCAAGAGTTGAAAACATATTCTATTCATCATCTTCTTCAATTAATTTAGCCATTAAAACATGAATTAAATTTATTTATGTTCAATAGTTGAATAAATAAATAACAAATTTAATTAAGTTAAAGAGTTTAACTTTGAATTAAGTTTAAGAGTTAAACAAATTGCTAGATTAGCATACTGCTATTCTAGATAATTCAAACCTACCCTTGTTGATTGCTAGGATTGATCAAAGTTTGCATTTCAAGTAAACTTCAAGCAATTTAATCCAAAGGCTTTATGGGTTAAATTCTCAATCTCATTTTTAATTTAATTAATATGTATTATTTATGTTCATTATAAATTTTTATGCTTCCGTTGTGCATATATAAGTATGAGATATGTATAATTTTATATGATGAATATATCCCACATGCAAGCACTCTAAAATAATCAACACCCAATAATAAATACTATGAAAAAGCTAGAGAGAGCTTCTTAAGGCCCTTAATATGGCCACAATAGTACTCACCTATGACCACAACATTCATTCCAAATGTTGTTCATGGTTCCTCTAAGAAATAATTACAAATTACCTCTACCAATAATGGTTTGCAAGAAAGGAGAGTAGAAACCCCCCACTTGATCCAATGTTTTGGCTATGATTACCTATGACCACAACATTTAGTCTTTCTGCTTTTTCTTCTTGTAAACTATTATTAGTAGAGGAAATTTGTAATTATTTCATAGAGGTACCATGAACAATATTTAGTCTAAATGTTGTTCATGGTACCTCTATGAAATAATTACAAATTTTCTCTACTAATAATATTTTACAAGAAGAAAAAGAGAAACCCTCCATTTGATCTAATGTTTTGGCCATGATCAATCAAGTGAATTATAATAATACTACAACAATATAAAGTGCAATCTTTTACACTATATTCTGAAAAAATTCTAGAAAAACCTTATCTTAAAGGCTATGGCACACTATCACTTTCCTTATTTAATGGCAAGAAGGGAAATACCAAAGAACTTATCTAGAGATTTATTGAATTCGGTAGTGCAAATTTATTGACTCCCTTAGTATGCATTTATTAACTCCACTGGTATGCTTGACTACTAGTTGGTTCCATACTTGGGAAGAGATGGCTTCAAAATTTTCCAAGAAATATTTATAGAGCAAAAAAAGAATTATTATAATCCAACTTAACCACAAACTAAGCAAGACTACTTAGAGCTAGTTGAATAGGTTAGAAGTTTCAGAAGTATTGGATTGTTACAAATAGAAAAGAGAAGAAAAGCTTATAGAGATTTGTCTAAGAAACAAGTTGATTGAGTATTAATCCCCACTTTAAAACATGGGGAAAGCCTAATTTATTAAGCTCGTAGAGGCTACAAAGAGAATTTCCTTGTCAGTTAGGATATCTATTAACCCTATATGTGGGAAACTAGGTCAGACCATATGATAGACGATCTTAGATAGAGCTTCTCGAGGAATAAACCCTAGCATTTAACAAGGAATAATTGAATACTATCCTAGATATATAGATATTAAATAGTTTTATATGGCCTTTTTACTAAGGAGGAACCTGAACGGAGGGAGAAAAGGACCTTATTCTTTGACCATCCTACTATGCACTGCAAACACCTTAAAGCTACCTACCAAGCCATAAAGATTGATGTACAACAAAATCAATGATGAAACCCTGAAGCTATCTACCAAGCCATAGGTTGTAGACCTCAACACACTTGTATGACATAGAGAAGAAATATTGATTGCAGTAATCTTCTAAAATAAATAGGGGATGTTGACTTGATAAAGGGTAAGATTACAGAAGAAGTAGTTATAGTTATCCAAGAAGAAGAATTTGAAATGGTAGAGGAGAAATACAAGTTTCTATATTAATGGCCTTACTATAAAACCCTAAATTCAAATCCTTGTTCGACCAGCTAGGATACGAGTTTGAGGCATGTGAGGTCATTAAAAAAACATTCCTCCGCATCTCAGCATACCATAGGCCATACTGTTATGCAATCAAGGCTATTAATTGAACCTACTTAGAAACTACTAATGTCATAGTCTTCAACGACGAAGACAAAGAGGCATAATGCTTGAATAATATATACTATTTATATCTAGAGGCTAAAATCAATGATGTGTCAATAAAAAAGGCCTTAGTTGATACAGGAGTGTCAATCAACATTATTCTCGTAAATGTGCTACAAGCTGCTATAATCCATCTAAATTGTATTATTGGAAGAAAGATTCGAGTTTTTAGCTTTGGTAGCTAAGTATTCAAAAGGCATTATCCAATTGGACTTGAAAGTCAAGCTGTTATATGTCCTCACTCTTTTCCATCAAGAGGAGAGTTAAGTTACAGATGACTAAGCCAATAATAGATTTAGCAATGACTTAAGTAACATACTAGCTAGGTTAGTAGGAAAGCCATTAACAAGGACTTACAATTTGAGAGGCCCAACATGTCTAGAAGGAAGCCCTTAACAACAGTAAAGATGAGAGTCTTTACTCATGTCTCTCTACGGCCATATAAACGTCTATGGTTTCGGAAGACAAAAATCATCTTGCGCCAAAATACATGCAAAATGGCTTCTGAATAGTTATAAAAGAGCTAGAAGAAGTTGACTTAAGCATTATGTAAAAAAATTCAAAAAGGGTTAAAGACTACCACACACCCCAAAGTTTGACCAAAGTTTGACCAAAATGCCTGAAAGACCTATATAGTCTATAAATTACTATGATAAACCCACATCAACTAGTAATTATCATTAGTTTGAATAGATTAAGAGTAATGTTGTAAATTACTTTTAAAAGGACATGTGCCTAAATATAATAAGTTGGCATATTAAATATATTTTTTTAAAATTTACATATTTTATTTTATTACTAAAAAAAATTAAAAATAAAAAGACAACCACCACAACAATTGATACTATGGTTGTGTTGGCGATTATGAATAAAGTCAATATTTATATCATTGAACTCCAAATTTTTCAATCTATATAATAGTATGGCCATTCGCAACAAAAAAAATACAAGAAAGCGACTAAACAAGGTGAAGAGACTGACAACTACCACCACTTTGCTATCAAATGGCCTTGTGATGACTTGCACACAACCTTTAACAAGATTGTTACCCGATGACTCTAATGATGGTGGTAATATAAGTCAATGCACTATTGTTTGACAGTGTAGCAGCGATGGTCACTAACATTTTCACCTTGTTTAGCCACAATTTATTACTTTTTTGTTGGAAAAAACCTCTCCATCACATAGACAAGTAAAAATGAAGTCTACTTATGTCTGTAGTAAACTAATCCATCACCGTCAAATTCTTTTACCATAGAAAATGGACCAGCAATAAGTACTGTGACAATGACCGTAGGTGGCTATTTTTTCTTTTGTCATTTTTTTTAAGTTTTTCATTTTATTTTTTATGTTAAATAATAATTTTTATTAGCAAAAATATATATTAAAACCTATCAAATTGTGTTCCATATCCCTATATAGTTCAATATATCAAAATACCTTTGTATCTGTCCAAACTAATGATAATTACTAATGAATGATTGTCTGTTAAAGTATTTTATAAACCACAAGGATCTTCAAGCACTTTGACCAAACCTTAAGGGTTTATTAATCCGTTAATTGATGCAAAAGCCCATAAATATAAGTTTCTACTTCTAAAAATTGACATATTTATTGACTTCACCTCAGGGTAGGGGATATTATCATTTATGGATGGCTTTAGTGCTTATAAAAAAAACGCTTTAAGAGATATTGAGAAACTACTATTCGAACTACATTAGGAAATATCTGCAACACTGTTGTTGTTTGGCCTAATAAATAAGAGAGCAACTTATTAAAGAACCACAACTATTGTATTCCATGATATGATGGGTCAAGAAATTGAGGATTATGTGGATGATCTAGTGGTCAAATCTACCCCCACCCAAATAGACCATTTACAAACATTGGAAAAGGTATTCAAGTGGTGTTGATTATACAACCTTAAAATAAAACCCAAGAAACGTGCCTTTTGGGCCTTAGCATACAAATTCCTCAGCTTTCTAGTGCACTAAAGAGCATTGACATCAATCTAACCAAGATCTAAAGGATTATGTTGGTGCCACCTACATAAACATAAGAGGACATCAAAAGCTTAATTGACAAGCTCTCTTACATCTAAAGCTTCATTCCCACTCTAGTTACCTTGATCTCTAACTTCGCTCTTCCACCAGAAAGAATATCGAGTACAGGTGAGGGATGAATAATAAGTAACCTTCTTAAAAATCAAGCAAATAATCTATGTATTAACTACTAAGTATCTATCTCAATGAAACAATCCAAGCCATAAACACCTTACTGGCTTAAGAGAATGATTAGAAGCAAGAGCATCACATATATTATCTCAGGCAACAATTGTCTAGGGTAGAAGCTATATATTCTTGACCTCAGCACATTTACTTTTCCATATTATATGCTTCCAAAGGCTAATACCCTATTTCTTGTTACATTTACTTTATCTCATGACAAAAACTTACCCTATTAAATGCTTAAAAATCAAATTGGTACTATCCGGCAAGTTGATAGGTGGATTTTGATCCTCACAAAGTTTGGCATCAGTTATATGGTTCTAAATGCAAGTACGAATTAAGTCATAATTACTAATATTATAGTATTGTTTGCAAACAAAGATAAACCGTTGACAAAAGAGATACTGAAGATTATGCTTGAGAAAGCATGTGCCATAGATGAAGAGAAAGATTCATAAGAACTTTATTTTAATCGTTTAACAACTGCTAAGGTTTGTAGTACAAATTTTATAATCATTGATCCAAGAGGGTAGTCCTCTACCTTTCAATTCAACTTGATTTTCCATATACTGAAAATTGTTGGGATTTGTGCTTACGTGCCATCCCATTGATGTATGAATATTTTGTTTTATAATATTTATATAGTACATTTTTATTAAATCGCTAATTTCATTGATTAAATGGTACAGTGCTTATTACGCTACAGACATTGTATGATCTGAAAGAGTTCAGATTTGACCTAAAAGAGTTTAGACCAGTGCTAAAGGTTAGTAATATTAAGAATTATAATCGCTTACAGTTAGCACTACTAAAAGTTAGTAGATTATAAAAGTCAGCAAAATCTAAAAGTTTGAACCTTGTTTGTAACGGGACATAGACCCGAGAGTACACTAGTAATAACATAGTTGTAAGGAGTTGCAATAGGTGCTGAGAAATGTTATTATGCAAGTCTATTCTCAAATTATATATTCCTGGTCTTATTTACCGATGCGGATCTGTCGGTGGAACCCTTTCTAAAACACTAGTGTATACTATACCTAGATGGTCTAAATGGTTATTCTTAACTGACCATGGACTTACCAGATATTTGTATAGCATACAAGTATTCAGTAAGGACTGAATATTGAACAGGCTCATCGAGGATCCCAATAGACATCCCATGAAATTATCAATGGTAGGTACTCTCGAGTTGAGTAGTATACGTGGTCCTCTAACCTGAGCGCCATGGTGGACTTATGAGTGATCCACCATGCTTTGGTTCCACATATGTTAGAGACCTTTCATAGTCTAATCGCTATATGTCACTAGGTATGGTCCGATACTTATGGAGTCTGGTGAGCACAGATATGGAATCCGTCAGCTCATAGATGCTTCGAGACTGTATCTTAATGCTCCGAGACTATATCTCAAAAAAACTTATGGCTATAAGCAACAAACCCGGGAAAAGAGTTTCCAACAGGGTCAAACAATATCGCAAATATGTTTGCGTGTATTGTTTATAGAGATACGTGTCTAAAGATGAGTTCACGGATGAGCATGTGGGGATTTGACGGTGATGATCTATATCCCCGCTCTTCTAGGATATAAATGGTGGAAGGATTATACGTCACACGATGACCTCAACTTGTATAGTCTACTACGCTGATTTGTAATATCTGTGATGTATACGTGGGGCATCGATCTTGGACTCACGGAACAGTTTCGTTTGACGAATCAGGTGTAGACCTAGCGAGTTCTGCAATATGAAGTGTATTCGTTGTGCACTGTGGCAACGAATGGGATTGAATAGTTCAATCTAGTAAATTCCAGCATATTGGACATCTGCTTCAGTTTCCCTCAGGCCGTACACGTGTCAAGACTAAAGAGTCAATTAGTTAACAATAGTTGTTAACCAATGAGATGTTGACATGTGACGTATTGTAGGCCTATCATTGTTTGACTTAGAAATGACCAAAATGACCTTACTTGTTGGACAAGCAAGATCATTATTTTATTCATTAAATTATTTATTGAATAAAATGATTATAATATTAATATATGATATTTTTATTTTATTAAAGTCAAATAAGTATTATTTATTACAATAATACACATGTGTTGTTATATTTAATTTAATTAAATAAAATAAAAAAAAAATATGAATGCATGGCTTGTAAAATGTGGGCCCAAAATGTGTTGGACAAGAAAGAAAATTGTTTCCTCTTCTTCTTGACATATTCGGCCAACACACAGATACAATGTTAAGCTTTGATTTGTTTAATGTAAACTTATCAAAGACAAGAGCAAATTATCAAATGAATGGTGGGACCATTATGTGTGACTCAAGTAAGAGGGAATTGTTGTTGGAGCTGGTGCTCACGTGCCATTCCAATATTGTATGAATATTAAATGTTAATATTTATACAATAAACATTTCGAATAAAGATTGTTAATATCATATTAATATGGTATAATGCTTGTAACATTACAGACATTGTTTGATTTGAAAGAGTTCAAATCTGATCTAAAGGAGTTTAGATCAGAACTAATAGTTATAAATTCTAAGAGTTAGCACTGTTAATAGTTATCAATTTATAAGAGTCAGCGAGGTCTAAAGAGTTAGAACCTTGTCTATAATGGGACAAAGACCTGAGAGTATACTTGTAATGATATAGTTGCAAAGAGTTGCAATAGATGTTAAGAAATATCATTATATAAGTATGTCTCAAAGATAATGTTCCTGATCTATAATCACCAATGTTGGTCTATCGGTGATTCACTTTATATAGATTAGTGTATGTCTATATCTGACTGGTTCAGATGGTTGTTCTTAGCTGACCATGAGCTTAGAGCTTGTATAGGCATGCGGGTATCCAGTCAGGACTGGATACTAGACAGACTTATGAGGACCCCAATAGATATCCTATGACACCGTCAAAGGAAGGTCCTCTCGAGTTGAGTAGTATTCGTGGTCCTTTGACCTGAGCGCTACGGTGGTCTTGTAAGTGATCCATTATGCTTTGGTTCCACATATATCAGAGACCTTTCATGGTCTGACCGCTATGTGTCGCTGGGTATGGTCCGATGCTCATGGAGTCCGGTGAGCGTAAATACGGGATCCGTCAGCTTACGTAGGTAAGTTGTATATCCGATGCTCCAAGATTGTATTTCATAAAGTCTTGTGGCCACAAGCATAAACCCGGGAAAAGAGTTTCCCACAGGGTTAAACAATATAGCAAAAGTGTTTGCGTATATTGTTTATCGAGACACGAATCTGGAGATAAGATTATGGATGAGCAAATAGGGATTTGACGGTGCTAATCTATATCCCCGCACATCCAGGGTATAAATGATGGAAGGATTATATGTATATGTTATGACCTCAACTTGTATGGTCTGACACGCTGATTTGTAATATTCGTAACGTGTGCGTGGGGCATCGATTACAGATTAATGGAATAGTTCCATTTGACAAATCGGGTGTGGACCTAGAGAGTCCCAATATGAAATGTACTATTTGAGCACTTGGGCAGTATACCGTCTTGAATTGTTCAATACAGTATAATTCAGCAATTACTAAGGTTACGTTAACTAAAGTATGTGGTTAAATTGGTGGGACCCACTTTAGGTTAACTTGGTAACTGAGTAAGGATATAATAGTAATTTCACTTTATGATTATTTAATTGTTAAATAAATGATTTAATTTAACTATGATTAAAGGTTAATCATATGGTTAATTTAGTTAACTTTACTTAATGGTTAAGTAAAGGTTAACCTAACCAAGGTTAAGTTAGTTAATTATGGTTAGAATAATTAAATATTTATTAACTTAAAGGTTAAGTTAAAATAATCTAACTATAGTTAAATGTTAACTAAGGTTAGGTTAAGCCAAATGAAATTCAAATTAATTTAGAATTAATGTATTAGTATATAAAGTGAAATGAAATTCAAAATTCATAATTGATTTAGTTTTTTAGGTTTTGCATTTTGGGAGCCATTTCAATTTGAGAAATTGAAATTGTTTGTTTTGTGTTTTAAGTGTTAGAACAACAAAACAAATTAGATAAATGGTTACTAAATGTAATAACTAAAATGGAGATTTGTTTTATTTATTCAAGAGTTGAATAAAAGGAAAAACAAATTTAATTAAGTTAAATAGTTTAACTTTAAATCATGTTTAAGAGTTAAACACATATGCTGGATTAAGATGCTGTCATTTTAGACAATCAAACCCACCCTTGTTGATTGCTAGGATTGATCAAAGATTCATTTTATGGTGGACTTCAAAGAAAATTAATCCAAAGGCTTCATTGGTGATATTTTCTCAATCTCGAATTTCAGTTTAATCAAATGTTAATTTCTGTGTTCATTATATTTAATCTTCCGCTGTGCACATGTATGTATGAGATATGTATATTGTTTGTATGATGAACACAACCCACATGCAAGCACCCTAGTTGATTTGTACAACACACCCAACAATTGTTTCCTCATTTGTTCAAAAATCTGGCCATATACATCCATGGACTTGTTTCATTTGTTTTATTATTAATAAAAAATGGCTTAAGTGGTGTGTGCCATGCATGGTAGGCCATGCTTTATCTACTAAGAGGGAAAATGTAGCAACAAATATAATGAGCAAAAGTTGCTCATTTAAGAAGTAGAGCAAGACACGACAAAAAAGTGAAAGAAAAAAAGCTCTCAAAATTTAAAAAAGGTAGATAAGTTCAAGTGTTGAACCATTCCTACCTCTCCTATTTCTTTCTAAGTCCAAAAGTGCTTAAGTGTTAAACAACATTGTTTAAGAGTTAAACATAGGATTCAAGTGTTGAATCCCTTGCTGGAAAGGCTGTCATTCTAGGTTCCCTAATCTCATCGTGTTGGGAACTAGAATTATGAACAAGAATACTTCATAGCGGTTCTCCAATTTAAAGAAAATCCAAAGGCTTACTAAGGTAATACATTCTCAATCTCTATATAATTTACATTTATGAGATACATGTAAAATTTATTGTATTTATCATTAGAAAATTAGATTTTCGGTAGTTCCTCTGCGTTATATTATGTATGAGATACATTAGAAATATTTGTTTTAAATGATAGATGCAATGACCACATGAATACACTCTAAGTTTAATTAACTTTCACATAAATATGACAGAGTATAAGGAAACAATCATGGACATACTCATTACCTCAAGGATAGGTGCAAAACAGATCAAATTCATTAGTGACTTAAATTTGGTGATCTCATAGATTAAAGGTGAGAATGCTAAGATTTATGATAACAAAGTCTAAGACAAAGGGTAGAAACACAAGAAACATAATTATTGACAAGAAAGATAAGTCCTCACATTATGAGGATTCCTAAACTAAGCTTTCCATAAATTCAGAAAAAAACATCACGAGGCAACCAATTCAAATATACCAATCTAGGGCTCCAGCCTAAATCATAAAGGACACTATACAGTAAATACTAACGCAAAGCTAGAGAGAATTGTCCAAGATGCCTCTAAGAAAGAAACATAAGTGACCTCTTCTAATAATGGTGCACAAAAAGACAGCAAAAACCCATACTTGATCTAATGTTGTAGCCATGATTAATCAATTAAGCCATAATAATACTTTAACTTACATATAGTACAATCCTTAACTGCCTTACTCTACTAAAATTCTATAAATGCCTTATCTTAGGGGCTATAATACACCATTCATTTCCTTATTTAATGGCAATAAGGTAAATACCAAGAACATATCTAGAGATTCATTGATTCCCTTAGTGTATATTAATTAACTCCCTTAGTTGCTTCATTGCTGGTTAGATCTGTTCTTCCTTTAGAAGAGATGGCTTTAAAATTTTGCAAGAAATATTTTTGGAGTGAAGTAAAAGGTATTATAATCTAACTTAAACAAACTAAGCAAGACTATTCAGAGCACTGGTTGAATATTTTAAAAGGTCAGAGATCTGGCATTTGATTATTACGAGTATAAAGGAAAAGAAAATCTCATAGATATTTGTGTGCATAACATGCTAAATGAGCATTGATCTCATCTTTAAAACAAAGTGAAAGACTTATTTATTAAGCTCGTAAAGGCTACAAAGAGAGTTCCTATTAGTTAAGATCTTTACTGGCTTTATATGTAGAAAACTATGTCAGGCCAGATTACAAACGATCTTAGAGGACCTTTTGAGGAATAACCCATATAATCAGGGAGAAAGAATTGAACACCCTTATAAATTGTAGGATATAAAATGATTTTATATGGTCTTTTCTACTAAAGAGGAACCTAAACAAAAGGGATAAAATGAGCCTTAACCTTTAATTCCTATATTAAATGTTCAACTATCCCACTATGCACTGCAAACACCTTCAGAGGTTTATTATAACAAAATCAAGGATGAAACCTCGATCTACCTATTAAGTTATAAGTTGTCGACCTCAACCTACTCCGTTAATATAATGAAGAAATAGTAACTATAGTAAACATCTAAAACAAATTGAGGATGTTAACCCACCATAGGGTAAGATCACAAAAGTAGTTGTAATTATTTAAGTCAAATAACTTAAGAAGATAGAGGAAAAACAGAAGTTTCCATAATAAAAGTGACAGGACCCGACCCCAGACCCTCTACTATAGATCCCAGCGGCTCTGCCGGGTACCCCGACGGAAGTTCCTCCGAACCTAACTGGGTAAGTTAAGAAATTCCGCAAGGCGAACCCCTTTTTAATTCTTGTTACTACTAAGAAGATCTAGTAATATACATGAAAACGACTTTTTAGTTTTAAAAACAAACGGACAGAGTTTCCCCTGTTTTTCGGAAAATCCATATAAACCTGCAAAGAAATTTCACTTCTAATTCCAACACATCTCAATTCTACCAATTCGGACCTCCGGTCCTTTTCAAATCAAATCCAACACAACTCAATTATTTCGTGTAAATCATAAAATAAGCATAATCATAAAAAGTAAAAACGATCATCCTAAACTGGAAATTTCTTCTTCTTGATTCAACACATACTTACAAATATACATGCCTACAACTATTATGCATAAAGTAAAGAGTGTTATTAGCACATTTACATGTACAAAAATTATCTTTGGATTCGGCCCACTACTCGGCGATAGGAGAATCAGCAGCTTGCGTTCCGAGACCCGCACCTGGGAAAGGGGTTTAAAACATAAAACATAAAACGAGTGAGCTAAAGGAGCTCAGTGAGTGTAAATGAGAATTCAATTACAAGAATATTATACAAAGATAGCAATTTCTAAAGTACATGCAGAAATTATGCTTCTAAAACGGATGTAAAATTGTAAAACGGTTTCTAATATCATATGCTAATGAAATCTTGCCGAGCGGGTTTTATCTACATCTTTGGAAAACTATATTCAGAATCTGTATAACATAATAACTGTTGTGTGCATATAAATGCATAAATGCTATCGGTAAATCAAAAACTAGTAAAATCCTCGCTCGGCCATTTTCTTTCTAAATTGTACCAATGGTAACCCTAAAGCTCTATACCCACGCAGCGACTCAACTAGCACCGCATACGTGAGTAGGTCACGGGGCACCTCAACTACCAGCACCCACAGTGACATCTCAAGACATCTCACTGGCTACGCAGCGGAATCCTACATCGCATGCATATAGCGAGACAATATCCCGTACACATAGAGCGACTCACATGACTCGACATCCCGACTTCCCGGAGTTAGTGACACACCCCCAAGACCTACCCATGTGCACGGGATATACCGGCCGGGTCTAATACAATCATCACCACTATAATCTGAGGGTACCAATGGCCTTAAAACCAATGCAGAAATTTTAAAACTGTTTCACAAATCGATCATGTAAAAGCATGTCTATGAATATATCAAGATCATAAATCATGTTTATGCATCGAAAGCTCATAAAATACACATAATCATTGTGCGAAAACATAATAACCGAAAAGTAAAAGAAATGGTAGATTTCCACTCACAATCGCTCCGCGCTCAATTTCGTTCCCGATTCCTGCTCCCGTTAACGCTCTCGGTTATCCTCACCTACGCGCCATAAATGACATTTAGAACCAAATCGAACACTAGAATCTCATTTAACTACTAAATGCCCTAATCGACATACAAAGCCCGGAGGTAAACTACTTCCCGATTTTAGTTACGGAGCCATAATCGAAACTAACTCACCATCCGGCGCCCTGAAAATTATTGAACACCTTATCATTTGATTGGACATACTTGCCCTTCACCTTTCCAACATGGACAATTATGTCCCATTTTCTTCATTTTTTGGTTTTTCATCAACCATATACATTCCATTCACAAAATGCATCATTTACACACCACAATTCAATCAAAACACCACTCAATTCCTAACTTCCCTAAAGTGGCAGAATTTCACCCTAGGTTCCAACACATTCCTTTTCTCAATTTCTTGTTCCAATTACAACAAAATCATGCCAATTTCATTCTAAAGCCCTAATTACAATCAATTGAAATCTCTACAACAAAATCATCAAAAACTCTAATTCTCACCTTGCCAATTTCTTCAAATTGATGACTCCTTCAAGCTCCAAACTAGAATTCAACTCAATCTAAGCCAAGAATACACATAAGAACATCAATTAACACATTCTTGAATTCTCACTTATCAAACTCATAAAAGATGCTTTTCTTACCTCTTTTTCTTGAATTTCCACTAATAGAGACTTCAATTGAGTTTAGGGATTGGTTTGTAACCTTAATTTGGCTTGATTACACATGAAAAATCATGAAAAAAAAACTTGAATAGTCACTGTAGCAGCACCCCCTTTGCAGCTCGAATTTCTCTCTTTTTTTGGCTAAGTGTTGGTTTTGATCTCTCTTCCAATTTCTACACACTTCTAACCTATTTATAGTCCTCCCTCTATTTACCATTTTTCCCTTCAACTTTCTCAAAATTACTAATTTTCCATTAGTTGAAAACTAATTATGTAATTAGTTCATTTGTAACTATTTAGTTAGAATAGTTCAAAGAACTAACTAGAACTTCCAACTTGGCAATCCATGAGATTTCTTCTAATTGGTCCATTCTCTAATATATAGATTATGTTTCTCAACAAAGGCTTGTTCCATTCATAACCCTTAAATGGAAATTCATATAGTAAATTAGAATTTTCTTTTCCAAGCCAATAGAGAAAAATTCTAAAAATATTCTAGGGTCGTCCGGCGCACCGATCAAGTGTGAAATTACAAAATTAGGTCTAATATCTCTCACGTGCACTATAAAGAAAATATTTCTAATAGGGTTAAAATCGAGTAACCCTACGGTGTCTTATTTGTTCTATACCGAAATCTAGGCGCTAATACTACTAATAGGGATTGGATAATACAAAAAGTCCTACAACAAAACTTGAAACTCAAATTCTTGTTCAACCAGCTATAGTATAGGTCTGAGGTACATGAGGTCGTTAAAAAGCACTCCTTAACATCTTAATATACATGGGCCACAATGTTATCAAGCCGAGGCTTAAATTAACCGAGCCTTAGCCAACTAGAAGCTATGATGGACCTATTTGATGAATTAACAAGCATCATAGTCAGATATTACAACAAATCTATCATCTTATAGGCTAAAGAGCTAGACATAAACTAAGTCATGGCAAATAACTGAAGAGAACCTATCAGGCATAAACTTGAGAATATAGGAAAAATTTATTGTCTCATAATCCTCAAGGGCTATACTTTGGTCTTGAATAATCTTTATAAACGATTCCATGGTAGAATACTCATGCGATGCATTCATGAATAAGAAGATCAACAATTGTTACAAGATATCCATTTATCAGTTTATGGTATAGAACACACGACCAATTTGTAAGGAAAAGCATAAAAGGCTAGATACTACTAACTTAAGATTAAAAAAAATCAATCACATACCATACAAGCCAATTGTCTAAACTGTCATGCCATAAGCCACAAAGAATATTCGTTCATAACCATAACTATGGTAGATTAGTGAATACTATACATGGAATATCTTCTAAAAGATACAATACTTACCAATTCCATAAACACTCATAACCTCAAATGGACTGACTGCCAAAGGGTATGTTGTAAAAAGTGAGATACTCTTATCTAAAAGCCTTAAAGAAGAAGCCTTGAGATGAATGAACGTTATAAAAACATATAATGCTATATGAGATCCATGTTTCAGAATATAGTGAACACCAAGTCTAGTAAAAGTTGTATTATTACCTACTTGTACTTGGTTACTATTGGCTTGACATATGAATAATGTCAAAGAATTTGTCAAGAAATGGCACATGTGTTAGATCCATGCTAATCTATAACACCAATACCCCACGCCTTTTTAAGACATGACAAAAACCTTATTTTTTTTCAAAACATAAGGGTTTGATCTGGTTGGAAAAATTCACCCACCTACTAAAAGGTACATTTAGATACTCACAGCCACATATTACTTCTCCAAATAGGCTGAGGCATATACATTTAAGTTAAATAAAAGCTTTATAGAAGCCATTCACTTACAGAGAGCAATAAGAGCTAAACTCATAACTAATGGTTAAGCACTTCATACCCTATGTATTACTTATTTGAATGAGATACCCACTGACATAGTGGATAACTAAATTCGTCACCATAATGTTGTAAACCAGTAAGATCCCTACTAACATAGTAGATGGCTAAATTCCCCACTATAGTGCTATAGTTAAGTGAGATATCCACACACTTAGTAGACACCCAAATTCCTCACCTTAGTGCTATAACCAAGTAAGGATATCCTTTAAATAGTTGATTACTATATTCCTCACCTTGGTGTTATACCTAAGTGAAATGCTTACTTATATAATGGACTCTTAAATTCTTCACCTTAGCGATGCACCAACTGAGATGCCAACTTACATACTGCATGACTAAATTCCTCACCTTGGTATTATACTCAAGTGAGATGCTCACTTATAGAATTGATGACTAAATCCCTAATCTTGGTGGATATACCTAAGTAAGATGGCTATTCAGATAATGAAAGGCCAAAGATGTGACCTTAGTGTCTTGACCAAGCAAAATGCCTACTCACAAAAGGTAAGATTAAACTCCCACTTAGTGTCACACCCAAGTGAATTCACAACATACACTTAAATGCCCACATCTATTATAAAATATTGAAGACTAACACTAGGATCTAAAACCTCACTAGTATAGCACCCAAGGCAAGATGCTCGTTTAGAACCCTACCCAAGAAAGAAGTCATACTAAATAATATATTTATAAGTCCATATCATCCTGAATATAATTTACACTAAAATCCCATATAAGTCATAGGAAAGTTCGCATTAAAGTAAGAGCCATCACAAGAGATATTTCTTAAAATTCCCACCTAGTGTCATACCCAAGTGAATTCACAACATACACTTAGATTCCCATATCTATTATAAAATATAGAAGACTAACAATAGGATCTAAAACCTCACTAGCATAGCACCTAAGGCAAGATGGTCATTTAAAACCCTACTTAAGAAAGAAGTCATTCTAAGTAATATATTTATAAGTCCACATCATCCTGAATATAATGCACACTAAAATCCCATATAAGTCGTATGAAAGTTCTTTTTTAAGTAATAGCCATCACACAAGATATTTTTTAAAATTCTTGTGCGAGTAAAATATAAAAGTTTGTGTTGTACTTGAGACCTTATATAGAAAATGTCCCATGTATGCATCATATGAACATTATGGAAGTTTATGTTGTATTAGAATGCTACGTTGTTCTGATACTTGCAATGTCTCAGAAGATACATATAAAAAACATCCCACATAAGATGCCTATATAAGAAATAATCATATAGAAGCCTGTGTAGACCCAAATGCCTTATAAAAATACCTTATGAAATGCTTACATGAGCCTAGGCATAAGGAGCCTTATGCAAGAGGAGCATAGCTGACTTTAAGGCATGGAACTCATAAAAGATGCTCATAATGTTCCATAAATACCCAAATATTTATGAAAGCATTCATGATGTTGTTCTTATGCAATGATGGCTTCATGATATTATTCCCGTTAAAAATGGTTCATGATGTCGTTCCTATGAAGAAGCCTTTATAATGTAATTCTCATACAAAATGGCTTTATAATAAATTCCTTATGAAAACTTACAGCTACATTCCTGTAAAGGGTGCCTTTATAAAAGTAGCTTGCATAGGGACATAGCAAACCAACGAACCATAATAGATAATGTCTATCTTAAAAGGCCTAGGATAGCCCAAGTGTGAAGCACTAGCCATAATCACCCTACAGCCACAAGGATCTAGTCATACACCTTATATGTGGCTTAGTAAAACCTTCGATAAGATAATTTCAAGTCATAGAGGGAGTGAACAGCCCCATAATATAGAAACTAATTACCATCCTTTACGCATTCAAGCATTTTTTATAATTGAAAAGCCAACATGTATGTACAACTAAAGGAGCCAATTAAGAAAAAAACACTATAAGCACTATATAAGGTATATGTATCCCTTTGAACATTCCCTTACATACATATACACATGCTTAAAAAGATATAATCATATATAGGGCCAGAACACACTTTTAGTGTATAAGCATGCTCTACTTGTCTATAATACTAACAAAGTATAAGAAAAACTAAGTCAATGAAAACATATGCATGTCTATCATAGCCATAATTTGACTATGGCTAGACAACAACATAAGCTAGCAATGCAAAGACCTTTAGAATGTAAAGAAAGTAATACAAGTTCAACAAATCCTTAGTAAAGTAAATAAAAGCAAACTTTTAAGTACTCTATTACACATTGATAGTATACCATAAGCCTAAACAACAAGGGAGAGAAAATAGTTAATATTGTACATGCATACTTGTACTTACTTTAGTCATATTACAACTCCAAAATTATATAAAACAAGCAGGCAAAAAAATAGTTCAAGCAACAAAGGTATAAAAATTAAAACTTAGCTTAGCAAAGCCTAAGTGCATAAAAGGTTAGAAGACTATTACAAAATTATATTTACTTAGCTACCATTTCCAAATATATTTATAAAGTTTAATACGAGGACATGAATATGTAAAATACCTTACTATGTTTTTCAAACTTAATATGTCATATCACAAAATGCACGAATAAAAGTACACAGAAAAGTCAACATTTGTTCATAAAAAAGGGATTTCAAACAAAGTATGTCCTTTAACAAAACATCATACAAAGAAGACACAAAAAAACCTAACTTTCTATAAATATGTCATAATTAATGTTGATAGAGATGCTTCACACACAAGTATGGTTAAAAAATTGCCTATATCCATGGCGGATCAAGATCTTGCTTCTTTTATTGAATCAATGAAAGACACAAATAACTCTCAATTGTACTCTTTGGTGATCTATGTTGTGATTGCCTATTTAAGCCAAAATAAGGCGCTTTATATAGCTATATATGTCCCAAGTTAACCCTAATATAAGTTAGAATCAAATAGGATGTTTTAACCAACTTACAAGTCTTTTTATTTTCAGAATAGGTCGCATTAACTCTAGGACATTATTTTCTGAACACTGGAGCATTGAGAATGCAAGGGCCTTGGCTTTGAAATGTGGGGGCATTCGCTAGAACACGAGGGCATTCTTTCATAATATAAGAGCTTTCAAACAACTCACTTACACTATTTACTAGAATTTCTGTGGTGGGGTTCTCTCTTGGCCACAGTATTCACTTGATTCAAATGCCTTTACACTCAAGTCTTCATATTTCCACTTCGCATTCCCTTTGCATTGGCTTGATTTCAAATCATTTCCAACATAATTTTTAATCATCTTCTTACAAATCCCCTCTTTGATACAAAATCATCCACTAAGCTTTTAAGATTTTCATCTCCACATTACTTTTCTTTCTCATATAGAGGTGATGCCAGTTAAGTCATTGCATAATGGCTTAATCAACGTATCAATGGGATTTTCAGACAATTGAAATTTGTTAGACTAATCTTGACACTTTGTACTATCATTCTAATGAAACAGAGTCATACATCAATGTGTTTTGACCTCTCATAAAATACTTGATGCTTGCTTAGGTGTATGGCACTCTGGCTATCATAATAGCTTCAACCACAACTATATACTCTGCTTTTATGGTTGACAGCACCACCACGTCCTGTAGTATTGATGTCCAATATGCACTATACCCAAACACTGTGAATACATACCCAGTTAACAACCTTCTCTTGTCAAGGTCATCCACATAAACTGAGTCGATGTATCCTCTTACCAGTTCACCCTCATTCTCAACCCTTTTGTATAGTAATCCTTTCTCTGACGTTCCCTTGAGATATCTTAGTATCCATTTCATTGCAAGCTAGTTATCTTTTCTAGGATTTGTCATTTACTTACTCACAATGCTCATAGCTTGAGGTATGTCTGGTCTTATGTAAACCAAAGTATACATGATGCTCCCAATGGTGCTAACATATAGTACTTTACTTATCTACAGTTTATCTTTTTCGGTTTCTAGTAATTATGCTGCTGATAGTTTGAAATGCATGGCTAAAAGAGTGGAGATAACTTTCGTATTGGACATACCAAATCCATCAAATATCTTGAGCATATATCTCTGTTATGAAAAGAAGATAACATCTCTTCTTTCCCTCACAATATCTATACCTAAGATTCTCTTTGCTACTCTTAAATCCTTTATCTCAAACTTGCTACTCAGCAGCATCTTCAACTTCTATATTTCTTCTATATTCTTACATGCAATTAATATATCATCCAAATAAAAAAAGCAAATGCATACTCAACCCGCTACCTAGGGTCTTAAAATACACACAATCGTCATACCTACTCCTATTGAACCTACAAGTCATGAAGTCATAGAATCTCCTATACCACTACCTATGAGATTACTTCAATCCATATAATGACTTCTTCAATAAACAAACATGATCCTCCTTATCAGGTCCTTCAAATCCTTATGGCTATGACATATATACTTTCTCATCTATTTCTCTATGTAAAAAGGTAGTCTTTACATTCATCTACTCTAAATATAAATTAAGTTTTACATACATGGATACAATAATCCTACTAAATATGTGCTTAACTATTAGTGAGAATATCTCATAAAAGTTTATCCCTTTACATAGAGTGAAACCATGTGCCATTAGCCTAACTTTAAACCTCATAGGCTTTACTCTCAGTATCTCCTCCTTAACTTTTTACAACCACTTGCATCTAACTAGTTTTTTATTTTGACGTCTCTCTACCAATTCTCAAGTATTATTTTTGAAAAGCGAACTAATCTCTTCCTCTATGGCCAACTATCATTTCTCATTATTCTCACTCTTCATAGCCTCTTTATATATCTTAAACTCTTTAAACTTAAGAGTGAAAGCATAATTAAAGGCATGGGTAATTAAGTCTGCTTATGTATACATTATTAGTTGCATAATCATTCTCTTTAGCCTATCTCTAGCTAGTTGGTACTTTTCAAGTTTCATCTCAATAACCATAGTCTAACTTTAAGTGGACTTTAAGGAACTTACCAGTGTCTTTAATTTTACTTCAAAGGTTAACTTGCTAAATTTTTTATCTGGGGGCATCTTAGATCTACTCTTAAACTCCACTTTAACCTCAATTATTTTTAGTGCTGAAACTCCTTTAGGCGTATGTTTTTCCTTCACCTTTTCTTAAGAAACTTTAATATAGTCATCTTATTGAACGTCATATCTCTATTAATGATAATTCTAGGTGGCTTTAACCCAGTACAACACACCTTGTATCCTTTCACATCTTTGAGATATCCTATGAATATCCTCATCAAGACTCTAGGTTCCAACATGCCTTGTGATAGGGGTTAATTAAGTCTAATAATTTCATATTTCAAACTTCATATTTGTTCATTTAAATTAAGATTATTTGACTTTTTACCTATTTTATTGTTATTTTATAGGTTTGAAGTCAATGGAGCAGTTGGGGATGAAAATTCAAAGAACATAAGGCAAAAAAAAAAAAATTTATAGTACCCACTACAATAAATTGCTACAGTTACAGGTATAGTATTTTTGCTACAGTGCCTGCGCCACGGCGCTGCGTAAATAGTAATACGTGAACAGTACTCGTGAAAAGTAATCCTAATTTGACTTATATTTAATCTTTGAATTTAAATTGAAGACATAAACCTATAAATAGAATGCCAAAAATCCTAATTCAAGGTATCAAGAGAAAAAAGAAGATAACAGAGAAAGTGCAAATTTTAGAGGATTAAGAAGACTAGAAGATTGAAGACTACAGAAAAATTAGTTTTATCTCCTCAACTCTTTATCTTTCTAGTTTTCTATGACTTTCATGATATTATTCTTGATAAGTTTTAAAACTCTTTATTTCACCATGATCTAAGTTTTTATTTCTAGGGTTAGAACATTAAACTTAATATGTAATTAGATTTTATTAACTCTTGGTTTATAAAGTTAATACATACAATTGATATATTCTATCTTGTGTTTATTACTTTCACTATATCTAGCTAATATTTTGAATGATCAAGGAACCATAATGAACTCGAAAGATGAATTTATGTGTTTAGCTTGGATAGTTTAATGCATGATCATAAAGTTGTAGGGGTGTGTGATTTGGGTCTACAATTCTACAGTGTATACATGTGTCATGTGTTCATTATATCAAATATGTATCTCATACATATTAAATGATACATATATGCATCACATACATATATTAGCACTAGAGTGGCGTAGCGGAAGCATAAAACATAATGAACACAATAAAATTATATTAATCAAATTAATATAAATATATTAAGAAATTCACCATTGATTCCTTTTCCACCCTTCAAAATTAGAACCCACCTCAAGTGAAACTCGTTGGCAATTCTAGCAATCAATAAAGTTGGCTTGACTGTTTAGAATAACAACTTTATCCAGCATTGGATTTAACACTTAAACCCTTAGCTATGTGTTTACAACTAATCAACTCTTGATCAATAAAACAATTACTTGAATTACTATTTAATGGTTAGGCTAATAAGATAATATTATAAATTAAAATTTAAACACTTGAAATTTAAGAAAAAAAAACAATTTCTTTCTCCCTTTCTTTTCAAATGGCTAGCCAAGTATTGAAACAAAATAACAACAATTGTTTTTCATTTCAATTCCCTCTCTCACATTTCTAACACACATATATATCTAATATATAATATAATATTATTAAATATATCTATACTTGGCCACCAAGTATAGATATATTAATATTATATTAAATAATAATATTATATATATACTTGGCCACCAAGTATATATAAATATTAATATTATAATCAAATAATGTAATATCATATTATATTATATAATAATACAATATTTGATTATCTAACTATTAAATAATCAATGTGTGAAATTATCATTTTGTCCCTTTTACATGGTTACCAAGTATACCCTTAATGGGTCCTGCCATACCACACACTTGGATAAACTCAACCAATGGCCCATAATACACCACGGGTCGATATACTATTAGTTAACAATAATTGTCAACTAATTAATGTGTTTAACACTTAAACACAGACATGTGTGCATCCAGTGGTCATGCTAGATATTACTGAACTGAAAAATTCTATCCGGTACGCTGCCCAATTGTACAACGAGTACACTCCATATAGCGAGACTCCTTAGGTCTACGCCCAATTCGTCAAATAAACTATTTCATGAGTCCATAATTGATACCCCACACACACGTTACATATATTACAAATCAACGCATTGGACCATACAACTTAAGATCACAACATATATGTATAGTTCTTCTGTCATCTATATCCTAGATGTGCAGGAACATAGATCATCACCGTCAAATCCCCATGTGCTCATCCATAACTTATATCCATATTCATATCTCAATGAACAATATATGCAAATACCTATGCTATATTGGTCAACTCTGTAGAAAACTCCTTTTCTAGGTTAATATGTATGGCCATAAGATTTTTCGTGAAAAAATCTTGGAGCATCTGTATAACACCCTATATAAGTTGACGAATCCCATATCTATGCATACTAGACTCTATAAGCATCAGACTATACCTAGCGACAGCCAGTAGTTAGACTATGAAAGGTCTCTGACATATGTGGAACCATAGTATGATGGATCACTGACAAGCCCACCATGGCATTTAGGTTAAAGGATCACATATACTGCTCAACTCAAGAGGACCTTCCATTAACGGTTTACATAGGATGTCTATTAAAATCTTCGTGAGTTTGTTTAATATCCAGTCTTAACTAGATACCCATATGCCTATACGAGCTCTAAGCTCACGGTCAGCTAAGAACAACCATCTGTACCCTATAGGTATGACATATGCTAATTTATATAAAATGGATCCACCAACAGACCTACATTGGTGAAAATAGATGAGGAACATAATGTTCGAGAACATAATTATATAATGACATTTCCTAGCACTCGATTGCAACTCTTTACAACTATGTCATTACTAATATACTCTCAGGTCTTTGTTCCGTTATAGACAAGGTTCCAAACCATGTTTCTTTAGGTATCTTGAAGTTTATCACTAAAGAATGACTTCTATTGATTATGTAAGCTGATGTCACTACAACCTCTCCTCAAAATGCCATAGACACATTTGCATTGGTCAACATGCATCTAACTCTCTTAATTAAAGTCCTATTCATCCTCTCCGCCAAACTATTTTGTTATGATGTTGATCTCACAATTTTATGCCTTGCGATCCCATACTTGGTACAAAATCTATCAAACTCCTTGTTAAAATACCTGAGACCATTTTTCATCCTTAGTCTTTTTATATTCTTGTCAATTTAATTCTCAACAAGAGCCTTCTATGTTTTGAATGTCTCAAACACTTGCTCATTTCTCTTCAACACATATACCCACAGTTTTATAGAATAATCATCAATGAATATGAGGAAATACCTTACCCCACCATGTGTAACTGTTTATGCTAGCCTCCAAAGATTTAAGTGTCTATACTTAAGAGTTCCTTTTGTTTTATACTCTTTTATACTAAACCTTACCTTATGTGATTTCCCGAGCACACAATGCTTACTAAACTTTAAAGGCTAGAACTTATCTTTACCAAACATCTTTCTATTATATAGCTCTTTTAGGTTTCTTTCACATAGGTGAGCTAATCTTAGATTCCATAACTTGGTTTGCATATTCTCATCATCTATAAAGAATGATGCAGAACCATTTACTGCCCCTTCTCTCAGCATATACACACCGTTGTGCCTATCACCTTTCATCACAACCATGGAACCATTTAACACCTTTAGAATTCCATTCTTAGCTCTAAATGAACACCCATTCTAGTTTAACATCCCTAAGAAAATTGCGTTTCTCTTAAATTTAGAAACATACCTAACTTCTAACAACTATTTTACGTTCATATCATGTAACCTAGGTCTAATACGGCCAATTACCAAAATTTGACAAGACTTGTCATTCATTATTAACACTTTACCATCATCAATAGGCTGGAAATTAGCAAATAAAGACTTATTTAGGCACATATAAATTTACAACTAGAATCTAAAATCCATTCATTAGAACTCTTATCATAAGAAGCGACAAGGGTTTCTACTAACAGAGCTATCCTTGTAAGCTATAATAGTATCTACCTCTTTCTTATTATTATTGGCTTTCTTATAAAGATAATACTTTAAAAAGTGCCCCTCTTTCTTGTAGCAAAAATACTTTCTAGGTTTTCCCTTATACTTTGATCTTAAATTTTTTCTTGACTTCTTTTTATTCAAGTCTTCCTTTTATAATTAGTCCTTCTGCATTTGGCCCTTATTTTCTTTCCCAATTGCTTAGAGTTTAACGATAATTTCATATCTTTCATGGTTAAACTCTCTCCATTATAGAGTAACGTATCGATAAAATGCTCATAATTATGGGGAAAATAACTTAATAGGATGATGGCTTTATCTTTATCCTCAATCTTCACATCGAATATTTCTAAATCAATAATGATCTTATTAAAGGCATTTATGTGATGTTTTATCGATATCCCATTTTACATAGACAACTTATAAAGTTTCTTCTTTATATGCAGACAATTTACCAGCGACTTCGTCATATAAAGATCATATAACTTCTTCCAAAGATCAATAATTATCTTCTCTCCAGCAATTTTCCTCAAAACTTCATCGTTCAATGATAGAACAATTGTAATATAAGCGAATCTTGAATGTCTTTTCTCTCTACTTTAGATTTAGATGACTCTAACTTCGTATTTTTGTTAAACGAAGCTATAGCCTCTTCTAAGGCCGAGCCTAATCCTTGGTTCACAAGTAACGTCATCACTTTAACCTTTCACAAATTAAAGTCATTCTCACCGTTAAATCTCTCTACTTGATACTTGCGTGCTGCCATAATTGCTAAACTAAGCTTTGATACTAGTTTGTCGACAAAAATACTTCACACAAGTATGATGCTACAATAATAAAAAAAATTAAAAAAAATAAAGAATGTAGGGCAGAAGAAAGCACACAGTGATTTAAGTGGTTCGACAATTACCTATGTCCACGATGGATCAAGATCTTGCTTCTTTTATTAAATCAATGAAAGCTCACAAAAACCTCTTTACAAATAACTTTTTCTCTCTCTAAAAGAGATTACAACAATTGTTCTCTTTGGTGATCTATGTTGTGATTGCCTATTTAAGCCAAAATAAGGCTCTTTAAATTTTGTAACCAACTTATGAGCCTTTTTCTTTTTGGAACGGTTGGATTAATGTTAGGGTATTAATTTCTGAACACTGAGGCATGGATAAAGTAGGGGCCTTGGCTTCGAAACATGGGGACATTGACCAAAATGCAAGGGTGTTTTCTTAAAATGTAGGGGCTTTCTCTCAGATAAAGTAGGGGCCTTGGATGTCACAATGTTCACTCGATTCAAATGCCAACACACTTTGCGTTTTCACACTTTCACTTCATATTCCCTTTGAATCGGCTCGATTCCAAATCACTTCCAACATTATTTTTAGTCATCTTCTCACAATTCACACTATGACTCTTAGCCTTAATAGTTACTTTGATGCTTTCCTTATCAACATCATAGTCCAAAAGGATTATATCTACCCTAGATTTCCTAACAACTTGGAAAAAGCCTTTCTAAACTCTAAACATTGTTAAAAATAAGGATCTATCTTATCTAAGTTCATGCCATATAGCATCATGTAGATTTGTTCTATAAAAATGCACTTGAGAGCTAACATTATGATGTAGCCAGCACTGAAATTGAGGATTTTGTTCCCATTAACTCTCCTAACAAAGGAATAGCTTCAACGGGATCTAAGCCTTTTTCACCTTTAAAGTAGTGCAAAGAGGCTAGAGAATCTATATGTTAAACGTGTTTTAGGGTACATGCATGTGATTGTGCACATGTTAAAAACAATTTAAATGTATGTCCAATATATATTACGTAGCAAAATAACTTGTAATTATGCAACATATACACACTAATACTGAATAAAAATAGTATAAGAATCATATACGTACCCTTACAGACGATTAGATGAAGATTGTTAAACTTTTAAGCCTTTGAACTTTTAAGGAAGTCTTCCCCTAAACATTTCTAGACTCCAATGTTTAGTGAGATTATAGTAGCTAGAATGGTAGCCTTTGATGTTAATTTCGTACAGTAATTAATAAACAACTTAACTCTTGAATTGGTTTAAGCATCAAATGTATAAAAATGTGTTTGAGAGACCTAAATGCAACTTTCTCAAATTTTTATTTTCTCTCAACTCTCTTACATGAAATTTTCACTTCTCATTCAATTTCTATAACAAATGAAACTATTTCATTTGTTTTATATTGTAAAGACTTCACATGTCGACACATGTCCATCATGGAGTCGTGTTTAACCATGCAAGGCTAGAATAAGTGACAAATGTCACTTAACAATGGCAGTGGAAGCAATTTGCATTTATGACATTTGTCACATGCAATTTTATGCATGCTACCATTTGTCACATAAATAGCCATGCATGGATGCCATCTATGCAGTTTAGTTTTCTATACAATAGAGACATGTTTACAACATTTATAAACTATGTTTCCCACTTTTCAAATAGGTCTTACAACGTATCCTGCTTTCCAAAACCTTCCCGGATTGATTTGTATGATCTATCCCACTACCCTAGTACTCAACGAGTACACTTCATATTATGAGACTCTCTAGGTTCACACCCATTTATCTTACAGAACACTTTTGCAAGTCCGTGAACAATGCCCTACACACACATAATAGATATTACAGAATAGCACATTAAACCATACAAGCTGAGGTTAAACATATCTATATAATCCCTTCGTCATCTATATCCTAGAAGAGTAGAGATATGGATTATGATCGTCAAATCTCTATTACTCAACCGATTGACTTGTGTTGGTAATCATTGATGAGAAATGATATTTTTGAGAACATATTATACAATAAAAAAATTTAGCACCATTTGTAACTCTTTTCAACTACATAATTACTATAGTATTATTGGGTCTTTGTCTCTATTTTTATACAAGATTCTGTTAGGGTCAGTGCTTACCTGCCATCCCTGAATGTACATATACTCGTGTATTTATATAAGTGTACATTCTCATTAAATCGCTAATACTAATTAATATAGTACTATGCAATGTAACGTTACGAACATTGTACGATTTGAAGAGGTTTAGATCAGATCTAAAAGAGTTTAGATAATAGCTCATAATTAACCATGCTGAGAGATATAAATGCTAAATGTTAGCACAACTAAGTGTTAATTGAGTATAATACTCAGCGAAGATCCAAGAGTTGGAACCTTATCTGTAATGGGATATAGACCTAGGAATATACTAGTAACTGCCTAGTTGCAAGAGTTGCAATCGGATGCCAGAAAATGCCAGTTGCGTAAGTATGTTCTCGAATAATTTTCCCTGATATATTTCTACCAATGCAGGTCTATCGGTGGATACCTTTATATATAGATCAACATATGTCATGCCTATAGGGTATGGATGGTCGTTCTTAGCCGACTGTGAGCTTGGAGCTCGTATTGACATATGGGTATCTAGTTAGGACTAGATACGAGACAGACTCATGAGGGCCTCCGATAGACATCCTATATAAGCCATCAACGGAGGGCCTCTTGAGTTGAATAGTATACGTGGTCCTTTGACCTAAGTGCCACGGTGGGTTTGTAAGTGATCCACCATGCTTTGGTTCCACGCATGTCACAGACCTTTCATGGTGCGACCACTAGGTGTCGCTAGGTATGGTCTGATGCCTATGAAGTCCAGTGTGTACAGATATGGGATCCGTCAACTTGCATATGGAGTTAGATATCCAGATGCTTCAAGATTGTATCTCAGAAAGGCTTGTGGCCACAAGCATTAATCTCTGGAAAGAGTTCCGTCAGGGTAGACCAATATAGCAAAAGAGTTTACGCATATTGTTCAGTGAGATACAAGTCTAGAGATAAGACATGGATAAGCACTAGAGGATCTATATCTCCGCATATCCAGGATATCATGATGGAAGGATTATACATATGCATTGTAACCTCAGCTTGTATGGTTCAACGCACTAATTTGTAATATTCGTGACGTGTGTGTGGGGTATTGTTCACAGACTCATGGAATAGTTCCATTTAACGAATCGGGCGTAGGACTTAGGGAGTCCTGCGATATAGAGTGTACTTGTTATGCACTAAGGCAGTGTGTCGGATTAAAGTGTTTAATCTAGTAATATTCAGCACTATCACGAAAATACGTGTGTGTCTGTATTTAAGTGTTAAATACAACAATTAGTTAATAATTGTTATTTATTAATTATATTATGATATGTGGACCCTCGATTGAGTTTATCCAAGTGTAGAATATGGTGAGACCTACTACGGATGGACTTAGTAACTATTTATGAGGGATAAAAATGTCATTTCTTACTATGATTATTTAATTGTTAAATAATCATTCTCTCTCATTATTATACTATATTATATATTATATTATTATTATATTTGGATGCCAAATAGTTGGCACCATTATATTATTATATTATTTTTATTTTTATATTATTAGTAGTATTATATAATATATTATATTATATTAATATTTTATTATATATATATAAAGAGAGAGAGAGAGAAAAGGTTTGGTGGGTGTGTGTTTGGTGTTAACCGAGAAAGAGAGAAAGAAATGGAGAAGAGAAAAGAAGAAGAAATGAAACTGAAGAGGAAGAAAAAGAAAATAAAAAAAAAAGAAAAAATGAAATTCTACCATTGTTGTCGGGGATCTATTACATGTAGGTGTATACATGTGCAATTGTGTATATTACCTAAAATACGTATCATATACGAATTTAATGCGGCGGAAGTGTAAATTATACAATAAACACAATAAATAAATATATTAATCACAGTAATATATATATATATAGAGTAGAGAACTCACCTCAACGTGTAACGTTATACACGTATTTCCTTGGAGTCCGCATAGAGACCAACTCGCGGGCAGTTCTAGTCACCAACTCGGTGGGCTTGGTGAGCTAGAACAATAGCCCAATATCCAGCATGGGATTAACTCTTAATCCCTAAAATGGCTGGGTGTGTGTTTTTCTCCTTTTCTCTAAAAGGATAAGGAAATAGAGAATTTGAAACAATTCATAATGGCTTCAATTGGAAGGGTAGAGAAAAATGAAACAATTGTTTTTTCCTTTTACGCTTCCGCTACGTTAAATTTGTATATGACATGTATTTTAGGCAATAGACACAATTAAACATGCATACACCCACATGTAATAGATCACCGACAGGTTCTAACTCTTTAGAATTGCTAACTCTTTAGAATTGCTAACTCTTAGTATTGACTTAAACTGTTTTAGATCAAATCTAAACTCTTTTAGACCTACAGTGTTAGAAAAGTTACAAGCTTTTTACCATATAAATAAAAATAATAATTGACGAATAATAAAAATGTTCATTGTATAAATATGAAATAAATAAATATTCATACCACAATTTGAATGGCGCGTAAGCACTATTTCCATCACTATATAGGGGACTGAATAATTATAAGTTGTCCAAAGTTGTCTTGGGGCATCTTAAGAACAATCGTAGTAAACTAGGAAGAAATTAGGAAAGTGGAAGCAATAACCCCTTCAAAAAGAAACAAAAGAAAAGTATTGTCAGCCAAAGAAAACTATGTCATAACTATATAACAACTTTAATGTAGAGGAATAAGGAATTATATTAGCACAAGTAGGTTCAATAACAAAGGACTTCAACTTTTCAATAGAAGTCGCATAGGAAGTCTTCTCAGATGTTCTTCCCCCTAAGGTAGTTTCAACATGTAGAACATAAATAAACAAAACCAAGCCATAAGAAACAACTAACTAAAGTCTATAATAGATATAAAACTTAAAAAAACAAATTAAAGTAATTATAATAAAATAAAACACATGTTATCTCTTACGAGAATGAGCATCAGGAGAAGATGTTTCTTACATGCCAACAAAAAAATGGCTTCAGAATGTGAAAGAACATAAAAAAAATAAAGAATAAGATGCTATAATTTAAATACAATATGCTCACTAGACTTTCCATTACTTTCTTCCCCATATGAATCTTGAAGCTTGGGCATAAAAAGCCTCTCTAGCCTACTAGTATAAGTTATAGTCTTCTTTTTTAAAAGGATTGACACTGACAGGACCCGTTCCGAGACCCTCTACTGTAGATTTTAATGGCTCTGCCAGGCACCCCGATGGAAGCTCAAAATTTAACTGTGTAAGTTCAAACCCTTTTATAATTATTGCTATTATTGAGAAAATCTTAAAATATATGTAAAAATGACTTCTTTAAATTTTTTTTAAAAAATGGCAAAGTTTCCCCTGTTTTTCTGAAAAATTCAATATCACACCTACAATAAAATTACACTTCTATTTCAATATAGCTTCTCAATATCTCTAAATAGGACCTCCGGTCCTTTTTAAAACCAAATCCATCTAAACTCAACAATTTCATTATTGATCATTAAACTAGCATACTAATAAAAAGTGAAACGGTCATCATAATATCGAAATCTCTTATTGTTTGTTCAAAACATAGGTATAATACACAAGCCTATAATTACTATGCAGAAAGCAAAAAGAGTTACCACATTTACATTTACAAAATGATCATCCGACTAAACCATTAATCAGTCGAAGGAGAATCAGCGACTTATGCACTGAGGCCTGCACCTGGAGTGGGACAGAAAACACAAAACACAAAACGAGTGAGCTGGAGCTCAGTGAGTGCATTTAAGATTTCAAATAAAATAAAATTCTGCATAGTTATTAAATTCGAAAAGACATGTATAATTCATGCTTCTAAAACTTGTATAAAGCTGTAAAATAGTTTCTAACATCATATGCCGATGAAATCTTGCCGAGCGGATATTATTTACATCTTCGAACGGATTTTATTTACATCTTCGAAAAATAATATCCAAAATTTGTAAGACATAATAACTAGCATATACATATAAATGCATAATATACAATCGGTAGATCGAAAACTATAAAAGCCCTTACTCGGCTATTTTCTTTCTATACAGAACCAATGGTAACCCTAAAGCTCTATATTCACGCAACGACTTAACTAGCACCACACACGTGAGTAGGTCATAGGGCATCTCAACTATCAACACCCACTGTGACATCTCATGACATCTCACTGGCTATGCAGTGGAATCCTACATCGATACATATAGCAAGACAATACCCAGTACACATAGAGCGACTCACATGACTCGACTTCCTAATTTTTTAGAGTTAGTGACACCCCCCCCAAAACCTGCCCATGTGTACGGGATATGCCAGCTGGGTCTTAAACTATCACCACCACCATAATCTGAGAGTACCAATGGCCTTTGAAACTAAGGTAGAAATTTTAAAACTATTTGTTAAACTGAACACGTAAATGCATATCTATGGATATATATATCAAAATCGTAAATCATATTTATACATTAAAAGCACATAAAACATACAATTTCAATTTTCCATCCGATGCCCAGAAAATTGCTTAACACTCTATAACTTTGGTTGGACATAATTACCCTTCGCCTTTCCAAAATGAAACAATATGTCCCCTTTTCTACATTTTTTGATTTTTCATTAACCATATATATTCAATTTATATAAGGCACCATTTATACACAACAATTCAACCAAAACTCAACTCAAGCCCTATAATCCCCTAACTGGCCGTATTTTACCCTACTTACCCAACACATTTCTTTTCTCAATTTCTTGTTCCAATAGCATCAAAATCAAGCCAATTTCATTGTAATGCCCTAATTACAACCAATTGAAGATTCTACATCAAAGTCAACCAAAATCCTAACTTTACCTTACTAGTTTCTTCAATTTGATGACTTTTTTAAGCTCCTCACTTGAATTCAACTCAATTTAAATCAAGAATACACACAATAACATCAATTGAAGAAATATTGAAAATTCACACATTCATCATTACAAAACAATGCTTTTCTTACAACTTTTCCTTGGATTTTCACTAATGAAAGTTTTAATTGATCTTAGGAACTTGTATTTGGCTTTATTTTGCCTTGATCAAGCATGAAAACTCATGAAATCACTTTGGGTTTTACTGTAGCAACACCCTTCCTTTCATGGACGAAACCTTTATCTCTTATACCCTAAATGACTTATTTTTAACTTAGCCAAAATTCTACACAATTCCTCCTTATATAGTGCTCTTCCAAAAGTCCAATTTGCCCCTCAACTAACTTAAAATTTCTCAATTACCATTAGTTCAAAATGGAAGGATTTAATTGGTTCTTTTCTAACTATTTAGTTAGAATAGTCAAAGGAACTAACTAGACTTCCAACTTGGCAATCTATGAAATTATCTCTAATTGGTCCATTCTCTAACATATGGATTGTGTTTCTTAACAAAGGTTTGTTCCATGCATAACCCTTAAATGAAAATTCATGTAATAAATTAAAATTTTCTTTTCCAAGCCAATAGAGAAAATATTCTAGGATTGTCCGACACTCCGACCGAGTGTGAAATTACCAAATTAGGTCTAATATCTCTCACGCACACCATAAAAATATTTATTTCTAATAGGATTTAAATCAATTAACCATATAATATCTTATTGCTCTATACCGAAATCTAAGCAGAAATACTACTAATAAGAATTAGATATTACAAGTTCACCCCTCCTTAAAAAATTTCATCCTTGAAATTAAAACCATACTTGTGTGGAAGAGTTGGGGATGTTGTACTCGCATCTGATCTTCACATTCCCACGCGGCTTCTTCTACTCCATGATTCATCTATAACACTTTCACTAAAGGAATACTTTTATTACGAAGCACTTGTTCTTTTCGGTCTAAGATTTGCACAGGCTTCTCTTCGTAGGTCAAATTCTCGTCTAATTTTACTAACTGTTCCCTTAGGATGTGCGAAGGATCTACTAAGTACTTGCGGAGTATGGAAATGTGAAACATGTCATGGATTCTAGCCAGATCTTCTAGTAATCATAGACGATATGCCACCTCCCCAACTCTTTCAACTATCTCGTACGGCCCAATGTATAGAGGACTCAGCTTTCCTCGCTTCTGGAATCTTAGTACTCCCTTCTGGAATCTTAGTACTCCCTTCTATGAAGATATTTTCAGAAAAACCTTATCACAAATCTGAAACTCCAAGTCTCTTCTTCTATTATTTGCATAACTCTTCTGTCTATCGTTAGCTATTTTCAACATTTGCCTAATAACTTGAATCTTTTCTAAAGTAATCTGGATAATTTCTAGGCCGACCAACTTCTTTCACCGACCTCGTCCTAGCAGACTAGAGTTTTGTACTTCTTTTCATACAATGCTTTATATAGTACCATATCGATGCTAGTGTGGTAGCTATTATTGTAAGCGAACTCCATCAGTGGTAGATGAGTATCCCAGCTCCCTTTAAACTCCATAACACACGCTCTAAGCATATCTTCGAGTATAGGAATTATCCGCTCAGACTAGTCATCTGTCTGTGGATGAAAGGCTGTAATAAAATTCAGTTTAGTCCCTATAGCTTTTTGTAAGCTGGGCCAAAATTAGAAAGTGAACCGTGGATCCCTATTTGACACAATGGATACTAGAATACCATGGAGTCATACCACCTCATCTATGTATAATTGGAGCAATTTATCTAACAAATAATTCTTTTAATGGGTAGAAAATGGACAAATTTCGTCAGTCTATCAACAATTACCCATATTGTGTCGTTGCCTCTTTGGCTACTCGAAAGTTCTACCACGAAATCCATCATTATTTTTTCCTATTTCCATTCAAGAATCGAAAGAGGTTGTAAGAGCTCTGCAGGTTTCTGATGCTCAGCCTTTACTTGCTGGCAAGTTAGGCATCTTGAGATAAATTCGGCTATATCTTTCTTCATGCCCTTCCACCAGTAGTGTTATTTTTTGGTACGACACATCATTGTGCTCCCCGAATGCATAGCATATGCAGAAGAATGAGCTTCTTCCATAATCTCTCTTTTTAACTCATTTACATTCGCTACACATAATCTCTGACCCAAGGTTACTACACCATCCTCGGTCACTGAAAGATCTTTCCGCTATCGAGACTCGATTTCAACCTTCAATTTAACTACTTGTGTATCTTGAGTCTGTAGTTCTCTGATCTGATCAAGCCGTATCGGATAGACCTAAAATATGGCTAATAATGCTCATGAATCTGACAATTCTAGTTTTATACCTAAAGACCTCAATTCTATTAGCATTGATAGATATGTGACCTTCAAGTGAGTTAATTAACCGACAAGCTTTCTATTGCGAGCATCTGCTACCACATTAGCTTTTTTCGGATAGTACTCCTATGTGCACTCATAAGCCTTAATAAGCTCCAGCCACCTTCTCTGCCTCATATTCAGTTCTTTCTGGGTGAACAAGTACTGCAGGCTCTTATGGTCCGTAAAGATCATACAAGGAACCCCATACAAATAATACCTCCAAATTCTTAGAACAAAAACTACTACAGCTAGTTCTAGGTCTTGGGTAAGATAATTCTATTCATGCTTCTTTAATTGTCTGGAAGTATAGGCTATTACTTTCTCCTTCTGCATCAGTACACAACCTAGACCCTGCCTGAAAGCATCACAATATATGATAAATCCACCCTTCCCTGATGGCAGTGCAAGCACTAGGGCCGAAGTCAACCTTCATTTTAGCTCTTTAAAACTCTGCTGGCACGCTTCCGACCATACAAACTTCTCTTCTTTCCCGGTTAGTTTAGTCAGAGGAGTGGCTATCTTTGAAAATCCCTCTACAAACTTCCTATAATACCTAACCAAACCTAAGAAACTACGGACCTCCATCACATTCGTGGGCTGTCTCTAATCCACTATGGCTTCAATCTTCTGGGGATCTATTGTTACCCCTTCTGCAGAGATTACATGTCCCAAAAATAAAACTCTATTTAGCCAGAACTGACATTTACTGAGTTTGGCATACAGTCGATGCTTCCTTAAGGTTTGCAAAATAATCCTCAGATGTTCTGCGTGTTCTTCCTCATTGCTTGAATAAACCAGTATATCATCAATAAATACTATCATAAACCGATCTAAATATGATTGCAAAACTCTGTTCATAAGATCTATAAAAGCGGTCGGGGCATTAGTCAGCCCAAAAGGCATAATGAAGAATTCATAATGCCTGTATCGGGTCCTAAAGGCCATCTTAGGAACATCTTCCTCCTGGATTTTCAGTTGATGATAGCCTGACCTCAAATCTATCTTGGAAAATACTCTGGCCCTCTGTAGCTGATCAAACAAATCATCAATTCTCGAAAGAGGATATTGATTACGCACTGTTACTTTATTCAGTTCCCTATAATCAATGCATAATTTCATACTTCCATATTTCTTCTTTACAAACAAAATCGATGCCCCCCAAGAAAAAGTACTCGGTCTAATGAAACCCCTATTCACCAACTCTTCTATCTGAACCTTCAGTTCTTTCAATTCTAAAGGAGCCATTTTGTAGGGTGCTTTGGAAATTGGCTGCGTTCCAGGGGCTATTTCTATTTGAAACTCTATTTCTCTATCTGGAGGTAAACCCAGAAGATCATCTAGGAATACATTCAGAAACTCTCTAGCCACTAGAATAGAATATCCTCAAATTTCATTCCACCGTCTCTTACTTCTATGGCATAGACTAAGTATCCCTGATACAACTTCTGAAGCATCTTTCTTGCCCTCATTACCAACACCATACTGGCGGGAAGTGATTTTTGCATCCCATAGAAAATGACTTCCGTTCCCCATAGGCTACATAATCTTGACTTCTTTTCAGAAACAATCCATTGAGGCTTGATATTTAGAAAACCAATCTATCCCCAAAATCACTAATGGCCAACAAAATCACATCCGCCATAAATTCTTGGCCCTTAATACTGATTTTACTACCCCTATACACCTTTTCTGCTACAATGGAGTCTCCTGTAAGAAGAGACACTACTACCGCACAATCTAATAACTGGGGCACTATACTAGCATTTGCAGTAAACTACATAGAAATAAAAGAATGAGTCACTTCAAGATCTATTAGTACATAAGCATCTCGAACAAAAATTGACATCGTACTTGTCACAACTTATGGAGCCGTATCTGCATCTTGCTAGGTCACTGCAAATACCTTAGCCTGGGTATGAAGTCTACCTTGTAGTCCTCCAGATGATCCTCCTCGACCGGCTCCCTTATTAGGCTAGCCTGAGTCGCTCGACCTTCTAAATTGGAAACCACCTCAAATTTGTCCTTGACCACCACTGGTTTATCCCAGAGCTAGTGGTCTATCTTCTGACTTACTACTAGCTCCATCATTCGAGCAATCTCTCATGTAGTGGCCCTTTTGACCATACTTATAACAACCGGTAGTCCCGTTTCTACAATCCCTTGAATGGACTTTACCACATTTATTACACACCGAAAAATTCTTCCAACTCTCTTTAGTGCTTCCGGATTCGGCCAATGGTTGTCTAATAAAAGCTTGACTGGATTAAGCTCCTTGGCTTAGTTTTTGACTGCTGGACCATGTTGATCTCTCCTCCGTTCTTGGAGATTTACTAGGTCCTCCCCAAGAACCGCATGTTCAACCTTTTTTCTGGCCCAGTTGTTTCAGTTTAGGAATGACTGCCATGTTTTTTTCAACTCGAGTTGTAGCTTACACCAATGCTCCATACTGAGTGTGAGTTGTCAATACCACGTAAGCCTTGATCCGAGGATTGAGGCCCACTGTAAACTGACTAGCCTTCTGCTCTTCATTATCAGCTATAAAGGGAACGACATAGAGGAGCTCTGAAAACTTCTTCTCATACTCTGCCACTGAGAGAAAATCTTGTTCTAGCTTGAAGAACTCTTCTATCTTTGCATCTCTATAACTTTTAGGGTACAACTTATTCAAAAACTCCCCTTTGAAAAGCACCCAAGACACCGCATCGGCATTCCTCTTTTGCAAGGCCTTTCACCAGTCTTTCGCTCCTTCCTTCAACAGAGATACGGAGTATGCCACCATCTGTTCTTCAGTACATTCCATAACCTGGAAAATTTCTTCATTGTTCTCTAACCAGGATAGGGCTCTCTCAGGGTCTCCTGTACCATCATACGGCTTAGCGCCAAATTTCTTAGTGCGCTCAATGGATACTCTTATCTCTTTCGACTGCTGGATTATTGCCGCTAGTATCTGGGTCATCTGAGCTACATTCATGTTTCCACCCTCTGGCTCAGCAGGTTGAGATGACTCAAGAAAGGTTTGAGGCGTAGGAACATTTACCGACTCATTCCACCTCTCCTCTTCAGATGCAAGAGCTTCCGCATCTGCTCTCCTAGTACATGGGCCCCTACGACTATGCATATTTTCTATGAATTTAATAATGCAAATGACTATCTAATGCATAGAATTTAATTTAATAAACTTAGAAAAATATGCATGCAATTTCGAGAATCTCACTCTAAAAATAAACTTTTTAACTAAAAACTTCAAAAATCGAGATCTGATACCACTTTGATAGGACCTGCCCGAGACCCTCTACTGTAGATCCCAGTGGCCCTGCCGGGCACCCCGACAGAAGTTCCTCAGAATTTAACTGTGTAAGTTGAGAAATTCCGCGAGACAAACCCCTTTTTAATTCTTACTATCGTAAATCATGTTTATGCATTAAAAGCACATAAAACATTCAATTTGAATATACGGAAATATAATAAATGAAAGATAAACAATGACAGATTTTTAATTACAACTACTACAAGCTCAATTTCGCTCCAGACTTCTGCTTCCATTATCGGTCTTAATTTTCTTCACCTATACACCATAAATGACATTTAGAACCCTTACAAAAGCTAAAATCTCATTTAACTATTAAGCGCTCTAATTGGCTTACAAAGCCTAAATGGATATTACTTTCCGATTTTCATTTACGAAGTCATTCAATCTTATCTAATTCGTCATCCGAGGCCCAAACAATTGCTTAATTGCCCTTCACCTTTTCAAAATGGACAATTATGTCCCTTTTTCTACATTTTTTTATTTTCCATCAACCATATATATTCAATTTACATAAGCCACCATTTATACACAACAATTTACCCAAAACTCAACTCAAGCCCTATAATCCCCTAACTGGCCGAATTTTACCCTACTTACCCAACACATTTCTTTTCTCAATTTCTTGTTCCAATAGCATCAAAATCAAGCCAATTGTATTGCAATACCCTAATTACAACCAATTGAAGGTTCTACATTAAAGTCACCCAAAACACTAATTCTTACCTTACTAGTTTCTTCAATTTAATGACTCTTTTAAGCTCCCCACTTGAATTCAACTCAATCTAAATCAAGAATACACATTGGAACATCAATTGAAGCAATCTTGAAAATTCACACGTTCATCATTACAAAACAATGCTTTTCTTACCTTTTTTTCTTGGTTTTTCACTAATGAAAGTTTCAATTGATCTTAGGAACTTGTATTTGGCTTTATTTTGCCTTGATCAAGCATGAAATCTCATGAAATCACTTTGGGTTTTACTATAGCAACACCCTTCCTCTCATGGCCGAAAATTTTATCTCTTATACCCTAAATGACTTGTTTTTAACTTAGCCAAAATTCTACATAATTCCTCCTTATATAGTGCTCTCCCCAAAATCTAATTTGCCCCTCAACTAAATCAAAATTTCTAAATTGCCATTAGTTCAAAATGGAAGGATTTAATTGGTTCATTTCTAACTATTCATTTAGAATAGTCAAAGGAACTAACTAGACTTTCAACTTGGCAATCCATGAAATTGTCTCTAATTTGTCCACTCTTTAACATATGGATTGTGTTTCTTAACAAAGGCTTGTTCCATGCATAACCTTTAAATGAAAATTCATGTAATAAATTAAAATTTCCTTTTCCAAGCCAATAGAGAAACAATTCTAAAAATATTTTAGTGTTGTCCGACGCTCCGACCAAGTATAAAATTATAAAATTAGGTCTTATATCTTTCACGTGCACCATAAAAATATTTATTTCTAATAAGTTTTAAATCGATTAACCATACGGTGTCTTATTGCTCTGTACCGAAATCTAGGCGCCAATACTACTAATAGGGATTGGATATTACAGACACTACCTCACGTAGTAACCTTAGTAGCATATATATGAGTCATAGTAACAGCGAGAGATTATAGCACAAATTCCCTAAGTCTTGGAACAAGTTCTACTTCAGCTCCATGACATATGCCACCTTTCTTATTGTACATTTTAATAATCCTTCTAACTAAATCTTTAAGAGATTCTCCTTTCCATGATAGCCAAGAAAGACACATTAATCAAAAAAAGGCAAAGTAAAAAAACATCACTAAAAATTCATAAAGCAAAAAAATTCTAATTACATACCTCTGACTTGGAACTTACGACATCATCTTTCTCCCCTACAAAGATAGAAGCCTTTTCCTCTTCCTTGCCAATAGAATCTTTAAGGCTAAGAAAGCCTCGCCTTTAACTCTCTCTTCCTCACAATAAGAGATCTTCTTTATTAAAGCCAGAGTTTCCACTTTAGGCTCTCTTAAAAACTAGCAAGGCTCAGATACGTTACAAATAGATTTTCAATTCATACATATAAGGTTCAAGAGACAAGTTCTCTCTAACCTTCAAAAGTGAGATTCTTACAACCTAAACTCTACGACTTGTATCTCACGCTACACACCTCATATAGGTTTACAACACTGATAATAGATCCAAAAAATACATTATAGCATATATGTTCTTTCTATGATTTATTGTGCAAGCTAGTTTTCACACCTCTTGTAGTTTGAGAATGGGTTTATCCATAAAAATCCTTTTTCTTGATACTGTCAAAGCCATTTTACAGCATTGAATTTTTAGGACTCTAGATATAACAGAAGACCCCAAGCAACAATATTGTCCCACACTTAGTCGTTATAGGCCATCACAGTGGTGGGTTTTGTCCGCTTTAGTGTGGTCCATCACATTTCTAAAATACGACGAGTTAACTTGTCTTATTTTCACTATCCTTATAAGGCACTTTGCAGACTTGCATGAATGATTTGAGGTATCACATTAAAAGGTCTTCAGAAGCTTGTTGGGTTTTACTCTCAAACTTAAAAGAGCGAAGAGATTTAAGATACATTATTCAATCCTAGGTTTGACATGTCAAGCATAACGACCAGTGATATTCTACCACATCACATTATCCTAAATCACCTTAAACATTTTTGGTAACTCTATTAAAGAATTTAGTTAGCAATTATAATAGCAAAGTTAAAAAGAAAATGTGAAAATCTTAGAAATGCTATCACTGAAGAGTAAGACGAGTCTTTACACTATAAAGATACTCAGAACCACCTACCTAGGTTCAATGAAACCCAATGAGATAACCAAACATTAGACACTAATTTAGGAGCCATAGCACAAATTTTGTAAGATGCTATGCAAGAGAATTTACCACAAAACAAAAAAGAATTTCTTATGGCTATCAATACGACCAAAACAGTAAAGCCACCTAGGGCTATAGTAGCTATGCCAAACACTATCTAGGGTATCCCTAAGAAATAGACGTAAATGACCTATGCTAATAACAACATGCAAGTGTTTGTAAGATTTAGAATGCAATTACACATTATTACAAATAATAATATAATAATGTATAGAATATCATTCCCGTCAGGAATTATTACTAAATACATTAAGTCATGTACTCTTATTTTTATTCAAATGATTAATAACTCAAGCAAATAATATCTAAACTAAATAATAAAAGAAAACAAAAGTAGAATCGAGTAAGGAAAGCAACGATAAATTCACCAATATGAAAAAAGAAAAACAAAATCCTAGAATTACAATTATCCCTCAATACTTCACTTGAATTTTAATTACTCCCATTTTCTCAAATCTATGAGTACTTTGCCTGTAGCCAAGAATGGTCTTCCGGAGATAATCAAAATCTCACAATCCTCTACTATATCAAGAACAATGAAATCTGTTAGGAAATAAATTTATCAAACTTCACAAGTACACTTCAATTATGCCCCTTAGATAAGTAAAACGGTAAGCTGCAATGTAACATTGGTTGGCTTTGCTTCCTGTAAATTCAGCTTTTTGTATATAGACAACAACATTATGTTAATACTTGCTCCTATGTCATATAAAGGTTTACCAAAAATTAATTTTCAATGGTGCATGGAATGGTAAAGCTCTTTGGATCCATGAGTTTTGGTGAAGTCTCTTTTGTAAAATGACACTGCACTTTTTATTAGAGTAATGTCTTAAAATCCCTCAGTCTTTTTTTCTTTGATAGGATGTCCATCATGAAATTGATATAACTAAGCATTTATTCCAATGTGTCAGTGAAAGAAATGTTAATATGCAACTTTTTAAATACCTCTAAGAATTTGGAGAATTGCTTGTCAAGTTTCTGTTTTAGAAGATGTTAAGGGAATGGAGGTGGTTGATTGTAAGGACTCGAGATGCTCTTTTGCATGTTTTTTTTTTCTTTATATGTTTGTATATTCTTTTTAACCTTTAGTTCTTCTCCATGGGTTCACTCATTTGCTTGTGGGTTCTCAACTACATTAGGTAACTCTTTTCCACTCCTCAAGGTGATTTCTTTGCAGTTTTCTATATCCCCTTTTAGATTGACTTTCATGATGCTTAGTAAATATCCCTAAGGAAGGTTGTTCATGGATGTGACCAATTAACCCACTTGTCAAGAGCTCATAGCGAAGAAAATTGGCTTTGTAAAAGAGTTGCTTGACTCTGTAAGATAGCATTTATCTGCTTCATATACTACATGACCATCTCTTATAAATTTAGCTTCTTCTCTTGTTGATACGATGACTATAATAAAAATCTAAGAGAATTTATAGGCCTTGATGGTTGTCCTTGGCTATTTCTTTATGAAATGTTAAGATGGTTGCTCTACCTTAGGTTATAGAAGTTTGAGTTAGGTTTGTTCTACTGCCTCTTAAAACTTTTCACATACTAAGTTATTCTAAGCAGTAGCCATTTGCATAGTTGTCTCCACTAAAATCACACGCAACCATTTGGCTCTTTATGGCATTTACTTCAATAGCATTAGACTTTCTTGATAATAAATTAACTTGTGCAGCTAATGAAGTAAGGCTTTTACAACATGAATACATCGACCTTATTTGGAGCTACTCTCTCATATGGCTATTGATAGCTGTTGGAAGCCATTTTCTCTACCAGTTTATAAGCCTTATCAGTAGATTTTCTCATCAATGCACCTCTTACAACAACATCAACAATGATTCTTAAGTGTCCCAACAACCCATTGTAGAAGGTTTGTACAAGTAGCTACTATGGAACCGCATGGTGTAGACATTTTCTTAACAAATCTTTAAATCTTTCTTATACTTCATAAAGTGATTCTGACTCATATTACACGAATGAGGTGATACCATTCCTTAGTTTCATCGTTTTGGCTAATCGAAATATTTTTGTTAAAGATTTTTGGGCCAAGTCATCCTATATTGCAATAAAACCTAATAGTAAAGACATCAACCTACACTTTGCTTTATCCTACTATAAAATAAATAGTCGAAGTCGAATTACAATATCCAAGACTCCATTATACTTGAATGTAGTGTAAATTTTAGGAAATTCATGATGTGCTCATTTGGATCATTATTAGACAGCCACTAAATTGTATTGAATCTTTCAGTATTTGAATCATACGCAACTTGACTTCAAAGTTGTTGGCATTTAAGGCATGTCGCCGAATGCTTAAATGGATGCCATCAATAACCAGAATTGTATAGTCTCACATTGATCTCTGCTCTTCAGGTTGATTTTGATCAACCATTATATGTTGTTGATGTTTAACTTTATTTCTCTCTTGATGAATTCTCCTCAAGGTTTGTTCAGTTTTTGGATCAAAAGAAATAAGTTCCAAAATTTTCAAACGTTGCATAAACAATTAAAAAGTAACTCTAAAACAAAAGAAAATGGTCTAAAAAGCAATTGGAAAACAAAAATTAAAGTCCTAGATTAAGAATAAGATAGAATGGTATTAATATTAACAACGATAATAAATAATTCCCCAGTAATAATGCCAAAATTTATTATATGATTTGGAAATGCAAGGACACATATCGCAAACAAGTAATATAATAAAGAGTAAAATATCGTTTTCACGAAAAATTATTATTAAATTCATTAAGTACTGAAATTGTGTCTTTTTATTCTTATTCAAATTGTTAATAACTCAAGAGAATAAAATATAAACTAAATAATAAAAGGAAACAATGATAAATTCACCATTATCAAAAATCCTAGGATTACAATTATCCATCGATACTTCACTTGAATATTAATTACTCCCTTTAATTTTATCCATCAATATAAATTGTTAACCAAGATATCTAATAACTTCACAAGCCTCTTTCAATGGTCAAGTAAAAATACCTTACCTAATCAATTATCTTATTCATATGATAATTAGATTAAAGCAAGATTCATTAAGAACAAGCTCTCTAAACAATTAATATACCATGTAAGTATATTCCTATCTTACATGAAACTCTAAGCTTTTACGCAATGATCATACATCAATCTATCTAAGGCCAAACACAAAAAAATTCTTTTCTAAGTTTATTAAGGTTTTCTAAATTAATGTAATTAGTGATCAAGTAATTAGAAGTACTAAGCATATAATAGAATAAACAATTCAATATTGATTTTATAAACTAAAGGAAAATAAATAATTCATGCTACATATTGAGTTTAAATTGTAATCTTAGAAAAGTAAATTAGCTTATGATGAAATAAAGAGTTTTAGGGCACATTAAATTTAACATCAAAGAGATAATATAAAACTAAGAAAGATAAAGAGAAAAGAAGAAAGCAGGTGAAGCCTTAAATTCTTCAATCTTCAATCTCTTCTTCTCTTGATTTTCTCTCTTTGACTCTCTAAAAGTTTTCTATAAACTTAAAAAAAAAAAACAAATTGCTCTCTCTATTACTCTCTCTGATTCTCTTTTGAAATCCCTTTGAAATATGATTTTCATCATCTAACATAAGCTTAAGTCTTCCTAAAGCAATAACCTACGTGCAAGTTAGAATAGAGTTTCCCTTTTCAATATCAAGTGCCACGACCTTGGATTTCCTGCATTGTAATGGTAGCCTAATAAACTCACCGATAAAGCCTTGGCTTAGGGCACTCATCTTTTGATAGAACCTGACCCAGAATCCTACAAAGTGGACTTAGGTAGGCCCAGCCAGGCACCCCAACGAAACGTTTTCCAAAGTCCGCTATCAACCCTGGGAAATTCCATGAGATGAACCATAAAATTTATCTTAATTTCTTTTTGATATATTTTTATAATCATGGGAAATTTTAAATTTTTCTAAAAATCCTAGATTAAAACGGACAGAGTTTCCCCAGTTTTTCTTAAAATCTGTATTTTATAAACCTACAGAAAATACACTCCAAATATTTCTCACATCTCTCAGCTGCAAATGAGACCTCTCATCCCTTCCCAAATCAATCAACACATGCATTCTTGATCATACTCCAACAGATATCCATAGCGGGAAAACCAACCATTTCATAAAGGCATAAATATTCATTTTTGTTTCAAAATCTGTTATGCATGCTATACAATACAAAATTAAATATAATACATGTATATGCACTAAATGTATACATATAGCTCTGTACATGCACAGGAGATCATCGTAGGGCTGGCACACTACTGATATACAGGAGAAACTATAGGTTATACGCTCCTGGTTGTACCTAGAGGGAGAAATAGAAACACAAAAAAAAAGGTGAGTTGATAAACTCAATGAGTAGGTGTGAAATCTGAATAATTGTGGAAACATACTAAAAATTCTAAAAAGTACTGAAAACGTACTATTCTAAATCGTTTCTAAATCTCAAATACTGGTAAAACTCTACTGAGCGATTTTCTTTATTTAAAATTTTTAAAACTTAATAGGCTACTACTGAAATCTGTAAACATTATTAACAAATGTTTTTATTTTCTGAAAAAAAAAACTACATATCTCATAAATTTGTCTAAAACTTCTGCTCGGTTTTAGTCTATCTGAAAAGCACCAATGGCTACCTTAATGCTGGACCTACTCGTTAACGTAGCTAATAAAATAAGTCGATCACAGGGCAATCTCCACTAGCAACAACCACTGTGACCAATCTGATAAACTGATAAATCTGAGACATCTCACTGTCTATATAGCAGAATATACATCGCAGACATATAGAGACAACACCCCGTAACATAAGCGACTCACAGACTCGACACCCAGACTCCCCAGAGTTAGTAACACTCAACCCAACTGACTGACCTACCCACGCAAACGGGGTGTACTGGCCGAGTATATACTATCTCCACAGGGATTTGAATTTGATAACTGATAAATGGGGTACCACTGGCCTTTAAAAACTAATAGTATCTAAAATCTATTTCTTACTGCTGAGAAATAAATCTTTAAACGGTTGAAAATACGAAACTAAAATTCTAAAATTTTTCATTATTTTTAAATGATAAATTTTTAATTCTCATTATATAAAAAAAAATCAAATAAAATATCACTATACTTTCCTTAATTCTTAAAATTCACGTAACTTGAGTAAATTACCTGAAACAACAATATTTAAATTAAAAAGTACATAAAAACTAATAATTTAAAATAAACTGCATTTAATTTCTTTTAATTGTTTTCCCACTAACCAACTGTCCTACGCTAAAGTTTCTTTTTCAACCTTGTCCTTTCATCGATTTCGACCTTAGGCACCTACAAAATTTAAATTACGCTTTAGTCCCCCTAAAATGGCAAAATTACCAAAATACCCATAGTGTACATTTTCGGCCACCAGCAAAATTCCTTTCTAAATTTATAATTTTACCCCCAACAAATCTCAATTTATGCACAAACTACCATTTTTTGTCAAAGGAGTCCATAATCCCTTATAATTTTCTTTGTACATAATTACCCCTAATCTTTGTCATAAATGACCATTCTGTCCCATATCCTAACTTTCATTTTCACCCATCAAAACTCATCTTAAGGGTCCTAGAATTCATTCTTAACCCTCAATTTTAGCTAATTACACTTGTACCACTAAAAACCCCAAAATGGCCAAAATGACCCAAATGAGATTTTTACCATTTTTCAAATTTCTTCTTACCTATGGTCTTATCTACTCTCCAAATTCATTCTAATACCCTAACTTTATTAAATTGAAGTCCAATTATATAAAAATCCTAATTTACTATTCTAGGATTTGAAATTCTCACCTTTTTAAGCAAATTTACCCTTGATCCACCCTTGAATCTTACTTAGGCACTTGGAAACAACTTGAATTTGGTGTGGATTCCTTGATTTGGCTTAGAAATGTAATGGGTTTCACTATTCACCCTCTTCTCCCTTCATGGCCAAAATTCTCTCTCTATCTCTCTTTTTGTTTTATTTTTTTTTAACACTTCCTTGCAATTAAAACACTTGGCCTTTATATATATATATATATATCCAAAAATTGCATAATGACCCTCCAAGAAATACCTAATTGCTACCTAGTCCTCCAATTAAAGAGCCTTTGATTGGTAGCCAAAAACAATTTAATAATTATTACTAATAACTAATAAAATATAATATAATATAATAGACTAATATATGCAATTGTCCCAATTTGATTGGTTCATATGTCTTAAAATACACATCCTTACCCAACAAAAATAGCTTGCTTAGGGTGTGATGCTTACACCAAAAATATTAGTACAAATATTGAATTTTCACTACTTAGTCAACCAAAAAATTCCAAAAATATTCGGTGAGCACCCTACGCCCAAATTGACTATGAAATTACCTAATTGGGTCTATTACGGATCACATAAACACTAAAACAAATGTTTCAAGAATGGTCAAAATCTGAAACTTCTACGGTTCCCTAATTGTCAAATACTGAAATTCTAAGTATCTGACTATTCATAGGAACTGGGCATTACAATTTCACCCCTCCTTAAAAAAAAATTCATCCTCGAAATTTTAAATCATACCTATCTCAAAAAGGTGGGGATGTTGTGCCATCATATAGTCCTCGCGTTCCCACATGGCTTCCTCCATTCCTCGATCCTCATCACCTTACTCGGGACTCCCTGATTACTACCCGTCCAGCTACGCTTTAGACTCTGTTGACGCGGCCTAGGGATGGCTGCCATACTCCTCTCCACTCTGGTTGCCGCCTCCACTAGTGCTCCATACTGAGTGTGAACTGCTGAAACAACATGTGTTCGTATCTTAGGATTAAGTCCCATAACAAATCTACTCGCTTTCTACTCCCCATCATCTGCTATAAATGGGACTAATCGAATCAACTTTGAGAATTTCTTCTCATATTCTGCTACTGACAACTATCCCTGTTCTAATTTAAAGAACTCCTCTATCCGGGCATCCTTATAACTCTTAGGATAAAACTTGCCCGAGAACTTATTTTTGAATAATGCCCAAGATATACCTTCTATGTGTCTCCTCTGCAGCGCCCTCCACCAATCTTTTGCTCTTTCCTTGAGTAGGAATGCTAAATAAGAGACCATCTGATCCTCAGAGCACCCCATAATCTGAAAAATCTCTTCATTATTCTCTAGTCATAATAATGCTCTCTCGGGATCTCCGGTGCCATCATATGACGTGGCGCCCAATTTCTTGGCATGCTCTAACGATACCCCTGACTCTCTCAGCTGCTGAATTGCAGCAGCCAACATCTAAGCTATCTGTGCCATATTCATAGCTCCACCCTGTGGCTCCACACGCTGAGGTGACTTCGGAGGGGTTGGTGGTCCCGGGGCATTTATTGACTCATTAACTCGTTCTGGTTCAGGTACTACAGCCCGAGCAGCGGCTCTCCTGATAGGTGGTGGTCCACGACGATGCACACTTCTGTGCATGACAATAACGAAACATGATTAATTATGCTTGAAATACAATTTTTATAATGCTAAAAATGTATGCCATACTCAAAAATCCAATCTAAAATAAATATTTAACTCAAAATATCGAAAACCTTACTCTGATACCACTCTGACAGAACCCAACCCAGAATCCTACAATGTGGACCTAGGTAGGCCCTGCCGGGCACCCCAATGAAACACTTTCTAAAGTCTGCTATCAAGCCTAGGAAATTCCATGAGGCGAACCCTAAAATTTATCTTAATTTCTTTCTGATATATTTTCATAATGAAGGGAAATTTTAAATTTTTCTAAAAATCTAGATTAAAACAGACAGAGTTTCCCATGTTTTTCTAAAAATCTATATTTCATAAACCTGCAGAAAATAAACTCCAAATATTTCTCACATCTCTCAGCTACAAAGGGGACCTCCCGTCCCTTCCCAAATCAATCAACACATGCATTCTTGATCATACTCCAACAGACATCAATAACAGGAAAACCAACCATTTCAAAAAGACAAAAATATTCATTTTAGTTCCAAAATCTGTTATGCATGCTATACAACGCAAAACTAAATATGATACATGTATATGCACTAAATGTATACATATAGCTCTGTACATACACAGGAGATCATCGTAGGGCTAGCCCACTACTGATCTACAAGAGCAATTATAGGTTGTACGCTGCTGGCTGTACCTGGGGGGTAAAATAGAAACACCAAAAACAAATGATGAGTTGATAAACTCAATGAGTAGATGTGAAATCTGAATAGTTATGGAAACATACTGAAAATTCTAAAAAGTACCGAAAATATACTGTTCTAAATCTCGAATACCGGTAAAACTCTACCGAGCATTTTTCTTTATTTAAAATTTTTAAAACTTAACAGGCTACTGCTGAAATCTGTAAACATTATTAACAAACGTTTTTATTTTTTGAGAAAACAAACTACATATCTCATACAATTGTCTAAAACTTTCGATCGGTTTTAGTTTGTCTGAAAAGAACCAATAGTTACCCTAATGCTGGACCCACTCGTCGACGTAGCTGACAAAATGAGTTGGTCACAGATTGGTCTCCGCTAGCAACAACCATTATGACCAATCTGATAAACTGATAAATCTGAGACATCTCATTGTCTATGTGGCGGAATATACATCGCATACACATAGAGATAAAATGTTGTAGCATAAGCAACTCCCAGACTCAACACCCCGACTCCCCGGACTTAGTAACACTCAACCCAATTAACTGACCTGCCCACGCATACAAGGTGTACCGACCGAGTCTATACTATCCCACAGGGATCCAAATCTGATAGCTAATAACTGATAAATGAGGTACCACTGGCCTTTAAAAACTGATAGTATCTAAAAACTATTTCTTAAAATTGATATATAAATTTCTAAAATCTATTTCTTACTGTTGAAAAATAAATCTCTAAACGGTTGAAAATACTGAACTGAAATTTTAAAATTTTGCAATATTTTTAAATGATAAATTTTCAATTCTCATTATATAAAAAAAAATCAAATAAAATATCACTATACTTTCCTTAATTCTTAAAAATCACGTAACTTGAATAAATTACCTGAAACAACAATATTTAAATTAGAAAGCACATAAAAACTAATAATTTAAAATAAATTGTATTTAATTCCTTTCTCACTCACTAACTATCCTACGCTAAAGTTTCTTTTCCGACCTTGTCCTTTCACTGGTTTCGACCTCTACAAAGTAAAAATTATGCTTTAGTCCCCCTAAAATGGAAAATATACCAGAATACCCATAGTGTACATTTTCGGCCACCACGAAAATTCCTTTTCAAATTTACAATTTTGCCTCCAAAAAATCTCAATTTATGCACAAACTACCATCTTTTGTCAAAGGGGTCCATAATCCCTTATAATTTTCTTTGAACATAATTACCCCTAATCTTTGTCATAAATGATCATTATGTCTCATATCCTAACTTTGATTTTCACCCATTAAAAATCATCTTAAGGGTCTTAGAATTCATTCTTAACCCCCAATTTTAACTAATTGTACTTGCACCACTAAAAACTCAAAAAAGGCCAAAATGACCCAAATGGGATTTTTACCATTTTTCAAATTTCTTCTTACCTATGGTCTTATCTACTCTCCAAATTCATTCTAATACCCTAAATTTATTCAATTGAAGTTCAATTATACAAAAACCCTAATTTACTATTCTAGGGTTTGGAATTCTCACAGTTTTAAGCAAATTTACCCTTGATCCACCCTTGAATCTTGCTTAGGCACTTGGAAACAACTTGAATTTGGTGTGAATTCCTTGATTTGGCTTTAAAATATCATGGGTTTTACTATTCACCCTCTTCTCCCTTCATGGCCGAAATTCTCTCTCTCTCTCTCTTTTTCTTTCTTTTATCACTTCCTTGCAATTAAAACACTTGGCCTTTATATATATATACAAAAATTGCATAATGGCCCTCTATGAAATGCCTAATGCTACCTATTCCTCCAATAAAAAGCCTTTGATTGGTGGCCAAAAACAATTTAATAATTATTTCTAATAACTAATAAAATATAATATAATGGACTAATATATGCAATTGTTCCAATTTGATTGGTCTATATGTCTTAAAATACACATCCTTATCCAACAGAAATAACTTGCTTAGGGTGTGATGCTTACACCAAAAATATTGGTACAAATATTGAATTTTCACTACTTAGTCAACCGAAAAATTCTAAAAATGTTCTATGAGCACCCAACGCCCAAATTGACTATGAAATTACCCAATTAGGTCTATTACGGATCATGTAAACACTAAAAAAAATGTTTCGAGAAGGGTCAAAATCTGAAACTTCTACGGTTCCCTAATTGTCAAATACCGAAATTCTAAATATCTAACTTTTCATGAGAATTGGGCATTACACCTTTTGTTGCTCTCAGCATTGTGACATTAACTTTCTGTTAATAATGCTCTAGTACTATTCTTGGTACTATAATGATATTGTATAGGATACTACTCTAGCATTACAACGCTAATTCTTAAGGTTGCAGCCTGGAGTTTCTGCCCAAATTTATGTCTTTTGGCTCTTCAGTGCTGCAGCTTCATTTCTAGAGCTGTGGCACTAATCTTATATTCCTAATTTGACCATTTTGCCTTGTTTATTTTTAAGATTTTCATCCTAGTTTATTCTATAGACTTCAAACCTACAAAATAATAATTAAGTGCATAAAAATGTTGGGAGTTGATTATTCAAGGGTGTTTGCATATGAGTTTTGTGTTTAACAACAATATATACATATCTCATACATATAATCACGCAATGGAAGCTTAAAACATTGCAGTAAACACAATCATTACATATTAAAGGAATTAACAGAAACAAAATTGAGAAATAACCCTTGAAGCCCTTGGATGGAAATTGTTGAAGTCCACTGAAATGTTATCTTTGATCAATTCTAGTAATCAACAATGGTGGGTTTGATTATCTAGAATAACAGTCTTTGATCCAGCAAAAGTTTAACAACTTAAACTTATGGTCTTGATTTTTTCTTTTGATTAACACTTAATCAATTAATCAAAACCTATTTTGCTAAATTGGTTTTATTGCCTTATAAAAGAAAATTATGAATTCAACAACTTGAATCCAATAATCAGAAAATAATTTCTCATTTCTCTCTTTGTAATGGCTGGCTAAATTTTTAGCAAAATAAAATTTAACAAAACTTATGAATTTAATTACATTTGTCTTATTTATACAAATGAATTTAATTTCATTTATTACACTTAATTTCACTTAATTTCAATTTGCATTTAACCTAATCTAATCATAGTTAACTCTTAACTCTAGTTAGGTTAAATAAACATTTAAATATTCTAACTCAAGTTAACACTTAACTCTAGTTAGGTTACAGAACATTTAAATATTTTAACTATAGTTAACTAACTTAACCATGGTTAGGTTAACTTTTACTTAACCATTAAGTAAGGTTAATCTAACTTAACCAAATGGTTAACTCTTAACCATAGTTAAACTAAATTATTTATTTAACAATTCAATAAATAAATATTTATTTGAATTATTTAAAAATTAAATAATCATTAAGTGAAATTATATTTATGTCCTTACTAGGTTACCATGTTAACATAAAATGGGTCCCACCATTTAACCATATACTTTAGTTAACTTAACCTTAGTAAATTGCTGGATTTTACTGTATTGAACTATTTAATATAGTACGCTGCCCAAATGCTCAAAGAGTACATTTCATATTGAGACTCCCTAGGTCCACGCCCAATTCATCAAATGGAACTATTCCATAAGTCCGTGATCGATACCCCACGCACACATTACGGATATTATAAATTAGTGTGTTAGACCATACATGTTGAGGTTACTACATATTCGTATAATCTTTCTGTCATTATATCTTGGATGAGCGGGATATAGATCATTACTGTCAAATTTTGATAATTTCATCTATTACTTTATCTCCGAATTCATATCTTAATGAACAATATACACAAACACTTTTGCTATAATGTTCAACCCTGTAGGAAACTCTTTTCCCAGGTTGATTGCTTACGGCCATAAGACTTTACAATATACAATCTCGAAGTTTCGGATATACAACTTATTTATGTGAGCTGGCGGATCCCATATCTACGCACACCGAACTTTATGAGCATCGGACCATACCCAGCGACACGTAGCAATCAAACTATGAAAGGTCCCTGACATATGTGGAACCAAAGTATAGTGGATCTCCCACAAGCCCACCATGGCGCTCAGGTCGAAGGACCACAAATACTACTCAACTCGAGAGGACCTTCCTTTAACGGTTTCATAGGATATCTATTGGGGCCTTGTGAGTCTATTCAGTATCCAGTTCTAACTGAATACCTGTATATCTATATGAGCTTCAACCAAGCTCATGGTTAACTAAGAATAATCATCTGTACAATACAGATATAGACATACATTAATCTATATTATTGTGTTTCACCGATAGACCCTCATTGGTGAACATAGATCAGGAACTCTTTATTTGAGAATATACTTACATAATGACATTTCTTAGTTTCTATTGCAACTCTTTGCAACTATGTCATTACTAGTAGATTCTCAGGTCTTTGTCACATTATAGATAAGGTTCTACCTATTTAGATCTCGCTGGTTATTATAACCTACTAACTCTTAGTAGTGCAAACTCTTAGCATTTATAACTATTAGCATTGCTAACTTTTAGCTCTGGTCTAAACTTCTTTAAACTAAATCTGAACTTATTCAAATCTTATAATGTCTATAATGTTACAAGCTTAATTACCATTTAATAAAGGTTATTAGCGATTTAATAAAATATTTATTGTATAAATATTACAAAATAAATATTCATACAAACAGGGATGGCGCGTAAGCACAAACCCTAACAAAAAAGCCTAATAATCAAGATAAAATTCACAATATTAAGTCTACGGAAGCTCAAATAATAATTATAAAATACGTTCATCAGCAAGTGAGAAGAATAGAACCCTTACCCAATTTGATGTTCTAACCATAATTAATCAACTAAGTCATAACAACCCCACAAAAACATGTAACTGCCATACCGACTAAAATCCTAGACATGCCATACGTTAGGTGTTATAACATCGTCCTTTTCCCAAGAAGAGAAATCATAAGGAACACATATGAAGGTTTATGGAGTCTTTAACACACATGCCAATAACAAGAATTTACAGCTTAGGAAAATCTCCAAATCCCACACATTTTGTGCATACACCTCATATATTTTGTTGATAGTCGAGTATATCCTCACTTGATGTAAGATGGCCTCAAAGTTTTAGAAGAAATGCTTATAGCTTGGAAGCCTGTGTTGTCATATAGACCTTATACGAAGTAAGCCTCATATAAACTTCCCATGCACTCGTAGAAGTCTGTATTTATTCTGAAATGCTACATTATACTAGTTACTGACAATGCCTTATGTGGAAAACAAATCAGAGAATGATGCTCGATAGAATAATAATAATAAGAATGAGTTAAACAAAAGAAAATAATGAATATACGTTTTTTAATTTCTTAGCCAAAATATAAACCTATTGACTAGCTTTTTGTTCAGGCCCCGATAACGATGCCAAAAATTTATTGTGCAAAATTTAATTATACTCACAAGCACAAGAATTTGTAGGAATATAGAAAAGTGAGCAATGAGGTCAAAGTCGAGGCCATAGGGACTATTTAAAAATTAAGAAAAACTAATCTAATCTAAGTAAAAATAATTCTAAACTAATTTTAAAATAAAAATAAACTGTTTGTGAGAAATTAAACTAATGAAACTAAAAAAATTAAAGTAAAAAATTAAAATTTTAAAATTCCAGTGATTAAAATTACTAAGGTTTTAGAATCCACTACTATTTAATTTAGTAACTCTCTTGTTTACCATTTAATTCCCTAACTTAGAGTGACACATTGAAATCAATCTAGTGTCTTCTCATAGATATAACATTCAGTGCAAATTAATTAGTCTTAGATAGGTTCTTATTCTTTTCACTTAATTGTATACCGTATTTTATGTATCAATTTAATGAAAAGAAAATAAAGAATCAAAGAAATTAAATTAATCATTCAAGTTACAAGCATGGAAAAGTTAAACAAGCTCCTAACTATAAAAAATACTTGATACTAACAATGAATAAAATAATTTAAATATTCTTAAGAAGCAAGAACCATAGATATTAAAGAATAGATAAAGGAAATTAATTTAACAAAAAGAGAACTACTTCATCAAATGGCGTATCATCCTCAACCACAGTACAAGAAAATTGGAAAGACATAATCAAATTAGAAGCAACAAAGTAAATTAGCCATTCATGAAAATAAGGGAAAACTTGAAAGCTTCTAAAAATCCAAGCTAAAAAGTTGTGCCTGTCTTTTCTCTTTTTCTTCTTTTTTGTACTCCTCTTATTTGCCCTAAACCCTTATTTATATAAAGATGCTGCTAAATTTATTATTTCAATTTGGTGAAGAAAATGTCCCATATAAGAATAATCTTTTTATTTCCTAATTAAAGACAAATTGAATTCTTTTTCTTTCATTTTTTTTTTTTGTTCAAACCTTTTGCCTTTCATATGTTTCCCTTTTTATTTTAAACTCTCAATATAAATAGAAAGATGATGTTCCTATCTTCATAAGACTTTTCTTAATTACCTTATTTATTTATTTTTTGTTTAATAAACATCTAACAAATATAGATTCAAGGATTATATAAGTAATAAAAATAGATACATCAAATACCCCCAAAACTAAGATTTTGCTAATTCTTGAGCAAAAGAAAATAAAAAACAAATAATAAAAAACAAAATCTTGATTAAACAACTTTTGTAGGTGATCGTCATTGATTTAGCTTATGCAACAAGCATTTAAACTTTTGGGTGGCCTTAGTGGACAAGTTATAGTTTCGTGAGATTTTCCAATGATGATTCCCACAAACACCATTGAATTAACCTAAAAGAAAACAATTAAAAAGAAAAATAAAAACATTTTTTTTTCCTTTTTCAAAGGCACTTTGCATTTACTTTTTCCATTAAATTAAAGACGACAACCAAATAAGAGTATGAACTCATATCCTTGAATAACATCACTCCCACATCCACCAATTCACATATATTAGTTAAGTGAACTCATGCAAAAAGATCACTAACCAAACCATTTTTAAACCTGAAAACTTACATGATATAGATAAGGATAACACTCTAGAAAGAAAATAAACCCAATCTATACTACCACTCACATAAGATGAAAAGTGAGGGGGGAAAAGCTTATATAAGAATATTATCTAAAAACCACACCAATATAAAATAACAATGCACAAAGCTTAGAAATAAGTCAAAGTTATTTCCTTCAAGTATTCCTACACTCTTTAGCCCATATTAATAGTATCTTCTTCATACTATAGCTTCCTAAAATCAAGAGACTTTTCATTAGAACATAACATAAGCTTGGGACATGGTTAATCAAAGAATGGAGAAATTGGATTAAATGATGAAGATGCAATACTTCAAATTTCTTATTTACTTTTCCTCTTTCTCTCTCTCTCTCTCTCTCTCTCTCTCTTCTTTTATTTCGATAAACTATTTTATAAAACCATCCTTTGAAATTTTTCTCTAATTTCTCAAACTTTAAAGGGAATGGATTATGAGAAATAAGGGATGTAGGATTGGATCAATTGGTTAACAAAGAAAATCTATTTTTTTAAGGCTCAAAAGGGTTGACCAGGAAAAGATGTTCAATAAGTAGGTTAAAAAGGTTCAAATAGATCAAAGATGGCCTCACTGTCATCTTATAGTGAACATAATAATCATCCAAAGACATCAATGTTACAGGCTTTCAAATGTAGTAACACTTAGAAAGAATAAAACAAATAATCACTAAGTTATATAAAATTTTGGGCATGCGATTAACTCTCCAAGTGAAGTATAAGGTTCAAAACTCACTTGGATATTATTCACATGTTGATGATATGCAGATCTCTATAATGGTTTAATTAGTTCACTCATTAAACTTCTCCATCCACACTAGTCATTAACATTAACATGAAAATTAACAAACATGTTATCACTTTATTCTAAGCCAAAGATAATATAAATACTTTAAATAAGAAAGTCATCACTTCATCCAAATTTAAGAGTTCATGCATAATGCCTTAAATTTCTCATTCCCAAACCTATTCTAAACATTGTCTTTAAGTTTCTTAGTCTCAATGAAGGTCACCTAAGCTCATGCAAAGGAAAAAAAGTAAATATAAATAAATAAAGGCAAAACGTACAGGAATGAGTAAGGAATATATGTAGATAGCTTAATGAATGTAATTAGCCTAAAAAGTACAAATAAAAGTAAAACAAAACCAAATAAAAAGTTAATAAGAAATGAGAGAAAAAATGACACTATAAAAATAAAGCAAAACTAAGAACAAATAAATTAAAAAATAATTTAAAAAAATGAATGACACTACATAGACTCATTCTGGGTAAATGGAATAACTCAAAACTATCTCTTCCTCCTTGACTCAATCTGGGTATATGGGATCACTTAAACTATCTCTTCCTCCTTTTTATGTGATTGAAACTACAATTATAACTTCAATTTTTTTCCATTAACTTTAAAAATGTCACGATTCTTAGGATTCTCAATTTCAACCTCTCTATGAGAATAAACGTTATGCATAAGGAAAGGTCCTAACCATTTAGAACAAAGTTTTTCGTGGAATAGATACAACCTAGAATTGTATAAGATGACTTTTTAATTAAGAGAAAAATATTTTCTCAAAATACTTTTGTCATGAAAGACTTTCATCTTCTTCTTATATTGTTTTGCACCCTCATATGTATCATTATTAATTTCCTCTAATTCATTAATTTAAAATTTCCTATGATTACTTATTTGATCCATATCAAAATTCAATTGTTTGGTTGCCTAGTATACTCCATGTTTTAACTCAATAGGTAAGTGACATGTTTTGTCATAAATAAGTAGGTAAAGAAACATTCTAATAGGAGTTTTAAAAATTGTATGGTATAGCCATAATACATCTAAAAGTTTTAAATATTGATATCTTCTTGTTAGGTATACAATTGTTTTCAAGAATGCGCTTAATTTCCCTATTTGAAATTTTAACTTGACAAATAGGTTGTTGGTGGTAAAGAGTAGCAACTTTATGAGTTATGCTGTATCTTTTCTTTAACTCTGCAAAAGTCATATTACAAAAATATTTCACTCCACACTAATGAGAGCGTGAGATGTGTCAAAATGAGAAAACATATTCCCTTTCAAGAATTTCAATACAACCTTTGGTCATTTATTCTATATGCACATGCCTCTATCCACTTAGATACATAATCAACAATGACAAGGATATAAAGAGTACACAAAGAGTTAGGGAATGGTCCCATGAAATCAAATCCCTAAATATCAAATATTTCAATAATGAGAAATATTGGATGATTATTAAGCCAATGTCACAACACTAAGAGGCACGGTCGCAACACTGGACGTTGGAATTAGAAACCCTACTCTGACTTAAACTTAACTTTTTCCCTTAATTTGAAGATGAAAGCCTATAAATAGAAGGCAAAAAAAAGTGCCTATTCCAAGGGGACTAAAAAAGAAAAAAGAGAAAGAACAATTAGACAGAACATAAAATTTTAAAGTTTAAAGCAGACTTTTGGAGAATCAAAGATGGGAAAATCAAGAGAAGAGATTGAAGGCTAAAGAATTTTGGGGCTTCATAAACTTTATTTCTTTTATTTTTATCTTTCTTAGTTTTATTATTATCTCTATGATGTTAAACTTAATGTGTTTGAAAACTTTTTATTTCATCCAGAGCTAATTTACTTTTTTTATGATTATAATTTGAACTCAATATATAGCTTGAATTATCTATTTTCCCTTAGTTTATGAAATCAATATTGAATTATTCATTCTAATCTATGTTTAATGCTTCTAATTACTTTATTACTAGTTAGCTGATTAGAAAAACCTTAATGAACTTGAAAAAGAGAATTTTGTGTTTGGTCTTGAATAGATTGATGTATGAATAATGCATAAAAGCTTTGAGTTTCATATAAGATATAAATATACTTATATGACAATATATAACCGTTTAGAAAACTTGTTCTTAATGAATCTTACTTCAATCTAATTATTATAGGAATATAGATAATTGATTAGATAAGGGATCTTCACTTGATCATCGAAAGAGGCTTGTGAAGATATTAGATTTCTTGGTTGGCAATTCATATTGATGGATTACATTAAAGGGAGTAATTAAGATTTAAGTGAAGTACTGAGGAATCCTTGTAGTCCTAGGCTATTTAATATTGGTGAATTGATAATTTTTGTCTTTATTCTATTTTTGCTTTTGTTTTCTTTTATTATTTAGTCTAGATTTTAATTGCTTGAGTTATTAATCATTTCAATAGGAATAAAAGTATATAATGTTAGTACTTAATGAATTTAGTAATATTTCTCATGGAAACAATACTCTACAAATCATTATATTACTTGTTTATGATAACATGCAGTTGTATTTCCAAATCATACAACAAAAAGATATATTCTTATGAAAAACTCTCTAATTTTTAGCATATATTACAGGAACTATAATATACATAAGTGTCTCTAAACAATGACAGCTAATAAAAATCACATTGTAAAATTTTTGCGATTATCTTTTTAGCACTAAAATGATCCTCCACGTGTGTGCTCATGACAAAAGGAGATAACACTATGTTGTTCACTCTCAGGTACACATATTTTAATGATTTGGTAAAAAAAAATACTTGAACAATATGGGCCGTCCTAAAAGAATCTCTTAACCTTAGCCAAAAATTAATCATAATCTCACTTGGTCCAATGTATAGGAATTTAATCAGTAGCTAGATAATTGACTATATCAGCAAACTAAGGTAATTAGGATATAACAAAAAACTCATTTGGAAAGGAATCTCTAATGGGTAATAAATCATCAATAGACTCAACTATCTTTCTAGACAAGTGGCCAACTACAACATTTTCAAAAACCTTTTATCTTGATTTCAAGATGAAACTCCTGTATCAATAATATCCATCAGATTAAATGAGGTTTAGCATCTTTTTTAGATAGAAGATATTTAAGTGTGAAATGGCCTAAATAGATAAAAACCTTAGAACCTATCAAATAAGCTATACACTTATGTAAAGCAAAAACAACAAGAAGTAACTCCTGTTTATGGTAGAATAATTGTGTTGTGCATTATTAAGATTCTTACTCGCATAATATATCACATAAAGTAACCCATCTAAATATTAGCCTAAAACATCCCCAATTGTATAATCAGAGGCATCACACAATTTCTCAAATAGAATGCTCCAATCAGTTGGTTGAATAACAGGTGCAGAAGTAAGTAAGCTTTGAGCTTTTTAAAAGCTCTAATACAAGCATCGTATAACTGAAAAGGGGTATGTTTGGCAAGAAAATTGCATAAAAGCCTAGAAATTTTGCTAAATCCCTTAATGAACCTATGATAAAACCTTACATGACCTAAAAATGATCAAATTTATTTCACTGTCTGTGAGAGCGAAAGGCTAGAATTATATCAACTTTTGCTTTATCTACTTTAATGCCCTTATTTGATACTATATGCCCAAGAACTATTCCTTTCTTAACCATAAAATAACATTTTTTTTTGTTTAGCACAAGATTCATTTCCTTGCATCTATTCAAATCAAAGATAGATTTTATGCAAACAATCATCAAAATTGGACCCAAATATTGAAAAATCATCCATGAAAACCTCAAAAAAAAAACAATTCTACCATGTTAGAAAACAATATTCACCATGCAACACTGAAAAGTAGCTAGTGCATTACATAACCCAAAAGTCATCCACCGATAGGCGAATGTACAAAAAGGATAAGTGAATTGATCTTCTCTTGGTTCTTAGGTGTAATAAGGATTTTGTTATAGCTAGAATAACCATTAAGGAAGCTATAATATGCATGGTCAGTTAATCTCAAGCATTTGGTCTATGAATGAAAGTGAAATATTATCTTTCTTGGTGACGACATTCAATTTCTATCTTCAATGCAAACACACCACCCAATTTGTACTTGAATGGGAACGAACTCATTATCTTCATTTTTTAATACTATTATGCCTAATTTCATAGGCAATACCAGAACAAGACTAACCCATGGACTATCTAAAATTGAGTAGACATCTAAAAGCTTAATCATCTCGAGTCTAACAACCTCTTTCATGTTAGGATTTATCCTTCTTTGTATGTGGTGTATAGGTTTAGCATTATCCTTTAAATGAATCCATAAACACAGATGGACTAATCCCTTTAATGTTAGCAATTGACTACCCAATTGCTACTTTATGTTTCTTAAGAATATTAACCAGCTTTTCTTCATGTTCTTTATCTAAATCTAATGCTTCAATAATAGGCAAGGTGTCAAACAATCCAAGAAATACATATTTCAGCAACTAAAGATGTAGGTTTAGTTTAATTGTGGTTGTCTTTCTATTGAAGAGAGAGAGATGGACTCAGAAGATGGAAGAGGTTCTAGTTTGATTTTCCATTTGTTAGTATCCCTCAATGGAGTAGATTCTAATTAAGAATATACCTCATTAATCATATATCTTCATCTATATTCATGCTAAAATGAGTTAAACATTTTTCTAATAGGCCATATCTAAAGAAATGCACACAAGAATCATTTATTACACTTTTATAACATTAACCTTACTTCATTTACCTCTGAAGGTTATTGAATTCACATTAAACACATTGAATTTTACAATCATGTTTCTAAAATAAAAGTTTCATGAAACCATTACGACAATTAATAAGTGCATTAAATATGGTAAGAAGGGTCGGCCTAAAATAACTAGAATTTAAGAACCAAGGTTTTCCATATGTTGAATGTCAAGAACTATAAAATCTACAAGAATTTTGGTAAACCTATCGGGTAATTGAAATGTTACTAAAATGGGTTTCAATTCCCCTAGCCATAACTACCCATACATAGAGAATGATAAGAAGTTGACACTCGCTCCTAAGTCAAGTAAAGCCCAATCAATAATTTGATATCCAATAACACATCATACGATAGAAAAACTTTGGTATTTATACTTGTTAGGAATTTTGTGTTGAATAATAGAAATACTTGTTCAGTTAAGAATGCCATTTTGTGGAACATTAGTTACCATATAAATATTTTTCAAAAATTTAGCATAGGAAGACACTTGCTAAGTTCAGTAAATAATTCCTTTTATGGAACATTAGTTCTCCTTTTACCAACAAAGATCTTTCAAGATTTAGCATAGGAGGCATTTTGTTGAATAGCATCAAGAAAATGTATGTTTATGCGAACTTGCTTAAACACCTTTAATATGCCACTATATTTAGTACCTTTCTTAATTAGTGTAAGTATTTATTGATAAAGAGAATTAGGGACATAATGTATGGGTTGAATTCGCTCTTTTGGACTTATTAGGCAATGACTCCTCAATTAGAGTTGAGTGACTTGTTTTCCCATGGTCAAGAACTTACATGTGATTATCAATTATTTTTCCTAACCTAAAGCTTCTTATGGATTTGGCTTTTTTATGGGGTACATTAGAATTCGATGATGATCCTAATTTTAATTGACCCTCTAGGTTAGGAACTAGATATCTAGGAAACTTTCCTTTCTCTCTACTTGCTATTTTGGTTGCTAATTTACCTAGTTGTATCTCAAGCTTCAAGAGAGCATAAGAATTTGACTTCAAGACTTGTTGGGTTAACTGGATAAATTGCTAAAATGTATCCTCTAAAATAGGCTTTGTTTATTGTGGTGCAATAAATTGAGACACAAGATGTCCAATCGGGGAATATGAGGTTCTAGGAGAACAAATGATTGATTGAGCATACAAAATTATTGACCTCCTTGGTTTATTAGAAAATGATTTTGTTTTCAAAAAAAGTTAGGATGATTCCTCCAATTAGGATTGTAAGTATGTTAGGATGGACTATCTAAAGATTTACCATAAATGTATACTGCAGTGCTTGTTTAGAATATACTTCTTGATAGACTGGCAATAAAGGAAATTTTTGTGTTGTATGGGTTGGGTTGGCACAAAAGGCACACACTTTATTTGTTATACTTAAAGGGGAATTTACTATTTGGTTTAATGCTAAAGCTTCTATTTTCCTAGAAAGAGTAGCTAAAGTGGCTCTCACATTAACATCATCTCTAACTTCATAAAAACCTCTCTTAAGACCTTGGATGGACCCATCCCTTTAGGTTGAAAAATCTCATTGCTGAGAATTTTTAAACAATGACTCAAAGAATTCTCATACATCTTATTCCTTTAGGTTTAAGAATTTTTTGGCATTCATAGACTCAATCATATATCGATTTGACAAGGTCAAACCATTATAAAAGTATTGCACTAGCCTTCATGCCTCTAAACCATAGTGAAGGCACTTAATAAGTAAATCTTTAAACCTTTCTTAACTCTCATACAACTATTCACCCTCCTTTTGGTAAAAATATATTATTTCTCTTCTAAGGGCATTTGTTTTAGACATGATAAAATAAATATGGGAACATTCAAAGCTTAACTAGCTCATTAGAAAAAATTTAGAAAATAAATGTGGAACAAATGTAAAAAGCAAAAAAGAAAACTCTTTGATATGCATGTATGTATTTTCTCCCTCTTACTCATGAAAAGTGGATAAAAGTTAAATTACAGGTGGCTTAAGCTCAAAAACTACTACAGTAGTTGTCAGTAACACAATACATGATGGATGATTGATTCTAACTGTTGACTTTCTAGTCATACATATTGATATTTTGATGATAACACATCCAGAGTTTGTTGTAATTAGGCATTGAAATGATTAAACGCAAAAGTGAGGTAAAATATGAGCAAATAAAATAGAATGACAAATTTAGAATTATATTAGTACTGTATAAGATAGAAAATGTGCACAAACTTATTGATAATAGAAAGATAATTGTGTTAACTTTCTAAAGAATTTTACAAAAGTAAATTTGTAGTTCTCTATAGAAAGTTATTGTCAAATTATTCAAGTATACAGAAGTTGGACCTAAGTATAAAGTTTTGGAAGTTTTAAAAAAATGGACTAAAATACAAAAGATCAAGACCTTATGAAGATTACTGTAGCAGCACTGTAGCAACGGTTACAACACTATAGCAATGAAAGAATTCCCAAATAACGTTCAAGTACTGTACATTACCGTAGCAATGGTTAAGTCACTGTATCAGCACTGTAGCAATGGGAGAGTTACTGTAGTAACGGCTATTTTTCACTGCTTATAAATACCTCACTGATTTGAAACTAAAAGAAATATGAGAAGAAGAGAAAATATCATATATTGGAATTAAGAGCTTCGTTGTTCTTACAACTTCATATTTACTCATTTTGGAGTTTAAATTATTTTACTTATCAGTTCTTATATTGATTTTATTCAAATGTTTGTGAGAAACACTTTGTGAAGAAAGTGGTTACTCTTTTGTTGTAAGTTAAGTGTTTGTGCAAAATACTTTGAGAGGAGAGTTGTTACTCTTTAATTGTAAGGGGTTTAATTGGTACCATAGAAACCAATTTATTGTAAAGGTTTCTTGACACCTTAGAAGTTAAGTGTATTGATTCTTAGCCTTGGTTTAAGGCAAGCTAGTGGAATCCTCAAGAAAAATTGCTTGAGGCGTGGACGGTAGGCCGTGTAAAGTGCCGAACCACATAAAAATTCGGGTGCCATTTTCTTTATCCCTTACTCTATTGTTTATTGTAATTATTTGTTATTAAATTTGTTTATATATTTAATAATTGCATAAATTATTCATATTGGTGCATTAATTTTTAAATACCCAATTCACCCCCTCTTAGGTTGCCTATCTAGAAATTTCATTTAGTATTAGAGCCTCGTTCTCTAAAAAAATGACTTAATCGTCTCAGAGGGATCCTTGGAAACCCTAAGAGAACCTAATATGTATAAGGGAAAATCCACCACTAGACCTCTATTTTTTATTGGATTCAATTATTTTTAAAGTAAAAACACTTAAAAAATTATTTTATAAAATCAAGTTTTAAAATTGAACCTAATTCAATGTTATTATTGCAATAAAAATGGTCATAAAGTTTATAATTGTCCTTTCAAAAAATTTAGAGTAAAACAAATTTGGGTTCCAATAAGAACTATTACTAACTTTCAAGAACCCAAGGAATGTTGGGTACCAAAATGTGTAATTTGAATTAGCTTTTGTAGGTACATCATGTTAGGCAAAAAAAATGTGCAATTGGAATTGGTAATAATTTTTGTCTTATTAATTGATATTATATTTGATGGTACCTTGATATTGTGTGAATTTTTTTTCTTTTTGGCATACTATGAATTATGATGTTTTTAATCATTAATAAATTATAAATTGTTGGAATAGGAACATTTTGCATAATTATTGTTCAATTAATTTTCTTTCTTTTTAAAAAAAAAATTGATGTTGAGTTTATACATGTCATATTTGCATATTTATGATGTTTGAGAGAAATTTATTTCAATTTTTTTTTAAATGATTGATATACAATTGGTTGTCATAGGAGGAGCTATATGTTTTTCTAATTATTTCGAGTATATCATTACATCTTTGATTTTCAAAGGAGGAGATTTTTGTATGTTATATTTAGAATGAGCAATGTATTATAAGCATACAGTTTGTGAATAATATTGTTGCTTGAACTTATGAATAAATTCTTCATAACTTGAAATTCTCCTCATATACAAGTTCTTGATTATTTTTCTATTAAAAAGAATGGATGCATTTCAATATGATATTTTAATAAAATAGTATATATATTGAAAATTTATTTTTCTTAGGGGGAGAAATGTATTTTGATTAATATTGCTTATGGTTATAGTGATTATGACTGAGTCATATATGCTTACAAAATGCTTTGATGATTTTATAAGTTATTATGCATATTGGACAAATGTTTTAAAGCAGGAAATATTATATGAACATTATACTTTTGATAAATACTCCGATAAGTTTTTGCCTTTGATGATGTAAAAAGGGGGAGAATTTTGATGTATTTTGATGAGAAATTATGATATAGAAGTTTATTTGTAAAATCTCCACTAAAGTCATCAAAATACATAAGGTAGTTGTCATCATCAAAAAGGGAGAGATTGTTAACCTTTTAGTCATACATTTTGATGTTTTGATGATAACAAATCCCATGTTTGTTACAATTAGGCATTGAAATAATTAAATGCATAAGTGAGGTAAAATATGAGCAAATAAAATAAAATGGCAAATTCAAAATATACTAGTACTATATGAGATAGAAAATGTGCACAAACTTGTTGATAATAGAAAGATAATTGTGTTAACTTTCTAAAGAATTTTATAGAAGTAAATTTGGAGTTGTCTATAGAAAGCTATTGTCAAATCATTCAAGTATACTGAAGTTGGACCAAAGTGTAAAATTTTGGAAGTTTAAAAAAAAATACTAAAATAAAAAAGATCAAAACTTTGTGAAAATCACTATAGCAACTGTTATGACACTATAGCGGGGGGACACTGTAGCAACAGTTACAATACTGTAGTAATCAAAGAATTACTATATAACAGTTAAGTACTGTTCATCGTTGTAGTAACGGTTAAGTCACTGTATCAGCACTGTAGTAACGGAAAAGTTACTGTAGCAACAACTATTTTTTACTCACTCATTTGAAGCTCAAAAGAAATAAGAGAAAAAGAGAAAAACGTCATATATTAAAATTGAGAGTTTCGTTGTTCTTACAACTTTGTATTTACTCATTTTTTAGTTTAAATTATTTTACTTATCAATTCTTGTATTAATTTTATTCAAGTGCTTATGAGAAACACTTTGTGAAGAGAGTAGTTACTTTTTTGTTGTAAGTTAACTATTTGTGGGAAACACTTTGAGATGAGAGTTGTTACTCTTTAATTGTAAGGGATTTAATTGGTATCTTAGAAACTAATTTATTGTAAAAGTTTCTTGACACTTTGAAAGTTAAGTGTATTGATTCTTGGCCTTGATTTAAGGCAAGTTAGTGGAATCCTCAAAACAAATTGCTTAAGGTGTGGATGTAGGCCGTGTGGAACCACGTAAACATCTGGGTGCCATTTTCTTTATTCCTTACTCTATTATATATTGTAATTATTTGTTATTAAATTTATTTATATTTTAATAATTGCATAAATTATTTATATTTGTGTATTAATTTTTAAATACCCAATTCACTCTCCTTTTAAGTTACCTATCTAGAATTTTTAATAAAAAATAAAAAATACTCTTTGAAAGGTTTTTTTTTGGCACTAAATTATTATTTTCTATATCTAATGAAGATCTCTTTTGAGCACTATCTAGTATTGAGTTTATTTAAACAAGATGATTTTTTTAATCTGGATCTCAAACACTCATAAACTAGCTAGACTCACTACGAAAGAAAAAAAAAATCAGAAAATAAGTAAAATTAAATGGCACCTAAATGGGACTACTCTTTAGATGACAAAATAAATACAACACGAGCGGTGCCAAAACCAAAAATGAAATAAAATATAATAAAGAGACATAAAGTAAGATTTCAAGTAACAGCCGAAATTAGGCTGTAATGCAAAAATCCTAAAAACAAATAAAGCATGTAATGGTTAGATGCAATGAAAAAAAAAAAAACAAATAGGCGCAAAAAAACCTATGGCAAGTAATTAAAATGTCATGTGAAAGAAAACAAACGGGAGAGTGATTCTTGATAGAATAATAATAAAAAAAAGACGAGTTAAACAAAAGAAAAAAAATGAAAATAATGACCTGAATATTGAATCTTAGCTTCTTTAGCTTTACTAGTTAAGAAATAATTCTCATTATGCCCATATAGAGTCCAAGAGACTCTATGTTGCAATTTGTTTTGATAGTATCAGGTGAAAATTATTTATCAAAGTATGAAAGTTAAGTTTGAACAATAAATAATTGAGAAAGTTAGCTAGTAGAAGGTGTTTAGGGATTGTTATGAGTTAGTTGAACTTGTTTTGAGGTGTTTGCGTGTGGTACAAGATTAAGTTTTCAGGCCATTGGAAACCTAAGGTTTGAGATGAGAGAACTCGTCTCTTGAGTTTAGTAAAGGAATTTTGGGAAATAGTTTTGTATATATGTTGTGCTCTAAAACTTATGTAGACATGTCGAATTTTTTCAGTTCTTGGTGAAAATTTTGAGGAAAGAAGAAGAATAGGATATGTCATATTTACAAAGGAAGAAATAGGGTAAAATATGGTGATGAAAAGTTGGTTTTTACGTATGAAGAATGTTTTTTTAAAGATTTAAAATTTTGTATTAGATTAAAATTTTTTATTTAATCTTTTTTTTATAAAATTTAATTTATTTAATTAGATTTATCCTTATTAAAGAGAAAAAAAATACTAAATAAATGAGGCAAGAGTTTGATTTTATTATAAACAAAATATTCTTATGTTAATTACTTGTTATATTGAATATGGAACTTATCTTTTTTTTTAATTTTAAAAAAAAATTAAAGGCAAAAAAATGTTTTGTTGGGCTTATTTTCTTCATTAACCTTAATTACATAAGTTTACCCTTACTTTTGAGCTTAGTTTCCCTTTAAGTAACCTTAATCTAAATATATATTTATTAAATTACAACTCACAAATTAAATTCCATTAAATAATTTGGGTTTAAGTATCTTATGTTATTTGACACACTTAAACATATTTATAGAATTGAATTTAGGTGTTTTTAAATTTTTGTCCAAAGTCAAACATAGTTACTTTTTATCCGTTAAACTTTAAATACATGTCCCTTTTCCTATAATTTTTTGTGCTCGTCATAAAAAAAAAAAGAAAATTATGCAATTGATTTAAAGCAACAATGGTGTCAATCATGAGTATTGCTCAAATTTGAAACATAAATTTAAACCTTTTTATATTTTTACTTTTTAAAAAATCAAAATACAAGGTTCAAGCCAGTTGCTTTTTAATAAGGAGTGCGGAAAATAATATAAACATTATTGATAAAGAATTACTATAAAATTAGAAAGATGGTCTACTATGAAAATAATCTCTTTATATATTCAATTAAAAATAAGAAAAAGAATATATTTTTTATTTATTTAAATGGGATATTTTAAAATTGTGAGAATATTAATTAAAAATTATCGAAATATAATTTGAAAATTAAGTTAAGTGCATAGAATATGCAAAGATTGAAGATGAACGCAAAAGGAGGCGAAAAGTGAAGTAGGGGGTGATAGACACCAGCGCCACGGCAATGGACTCTGAGCGCCGCGACACTAGGCACGGGAATAGTTTTTTGATTTGAGACTTACTTATTTCGTCTCCCACTTACTTCAGGACTCTCTAATACGACTCCCACACGTATAGGGTAAACTTAAGACGTCCTAAATCCTATATAAAAGCTCTCAATTGACTTGTAAACACATCTTAGTAATCATAGAAGAGATCATAGTGATCATACAACATATCTTTGTGATAAGTTGAGAGATCTTTGTGATTAAACATTCTTTATGAGAGAAAATCTCTAAGTTGCAAGAGAGAGTTGTTCTTTGTAATCTTTCTTGTAAAGAGGCCTACTTCGCGAGTGCCTTGTGATTCAATAAAAAAAGGAGTAATCTTAATCCGCCGTGGACGTAGGCAAGTTACCGAATTAAGTAATTTTTTTATGTGTTCTTTTTCTACCCTTTCTCTTTATTTTTTTAATAACTTGTTCTGTACTATTTACTTGAGTGATATTACTTGTTTGTGTACTTCTGCTTCAATAAAAATAAATCAAAAAAGCAAACAAACAAAAATATAGAATATCATATTTAGTTCAAAAAAAAAATAGCCCTTAAATTTTTAGATGTATAACTTTATGTTGTAGACTCCAAACCTTTTCATTAAATTAAAAAAAAATTGTTTGCATTAGATTTTAACTTAAGACATATTAAATTCATAACCTAATCTTATTCAACAATAAAAGAAAAATAAATACTAGGACTAGGCAAATAAGACCGCTGAACAGAATAGAGCTAGTTTGATTTGGGTCGATTCCCACTTCGGCTCCTTATCAGTTTCCAATTTAAAGAACTAATCAATTCTTTTTGCTTTCAATTTGGTTCGATGTGAATTGAAAATTCAACCAATTTTTTTTTGTAAAAAAATACTCTGTCGACAATTACAAATAAGATTACCTAACCAAATTTAAAACTTTAACTTCGATAACCATCCACCACCTCCCGGAAACCAGCTTCCAAGTCAGAACCCAAAGTCCCAAACTTATTGCTGCCACCATGCCTGGTGGATTCACCCTTCACGATCGCGCCTACTGCTTACTAGCAGCTGCTCGCCTTGCCTATCTACTACCAACTACCGCGCTTGCCCGCACAACTACAAGTGTTGTTGGATTTCGCCCCAAGCCCAAAAATAGTGAAGGATAGAATGTAATTAAATAATTCTTTAATTTTATTTTTTCAATTTTCATGAATATGAATATATTACATATGATGATTATTATTTATTAAAATGCAAATACAAATGTATTATAGTTATAGAAATACGAAGAATTAAATTATTTCATAAATACAAATATATCATTTTATTAATTTGCAAATACAAATACATCATAGTTATATAATGATTATTTTATTTGATATTTAATTATTTAATTACTTAATTATATATCTAATTAATAATTTGCTAATTTAAATAACTTAATGATGATTTCAATATTTTTGAAATAAAAATTAAAAGTTATAGACCAAATTGTCTATTTTGTTGTTAATTTTCTATAATTGTTTAATGCTATATTTATTATTTGCTTATTTGTCATTTATTGTTTGCATTGGTGGAAAATTAAAATATTAGTTTAAATTTTTGAAATTGTAAATTGTGATTAATTCATATTTTATTTATTTATTTTTAGATGAGTGAACATTTGAACTCACTCACCAAGTCAATGAGGATCAAAATAATTGTATCCACATTAATAACGATGGAAGGAATAATTTTATTATGTTTAAAAAAAGAAAAACGCAAGAAGATGCATAAAGTATGATGCCACCTCTTTCTTAAGTACTAAAGACTTCATCATTTGTAGTAATATCAAGATCTAAGATGTGGTATATTTTTGTTAAACGTGAGAATATAAAAAATAAAGCAAAATATATTTATTGTGAAAAGATGTATGTTTGTCATTCCAAATACAATAGGACAAGTAGAATGAATAATTACATGAGAAAGTGTGATAAGTATTTGAAAGTTAAAATTATTAAAAAAAAAAAAAAGCAAATGGGTAAGTCTAAATAAGATGCTCAACTCGATGGGAAAAAGCTAATCTTATATTAAGATGGGTTTTTGATCAATAAGTTGTAGAAAGGAAATTCTAAAAATAATTATCGTAAATGAATTGTCTTTTAACTTTATGAAGAATGAGATGTTTTATCATTTTTGTAGTATGGTAGTTTTTAGATTTGATATCCCCTGTAGAACAATTATTATATATGTGTTGCAGTTATTTTTTTAATTAAAAAAAATAATATTAAAGAATATTTTTAGTGAAAATAGTCAAAGAGTTTAATTTGATTATTGATATTTGGATTTTGATTCAAAACATCAGTTACATAGTTATGACATGCCATTTTATAAATAATGAGTGGATTTGCATAGAATAATTTTAAGTTTTTGTCTAATGACTAATCATAAAAAGGATACAATCGACAAGTTTTTGGAATCTTATTTGCTTAATTATGGGACAAAGAGATTATTCGCAATTATGATAAATACAAATTCCTATCTATTGATAGGAAGATCTTCGTCAAATACCAAATTTTTCCTTTTTTTTAAGGAATTCCTCTTAATGTAGATACGAACGAAATTGCTATTGGATATTTAAAGAGAAATTTGAAAAATTAGAATAAAGATATATTGGTGTTAGATGATGAGTTCTTATATGTTGATTACTATGCATATATTATTAATTTGATTATTAATAAAAGTTAAAGACTTAAATAAAAATATAATTAACATTTGCAATGCTATTAAGTATATAAGGTCTCTAAGTTTCCAGTTGTAGTCTTTCAAATTATGTGTAGCAAGAGAAAATTGAGTTTAAAACAGTATGTTCTTAGATATGCCAATGAGGTGGGATTCTACTTATTTGATGTAAAAAACTACTTTGAGGTTTTAGAAATATTTGACAATATGTTTAATGAAGATAGAATTTATGAGGCATATTTTTATGAAGATAAAAATAGGAAGAGGAAATTAGTGTTGCCTAAAACTGTCTTATTTCAAGTAAAATTATACAAGAAAAATTCTAAATAAAAAGGAGAACTATCATTTTTATTTTGACAAAATTCTAATAAAAAAAGATTAATTGAGAAAAAATTATAATATTTTAATTTTTTTAAATTCTATGACCCTTATACTCTTACTACGTTATAAATAGGGAGAAAATCAAAGAAGATGGCATTATTTATCATCAAATTGGAAAATGATCAATTTTTCCTTTAAAAGAAGGGACGACACATTTATTATTTTTTAGAGGTTACTTTTATTCTGTAAAAGCATTGTCTTCCCTACTTTAACAATAATATTTTATAATGTATTTAAATAAATTGAATAGGCTCAATAAAAGTAGATGTATGCTCATATTAAAATAAACTATTATAAATTTAACGTTTTTATTGTTTTTTCTTTTTGTTTTATTGATCTCACCATCAATAAATTTAATTCTTTGTTATAAAAAAAAATTAAATTAAATTTTTGGAGGTTAACAATTTGGCATGCACGCAAAATTAGGAAAGAGAGAGAGATAGAGCAAACAACACAAAAAAGAAATAGAATGAAAAAATATAGCGACGTCAAAGAGTAGAGTTGAACCCAGATGGTGAAGAAAAATTATGCTTTGTGTGCTGAATAAACCATCAGGACAGTCAACCGACGATGTCATGAAAATGCAAATAAATAAATATGAAGGAATAAAATTCACGATTTTATGAAAATATGAAATGGAGAAAATGGGGAAAAGAAGCTCCAAGAATCGAAATTTGACCAGTGTCAATTAATTAATGCAAGTATGACGGGGTGACAACTAAGGTACCAAGATTATGTTGAAAGAAAACATGCAAAAAAATAATAATAATATAAAGACAAGACAAAAGTCAAAAAAACATAATTAGACCCTCCTGGCACTCGTCTTCCTCTACGCTTGGTCCCCTGTCATTGCCTCTCTATCACCTCCGGTTGCAACAAACTAATCCAACCAAACATCTGTCGACTTACCTAGGCTATCCGCCCAAGGTTTGTCATTTCTTCTTTCTACGCATAGCTCCAACGACAATTGAATCTCGCGCGCCACTGTTGTTTCTCTGTCACGACTTCACTACTACATTAACCGCCAACTAGTAGCATAATGACCGGCAATGGCTGAAATGTTAACAAAAGAGAAATGATTGTGTGGCGTGAAGAAGAGGATAAGACAACCCTTGGAAAATATCATTTAGCCCTCTCTAAGTTTTAAAATATTTAAATTTAGCCTAACTACTTTTGATCTTCTGCAAAAAGACCCCTGAGAGCATACTTTTTTATTCAAACCCCTCTAAGTTTTAAAATTTTCATTTTCGACCAATATTTTTTAAATTTTACAGAAAAACCTTTAAAGCAAATAGACCTTTTACCAATTCAAAGACCTCATCGTCAAGATTCAAGAACCTCTTTATCAAAGTCGAGGACCTCTTTAGCAAAATTTAAGAACCATTTCATCAAAAGGTCCTTTCCATGAGGCCTACTAAGTCTTCCTAGAGGTTGCCTAAGTCCTCTTAAAGGCTGTCTATATCCTCCTACAGGTAACCTAAGTCCTACTGGTGGTAGCCTAAGTCCTTTTAGAGGCAGCTTAAGTTCTCTTAAAGGCTATCTAAGTCCTTCAAGAGGCTACCTAAGTCCTCTTAGAGGCCGTCTAAGTCCACCCCAAGGTAACCTAAAACCTTCTAAGAGTGACATAAGTCCTTTAGAGGTTGTCTAAGACCTCTTAGAGGTAGCTTAAGACCGCATTGAAGTCACCGCTACCTAAGACCTCATCGAGGTTACTACCACCTCCCAACGACCGCCTAAGTCCTTTCCAAGGCCACCTAAGACCATATCGAGGCTGTCACAGCCTAAGACCTCATCAAGGTCGCCGATGCCTAAGTTCTACTAGAGACTACTTAAGTCCTCCTAAGGGCCGCCTAAGTCCTCCCATATTTGTTTAAGTCCTCCCAAAGGCTACCTAAATCCTTCATGAGGCTGTTTACATCCTCTTTAAGGTTGTATAATAACATATCAAGGTTGTTGCCACCTAAGACCTCATCGAGGCCGTCGTCGCCTAAGTCTTCCTAAAGGCTGCCCAAGTCCTCCATGAGACTGCCTAAATCCTTCTAAAGGCTGTCCAATTCCTCCACGAGGCTGTCTAATTCCTTTTAGAGGTCATCTAGTCCTCAATGGACCTACTAAGTCCTCTAAAAAGCTATCTAAATCCTCTCAAAGGTTGTCTAAGTTTTCAAAGAGGCTACTTAAGTACTCTCTAAGGCCACCTAAGATCACATCAAGGTTTTTGCCGCCTAAGATCATATTGAGGTTGTTGCAGCCTAATACCTCATCGAGGTCACTGCTACTTAAGTCCCTTTTAAGGCTGCCTAAGTCATTCCACAGGCTACCTAAGTTTTCTTAGATGCCACATAAATCTTTCTAAAGGCAACCTAAGTTCTCTTAGAGATCATCTAAGTCCTTCATGACGCCACCTAAGTCCTATTCGAGGCTATCTAAGTCTCCCTAGAGGTTGTTTAAGTCCTCCACAAGGTTGCCCAAGTCCTCTCCAAGATCGCCTAAGACTACATCAAGGTTGTTGCCACCTAAGACATCATTGAGTCTGCCACCAGCTAAGTTCTCTACGAGGCTACCTAAGTCCTCTTATAGGCCACTTAAGTCCTTCATGGGGACTCTTAAGTCTTTTTAAAGGCAACTTCAGTCTTCTTAAAGGTGGTCTAAGTCCTCCCAAAGGCATCCTAAATCCTCATAGAGGTTGTTTAAGTTCTTCCACAAGTTGCTTAAGTATTCTTAGAGGCTGTTGTTCGTGAAACTAACACACATGAATATTACCTGAAAGTGTATAGGTTGTGAGCAAATAATAAAGTGATAAGTATGAGTATCGTTTCTATGAGGATTAATCTTCTGAATTTATGTTAAGTATTATGGGTTTTTACAACTCAATTTTATCTAGGCAACTTGATTTAATTACAATAACTAAGAAAAATTAAACTAACAACCTAAATTAAGTGATTAACAAATCAATAATTAAAACAATAATATTTCGAAATGGTGAATCTACAATAAATGGGATCATAATATTTTGATTTCACTCTATTCTTTTTATGTTCTTTCTATTTAGCAATTTTATTCAATTAATTAATCAAGGGATTAAGAATAATCTCTTTACCTATCTCGAGTGTCAAATGAGATACAATGTATACATATTCAAGTTGATATCCCTATCTAACTTGTCTAACTATACATGCATTATGCAACCCTTAAATTATACCCAAAGATTAATCTCATTACCTTTTTCGAACGTCAAATGAGATCATATGCATAATTACATGCCCCATGTGTTCTCATACATTTTCTTAAACACTTAGTGCGTGCCACGTGCAATCATTAAGCAACCCTTGATAATTACCTAAGTCTACTAGCCTCTAGACTCAATAATAACTTAAGTTATGTTTCCCAGATTTGAAAAATGGTTTAATCTCTCTCGAGCATCAACCCATAAATCTAAATCATCTAATTCAAGTGATGTTCGCTTAATACATCAGAACCATCTCCGGTGAGTGTAGCAAAGGTTTCAATAGTAAGAGCGTGCTCACGAGTAGCTGACACAAGCTTGAAGTTCTTAATTTAGTAGTGCACTGAGAAAATACAAGGTACAAGTAAGGGAAGCATAATCAATAGCCTTAAATGAAAAGGAGTTTGCTTGACTCCAAAGATCGCACCAAATGATATAGAACACTCAGAAGGAAGAGAAGAAAGAAGAAATGAAGGGATAACTAATGGAAGTTCACCACGTGTTACTAAAGAGATATGTAGTTCCTACTGTCTCCTCACCTTAGCATCAAGAACTAGAAGGGTATGTTGGGGGAAAATTAGGTGACATTTGGCCCACTCATAAAAGCCAAACTTAGCAATTAGGCCCAATTCTCTCCATGGGTAGCCTGGTCCAAAACGGACTACTTCAATAGATTGAGTGCACCCTAAACACTCGGGCCTCCATAACTCAACCTAAAAATGCCATTGAGTGGGACTTATATCAAGACACGTGTTGCCACTCAATACCATTGTCAGAGGACATGCCATTACGGATAAGTCACATACCATGTCATCATGGGGCCTATTAATGGGTGACACATTAGTAGAGTTTATGTCTTCCCACATCACTATTGGGTTCCCTTGATGGTCCAGCTGGAGCCACTTCAATTGATGACTAGGCCTGAAGATAAGATGTAATAACAGAAATCTCTAAAGAGCTAATGAAAAGTCTTCATGTTATCAAGTACATGCTCTCATCTTTTGCTAACACACAAATCAAATGTTGTATGAAGTTGTTGGGCAGATCTAGCACAAAATTCGTTGACCTCATGAGGACAAAGCCTACTGGCCCTGCGGTGCTCTCAGGTCCTCGAGTTGACTACTCCAAAAAGCACTTAATCAATAAAAAAACCTAGTGCTCCAAAAATCAGAGGGCTAATAACTTTTTTGCCTCACCTAAGTTAATTCTCTAAACTTCCTCTCATAATAAGGATAGTTCTCTAATTGTGTTTTGTCACGTGTCACCTTTAAGGGGTAGCCTTCAGGTTTGCTCTCTCCAAACAAGTTTTATATCTAATTTTTAATATAGGTAAGAGAGAATTCAAACTCAGACAATAATTCGAGTAAGAGAAAATTCTCTTCATTTTCTCTCTAAACTTTATGTTTTTTCTAGAGGCAAAAACTCTAGGGACATAACCACTACTGAGCCACCATCTGACTTAAGCGTAAAAGGGTTGTCGCTAGCCACCCCCTGACGCCTACCACTGACCTTGTGTTTCTTGTATTCCTTAAGTCCTCTCAGTCCGTCTAGCTAACAACCCGGTTTACCTAACTCATAACTTGCCCTCATCTCAATTCCTATTCAGTCTCGGTTTCAACATTATCGAATCGAAATTCCAAATCCTAACCTGGCATTGAAAAAGCCCAAAAACTCATATTTCTCTTATTCTGCACGGACACCTAGTTAAAATTTATTCAAAAACAAAAATGCTACTAAAAGTAACCCAATCATAAAATATCTTTTCTTTTCATAAAAGTTGAAAAAATATTTAAGAAAAAAAGATATTTGAATCACTAATATTTAAAAAAAATGAACATATAAATTTTAATAGTTAAAAAAATCTCATCAACACTCTTATTAGGTAATTATTTTTGTTTATTTTAACTAAAACAAATATATCTAAATTTTTAAGATTTAAAAAAATATATATAAACCTCCTTTTATTGTTGAAGATAAAAAATATTATCCGATAAAAATTTTAAAATTATTAAGATTTATATATATTTTTAAATATTAAAAGTTCAGCTACTTTTTTTTTATAAAAAAATTAACTAACTCAAAATGAGCGCCGGTCCGTCGATGATCATGTATTCATCATTTAGAATAGAAGTCTTACCTGCCATCATGTTTTGTCAGCCGTCAGTATGCGTTGGCACACTAGTATATATATATTTTTTAATGTGGGGTAGAGGATTTAAATTTGAGACTTTCTCAAACTTCAATGAAGATATAAAAATATTGTCACTTCCTTATTACTGAATTGTTGTTAATGATTTTAATATAAGATGTAATATTTACAAATAAATAACTGGAAGCTACGATTTAGGCGCATTTATATGTGTAGAGAGCACAAAGGAATATTCGTATGGGAGTTAGGTAATGATTCCAATCAAACAAAAATATTTGGGTTAGCTGGTACTTTTACCTTTCTATACCCTCGATTTTATTTATTTTCTTTAAGGAATGGACCGCAGATTCTTTGAAACATAATAATGGGTCCTTTGATTTGATATGTAGAGAGATTGTGACCACATTGAAAGATCTTATGAGAAAAAGGCATGTTTGTTGCTCCTGTATTTTATAATAGTTTTATTTTAAAAAAATAATATTAATAGCAATAAATTGTGCAGAATTATACGATTCAATATTTGGTTTGCTTTTATGCAATAACATGGTTTTTCCTTTTTAGTCCCGTTCATTTAAATTTATATAAAGTAAAATCTTATGATGTAATTACATTGTATTAAATTATGAAGAGTTATAAAGTTAGGACGTATGGTACACATTGTATCATGACATATATAATATGTTATCCTAAACAATTACTTAATAATTACTTTTAGTTACATAATTAAAAAAATATAAAAAAAACCGTCGATAAAAATTTCAGTTATACTTTTCAATGGTAGTTAAAAAAAAATTGACGGTGAAAATTTTGTCATAGAGAATACTATTTCCACGATGACCATCATTGTTATTCCTTCCATACAATGTTACAGTACCCAATCTAATAGTCTAGTAAAAGATTACTTCATATGTTATATTACACATCGTATTAATTGGTAGGTGAACTATCACTTAATAATATCAAAACACACCATTCTTGTTTTATTTATATATATATATATATGACTTATTGATAAACTTAATTTATTATATAATGAATAATATTGTTATATAATATTATTTAATTATTTTATAATTTTTATATAATTTATAATATATTATAAAATTTTGACAAATTTATAAAAAATTTCACATAATAAATTATGCAATTCATTAGATCATTTATATATATATGTATTTGGTTATTATTTACTCTAAAAAAAGGTGAATATTAATTCTGATAAAGGAAATACATTTATTTTTATAAAATCCGAGTAGTTTGAACATTTAGACTTAAAATTGAGGATAAATAAGTGAGAAATATCGAATATAAAATTATTTCTCCTTACAAAATTTATTACAAAGATTGTTTATAATTTCTCGTATCAAACTATAATTATATGTATATATTAAATTATATCCATCGCCACATTAATGAAAGTGAGTCAAACAACGAGTATTAGTATATGTTGATATTGTAACCTAAAATGTTATACAATCTAACATTTCAATGAAAATGAAAGTAGTAATAATAATGCATAAAAGAAAAGATATGTAGAAGAAGAATAAAAATAAAAAGAAAAAGAAGAAATGGAACTAGGTCGGATCGGGTCGGGTGATTAAGATGAAAGTGGCCCTAAGGAAGCCCCACAACGAACATTTAATGGCAATGCATGAATGATGGCCGGTGACCGACTTTTCTAAGTTTCTTCATCCTCACAAAGCGGAAGTCAGCTCTCTTAATCACCATCCATAAACTATACTCTTTCTTGGTCCATCTCTTTCCCCTCCCTTCATATATTTTATTTTGGATTAAAATAACTATTTTTACCAAATCCATTGTCATTTTGTGATTATTTCTAATTCTACACGCAGAACTTAAACCTGTGATCTCAAGACAAAATTAAAAAAAAAAAAGAAAAATCAAAGACAACAAATTCTACCTGTAGGAGTAAGGGGGATTGCTAAAGCTATAAAGGTGCCTTTTTCTTTTTCTAATTGGTTACTTTTTTTTTCTTTTTAACATTTTCTTATGCCCTTTTACTGTTCTTGATTTCCTTTCCATATCAAAACCCAACAGTCATTATTACCGCAACGTTTCCCCAACAATTTTTACCCACCAGTCCACATTAACGCAAAGATCCAAAGCTAAATTTTATGAAAGATGATTATTCAACAAGAAGACAGAGAAAAGAAAAAAAAAAAAGAAAATCTGTAAATAATCACTTTTTGGCATTAATAAATTGTAAGAAATCTGGCGAATGAGAATTATTTAAAATGAAAATAACAGTTCATGAGATGGCTTTTTGTTGCCGTTAGTGATAAGCACGCTTGGCACTCATCATTCTTCCCTCCAACTCAACTCTCTCTCTAACTTTTCTCTCTCTTCATTCTCATTCTTCTTCTTCTTTCTTGTAGCCCCATCAGCCCCACTATATTTTTTTTTCCTCTGCTGTCGCCTTTATTTTCAATCATCACCTTTTCTTGTCAGAATTTTCGTTCAACGTTAATTTTATCGATTAGTCTGGATCTGGGTTGCCGCTGTTTTTTCTTCTTCGTGTGGTTTTTAGGTAAAGATCGAATTTTGATTACTGTTTCTTTTTTATCCTTTCAGATGTTTGTTTATCTGTTTTTTGTGTGGTTAATTTCGCTAAATTTAATGAGATTAGTCTATTCGGTATGTATTTGGTTTATAGAAATTTGTAAAAAGCTGGTGATTGGATATGATTTTATTTTAATTTGTTAGAAATATGATCTGATTCGTGGATACTTGTGTTGGGATTGGAATTTTATTGATCTAATGCACATTTCGCCTGTTTTCCAGCTTGTTTGTCTATCTGAATTTCGATATAAGTGTATAGTTTTTTGGGTTTCAAAAATATCTTGGGATTGTAATTTGATGTCACATGTATGATTCTGTGCTGGAAATTCTTCATTTTGAGTGCTTTCATATGTCTGTTGTCTCATATGCTATCTATGTTTTTGCTAATCCGCAAAGTACTGTCTGATGTCACTCTCATCGTGTTAATTTCTTTTTTCTTGTATTGATTTTCCAGGTTTCCTTAGTGTGCGTAATATACATACGTTTTATATACTGATATAGATTACTTCGTTTTCTTGACATTTTTAGTATTATTTATAGGCGTGCCTGTGTATGTCTTTTCAGTATTTGTCATTTATTGGTTGGTTAAACTACCATGTGAAACTTGCCTAACATTAATAGAGTACATTTGCTCAGAACCTAATTCAAGGCTCTGTTTAGATGGGTATTAAGTCAATTAGTTTAATGGGGTTGGATGAAATAGTTGATGATAGATAGAGTTGACTGGAAACTCTTAAGATGCTAGTGTTTTCTCGTTACCTCTGGATTATGATCTCAAGTGTTTTTTTTTCTTTCTGAATTTGTCATCGTAGTAAAGTAGAAGTTCAAGTGCTACTCTTAGTGTTGGTTGCATTGTGTAGTCTGCTGGCAATATAGTTCATGGTGTTTTGTGAGTGGAAGAAGTTGAAGAAGACTTTAGCTGTGACTGAAAATGAACAATTTATCAGATTGTAAAACATTGAATTGGGAGTCTGGCATAATGCAAGAGGCTGCAAGAATTGAAAACTGTGTTAGTGATTAATTGCATCACTTTCCATGTACTTCGGGTAATTTTTCTTCTTCTATAGATATGACTTTGCAAGGTGCATAAGTGGATGACAAGGTTTTAGTGCTTATTTATGGAAGTATTCCATTGAACTAAAACATAGTAGTTCTTAGTTTGGGATGCAAGAAAGGGATGAACTGAGAAAGTTGAAGAAGATTTTGCAGAGTTCTATTCGAAGTTTAAGAGGTTTCTATGAGTGTTTGTTAAGAGTCTCCTGTTCCTTATAGAAGTACTCTGGCGTTACATGTATCTATAGAGAGATTAGATGGAGGTACGCATGTGCATAAATGTTGCACTAGTATTTTAGATATGCAGTCCTTGTCTAATCCTCACAAAATATTATTTTGTATTCTAGTTTCTCTTTGAAATTCAACTTACATCACATCTATAATGCTATGATCTATGGTTGATGGAATAAACCTTAAACATCTCTATCTATCTGTCTAGATCTAACAAGCTTGAACTATCTCACAAACTTTGTCTATGTATGTATTTTTTTTGTCCAATAAATCTAGTTATGACTTACCAGTAGTATTGTTCACAACAATTTCCCTTTTGCATATGTGCTTATAGTTAGAAAGTGCTCTTTGGAATCAGTCACATGAAAAAAGAAAAAGAAATATGAACAAAAACTTTGTTAAATAGCATCTTCTCTCCCATCTTTAGAATGCTTTCCATGAAATGATTTGCTGTTTCTGCTTCCTAGGGTATGTTTTTCCATATTTTTCTTTCATAATTAATGATGTGCCAATCACTTTCAAGGGAGTTTTTTTCTTATCTTCAATCAAAGCTGTGGAAATCAAATAGGTAAAGCTGCAAGAACATCATGGCTGTTTCCATGAGAGATTTAGATTCAGCTTTCCAAGGAGCTGGACAAAAAGCGTATCCTTTTTTCTTTGTAAATATGCACCATGTATGCAGAATTTAATGTCACCCGTAGATTTGATATATATATATATATTTTCTAAATTGTCATATGTTGATATTTTCAGCTTCAAACAAATTTATGATACAAATACAAGGTAAATGGATGACAATTCAAACAATGCCAACTACGAATACAGCTGCAACTGTGCTCTGGTGTTGTTTATCTTGATATATTGTTGTGAGTTGATCTTTTCCATCAAGGGTTGTCCTTGACTATATACAGTGGAATTGAAATTTGGTGCATTGAAAATTTTAAGCCTGTTCCTGTACCAAAGTCCTCCTATGGGAAATTTTACACAGGGGATTCATATGTGATTTTGAAGGTAATTGGTTTGATTATGTTCTGATTGTCTCATCTCTGTGTGTATATATATATATATATATATATATATATATATATATATATATATGCTGTAATTGGTTCCCAAAGAAGTATGAACATCATTCTCAACCTTTTTCACGGGGGTTGTATCATATTTTTATTTACTCAAATTTGTTTTCATGCACCCTATATTGTATATTTTTTAAAGAGTTATAATTATGCTCGTCTTGCTTATTGATAGAGGTCTAGTTTGTTTGATAAATGCACAACGGCTTGCAGTAAGTTTTCTTTTGATTAAAGGTACATCTAGGTCAGATTTTGAGTAGCGTTAGATTTTAGATGGTAATTTGAAATGCTCCCCTGTGTCACTGTTATCTAGAAACTCAACATAATTTCCTGGTGAGGCCTCCTGGTAGTATGCTGGAGCTAATTTGTATTGCTAACTTAAATTATATCTGGGCTTATCAATATTAAATATATTTACCTGTTCAGTTGTCTCTAGTTTTCCACAAAACTGCACTGCTTTCATGACTAGAAATGTGGGTTTGTTTTTTCAGCAGGTCCATGTTTAACATTGAAGATGCCAATGGATTGGTTGTTTGGCATAAGTAAATATAAGATCATGAAGCTTTTGACGTCTATTATTCTTTCCCTGCCTTAAACCTATCTGTGTTCTTCTATTTTCTTGACATTTAAAGTTTCATGGTAAATATTCCTATCAAAAAATTAATTGCAAAAGGCCACTGTAGCAGGTGGCCTTACAGTATATCTAGAACAGGCCTTAAAACTCTGCAAGTGCTTTTACTTTTATTAGATTTCTGTCATCTGCTGGTATATAGTATATTCTAAACAGATGGTCTGTTAACATATTAAGCAGGTGATTAACTGCTAAACTGTACTTACCCTTTCATTTAATGCTTTAATTTTCTCAGAAGTGAGTACTTAACACGGTGCATTGTTTCATCAGCATTGGTTATTATGGGTAACATTGCTTTCTCTTGTGTAGACAACTGCCTCAAAAAGTGGTGCCTTACGTCATGATATCCATTATTGGATTGGAAAAGATACTTCTCAGGTTAGTCCTGATTTAACACAACTCTATTTCTTGTCCAACTATAATATCACAATTTATAATTTGATTTTATAGCCACAATTATGTTAAAATAGGATGAAGCGGGCACTGCCGCCATCAAGACAGTTGAACTGGATGCGGCTCTTGGAGGACGTGCTGTTCAGTATCGTGAAGTACAGGGCCATGAAACAGAGAAGTTCCTATCTTATTTTAAACCATGTATCATACCTCAAGAAGGTGGGGTTGCATCTGGATTTAAACATGCTAAGGCTGAAGAATTTCAAACACGATTGTTTGTCTGCAGAGGAAAGCATGTTGTTCATGTAAAAGAGGCAAGTCTTTGGACACAGTTGCTCTCAAATCGATCAATTCTTCTCAATGATGAGTGTCCATATATGTTTTATTTATGAAATGCTTTTCTTTTGGTGACAGGTTCCCTTTGCTCGATCATCACTCAACCATGATGATATATTTATACTAGATACTAAATCTAAGATTTTTCAATTTAATGGCTCTAATTCATCTATTCAAGAGAGAGCAAAGGCTCTTGAAGTTGTACAGTACATTAAAGATACTTATCATGATGGAAAATGTGAGATAGCTACAATTGGTAAGTCATTGATTAGGAAGCTCAAATTTGATATCTGAACGATTTTCTGTTTGGGTCTAATGGCTTGCACTCTATTTAGAGGATGGTAAATTGATGGCTGATGCTGAAACTGGGGAATTTTGGGGCTTCTTTGGTGGCTTTGCTCCGCTTCCAAGGAAAACGGCTGTTGATGAGGATAAGATTGTTGATTCTCATTTTACTAAGCTATACAGGTAATCATCATTTTAATTTGCCCTTGGGTCTTTTACTGCATTGTTTGGTTGATCTGCAATAAACATATCTTTTTCTGTCTAAGTTGACTCATTAATTGTCTTTTGATAGAGTTTGTTATATGTCTGCATTGACTACGTGTTCTTTCTCCACATCGTTTTGCTATTAACTTCTCTGAGATGATTCAAAATTCAGAACTGGGAAATCACTCTGAATTCTTTTATTTTTTACTTATTTATTCCTTTTTTCAGAAGAAGAGTTGGAAAATTGATAAAAGAACCAGATAACAATCTATGTTCTGCATTTTTTGAAATAATGTTGCTTTTGTAACAATTATTTTCCAGATCCTATAATGCTTTAGTTCTGACTGAAGTATATTTGCCTTTTAAGTGTTGACAAGGGTCAGGCGAATCCTGTTGAGGCTGATTCTTTGACAAGGGATTTGCTAGACACAAACAAATGCTATCTTCTAGATTGTGGGATGGAAGTGTTTGTCTGGATGGGGAGAAATACTTCTCTTGATGAGAGAAAAAGTGCAAGTGGAGCTGCAGAAGTAATATACTGTCCCATTTTATCCATATGTTCTGTGGGTCTTGATTAATATAGTTATCAGTCATCATGCTTATTCTGGTTTCTGGTCTCCCTGAACAGGAGTTGCTCAAAGGGTCTGATCGATCAAAATCTCACATAATTCGTGTCATTGAGGGATTTGAGACAGTTATGTTTCGATCAAAGTTTGATTCCTGGCCTCAGACAACTAATGTGACAGTTTCTGAAGATGGTAGAGGCAAAGTTGCTGGTCAGTATTCAAATGTTGTTCAAATGCTGTTGTTTTTGTTATAATTTTATCCTTTCTGAAAACTATCGCTATTTCAATGATCTCATGATCTTGTATTGGTAGGCTTATACTTATCATCACAGTTTTCACCTTGTTATTGTAGCTCTTCTAAAGCGTCAGGGTGTTAATGTCAAAGGCTTGTTGAAAACTGAGCCCGTAAAAGAGGAACCTCAGCCGTATATTGATTGCACAGGAAATTTGCAGGTGCCTATCTGTGTGAATTATTTTTATTTCTATAATAGTCTGTTAGATTTTACTGTTGACCTGGGATTCTGAGTTTATAATTCTCAAATCTTTTTTCCTTTTCACCATTTAAACTTACATCTCAATAATCAATACAGGAAAAATATAATGTAGGCCTACTACTGTTTTCTTTTCAACAGAAGTTTTGCCAGACAATGATTTCCGTAAACCTTCTATACTTGCCTGCCTTGTCTCATGTGGTGACAGGAATAAGAAATGTAAGCAAATGAAGGAATTAGGCCAGAAATGGTAGGAAATTGTATTGTTTGACTGGAGTGGAGATGCTTGAGAATCAATTTGGAAATTTCCCGTGACCTCTGCAAAATAAGTAGTTGACTTAACACGTGCTGGAAACTTAAATAAACTTAAGTGAACGGATTAGAAGGTTCTAAGGGAACTGTTGCTGGACAGTGGTTGATAAAGTTTTCGGTGACATTAAAATAAATGTGTAAGACATATTGACTCGCTATCTGCAAGTTTCATGCCAAGTTTATGATGGTCCCTAGATGTTTGAGAAATTTATCTTTTGGAAATAAAAATTTGCTTGCTTCCTTAGATCAAATTCATTACCGACTCTACCATCTCCCCCCTTGAGGCACCTTCTACAAATGCAGTTCGTGAACTGTATATGGAATTCGTACATCAGAATTTATGATTTTGTTGCTTTTCTCCTACTGTTTGTGTAGGTTTGGCGTGTGAATGGTCAGGAAAAGGTTCTCCTTCCAGCCGCTGATCAGTCAAAACTTTACAGTGGGGATTGCTATATTTTTCAGTATTCTTATCCTGGAGATGATAAAGAGGAATACCTTATAGGAACATGGTTTGGAAAGCAGAGTGTGGAGGTAAATTTAAGCATTTTGTACTACTTTTTCCTTTGCAGTTTCTATTTTGCCCTGCCCCTTCCAACAACTATACTACTTTATTATTTATGGCATACTACCTTCAAGACTTGAGAAACATTTCCTGAAGGAACCCCTGTATCGGAAGACCAGATGGGATTGGATTACTTAGTGATAATGGACTAGACTAGGACTGACTTTACTATTGTCCGTTGTTTGGTGTAATATGGGATTAGACAAGATTGTAACAAGTCAAATTCCTCTGCCAAATGAATGAAAACCAATTCAATCAAAGCTAGTCAGAAATTTTAATGTAAATTTTCAATTAATTCCTGAATGGTTGATGTAAATAAATTAATAAATATATAATTCAACTTGTAATATTAATTATGACATTTCTATGTCAATTAATATTAATAAGTATATAATTTATGTTATAATTGTGTAACTAAATGTTTACTCCTTTATTTTTTATTACAGAAATTTGGGAAGGTGGCATTGGATGAATGATTTTCTTTTCGGTTTTCCTTTATTAATTTTCTTTTCGTAGATGAACGGTTGACCCTTTTCTTTCATTTCTTTTTAATATAAAAAAAGACATCTATATAAAGTGTACGAAGAGATCTGTGGTCATTCTTAATTTATGGCTTATTCAATGTATTTGCAATAATAGTCTGCCCTTTTATCTAATAGCTTATTTTGTACATCTGGCATGTGTGATTTATTGTTTCTTTAATTGTTGTCAATTGGATTTGGACACTTCTTGTAAGAGTTGGTGCTCTATAGCAGACATTGGATATTGTTAATTCTATATAATAATCTAGAAATTAAATATTAACTATGGATTAAAGCTCAATTTTGCAATGACGTGTGAGATTCCAGAAAGTTCAATGTATTAGCTAATTTTGATTGAGGTACTTGATTATTTAAATTCATATTATCCTCATTTGAACTCTAGAATATATCTATGCAAAGAGCACTGTTAATTAGGATACAATGATTTACTGGTTTCTTTTTTCTTTCCTCTTTCCCCATATATATATTCTGCTAAAGTCAGTATTGCTTGCTGTCTGCAAACAAATTTTTTTTGTTGGTTTATTAATTTGTTAGTATGTTATATTCTCTTATGATTATATGAATGCATATGTACCTGTGCATATGTATACACACTGAAACACAGATATAAACAAATAAAAATACATTCAAGTGTTAGCATTAGTTATTTTATTCTCTCATTGAGTTTTTGTTACCAAACATAGGAAGAAAGGGCTTCTGCTATTGCACTGGCAAGTAAGATGGTTGAGTTATTGAAGTTTCTCCCTGCCCAGGTAGGTTTTTTCCACCCATGATTAATTTTATTATATTAAAAGAAGTTATTTCTCTCCTATCAAAAGAGAAATAATTTCTCTTTGCTATTATTTTTATTGCTGATGTTATTCATTATTGATCCTTAGGCCCGCATCTATGAAGGAAATGAACCAATTCAGTTCTTTGCAATCTTCCAAAGCTTTATAGTTTTTAAGGTTTGTGGAAATTTTATTGACAAGCTTAATATTTTTAATTAAGCATTGGTAAGTTTTAATTTTTCATCTGACTGTAAATTTATCAGGGCGGTCTTAGCTATGGATACAAGAACTACATTGCGGAAAAGGAACTTCCAGATGAGACATACAATGAGGATGGTGTTGCACTATTTCGAATTCAGGGCTCTGGACCTGATAATATGCAAGCAATACAAGTTGAACCGGTATGCCATTCTCTGTATCCATGTTATATCCTCTAGAAGTAATTGTGGACCACATTTATGTTGGTGATCTTGTTTTGGAATTGAAGGTCCAACTTTTATTTCTATTAGTTATTGTAAATTCTTGGGTAATTCATCATGGAATATAAAGATGCATTGTGTTTTCTTGTTTCTTTTGAGGATGGTTCAAAGAAGCCATGACCATTGAGTATTATATTCTTTTACATATCTACTTGCTTCTTGTGAGACTTGTATGCACTCTTCACAGCATGGCCAAAAAATCAGAAAGGAAAATAGAAATAAGAAAATGATAAACTGATTGTCCACTTCTTTTAATGTGAACCCAATTATTCACAAATATCTTTTATTATTATTACACTAGTGTTATTATTGAGTTAGCTGTGAAGTTACAACGAGGTTAGAGTTGACTGTTCTGAAAGAATAAAATGTAAAAACTACAGGATTGAATAAATTGTATCAAGATGCTCATACAAGTACTGGAGGACATGCTAAGATTGAAATTTACCTTGAACCCAAAGAATTTGATTTATTTTCAATCTGATTGGCCAAGTTCGCAAAATCTGTCATGAATGTATTGAAAAATTTTGTTCGCTGCGCAAGTAGGTATGATACTTAATGTTCTAAGTACTCGTGTTTGAAATTTTCTTCTTACTTTATCCTCATTTCATTTTGCACTGAAATTTCTGTTTTCAAAGATTTTAACCTGACTATCAAATTTTGAGCTGATTGAATCTAAACATATGGGATAACAATGTTGTTATGGAGCACTACGTTTGTTATGGAAAAATTAGAATCTGTAGAAGCCCAATGGGAAGTTTCAGACTCAGTACTCTTAAGTGGCATAAAACCTTTCCCTGGTTCAGACCAGCAGTTTTTGAAGATCCTTTTAAATTTCTTACTATAGACCAAACAGTGGTTTGTGAATGAAAGAATTCTCAAATTAATAAATTTATAATAACTGTCTTAATGTTTGACAATCCAATTACAACTGCTTGGAACATGTAGTGTGGCTTTCTTGATTTTGTTGTTTTTCAGCAGCTTGCTATAGTTTTTCTTTTCATTTATCATTAGTTATATAATCTCTGTATGCATTTACTGGCTGCAATAATTTTATTTTTATGTTAGTTTATATTGTTTTCCTAATTATGAATTGGTGCTAATTGACTAGCAGTCTAATCATAGTCCGGATTCTGTTATGGAAATAGTTCTAAGATTGTTTCGTTTTTTCTGAAGGCATAAAATTTCACTGCACATAAGCTTTTGTTTCCTCATTTTCATCAGGTTCCGTCATCGTTGAATTCTTCATACTGTTACATATTACATAGTGGTTCCACAGTCTTTACATGGTCTGGAAATCTTACAACCTTAGACCACCAGGAACTGGTTGAGAGGCAGCTGGATCTGATTAAGGTATGATATGTATTCAATTATATTTTAACTTCAGTGAAACTTGATTCTGCCTATACATCCTTCCCCTATGAGTGTTCTCTGGTCAAATGTTGTGCAGAACAGATATTAAAGATGATTATATGTTGACCTAAGTTCAAAATATTGGGATGTTATGGACCAAGTCCCTGCTGAATTGCTCTAGATTGAAAATCATTATAGATTCAAGTTTTGAGTTGAGGACCAGAATGCCTTAATTTAAGTCTAAATAATGTCATATGCATTTGGAGGTTCTTATCGATTCTCATGTTTTGTTTAACCAGATAGGGCTCCTTGATTTTTTATGCTTCTCATAGCTTGTTGAATTTTGCAGCCAAATCTTCAAAGCAAGTCACAAAAGGAAGGTTCAGAATCTGAACAATTCTGGGATTTGTTAGGAGGAAAAGCTGAATACCCAAGTCAAAAGATTGCTAGGGAGGCTGAAAGTGACCCTCACCTTTTCTCTTGCACATTTTCAAAAGGTATGCTCTAATATTTTCTGTCAATATTATAAGTTGTCTTTTTTATGTTGAATCTTTAATATACTTTTAAGTTTCTAATTCTTTTTTTTTTTTTTTTGTCTTTTCTTTCTCCGTGGCTATGATTACTGCCTAAATGCATGCTCTTCTGCAGGAAATCTGAAGGTAACTTGAAAATTGGCATATGTAATTGGAGGTTCTCAATTATGCTTATTTGTGAGCGTTTAGAATATAGTCCTGTCATCTTTCTACATTTTGTGCTTGTGTGTCGTCTTTTCCTAGCTAGTTATTACTGGATGCTTTGTTATGTCATATTCTAGGAATATTTTCTTATTCTAATTGGTGTGTAAATTTACTACATTAGCGTGTGCAGGTTCACATGTATGAAAATGAAAGTTGTATTATATGTGTCCTGTTAGTTGCAACATGGCTTAAAGTTGGAAGTTATTATTGCAGGTATCGGAGATCTATAACTTCACACAGGACGATTTGATGACTGAAGATATATTCATCCTGGATTGTCACTTGGAGATCTTTGTCTGGGTTGGGCAACAGGTTGACTCTAAGAATAGAGTGCATGCTTTGACTATTGGGGAGGTAACATTAATTACCTCTTGGATATAATCAATAGTTGCACTTTTGTTCTGAGTATGGATGTGATTTGGAAACAAAAACTCATTGTGGGTGTCACCATGTCATTTTCTTATTTAAATTCAAATCTTTATCAGATTACTCTTGGCTTGGCCGTAGACCACTGGTTGTTTTAAGTTAAGACTGTTTGCTGTATATACTTAGTGTCTCTTAAGATTTTTAATTCCTGGAAAGTTGCCTAGCTGGAGACTTATTTCTTTTATGGTCATTGTCACAGAAATTTCTTAAGTGTGATTTTCTTCTGGAACAATTATCTTGTGAAGCTCCAATATATATTATAATGGAAGGGAGTGAGCCACCTTTCTTCACACGATTCTTTACATGGGATTCAGCAAAGACTGCAGTAAGTGGTCTTATAGTTATGCAAAGTGATTGCTGCAACTTTGACTGTGCAAGGGATTAAATATTTTTGTTTGCTGCAGATGCATGGAAACTCATTCCAAAGAAAACTTACGATTGTGAAAAATGGTGGTACACCTGTTGTAGATGTAAGTCTTCTTTCTATGCTTTCAATTAAACATTTTTGCCATCTTGATTTTGAGTTGTTGCTTTCCCAGTGTACGTGGTAAGTCTTGCACCTTGAGTTCCTCATCATCCTATCATATGGCTTTACATCAAATATTCTCAATGGTTGATATGTCTTACATCATGATTACTTGACACTAGAGGAAATTTTACTTAATAACATGTCTATTTACCATGCTAATAAATATTTTTTTAAATTCTTGTAGTATTATTATTGACTTGTTTGATTTTCTTAAATCAGGTCAATGCATTTGCTTTTTGTTGAACATCGACCGTGTCTCCGTGAAAAGATTTGAAAGCATGTGTTGTGTTGAGTAGGGGTAAACCAAATAGTTTGTTGATTGACAAGGTTCTAAGCTGAAGACTTAAAAGCCATCTAAACTAATGTCTTCTCTTGTTAAAGTTCAAATTTTTATGCATAGCATTGACCTGACTAAATGATAAGTAATACTTCTAACCTGCAATTTATGTTTGACCACTTCGATTTGTTTGATTGGGTATGTTATCCATGAACTAGCTCATTTCACTTTTCATCTTTGAGTATTATTCTTGATAATGTATCTAATACATGTTAGAAACCCAAACGGAGAACACCTGTATCATATGGAGGAAGGTCTGCTGTGCCAGATAAATCACAGCGTTCCAGAAGCATGTCTTTCAGTCCCGATCGAGTTCGTGTGAGGGGCAGGTCTCCTGCTTTCAATGCATTAGCGGCTAATTTCGAGAACCCTAATGCCAGGAACCTTTCTACTCCACCCCCAATAGTTAGAAAGCTCTACCTGAAGTCCGTGACTCCAGATTCTGCAAAATTGACTCCCAAATCTGCTGCTATAGCGGCTCTCACGGCTAGTTATGAAAAACCGCCACCACCACGAGAATCTATTATACCTAAATCCATTAAAGGTATGAATTGGTTGAGTTCCTGAATTTATTTACTACTGTACTCCCTTTTTAATTTATACTTGAGATTGAAGTATTTTCTTGTCATGGATGAAGTGAGCCCAGACTCGGCAAATTCAAAACCAGAGTCAAATTCTAAGGAAAAGGAGAACTCTATGAGCAGCAGAATTGAATCCCTCACTATAGAGGAAGATGTCAAGGAGGGAGAGGCTGAAGATGAGGAAGGTCTCCCCATATATCCGTATGAACGCCTTAAGATAACATCAGATGATCCTGTCACAGAAATTGATGTGACCAAGCGAGAGGTACAATATTAAATGGCATTACTTTATTTTTGTCAATTTACAGCTTTGATGTTGTTCTGAAAATTTTACATTCCATGTGTGCAGACTTATCTCTCATCAGCAGAGTTCAAGGAGAAATTTGGAATGACAAAAGATGCCTTCTGTAAATTGCCAAAATGGAAACAGAACAAGCTTAAAATGGCCCTTCAATTGTTCTGAGTCTCCTCCTTGTTGCCTCCGCATTCTGTTCATCTCCCTGCAGTTGATGTTGCAGCTTTGCAGGTGAAGAGCTTGCTTGTAAATGTGTTCAAATTCTTAATTTTGTGGTAAAATTGTGTATAGCATCTGTAATTACAATTTCAATCTCTTTCTAATCGCACTGCTTTCTTTGTTCCTGCAGTGGGAGAACTCAATTTCTTAGTGAATGGGACAGCATCAGTGCATTTTTAGCTGCTTCTGGTCCCAAGAAGCTTGTTTTCATGATTGATGAACGAAATCAGAGATTTTTTCCCCATTTTTTTTTCTCACCTGATGGTTTGAATGTCTAGCAAATTTTTTTATTCCCCTTGGTTGAGTTAGTTGCTTTGTTATTCTTTATGGTCACAGGTTGGTTGTGAGCTTGCATTTTTGTTTCTTAATTTCATTTTTATTTTTTCATTTAAGAGATTGATTTCCACAGAGTGATTAGGGCTTGCAAATTCCAGAAAATTTAGGCTGTATTGAACAACTGAGGATGAAAAATGTGTACAGAAGAGTGTAAAAACTAGTCCACTTATTTTTTTTTCTTCTAATAAAAAAGTGTGAATTTTTTTTTTTGTAGGCTTTTAATATTTTGACATTTTTACAATGTTCTTTTTACCCGGTATTGGAAGCTTAAAACAAGGGGAAAAAAAAAGGAACGAGTGTTTGGGGAAATTCTGAAGCAGGTATTGTGTTTTTTTGTTATAGTGCAGTTTTGTGGAGTAAAATTGGGTGCGTCATTTGATTCTTTTGTGTCGCCTTACCTGAATGGTAATTTTATCGCACTTTCATTATTCTACCTCTAGTTAGTCTGGTCACAGATTTACTCGCGACGAATTGATTTTAGTTATTTTGTATTTATTTCATTTTTCCTTCCTTGTTTATGCCAAATATTTGATAAAAACATCACTAAATGGTGTTGTGCATTAGGGTCACACTACGATATTTCTTGGTGATGTTATCAGAATGCGTTTTAATAATGTAAAATGTCGTTTTTGTAAGTAGTCTTCGATGTTTTTGTAAGTATCTAACAGCTTTTGGTTACACATTTATGCCTTAAGAAATAAAACTATATTAATTTCATGAATGAATATAATTAGTCCAGTAATATAATATTAGGTATACAAGCTCGTACAAACTGATTTGGATGTATTATATTAGTCATATAGATATAGGGAAATGTTCAGTTATCTTTTTTAGGTGGTGTTTTTACTATTGTTTCTTAGATTTTTTAAGTAAACACCAATATTCTTCCTGTCAGTATTTTTATTTTTCTCTAAAAATGAGCAATTACAAGAAAATATTGATATTTACCAAAAAAAAAAAAAAGAAAATGATAAAAATATAAAACTACATAGTTAGCAGACAAATTTCATATATCTCAAGTTATCAAAGAAATTAATAAAATATTAATAAAAAACTAAATAAAAAATGGGAACACGTGATATTAATAAATTTTAAAACTATTTACCCTACATACAATAGGCAAACTCTGTGAGGTTTAATTATTTATTTATCCAATTTTAAGTTTTAAGATATATAACAAGATCAAGTTGTTACCCAATTATAAGTTTTAAGATATATAACAAGATCAAAATGGGCCAATCAATATGCTTAAATAGAAACGTCACGAATAGCTTATTTTTTAATTATAAGGAATTGACTTTCGAAATGCTAAAAAATGACCATTACCAAGAATTTATTTTGGACAAATTATATGAGTTCTAAATATTTATTTACCCAACTTTAATATATATATATATATATGTTAGGGGTTGATTTTCGGTTCTTGGGAGGTTTGGCCCCTAACTCGGTTGTGTGAGTGAGAGGGATAATAAGCAAGTCCGAGTTCTTGGGCCTTCAGTTATCAAGGATTAAGATTATGGCTGTGTTGGTGGTGAACGTCAAAGATTAGGTTGAGAAATGGCCAAACTCTGAACTGGGGTTGAGTTGACTAAGGGAACTTAAGGAGATCGGAGGAGTGCAACACAAAGGAGGTCAGAGGCAGGCATCAGCGGGGTAGCCAGCTACGGCCTTCCGATGCTCAAGTTAAGTGAAAGTGTTCTAGAGAATGTTCTCTAGGGTTAACTTGCCTAGAGAAAGTGAAAAAAGTCTAGAGAGAAGGTGGATAATTTGACTTACTAGAGATAATTTGAATTTTGAAATTACCAATTGTCCTTTATCACATTTGCATTCTGGAGACTTAACTTGAATTTAGAGGGTGTCAATTGAAGAACTCCCTTTAAGGGCGACACGTAGCGAGTAACTAATGGTGAATGGTCCTTACTATAAAGGGCATTTTGGATAATTTTACTTGGAGGGATACATAGGTCATTTGACTTTTTCTGGTGTTTAGAGTATTAGGTATAATTATGATTGGTCACTTTTGGACTTGTCAACCTAGAGTTGGTGAGGTGTGAGGAGCGCTGAGGGGCACTGAGAGGTCTTCTAACTCTGTCCCCCTGTGCTTAGCGAGAACAGTGCTGAATTGCCCAATTACCCTAGATAGCCTATGTCTATAATGTCAGCAGTGTTAGCAGTGATTGATGTATGCTTTAATGGCTTAGCGCAAGTGCACGCTTTCGTATCAAGTAATATAGGAGTAAGTCCAAATTATCGATCCCGCAGAGACTATTGTATCTATTTCTTGAATAAATTATTAAACTTACTCTATTTTACTTTTATCCAGAACAATTTATGAGATGGAGTTTAACTAACTATACTACTGCTATCAAATTAAACCTAATTAAATATCACAAGCACTCAAAGATAAAATTCACAACTTTGAAAAGTAATGTAGGGTTTTGACGTATCCCCTGGTATTTCATTGAATTCTTTAACCCTGTAGTTATTCCTTTACTACCAATTGATTGGCTAGACACTGATTTCATCATAAGCTTTTGTCGAAAGTCGAATGATAATTATCACACTCTAACAATTACCTATATGTCGATGGTAATTCGAATAAGATGTAACTCATTAAGAACAAGTCTAAATCAAACCATACATGCCACATAGGTATATGTCTATCCTAGATGAAACTCATAAATGTTACCCTATGATCATATATCAATCTACCATAGGCTAAACACATGAATTCCTTTTGTCAAAGTTATCATGATTCCTACACATTCAAAATAGTGATCAGGTATAATGAAAGCATTAAACACAAATGGATTGAATCAATTATGGGATATTAAGTTCATAACTAAGAGTTTAAAAGATTCAACTACATACTAGGTTTAATAACGTCTAACCCTAAATCAACAGTATAAAGATCATGCTTACAACAAGAGTATCAAAGTAAGAGTACAAAAATATTATGAACAAAATCATCTCTTAAAGTTAAGGAAGAAAATAACACAAGTAACATCCTGAGTTGTTCTTCTTTCTTTTGACTTGAATGCCCAAGAATTGGTTATTCAATCTTCAATAAAATTTTATTGATCTGTTGAATTAGATGTGTATCCGCTGCTGGCGTTTTTCCCCCCTGCCAAGTCTATCTATTTTTGCCTAAAAAGAGTATTTTTGTTGGTATGAGAAACCCTACGTGTAAGAAGCTTCGAATCCTAGTTGAAATAGGAGAGTTGAGAGGGGTATTTATACATCGCATGGGCACCGGGCGCTGGGAACTAGAACGTAGGTTGGTGTTCTTCGACGGGCGCCGCGGTGCTCAGTTACTGATCTGGGCGCCACGGCACCCAGTCATGTGCTACGTCACTTTTGACTTTTGAGCGTATCTCGCTCGTTTCTCATCCAAATCACCTCTCATTTGATCTTATATGTCACATTTTCTCTCATGCAACTATTAAAGATCAAAAACACAAATAAATAGACAAATATTCATAGTTTAAAGTAAAATACCCAAGTTAGGGTGCTAAATATGCAATTGCCATTATGCTAATATCAAATACTCATAAACTTAAGACTTTTGCTCGTCTTCGAGCAAAACAAGAACAAACTAACAAGGAGCAAAACAAATATATATAAAACTAACCTTTTAACATCCTTTGAACAATGAATTACATGGGTTGATTAGAAATTTGTAAAGTTGTCTCAAAGGGTGAATTACCTTATAAAATCTTTAAACTTAAAAATTATTTATGCTCATTCTATGCTCTAATCATCATGCTTATATTTACCCTATAAACATTCACTTGTGAGTGTGTGCTGAGCTATTTATTTGTACATCAATTGTATTTTTGAATATGTTATTTTTCAAAGAAAGATCAAGACCAAAATAATTATCTATAAGCTTTTTTTTCATAGCAATCTCCACTAATAGAGAACAAGTATATAACAAGAGATTAAATAGGACTTTAATTAGCTTGTAATGAAAGGCTTGGGTTAGGGTTTTAAAATTCGAAAAAAATTTAAGTTTAAATCGCACTATAACCATAACCCCTTTGTCTAAGGATCAATTTGTTCTTTCTTTTCTTAGTCCACTCCCTCAAATTTATTTTCCTTGAACCCATCTTTTCAACTGTTCTATTGTTCTCTATTGTATTTCTAGGAGTTTTTTTTTTGGATTAAATTTCTTCAATTCTTCTAAATGAAATCAATTGTTCTAATTGAATGAGAACAATTCCAGATATGCCTATTCTTTTTACCTATAACTTTAAATCACTTCATGACCCTTATAACAAAATGTTATGTATCATAGTGTGAAAGGTATTTATGATGGATAAAAGAATTAATTGGTTATAGGCTTTTAAAGTGGTTTTAGAAAATAGAAAATATAGTCAATTAGGCTAAAAAAGGGTGACTAAGGACAAAAAATATAATTCAAGGTTGGCTAGGAAGGTCCAATCAATCCAAACATGGTCTATAATCATATCCCTTACTATATATATCCTAGAATGTCACCTCGAAAGCTAATCAAACAAGTTCTAAATATTAGACGACCTTAATTACCTCATTTGTATGAATACGTATATTCTACCTTAACAAGTAATGAATATTTAATAGCTCTCGAGTGCAAAAGTGTTTAAAGTTAACAATTATAAGCTGAAAATAGTTAATCTAATTACAATATAAAATGAACACAATAATAGATAAGTCTAGAGAGTTTATACATTTTCTTAAACTCAACTTTTCATCATCGACTATAAGTTTTTTTCGGCCCAAACAAAAGATAATAAAAGAAAATAAACTACTTCTTAAAAAGAGAATAAAAATAGAGAATAAACGATCAAAGCATAGAAGAAAACTAAAAAATAAGAAGTGCTTCCCTTTCCCCCACACTTAAAATAAGCCATGTCCCCATGACGGCAGTAAAATAATAAAATTTGAACACTTCCTTATTTTTGTGAAGCTTTAGTTGTCCCCTCCGCCTTCATCTTCACTATCTACTTCATTTTTTGCTTCTTCATTGTCTCCTATGTCATCTACAACTAGAGGCTCTGGATAGGCCAGAATGTTTGGTAAGTGATGTGTATCCATGCCGAAGTGGGTTAGGGCAATGTGCAAAACCTGGCCTTGATATGTTGTATAAGAGGCAGTCCACTGTTGGTGTGTGGTGAAGGCATTCTCTAACCTTGTCAGCCTTTGATGCATTGTCAGTTGTGCTGCTAGTCTTTGTTGCGGAGGTGGTCGTGGAGCAGCGTCGTGGGATGGACCATAAACTATTGTAGCAATTTTACTGTTGTCCAAGACGTGTGCTAGGGGAAGAACTTCTTCTAATGATGTCCACTTAACTCCAGCTTTAGCGCAGAGTGCTGTAATTAGCGAGGGGCAGTAGTTGCTTTGCTTTGGATGATCGAGGCCAAAGAGGATTATGTCTCTGATCACTTTGCCAATATCGATTGTCCTCTCTGTATGAATGGCATATAGAAGGAGAGCTCTCTTTGCTGTTATCGTGCTCATGTGACTTACTGGCATTAACTTGGCAGCTATGAAATAGTGCCACGCTTTGAATTCTCTGCACATGTAGTATGTGGGAAATGAGACCGGTGTGCTTCCAGACATTGTCTATTGAGCATCTAGGGTGTCTAAGTAGAGGATGACGGCTTCATAATCTAAATTCCAGTAGAGCTCGATATAGTAATCTCTTTGTATGTTTGGTATCCCATTGTATCTATTGATAACCTCATTGTGGATGTAAATAGTTCTGCCCATGATTTGTACTTTCTCATAGTTGTGTTTAGTGCCATTAGCATAGAATTCTCTTACTAATGGAATAATTGCTACATTCGGTTGTGTGCACAATCGTCCCCAATCCATGTCTGCAATAATTCTTGAGATTCTTGGATAGGCCCCTCCCGTGATTTTGAAGCTTCTTTCAGGAATGATTGTGCATTTAACTATGAATGAGTGATATAAGTCTGAGGCTTTTTTGGAAACAAACTTGTTAGTATCGTAGCCTGCAGAAGACGATGCAATTGACTTATTTGATTTCTTGGGTGCTATTGAATACCTGTAACAACAATAATGAGCACTCCTAATATTGACAATAACTGCCTCTCAAACATTGCAATATCAACTCATATATATGTACCACTTATTATTCCTTTTAGCCCAAAATCACTACCTTACTCATAGTCACATGTCTTTTCTCATCATACATTACCAACACCCATTACAAAATATCACTCCCTACTTGTGACTGTTAATATGACATCACCATACATGTATAAGCAACAATAATGTAGCAATACTTACATCATCTAACCACTTGCCTAAAATTTTTCACATCCATAGATTCTCCTAATAATGATATTATGTGCTTTATGCTCAAGGTAACAATATGTATCTATGATTGCTAGTAGAGGACTTCAAGTATAAACCATTAAACATCAAGCAACTAACCAATTTAAGCATACATATAGTGTATTTCTTCACAAGCATTTATGTATATAATTTTTTATTTTTTGAATCATTAATCAATGCATAATAATCATAATTGAACAAGTAAACACACTAATTATGTAATGGAAACTATATAATACAGAGAAAACATAGAAAAAAAAATTAGTAAAGAGAGAACTTTGTACCTTGGAATAGTGAATGCTAGTGTAGAGAATGATTTAGAGTTATGATGAATATGAATGATTGGATAAATTGTGTGTGCTAATGTGATGTTAATCTAAGTGGGTGATGAATTATAGTTTAAATGGAGTGTGTGGGTGTTGTTAATTTGAGTGTAAGATGAAGGATAGAAGATGTGAGATTGAGAGTTAGGGTTTATGTGGTGTTTGAGAGAGAAAAAGAATAAAGATATAAAGAAAAAGGGGGGAGGGAAAGCATTTAAATAGTTTCTCCCGTGTGGGCGCTGCGGTGCTCACATGTTCCTGGGCACATTTGTGCCCAGGTGCCAGTGCTGCGACATTGGATATCCAGTAACTTGGTGCTGGCTTTCTGTTTCGGGCGCCGCCTTTTTTGTTTTACAAACTTGCAGCCTAAAAGAAAATTCATCATGAAAAAAAATGAACTAAATAATGAGAAAAATAACATTGGTAAAAAAAAATTAAAATTAAAGGATACTAGACTTAGGTTGCCTCCTAAGAAGCGTTTGGTTTAACGTCTTCAGCTTGATGTAGTGATCCTGCAGTTACTTGTGATCCATCAGATCGACATTGAATTTCTGTCGATCTATATATCCTTAATGATAATTCTTGAGGCGCTGACCATTTACTGTAAATGAATCTTGATTAGTTGGATCTTTAATTTTAATCGCTCTATTTGGATATACTATGATAATTTAAAATGGTCCAGACCATCAGGACTTGAGCTTTTCAGAAAATAACTTCAGACGTGAATTGTAGAACAACACTAATTGTTTTTTTTCAAATGAACACTGAAGTATCTTCTTATCATGCCATTGTTTCATCTTTTCCTTGTAAAGCTTAGCATTGTTATATGCTTGTAGACGAAACTCATCTATAGCGTTTAGTTGAAGTAAGTGTTTCTCACATATGGCTTAGAGATCAAAATTAAGGGCTTTAATGGCCCAATAAGCTTTCTGTTCTAACTCCAAAGGTAGGTGACAAGCATTTCCAAAGATCAATGAAATGAGGACATACCAATTGGGGTTTTGTAAGTAGTACGATATGCCCATAAAGCATCATCCAAGTGTAATGTCTAATCCTTTCAATTTGGTTTAACCATCTTCTCCAAGATACGTTTTATTTGCTGATTGGAGACTTCAACTTGTCCACTTATTTGAGGATGATATGCAGTAGCCATCTTATGCTTGACCCCATATTTTTGCAAAAGGGCTGAAAAATATTTATTGCAAAAATGTGAGCCTTCATCATTTATAATTGTTCTCGGGGTTCTATATCTTGTGAATATGTTCTTTTGAAGGAACTTAATCACTGTCCTCGCCTCATTTGTTGGTAACGCTACTGCCTCTACCCATTTTAAAATGTAATCCACAAGTATATATTTATTGTTGTGAGATGGTAAAAACGGTCCCATGAAGTATATTCCCTAAATGTCAAAGATTTCAACCTCTAGAATGTTATGTTGTGGTATTTCATGTCTTTTCGAGATGTTCCCCATCCATTGACATCGATCACACCATGCAACAACAAAATATGCATCTTTAAATAATGTGGGTCAATAAAAACCAGATTGAAGTACCTTAGCTACTATTTTGTCGCTCTTAAAATGTCCCTCATAACCAGATGCATAACAATGGTGTAAGATGTCTTGAGTTTCTTCTTTAGGGACATATCTTCGAAGGATTTGTTCTGCACATGATCTGTAAAGAAATGGTTCATCCTAGAAATAGAATCTTGTGTCGTGGAGGAACTTCTTTTTTTACTGAAAAGTCAAATTAGGAGGTGTTAGGCCAGAACTAAATAATTGACAATATCAACATACAAAGGGATCTCATGATGTTGTGTTACAAGGAGTTGTTCATCCGAAAAGGTTTCATTGATTTGGATTTTCTCTTGGTGTTAATTTGATGCTTCCAAACGAGAGAGATGATCTACAACTTGGTTTTCAACTCCTTTTCTATCTTTGATCTCTAGATCAAATTCTTACAGTAGTAGAATACATCTAATGAGCCTCGATTTAACATCTTTTATGTTGATGAGGTACTTGATTGCTGAAGGATCAATGAAGACTGTGACCTTGACTCCAATAAGGTAAGCACAAAACTTGTCAAAGTAAAAGACTATCGCAAGAAGCTTTTTTTTTTATGTGGTAGTGTAATTGGACTATGCGTTATTAAGAGTCTTGTTTGCATAGTATATCGTGTGAAGCACTTTCTCTCGGTGTTATCCCAGTACAGCACCCACAGCTAAATCGTTTGCATCACACATTACTTCAAAGGGTAAGTTCCAATCTGGTGCTATAATGATCGGTGCGGTAGTAAGCTTCTTCTTCAACAGTTCAAGCTTCAAGACAAACATCATCCAAATGAAACTGAACCTCTTTTTCTAGTAAGTTGCATAAAGGTTTAGAGATCTTAGAGAAATTTTTTATATATTGTCGATAAAATCTGACATGACTAAGAAAGCTCTGCAATTTTTTCATATTAGTCGGTGGTTGCAACTTCTCGATGGTTTCTATCTTCGCTCTGTCAACTTCAATACCATGGGTAAAAATTTTATGGCCTAAGTCTATGCCTTCTTTGACCATAAAGTGACACTTTTCCCAGTTTAACACTAAATTGGTATCTTCACACCGTTTGAGCACAAATGCTAGATTATCAAGGCATTGATCAAATGAATTGCCAAAAATAGAAAAGTCATCCATAAATACCTCAATGAAGTGCTCTATAATATTTGAAAATATGGCCATCATACAGCATTAAAAAGTGGCTGAACATTGCATAGTCTGAAAAGCATCCTCATGAAGGCAAATGTACCATATGAGCAAGTGAATGTGGCATTTTCTTGATCTTCATGAGCAATTACAATCTGATTATAACCAAAATATCCATCCAAGAAGCAATAATAATCATGTTCAGCTAGTCTATCCAGCATTTGATTAATGAAGGGTAAGTAAAAATGATCATTACGGGTGGCTTTATTTAGCTTACGGTAGTCCATACATATCCTCAAACCAGTGACAATCCTAGTGGAGATTAAATCATTGTTCTTATTTTCCACTACAGTGATTCCTTATTTCTTTGGTACACGTTGTAGGCGGAGGATCTAAGGCATGTGGGTGTATGCATGTGCAATTGTGTCTATTACCTAACGTGGTGGAAGCGTGTAAATTTTGCAATAAACACAATAAATAAAATATATTAATCACATTAATATTTTTATAGGCTAGAGAACTCATATTAACGTGTAATGTTATACACGTGTTTCTTCAGAGTTCGCATGGAGACCAACTTGTGTGCAGTTCTAGTCACCAACACAGTAGGCTTGGTGAGCTAGAACAACAGCCTTATTTTCAGCCTGGGATTAACTCTTAATCCCCAAAATGGCTGGTTGTGTGTTTACATCATTTTCTCCAAAAGGATAAAAAATAGTGAATTTGAAGCAATCAACCATTACTTCAAATGAAACCATAAAGACAAATGAAACAATTTCATTTCCCCCCCACCTTTTTTTCTTTTCTTCTTCTTTCTCGGCCATTTTGGCCAACACACCCAAAATTCCAATTTCAATCTCTCTTTCTCTTTATATATCTAATATATAATAATATAATATATATATATATTATATAATAATAATAATAATAAAAAAATACTAATGGGTGCCAACTATTTGGCACCCAAAATATAATATTATTATATATATAATACAATATAATATAATATAATAATATTTTATATAATATAATAAGAGAGATATTTTGATTATTTAACAATTAAATAATCAAAGTGAGAAATGACCATTTTGCTCCTCATGAATAATTACTAGGTTTACCCCCTAGTGGGTTCCACCAAATCTCATACTTAGGTAAACTCAACCGAGGGTCCACAATACGCTACGTGTCATAATACAATTAGTAAATAATAATTATTAACTAATTGATGTATTTAACACTTAAATACAGATATGCACGCATTCTTGTAGAATTACTGAACATTGCTAGATTAAATAATTTAATCCGGCACGTTGTCCCAGTGCACAACAAGTACACTCCATATCACGGGACTCCCTAGGTTCTATGCTCGATTTGGCAAATGGAACTATTTCATGAGTCCGTGAGCAATGCCCCACGCATACGTCACGGATATACAAATCAACGAGTTGAACCATGCAAGTTGAGGTTACAACGCATACGTATAGTCCTTCCGTCATGATATCCTGGATGTGTGGGGATATAGATTATCACCGTCAAATCTCCTTTTGCTCATCCATATCTTATCTCTAGACTCGTATCTCACTGAACAATATGCGCAAACTTTTTTTCCATATTGTTCTACCTTGACGGAACTCTTTCCCGGGATTGATACTTGTGGGCAAAATATTTTCTGAGATACAATCTCGAAGCATCTGGATATTGAAATCCCTATACAAGTTGAAGGATCTTGTATTTATACACACCGGACTGCATAAGCATCGGACCATACCCAGCAACACCCAACGGTCACACCATGAAAGGTCTATGACATGCGTAGAACCAAAGCATGGTGGATACTTACAAGCCCACCGTGGCACTCAGGTCAAAGGACCACGTATACTACTCAACTCGAGAGGACTCTCCATTGACGACTTATATAGGATGTCTATCGGAGGCTCTCATGAGTCTGTCTCATATCTAGTCCTAACTGGATATCCATATGTCAATACGAGCTCTAAGCTCACAGTCGGCTAGGAACGACCATCTATACTGTATAGGTATGACATATACTGATCTATATTAAAAGTATCCATCAACAGACCCGCATCGGCAGAAATAGATCAGGGACAAGTATTCGAGAACATACTTGCGCAACTTGCATTTTCTGGCACCTGATTGCAACTCTTGCAACTATACAGTTACTGCTATATTCCCAGGTTTATATTCTATTACAGACAAGGCTTTAACTCTTGGATCTGCTGAGTATTATAACCAGCTAACACTTAATTATGCTAACATTTAGCAATTATATGTCTCAGCATGGCTAACTATGAGCCTTTATATAAACTCCTTTAGATCTAATCCGAACTCCTTCAGATCTACAATGTCTGTAACATTACATGCATAATATTATATAAATCGATATTAGCGATTTAATGAGAATGTACACTTGTATAAATACACAAGTATATGTACATTCAGGGATGGCACGTAAGCATCGACCCTAACACACATTGCACCGGACGTACCCATGAGTTATAAAAAATGGGGTAGATAATCCTTGCATCTAGCCACTTAATAATCTCATTCTTCATTATATCTTTCATTACTGGATTTCAAGCGCCTTTGATGTTATATTGTAGCCTTGTGACCTTCCTCTAACAGAATTTTATACATGCAAAATAAGGGATTGATTCCCTTGATGTTAGCAATTGTCCATCCTATAGCTTTTTTATGATCTCTTAAGACTCTCAATAATTCTTCTACTTGTGATTCATCAAGTTGTGCAGAAACTATGACTAACAAAGTAAAAGATTCTCCAAGAAATGCATACCTTAAGTGACTCGGTAAGGGTTTTAACTCTAGTTTAGGAGGTTCTTCAATAGAAGGCTTAATATAAGTTTGCAAGCTTTTTGGTCTATCTAGAGGTTCAACTCTCATCTTGAATCTGTCAAATCTTGGAGAAAGACTTAAAGCTTGTAGGTACTCTTAAGCTTCACTTCTTTCTACCTCAACTTTATTTGCCACAGCATCTTTTAGAGAATCGTCAATGCTATTTTTGTTGAAAACATCCTGTACTTCTCTGTTAATAACATTAATGCTTATACATTCGTCATCTTCATTTGGTCCTCTCATGGCTTTGAAAATATTGAATGTTACTTCTTTATTTTGCACCCTTATAGTTAATTCCCCTTTTTGAACATCAATAAGGGTTCTTCCTGTGGCTAAAAATGGTCTTTCTAGTATGATGGGTACCTCACGATCCTCCTCTATATCCAACACTATAAACTCTACCGAAAAGATGAACTTATCAACCTTTATCAAAACATCTTCAATAATGCACCTTGGATATGTGGGTGAACAATCGACTAATTATAAGGTGACATTAGTAGGTTTAGCCTCCCCCAAACTTAACTTCTTGTAGATAGATAATGGCATTAGGTTGATGCTGGCGCCTAAATCACATAATGCTCTGCCAAAGAATTTCTCCCCGATAGTGCATGGTATAGTGAAACTATCTGGATGTTTCAATTTTGGTGGCAATTTCTTTTACAAGATTGCACTACATTCTTTGGTGAGTGCCATGATTTATACTCAACTAATCTCCTTTTCTTTGATAAGATGTCCTTCATAAACTTCACATAACTTGGCATTTGTTCCAAAGCATCCGCAAAAGGTATGTTAATGTGAAGTTTCTTGAAGATATCTTAAAACTTCAAAATTTGCTTGTCCAACTTCCGTTTCTGTAGCCTTTGAGGAAGTGGTAGAGGTAGATGGGGAGGCTGAACTGTAAGGTTCAAACTAAGCTTTACTAGTTTGTGCTGCTGCATTTAAATTTTTCTGCATTTCTTTACTATTTTCTACATTTTTCTGCTGCTGTACATTATGTTCTATAGTAAATTCTGCACTTTTCTGTACTTCTGCACTATTTTCTTCATCACTTACTGCAATTTTCTCATTTTCTATACTGTTTGACTGCAACTCTTTCCCACTTCTCAAAGAGACAGTTTTATATTGCTCTTTATCCCCTCTTGAATTAGCTTTAGTGTTGCTTGGTAAAGTCTCTTGAGGTCGGTTATTTAGGGTTGCAGCAAGTTGTCCCATTTGAGTCTCTAGAGTTTTCAAAGATGCAGAATGGTTTTGTAAGATAGCATCACTAGACTTCATATACTGTATAAACATTTCTTCCAAGGTTGATTAGTTGTCTTGTAGGGGATGAAATCCAGGTAGGTAAGGTTTAAATTGCTGCCATTGGTTGCTACCCCAAGAAAAATTAGGATGATTCCTCAACCTCAGATTATAATAGTTGAGTATGGATTATTCTGCTGTCTATAATAGTTCCCCACATAGTTTGCTGACTCCATACATTGCCTATTCATGTGATTGTTACCACAGAAGTCACAAGTCTCATTTTAGGTCTTGACATCATTCATAGAATCAAATCTTTTGGTTAAAATGTCGATCTGTATAGCCAATACATTGAATGCATCAATCTCATGAACTCCAACAACCTTTCTTGGTGTAACTCTTTCAGCAGGCCATTGATAATTATTTGATGCCATCTTTTCTAGTAACTCATATGCTTCATCTGTGGACTTGTTCATCAGAGCATCTTCAACAGCAGCATCGACAATTATCCTTAAATGACCTACTAGCCCATTGTAGAACGTCTGGACTAATAACTATTTAGGAAATGCATAATAAGGACACTTCCTCAACATGTCCTTGAATCGCTCTCATGCCTTATATAATGACTCACCTTCAATCTGCATAAATGAGGTAATGTCATTCCTCATCTTCGCTGTCTTAGTTGGTGGGAAAAACTTTACTAAGAACTTCTGTACTAGGTCATCCCACATTGATATGGATTCTGATTGTAATGACACCAACTAACTCTTGGCCTTGTCCCTCAATGAGAAAGGAAATAGTCGTAACCTGATGGCATCATCTAAGACTCCATTAACTTGAATGTATCGTAAATCTCTAAGAAATTCACGATATGCATATTGGGATCGTCATTGAGAGCTCCACTAAATTGCATAGATTCCTTAAGCATCTAAATAGTACTTAACTTGATCTCTAAGTTATTTACATTAATAGTGGAGTGTTGGATAGTAGACTGAATGCCTTCTCTTGTAGGAACAACATAATCGCTCCATGATGTTTACGGATTCATAGGCTCAGACACTGGATTATTGATATTGTTGTGATTCTCTGCCATATCTCTATTTTGATGTTGTTCACGTCGAAGTCTTCAAAATGTTCATTCAATCTCAAGATCAAAAGAAGGTAAATCTTCGCTCTCGGTTCTTCGCTCTTAGTTCTTCGCATAAACTGTCAAAATAAAAAATAAAAATGGTAACTAAAATTGAAATAAAAAGAAAAAGAAGAAAAAAAAAATAAAATCTGAAGTAAAAGTAAGATAATATGGTATTAGTATTGATTTAAGAATAGATAAAACTATCCTCAGCAATGGTGCCAAAAGCTTGATGTATGCTTTAATAGCCTAGCGCAAGTACATGCTTTCGTATCAAGAAATATAAGAGTAAGTCCAAATTATCGATCCCACAGAAACTATTGTATCTATTTCTTGAATTAATTACTAAAATTATTTTATTTTACCTTTATCTAAAAAAATTTCTGAGATGGAGTTTAACTAACTATACTACTGCTATCTAATTAAACCTAATTAAATATCACAAGCACTAAAAGATAAAATTCACTACTTTGAAAAGTAATCTAGGGTTTTGATGTATCCCCTGGTATTTCATTGAATTCTTTAACCTTGTAGTTATTCCCTTACTACCAATTGATTGGCTAGACACTGATTTCATCATAAGCTTTTGTCGAAAGTCGAATAATAATATCACACTCTAACAATTACCTATATGTCGATGGTAATTCAAATAAGATGTAACTCATTAAGAACAAGTCTAAATCAAACCATACATGCCACATAGGTATATGTCTATCCTAGATGAAACTCATAGATGTTACCCTATGATCATGTATCAATCTACCATAGGCTAAACACATGAATTCCTTTTGTCAAAGTTATCACGATTCCTACACATTCAAAATAGTGATCAGGTATAATGAAAGCATTAAGCACAAATGGATTGAATCAATTATGGGATATTAAGTTCATAACTAAGAGTTTAAAAGATTCAATTACATACTAGGTTTAATAACGTCTAACCCTAGATCAACAGTATAAAGTTCATGCTTACAATAAGAGTATCAAAGTAAGAGTACGAAAAGATTATGAACAAAATCATCTCTTAAAGTTAAGGAAGAAAATAACACAAGTAACATCCTGAGTTGTTCTTCTTTCTCTTGACTTGAATGCCCAAGAATTGGTTATTCAATCTTCAATAAAATTTTATTGATCTGTTGAATTAGATGTGTATCCGTTGCTGGCGTTTTTCCCCCCTGCCAAGTCTATCTATTTTTACCTAAAAAGAGTGTTTTTGTTAGTATGAGAAACCTAGGTGCGAGGAGTATTGAATCCCAGTTGAAATAGAAGAGTTGAGAGGGGTATTTATACATCGCACAGGCGCCGCGATGCTGGGAACTGGAACACGAGGATGGTATTCTTTGACGGGTGCCACAATGCTGGCTACTAAGCGCCGCGGTGCTCAGTTACTAATCTGGGAGCTGCGGCGCCCAGCCATGTGCTGCATCACTTTCAACTTTTGAGCGCATCTCACTTGTTTCTCGTTCGAATCGCCTCTTGTTTGATCATGTGTGTCACATTTTCCCTCATGCACCTATTTAAGATAAAAAAACGCAAATAAATAGCCAAATATTCATAGTTTAAAGTAAAATATCCAAGTTAAGGTGCTAAATATGCTATTGCCATTATGCTATTATCAGTGACCAGTACTCGGAGTCCTATTGATGCGATGCTCGGTATTGGCTCATTGGGGATTTTCTCATCCAATCTTATCGCCTAAGTCTAACAACTGACTGAGGTGGCATCTAGGTGCTCTTCTGATGCAATATTTATATATCTTATAATTAAGCGCAAGTATACGCTATCGTAACAAGTAATAAAGGGACTTATAAAGTCGGATGTCGAACCCACAGGGATAATTTTTATTTTTTACCAAGTACTAAAAGGATATATTTCTTATAATTATTCAAAAAAATTAAATCTTAATTTTACAATAAATTTGAATAAAATAAAAGTGCAGAAAATAAATGATACAACTTAAATAAAATAAGAAAATAGCAATTTAGAGAAAGCCTAGGGTTAATTACTATTCTTCAATATGGTTTCTAAAGATTAATCCTTTTAATATTTATATCCCTCAATTCTTATTATTGGTCAAGACACTAATATATTCACAAGCCTCTGCCAAGGTCATGCAAGTATATCCTAATTTACCAAATACCTATATTCCTATGGTACTTGTAATAAATAAAGATTAATTAAGAATAAGTCTTATTGACCATACATGCCAATTAGATATATTCCTATCCTAATTCGAAACTTGCAAATGCAACATTGAATGTTACTCTACAATCATGCATCAAATTATCTAGGTCTAAATATAATGATGTCTCTTCCGAGTTTATCAAAGTATTACTAAAGTAATCACAATATTGATCAGATATAATGAAGCATTAAGAACAAATAGTTTGAATAATGAAGAATTGAGTTCAAATAAATATTAAAAAGATCCAACAATTAAGCTTACATATTGCGTTCAAGTAATAACCCTAGAAAATAAATTTAGCTCATGATAACAAGAGAATTATGGCTAAAAAATAAAATAAACATGATACAACTAAAAACAAACCAATATAGACGTCAATTCGCAGTTGGTTGATACGCCAAAGATTCGCCAATAATCTCTTACTTCTTTGAATTGCCCTTACTTCTCTCTCTAAATATTGTTCTTCTTCAATGTGCTGTGGCTATAAGAGCCCTAAGTTGTGTGTCCTTTAGGTCTGAAATGAGTGGCCTTTATATAGGAATTGATTGGAGTCTTGGAGTTGTATTTCTTTTAGGATTAGGAAAAATCGCACTGTTTACCGCTGCCGCGATTAATGTTCATCGCTAGGGCGACAACACTATAGCACGGGGGACACTGTTCACAAAAATACTGTTCTAAGTACTGTTCATAGACATTGTAGCGTACTGTGGCATATGTTTTTCTTAGATTTTCATCCCCAATTGCTTCATTGACTCTAAACCTATAAAATAACAATTAAACATATATAAAACTTAATATTCTTATTAAAATGAATAATTAATCAAGTTAAGGGAGTGAAAATAATAAATATAATTTACGCTTATCATCTTCCGGTAGGCCTTATAAGTGACTTGGCCTGTCCTGATCTTGGATGATGTGGCACTTGCTTATTATATAACCTTATCTCTAGGTCAAATAGCTATGTAACATAGTGTCTAGGTACTCCTCTAGTAGGTTCTATGGGAAGACAGTAGTGTGATGACTTAGTAGAACAGATAAGACGTGGGTCTAAGTTCCCTATTATTATCCCTAAACAAGAAGTTTCTCTATCTAACCCCTTCATTGCTATGATAAAATGGAAAGTTACAACTAAACCATCTATTTCTTTACCTTCAAAAAGGTCTTCCTTTAAAAGTTCTTCATTTTCTATGTTAGCAAGTGATGTTAAACCCTCAGTTTATAGGCATCATATGCCCTTGCCTAAGTATTTTGAATTGACTGAGGTTGAATTGACCTCATTTAGGGCTCTGTTTAGGATTCCTCCTTTTGTTACCCTTAGATTTACTAGCCTTGGAGAGTCCTTAGCATTTCCCTAGAGCGAAAAGTGGCCATGTTCGAAGAGTTCTTGGTTCTGTGACTCAGGCTTTCGTTGCAACCTCAATTTAGAGCGCTCTTAGCCGTACTAGATATAGCCCCTGTACTTAAAATGTAATGCGGCTATCGCAGTATAGATTGAGGTGTCGATCTCACGAGGTAGCTTTTGGCAAAATAGAGTGGTGAAGTGAAATATTAAAGCAGTAGCAAAGGAAAAACTTAATTAATTGGTTTAAGTGGATGAGATAGAATTGTCTATAAATTGAGGAAAATGTCTTATGATGATTTAAACAAGGCTTCGAGAATCACAATTATGCTTTATAAATCTACTCTACACTTTGATTTAATGTTTATAACTCAATTGACAGTTTTACATCAAAATAATCAATCGGAAGGTATGTAAAATATAGAACATTTGATAACACATGCATTTGATATGACTAAACGCTTTTGCAAACATTAACACAAATCATGTTCATTTATACAAGTTATCTAAGATCGATAACATATCATTTTGATAATATTGTAGTAAACGATCAACTTGAATATCAAACATTTATTGCCTTTACATGTTATCCAAGATCGACAATATATCAATTGACAATATTGAAGTAAAAGATTAATATATAAAACAATGTAACGAATAATAATTATAATTCAACATGAATCACATAAAGAAAGCATGACTGAAAATATATGAAACATGAGAATTATAACCTTTGGATTATAAAAAATAAAATAGATAAGAGTTTAAGCATAATCTAACTTACAAACATTTGTAACTCTTGACAACGAATTAAAGCATAGAAGTAAATTTATTAAACACAAAGGTTCATCTCTTAGCCTTGCCAAGAACTCTAGCTTAAATTACAATACATGTTAATGAGAAGAAAATAAGAGAGAATTATCTAATGTTGAAAACATCTTAAGAGTGTCCTTATATAGGCAATGAATGGAAATATGTCATGTGTGACATCAATCTTCAATAATTTTAGGTTAACAACTCGTTCACCCATTTGCAGTACCTTTTTGATAATGTAAATAATCGATGTAGCTTTTTTGACCAACATAAAAGTTGTATCATTGTGTCTCTTCTTTCTATATCCACTAGGTTCATGCAAATTTGATGAGTATCCAATGAGATATGGGCAAAATTCCAAAGATACGTCAGATTTAGGCCACCAACCTTTTTACCCACTTGCAAGACAATTTGGTCCATGATAACGGCTGATTTGGACTTTACCATCAACATAAGAGTAATTGATAATTAAGTCAATATTTCACAACTTTAAGAATTATACCAATTGGATACGTATTTTGTGAGATACGGTCTAAATACGTGAGTTGGGTTAAGCTAAGCACAAGTTGTAGCCTGATTCTATTGTATCTCAAATTTTGGCCCATAACATATTGGATTTGGCTTTTCAACTATTCTTTAAATTTGTGTAAGATTGAGTCATGTTACTCCAGGCTCAAGAATTTCTTTATTTTAATTTCTACATTGAGAGTTATGTCTATTTTACCTAAATCTGTGCAAATAACATTCATTAATCACAATTTAAGGAGAACACTTTATTTCAAGCTAAAAGTACAAAACTGCTGAAATTAGTGACATTAAATGGTGATTGAATCTCTTAATAAATATGCACTTTTATGTGTTTAGCACAGCCCCCAACCAACTTTTTGCTAGTCTCTAGCAATTCAAGCGTAAATAGAATATGCAAAACTACTTAAGTATTTCAAACAAAAAGTCAGTTCAAGATCACTATTGTTATTATGGTATTTTTCAATTATAACTTTCAAAACTTGTGTGTGTGTGAACTAAGTTGTAACCATCCTACCACAAACTACAACAGATATATTCTTGAGAATTTCTCCAAGTAAAAGTCTCAGCTCTATATCCTCATAGGTGTATGACTGTTTAAAAGGTTAGGATTTCTCTCATGGAGTTAGAAAACAATTAAGCAAAAAAAAAGAGTCAATTTTAAAGACAGACATACAAACTAACATTGATCCAAAGATAGGAAAATCAATTGTTTAAAAATCAATTATTCTTAACATACGCTAGCTTTAGAAATTCAATTGGCTTGTGAGAATAATACAAATATAACTTGGTGAGAAAACTACTTTACAAAATATTTGTCTTTTAAAATTGAATAAAGACTTTATTAAATTGAATTGATTCTTTTTTTTTTCCGTATATATATATGGTATGTTGGTTTTTTTTTTTGAATTTTTTTCTGAAGAATACAAGGAAGCATTACAAAGGTTTCTTACCAATTATATTATACACAAATGCAACCAACTTATTCCGTAATTCAAATAATATCAATCTAAATAAAAATTAACCAATTCAAAGGATCAATGAAGGTTCATAAGCTGTTTTCTCAACCTTTCCACTTACTCACAAAAGATATGTGAGATTAGAAAAATATATACTTAAACATGAAAATTCTCTTGGCTATATAAATTGAAGTATCTATCTTACCACAAGACTTAGTATGGTGTTCAAAACATTTTTGGAAGTCATTCTTTAGTAACCTAAATAGAAACAGTGACTCAACCTAAATAATTTTGAAATTATACCTAGGCAGAAAAGCAAATTCATTTATACAAGAATTACCAAGACTACAAGCAATAAATAACAATGCATGAAATATAAAATAAAATAATAACAAGTTAGTTAAAATGCGTTTCAAAAGTTAAAAATAAAACTCCTTACTCTGCCATTCTAATTTGACCTAGAATGCATCTCAAGAGTTCAAGAATGAACTCTTTACTCTGTCATTTTAATCAAATGTCAGACCACAAATTTTTTTTTGAATGCAAAATGCAACTTATGACGACTATCCTCCCCTAAACCAGATGAAACATTGTCCTCAATGTTTAAATAGAAAGAGATAAAGTATAGGAGACATTACCTAAAATGCTAGTTATTTAAAAGAGTAAACTTGAGAGACACTAAAATGATGATGTTGATAAATAAATAAAACAAAGAAAAATTTACAAATGAAGTGTCAAGTCCAATTTTCTCCCACTAACCAATCTAATATAAACATAATCGAAGTGTTAAGGCCCATTGGCCAATCGATTCGAGTTACTGTTGGGTCAGGTTCGTAGGTAACTGCCTGTAATTTGTCAATCAAGTCATCTGCATTGGTGGCAGAAACGAGGATCTGTTACGCCGAATGTGAAATGAAATTTTGTTCCACGGCTTGATCAAGAAAACAAAGTAAACAATCAAAATAGTTATTAACATTCAACAAATCTATGAGTTTTCGATGGATATTTAGCTGAGCCCAAGAGGCAATTTAAAAAATTTCTTTCAAGGTACCAAAACCACCTAATAAAGTAATAAAAACGTCTGCATTGTAAAGCAATCTAGCTATACGTTCATGTATGGATGAGACTCGTAATTCTTCCCCTATTGTTTTCCCAGTCAGGTTTCCCATAGCTAAAGCTGTAGGAATAATACCTAAAACTTGACTTCCTCCTAAATGTGTAGCTGTTGACACACACCTCATTAATCCAAGGCTACCCCCTCCATAAATCAAATGAAATTTTCTTGCAACTAATGCTTTTCCTAGATTGCTTGCTGCTTCTACAAACACTTTATTTCCCCCAGGACTAGATCCACAAAATACACATATATTTCAGAATGGTTGAACTGAGGTTTTCTTTATATCTACACTCACTTTATCTCAATATATGAAAATGAAGAAAATGAGGTACTATATATATAAAGTACTAAATGATAACAATAATTATGGCAACCCGACAGTTTGTCAGAAAAGGTTTAAAAATAAAACTAAAAAATTTAAAGATAATGACCTATATGCATTATTTAACCAAAATATTTGAATTTAAGACATCTATATGAGTAGTCCTACTATTCATAAAATAAAGTTTGAAATTAAAACACATGTATTTACAGGTAGTTGTAATTGTGGCTCACATCTTCCTCTGGTTTTATGTCCAGTAATAGCTTAAACACCCTCTATGGGTCGGGGATAGGCTTCCCATATAATTTTCTTATAAATTGACAAACAGGGTTTTTTTAGAGTCAGATTCCTGAGACTATGCCGTTGATGTTCATTTTTGAATTTATTCCATAAATCGAGAAGTTCACGTTGCACGAGCCTATAGGGATGCGTCTCAAGAGTCAATAGGATATCATCCAAAGACTCTTTACTTAGTCCATCCTTAATGAACTGAATTTTATCTTCTCGATTTCTAGATGCAAATCCTAAAGAACGACAACTTCGGTTACAATTCCATTGAGCACATTTATGACAGACTTGTAACCTCTTTGCTCCTCGCATTTTGGCATAAGAGCTTCTTCCAAAACTAGGCATAAAAGAAACAAAATCATTTACAGACTCACCAGATAAATAAACCTTGGCTTCAATTAATCAACAAAGATCCACAGGGATATTACTCAACATCAATAGCCTTAGTCTTTCACAACGTGCTTTGTAAATCTTAAGTAGAGCATTTTGAGGCAATAAAAGAAAATATTTTTTAAGGTTGACAAGAATGCTATCCATTTTGAAAGACAGAAAATAGATGAATGCATAGTTTGAGGGACAGTGTTTAGGGAACTCAGAAACCAACTTTAATAGTCACGGAGTACCGTATCTGCTACTTGACCGGGAAATAAAATCACACTGAAGAAAAAACAAAGAAGAAAATAAAGTAAAACAAAATGTGAAAGAAAATAAAAGCAAAAATAAAAAGTCAAAAGATAATATATAGACAAAATATAAAATATGGTACAGATAGATTGAACCTGATTAAGTATGATAGACAGGATCCACAAGAGGGATCTCGTCTAGGCACATATAATGGTTTACCTTTTCCACATAGCTTTTCAGCCGCTATCCATTCACTTTAAAAGTTTTCCCATCAGTGGGGTCTTTAATTTTGACAACACCATTAAGAAAAATGTGCCTTACCATAAATGGACAAGTCCATCGGGTGTAAATGCAATTGAGAATCATAAAGATAGACCAGCTAATTTGGCTCAAAGTGTTTCCTTGAGATCTGTTTGTCATGAGCTGCTTTTATTTTAGCTTTGTAAATTCTGGAGTTGTCATATGCGTCATTTTATAGCTCTTCTATTTCTGACAGTTGTAACTTTCTCTGGAGACCTAGAGCATTCAAATCAAAGTTAAGGGCTTTGACAGCCCAATAAGCTTTATGCTCTAGCTCAACAGGTAAATGGAAAGCTTTCCTATAAACAAGCCGATATGAAGACATTTCTAAGATGGTTTTATATGCAGTGCGATATGCCCATAATGCATCAGAAAGACGTAGAGACCAATCTTTGCGATTTAGGTTAACCGTGTTTTTCAAAATCTGTTTAACTTCTTTATTTGCTAGCTCGGCTTGTCCATTTTTCTGTGGATGGTATGCAATGAAAATTTTATGAAGAACACCATACCTGCGCATCAAAGCTTCAAAAGAACAATTACAAAAATGTGTTCCTTGGTCATTAATGATGACACGTGGCGTATTGTACCTAGATAACATATTTTCTTTTAAAAATTTTACCACAGTTGTATTATCATTAGTATGACAAGCTACAACTTTCACCCATTTTGATACATAGTCAACAGCTAAAAGGATGTAAAGATAGTCAAAAGATGAGGGAAAAGGACCCAAGAAATCGATACCCTAACAGTCAAATATCTCGATAACAAGAATAGGGTTAAGAGGCATCATATGTCTTCGAGATAAAGCACATAACTTTTGACATCTTTCATAGGAACGACAAAAATTATTAGTGTCTTTGAACAAAGTGGGCCAGTAAAGACTACACTGTAAAATTTTCATAGTTGTCTTCTTCATAGAAAAATAACCACCACAAGCATCACTATGGCAAAAATTTAAGACACTAGAAACTTCATTTTCAGGAATGCAACGTCTCATAATTTGGTCAGGACAGTATTTGAAAAGATATGGATCGTCCCAATAAAAATTATGTACCTCAACCAAGAACTTACGCTTAACTTGTACACTCCAGTTAGATGAAAGTTCACCAAAAACTAAATAATTTACGATATGTGCATACTAAGGTATTTGGCTTATAGTAAAAAGATGTTCATCAGAAAAATCATCTCAAATGGGTGGCAAATGAGTGGAGTCAGTGATATCAAGGCGGGATAAATCAGCAACAACATTTTCAACCCCCTTCTTGTTTTTGATGGTCAGATCAAATTCCTACAAAAGAAGAATTCACCTAATTAAACGGGCTTTAGCATCCTTCTTAGAAAAAAGGTACTTAAGGGGCGTGGTCAGTAAAAACAACAATAGGTGAACCAATCAAATAAGAACGGAATTTGTCTAAGGCAAAAATAACAGCTAGTAATTCTTTTTTAGTAGTGGTGTAATTCATCTGAGCATCATTCAAAGTCCTACTAGCATAATAAACAACAAAGGGTATTCCTTCCCTTCGTTACCCAAGAACTGCTCCTACAGCATAATTACTTACATCACACATATTTTCAAATGGGAGGTTCCAATCTGGTGATTGCATGATAGGAGCGGTGGTAAGTTTGGCAATGAGTGTTCGGAATACCTCCTCACATTCTTGTGTCCATGTAAATTCAGCATTTTTTAGCAAAAGGTTACACAATGGTCTAAATATGGCAGAAAATTTTTGTATAAACCTTCTGTAAAAGCCAGTGTGTCCAAGAAAAGATCGGACATCCTTTATTGTTTTAGGTGTAGGTAATTTAGAGATTAATTCAATTTTGGCCTTGTCAACCTCTATCCCTCTTTTAGATACAATGTGGCCCAAAACGATTCCTGAAGATACCATGAAATGACATTTCTCCCAATTTGGCACAAGTCCTTTTTCTTCACACCTACTTAAAATAGCTTTCAAGTTAAATAGGCATAAATAAAAAGAATTACCAAAAATAGTCAAATCATCCATAAAAACTTCCATGCATTTTTCAACCATATCAGAGAAAATACTCAACATATAACGCTGAAAAGTAGTTGGTGCATTACATAATCCAAATGGCATTCTACGAAAAGCATAAGTACTAAAAGGGCATGTAAAAGTGGTTTTTTCTTGATCTTCTATAGCTATCTCAATCTGGTAATATCCTGAATGCCCATCAAGAAAGCAATAAAAAGGATGTTCAGCTACACGTTCTAAAATTTGGTCGATAAAAGGCAATGGAAAATAGTCTTTCTTGGTGGCTATGTTTAATTTTCTTTAATTAATGCACATTCGCCAACCACTTACCACCCTAGTTGGTACAGGTACCCTATTCTCATTTTTTACAACAGTAACCCCAGATTTTTTAGGAACTACTTGAGTTGGACTTACCCATTGACTATTAAAAATTGGGTAGATTATACCCACATCGAATAGTTTCAAGACCTTTTTCTTCACTACTTTTTTCATTGTTGGGTTTAGTCTTCTTTATGGGTCCCTACGAGGTTGGGTACCTTCTTCTAAATGAATTCTATGGGAGCATAACAATGGAGAAATACCTTTAATATTAGCTATGGTCCAACCTAGTGCAGACTTATATTCTTTTAACAATTTTATCAATTTTTTCTCTTGTTCAGCACTTAGTTCAGAAGTAATGATGATAGGAAAGGTATTACCTAGTCCCAAGAATGCGTGTTTCAAACCTTTAGGCAGTGGAGAAAGCTTAACTTGTGGTGTCTCAAGGTTTGATGGTTTTGGTCTCTCCCTCTCTTGTGGCAACTCTTCAAAGTGTGGCTGCCAAAATCGAGTCCCTTTAATGTGTGAGTCAAAAATACTAAACACATTAGTTGTTACATCAAGATAATACAATTCTTCAAAATCAAAATTGAGAAGGTTTTTCAAAGAATCAGAGCCATGATTTTTATAAGCTTCATTCGCTACAAGTGTGTCTATCATTTATGAATGATAGCATTCGTCTTCTTTTTGTGGTTGTTTGCCAATATTGAAAATGTTCACCTCAAGAGTCATATTCCCAAAAGATAATTTCATTAGACTATTTCTGTAATTAATAAGAGCGTTAGCAGTGGCAAGAAAAGGTTTCCCCAAAATAAGATGAATTTTTGACTCCACGTTAACAACAGAATGAGTATCTAAAATAAGAAAATCAAAAGGGTAGTAAAATTTATCAATTTATAACAAAACATCTTCTACTATTCCTCGTGGTTTCTTAATTGATCGGTCAGCTAATTGTAGGACTACAGATGTAGGTTTAATCTCACTAAGTCTCAATTGCAAGTAAATAGAATAAGGCATTAAATTTACACTTGCTCCTAAGTCCAACAAAGCTTGATCAAACTCATGTGTCCCAATTTGGTAGGAGATTATGGGACATCTTGTGTCTTTATACTTGGGTGGTGTCTTTTGTTCAATCACTGCAATTACCTGTTTTGCCAAAAATGCAGTTTTCTTTACATGGTGTTTTCTTTTGATAGTGCATAGATCCTTGATGACTTTGGCATAAGTTGGAACCTGCTTAATCAAATACAACAAGGAAATATTAATCTTAACTTATTTCAAATGTTCCAAAATCTCACATTGAATTTCTGAATTTTTCCCAACCGGTCGAAGAGCTTGAAGAAAAGGCACTAGGATAGAAAAATTATTTTCGAGCTCTTTTTCCACTGTGACCTCTTTTTCAATGGGGCTGTCTTTACTACTTATCGATGTGTTAGTTAGAGAAGTAGGCTCACTCACAATCTTACCACTTTGAGTAGTAATGGTATTGACTTCTTTGAGATTTTGTGCATTAGAAGTAGAAGTTTATGCCATGAATTGTTCTTTTGGATTGGATTAAGGTTGAGATGAAAACTTACCTCGCTCTTGTACAGTTAAGGTACTGGTCAGCTTTGTGATTTGACTTTCCAACTAAATTTTTTATTAGTCTTACTTTGTGCCTACATAAATACTTGTAATATATCCTTTAAAGGACTCCTAGCTGGTCATGCATTATATTGAGCTGTAACATAAGACTTGGGTGCTTGTTGTTCTTGTTTCCAATGGCTGTTGGCTTGTAGGTTAGATTTCCAACCAAAGTTTGGGTGATTTATCCAGCTAGGATTATAGGTTTTAGAGTAGGGTGAATAAGGCTTCTTGTACATCTCTAGGACATTACATTATTCTTCATATATCCCTCTCATCTCACTATAAGTGGGACAATCCTGAGCTAAGTGTTCCACTCCTCCACAGACAAAATAGACATCGTGTGATTCAACCTTAGCAACTGTGTGGGTGACCATTCTATCTTTGGTTTTCAAGGCCTCTAACTCTCTAATTAAGACCTCTAATTGGGCTTTGAGGTTATCCTCTTCCCTAAGATGGAAAACTCCACTGGGTCGTGACCTATTTATGCTTTCAGTCATGCTAGGTCCAGTCTATGTATGAACTTTTTCGGCTAAGTCATTAAGGAATTCTATGGCTTCCTCTGGATCTTTGTGAAGGAACTCCCCATTACACATCATCTCAACAAATTGGCGCTCTCTAATTGTGAGTCCTTTATAAAAATAGCTAACCAAGCGCCAATTTTCATACCCATGGTAAGAGCACAGATTTAGCAACTCTTTAAACCTTTCCCATGCTTGATATAAGGTTTCACTGTCTTTTTAGGAGAAAGAAGAAATTTATCTTTTCAGGCCATTAGTTTTGCATTGTCAGAAGTATTTATTAAAAAATGCTTGGGTCATTTCTGCCCAAGTTCCTATAGACCTCGGCCTCAAAAAGTATAGCCAACTCGTTGGTTTGTCTTTTAAAGAAAAAGAAAAAAATTTAAGCCTAACAGTGCCTATGGCTTCAGGTTGGCTATGGAATATGGAAATTATCTCTTCAAATTTCCTAACATGTACATAAGAATTTTCACTATCTAGACTATGAAAAGTGGGCAGAAGTTGTATCATTCCAGGTTTAAAATCCGAATGTGGTGAGTTAGGTGAAAATATAATGCATGATGGTGTGGCTGTGCAAGTAGGATGCAAGTAATATTTTAGAGTCTTAACGGGGTTATCCTTGTGTTGGCTCATTGCGTTGTAATTACAAGATGAACTAAATAGTGAATTCTATTCCCTTACAAATTGTGGTGATGGTTCTAATTCTACTTCTCTCATAAATCTTTCTCGTTTGTCTCTAAGTCGATGCATACATCGTAATAATTTGTTTTTCTTTTTACTGAAGGAAATTCTCAAGGAAAAATTAAGAAGTGAAATAAAACACAACGAGAAATAAAAATGAGCTAGGTGATAAGACCAACCATGAAATATAAATACAATAAATGAATAAAAGATAATAAAATATGAAGTACGATAAAAAATAAGTACAATAAGTAAATTAAAAAAAAGTATAATAAGTAAATGAAAAAAGTGCAATAAATAAAGAAAAATAAAATACAAAGTACAATAAATAAATAAAATAAAAAAATAAAATAAAGTATAATAAATAAAAAAAAGGTCAATAAGTAAATAAATAAAAAGTTAGGCAGTAGAACCGGCCATTAAAATAAAATAAAAATACAATATATTAACTAAAGAAAATAAAGTACAATAATTAAATAAAAGAAAATAAAAATAAAGTACAATAAAAAGTGCAATAAATAAATAAAATACAATAAATAAACTAAAGTGAAATAAATAAAAAAAATAAACTAAGTTAGGCGGTAGAACCAGCCATTAAAATAAAATAAAATACGAAAAATTAAAAAAGTAAAGTGCAGTAATAAATAAAAGAAAATAAAGTGCAAAGCACAATAAATAAATAAACGAAAATAAATTAAGTTAGGCAGTAAAATCAACCATTAAAATAATATATATATAACAAATTAACTAAATAAAATAAATTAGGTGGTAGAGCCAACCATGAACAATAAAATAAATTATAAGGAAATAAAACTAAGATTTTACAAAGAACAGAAAATGTACAGAGTTACCGCTTTAATATTGATAAACGCAACCGACATTCGTTTAGTGTGCCTCCCCGACAACAACGTCAAATTTTGTTTATGCTCAAAATGTAAAGCGGCTATTGCAGTATAGATTAAGTTGTCGATCCCATGAGGAAGCTTTTGAAAAAATAGGTTGGTGAAGTGAAATATTAAAGTAATAGCAAAGGAAAAACTTAATTAATTGGTTTAAGTGGATGAGATAGAATTATCTATGAATTGAGAAAAATGTCTTATGATGATTTAAATAAGGCTTCGAGAATCACAATTATGCTTTATAAATCAACTCTTCACTTTGATTCAATGTTTATAACTCAATTGACAGTTTTACATCTAAACAATCAATTGGAAGGTATGTAAAATATAGCACATTTGATAACATATGCATTTGATATGACTAAACTCTTTTGCACACATTAACACAAATCATGTTCATTTATACATGTTATCTAAGATTGACAACATATCATTTTGACAATATTGCAGTAAAAGATCAACTTGAATATCAAACATTTATTGCTTTTACATGTTATCCAAGATTGACAATATATCAATTGACAATATTGCAGTAAAAGATTAACATATAAAATAATGTAACCATTAACAATTATAATTCAACTGAATCGTATAAAGAAAGAATGACAGACAATATATGAAACATGAGAATTATACCATTTGGATTATAAAAAATAAAATAGATAAGAGTTTAAGCATAATCAAACTTACAAACATTCGTAGCTCTTGACGACGAATCAATGCATAGAAGTAAATTTATTAAACACAAAGGTTCATCTCTTAGCCTTGCCAAGAACTCTAGCCTAAATTACAATACACGTTAATGAGAAAAAAATAAGAGAGAATTATATAATGTTGAAAACATCCTAAGAGTGTCCTTATATAGGCAATAAATGAAAATATGTTATGTGTGACATCAATCTTCAATAATTTAGGTCACTAACTCATTCACCAATATGCAACCCCTTTTTGATATTGTAAATTACCGATGTAGCTTTTATGGCCAACATAAAAGTTGTATCATTTTTTCTCTTCTTTCTATAGGCACCAGGTTCATGCAAATTTGATGAGTATCCAATGCGATATGGGCAAAATTCCAAAGATACGTTAGATTTAAGCCAACAACCATTTTACCCATTTGCAAGATAATTTGGTCCATGATAAGGGTGATTTGAACTTTATCATCAATATAAAAGTTGTTGATAATTAAGTCAGTATTTCACAACTTCAAGAATTATAGCAATTGGGTATTTATTTTGTGAGATACGGTGCTAATACGTGAGTTAGGTCAAGCTAAGCGGAAGTTTGTAGCCTAATTCTATTGTATCTAACATTTTGGTCCATAACATGTTGGATTTGGATTTTCAATTGTTCTTCAAGTTTGTGTAAGATTGAGTCATGTTACTCTAGGTTCAAGAATTTCTTTATTTTAATTTCTACATTGAGAGTTATGTCTATTTTATCTAAACCTATGCAAATAACATTCATTAATCACAATTTAAGGAGAAAACTTTATTTCAAGCTAAAAGAACAAAAATGCTAAAATTAGTGACATTAAATGGTGACTGAATCTCTTAATAAACATGCATTTCTATGTGTTCATCACCTGCCCAGCTCACTGCTGCTGCCTGGAGGTATATCATAGGTTGTCATGTGCTTTGAAAGACTGCTTTTGGTGAGGACTTTACCATTCAGGACTTCAAAAACCTTTTCTGCTTGAGAAGGAATAACATTGCCAAGGGAACATATTATGTTAGCTCATGGGATACAAACACCAATCCCATCAGTGAGTATAAATCCCAAAATGACTAAAAGAGGCGGTGGTTCTTTACTAGAGAAGACTGGAGTTCCTCGGCTAAGGTAGATCGCCACCTTAGGAACGTTCCAATTTACCTATGAGGGTATAGCTTTCTAGCTTTTCTACTCCCCTTATTTCCTTTGAGTTATTCTTATGCTATTATGGAGAACTAGAAGGTTGCTAACTGTGTTTACTTTCTTACATTTATGACTAATTAGTCCTCAGTGCGCTATTGTCCCAAGAACTTGAAGCTCACCCCTCATACCCAAGAGAAAACTGCTCTTGCTACCAAAATGTTTGCTGACTCAGCTGCTGACGACTTAGATGTAATAGATAAGGTGCACCTGAGAGAAGCTGAGCTGATTGACTCAGCCCTTATTGGAGCTCTCAGGATAGGTAGGTGACTCATTTTCCCCTTGTCTTTACTATTATGATATTTATGTGAAGGGTGCTTGCTTTGTAGTTGAACTACAATAATGAAATCACTAATTATTTTCTTGGATCTTCGCAGATGTTACTCCTGTTTCCTCCTTTGCTGTTCGTCTGGAAACCGTTAAAAAGCTAGCTAGTGATGATTGGTTGTAGGATCTGATAAAGGATCTGCCTAACCCTTCCTAGCCTTTTGGTTTTGGTGCTTCTATTGAAGGGATTTCTATTGCTCCTCTCCCTATTAGATTGACTAGTATGGGTCCTCAGGGACCAAGAAAAGAAAAGTCCCTGAGTCTAGTTAGAACTCAGTGAGCTTATTGTAAGTTGATGACCTGAGCCCTCAATTTAAGAAGAAAACAAGGCACTTATTCCCTCAATCTACAGCAGGCTAGAGAAACCGTGCCCCTTGAGTTGGCTGAATCGATCTCACAGCAGGATCCCCTAGATGTCATATCCAAGGCCATTGGCCAAGCTCATGAGGTATATGATCTCAACCTCTCTTATTGAGTTTTACTCTGTGTCACTTTATTAGATATTTATTGCAAGTTGCCTCAACTTAGGGGAGCATAAAGAAGTGCTGGGGAAGACACTGAGGGTAGCACAAGACTTTAAAGTATTACTGGTAACCTAAAATGACATCGAAGAGATGCTAAGGAGCAAAAAGAACCACTATAAGCAGAAGCTTGCCCAAACTATTGTTGATCGAAAAAATTTATGAATGGAGAAAGCTACTTTAGCATTAGTCCACCAAGAATTGATGGAGGCCTACACCAGGTTGAATAATGCTGTAGACCTGCTGGAGTAAAGGCTTAGAGAGGCAGTGTAAAAGGCTTTGCTCTATGCTTGCTAGATGGATACAGATGCATATCTTGAGCTCGATTTTAGCTTCTTGGCATTTGGGCTCCTACTACAATTGCTTTAGCAGTGAAGAATGATGATAGTACTATTAAGGCCTCATCTAGCCATGCGGCTCCTCAATTAAAAGTTACTAGGGAAGGATCAAGCAAGGTCCCTCATGATGTTGATATCTCTATAGATTATTTTTCCCTTCGTGACAAAAAAGGTAAGGATGGTGATGTTGGTGAAGGCGATGATAGTGATAGTCAAGTAACTTTCATGGTGACTCCCCTGGATACCTTACGCTGAGCTTAAACTTTTTCAATTGTAGCTTACTAAATCTATTTCACTACTGACTTATACTTTAAATGGCTTTTTCCTTGATAAACTTCTCTTACTATCTTGCTGCAATCTTATTTGGGATAACTGTACCCTGTTAACTTTGGATTTATAGTTCTTGTACTTGGACGCATTTTGAGGCCTTGGGTACCCTTTGGAAAACTTAAGTTAGAAATTTTAGATAGGTTTAGAGGTACTGAGTAGCCCTCAGTTCTCTTTAGCCTTGAAGCATCTTAGGCTTGGGCTGCTTATCTAGTTGACTGTAGCTAACATAGGCACTATTGTGACTGTTGGGAACTCTATGCATCTTGTTTTCTAATTTTGAGACAAGACAATTGTCATGTATTTGGCAAATTTTTACATCACTGTGGCATGCTTTTATTTCATTAGCATAACACGTAGGAGGATAACTATTTATGAGGCTTACTAAGTCCCTCACTATTCTAAGCTAAGGGCTTTTTCAAACAATACATAATGAACTTAAGTCTAATGTTGTCTACCATAATCACTAGACCTAGTAGCCTTGGGCACTATCTATGATTGCCGCTAAGAAGGCTTTAATAAATAGGCTTATCAATAGAAAAGTAATAAGGAGAGAAGCATAATGTATAGAGATAAAATAATATCAAATACTTGTACTTTTAGAGCTCATGTGCTTCTATTGTGCTTCGAGTCTCTTTGACCACTTCCTCCGTAAACACTTGATGGGTCCCTTACTTTAGTTCTCAGCTAATTAATTCTAAGGGGAATTCTAGATAGCTATTTCTAATAAGGCTCTATTTCTAACCCTACACCAGAGCTAGTGCATATGTCTCAGTAGGTTGGTACCTCTTCTTAGCATTAACAAGAGCTTTGTTTATGTAATAAAGCAGCCTCTAGACTCCCTCACCTTTCTTATTTACTAGTATAAAACTAAGTGTGGTCTTGAACACAACTAAGTATAGGAAGAGGATGTCACCGAGTTGCAGACTAGAGACTAGAGGAGGCTCTTCGAAGTATTGCTTCAGTTTCTCAAAAGCTTCTTCGCACTTAGGAGTCCGAGTTATGCTTTTCTCAGCCTTTAAGACTTTGAAGAAGGGTTAGCAGCGGTTAATAGCCTTAGAGATGAATCAACTCAATGCGGCTACACATCATACCAAACTCTGCACCTCTTTCATGGTCTTAGAAGGCTTCATCTCCCTTATAGATTTGATTTTCTCTAGATTGGCTTCGATCCCCCTTTGTTTTCACGATGAATCCTAGGAACTTGCCCTTAGTCAAATCAAAGGCACACTTCTCCGGATTCAGTTTCATGTGGTGCTTATTCAGTACTTCAAAAGTCCTTCGTAGGTCTGATGTATGGTCAATAGTAAGTATAGACTTGGAAATCATGTCATCAAATCTTTCCAATCTTTTATTTGAAGGACTTATTTATTAGGCACTGATAGGTAGCTCCAACCCTATTTAGCCTAAAAGGCATTGCCTTATACCAGTAAAAACCTCGATTAATGATAAAAGTAGTATTTTTCTCATCTGGGCCGTACATCTCAATTCAGTTGTAGCTTAAAAATGCGTCTATGAAGTTGAGGAGCTCATGCACTGAAGTTGAGTCAACTAGTTGATCTATTCAGGGCAGAGAAAAACTATCCTTAGATCACGCTTTGTTGAAGCTGGTAAGGTCTACATACATGTGCCACTTCCCATTTTCCTTATTTACAAGCACAACATTTGAGACCTACTCAGAGTATTGAGCCTCTCGGATGAAGCCAGCACTAAGTAGTCAGTCTACCTCAGCTTCGATAGCTTCGCACCTCTCCTGGTTGAAAGGTTTTCTCTTCTACTTGGTCGGTTTATAGTTTGAATCCATATTCAGTCTATGGCAAGCCATCTTTAGATTAATACCAAGCATGTCTTCATGAGACCAAGAAAAAATATATGCGTACTCTACGAGGAAGGTGACTAGAGCCCTCTGACCTCCTCGGGTAGTGAAGAGCCTATCTTGGCAGTCTTACCCTAGTCACTCAGAGAGATCGAGATTGGGGTGAGCTCTTTGATAAATGCATTTTATACATTATATAATATCTCTTATAAACTTGATAATTGCTTATTTTAAATAAAAATATATGGTTTTTTTATGTGTATTAATTTCATTTTGTAGGTTTTAAGTTAATGAAGCTATTTGGGATGAAAATCCAAAGAAAACAAGCAAAAATCCAAATATGCTATAGTGTCGATGAACAGTAGAGGTGCTACAGTAACCTACTATAGTGCTGGGCTACTACAGTGCTTGGCACCGAGGCGCTAAGTCGGGCAGAATGCTTAGCACCCAGATGCCACCACTTGTTTTATTAGCCATATTCTTGCCTTAAAGAGAGCACGAAATAGATAGAGAAACTTAAATTTTTAGTGAGAGAAATACTATTGAAGCTTGGATTAAGGGAGATTATTGAAGATTGAAGGCTTCAAACACTTCTCCAACTAGTTCCTTCTTCTCTTTCTACTTCATTTACATTTGTGTTTTGTGTTAATTTGTACATGAGTACGTTTATGAACATTTGGATAGATGTAATTGAATATTTTATTATAGATTACTAGATTGTATGTTTTAGGACTTGATAGAACTTTATTGAACTCTATGTATTGATGTTATTTTGTGATTAATGACTATTTGATGTTTATTCATTTATGCTTTTTTTTGCTTAATGTTTCTAATTGCATTGGAAAATGGATTAGATGTTTTAAATGCTTGGGTTATGTACTTAGGAGAGTTTAATTCATATATTGGTTTTAAAAAGCATAACCTTAAGCTTAGTGAGGTAGGAGACTATTAGACTTAGGGCAATCATTTAAGGGTTGCTTAATGCATGTATGTATAATGAGTTAGATAGAGATATCAGCTTAAAGTCTCATTCGGCACTCGAGAGAGGGAATGAGATTAGTCTTTATCCCCTAATTAATGAATACATTATATTAGTTATTAATCACTAATTATAAAAAACATAAGAACAATAGAGGGAAATCAAGTCCCCAGAACTTTATTACCATAAAAGTCTCATTCTTTTAATTTATCAAGTTATTTAGTTTAAAGCATTTTTAATTCCATAATTCAACTTATCATTTAGATTAGCATAGATAAATTAAAGTTGCCAACACCATAATACTTAACATTAATTTAGGACACCAATTATCATGGGAACGATATTCACTCATCACTTTAGTACTTGATCACGCCCTGTGCATTTGCAGTTACCATTCGGGTGTGAATAATTTCGCGAACACTCCTCAACAGGCTCACCCATTTTTTCCTAATTCTTCTCCCTCGAATGGCTATCTGGTAGCTTGGTTTCATAGCAGTGGCATAGCACCTCCGAGCTGCTAGCTGGTCACATTTCATAGTGGCAACCACCCTATTGACTAGGAACTTCATAGCTAAGTGACATATGGAGATAACAATTGGGTGGCCATGAAGAAAGACCAACCCAAAATCACATTGTAGGTACTTGGCTGGTGATAAGAGCAAACATGTACTAGTATATTTAGTCTATAACTTTTGTATTTTACTCCAAATCACTAATATTTGGCTATTTAATTGTATTTTTTTTATCATAAATAGGTGCACAATGGAAAATATTACGCATAGGAACAAATAGAAGGCAACGTAAAAAGAAGGAGATACAGTGTGATTTGCACTACATTTATATATCTTTATATCCCACCTTGACCCAGCTTTATGTTACAAGCTAATTAAAGTCCTAAATAGATCCATAAACATGCATATTTCATTTGACTAATTACTTACTTATTGCACATATGCACAAAGGGATCATTTATAGGGGTGAATGAAGGACTTAATGAATGTTAGAATGAATTATGGAAAGTTTTCTATTACATTCTTAAAAAACTTGTACCATTTGATAGCCTTTGAGACAATGAGGATGATCATTTAATCAACTAGAGCTTGTTTATAGTTTTTATTTTTGAGTCATGAATAAGTTGTGAATGTTCACATTTATTTTGCTCGAGGACGAGTAAAGTCTTAAGTTTGGGGGTATTTGATAAGGGCATACATGTACTAGTATATTTAGTCCATAAATTTTTTATTTTACTCTAAATCATGAATATTTAACTATTTAATTATGTTTTTTATATCATAAATAGGTGTACAATAGAAAATGGGATGTATAGGAACAAATGGGAGGCAAAACAGACATAAAACAAAGGAGATACAGTAATTTTAGGAGACCTAGTCGAAACAAGTCTGGGCGCTGGAGAGCCTAAGGATGGGCACTATAACGTCCGATTCCAAAACGTGAAGTGCTGCGGCACCCACTTCCTAATGTTGTGGCCTTCCATCGAAGAACACTATAAGCCATTTTCTTGGTGCTGACGCCACGACACCCATTACGATAATGAAGAAATCCACTATTTTGAGTCCTATTTCGATTTGGATTTGAATCCCCTCCTTTCTAGGGTTTCTAACACCTATAAAAACACTCTTTTAAGAGCCAAAAGGGAGTTTTTAAAAAGGTAAAAATACAGAGAAACATTCACGCACAAAATTAATAGATCAAAGTTAAGAGTTCAAGATTTGAGATCAAGATTCAAGCTTCAAGCTAAGAAGAGAGAGAAGTGACCTAATATGTCTTATTTTCTTATCATTATGATCTTGTTAATCATGTCTTCTATTCATTGATTTAATACTCTTGGTTTTGTGATGAGCTAAATTTGTTAAACTAGGATTAGACTTTTGAACCTAATATGTGGTTGGATTTTTTTAATTCTTAGTTTATGGTTTTAATACATATAATTGATTCATTATATCGTGTGTTTATTGCTTTCATTATACCTTATCAATATATTGAATGATTGAGGAACCATGATGAACTTGACAAAGGAATTTATGTGTTTAGCCTAGGATAGTTTGATGTATGATCGTACAGTAACAAATATGAGTTCCATCTAGGATAGATATATATATACAGATAGCATGTATGGCATGATTTAGACTTGTTCTTAATAAATTACATTTTAATTTTATTACCATAGACATATGTGATTGTTAGAATGTGTAATATAGTCACTTGACCACCGACAGAGGTCTATGATGAGTATAGACTCATCCCCTAATGAGTCCAATGAAGTATTAGGGGATGAGTCTATACCCTAGATTATTATCTTTTGGTGAATTTATATCTTATTTATTTGTGACTAAAAGTTAAGTAATTATAATTTTAGTACTTGATTGAAAGAATTAGATTATATAATCCTGTAAGGTCGATACTTAGACTTAAAATTCTATATTACTTGATACAGACTGCATAGTTTAGAGTACTAACAATAGAGATAGGAAGGGTGATAGATCTGAGGGGCAACACACTATCCCTAGTGAATTCTACCAGCAGAGTGGAGATATATGATAGTTTAGAGGACTCAATCCCTATTCTGTCCAGCGCATCTTTGTTGATTACCTCTACTAAGCTCCCTATGTCTACCATCACACGGGTGACCTCATTGATGCTTATCTTTAGTGTGACACAAAGCATCATCATGGGAGAACACAACTCCTCGATAATCTTTCTCAGTGAACACAATTGGAGTATACATGAGAACTGGCTCAAGAGGGACTAAGAAATTAACATGTGTTGATATCCCTCTACAATGTCTAAGTCTTACAGACATAGTTCCTTAATGCCCTCTTATAGGCTCCTGCCTAGTAGGACCTCCTGAGATTACACTGACCATAGGGCCATTATTAGGTATGGGCCTCATTGGAGCTCTTACTTCGCCATCTGGTCTACTTCTCTGCTTAGTGCCTGCCTCGCATTGAGCATTTCTCACCTCTCTCAAGAACGCTTTCAGTAGGTTGTTCCTGATCAGGGCTTTAATTTGCTCCCCAACTCGAAGTAATCAACAGTGCTGTGACCATAACCCTTGTGGAAATCCCAATACTTCCATTTGGTCCTCTGATCTGGGTTGTTCTTCATGGTTGAGGAATTTTGAAGCCACCCCTTATTTCAGATGGGAATGAAAATGTTTTCTTGTGATGTGTTCAGCAAGTTGTAGGATTAGAGCTGAGAGACCTCAAGATTCTACTGTGGGCTCAGCTGACTGAGCTTGGGTGGCAAGGAAGGTAGCCTCAGAGGAATTGAGTGTTCCCTGGAGCATGGATTCTTTAGTAAGAACTAAGGCATTGGTCTGAGCTCAGCTCTTCTGAGTCTTTTTGTGGGTCGTGAACTGTCTCCTCTCTCTTATTGCCTCTTCATCAATCACTTCTCATCTATCTTGATCTGCTTCAAGGCCTTAGCATAAGCCTTATATAGGTTTTCAATTCTGACTCTTGGAAAACAAACCACAACTTTCCAAGCTTAATGTTCTTTTGAAAGTTAATAAGCATATCCTTGGCACCCGAAACTCCTATATTAGTGACTTGTTAAACCTCTGCAGAAAGTCTTTAAGAGGCACGTACTCACCCTATCTTATATACATAAAGGTGGAAGGATCCTTGGGTCTATCACGTGCATATTGGAACTGAAAGACAAAAGCTTCCGCTAGCTAATCAAAGCTACTCACTAACTCTGGTTCTAACCTTTGAAATCAAGTTCAAGCTATTCCACACAAAGTATGGGGAAACAGTCGATACATAGCATCCTCTTTCACTCCTTGAATTAACATGTGATCTCTGTAAAGCTTTAAGTAAGCTACTAGGACAGTTTTCCCTTTATAGCTAGTGATCTGCAGTATCCTGAACTTTGGAGGTAATTGTGCGCTTTGATTTCTTCTGTAAAATGAGATCTAGCCTCTACTATTGAGATAGGACTAGGGGCAACATCATTTGTTCGATGGATGTTGTCTAAATCTCGTTAGAGTTTGTTGACTTTCTTCAGAAGCTTGGCGATAGTGGTACTTACCTCGGCATCTTTTGCCTCTTTTTGGGCCTGGAGCTTAGCGTTGAGAGAATCCCGAAGGTCATTCATAAGAGGTTTCTTTGGTCCTTTCACTCTTACATTTTTGGATCTGCTTTCTACAGTAGAGTGAAGTTCTTTATGGGTGTGGGATACGAATTCACTTTTGTTGGTCTGCTCTCTTTGCCTAAGCTCTTGGGAGTAGCAACTCTAGATCATTTAGGATGAGAATAGGCAAGAGCAACTTGAGTAACTCTTCAGTAAATTCTTAGATTGCTTCTGGGTAAAATCTCTTTCTCCATCATTCGTTGACCTCCAGTGACACTAGTCATTATACGATGTAACTCTTCAGTAAATTCTTAGAATGCTTCTGGGTAATTGGAATGTCTCCGTCAAGCACCCCACGAGGTGACTTTAAGGTGTTCTCTTAAGCTTGCTTAAGAAATATTTACATGGGCTATTCTAAATCTTCAGCTACTCTCTCAATTAGTGGGTTTTTAGGTATAGCTCTGGTTTCTCTTGACTATTCAAATATGGTAGATAGTTTGTATGTACCTTTGGTTAGTCAAACTTGGTGTAACGTCTAAAAAGCAAGGCTTTTCTTGACTTTTCACAAATGTTGGCGGATGTTAAGGTTAATGTTTTACCCAGGAGAGGCCCGACCTATAACTCGGTTGTGTGCATAATAGGGATAATGAGAAAGTTCAAGTTCTTGGGCATTCAGTTGCTAAGGGTAAGATTGGTTGTACTAGTGGTGAAGGTCAAATATTGGGTTGAGAAATGGACAAACTCAAAACTATGGTTAAGCTGACTGAGAGAACTAGAGAAGACCTGAGGAACACAACATAAAGGAGGTTAGAGGTAGGCATTAGAGAGGTAGCCGAGACGGCTCTCTGATGCTCAAGTCAGGCAAAAATGTTTTGAAGAAGGTTCTTTAGGGTTAACTTGCCCAAGAGAAAGTGAAGAAAGTTTAGAGAGAATGTGGAGAATTCGGCTTACTAGAGCAAGAATTTGAAATTTGAAATTACCAATTGTCTTTTACCACCTTTGCATTTTAGAGACTTAACTTGAGCTTTAAGGGTGTCAGCTGGAGAATTCCTCTTAAGGGTGACACATGGTGAGTTACTAGTGACAAACAGACCCTATCATGAATAGCATTTTAGAGAATTTCACTTGAGGGACAGAAAGCTCATTTATCTTTCCTTGACATTTGGACTATTAGGTATAATTATGATTGGTCACTTTTAAACTTGTCAGACTTTAGTTGGTGAGGATTGAGGAGCATAGAGGTTCATTGAGAGGTCTTCTGACTCATTCCCCTATGCTCAGTAGGAATAGTGTTGAACTGTCTAACTACCCCAAAAAACCTCTGTATACAGTGTTAGAAATGACCAGTACTTTGAGTTTTGTTGACGTGGTGCTAGGCTATTGTCTCATTGCGGATTTTCTCATCCAATCTTATCCCTTAGGTCTAACAACTAACTGAGGTGGCATCTAAATGCTACTTTAGTGAGCCCTGTGAGCGACATAGTGTGTCCTGACCTAGGTTGAAGTGGTACTTGCTTATTGGGCCTTCAGAGATTCTACTATCTAACCTTATCTCTGGGTCAAATAACTAGGTGATGTGGTATCCAGGTACTCTTCTAGTGGGTCTCGCTAATGACGTGGTGAGACTTGAGATGTGTTGATGTGTACGCTATTAATGGGTCCATGCTGACGTGGCAGGCACTTACGTTTGGGTGACGTCTCATCTGACACAGTGACTAAGTAGAGACATGTGGCATTTCTTGGGTCCTACTTTATAAGCTCCATGGGTCAAGTTAAGGAGGCCCAAATGTTCTACTTCGGGCTCAGTCCCATTACGGCAGCTTGTTCTGGGCTGGGTACTTAAGAAGTTTGGGCTTGAGAGCTGGACAGGGCTCCCTAGTGTTGGACTGAGTATCACTATTTTCTACCCCTAATATATATATATATATATATATATATATATATATATATTAGGGGTTGATTTAGTGGGCGACGAGTTACTATTTGGCACTATAAAATACTGTTGATATAATGCCACATAGTGCTAAACAGTGACCCATCGCCCACTAAGTAGTGGGCGACGTCACCCACCTGATCAACTCTGTATATATATATATATATATATATATATATATATATAAAATGTAAAACAAATCTTAAGAATTTACGAGATGTAGAAATATTAATATTAAAATGCATACTTTGATTCACAACTCTATAGCTTGAAACATTTAAAAAAAAAAAGAATGGTTAAAAATCGTGTTTCTCTCTCATAACCTCTTTTGCCTTTAACATAAATTGATGGTATGAGCTATTTTTATAGGCAAATAAAGAATCAACTTTCCTAATCTTATTATGATTCACTTTCCATCAAAGTAGAATCCTTGTAAGAAAATAACTCATTATTTAATAAATTAAATAATTTTTCTTATTATATTAAATCTACGATATATTGATATGGACCATAAATGTATGTTTAGGCCACAAAAATCTTATATTCTCCAATTTGGCGGATATGACACATTTTTCTTGAATGGTTTAATGTATTTAGTATGCATATCTAAAATCACCAATACTATAGCTAAGTATAATATTAATGTGAGTCATAGTGGTTACATGTCAATATATGCAGTATACTTCCTTTTATACACTACAACACTACCATATAATTCATATGCCTATAATTGAGGAAGATGAATAAAGGTCCAACAATAATGTATTTGTCATAAACTATTCTTGTTTTCATACATTAATATCATGTTTACATAAATAATTAATAACAAGAAAATATATCAAAAATATATTATTGAGCTGAAAGTATAAAACAATAATCATTATATAAATCGATAGATCATCATTCATTAGACTCTATGTAAGACCCATTCTTTCCGTATGCTTCCTAAATATTTTTTATGGTAGTCTTTTATCAATAAATATGCACTCATCATTTCTATACTTGCATATTTTATTGACACTCTTTATTTTTGAACTATTTTTTAACGACAAAGTATTTTAACTCCATGTGTTTAGCACCTTCAAAATACTTGTCGTTTTTAGATAAGAAAATAACTACAAAGTTGTCACAATAAATTTTAGTGGCTTGACAATAGAGTCGACAACCCCAAATCCTAAATAAAGTTTCAAAGTTATAATCCATGTGCAGTGGTCTCAAAGTAAGCCATCAATTTAGCTTCCATAGTGGATGAAGCTATGATAGTCTGTTTTACACTTTTTATAAAATTGCTCATCTACTAGTAGGAACAAATAACCAGAAGTGGACTTTCTACAATCTAGATATATAACAAAATTGAAATTTGAATAATTAATAACTTCTAAATGATTAGATCTATTGAATGTGAGCATATGATCTTTCGTTTCTTGCAAATATCTCAACACTTTCTTGGTAGCTTTCTAATGATGCATTACTAAATTAGTAAAACTAATGTATAGTATCATGTAAACTTGAGCATACATTAAGCTTCTTACTAGAGATGCATAAGGAATATTTTTCATTTGTTTATACTCCTATTTATTCTTTAGATATTGCATGAGATTAAATTTATCTCCCTTTTGAATGGAAGTAACATTTTTAGAATAATTTATAATTCCACATCTTTCAAGAATTTTATCTATATATGGTTTTTGGATAACTCTATCAATTCTCGTGACATATCCTAAAATATTTCAACTCCTATTATGTAGGTTGTCTCTCCTATGTCTTTCTTTTCAAAATTCCCAAAAAGAAATATCTTAGTTTTATACAACATGCCAAGATCATTAGCAAAAAGCAAAATATCATCAACATACAATATCAAAAATATAATCTTGCTTCCATTAACCTTAGATATATACATCAATCAACAATGTTTTCCTTAAATCCAAATGAGACTATAACATGAAACTTAAGATATCATTACCGGGAAGCTTGCTTAAGTTCATATATTGACATTTTGAGTTTGTACACTAAACGTTCTTTTCCTTGAATTAAGAAGCCCTCATATTGGTCCACGTAAACCTCTTTCTCCAAATTTCCATTTAGAAAGGTTATTTTCATATCTATTAAATAAAACTCCAAATCATACTAATTTACCAACGACATAATGATTCTAAGTGAGTCATTTTTAGAGATTGGTGAGAATATCTCCTTATAATCAATGCTTTCTTTCTGAGTAAGAATTTTAGCAAAACGTCTGACTTTATATCGCCAATATTGGTATTGAAGTCATGTTGGGTCTTAAAGACCTACTTACAACTAAATGTTTTACATCATTAAGGCAATTCAATATTTTTTTTCAAACTTTATTCTATTTTGCAGATTTCAACTCATTATTTATAGCATCAATCCATTTAGTATAGTCAACTTTTTGTGTCTTGTGGAAAATTAACCAGATCCTTATTGATTCTAATGTTAAATTTGGATTTCGTAGATAACCATATAGTCATTTGACAAAACATATGTCCTTTGTCTTTGAGATCTCTTTAATGCTATTTCTTGTGGTTATTCTATAAATGGCTTATTTGTGGTAACTTCATTATGGAGTGTGTTATCATCATCTTGTTCAACATTGTTATGATGTACAACAAATGTAGGAAAAATATTTATGTGATGGAAACTTCACCCTAACTTCTTGAATAACCACATTACGTGATTTTTCACTCTCACTAATTTCACCATTCTTAATGAACCTAATATTTTCAATTTCAACAATTCTAAGGCTATGATTAAGATAGTAAAACCTACGTCCTTTGGATTTCTTTGGATAACCAATTAAGTAACCACTAATTTTTCAAGACTCCAATTTTTTTTATATGGATTATAGATTCTTGCTTATGCTAGGCAACTTTAAACATGTAGAAACCAGGTTTTCTTTTTGTCTACAGTTCACAAAATGTCTTTGGAACTACCTTACTAGGAACTTGCTTTAATAAATATACTTAAATCTTAAGTGCATACATTCACAATGATATGATAAAGAGGAATTACTTACCTAACCATGTCCATTAAAGTATGATTTCGCCTTTCTGTACACTATTTTGTTGTGGTATACCTGACATAGTGTATTGAGCACATATGCCACACTATTTTAGGAATTTGGCAACTAGACTTGGACTTGTACTAATTCTTTATACATGTCGTAGTATTCATCACCTCTATCCGATCTTACCATTTTTACCTTTCTATCTATTTATCTTTCAACTTCAGTAATATACACCTCAAGAGCTTTTAATGCCTGATATTTTTCATGCAATAGATAGATATAACTATCATATTAAAAATTATCAATAAAAGTAATAAAATACTTTTCTCCATTTAATGAATAAACATCAAAAGACCCACAAATATCAATATATATAATTTTAAGAAGTTGTATGCCTTTTGTGGTTTGTTTCTTGGTCTATTTAGTTTGTATTCCCTTAATACAATTTACATATACACCTAGATTGGTAAAATTTAGATTTTATATAATCTCATTCTTTACTAATTTTTTTAATCTTTCTTTAGATATTTAACCCAAAATATTAAACCATGTTTAGTTCTAATATCACGATGAAAGGTAAAATTTATATAAGTCATCTTATAAAAAACCAGAACCAATAAATTGAGAATTTTTAAATAAACTAAAACATTAATTCTCAAATGTAAAAGTGTAACCCTTGTTATCAAGTTTAGACAAAGAAATTATTACAAAACATTGAAGGAATATAAAGTGTTTGAAGTAAGTCCAAATGATAACTAACCTTTAAAACTAAATGATAGGTTCCAATGCCCTCAACTAGAACTTTGACCTGGTTCCTTATGAATAAAAAAAATACTCATTTAGATTTATGGTTTGGATTATAAGAAACCCTTGCATCATATCTAAAATATAAATAGTAACACCAGAATCAATCCAACAAGTATTATAAGGAACTTCAATTAGATTTGATTAAAAACATACAAAAATACATTACTTAACTTTCTTTTTGAAATATGCCTTACGTTTTAGGCAATCTTTATAATAAGGCCAAGGTTTCTTACAAAAATGACATTTATACTTCATTTGTTCCTTTTTATGAATAACCTTAGGGGATTCATTAGTCTGATGTGAACCTTGCTTTCTACCTTCTCCAAGTTTCTTCTTGTATTTCTTTCCAACTCCTTAACAAGTGAGATGAATAGTATAACTTTCCTAATTCTTAAGCCTTATCTCCTTCTTAAACAAGCATAATAAATTGTACCAAGAAATTCTCATTTACTTTCATGCCTAAGGTTTTCAACCTTGGTGCTATATTCGTCATCTCAAGAGTGTGCACATGCCTATTACTTGAACCATAAAATTTCATGGTGGTCAAGTTAATCATTAATGTCATAGTAAGAGACTTATTTGCACTTTGGAAGTACTCTTCCATAAATTTTATAAATTCTTGAACACTACTATTTTTGGGAAGAGTAGTCTTAATATTAGGATAAAAGACATGTAGACCCTTGAAGTTTGGTGAAAGGAACTAAAAGAACTTTGAAGTCTTAAAAGAGCTATAGAGACCCTTGTTATATGATGGAAACCGTCTGAATTAACAGTCAATTGGTCAAAATGAGTAAAGTACTAAAATACCTTTGGATCATGTAGTTGTTTTTATATGTAATATGTGCCAAAATATAATTGGTTTATATTTATAAAATAAAAAAATATTTTAATTAACTAGCCCACTACTGCGCGGAGTATGACGATCAACAAGTCGCGACTTTTTGGCGATAATGGGCACTAAAAAATGTCAAATTTTATATCCCTGAAATTTATTTTTCCTAATCTACACAATAATTAGGTCCATTTTAGCCAAAAATAGGTGGAAGCGGTGTAAGTTACTGCCCCTCCCCTTCATTTGATGGTAGTGTGGCGGTGGCAGCCACCTTTCACCATCATTTTCTAGTCTTTTTTTTTATACCAAAAATGATCTCACTATTGTGTAGATCATGAAAAATAGAGTTAAATAATGTTAAATTTGAGTATTTTTATCGATAGATCATCACCAGAAAACGGCAGCTGGCTGTCACTTGGTTGCCATTTTCTGGCGACGGTGGATAGTGAAAAGCAACAAGTTTCTCATCTTTCTTAATTTGTTTGATCTTTCTTAAGCTTTATTGAGAGAATTTTTTTATCACTATTGTCATTAGTGAAAGCAAAAAGTTTCTCGTCTAAGAGTGTTATATCAAGATCAAATATACATAAGTAAAGTTGAATTGTTTAAACTAGTCTAAAAAAATTAATCCATTAAATATAAGAACAGATGAAGTAAGCGAATGAAGAGCAACATAAATCGATACTACAAAATATAATCAAATATTTATTTATATTAATGTGTTAAACATATATAAACATAATTTAGATATAGATATATGATTTATAAAATAATTAATTATATTGAAGCACTTCTTTGGGTAAATACTAAGATACAGAAATATAATCATAACTACTTATTTCACATTATTGGATAATTATTTATTTTATAATTAGATCAATATGTTATCTTTTGATATACAATACTAATCCAAATTGTGCAAATATTAATTATCCTAATTACATTTATTATTTAAACAAAATGATCTACCTTTGGCCGATCTTTCAATATTATAACAATAAGAAACATTAATATACCCATATTTATGTGTATTTAATATGTTTAGTCAATTTATAGGCAAGTGATCACTATAATTAGAGATGGTAAAATTACCTGCAAACCAGCTAAAACTCCTCGTATTGGGAAGGATTTGGTAAGTTTTGAAGTAGGTTTGGTATACAAAACTAAAACCCGCAACATATTTAGTACGGGTACGGGTTTGATAAAAAATATATACGCGCAATGAATATAAGCAAATATTACATTTTTCTTTTAATATTTTAGAGAAAAAAGGCAATATGCTGCGTATTGTATGCCTAATGCGCTTAGCATGCGTGCTAAGAGCGCATATTACATGCTTAGCATGGACTCCTAGCACGTGTACAAAGCATTAGGTGTGCAACATTATGCTTTTAGCATATGCTCCTAGCACTTCTGTTAAGCATGCAACGTTGCACGCTTAGTGTGTGCACCTATCATGTGTGCTAAGTGTACTAAGCACACAATATTGACGTACTTTTAGCATTCTCTTCTACCACTCATGCTAAATGTTGCATGATTATCGTGTACTCCTAGCATACATGCTAAACGCACTTTTAGTGTTTGCTCCTAGCATGTATACTATACTTATTAACAAACCCACTTAAAATCTACGAATAAGCTGTTGTGAGTTTGGTAATAAGTATATACCTACTAGAGTGGGTTTCGTATTAAAACTCTAAACCTATAATGAAATTGGGAAGGATTTGGTATTTTAATTTTGAAGCGGATGCGGATATGGGTTTAGATGTATCCATCCTAAACTCGGTCTACTGCCATCCCTAACAATAATATATTTATTATATAATTTAAAATTCATGGTATTTTTATTTTGGTCATTATGATGACTAACAAACTATTATAATATAATAGTGATATAATACAATTATATATAAAATATGCTTTCTACATAATATAATTTCACCCATATATATATATATTTGGATTTCAAATGTCTTCATGTAACATTTTAGAGACTATTGTGAAATTTTATTTTAAAATTTGCCATACAATTTTACATAAAATTGACCATATCATAATATTGCCAAATGTATGTATATATATATATATAATTTAAACTTTATTTTTATTGGTTATTATGTAAAATTTTAGAGGCTATAATGAAATTTATGTTGGAGTTGGTGCTTATGTACCATTCCAATATTATATGAATATTAATTATTAATATTTATATAATTACATTTCAATATAATCGTTAATATTATAATACATGGTATCATGTTTGTTATGCTATACACATAGTATGATTTGAAGGAGTTTAGATCTGGGTTAAAAGAGTTTAAACTAGGGCTCAAAGTTAGCAATGCTGAGAGTTATAAATGCTAAGAGTTAGCACCGCTAGCAGATTATAATAATCAGTGAATCTAAGGAGTTAGAGCCTTATTTGTAATAAGACAAACACCTGAAGGCATACCAATAATGACATAGTTGCAATAGGTGCTAGAAAATATCATTATACAAGTATGTTCTCAAATACAATGTTCCTGATCTATTTTTATTGGTGCGGATCTATCGGTGAATCCCTTTTATATAGATCAGTGTATGCTATATCTGTATGGTACAGATGGTTGTTTTTAGTTGACCGTGACTTTACTGAAAACTCATATAAGCATACAAGTATTCAATAAGGACTGAGTACTGAGCAGACTCACGAGGACCCCAATAGACATCATATGAAGCCATTAATAGTGAGTCATCTCGAGTTAATTAGCATTCGTGATCCTTTAACTTGAGCGCTATAGTGGGCTTATGAGTGATCCACCATGGTTTGGTTCCACGTATATCAGAAACCTTTCATGGCTTGACTAATATATGTCGTTGGGTATGGTCCGATGCTCAAAGAGTATGGTGTGCATAGATATGGGATTTGTCAGATCGCATAGGTGAGTTGTATATCATGATGTTCCAAGATTGCATTTCAGAAAGTCTTGTGGCCACAAGCATATGTGAGTGATTTTAAACCTAGGGTGTATGCATGTGCGTTTGTCTATCATTCAAATATAATATATATATCACATACATACATGCGCAACGGATGAGCGAAATGCAAATTTCATAATGAAAAACACAAATAAACTTTACATGTTATCTCATAAGTGTAAAATACTTCAAGATTGAGAAATAATACCTTGTCAAGACTTTGGTATATTGTCGAACCAGAGTACCCGTCTTGAAGCAACCCGTTCACAATTCTAGTTCCTCAACACGGTGGGCTTGGAGAAGCTAGAATAGTAGCTTTTCTAGCAAAGGATTCAACCATTGAGTTCTTATTTCTACCTTATAGTATGGGTGATCAAAAATGGAAGGAAAAATAGAATATGTATTTTTGCTCTCAACACTTGAGAAAATTTTCTAACACTTAGCCTTTCAAATTCTCTCTCCTATTCCCACTAATCCCTTGGCCTAATTTTCACTTAATCAATTAAGTAATATATTGCTCTTTAATTTGTTTATTATTTTCTTTCATTTTCTCACCTAATGGCATCTATTATGTTTGCCATTAGTGCTTTGTTTGTTATTATCTTTCATTTTCTCACCTAATGGCATCTATTATGTTTTCCATTAGTGTTTTGTTTATTATTATTTATAATAAACAAATGAAAACAAAACAAAATGAAAAATTATTTAAATGAACTTGGCCTTAATTTAGACCAAATGAGAAAATACTTTCTCATTATTAAGAAACATCTTAAGGCCTACCATTAACAAATGCCACCCATTTATACTTATCATATCATTTAATTTATATTAAACAAATGATTTAATCATATTAAATTATGGTAGAAACACATTCCAATTTAAATAAAAAATAAATTGTTTGATTTCAATTTAAATAAAAATATAATATATTATTATTATTATTTTATTCAATAAATATTTTAATGAATAAAATAATGATATTATTTGTCCAACAAATAATGTCATTTTGATCATTTTCAAATCAAACAATAATTGGCCCATATGTGCCATGTGTCAACATTCCATTGGTCAACAACTAATTGTTAACTAATTGATGTACTTAACTCTTAAGTATTGATACGTGCACGACCGAAGGGAAACCGAAGTAAATATTCGGTCTACTAGAATTTTTTGGATCGAACTATTCAATTTGGTACGATGCCCCAGTGCACAACGAGTACACTTCATATTACGTGACTCTCTAGGTCCACTCTTGATTTGCCAAATAGAATTATTCTGCGAGTCTGAGATCGATGCCCTACGCACACGTTATAGATATTACAAATCAGTGCAGTAGACCATACAAGTTGAGGTCATAGCGCATACGTATAATCCTTCCACCAATTATATCCTGGAAGGGCAGAGATATAGATCATTACCGTCATATCCCTATGTGCTCATCCGTGAACTTATCTCCAAATACATATCTTAATAAATAATATATATAAACACTTTTGTAATATTGTTTAACCCTGTGGGAAACTCTTTCTTGGGTTTATTGCTTATGGCCATAAGACTTTCTAAGATACAGTCTCTGAGCATCTAGATATATATAACTTATCCATGTGAGTTGACGAATTCCATATATGTACATACCAAACTCTCAACGGTCACACCATAAAAGGTATGTAACATGCGTGGAACCAAAGTATGATGGATCACTTACAAGCTCACCATGGTACTCAAGTCAAAGGACCACGTATACTACTTAACTTAAGATGACCTTTTATTGACGGCTTCATGGGATGTCTATTGGGGTCCTCGTTGAGTCTGTTCAGTATTAAGTCTTTACTGAATACCTGTATGCTATACGAACTTCTAGTAAGCCCATGGTCAGCTAAGAACAATCATCTAGCCATCTAGGTATAATATACACTCGTTTATGTAAAAGAATTCCACCGTCAAACCTGCATCGGTGAATTAAGACCAAGAACATATAATTTGAGAATAGACTTGCATAATAACATTTCTTAGCACTTATTACAACTCTTGCAACTATGTTATTACTAATGTATTCTCAGGTCTTTGTACCATCACAGACAAGATTCTGACACTTAGACTTTACGGATTAATATAACATGCTAACCCTTTAGCATTCATAGTTTTCAGTGATGTTAACTCCTAACATTGATCTAGACTTCTTTAAACCAAATCTGAACCCTTTAAGATTATATAATGTCTGTAGCGTCTTAAGCATTGAACCATTTAATAATAATAATTAGCGATTTAACAAATAATGAACTGGATAAATATTATAAAATAAAATATTCATACAACAATGGGATGACATGTGAGCACAAATCCCAACAGCATAAACCTAGAAAAAGAGTTTTCCATAGGATTGAACAATATCGCAAAACTATTTATGTATATTGTTTATTGAGATACAAATCCGGAGATAAGTTCATAGATGAGCACGTGGAGATTTAACGGTGGTGATCTATGTCTTCACTCATCTAGGATATAGGTGACGAAAGGATTATACAAATATGTTATAACCTTAACTTGATGGTTTAACACACTAATTTGTAATATCCATGACGTGTGCATGGGGCATCAATCACAGACTCATGAAACAGTTCCATTTGACGAATGGAGCGTGGACCTAGGGAGTCCTACAATATGAAGTGTACTCGTTGTGTATTGGGGTAGTGTATTAGATTAAATAGTTTAATCTAATAAATTCTAGGAAATTGGGATATTTGTTTCAAGTTCCCTTAGGATGTGCACGTGTTAGAATTTAAGAGTTAATTACATTAATTGGTTAACAATAGTTCTTAACCAATGGGATGATAACACGTAGCACATTGTGGACCATTTATTTTTTGACTTTGTAATTATTAAAATGACCTTACTTATGAGACAAGTAAAGTAATTTATTTATTCAAAAATGTTTTGAATAAATAAATGTATTAATAATTGTTATTAATATTTTTTTATTAATTCAAACAATTATTTTTTAATAAATGGCACATGCTTATTTGTTATTCAACAAATAAAATAAAAGAAACAAAATGACAAAGAAGTATGGTTGTGGACCATTTTCATTTAACTTGTAAAAATGCAAAGTGTTGCATTTGAAGTTTTTGTTGTTGTAACTGATGGCCTCCAAAATGAAAATAATTTTCATTTTTCCTCCTTGTCAATTTATGGAATAATGGTGTCTATCTTTATAAGGAATAATGGTGTTAATTTATGTCAATTTATGGAAAATGAAAAGGTATGGTCTTATTTGTTTGGTGGGGCTCTTGTTTGACCAATGGAGGGAACAAATAAAACATGTATAAAATGAAAAAGAGTTTTTCATTTTGGGTGGAAGATCATTCAGCTATTGCTTATAAAGATGGACAAAAGTTGTTTTATCTTATTTTTTTTTTAATTTGATTAAAGAAAAGAAAAAATAGCAAATGGTGTAAGAATGATAATTCTTGGTGGGGCCATATGTCTCCAAAAAATTGAGAGAGGGAAATTGCCTTATAATGAAAAGTGTTTTATTGGCAATTGAGTGTGCCTTGATGAAGAGAAAGTTTTTCTCTTCAAGTAGTCTTGGTTCGGTCATGAGAGAGATGAGAGAAAGAAAGTAATTTGCAAGTGTCAAAATAAATATATTAGGCATATTTTATCTTTCAAGTGTTGGAAGACTATTCATCTTCTTCTCCATTTCAAGTGGTCACCCATAAATAAGCAAAATGAGCTTGTTTTATTTTGTTCAAATGTTGAGCAAATTAAAACTATTTCATTGCTTTGTTATATACAAATTGGTTAAAGTGTTTAACCATAATCACAAGCTTAAAGAGTTTAAGTTATGGTTAAGAGTCAACCAAGGTGATTAAGAGTTAATCATCATGGTGTTTAAGAGTTAAACACCATTGCTGGAAATTGGAATTGCTATTCTAGCGATCTAAGCCCACCCTAGTTAGATCATAGAATTGCTTATGAGTATGCTTCATGGTGGACTCCGGTTCAGTAATTTTCAAAAGCTTTGCAGATGATTCTCGATCCTTAATTTCATTACAGTAATGAAACTTAATTTTTAAATGTGTTTGTTGCACTAGAAAATCTAGATTTCCACTTCCGTTGTGCTAATTTATATATGAGATGTGTAAATGTTAGTGTAATGAATACGCAACATATGCACGCGCCCTAGAAATTTAGCACACTTTCAATTTCATGTCATTTTGCTTTATAAAAAAGACACAGCCATCATTACTATTATGTATTTATTAGTGTAAATTTATTTGAGTTTAAAAAAATTTATATTTATACCATTGATTTATTTTTTAGGTAAGAAATAAAATTCTCGAAGTAAAACAATTTGAGAAAATTTCTATGATGATAAAAATATAAAATGCCTTTTTTTACCGAAGAGATTTATTTTAAATAAATTAAACTTTGAAAGAGAAAAAATCTCTGGTAATGGGAAAATATGAAAGATATGTAACTTCTAATCATTTGATTACATATTTTAATATTGAATGAGCTATTAATTTTTAGCTCTTTTATTTTTCCTTTGAAAAACTAAATTTTCTATAAAAGCTTTCACCGATTTCGTGTTTGTATATTTAAATGAGCATCATTTATAATTCACTAACCCTTTAAATCATGTTAATATTATAGGCATAATTTTTTTTTTTATAAATAAAATTAACGCAACGGAAGTCAGATTGTCTTGTTCATATTTACATATATAGAGATACATGATTACCTTAGTTCCTCACTTGATAAACCTTAAATTGAATGACTATAATATTTTTTCCTCTCATATATAAGTAACTTTCTCTAAGGTTTAGAAGCTTATCCTCTATACCTCTCAGGTATATTAGATATATTTCACGGCCATTGAATGGTTGTTACCTGAATCAGACTGATGTCGGCTTGTAACACTTACAGCAATCCAGATCTAGGTTTCATATATAACATGGTATACATCAAGCTACCTCTAACTGATGCATATGATATGTTAGACACTCTAACCTTTCATTGTTTTGTCAATGACACTTCCTCCTAAAAAGATGAATGCTATGTTTGAAAATTACATTAATTGTCTCACAATTATTAAAATTGTACATTTTTATGACATTGTCTATGTACGAAGATTAGGAGAGTCTTATCAACCTCCTATGTATTATCATTGTGTAAAAGCATGAGTTCCATATGAGATAAGAATATACTCATATGGCACATAGACCATTTAGAGAACTTACTTTTAATGAATCTTATTTCAATTTGATTATCATAAGAATATTGATAATTGATTGAATAAGATATACTCACTTGACCATCAGAAGAGGTTTGTGAGGATATTAGAGTTCTTAGTTAACAATTCATATTGATAGTTTTAAGGGGAGTAATTGGATTCAAGTGAAGTATTAAGATATTATTGTAATCCTAGGCATTTAAATTTGATTAAGATTAAGAATTTAGAATTTGATTAGAATTTGAGCTAGTAGAGGGACTGTAAGACCTACAGGCTTCCTAGCTTCCATTTAGAAGACTCAGTCCAAGTCATCTTATGACCCACCACTTTTTCTAAGTTAACCCTAAGCTATTCCACTAAAAACTAAAGGCTGCACTCTAGTAACCCGTGTAAAATAAATAAAAATCTATTTTAATTAAAACCCTTTTAATTGAATTAGGCTTGGTCTTAGACCAATAATAACCACTTAATTGACTCTTTAATTGATATCCATAATTAATGTTAGGTCATGAAAAAATGTCTCACCTCTTTAATTACTTATTTGCCCTTAAGTTACTGAATGCTCTAATGATATTTTTAATATGTCTATATTTGTAAATAAATAGTATAATTCAATAAACAATTTATTAGATAAACTGTTGCTATAAATTTAAATGATCAAGTACTGCAAACAACTTAAGTGAACATCATTAATTTGATTTCATAGTCCAAATATATGTTCTTATAGCTCGTAAAATTATATCTCTAAGTTATTGAGATTTTGACCGTTATATGGATCTTACTTCGTGATAACTTAAAAGGCAGAATACATGAATATAAGTTCACTATTTACTCAAGATTATGGTCAATTAATTTTATTAAAGTTTTTGTGAATTAAGATCAATGATATTCAATTAACCTGATTGAAATTTACAGTAGTCCATTTAATGTATCACATATACTAGTTTTTTTTACTTGAAGTCTCTATTTTGATGATTAAGGTAAATCATCCACTATAAGAAGTAGAAAAACTATAACTTTACATAATGAAATGCATTTTCATTACTGGCTATCAACAAGATTTAATTTATAAAGAACTTGTGATCTATATCTTTTGTATTAGCAACATATGCTTAATACATAAATCACATACTTTATAATATATAGACTCATCAATGTATGTTGAATTATATGTATGAATAAACTTTATTAATCAAATAAAATATTATTATATATGCTTTAAGGAAATCAAATGATTTAAAATGTCTAATAAATATCTCTAATTCTTTGAAACCTTAAGTCAAGAAGGAAGAATCTGTCATCGTCCAAAAAAAAACAAAGATGAAAGATTTTTCATTTTCAAACAAATTAATGGTTTTTGTTGATGTATTTCTCATTTATATATCTTAATTTGTTTGAATTTAGTTTTCTGGAATTCTATTTAATAGATTATACTATAAATTTGTTGTTCATTTCTCATTCTAAGTTTTCCTCCACCTCAATATTTTAATGTATGTTTTCATTTTGGAAAGTTATAATGATTTTTTTTTATTCAAGTTTTTCCAATACTAAGAAAAACTTTTTATAATAAAATACCTATTTGAATACTATTTTAAATAAAATTGAGATTTTGGTGAAATAAGTCATGGTTTTCATCAATATGGCTTATGTATATTTAGTTTTGAAATAATAGATAGACAACTTAAGAGGAGGTGAATCGGGTAAATAAATATTTACTGCATAATTAATACAAATTTAATACAATAAATGAAATGATCAATAGCATACAATAATTGAAATAATCAAAAAGTAGATTAAGAGAGAACAAAACAAAATTTTTTATGTGGTTCAGCCCTCCACATGGCTGACATCCATGTCCCACATTAATTACAATGAAGATTTCACAGATAATTTCCTAAACTAATGTGAGTTTACAAGCTTGACTTAAAAGGATGTCAATCAATCCATGCAACTCTAAAAAACACTCACAAGTTGAGTAATTATAATATTTTCTCTCAACAAAGGAAGTAAATGTGAATATAATGATCAAACTCTTAATTGAGTAGATGACAAAATCAAAGTTTAAGATGTGTATATGAAATTCAATAATTTGAGAGCACAATCTTGTTTTCAAATGAAGATGAGCAAGTTTCAATGTTTTGAAAACTTAGTTAACTTTTTTGATTAAAAAATGACATCCTTTTATAGAGAAATTGAGAAAATAGTTACCTCTAACAATTTAGAAAAATCTAGAGCTGGTTTAGTAGATTTAAAAAATAGATTTAGCCGGCTTGGCAAACTACAAAGCTGATTTCTCTATTTTCAAAAAATATGATGTTGAGTCTAAACTACTCAACCAATTTTGAAACTAATTCTTTGAAGCGCACAAACAGTTTTAAATCAGCTGGAGACAGTTTGAGTTTTTGGACATAGTTGGTTACTTGTTTGAACCAATTGTGTATTCAACTCTTAAACCACAGATTCAATTTGAACTGGTTTGTCAAACTCCATGCCATTTAGCATAATCAATTCTTTAGATTGAAACCGCGTAATTGGTTTGGCTTGGAATAGAATTTTTCAAAGTTTTCCAAGTTTAATTTTATGAAATTTGTCTCATTTTTTAGTAAAACGCGTTTCTTAAGGATTCAAATAGTTTAAAAGGCATTTTATATTTTATGGATTACAAATTAGCTCTAAAATGTAAATTAGATAACCACACCAGTATAAGCACTAAAACTAATGAACATTAACAACTTTGCAGCGTGTCTTAATTGTCAATTTGTCTCTATGAAGTCTAGTGTTACTTGATCTCTCCTTAAATTGATAAATCCTTTAAAATAGTTTTTGAGAGAATATCAAGTAATTTATAAAATGAAATATTTGTTTGTTATCATCAAAATTAAGATTACTACAAGTATACAGCTCAACAATCTCTCTCTTTTTGATAATGACAAACACTTATGTATTTTGAAACAAATAAAGAGCATGCAATACAAATTAGCTCCCCTTTAGGAATTCAAAATTGTAATGATATATAAAAATTAGTTAAAACTCGCCTTAAGGAATAATAAGTATGCACCAACGAGATACCCAACAAAATACATGAATATGTCTCTCCCTTTTGACTTTATGAAAAAAGTGATGGGAAAATAGATTAAAAAATGTAACAATTATGGCTCCTGTATGATGCCATAATACAACATTCCACAAATGTTTCAAATACATCAACAATATGATCTAGACATTTAAAAGTCCACAAGTGATCCAACAAATACATCCACAAGTCCAAAAAATAATTGACATTTGTTTAACTCTAGCCACATAAATAATTCGAATTAACATATCACATTAAAGGCAAGAGTATATCACAAGAGAAGCAAATGCTCATTCATATCAAAGAAAAATCTCCAAGTATACTATATAAAGATAAGATCAATAAAGAGCAAGGAAAATGATCATCAAATGATGCTAACTAGGTAACATAAACATCCATAATATCCAAGTGCAGCTCAAATAAAAAAAAAACAAAAACAAAATGAAACATGAAAAAAGTATGTCAACAACAATGTAGGTGACAATGTATGTGCAAAATATGTGGGTGAAAAAAATACATGATTTAGGTTGTTTCAATAATTGGTTTAGATGTTACAAAGGCAAAAAACGATGATTTTGTATGGTTTTAAGTGTTTTGATGATGGAAAAGTGTTTAGGCTCATATTTTGAGTGTAATAGTGATGAAAAACACAAAACTGTTAGCTTGAACGAGGGTTTGGATAAAATAGCTAAGAGAGATAATGAAAATAGAGTGTTGATTTTAAATACAAAGAGGGCTATTTAACTAGATGAGAGCTAGACAGTTGGTTTTAAGTTACTGCCAAACCGGTTCAACTAGTTTCTAGAACCGGTTTAGTCGATTTCTAGAAAATCTACAAGTTGCATATTTAGTTTGGCCTCATTTTGCATAATTTTATTTATGGCTCAATTTTTACCTTTTCAAAGACCATTAAATTGATCTAAAATGATATAAAGCTAATGTATGGATGAAATGAATGCAAAAAAATTAATTAGCAACAATCAAGTTCAAGAACAATAATTATCAAGAGTTTATCTGTCAAAACTAAAAAATGCAAAATAAGCATACAATACTTTCATTTTCAAACATCATAATTATACACATGACTTAAAGCAATCAAAATTTCAAAAATTTGCATCACAATTCACAACATCACCTAATAAACCATAAATTATGCAAAATGGTCATAATATGGAGATTCTATTATACTAAGTTCTCTTTGGAATTTTGTAAAAATTCTTCTCACTAAATAATTTGGTAAAAATATCAATAAGTTAGTCTTTTGTGGAAACAAATTGCAATGTGATATCCTCTTTTTGAACAATGATAAGCATAAAATGGATATATGTTATTGTCTTATTTTAGCTTAGATTATTGCCGTTATTGGGTATTTGTGATTGATTTTATGCATACTTATGTTGAAATTATAGGACAAGTATGTAAGGAGGCTAAAGTGAGAGAAAAAAAAAGCAAAAAGGAGACAAAAGAGCAAAAACTCAGAGATTAATTAGAGAAAAGAAGCAAACACATCTGTGTCAATAAAGAAAATGCACCAGCGTTCATCCATACATGATGAATGCCACAATGTTGAACAATGAATGCCCCTGCATTTATGGGAATTTGGATGCCATAGCGTTGGCACGGAGGATGAGTAGTGTTGAAGGCAAAGAGGATTCAAGATTCCCAACGCCCCAGTGTTTAAGGGAACGCAATAGCACTAGAATGCCACAACATTGCTAATCCTCAATGCTATAGTGTTCGTATATGACAGCTTGCAACACCCCTACATTATAAAGCAAAACATTGTGACGTTACAGTTATTTTCTACACTATATAAAGTGACGCAGAATAAGTGCCAATAGGCTCACAGCTTTGTTCGTAAAGATGTAATTATGTTGATGTCGATCAATAATACACAACTTGAGATTGGCTAGACACTAACTCAAAAACAAGTTTTTATGAAACAAACACTCTGTTTATTACTTTGAATACTGAAACAATAACTGATTCCTAAACTCTCAATCCTATAGTTTATATAGAGATTATTAGGATCAAGCTACAAGTGTGAAAGAGTACAAGATAATTCAAAAGCAAGTAAAATTAAAAAATTATAGCAAATCAAAGTCCTAAAATGCTACTAGAAAGTCTTAAAGTGATTGCTGGAATTTAAATTCTAAATTGGCTACTTGAAAGCCTAATTTTGTAGCAAGTCAAAGTTCTAGAATGGAGGTGCTGACTCCTCCACAATCATCTTTATTTTTGGGCTTCATTGGCTAGTTACAATCTTTTAAGAATGCTAGAGTTTGATTATGATATCTTCCATCATTCTCCTCCACTTAGAAAGAACTCATCCTCGAGTAATCATATAGGTTGCCTTCAGGATGATAGATGGAGATATCTACTATGTTGAAAGTTTTTTATATGCCCATATCATCGGGTAGGTCTATCACATATGCATTGTCATTGATCCTCTTCAAAACCTTAAAATGACCATAACAGTTTTGCCTTAATTTGCCATGAACTCCCGTAGGCCGCCTCTCCTTATGTAAATGAACCATCACTTTATCACTCAGATTAAACACTTGATGTTTTTGATGCTTGTCTACGGCTGCCTTATATTTAAGATTATTCTCTTCCAAGAATTGATGCACCTTTTGGAATATTTTGGAATAGGTATCAACTAAAGCAAATGTAGCTGCACTAGAACCTGCAGTAGAAGCAAGTTTGACTAAGTCCACAATATATCTTGGAATTTTAGTATAAATAATAGAGAAATGACTCTTTTCGGTGGAATGGTTGACTGAATTATTGTAAGCAAACTCTACTTATGCCAAAGCAAAGTCCCATTGGCCCTTCTTATTTCCACATATGCACCTAATCAGACTTCTCAAAGAATGGTTCACAACTTGCATTTGGCCATATATTTAGGGAAGTATTATGCTAGAAAACCTCAATATAGTCCCAAAACCTTTTCTATAGAGTGAGCAAAAAGGCTACCAAAAATTTGTTATCCTTATCTGAAGTGATGGAAAGGGGTACACCATGCAAACGAACAACTTCTTTAACGAATAGTTTGGCTACATTATGTGCATCTATTGTCTTACAACATGGAATGAAACGTGACATTTTGAAAAATCGATCAATGACCATAAATATGGCATCACTGCCCCTTGGGTCCTTGGTAAACTAAGTACAAAGTCTATAGAGATGTCATCCCAAGATGCATTAGGAATAGGCAAAGGCATGTATAAACTTGTGTTTTGTGATTGCCCCTTGCTCATTGACAAGTAGGATAACTTTGCACAAACGTTCCAGCATCTCTTTAAGTTGAGGTCAGTAGTAACTTTCCTCCAAACCAGTTATAGTTTTGTCTCTAACCATATGGCCGCTCAAATCGTTAGAATGTATTTCCCTTAGTAATTTGTCAAGTAATAAGCTCTTGTGAATACACAATCTGCTTCCCTTGAACAAATACCCATCTTGGACCAGATGTTCTCCCAATGGCTATTTCATTAGGTACTTAGTCTATACATGACCAAAATCTTCATTATTCTCATATAGCTCATTGAGTTGTTCGAAACCTAGAACTTCAGTAAAAATGGTAACAAGTAAAATGACGTGATGACTTAGAGCATCTGCTACTCAGTTAATAATTCAAGTTTTATGAACAATAACATAATTGAATATTTCAAAAAAAGTTTCCCATTTAGAAAAAATACGATCAACATGCTTTTGCCCTAAAAAATGCTTGAGAGATTAATGGTCGGAGTAGACAATGATTCTTTAGGCAAAAGATATGCTTCCTAAGTCTTTAGAGTACAAAACACAACATAGAGTGCTTGTTGGTATGTTGACCATTTTTGTCTCGCTTTACTTAAATTCTCATTAAAGAATGCAATGGGCCTCATTTCTTGTGAAAGAACAGCTCCTATACCAATCCCGCTTGCATTACATTTAATCTCGAAAGTTTTGACAAAGTCAGGCAGAGATAGAATAGGTGCCATAGTCAATTTTTCTTTGATCAATTTGAAGCTACGATCAGTAACTTCTTCCCATTGAAATTGCTCTTTCCTAAGCAATCAGTAATTAGTGCCAAAATGGTACTAAAATTTTTAATGAACCTATGATAAAAAGTTGCTAGGCCATGAAAACTCCTTACATCTGTTATTATTTTCAGTTTTTGCCATTCTCTAATAGCTTTTACCTTTGCTTCCACCATATGAATTCCCTCACTACTTACAAACACTCCTAGAACACTAGTCTGTTTGTTAAAAATACACATTCTTTTAAGTTTAGAAGCAGCTCATTCTTTCTCGACATAACTAGAACTTGTCTAATATAATCAAGGTGCTATTCTACATTCTTACTATAGAGCAAAATTTCATCAAAATAGACAACAATAATATGGGATAAAAAGGGTTTGAGTACCTAGGTCATGAGATGCATGAATGTATTTGGTGCATTATACAACCCAAATGACATGACTAGTCACTCATATAGCTCATCTTTTGTTTTGAAAGCCATCTTCCATTCATCTCCCACAAGAATTCTAATTTGGTGATATTCACTCCGCAGATCTATCTTGGTGAATATTTTAGCACCACTCAACTAATCAAGTAAGTCTTCAAGTCTAAGGATGGGAAATTGGAACCTTATGGTTATTTTTTTGATAGCATGACTATCCATACACATCCTTCAATTTTCATCCTTCTTTGGAGTAAGCAAGATGGGTACAACACAAGGACTAATACTTTCTCGTATATGACCTTTTTTTAATACCTCCTCCACATTCTCCTTCAAGATTTCATGTTCCTTTGGACTTATACGATAATGGGGCGGATTCTGAAAGCTAGCTCCAAGAACGAAATCAATGCGGTGTTGAATCTCTCGCATTGGAGGCAACTGTGTTGGTTCTGCCATTACATCAACAAATTCTGCCAATAAGCTTTACACCTCTTTAGGTGTAGGTCGCATAGGTTCCTCCATTCCCTTCACTGTAAAAAAAGCACAGGTTTTACAACTTTTCATGTCCTTTACAAACTTAATCTCTCTAAGAGCCATGGAAAATAATGCCTTCTTCTCTACTTTTAACAAAGTGTTCTCTTGTTAGTTTGGAACCACAACTATTCGCTTGTGATTCTAAGTAAAGGTATAAGTGTTATCCCCCCTTGTGAGTTGCATCAACATCAAACTACTATGGCCTGTCTAGTAACATATGATATGCATCCATCTCCAAAACATCACAAAGAACTTCAGATTTGTATGTCTTCTCTAAAGATAATGGTAAATAGTATTTTTGTGTAATTTTCATGTTAGGCCCCTTCTTTATCCAACCAATGCTCTATGCAGCTAGATGTGGTTGTGTTTTAAGTTTAAGATGCTTAATAAGATTTTGTGAAACTAGGTTCTCACAATTATAACTATCAATCACAAGTTTACACACTTTGTTAGCCACAATGTATTTACCTTCAAATATGCATTTGCGTTGTGTCTCATCAGGTTATTTTGGAGTGTATAACAGCCTCCTTACACGCATACGACTTTCTCACCATCTTCTTCAGCCACTTTGAAGTCACCATCCTCTTATGCTGTTTCTTGTTCATCATAATCCTCATTAGGCTCATGTTGGGTGACATTGGCAAATTTGCGTCTAGGACTCATTAGATCTATGCTCTATCTCATTACACTTAAAATATCTAATACCCTTTGAACTATCCATTATTTCCTTCCCTTTTGTCTCAGGATTTCTTTTGCTTACTTGTTTACCCTTAGACTCTATAGGCTTACTCTTAAATGTAGTATGGGTAGGTTTAATGTTTGGTTCAATTTTGGAATAAGGTGGTGCTTTTGGATACCTCCTGATTTTTGTTAGTCTTTCAGCCTTTAATGCCAACTTTTGTGCTTAATCTATTGACCATTTTATTGCATGGCTAACCTATCTTGGATCCCATCACTTAACCCGTTGAAATACCTAGCCATTTGTTGATCCTCTATTTATGTCAAGTTGCACCTAACTTGCAACCTTAGAAACTCTTCTGTATAAGCTGAAATAGAGCGAGTGCTTTGGATGCAATTTTAGAACCGTTGGAAGAGAGTTTTTTTATAATCCAATGGTAGAAAATGCCCCCTTAAAAGTGCTTTTATTTGGTGCCAATGATGGACAGGTGGCAGTCTTTTTAATCTTAGACCTTCTTGATAACGTTGCCACCAAGCACCCGCACCCTCACATTGCTTGTAAGCTACTAAGGCTACTTTACGTTTTGGACTTACATTCAAAATTTTAAAGAAACTCTCTACCTCATGTTCCCAATCCAGAAACTATTCTATGTCAGTAGCATCATTAAAAATAAGCAAATCAGCTTTTACCTTATAAGAGTCATCATGTTCGTGTTGTTGTCTCTCTCTTAGTAGAAACTCGCCATCAAGTTCTCACTCAATTTCCTCTTCTTCGCAATCATCCATTGGAGAGGCAAATCAGTTAGGCCTTCTTCATGTACTGATCGCTGTTCCTCTTACTTGCGGCCTGACCTCAAGTTCATATCCATCCTCTTCCTCCAAATTGACATTCATTGGTGCAAAATATGGTTGTCTAGGTGGTCTTCTCCTTGTTGCCATTGATTCTTATTTTACTGGATTATTAGCTATCGACTTCATAACTAGTGTGGTTAATGCTGCCATGGAATCCTACAATTCTATCATTCGTGCTTCTATTTTTTGCTCAAACACATTCAAATGATCTCCATTAAAATCATTAAAGCCTGCCATCTCAAGATGAGGCTCTGATACCACCTGATGCAGAACAAGCATTGATGGGCTCGTGGTTTTATTTGTGAAGACATATTTGTGTTGATATCATTCAATAATACACAACTTGAGAATGGCTAGACACTAACTCAAAAATAAGTTTTTATGAAACAAACACTCTGTTATTACTTTGAATACTAAAACAATAGCTTATTCCCAAACTCTCAATCCTATGGTTTATATAGAGACCATTAGGATCAATATACAAATGTGAAAGAGTACAAGACAATTCAAAAGCAAGTAAACTTCAAAAGTTATAATAAATCAAAGTCCTAAAGTGCTGTAGGAAAGTTTAAAAGTGCTCGTTGGAATTTAAATTCTAAATTGACTGCTTAAAAGTCCAATTTTGCAGCAAGTCAAAGTTTTAGAGTGGAGGTGCTGACTCATCCACAATCTTCTTCATTTTTTAGCTTCATGGGCTAGTTACAATCTTTTAAAAATGTTAGGGTCTGATTGTGATGCCCCTTATCATAAAGTAACTCTTTTGGATTTATATGGAAAGACGATTCACCTTCACTCATCATTGAGTGAACATATTTTAGTTCTAAAAATCTCACCTTTAGACTGCAAGAATTCACAGTTCAAAACTTGAAAAGCATTTGGAGAAGGATCAACACAATCAAGGAAAGTTATTACTTGCAAAAGAAGCATTGGAGCAAAGGTTTACGAAGATTATCTAAACTTAATTTCTGTATTTTTGTGATCTAAACTTGGTTTTATTATGTTTTATCTCGTAATCTATTTCATGAACTTCATTATGTTAAACTAAATCCACTTGTTTATGATTGTAGACTTGAACTTAACTATGTGTTTGTAAATATTTCAACTTTGAATGCATGAACTTAGCTTTTATTCATTTTATTGGTACTTAATGCTTGCATTTGATCTTGCCAATATTATGTATGAACCTTGAATTCATTGAGATAAACTTGAAAAAGGCATCTCATTGAATAGCCTAGGCCAAAGTGATGTATGATTGTTGAGTAGCATCTACAAGTTTCAATTAAGATAAGAATATACCTAGTTGACATCCATGGCTAAGATAACTTAAACTTAATGAATTCCATTCAATCTTAATATCATAATAATATAGATATTGGGTTGATTGGGGTATAATCGCTTGACCATCAGAAGAGGCTTGCGATGAGCCTAGTGTTGTGACCAATAATTAACCAAGGAATTGTTATTCAAAGCATATCCATAACAAGTATGGGTTAAGAGATAGCTAAAAATCCTAGACTCTATTTATCATTGAGAGTGTAGAAATTTGTATCTTGCTTAGTTAGTTATTAATTTAGCATTTAAGTTCATTATTAGTTGAATCAATTTGTCCGAATAAAAATAGAAGAATCAATTTTAGTAATTGAATAGAGCAAAGTACTAGCTCTAATGGTATCGATACCGTTCACCCTTTCTTACTTGTTAGCGATAGCGTGCACTTACACTTAGGATAAGCATACACATAGCATACACGTACACCAATAAGTTTTTGCACCGTTGTCGGGGACTAGTGTTACTTTGTTTTCTTTCAATACTAATACTAGTTCATCTTGTTTTTAATTTGAACTTTTATTTTTACTTGTTTATTTGTTTATTTTACATTGTGTTGTTTTTTAGGTTGACACTCTAGTGTATACAGAGAGTTTGTAGTGTTGATTTGATTGCTCTAGATCCTGAAATTGAAAGACCACTCTGAAGAATTTATAGAGAGCAATCACAAAGAGTAACATAGAAGATCATTGCGATGTACCCGCACCATTGGAGAACAATCCAAGAACTTTTAGAAAGTATGCAATATCATTGGTAGATGGAATCAACTCAAGCATTATGAGACCTATCATCAATGCTAACAAGTTTAAGATCAAGCCAAGAACCATTAAAATGCTTAAGGATTTAGTTCAATTTGGGGCCCTCCAAATGATGATTTGAATGAACACATAATGAACTTCTTAGAAATTTGTGACACCTTAAAATTCAATAGAGTTTTAAATGATGCCATCAGATTAAGGTTGTTTCTATTTTCCTTGAGAGATAAGGCTAAAAATTGGTTAATGTCGTTGCCGACGGGATTAATTGTTACATAGGATGATTTAGCACATAAGTTTTTAGCTAAATTCTTTCCACCTGCTAAGATGAGAAATGACATCACATCTTTTGTTTAACATGACCAAGAATCACTGTATGAGGTTGGGGAAAGGTTTAAGTATATATTAAGGATATGGTCATATCAGAGAGTTTCTAAGTGGTTGTTAGTATAAACTTTCTATAATGGGCTTGCGGATTAGTTAAGAACAATTGTGGATGCAACAGCTGGAGGTGCTTTGATGAATAAATCTATTGATGAGGGTTATCATTTATTAGAAGAAATGGCGCTAATAGTTATCAATGGCCAGTTTAGAAGGTGAACCCAAGAAAGGTAGCCGAGGTATATAAGATAGATGCGCTGAAATCTTTGACAACTCAGGTTAGCCTTCTTACTAAAAAGATAGATGATTTGGGAGTAGATTCAATGAGAAGCTAGCCAATTACTTGTGATTTCTATAGGATAACCATCCTAATGGTCATTACATGGAGACAACTCAGTATGTAAGGTTCAACAAAAATTATAATAACCCAAACTCCAACTACTATAACCCAAGATTGAAAAACCACCCAAATTTCTCTTAGAATAATCAAGACCAGTTATCTAGACAAAATAATATACCTAGATTCCATGCTCCACCAATTCTACACTCACAAGAGAAAAAGTCAACTTTGGAAGACTTGCTAGTTCAGTATATGAATAAGATAGATCAGTTGATTTAAAACCAAGCAACTTCTCTCAAAAACTTTGAGACACAAGTGGGATAGTTAGCTTCATCAATCACTAATTGTCTACAAAGTGCTATTCCAAGCAACACTGAATCCAACCCAAGAGGAAATGTTGAGCAGTGCAAGGTAATAACACTTAGGAATGAGAAAGAAGTACAAGATGGTATATCACAACCACCACCACCAGTTGTAGAGAGCAATGAAGAAAGGGATGAGATAATGCAGAATGACATGGTGAAACCTTATATAATTTCAGTGCCATTTTTTTAACACTACTTAAGAGGAAAAAGATGGTTATTGATGAGACACCTCAATTAAAAAAGGGCAACTTTAATGATCGAGGGAAAATAGAGTTTGCAAAAGAAAGGGAAATAGTGTTGAAGAAAGAAAATGCAAGCCTAAGTATACCATCGCCACCTTTCCCTAAAAAACTCCACAAAAAGAAGTTGGGCAAGCAATTTTCCAAGTTCTTGGAGGTGTTTAAAAAGCTTCATATCAAAATCCCATTTGTTGAAGCACTTGAGCAGATGCCTACCTATGTAAAGTTCATGAACGCCATATTATCTAACAAGAGGCAATTGGAAGACTTTGAGACTGTGTATTTGATAAAAGAATGTAGTGCAATTTTGTAAAAGAAGCTTCCCCAAAACTCAAGGATCCGGGGAGTTTTATTATTCCTTGCACCATAAGGGACAAATTCATTGGTAGGCCTTGTGTGACTTGGGGGTTAGTATCAATTTGATACTATTGTCTATTTATAAAAAGCTAGGTTTTGGGGAGGTAAAGCCTAGTAATGTGACTTTACAGTTGGCGGATAGATCAATTACATACCTAAGGGGTATAGTTGAGGATGTATTGGTTAAAGTTGACAAATTGTTATTTCTTGTTGACTTTATTATGTTGGATTTAGAAGAGGATGAGGAGATCCCTATCATATTAGGTCGACCATTTCTAGCTACTGATAGGACCATTATTGATGTACAAAGAGAGGAGATAACAATAAGGGTACAAGAGGAGAAGTCACCTTCAAGGTCTACAAAGAGATTATCATGTCACTAGAGATGGAAGAATGTTTCTAAATTAAAGTAATGCACCAAAGTAATAACCCAAAAAACCCTCAAGTTAAGGCTTTAAATTTTGATGCTCGAGCAACCAGGAAGAAGCGTTTATTGTAACTATATGAGTTAGTTGAGTTTAGATTCTAGGCCTATAAAAATGCCAAGTTGTATGAGGAGAAGATAAAGAAATTGCATAAGATGAATTTAGCAGTGAGAGAGTTCCATCTAAGATAGCAAGTACAATTGTTCAACTCTCGGCTGAAATTGTTTTAAAAAATGTTTAAGTCTAGATGGTCTGAACCATTTTGAGTCACCAAGGTGTTCTCACATGGAGCTATTGAGATTGCTGATGAAGAGAGCAAGAGGCTGTTCAAGGTTAATTGATAAAGGTTGAAGCATTATTGGGGGGATTGATCGCCAAAAGTTATCTCTTGAACTTTCTGAACCTTAGGAAGCAAAACAAGATGTCAAGCCAAAGACATTAAATCAAGCGTTACTTGGGAGGAAGCTGTTGAAAATATTTGTGGCATACAATATGAAAGTGTGTCGTATTACTAGGATGCATGCATGTACAATGTGTTCATTACAAAGAAAATTATGTATCTCATATATATATTTTGTACAGCGAAACGGAAATCTAATTTTCTAGAGCAACAAACACATTAAATTAAATTCATTACACTAATGAAAATTATAGATTAAGAATTCATATCGTCAAGCCTTTGGATTAAAACTGAAGTCCGCCTTGGAATACACTTGTAGGTAATTCTAAAACTCAACAATGCTAAGCTTGAGTCTCAAGAATGACAGCTTTAATTCTAACAAATTGTGTTTAACACTTAAACACAATTAAATTGGTTAACTCTTAACCCTAATATGTTTAAACCCTTTAAACTTGGGATATTATTTCAAAGCTAAGAAATTGTTTTCTATTATTCAACTTTTGAACAACAAAAACATTCTTCTTTGCTTTCTATAAATGCCAACCAACTTAGGAAAATAAAGAGAATAAGCATTTTTACAATTCTCACAAAATGCATCATTTTCTCTCACATGGCTGAACTCCTCTAAGACAAAAATGAAAAAAAAGACCATTTCATTTTTTAGCCAATTTGTTTCTCACTTTGCTGAGCCAACAGATTTACAAATTTGAAAATAATTGTTTTCTTTTCATTTGTTAATATCCCTCTCAGACTGTGTCAACATTAGGCGTTGGGATTTGTGCTTACATGCCATCCCTTTATGTATGAATATTTATTTAATATTTATACTAGTATTATTATTTCATTAAATCGCTAATTATATTTATATATATGGTAAGATGCTTGTAACCATTCAGACATTATACGATCTGAAAGAGTTTAGATCTAGTCTAAATAAGTTTAGATCAGTACTAAGAATTAGCAACGCTGAGAGTTATAAATGCTAAGAGTTGGCATTGATAAGAGTTATTAGGTTATAAGAGTCAGTGATATCTAAAGAGTTAGAGCCTTGTCTAAAATGGGACAAAGATCTAAGAATATATTAGTAATAACGTAGTTGCAAAGAGTTGCAAATAATGCTAGGAAATGTCATTATGCAAATATGTTCTCAAATATTATGCTCTTGATCTATCTTCACTGATGCTGGTCTGTTAGTGAATACCTTAATAAATATATAGATTAGTATATGTCTATATCTGGATGGTCCAGATGGTTAGTCTTAGCAAACCTTGAGTTTAGTGAAAGCTCGTATAAAGATACAGGTATTTAGTAAGGACTGAATATTGAACATACTCACAAAGATTTCCAATAAACATCCTATAAAGCCGTCAATAGAGGGTCTTTCGAGTTGAGTAGTATTCGTGGTCCTTTGACCTGAGTGCCATGATGGGCTTATGAGTGATCCACCATACTTTGGTTCTATACATGTCAGAAACCTTTCATGGTCTGACCGCTGGGTATGGTCTGATGCTCATGGAGTCTGGTGTGCATAGATATGGGATCCATCAGCTCATTTGGGTGAGTATTATATCCTAATGCTCTAAAAATTGTATCTCAGAAAGTCTTATGGCCATAAGCAGTAATTCCCGGGGAAAAGAGTTTAACCCTAGGGATAAATAATATTACAAAAGTATTTGAGAATATTATTTATTGAAATACAATTCTAGAGATAAGCTTTCGGCCTGACATATGGAGATTTGACGGTGTTGATCTATATCTCTGCTCTACCCGAATATAAATGATGAAGGGATTATATGAATATGTTATAACCTCAACTTGTATGGTTTAACGCGTCGCTTTGTAATATCCGTAACGTGTGTGAGGGGCATCGTTCACAGACGTATGAAGGAGTTTCATATGACAATTTGGTCGTAGACCTAGAGAGTCTCACAATATGAAGTGTACTCATTGTGCACTAGGGCAAAATAATGGATTGAACAGTTCCATCCTAGAAATTTCAGGAAACCGAAAATATGTTTTAAGGTTCCTCGGGTTGTCCACTTGTTTAGACTTAAATGTTAACAAGTGGCATAATTTTATTCCATGAATTATTTTACCATGAATTCACCCATTAACCATGTTAGTAAAATCAAATAAGGTAAATATTAATTATTCAAATAGTTTTTGAATAATTAAATAAATATTATTTAAATAAATAAAATATGATTTTATTTATTTGTTATTTTATTCCTTAATGGAAGACGTACTTAATTTGAGAAACATAAATTAAATTAAGTGGAGCACCATTTTGTGATTAATTGTTAATTTTATTAGACCATTAAAATGGCCACTAAAAATTGTTTTGGTAGTTGTCAACTTAATCTAATTTTGGTGAAGCACTTGTGAAGTGTTGAGAGCACTAAAACGGTTGTGATTCATTTGTGTTAACAAGTGTGTGAATGCATTTTCAAGCAAGGAAAGAGAGGAAAAAGAAGAGTTGGTTTTGAGAGAGTTTTTCATTGAACAAAGACTTGTGAGAAAAAACAAAGGAGAAAGAAAAATAAATCCTTCTAATTTTTCTTTTAAGTAATACAAACCTTGTTGCTGGAGATTATACTGCTGCTATTGTAGCTTCACAATCCCATCGAATTGTTGTGAACTAGAATTGAACAAAAGTACACTTCAAGGTGAGCTCAAAGTTGGAGCAAAGAAATCCGAATTTGAAATCTTCATCGGAGGTCTTCAAATGTATGTTTTATGTATTATTAAGTTGTTAAAAATTTGAGTACATGTGTATATATTGATTACATAATACATTTCGCTGCCAAATTCGTGTATATGATACATGTGTTTAGTTTTTTTTTAATATGTACACAATCACATGCATACACCCTAAAATATGTCAACAAGTGGTATCAGAGCATGTTTATTGCGTTTCTGGGTTGTTGGAGTGTTATATGAAATGTTTAGAATGCCTGAAAATAGTGAAAATTGCATTTTGAAGTGTTTAAAGTGTAGAAAAAATAGTTTCTGTCAAATAACGCCGCGGCGTCAGGAACCTAATACGGGGGTGTTCATGTAGTAACATGAACGCTACAACGTTAAGTACTGAACGCATGAGCGTTCATAGCTTAACGCGGGAGCATTAGTTATATAACGCTGTGGCGTTGCGGTTCTTGACATAGGGGCGTTGGAAACACAGAAAGTCGAGGCGCTCATGTATTTAACGCCGGGGCGTTATTTTTTATGAACGCATGGGCGTTCATGTGTTGAACACCAGGGTGTTCATAAGTCAGAAACCCAGAAAGCTTTAGGTTGAAAATAAAAAAAAATTTAAAAATATTAAGAGTAAATTTTTTTTTTAGCATTATATTGTATAATGCTATAACATTCAACATTTAATACGCTCAAATTTGAATTTTTTGCATGTGAGATTTATTTAATACCATTATAATTGTTATATCATTGTATTAAATGTAATATATATTTGTTTATGCTTATTAATTACAATGGGAGCCCTATTAGTGGGGGTTGGTTGTGATTGCATAAACAAATATTCTAATTATGAATTAGATTCGTATGAGATGCGAAAATTATTATAATTGTTAATGGTAATAATAATTATATATAATTAAAAAATAAAAAATAAAAATAAATAAATAAATAAAAATCTCTCTAAATTAGATTAAATAATATTGTATTATGAGATAATATTATTTAATGATCCATCTTGTCAATACGATATTAGATGGTTCACTTCGGTCTTTTCCAATATTACTACAGCGTGAGGGCTATACTGGTAGCATATATTTGATGATTGACAAGTTAATCTAGAATACACTTATCCAATATTGCTATAGCGTGAGGATAAAGAATATTTAGGATCAGTCGTAAGAGTTGTATGAGATGCAATTTACAAAGACCAATATTGCTACAGTGTGAGGCTAGAGTAAAATGCCAATGGGATCCACTTCTCACTATATAGTTTAAAGAATCTAAAACTGTCATTTTCCTATTTGAGAGATTAAAGGAATTATGTAAAACAGTGGAAGGGTGTTTTCCAAATTAAAAAATGTATAACTATTATACCCATGATCTAAAACGTTATTTATTAGCGATTGAAATTATCCGCTAACATCTTTTCTTTTGTCTTGTCAAGATCAAATGGCTTCAAGCAACCCACTAGTTCGTATCCTAGGTGCGCACCAACTCAAAGGTGCAGAAAATTATGCTGATAGGCTTATGAATCTCAGAATAGTTCTAAATTCTGAGAAGCTTGGATATGTATGTAATTGATCAGCGCCTGCCCCAAGCTGTTTTTGATGATGCTTCTCAGGAAGAAAAGGAGACATATCGAAAATGGTTGGATGACAATTTGAAAGTCAAATCGTATATCCTCGGCTCAATGTCTACAGAGCTCCAAAGGGAGCATGTCTACATAGACAGTGCTGGGAGTACCATGCTCCACCTAAAAGAGTTATTTGGTAACTGACCACAATTTGAAATATATAGGGTTGCCAAATCTCTCTTTCAAGCTAGACTACCCGAGGGCAGTCCAGTAAGTCCCCATATCCTCAAGATCATATCTAATATTGAGAAGTTAGAAACTATAGATCTCTCACTGAGCAATTCATTGGGGAACAATTTGATTCTCCAATCACTTCCAGGGTCATTTGCATAGTTCATTATGAACTATAATATGCAAGGAATGACCCCAACTTATGCTGATCTATAAAACATGCTGAAAATAGCTCAAGATGACATGAACAAATAGGGCACGGTCCTCTATGTTCAGCGTGCTTTATCATCTACCCGAAAAACTTCTAAGAAGTCCAAAGGGAGGAATAAACGAAAAGTAATGTATGCACCTAGAATGGGTGCTCAAAAGCAACACATGTCCAAACCCCAACATAAGAGCAAAGTAAAAGGAAAATGTTTTCATTACAACGAGGATGGGCATTGGAAGCGAAACTGCCCAAAATACCTTGCCACCATTAAGAAGACACCATCAGGTATACACTTGCCTATTATTGACATTTCTTTAGCATTTGATGCTAATACTGGTTGGGTATTAGACATTGCTTATCCTTCTCATATTTGCAATGTGTTGCAGGGTCTGAAGGAAGTTAGACTGTTATAGCCTGGAGAAGTACAGTTTCATGTTGAAAATGGAGATTTCCTGTAGGTCGAGGCTATTGGACGATTTAATTTATTTCTTCCATGTAATAAAATTGTTGCATTGAATAATTGTTATTATGTGCCAAACATTATCCGAAAAATTATTTCTATTCCTGTATTGGACAGTGAAGGATATCATATGTTTGTATGGAACCGTTCCTTATGTTTATGTGATTTGGATAATATTTTATTAGCTGAATGTCAGTTGATTAATGGGCATTATATATTGGATATAGTAGGAAATGTCATAAATATACAGGTGAATGCTGATAATAAATCAGGAACTTTAAATGATACAAAATTATGGCATATGAGATTAGGTCACATAGGTGTGAGACGCCTAACCCGTCTGGTTAAGGATGGTCAGAAACCTAATCTGACCATAGAGCCTTATCCAATTTGTGAATCTTGTATTCAAGAAAAAATTACCAAAGCTCCATTTATTGGTGTTGGACACCGCACCACTAATTTATTGGAACTTATACATGGTGATGTATGTGGTTCAATGAATCACAATGCACTCGGTGGTTTTCGATACTTTGTAATCTTTATCGATGATCTATCACGATTTGGATACGTGTTTCTTATAAAACACAAGTCAGAAACTTTTGAAAAGTTCAAAGAGTTTCGAATCGAAGTAGAGAAACAAACCAAAATGTTTATCAAATGCCTTCAATTAGATCGAGGCGGTGAATACATGAGCAATGAATTTTTGGATTATTTAAAAGAGAATGGGATTCTCGCTCAATATAGACCTCCAGGTACTCCACAACACAATGGTGTTTTGGAGATGAGGAATTGAACTTTATTAGATATGGTCCGATCAATAATGAGCTTCACTAATCTCCCTGAATATCTATAGGGCTATGCTCTAAAAACTGTTGCTCATATATTAAACAGAGTTCCATCGAAAGTTATTTCTTCTACTCCTTATGAGATTTGTAATGGAAAAAAATCAAGTCTTAAATATGTTAAGATTTAGGGTTGTCCTGCTTACATAAAAGTTAAGCAACAGGATAAACTTGCACCTAAAGGATACAAGTATCAGTTTATTGGGTATCCTAAGAATTCAATGGGATACCAGTTCTATGATCTTGAGGAACGAAATGTGTTCGTTACTCATAATGCCACTTTTCTAGAGAAACAGTTTCTCATAGATCATGGACATTGTAGAAAGATTGGGTTAGATGAACTCAATCAAGATGTACATGAACCAACGATGGAATCTCAGGCTCAATTGAGCAGAATACCTTTAGCACGCCCTTCATGTAGGTTAGAAAAAAAATTAAGGCCACCTGAAAGGTATGGTTCAATACCTGAAGGTGCTCCTGGTGTTTTCGTGATTGAAGAAAATGATCCTTTAACTTATAGAGAGGCGATGTTGGACATCAATTCGGGAAAATGCCAAGAGACCATGAAACCTGAGATTGACTCAATGCATCAAAATCAAGTTTGGGACTTGGTTGAACTTCCTGAAGGAATTGTTCCTATCGGATGTAAATGGATTTACAAGCGAAAGCATAGGCCGATGGGAAAGTAGAGACTTTCAAATCCTGACTAGTGGCTAAAGGTTATACTCAACAATCTGAGATCGATTATGAGGAAACCTTCTCACTAGTAGCGATGCTTAAGTCGATTTGAATTTTACTAGCAATTGCTGCATATTATGACTATGAAATTTGGAAAATGGATGTAAAAATGGCGTTCTTAAATGGATATCTTGAAGAAGAAATCTATATTGAACAACCTGAAGGTTTTACATCTAACCAAACTTCTTGTTTAGTATGCAAGCTGAAGAAGTCTATTTATGGACTTAAGCAGGTTTCCTGAAGTTGGAATCTTCGTTTTGATGAAGTAATTAGAGGGTCTAATTTCATTAAGAACGAAGAAGAATCTTGTGTGTATAAAAAGAGTAGTAGGAGCATGGTAGTTTTTTTGGTTCTTTATGTGGATGATATACTCATTATCAGAAATGATATTGGTATGTTATAGTCAGTTAAAAGCTACCTTAGTAAGAATTTCTCCATGAAGGATTTGGGAGAGGCTTCCTATATACTAGGTATAAAGCTTTATAGAGATAGAGCTAGGAGGCTTATAGGACTCTCTCAATCATCATACATAGATAATGTCTTAGAAAGGTATAATTTCAGTAACTGTAAGACAATTAATATACCTTTTAGACATCGCGTTCATCTTTCGAAGAAGATGTGTCCTCAAAGTAAAGATGAAAAGGTTAGAATGTTTAATATACCATATGCATCAGCTGTAGAAAGCTTAATGTATGCCATAATATGTATGAGACCTGACATCAGTACGACTATAAGTGTTATAAGCTGATATCAGTCTGATCCAGGCGAAGGCCATTGGATGGCTGTGAAACATATCCTCAAATATCTTAAAGGTACTAAGGATAAGTTTCTGATTTATGGAGAAAGCGACTTACAAGTGAGAGGATACATAGATTCAGATTTTCTAGTCTGATCTAAATGATAGAAAGTCTACATCTAGATTTGTGTTCATTCACAACGGTGCTACAGTTAGTTGGAAGAGCAACAAACAGTCGTCCACAGCTGATTCCACAACAGAGGCAGAATGTATTGCAGCCTCAGAAGCAAAAAAAAAAATAGTGTAGATACGTAAATTTATCGTTAAACTTGGAATAGTTTCAAGTGCAATGGATCCTATACCATTGTTTTGCGATAACAACGGAGCCATTACACAAGCTAAAGAGCCGAGAGCACTCCAAAAGTCTAAGCATATAGAAAGGAAATACTATATCATTAGAGAAATCTTGGCTAGAAGAGATGTAATAGTTTGTAGAGTAGATTCTATAAATAATGTAGCAGACCCACTTACCAAAGCCTTAACTCCAAAAGTATTTAAAAAATATATGGAGTGAATAGGCATTAGATACCATTGTGAATGGCACTAAAGCAAATAGAAGTTATTGGGATTTGTGCTTACTTGTCATCCCTTTATGTATGAATATTTGTTTAATATTTATACTAGTATTATTATTTCATTAAATTGCTAATTATATTTATATATATGGTAAGATACTTGTAACGTTTTAGACATTGTACGATCTGAAAGAGTTCAGATCTGGTCTAAATGAGTTTAGATCAATGCTAAGAATTAGCAACGCTGAGAGTTATAAATGCTAAGAGTTGGCACTAATAAGAGTTATCAGGTTATAAGAGTCAGCGATATCTAAAGAGTTAGAGCATTGTCTAAAATAGGACAAAGACCTAAGAATATATTAGTAATGACGTAGTTGCAAAGAGTTGCAAATAGTACTAGGAAATATCATTATGCAAATATGTTCTCAAATATTATGTTCTTGATATATCTTCACTAATGTTGGTCTATTAGTGAATACCTTGATAAATATATAGATTGGTGTATGTCTATATCTGGATGGTCCAGATGGTTAGTCTTAGCAAACTATGAGTTTAGTGGAAGCTCGTATAGAGATACAGGTATTCAGTAAGGATTGCATATTGAACATACTTACAAAGATCTCCAATAGACATCTCATAAAGCCGTCAATGGAAGGTTTTTCGAGTCGAGTAGTATTCGTAGTCGTTTGACCTGAGTGCCACGGTGGGCTTGTGAGTGATCCACTATACTTTGGTTCCACACATATCAGAAACCTTTTATGGTCTGACCACTGGGTGTCGCTGGGTATGGTTTGATGCTCATGGAGGAATCTTAAAACAAATATCCAATTTGCTAGAATTTATTAGATCGAACTATTTAATCTATTACGTTACCCCAATGCACAATGAGTACACTTCATATTGTGAGACTCCCTAGGTCCATACTAGGTTTGTCAAATGAAACTCTTCTATAAGTCTGTGAATAATACCCTATGCACACATCAAGAATATTATAAAGTAGTAGATTAGACCATACAAGATAAGATTATAACTCTTTTCTAGGGTTTACGCTTATGGCCACAAAAAATTTTGAAATACAATCTCGGAGCATCAAGATATACAACTCACCCATATAAGCTGATGAATCCTATTTTTACGAACATTGGACTCCATAAGCATCATATCATACCTAGTGACATGCAATGACCAGACCATGAAATGTTTCTAACATCCATGGAACCAAAGTATGGTAGATCGCTCACAAGCCCGCCATAGGGCTCAGGTCAAAGGACAACAAATACTACTAAACTCAAGAAGATCTTCCGTTAACGAATTTATGGAAAGTCTATTAGAGTTCCTTGTGAGTTTGTTTAGTACCTAATCCTTACTAAATACCTGTATGCCTATACGAGCTTCCACTAATGATTTGTAAGACAAACTATCTATACCATCCAGAAATAAACATACATTGATCTATATAAAAAGGTTTCATCGATAGACTTGCATCTATAAAATAGAGCAGGAATACATTGTTCGAGAACATACTACATAATGGCATTTTCTAACACCATTTATTACTCTTTAAAACTATGTCATTACTATTATATTCATCGGTCTTTGTCCTACTTTAACCAAGGCTCTTACTATTAGATTTTGCTAATACTTATAACCTGCTATCTCTTAGCAGTGCTAACTCATAGTGATTATAATTCTTAACGTTACTAACTGTTGTACGATTTTTATATTAAGTACAAGTGCATGCTATCGAGAATAAGTAATATTGAGTGAATAAAGTGTCAATCCCGCAAGGAACTTTTCATATTTCTAACCAATTACTAAAATTGTATCCTTTCGTTTTTATCCAAAAAATTGATTTTTTTGATTTGTTTGATTAAAATTAAATTACAATTATCTACATTACCAACCGTAATTAAAAAATCAAATTAAACAACAATTTTGAATATATGTGGTGTAGATCTAGGACTATAACTATCACTTTATATGATTTTCCAAATAATGGTGTTCCGATTATTACTCCCTCAATTCAATTATTGGTCACAACACGAATCTCTCCACGAGCCTCTTCTGATGGTCAAGTGATTATACTAAGATCTATTAATTTCTTATATTCGTATGGTAATTAAATAGATCAAGATTCATTAAGCACAAGTTGTATTCATCATACATGCCATCTAGGTATAATCTTATCCTAGATCGAAACTCACAAATGCTACTTTGTGATCATGTATCAATTTGTCATGGCTTAACAATTAAGTTACTTTTCCAAGTTTATTCAATTATTACCAAATCATTCAATATATGGCCAGTATATCAAAAGTATTAAAATCTAACAAATTGAATAAGAATTGAGTTCACAATAATCGAATCCATCAAATCAATCCATCATATTAAGATCAAAGCTATAATCCTAGAAATTAAAGTTAGATCAACATGATAATAATGTTAATATCAAATACAAATATAAACATGATATAAATAGATCAAATCAGATTAAGCCAGTAATGATTAAGCAAATGAAGTTCAAGTTCAAGGAATGATCCTCTAAAATGATATTGATTAGGTTGATCTTGTGTAATCTCTTTACCAAAAGTGTTTGATTGTTGTTTTAGCGTTTGATTGTCAATTATAGGTTTTTTTTCTGGGTTAGGAAGATGTTGGAGTTGAGATGTTTAGAGAGGAGGTCTGAAATTTCCTCTTAGGGGAAAAATGCAAGGTTTTTATAATTGTGATCAAATGTTGGGGTATTCATCTGATAATGCTCTGGCTTTTTAACAACACTGGGAGGCATTATCTCCTTGAAAGTAGGGGCATTGGGGGCACTGCGACATTTCATTGTCAATGCTGGGGTTTGTTGTGAGCTAGATCAAAAATATTTCCCTAGCGTTAATGTCCATCAACGCAGGGACATTCCTTTAAATGCATGAACGCTAGGTCGTTCATAAACTGAATGTTGTGGCATTCGTCTTTTATACACGAATACCAGGGTGTTGTAAATCCCAACACTAGGGCATTCATAACCAGTTTTGTATTTTTGTCATTTTGGTCCCCATTTTGCTATAACATTTCATTGTACATTTGTTTGCCTCCAAATCATTGGATTTTATTCCCTATATGCTCCATTAATTTCCATTCCCATCTCATTATGATTAAAACCTGTAAAATTACAATTAATGCATAAATAACTCTGAATTTACTTGAAAATGAACAATTATTAAGATAAAATAGGGCTATAATATGTATCTAAATTATACTCATCAAATACCCCCAAACCTAAGTAATTGCTCATCCTTGAGCAATGAGAGAAATTAACACCAAGTAGAGCAATAAAGAAACACACAAAATAAAAAAAAAATAGAAGTAACCACTTCTCGAATTGATTTAATGATTACATTATTGTCTCAAAATTTGCATTGCTTTTTCCTTAATTCTTTCGGAACTAATAATCAATCTAAACAATTCACAAACACCATAATTAAGCACTTTCATTCTTTCCATAAGTGATCAATCGTGTGTGTGTGAAACAAGCAAGTATTAATTGATTTATACCTAGATTAGCTCAAGTGTTCAAGATTGTATAGAAACAAGTGTCTTGGTATTTTTTTAAAGTACAAAATACTACCATAAACTTGTTTTTCATACAACTCTCTACTAATGTAGAAATACATATGTTTAAGGAGCTATTAGGTCTTTATATTAGCTTGTAATGTAGGGCTAGGGTTAAGGTAGGTTATTTTGAATATAGATTTGGTTTAATTCATACTATGAACACTAAGTCCTCTTAGCTACCACTTGAACTTCCTACACTTGATTTAATTTTACAAACTTATGATTTTGACCTAAATTCAACCACTTATTCTCTTTTTTTTTTTTTGTGAAAATATCATTTCATTTATTTATTTTCATCATTTTTTTATTACTTCCCGAAACTTAGAATAATACCCTCAAAACTTAAAGTGGCGCTTACTCACAAAATTTATTGTTTTTCCTCTTTAAATAATCATAACATTGCAAGCTCTATAGTATTTTTCAATATGTTTAGTTTTTATGGTGTTAAGGTTATTTTGGGTACTTAAATTCAAAGTTTAGACTTGTAATATGGTTATACAATAAATTAGATATTTTAGGCTCAAATAGGGTGACTAGGGATAAATATAAATCAAAGATAGGGTAGAAAGGTTCAAATGGTCCAAAGATGGACTAATCGAGACTGTTGTGTACTACTTGAACATGAGCATCTCTAAGTAGAAATTTAACTTACATGAGCTTTATTCAAGTGCTCAAAAATTGGTGATCACAAACAAGTATTAGTGCATGAATTATTTAAGATATCTATTATTTCTTAAGAGAATTGAAATATAAGTTCTACAATTAAATTGTCATTTTTTTTCATTAACTAGTAATTATAATTTTAATCCAATAACATAAAACAAGTCATAATGGATAATAAAAAATTTTGAAATGAAATTGAGACCAATTGCATTAAAAATAAAAACAGATAATAAATAAACGAAGATTTTCAATAATTACCCAAATAAAATATTTCTTTTCTAATATAGGCTGGCCCCAAGAACATAAAAATAATATAACATAAAAAAATAGTAAAAATAATTAAATAAAGCTAAAATAAAGTAAAAATAAAAGTTGAGCTAAATATGGAAATTGTTTCCTCTGCCCTTACTAATTATGTGGCATGGTTCCCATGGCAGCATAAAGAGAAAATAGAACATTTCATTGGTCTGTGAACTCTGCTCAGTTATCTAAGTCCTCTAGTGCAATGCCTTGGTTATTCTGGTCAGTTGCATTATCAGATGGTGGCAGCAGTGGTGCAGTAGCAAGTGGTGGCATTGTTGGCAGGTGACTAATAAGGGCATATCTGTCATATATTTTTTATATTTTTATATTTTTATTTTGATATTTTATTATTTTATGAGAATAAATGGCTATTCACGTACATTATTATTATTTATAGGGACTTGAACGAAATTTAAAGAAAATAAAAATAATAATAAATGACTATTTATGTGCAATATTTATATGGACCTGTCACCACAGCGCCATAAAGATTTTCGCCCCAACACTAGAATAGTGATTAAAATAAGAAAATAGAAAAAAATAACATGTTTAACTCACAGTCTAGTGCCCCAATGCCAGTTCTCCACCACGCCAGCGATAGCCCAGCACTCTAGCACCAGCACCTCATTGTACCAACGATGAGGCCTTTTACACGTAGTGCCCCAGTGACAGCAACATAGTGCCCCAGTGACAGCAACATAGTGCCCCAGCAGCAGTACGATTCCTAATCCAACAAAAATTGAGGTTTTCAAGCGCAAATCAATCCCTATAAATGGCCACTTATCCTCAACCTTTAGAGATCATCGAAGAACATAAAGAATGCACAACACAAGTCTTAAAGAGAAATTGGAGCTTAATTGAAGCAGTCATAGAGAGATTCAAGGCGTTCTTGGGTATCAAAAGTTTCTTAGGCAGTACAATCAAAAGCAATTCGATGTTTATATCGGTTTACTATTGAGTGTATCATGATTTCTTATTATTTTTGTTGCTGTTCTCCTATAAGCATGAACTAAATTTTCTTTCTAGGGTTAATACTTGAACTCAATATGTGCGCTTAATTGCTATATTTTTTTAATTTTTAATAAACTTAGTTCTTTGTTATTCAAATTATTTATTCTTAATGCTTTAATATATCTAGCCAATATATGGTAAATGAATTAGTAATATTTTGATAAACTCAAAAGATGGATCATTATATTTAGACCTAGGTAATATAATGCATGATTGTAAAGTAACATTCAATGTTGCATATGCAAGTTTCAAATTAAAATAGAAATATACCTAATTAGCATATATAATTAATAAGACTTAATCTTAATAAATCTTAATTTATTACAAGTATCATATGAATATAGATATTTAGTAAATTAAGGTATACTTGCATGACCTTGGAAGAGGCTTGTGAATACATTCGTGTCTTGATCAATAATAAAGATTAAAGGAATTAAATATTAGAGGATTAATCATTGGAAAGCATATTGAGGAATAGTATTAACCCTAGGTTTTCTCTATATCGCTATCTTTCAAATCTCTTTACATTATGTCATTGCTTTTATATTTTTTACATTAATTCTTAGATTTTTATTTTTTTGAATAATTACTAGAAAGACATAATTTTAGTACTTGGTTAAAAAGAAGAAATTATTTATGTGGGTTTGACATCCAACTCTTTTGTTTTTAAGATATAGAAATACTGTATCAGTGACTGATGTTCCATCCCTTATGAATAACGTAGAACTACATCCATTAGAGATGGCAATATGCGAACTCTCGGAACTTCTACCTGAACTCTATAAGTCCCTATGCCTGTTTAGCAACTTGTCACTCTAACCTTGCTAATCTAGCTACAGTGGACATGGTCCGAGATGATAAAGCCTGTGGTGGGACAGCTGCTAGCAGCACATGTGAAGGAACAACTATCAGGTGCATATGTGGTGCTGGAGGGGCTGACTATCATTGACCCTCAATTGTCTGTAACTTCTGGATAGTGATGAAGTTGATTGCATGAGCAGTATGGATAAGATCCTCATGAGTCTCCCAATGGACTTCAGCACGAGCACATAGGGTTGTGATCAATGATGGAAGGCCTAAACTGTTCTTGGCGAGGCATGAGTAAGCCAAGATCTCATCCTGAATTATCCTCCCTATATTAATAGAACGCCCAGTCATAATACAGAAAAGAAATACTATCCTTGGTTTTGTGATATCACTAACATGCATGACTGGCATCATACATGAAGCAATGAACAAATACCAGCCCTTCATATCCCTGGTCAATGCACTAGATCTAAAGGTCAATGGAAGACCATTCAACATCTTCCATTCTATCCTTGGATGACAAAGTGTTTGTATAATGAACTCAAACTTTAGGTGTTGTGTCACTTTTGAATACTCATCAACCACTTCAGCAAGTAGCCTAAAAAGTGAATTAATTGTGGCATAATCAAAGGCTGCCATCTTTCCACACACTAAAACTTGATAGTTTACATGCTCCGCTGCATTAGCATAAAATTCTTTGACCATTAAAAATAATTCCCGTTTTAGACGATTCACAAAACTTTTCCCATCTATAATTGGCAATTATCTGTATAATATGGGGAAAATCATCCCCCTCTAGGTCGAAACCCACTCTAAAATAATAGTTTTTCAGCGAATAGACCCTGTGAATCTGCTCAATTCTTGTGCCAAAACAAACCTAGACAAGTTATAAGACACATTTCCCAAAGTGTTGGCTCAGTGTCTCTTGGATACCATCACGAAAAACAGCAAGATTTGGCAAAATTTGGTGAAATATGGAATTATTTTTTGGGTATTGAAAATTTTGGTTATGAATTGGTGTTTTAGGTTATATTTTTGTGTTTAAATTATTGAAACAAGTTTGTGGTGGTGTAAGGAAGGTGTTTTGGGTAGGAAATTGGTTGGGTAATGATTGGTTTGATTTTTGGGTTAGAGACTGGAGAGGTTATGAGTAAGAATGAGTGAAAACTTTAGGCCAAATGCTGCTTTTAGAGTGTTTTTCATGTTAACGCCACGGTATTTCTTTCTAAATGCTACGACATTCAAAATTAAAATGAATACGGGGGTGTTTGCTTTTTGAAGAACAGAGGCATTACATATTGACTTTTCATTTTCCTACCTCTTTCAGAGGTAACGTATCGACGTTATAAACGATAACATAGGGGTGCTTGTTGGCTAACGCTCCAGGCTTTTTTTTTTTGTTTTTTGCATACACTCAAAACACATATTTTTCTTAGGTTGTCTCTCAAGTAGTGCCTAATTTTTCATGTCTTTGGATGGACATTCTTATTCAGTGTCAAGGTTGGATTAATTGAAGGGATGACTTTTGTCGATCAATTTCATTGCCCTAATAGTGTTTCAATCTTTGCCCCTTCACCTTGAACAGCCACTTGGTCTCTTCATCTAAGGTTTTAATCCCCATGAGGATATACCATCAAGATTTAAGCTTGCCAAGGAAAAGTTTCAAACACGAGTTATATAATAACACTTGTTGTCTTGGTTTAAAATTTCGATGTGCAATCTTTTGATCATGTTATTTCTTTGTCTTCTCTTTATAAAGTTTGGAATTTTCTTATACTTGAAGTCAAAGCTCATCCAACTCATTCAGTTGAAGCATTTGTTTATCACCAGCAGCTTATATATCAAAATTAAGGGCTTTGATGGCCCAATATGCCTTATGCTCTAATTTACTGGTAAATGATATGCTTTCCCGAAGACAAGCTGGTATGGGGACATTCCAATTAGAAATTTACAGGTCGTGCAATAGGCCCAAAGCACATCATCTAGTCGAATAGCCTAATCTTTCCTGCTAGGCTTCACTGTCTTCTCAAGAATTCACTTGACTTTCTTATTTGACACATCTGCTTGTCCACTCGTTTGAGGATGACATGCGATGGAAACTTTGTATCTTACTCCATACTTTTGTAGAAAAGCTGAAAAATACTTGTTATAAAAGTGTGACCCTTTATCACTTATTATTGCTCTTGGAGTGTCATATCTAGTGAAGATGTTCTTTTTCAAGAACTTCAATACTACTTTAGCATCATTGGTTGGAAGTGCTACAACTTTCACCCATTTTAACAGGTAGTCAACTACCATAAGTATGTATTTATGATCGCCTAAAGAAATGAATGGTCCCATAAAGTCAATTCCCCAAACATAAAAATTTTCACTTCCAAAATGTTTTATAAAAGCATTTCTTGCTTTTTTGTTATATTCGCAATCCTTTAGTAATGATCACGCTGTAAAGCAAATAGATAGGCATCTTTAAACATTATAGGCCAATAGAAACCACATTGCAACACCTTTTTAGTAGTCTTATTACCCTATAAATGTTCTCCACAATCTGAAGAGTGGCAATGTTGCAGGATGCTTTCCATCTCTTCTTTTGGAACGCATCTTCTCAGCAATTGATCTGCACATTGTCTGAACAACAAAGGTTCATCCCAATGGTAATACTTGACATCGTACAAGAATTTGTCTTTGCTAAGGGGTGAGGTTAGGAAGCAAAATACCACTAATAAGGTAGTTAACAAAGTTAGTATAAAATGGTATTGCATGATGCTGAGCTGCAAGAAGTTACTCATCTAAAAAAGATTCATTGATCAAGGACCTGCTCTTGTCTCATCTTTTCAGTCTGGACAAATAGTCCGTAACTTAGTTCTTAGATCCCTTCTTATCGCTAATCTTTAAATTAAACTCTTAGAGAAGTAACATCCATTTGATTAATCTGGGTTTAGATTCCTTCTTGGCAATCAAGTATTTGATGGCAGAGTGATCTATGAACACAATTACCTTGACTCGTATCAAATAAGATCTAAACTTGTCGAAGGTAAATACCACAACCAATAGCTCATTCTCTGTGGTCATATACTTAGTCTGCGCATCAAATAAGGTTTTACTTGCATAGTAGATAATGTGACAGACCTTATCTTTTCTTTGTCCAAGCACTGCACCCACATCTGTGTCACTAGCATCGCACATCATCTCAAATGGGAGACTCTAATCTGGTGCTACATTAATTGGTGCAAAAGTGAGCTTCTTCTTCAAGGTTTTGAAGGTTTCATCAAAGTGAGACTGCATATCCTTTTCTAAAAAGTTGCAAATAGGTTTGAAGATTTTGAAAAAGTCCTTAATGAACCTCCTATAAAATCCAGCATGACCAATAAAACTCCAAACACTCTTTACGTTAGTAGGGGGAGGCAATTTTCAATTGTTTCAATTTTATCCTTATTAACTTCTATACCTTTTGAAGATATTTTATGGCCTACGACAATATATTCTTTAACCATAAAATGACACTTCTCTCAATTTAGAACTAAATTTGTCTCTTTACATCTTTTAAGCATAAATGCTAAATTATTAAGGCACAAATAAAATGAATCCCCAAAGACTAAAAAATCATTCATAAATACTTCAAGACATATTCCACAATGTCTGAAAAGATTGTCATCATGCACTGGTGAAATGTGACTGGTGCATTGCATAGGCCGAATAGCATTCTCTAAAATGCAAATGTACCATATGGACAGGTAAATATGGTCTTCTGAGGCAATTACAATTTAATTGTAGCCTGAGTATCCATCCAGAAAATAATAGTACTGATGCCCAACTTATCTGTCTAACATCTTATCAATAAAAGAAAGAGGAAAGTGATCTTTCCTCATGGCCTTATTAAGCTTCTAGTAATCCATGCATATTCTCTATACAGTTACTGTGCGGGTAAGGATTAATTCATTGTTCTCATTTTTCACTATAGTAAGACCTTTTTTTTAGGGACACATTGGACTGGGCTTACCTACAAGCTATCAGATATTAGATAAATAATCCCAACATTTAACTACTTGATTATTTCTTTCTTAACCACTTCATTCATAACTGGGTTCAATCTTCTATATTGCTCAATAGTGGATGGACTAATACCCCGGATGTCGGCAATGGTCCAGCTGATTGCTCTCTTATATTGCCGAAGTACTTTGAGTAGTTTTTCTTTCTGTATCTCATCAACTCGGTAGAAATAATAACAAAAGAAGGAGAAGATTCACCTAGATAAGTGTACCTAAAGTAGTTCGGCATTGGTTTAAGCTCACGTTTCAATGGCTTTTTTTATTAAGGGCTCATTACTTGCCTTAATGTTCTCCTGTTTGTCTAATGATTCATACCTAGGTCTTATATGACAGAAACTGTGTAATGCATTCAATGCTTTTATAAACTCCCTTACTTCGTGGTTTTTGGCTTTGTCCCTATTGATTATAGCATTGCCAAGAGATTCTTGGATGGCTTTAATTTTGTAAACCTTATGTACTTCTCCATCAATGACATCAACTTCATCATAGTCATTTGAATCATTTGGGAACTTTATTGCCTTGAACACATTAAAGGTTACCTCTTCATTCTATATCCTCATAGTTAGCTTACCCTTTTAAACATTAATAAAGGTTCTTCCAGTTGCTAAAAATGGTTGGCCCTAAATGATAGGGATCTCCTAATCTACCTCCTCATTAAGCACTATGAAATCTGTCAAAAAGATGAACTTATCCATCTTGACAAGAACATCTTCAATGACTCTTTTAAGATATGTAAGGGACCGATCTGCTAGTTTGAGGTGACATTTGTTGGCTTAGCAGCACACAGACCTAACTTGTTATAGATTGACAATGGCATGAGGTTAATACTGGCGCCTAGGTCACATAAAGCTTTCCTGAAATACCGATTCCCCACAGTATATGGGATGGTAAAACTTCTAGGACCCTTGAGCTTAGGCGGTAATTTCTTCTAAAGAATGGCACTACACTCCTCAGTTAAAGCCATAGTTTCAAAGTCATCCAACTTTCATTTTCTTGAGAGTGTGTCCTTTATAAACTTGACATAACTCGGCATTTGCTCTGATGCTTCAGCAAAAAAGATGTTAATGTGTAATTGTTTAAAAATTTCTTATCTAATTTCTTTTTCTGTAACCTTTGTAGGAATGGTGAAGGTAGAGTGTACGGCCGCAATTGAGGGTTTTGCACTAATTACCCTTTTTCAGTATATTCTGCACCATCTTTCTTTTTTGTGTGAACTTTTGGTGCTAGATCTTCTTGTTGTGCTTTTTGTTGCTTTGGAGGTTGCATTTCAATGGGTTGTACGTCCTTACCACTTCGCAAAGTGATTGCCTTGCATTGTTCCTTGTCACCTCTTGGATTGGCTTCAATGTTAGCTAGTAGAGCACCATATGAACGGTTGTTCATTGCTAAAGCAAGTTTTCCAACTTGAGTCTCCAAAGCTATCAATGGTATAGCTCGATTTTGAATAAGATTTGTTTGGCTTTAGAGAAGTGTGTCTGTTTGTTTCATATATTACATGAACATATCTTCCAAAGCTGATTTCTTCTCATGCTGCGATTGAATTTGTGAGGCGTGAAATCCAGGAGGATTGATTAGCTTAGATGATTGCCCTTGGTTAATGCTCTAAGAGAAGTTAGGATGATTCCGCCACCTAGGATAATAGAAATTGGAGTTGGGATTGTTTTTATTTTTATTGAAATTTTCAACATAATTTGTACTTTCCATGCAATGTCCATTATTGTGGTTATCATCGCAAAAATCACAAGTAATTTGCTGACTCTTTACTGAGTTGACTCCTAAAGCATCAAAGTTTTTGGCTATAAAGTTTATTTGGGCTATTAAGGCAGTCAAAGCCTTAATTTCATGTACTCCAGCCATTTTTCTTGGATTTATTCTTTCTGCAGGCCACTAATAACTATTGGATGTTATTTCTTTTACCAGGTCATAAGCTTCATCAGTGGACTTATTGATGCGATATTTCTATATCTTATAATTAAGCGCAAGTATACGCTATCGTAACAAGTAATAAAGGGACTTATAAAGTCAGATGTCGAACCTACAGAGATAATTTTTATTTTCTACCAAATACTAAAATTATATCTTTCTTATAATTATTCAGAAAAATTAAATCTTAATTTTGCAATAAATTTGAATAAAATAAAACTGTAGAAAATAAATAATACAACTTAAATAAAATAAAAAACAATAGCAATATAGAGAAAGCCTAGGGTTAATTACTATCCTTCAATATGGTTTCTAAAAATTAATCCTTTTAATATTTATATCCTTCAATTCTTATTATTGGTCAAGACACTAATGTATTCACAAGCCTCTTTCAAGGTCATGCAAGTATATCTTAATTTATCAAATACCTATATTCCTATGGTACTTGTAATCAATAAAGATTCATTAATAATAAGTCTTATTGACCATACATGCCAATTAGGTATATTCTTATCCTAATTCGAAACTTGCATATGCAGCATTGAATGTTACTCTACAATCATGCATCAAATTATTTAGGTCTAAATACAATGATACCTCTTCCGAGTTTATCAAAGTATTACTAAAACAATCACAATATTGATCAGATATAATAAAGCATTAAGAATAAATAATTTGAATAATGAAGAATTGAGTTCATATAAATATTAAAAAGATCCAACAATTAAGCTCACATATTGAGTTCAAGTAATAACCCTAGAAAATAAATTTAGCTTATGATAACAAGAGAATTATGACTAAAAAATAAAATAAATATTATACAACCAAAAGCAAACCAATATAAACGTCAATTCGTAGTTGGTTGATTCGCCAATAATCTCTTGCTTCCTTGAATTGCCCTTACTTCTCTCTCTAAAAATTGCTCTTCTTCAATGTGTTGTGGCTCTAAGAGCCCTAAGTTGTGTGTCCTCTGAGGTATGAAATGAGTAGCCTTTATATAGGAATTGATTGGAGTCTTTGAGTTGTATTTCTTTTAGGATTAGGAAAAATCGCACTGTTCACCACTGGCGCGATACTGTTCATCACTGGAGTGATAGCACTGTTGCACGCGGGGACACTGTTCGCGAGTACTGTTTATAGACACTATAGCATATTGTAGCATATGTTTTTCTTGGTTTTCTTAGATTTTCATCCCTAATTGCTCCATTGACTCCAAACTTACAAAATAACAATTAAACATATAAAAAAACCTAATGTTCTTATTATAATGAGCAATTAATCAAGTTAAAGGAGTAAAAATAATAGGTATAATTTATGCTTATCACTTATTCATTAAAGCACCACCTGCTACAGCATCCACAATTGTTCTTAAATGCCCCACAAGTCCATTATAGAATGTTTGTACAAGTAACCACTTAGGAACTCTATGGTGTAGGCATTTGCAAAGCATATCCTTAAATCTCTCCATACTTTATACAATGACTCAGAATCAAATTACACAAATGATGTAATATCATTGCGCATCTTGGGTATCTTTGCTGGTGGAAATAATTTAGCGAGAAATTTTCTCGCAAGTTTATCTCACATTGAAATTGATCCAAATGGCAATAACATTAACCAACTATTTGCTTTACCCTTAATGAAAATAGGAATAATCACAATCTAATTGCATCATCAGACACTCTATTATATCTAAATGTATCACAAAGTTTAAGAAAATTCATGGTATGATTATTTGAACATCATGGGGTAATCCGCTGAATTGTATTGAGTCTTTTAGCATTTGAATTATGCTGGGTTGAATTTAAAAATTATTTGCATTGATCGTTGGTCGCCTAATGCAAGAATGTATCCCATCAACTAACGAGACAGCATAATCTCTCAACGATCTTGGCTCTTCAGCCATAGGATTAGGATTTTGATCATTCATTATGTTTAATTGAGCTTGTTCTTGTTAAATTCTTCTTAATATTCTTTTTATTTTAGGATAAAAAATAGCCAATTCAACACTCATAGATCTACGCATGTATAGTTATGGCTATCAAAAAAATCATAACAAAAGCAAAACAAACGAAAAGCAAAGAAAAATAATACGGCACAAAATAAATTCAAGCAATTAACAATAATGTTAACAAAATAGTGAGTAAACAACAATTCAATAAAAAGAAAATTAAATAAAAGTAAATAAAAATAACAATAAAATAAACAACAATAATTTAAATAGAAATGATAACAACAAATAATAATAACATAAAAATAAAAATAAAAAATTGCAAAAAAAGATTAAAAAAAAACCAAAATAGAAATCAAACAAAAATTAATTAAAGCACACAAAATAAAATAAAAATAGAAAATAAAATTTGAATTAAAAACAAGAAAGATTGTTATTCGTATTGGCAAAAATAAATATAATTCCTCAGTAACGGTGCCAAAAACTTGTGCGATTTTTATATTAAGTGCAAGTGCACATTATCGAAAACAAGTAACATAGAGTTAATAAAGTGTCGATCCAATGAGGAATTTGTCGTATTTCTAACTAATTACTAAAATTGTATCCTCTCGCTTTTATTCAGAAAATTAATTTTTTGATTTGTTTGATTCAAATTAAATTAAAAATTATCTACGTTACTAATCGTAATTAAACAATCAAATTAGACAATAGTTTTGAATATATATGGTGTAGATCTAGGACTATAGTTATCACTTAATATGATTTTTCAAATAATGGTTCTCCGATTATTACTCCCTCAATTCAATTATTGGTTACAACACGAATCTCACCACGAGCCTCTTCCGATGGTCAAGTGATTATCTAAGATCTATTAATTTCTTATATTCATATAGTAATTAAATAAATCAAGATTCATTAAGCATAAATTGTATTAACCATACATGCCATCTAAGTATATTCCTATCCTAGATCGAAACTCACAAATGCTACTTTATGATCATGTATCAATTTGTCATGAGCTTAACAATTAAGTTACTTTTCCAAGTTTATTCAATTACTACCAAATTATTCAATATATGGCCAGTATATCAAAAGCATTAAGATCCAACAAATTGAATCAAAATTGAGTTCACAATAATCGAATCCATCAAATCAATCTATCATATTAAGATCAAAGCTATAATCCTAGAAATTAAACTTAGCTCAACATGATAATAATGTTAAGATCAAATACAAATATAAACATGATATAAACAAATCAAATCAGATTAAACCAGAAATAATTTAAGAAATTGAAGTTCAAGTTCAAGGATTGATCAAGAATTGATCTTCTAAAATGATGTTGATTAGGTTGATCTTGTGTAATCTCTCCACCAAATGTGTTTGATTATTGTTTTTAGTGTTAGATTGTCAATTATTGGTTGTTTTCTGAGTTAGGAATTTGTTGGAGTTGAGGAAATTTGAGATTTTTAGATAGAAGGTCTGAAATTCCCTCTAGAGGGCAAAATGCAAGGTTTTTATAATTGTAATCAAACGCTGGGGCGTTCACCTGATAACACTCTAGCTTTGTAACAATGTCGGGTCATTATCTTCTTGAACACAGAGGCGTTACGGGTGCTGCGGTGTTTTGATGTCAACGTTTGGGCATTCTGATATAGATCCAAAATTTTGCCCCAACGTTGATGTCCATCAAGGCAGGGGTGTTCCTTTTAATGCATGAACGTTAGGTCGTTCATAAACGGAACACTGGGGCGTTCGTCTTTTATGCACAAACATCGAGGCATTATAAATCCCAACGATGGGTCGTTCATCACCAATTTTCTATTTTTTTTCATTTTGTTGTAGCATTTCACTATACATTTTTTTACCTCTAAATCATTGGATTGTATTCCCTATATACTTCATTAATTTCCATTCTTGTCTCATTATGATTAAAACCTATCAAAACAACAATCAATGCATAAATAACACTGAATTTACTTGAAAATGAATAATTATTAAGATAAAATGAAGCCATAATATGCATCTAAATTATACTCATCGTTAACTCTTAACATTAATCTAAGTTCTGTATATCAAATCTAAACTCCTTTAAATTATATAATGTCTGAAACATTATAAGCATCTTATTATATATTATAATATTAACAATTTTATTTGAAATATTTATTATATAAATATTAAACAATTAATATTCATACAATATTGGAATGACACATAAGCACTATCTCCAATAAACTTTCACTTGCTCTAATGCCATTTATGATGATATCTAATATTCATTGATTCTATGTGTTTCTCAAACACCTTAGGAGTTATGGCCTAAATGGGTTTACTATGTTATCTATAATATATATCTTAGATACTATTACATCGCTAGTAGCCAAGATCTTTCTAATTATGTGTATTCAAAGTCCACTTGATCAGATTTCTAGTGTGCCTTATGGCTACTTGGCTTAAACAGCTACTTTATTATTGTTACATTGCAATGGGATAGGATCCATTGAGCTTGGAACTATTCTAAACTCTACAACTAACTTGTATATCCATATAATTTCTTTTATAGGCTTCTCAACCTGCAATATATTCTACCTCCAAGGTAAAATCAACTGTAGACATCTAAATTGCACTCTCAACTGACTTCAGTACTATTGAGAGTGCAATTTAGATGTCTACAGTTGATACCGTTGAGAAGAAATACATAACCAGATGTAGACTTTTCATTCAGACTAGACTATAAGTCTGCGTTTATGTATCCTCTGACTTGTAAGTAGTTTTCTTCATATTCAAAAACTTATCCTTTATACCTCTCAGGTATAACTGGATATGTTTTATGGCCATTCAATGATCGTTACCTGGATTAGGTCGATACTGGCTCGTAACACTTACAACCATTTAGATGTAGGTCTCGTACATAACATGGCATATATCAACCACCTCTAGCTAATACACATGATATGTTAGACATTTTAACCCTTTCATCTTCTTGTAAATGACACTTTCTCTTAGAAAAATGAATGTCATGTCTAAAACGTTCATTAACTGTCTCATAGTTACTAAAGTTGTACTTTTTTAGGATATAATCTATATACAAAAAGTGGGATAGTCTTATCAGCCTCTTAGCTCTATCGCTATAAAACTATACTAAATATATAGGAAGCCTTTCACAAGTCTTTCATGGAAAAATACTTACTCAAATAATTTCTTACTGACTTGCGACATACCAACATCGTTTCCAACAATAAGTATGTCATCTATGTAAAGAACAAAAAAAATAATTATACTTCCACTGCCCTTTCTGAACATACACGTTTTCTCTTTGTTCTTGATGAAATCAGACCCTCTGATTACCTCATCAAAACGAAGATTCCAGCTTCAGGAAAATTAGTAAAATTTAAATTAAATTTAGCATGGCTACCGGTGAAAAGGTTTCCTCATAATTGATCCCAGATCTGTGAGTAAAACCTTTTGTCACCAGTCGAGCATTAAAGGTCTCTACCTTTTGATTTAGGCCCATATTTTTGCTACGTAAGCTGATTTACAACAAATAAAAAAAATTCCTATAGAAAGCATAACCAATTCCCAGACTTGATTGTTATGGTTAGAGTCAATTTTGAATTTCATAGCATATTGACAATTCCCCGAGTTAATGGTCAACATCATCTCTTTATAAGTTAAAGAATCATGTTCTTCAACTAAGAAAACACCAATGGCACATTCAGATATTAAACATACCTAACAGGTAGCTTTGATATCCTTTCTGACCTATGAGAATAGCATGTTAAAGGTATTTCACTCAATTGACTTTAAAGTACCATCGTTGGTTCATATACTTATTGACTTCATCAAGTTCAATCCTACAACAATCACTACGACCTATAAGAAACTATTTCTTTAGGAAAATGGCATTACGAACAACGAACACTTTTCATTCTTATGGATTATAGAATTAGTATCCCATAGAATGCTTTGGGATACCCATTCAATTCTTGTGCCTCTTGAGTGCAAGTTTATATTATTGCGTAACTCTTATGCGAGTAGAAAAACCCTAAATCTTAACATAATTAAGACTCAATTTCCTTCCACCCTATATCTTATATAGAGTAGAAAGAAATGTTTTCGATGGCACTTTGTTCATTAAGTGAGTAGAAGTTTCTAGAGCATAATCCTATAGATATTCTAGAAGATCGGTGAAACTCAACATCAATTGAACTATATCTAATAAAGTTTGATTCTTATTCTCTAAAATACTTTGTGTTTAGAAGGATCTGAAGGACTATATTGAGAAAAAATCCCATTCTCCTTTAAATAATCTCAACATAATGGTTTGTTTCTCTACTTCTAGTCGAAACTCTTTGAACACTTCAAAATTTTTCGACTTGTACTTCACTAGAAACACATATCCGTATCACGAAAAATCACAATAAAGATAATAACGTATCGAAATCCTCCCATGGCAGTATGATTCATTAGACTATATACATTACTATGTACTAGTTCTAATAAATCAGTGGTCTGGTGTTCAACACCTACATAAGGATTTGATCATCTTCCACAAAATATAAGATTCATAAACTAGCAAAAGTGTCATAATCAGATCAAGTATCTGGCCATCTTTAACAAGACGGGATAGTCCTTTCATGCCTACGGAACTTAATCTTATGTGCCACAAGTCATTATTATTCAAAGTTTCTAAACCACTATTTGTTCTGTTCACCTAGACATTTCCTATTGTATTTAAGATATAGTGGCCATTCATTAACTGACACTCAATTAGCAAAACATTATCATTATCATATAAACATGGGGAATTATTCTCAATGTATTTATGATAACCCTTTTTGTCTAACACAAGGAGTAATATGATTCAACTCATATTGTTTGGTATAAAATAGCAATTATATAATATAATACTTCTGCTAGAATAAAGAAGTGACTTAAAAGTCTTAAAATCTATCACGTGTAAGAAATCTCCATTTCCTATACAAAACTGTACTTTTTCTTTCACATCTTCCTAGCATTCCTCAAATCATACAACAGCTCGTAGATATGAAAAGAACAGACGGTATCTTATATATCTGTACTTGTAGCATCATATGTTAATAAAATGACAATGATTGATAAATAGATATCTAAGAGGTCTATCTATTCGAAGGTAAAGTACCTTGAACAGTAACATTTACTATTTTAAACTTTACCACAATGGAAACACTTTCATTGTGACTATTCTGTCTTTGTGGTTAGATATATTGAACAATTTTTCAGATAGAGCACTGTACCACTTGCACATCTCATATGCACATGCTCCCACTGAAGATCATTAAACATCGAGGCCAGGATATATAATTTGACTCTCAAATCATTCTTAATCCATTTATGATAAATTTCAACCTCTTCTAAAGAGACATCATCAGAAACACCTTTTTATTATCTTCTGATCAATAATATATCCAAGTTTTTCTGAATCTAGAACTATTCTTAGATTCATTAACAAGTCAAAATATTTCTTAGTACCTTATAGTTGGTGTGTCTAGATCAAGTATACTAACGGATTGCTCGTAATCATCTTATCTCTATAAGACACTCATCATATCTCTATAAGACACTCGTCATATCTCTATAAGAATAAATAAGATATGTGTAGAAGAACATTTCTAATTATTAATTGATAATACTTTAGATCATAGGTATAACTTTTATACATTTTTTAATCTAAAGATGCCTCTCACTACTTTACATAATCCTTTTAATCGCTTAAACGAGAAAATGACAATTTAAACATTTTAAACTATACAGTGAGAAATAGACCTCATTGGCATTTTAGTCTAGCCGCACACTTTAGCGATGTTGGCCTTTATAAACCCAAAAGGCAGACAACTCTTGTCAATTGCATCTCATGTAATTCTCATTCTTAATCCTAAATACACTTTATCTATATAATTTAGCGATCTAAGGTAAATATATTCTAGATTAACTTGTTAATGATAAAAAATATATTATAGATACTACTCGCATACTTTAGTGATCTAGGGCAACATTTTTCCATATATTTACCTCATCTCAAGTTTAACTAACATAGTCTAAATCATACTGACCAATCCCTCACATTTTAACGATATTAGAAAGAAATTGAGATGATCCATTTACCACCATATTGACAAAGCGGACCCTATATAATATTATATCATAATAAAATATATTTTAATCTGATTAAAAGAGATTTTTGAAAATATTATCCGCATCTCATGAGAATGTGATTCTCAATCAGATAAAATCAGATATTTGTTTTGTGAAAGCACAACTAACCCCACCAGTAGGGCTCCCATTGTACAACAAAAACAAATGGCCACCATTTATAATGCAATTAAATAACTTTTTTTATTGCATAAATAAATACCACATGCATTTTTAAACACTTTAAAAAAAAATTAGAGCGAAATAGTGTTTGGTGTTGCGGGTCTTAACCTAATAGTGCTACGATGCTGAGGTAAACTACCTCTAATGCCACAATGCCAGGCTCCTAGCACTGCGGCACAGAAGGCAAAGCCCCAGTGCTATGGTTATATCCTTTCAGGGGTCAACTAGTCTAACATCACGGCTATCTCCCAATTTTTCGCTTTCAATACTTGAAATGCATCACCCACAGCCCAGGGACATCCCAAACAACACCACAATCACTCCAATCACCCGACCAACAAACAAACAAAATATAATACAAATTGAAAGTATGTCATATTATTAGGGTGAATGCATGTGCAATGTGTTCAGTACAAAGCAAATCATGTATCTCATACATATATTTTACGCAGCGGAACTGAAAATCTAATTTCTTGAAGCAATAAACACATTAAATTAAGTTCATTATACTAATAAAAATTAAAGATTAAGAATTCACCTTGTCAAGCCTTAGGATTAAAACTAGAGTCCAGCTTGAAATGCACTCGTAGGCAATTTTAGGACTCAATAATGATGGGCTTGAGTCTTTAGAATAACAGCTTCAATTTCAATAAATTATTTTTAACACTTAAACATAATTAACTTGGTTAACTCTTAACTATAATATAATTAAACTCTCTAAACCTGGGATATTATTTCAAAGCTAAGAAATTGTTTTCACTTGTTCAACTTTTGAACAACAAAAACCACCTTCTTTGCTTTCTATAAAGGCTGGCCAACTTAGGAAAAAAAAAAAAGAAAATGAACATATTTACAACTCTTGTAAAATGCTCCATTTTCTCTCACATGACCAAACTCCTCCAAGACAAAAATGTAAAGATACCATTTCATTTTTTTAGCCAATTTGTTTCTTACTTTGTTGAACCAACACATTTATAAAATTGAAAAATAAAATTGCTTTCTTTTTATTAGTTAATATCCTTCTCACACTGTGTTAACATTAGGCCTCCATCATGCAAGCCTTGCTATGCCATGGCCATGCAAATATATTTTCCCTTTATTATATTATTTGTTGGCTTGTTGTCTTCAAAGAAATGCAAAACACTTTTACATTTCTTCTTCATGTGTATGGCCGAACCAAAAGTGTGTAAAATGAAAACATGTTTTTCATTTTATTAACAATTCTCTCTTTTATTGCCAACACATTTGCCCCATCAAGCAATGTCAACAATTACCCTTTATTTTCTTGTCTCGTTGACTAAATATTAATAATTAAACCATTTTTATATTAATTTATTGCTCTTTCTTGTCACACAAGTAAAGGCAATTTAGTCATTTCAAAGTCAAACAATCAAGGCACATATTGCTTATCATTATCCCATTAGTCAACAACTCTTATTAACTAATTAATGTATACTTAACACTTAAGTCTTGATAAGTACACAACCCGAGAGATCTTGAAATAAATATCCGATTTACTAAAATTTACTAGATCAAATAATTCAATCCAATACGTTGTCCTAGTGCACAACGAGTACACTTCATATTATGGGACTCCCTAGGTTCACACCCGACTTGTCAAATGAAACTCTTCTATAAGTCCATGAACAATGCTCAATGCACAGATCACAAATATTATAAAGTAGTGCATTAGACCATACAAATTGAGGTAATAACATATTCATATAATCCCTCTGTCACCTATATCCTGAAAGAGTGAACTTATCTCCCAATTCGTATTTTGATAAATAATATACGCAAACACTTTTATAATATTGTTTAACCCTGTGGCAAACTCTTTGTCGGGGTTTATGCTTATGGCCACAATACTTCTTGAAATACACTATCGAACATACAATTTACCCATATAAGTTGACAAATCTATATCTATATACACCAAACTCTACAAGCATTGGACCATATCCAACGACACACAGCGATCAGAACATGAAAGGTCTATGACATTCATAGAATCAAAGTATGATGGATCACTCATAAGTCCATCATAGCGCTCAAGTCAAAAGACCACGAATACTACTCAACTCGAGAAGACCTTCCATTGACGGCTTTATGGGATGTCTATTGAAGGTCCTCATGAATCTGTTCAGTACCTAGTCCTTACTAAATACCTGTATTCCTATACAAGCTTTAACTAAACTCATAGTCTGCTAAGACTAACTATCTGGACCATCCAAATATAGACATACACTGATCTATATAAAAAGGTTTTATGGATAACCTGCATCTGTAAAATAGATAAGGAATGAGGTGTTTGAGAACATACTTCATAATGACATTTTCTAATACCATTTGTAACTCTTTACAACTATGTCATTACTAATTATTCTCAGTTCTTTGTCCCATTTCAGACAAGACTCTAACTCTTAGATTTACTTGACTCTTATAATCTGCTAGTTCTTAGTAATACTAACTCTTAGCAATGTTAACTGTTAACACTGATCTAAACTTCTTTAGATCATCAAATGTTTGAAGCGTTACAAGCATGTTACCATATATTATAATATTAATGATTTTATTTGAAATTTTCATCATATAAATATTAAACGATTAATATTCAGACAATATTAGAATAGCACTATCTCAACACAATATAGCTGAAACGGTATGCCAATATCACAAATATTCTTTATGGATGGAAACTTACTATTCACTTGAGCCAAAATGCAGGGTTATGAAGCAATCAAAAGACCTATGCAATTTTATAAAGAGGAATCAGGACAGATGGTTAACTTTGGAAAGTTAGCATACTACTTTAGCACATTGCGAGACCTAAATTTAATTGATCAAATTCAGAATATACTTGGTGTTTGCATTGTCAAACAACATATCAAATACTTGGGTCTTCCTGGATATGTAGGTAAAAGTAAAAAATTAGTGTTTAGCCAAATTCGAGATAGGGTTTGGAATCGATTAAAAGGATATAAAACTAAGCTATTCTCAATAGGAGGGAAAGTCTTACTTAAAGCAGTCATACAATCTATACCTACCTATTCCATGAATATATTTCGACTTCCAAAATCCTTGCTCTACGAGCTTTATCGTCTCAGTGCAAAATTTTAGTGAGGGGTTTGGATGATAAAAAAAGGATACACCGGTGTAAATGGGAGGTCTTATATGATCATAAACACAATGGGGGAATGAGATTTCAAAACCTGGAAATCTTTAACCAAACCTTACTGGAGAAACAATATTGTCGGCTTATCCATAAACTTGAGTTGCTGGTTGTGCGGGTCCTTAAGAGTCGATATTATCTTGATAGACAGTTTATGACAACAAAGAGTATAGCATCTTCATCTTTCATTTGGAGAAGCCTACTATGGGGTTGTTCAATTATTGACATAGGATTGATGCGATATTTCTATATCTTATAATTAAATGGAAATATACGCTATCATAACAAATAATTAAGGAACTTAATAAGTTGGATGTCGAACCCACAGGGATAATTTTTATTTTCTACTAAGTACTAAAATTATATATTTCTAATAATTATTCAAAAAATAAAAATATAAGAATGAATGTAAAAAATATAAGAGGAAAAACATAATGCAAAGAGAATTAGGTGATAGCAATATAGAGAAAACCTAGGATTAATACTATCCTTCAATATATTTTCTAATATTTAACTCCCTTAGTCTTTGTTATTAATCAAGACACTAATGTATTCACAAGTCTCTTCCAAGGTCATGTAAGTATACCTTAATTTACCAAATACCTATATTCCTATGATACTTGTAATAAATTAAGATTCATTAAAATTAAGTCCTATTGATCATACATGCCAATTAGGTATATTCTTATCCTAAATTGAAACTTGCATATGCAACATTGAATGTTACTCTACAATCATCTATCAAAGTACCTAGGTCTAAATATTATGATTCTTCTTCTGAGTTTATCAAACTATTACCAATTTATTCACTATATATTAGCTAGATTTATTGAAGCATTAAGAACAAGTAGTTCAAATAACAAATAACTAAGTTTATTAAATATTAAAAAGATATGGCAATTAAGTGCTCATATTGAGTTCAAGTATTAACCCTAGAAAGAAAGTTTGGTTCATGAATACAAGAGAATAGCAATAAAAATAATAATAAATCATTATACAATCAATAGCAAATCGATATAGACATCGAATTGCTCTTGATTGAGCTGTTTAAGATACTCTTGATGCTGAAGAATGCCTTGAATATCTCTCTAAGGTTGCTTTAATTAATCTCCAATTGCTCTTGGGTTATTTTTGGATGATCTTTAAAGTCTGGGGACGAGTGGCTTTTTATAGGGATTGATATGAGTTTGAAAATCTCAATTCTAGTTGAACTAGGACTCATACTACCACTGGGGAGCTATGCTGCTGTCGCTGAGGCACTGCGTGTAAAAGGCCTCACCGCTGAAGCTATGAGGTGTTGGCGCTAGGCGCTAACCTATCGCTAGCGCGATGATAATCAGGCGCTGAAGTGTCAGTCGCGACTTAAACAGGTCATCTTTTCTAATTTTTTTTATTTCGATCACTATTCCAGCGCTGAGGTGACAGATCCATACTTTGAAAAGTTTGCATTTTAGTCCCTATTTTTGCTCCTTTTGCATCATTTCTTTAAATTTTGTTCAAGTCCCTATAAATAACAATAATACACATAAATAGCCATCTATTCGCATAAAATAATAAAATATTAAAATAAAAATATGAGAAAATATATGACAAATATACCCTTATCAAGGATCTAGGTGATGAGTATGTTAGGCCTTTACAATTTCAATATATTATGACAATTGGATGCCTAGATCCCTTTCTTTCCGACCCATTTTCTCTCTTTCTCTTCCTGAAGCAACAATTGTGGGAGCTTTATAAACGGCCATTGGTGGCTATAATTGGCAACTAATAAGACAACATTTTAATGTAGAAAAGGCTTAGGCTATTCTCAATATTCCTCTTGCGAGAGTATGCCGTGAAGATGTGTTCATCCGGAATTTTGAAATAAAATGGACAATATAAGGTGAAAAATGGATACTGGTTAGTATCCAGGAAAGATTCTTCATCATCTTTCACCCCAGATTCGGGGTTCATCATCGGTGGAAGTCCCTCTAGAAGTTGTGTTGGAATTTAAAAGTGTATTTCAAATAAACATTTATAAAATCAAGTGTTAGAGTAGAGAGAAATAGCCGAGAAAAGAAAAGGGGGATGAAGGGGAAGCGCCCAAGCCATAGAAGGCTTGGGCACTGCGACACTAGCCTTAAGGCCACGACGGTCCAGCTACATGGCTGGGCATAGCGGCACCAAACCAAGAGCACCGTGGTGCTGTAGTAACTAGAATGGAGTGCCACAACATTGGCTTTTGAGCGCCGCAATACCCGATCAAGCTATGCCCAAAAATAGCCATTAGGCATCGCGACACTGAATATGAGCGTTGCAGCACCCAAAGCTGGATTTGGTGACTCTTTAAAGAGTCCTCTACCCCTTTCATATGATATGGCCTTTCAAAGAGGTGTTGTGTCTCTGCAGAGAGACTGATACAACTTTATAAATATTGCAGGCACATTTGAAACAAATGTTGAACTTCTCTTCTCAATCTTTGATTCAAATTTCTCTTTTATCAACCTTTTCTAAGTTTAAAACACTTTAGTCCAAGGAGAGTATTTAGTGTGCACCTAATACTTTCTCATAAGTCATTGAATTCTGAAACTATCCTACTAACAAACCCATTTACATCTTTGATTATAATCAAAGTGGGAGTAGAAATAATTTAAGGACAGTGAATAACACACTCTGACTTCAAATTCTTATTTTTATCCTTGTGTATTTCCCCATACAAAACATTTGTCTATCAAGTTGCACTTACCATAAAAATTAAGATCTTTCTAAGATGAGCATCACACGAATGGCTTCTAACTTTGGCAAACCTTGGAAGACATGGAATGAAGGTGTGAGAATTATGCCCAATTTGCTAGACTGGTCGTGAGATAACTTCCCATGCATTATGGTTCTGTAAATCGTTAAAACAGCTCCGCCAACAATGCTTGTTTCTCCAAGTATGGCAAGGCTCTAATACAACCTCTTTCATTGACCTCGTTCAGTTCTAGGTGAAGCAGCTACAGTCTGTTGAAATTGAACGAGGGTCAGCTCTCCTTTGGGGTGTTTGGTTTCGTCGAAACAGGTATGTCCATAATGGAGAGTTACTAAGAGATAATGATGTTTTGGGTTGGGTGTATGATTATGTGGAAGATTCTCAAGCCTTAACTACCAACCCAGAGCCTGCAAGAATACGTTTTCCAGCCATATGGCAACCACCACCCTGCAATAGGTTTTAAATCAATTCTAATGTTGCTTGTAACAGAGATAGAGGAACTATTGGACTTGGCGCTGCCATCCAAAACCAAAATGGTGAAGTATTAGCTTGTGTTGTTGCCAATGTGCAGTCTTTCGCTCCTGTGAATATAGCGGAGGCACTGGCGGCTGAACGTGGATTGAAGTTAGCTCTGCAGTTTCAAATGCAGCATATCATATTGGAACTTGATTCTATGGAATTAGTTGCAGCTGTTAAAGATGCTGATAAATTAATTTCTGAATTAGGGCTAATTATTCATTTCATTGTTGAATTATTAGATAGTTTCCTGTCTTATGATGTAGTCCATGTACCAAGAGAGGCCAACAAACTAGCTCATGGACTTGCTAAGATTAGTCTTGATGTTTATTCTGAATCAGTTTGGGAGCTCACTGTCCCATCTGGCCTTCAATCTATTGTACTGGCTGATCGCCATTTCATTGCTTAATTTATGAAGACCATTTTTCATCCAAAAAAAAAAAATTGTTGCAACCAAGACAACGAAAGACCGAACCCGATTGTCGTCAATTCTCGAAGGATCGAAAAGTGGCTAATTGTAGTTACAATTAAACTTACGAGGTTTACTTTCGACCGTGTTTCGGTTCTAACAGGGTTATTTTTATAGAAAGTCCCTCTTTTTTATCTAAAAATCAATAACAAGCCAGAGGTTTTCTAGTATCGTCTACTTAATCCCTCTTTCCTCGTCAAATTGATCAACGAAGTCCTTAGCTTTTGTTTTTTTACCGTCGGGAATCCTAATTCCTAAATGATTAAAAGACAAAGCAATGGAATGGTTGAACATCGCTTTGTTTTGTTTGGGGGATAATTTCAGTTTTCTTGCCTGAACTGCGCTAATTTGGTAGCTAGAGTTAGTCGATCCAAAATTGAGTAGAAAATACCTTTCTCCTTTAACTGTTATTAGTTGACAGAAAACTTTTAAAGTTGACCATAACTTTTATGTTTATTTTTTTTCTCCGGTCAAAGATGTTAAACTCTATTAATTAAAGAGTTCATTTTTCAAATGGCCTTAACCCCTTATACAAAATTTAACATAGTACCACGTGGTAAAAAATATTTAAAATGTTTTTAATATTTTTAATTTATTCTTTTATATTAGAAATTATAATTTTTTTATTTTTTTATTTTAATTTCATTATTTATTCTAAATTTTATCTAGCAAATAAAAAAAATTGGGAATTTTTTTTTTAAGTTTGAACAACTTTATATTCTCTCTTTTTCTTGGACACTCAAAAGTTTCTTAAAATCAATACTGAATTTGCATACAATTTATAGATCGACTTGAAATGCATGACATTTTAAAAAATAGAAATGAAATAATCAATTGTGAACTTAAAATGTTGAAAATATGCCAAAAATTGGTAAGTTTTTATTGTTTATTTGTTGTTGTTATATTTTCGTTGTTGGTTTGTATTGTACTCGTTCAAATATGTGAATTTAGTGTTAAGAAGGTAAAAATATGGCTAAAATGGGTGTGAAAAGCCAAAAACAACAAAAAAAGATCAAAATTGGTGGATTCAGGGTCGAAACTATATGCAACTTATGGTGCACGCACCAACACTTGAATCACGCACTGGGCGCGGAGTACCACTCACCAAGTGCATTTTTCTACGTGCTTTAGCGTGCCATGTGGCAGCACGTGGCATTTTTAAAAAAAATTAATTATTTCTTTTCTATTTTTTATCATTAATTAATTAAGTATTGTTTGTTTATTAGTTATTTGTTGTGTTGTATATATTATTCAATATTTTTTATTTTTAAATTTTTTGTAATTATACTAATAATTATTTTGATGTTATTTTTTTTAGGTGCTGCTGATATTATCATGGTGAATATTTCAACTATTGTATGCTTTAAGGGAAGGTATGACAGCTCCAATGATGGTGTTGAGAAATATATTGAATTTTAAAATATGCATATGTTAGTTCCAAAAAAATATAAAATATGAAGTATTGTTGAGAAGAGTTTGTCATATTCTTGGAGTTGATCAGATGCAGTATAAAGTGACTCTCAAGTTTGAGGTTCCTTCAAATACTATAAAGTTAAGACCTATTCTACTAAAAAAAATGACGATTAGATATTTTGGTTAAGCCTATAAAAGAAAAGTGCTACACCTCTATTTGTAACAGTGAATGTTCAAGCTCCTGAATGTGAAATAATGTAGAAGTACCCATGGAGCAAAAATAAGGCTACGCTAGTCAATTCACATTCGTAACCCCTGTGTACGTTCAAAACCCTCCATATGATTATCATTATTCTCCTCCAATGTTCAACAAGCAACCAGCTTACACATGTTATGATAGTCAAATATATGGAGATGTTAGCCTTGATCTTGGTTATGATATTAGTATTAATGTTGGTTATAATGTCGGTAATGATGATGAAAATTACGATGGTTATAAGAATAATGATCATGGTTATGATGTTGGTAATAATGATGGAAATAATTATGAAGATTATGTTTATAAAACTTTTGTTCATGGGTTGCATGATGAGTATGCCCTATATACAAGAGAAGAAAAGGTTAAGGTAGAATACTCATTTCAATTCATGACTAAAATACCACCATTTGATTCAAACATATTAGAAAAGGTATCTTGTACTTAAATTGGAGATATGTTTATAGAAAAGTTGTATAACAATAAAGATAAAATTCATAAGGCTATAAGCATAGTTGCACTTAAGGGCAAATGAAGCTTCTGAGTTTATAAGTCCACCAAAGATCGTTTTGAGTTGAAATGCAATTATGACAGATGAAAATAGAGATTACGTATAGTGTAGAGGAAAAGATGACAGTTCTTTATTGTGAGGCGAGTAAATGTAGAACACACTTGTGTTTTAGGTCAATTAGAAGATGGTCACCGACAAGCCAAGAGTCGTATTATTGGTAAAGTAATTAAAAATAAGTTTCTATGGATCAATAAAAATTATAAGCCGAAAGACATTCAAGCAGACATACGTAAAGAATTCAGTGTTCATATAATGTATACTACAACTTAGCGAGCTAAAGAGCATGTATTAAAATTGATAAGAGGTGCTCCAGAGGATTTGTTGAGATTGTCTCCTACATTCAGCTATATGTTGCAATAGTAAAACTCAGGTAGGGTTGTTCACTTAGAAACTGAAGCTGATAATCGCTTTAAGTATTTTCTTTTGGCGCTAAGACCCTGTATCAAAGGTTTTTATTCATCCATCCGACAGGTGATTGTAGTGGATGGAATATTTTTGAAAGGTCCCTATCTTAGTACAATGTTTGTGACAATTTATAAAGATGGAAACAATCAGATATTTTCATTTATATGGGGGATTGTTGACTTAAAAAATAATGCTTCTTGGGTGTAGTTTATGGTCAAACTGTAAGGAGTAATTAGTGACCATCAGAATTTTACTTTTATATATGATCGACACACTAGTATTGAGAGAGCTATATAGGGTGTATTTCCTAATACATATCATGGGTTTTGCATCTTTCACTTGAAAGGAATTAGGTGACAAAATATAATTTACCAACATATAAGTTTAAAATGAGGATACTTGTTTGCCTATTTTCTTGCTGCCAAGGTATATCGTATCTTTGAATTTCAATACCATATGAACAAAATGTGGGAAATTAGTCCTGATGTAACTAAGTATTTAGAGGAGGATGTTGGTACGGGAAGATGGGCTCGATCAGCTGATTCTTTTAGAAGGTACGACATCATGACTATTAATATCGCAAAGAGCATTAATGTAGTTGTAAAAGAAGAAAGAAAGCTTCCTATGACCAATTTATTAGAGTGGATACAAGAGCTAACGCAACTGTTATTTATTATAGATGAGAAACGGCACAATGTATGATGATTGTGTTGACGACTTGGAAAAATCGCAAGGTGATAAAATATAATGATGAAGTAAGTCAAATGATAGTTTACCCGATAGATATTTTACAAGTTTTAGTCAACAGTGGTAGAGACAGGATAGTGGACATTCCTAAGAGGACGTGTAGCTGTCGAAAGTTTAACTTTCAGCGATTGGCTTGTCCCCCTGCACTGGCCATATACAAACACATAAGATTATCACATGAGAGTCTTTGTTTGACTTATTACATAACCGAAACTTTATTTCTTACCTATAGCGAATCAGTACTTTTGATTGGCCATTCGTCAGATTGGATAATCCCAGAGAATTAAGAAATATTGACATCTAGCTTTCGATAGCATGTCATCAAGCAGGCATGCATCGGACGAATTGGGTTCTATCTCAAGGGGACGAACCATCAGAGAATATTTATAACCGTTGTAGAAAGCATGGATATAACTGATAGACGTGTCGAAACCCTACTGCTTTACATAATAGGTGATGTATGTTTGTTTATAAAACTGAAATTTATATTAAATTTTTAATTTTACTATAATGTAAGCGTAATATTTTTTTTAACTAGGTATGAGATAGAAGAAATGACTTAGATTCAGAGACACAATTCTATAGAAAGATTTCATGGATGAATGGTTATTATAGACTATTTTTAATTATGCTACTTTGCATTAAAGTTTTGAGTTTTGTAACTTTTTATAATGCACTTAAATTATTGATTATATATGTATTTTTTATTTAATGTTGATGTTGATAATTTTGAGTTGTTGATAAGTTATGAAAATATCTGTAGAGATGTCAAAATTGTAAGTTGCGAGTGTAGGATGTCTGAAAAACAGCAAAGACTTTGTCAAAATTTTTGTACAATTTTATACATGCCCTTTGTATTTTAACAAAATTTCAGTAGAGCTTTTCTTCTTCTACGGACGTTCCCAAACCTGCATATAAGAAGAAAAAAATACTTTTATACAATTATATATCATCTCTGTACATATCCACCAAACACAACATCTAAATAATTATATAACATGAATGCACATATGTAAATTATATTACACATCTACATTTTTGTTTGCAGTGGTCCACAAATCTATGATCATCTTATGTCTATAAAAAGCATCAATCTCATAGAAGAAATCAAATAGTTGGCCTAAGATAAGATACTCAATAAAAATACAGGTAAATGCGCTGCAATCCCGCTTTCGATCGTCTGTTGAGGTACATAATCCTTCAAACGAATAATTGAAAAAAGTGATATATATGTTTTCACTTCTCCTCTTAATTGAAAAAATCTACATCTCCGAAGATAAAATGACATGGAAATACTCAAAGGTTCCATAACTTTTTTAGTGGCTTTGTCGGAGTTTCCATTCACACTGGAATTATATAACGTAATCCTCCTCTTAATAAAGTTGACCTCTGTTGCAAACCAATATTCTTGATTGACATTCAATGGAATATATACCTGCACAAACCATTGTAATATTTTGAACTTATTGTATTAATAACAATAAAAAGTTATTATTGTACTTCCACTACCCTATTGACCGAAGCCCACGTTTTAGCACCATGTAAATCCTTATTTGTTCTTTGTGCATATGTAAACAATGCTACGACCCATTAAACTTCAGAGCTTGAACTATGGATGGTTGCCACATTTGTCTAATGTACTCCTAAAAACAAATATATATGACATTAAACTCATTAAAGTTAAGTAATGGTATTATAATGTAATGTGCACAATAGACGGGTAAACAATACTCATGTAAAAATATACATCTACAGTTGTGAAATCTTGTCAGTGCATTTCATGAAACATATGCCGTCGTATACGCAGAACCTTTAAATACTCATTTATATGCTGCAAAATTGTGATAGTATGTATATAAGTTTTGATACTATTAAAAATCTCACACTAAAAAATATAAAATAAAAAGTCATTACTGAATCATCAAGCCAGTGAAACATGAGCTCGTTAAACCACTTCTTGTTAGCATTGAGCCCATATAAAGCAACACGTTGTGCTGGGTCATTATTATTTATCCAATCCTAAAGTTCTTTAAATTTTGCTTCATTTATAGGTAGTTGCCCGTGTATATCAACTGCAACTTCTGCTTCCAATTTTACAACTTTTCTTTTCACGTTCTTTTGGAACGGATTGGTATAATGATTGATTTTAGCTTGCGCTTTCTTGTAAAAGCGTTTATACCTGCTCATCCCTTCTACAACAGCGATAGGTATAATTTGTACACTTACAAGGCTTTCAGTTACATGCTGCATGTCTGGGGTTGATGTTGAGACTCAGTTGCAGAGTGTGAGTCTGAAAGTCATCGGCTATAAATTCTCTCCCTTAAAATAAAACAAAATCAATCAATGTATTGACTTGTTAACATAAAACCCAATGAAATTCATGTTCAAAATATACCATAGTTTGATCAGTATTGTGTATTTTGTATGTATATACTTTTAGCGTAAATGCACGTTACGCAACAAGTAATATACGATGAGTAGAGAATCGTTCCCACAAGAAATTGATATTACTACTTGCTAAGTACTAAAATTGTGTCCTGCTCTTATTCAAACTAGTGGTATTTCAATATATTGATATCTAAATTAACTAAATAATGAAACTAACTACAAAGATTGAGCAAAGAGAGCAAACATAATAGCACCAATACTCAAATGCCTAGGATTACAATAATCTCTCAATACTTCACTCGAATTCAATTACTCCCCTTAAAACTATCAATATGAATTATTAACCAAGTACTCTAATATCATTACAAGCCTCTTTTGATGGTCAAGCGCGTATATTTCATTCAATCAATTATCAATATTTCTATGATAATCAAATTGAAATAAGATTCATTAAGAGCAAGTTCTCTAAATGGGCATATATTCCATATAAGTATATTCTTATCTTATATGGAACTTATGCTTTTACATAATGATCATAGATCAATCTATTCATGGCTAACACAAAATTTTATTTTCCAAGTTCATTAAGGTTTTCAAATCAATCTAATATATTGTTATGTAATTAGAAGCATTAAGCATAGAACAAATTGAACAATTCAATACCAATATAATGAAAAATGAAAAATAATCAATTTAAGCTACAAATTGAGTTCACATTGTAATCTTAGCAATAAAACTTAGTTCATGAATGTAAACATAAGTTTAGAGCATCTAACAATATTATTATACATATTAGAATCAATAACAAAGTACGAAATTGAAGAGAAGAGAAAATTTTTCGTGATGTAGCGTTTGTGTTCTTCTTCTAAAATATAGAATTTCTTCTCCTCCTTGTTGATTCTTGCTTCAAAGTCCCAAAGGATGTGTTAATTTTATGTTCTCTACTGTCCAACACATTTTTGGAACAATGGTGGGTGTTTATATAGGATTAGGATTGCAAACATAGGACAATATTGCCCTTAAAAGACTACCCAGCATCCAGTGCCACAGCATTGGAATTTAATACCGTAGCGATAGAGCTACTGATTTCAATGTCGTGGCCAATGTTCCATGGATGCATTGTAGCGTATGGAACATATTTTGAGCATTTTGGTCCCCTCTCAGATTCTTATTTCAAATAACTTCATTTACATCCATTTTTTGGTATTTTTGCACTGATAGTCCTTAAACCTATAAAACAACATTAATATGCATAAGTAACCAAATTATTAGGATAAATTGAATAAACGTTAAGTTTAGAAGGAGAAAATATTTTATATAATTACGCCCTATCAATCAACATCCTCAAAGATCCTAAATGACTTAAAGTGCTACATTATGAGAGTCATCTTATGCAAGATCTCTTTTTTTTCCTTGTCCATCCTACTCATTATCTCTGCTAGAAGCTTTGAGCTAACCGTATCAATCTTTATCGTTAGCTCTGCTTAAATATTTAAGCTAATCGTATCAATCTTAGTGGTTAGCTCTGTTTTCAAAAAATTTAAATTGTCTCACAGATTATCAATCCTCTTCCCCAAAACATGATACTGTGATAATGTGCCCGACTTAAACTATACATAAGTAATTATAATTAATCTTCATAAGGTAATACTCATCAACAACATATAATGAATCCAAGAAAAAATATTAAATTATTTTATCGTTGGTCCAAACGCTGGCAGGGCTTTGAATTGGTACCCACATTGAATATCCATATCAACCATAAGATCAATGAATCGGATGTTCGAAACCACAACATGCTCTAACTTCAGAGTCCCTCCCCATTCTCCTAATGGAATATGCAACTTTACAGCCATGTGACAATCTATATTCTTCTTATGTTTATGAAGTAATAACTTCCTATGTATTTCCAAAACCTATACAATATTTTAGATTTATTAATCATTAGCAAGAAAAATAATTTCCAACAAAATTTATATATATTTTTTGTTCTATGTAAAAACATACAAAATTTTAAGCTCTGTTAAAGACAACATTTTCGACATCTTCGTACAATGAGAGGCCCCTATTAGACCAATTTAGAAGGTGAGATAAACGGTCATCCTTCTTGTGCACAAACACCGAGGCACATCTCAAGATCGCCTCGTAAATCTACACCTAAAATTATAAAAAAATAACAATCTCAAATAATAACAACACTATTTTCTTATCTTATTTAATGAAATATGAAAATAACAATTTTTTCTACATCTCAATATACTAATGAATCAATAATGAATTGAAAAGAAAAAAATTACTCACCAAGAATGCTTGACCAAATTCGTAGAGGTTATATGTTTCCTTCTCCTAACCACCCCCTTTTCTAACCTTAATTGGTGTTGTGCTTAAGCTATGGTAGAGTAAAGTTCATACAATCGTATCTCAAGGGTAGGCATTAAACTCATCTAAATCATCCATAAAGCGAAGTACAAAATACTGGATGGCTATACACCGATCACGTGGCATCAACAATTTATAAAATAAATAAAATAGACTCATTTTTATAGCATCTATGTCATCGTCAAGTATTACATATTTTAACCACGGATTTAAATCCTTGTAGGTCAATTCATTTTTACATCTAAAGTATTTATCCCATAATCTATTATCCAATTTTGAATTCAACTCCCTTACTGAAGGATAATCATATTCTCAAACCAATAATCAAATAAAACTCTAGATGAGAGAATCTAATTTGGCTCTTGCCTATATAGAATCACAATTCTTCATATAAATTTTTTGTATGTACTTGTCTTAATAAATCTCATGTACTAATATACTTGAGAATGTAATGTCTTGAACATCCAAAAAATGCCTAAAACATGTAGTTCTAAATAATTGGATTTGTCTTTTCGTCAATTTGATTTTTATTTTACCGATAGCCAATACCTTAGAGTAAGTAGTGACTGCCGCTCGATAGAATTCATATTTTACAATTATATAATCCTTCGACACGTTTTCCTTCCTAAAAAAATAATTATTAGTATATGACCAATTACATAAGTTTCAAAATCTATAAATTTTAATTAAATATTTTTAATTAAATGCAAAAAAAATTGAATAATTACTAAAATTTCAAAATAATAAAATATGAAATCAAATCAAATTTAATGACAAAAAATTAAAATATTGACTAAAATTAAATAATTTAAGCACAATTTTAATATTTAAAATTAAAAATTAAATAAACCAACTAAAAAAATTTAAAAATTTTTAAAAGCATTTGGCTGCTAGCTTGCTACATGTCATCACCTAGCAGCGCCACGAGTGCACGTTGGTCACAACGCACGTGTAGCACGTGGTGTCACATGCCGCGCACATGTGGACCATCTTCAGCCACTTACACTTATTTTCAACTTATTTTACACTTTATTAATACTAAATCTATATATTTCAACAACTACAATGTAAAAGCAACAAAAAAACACAACAAAACTAAATTTAGAATAAAAACTCATAAATTTTTACTAATTTTTAGTTTTTTTCAATTGTATAATAAGTTGTTTTACTTTAAATTTTTAAAATTTTATGAATTTGAAGTTGATCTACAAATTTTGGGACAAAATATAGCAATGGCCGTAGAGAAGAAGAGTGTTTGGAGAGTTTGAATGTTTTAGGAAAATTTGTAAAAGAGGCAAAATAGGTATATTTTTATTTTTTTGTTAATATATCTTAAAAATTTTCGGGTCAAAATTTAATGCACACCCTTTTTTTGAATCAACCTAGGAAAATTTCCGTAGTTGACTTAATAGAATCTATTTAAAGGATTAATAATCCCTGTATTTTAAGGATAGTAAGAATAATTTGATAAAATACAACATAAAGCATTTAAAATATATAAGAAAATGAATTTATTTGAATTGCTAGTGATAAAAGATTTACAATATATTTTTTTTTATTAAAATAGAGATTTAATTCTAGTCTCCCTCCCTATATAAAAAGAAAAAAAATAAGTAAAGAAAAGAGATTGTTCACTATTTACAATCTTTTCTCTCCACTGTCACTTATGTGCAATTTCAACACAACAAACAATTAAAATAGTTGCAACAAGAAGGACGACAAGCCAAGAAAATGCACAAAATGAACAGTTATTTTCCTTTAAATTTAGGAACATTTTTAAAAATAGCCCATAAATTATAGCGTATTCTTTTTCAGTCACACATAAAAGTTTTAATCTTTAATAATAATAAAAAGTTAAGTTTGAATATTTTTGCCCCTAATCTTAAATATTTTAATTTTCTCCTCTCTCTTACTAAGTGTATAAATATTGTGAAAAATCGATAGATTTGGTGATATATTAGTAGATTTTATGAAAAATAAGTAAAAACAAATGATCAAGAAGGGAGAAAAAAAAGGCCCAAACGTAATTTTTGGGACTCACACGAGGTGGCACACATGCCTGGGGATGCGCTATGCACACATGCAAAGCTCACACGCTTAGTGCACAGTTGTGCCATGTGGCTCACTTTGGTGTCACCACGTGGTGCAACCTGAATTTCTTTTTAACAAATTAATTAATTTTTTAGAAAATTTTTAATTTAATTTATTTTTTATTTAAAATTAAATTAACTTTAATTATTAATTAAATTAATAAATTAATATATTAAATTTAATTTTTGTGTTGTAATAATTAAATTGGTTTAATATATTAAATAAAATATAGTTACTAATATATTTAATTATTAATTTATATATTTAATTATTTAATTAGTTTTTTAAATATTAATTAACAATTAAATAATTAAATAATTAAATAATTAGCAATTAAATAGTTAAACCAAAGTTAATTATTAAAACAAATTAATAATTAGGGGGTATTTTCAAACATTTCTTATCTTTTAGAGTCAAAAGACAAATTTTAAGGCACATTTGCCTCTCAACTATATTTTCTTTAGAATAATTCACTCCAAAGAAGAAATACCTAAAGCCCCAAACAAGTATACACACTTCTCTTTAAAGATCCGATCAAGTGGATAAAAACTTTTTACAAAATTATTTTGGCAAATTAACGTCAAGTATTTGTTAAGTTTTTCAAATTTTATCATGTAATTGGAATTAATCAGGTGTAGTATAATATGACTATTAGAATTTCTATTCACATAAAGAGAGTGAAGTTGAGACCAATTGCACTTAAAAATGATGACAATATAGAGTTTGGGTTGGGTCTCCATAAAAATAATTTGACACCTCTACGTATAATAGTATATGTTCGAGCTTTTATATGTGAAAATAATGTAGAGGCATCCATCGAGAATGAACAAGCCTATCCTAATCACTTCTAACAAATCCGTTAAATAATTATCATTATTCCTCTCCAATGTTCAACGAAGACGCAACTTACATGTATTATGATAGCTAGACATATGGGAAAGATAATGATAATTATGTTGGTAATGATGATGGTAACGATGTTGGTAATGATGATGGTTATAAAATCAAAGTTGATAAATTGAATGACATATCGGAAGGCAAACCATGTTATATTTATAATTCTTCTCTTCGTGAGCCAGATGATGCGTATGATTTGCATGCAAGAAAATATAAAGTTCAAGTAAAAAAATCCATTTCAGTTTATGCCTCCGATACCACCATCAAACTTGAACATATTGAATAAGGTATTGTGTACTAAAATTAGGGATGTGCTTGTAGAAAAGTTGTATAATAGTAAAGATAAAATTTATAAAGCTATAAGCATAATAGCACTTAAGGATAATTTGAGCTTCAACGTTTATAGGTCCAACAAAGATCGTTTTGAGGCGAAATGCAATGATGAGAGATATAAATGAAGATTGCGTGCAGTGTTGACGGGAGTACGAAAGTTCTTCACCATGAGGATAATAGATATAGAACACACTTGTGTTTTTTTACCAATTGCGGGATGGTCACATATAAACCAAGGTCATACTACAGTAAAATAATAAAAAAATAAATTTCCATCAATTAATAAAATTTATAAACTAAAAGAAATTCAAGCAGACATGCATGGAGAATTTTGTGTAAATTTACGTATCTTATTGTTTGGCAAGCTAAAAATTAGATATGTAGGTTAATAAAAGGTGCTCTAGAGGATTCGTTCAGATTGCTTCCTACATACTGTAATATATTGGAATAACAAAACTCGAGTACAATTACTTTATTAGAAATTGATGGAGACAATTACTTTATTAGAAATTGATGGAGACAATCACTTTAAGTACTTCTTTATGGCATTAAAGACCCTACATTAAAGGTTTTCAATCATCCATCTGACCCATGATTGCAGTTGATGGAATATTTTTAAAAGGTGTCTATTTCAGTATAATATTTGTAGCAGTATGTAAAAATAAAAATAATTACATTTTTCCATTGGCACGAGGGATTGGTAACTCAAAAAATGATGCTTTTTAAACATGGTTTATGGCCAAACTGCGAGGAGTAATTAGTAACCATCACAATCTAGTTTTTGTATTTAATCAACATGCCAATATTTAGAGGGCCATTGATTAATGTTATGCTAGCAAACGCACGCTATTGTATCAAGTAATATAGGGTTTTAAGTCCAAGTATCGATCCCACAGTGACTATGCAATCTAACTTTATAAATCAAGTACTAAAATTGTACCTACTTAACTTTTATTTAGAAAATCACAATTTTCAATTTAATAAACTAATCTAACTCTATCAAATAAATTAAACAAAAGCAAATGTAGAATTCACAAATAAAGATAATCTAGGATTTTGACTTATCCCCCATAATTTCATTGGATTTATTAACCTTTTAGTTAATTAACTAATACCAATTGTTGACTTAGACACTAATCTCATCACAAGCCTCTGTTGATGGTCGAGTGATTATATTACACATTCTAACAATCACCAATATATCTATGGTAATTAAATCAGAATGTAATTCATTAAGATCAAGTCTAAATTATACCATACATGTCACCTAGATATATATTTATCCTAAATGGAACTCATAATTGTTACCCTATGACCATGCATCAAACTATCCTAAGCTTAACACATAAATCCCTCCATCGAGTTCATCATGGTTCCTTAATCATTTAAAATTTTAATCAGGTATAATGAAAGCATTAAACACAAGATAGAATGAATCAGTTGAATGTATCAAGTTCATAAACTAAGAATTAACAAAATCTAAATCCATACTAGGTTCATATAGTCTAACCCTAGATGAACAATTTAGCCCATCACAAAATAAAAAGTATCCAACCAATTCATAAAGATCAATAAAAAACAAGAACATAATGATAAACATGTAAGAGTGTGTAGAGCCCACCCAACCCCTTGGGTCCACCAGGGTATCAACCGGCGCACCATTCACACCCCCCACAAGTAACCTACAGGGAGTGTGGTTGTACCCAACACCTTGGTCTACTAGGGTATCAACTGGCGCACCACTCACACCCCTCACAGATAACCTACGTCCCTAACAAATGTTGAACCTGGGATCTCATCCCTTATAAGCCTTTAAGGTTCGATGGTTATACCCATCGGGCTGCCCAACCTGATGGGTATAAGGACGAACCTCTAAAGGCCTATATGGCCTCCATGAGATGGAGGCGGGGATTCGATTCCTTAGGGGCATAGGTAACCTGAGAATTGTATGTTGGGATGCCAGTGGCTCTAAGGTGTCATCCAACTGATAGACCAAGGTGTTGGTGGGTCTTACACACTTTAACAGCCAGCCTGATGGGTACAACCATCGAACCTTAAAGGCCTATAAGAGATGAGATCCCAGGTTCGACACGGTTGGCGGTCGTACATGAGATGCAATTCTGTGTTGGGACGCTAGTAGCTCTGAGGTGTCACCCAGCTAGTGGACCAAGGAGTTGGTGGGTTCCACAAAGTCTATCAAAACAAAGAGAAGAAAAACTAATTAAAGTGACTCCTTGATGTGCCCTCCTTTTTCTTTGACTTGAATCTTGATCTTAGTTCTTCAATCTTTGGCTTTGATCTTTGATTGTATTGTGAATTCTTTCTCTAAGTTTTTTGCCTCCTTTCTTTTTTTTCCTCTCCTCTCATTTTATTGGTTTTTGGGCCTTTTATTTATAGGTTTATGTCTTCAAATTAGAGTTAAACATCAAATACAAGTCAAAGTCAGATATTATTCACGAGTTACTGTAGAACAAATACTGTTCTCTCGTCATGGCACTGAATTCTAGGTGCTATGGCATATAGACACTATTTTGGGCGCCGCAGTGCACATTTCTGGGCATTACAGTACTAGGTACTATAGCAATCACTATAGTAATTTGATGTTTTTGGCTTATTTTTATTAGAGCTTCGACTCTATTTACTTCATTAACTTCAAGCCTATAAAAATAATAATAAAATACCTCAAAAGTCAAATAATCTTAGTTTCTACGAACAAATATTTAAGTTTAGAAGATGAAAATATTAGACTTAGTTAACCCCTATCAGCCATTCGGGGTGTGTTTCCTAATGTCTATTAGTTTTGCATCTATCACTTGATGGAAAATTTAGTGACAAAATACATACCACTAAAAAAGATGAAAAATGGGAGATTTTTAACTGCTTAGTTTATTGCTGCCAAGGCATATAGCCTCTCTGACTTTCAACAGAAAATGAATAAGATGCGAGAGATAAGACTTAATGCAGCTAAGTGTTTGGAAGAGGACGTTGGTACGGGGAAATGGGCTCAATTAGTTGGTGCATTTAAATATACGACATCATAACCACTAATATTGCAAAGAGTTTTCGTGTAGTTACAAAAGATACAAGATCGCTTTTTGCGACCACTTTGGTTAAGTAGATACAAGAGATAATCTAACAGTGGTTTTATAAAAGACAAGAGGTAGCATAGGGTATGACGTCCTTTCTGATGACTTAGAAAAATCACAAAGTGATGAAGCACAATGATAAAGTTAGTCAAATGACAGTTCACCCAGTAGATAATTCATAATTTCTAGTGGAGGACGGAAGTAAAGATGGATTAGTAGACACACCATGAAGACTTGCAGTTATCGAAAGTTTAACTTTTAGTAACTACCTTGTCCTTATACTATTGCCATATACAGATATAGGAGATTACAGTATTAGGGTCTTTGTTTGGCTTATTACATGTTCAAGTGATTAGTTCATGCCTATAGCGAGTCAATACTTCCAGTCAGCTTTCCATCAAATTGGATAGTTCCAGATAAATTAAAAAATGTTGACAACCTCCCATAGCATTTTAATAGACAGGCAAGCATAGGATGAAGCGAATTCTATCTCAATGGAAGGAACCATTAAAGAATGTTTATATTCATAGTAAATAACATAGACATAATCAAATAGACATGTCAAATTCCTATTGGTTTACATAGCAATTAATGTATATTTTTTACTTTTGGTTCACATTGTTTCAATAGAGTTGTATGTTTCTTTGTAAAACTTAAATTAATATTTAATCTGTTTTAATTTTGTCTTACTTTGATATTTGTTGTTGAATTGTTAAATATAATTAATTATATTCATTTACCAAAATTTCAGTAGAATTTTCCTTATTTTATGGATATTCCCAAACCTACAGATCATTAATAACACTTTTATACAATTTGCACTACTATACATCATCTCTATACACATCCACCAAACAAAATGATAATATACAATTATATAACATAAATGTACATATATATTTAACATTTTGAACATCTATACAAAAAATTTGTACATATCTACCAAACATAATGAGAATAGATAATAATATAACACAATTGCACATCTATATCCATTTCGAGACATGGTCTATAAATCTATGACTATTTATTCTCTAAAAAGAGGTACCAGTGTCATGGATGAAATCAAATAGTGGACCTAAAATTAGCTACTCAATGAACATACAAGTGAATATGCCATAGTCCTTATTCTGAACTCTCTACTGAGGTACACCTTTCTTTAAATGTATGACCTCGAATGACAATGTATCTTCATTTACTTCTTCCTTAAACTCATAAAATTTAATATAATGACAATAGATAATAATATATATTTAACATTTTGAACATCTATACAACAAATCTGTACATATCCACCAAACATAATGACAATAAATAATAATATAACACAATTGTACATCTATATACCATTTCGAGACATGGGTCTATAAATCTATGGCTATTTTTCAAAAATTGCCTTAATCTCATTTAACTTCAACATTCAAAATAACCAACAATTTCTAACCATTAATTTGTTTAAAAAATGCCTAACTCTAAAGTCATAAATGTCAAAATAAGAGATCTATCATGAAATTAAGGTGAGCCTATCAAAACGGTGTATGATGGGCCAGCAGAATCGACAGACTTATAGGCTGGACGATGCAAAATGCACAACCTCACAAGTCAACACCATTAGCATAAACTATATAGAGAAGACAGCTTAGTTAAATAGTGACATCTTGCGATAGAAAGAGGTGGCATCATTGAATGGTGACATCGTCAAGTCATCAACATAGATGACAAATTGGTAGCTTTATTTAACCCTCTTTAATTCACATTTCAGGTTCCAGTTTATTGAATAACTTAGTTCACTCAATATTCAAGCACATTTAATGGGTTCATTTTAAATTTTTTACTAACTTAGAGGCCAAAAACAAAAAAACAAAACCTTAAAAAGTAATTATCTGCCATGCACCAAGGAGGCTACCTCATACTGTTACAATTTCAGCTTTCTTCTCAAGGACGATCACCTATAGAATACTTAACTGGCCATATAGGCTCTTCAATCGAGTGATTTTTCTAACTCCTATTTCAAGAATCCTTCCTCGAGGCTCTTCAATTGCTAACCATTTGTTTGCTCCTCCTTATCCATTTTTATATAAGTCAGGGCTTGTCTTAAGCGACACCATAAGTAGGAACATGTTGCTTAGATAGGTAATACCAAAATTGATTAAATTATAGCCCTTTTTTTTAATTCTTCCAAGGCAATCGTATGGTCATAAGACTTGAGCTCTATCACTCCCACATAAAAACTATCAACACAATCTTGTAGCGGTTCTTCTCAATGTTGTTGAAGTTTTGGAGCTGCTTGGGATCTTTGGCTGCCTCATAGGCTCTTTGAAAATGTTCTATAATGAGATTAGTCATCTGATTAAATGATGTAATACTTTTCTGCTTCAAACCTCTCTACTATATTAACATTTGTTCCTCCAAAAGCATATGGAACAACCTATACATTTGATCCCTTAGAACTCCGTGGTTTTCGTTCACTCTCAAGTTCTTTCCCTAATGGTCTTTTCTTTCCAGTTCTTCTATTTAACCCTCAAAATTCACCAAGCATCATTCTAGTCAAGATCCTCATCACCCAGTGGCTGACCTCCAACCTCACTTTTCTCGAGTCTCCAACTTGTGACTTTATCGAGAGTCTCTCTTCAAGCCTATCTCGTGATAGATGGCCTCTCGAGTGTGACTCCATCTGGCCTAGAGGGTTTTCTCCTTTTAAATAATTATAATTTTCTTGTCCATATTGATTCCCTATTGGTGTTCTCGAAATTGAGTTCCTAACTATACTTCAATAATCCATTTGAGATCGCATAATGGCTTTTTCTCTTCCAGATCTTTTGCTAAGATGCATGCTTATAGTTACCATGGCTTATTGCATCATTCTTATAGATTGTGCCAAACTGTTGATCTCGATCTACCTAAGGCTTTTATATTGATTCTTCCTGTAAAGAACGAATAAGCATTATTTATAAGATAAGCTTATGAAAGTATGAAAAGAGTTAAGTGATTCAATAATGTAATTAATCGGATAATGTAATTGATATTTCCTTAGTTTCATCAAGGATTGGCTTTTTTATGATCTCTTAGATATCTATTTACCAATCATTGACATTTCATATGCATATGATATTAAAAGATGCAAAGGTATGAGATACCGTCTATCCTTCTCACATCTACAAAGTGTTGCATGATTTAAGCAATGCTAAGAAGCTATGAAAGGAAAAGTACAACTTCACGTAGGAAATAAAGATATCCTATACATAATAGCTGTTAGGACTTTTAAGTCACTTCTCCATTCTAGCCATTCACTCCCTATATTAGACAGAGAGTGTTATCATAAATACATTAGGAATAGTTCATATTTATATGATAATGATAGTATCTTGCTAACTAAGTATTAGTTAATAAATAACTATTATATCTCAATTACAACGAGAAATGTATTAAAATGTATAGGTGAAAAGAACAAATTGTAGTTTGAAAACTTTGAATAATAAAGAATTGTAGCATAAGTGATTACGTCATGTAAATGCGAGACGACTATCTCATCTAGTTAAGGATGGACAAATACATGATCTAACTATAGAACCTTGTCTATTTTGTAAATCCTACATTCAATGAAAGTTAACCAAATCCTTATGTAGATGTTGGACACTGGGCCACTGATTTACTGAAACTAGTACATAGTAATATATATGATCCAATGAATCATTCTGCCACTGGTAGAATTTAATACTTTGTTGTCTTTATCGTGATTTGTCACGATATGGACATGTGTTTCTAGAAAACATAGGTCAAAAATTTTGAAGTGGTCAGAGACTTTCGACTAGAAGTAGAGAGACAAACTATTATGTATATTCAACACCTTTAATCAGATCAATGCTATTTATACATTAGCAGTAAATTCATAGATTATTTAAATAGAGAATGAGATTTTGGCTCAATATAGTTCTCCAAGTACTCGTCAACACAAATGTGTTTTATAGTGGAGAAATCAGACTTTATTAGATATGGTCTGATCAATGTTAAGCTTCATCGATCTTAAAAAATATCAATGGGTTATGCTTTAGAAACTGCTACTCACTTATTGAACAAAGTTCCATCATAAGTCTTTCCTTCTACTATATATAAAATATGAACTTGAAGGAAATCGAGTCTTAAATATATTAAGATTTAAGGTTATCCTACTTTTATAAGAGTTACACAATAGGATAAACTTGAACTCAAGTGGTACAAGTATCAATTTATTGGGTATCCCAAGCAAACTATAGGATATCAGTTCTATAATCTAGATGCATGAAAAGTATTTGTTACTTGTAATACCACTTTCTAGAGAAATAGTTTCTCATGGGTCATGGGGATTATAAAAGATTAAACTTTATAAAGTCAATCAGGATGATAATGAACCAAAAATGGAACCTGAAAGTCGATTGAGTGAAATACCTTTAACATACTTTTCCCGTAGGTCATGAAGGATATCAAGGCCACTTATTAAGTATATTTGATACATGAAAGGTGTTCTTGGTATTTTCTTAGTTGAATAAAAAGATCTTATGACTTATAGAAAGATGATGTTAGACATTGTTTAAGGAAAATGACAAAATACCATGAAATTCGAAATTAACTCTAAGCATGACAATCAAGTCTAGGACTTTGTTGTACTTCTCGAAGGAATTGTTCTTATTAGTTGTAAATGAGTTTACACATCAGAAATATGGGCCCAATAGGAGGTAGAAACCTTCAAATCTTGATTAGTGCAAAAGGTTACACTCAGCGATCTGAGATTAACTGTGAGAAATCTTTTTTCACCAGTACCCATGCTAAAGTCAATTTAAATTTTGTTGGCTATTGTAGCATGCTAAAATCTTTGTTTTGATAAGGTAATCAGAGAGTCTAATTTCATTAAGAACAAATAAAAGTGCATGTAATCAGAAAGGGTAGTGGAAGCATAAATTATCTTTCTAATTCTCTATATGGATGACATACTCATTGTCGATATGACATTGGTATGTTACAAGTCAATCAGTTAACAGTTATCTGAGTAAGAACTTTTCCATAAAAAATTTGGGAAAAGCTTTCTATATACTAGGTATAAGTTTTATAGAGATAGAGTTAGGAGGCTGATAGGACTATCCCAATCTTCATATATAGACTAAGTCCTGAAAATGTACAATTGTAATAATTGTACAATAGTTAATGTGCCTTTTAGACATGGCATTCATCTTTCTAGGAAAAAGTGTCCTCATGATGAAAATAAAAAGGTTAGAGTATCTAACATACCATATACATCAGCTATGAGGTAGCTTGATGTATACCATATTATGTACGGGACCTGCATCTTGATAACTGTAAGTGTTACGAGTCGGTATCGGTCTAATCTAAGTAAAGACCATTAAATGACCATGAAATATATCCAGTTATACTTGAGAGGTACAAATGATAAGTTTGACTTATGAAAAAAGTTACGTACAAATGAAAGGATACACAGACTCAGACTTTTAGTATGATACAGATGATAAATAATCTACATCTGATCATGTATTTCTTCCCATTGGTATCACAACTAGTTGAATAAAGTGCAATTCAAATATCCACATTTGATTCTACCTTGGAGGTAGAATATGTTGCGGCTTGAGAAACCTGCAAATGAAGTTCTATGGATGTTCAAATCAGCTGCTGAGCTCTAAGCTTAATAAATCATATCCCATTAAAATGCAATAATAATGAGGTAATTGCTCAAGCCAATAAACCATAGAAACACACCAAAAATCTAATCACGTGGATTCCCAATGCCATATAATTAGAAATATCTTGACTATTGGAGATGTAAAAGAATCTATGATACATTCCATGGATAACGTAGCAAACCCATTAACTAAAGCCTTAACTCTTAAAGTGTTTGAGAAACATATAGAGTAAATGGATATTAAATACCATCATGAATGGTATTGAGTAAGTGGGAGCAGTTGAAATTTGTGCTTATGTGTCACCTTATTATGTATAAATATTTAATTATAGTATTTATACAATCATCATTTCTAATAAAATTAATATTATTAATTATTAAATGGTAAGGTGCTTGTAACGTTTTAAACATTGTATAATCTGAATGATTTTAAATCTGGTCTAAAGGAGTTTAGATCAGTGCTAAGAGTTAGCAATGCTAAAATTTATAAGTGCTAAGAGTTAGCAGGTTATAAAAATTAGTGAAATCTAAAGAGTTAGAGCCTTGTCTGAAATAGGACAAAGACCTGAGAATATATTAGTAATTACGTAGTTACAAAGAGTTACAAATAGTGCTAGGAAATGTTATAATGCAAGTATGTTCTTAAACACCATATTCTTGATCTATTTTTACTGATACGGGTCTATTGGTGAAACCCATTTATATATAGATTAGTGTATATCTATATCTGGATGGTCCAGATGGTTAATATTAGCAAACCATGAGCTTAGTGGAAGCTATAGAGATATAGGTATTCAATTAGTACTAGGTACTGAACAGACTCATAAGAACCTTCAATAGACATCTCATAAAGCAGTCAATAGAATGTTTTTCAAGTTGAGTAGTATTTGTAATTCTTTAACCTAAGCACCACGGTGGGTTTATGAGTGATCCACCATACTTTGGTCTCACACATGTCAAAAATCTTTTATAGTCTTATCACTGGGTGTCACTAGGTATGATCCGATAATTATGGAGTCTGGTGTGAGTAGATATGGGATCCGTCAGCTCATATGAGTGAGTTGTATATCTTGATACTCCGAGATTGTATTTCAAAAAGTCTTGTGGCCATAAGCATAAACCACGAAAAATATTTAATGTATGGTTAAATAATATTGCAAAAGTGTTTACGGATATTGTTTATGAAAATACAAATCTAGAGATAAGTTCATATTGAGCAAATAGAGATTTGATAGTGATGATATATGTCTCTACTCATCTAGGATATAAATGATGGAATGATTATATGAATATGCTATAACCTCAACTTGTATGGTCTAACGTGCTATTTTGTAATATCTATAACGTGAGTATGAGGCATTATTCTTGAACATATGGATGAGCTCCATATGGTAAACCAGGCGTGGACCTAGAGAGTCTCACAATATGAAGTATACTCGTTATATACTAGGGTAGCGAACTAGATTAAATAACAATCTAGTAAATTTTAGCAAATCGATTAATTATTTTGGGATTCCTTGGGATATACATTTGTCAAGACTTAAGTGTTAATTACATTATTTAACTAGTTAACAAAAGTTGTTAACTAATGGGATGACAACGAGTGGCAAAATTACAACCCTTACCTTAATTTATCATATGGCTTAATGTGATTGGGCTTGAAATGGACATGGTAAAATCAAATATGTATTTGTTAAATCAAAAAATCTTTTCAAGAACATGTCTGACCATTTTATGCATTAAGATTGAATAATGCAAAATGTTTGCACTATTATAATGACAAAGAAACATTATAATATTATTAATTTGACAATAAAAGAAAATAAGTTTTCTTTTCTTTCCCCTTGTAAGTGTGGCCAACCATTGAATGAATTAAAATATAAATTATCTTTGTATAATAATTGAAGGCTAAAATAAGTTACAAATAGGTTCGGCTATCATTTTGTGAAAAGGACGAGCACATGTTTTAGAAACAAGACTTGGCCATCTAAAATACATATTTTATTCATTAGTGGCAAGCCTTTATGGTAATATAATCAAGTGTTTGACTTGAAAAATATTTCAATTCACAAAGGATATGGCCAGTCATCCTTGAGGAAGTGGAGCACTTGAGCAAATAATGGCAATAAAGTGTGTCTACCACTAAAAAGGAAATAACAAATTCATTCTCTTGACTAAGCAATATTCAGCCAAGTGATATAGAATGAGAGAAGATATTATTTTTGTTCTCTCAAGTGTTGATAAAATAAAAATATCTTACTCTTTCTCCTCTAAAAAAAATCGGGTCATTAGAGAAAAAAAAAGGAAATTGTTTTAAATTTGCAGGAGTTGCATAGTTCTTCAAATAACAATTTCCACTTCCTTTAAAACAAATTAAATTGGTTAAAGAGTTAACCAAAGAATTAAAATGTTTAAGAGATTAACACAATATATATTGCTAGAAATTCTAAATTAAAGCTACTATTCTAGCTCTAAAATCCTACCGGATAGTTGTGGACTAGAATTGTTCAAGAATACACTTCAATGTGAGCTCTTCACATGAAAAATTGGATCACTTGAAGATTTGTAAAGCTACCTTCATTAGATAACTGCTCATCATTTATAAATTTATATAATAGTTATACTTATGCATATATGAGATATATGTATATATTTGTGTTATTGAGTGTATTTTGTTAACATGCTTCCACTGCTTGTTATAAGATTTTAAAATCACATATACACTCGTACATCACACACTTACCTCAACACTTCTAATACAGGATACTTATTCTTGTAAGTCATCCATGTATTTTAAGATGGTTCATTCTCTCTTATGCTTGTATCCATTAAGTTTGTTGCTTAAATCTGGATGTTTGATTGATTTATGTGCTTCCAAGGCTGAGGCACGATTCCCTCTAAGGAAGTCTTATTAATGATACTTCCCAAACTAACGCATGAGATCTCCTATGGGAAGTCTTTCTGGTAGCGCTCACATGCAAAGGCACGTGGCCCCCGAGGGAAGTCTTTATTATAGTGTTTTCCAAATAAAAGCATAAGGTACCTTACGAGAATTCATTCTAGAATATGTGTTTCTTGGTAAAGGTACTGAACTCTTTCAAAGAAGTCTTTCTGATAAAGATGCATCTTGGCAAAGTGTTAAACCATTCTAGAGAAGTCTTTCAATATGGATGCTTCTTGGTAAAGGTGTTGGACCTTTCTATAGAAGTTTTTTTGTGCTTTTAATGGTAGCTTACAATACACGACCCTTAGAATGAAGTATTTGTGCTTTTAAGAAAAGTGACTAGTGGGCATATGACTTTTCCAATAAGTCTTTTTATACTCTAAGAGTAGCCCACGACCACGACCCTTGTAAGGAAGTATTTTATACTTCCAAAAAAAGTGGTCAGTGGGCACATAACCCTTCAAAGAAGTCTTTCTTCTATGGGTAGCCTATAGCACACGACCCTTGAAAGGCAATATCTATGCCTTTAGGAATGGTGGCTGTCGGGCACACGACCCTTCTAAAAAGTCTTTCTGTACTTCTAAGGGTGGCTTAAAGCACACAACCCTTGAAAGAAATTATTTAATTTGCTTCCTTATTCTCAATAGTTGCTTTAATTTGCCAATAACGTGTCATCACATTGCAAAGAAAAATACTCTGATACTCAAGTCAATAATTGTTCAAAGAGATGGGTGCTAATGTGTGAGGAATACCTCAAGGACAAGCAGAAGAACGATGAATGCTCAAGGATAATAATGAATATTGAATATAAGGCATAGAGTGTAAAACGTAGAATACGTATGTAAATACAAATTTGAATTAATTAAAACTGAATGAAAAATTAGCAAGGTTGCATGCTTATTTATAATGTATAATTCCTAATTTGTATTATTGTATGAATGTATGAATCCAAATCTAAGTATGATTTAACTAAATTATAGTTTATTATGAATTTTAATCCATTTTAATTAAAAGAGAAAGATTTAAGTGAAATTTCTACATTTGTGAAAAGTCCTTATTCATGCAAAATAATATTTAAATAATTAAAATCAAAATAGAATTTGAGTTTTAATCCTTTCCCACCTCCCCATGAAGCTCATGGCCTATTTGTAAGATCCATGAGCTAACGGGTTTGGCTACCTAGCAAGATAGATTCAAAATCTGGGCTTGTGAATTAGGCTAAGCGCAAGCCGATTTGGCCTATAAATAATGGGTCTAACAGATGCCCCCCTAAAGTGAAGAAGTAGAAGTATTCTAGAAGAATTCCTTTGCTTTTATACCAGGAGTGCTTTATGCATTATGCTCCCCACTTCTATTTATGGTGTTATTATCCCCTATGATTATGTTCTTTTGAATGTTGGAGACATTTCTGGTGAAAAAGATGAATGTGTATCAGAACATGTCCCCTATCTTATCATTACAGTTATCTATTTTTCTCTTATTACTCTTGGAAGCAGCAATACTTTCTTCCATTTGTAATTTGGTCAATAAACACTATCATGTGAAAGAATGTTACCATGCATGTGATAAAATTATTATAAAATCATGTAACAAAAATGGTAAGCCATTTTTTGCATGCATATGAAATTTTTAAAAAAATGGCTAATCATTACTTCCCTATTATAGGCTTATTGCTTCCATTGAATTACTTCCTGTAATATACAAACTAGTATGTGATAGGAATTGTTGAAAAGTGTCACTTCCCAAAGGTGTTAGTTAGAGGCAGTAATTTGAATAAATCAAATAAGATAAATGATACTTCTTGAATAATTTTCATGTCGATCTTGTCCATTAGTGTGTCATTAAAGTTCTTTGTTAGATACCTCACACTACTAGAAAATGATTTTGAATCCTAGTACTTCCTACAAAAAAGCATTATACTTTCGATCATGGAAGTATTTTTTAATATTGTGCTTCCTATGAAGGAATGCTTTACTTCCTTTTTAGGGAAGTTGATATAGAGCTTCTTTTTCTAGAGGAAGTCTTTGATATGCTTGCTTCAAATGTGAAGGCACTGGAATTTTCCAAAGAAGTTTTTTGATATGATTCTACTAAGATAGGATGATCGCTAGGTATGCAACCCTTTTAAAGAAGTATTTGAAGTTTACAAAAAAATAATAGATTTTCTATGAGACATAACTCTTTCTAATCTTCCTAACCATAAAGTGAGGGGGCGCTACACTTGTCCTATAACATGATATGACTCAACTAGAAAAGTATATTTTGTGCTTTAAATCATTATCTAATGACTTTTACTTAGTAACAATTTAAAATATATGTTTGAGCTTCTAAGGGATAATAGTCTTTTAGTACTCGACCCTCTTAGGGCAAGCTTTATATGGATGCTTCTTATCAAGAACAAGTAAGTGTTATTTGTAACATAAGTTCATAAAAGTATGAAAAAATTTAAGTAAAGTGATTAGAAAATGTAATTGATCAAATAATATAATTGATACTTTTTTGGTTTCGTCAAGGATTGGCTTTTCAATGAGATGGAATTATGTGGCTCTTTTGGATGTTATCTCTAAGTGAGGTTTTGCTAAATCTTGTAGATTCTACTTTTTTAGATGATCTTATCAAGATAATTGATTTGGAGGGCCCTATAATCCCCTACCACCCAAAGTTGAACTGAAGAGAAAAGGTAAAAGGACGGCTAACGCAGACTTAGGTTGAAGAGAAAGTTCAATGAGGAGGTACCCTTCTTCTCATCCGCCTTGCGGGCTATGACTAAGAGGTTTATAGTTGTGCTTCTAGTACAAGATGATTATTCTGGTGAGTCATCCTTATATTTTAGGATGGTTCGTTCTTTTTTATGTTTATATCTATAGAGTCTGTTGGTTGAATCTAGATGTCTAATTGATTGGTGTGCTTCCAAGGCTAAGGCATGGGCAACTCTAAAGAAGTCTTGCTGGTGGTACTTCCCAATCTAAAGTATGAGGCTCCTCAAGAGAAGTCTTTTTCAAATGGGTGCTTCTTAGTAAAAGTGTTGAACCCTTCTAAGGAAGTTTTTCTGATATGGATTCTTCTTGGTAAAGTTATTGAACCCTTCCAGAGAAATCTTTTGCTATGGGTGCTTTTTGGTAATGGTGTTGAACTCTTTTAGAGAAGTCTTTTTGTGCTTTCAATGACAGCTTATAGCACATAACCCTTGGAATGAAGTATATCTGCTTTCAGAAAGAGTGGTCGATGGGCACAACCCTTCCAATAAGTCTTTTTATGCTTTTAATGACAGCCTATAGCATATAACCCTTGGAAGGAAGTATATATGCTTCTAGAAAGGGTGATCGATGGGCACAACCATTCCAAAAAGTCAATTTATGCTTTTAAAGGTAGCCTACGACACATAACACTTAGAATGAAGTATTTTATACTTCCAAAAAAGGTGGTTAATGGGTACACAACCATTTAAAGAAGTCTTTTTGTGCTTTCAATTGTGGACTATAGCACACAAGTATCAATGCTTTCGAGAAGGGAGGCTGGTGGGCACACAACCCTTTTAAAAAGTTTTTCTGTGCTTGTAGTGATAGCCTAGAGCACATGAACTTTGAAAGAAAGTATCTGGTACTTCTGAGAAAGGTGGTCGATGAACACACAACCTTTTTAAAAAGTTTTTATATGCTTTCAATAGTGGCTTAGGGTACACGACCCTTGGAAGAAAGTATCTACTGCCTCCTACAAACGATGCCATTGAGTATTCTAATTTAGAACCTCAAAATAATTGCCTCCTTGTTGTTGATAGCTTCTTGAATCTAGGGTAAATGCACTATCTTTCTATAAAGAAAAATACTACAACGTTCAAGCCGATGTTTGATCAAAGAGAATGGTGTTAATGTGTAAGAATTGTCTCAAAAACAAACATGAGAGTGATGAATGCTCTAAGATAATAATGAATATTGAATATTGGGTATGGAGTATATAGAATATAGAATGCATACGTGAATTATGAATTGAATAAATTGAAACTAAATGAATAATAAGTAAGGTAGCATGCTTATTTATGGTGTATAATTCCTAATCCATATCAGCATATGAATCCATAAATCCAAATTTAAGTATGATTTAATTCAACTATAATTCATTAAGAATTCTAATCTGTTTCAATTAAGGAAGAAAATTTCAAGTGAAATTTCTATACTTGTGGCAAATTCTTCTTCACGTAGAATAATAAATAAATAATTAAAATCTAAATGGGATTTGAATTTTAATTCATTCCTGCCTCCTCATGAATTCCATAACCCGTTTGTGAGATTTATGAGCTGGCAAGGTTGGTTACCTGATAAGATGGATCTAGAATTTGAGTTTGTGAATTAGGCTAAGTACGAGCTGATTGGGCTTACAAATAATAAACCTAACATTCATTATTTAGAATTATCAAAATCTTCAAGGATTTTTATATCAAAAATAATATTTTTGTGGCCGATAATATATCATAAAATTTTGTATACACTATTTTTTAATGATCCGTTAAAAATGTGATTATAGTTATTTTTCAAGGATATATATTTGTTGTTACTGATTATAATATCTCTACTAATCACAATACTTCTTGTTACATATATGTATATAATGGAACTTAAATCCACCTTAGGTGCTGAAATTAAATGTGACTATAGTTTTTATGTAAATTGTTAGATGTAAAATGTTATTTATACCCTTAAAGCATATGAAATAATATTTTACTTGATTAATAAAAGTTTATTCATACATATGGTTGAGTATACATTGATAAGTCCATATTTATAAAATATGTGATCTATGTATTAGACATATAATACTAATATAGAGGGTATAAATCACAAATTTTTTATAAATTAAATCTAGTCACAGCCATTAATTAAAAAAGGTATTTCATTATGTAAAATTGTAGTTTTTCTACTTCTTATAGTGGATGGTTTGCATTGATCATCGAAGTAGAGACTTCGAGTAAAACAATTAGTGTATATGTTACATTGAAAGAGACTACTGTGAATTTTGATCTGGCTAACTAAATGTTAACTCGCAAAAGCTTTAATAAATTTGATTGATCTTAATCCTGAGTAGGTAATAAACTTATATTCATGCATTATATCTTTTGAGTTCACAAAGCAAGATCTATATAAATGGTCAATACATTGATATCTTGGATATATAATTTTATAAGTCATAGGTGTTAGGGTTGGTGCTTATGTGCCATCCCTGAATGTACATATACTTGTATATTTATACAAGTGTACATTCTTATTAGATCGCTAATACCCATTAATATGGCATTATGCAATGTAACACATTACAGATATTGTATGATCTGAAGGAGTTCAGATCAGATCTAAAGAAGTTTAGATAAGGGCTCATAGTTAGCTACGCTGAGAGATATAAATGCTAAATGTTAGCACAGCTAAATATTAGCTGGTTATAATACTCAGCGAATATCCAAGAGTTGGAGCATTGTCTGTAATGGGACATAGACCTGAAGATATACTAGTAACTGCATAGTTGCAAGAGTTACAATTATTGGGGATCTAACACACGTGGGTGTATACATGTGTAATTGTGTATACATATGTATACATTAATATGGCATTATGCAATGTAACACATTACAGATATTGTATGATCTGAAGGAGTTCAGATCAGATCTAAAGAAGTTTAGATAAGGGCTCATAGTTAGCCACGCTGAGAGATATAAATGCTAAATGTTAGCACAACTAAATGTTAGCTGGTTATAATACTCAGCGAATATCCAAGAGTTGGAGCATTGTCTGTAATGGGACATAGACCTGAGGATATACTAGTAACTGCATAGTTGCAAGAGTTACAATTATTGGGGATCTAACACACGTGGGTGTATACATGTGTAATTGTGTCTATTGTCTAAAATATATAGTTGTGAGAGTTGCAATTATTAGGGATCTAATACACGTGGGTGTATGCATGTGCAATTATGTCTATTGCCTAAAATATGTATCATATACATATTATACGCGGTGGAAGTGTTTAAATTAAATAATAAAAAAATATATTAATCACATTAATATATTAGTAAGGTTGAGATATCACCTGAACGTGTAACGTTATACACGTATTTCTTCAAAGTCTGCATGAAGACCAACTCGTAGGCAGTTCTAGTCACCAACTCGGTGAGCTTGGCGAGTTAGAACAACAACCATATAGCCAACACTAAGTTTAACTTTTAAAGCCCTAAAATGGCTAGGTGTATGTATTTTTGCTTTTCTCTAAAAGGAAAGAAAATTGAAATTAAAACAATTCATAATTACTTCTTTTGAAATCAAAGAGAAAAATGAAACAATTTCATTTTTCTTCTTTTCCTTTTCCTTCTTTTTTTGTTTTTTTATTCTTCTTCTTCTCTTTCTTGGCTCCAAAATAGAAATGAAACAACTTTTCATTTCCTTTCCATTTCATCGTCACACACACACTTGCACAAATCACACATAATTTCATATATATATATATCTCACAATAATATAATAATAATATTATATATTATAATATTAAATAAAACACTTTTATGGAAAAAAATAATATTATTATATTAAATAATAAAATAAATAAATAATACTTAACAACTAATAAGCATTATTTAATATAATAAAATAATGTATAATGTAATATTATAATGAGATATTATTGATTATTTAACAATTAAATAATCAATATGTGAAATAATCATTTTACCCTTCTTGAATAGTTACCAAGACTACCCCTTAGTGGGTCTCACCAAATTTTATACTTGGGTAAACTCAACCAAGGGTCCAAAATGTGCCACATGTCATTATACAATTAGCAAATAGCAATTATTAACTAATTGTTGTATTTAACACTTAAATACAGACACACACATTTCCATGGCAGTGCTGGATATTACTGAAATAAACAATTTAATCTTGTATGCTGCCCTAGTGCACAACGAGTACACTCCATATCGCAGAACTCTCTAGGTCCACACCCGATTTGTCAAATGGAACTATTCCATGAGTTCGTAAGTAATGCTCCACGCATACATAACGGATATTACAAATCAGCTCGTTGAACTATACAAGCTGAGGTTACAACACATAAGTATAGTCCTTCCGTCATGATATCCTGGATGTGCTGGGGATATAGATTATCACCGTCAAATCCCCATGTGCTCATCCATATCTTATATCTAGACTTGTATCTTATTGAACAATATGTGCAAACGCATTTGCCATATTATTCTACCCTATCGGAAACTCTTTTCCAGGATTAATGCTTATGGCCACAAGACTTTCTGAGATACAGTCTCAAAGCATATAGATATCTAACTCCCTATACAAGCTGACGGATCCCATATCTATACACACCAGACTCCATAAGCATCGAACCATACCCAGTGACACCTAGCGGTCACACCATAAAAGGTCTGTGACATGCATGAAACTAAAGTATGGTGGATTACTTACAAGCCCACGTGGCACTCAGGTTAAAGAACCATGTATACTACTCAACTCAGAGGACCCTTTTGTTAACGACTTACATAGGGTGTCTATCGGAGGTCCTCGTGAGTTTGTCCTATATCCAGTCCTAACTCGATACCCATATGTCAATACGAGCTCCAAGCTCACAGTCGGCTAGGAACGAGCATCTATACCCTATGAGCACGACATATGCTAATCTATATATAAAGGTAACCACCAACAGACCCACATCGGTAGAAATAGATCAGGGATAATTATTTGAGAACATACTTGCGCAACTGACATTTTCTGGCACTCGATTGCAACTCTTATAACTATGTAATTACTAGTATATTCCTAAGTCTATGTCTCATTACAGACAAGGCTCCAACTCTTGAATCTTTGCTGAGTATTCTAACCAGCTAACACTTAGCTGTGCTAACATTTAGCATTTATATCTCTCAGCGTGGCTAACTATGAGCCCTTATCTAAACTTCTTTAGATCTAATCTAAACTTCTTTAGATCTAATCTAAACTTCTTTAGATCGTACAATGTCTATAACGTTACATTGCCTAGTACTATATTAATGGGTATTAGCGATTTAATAAAAATGTACACTTGTATAAATACACAAATATATGTACATTCAGGGATGGCATATAAGTACCAACCCTAACAGAAATCAGGTGCCAGAAAATGCTAGTTGGCAAATATGTTCTCAAATAATTATCCCTGATCTATTTCTGCCAGTGCGGGTCTGTCGATAGATACCTTTATATATAAATTTGTGAGGATATGCACCCAGTTATCCTGATAAGCCAGGACATACCGGTCCCAGTGGTCCATCACTGGTCCAGGCCTCCCAAGTGACCTCCATTCACTCAAAGCATACCCCCAAGGAATCGAACCCGGGTAGGTTATACCACCTCAAGATGCCTAACGAATCCGTCCTTGTACCACTAGAGCTGGCCAGCTCTAGTGGTACAAGGACGGATTCGTTAGGCATCTTGAGGTGGTATAACCCACCCGGGTTCGATTCCTTGGGGGTGATCGTTTGTGTGAATGGAGGCCACTGTGAGGTCTGGACCAGTGATGGCCCACTGGGACTGGTATGTCCCGGCTTGTCAGACTAAATGGTGCGTATCCTCACAAAATTAGCATATGTCGTACCTATAGGGTATAGATGGTCATTCTTAGCCGATTGTGAGCTTGGAGCTCATATTGACATAGGTATCCAGTTGGATATAGAACAGACTCACGAGGGCCTCCGATAAATACCCTATGTAAGCTTTCAACGGAGGGTACTCTCGAGTTAAGTAGTATACGTAATCCTTTAGCCTGAGTGCCATAGTGGGCTTGTAAGTGATCCACCATACTTTGGCTCCACGCATGTTACAGACCTTTCATGGTGTGACTCCTGGGTGTCGTTAGATATGGTTCGATGCTTATGGAGTCCGGTGTGTACAGATATAAGCTCCGTCAGCTCGCATAAGGAGTTAGATATCCAGATGCTTCGAGATTGTATCTCAGAAAGTCTTGTGGCCATAAGCATTAATCTCGGGAAAAAGTTTCCGCCAGGGTGGAACAATATGGTAAAGGAGTTTGCACATATTATTCAGTGAGATGCAAATCTGGAGATATAACATGGATGAGCACATGGGGATTTGACGGTGATAATCTATATCCCTAACACATCTAGGATATCATGACGGAAGGACTATACGTATGTGTTGTAACCTCAATTTGTATGGTTCAACACGCTGATTTGTATATCCGTAACGTGTGCATGGGGCAATGCTCACGGATTCATGGAATAGTTCCATTTGAAAATTCGAGCGTGGACCTAGGGAGTCCTGCGATATGGAGTGTACTCGTTGTGCACTGGGGCAGCGTACCAGATTAAATTGTTTAATCCAGTACTATCCAGACTACCACGGGAATATGTGCATATCTGTATTTAAGGGTTAAATACAATAATTAGTCAATAATTATTATTTACTAATTGTATAATGACACGTGGTGCATTGTGGACCCTCAGTTGAGTTTACCCAAGTGTGAGATTTAGTGGGACCCACTAAGGGGTAGATATGGTAACTATTTATGAGGGATAAAATGGTTGTTTCACACTATGATTATTTAATTGTTAAATAATCATAAATATCTCAATATTTTATCTTATATTATATATTATTATGTTATATTATATTATTTTATTTTATTTTGGGTGTCAAATAGTTGGCATCCATTTATATTATTTTATTATTATTAATATTATATAATATATTATTATTTTATTATATTAGATATATATATATATAATGTGAGATGTGTGAAAAGGGGAGTGTGTTTTGAACGAAAATGGAAGTGAAGAGGAAATTGAAATGTTTTAATTTCTATGGTGCTGAGAAGAAGAAGGAGGAAAAAAAATGAAATTGTTTCATTTTTGCTTATGGTGTCAAGATTCAATTTTCATTTCTTTTCCTTTTGAAAAGAAAAAATATACACACTCGGCCATTTTGGGATTAAGAGTTAATCCCGTGCTGGATATTGAGCTGCTATTCTAGCTCACCAAGCCCACCGAGTTGGTGACTAGAACTGTCAATGAGTTGGTCTCCATGCGGACTCCGAGGAAATACGTGTATAACGTTACACGTTCAGGTGATTTCTCAACCCTTCTAATATATTAATGTGATTAATATATTTTATGTATTGTGTGTATTATATGTTTAATTGCTTCCGCCGCATTTAATAATAATTATTTGTAAATTTATTTACAAATATAGATATATTAAAAATGATCATTAGAACATTAAGAGACTTATAGGCAAATAAGTAATTAAAGAGGCAGGATATTTTTTCTATGGCCTAATTTTAATTATAGACATAAATTAGAAGGTAAATTAAGTAGTTATTATTGGTCTAAAAAATAAGCCTAATTTAATTAAAATAAGTTTTAATTAAATGAGCTTTTATTTAATAACATGGGTTACTAAAGTACAGCGCCCTTGGCTTTTAGTGGAATAATTTAGAGTTAACTTAGAATAACTGGTGTATCATGAAATGATTAGGACTAGGCCTTTTAAGTTGGAGTTAGGAAGTGCACGGGTCTTGCAGTCCCTCTACTAACTCAAATCATAATCAAAATCTAATTTTCTAATCTTAATCTAATTTTAAATACCCAAGGGAGATTCTTATATATGTGGGAGGTATAGAATAGTAAACAATAACAACAACCATAACTAGATAAAAATAATTTTATGTATTCTAATGTAGAAAAAGAATTTGGTTATTACCATTCTCTTATATTTGGGTATGAGTGATTTTAGAGATTAAGAAAAAATCCACATGCCGAAGATTGAGAATAATAGAGAAAACTACAACCAATCAATTCAAGATCTACCATAGCGAGGAATTGAAATAATCTTCAATCTCTATACATGTAATTATGAATAAGAAGATCTGGCTTCTGCTGCATTTATTTTATTAAAAAAAAATTTATTTACTACCAAAAACTAGTATCAAAACCACTTTATTTCATATTACATGTATACTTTTTTTTATTGATGGTAGTAATTATTTTTTTGTGACACCAATTGCATATTTAATCTATATTTGTTATTTTTTTGTTAATTATGTGATGAATAGTTATACCCATAGTAATTCATCGTTAGAAATTTACTTGTATGATTAAGAATTGTAACAAAAGAAGGGTGATGAAATAATATCAAAATTTTCTCTCTTGGTGAAGTTATTTCTTGGTGGTTCTTTAGACTTTATTTGTACGGCAATTAATTGGCGTATGATTTTTTTTTTGTAATCTAAAAAATATATAGGTTCCTTTTTATATTTTTATTTCTATTGTATTAAAAAAAAGGTTGAATTTAAAAAAAAATAGAAGAAACACGTAAAACAAACAAAAGGAAAAGGCAAAGAATGGGGTGGTAGCGGCTCGGGGAGAAAAAGGAAAGATGTATTTGGGGTTTTTAATTCAAAAAATATCATTTAGACCCCTCCAACATTAATTAATTATGTGTTGGCCAAGATATTTTGCGTATTTTACAAATTAATCCTAAACATTTGTAAATTTTACAAATAAGGACAACAAAATAATCTATTCTCACTCAGCCCTCTCCAATTTTGGGTAATCACTGTTTGACTAGAAAACTTTGAGATATTTGTAAATAGGTCTCAAGTTTGACCCAAATTTATTTTGAAACAAATTTTAGGTATTTGTAAATTTAAAGTTTGCCCAAACTTCTTTTAATTTTGGTTCAATTTTATAAAATTTTATTTGAACTATTTTATTAAAATTATTGTGTCTAAAAATATTTTTATTTAAATTTTTTAAAAAGGCCCAATAAAAATTTTAAACCTAAAATATGTCCAATTTATTTTAAAAACTAAGTAGACCAAAGAAAATTAAAAAACACAAAATCCAAACCCATAAAAGGAGACAAGAAAAAGGAGATAATATTATAGAAGAGCCCAAGTTGACTTCAAGGAAGACTTTGAATAATTTATGATTAATTTTAATGTTTTTCTTCCTATGAAAAGTTATGAATTATGGGTATTTATTTATCTTTTTAATTGATTAGATGAATAACATGTCATATAAATTAAAGGTGTCACATTCACATGTCTATGCATAAAATATATCATTTTGCATGACATTAATATTCTAATGAGATTATGATAAGATTATTGTCATAGTTTTAATATTATATTAATTTATTAATTTAACATGACCTTATTAATTATTTTATGAGATAAAATTAGATATCAATGAATAGAACGTCATTTTATAAATTAGTGGTGTATTAAAAATTTAAAAACTCTAAGAATTAAAATATTGAGTGAGAGAGGGCTTTAGGCATAAAGCCCGTAACCTTCATTATTGGTCCTATACTAAGGTTGATTAATGCCCTACCTCAAACTTTGTGAGCTCCCTACAGAGGTTATTAATTATAATTGGTTACTAGATAGGATTTTCTTAGAGAATAAGATCCAATATAGGACTCATGCAAAATTGACTGCCCTACGGTGGCTTTTTTAATTAAAAAATATAAATAATTAAAATAATGATTATACACTCAACTTGGGTTTATTGATATCCTCTCTACGAAGTTCTTGTCAATTAAATCTAAGGGCTAAAGAATCAGTAATTTATTATTATTTGATATGAGATATCTAGATAATAATAATAAATTAGTATGATACTAGTTTGATTAATGACGGATACGACCACCCTACAAAGGTGTATCTAAATGGAAGTTGGATTACCGATGCATAATGTAGTTAAAGAGTTCTACATAAATGCATTTTATGTATTCATGTAAAAGTTACACATGCTTTCAGATAATGTATGCTCATGTATGAATTTATTTTTTAGAATTATGTCTTCATTCATCCTACTAGCATCCATCCTTAACCAAAACAAGTTAACCATAAATAATTATATGGATTGGGAAAGGAACTTAGATATTGAACTCACGGCTAAAAGGAACAGATATGTCTTGACTGATAAATGCCTATAATACCTAATGAAAATGCACCCCAAGATGAAATAAATGCTTACAATAGTCACTTCACTAAGGGCCCATCTTCATCTTTTGGTCTCAATCATAAAAGAAAGAGTAGTAAGAAGAAGAACAATAAACCAAAAAAGCATTTAATTCAGGATTTATGCAAATTCATAAAAAGGTAGTAAGGTTCAAAGGAAAGTATTTTTAATATGGCATTAAAGGGCATTAGAAGAGAAATTGTCCTTTAATTACATTTAATAGCTAAAAGGACAGCTTCACCTTCTGGTAATATTCTTTTCATGTAGACATATTTAGTGGTTAACTCTACAAATTCCTAAATAATAGATTTTGGAGCCATTAATCATATTTGCAATTTGTTACAAGGGTTTCAGGAAACCAAATCACTCAATGAATGAGAGATCAGTCTTAGACTAAGAAACGACGCAACTGTTGAGCCAAGGCAGTGGGAGTTGTTCAACTTCATTTTGATGATTTTAGAATTTTTGTATTTAATGACTGTTTGTTAGTACTAGAACTTAAACGCAATTTGAATTCAGTTAGTTATTTGAATAACTTTGTATATTCTATTAATTTTCACTAAACTGTGGTAATCAAAATAAATAAGTCGTTTATATACTCTGGTATACTAGTTAACAATCTATATTGCATATATCCTTAAATTAACTAACTGCATAATATAGAATTGAATAATAAATCTAATCACCATAAAAGGATTAAAGTGACACCCACTAATCAAACGTCTCTATGGCATTTACGTCTTGGTTATATTAGTCTAGATAGGATCTAAAGACTGGTCAAAAATAGACCTTTGAGTTCATTAGATATTGAATCATTACCAGTCTATGAATCTTGTATAAAAGGCAAAATGACCAGAAGACCCTTTAATGCTAAAGGTAATAGAGGCATTAAAACGTTAGAATTAGTGCGCTCTAACGTGTGTAGGCCTATGAGCACACAAGCTAGAGGAGGTTATGAATATTTCATCACTTTCATTGATTATCATTCTAGCTTCGGTTATTTATACCTAATGTTCCACAAGTCTGAGACGTTTGATAAATTTAAAGAGTTTCAGGCAGAAGTGGAAAGGCAATTAGGAGAACACATAAAGGCACTTCAATATGATCGAGGTGGCGAATACCTCTATAGTGAGTTCAGGACCTATTTGTCAGACAATGGGATATTATCCCTGTTGACTATATCAGGGTCACCTCAGCAAAATGGTATAGCAGTAAGGAAAAATATAACTTTTCTTGAAATGGTGAGGTCAATGATGAGTTATTTAACTTTACCCATCTCGTTCTAGGGTTATGCCTTAGAAATAGCCATGTATCTTCTTAACTTAATTCCAACTAAGTTAATCCCTAAAACACATCTGGAAATATAGATATGGCGCACACACACACACACACACATATATATATAGGGTTGTCCAGCTTATATTCTAAAAGTGAAGACACACACACACACACACACACACACACACACACACATACACACACACACACACATATATATAGGGTTGTCCAGCTCATATTCTAAAAGTGAAGACACACACACACACACACACATATATATAGGGTTGTCCAGCTCATATTCTAAAAGTGAAGACAAACAAGTTGGAATCTAAGTCAAAAGTTTGTCTGTTGTTGGTTATCCTAAAGGAACAAGAGAAAGTCTTTTTTATGGTTCTCAAGATAAGAAAGTATTAGTTAGCACTACTGCAATCTTTCTTAAAAAAGACTATATGAAAAAATTCAAGCCTTGGAGTAAGATAATTCTTATTGAGTTATTTGGGAGTTTTAATATTTTGCTTGATATAGTCAATGAGTTAATTTCAATCCAAATCATAATAACCACCCAGAGCTAGTTGTAAAGTAATAACCACCAATACTTTATCATAGTAGGAGGATTATTAGACGTCCAGTTAGGTATAAGTTAATTAGAGAGTCTTTACATATACTTTCTAATAAACATGAACTAGATCCCACTTGCTATGATAAAGTAATGGTTTATATAACTAATTAAGTGACAACCATTAATACCTTGTCGTAGTGGGAGAATTATTTAAACTTTAACAAAGTGCATGTTAATTGGAGAGTCGTTATAGGTAGTTTTTAATAAACATGAATTAGATCCCACTAGCTATGATGAAGCAATGGTTAATAAAGATGTAGACCATTGGTGTAAAGCTATAAAATTAAAGATGGATTCTATGTAGTCCAATAAAGTCTAGAAACTTATCGAAAAACTTGAAAGGATAAATCTCATAGGGTGTAAATGAGTCTACAAGAGAAAGAGAGAGATAGACGAAAATGTGAAAACCTTCAAAGTTAGACTTATTGCTAAATGATAGACTAAAAAAAATGGTATCGATTTTGAGGAGACATTTTCACCAGTAGCCATGCTTAAGTCTATTAGAATTCTCTTATCCATTACAGTAAATCTTGATTATAAGATTTGACAAATGGATGTCAAGATTGCCTTTCCTAATAGCAATCTTGAAGAAAGTATGTATATGATACAACCAGATGGCTTTATAGCTACAAGCTAAGAGCATATGGTTTGTAAATTGTAAAAATCTATCTAGATCTTGAAACATCAGATTTGATCAAACAATCAAATTAGATTGGTTTTGATTAAAATCCTGATGACCTTTGTATTTACAAAAGGATAGATGGGCAGTTGGTGATTTTTCTAGTCCTGTATTTTGATGATATATTACTCATTGAGAATGATATAGATAAAATATGGTTATTTAACTATTTTGATATGAATGATCTAGAAGAAGCCAGTAACATCCTTGGGATCAAAGTATTAAGGGATCTCAAGTTAAAGATGTTAGGCTTATCCCAAACTGAGTATATTAACAAAATTCTGATCAAGTTTGCTATACATAATTTCAAAAGAGATTGTTTCCCTTTAGATATAGAATTGATCTATCCAAGTATCAGTTTTCTAAGATAACTGAAGAGATAGATTGCATGAAAAGAATTCCTTATGCATTAATAGTAGAAAGTCTCATGTATGCAATACTATGTACTAGACCAGATATTTGTTATGTAGTTTGAATAATCAGTAGATTTTAATCAAATCCAAGACCATAAAACTGGATTACATTAAAATATATATTTAAGTATCTTCAGAGAACGAAAGATTATATGCATGTATATTTCAGTGAGGATCTTATATTTATCGGTTATACAGATTCAAAATTCCAAGAATATAAGGATACTTAAATTTTCCTTAGGGTATGTGTTCATTTTAAATGATGGAGTTACAAGTTAGAGGAGTTCAAAACAATCATGTATTGCAGACTCCAATGTGAAAGCTGAATATATAGCTCCATCTGAAGCTGCAAAAGAGACTATATAGCTTCGGAAGTTCCTTATGGAGCTTGAGGTGGTACCTAGTGCTTAAATGCTCATTATTCTTTATTAAGACAATAGTATGGCAGTAGCACAGTCTAAGGAACAAAATACCACAACAACAAAAAACACATTGAGAGAAAATAATATTTGGTAAATGAGTTTTATGCAAAATGGTAAGGTCGTTGTATCTACGATTGCGTAAGCGATAATTTAGTAAATCCATTTACTTAAGTTATTGCTAGAAAAGAGTTTTAAAACTCATATAAATAATATAGGGGTTCAATAGTTACTCGACATGCTTTAGGACAAGTGGGAGATTATTAGACGTATAATGTTATTTATGCCCTTAAAGCATGTGAAATAATATTTTATTTGATTAATAAAAGTTTATTCATACATATGGTTGAGTATACATTGATAAGCTCATATTTATAAAGTTTGTAATCTATGTAATAGGCATATGATGCTAATATAGAGGGTATAGATCACAAGTTCTTTATAAATTAACTCTAGTTCACAACCATTAATGAAAAAATGTATTTCATTATGTAAGGTTGTAGTTTTTCTACTTCTTATAATGGATGATTTTCCTTGATCATCGAAGTAGAGACTTCGAGTAGAAAAACTAGTGTATATGTTACATTGAAAGATATTGCTGTGAATTTTGATCTAGTTAACTAAATGTCATAGATCTTAATTCACAAAAGCTTTAATAAGCTTGATTGATCTTAATCTCGAGTAGGTAATGAACTTACATTCATGCATTATATCTTTTGAGTTATCACAGAGTGAGATCCATATAAATGGTCAAAATCTCGATTTCTTGTACATATAATTTCATGGGTCGTAGGAATATATATTTACAAGATAGAAACTAATAAATAATGTCCACCTAAGTTGTTTACAGTACTTGATCATTTGAACCTGTGACCGCAGTTTGTTCAATAAGTTATTTATTGAATAATAATATTTATTTATAAATTTATTTACAAATATAAATATATTAAAAATGATCATTAGAGCATTTAGTGACTTATGAAAAATAAATAATTAAAGAGGTAAGACATTTTTTTTATGGCCTAACTTTAATTATGAACATCAATTAGAGGGTCAATTAAGTGGTTATTATTAGTCTAAAGACCAAGTCCAATTTAATTAAATAAAATTTTAATTAAGTAGGCTTTTACTTAAAGACATGGGTTACTAGAGTGTAACCCTTAGCTTTTAGTGGAATAGCTTGGGGTTAACTTAAAAGAATTGGTGTATCATAAGATGGTTAGGATTGAACCTTTTAAGTATAAGTCAGGAAGTCCATAAGTCCTACAGTCTTTCTACTAACTCAAATTCTAATTAAACTCTAATTTTCTAATCCTAATCTAATTCTAAATACACAAGAGATATTCATATATATATGAGAGATATGGAGTAGTAAACAATAACAACAACTATAATCAAAAAAATTCTTTTTATGTATTATAACGTGAAAAAAGAATTTAATTATTACTATTCTCTCAAATTTGGGTATTAGTGATTTTCGATATTAAAAAAAGATCTAAATGCTCACACGTGTTGAGTTTGAAGATTGAGGATAATAAAAAATATTGCAACCAGTCAATTCAAAATCTACCATAGTGAGAACTTGAAGTAATCTTTTATCCCTATACATGTAATTATGAATAAGACGATCTAACTTCCGCTACATTTATTTTATTAAACAAAAAAAATATTATTTACTATCAACATGAATTACATTTGCAAAATCTATTTGTGTGTTTAACTTGTTTCACAATAAAATGAAAAAAACAACATATAAGCATTTTTTTATATGAATTACATTTGCAAAATCTATTTGTATGTTTAACTTGTTTCACAATAAAATGAAAAAAACAACGTATAAGCATTTTTTTATATAAAAAAAACAGAAGTTTTAAATTCTTACAATTTAAACAAAACATATGAAACACATCCATATCATGTAATGTCATTTATTATAAGGTTAGAACGACAATTGAAATCATATATATATTTCTTCGAACTAACTAGTTAAAATGTTATGAGCTATATATGATGTAAGGGTATGACTATAGCTTACATAAAACTTATAATACTTAAAGGTACAAAATTTTAATATCTCTTAATTCATAACCAATCCCTTAAAATAATGTCTCGACAAATTTATTTATATCTTTCGTATAGGTAACACAATATTTAAGATCACCATATAGTTGAATGTATTTTATTGTTTCTTAATTTTGTTTTTCTTTATACCATAGAACTTCGATAAATTAAAATTCTTGAAATTAAAAAAATATGTCAATTAATCAAATTCATTTATGAAGTTACTCCTTATTTTATCAAAATAATATATCTGATATCCTTATATTGTAATTAAACAAATTAATTTGAATCTATAATTCTTAATTATATATATAAAGTAGATTCATAAATTTTATTTATTGAAAATTATAGTTTTTTATAGAGTTTGTCTTGTGCAAAAAAATTTGTTAAACGATAATAACATTGAATAATTTTTTGTTGCAATACGAAAATGCTGCACTAAAAATTCTTTCTATATTATAAAATGTTAGAGATGAGATTCAAGTCAATATTAATTCAAAAATAATAATAATAACAATACTACTATATGTATATTTTACGAAGACCTCTTAGACATATAATATAAATATAGTTGTACATTGATTTATGTAGTAAATGGGTCCTATATAAATTACAAGATTTTTTTATAATTATTAATTTAACATGTTAGCCCCAAGTTAAATATGATAAAAAAATATTATTTAATCGAGATTATTAATTTATCGAGTTATAAGTCATCGAGGTTCTATTGTCTCAATATTTTTTAATTTATTACTTATATTTTACATGTCAAGATATATAACCGAAAATTTTTATTATGTAACAAATTAGAAGAAAACTTGAAATATATAATAAAATAGTTTGAATACAATACCATATGTATAGCATAATAAGTATTTTCAAGTTACAACTCTTATTATATTAAGTGGGATGGCATTAAAATGGTATAGTTAAAAAAAATAGTTTAAAAAAATAATAAGAGAAATGTGACCATGTAATATGTTACAACGGTTTGTAGGGAAATAAAATAATACATAAAATATTTTGTCAAATAACAATACCATAGACATGTTGTAAGGCAGTGGGGAGAGATATTTTGGTGAATTTTACCTCTTCACTCGTCTATAAATATGTATACAACCCTCTTATAATTTATTTTCTAATACTTTCATAAATATTATAATATATTTTAGAACTTTCAGTACTTGAGTTATCTTTAACTTTCGCATTTTATTTTATATTTATAATACGTTATTAGTACGATTTGCAAGTAAGTTTAAGTTTTTAACTTTCATATTAAATTCTTGACTTACTTTATTTTACGTATTTTATTTATATTTAACTATTATTTGTATTGTTTTTATATTATTGTATAATATAATCCTTATAAGTATGCGTCATGGTTGTCATTTATTTTGATCTTCCACATCAGAAAATAAGAATAATATTCTGCATTAGTTATCTCATATTTATATTATTTCTATTCCTTTAAATTCGAATATTCTATCTGCAACATGAAGCTTGTAGAACAAATTAATAAGTTAGAACCTGAAGTTCTAATAATTAATCTCATTAATTTAGAACTCGAAGTTCTATATCATAATTTTTGAATTTATTTTTTGAATTACTTATTTATATGGAAGGCTACGCCTCCTCATTGTTATATAGAAGGTTGTGCCTCCTCATGATTATCAATCTATAAAAGGCTATGTCTCCTCATTATTATCAATATAATATTATGCCTCCTCAATACTACTAATACATAAAAAGGCTGTTATTTATATGGAAGGTTGTGCCTCCTCATGATTATCAATCTATAAAAGGCCATGTCTCTTCATTATTATCAATGTAAGATTATGTCTCATCAATACTACTAATATATGAAAGGCATTGCCTCCTAATTATGATTATTTTGTGTAAATGAAAGGTCATGCTTCCTAAAGATTACTTTTGATATTTATGTTATATATTATGAATATGTTGAATAATATTTATATTTCAACATACTAATTTTAATTTCATTCTTTATATTTAAAGCCCTTGAAAATGTCTTTTACAAATTTACAAATCTTTATACTTGATGCCTCTGAAAAATTACCTACCATGGGCACTAGATGCCAAAATACGCTTTCAATCCAATGGTTTAGAAAAGACGATCGAAAATTAAAGTAATGTGTCCTTGCAGGACAAGTCGAGAGTTATGATTCCTCCATCATCATTTTTATGAGAGCCTGAAAGTTCAATATTTGATGATAGAGGACTCTCAAATCCTCTGAAAAAATCTAAAAGAAAGATATGATGTGTTCCTCCCAAGAGCAAGACATGAGTGGATAAATCTGAGATTGTATGATCTTAAAATTATTGTTAAATACAATTCTACTCTGATCACAACTACCTCAAAGCCGAAATTAAGTGGTGAAAAAGTTACATAACACGATATGTTAGAGAATACATTCTCTACTTTTTATGCTTCTAATGTTATTCTGCAGCAACAGTATCGCGAATGACAATTTAAAAATACTCATAATTAATACCATGTCTTCTACTTGCTCAACAAAATAATGAGCTCTTATTGAAAAATCATGAATCACGTCCAACTGGTTCTCAGTCATTCCTAAAAATGAATGCAAATACTCATAATAAAATTGGACGTGGTTGTGGAAGAGAAAGAGGGCATAATTATCACCCTTGTGGTAGCCGTAAGTGCCAAGAATGAAATAATACTAAAAGAGAGAATAAATAGGAAGACAAATACAATTGTTAGAGAATAAACACCCTAAGTATTATAAAAATACTTATTATTAATATAGTGCATTATAAGGCATCTACCAAGGTAAAGAGATAAAATATAAAAACAAATCTTATTGATGACTTAAGATCCTGAATATCTTACTTATATAGATGTCTTTAATCTTTTGGGGGGGAAAAGAAAGGAACATTAATTATTAAATTTTAATTAATATTTTCGTGTTATGTCTTTTGTATGAAATATGACTTTTATCATCTTGATATCTACCGTAAACCTTTATGTAAGAAATAACTTTTAAAGATTAATTGTCCACTTTGAAAAAATTGAGATGTTGATTTGGCTGACAGTGCAGCTACATACATTATCCTTCGAAATACAAAATATTGAAAGAAAAGTGATATCAGGTCCTGCAGATCTGATTGAAGGCTCTAGAAAAACAATAATCCTATTAGCAAGTGGAACAAACTTATATATAAGTGAAGTTTTATATGCAGACAGATCTAAAAGAAATCTGCTTAGTTTTAAATATATCTGTCAAAATAGATATCACATTGAGACTTTGAATAAAAATATAACATCTCAAATAAGAAATGCATACTTGAAGAGCTTTCTACCTTATCATCTAGTTTGTATTATTCAATTGAAAACTACGCAGTAATGAACTAAAAGTTCAGTGATCTAAAAATATTTGTGCTATGTCATAACCGCCTTAGTCATCCAAGACCAACTGTGATGCGTAGGACCAATAAAAATACTCATGGACGGACATCTATTAAAGAACTTGAAGATTCTATTGTCTAATGAGAGTTTTTATACCACTAGCTCACAAGCCAAACTTATAATTAGACCATCTAAGATTGGTCTAGAATCTCCATCATTTTTAAAAAGTTTCAATGAGATATTTGTGGATCAAATTCATTTACCAAGTGGACCTTTTTTTCGCTTTTCTATGATTTTGATTGATGCAACTGCACTGTAGTCACATGTTTATTTACTGTCTACACAAAATGATGCATTCGCTAGATTACTAGTACAAATTATTAAATTGAGAGCACAATTCTCATACTACCCTAATAAAACCATATGTTTAGATAATGTTGATGAGTTTACATTTAAAATATTTAATGAATATTGTACATAAGTATGAATTAATGTAGAATATCATGTGTTACATGTTCATGCAAAAATAGATTAACAAAATCTTTAATAATTATATCACCCCATAATACACTAAAATTGGACCTCAACATCGCTTGGAGATTTATGGTGATTTTAACTCACCATCAATTATAAGATATCTTAAACCCCTGATGGGTGATCTATTTACTGTACGATTTGTGAATTACCATTTTAATAAAATAATATTCCTATTATTAGGGGAAAGAAAATTACCTCCTGAAGTAAGGCATGAACTTTCTTAAAAAATAACTATTATGTCTTATTTGGATTCTCATAAATTAATATGAAAATGAAGTGTGAAAGATTATTCATTTTTAAATTATACAAATGAATTATCATATGCATTTACAAAACACATCAAAAGTAACAAAGTCATATATACCAACTACTAATATATAAGCTCGGGTGATTGTTCCTATAAAACATTCTAATCAAAAGGCTACTAATGAATATATTGTTTCACACCAGAAGCATAGCAGACCACTTGATTGAAAAGATATTGTTGCATGGAAGAAGAAAGTGAAATATTAAGATCTTGTTGAAAATGATGCTTGAGTTAATAAATTCGCATTCCCTAAACCACTAACAATAGAGGATTTAATAGCCCTTGAAGAGATGCATATTCCTAAAGAAACACATGTCCCTAAAAAGAAAAAAATCTCGAAAGAGACATTAGCCCCAAAAGAGGTATAAGAATTTGAAAATAAAGAAAATAATACAAATTATACTTACACAAAAGAAATGTGAAAACGTAATGAAATAATTGTCGGTGATGTATTTTCATTTGCAGTAGCTATTGAAATTATGAATGATGATTTTGAACCTAAACTATTGATCAATATATAGAAACATATAACTAACTCTATGAAAAGAAGCAATTCAAATTGAATTAAGCAATTCAAATATAATTGACTTATCTAGCTAAGTATGAAATATTTAGACCTGTAGTTTGGAAACCTAAAGATATCAAATCCATATATATAAATGAGATTTTGTATAAAAACATAATAGAAACAACGAGGTCACAAAATATAAAATCAAGACTCGTTGATTAAGTTTTCTTGCATAAACCTGGGATTGATTGAAACTTATTCCCCCACACCCCCTTATAATTGACACAATTACCTTTTAATAAGTTTGGCAATCTTAAAAAAAATAACTTGATATGCGTTTTATAAATATAGTGACAACTTACTTGCTTCAGTCACTTGATACAAATATTTATATGAAAATCCTTGAAGGATTTAACATGCCTTAAGCATGTAATCATAATTCGCATTTAATCAAGTTACAAAATATCTTTGTAATGATTAAAATAATATACCTAATATGCCTATATATATTTATAAAAAATAATCAAATTCTAGGTTTGCTATTATGACTGTATAGATGGATGACATAAATCTAATCAGAATTCTTGAAGAGCTCTTAAAGATTGCAAAATAGTTAAAAAGAGAATTTGAAGTGAAGATTTAGGAAAGATTAAATATTGTTTCGGCCAATAGATAAAGCACAAATCAAACGGAATTCTTATCCATCAATCTTTTATACTCAAAAAAATCTAAGAAGATTCAATATGGATAAAGGTCATCCGTTAAATAACCTTATAGTTATTCGGTCTTTTAATCTAAAAAATGATCCATTCCATCCCAAAGAGGACGATGAGAAAATATTTAATCCAGAAGTACCTTATCTTAATGCAATTGGTATTTTATTATATCTAACTCAATGTACTAGAAATGATATAGTTTTTTTAGTAAACTTATTAACAAGATTCAATTCTGCATCAACTCAACGTCATTGGAATGGTGTCATCTGATCCCCATAAAGCCTGCTCACAAACAGGATATGATTTTACTTACAATAATACAATAATCTCATGGAGATTCACAAAGCAAACTTTTGTTACCACCTCCTTAAATCACTTTGAGATTCTTGTACTACATGAAGTAAGAAAGAAATGCATGTGACTATGATCTATTATTCATCACATTCAGAATACATGCTACCTATTTTCTACAACAAATATTTCAACAATAATATATAAAGATAATACTACTTGCATTGCTCAAATTAGAGGCGAATACATTAAAGGAGATAGAACCAAGCATAGTTCTCCAAAATTCTTATATCACATATGAATTGTAGTAAAGTAAGAAGATTGATATTAAACAGATACGCTCTACTGACAATTTTACAGATCTATTCACTAAATCTCTACCAACATCAACTTTTGAAAAATTAATTTACAAAATTAGTATGTGACGGCTCAACAAATTGTCAAATTAATGAATATTACTCTGAGGGAGAGCATTTAATCAGAAGGAGCACATTCTTCTAAAAAAATAATTATATCAATTACAAACGTGCATTGTACTCGTTTTTTCTTTGACCAAGTTTTATCCCATTAAATTATACTAATAAAATTTTTAATAAAACAATTTTAAAGTACGTTTACTACTATTATACATTATAAAGTTATATTTATTTTTACTTAATTTTTGTTTCATTAAATATTTTTTTAATAAATATAAAATACAACTAAAATAATAAAATTCAAAAGAGTATCGTAAGAGGATGCATGAGGTAATAAGCAACGGCATTTTGATAAATTTCACTCCCTCGCCAATAAATATAAGTTTTTAATACTTGCTATCTTTTAACTTCCGCATTTTATTTTATATATGCAACAAGACGGAGATAAACATGGAGCCTTTGTTTAATTGTTTTGTTCCACACTTGCACTTGCAGGCAGCGGGCAACGACAAGACAACAGCATCAATTCAAAAACCCTTTCAAAGCCCTCAACGCTGTCTCCATCTGTGTCTCTTTGATTTCAGCTCCTCTCTTCAGGTTCAGGTTTGTCACTATTTAAATTCTAATTTACAAGAAATTTTATTACTTTGAGGAACCAAAGGCCTTTATTGTTGTTAAATAAAGCTGTACTTCACTTTGGAGCATCAATCAAATTGTTAGCAAGTCTAGATTTTTATTACGAGTTTGATGGGCATGAGCCTGAGCCCAGATGGGTTTTTGTTTTAAGGGTTTATTGCCTTGCCCCCATGAAGGGTTTAAGGGTCTAATAATATAATATTGAATTGGATTATGAGTTGAAGTTGAATAATTTGCTGGCAGGATATGACGAGCCGGCTGGAGTTACAAACCCCACCTGAGATATTCTATGATGATACAGAGGCTCGCAAATATACTTCCTCTTCTCGTATTGTCGAAATTCAGATTCCTTTATTAATACATTATTTGTCGTCTCTTACTCCCTTGTTTATTTTTTTAGCAGAAGAGAGATAATGGAACTGAATGTAATTGTTTCGACAGGCACAGCTTTCGGAGAGAGCATTAGAGCTTCTTGGTTTACCTGATGATGGAATCCCCAAATTACTTCTCGATATTGGTATTTTTCTTTTTAAAAAAAATAAATTCGTTCTTTTTATGTTTAGTAACGTTTCAGATAATATGTGTCATTATATTTATATTACATTAATGTTATCAGAGGATCATTTGTTGAGCTGTTGATTGAACTTCTATATAAACCTTTTATTAAACTACGGTTTGTGACTTGGGAACTTGAAATTGTTTCTTAAGTGAGCATTCAAATTCAACTTCTATTTTTTTTTTGGTATTTTGTAGGTTGCGGATCAGGTCTTAGTGGAGAGACATTATCTGAGAATGGGCACCAATGGATTGGTCTAGACATTTCACAGTCAATGCTTAGTATGTGAAATATTGAATTTGCTCTCAGTATCTGAGAATGGGCACCAATGGATTGGTCTAGACATTTCACAGTCAATGCTTAGCATGTGAAATATTGAATTTGTCGTCAGTTATAAGTTCTTGCTACAGGTTCATTTCACTTTCTTGTTCTTATATGATTTATAATCTAAATCTTTTTCCAACTCCAGATATTGAATTGGAGCTAGAGGTTGAGGGTGATCTGTTACTTGGAGACGGGGGTCAGGTATCCACCAAGTTATTTTTTTGCTTTCTTTTTTAGTTATTGTATTCTTATTTATTATAGTTTGCATTTTATTGTCTGTAAATAGGATTCGCAATGTGTCCTATCAAGAAAAAAGATTAGGTCTAGATTGCAACTTGAATGTGAAGTAAGTCTGTCTCTTTCGAGTACGAGAAGTGAAGGAATTGTATAAGTTTGAGTCTAAAAAGCTATGTATTTCTAATTATATATTTATCAGATTTGTTGTAATATTATTAATAATAATGCATACATTTGTGTCTCTCTTGCACGTGTTAAATTCTACTGGGACGGAATAATCATTACTGATTCCCAATCTTCTGTACTGCTTCAATCTATGAATTCCTTTGCTTGCATTCCACAGATTTGTTGTTCGTTCTTTTTTTAATACAGTATTAAAAATTGCAATATTGTTTGGCATTAACTTCATTTTGGGTATCACTGGTTGCTTATAATTTGTTGTTATTGTCTTGCAGGGCTTGGGACTTCACCCTGGAGTTATTGATGGGGCTATCAGTATCTCAGCTGTCAAGTTTGGTTTTTGCCTCTGTTTTCTTGACAAATATGTGTTGCATTTTGTTTGTGTAAGCTTGTTCAAGTAAACTGAACTGAATCTTGTTGGTTTTGGATCTTAATATTAATAAATTAATTGTTTCACTTATGCTAATTTTCTCTTTCTTGACCTTTGATTGTCCAAGCAGTGGTTATGCAATGCTGATAAGTCCTCTCATGAGCTCCAATTAAGATTGAAGTATCTTAGGGTTCTCTCACCCTTTTTTCTTAATATTTATATTTTTGACATTCTTGAGTAGCAAAAAAAGATTTAACTATGTGGGAACGTCTCTCTTTTGCTCTGTCCACTACTGAGATAAAATCATGAAAGGTTGAATCATATAAGAAATTCTTTTCTTTGTTTAGTTTCTTAAGTTGCAGTGGTAATATATTTTGCTCAACTTCTCTCTTATAGTGCTTTCTTTGGATCATTATATAAATGGTTGGCAAGAGGAGCGAGGGCAGTTTTTCAGATATATCCTGAAAGTGTGGCCCAGTGTGAATTAATATTGAGTGCTGCAATGCAAACTGGTTTTGCTGGTGGCGTGGTTGTCGACTACCCACATAGGTATGCCAGAGATCTGGTGAGAGTTTCTTATCAAGTATTTTTTTATCTTATCTGCAGAACAAAGTAGCTGTTTCTAAGAATAGCACTAAGCATGTTCATCCTACTCTATTTGCAGCTTCTCATCCCTTGGATAATTTTTCTTACCCTTGCTTTACATTCGTCTATACTGATTTCTTCTGACGAAGTTCAGTTCTCAGCAGTGATATGAGATGACTTGGGAAAAAATTTTGATGCTAAATTCCCTTGGAAAGTTCTAATGAAACATCTTTTGTATGCCTTGGGCATTTGCTTCCTGTTAATTTTCATGGTTTACTAAATTGAGAATATTTTTCTCCTTACAGTTCCAAGAGAAGAAAAGAATTTCTGGTCCTGGCTTGTGACAGTGCACCATCCTTAAGCTCAGAGGTTCCTGAGGGAGAAGTTGAGGACGTGGAAAGCTGCTCTGATGATGAGAGCAATGGAGATGAACAGAATCAAATGGTAGAGTTTTCATTCAAACATCACCAAGTGTAATTGATTTTCTCTTGAGAGCTTCTATTGTGTTTACGTAGATTGAAGTATTTCTCTGAGACTTTTGTTTCCCCTGAAAATTGGAACTGTAACATTCATGCATCTTTAACTTAACAACTAACATGGTAGTTCTTTTCTTTTGGTTGCACTTTATTTTTTTTAAATAGTTGTTCTTTTTGGCATGCAGGTTTCTGTTTCAGACCGGCACGGACCCAGGAAAAAGCACAAATTAATAAAGAAAGATAAAGGTAGAGAATGGGTGGTGAGGAAGAAGAAATAAATGAGAAGAAAAGGAAATGTTGTGCCTGCAGACACAAAGTATACAGCTCGAAAACAGAAGGCTCACTTTTGAACTTCTCTACTTTATGCCTAAGCAGAGAAATCTGCTCTTCATGCTTGTGCTATGCAATCTGTGTTGGTTTTTTGCTGAGGGGCGAAGCATTCTGCAGCTACTTTTTCAAGCCCTGATGAAGTTGAGTAATTTGGGAGGAAGACCAGTGCAAAAGCATTAGTCTATCATCTTTGTCTATGGAAGCTGATGGTGGCTCATGTTTATTTATGCACAAGGTACTGTTCTAGTTGACACATTTTGTTAAATATTTATGCATTTGCTTCCTGAGCATCTATGGAAAGTACAACTCAGAATGTGATTGACTTTCTTTGCAAATATTTTGCATTTAGAGTTGGACTGATGATGTAAAGAAGCGTTTGTTTCAGTTTTGTGTGCTTGTGGAAGTAAGATTCTGGATTTTGAAACTTGAAAGAATCTAAGGCAATATATAGCTTCTTTTCAGAAACTGTGGAGTTGAACATAAGAGCAGATTGGCTCTTAATTTGTCGTACAATCAAAACATGCTCAGCTACTATTTGGTCTAGAGAACTATGGAAGTGAAGTATCTCAAGTGGTAAATATTGCTTTTACTTCACAACATAACATGATGCCACAATTACAAAACCCGCTTGTGTGACCATTTGTTTTTCGTTTTTCATGTTGTGTTTGTGACACAACACAACACATTGGTCTAGTACTTGCACCAAAATCTTGGCTCGTTTTTTGGTTTATTTCATTTCCCGGCTATTTGTTCATTAAGTGTGTGTGAGACTATTTTCTTCCTTTGTTTTTTATTTATTAAAATTACCAAAATATTCCCGACTTCATTGAGATCATCTTCTTGGCACCTTCTGTATCACAAATTAAAAGAAAAAAAATGTGCAGCATTATTTTTAATATCACTAGCAAAACAAGAGCCTCTTTGTTTTTAGCTGCAATTAAATTTGGTGAATGTCAATTTGAGTCATTAATCAAAAGATACAGATCTCCAAATCTCTTCTCGGCATTCACTAAAACCTACCATCTCCAATTAACAAACTTGTCCTTTAAAGAACCAAAAGGTCCAGCGTCAACTTAAAATTGACACATCTAAGGTCATCCAGCACAAAACATTATATATTTTCAAGAGCTCACAGTCTAGCCTCTAGCGTGCCCACAAATGGTAGAGCCATCCAAAGGCTTGACTACTCGCCCTTTATAAGATATATTCTATAAATATTCATATTCAATAAAATATAATGCTATGTATAAATAATTAGAATATAAAGTATGCATCTCAAGTGATGTGAGATCTCATGTACCAATTGTTGATTAATATTGTATAACTATCATATTAAAAATATCAAGAACTACTTAATATTGGGATCTCAAATGATGTTATTGATTGGTGACATCATTTGAGATACAAACTTTGTATCCCAATAATACATGTTTAACACTACTATTTAATAAATAAATTTAAAAACACAGTAAAACAATTCCAAATAACTTAACACCACCAGGTCCTTCCGTATAATCTACATGTTGCAATTAAATCCTACAACTAACTTTTTCTATTAACTTTTTTTTTTTCATTTTGGGGATCAATAGTTACACTTCGGATATATGAAACACACTGTTTGCATATACACATATTTACTGATTTTTAAGAACAGTAACCCTGTTACTAAAAGTTAAAGCCTCCTGTAAGCTAGAGCAGAAGTTACCAAATTGCATGAACTGTAAGTTACCAAAAAGCTTTCTCTAAATTGCATGGCACAGAAATGTGTCCTACAATAGGTTTCAGCTCAGATGCTTTCACACATCACAGCAACATTAATTCAAAGGTCCTGAACAATTCTCGTCTCATACTATATCATGATTCCGATATTTGATTTTCTGCAAGCACAAGAAAGAAAACAGTATATAATTCACAGGCAATGTAATGGAACTTCTTAGAAATAGGTTAGTGATTGAAAAAAACTCCTGCTCGATTTGACTAAGAGCCTGTTAGTTAGGCTTTGGTACTAGCCGAAAGAGTTTTTTTTAATAGCAAAATCTCTTTTAATGTTTTTGATAATGTTTGGTTGCATTTGAAAAAAAAAAATTATTTTGCATTTATTGGCAAAAGCTTGAGCTTTTGAAAATAGAGTTTTTAAAACTTTTGTTATGCCAAATGTACCGTAACATTATTTTCTTGTTTCCATAATGCACCCTTAACAAAAATAAAACCCTAAATTATATTTAATGTAATAGTTGAAGTCATCTCTACAATATAAAATGTTATCGCTAACAAAATTTATCAATTATCGCAAAACATTATCTTATTATTTTTTTTTTTTCAATTTCTGTATCAAATATAGTAAATTATTAAGTTGTTTGCTACGTACTGGTAATATATTCAAGAACTTTACACTCTCAGTGACTTTGAATTAAACATATTATTTAATGTATTTTATTTAAAGAAATTTCAATGCTAGTATTAGATTTTGATTTATTTATGTCCTCTTTAATTTATACTTTTTCAGAATTTAATTATAGAAAAGCTCTTTTTAAATTGAACCACAAACAATTTACTAAATCAAAAAAGTTGTTTTAATTGATAACCAACCAATCATCACCTTTTCATCAAAAACTTCATCAAAAGCTCTATATCTAAAAGTTCTGATATTAAAAAATCTACTTTCAAAAGCTTTCCTTGGAAAGCGCAATCAAACGGGCCCTAACATAGTTATCTTCAACCAGTAAACCCTATTAATCAGTCATTCTTCTCGTTGATTGATAGCAGAAAAAACAGCCATAAAAAGTGATTTGCCTGTTTAATGAAATGTAGTTAATTTGTTGGGTTAATTTTCATCAAACTTTCTCTAGCCTTCTTTATCTCCAATTAGATCCCTTTGTTTCAGAAACAGTCAATTAGCCTACTTTGCAAACCAAGGAAGCCTTGTCCCTTGTGAATGTTAATTAAAGGGGTCTGGATGAATTAGCCTTACTTTATTTATATCTCCCATGTTAGAGTCAACAATTATAATATTAGTATGCAGATGCTAGAGTAAACAATTACAGTGTTGGTGTGCAGATTTTTCAGCTTATTACAACTATGTATTACAGTTCATTTCAGCCATGTATTACAGCTATGTATTTCTTGTAATTAGAGCTTAAGTTAATTTTTTTTCTTATAAATTAGTGTACATTTGTTAGATAAAATACAAATGAGATTTACTTATACTTTGTCATAGTATCAGTGGCATTTTATCATTTCTAAACTTGAGGCCTGCATTGCCACTTTAAAATTTTTAAAAAAAGTTCCAATTTATTTTTTCCTTTTTCTGGTCATTTTATCAATTCCAAATTTGTGGCCTGCATCGCCACTTAAAATTTTTGAAAAAAAGTTCCATTTTTTTTCTTTCTTTTCTAGCCTAAATTGTCATTTTCTTTCCTTCTTCTAGTTCTTTTTAAAGGCTTGCTTTTCCATATTTTTCAAAATCATTTTTTTCTCAAAATTAGTCTTCCCACGCCCAAATGTTTTCTTTCCACTTCTATAATCTGACAGAAGGTTCAACTTTAGTTACAAAAGCTGTAAAATCAGATCAACAACAGTCAAATGCTTGTTCAAGCAGAATAGGATTGTTAGGACTTAGAGAAGGTAAAAAAGACTCATTATGGTGCACCTATTGTAAGAAGCAACAACATAACAGGAAAAGGTGCCGGAAACTCCATGGTAAGCTTTCAAATACTCAAACTACATCTTGGACAGTAAAGAGTAATCAAGAGGCAAGTCAAGGACTAGCATATTTGACATCGACACAATCTAAAAGTGTAAAAGAATTCTCTCTAGAGCAATCTAATTCAATAAAGAACAGATTGAGAAGTTGCGATATTTTATGAGGACATTAGAGAAACCTATAGGTGGTGCAGGTACTTACTCCTTGGCTTTTTTAGGATATTTTCAGCTCTTTGTACTTAATGTGTCAATCACAAAAGGAACTTGGATAATAGATTCCGGGGCTACTGATTATATGACCCAATCTTCTCATGGGTTTGTATCCTAGTAATAAGAAAATTACTATTGCTAATGAAACATTGGGTACAGTTGCTGGTCAAGGGAAAGTAATTATAAATTAGAACCTTATTTTTAAAAATGTTCTACATGTGCCAAAATTATCTACCAATCTAGTTTCAATTCACAAACTTACAAAGGATTTGAACTGTTTTGTAACTTTTTCTTCTACACTTTGTAAATTTCAAGACCAGAAAATAGGGAAGATGATTGCACTTGCTAGGGAGAAGAATGGACTCTACTTTCTTGAGAAACTTAGTAGGCAAAATAGTACTAAAGATCCGATTTCGTTGTCTCTGCTTTCTAAGTCTTCTCTTGCCAATAAAGATAAGATATGATTATATCATTTCGTCTTGGTCATCCTTCTTTCAATATTCTTAAAATAATGTTTCCTGGTTTATTTAAAGAATTTGATTTAAGTATGTTCCATTGTGATGTTTGTGAACTTGCAAAACATAAACATGCATCCTTTCCAATAAGTAATACTAGAGCTTTAAAACATTTTACTTTAATTCACAATAATGTTTAGGGACCTTCTACTTTTCATAATATCTTTGGAGCTCATTGGTTTGTCTCGTTTATTGATGATTGCACTCGAATGTCGTAGATTTTTCTCTTAAAACAAAAATCAAATGTCAGTTCGACCTTTCAAAAAAAATTTCATATAGTAAAAAATCAATTTGAGGTTGGGATAAAAAGAGTTCGGTCTGATAATGCTAGGGAATATTTTAATCAATTGTTGTCACCATTATTCAATGAAAAAAGAATCATTCATGAGTCCTCATGTGTCAACACACCACAACAAAATAGTGGCAGAAAGAAAAATGGTCATCTTCTAGCAGTTACTCGAACTTTTCTTTTCCAAAAAAATGTTCCAAAGAATTATTGGGGGGGGAGCTATCTTAACCACTATACATCAAATTAATAGATTACCCTCTAAAGTTCTTGATTATAACAGCCTCATACAACTATTTTCAAAATTTTACCTTGACTTCAAAACGACTAATCACCTGATTCTTAGGATTTTTGGGTGTGTTCTTTGTTCATATTCATTCAAATAACTGTGGGAAACTTGATCCAAGGGCTTTTAAGTGTATTTTTGTTGGGTGTTTTTCTACACAGAAATGGTACAAGTGTTATCATCCCCCGACAAAACGATTTTGTCTCTGTTGATGTAACATTCGTTGAAAATGAAAATTACTTTTCAAATCCTTATCTTCAGAGGGAGACAGCATTTATGGAAGATAAGAATAGAGATTTTTTTTTTATATAATCTTCATACTCCTCATCCTCACAAAATCAAATTTTGGTTCCTTTACCAAATAAATCATTATCTGTTTCCGATCCCCTACCAAATGAATCATATCCAAGCAGTCCTAGTCAAGTGGCAAATGATAAACAGATTCAAAATACTATACGCCCCTTGCAAGTATATTCAAGAAAGAAAGAACCTCTTGTTCAACCAACGCAAGTTCTTGATTCATAACCAATTTCTAGTACTGATAATGTTAAGGTAACTCTTAACTCTGAGGATTATGATAGTAATGTGCTTATTGTTGCTAATGATAATGATCTTCCTATTGTAATTAGAAAGGGGATTAGAAAATATACCCAACGGCCTGTATATCCATTGTCTCACTTTGTATCATATGAAAAGTTGTCTAATGGCCATAAAAATTTTCTTATCCACCTCAACACTATTACTATCCTAAAAAATATCTCTGAAGCTTTGGGTAGCAAAGAGTGGAAAGAAGCTATAAAGGTTGAAATGGATGCTCTTGAGAAGAACAAAACCTATGACTTGGTAGAACTACCTCCAAAAAAGAAGTTAGTGGGATGTAAATGGGTCTTCACAGTAAAATATAAGGCAGATGGATCACTTGAACGGTATAAGGCAAGGTTAGTAGCAAAGGGGTATACTCAAACTTATGGGATAGATTATCTTAAAACATTTGCTCTTGTTACAAAAATGAATACAATAAGAAAATTATTATCTTTAGTTGCTAATCATGGCTGGAGTTTGCAACAGTTTGACGTAAAAAATGCATTTCTACATGGTGATCTTGATGAAGAAATCTATATGAAGATACCTTCAGGGTTTGAGTCAGAAAAGAACAAGGTGTGTAAGTTAAAAAATGCATTATATGGCTTAAAACAATCTCTCAAGGCTTGGTTTGGCAGATTTGCTAGAGTAATGAATGCTTTGGGTTTCAAACAAAGTCAAGGTGATCATACATTGTTTATCAAGCATTCCTCTTTAGGGGGAGTTACAGCTCTCTTAGTCTATATGGATGACATAATGGTAATTGAAGATGACTTGCAGGAATGAAGACACTGAAAAAGTGTTTATTGTAAGAATTTGAGAATAAAGAACTCGACAGGTTAAAATACTTCCTCAGCATTGAAATAGCTCACTCTCAACATGAGATCTTTATATCACAATAGAAATATGTGTTGGATTTATTAATTGAGACTGGGAAACTAGGGTGTAAACCAGTGGAGACACCCATTGAACCAAATCACAAACTTTATGAAGCACCAGAAGATGCAATAGTGAATAAAGAATCCTATCAAAGATTGGTTGGCAAACTAATCTATCTTTCCTATACCAGACTAGACATAGCCTATGCTGTAGGAGTAGTGAGTCAATTCATGCACAACCCAAAAAAAGTACACCTTCAAGCAGCACATCAAATTCTACAATACTTAAAAGGTATTCCATGAAAGGGAGTGTTGTTTAGAAGATGTAATGAATTGACAGTAGAAGCATACACAAATGCAGATTATGCTGGATCAGTTGATGATAAAAGATCAACTTCAAGCTATTACACATTCCTTGGAGGCAATCTTATAACGTGGAGAAGTAAGAAGCAAAATGTGATAGCAAGATCAAGTGCAGAAGCTGAGTTCAGAGCTATGGCATTAGGAGTTTATGAACTTTCATGGTTGAAAATAATCTTGGAAGATTTGAAGATTGCGTGGGAAGGACCTATGAAACTATATTGTGATAATAAGTCAGCAATTAATATCGCACACAATCCAGTACAACATGACCGCACCAAGCATGTGGAAGTAGATAAACATTTTATAAAGGAAAAGTTGGAGAGTGGACTGATTTGTACTCCATTTATGTCAACCGAAAGTCAACTTGCAGATGTATTAACTAAAGGATTAAATGGTTCTGCATTCCAGTCTATTGTTGGCAAGCTGGGAATGGAAAATATCCACTCACCATCTCGAGGAAGAATGTTAAGAGTCAACAATTACGGTGTTGGTGTGCAGATTTTTCAGCTTATTACAATTGTGTATTACAACTCATTTCAGCCATGTATTACAACTATGCATTCCCTATAATTAGGACTTAGGTTAGTTTTTTTTTCCTATAAATTAGTGTATATTTGTTAGATGAAATACAAGTGAGATTTACTCATACTTTGTCATCCCATTTGTAGGTTTCCCTATCATCCTGTGGTCCATTATTGTTTCTGAACTGAAGAAAGGTGACAAACTTCAACTTGATCCGCAGGCTGAAGTGAAAATCTTGTCAAAACTATTTACTCACCAAAAGGAATATATGTGCTTTCATCCCACAAAAGGCAGGTACACAAAGTGACCATCTTTAAACAGAAAACCATTCTTTGCAAAAGATATCAATTCTCAACAGCAGTTATTAAGTGCACTAGTGCAAGAATTTATGACATGAAAGGCATCTTCTAACGCTTAGTTTGTAAGTTTCAACAATGCACAAGTCAAATTGAGGTATAACTAAAGCCAGTCAATATATAAGAGCACACACCTTCTCCAAGTAGCATTTCAAGTCGAGCAACAATGTGTTTCCCATAAGTGTATTTCTTTAAAGCATGAGCATGTATTTTGATGCGACTAAGCAACATGGCCTGCTGGCTGTCAGTACATATTTCAAAAATCTTCTGGACAACATAATTTGCAAACTGGTCCTTCATCATTGTCTAGGACATGAAAAATAAACAGAATAATTAACTACAATACAAGTTTCAAAATCAAATTATTTTACTTCAGATGCAAGATAGTCAGGTTGATTTATATAAAGTTCATATTTGGAACTCCACTAGCATTAGGCCCTTAGCTATCAACTTAAGTTTCTAATCAAATGGTTACTTCAATGTGATATTAAGCCACATGGACCAAATGGTCCTCTTTTGAGTCCTCCCATTTCCATTGATTAAATTATATAGTATTTTCTTGTTGTATGTTTGTGGTGATTGTTGAGTTTGAAACATGTCTCACATGAGAGAGCAGATTAAAATCTTAAATACTGTTAGGCCATTGACAATCAACTAAAGCTTTTAGTTTGAAGGGTTATTTAATAAAGTATCAAAGCTAGTTTTGACCTAGTGATCTTGTGTTTGAATCACCCATTGTGCATGGTAAATTTTGTTTGTGTTTTTTGTATGGTTGTGTTTGGTGTATATTCTTTGGATGAGGAGGTGTATTAGAGCTTAAGTACTATTATTAGGACCCTTTTCATCAGCTTAAACTTTAGGTCTAAGTGATAACTTATTAGAGGTTTTAAGGACTATAGAACAGCATATAAATACTAATCGACCCAAGAGGATACCATCAGTTTATTTCCTGACTAGATGTCTTCTATAGACAAGAAGCATTTCAATTTTCAATGTGTGTCTCAAATTTTCTGATGATCATGAAGTAACTGGGTCACACAACACTAAGAGACATTTCAAATTCAAGTTTAAGAATATGTTTCCTAGCAAGGCCATAGATAAGCGTACAAGCCTTATCAAAGAAGACATTGAAAATGGCTTGCAAATAAAAGTTGTTGCCGGAGAAATTAAACAAATACTTAGGAAACCATTTACTTTCAACAATTTTCAGAAAAATAACTACTGAGCATACCCCATTCCTTTATTAATAGTCCACTATATATGCATCATATTAAAAGCGACTTACCAATAAATTATCATTTCCATCATTTGTCCCAACAATTTCCTCAATAATTAGTTCTCGTTCAGCCGGACCACCATACTCCATGCATTTCTCAACAACATTTGATGCAAATTTATGCTGGCTCAGTTGTACAATATGTCCTGACAAATTCCTAATAATTTTGCTTCTTTCAAGAGGTTTTCCCCTCTGCAGTACATGCTGCAAGGTTTAAGCAGCCACTGATTAGCTTCAAACCATGAAAAGAAGTTCACATATAGAAGACATTCCATGGCATAATTTGAGGCCGGAAATACATTTCAGGAAATCAAATGGCAAGAAGCTTAATTAGATAAAATAGGCATAATAAACTAAGGAATATCAGCACAAAGTAAATGAATCTCAACAACTAAATATATTAGTCTTCTATGCACCTCAGCCTACATATGAATGAAAAAGATTCCTTTAGAGGTAAAAAGAAATGAGCTTATAATAGAAATAGCGATTTCAGAAAGCAAATCCGCATTCTTGATAAGTAGAAACAATTGTAGAAAGGAAAAAGGAAAGAAAAGAGTTGGAATAAAAGATGAAGCGGTCACACCATCCATTAAACAAAACAAATTGTAAATGCAGAAGACAGTTTTTCCAATTGGTCCTTCGAAGTCATTAACTATGCTCAAAAGACTGCAGGACATGGATGTTCAATAACATGGAGAAGCCATTATGGCGTCAAAAGGTAACTCTTCGGTAGAGAGGGAAGTCAGAGAAGCTTAACAGCAATTAAAAAAAAAAAAAAGCAGCTTCATTCTTCACTTCGTCAGAATTTAGAATGAAAGCAATCTTCCTCCATTTTCCATAGGCATTAAGGCCAATGCCTCTTATGCTTTTCAACTCTAAAATACTAAGCAAAGAACCTTCAAAAAGACAGTTCCGCTACTCTCACAAACATCCTTTCAGAACACGAAACCAAATGGCATGAAGGGAACTAAGAAACTAACCCCAAAGACTTGCAACTTAAACTTTGCCTACCTCACTTTTGAAATGATTACACCTATTTCAGCTTAACCAAGAGTTCAATTCAAAGTGATTACTTCAGATTTAAAATGTTATTAGTATTGTTAATTCCAAAAATAAATTCATACCACCTTGCAAGTCAAATATGAATGCCCTAAAATTGACAATTTCCTAATTACTGAAAGGTATTAAGCACCACAAGACCGCTACCATTGACCCATTCCTGTAGTGGTACCTAATGATTTTGATGCCTATAATAGTCTAAGCAAATCCAATTCAGCTTGTTAACAACTTAATTCCTACTACATAAAGACAGTAAATGAACTTTGATTTACCATTATGCCCCACCCAACGCTCTATTCTACATGTAAGCTTGTTTTCATTATGCCTCTTTAGCCCTCCCATTATCTGGCAGAACCCTTAAAGAAAGGTGCTCTAGCATCAAGAAAAATAATTTCAAAACATCTACCAGTCTCTTTATTCAGTCATGTGAGTTTTGTTGCTTAATATTATAACTCAGTATGCTTTACACCCAAAAAATACAATCCAAGCCAACTGAAAGGTTTTAGTGAAAAAACCCGATGCTCTATATGGCAATTTCTATCCACTTTAGGCAAATTGATTCCAGCCAAGAAAAGCTAGCTACAAAATAAAGGACTATAATTAATTCCAATAGTTTTGAATGAGAAATGTCTTGCACAAATACTATTGACTATAAATAAAAAACATAATCAGAGAGTAATTTCAAGTGAAGCAACCCACAAACAAATACCAACCTGGGTAACATAATTGCCATACTGGTCCTGAGCAAGAGCACAAACAGAATCCAAGATTTCATCCACTATAAACTGGCACTGATGCTTATCTGTACAATGCTCTAAGACTCTCTACATAAAACCAAATATAAAACAGCTTCAGCATTCTTAAAAACAACTGAAGGCAGATGGGAAGGAAAGGAGAGAAGAAGAATTCCTGATGATCCAATAGTGCTATTAACCTGTATAACACGGCAACCATAAGGATGCATAGAAAGCATCGCAACTTGGCCGCGAAAAGCAGAAATTATAAACCCAATTTTCTCTGTTGGAAGGCACTCAATGCATTTCTGTATAACATGATTTCCATTTTGATCGCGTACAGACCTCATAACATGTCCATCCAGTTCCTGGACAAGCTCTGCTTTTTGTTCAAGCTCGATAACATCAAGTGCCTACATTAATTAGCACAGTATCAAAATAAGTATCAAATGAATATTTTTTCCACTAGACAAATGGCGAGGGGTAGAACACAAGAAAACTTATGGTAGGAGGCCAACTAATCATGCATAAAGTGCTCCAATGCAATAAAGACAGCACTCTGAGTTAATAAGACAAGTCTTGCATTTCTTTAAACACAAGTCAAGTTTCAAAAAACATGAATTCAAACCCATGGGGAAATTTTCACCTTTTATAGGCTGCTGGAATATCTTTAATGCTCCCCCTTCTTTCATATGATTCCTCCTACTTCTCAACTCAATCCATATAAAACTGCCCATTTCATGTGAGACACTGTCTTTTACTAATAGATCCATGAGGGGCTAACAATTGATGTAAATAATATAGGAGCATCTATACTTATAGCAACCGAGCCACCAGTCTCTAGTTCATATAAACCTAGTTCTTTTTCTTTTCAAAACTCCCATGCCTTATTTATTATGTCTTAGTTTCTTAGAGGGCCATGTGACTACCATGGTGATGTTCAACAACTTTGGAGGGTTGGGTTTTATTGGTATCTTCAATGAAGAGCAGAGATTCCATATTTATTAGTCTGTATAAGCAGCTTTTCCTATCATTTTACATAAAATTCAGATCTACCAATTCTGTGACAGATCAAAATGAGTGGCTATGAGTAGAGGACTGCATTCAAGACTCTGGACAGTTGTATGCATGGCTAGTGATGCCATTCTGACTCTAATTTACTAGGTACTTTCATGCAGTCCATGATGGAGGTCCAAAAACCTTAGTGGGGCTCATTTGCAGTTGTCTATTTAATGATATATTGATTTAGTAAAACTATAATAGATGAGCATATGGTTAATCTGCATAAAGTTTTAAGGGAAACTCCAAGTAAACCTGCAGAAATGCTCTTTTTAATGCAACAAGGTTGTGCTTCTTGGCTTTGCTGGGTTGACTGCTGGATTGAAACCAGACCCTCAGAAAGTACAGACAATATGGTGACCAGAACTAATTAGCCTCATTTTATGGAAGGTTTATTTTAAATTTTAGGTCTATTATGATTCCAAATAATAATCGTATGGTCCAATTCAGAACAATGAACCTCCAAATAGAATTGAAGATCTATTGTAGAAGCTTCATTTCTTGAAAAACAAGATTTTGGAAAGCTTTCTGATAGGAGTATGATGCTTCACATGTAGGAATAGGAACTGTTACAAATCAAAGAATATTAGCATAAGGATCCTGAAAGGAGACGCTATTCAGTGATAATCCCGGGTTCAAGAAAATCTTGAACCCCTAAAATACTGCCATGATCCACAAATTCCACCAGTGCAAACCAGAATCTCCAGTCATATTAGTACTTTTGTAATTAGCAAGCTCTTAGGTCAACATTCAAATTGATCTTTCTATGAAGCAAACAGTTCCTTTCCAGGAAAATGATGTTGTTTTGCCTCACAAGTAGGTGGGATACGGCACAATGGAAACTCGCGAAAAACCAATATATTATATACATACATAGTTCTCAGGTGCAGAAGTTCCACAATGACATGTTTTGACTCAGACGGAGCTCAAAACAACGTTGTTTTGGGATGTCCACACTTTAAAAACATGCGGAGGACTCTATACACACAGACAGAAAATCACATATACATGGATATATATATGTAGATCTAGGAAAATTTATTCAGATTCTTACATTACAAGAAATGCTAGCAGCTAAACAGAATGCAAGCAGCTAAGATATATATATATGTAGATCTAGGAAAATTTATTCAGATTCTTACATTACAAGAAATGCTAGCAGCTAAACAGAATGCAAGCAGCTAAGATAGAACAGTATATAAATACATATGCTATATAGTGATATCATACGGGTACACAAATGTACCATAAGAATCACACATACCTTTTGGATTACACGACAACCATACATCTGCATACTTAAAGGCAAAACCTGACCTACAAGCTGATTTGCCAATTCCCTCCGCTGCTCAGGGCTTCCATAATCAAAGAACTGAAAGTACAAAAAAGGGGATAAAGAAAAAAGATAAACAAAACCAAAATGAACAATATTAAAGACAGTTATAACATGTGGAAAACATTTTGAAAGCGCACCTTTTGAATGACATAATTACCAAAAACATCAGTCATCAATGCGGAGGCATGTGGAATAACTTCCTTAAATACCGATGCCTTCTCATCAACACCACAATTCTCCAACTTCTGCTGAATAAATCGACTCCCATGTTGATCAGCACTAGAATCAGAAAATGCTGGGTTAATCAACTTTTTAATCGGAAAAATACATAATAGATAAAACTACAAGGCAGTGAAACTTGCCTAAATTCAACAATGTGTCCTACAACATCAGACAGCTCAAATCTTTGACCTTTTCCAGATTTCAACTCTTCAAGAAAATTATAAATTTTGGGATCATTATAACTCTCAAATCTTCTTTGACCTTGCCAACTGGAATATCTATTGCAACCAGGTGGAGATCTCATTTCATTTCTCCCTCCAGAGAGCCCAGTCACCAGTGGGTCACCAGGAAATATTGGGCTAGCAAGTGGTGAGGGTGGATGCTGCATGAAAATACCTATGTTTGGAGTGTTTCCCAAATAATTACTCATGCTCCCCTTATCAGAGTTTGGGTTGCGTAAATCTCCATCTCTTGGATTTCGGAAATTCTGATCATCAGAAGCTATATCAGACCCCTTTCGCAAGTCCTGAGCACTATTTTGATTCCCAAAAACATCACCTGTAGATCCCAATGGCTGAAATTGACCGGCAATACTGTATGTCTCCCCAAGGGATTGTTGATAGTATTGCATATGATAGGAATTTGCAAAAGAAGGTTGTAGTGAAAACCCAAGTTGTCCATAAAACTTATTATAATGTTGCATATCGGCTCCATAAGAAATGCTGCCTCCAGTTGAAACCCCAGATGGAGTACTAAAGCTTGGACCAGCAGCACCGTCAAAAACCAGCGAAATACCACCACGGGGAGGAGAATATCCAGCAATAACAGGAGGACTGAAAGAGGAATTCATCAGATACCCACCTACACCATATTGAGGAGAATAAAAGCCCTGGGCTTGAGCATTAGAGTAAAATGGATTTGGCGAAGTCATGTAGGCAGCTGCACTAGCATAGAGTGGAGGTGTGAACCCAGATGACTGACGTACTGGCTTTGCCACTGTTGAGTACTTAGAGGGGCCATGGTGAAACTGATCCGTGCCAATACATGTGCCAATTACTCCTTGAGAACTCATTTGAGACTTCACACTGTGAACTTGAGAAGAGCTGCTTACTTGTTGATGTAATCGTTGTTGATCTAGAATTTTCTGATTTCCTAAATTTGGTACACCCATATTAAGATCCTTCATGTCAGATGTAATAATATTAGTATTCGAATTATTGATATTGTGAACTAAGACTTCATCTTTTGTCCAAATATCTGTATCATTTGAAGTTCCTTCTACAGTCGGTGGACTGGAAGGTATGGTTCCTTTACAATCAAAAGAGGATATGCTTGAAGTATGGGCAGCTGACAGATCCGCTTTTGATGATACCACTATATTATCAGCACCACTAGTTGCAACAGCATTTGACGAGCTAACAAAGGGGTCTTGTAAGGAACTGGAATCAGAATCATGTTCAACTGCTTCCTCTGTCATTCCATAGCCCAAAGAATGAGACTGGTTATATACAGGTGATGAAGAATGAGGAAAGTCTTCCTGTAAAAATGAAAGATAACTACATGTTCACAGTCATGCAATTAAAGAATAAAGGCGGAAGTAATTTCATAACTATGAACTCCAGAATTCTAATCACCAATAGAGAAAACCAATCTGAGATTCACAGTGTGGTATATGCAGGGCGGGCTTATTTGCCAACAACTCCATAAAAGTGGGGGGGATTATGGAGTTTGAAACTAAAATCTGAAAATCGGAAGTGAAAACTAAGAATACATAACAGTGCAATGTAAATCATTCGAAGTTGAGAAATCCTCATTATTCAAAGTTGAGAAATATCATTTGAAATCTATTTGTGAAGTGAGCAACTGAGGTATATTAATTGACAAAAGGGGCACAGAGATTTTACCTGTATTACATCAACCAAATTTCTTTTTGGGCCTGCTGTTTTAAACATATCCTCCGTAGACCAAAAACCATTTGTCTTGTACACCATTTCATCAAAAGAACGTCGAGGTGTGCAATTATCCTCGGACTCTTCCTTATGTGTAGAAAGGGTGACTTGAGATGATGGCAAGGAAAATTTACCACTGTCATCTACAGATGTTATTCCCCAATTACTACCAAATCTTTTGGGGTCATGAACAAGACGTTGAGGAAGTCTAGGATTCAAGTTGACATTGGAACGGTTTTCATTAGTGACATTGAAATTAGCCAAGCTCATACTGAAGCTAGAGTTCTGCAGGGATAAAAGGTTATTTATAGCCAAAAATGAACCCTCCATGTTTGGGGGTGCACTTCCACTTCTATTAGGCCCAGCATTTCTACCACTGCCATGAAAATTATGACCCTTCCGAAGCGATCCTAACTCTTCCACTGCCATGTTGGAAGATGATGGCGCAAATGCTGTATGCTTCTCTGGAGCAGGCCATTTCCCACTTGTTCCTGAAATTCTAATTGGACTCTCAGTAGCCATACTACAATAAGACCTTATCCACTCCTTTTCAATAGTAATTTAGCAGAAATTCACATAGTCCCCTGCAAAGCAGCATTTATTATCACTCAATATGAGAGGAAAAGTCAGAAGCAAATCAAGATAAAATTACACAAAATAGTATGTTGCAGGATGTAAGAAAGAAAACTGTGCCAAAAGACTGGCCCACCCCACAACAAAGCAACAAATAACTAATTAAAAACAAACACCATCTTGATCATGTATCCCTAGTTTTATTATCGACAAATAAAATTGAAAATGGAGCATGTGAATGTCCATTCAACACAATATCTGAGCATACAAGCATTCAAACGACAGATCAATGAACCACTGGCTTATAACACACAATAGTTAGCCCGTCATTCAGTTGCAACGATGAAATTCAACCCTTCAAACCCACTTCTTTATGCTCAACCTAGTTAAATTGCAATATAACGGGGGAAAAGGTTTATTTTACTCAATTTTCTTAACACAGAATCATCTCGAAAGAACAAGAAGCTGTCAGCAAAGCTTAAGAATTCTCTTTCACATCAAACTAAGCACAACCCAGGTAAGAGAAACAACTTTATTAGCCAATTCAACCATTCAAGTAAGTAAAAATGAAACAAAACCCAATATAAAACCAAAAAAAAAATGAAACGTTCATGCTTCTTACAGTGAAGAGAAAGCTTCACTTTTTCCAATCCGTAAGCGAACTTTTTAGAAAGAAAAAGTGAGAAAAGATTCCCTTACCAAGTAACTGAAGAAGAAGATTCACAGCTGAAAACCCTAGATTCTGTTTTTCTTTTTTAGAAAACTCCGACTAAAATGACAAATTTGGCTTTACACTACAGGGGAGTTGAATAAAAAGGGTGCGTTTGTATTAATATTGGAAATAAAAGAAGAAAAAAAAGCGCTAACAGGTTTTGCTAGGTTTGAGAGTACAATTCAAGTTTTGCTTTCTTGTATTTGAAAGATTCGGTTCGGTCTTTTAAGGAAGAATCAGGAATAAATGACAAACGAGAAATGTCGGAAATGGATAGATGGTCATGACAAGCGTTTAATGTCTTTTGCGTCTTTATCCAAGTGTTCATTTAATTTTTTCCTTTTTAAAACAAAAAATTGTCCATTGATACTATTCCATTGTTCTTTCGAGCGTTCGGTAACAACAATGGTATTTGTTCCCAAAGCAGCATCCCAACTTTTCTCCCAATCCAGAAAAACGTGTATTGCACGTGAATTACTTTGATTTTTTTGTTTTGTTTTTTTCTAATTTATTCTATATACACATATCATTAAATTCAATTTCAAATTTCCCTTTTTTTTTCTTTCTTCTAATGATAATAATTTTTTTTTCTCCTTTTATTTCGTAGTCAATCACTAAAAAAAAATTATCATCACAAATGAATTAGTATTTCTAATATGTCAAATGTTCTTAAATAAATTTAAATATATATTTTTTTTAAAAAACCTATAGCAATTTAGAAAACAAATCATATGTATAAATAAATAAAAAATTTAATGACCCTTACAATCTAAAGAATTATGCAGATAAACAAGTACCTATATTTATATCTCATCATTGTAATGTTATATATGTCTAACATATATCAAAATAACATTAAGACGCAAATACACAAGGCACATAAAATATAGTCATCGTATTTTTTTTATAAATTATTATTTTTTAATTTTAATTTTTTTAAGAATATTTGACATATTAGAAATGTTAATATACTTATGATTGACTATGAAATGAGAGAAGAAAAAAAATTGTTGTCATTAGAGCAAGAAAAAAGAAAAGGAGAAAATTGGGATTGTATTTAAGGATATGTGTACGTAAAATAAGCTAGAAAAAATTAAATAAAAAGTCAAAACAATTTAAGTGCAGTGCACGCTATTCAGGAATTGGGATAAATTCAGTATGGTTGCTCTCGGGACTAATATTATTGTTGATTCGGTAATTGGTACGTCGCACTAGTAGATAATAAATTAATATATTGAATTTAGGATAATTTTTAAAATGGATCATTTTTTAAACAAAAATTTATTTTAACCCTTTAATATTTTTATAAATTTTATTAGTTAAACACTTAATTTTTAAATCATTTTACTTTGAAGCAAATTTGCATCTTAGACATTAAAAATTTTAATTCAAAATACAATTTGAAATTAATTAAAATGAGTATATTTAAAATAATATAGGTTAAAAATAAATAAATTTAATTGAAAATATTTTTAAATGATAAAAATAAACAAAATCCAATAAAAAAATGTCGAAAAAAAATGTCAAAGACTAATTCTAACAGGACATCACACCCTGTCTCGTTTTGCAAGAAGGGCGCATGGCCCCTCACGTCATGCCTTGCACATGAGGAGAGTGGAGAAAATTATAGCTTTTTCTGTCATTTTGCCCTTGAATTCATTATTAACAAAGGTAATTCATCCATTTATTTTTTTATTAGTTAATAAACATTAATCAAATAAATTTTTGTTATAAAGGATTATGACCTTTAAAATAATGATTATTTTTTAATATTTTTCTTAAATTTAGTACAATATTATTTTTACTGTTGTTATGAAATTATTGAATTATAAACGTATAAATACATTTTTATTAGTTTAATTATTTTCTCACTATTGCTTTTATATATTATTATTTTTTATTAAACTATTATTTTTACTAATTATTTATAAATAATAATTTTAGTATTTAATAATAATATTGTAAGTACTATTATATTGTTTTTGTTGCTGTTATTATTATTATTATTGTATTTAATTATTTAATATTATTTTATTACTCTTTTAATTATTATATTGTTATAACTACTATTATTATTGTTGTATTTAATACTATTGTATTATTTTTATAATAATTTTATTTTTTTAGTAATATTAATATTAATAATTATGATTATTTATTATTTTATATTTAAACTAAAATTATTTATTATTTAATATTTCTATTATTTAGTATTATTGTATGTTTTAAAATGAAATTATCATTTTATATTATAACAAAATTGTTCAATCCACCCTTGATGTGCAAGAGTCAATTTTTTCTATCATGAGTTGTACTATTTAATATTTTTGTAAAATACAGTCTATTCTAATTTTGCAGCTAAATATAGAATAAAAAAATTTAATACATACTCTTGAAATAATAAAATGCAGGCTACCAAATGGACCCAAGAGATTATATTTGGTATGTTGCACTGGATTTAAAAAATAAATAAAAATTAAATTGGGTTAAAATAAAATACAATAGATTAAATTTAGTGCAATATATTCTATACTTCAATACTTTTAATATTATTAATATATTTTAATATTAATGTTTATTAATTAATATTATTAAGTATATTTTAATATTTAATATATTTAAAAAATGAGGTCACCACCACCAGCCGCCTCTGGCCACCACTTATGTTAATAAAATAAATTTTAACAATTTTTTAACATCGGGGACAAATGGGGACATGTGGCGATACACCACCATCATTGTCATTTTTCACAATAAAGGAATTACAAGACAAAGGTATTGGTAGTCTACCAATCAGTGTCTTTGACAAAATTGTTATAAGATGGTTGGATATTCTTTGTCGACGACTTCCTGACCAACATAGTTCCAATGTTGATGGTATTTACATGGTTGAGTAAATTAAACCATAAAGAATCAAACACTGTCAACAGTGCCGACAGTGGTCCCTGGCAATTAACGGCGGTGGCATAATGGATTGTTGTGGTTGCTAATGAGCTTTCTCTTAATCACTTATCCATAAAATAAAATCCTTATTAGATCAAGTATATATATAGAAATGTGCAATGCTAAGTTAATTAGAGTTATCAAATTTTTTACGGAGACATAAACATGAAATGAAAAATATAGATTAGGATTGATATTTTATATCTAGGCTACTCTTTAGTACAATTAGTTGTGTTATATAATCGACTATCTTAGTCATTGAATTAGCTTTTAGTATAATTGGTTGTCTCTATCATTGGGTTAAGTAAAAATATATAGTATATTAAGTGAGATCATGTAATATATTAAGTGAAAGCATTTAGTATGTTAAGTAGGAATACGTAATATATTAAGTATGAATATTTAGTATGTTAAGTGGGAATATTTAGTATATTAAGTGGGAACATATAGTATATTAAGTAGGAACATATAGTATATTAAGTGAGAATATTTAGTATATTAAGTGAAAACATGTAGTATATTAAGTAGAAATATTTAATATATTAAGTGGGAACACGTAGTATATTAAGTGAGAATATTTAGTATGTTAAGTGAGAATATTTAGTATGCTAAGTGAAAACATATAGTATGTTAAGTGTGAACATTTAGTATATTAAATGAGAGCAAGTATTATATTAAGTGTGAACATTTAATATATTACATGTTCCCACTTAATATATTACATGTTCCCACTTAATATATTACATGTTCACACTTAACATACTATATATTCTTACTTAATATACTACATGTTACCACTTAATATATTAAATATTTTCACTTAACATACTACGTGTTTCCACTTAATATACTAAATATTCCAACTTAATATACTACATGTTCTCATTTAATATACGATATATTTCTACTATATGCTATTTTCACCTAGAAAAGTTCTCATATCTTAACTTTTACATTTTTATGTACTATATGTTCTTATTATTTTTTATTTTCATCCAGAAAAGTTTTCATATCCCCACTTTTACATTTTTAGCACATTGTCAATTATAATTGAAAATATGTTATTTAACGTAATTAAAATTAAATTTAAAAATTAGAATTAGAATTATAATATTTAGCGTAATTGAAATTGAATTTAAAATTGGAATTAGAATTATAAAATTTAATGAAATTAAAATTATAATATTTAATATAATTAAATTTAAAATTATAACATTTAACTTATGTTCCCACTATCTGTTTGTTGTATTTCATTTAACATACGACAGGTCAAATAGTGATAACATATAGTATATTAAGTAATACTATATAGGAGAAGTTATTTTATGAGTGTCCTACATAAGTTTAATTTTTACCTACAAAAGGATCTATATCCCCACTTTTACATTCTTAGTATTTTTTTCGTTACTATTAAAAATAAGTCATGTAATATAAGAAAAAACTATTTTATAAGTGTTCTATATAAATATAGTTTTCATATTTGTTATAAAAAATAAAAAATAATTAATTAATCACATAGAACATCGTGTGTGGAACTCACTTAATATACTATATATTTTCACTAGTTTCAATTTTCACCCACAAAATGACTTATATATAACAAAATAGATATTAAATTATATTAGATTTAAAAATATACAACAAAATATTTTAATTATGCTAAATTGAAGTTTTGGGTAGGTTTTGACTTTTGATATTTACTTATTTTTTATATATTTTAGAATTTTTTTTTAATTTTCAAAGCTTTTATTGAACTACCTTAACATTCCAATTTTTAATTTCTAAAATAAATAACAAATTCAAATTTGTAGTTTTCAAAATAAATAATTCACATACATATTTCTAATTTTCAAAATATATTTCTAATTTCCGATTGCGGATTTGTTGCAAATATATATATCAAGTCCAAAATATATTTCTAACTTCCAATTTTGGATTTGTTAAAATTTAAATTGGAATTTGAATTGTAACATTTAATATTTTTAAATTTTAACTTAAATTTACAATTAGAATTATAACATTTAACATAATTGAAATTGACATTTGACTTAAAAATCATAACGTTTAACGTAATTGAAGTTGAAATTGAAATTGAAATTACAATGTTTAACGTATTTGAAATTAAAATTAAATTTTGAATTAGAATTATATCATTTAACGTATTTGAAACTAAAATTAGAATTATATTATTTTATGTAATTAAAATTAGAATTAGAATTGGAATTACAACAATAGAATAACAACAAATTTAACCTAATATTTTGGGTTAACTGACAACTTTACCCTAGTTAGATTAAAAGTACTCAATTTTATCCCAATCTATTAACTTTTACTGTTAATTTTAATGATAGATGACGATCAAGTCTTTATATTAAAAATATCTCTTAATTAGATTGAATAATATTACATTATGAGATAGTATTTTATTAATGATTCGTCTTGTCAATACGGTATTAGACAGGTTATGGCGGTCTTATCCCAAGATAGCTATAGTGTGAGGAATTTAGCCGATATAATTTGGACTATACTGGATAAATATGAGATAAGACAAATATATGTGAAAGTATTGCCCTAGATCGCTACAGTGTACATGTAGTACTAGTAGCATATATTTGATTATTGACAAGTTAATCTGGAATACACTAATCCTAGATCGTTGCAGTGTACAGATAAGGTGTATTCAGGATCATGAGTAAAAGTTGCATGAGATGTAATTGACAAGAGTTGTCTACCTGTTGGGTTTACAAAGGCCTAGATCACTATAGTGTGCGACTCGAGTGAAATGTCAATGGGGTCTAGTTTTCAATGTATAGTTTAAATGAGTTTAAACTATCGTTATCCTATTTGAGATGTTAAATAGACTATGTAAAGTAGTGGGAGGACATTTTAAATTAAAAAAAAATATATATGTTTTATACCCATTATTTAAAAATATTTATTAGTGATTTAATATTTTAAATATCTGCTAACATCTTCTTCGTTTTTTGTCTTGTGAAGCAATAGTAGCCTCCAGTAATCCATTGGCATGCATAAGATGCACACCAACTCAAAGGTGTTGAGAACTTTTCTAATGGGTACATGAATCTCATAATCGTTCTAGATTCAGAAAAGCTAGGGTATATTATTGACCAAAAGATGTCTAGAAGTGTTTCTAAGGATGTCACCGAGGAAAAAAAGATAACATATCAGAAATGGAAGGATGAAGATTTAAAAATTAAATCCTACATCCTTGCCTTCTTGTCCATAAAGCTGTAGTGTGAGCATGTACTCATGGATAATGTTAACAGCATCACACTCCATCTGAATGAGCTCTTTGGTGATCGACCCTAGGTCAAGATTTATCTAGTAGCCATAGCTCTCTTTCAGGCCAGACTTTCTGATGGCAGCCCAGTGAATCCTCATGTCCTCAAGATGATAGGATTAATTAAGAGGCCTGAGAGCATGGACATTTCTCTTAACAATAACTTGGGGAATAACTTGATTCTCTAGTCACTGCTCGAGTCATTTGCACAGTTCATTATAAACTTTAACATACAAGGTTTAACCCCTACTTACGCTGATCTGCATAATATACTCAAGACATCATATGAGGACATGAGTAAAGGGGCGTGACCCTCTATGTCGAGTGTGATTCATCTTCTACCCTGAGGGCTTTTGGGAAGTCCAAAGGAAAGAAGAAAAAGAAGGTAAAGCAGACACCCAGGATGAGTCCTCAAACGCGATAGATATCCAAGCCACAAGAGAAGCCAAAAGTAAAAGGAAAATATTTCCATTGCAGCGAGGATGGGCACTAGAAAAAGGAACTGACTCAAATACCTTACTACTATAAAGAAGACTCTCATAGGTATATGTTTATCCATTATTGACATGTCTTTTGCATTTGATGCTAGTACAAACTGGGTATTAGATACTGCATCTCCTTCTTGTTGGGATTTGTGCTTATGTGCCATTCTAATTTTGTATGAATATTGTATTTTCATACTTATGTAATAAATTAATATTTCATTAAATCGCTAATTACTTTTATTTAGGTAAGATGCTTGTAACATTTCAGATATTATATTGATCTGAAGGAATTCATATTAGGTCTAAAGAGGTAGAATCTTGTCTAAAATGGGACCAAGACTTGAGATTATACTAACAATGACATAATTACAAATAGTTGCAAGAGTTTCTAGGAAATGTCATTGTGCAAATATGTTCTTAAATTAAATATTTCTGATCTATTTCCACCGATGCAGGGTCTATCAAATGGAATCGATTAATATAGATTAGTGTACATCTATATCTGGATAGTTCAGATGGTTAATCTTAGCAAACCATGAGTTTAATGGAAGCTCGTATAGATATACATGTATTTAGTAAGGACTAGATACTGAACTAGACTCAATGAAGACCTCCAATAGATTTCTTATAAATTCGTCAGTAGAGGGTCTTCTCGAGTTAAATAGTATTCGTAGTCCCTAGACCTGAGCACCGCGGTTGGCTTATGAATGATCTACCATACTTAGGTTCCACACATGTCAGAGACCTTTCATTGTCTGACCGTTGGGTGTCGCTGGGTATGGTCCGATGCTTATGGAATCCGGTGTGTGTAGATATGGGATCCGTCAGCTCATATGGGTGAGTTAAATATCCAGAGGCTCTAAGATTGTATTCTAGGAAGTTTTATGGCCATAAGCATTTAACCCGGGAAAGAGTTTCCCGTGGAGTAAATAATATTACAAATGAATTTGCATATATTATTTATTAGAATATGAATCAAAAGAGATACGTTTATGGTTGAGTAATAAGGGACTTGACGCTATTGATCTATGTCTCCACTCTTCCAAGATATTAATGATGGAGAGATTGTACGAATATAGATTAACCTCAACTTGTATGGTTTAACTCGTTATTTTATATTATCCATAACATGTGTGTGTGGGGCATCGATTATGGACTTATAGAAATATTTTGTGAGACAAAATAGGTTTAAGCTTAGGGAGTCTCACCATATGAAGCGTATGCGTTGAGCACGTGGGTAGCGTACCGGATCAAATTATTCAATCTGAAAAGTTTTGAAAAATATGAATTTATTTTAGGGTCTCTCGGGGAGTATCTAATTAAATTAAAATTATGTCAAGTGAGACTCGACACTTTTATCTATCTAATGTATGTCTCAAATTGTGTCAATAATTTGTATGGGTACTAAATTAGGCATTGGTAGATATAGCTACTATTTGAATAAAACAATTATTATTTGTTTAAATTAAATTAATTATTTACTCAAATACTTTAGAGTCTCTCAGGGAGTAGTTAAGGTTTAATTGTTAAATCTAAAATTATGCTAAGTGAGACTTAACACTTTTATCTACTTAGTATATATCTCAAATTGTGCCAATAATTTGTATGGGTACTAAATTGAAAATCGATAGATATAACTACTATTTAAATAAAATAATTATTATTTTATTTAAATTAAATTAATTAATCATTTATTTATTTAATGGTCTCTCGGAGAGTAGTTAAGTTTTAAGTATTAAATCTAAAATTATATCAAGTGAGACTTAACACTTTTATCTACTTAGTGTATATCTCAAATTATGTCAATAATTTATATGGGTATTAATTTAAGTATTAATAGATAAAATATTTATAATAATAAAAATAAAAATGAAATTCAGCAGAATCAAATGAATTCATTCGATTCACGTTCAAATAAAATGTGTTAAATTTTAATCGGTTAAATTTAGAGGTTATAGCTACTTGTTTAATCTCACGTAAATCAAAATTGAGGAATTGAAATCAATTCAATTCAAGCAGTTAGTAACGTGAAGCAAATATTAGGATTTGAATTCAATTCAAGCCAAATGAGAGGTGGCGTAAATGATGCCGCCAATTGCTTCTTTATTTTGCCACCATTTTATGTTTAATAAGTAAGTTTTTCTTTTTACTTTGTCATGCTAAGCCATATGTCATTTAGTTCTTTTTTAATTGATTGAGTTTTAGGTAAAGAGTTGCCTATATATATAAGCATGAATGGGCGAGAAATTGATTAAAAAAAATTGAAATGTTTAATTTGTTGTTTATGTCCTTTTTGTTTTAAAAGGTTAAAGAGTTAACCTTAAAATAATTCGAGAGAAATAAAAGTGTTAACATTAAAATAATCTGAGAGAAATAAAAGTGAAACAAGAGTTGTTTCAAGTATTTTATAGTAATTCAATTCAATTCAATTCAAAATAATCAAAATTGAGGAATTAAAATCAATTCAAGTAATTGGTGACGTGAAGCAAATATTAGGATTTGAATTCAATTCAATCCAAGCAAGAGGTGGCGTAAATGATGCCACCAATATCTTCTTTATTTTGCCACCGTTTTATGTTTAATGAGTGAGCTTTTCTTCTTGCCTTGTCATGTTAAGCCATATGTCATTTAGCTCTTTTTTAATTGGTTGAATTTTAGGCAAAGAGTTGCCTATATATATATAAGCATGAATGGCCGAAAGATTGATAAAAAAAAATTGAAATGTTCAATTTATTGTTTGTGTCCTTTTTATTTTTGAAATGTTAAAGAGTTAATTTTAAAATAATCTGAGAGAAATAAAAGTGAAGCAAGAGTTGTTCAAGTATTTTATAGTTTTGAATAGTAAGTTACTATTCTAACTTGAGGAAGCTCACTACGTCCCCAACTAGAATTGTTCAAAGCACACTTCAATGGTGAGTTCCGTAATTTCATTAGTATAATGAAATTAAATTTTAATGTGTATTATATTTCTCCAGCGTTACATGTGAGACATGTAATTTTTTAAATTTTTTAATAATGCACATAATCACCTGTAGCACGATACAAATACACATAGCACCAACAATTCTCACATCTACAATATGTGCAGGGTTTGAGAAAAATTAAATGGTTGCAATTGGAAGAGGTACAGTTTCGATTGGGAAATGGTGATTTCTTTCGGGTTGAGGTTGTTAGACATTTTGACTTGATTCTCTCTTATGATAAAACATTATTGTATTGTATAACTGTTATTTTGTACCCTTATGTATCAGACAGATTATCTCATTTCCTATACTTAATAGTGAAGGGTATCATGTGTATATTAGAAATTGTTCCTTATATTTATGTGATATGTTTGATATTTTGTTAGCTGAATGTCAGTTAATTAATGGGCATTATATTTTGGATACAATTAGAAATATCATGAATGTACAAGGTAGAAATAGTTCTAGAAATTTAAATGATATAGAACTATGGCATATGAGATTATGTCATATAGGCGTGTGACATCTAACTTGTTTGGTTAAGGATGGTCGGATACCTGATCTGACCATAAAACCTTACCCAATTTGTGAATCTTACATTCAGGAGAAAATGACTAAATCACCATTTACTGGTGTTGGACACCGTGCCACTGATTTATTAGAGCTAGTACATAAGGATGTATGTGGTTCAATGAATCACGCTAAAATTAGAGGATTTCGATACTTTATAACCTTTATCGTTGATTTGTCACGATATGGGTATGTGTTTCTTATGAAGTACAAGTTAGAAACTTTTGAAAAGTTTAAGAAATTCAGACTTGAAGTAGAGAAACAAATCTACATGTATATCAAATGCCTTCAATCCAATTGAGGCGGTGAGTACATGAGCAGTGAATTTTTTGATTATTTGAAAGAGAATGGGATTCTTGCTCAGTATAGTCCTCCCGATACTCCGTAACATAACAGTATTTTGGAAATGAGAAATCAGACTTTATTAGATGTGGTCCAGTTGATGACGAGCTTCACTGATCTTGCAGAATATATATGGAGTTATGCTCTTGATACTGTTGCTTATATATTGAACAGGGTTCTATCCAAAACTATTCCGACTACTCCGTATAAGATGTTGAAAGGAAAGAAACCAAGTCTTAAATATTTTAAGATTTAGGGTTGTCCTACTTACGTAAAAGTTACACAACAGGATAAATTTGTACTTAGGGGGTACAAGTACCGATTCATTGGGTATCCCAAGAATTCAATGGGATACCAGTTCTATGATATTGAGGAATAAAATGTGTTCGTTTCTCGATATGCCACTTTTCTAGAGAAAGAGTTTCTCATGGATCGTGAGGGTTATAGAAAGATTGAGCTTGATGAGGTCAATTAAAACCAGCATGAACCAGAGGTAAAACCTTAAGCTCAAACTAGCAAAATACCTTTAATATACTCTCCATGTAAGTCGGAGAAGATGTCTAGACCACCTGCCAGGTATGGTCAGACACTTAAATATGGGTTTATAGTTTTTTTAGTTGAAGAAAACGATCCTTTAACTTATAAAGAAGTGATGTTGGACATCGACTCAGAAAAAGGACAAGAAACCATGAAATTAGAAATTGACTAAATACATCAAAATCAAGTCTGGAACTTGGTTATGCTTCTCAAAGGAATAGTTTCTATTGGTTGTAAATGGATTTACAAATGAAAGTGTTGGCCCGATGGAAAGGTAGAGTCTTTCAAAGGCTGATTGGTTGCAAAAGGTTATGCTTAACGATCTGGGATCGATTATGAGGAAACCTTTGCACCAGTGGCGACGTTGAAGTTAATATGAATTTTATTGGCAATTACTGCATATTAAGACTTTGAGATATGGTAGATGGATGTAAAGATAATATTCTTGAATGAATGTCTTAAGGAAGAGATATACATATAACAGCCTGAAGGTTTTACATCCAGCCTAACTACGGGTCTAGTATACAAACTGAAAAAGTCCATTTATGGACTTAAGCAGGCTTTTTGAAGTTGAAATCTTCATTTTGATGTGGTAATCAAAGGGTCTGGTTTCATTAAAGACAAAAAGGAACCTTGTGTGTACAGAAAGGTTAATGGGAGCATGATAGTCTTCCTAATTCTCTAAGTGGATGACATACTAATCATTGGGAATGATATAGATATTTTACAATCAGTTAAGAGTTATCTAGATAAGAACTTCTTCATGAAAGATTTGGGAGAGACTTCCTATATACTGGGTATAAAGTTTTATAGAGATAGAACTAGGAAGCTGATATGACTCTCTCAGTTATCGTACATCGATATTGTCTTGGAAAGGTACAATTTTACTAACTATAAGACAACTAATATATCTTCTAGACATAGCATTCATCTTTTGAAGAGAATGTCTCATTAGACAGAAGATGAAAGAGTTAGAATGTCTAAAATTTCATATGCATTAGTTGTAAGTAGCCTAATGTATGATATGATGTGCATTAGACCAAACATCAGCATAGTTGTAAGTGTTACTAGCTGGTATCAATCTAATCCAAGTGATAGCCATTGAATGACAATTAAACATATCCTTAAATACCTTAAGGGTACAAAGGACAAGTTTCTAATTTATAGAGATAGAGACTTGCAATTCAAAGGATACACAGATTCAGACTTTTAATTTGATCCAGATGATAGAAATTATATATCTAGATATGTGTTTATCCTCAATGGTGCTACAATAAGTTGAAAGAGCACCAAACTGGGATCCACAACTGATTCAACAACGAAAGCAGAATATATTATAACCTCTGAGGTAGCAAAAGAAGATGTGTGGATACACAAGTTTATCGCTGAATTAGGAATTATCCCTACTTCGATGGATCCTATCTCATTATTATGTGACAATAATGGGGCCATAACACAAGCCAAAGAGCCAAGAACACACTAGATATCTAAACATATGGAGAAGAAATACTATATAAATAGAGAGATCTTGGTTAGAGGAGATACAATAACTTATAGAGTTGACTTTGTAAATAATATAGCGGACCCACTGATTAAGGCTTTAACTCTAAAGATGTTTGAGAAACACGTAGAGTCTATGGGTATTAGATACCATTATGAATGACACTAGAGCAAGTGAGAGTTTGTTGGGTTTTGTGCTTATGCGCCATCCCATTTTGTATGAATATTTTATTTTATAATATTTATACAATATATTTTATTAAATCGTTAATTTTATTAATTAAATGGTATAGTATTTTTAATGCTATAGACATTGTATGATCTGAAAGAGTTCAAATCTGGCTTAAAGGAGTTTAGACCAACGCTAAAGGTTAGCAACACTGAGAATTATAATTGCTAATAGTTAGCATTACTAAGAGTTAGTAGGTTATAAAAGTTAGCAAAATTTAAGAATTAGAACCTTGTTTGTAATGGGACATAGACCCGAGAGTACATCAGTAATAATATAGTTGTAAGAAATTGTAATATGTGCTAAGAAATATTATTATACATATGTATTCTCAAACACGATGCTCCTGATCTAATTCATCAAAACGGATATATCGATGGAACCCTTTATTATAAATCAATATATGATTATGTCTAGATGGTCTAGATAGTTGTTCTTAACTGATAATGGGCTTAATAGAAGCTTGTATGCCATACGAGTATTTAGTGAAGACTAAATACTAAACAGGCTCAACGAAGACTCTAATAGACATCCCATGAAGCCGTTAATGGTATGTCCTATCGAGTTGAGTAGTATATGTGGTCCTTTAACCTGAGTGCCATGGTGGGCTTATGAGTTATTCACCATGCTTTGGTTCCACATATATCAGAGACCTTTTATAATCTGATTGCTATGTGTCATTTGATATGATTCAATGCTCATAGAGTCTGGTATGCGTAGATATGGGATTCGTTAGCTCACAAGGGTGAGTTGTATATTCAGATGCTCTTACACTGTATCTCAGAAAGACTTATGCCATAAGCAATAAACCCGAAAAAAGAGTTTCCCACAAGGTCAAACAATATCATAAATGTGTTTGCATATATTGTTTATCGAGATATGTGTCTGGAGATAAGTTTATGGATGAGCACGTGAGAATTTGATGGTAATGATCTATGTCCCCGCTCTTTCAGGATATAGATGATGGAAGGATTATACGTATGCGTGATAACCTTAACTTGTATGGTCTACTGCGCTGATTTGTAATATCCGTGATGTGTGCATGGGGCATCAATCTCAGACTCACGAGCGTGGACTTAAGGAGTCCCGCAATATAAAGTGTACTCGTTGTGCATTGGGGTAGCGTGCCGAATTGAATAGTTCAATCCAATAAATTTCAGCAGACTAGACATTTACTTTAGTATCCCTCAGAATGTGCACGTGTCAAGACTTAAATGTTAAGTACATCAATTAGTTAACAATAGTTGTAGACCAATAAGATGATAACACGTGGTATCTTGTAGGCCAATTATTATTTGACTTAGAAAATTACCAAAATACCCTCACTTGTTGGACAAGTAAAATTATTATTTTATTCGTAAAATTATTATTTTATTCGTAAAATTATTATTTTATTCATAAAATTATTTTTTAACATGTGGCACATGTATTTGATAATTTAATAATGATTTAAATAAATCAATAAAACATATATGTATGGGCTAATGAAGTGTGGTGGGGCCAAAATATGTAAAACAAGAAATTGAAATTGTTTCCTTTGCTTATTGTCTTGGCCAAACATCAATAACCCATTCCATCACATGCCGTTTTATTTTGATAATTAATTGTTTATTGTAAGCAATTGTTTTTTAAGGCAAAATGAAATTTTCAAGCAAGTTATAAGCCATGCTTGTGGGAACCATGGTTGTCTCATTGGAGGAAAAGTGAAGTAAGTATAAAAGAGCAAATTTTTACTCATTTGAGAGAGTGATACACGACCATTGAGAGAGAGAAAGGAAAAGTACTCTAGTTTAAGTGTTGAAAGTAAGCAAGATATTTCCCTCTCTCATCTTGTTCATCTATTTCTTCTTGATGGCTGAATTTACTATAAGCAAAAACAAATTGCTTATGTTGTTTAAATGTTAAATTTGAACAAAAGCAAATATAGCTTGTGGTAGTTTAATAGCTTAAGGAATTAAGCAATTTAGTTTAAGAGTTAAACTTAAAGTTCAAGTGTTAAACTCATTGCTAGAATCAAGTTATCATTCAAGACTTTCCAAGCCCACCAAGTTGGGAGCTAGAATTCAAAACAAGTTCACTTCAAGGCGAAGACTCTGACAACACAAATTCTAAAGGCTCGCAAGGTAATTCTCATCAAACCTTTGTAATTTTATTTATGAGATAACATAAAAAAATTATTGTGTTTATCCTTTAGGAAATTAGATTTTCGAACTTCAATTGCACACAAATATGTATATGATGCATGGTTTTGTTATAATGAACATAATCCCATATGTATGCACCCTATGATAATCAACACTCACACGCTAAATGTATAGACTCTTTCAGCATTTGAATAGTACTAAGCTTGATATCAAAATTATTGGCATTGATGGTTAGTCACTGAATACTAAACTAAACACCATTTGTAATAGGAATTACATACTCTTTTAGAGTAATCTGTGGTATCATAGGCTTGAACATAGAGGTGTTTATGTGATTATTGTTCTCCTCCATGTTTAAAGATTTTTAGTGCTGTTCACGTCGAAGTCTATGCTATGTTCTTTCGATCTTAAGATCAAAAGACGTCAAGTCAGCATTTTTCACCCTTCGCATGAATTGTCAAAGAAAAATAAAAATAAAATCAAATTAAAAGGAAGAAGAAAATAAAATAAAATAATAAAAAAATCTGAATTTAAAACAAGTAGTTTGATATTAGTATTGATATAAGAATAGATAGAAATAGTCCTCAGCAACGGCGCTAAAAGCTTGATATGTGCTACAATAGCTAAGCGCAAGTACACGTTATTGTGTTAAGTAATATAGAATTTTAAGTCCAAGTTATTATTTTCACAAGGACTATGTGATCTAATTTTATCAATCAATTACTAAAATTAAATCTACTTAACTTTTATCGAGTAAAATCAAAATCTAAAATTCAGTTAACCTAGTTCTATTAAATTTAACTAAACCTAATATTTAACCAAAGATAAACAAAGAGATGAGTTCACTAATTAATAACAATCTAGAGTTTCGACTTATCCCCTAATATTTCATTGGATTCATTAACCTCTTAGTTAATTCCTTAATAAATTGATTAGTTAGATTTTAATCTAATCACAAGGCTCTGTCAATGGTCGAGTAACTATATTACGCATCCTACAACCACTTATTTGTCTATGTAATCTGAATATAATGTAATTCATTAAAACTAGGCCTAAATCATACCAAACATGTCATCTAGGTATATGTCTGTCCTATATGAAACTCATAGTTGCTACCCTATAATCATGCATCAAACTATCCTAAGCTAAACACATGAATCTATTTGTCGAGTTCAACATGGTTTCTTAATCGTTCAAGATTTGATTAGGTATCATAAAAACTTTAAACACAAGATAAAATGAATCAATCTACTGTATTAAGTTCATAAACTAAGAATTACCAAAATTCAACTACATACTTAGGTTTAATAGTCTAACCCTAGATCGAAATAAGTTTATCTCATCACTAAATCAAGAGTATCAAAACAATCCATGAAGAATAGCAAGAATAAGAACAAGAACAAAATGATAAGAAAAGAGAAGAAAAACTAATCAAGAAGATGCCTTAGTTTGAATCTCTCTATCTTACTTAAAGCTTGAATCTTAATTTCTTAGCTTTGATATCTTAATTTGTATTGTGAATTATTTCCCTAAGTTTTACCTCAGAAAAAGTCTCTGTTATTTTATTTGAAAAAAGTGTTTTTATAAGTTTAAGAAACCCTGAGGTCAAAAGCCTTTAAATTTAAGTTGAAATAGGAGTTTTAAGAACGTATTTTACTTATTGCACGAGCATCGTGACGCTCAGACCTAAAAAGTGAAGACTAGAGTTAACCACCTAGGCACCACAACACTCAGCTTTTTACCTAGGACACTGTAGCACCTAGCCTGGGTTGCCTAACTCTCGTAATTTTGGTGTAACTCAGTGTTTCTCGTCCATTTCACCTCCCGTTTATCCCGAATAGTGACATTTTACCTTATGCACTTATTTATGATTAAAAAAAACACAATTAAATAGCCAATTATCCATAATTTGGAGTAAAACCTAAGTTTGAAGTGCTAAATATACTAGTGTATTTACCCCTTATTAAGTTGTTGTTGTTCCAGTGCTATAATAGTCCAAAAATATGATCAATGATAGTTAGATTAAATCCTAATAGGTTATATTTTATGCTAGATCTCTATGAATTAGGTTGCGTCGACTTAATTCTGCTAAAAATAACTAAAAAAATCCATAAATTTTGATCGCTAAGGCAGTCGCATTGGCGCTATGGCACATAGTTTTTGCTAGAAGTGGTGGCGTGGCACCCATCTTTTATTGAGATGGCACCATAGATCAGTGCCGTGGCTCTCAGGCATTGCCTTGGCTGGTGTCATGGCACCCAAGTACTGTCTAGGTTGGCGCTACAACGTTAGGCCTTGATTTTAGCAAATTTTTATGTTTTCATCCTTAGTTGTTTAAATGAATGACGTTTAGCCTTATTTGAACCTTCAAATCTTAACGAAAACCATAAACTTAATGTTTTTCTTTAACAAAATAGTGAAAAATTCATAAAATGCATGCATATAATATCTTTATCATAACAAGCCATATGGGAAAATACTTTTAGAACTTAAATATATGCATGAATAGTCCTAATAATTTAACATAATTTTCGATTTGATACCACTTGTTACGCATAATTATAATTATAATTCATACCCATATGAATATAACTCAAGATTTAGCATGTCAAATTATCAGGATTGTTGTTTAAAAAAAATCTAAAGAATCTATAGTGATTAGAACTTGAAGATCAATAGTCTTAAATGAGAACTAAGAGTTTAGTAGTCTTCTATAATCAAATTTATGTAGCACTCAATTGAATTCTCTCTCTGGTATGATAAAGAGGAGAAGAGATCTATATTTAATGATTTAACTTTGGGGGCCACAATACTAAAAGATGTCTTTATATACTAGTTTGAACTATAATGCCATCAATTATAATCTAACTATTATTAAATTTCTACACATAGAAATTCATATTCAATTAGATGTCTTTAGAGTCTAATAAGAGATAGTACAAATAAATGACTTAAATTGACATTTATTTAAAATATTTATAATATATAATTATTATTAATATATGAGTCTATATAAAAAAAAAACCTTACTAATATTTGTTCATCGATCTACTCACTCCTATAATAATTTTTGTTGTTTGTGATGTCATTCATAGGAAAATAATAAATAAATGTGTAGGCACAAATCAATGTAATTCTATTGTAAAACAGCAGCGAATGAAGATAAATCTACAAAGTTATTGTAACTTGGTGAATCTATAGAATTATTTTCTTACAATATATTTTGGATACTTTTATCATATTGTTAGTGAAGAATCATGGCCAGAGCCTAACCTACCCACGAGCACACACAAACAAGGCTTTGACTTATAATAAATTGTTCTTTTTTCTTTTACAGAATTGAAAGGAAAGAAGGGTGTTACAGTCTTTTACTATTTGTTTTAACTAATTGTTTTTAAACTTTCAATCTATCTCTGTCTTGTTGATATGTATTGGGAATTCCCTTGTAATGCTTGGTTATTACAAAATGAAGCCTATACTTTAAAACCAAATTGAAAGTTTATATTATTAATTATGTGAATAAAAAAATTAAAGATAAAATAATTACTAATATTTATATTATTTATAAAATAAAATCTATTATTTATTGTGTTTCTTTCTATGATGATTTTTAACGATTTTATTTTTAAAATCATTTAAATTTTAATTTTTACACAATGGTAATTGACATTAGAGTCTATGGGATAAATTATCTTTCTACTCAAAGGAATAAAAGATAACGGTAGATCGCAAGTGAGATTTAGAACTTTTTATTATATTTTGTTTGAAAAAAATCTCCCCTACTTTTAACTTCTCTACACAAAGGAATGGCCACAATTTTACTATTACCAAACATGCCCTAAAGCATACATACATACGTGTATATATATACACACGGTGTGTTTAAGATTTGTTTTCCTAAAAAGCAAGAATAATGTTTCGTTACTGATTTTTAAGATGAAAAAATGTATCTCTTGTCAATTTTCAAGTAAACAATTATCAAACACTAAGAGATTTTTCCTTTTATCTTTTTTTTAATCGAACATTGGATCTAACTTACTTTCAGTAATTTAATTGTGGTTAGAACATTTTTTTTCTACTAAATACGTAAAATATATCTTTTATATATTAAATAAAATAATTATTTTTATGGGTGCCCCTGAGATATAATTTAAAATTAAAGGTATTCTTAAATTTTCAAAATAGCCTCTAATACTTTTAAGATATGATTTAAAATTAACAGTACCCTTCAATTTTTTAAAATGGCTTCAAATACTCCATATTGTGAGATGCCAATATAATATACCCAAAGTATTATAAAATAACTAATATACCTTTACTCATAATCTTCTTAATTTTGGTACTCATTTTTTTTTACTTGAGTACTAAAATAAAAAAATAATTTTTTAAAACAATATTTATTAATTTTATTTTTTTAACATTTATTAATGTTTTTTCAATTTTGGTACTCACTTTTTTCTTTCTTACTTGAGTACTAAAATAAAATATTAACAAAATATTTGTTATTTTTATTTTTTAACATATTTGTTTTTAAATTTTGAATATTTAATCTTAGTAGAGGTTTACAATAAAAAAAAAATTTAAATAAGCGTTAAAATTAAAAATAATAAATAGTTTGTAATTTTTTATTTATTTTAGTAGTCAAATGAAAAAAGGAAATAAAAAGAAGATAGTACCAAAATTTAAAGGGTTATTTTTATGGATAACCTTGATGTAACAAATGAAAACAACAAAATTGAAAACAAATAGAAATAACAAATATTTTGTTAAATTTTATATTTTAGTACTCAAGAAAGAAAGAAAACAAGAGAGTACCAAATTGAAAAAAAAAATTTAAATAAATGTTAAAAATAAAATTAATTAATACATTTTAAAAATTATTTTTTTTATTTTCGTACTCAAGTAAAAAAAATAGAGTACTAATATTGCAAAAATAAATTACGAAGAGTATGAATAATGGTATATTAGTAATTTTATAATTATTTTGGTAAATTCCATTAGCATCTCACAACAGTAAAGGTATTGAAGGAAATTTTGAAAACCTGAAGGGTTGATGCGAATCAAGTTGCCAAAACTTCACAAGAATCATTGGGCATCCATAGGGTCTAATGACAAGGAAAGAACCAAGAAAATGAAAGAAGCGTTAAATGGGCTAATTGAGTATATCTCAAATTCATACTTTGTTCAAGATACTAATCTAACTAAATTAGTTCAAAATGATCAATGTCTTATCAATGTTATTCAAGTTTCTTTAAATGATCTAGAGTAATATATATGAAAAAAAAATAAGATGCATATATATATAGGATAGAAGATTTGGCGTTACTTTTAATGCGACTTTATTAGATCATTATTTTTCTTTAACTTTTTTAATTTTTAAGTTATATTTTAAAATAATGATACATGAATATTTATTTATTTAATATAGTTGTTATTTATTTCCTCTTTTTGTGATCAATTCCTACTATGACTTAAGATTTGATTTTTTTTTTCTTTTATGCTCCTGGTAAATTTGGTTATATAAGGTCTTGTAACCCTAAGGGAAATGAAGAGCTTATGCCATTAATATTATTGAAAGGTTTCTCTTGGTTCTTCAAAGAGCTTTTCAAAACTTATCAAGATTTCTTCTTGTAGCATTTATCCTTGATATATCACTCACAATTTTTATCAGCTTTGATAAATATGCCGTTTACCATTTTTTATACCTTTGGTTATTATCACCTTATAGATAATTAGTCAAGGTCCTTATTTTTTTGTTTGTGAATTTGAATTAGGATGATCATTGGTAAAGGAATCTCATTGAGCATTTAGTCTCACTTTTATTTGTGAGGTTCACATCATTTGGTATCAAAGCTTAGATTCTAAATCGGGTTTAATCTATCCTTTATTTTTAGTTTGTTCTTTCTTTTAAATTCGCACCCTTTGTTTTAGTCCCTTGAATCCACAACCAATCATTTTATTTATTCTTGTCTACAACTTTTATCTATTTATTCACCCTAATTTGTTTAAGTTCTATTATTTATTATTACATAGAAGTAAATAAAGAAAGACAAAAATTTTGAAAAACAAAGAAGGAAAAATTTAGAATTAAAAAAAGAGAGTATAAAAATATGAATTAGTTGAAGTGTTGTTTGCATAAAATGTGCATTCTGCCTATATTGTATAATTTGGCCTAAAATAAAACAACCTTAATTGCATCAAAATTTGTATTTCCTTTTGTTGTACTCTTTGCTTCTTAAATTATGCATATATTTTATCCTTTAACTTATTCTTATTCTTAGTAATCTGATTTGTTGAGTTTGGATTGTTACAAGGTAATTTTGATTAAGTTTGTTAAGTTTAATAAAGAACTAAAAAGGAGACTAAAAAGTAAAAAAGGCAAGAAAATGTGAGCTCATAGAAGATAAAAGCCTTATCTAAAGAAAAAGATAAAGGCTCATCCAATAATGCTCAAGAAAGATAGATGCTCAAGAAAAGATAGATTTCAAAATCTTCTTTAAGTGCCTAGAACAAAATTTTAATCAAATGGAATTGTGATTTGATGAGTTGAATGAAAGAATAGATAAAATTGAATCTAGTTTACAAAGCGGGCAGCCACCTAGAGCTCATAATGTGCGACAAAGAGAGAGAAATCTACTTAGGTATGATTATGAAGATGACTATAGAAATGACCTAGATGATGGTGATCATGCATGTAATGTTAATTTAGATAGATTTGGGCATGAAAATAGAGATAAAGGAGTTAGATATGAAAATAGAATTGGTAACAACTTGAAAAACATTAATATGAAGATTTCATCTTTCCAAGGTAGAAATGACCATGAAGCTTATTTAGAATAGAATTAGTGTTTGATTGTTATAAGTACTTTGAATTGAAAAAGGTAAAGTTGGCCACCATAAAATTTATTGACTATGTTATTATTTGATGAAATCAATTTGTTTTAAGTAGAAGACAGAATCATGAAAGGTCCATTGAGACATGGGAAGAGATAAAGGCTATTATGAGGAGACAAATCATTTTAAGACTATAGGGACTTATTTTAGAAGTTGCAAAGCCTTACTCAAGGGTTTAAAAGTGTTGAAAACTACCACAAGGGCTAGAAGAAGCCAATTCGAGCCAATATAGAGAAGGACTAAGAAGCTGCTATGGCTAAGTTCCTAGTTGGTTTGAATCATTATATTACAAACGTGGTGGAGTTACAACATTATGTAGAGTTGGAATACATGGTAAATATAACAATGAAGGTAAAAAGATAACTCAAGAGGAAGAGTTCCATAAGATATGTCCAAAACTCGGGCTCCTTATCCTCTTAGAAACTGAATTGGAATAAAAAGATAAGCTGGATAATTCCAAGTCTAAGGTCGAAGCATCTAAAGTCCAAACGTGGAAGGCAACCAAGGCAAAGGTAAACTTGATTCCCAACCAAGAGAAATAAATGTATTAAATGTTTTAGATGTTTAGGAATAGGTCATATTGCATCTCAATGTCTAATCAGCAAGCAATAATTCTAAGAGATAATGGTGTCATTGAAACTGAAAGTAAGTCAGATAACGAGCCTATGCCACATTTGGAAGATGCCAGTACGACATAGAGTCCCCAGTAGATGATGAGTTGATGGTTACTAGGCATGCATTAAGATTGCAAATGAAAGAGGATGATGACGTACAATGTGATAATACTTTTTATACAAGATGCCACATCAATAATAAGGTATGTAGTATGATCATTGATAGAGGTATTTGTACTAATGTAGCTAGCCCATTTTTTTTTTATTGAAAAGCTAAATTTACCTACTATGAAGCATTCAATGCCATATAAGCTTCAATGGTTGAATGAATGTGGAGAAATCAAGCTAAATAAAAAAGTGCTGGTTTCATTTTTTATTGGTAGGTACAAGGATGAAGTTTTATGTGACTTAGTACCTATACATGTTCGACATATTCTGTTAGGACGACTATGGCAATACAATAAACGTGTAATGCATAATGACTTCAAAAATAGATACATGTTTGTAATGGATGAAAGATCAATCACTCTTGACCCTTAGGCAGGTTTACAAGGATTAAATGAGAATAAAAAAAGAGATTGAGTTGGAAAAAGAAAGAGTGGCCGAACATGAAAAGGAGAAAGAGAGGCCAAGAACAAAAAGAAAAAGAGCATAAGTGAAAAGATGAAAAATAATGAGGGTTCAGTTAAGAGAAATGAAAGAAAACAATTAAGCATATATGCAAAAGAGAGTGAAGTCAAGAATGCATTCTTTTCAAAACAACCTATGATTATACTAACGAACTTGACCTTAATTTGTCTAGTGTTGTTTTCTTTTACAAGATTTTAATGATGTATTTTTTGAAGAGATATTTAGTAGTTTGCCACTAATAAAGAAAATCGAGCATCAAATTGACTTTATACCCGAAGCATCAATTTCAAATAGGCCAGCCCATAGAAGCAATCCCTAGGAGACAAAACAACTTCAAAAGCAGGTTAGTAAGTTCATAAAAAAAGGGAATGTACATGATAGCATGAGTCCTTATGCAGTTCTATTATTGTTTGTGCTTAAGAAGAATGGATCATAGGGATGTATATTGATTGCAGCACTATCAATAATATCATTGTAAAGTATAGGCATCCCATTCCTAGATTAGATAACACGCTTGATGAATTATATGGTTCTTGTGTTTATCAAAATTGATCTTAAGAGTGGATATCATCAGATTAATATAAGAGAAGGTGATGAATGAAAAATTGCATTTAAAACAAAATATGGTTTATATGAATGGTTAGTTATACCATTTGGGTTAACTAATGCATCTAGTACTTTCATGAGTTAATGAATCATGTTTTACATATTTTTATTGGAAAATTAGTGGTGTATACTTTGATAATTTTCTGATCTCTAGCAAAAACTTAGATGAGCATGTTGAACATTTAAAACTTATTTTAGATGTTTTAAGAAAAAAAAAGTTATTTGCTAGTGAGGTTATTGGTTTATTAAGGTTTAAGAAAGTTGTATTTGAGCCTGGTGATTGGGTTTGGTAGGAATGGTTTTCCGTTTAAAGGCATTTTAAATTACTTATAAGGGGAGATAGACCATTTCAAGTGATTGAAATAATCAATGACAACGCTTACAAGTTATATCTTCTAGGTAAGTATAATGTTAGTGTAAGCTTTAATGTTGCTAAATTTGTCTTCTTTTGATATAGGTGAAGATTTGAGGACAAATCATTTTCAAGAGAGGGGTAATTATGTGAATTAGGTTGCTAAAGCTTCACAAGATCTGTTGAGCATCTATGGGATTCTAATGACAAGGGAAATGACCAAGAAAATAAAGAAAGCATTAAATAGGCCAATTGAGCACATCTCAAATTCATACTTTGTTCAATACACTAATTAACCAAATTGAGTGTTTAAGATGATCAATATCTTATCAATGTTATTCAAGTTTCTTTAATGATCTGAAGTAATTTACATGAAGAACAAAATAAGATGCACATCAGTTTAAGAAGAAAGATTTGGCACATATAAATTTAGGAAGGAAGATCCAGCATTACTGTTTACGTGGCTTTATTAGATCTTTATTTTCTTTATTTTATTTTTTATTCTTAGGTTATATTTAAAAATAAGGATACGGGAATATTTGTTTCCTTAATATGCTTGTTATTTATTTTCTCTTTTTGTAATCAATTCCTAATATAACCTAGGATTTAATTTTTTTTCTTTTTATGCTCTTGGTAAATTTAGCTATATAAGGTCTTGTAACCCTATGGGAAATAAAGAGTATATGTCATTAATATTATTGAGAGTTTTCTCTTGGTTCTTCAAAGAATGTTTCAGAACTTATCAAGATTTTTTATTGTGACGTTTATCCTTAACTTATCACTTATAATCTTTCTCAGCTTTCTTGAGTGTGACATCTACCTTTTTTGTACTTTTGGTTCTTATCTCTTTATAGATAATAGGTCAAGGTCTTCATTTTTTTTTGTTTGTGAATTTGAAATAGAACAATCATTGACAAGAAAACATTATTAAACGTCGGATTTCACTTTTTTTTTGTGATGTTCACATAAAGGGTACTGCTGATTTTAAGGCATACCTAGGGTTATTAGAGGCTATTTTAAAAACCTAAGGGGTAACCCTCCCCCCGATTTAAAGCCATACCCCAGGGGCTCTAATAAAAATAACCCTAAATAAAATTAAGTTAAGAGAGTTAACTTAACACTAAAATAGAAAATATTTGAATGACTTCTATGATTTTCTTCTAAAATATACTTTATAATATTAATTTACTTTTACAAATAATTCTTTCTTTTCATCTTTTCAAAATATTCTATGTGGAAGCTCATATATGTCAAAATATTAGTTTGAGATATTTATTCTCATAGTTGAAAAAAAAACAAATACATCATTATTTGGGGTGGTTCTAGAATATTGTGATGTGGCAGAATCTTATTAGTTGCAGCAATAATATGCTAACATGGTAAGTTGTATATAAAATGCGCCCTAGGCTTGAACGATAGATCTTAGCCTTTTGCCTTTATGAGTTTGATAGTAAGACCTATCAAACTTTGAAGAACTCCCAAAGTCTAAAAAATTCGATGTTGTGAATTTTCTTTAACTATCTTGAGTGAAAGGGATTTTTACTGATAAACTAGGTCTAAAACTGTAAATGGTGTATGAGTTAACTTTGCATAGTAAATAATAGCAAAACACGTGTTATAGTGTGTTTTGAGAATGTTATAAGTGTCATAAACATTTGTGACATGTGTAGCATGTGGTGCAAGGCAAGGCTACGATTTCAGGTTGTAAAATCCTAATTTTGAAGGTTTAGAGGGAACTCAAGACTTGAACCTTATGTATATAAATTAACAATCTATTTATGAGGATATTAGTTATTGGAATAGATGCAGAAGTGTCGTCTTACTTGAGTTTTTAGTGAAGAACATGAGCGAGAAGTAGTGAATAAAATTGTCACAGGTCAAGAGCACTCAGAGTTTAACCTGGCTTGGTGAAGAATGTGAGATAGAAGCAGTAAATAAGATGTCACGCTTGTTAGTTGTCACGTTCCAAGCACACTCAAATATTAACTTGGCTCGTATTGCCTATCTCCACTACTCTTAAAGGACCCACTCCTACGTGACAATTTTTATTAGGGCTCAAGACAAGATTTTTAGAGCTCACTTTACCAGTTTTACCTATCCCACTAATCTTAGGGATCCACTACTTAAGTGACAATTTTTATTGGGCAATTTTAAGAGTCACATTTGAATAAAACCTCGGGTCTACTTTTATACCACTTGTCATGGCTCGGATACTTGAGTTTTTGGTGAAGAACATGAGCGAGAAGCAATAAATAAATTTGTCACAGGTCAAGCGCACTCAAAGTTTAACCTGGCTTGATGAAAAATATGAGATAAAAGTAGTAAATAAGAGGTCACGCTTGTTAGTTGTCACGTTCCAAACATACTCAAATGTTAACTTGGCTCGTATTGCCTATCTCCACTAGTCTTAAAGGACCCACTCCTATGTGACAATTTTTATTAGGGTTCAAGATAAGATTTTTAGGGCTCACTTTACTCGTTTTACCTATCCCACTACTCTTAGGGATCCACTACTTAAGTGACAATTTCTATTGGGCAATTTTAAGGGTCACATTTGAATAAAACCTCAAGTCTACTCTAATACCACTTGTTATGGCTCGGACACTTACCGTTGACCCAATAGATAAACCTGTTAGGTAATATTGTCTGCCTGCTTGCTCCAAGACCCATCGAATTTGTATCTGATATAGGACGTAACATAAGAAAGAGATAAGACAAAAATATAGTATAAAAAATGTTTCAAAGTCCTTTTTTTACGTGTACTATGGAGGTTTTATAAAGTTAAGGTTTTGTATTAGGCCAAGACTCTATAGTTAGTCCTTCATCCTCTTAGACTTTAATTTATTTAACGCATTTTAACCTTAGTAAAAGGGAAAAATAAATTTGATAAATAAAAGTGACAAGATACTAATTTTATTCTAAATAAAAGACTAGTCTATCAATTAGTTACTATTTTAAATAAGGAAGTTACCAATTTTTATATAAGAATGATTATTTAAAGGTCAAAAAGTATCTTTTGTCGTGGTTTTATTAGTCTTAGTAACATAAGTTTACCCTTATTTTGGAGCTAAGTACCTTTTATGAACTTTGTCTTTGGGGTTCACTTACTTTGGACCTTACTTTGTGAAACCCCATTCTGACTAAATCACGACATCATAAGTTAAGCTCCAAAAAGTGATTTGAATCTATGTATTTTATCTTGTTATACATACCTAAGTATGTGTGTAGGCTTAAACTTGAGCTTTTGTTGTTTATTGGACAATAACCATTCAAACATAAAATTTTAAATATATTGAGACTTCTACAAATTTTAGAAATAACTCTTACACCCCATGGTTTGGCCTAATATTCATCTAGATCCTTAATGCTTCACAAATATCTAGTGGAGCCCTTGGCTGTTAGAGAATTCTATCAATTTAGGCGGATAAAGGGTATTATAGACAAATAATTTAATAAATATTTCAAAGAAACATGAAAAATTATATGAATTTGAAATTAAAAAATTCCAACAAAATTTATTAAAATACTAAATCAAAAATTAGAATTAACAAATAAAAACTTGTTGGAGTGTTACCATCATTGGCAGCAGAATCAATTATTACAATAGTGTTGGTAGGTAAAATTGTATAAGAACCCTAATTGTTGTCAAACAACAAAGATTTAAGATGTTGTGCTACCTCTATTAAAACCTTCAATAAAATATTATAAAGGTAAAGTGACACCTTGCCTCATTGCCACTTTGTCAACGACGTTGTGGTGTTGCTACAATTAACATTGCAAATGCAACATTTTCATTGCTTCACTGGGGATTCTAAATCTGCCATTATGTAGAGTTTAAAATTTGATTATTTACAATTATTTTATAAATTTTAAGTATAATTAAGTTTTTACATAAATAATAATATTATTATTTTAATAATATTTGTTGAAACATTATTTCCATTGAATTAAATTGTATTAAATTATTAATATATTTATGTAATAAATTACTGTAATATATAAAAATATGATTCACTTATATATATATATATGACATTAATATGTTTATTCTAAGCTCATAAAACATTAATATATTGGATTTATAAGTATAAAAAAAACATTATCTTATATTAAACATTAATATAATTTTTTGTATATATTTTCATTTCTTATATATTATATATCTTGTGATTTAAATTGAGCCACATGTAATTGATATGCAAGTCTTTGATTTAAATTAACATTCAGCTTCCAATTACAGGGTTGAGAGAATAATAGTAAGAATAAATTTTTCATCCAAATAAATAGAATTAACTAAATGAAGAGGGCAGAGAAGGGTGGGAATTGCAATTCTATGGAATAACCATGTAAATCTTTACCTCTCCTCCTTTAGTTGGAGTCATACCACAAAAAAAGCACACTTGGGAACTATTAGAAAGGTTCGCACAAACAAATGATCTACGATGGCTCGGTTGTGGGGATTTTAAATGAGATCATGAAGCTAGATGAGAAGCATTGGGGCCAACCGAGAGATTTAAAAACAGTAAAAGGCTTTAGAGAAGTAATTGAATAACTATTAAGTGTTTTTTCCTAGTTAAGTGCAACTCTAATTATGATAGATATGGTCAAATTCTACATTGAAAGATTTATACGATGTGTAATTCTAATTTTTCCTTTTTTTAAGATAAATTTACTGCATTATTATCGATCCAGTTTGACTGAATATCCAAATGTCATGTGAATTAATTCACTTGGATCAGAAATATTTCTAAAATCAATTTCAATATTTTATATTTTAATTATTTAAATGATGGGGTCTTTAACTATTCAGTTGCTGAAGAATCATTATTTTAATAAATTTACTCGACTATTTTAATTATTTTTGGCTCGTGATAGAAGTAGAGTAAGAAACATGTCAGAGAATATGTTCAGAAAGTCCTCTAAAGATTAGTACTATAAAAAAGAGAGAAAGAGACATAGAAGCAAGGGATGATGCCCAAAAAAGAAAATAGAAGAACTAGACACGGAGAGAAAAAAGGTCTTTTCCTTTATTCTTCAGCATTTTTGCTTAACCTTTCACCTGTCTCCCACTATAAAGACCCATTCTGACTTAAGCATCGAAGAGTCTTTGTCGGAACCCATCTCAGTGAAACTATCATGATAGCTTCGCTTGTGTTTTGCAAGTTCTGTTGTAGTTGACAAGGAAGAGAAGACCTAGGCTTTTGCAAGCAAGCCCGACCAGGACGAGGCCTCAAGTGCTGATTCTCGCAAACAAATAAATTCAAAACTTATTGGCCTAGAAAACCATTTTTTTTCTATTAATAATTTTTGGCTCCGCCTATGGAAACAGAACAAAAGGATTTATTCAAGAAGACGACAGACGGATATGGAAGAACAGTCATCTATTAGAAGAACAGTCATCTACTAGCAGAAACCTTGTCACCGGAGCGTGAGGCCTGAACCAAAATAGGAATGGAGGCTACAAAAATAAACCTCTTCATCAGATAGAAAGCTCGCTGCCACCTGAGATCCAAGTAGAGATGAGAATTTTAATAGAAGAAAGAGAATAATTGAGACAACTCATGGCTAAGCTGATTAGAAGTAAAAGAAGAAAAGCGGGGAACGATGGTAGAAGGGAATCTTAAGTAGAGATTTGAGAGTAGATAGATCGAGAAAATAGATTGGGGACCTTGCACGACTTGGCCAGAGCAACTAGGTAAGGTCAGGCACCGCCCGAGAGAGAGGTAACACAGATTGGAGATTTCAAGCAGGCGGTAAGGAAAGAGTCGTCTACTGAACAACGACAACACCAACAGGGCGAGTTGGGTCTAAAAAACAGGTGGACGAGGGAATGTGAACAAGCCGTCTAGCAATTAAAGGCTTACCTTTCCAAGCCAATACACTTAGTCATCCGTACACAATGAGAGGCATTGGTGTTGTACCTAAGAGTCTCGAAATTATGAGCTCAGTACTGGTCAAAGAAGAAGAAGGGGTGCAACGGCCATTATATTATGTAAGTAAAGGCTTCACCAGCCTAGAGGCTCGGTATCTTCCCCTTGAGAAGTTAGCTTTGGCCCTGATTATGTCGAGAAGGAAATTGTGGCCCTACTTTTAAGCACACATTATCATTGTGTAGACTAACCTGCCGTTAAGGCAGATCCTTCATAAGCTAGACCAATCCGGTCGGTTAGTTAAATAGGTCATAGAGCTGAGCGAGTTTGACATTCAGTATAAGCCTCAAAGATTTATCAAGGAGCAGACCTTGGCTGATTTTGTAACTGAATGTACCCATGAGTCAATAGAGATTGAGGGGCCAGGTGCCCAAACCCTCAATCAAGTTTTGGGAAAGTGGTTGCTCTATATTGACGGGGTGTCCAACCTACAATAAAGTAGAGCAGGGATTATTTTGTGAACCCTGAAGGAGATGAAGTCAGTTACGCAGTCCGCTTCAGGTTCAAGGCCTCGAATAATGAGGCAGAATACAAAGCTCTCATAACCGAATTAAGAGTAGCTCGGGCACTAGCTGCAAGGGAGGTATTGGTAAAAAGCAACTTCTAGTTGATAGTGAACCAGGTTAATGGTAGCTTCAAGGCCAGTGAAGAAATAATGGCTGCATATCTGGCGAAAGTGAGGAACCTGACTAACAAATTCAGAGAAGTGAAAGTAGAACTAATCTCAAGGAATGAAAACTACCAAGTAGATATCATCGCCTGAATGACGTTAGCTGAAGATGCTCAATTACCCTAAATGGTCCCTATAGAACTCATATTAAAGTCCAGCATCCAAGAGGAAGAGCATATCATACAAATTGAGTTGGGACCGAGCTAGATGAACTTTATCAAGGACTACATTTTGAACAGGGTAATTTTAGTCGATAAAAAAGAAGCCTAAAGAATTAAATACCGAGCTATTAGATAGTCGGTGATGGGCGGGGTGTTATACCGGAGAGGCTTCTTACACCCCTACATGAGATGCCTGGGCCCCCTTGGAGGCGGAACGAGTCATGAGGGAAATCCATGAAAGAGTCTATAGTAATCACTTAGGAATAAAAACACTGGCTCACAAAGTATTTAGGACTAGGTATTATTAGCCAACCACTCTTCAGGATGCTAAAAGCCTGGTTCAACGCTACGATGCATGTCAAAGATTTACTGACAATATCTAGGCACCTACGGAAGAGCTGACCACAATGAGTGGGCTCTGGCCGTTTGCCTAATGAGGGCTTGACTTGATCGGACCTTTGCGCCGATGCAAGGGGTTTTGTAAATACGTGGTCATAGTGATTGATTACTTCACCAAATGGATCAAGGCCAAGCCACTATCAAAGATAACAGAGAAAAGCATTCAAAATTTTGTTTAGAGGAACGTGAAATGTTGGTACAAAATCCCTCACACCATCATCACTGACCATGGGAAGTAGTTCGATAACAACAACTTCAAGAATTTCTGCGCCAACTCAGAGTACGGTTGTCATTCGCCTTCCCCGCACATCCCAAGACCAACAGACATGTTGAATCTTCCAACAAGTTAGTCAAGAAGAAGTTGACAAAAAGAAAGGAAGCGTAAGTAAAAAAATGTTGGAAGTATTGTGGGCGCTTCAAATAATCAGCAAGACAGCCATAAGTGAGACGGCGTTCTCATTGGCTTTTAGGAGTGAAGCAGTAATTCTTGCAGAGATGGAAACCCTAACATACCAGGTGCTGAACTTCTCTAAAGCTGTTAACAATAAACCAATGCAGGGATGATTGGATTCAATCGAGTAGCTAAGAGACCAAGCCCAAATCTGAGCAGCAGCCTACTAGTAAAAGACTACTAAGTATTACAACAAAAAGGTCAAAGCCAAAGAATTCGGAGAGGGAGACCTGGTGATAAGAAGAGTAGTGCTCAACACAAAGAATCTAGTAGATGGAGTCCTCGGCCTGACTTGGGAAAGATCGTATAAAGTTCTCAAATGCATCAGAGGAGCCTATAAGCTCGAAAGGGATGGAGGGTTGTGAGGAAACCGTGGAATGCCGAACTATTAAAGAAATACCACTCGTAATTCTCTATTTTTCTCTTTATGTAATGATTATTTACCATGTACAAACATCATTTTGAATAAAGTCATTTATGTTCTTGCATGTATCTTCAGGAAAAATGACTGTTTGGAATATGGGATGGAGTACTCATGACACGTCAAGAATATAGAGGGTTTGAATAAATAGAGTTTGACCGTGAAAAGTATCACTGTGGCATTTCCATAGTACCCATAAAAAATCTGCTCGCTTAATATTATTACGCCGAGCCAGTCTCCAAAAATAGTTGTAAACTGCCTGTTCAGTATTATTACTCTGAGCCGACCATCATTTTTCAACAATTTTTGAATTGTTGCAAATTATTCATTCAGCATTATTACTTTAAGCCAACCATTATTTTTCAATGATTTCTGAACTGCTGTAAGTTGCTCGCTCAATATTAGTATTGTAAGTCGGCCATCATTTTTTAACGATTTTTGAACTGCTACAAGCTGCCTGCTCAGCATTATTACTCTGAGTCGGCCATCATTTTTTAACGATTTCTAAACTGCTGTAAACTGCCCGCTTAGCATTATTACTTAGAGCTAGCCATTATTTTTAAATAATTTCTGAACTATTACAAGCTGCTCGTTCAACATTATTACTTCGGGTCGGCCATTATTTTTCAAAGATTTCTTAAGTGGCCTCAAACTGCCCGTTCAACGTCATCATGCTAGGCTAGCTATTATACCATGCTCGCTCTGTTATTAACGACTACTTAGTCGCACCTCTGCCAAGCGAGGCATTATTTTTTATAACTCCTAAGTCTTTGCAAGATAATTTTCATCACAACGAAGGATCAGTTATTATCTTAATTTTCACTGACTATTGTCATATTGTCACGCCAAGTTGACTGTTATCTGATAACTCTCAAAGACTTGGATGTATATTTTTATCCTTGTGCCAATTCAGTTATTATGTGGTACTTATTATTAATGACTGTTAGTTCATATCTATTCGTCAAATAGGCTATTAATATAAGGCACACGAACGGGTCTCTATATCACTTTAGTAGGGGGGATCAAGTTCACATGGTTATTATTGGAGCTCGAACAACCGAGCTTGATGCCTTATAACCATGAAGGAACTACTCGTTTATAATAAAAGCTCATCAAGTTATTCATAAACCACTGCTATTATTTGATTATTGCAAGCGGTTCGGTAGTTCAGTTAACTTTTCTTATTATAATTATTATTATCATAAACAGCTCGGCTATGCTAAAATGCTCTTATTGCAAGTTACAGTTATTATGAGAAGTTCAGTTGTACTAACATATTTCTCTTATTGCAAATTTAATATTATAAGTGGTTCGGTTATGTTATTATGCTTTTACCTACATGAGAAAATAGATTCACTGCAAATAGTTATAAGAAGAACAGATCTGCACAAGAACTAAAAGAATAAAATATACTTGCATTCATTGACAAAAGGTATTATAAGAAGTTTCAGACATTACAAGAATTTCAAGCTTTACAAAAAGGAGAAAGAAGAGAATGTGGAGGAAAAAGAAAGAGAAGGTAGAAGAGAATGTGACAACTCATGTTGTTGAAGTCGTGTCGGGCATTTCTAAATCCACAAGCACAGTTATGAACTACTAGACGGTGAAACGCCTTTGTACCAGAGAAACAGTACGACAGCAATAAAAAAAATACAAAATGAAGAGGCAAATGAAGAAGAAGATAACTATTTATAGACAACAGTGGAGCAATAAAGACTGCCTAGATCAAATGGACGGACAGGATCAACAAAAGACTAAAGAGACATTTATTGGGATAAAGAAGCGTGATGCCATGGGTTTCCAGGTGCATTAAATGCACGTCTCTTTGAAGAGCAATGACCTAGGCTGTCGGATCTAGCAGATCAACGGATCAGATAGTTTTAATCAACTAAATGCCACTTAAAAAGTAGAAAAGATATGATTCTCGAGTCTCAGCTATTCTCAGCCACACGATCAAAAGCAGATAAGTGACTAGTGACAAGTTCTTTGTTCGAGAAACTTTTCATGCGAATCAAGGATGACGCTTAAGAAGATTCATCATTATTACTTGAAGAAAGTTTGGGAGAAGCAGCCATTACGTTGCAGTAACCCATCGAGCAGTTATGACATCATCACACCGAGCCGATTAGCTTTGACATCCTCAAGCTCAAAAGATAGCCAATCACTTGTGACAGCATAACACCGCCCAAAAACCAGTTTGGACCAGCTCGGATAGAGGAGAAACTGACAGAAAGGAAGTGAAGAAAGCAAATAGAGATCGAAGGCGACCCAAACTTGCCAGGACAGAATAGAGTTTCTAGTTTTGAATGAATTAAAACTAGAAATTGATAAACACTTATTCCCCCCAGAAAATCACCTTTGGGCCTAAGGTCTCTAGGCCCAAAAGACGTCAGCTCTTAAGGGCCCAGTGATAAGGCGTAATTGTATAAACTATTTTATCTTCCTAACTTGATATTTGTTCAATTTATCTCAATAATTGGGCCATTTATGCGTATTAATATTGTTTTATAGGTTGAAGCATTATCGGAGCAAAAATACCAGAAAACGGACGCAAATCGGAGCATTAGAGATAAAAATACGAATGGAGGCACTGTTTGCTACAGAAACACTGTAGCTACAGTACACTGCTACAGTACCACTGTAGCAACAGTGCAGCGCCGCAGCGATGGATTTCAGCGCCGCGGCGCCGATTGCAGAAACTGAGCGCCGCAGCGCCCAATCGCAGCGCCGCGGCGCCGGGACCTGGGCAACAAGTTTTGACAGGTTCCTGAAAATCAGGAAACCCAAAAGCAACCCAAAATGCGCCCTAATTCCGTGCTCTTACCTATTTAATTGCTCAAAACTTACATTTTGGGGGAGGACTCTAGTTGGGACAGCAGCTAGAAACACAAAGAAACACCTAACTTCTAAGTTTGGAGAAATCAAAGAGGAGGAAAGCAAGCTTCAACTTCAAAGACATTTGACAGGGATGTCTTCTTTTCTTTGATTCTTTACTTGATGTAAGATGTTTAGTTTACATGTATTGATGGAATTAGCTTCAAGATTGTGTAGCTTAATGATGAGCTAATTTCGTTCATCTAGGATTACATCCTTGAACTCATTTGTGATGGATTTTTAGCTCTCTCTTTTATGGTATTAATTCAGCTTTTGATATATTCATTGTGCTTGTGTGTAATGCTATTTGATTACTTGGTTAGTAGTTAAATTGATCTAGAAATGCTTAAATAAACTTGACAAAGGCATTTAGGTATTTAGTCTTAAGCATATTGATGCATGATCATAGTGTAGTACACTTGAGTTTCATATGAGATAGACATATACTCATAAGGCATGTATGGCTCATAAAACTTGTGCTTAATGAATTTTGTTCAATTTATTTATCATAGACATATAGATATTTGATTGGATGGAATAGATTCACTTGACCTGCAAAAGAGGCTTGTGATGTGTTGAGTGTTTTGGTCAATATATCAAGTTGAGAACCAATAAACATCAAAGAGATTCTGCTGAATTTATTTGCATAATGGGGGATAGTTTGTAATCCTAGGATTTCTCATATTGAATATAATTTGTTGGTAATTTAGTTGATCACTTAGCATAATTAAGTTGTTCTTTTACTTGAGTAGTTTAATCATCATACATTAAATCATTTTCTGGATAATAGTAGAAAGACACCATTTCGGTACTTAAACTAGAAAAGATAAATCATTCTCTGTGGGATCGACACTTTTCTCATCATATATTACTTGTTACGACAACGTGCACTTGCGCTAATTTGTGTTATAGAAAACACACAACACCCAGCCATATATTTTCTTGTGGGATAGTCCTCCTTAGAGCTCACCACTCCTTGCAGGATAGCCCGCTTCAAATACAAGCCCATGGTAATAGCCATTGGGCCAAGCTATAGCAGGGCTAGACAATAGAGAACCTGCTCGAATTCAAAGAATCTGATCGGTAATCTAAAGCACCTGCTCAGTAGGAGACGCCAAGATATGGCCAAAATCACCATTTACACACTAACCAAATCGGTTCATCTCAGCGCTTGTATGATCAAGGAAGAAATCAGGTCAGAACAGACACCAGGTCGGCTGTCTACCGAACAGGTCGACCAGGTATAGCTAGTGAAGTCACTAGAAGACTAGCTCTTTGAGAAGAACTCGAACCATTTCTATATCTTATAATTAAGTGCAAGTATACACTATCATATGCAAGTAATAAATGGACTAAATAGTCGGATATCGAACCCATAGGGATAATTTCTTCTTTCTAACCAATTACTAAAATGATATCTTTCTAATAATTATTCAGATAAATAAAAATCTAAGAATGAATGTAGAAAATATAAAGGTAAAAACACAATACAAGGAGATTTAATTGATAGCAATATAGAGAAAACCCAGGATTAATACTATTCCTCAATATGCTTTCTAATGATTAATCTTCTAATATTTAACTCCCTTAGTCTTTGTATTGATCAAGACACTAATGTATTCACAAGCCTCTTCCAAGGTCATGCAAGTATACCTTAATTTACTAAATACCTATATTCCTATGGTACTTGTAATAAATTAAGATTCATTAAGATTAAGTCTTATTGATCATACATGCCAATTGGGTATATTCCTATCCTAAATTGAAACTTGCATATGCAACATTGAATGTTACTCTACAATCATGCATCAAATTACCTAGGTCTAAATATTATGATTCCTCTTCCGAGTTTATCAATAATATTACCAACTCATTCACCATATATTGGCCAGATATATTGAAGCATTAAGATCAAGTAATTTAAATATCAAAGAACTAAGTTTATTAAATATTCAAAAGATATGGCAATTAAGCACACATATTGAGTTCAAGTATTAACCCTAGAAAATAAGTTTAGCTCATGACTATAAGAGAACAATAGTAAAAATAATAATAAATCATGATACAATCAATAGCAAACCGATATAGACGTCGAATTACTCTTAATTGCGCTGCCTAAGGTACTCTTGATGCCAAAGAATGCCTTGAATCTCTCTCTAAAGTTGCTTCAAGTAAACTTCTATTGCTCTCCAAGACTCGTGCTCTGTATTTTTGGTGTTCTTGAATGTGTCTTCAGTTGCTCTTGGATTCTCCTTGAAGGTTGGAAACGAGTGACTTTTTATAGGGATTGATATAAGCTTGAAAATCTCAATTTCTGTCTGACTAGGACTCGCGATACCGCTGGGGCGCTATGCAGTTGTCGCTGGGGCGACACTTAAAAAGGCTTCACCGTTGGAGCGGTGGGTTTATGGCACTGGGGCGTTATCCCGTCGCTGGCACGATGAAGTCTGGAGCTGGGGCGTCAGATGCGACTTAAACATGTTATTTTTCTTATTTCGATCACTATTCCAGAGCTGGGGCGATAATCCTCGTGGCGCTGGGGCGATGGATACATACTTTGAAAACTTTGCATTTCAGTCCATGTTTTCGCTCCTTTTGCATTTATTCTTTAAATTTTGTTCAAGTCCCTATAAATAACAATAATGTACATAAATAGCCATATATTCTCATAAAATAATAAAATATCAATAATAAACACATGAGAAAATATATGACAAATTTGCCCTTATCAACGGCTAAGTCGAACAAGAAGAGACTACCAGAAAATTGACTCTAGTAGATTAAACTTAGCCTCACACTTAACTAAATCTACCAGCAAAGACTGGCATAAGGAATATGCCAAGAATATGCTTAACGTATGTCAGAAAGATATCTGACTTGTAGCAAAAGTCGATCAGTAGAAGAATATTTGACGTGTGACAGAAGTACAATAGAAGTAAAGTCAGAAACATATTAAAGAATATGCCCAAAAAGTTATTTGAGGATTAGTACTATAGAAAAGAGAGAGAGACACAGAAATAAAGGATGATTCTGGATTATGCCCAAAAACAAAAACAAAAGAGATATCTGACACAGAAATAAAGGAAAAAGGGTCTTTTCCTTTATTTTTTTAGCATTTTTGCTTAACCTTTTCACTAGTCTTCCACTATAAAACCCTTTTCTGACTCAAGCATCGGAGAGTCTTCATCGGAATCACCATGGCGAGACTATCACAATAGCTTCACTTGTGTTTTACAGGTTCTGCCATAGTCAACAAGGAAGAGAAGACCCAAGCTTTTGTAAGCAAACCCAACTAGGATGAGGCTATAAGTGCTGATTCTCACTAACAAATAAATTTAAATTTCATTGACTCGAAAATTATTTTTTCTGGTCAACAATTACTATTGTGCCTTTTGTGATATTTTTTCTCTTATAATGTCTGACAAAATTAAAAAAAAAATATATGTATTCAATCTTTCTCCATCATTTAATTATTTTAGCCCAATTCAAATAACATTATGTTATTATTATTGTTATTATTATTATTACATCTAATTTGTCGTGTAATTTGGCATCTGTAGAGTTGGCCGTACAAATTAAAACTCAATATCTCTTTGACCTTCACTTCCCTTGTCTAAAGTGGAACATTGTTTTTGTCAAATCACATGCCATAGATTCATTATTGGAGAATCATATTTATGTGCATCTGACGTTTAATTTGCTTTCCATCCTCGACAAGTCAATTTTGATGAATGTAAATACTGCTACTCTCTTTTACCCTTTCTGATGCCAATTCTCATGTTTGCACTTGAAACCAGAACCATGCCCGCAAATGAAACATCTAACGGGTTGGCTTTACATGAGCTAAATAAGACCTTTGTAGTTAACTTGTCATAGGGAATGGGAACGTGAGAGATTAGGGTGACTTTTATGGTGTCCTTCCTTGGTTTCTTTATTTTTGCCAGCAATAAGAAGTACGTGAAATATGTCATATTTTTCTTTTTGATAAGATTTATTAATTTCTTGACTTACATACAATCTCCTGTCTTTAATGGTGGTGGTTGAAAAGTCGACTTAGTTGGTGATGTTTTCCCGTTTGCGATTTGACCAAATTGCTTTTGTTCTGCAATTGTAGTTTAGTTACTCTTGTTTTTTAGCATCATATTGTATTTATTCTCAAGTTATTATCACCCTGTATGATTCATGATATGTTCCAAGCATAACCTTTTTTGTTGTCTGTAGATTTGAGTGTGTTTATTATATAATTGTTCTGAATATACATTTCAACCTCTTTTTTTTGAAGGAATAAACCTTCTTTAGGTTTATTTTGTTACATATATTTGATTAATGATTATTCTCCGTAGATTGTCTTGGAAGGGTGGCAGACTAATAATTAATTTTTTTTGGGCTGTTATGAACTCCCTACAAGTTTATGGTAGGTTTATATTTTTAATTATCAACAATTTTGTATCTAATTCTAAGTTTATTTCTAAAATTTGCACCTAAAAAAATAAGTAATGTATTGAATTAAAAAAAAATGTAGGTTCGCTTTGGAAGTAGATACAATTTGAAGCTACTGCATTTGGTACTTGTTGAGTTACATTGATGTTATTTGTTAAGTTAGATTGATGTTGCTAAGGAAGAATATAACTTGTTGGCGAATGTTTATACAATTTGTTTTTTAATATAACTTATTGATGAATATGAATATTTGTAGTATATATATTATTTTGATGTTGGATATATATTACTTTGATATTTGATATACATTACTTGGATGTTAGCTTTTGTAGATTGAAGGTTTAAGATGTTAATTGTGAGTTTTATATATCTAATGAATTGTTATTGATTTATTACTAATGAAATGTTAATTTGTGGAATATTTGTAATTATTATTATAGAAAATAATTTTATATGTATATTAATTACTTTTATATATACAATCTAAAAAAAAATTGTATATATAATAAAATAAAATAAATTTGTAAAAAGAAAACACAAATCTTTTATAATTTTGTGATAGACATTTGTAACTTAATAGTGATGCATATCTACCACAAAATAATGATAAAAGATATGTGATGATGTCAGCATGCTTACCTCAGTAAGACGTCATTATATTGACATCATCTACCATGTTGTATGCCACATCAATATCCACGTGTCAATAAAGTGTCATATTGCATGTACATTTCAACATCCACGTGTTAAATCTAAAATATAGTCACAAATTTGTGATAGAATAAATTTATTACAAAACTTAGCTATCACAAATCTGTGATAGAAAAAATCTATCACAAAAATTCATTTGTGATAGATAATAACTATCATGAAATCTCTATTTTTTATTTTTATAGATTGATTAGTGACAACATTATCATAGGATATGAATGCCTCCATAAGAAGTTTAAGAAGAGAGAAAGTTGGCTATGCTACCTTAAAGCTAGTTTTGTGTTGAGGTCCTTTCATCTTTACTCATTAAGGCTGAAAAGGAAAAGTTATTTAAAATGACTAAGTTCAATGGCTCTTTGATAGTTACCTGTCTTCTATTTGCTGATGATAGCTTAATATTTATAAAAGCCACAAATCACGATTGCTCATAACTTGCAAACATCTTTAAAAGCTATAGTAGGGCATCTGGGCAATTATTTAACTATGAAAAATCTTCTATCTTCTTCAGCATAAATATGCTAAAGGATCACATACATCAATTAACAGATATCTTCCAACTCAAGGTGGTCCCAATGCATGAGAAGTATTTAGGTTTACCATCCATGGTTAATAGGAACAAGGGCCTCTTCTCAAATGAAGCCATAATAAGGGTGGCCAAAACAATCAAAGGATGGAAAGAAAGGTTGTTCTCAAGTAGAGGGAAGGAAATTCTCATAATAGCAGTTGCCCAAGCAATCCCTACTTATGCAATGGGTGTTTTCAAGTTTACTAGAAGCATGCGTGAGGATATACAAAGGAAACTCACTAAATTCTGGTATGGGATAAAAGATGATGAGAAAAGAATTCACTAGGTTGGATGGAAAAGATTGTATTTAGGAAAGAGAGAAGGTGGTTTAGGTTTTAGAGATCTAATTGCTTTAACTAAGCCTTTTTAGCAAAGTAAGGGTAAAGGCTATTATAAAATTCAGAATCTTTGGCAGTAAGAATTCTCAAGGCTAGATATTTCAATAATAAAGATTTTCTTGAAGCCATGATAAGTCACAATCCTTTATATTTGTAGAGAAGCATCCTATGGAGAAGGAATATTTTAGAGAAAAGAATGAGGTGGCTGAGGGAAAGGAAGACAAGGTAGAGATCTATAAAAGCAACTAGATTCCAAGTCCAAGCACATTCAAACCAGTATCCCTAGAGCTATTTTCCTATGATGGTTCCTCAGTCAACACATAAAAGAATGATCTCACAAGACAACTTCTTATGGAAGAGGATGCAAATCAAATTCTAAACATTCCTTTGCCTTCAGTCGAAAATAAGGATACTATATGCTAGTATTTTGACAAGAGAGGATAGTATTATGAAAAAAATGGGCATTATATAACCTTGAAGGAGAAGTATCCAACGATCTTGAACAATTAGAAAACTATAGGAAAGAATGAAAGATGCTATAGTCTATCTCATTACCCTAAAATTTAAAATCTTTATATAAAGAGCATTATCCAACCCATTTGCCTACTCTTGTTTCTTTTTTGTGAAAGAAAGTCATTAACACCCCTCTTTACCAAAAATGCCTTAGAGAAGAAACTTACTTCCATGTATTTGTTAGATGCAAAATGGCAAAAAAAAAAAAAATACTATGAAAATGTTCCCAATATATGTAGAAATCATAAAAGGAATTTAGCATATTCATAAGCTTTTATCAGAACTTAATGGTATTACTAGTAAGGAAGATTTAGAGAGAATGTCAATGCTTTTGTGGGTGAACAGGCAGGTGAGAAACAACTATTTAGAACATAGAAAACAAGAAGATTCCAAAAGGCTAATTGTGAGGGTAGAGGTCTACCTAGTTTTAACCCCAATAGTGACAAGGCAAAATCCTAAAGTTATTTTAAGTAAACTGATAAGCCATTGGACTAGAACTGGAAAGCCCCCTTAGAGGACATCTAAAGATGGAATGTAGATGCAGTAATTGATTCAAAGATGAAAAGGTTGACCTAAGGATAACCATCAAGGATGTTGAAGGTAAAACACAGCTTATGGTAGTCACCAAAGAAACATTCAGAGGAGATGTGGAAGAGGCTGAAGCTAAAGCCATTCTCTTTGGCCTAAATTTGTCACGAGTTTGGCCTAAATTTTAATTTTATCCTACGCGTTTTAGAAAATTCAAAATTATCCCAGTTTATTAACAAGATTCTGTTAGATTTGACAGAAAATTTGATTTTTCTGTGCAATGACATATTTATTCTTTATTGACAATTTATAATTTATTTTGTCTTTATCCAATTTTAATTTTAAACACGTGGCATAATTTTATCCATTCATTTAATACAAAAACTAGTTAAATAAAATAATTTATATTTAATTATTGTATTAAATAAAACTAATTTCTTTTCTCTCTTTTTCCCTAATCATCATCGTCTTTTATAATCATATCTAGTCAAAACACATTATCGTCGTCATTCTTGCTAATATAAACAAAGCCCAAAACATTAAAAAAAATGTCTTAAATGTTGTAGAGAAAAACTCAATCTTTAAAATGGTTATGCTTTAAATGTTGAGATTTTGTGTACAAATTTGTGAAGAAAATTAGAGGTCACTGAACCTACTCTTATATGAGGAGCTCTCTTTATATATATTAACTTAATAATTTATTAGTTTGTATGTGTAATTTGAGATTTAGTAATCTTGAATATTTCAACTTGAGGTCTATCGTCAAATAACTCTTTTAAGTGGTGCATTATGTTGCCAGTACTGTCCATGTGGACATGCTCTCTTTACAGCACCATAGACATTGAGCTGAGGATGTACGATTTGACTTTCAAATCGTCATTTAACTATTTTCAATATATCTATTTTCTTTTTGAGAAGCATCATCCGAAATGGCTCAGGGCAGGCGTGATCAATTACAAACCAAAGCTTTTCAAAATTCAAAACTATTTTGAGATTCTTAAACGAGTTAGCATAATTTTTTGCACTTTTAAGTTAGTTCACATAAAGATATGAACTAGCGGGTTACTTGAAGCCATTTGATCTTTACAAGATAAAAAGAAAAAGATGCTAGCAGAATATTTCAATCGCTAATTAATAATGTTTTAGATCATGAGTATAACCGTTATACATTTTTTAATCTAAAAATACCATCCCACTGTTTTACAAAATTCCTTTAATCTCATACAGAAAAACGATAGTTGAAAATTTTTTAAACTATACAGTGAGAAGCGGACCCCATTGACATTTTACTCCAGCCACATACTTTAGCGATCTAGGCCTTTGTAAATATAAAAGGTAGACAACTCTTATCAATTACATCTCAGGAAACTCTTACCATTGATCTTAAATACACCTTATCCACACACTTTATCGATATAGGATAAGTGTATTCCAAATTAACTTATTAATTATCAAATATATGTTACTGATATTACCTGCACACTTGAGCAATTTAGGGTAATACTTTTGCATATATTTGTCTCATCTCATGTTTAACTAGTATAGTCTAAGTCACACTGATCAATCCCTTACACTTTAGCGATCTTGAAAAAATTTGAAGTGACCCGTTTAACACCGTATTGATAAGACGGATCATATTATAACATTATCTCATAACGAAATATTATTCTATCTGATTAAGAGAGATTTTCTAAACTCATCCTCATCTTATGTAGATGATAAATTTAGATCGTTCATTTAATTTTATGTAATCACAACTAACTCTCACAAATAGAACTTCCATTATATTTATTAACGTAAATAAATGATCATATCATGTTATGACAATTAAAAAAAGTATAATACAGTAATAAAATAAGTCAAAACATGAAGAAAAATAAAATCAAATTTTTTTCCAATAACAGTACCAAATGCTGTGGCGTTCATCAAAATTAAAGTTGGCGTTGTAGTGTCTAGCCTAAATATGCCTAGCGCTGCGGTGCCACAAGTCAGTAGCTACAGCTCCGCGGAGCCGGACATTATCACCCCATTCCAGTGTCTGAAAATTAATTTTTCATGTTTCGGCACCCAATGTTCTTATGTACATCATGTCCATACATTATATGTTGAATTCCAAACACCAACATGTTCAAGAACATCACAAAATTATACCATGTTCAATTTTAAACATCAACATATTGTTCAACATTACATCAACATGTTAAAAATTTAACAACATTAAGCATTACACACCCAATTAGCATGTTCTGATACCATTTGTTAAGTGAGCATGTGATTTATTAAGTGTACAAATAATTTTAAATTTTATTATACACAGCAGAAGTATCATATATATATTACACTCAATCAAGCATGATCAAGCACATATATCATATATATGTTCATATGTATCTATTAAACTAGATAGTGATTAAGTAGACTTACCCAGATTGAAGGTAGCTTTCAATTCTTCAAGAACTTCAATCTCCAAGTCTTGAGCTCATCTTGAAGTGTATTATTGTACAATTCTAGTTCACAATAAAAATGATGGGATTGTGAATCTAGAATAGTGGCCACAAGGTATTAACCTTTCAAATACTTTGATTCTATTTTTCTTTGTTTCTTATGATAGATGGGATGAATAAAATGTTTTTGATCTTTGTTTTCACACAACCCTTTGTATAAAACACTTAGTTTATTCTTTCACAACTTTCTCATATGTTGATGGCTTTCACACACCTTGAATGAAAGAAAGTCTGTTCAGTACCCAGTTCTTACTGAATACTTGTATCTCTATACGAGCTTCTACTAAACTTATAGTATGCTAAGGCTAACCATCTGAACCATCCAAATATATACATACATTGATATATATATATATATATATATATTTTCAGGTCTTCACCGATAAACCTGTATCAGTGAAGATAGATCAAGAACATAGTATTTGAGAACATATTTGCATAATGACATTTCCTACCATAATTTATAACTCTTTACAACTATGTCATTATTAATATATTCTTAGGTCTTTATCCCATTTCAAATAAGGCTCTAACTCCTCAGATTTTGCTGACTCATATAACATTTTAACTCTTATCAGTGCTAACTCTTATTAGTGCTAACTATTAACATTTATAACTCTCAGCATTGCTTTTTCTTAGCAATAATCTGAACTCCTTCAAATCTTACAATGTCTGAAACGTTACAAGCATCTTACCATATATTAAATATAATCAGCGATTCAATGAAATAATAATAGTATAAACATTACTATTATTACAAGCTTTTTTTTTTGGTTGAAATGATGACTCATCAAAGTTCTCTCCTTACATTTATAATTGTTGGCCATTCCACTTAATTATGTTTGGCAAAACACTTGAAAATGCCTAGCAAGATATTCCTTTACCTAATGTTGGAATATTTTTAATTATTTTAAGTAATCCATGGCCAACTTCAAGGCCCCTCATTTGTTAAATTATATAATTACCATAATTGATATTTTTTTTCCATTTGCAATAATGATAATAAATGAATTTTGCATTAATTATTCAAAAAATAATTTTCAATAATTACTTTTACCTTGTTTTTACTAGTAAGGTAAATCGGTAATTTCAAGGTAAAAATAATTTATGGACAATATTGTGCTACTTGTCAATATCCTATTGGTTAACAACTCTTGTTAACCATTATATGATGTACTTAATATTTAAGTCTTGACAAATACACATCCTGAGGAACCCTTGAAATATTATTTTAATTTGCTAGAATTCTTAGACCAAACTATTCAATTCAATATGCTACCCTGGTGCATAATGAGTACACTTCATATTGTGATACTCTCTAGGTTCACACTTGATTTGTCATATGGAACTTGTCTATATGTCCTTGAATAATGTGTCCCATACACATGTTACAGACAACACAAAGTGACATGTTAGACCATATAAGTTGAGGTTATAACATATCTATATAATCATTCTATCATTGATATCCTAGGATAACGAAGACATAGATCAACACCATCAAATTTTCATATGCTCAACTGTAAACTTATCTCTAGATTTATATTTCAATAAATAATATTTGCAAATACTACTGCTTATGACCATAAGACTTTCTGAAATAAAAATTTTGGAGCATTATGACATATCACTCACCAAAATAAACTGATGGATTTCATATTTATGCATACTGAACTTCATGAGCATCTGACCATATCCAATGACACCCAGCGGTCAGACCATGAAAGGTTTCTAAAATATGTGGAACTAAAGTATAATGGACCATTTACAAGTCCACCATGGCGTTTAGGTCAAAGGATGATGAATACTACTCAACTCGAGAAGATCCTCCATTGAGGCTTTATGAGATGTCTATTAGAGTTCCTCGTGAGTTTGTTCAGTACCCAGTCCTTATTGAATACATGTATCTGTATACGAGCTTCTACTAAACTTATTGTCTGCTAAGATTAACCATCTGGACCATCCAAATATAGACATACAGTGATATATATATTAAGGTCTTTACGGATAAACCTGCATCAGTGAAGATAGATCAAGAATATAGTATTTGTTGTGTGATATGGTGTGTGATGTGTATAGATGTATATAATTTCAAAAAATTAAATACGCAACGGAAGTATTCATACATATTAAACAATATGTAATATATTCAAGTATGTATGATCATTCAAGTACATATATATCTCATATATATATTTCATGCATGATATAAAATGAATAACAAATAAATAACCTACCCAGATATGAAGGTAGCTTTACAAATCTTCAAGAACTCCAAGCTTCAATTTGTTGAAGTGTTCCTAGAAGTGTTTCCTTGCATAATTCTAGTTCACAACTAAATTCGGTGGGATTGTGAAGCTAGAATGGCAGCCTTGAATTTCCAGCAAATGATTGTTTTAACACTTAAAACAATTTGTCCTTATGATTACTACCAAGAGATGAGAAGAATTGGGTATTTTCTATAGTTCTTTACAACTCTATATGTTGTAGCTTGGTAAGCCTTTGCATTTTCTCTCAACACTTTGAGAAAAACACTTAGGAAAAGCTCTCAATTCTCTCTCTTTTCTCCTAGAACGAATTTCACTCTATCTTGCACACATTGAACTCTTTCAATTCTTTCTTAAGTGCAAAGAATGATTTCTCTTAGTGCTCCACCACCACTTAACCATGTTTGCCATTACAAACATTAATCTATCATATTTTTCACTCACCAATTTGATTCAACCAATTGAATCAATTTCTAGATAGTAAATGGCATTTAATCAATGTTAAGTGGTTTTACCACTTCCTTAGTGCATCATTTAAGAATTACAAAGTGGTAAACTTTCCTTATTATTAATAACAAGTGCATTCTCCATTAGTAAATGGTGTTTGTCACTTATTCCAATTAAGAATAATAATAATTTGATTAATATATAAAATATTAATAATTCAAAACTATTTTGATTATTTACATTTACCATATATGTATTTACCAAGCAAGGTAAATAGGTAAATATATGGTAAATAATTTATGGAGCAAGATTATGTCACTTGTCAATTTCTTATTGGTTAACAACTCTTGTAAACCAATAATGTGTTTTATCTTCAATTATTGACAAGTGAATAATAAAAGGAACTTAGAAACATTTTTCATTTTGCTGAAAATTGTTGGATTAATTATTCAATCCAATTCGCCGCCCCAGTGCACAACGAGTACACTTCATATTGTGAGACTCTCTAGGTTCATGCCCGATTTGTCATATGAAACTATTTCACACGTCCGTGAACAATGTCCCACACACATGTTACAGATATTACAAAACGGCGCATTAGACCATACAAGTTGAGGTTATAACATATTCGTATAATCCTTCCATCATAAATATCCTAGAAGAGCGGAGATATAGATTAACACCGTCAAGTCTCCATGTGCTCAACCATAAACTTATCTCTAGATTTGTATTTCAATAAATAATATCCGTAAACACTTTCACGATATTATTTTCCCAAGAAATTCTTGGATGTCTGCTTATGGCCATAAGACTTTCTGAAATACAATCTTAGAGTTACATGATATTTTACTCACCCAATTGAGTTGATGGATCCCATATCTGTACACACCGGACTCCATGAGCATCGGACCATACCCAGCGACACCCAACGGTCAGACCATGAAAGGTATCTGACATGTGTGGAACCAAAGTATGATGGATCACTCACAAGTCCACCGTGGCACTCAGGTCTAAGGACCACGAATACTACTCAACTCGAAAGATCCTCCATTGACGGCTTTATGGGATGTCTATTGAAGATCTTTGTGAGTCTGTTCAATATTCAGTCCTTACTGAATACTTGTATCTCTATACGAGTTTCCACTAAACTCATGGTCTGCTAAGACTAACCATCTGGACTATCTAGATATAGACATACACTGATCTATATATATATTAAGATCTTCACTAGCAGACCCGCATTAGTGAAGGTAGATCAGGAACATTAAATTTAAGAACATATTTGCATAACAACATTTCTTAGCACCATTTGCAACCCATTGCAACTATGTCATTATTAATATATTCTTAGGTCTTTGTCCCATTTCAGACAAGGCTCTAACTCTTTAGATTTTACTAACTCTTAGTTCTGATCTAAACTCCTTTAGATCAGATCTGAACTCGTTCAGATCATACAATGTCTAAAATGTTACAAGCATCTTACCATATTTATAAATAAAATAATTAGTGATATATTGAAATTATAAATGTATAAACATGAAGCAAATATTTATACATAAAAGGGATAGCACGTAAGCACAAATCCCAACAGTATTTGAGAGCATATTTGCATAATAACATTTTCTAGCACAATTTGCAACTCTTTGCAACTACGTTATTACTAATATATCTCAGGTCTTTGTCCTATTTCAGATAAGGCTCTAACTCTTTAGATTTCATTGACTCATATAACATTTTAATTCTTATCAGTGCTAACTCTTAGCATTTATAACTCTCAGCGTTGCTAAATCTTTGCATTGATCTAAACTCCTTGATTATACAATGTCTGAAACGTTACAAGCATCTTACCATATGTTAAATATAATCAGCGATTTAATGAAATAATAATAGTATAAATATAAAAACAAATATTCATACATAAAAGGGATGACATGTAAGCACAAATCCCAACAACTATTACTTTCTTATTTTGGCTATATACCAAGATTGTAAAATAATTTACATCGGGAATCTTAAATTTTTGAGATTTTTGGGGACAAGGGAAAATCCATTGGACAAGCTAGATGATTTACACTGAGAATCTTAAGTTTCTAAGATCTTTAGGAACTATAATAGGAAAATGCATTGGATAAGCTAAAAGAACCTGTGTAAAAGTAAAGTTATAAAGGCTTGGGATTTAAAGATCTTACATGCTTTAATCAATCTTTCTTGGCCAAGCAATGGTGGAGGATAATCCAAAATCTAAATTCTTTAACAGCCAAGGTCTTAAAGTAAGGTACTTTAAAGATAGGGATTTTTTTAAGGCAAAGTTAGGACTCAACCCTTCTTGCTTTTGAAGAAGCATTTTGTAGAGAAGACAACTTCTACATATAGGAGTCAGGTGGCTTATAGGTAATGACAGAAAGCTGAAAATTTATAGCAGTAATTGGATTCCTAAAGCTTCTACCTTTAAGCCAATATTTGCTTCTACTTTTCCTAATGACTGCAAAGTGGAAGCTCTGACAAGGGATGACAAGAGTTGGAACAAGAAATTTCTGAACCAACACTTTATGGAAGATAATGTGGAGATGATTACTAAAATTCAACTACCCCTAAAGAAAGAAGAAGAAACCATATGCTGGCATTTTGATAGAAGAGAATACTTTTCAGTGAAGAATGGCTATCATGTAGCCTATAACATGAAATTTGCAAATATACCCGAAACTTTAAGCAACTCCAAGAAGTTTTAGAGCTATATATTGAACTGCTTTGTCTTATAGAAAGTAAGAATTTTCCTATAAAGAGTTGTGAACTATCTTTTGCCCACAAGCCATACTTTTAGCCCCATTTGTGTAAGATGCCAAAGAGAGGTGAAGAACATTAATTATGCACTATTTTGGTGCAAAAAAAGCCAAGAAAGTTTTGCACTACATCATGTTTGCAATTCTGCTTAAAAGAATGTAAGATAGAGACCTGAAATATGTAATCCATAATGTATTTGCAACAACTAGAGAAGAGGCAACAAAATTTGTCTTGATCCTATAGGCCATTTGGAACATCAGGAATAAGTTTATTATTAAGAGCAAAGAAGAAATTCCAGATCAGCTGGTAGCAAGAATAAAGGCTTTCTATGTAGTTTATAGTTCAAGTAACTTAATCCAACTCAAGAACATGAGACATAATGCAACTAAACCATAATATATATCAAGGGGCTGGTACAGAGTGAATGTTGATGCAATAGTGGATCAAGATAGGAATTTAATGGTGATAAGAGATGACAAAGGCAACCTGATAGTAATAGCAGTTAATCTAAGCTTCTTTCGAGGAGATGTTGAGACTGCAGAGGTAGAGGCAATGAGATTTAGTCTCTAAGTAATTAAGGACTTAATGTTCAAAATGTAAGAATTGAATCTAATGCTGTAAATGTAAGGGCTAATCACTTTCTTCAAAGAAATCAAATGGATAGTTCAAGATAATAAGAGTCTTATGAAGAAAAAACTTTAACCGGAGGTCATTCATGTACCTAGAACTCAAAATGTTTTGACTCACAAGCTAGACAAATGTGCTATGAGTTCTTTTACAATAATAGTTTTGTTGGACAATTTCCCTTTTATCAGGTGGTTTTAGATAGAACTGTGAATGATGCTGTGTCGCAATTATGTTTTACCTTTAATTTTGAAAATTTTTATTGATTAAAATTAGAGAAGTGTCTTTCTAATTTTAAGAATAAATTCAAAATAGACAAAAGGTTTTTTTTTTGGTTTTCGGGAATTATTTATTGGGCCGAGTGCCGGCCCACTAACTTTCACCTGACCCAAAATACAACAACAAAAACCCTCCTCTGTGTTCTTCTTCTTTGCTGAAAAACCCTACTGAAATCCTGCGTTAACAATAAAAACTAAAATCATTCGAAAGTTTTACTGTAAATAGAAAGCAAAGAGGGAAAGATATGGAACAAGTACAAGAAAGAGAAGAGTTTACACTTGTCACTCGAAAACCTTATTTTGGTTTGCCAACAGCATGTCCAATCTGCTTGCCCGTTTATATTTATCTCAAATTCGCTCGTCTTCCCTTTCACTTGTCCTTCAACAATAATTTCCCTGACTCCGGTATTTCTTTTCTTTTTATTTTTTATTTTTAAAGTTTTAATGCTTATTCCATTTTCAAGCTTTTTTAAAAAAAAATTCCATGATGATATCTTTCTGGGCAATGCTTATTTTTGACAAATATCTTTCTTGAATTAGTTGGGTAGTTTTAAATGTTGATGTATTTGTTTTGAGCTTTGGTGCTCATAACTTTTTCAGGAGATATACTTGTATATTCAAATAATATTGAGTGTCCTTTATAATGCATTTTTCTTTATATGCCCTTTATTGTATATATGATTTAAACTTAGTTATTAATGTGCACGTTAAAGGCATACCACCTTTTTGCATTCCTTGGACCTCTTGTATTGCTATGTCATGTATATGACTTATAATTAATTTTTTCTTTTTGAAGGTTACATATACTAACTTTTCGATGTTGTGTTTCTTTCATCAGATCAAATTCCCTATGTTGAATCTGGCACTTATGTGGCATACAATAATGAGAAAAGTGGAGTTATTGAACGTTTAAAGGAAGATTGTGTTGTTGACTTGGACAGTGAATTTCAGTCAGTACCCGAATGGATATCAATGAAAGCGATGATTAGCTCATGGCTCGGAGAAGCACTCGCATATGAACTCTGGGTTGGGACTGATGGAAGTTCTGCTCGTAAGATTTATTATTCTGACCTTGCATGGCCAATAGGAAAGGTTTTGTTTTTTCAGCAAATACGGAATGTAAAGCAGCAACTTGGCATAACTAAAGACAATGCTGAGAGAAGGGAAGAAGAGGTCCTAATTTTTCCATTTATCATCCTAGCGCATCAACTTCTTTTTTTTTTCCACTTTGTATCTTTTTGGTCATGAGTTGCTTCATTTTTAAGATATTACTTCTATCAAGTTTCTTGATATACTTGCATGTATTGTTTGGACAGATGTACAGGAGAGCTAACATTGCATATGGAGCTTTGTCAACTAGATTAGGGGAGCAGAACTTACTCTTTGAGAACAGGTCACTTTTGGATGCCTTGTTAAATGTCTGATACATTTTAAAGAAAAATGATTATGGATGATTGCTTATTTCATCTGATAATTGATATTAACTTGCTAATATGTACATACATATCAATTGCTTTCTTGCAGGCCATCAAGTGTAGATGCAATTTTGCTTGGACATGTTCTTGTCGTTCTTCAAGTATTACCAGTAAGTTGCCTTGCAAAATTGCCCTTTTTCTAAATTCTGACTCTGGTATGGCTAATTGAGAAAATTCTTTGTCTTGATTATGGAGTCAAATTTATTATAAGACAAATACGAATGGAATTTTAGTAGATACAAGTAATCTTGGTCACGTTAATTCTAGTGGCTTAGGAAATATTCATGCACATTGCATTCTGAATGTTTCAAACAGATATGGCTGATTAGAGGCAGGTGAAAGGGGTTATGAGAGCAGAGTGAATGTGCTGCAGTAGTGTGTAGAAACCCACTTTTGGTTAAGTTGCTGAATGATGGGTACTGATCTTTTCTTTTGTTGATAAGTTACCACTTCCTCCCATTGTATTTTGTTAACTCCAGGTATCAAACAAATTGTGGTGAGAATAATATTACTTACCTGTATAGTTATTTCATTGGGAACAAAAATTTTCTTAACTTGCTCAGCCTGGATGTAGTCTGTAACCAGAATTAACATAGGTCCATGTGTATTATGGTCTTGGTCCTAAAGTGCTTGTAAATTTGCCAATCTATAGGTGATATTATCACATCTAGGTCTTGTGAATGAAAGTATCATTGAGTACTTGGCGAAATAGTGCCCTTAATAACCCAACCATGTACAGAGGCCAATCTGCTCTTCTGAATGAGTACCCATGATTGCACTGGGTGGTGATTTAGTTATTGAAAAATAACTGTGGTTATAGAACACACCAACTACTCTTGTTGATCCATGGGTGCTAGAATATTGACTAATCACAGACGTGTAAAAGCTTTCAAAGTTGGATACTTGTCAATCAATTCAATCCAATGAAGTCAGTAAAAGGAGATTTGGCAAAGGGAAAAATAGCTGCTGACGGTTTCTACTAGGGTAGCTAAAATGACAAGCTTGAATAAACACAGTGATTAAATATCCAGCATTATGAACAACAAAAATTATCCATCATCTTTTGCCCTTTTGTTTATCTTGTAACAGTATCGTATTTTTTCAAACTCCCTTGCAGCCACCTACTTAGGATATTTATATTCTACAAGTTTCTTGACTACCAAGGTTGTATGATCAGGCTGTAATCCCCCTTTTAGAACATAGTGAACATAGAAAGGTCGAGGGAGTTCTGAGTATCCAAAGAAAAAAATACAGTATTGTCTATGTGTTTTCTTATGTTGAATGCAACGCTGTGCACTTCCTTACTAGCATTTTGTTTGTTGGTGTCTTAATTAGGAGACCAAAGCAGGTTTTAACATGCATAATTATACAACTAAAACCAATGATCTTCTTGGAAAGAGATATCATAGTTAAAGTTGGGGAGGGAGTAATTCCATATTGGATGAGTCAAGAATGATCTTGTGGCTTATAAGCAGAGGGTGAGCCTCTTACCCATGAGGGTGCTTTTGTGGACAAAGTTTTGTAGCATTCAAGGGCAAATGTCCATACCAAAGTGGACAATACCTCGTGTTGATGCAAGAAATTCTTCACATCAACAGTTAATATTACAAGCAAGATTAGACAGAGTTATGATTCCCTATTAAATGTCATAAAGATATCAGTGAAGTCAACATTGCTTATGATAATTATTGTACTTAATAAATCATACATTGTTTTTCCTTCAAAAAAGAAAAAGCAATGTTGTGTGTTTGTGCATGTGTGTGTGAGAGAGTGACGCAGTGGAAAGGTAAATGAAGGGATAGAATTGATATTTTATTTAGTCTAAGAATGCCCCGTATAAAGAATTAAACTAAAATAATGTTTTTCTGAGAATACCTGCGAATTTAGAACGTTAGATCTCACATTGATTCAATGAATACCGAGAAATAACAAGACTCAAATCAAGAGTTTATTCTATAATTGAATAATTAAAATAATAAGCCTATTCTAATGTTACAAAAGATACATATTTATACTAATAATTAATTATCCTAAACTTACTCTAATAAGATTTCTATTGAAGTAGGAATAGGACTTAAATAGTAATTACTAAACTAATAAAACATTAAAAAGGAAAATAAATTAAAATGAGACTCAAACTAATTAAGACATTCCTAAAAATAATAAACTATAATTTAATTAGCAATTCTTTCGATTTTTGGACTACATCATGCTCTCCCTCTTGGAGAAAATTCGTCCTCGAATTTTACTTGAATTCTTCTTTGATTGAGTCTTCACATGCACTAGAATGGCTTTTCAAAATAATATTTCGATGTAAACCATGAACTTTGAATTTTTCAATCTTTGTAACAATGTCCATCCAATTACTCCAATGATGAGAAACAAATTCTTCAATCATCAATTTTTCCAACAAAATCTTCAAAGGATGTTCATTCATCTTCTTAAAGCAGTTAATGATGAATGAATTTTCCTCGTACTCTTCTATATGCTGGAAAATTTTGCAATTATCACCTTCGTTCAAATCAAGAGAATAGAACTCGATTGTATTGTTAATTACCTCATCATGCTTCTCAATCTCAAAAACTTCATCAAATGCTAGTAGTTGATCAAAACCATTGATTGGATCCGAAGAAATTGACGTCGATGTGAATGGCCAATTGTCTTTTAATTCATTATCGTTTATGACTTCAATATCATCTTGTTCCTCAAATTTATCCTTCTCATCTAAATACTTGAATAATAACTCCACATCTTTTTAGGTTGCGAAGAAACAATTGCAAATCATGCTTTAAATCTTCATCAAAATTAGTCCTAACTTTTCTCACCATAATTTTAATTTTTTTCTTCTTTTTTTGTTCTGTTTTTTTCCAGATTTTCATCTTTTTTTTTAAATTTTGAAATAAAAATAACTCAAAACTAACTCAAGGGTTATGTAAAATAGGAATTAACTTTGGTTAGGGTTTAGTGTTGCCGGCGAATGGTGGCCATAGTTGGACCGACAATGGTTGGATCTAAAAGCTACTATGGCAGGGAGTACGCAGGGTGGTGGTGATTCGGTCCAAAAGAAGCAAAGGGCGGAAAATCGGGAAAAATGCTAGGCTCGTGAATTTGTTGCGATTCACTACTTTCTAGTGACGACCGGCGATGAAGAAGGTTGGGCTTTGGTTGCCGGTGAAGTTTGACTTAGATGGTGTTTCTAGGTTGACGATAGTGGAGGGGATTGGCTATGGTGGAGCTTTTGCAGGTCGGATCCCTCGAGCGTCGGATCTATTTTCTCTGGCTTTGATTTAAGATGGTTGTGGCAGGGTTTGAACGGTCATCCGCGTCTTAGTCAATCGAGGGGGTTGATCGGCGCAAACAACAACTGGTGTGGCGGTGGCAGTGGTGGTCACGATAACTCTTTTTTTCTGTTCTCTCTTTTTTTTCTTCTTTTGAACAAAAAGGATTTTTTTTATAAAAAAAGATGGTGTTTATTGTGATTGGTAGCCTAGGAAGGTTATTGTGTCTGACACAAAGGTGGGCTTTGATTCCAAATTGACGCAGTGAAAGGGTAGGTGAAGGGATAGATTCAATATTTCGTTTAGTCGAAGAATGCGTGAAATAAATAATTAAACTAAACTCACATTGATTCTTAGAATGCCTGCGAATTTAAGACGTTAGATCTCGTTGATTTAACGAATACTGAGAAATAACAAGAACAACTTAAATCAAGAGTTTATTCCATAATTGAATAATCAAAATAACAAGCCTATTCTAATGTTACAAAAGACACATTTTTATACTGATCATTAATTATTCTAAACCTACTCTAATAAGACTTCCTATTTGAATTAGGAATTTTTACTAAGGTAGGAAAACATTAAAAAGGAAAATAAATTACAATAAGACTCAAACTAACTAATATATTCTTAAAAATAATAAACTCTAATTTAATTAGGAATTTTTGTGATTCTTGAAATGCATCAGAGAGAGAATTTTTATGCATAAAACTAGAAATATTTAGTGTGATAGTAACTTTGTGTTTGTAGAAGAGAGAATTTCTATGCTTAAGGCTCCAAGTTAAAATCTGGAGAGAGAGAGTGACTCTGTAGCTATACTGTGATGCTAGTTGCTAATTGTGATGAGAGATAGACTCCAAGTGCATCGCAATGCTAATTGCTAGGAGTTGGTTCTTATACATACATATTTACATGTATGTATGTAATGATAATACAAAATTATTTACATGAAATGCTGTGTGAAAAGAGTTATTGGGATTGAGATTTGCTGTGATTTATGTATTACAGTAATCATAGTCCAACAAGCTGATCTTATGTGCTATTAGGCTCAAAATTTCTAGCTTTTACCTTACTCTTATATATGTTCATTTTTTTAATCTGTGAAAGTATTTTTTTAAGCCTGTTTTGTGCTATATAAACTATTAGGAAACGTCAATGCTCAGGAGCAAACTCTTGGAGCATGGTAACCTCATAAGATATGCAGAAAAATTTAAGATGGAGTTTATAGAAGCTGGTTCATCATCTTCTCTTCCACAGTTCCATGCAGACCCGTTGTCATCAACTCCACGAAGAGGTCCGTCAAATTATAGTAAGATGTTCGAGCTACATGTTTTCCTTACTTTTATAGTTGATATTTGTTTGATTTCACAAGTATTAGATTGTGGTTTTATATTTTGGTGTAATGGTTTTGTCCTTGTTTTGGGATTCTCCGGCATAATTATCCATTAAAATAGTGGCCAGGGACTCCTAGCTTGATTGAGTATTAATGTTGGGTCTCACATAAAGTTCAATGGATTATTAGAAAATGTGGCTGATGATACGTGGAGAACTATTTATATGTTATCTTTTTCTGGACTTTCCAAAAACTGAATTATTTTTAGATTTTTAATGGACATTTGGTATGTGGGATGGGACTTTTGTAAGATATGATAGGATTGGATTTTTAGAATTAAATATGATAAGGTTAGATTATATTCAGTATTATTTTGTGTTTGTGTTTGGTTTACTGAGATTTTAGACTGTATTATATAATTTATTATTAAAATATTGAATAAAAAATAATTAATTGCTTAGATACTTATTTAACTATCAATTCAATAATATAGTTCAAATAATCCAGATCATGTAAATGAAAATTGTTTAAATATAAATAGTTATTGAAATCAATTATCAACATTTATTATATATATGAAATGTTTTTTCTATAATTAATTTTATTTATAATATTTAACTTTACTTATTATTTTATTAATTAAATATATTATCTAATCTAATTTGTACAACATCAAACACAAGACAATATTAAATATAATTCAATCTTATCAGATCGAGTTCTAATAAATCCAATCCTGTTCTATTCTATATACCAAAGGTGTCCTTATACTAAAAGTCACGGTTGTTGCGTGTCTGTTTTCTTCAGACATCCAGGTTGCAACTTTTGTGCATACAAACAATGGGATTTCTTCATTCTTGGTTGTTTGTAGTATTTAATTTTGAGTTCCTATGTTAGATGCCTAGTTAAGTTAAACTGGTAACATGTATTTTAGATACATTTTTTAAACTATTAAAACTTATATTGTTTTCTTTATTAGGTTCAAAGCCTAAACCAAAACCAAAGAGGGAAAAAACAGAGGAGGAGAAAACTTTCAGAAGACGAGCTAAATATTTTTTGGCAACTCAGCTGTTTGCAGTTGTACTTTTCCTATCTCTCATGGGCGGACACGATTCTTCTGAAGTCGAACTTGACGATGATGAAGACATCAGCTTTGACTGAAATCATATCTTTTATCTACCAACATCTGTCTCTCATTACCAAATTTTTTTGTGATTGTTGCTGGTCAGTGTTGACTGCATGGTGAGGATGATGCTTTTTTTTTGGGGTTTTTGTAACATTTAGTTTTGAGGTTTTGGAAAATAAACGTCCATACACATTGAAGGATGTGTGATATGTGCAATAGATTGACTGTAATTTTTGATGGTTGAGGGGAAAAGAAAAATACTTGTGGGATTCTAATATAATCTAAAATTCTGACTTGAACAATGTATCATGAATCAGCATAACATGGGCTAAACCTGTGCGGATGGATGTAGGCATCTATATATACATCACTCTTTTCTTTTTTGGGATTGAATGAGGATTTGATTAGAAAAGAGTTGTATCCTGTGTTGGGTGATAATATCAAAATGTATTTAGAGTAAATAACTTGTTACTATCAACTTTGTAGTGCAAATGCTCTATGCGTTGCAGGTCTAAACATGAAAATTATGGTACCCAAGGATATTTATTGATTGAGGTCAACTTGGTTGGAAAGAAAGCTACTTAGAAAGAGTTTGCAATGAGGATTATGGAACAAATCAAGTTTTAATATTTAATAATCAATATCGAAGGTATTAGAGATTGGAGAAGATAACTTTCAAAAATTTGATTTTGTACCCTTGTCGGAATAATTATAGTGGCTATTTGTCATTTTGCTTCTAGACCAAATTATTGCAAGTAGCAGGCAAATTCTTGAAGTATATTAACAACAATCTTTCAGTATATTCTGATTATTGCTTTATTGATCAGATTTCTGTCCAAGCTTTCACACTCAATGTATCCATTAGGACCTTGCCATTGTTGCTTCTTGATTATATTTTATAACGGTTGACATCCTGGAATCTATATCATCTCATGAGCCAAATGATGGCTAAGTAATAGGAGAGTAAAGGCTTTCATAATTCTATGCTACCTTGTCATAAGTAGTTATATTTTGTAATTACATTATATCAGAAATTATGTCATCTGCCCACCTGAACTTCGAGAATACTTAGTGTTTTCCCATTGATTAACGAGTTCCATATATCCATCTGCTGAACCAATTGCAAACTCAGTCAGTGAGCTCATTGCAACTGACATTCCGGCACAAAGTACCCTTATAGCAACTTCAGCCATTTTCTCTGCAGTCATAACCTCTTCTACTTGTCCAACCTCCGCCACTTCCATATTCCCACCAGGTTCATCTGAGAACCCGGTGGTAAATCTCTTTGACCTGACAGGGGTCCTACGAGACTCATCCCTTTGCTTCTGTTCATAGAAAGACCCCATCCCTGCTGTGAAAAAGTCTAATCCCTCGAGTACTGGCATCTCTTGGATGCCATCAAGAAACCTTGACCATTGTATGCAAAGTCCGAATATTGGAGGTGTTCCACCAGACCGCCGTGGAGAAAATGATAATTTTGACTTATCAGAATCACATCTCATGCAACGAAGAAGCCAGCCAGTGAGTGCATGCATGTAGGATCGTTGAGAAGTGATCCATAATTCAAAACAAGCTCGCCAATTCCTGAGCTCTGTTTCAAGATTGGCAGCTGATCGGGCTAGCTTGTGAGGGTCAGTAACTGACATGGAAGAGTGCCTCTTCGTATGCAGCTTGGCTTCATCTAGAGTTTGCTTCTGTAATTGATGGCTTTCTGCCATTACTTTCCACATCCTTGCTAACCTGCAGTATATGGATAATTAGTTTTCAGCATTTTCTACAGATATTCTAAAATATAGTTGCAGCAGCAAGTTTAATTCTGCTGAACATGCTTGTTGGTTCAGAAAATAACTTATTATATTTTACCAAAGAAATTTATGCAAACATTGGATTATTTACTAGGGACTAAATACCATGTTAGCGAAGAGAGGCAGCAAGAGATATAAATTTATTCACAACTGGAGGTTCGTATTGCCCTCCATTTTTGGAGATACTTTGCATACATTTGATGAATATGACATTGAGAAAAATCCCAATCTCAAAAACTGTTGAATTTTGGAATAATGGTCGAGGCAAATGATACACTTAAGAATGAAACTGCCAAGGAGAATGACAACACAACAATATTATAAAGAAACTGTGGAAATGCTTGTATTATGGTTGTAATCTAATTGTAAAGACAGCTTTACAACTAGACTTAGGGCTATATATAGACTTGTATTATGTTCAATTCAAATAAGAAAGTCTTTTCTTGCTCAATTATTTTTACATGGTATCAAAGCCAACTTTGGCTTCTGACTTTGTGATATTTTTCGGCGACGTTTTTCGGCGTATGTCCAGCGTACTGCTAGTTCATATTTCGGCAGATTGCCAGTCTATTTTTCGGCTACCGTGCTCCTTATTTTATTCCTGTGGCTGTGACCTCAGAGGGTTCTCACCAGTAAAACTCAAGTAATCGTCGCCGGACGCGCCTCCACACGCCGAAAATAGTAACCATCTCTGGTGACCGCATTATTTTCCAGCGGTAGTACAGTTCCGGCGGTAGTACAGTTCCAGCCATCTCCGTTGACCTCTGAAGGTGCCGACAATCAGAGCTGCAGCCATAGCTCTCTCTCTGGACATCGGACGCGCCTCGACGAGCTAGAAACAGCCCAGATTTCGGCAGTCTTTCACCGCCGATCTGCAACTTTTCGGCAAAGTGAAATCTCACCGCCAGCGTCATCGGACTCAGATGACGCCGATGACCCCGACTACAGCCGCCGTGCACTCATCGGCCTCCGGACGCGCTGTATCTCTGGCATCATCATTTGGCCGCCGATCTCCTTCTCCGACGAGCGTTAGTGCTCACCGCCGGCGCTGACAGATTTAAGCAACGCCGGGAAACCAAATCTCTATCATCCGGAAAGTTGCCGTTGCCAACCTTCGTCATCGTCGTCGGAAACAGCCACTGTATTGCTAGAAAATGGCTTCTAGATTGTAGAACTTCTCAGTTATTTTTCTCCTTTATTTGTGAGCAAATATGACTACTACTTAGAACTTTAAAACAAACAGGCACTTTTCATCAATGATTCTCACCGGTAAATACCAAGCAGCTAAGCAGTTTACTTCTTCTGCTGCCCCTATTGCACATACTGGTAATTCGGTTGCTTGTCTTACTCAGCCTCCTTCTTTAGAACCTTGGATCCTTGATTCTGGTGCCTCTGACCACATTTCTAGTAACCTCCAATTATTTTCTCATATTTCTACATCCAAATTATTGCCATCTATCACCCTTGCTAATGGATCCACAATAACTGCTCAAGCAGTTGGTCGAGCACATCCTCTTCCTTCTTTACCTTTAGAATCTGTTCTTTATATTCCGTATTGTCCTTTTAATCTTATTTCTATTAGTAAGCTTACTCGCTCTTTAAACTGTACAATCACGTTTGTCCATGACTCAGTTCTTATCCAGGATTGCAGTATAGGAAGGACGATTAAGGTAGGTCGTGAGTTACAGGGGCTCTATCATCTAAGTATTCCTCAACCATCTATTGCATGCAATGTCTCACCCGCACTTTTTCATAATCGTTTGGGACATCCAAATCTATTAAAGCTTCAAAAAATGGTTCCAGGTCTCTCTAGTCTACCGTCTTTTAATTGTGAGTCTTGTCAGTTTGGGAAACACTCTTGTGGATCGTTTCCAAAGCGTGTCAATAATCGAGCTACATCCCCTTTTGCATTAATTCATTCAGATGTCTGGGGTCCTAGTCGAGTTTCCTCTATTTTAGGTTTTAAATACTTTGTTACATTTATTGATGATTATTCGCATTGTACTTGGTTATTTTTAATGAAAGATCTCTCTGAATTATTTTCCATCTTTGAGTCTTTTTGTGCTGAAATTAGAATTGCACTACTATCCGTATATTGCATAGTGATAATGCACATGAATACTTTTCTGCTCCTTTTATTAAATTTATGTCTTCTCAAGGCATCTTACATCAGTCTTCCTGTGTTTATACTCCACAACAAAATGGAGTTGCCGAGCGTAAGAACAAACATCTTATTGAAACTGCTCGAACATTACTTCTACATCGTTTTTGGGGGGATGCTGTTCTTACTAGTTTTTTTATCAATTGAATGCCATCCTCCGTGTTACAACATCAGGTTTCTTATTCTATTCTGTATATCAACCATTGTTTTCTCTTCCGTCACATGTCTTTGGCTGCACATGTTTTGTCCATGTCTTCACTCTTGGTCAAGACAAATTATCTGCTCGGTCCATCAAATGTATTTTTTTTGGGTACTCACGTCTTCAGAAAGGATATAGGTGTTATTCTCATGACACCCGACGTCATTTTATTTCTGTTGATGTCACATTTTTTTAGTCTTCCCCTCTCTTTTCTTCTTCTGCTACAGAACATATGTCAATCGCAGAGGCTCTTCCAGTTCCTTATATTTTTCCTCATCCTGAGTCAGACATAGAATTTGTTCTTATCCCATAATATGATCCTCCTCCCTAAGATTCTCCCTCCCTAGGATTCTCCCTCTCTATTTTCTTCTTCTGCTATAGAACATATGTCAATCACAGAGGCTTTTCCAGTTCCTTATATTATTCCTCATCCTGAATCAAACATAGAATTTGTTCCTATCCCACAATATGATCCTCCTCCCCAGGATTCTCCCTCTCCGGATAATGAGAGTCTTGTTCCTTTTTCTCATACAGGTGATGACAGTGATACTGCTTCTGTAGCACTTGAGGTTCCTGTTGACTCACTGAGGTCCTACCACTTGATGACCAATTTCCCATTATTATCCGAAAAGGTATACGTTCCACTCGCAATCCTCATCCTATATACAATTTTCTTAGTTATCATCGATTGTCTTTACCATATTATGCTTTTGTATCAAATTTATCCTCTGTCTCCGTCCCTGCCACTCTCCGTGATGCTTTTTCACATCCTGGGTGGTGTCAAGCAATGATTGAGAAAATGACTGCTTTGCATAAGAATGGTACATGAAATTAGTCCAATTGCCCCTCAGCCACTCCACCGTTGGTTGTCGTTAGGTTTACAATGTCAAGTTTGGACCTGATGGTCAAGTTGATCGGTTGAAAGTAAGGTTGCCAAAGGGTATACACAGACTTATGGCCTAGATTATTCTGACACCTTCTCTCCTGTGGCTAAAATGTCATCTGTTCGGTTGTTCTTATCAATGGCCTTTGCACCAACTTGACATCAAGAATGCCTTTCTCCATGGAGAACTTCAAGAAGATATATGGAGCAACCATCTGGTTTTGTTGCTCAGGGGGAGTCTGGTTTGGTATATAAACATCGTCGTTCATTGTATGGTTTAAAACAATCTCCTCGTGTCTGGTTTGGTCGTTTCAGCACTGTTATCCAGGAGTTTGGCATGCTTCGAAGTCAGTCAGATCACTCTGTTTTCTATAAGCATACACCACAAGGCCAATGCATATATCTGGTAGTCTATGTTGATGATATTGTTATTACAGGAAATGATTAAAATGGTATTAAGTAATTAAAAAAATACTTATTTGATCATTTTCAGACTAAAGATTTAGGATTACTCAGATACTTCTTTGGTATTGAAGTAGCTTAGTCTAGCTCTGGAATTGTTATTTCTCAAAGAAAGTATGCTTTGGATATTCTTTAGGGAACATGGATGATGGATTGTCAACCCATAGACACTCTCATGGATTCTAACACTAAGCTTCTACCTGGATAGGGGGAGCCTATTACAGATCCTGAGAAATATCAGAGACTAGTTGATAAACTTAATTATCTCACTATCACACGACTGGATATTTCTTTCCCAATTAGTGTTGTCAGTCAATTTCTACAGTCTCCATGTGACAGTTATTAGAATGCAGTTATCCGAATCCTACGATATATTAAGAGTGCACCAGGTAAAGGTTTACTATACGAGAATAAGGGTCATATACAGATTGTTGGATATTTAGATGCCGAATAGGTAGGTTCTTCATCAGATAGACGTTCTACCACTGGATATTGTGTTATTGTTGGAGGAAATCTTGTATCTTGGAAAAGTAAGAAGCAAGCTGTTGTTGCTAGGTCAAGTGCAGAAGTAGAATATCGGGCAATGGCTTTAGTAACTTGTGAACTTATATGGTTGAAACAATTAATTCAAGAATTGAAATTTGTAGATATATCATAGATGAAGTTACTTTGTAATAATCAAGCTGCCCCCCATATTTCATCCAATCCAGTGTTTCATGAAATGACTAAACATATAGAGATTGATTGTCACTTTATTTGAGAAAAGATTCAATCTGGCATTATTTCTACCAATTATGTCAGCTCAAACAATCAACTAGCAGATGTCCTTATTAAATCTCTAAGGAGTCCTAGAATTGATTTTATTTGTAACAAGCTTGGAGCGTATGATATATGCTCCAGCTTGAGGGGGAGTGTGAAAATGCTTGTATTATGCTTGTAATCTAGTTGTAAAGATAGCTTTACAACTAGACTTAGGGCTATATATAGACTTGTATTATGTTCAATTCAAATAAGAAAGTCTTTTCTTTCTCAATTGTTTCTACAGAAACCCTGAATAATTCAGAGTTATTGCAAAAAGGAAAAAAAGATTATGCCTGTTATAACATGCAATTCAATCTGGGAAAAAAAAAATGCTCAAGTCTTGACTAATTAGGTTTCAAAAGGATTGATTTTAATATGTGATGAATTGAAAAATCAAATTTATCTTCTAATCATTTGAACCCATTCCTAAATGAATTATATCAAGATGATGTGAGGACCAATTTGGATGCCTAATGGACATTGAATGGCTCCATTGTGTTTATAGCTTAATGCTACTCAATCAACAAAAAGGAGATGAAAAGGAAAAGGAAGCTTTTTCAAGGAGATTAGTTAAAGTTTTAGAGTTTCAAGAACAAAGCTAGGCTATTGATGACTGCATATTCTCTAACATTAGGGTTTGAACAGAAAATGACATAGGAGTACAACACTGGTTATTGCCCAGTGATGATTTTTACTCTATGGTAACTTAGCACTGTTATGGGGAGTGAAAAAAATACTATCAGAAACTGTGTGACATACCCATGTATCAGTTCTACAAGTTGAGGCTGTAATTCTTCATCCCTCAGAGTCTCAATCCTCTTTGAGATGGCCTTAATTGAGTGTATTGAAACCTCTATCTGGGTATGCAAGTCTCCAATAGCAGCCCTCATTTTATCCACAGCAGAGGTGTCATCTCCTTTCACATCTTGGTTTCTGAGTTGCGCATGCTTTTTATCATATGCTATCCGAACCTTTTCTCCAGACTGCTTAAACCAGTAACAGAGGATCAATTTTCCAATCTCACTTTTGTGAACATTTATATAATCATTAAGAGTTTATTTAAGGTTCCTTTGCATGAAAAATTCTAGACAAAACTAATTCGTAGCTCTATACTTTAACCACAATGAGAATCATGGATGATGCAATTTCAAATACAGCAGATGCTTACTTTGATGCATATAAATGTATTCCAGAAGATCATTGTTTTCCTAATGAAAAGAACTTCAAAAAAGAATTAGTTAAATCTTTCAATATTGTCAGGAACTTAGAAGCTGAATAGATTCTAAAGGTAGTAAGCAGCACCTGCCAAAGGTCAGGATTAGCATAGGCAAAAATGAAAAAAAAAAAAGAAATAATTTGAAGAAAAGGCGTACAAATCAATTTACTGACGAATATAGCGTGTGGGTTGAAATTTAGAAGTATACCCTGACTTCATCGTAGAGTTTCTTCTCCCAGGCATATAATCTGTCCAATGTTGATTGGTGGCTACCAGAAAACATGCAGGATTCCTCTGAGAAATCACTACTGCTTTCATAACCTTCATCCTTGGAACTCGAAGAATTGATTAAAAATCTTGATGAGGATGAACGTGATGAAGCTGAGTGAAACAAAACTACCTGATTCAACATTTTCATGGCTGCAAGAACAAAATATTTAAAACACATCTGTAACTTCAAACACTTAGAAATAGATAGCAAATACAATAGACAGTATCAGCATATGCAGAAACCATATGGAGTAGATATAATAAAAGAATCTAATTTACTTCATATCTGAGTTTATTCCAAGGAAAAGATTTATCTGGAACATGCTCAAACTGATTTGCATTAGCTGGTATTCGCAACTGTAGGTACAAGTAGCTTAAATGATCAAAATGGCACAAATCTATATAATAATATCACTGGATCATTAAGATTTTTGGATCTGCACGCCATCTGCATGTATATTAATATCAGTATAATAAGTGTTGGGTCATCTTTATGTGAAACATTTATGGACAAATTAAAGCTCCACCTCATTTAGAAGTCAAGGGTAAACTTAATTTAACAATCCCAACTGTTTGGCAGTCTTTGTGACCCTCCATTGTGTACTGGCAAGCACAAAGATGAATACATCTAAGTCAAAAGATCTATTCAACAGTATAAAGCTTTGAATTTATATTTCTAAAAAGAGCCAGCAACACCTTTAAATAGAGATCAAAATTAGAAAACTTCTTTCAAGTTATCAAATACAGAAATAGAAGGCAATCTTCATTATAGTTGCAACAAACAAAATCTGTTTTTAAGTGCAAACAACTCTTCGACACGTTTTTTTTAATACCTGAAAATAAACCAAACCCCTCCCTAACCCTGGTATGAGCAAAATTCGAATCCCGGATCCTTGCACCACCCTAAGATGCTTTACCAGTTGAACCAATTTGCACTCACTTCTTTAACACGTGTAATAAGTAAAACTAAAAAGAATTTTCTGTGCTTAAAATATAAATGACTAACCATGAAAAGAAAAAAGCACGAGGGGAATTTAAACAACGTACAGATAGAGAAAACAAAAGTGACCAAGTAAAACTCACAAACCTGTGATTTCATTTGAGATTGATGAGTGCTGGGCTCTGCTAGCCTCTAATAATGCTGAGACTTCATTGGCTGCATTGCAAATGGCCGTGAATCGATCTTCAATGTCCTTGATAACTTCTGCCATGTTTGTTGGCCTTCGGTTCACATATACGGTAAAACCAGGTGTTCCTTCCTTAGTTTGATCACCTACTGTCATTTCTTGATTAGTAACTTCAACTTGCCCAGTGGTTTGAGCTTGTGATACTTCTATGCTTGTCCTTCCTTGGGCTTGTGAGCCTTTCACTTCACGCTCAGCATCACATCCACAGTCTGTTTCCCCCTCCTCCTGCTCCTCCTCCTCATCATCATCATTTTCATCATCAATATCTTCTATAATAACTTCTTCCCTAGCACAATTTTTATCAGTTTTAGCTCTTTCTTCCATTTTGTTTACCTTGTTCTCAGTATCTTCTTGCTCAATGTCATCTTCTTCTAAGTCAGGAATTCCTTCTTCTTCTCGAACCTGCCTTAGTACTCTGATCTCATCATCCAAGGTTGTCTGATCAAGACTACTTCGCATGGGATAGCCATAGTAGTCCAATGATGAAAATGGATTCCAAAAGAAATCCCATTGTGAAGTTTGTGGCGAAGGGGGAGGGATATTGGGTCTATTGTTGGGTGAATAAGAGAAAAATGAAGAATTCATTGCTGATGATTGCATTGCAAAGATCCCACCCATTCCAAATTGGTGCACTGGAGAGTAAGTTTCAACTCGGAATGTTTCTGGTGAGTGAGGCCTCTCTTCAACTGAAACTGCTGAGTTCCCACCAGACATAAGGTAGTTTACTTTCAAAGTAGAATTGGGTTTAGACTGAATTTGTGCTGGTGGGAAGGATGTTGGTGAAATTGAGATGAAACCGAGACTCGTTTTCTTCACTGGTGTAAAGGGAGGGGTTATAAATGAATCAAGCAAAAACTCACGGGGCTCTTCACCTTCAACATAATCTTTAAGAGCTGCGGATACTCTTTTCAAGGACTGGATGTAAGCTATGTGTCCAGAGGCAAATCGGGTTCTTTGCTCTACAGCCTGTTTAATGAACCGCTTTCTATCTTTGCAAAGCTGAACTGCCTCTTCATCATCCAGCTTTGAAGTAGAACATCCCATCTCTCACTTCTTCTTTCACTTAATCACCAACTTTGAATACTAGACGAATTAAATTGATAATCCCACTGGTTTCTTTTGGAATTTCTCACTAGATTCATAGGAGTTTTGATGCTGTTCAACAGGAAAGAAAAGGTTTAATAACTGGAATCATATCAAAACATTATCAAGTAGGAAAGAATTGCTGGATTTACCGTGATGTTAAATTTGTTCAGAAGAAATCATAAAAAACATAAAGGTGCTTTTCTTTTATTTCAAGTCATGGAAGAGAGTTTTCATACTTGCATAACAGAACAAGGAAATCCAGATTCTTTTTCTCTCTCTTTAATTTTTCCAATTACTCAAGAGCTCAACCACTTCGAACCTTCACAAGCAATGAGTGTCACAAAATTAAAAATGAAGAACAAAAAAAAAAGGAGATGGAAGAAAGCATAAGTTATAACTAAGGAATTATTTGAAAGACAACATGCTAAACCCCACAACCACAAAGGAAAATGAATTTCCTACAAAATGACTAACAATGGGATTTTGTTACAAGATGCCTAAAGATATTTTTGTTAATGTGACAGACAAATAAAATTCTGCAACATATAAATGAGCAGAGGTGACAACCTGCAAAATGAAAAAATAAAAATAAAAATATAGAAATATTCAAAAGAAGAGTAAACAAAGTGAGGTACATGTACATATACAGAGCAAAAAGAATAGACAGTCAATGTGCAGAAAGATTATTTTTAAGTTAACAAAGTAGTGATCAAAAGAAGATAAAGCTTTAAAGTAGGAAAAAGTGCAGAGTTCACATGGCAAAATCTGAAAGTGTTCTAAACCAAGACTAGTAAAATTGATGAAAATGTTATTATATAATCAAATATGTTATAAAAAGGTATTTAACAATATTCAAAAAATTAAAAAAAAAAGAAGGTATTTGTTAACATATATCAGATTAGAACAAACAAAGTAAATCAAAATACAAACCCCTTTCAAAATGGAAATCATTTCTGCTAAACCTGAATTATGGGTTCTCAAACTTTGATCAGCAGCAAATTCCGAAAGAATCTAACTGTTGAGCCACATGTAAACCAAATATAAAAACTAAATGAGTCATCCCTCCGAGGAAAGGGGCCAAGACTCCAATAACATTAAAAAGAAAAAAAAATGAAACCCATTTCAGAGAATTAACAAGAAGAGTTTGACAAAAGAAATTTTAGGTAAAGGGAAGTAAAAACTAGTTACAACATGCTACAAAAATAATAATAATTTTTCCAAGGAAGAAAATTAGTACTCAGGAAGATGAAAAGAAAACCATATCAGAAAACGAACATAAAATTATGCCCTTTGACTGACAAAAGAACCAAAAGCTAAAATTATTATTTAAAAAAGAAAAAGGAAAAATGGTTAGCCCCATTCAAAATCAGGGAAAAACAAAAGAATGTTAAATGAATTAGAGTGTAGAAACATAACAAGGATATGAAAACAAAGTTATGAACTTTACATGAATACAGACAACTTGAATCCCATTTAAGGAATTTTATTTGCTTTCTATAATAATAATAATAACACAACGACAACAATAACAGTAATCCATTGCTAAAAAAACGCAAGAAATGAACAAAACAAGCTATTGGGGCATGAAATGTGTTTTCTTTTGAAAAAAAAAATTAGAGAGAGCTTAAGCTTATGAAGATTGTAACAAAACATTTACAAACAATGAGAAAATTAACAGGATTGAAGAACATTACCAGAAAGAATTTGCAAAGCTCCAGGAAAATGGAGCTTCATGATCGCAACAGAGGGAGGGAAGAAGAGAGAGACGTTGAGAAAAGCAACGGTCAAAACTCTTTTAAGTGAAAGAGAACAAAAATAAAAATAAAAAAAGAACAAAAAGAAACAAAATCAAAGTTTCAAGTTGGAGAACCAACTAAAGTGAGAATAAGATGAGGAAACATTGAATAAGACAGGCTTCTCTCTTACCCTTGGTATTTTCATTTATTTCGTAAATGCCACTGATATGATATCCTTATTATTATAATGTTCTTTCTGAAATGATTATAAAAATCATTGCTGATGTCCCTTGTGGTTATTTTATTAATTCTCTTCACATTTGTGGTTATTAATGTAGGAAGTTTTATTAATGAAAATTTTAAAAATAAGTAATAAATACTATTTTGACGTAAATTTTTCATGGCTAATTTCTTTCTATCTACTAGAAGAGGTAGGTAATTGATGAGTTCTCAACATTAAATAACTAACATTTGATGTTTATGATTTAGAGAGTGATATGTTAATAATTCAATTTATATCAAGTGGATTATAATATGGGACGAACTTACAGTTTAGGAGCTCATCACTCTTAAGCTTTAAAAAGGATTTGAAATTTATAATAATTTTTTTTATTATTTTATCTTTTAAAAATATATAATACTATGACCATTAAATTTTTTTTTCTTTTGGTGGGTACATTAATTTATATAATAACCTAGATATCATATTATATATTAACAAATATTTATGTTAAATAATCTTTACAAACAAGAGAATAATAGTTTCATATATGAGAAATAATTATCCTTAATAATTATCCGTATAAAAGGAGAATAAATACACTACTTTAATATCTGTTAGAGCTCGAATCTTTAACCAAGACTAGAGAGTTGCACAAGACTTACCATTAGAGCAAGCGCTCAAATGCTTTAAAATTTTATTTTTGACACTAATATCTTTACATAATTAGAAGTTAACTTCATAATTTTTTAATATTAATATTTTAGCCCTCCATCATCTAAATTCTGAGTCAACTCTTGATTATAATAATAGAGTAACAAAAGACAATAATATTGTTGACCATAAACTTTGAACTCTTTGGTCAAACAAAAAAAATCCTCAATCAACAATTAAATTTATAAACTTGGAGAACGATTTTGACATGTGGATGGGTCATTATTGTTCTTCACATAGATTTTTAAATTTATATGCTATAAAATAAAAAAATCAGTTATGGTTTGGCTAGTGGTAAGGGTGGCAATTCGTATAAATGAATCGTATTCGTATCATGTCAATATAAAGTATTAATAAATTTTTATCATATTCGCTTACAATTCATTTACGTAAACAAACCAGGTACTTAAATATATATTTGATTTGTTTAATATACAAATTACACGATATGATACAATTAGGCATAATTAGACACGTTTAAATAAATAGATCAAATTTAATCCGTTTATAATATTATACATGATTAAATTCATTTAAGATTATATTTATTTAAACAACTAATAATACATAATTCGATTTGTTTATATGAAATATTTGATTTATTTAATATGATTAAATGCATTTAAGTTACAATAAATATATTTTTATTTTTTAATTTTATAATTGAATTTATATTTTATTTATGTCTTATCCAAATAGAAATGAATCTGTTTTTAAACAAATTAACATGATTTATTTTTTTTTAATGTGACTTAAACGAATTTATAAATTGTAAAGTTGAAACACATATTCGACATAATTAATAAATAAATAATATAAATTCGACCCGTTTATTAATTGTATTAACTTTTCTCTACCTATATTCGCTTAAAGCTTATCGAATTCGTGTCAAATAATTATGTTGTGACCCATTTTACCACCCTTAACTGATAGTAGTGTCGAAAAATGCTCTTTGATGCCTAAGTCAGCAAATAGATAAGAGAGAATTTTAAAATCAAAGTAGAATAATCAGAATTACTTATTTACCTCATTTATGAAGTATACCTTCCTTTATATAAGCGTTTGGACATGTTGAGTTCTTCTCCTTCTATACTTGGACTCTCATCGTGAGGTATCATGCATACTTTAATACTTCTTTAGTGTTGTTATTTTATTCGACATTGGATTCTAGGATATCATATCCTAATCATCTTTGGTCTTCATAATTAATTTGAATACGAACTCTTTGGAGTCTTCTTCAAAGTATTATTAGTGCTTATCCTAAATGAACGCCTTCATAAAGAGAGTTTGATTAACTTAAGGGATGCTCAGCCTGTTGAGGAAAGTCTTCAGTAGTCTTTGGTTATAGATCTTTACCTTTTGTAAGAAGGGGGTCCTTGACAGTAAGTTTTGGGGGCGTTTGTTTATAATTAGAAGGGATGGCTAATTAGAGGCCTGATTACTTAGGGGACTTGTTAGATTTGTGTCTCTCTGGGCCAACCACGAATCAGAAACTCTATTGGGTCTCGTTGGGGTTCTCGACTAATTTAAGACTGAATAGATTAAAAAGACTAGGCCCTTTGTAGCTTTGAGATAGGCTTAGATTGGGCTTTTAAAGATTGGGCCTATATTTTTATAGGATGATAAGAGTATTTTAATTTCTAGTATTGACTAGGCAATAATGAAAACTAAAGTAATTCTCGACCTGGTGATCGTATAGGGATTTCAGACCAAATGTTGGGTCCTTGGTTAGAGTAAAGTATTTGTCAACTAAATGCTTCTTATTAGAGTGTTATGGAATTGTGTGAGGCAGTTACCTTTCCATGATGATAACTTTTAAGGTTAAGGACTTATGTTTAAAATTAAGACCTTAGTGACCTTTCAAAAAACGTGCACTAATTAGTAGTTAAGTGAATAGTTAAATTTTGTTGATATAGTTACATCTTAAATTGTTGGTAATGATCGGATAGTTGAGAGATACTCTTGAAAGGCATGTTAGATGAGGGGACTCTTCACTTAAGAGAGTATCTTAGCCTTCAAATCTTGAATCAATGTCTAAGATTACTCCGACGACTTCATATATATAGGCATAACTCCATTGTTTCTTCACTTTTTGCTTTATTTGGTATTTTTAGAGAGAAAAGATGTAGTGATTTGAAGAGAGAGAAGCTTTTTGTTCTTTGAGGTCATCTTTCTTTATCTTCAATGATTTTTTTTATACAAGTGTTATTTACTATAAATTTTTATTTTTAGTGCATTTTCTTTGTTTTATGAATTTTTACTACATTTTCTACATTTTTGGGCATTTGATCTTTAAAGTTTAAATGTTCATCTTGAAGATGTTAAATGCTTGTCTATTTATCTTGAGTGGTCGGTATAATAGATCATTTCTAGGTTGCTCACTTTTTTTATATCTAGTTGTTAGTAGAATCATTTCTTCATCTAACGACTCCTAGAACATATCTAGTCACGAGTCTAATGACTTTAGTGGTGACTCTACTTCTAGGACTAGTTTAGCTCAAGAAGTGAAAATGAGGGTATTTATAGGGTCGAAATCTCTATTTGATTGTTAAAAGGTTTGTTCCGGGGGGAGGGGGGGTGTTAAGGTAGAGTTGCTCGAGGACTCTGATGACTTCGAGTGAACACCTAGTAGAGGAAGGTGTGATTTAGAAGTATCGACTAGTGCTCTTTAGGGGTTAGTACTGATTCCTATTTAGCCAAATACGTCGAAGAAAAAGAAAGAGTTCATAATTATATTGATGAGGAGGTCTCATTCAAGTTGAACTTGTCGCACCATCCCTTTAGTGTGAAGCAGGGAGACTTGGATCTATTGAAGATGAGGTATAGGATATCGAACACTATTATGTTGAGGGTCTATCTCGAGGACAAATAAGCTAATGCTCCGCCAATTGGAAGGTAGCCCTTAACCTTGTTTAATTCAAATTATGGTTAAGGTTGCTAGCGGAACCTTAATTCTTGGAGAATACTGTTAGACTTTTATGTGACATGGTTAAATGTTGACAACAATTTACCTACTCTCCTTGAGCTTTAGTAGATTTATTAGAATATAGCTAATTCTGATCAACAAAAGGAATTTTATTACCCTACTGCTTATAATGGTGAGAAAAAGAATGTCCATCGTAGGACTTATCCTTAAGTAACAACAAGTAAAAGCACTTGTTGTTCTTCGCTGGTGGAGAATAGGGTCGAGAGCATATTGGATTGCTTGAGAATTTATCATGTTTACACATTTTTCAAGAGCAGATTTAAACTAGTTGCTTTCTATGCCAAGCAAACTTCTCTCTAATTTGATATTTCTAACTTGCTTGTTCTTATTGTTTTAGCAATGGTCTAGGTGACCAAACATGAATCGACCTGGAAAAATAAGGATAAAGTTGCTTAGGTCTGAAGACAAGAAGGCTCTATTAAAGACCCCTAACACAACATAATTTAGAGAACATAGGCTTGCTCGACCCATTTGTTGAGGTTCAGAGCACGAGAAAAAGAAGATAGAAGAGAGGTAATCCTTGGTTTATATTTGTAAATTTACAACTTATTTAATCCAACCCAATATGAAACTAAAACTTAAATTAAAATTATTATTATTGAAATAAATTTTTTTTATATATTTATTGATCATATTAAAGAAATTACTATAAAATCTTAATAATTTATAAATATGAAATTTATTGCAACCTTAATTTTACTTATTGACACAACCTTCCTTTCAAACAAGAATTTTTTTTTTTTACAATTGTTTACTACTTATTCAAATTGATACGTAGTAAAATATTTACTTGTCCTTATTTTAATTTTTTTAAACTTTTTTTTTTGTATTTTGTATAGAGTTGGGATCATTTAGAACAATATGCTAAGTTGTTTTTTATCAATATTATTTTACCTATTTTTGTAAGCTTTTTATTATTATTATTTTAGATGGAATTGTTGGTAGTAAATAAAAAATTTTCTATTTAATAAAATAAATTTAGTGGAAGCCAAATCGTTTTGTTCATAATTAAATGTATAGGGATAGAAGATTACTTCAATTTCTCATTATGACAAATCTTGAATTTACTGGCTGCAATCTTCTCTACTATCCTTAATCTTCAAACTCAGCGTGTGTGGGTGCGTGGATCTTTTCTTAATCTTAAAATTACTAATACCAAAATTTAAGAGAATGATAATAACTAAATTCTTTTTCCATATAAGAATACGTAAAAAAAAATTTTTTTTGTTATGGTTGTTGTAATTGTTTACTACTTCATACCTCTCATATATATAGGAATCTCCATTGGGTATTTAAAATTAGATTAGAATTAGGACATTAGAGTTTGATTAGGATTTGAACTAGTAAAGGATCACAAGACCCATGAGCTTCCTAACTCCAACTTAAAAGGCACAGTCTTAATCATCTCATGATACACCAATTCTTTTAAATTAACCCCAAGCTATTCAACTAAAAGCTAAGGGCTATACTTTAGTTACACATGTTATTAAGTAAAAGCCCATTTAATTAAAAATCTATTTAATTAAATTGAGTTTGGTCTTTAAACCAATAATAACCACTTAATTAACCCTCTGATTGATATTCATAATTCAAACTAGGCCATAGAAAAAATGTCTTTCCTCTTTAATTACTTATTTACCCATTAGTCACTGAATGCTCTAATGATCACTTTTAATATATCTACATTTGTAAATAAATTTATAAATAAATATTATCATTCAATAAATCATTTATTGAAATAAAATGTGACCACAAATTCAAATAATCAAGTATTGCAAACAGTTTAGGTGGACATATTTATTAGATTCTATCTTGCAAATATATGTTCCTACGACCCATGAAATTATATATCCAAGATATTGAGGTTTTGACCGTTTATATGGATCTCACTCAGTGATAACTCAAAAGATATAAAGCATGAATATAAATTCATTATTTGTCCAGGATTAAGATCAATCAAGCTTATCAAATCTTTTGTGAATTAAGATCTACGACATTTAGTTAACCAGATCCAAATTCATAGTAGTCCCATTTAATGTAACACATACACTAGTTTTTTTACTCGCAGTCTCTACTTCGATGATTAAGGTAAATCATTCACTATAAGAAGTAGAAAAACTACAACCTTACATAATAAATTTCCCTTTTTCATTAATAGTTGTGAATATGATTTAATTTATAAAAAAAACTTATGATCTATACCCTCTGTATTAGCATCATATGCCTGATATATAGATCACATACTTTATAAAATATGGGCTCATCAATTTATGTTCAACGATATGTATGAATAAATTTTTATTAATCAAATAAAATGTTATTTCACATGCTTTAAGGGTATAAATAATATTATATGTCTAACAATCTCCCACTAGTCCTAAAGCATGTCAAGTAACTATTGAACCCCTATATTATTCATATGGGTTTCAAAACTCTTTACTGGCAATGATTTAGGTTAATGGATCCACTAAATTATCTGCTTACGCAATCTTAGATAATTTGACCTCACTATTTTGCACAAAACTCTCTTACCAAATGCTATTACTCTCAATGTATTTTTTTTCTCTTGTGGTATTTGGTTTCTTTGATTGTGTTACTGCCTTGCTATTGTCTTAATAAAGAACAATAGACATTTAAGCACTAGGTATCACCTTAAGTTCCATAAGGAACTGCAAGAGCTATATAGTTTCTTTTGCAGCTTCTGATACAGCTACATATTCAGCTTCCATGGTAGAGTCTTCAATACATGATTTCTTTAAGCTCCTCCAACTTATTACCCCACTGCCTAAAGTAAACCCAATAGGTATAAAGTTCTCATATCTTGAAGCAGATGTCTGGGCATCTTTATCTGCTTGGAAATCTGAATCTGTATACCCAATAGGTATAAAATCCTCATTAGAATATACGAGTATATAATCTTTCGTTCTTGGAAGGTACTTAAATATATGCTTTACTACAGTCTAGTGTTCTGGTCCTAGATTAGGTTGATATCTACTGATTATACTGACTGCATAACAAATATCTGGTATAGTACATAGCATTGCATATATGAGACTTCTTTCTATTGATGCATAAGAAATTCCTCTCATATGATCTATCTCGTCAAAAGTTTCAGGACACTGATTCTTAGATAGATCAATTCCATGTCTAAAAGAAAGTGATCCATTTTTAGATTCACAGTAAACCTAACCAGAATTTTATCTATATATGCAGTTTGAGATAAAGTTAACATCCTATTTTTATAATCTTGCAATAGCTTAATTCCAAGGATGTAACTAGCTTCACCTAAGTCCTTCATATCAAATTGGTTAGATAACCAAATTTTAACTGATAATAATGCTCCTACATCATTTACATACAGGACTAGAAAAACTACTAACTGTCTATCTATCTGCTTGTAAACATAAGGTTCATTAGAATGTTGATCAAAACCAAACGATTTGATTGCCTAATCAAATATAATGTTTCATGATCTATATGCTTGTTTAAGTCCATAGATAGATTTTTACAGTTTACAAACTATATACTATTGGCCTGTAGCTATAAAATCATCTAGTTTTATCATATAGATACTTTCTTCAAGATTGCCATTAAGAAAGACAGTCTTGACATCCATTTGCCAAATCTTATAATCAAGATTTGTTGCACTAGATAAGAGAATTCTAATAGACTTAAGCATGGCTACCGACGAAAAATTCTCCTCATAATCGATACCTTATTTTTGAATTTACCCTTTAGCAACAAGCCCAACTTTAAAGGTTTTCACCTTCTCATCTACCCCTTACTTTCTCTTGTAGACCTATTTACACCCTATAGGTTTTATCCCTTTAGGTTTCTCTATAAGTTCCCAAACTTTATTGGAATACATGAAATCTATTTCTAATTCCATAGCTTTATGCCAATGGTCTGCATCTTTATCAACCATTACTTTATCATAGCTAGTAGGATTTAGTTCATGCTCATTAGAGACTACCAGAAAGGACTCTACAATTAATATGTACCTAGTTGGACGTCTAATAATCCTTCCACTATGATGAAGTACCGATGGTTGTTGTTCTGCAACTGGCTCTGATTGGTCATTATAATCTAGATTGGGAATTAACTTATTGACTCTATCAGACACAATATTAGAGTTCTCAGATAACTTATCAAGAATTATCTTACTCCTACGCTTGAAGTCTTTCATATAGTTTTCTTCAAGAAAGATTGCATTAATGCTAACTAATACTTTCTTATCTTGAGAACTATAGAAAAGACTCCTTCTTGTTCCTTTAAGATAGCTAACAAACAGACAAACTTCTGACTTAGATTCTAACTTGTTTGTCTTCTCTTTTAGTACATGAGCTGGACTACCCTATATATGTATATGCCGTAAACTTGATTTATGTCCTATCCACATTTTCAGAGGTTTTTTAGGGATTGACTTAGATTGAATTAAGTTAAGAAGATACATGGCTGTTTCTAAGGCATAACCCCAGAATGAGATGGGTAAAGTTGAATAACTCATCATTAATCTCACCATTTCAAGAAGAGTTCTATTTCTCCTTTCTACTACACCATTTTGCTAGAGTGACCCTGGTGCAGTCAACTAGGATAACATTCCATTGTCTAACAAATAGGTCCTAAACTCACTATAAAGGTATTCGCCACCTCGATCAGATCGAAGTACCTTTATGTATTTTCTTAATTGCCTTTTCATTTCTGCCTGAAAACTCATTGAATTTATCAAAGGCCTCATACTTATGGTGCATTAGGTACACATAATCGAATCTAGAATGATCATCAATGAAAGTGATGAAATATTTATAACCTCCTATAACTTGTGTGCTCATAGGCCCACACACGTCAGAGTGCATTAATTTTAATGTTTCAATGGCTCTATTACCTTTAGCATTAAATGGTCTTCTGGTTATTTTGCCTTCTATACAGAATTCGCAGACTGGTAATAGTTTAATATCTAATGAACTCAATGGTCCATCTTTGACAAGTCTTTGGATTTTATCTAAATTAATATGACTAGGATGTAGATGTCATAGATACGTTTAATTAGTAGGAGTCACTTTAATCCTCGTATGGTGATTAGATTTATTATTCAATTCTATGTCACGCAGTGAGTTAATTTTAGGATATATTCAATATAGATTGTTAATTAGTGTACCAAAATATATAAACGACTTATTTCCTTTAATCACCACAGTTGAGTTAAAAATAACAGAATAACCCAATTTATTCAAATAACTAACTGAAATCAAATTGCGTTTGAGTTCCGGTATTAACAAACAATCATCTAATACTAAAGTCCTAAAATCATCAAAATAAAGTTGAACAACTCCCACTGTCTTGGCTGCAACAATTGCGTCATTTTCTAGCCTTAGATTGACCTCCCATTCACTAAGTGATTTGGTTTCCTGGGACTCTTACAACAAAGTACAAATATGATTAATGGCTCTAGAATCTATTATCCAAGAATTTGTAGAGTCAACCACTAAACATGTCTCAATAAAAAAGATATTACCAGAAGGTGAAGCTGTCCTTTTAGCTATTGAAAAGCTTAACTAAAGGATAGTTTCTCTTTTAATGCCCTTTAATGCCATATTGAAAACACTTTCCTTTAGGTCTTATTTCCTTTTATGAAGTTGCACAGATCTTGAATTAGATGCTTTTCTTTAGCTTCTTCTTTTTCTTCTTACCACTCTTTCCCTTAGGATTGAAACTAAAAGAGGAAGATGGATCCTTTAGTCAAGTAACTATTTAAGCATATATTTCATATTGGGGTGTATTTTTATTACATTTTGGAGGGCATTTATTAGTCAAGACATATCTGTGTCTTTTGGCTGTGAGTTCAATATCTGAGTTCCTTTCCTAATCTACATAATTATTTTCAGTTAACTTATTTTGGTTCAGGATGAATGGTAGTGGGCTGAATGAAGACATGATTCTGAAAAATATATTCATACATAAGCATGCATTATCTGAAAGCATGTGTAACTTTTGTATGAATACATGAAATGCATTTATATAGAACTCTTTAACTGTATTATGCATTTGTAGTCTAATTTTTATTCAGAATACGTCTCTGTAGGATGATCGTATCCATCATGAATTAAAATAGTATCATACTAATTTTTTATTATTATCTAGATATCTCATATTAAATAATAATAAACTACTAATTCTTTATCCTTTAGATTTAAGTGACAAGAACTCCGTAGGGAGGATATCAATCAACCTAAATCGAGTGCATGACTATTATTTCAATCCTTTATATTTCCTAATTAAAAAAGCTAGCGTAAGGTAATCAATTTCGCATGAGTCCTATATTGGAGCTTATCCTTTAGAGAAGTCTTATCTAGTAACCAGTTCTGATTTATACTCTCCATAGGGAGCTCACAAGGTTTGGGGCAAAGCAAATCTACTTTACTATAGGACCAATAATGGAGGCCATGACTTTATGCTTAAAGCCCTCTTTCACTCAATATTTTAATTCTTAGAGTTTTTTATTTTTAATATACTAATTAATTTATAAAATGACTTTTCACTCATTAATATCTAATTTTATCTTTATAAAATAATTAATAAGGTCACGTCAAATAATAAATTAATATAATATTAAAAATATGACAATAATTTTATTCTAATCGCATTAGAACATTAATGTCATACAAAATGATTTATTTTATACATGGACATGTAAATATGTGGCACCTTGAATCTATATGACATTATTCATCAAATCAATTAACTAGATAAATAAATAATAAATAATTCATGACTTTTTCTAGGAAGAAAAATATTAAAACTAAGCCTAAATTCTTCAAAATCTTCCTTAAAGTCAACTTGAGCTCTTTTATAATGTCTATCACCTCTTGTTTGTCTTCTTTTATGGGCTTGAATTTTGGGTCTTTTAATTTTATTTGGTCCATTTATTTTTAAAAATAAATTGTGCATATTTTAGGCTTAAAATTTCTATGGGCCTTCTTAAAAAAGTTTAAAAATTTTTTTTTTTAGACTTAATAATTTTAATAAAATAGCTCAAATAAAATTTTATAAAATTGTACCAAAATTAAAAAAAATTTGTACCAACTTTAAATTTGCAAATACCCAAAATTAATTCAAAAATAAATTTGGGTCAAAATTAGGATTTAATTATAAATTTCTCAAAGGTATCTAGTCAAACTTTAATTACCTAAAATCAGAGGGGGTCGAGTAAGAATAATTAATTCTATTATGGTATATTTGCATAATTAATAAACTTTTAAGGGTCTATTTATGCAACAAGCAAACAAACTTGACTAAATCAGAATTAATTAAAATAGAGAGAGGCCTAAGTGATAGAATTAGTGAAAAATTCTAATTCCACAATTTTTACATGCCCCGCCGCACAACCTTTTCATTGCCTAGCTGTTCAAGTTTGGCTGCCGCCCAAAACTCCATCCACTGCTACACACTTGCAGTCGTTGATCGTAGACAATTTCGTCCGACTCTCTGCCGCCATAAAGACCGCGAGCAACGCTTGCCATCAAAGCCGCGCAAAGCCCAATGCTTGCCATCTCCCTTGGGTATTTAGAATTAAATTAAGATTAAAAAATTAGAGTTTGATTAGAATTTTAGCTAGTAGAGGGACTGTAAGACCCATGGGCTTCCTAACTTCAGCTTGAAAGGCTTGGTCTTAATCATCTCATGATACACTAATTCTTCTAAGTTAACCCTAGGCTATTTAACTAAAAACTAAGGATTGTACTCTAGCAACACATGTTATTAAGTAAAAATCCATTTAATTAAAACTCCATTTGATTAAATTGGACTTGGTCTTTAGACCAATAATAACCACTCAATTGACTCTCTAATTGATATTTATAATTAAAGTTAAGCCATAGAAAATATATCTTACCTCTTTAATTACTTATTTGCCTATAAGTTACTAAATGATCTAATGATCATTTTTAATATATCTATATTTGTAAATAAATTTACAAATAAATATTATTATTCAATAAATTATTTATTGAAAAAATTGCAGCCACAGATTCAAATGATCAAGTACTACAAATAGCTTAAGTGGACGTATTTATTAGATTCCATCTTGTAAATATATGTTAATACGACCCATGAAATTATATCTCCAATATATCGAGGTTTTAACTGTTTATATGAATCTCACTCTATGATAACTTAAAAGATATAACGTATGAATGTATGTTTATTACTTACTTAGGATTAAGATCAATTAAGCTTATCAAAACTTTTGTGAATTAGGATCTATGACATTTAGTTAACGAGATCAAAATTCACAGTAGTCCTGTTCAATGTAACACATACACTAATTTTTCTCTCGAAGTCTATACTTCGATGATCAAGGTAAACCATCTATTATAAGAAGTAGAAAAACTACAATCTTACATAATGAAATGTCATTTTTCATTAATGGTTGTGAATATGATTTAATTTATAAAGAACTTGTGATCTATACCTTCTATATTAGCATCATATGCCTAATACATAGATCACATACTTTATAAAATATAAACTTATCAATGTATGCTCAACTATATGTATAAATGAACTTTTATTAATCAAATAAAATATTATTTCACATATTTTAAGAGTATAAATAATATTATATGTCTAACAAGAATATTTTATTATTTTAGAATTTTTTTTTATGATTTATAAATTAAACCATATTGAATTGAAACAGTAAGTTATGAGTAATATTTGATAATTTAAATAATTATATTTTAAGTTATGATGCAAAATTAATATATTTTAAAATAGTTCAAATTGAATAACTTAAACCGAACCAAACATAATTAAATTAGTTTGAATTGTAATATTATCTTAATTGATTTGAATGATAAAATTAACAAATTAAAATTTTTAAATTTAATTTAAATTAACCCTAACCCAACTCAAATCACACGTTGAACACGTACACCCTAATGTAAGTAAGAAAGAATATAGGAGCCACAATCGCAATAAGTGAAAGTGCCCCACCTGCCCAATTAAAAATTACAATTTAACAGACGGTACTTACGGACGTCCGATTCTGCTCTTGAGACAAACTTTATATTCTAATGGGACCCTTTTTTCTTAATTGTAGGGCTGGGCCCACCTTTAACTTAATTGCGGGCGCCTGTCTCGTAATTACGGAGGGAGGGAGGTGAAGGTATTGCGAATTCAGTCTGGAGGATAAAGCAAAAGCAAGCCGACTGTGCTCATTGTAATGGAAAAGTTGGAACCGGTCCCACTCTTGACTTAGGTATATGCCTCGATAACAGTTACCTTGGAAAATACCCTTCCCTTGTATATAATATTTCATAATTGCCCTCTTGTTTCTAGGTTTCGATTTTGAATTCAATTTGGTTTCAAGAACTGTTTTGTCTTTTAAGGCTTCTAATTAAAAAGAAAAAAAACTTGAATAAGGACGCTGATATTGTATTTAGAAAATTAAGCTTAAAAATACATACTTTAGTCTTTTTTATAAATAATTTAATTCTAAAAGATTATTACCAATTTTCTCATATGTTTTTTTTAAAAAAAATTCGATCACATACAAAACTCTTGTTTATCTTTTTAAATAAATTTTAGATAAAAATAGATACAAATTTATTATTTTTGATCTTTTTTGAATACATTATTATAAAGTATCATAAGGTGTTAAAATAAAAATATATTTAGTTTCTAAAGATATAATAATCTGATTATGAGAGATTAAAAATATTCAGATTCGAAAAAGTTTGAAAACTCAAAAGAATTTAGATCCAAAAAATTCAAAAAAATTTGAATTTGGGTTTTCTTTTTTCTTTCTTTTTTTTTTGTTTTATGAATTTCAAATTCGGATTGGATTCAAGTTTTTTTTGGATTAAAAAATATCTAGCCCAAAAATCCAAATTTTCTTCCCAATTTTTAGTTTTAACCTAAATTAAAAAATCATTTAAAAAATTTCAAAAATTGAAATTATTGAAATTGTGCTCTATTTTTAACAATTAAGCATTAAGGAATTATTTAAAATTTTTATTATTTACAGTAATATTTGTGACAAAATATTATAATTATTTTTACATAAAATAAATTTAATTATTGATTGATTGAATTATTAATTTGAATTATTAGTATTACAAATTTACATCCAAATTAATAAATTCGTATTTAGTATGATATGTTTCGAACTTAATAAGAAAATTATTAGAAAAGAAAGATGAGTTTATAAAAATTGATAGTTGAAAGTTGAAAGAATGTAAGAAAATATATATAAAATTTTAATAATCATAAGAGTAAAAAAATTATTCTATACAATCTAATAATTGCTTAACAAAATAAATACTTTAAAACTCTAAATTTTATTCAAAAATAAAAAAAATAAAAAAAAATTCGGGTTTCGAGTTACCCAAACCCAATTTGAACTTTATCCCAAACCTAGCTCGCAACTGAAAAAACTTGGGTATAATCCAAGTTTTGTAATAAGTAAAAAACCTAAATCTAGGTCATAGTTGACCAAAATTTGGACTCGGATCCAAAAATTGCCATTTCTATTATTTATACATGTCAAATGTATATTGTGTACAAGTTATTTTTTATTTATTATATCTCATTCTAAAGAATATATATATATATATATATATATATTGGGCTGTGTAGCTCATTACATATGAGTTATTGGACGCGTGGTAATATTTTGTAGCACATTATAAATTATAAAAAAGTAATAAAGAATTATGAATTTATTAGACAGTGACATGTGACAATATTACTCACCATGTGGTGAACTTCGTAGCCTACTAAATCAATTCTTATATATATATATATACATATCTTCTTTTTTGAGATTACTTATCAAATTTTAGTAATTGGTTCAACGGTTAAGATTCTTTAAGCACATAAGAGATTTAAGATTTAAATTTTATTTACATGAGATAAAAAAGCTTCGGTTTTTATATTTATGAATTTTTTAAAAATGAAAAAGAAAAGGGACTTACTATTTCGGTGGAGTCACAAATCAAGTGAACCAACTTGGTGCTCTATTTTCTCAATCGTATAATTGTATAATAATTAATTTATTATCATAATCATAGTAGTAAAAAGAATTAATCTATCTTAACCATATTCTTTATAGATTCTAAACTACCATCGGTCGCCACCAACCTTATTGCTCTTCGAGTTTGGAGGTGTAGACTTTTGCTTAACCCACTAAAATCTTAATCAGAGAAACTTTTAGCCCAGCCTAGAGGGTTTATTAAACCTAGAAGGCATGATGTCACTTAATTGGGATAAATTTATAAGAGCTCCTATGCCTACTTGTGGAGTCCATTACGTCTAGAAGCTACAAAGTCTCTTGATAAGACCAAAAAGTCTGAGTCCTTGGCAACCTAAGGTTGAGGACCCCTACATTCAGAATATACCATCTTTAGATGAGAAGGAATGATTGATAATAAGCTAAACATTCGACTTGTGCCGAGAACTATTTTAGATTTGAGAACAACTCATGATGCACATAAAATATGGTTGATGCCATTAAGCGCGTATTCTCAAAGAAACGCAAAGATAACTACCCTTTCATGCCTCATCATAAACTTTTAATTTTCCACATACTCTAAGACATGAGGGATGATATAGATAGCAATAATGATCAATAATAGAATTTGTAAAAAGGGGGAGAGGGGGGCTAAAAGTCGTTTGCAAGTGGCAATGACAATTTTTGAGAGACATAACTTACAACAAGAACTTTTTATTCACTTTCTAAAAATTTCTCAAAGTTATTTTGGTAAAAAACTAAGACAAGCATCAGAAGGTTGTTATTTTCAGAATAATCACTGACATAGTCTAATTGGATTTTATGAATGCAACCTAATTCCTAAGGTAGGCCTCAGGAAGACTTCTCAACTAAAAACAAGTCCACTATTTTTAGGAAGAAATTCATATACATTTTGAGGTTCATTTATAACCAACAACCTTATTTGAGGTCATTAGGACTGAGCTTAGCATATTGCTCTGTTTGTAGGAAATGGTGGAAGAAGCTATAGTGATGAACAAAGAACAACAAAGAGCTCGATTCCTAAAATATAAGAGTCTCAAGAGGAATATGATAAGGATGATATACATAGATTAGAAAATAATCATAACCTTCATGAGGGCGATGATGGAGACACTGACTAACAACGAAGATTAGGGAGAGAATAAGAAGGAGCTTACAATGACAAGGAGAGAAGGCAAAATAATGAGAAAGTTGCTAAAAAAACTCTTGCAAACTTAGAGAAGAATGGAGGAAGTCAAGGGAAAAATGAGGTTGTAACAGATCCTATTGTTTCTTCGTACAGGTAGAATGCCAAAGCTCTGGTGGACACTGTTGAGCCTAGTTGTCGATATTCTTACTATGAAAAATAGAAATGGCATGAGGGAGAAAGCTCTTTAGAGAAGGCGAAGCCCCAGTTAAGGGGCTATAGATTGTACAACAAACTCAAGGAGAAAATCTTGGCCAAATCATAGGTTAGCGATTTCAAATAGGCTAGGAATATAGCCTAATCATTTGATGAGAAGACCTAAATAAGAAGGATGCTCGACGCCTACTGAAAGCCAAGTAGAGAAGTAAAAAAGAAAAGGCCACCTAATAAAAGATGAGAGAATAGACCTTGCAAGATAAGGTTGGAGATCTAGAGAAAAAATTAAAAGAAGTAATAGAGAGAGCTCAACTAATTGAAATTCAAGCCTAGCAACCTATGGAGCGAAAGTAGAGGTCTTGGCCATAAATGAACTAATAGATTTAGAATTCATGGAAAATTTCAGAATGCTTATGATATAGGCCTACACAGGTACTATAAACCTTAACCATTTTGTTTATATAGTTATTGAACTCTTGGTGATTAAAGGACTCTGAGGCCATCAAATATGTAGGTTATTCTACATGAGCTTGGAAGGATAAGCCCTAATATGGTACCAAAGTCTAAAGCAGAAGAGTATTACCATCTTCAATCTTAAGATGTTTATACAACACTTCGAAAGAGCTTGTAAGGTAACAAAGTATTAGGATTTGTGCTTATGTTTCATCCTATTACATATAAATATTTAACTATAATATTTATACAATTAACATTTCTAATAAAATTGTTAATATTATTAATTATTAAATGGTAAGATGCTTGTAAAATTTTAGACATTGTATGATTTGAAGAAGTTCAAATCTAATCTAATCTAAAGGAGTTTAGATTAGTGCTAAGAGTTAGCAACGCTAAAAGTTATAAGTGTTAAGAGTTAGCATGTTATAAGAGTTAAAGCTTTTTCTGAAATGGGACAAAGACCTGAGAATATATTAGTAATGACGTAGCTGTAAAGAGTTGCAATTAGTGCTAGGAAATGTCATTATGCAAGTATGTTCTCAAACACTATGTTCATAATCTAATTTCATTGATCTAGGTCTATAAATGAAATCCAATAATATAGATTAGTGTATGTCTATATCTGTATGGTCCAGATGGTTAGTCTTAGCAAACCATGAGCTTAGTAGAAGATCGTATAGAGATACAGGTATTCAGTACGGATTGGGTACTGAACAGATTCATGAAGATCTCTAATAGACATCTCGTAAAGCCATCAATGAAAGGTTTTTTGAGTTGAGTAGTATTCGTGGTCCTTTGACCTGAGCGCCACGGTGAACTTGTGAGTGATCCACTATACTTTAGTTTCACATATATCAGAAACCTTTTATGGTCTGTCTGCTGGGTGTCGCTGGGTATGGTCCGATACTCATGGAGTCTAGTGTGCGTAGATATGGGATCCGTCAGCTCATATGAATCCTGATGCTCTGAGATTATATTTTCAAAAATCTTGTGGCCACAAGTATAAACCCTAAGAATAGTTTCTATAGGGCTAAACAATATCGTAAAAGTATTTGCAGATAGTGTTTATGGAAATACAAATTTGGAGATAAATTCAAGGTTGGGCAAATATAGATTTGATAGTGATGATCTATATCTTTAATTTTCCAGGATATCAATGACGGAGGAATTATACATATATGCTATAACCTCAACTTGTATGGTTTAACGCGCTGCTTTGTAATATCCGTAATGTGTGTGTGGGGCATCATTCACGGATGTATGAAGGAGTTTCATATGACAAATCGGGCGTGGACTTAGAGAGTCTCGCAATATGAAGTGTACTCGTTACGCACTAGGGTAGCTGACGGATTTAATAATTTGATCCAAGAAATTTGAATAAACTAGATATTTGTTTAAAGATCCCTTGGGACATGTATGTGTCAAGACTTAATTGTTAAGTACATCATAGAATTAGTTGACATAAGTTGTTAACTAGTGGGATATTGACAAGTGGCATAATTTGATTCATAAATTATTTTTATTTTAAATTGACTTATGTTACTTGTTAGTAAAAATAAGTAAGGTAAAATAATTATTCAAAATTGTTTTGAATAATTAATTAAATATTATATATAATAATTGTTATTATAAATGTCAATGGGGGTACAAATAATTATTACTATAACCTATTAATAATAATATGATATTATGAATGATGAAACACCATTGAAGTAAAGTTTACAAAACTTATAAAAATTAAAAGTGTTTTAATTTTTATTAAGTGGGTAATTAAATTACACTAGAACAATAATAAAAGAAAATGAAGATGTCATTTTCAATTTTATTTGTGTTAATTAATAATGCTGTAAATTTATTTAATGGATAAACATTAGTAGAAAGAAAAAAAATTGGTGGCCAACAAAATTAAAATATAGGCCCTTTATTATTTTTTGGTAAAGAAATAAAACAAAAAATAAATAAAATGAAAGTGGTTCAATCACTAAATTTGAGATGAATTGATATGATCAATTCTCTCTCAATTCCATCATCCGGCCATGCCAAAGAAAAGCAAGAAAATTGAGAAGCAAAAATATTTTCGAATAAAAAATATGTTTCAAAGAAATATAGTTTCAAAGGTACTATGCAAGAGTTGCATAAAAAATCTATTTTCTTGAAAATAAATATGTATGTATTGAAAAAGTTTGAACACATGCTGCTGGAAATTAATCAAAGCTACCATTCTAACTCCACAATCCTACCAGATTATTGTGGATTAGAATTGTTCAAGGGTAGACTTCAAGATGAGCTCCAAAATTTGTCATCTTCACCGAAGTTCTTCAAAGGTATGTTTTTACAATCTTAACTTATTTATAATTTAGTTTACATGTGTACATGTTGATTATATATATTTAATTATGCTGTAAATAATATATGTGAGACATATATTTAAAATTTTTAACATGTACACAATCACATGCATACGCCCAAAAATACGTTAACACAAAGGACCTTAAATAGCTCAACAAGATTTATTAATGTTGAGGTGAGTCCTTGAGGGACTTTGTTGATCAGTTCCACAAAAAGGTCATAAAGCTCGAGGGATATTACCTATCAATTTCCCTTTAAGCTTTAAGGAAGGATTGCAATTGAACATACTCTGGTACTACTTTTCTGAGCACCATGTCTTTAGTTATAAGACCTACCTATAACAAAGCTCTTAAATAGATAAAGATGGAGAAGAAAGAGCATGAAAAGAAGTTAGCCATCGAGGACCCTTGGCAGAGAGTCCAAGATCAAGAGTTTAAGAGGTTCCTTAATAAAGAGACCACATAAGAAGAAGAGAGGGAACCTTTCCTCATCTAACAAAGTACTTTAGAGAAGATTGATCTCAAGAAGAAGAGCATCGTGGCAGAGGTAGGAGATCGTCCCCCTGGGCAGTAAGGATCGAAGAAAATGAGTCCTACATTCCACTAAATATTCCTTTGGATATCATTTATAAAGCAATCAAAGATATGGGATTATTTAATGAGCTAAATTAAATCAATAGATAGACATCTTGAAAAAGTAAGAATAAGAAGTAGGAGTTTGATCAGGACAACAGTTATACTATAAGGAATTGTAACCACTTGGAGAAGTAGGTGGATCAACTAATAAAGAATGGATACCTCAATGAATATCAAGATGACTAAAGACTTCAAGCTCTTATAGAGGTGGAGAACATAAAAGTTGAACCCTTTCCTAGAAAGAGTTGACAGTGATCATCATGGCAAGACCAATATTGGCAAGAGACTTTAACCGCCAAAGAAAGAATTATTCTCTATACTCAATGGTAGGGTATCAGGTGATGTGTAATCCCCCTTCCTTAAAGAAGCTCAAATTTCACAAAAAACAATTGAACATGTTTATTGTGGAGGATGCCAAAGAAAAGAACTACCTTTATGATGATGCATTAGTAGTTACTGTCCAAGTGGGTGAAATAAATGTTAATAAAATCTTCATCAACCTTAAAAGCATAATAGATATAATTTTTAAAGAGGCATTGGGCAACTTTAGAATTAAAGATTTGAAGGTAAAGAGAACTTAAATTCTCCTCATCGCTTTAGGGATGGTTGTGTTATGCCTTTGAGAGTGGTTACACTTCTTGTATCATTAAGGAGGACCTTATATATGAAAACAATGACAGTGAGTTTTATGGTGGCCAAGTAGTTGTTTCCTTTAAAAAAATTCTTATAGAGAAATCCTTTAAAGGAAATTCAAACTGTATATCCACTATTTAAAGCTAACTTTCCTTGTAAGAGTAAAGGTGAGAATGATCTAAGGGACTAAAAGATGTTCCTTAAAAAAGAACGAGTAAGAGTGATATAAAGGACTAAAAGATAACAAGGAGTTATTATACAACATCGTCTAAGAATATTTTATGCATCACTTCATTGGACCAGTGAAAGTAGGAGAAATTGAAGTCTTAAGAACTAGTAGGGACTTGATTGAATTCTAGCTAAAAAAGGTCTTTAATGAGAAGATAGTTAAAATTATATATAAGTTGAGACCTAAGACTAAAGAAGGCTTAAGCTTCATACTGAGATAGTTTTTGGACCTATTTACATGAGTACATGTTAGGTATTGATCCTTTGCTGATCTCTCACAAGTTAGTCATTAGCTTGGTCTTTAAATATATCAAGCAAAAGAGAGGGATCTTTAATTAAGAGATGAATGAGGCAATAGTAATACCGATTGAGAAGTTATTGTCGGTTAGCTTTATTCGAGAAGTCAACTACCCAAAGTAGCTCACCAAGATGGTGATGGTAAAAAAGGCCAATAGAAAGCGGAGAATATGTATGGACTTTATCAACCTCAATAAGGCATGCCCCGAAGATAGCTTTCCTTTGACCAAGATTGATCAACTGATTATTTCTGTGGCTATAAAAATGCTCCTCAATTTTATAGATGTGTTCTTGGATTACAACCAAATAAGGATGCTCACCTCAGACAGGGAGAAGATATCCTTTATAACTCATCAGAGTGTATACTACGACAACATCATTCCCTTTGATAAGCACATTTCATACATTATTTAACACTATTTTAATTTGATATTTGTTTGTTTTAAGTATTAAAATGTAGCCACTTATGTATACATTGATTGTTTTGTAGGTTATATCCAATTAGAACATAAAGGAGATCAAAGATTGATGAAAAGAAAGACAAAGAAGTCATTTCACAAGCCTCTAAGCCACGACCCTAGAAATTCAAGTTACAACCCTAAAAAAAAAAAGATATTAAGTACTAGGCATTAGGGCTACGACCTCACTTTGGCAAAAACTTGGGCCCAAGTCAAGAAGTAATTGGTGTTGCAGCATCGCCATTAGAGATCATTTTTGGGACTTGTGCCTTAATTTTAAGAAGGGTATTTTTAGGAGGATTTATAAATAAAAGATCAAAGGTCTCATTTGGGAAGAGGGAGAGCATGGAATAGAGAGATAAAACTAAGGGTTTCAGTGAGAGAACATTGAAGCACGATATGAGAGAAGTGTTCGTTGGAAAAAATGCTTATATCATGCAATTTCACCAACCATAACCCCAAAAGAAGTTTAGTTAGGGACAATAAATAAAGCGTTTTTTGAGAGGCAACCCAAGTGCATTTCAATTTTTAATTTTAATCTTTTTTTAATGTTCTTTCCTTCTTATAATGTGTTAAAATAGCATGTCGGGACTAAAAAAAACTTTAAAAAATAAGAGGAAGCAAAGCCAATAAAGTGTAACCTAAGAGAGCTCAAAACTAAAACAATTTTAAGCCTTGACAGCAAGTTAGGGTTGCAGCCTTACTTTTTGACTCCTAAAATTATAGGTTGTAGCATTGTAAACCCACTCATTCCAGGCTGCGGTGCCACTTGGTTCCTCCTTGCAAAACATTCATCCACTTCCCTTTTAACCACCTTTAAATGCTTCTTCACTTCCCTCACTCAAACCTAAATACTCCAAACCAAATTACCTAAGAATTCTACCTTAAACAAAATCAAACATGAAGGATCAAAAGTTGGAATCCAAGTGTCAAGCTTTAGAAGGCACCCCTTGAGGTCTTTAGGCAACAAATCTTCAATAATTTTGGTCTAAAGTTTTAAACACCACCGTGCTAGCCTTCATCTACTAAGGGAGTTTCCTTACTTCATTTATTTATTCTTGCCATTAGGGACAATGTAAAATTTAAGTTTAAGGAAGGAAAATACTTATCGGTGTTTGATTACCTTTTTTTGTCATGCCTACTATTTATGACTTCTATTTTTAGTTGTTTTATTTTGCATGATAAACTTTATTTATTTATGTATTTTCAGTGTTAGTCTTGGGTTGATTAAAGATTAGTAGTCAATGATATAAAATAGAAACATTATCTAAGACAAGTTTGGCCTCATTTTGTGATCGCTTAAATTATTGAGCACGTAATTAAGATCATCTAGTTATTATGTTTACTTAGAGGATATTTATGTATAACAAGAATACTTAGGGTCTTGAAAACATGCCAGAACTTGTTTGAATATTACTTGAGAGGAATTGCTAGGGCACACATAATTTAGGAAATGATATTTGGCCATATTTGGATTGATTAAACCTGTCAAGCCAACCATTGTATATTTTTCACCCCTAGTTACCCCCGTAAGCCTAATAACCATTTTGCTTTGCTAACCACATCAGTACCTTACCATAAATTTAAGTATCCTTCATAGTATCCATCATACAATAGGCATAACACTCATTTTAGAGAGTTATATGGACTTTTAAAAATGAAAAAGTGAATTAAAGAAGAGTTATAAGTTTGATTATGGATTTCAATTGTTCTAATATTAGAAAAAGAGCAACTTATATATATAAAGATTTTTTTTGGGTATAAATTGAGTTTGCTATACCTCTAAATTAGAAAAAGAAAATGTTGAACAATAAAGTAGTAAGGGAATCGAAGAAATAAGTTTTGGGGGAAATTAATTGGAAAAAATAGTTTGGTTGATTAATCTTTAGAGGAATATGTGTTTATGATGTGGTTGAGCCGAAATATATCTATTTTACCCTACCCTCACCCTAGCCATGCATTATAAGCTAGATAAAGTCCTATTTGATCCATAATTTTGTGTGTGCTTACATTAGTGGAAAGTAATACAAAAAATAAGCCTATGGAGTGTTAATTAAATAGAAGCTCATAGAGACCAATTTATTGATTTGTGTGCATAAACTAATCTGGTGTGCATGTTGTTAGGTGCTGATTAAACTAAGTGTATGCATATGGTATTTGTGTCCATTATACATATATACGCATTAAATGCATACATATACACAACGGAAGCATAAAAACAGAAAATAAACATAAATAAACATATTAATCACATTAATATATATTGGATTGATAATTTTCACATATGAAATTTTTGAACAAAATCTACTGGAGTCCGCCTGAGGTGTAACTCATTCACAGTTCTAGTAACCAACTGGGTGGGTTTGGTTTTCTAGAACAGCAGCTCTAAATCCAGCAGATGCTTAATACTTAAACTCTAAATTATTTGTTTTACCTTTAATCAACACTTGATCAATAAAACAAATATAACAATGCTTTAATGGCTTAAACTTGATAGAGAAGATGAAAAACAATGAACTCAACACTTTAATTCAAAAGTTGAAAGAAACAATTTTCCTTTTGTTTCACCTCTCAAAGTGGCCGACCATACATAAGATATTAACCCATTTTTGTTTCAATAAAACAAATATATAACTAATCAAATTAACAATTAATTTAGTTAAACCATAGTTAACACTTAACTTAGATTTAGATTAACTTAACTCAAGTTAACTCTTAACTCTAGTTAGGTTAATATACTTGTCCAACAAGTATCCAATATTTAAATATTTAATTAACTTAACTAAAGTTAACTAGTAACTATATTAGGTTAGTCTACTTTTTCAAAAAGCAAATAATATTTAAATATTTAATTAACTTAACTTTAGTTAACTATTTAACCTAGGCTAAGTTATGGATTATTTAATTATTAAATGAATAAATATTTAAATATTTGATAATTAAATAATCAAATATATAAAATTACCTTTAAGCCCTTACTTGATTGCCAAGTTAAGTCAAAGTGGGGCTTACCTAACAACACACTTGAGTAAACTTAATCAAAGGTTTATTATGCACCACGTGTCGTTAATTAATTAGTCAACAACAATTGTTAACTAATTAATTCATTTAACATTTAAGTATTGACACACGTGCAACTTGAGATTTCTTGAAATAATTATTCGATTTTGCTGAATTCAACTTACCCCAGTGTATAGCGAGTACACTTCATATTAGGGGACTCTCTAGGTCCACACCTGATTCGTTAAATGGAATAATTCCATGAGTCTATGATTGATGCCCCATGCACACGTTACGGATATTACAAATTAGTGCATTAGACCATACAAGTTGATGTCATAGCGAATATGTATAGTCCCTCCGTCATTTATATCTTGGATGTGTATGGACATAGATCAACACCATCAAATCTCCATAAGCTCATCCATGAACTTATCTCAAGACTTGTATTTTGATGAACAATATACGCAAACACCTTTACTATATTGTTCAATCTTGAGCAATACTCTTTTTCTGGATTTATTGCTTATAAGATTTTATAAGATATAATTTACTATAAGATTTTATAAGATATAATTTCAAAGCATCAGATATATTAACTCTCTATATGAGCTGATAGATCCCATATTTGCGCACACCGGATTCCATGAGGAGCTAACTATACCTAACGACATGCAACGGTCAAACCATGAAAGGTATCTGACATCAATGAAACCTAAGTATGGTGAATCACTAGCAAGCCCACCATAACACTCAAATCAAAGAATCACGAATGCTATTAAACTCGAGAGAACTTTTCATTGGCGGCTTACATAGAATGTCTATTAGGGTCCTCATGAGTCTGTTCATTATCTAGTTTTAACTGGACATCTATATGTCTATAAGAGCTCTAAGCTCATGGTTAGCTAAGAATAATCATCTGTACCTTACAGATATCGACATACGCTGATCTATATGAGAATGGATTCACCGGCAGACCTGTATTGGTGAAAATAGATTAAGAACATTTTATTTGAGAACATACTTGCATAATGACATTTTTTAGCGCCTTATTACAACGCTTACAACTATATCATTCCTAGTATACCTTCAGGTCTTTGTCCCATTATAAATAAGGCTTCAACTCCTTGGATTTCACTGATTCTTATAACTTGCTAACTCTTAACAATTATAATTCTCAATGTTACTAACTCTTAGCCTTGATATAAACTCTTTTAGATCAGATCTGAACTCCTTCAGATCATACAATGTTTGTAGCGTTACAAGCATTGTACCATATAATTAATGTAATTAGCGATTTAATAAAATGTACATTATATAAATATCAAATATTCATACAAATAGGGATGACACGTAAACATAAATCCTAACACATGTGACTAATGATATTAACTATACATACATGCACTAAGTAGGTCACTTGTGAGGTAGAACAAGTATTGAATTAACATGTTGAGCTATAATGATATTTAGAATTTCCTTGAGAATTGTAGTCTTGAGAAATTTTTGAGATAATGTTTTAATCATTTGTTAATTCAGTGTTGCCTTGGAGTTTGTTTTTATTTTAGTTTTTAATCGTATCTCCTTGCTTGACCAATAAGTTATTAAGTTTGGGGGAGTTTGATAAGTGCATTTTATATCTATTATTTTGAACTTCTAAACTTAGTAATTGCTTAATTTGAATAAGAATGTATGGTTTTCTATGTGCGTTAATTTTATTTTTTAGGATTCAAGTTAACGGAGCTATTTGGGATACAAATCTGAGAAAAATGAGTAAAATTATAAAATAGAGACCAAAATGCTCAAAGTAAATAGTAACAACGAACAGTGGAAATAAACAATGAATAGTTTTGTAAATAATGCTAGCCCTATTGTTCTGCGTCGTAGCCTTAATTTGGGTTATTAAGTTAAAGCTGCAACCTTACCCTTTCTAGGTCGTGGCCCTAAATCGAATTTGACGTTTTTCCTAATTTTTGCCATAATTTGAAGCCTATAGATTAAAACCTTTGAGCCATTTCTCATATCATTAAGGAGACACACAAGAAACACAAGGGAGAAAGGCTTGAACTTAAATTTTGAAGAAGAGAAAGAATGTCTTTAAGGCTTCTTGAAGATTATTGAAGACATTTGAAAGATTGCAAGCCTTGGATACATCCTCAAATTTGATTTTCTCTTTTCCTTTTTCTTTTTCTCTTTTGTTTGAAATTTATAGTTATGAACTCTAGAGTTTGATGTAGCTTTGTGGATACTATATTTAGATGATTTAGTGATGCATTGTTCCATTTATTTATGTTCTCTATGCTTAATGCTTCCAATTGATTGAAAAATAAATTGGTTGTTGTTGATTTATGGATTAATGCTCATGAGAGATTAACCTATTTATCGAATTTGAGAAACATAGTCTTAGGTTGTTATTAAGTCGAGAGGCTAATAGCATCTGGCTAATAGTCTTAGGTTTGCTTAATGATTGCATGTGGTGCAAACCAAGTGTTTAAGAAAATGTTTGAGAATACTTAGGGCGTGACATTATGCCTACGAGCTTATTTGACTCTCAAGAGAGGTAATAAAATTAATTCTTGGGTAATCAATTTAAGGTTTGTGTAATGCATGTATAGATATACAAGTTAGATAGGGATATTAACTTGAATATGTATGCATAGTATCTCATTTGACGCTCGAGAAAGGTAATGAGATTAATCTTAATCCCTTAATTAATGAATTGAATTGAATAAATTGCTATATAGGAAGAAAATAAAAAGAATATAGTGAAAATCAATACCCTAGGATCTCATTTAGCATAAATTCATCATTTCACAAGATTATCATTTTTAATTATTGCTTTGTTAATCGCTTAATTTAGGTTGTTATTTTAATTTTTCTTAGTTATTGCAATTAAATCAAGTCGCCTAGCTAAAATTGAGTTGCAAAAACCTATAGTACTTGCTCATGACCCGTGCACTTACGAGTATAATTCGTGTATGCCCATGTGTTTTACAGATGCACCGTGATGCCACAAAACACACAAAAAAAAAACTTCTTTGCCCTTTTTCATCATTTCACCATAACCCAAATACTTCTCCGTCATTTACACAACTTTCCCCTTCTCAAACCCTAAAACACTTAACTCTCTCATCAAATTACCCATAACACACTCTCCAATTCCAACTACACCCAAGGTTTCTCTATAAACCCACACCCACACACTACACCACAATACTCCATTCTCAATATTATCATATTTCACTACGACATTCTCTTACAATTTCCCTTAATCTAAAAATTAACACTTGTAGAGATGAAGCTTGGCTACTCCATAGAAGCACCTATTGAAGCTTCATAAACCAAGGTATTAAGGCTTTGCTATTATGTCTAGATTTATTAATCCTTATCACCTTATCTTCAGTTAAGTTTGATGTAGTGTTGATATAAGCTACTTGTGGGGACAATTGTGAGTATGATATTGAGTATAATTGATATTCTTGATTATAATGTTGAATTTTGAGCATGATGATTATAATTTTGTTCAATAGACTTAGTCAAATATTTGATGTAGGTGTGATATTCAATTATGAAGTAGTTGGTTTATGGGAATTCTATGGAGTAATGTACATGTCTCATTGATGAAAGTGTTTGGTTTTTGAATTTGGAAAGTGGTAAATTTTACACAAAAGTCTTAGGGTTGAAGCCTAAGCAATTAAGATATTTGTGTTGACATTAGTGGTAGTTATTTTGTGTGTGATTGGGTTTGAACTAATGGCACCAAAGGAAGCAAAAGTTGCATGACTAAGTTTTGATAAGTACAAATTTGTCTCTGAAGAGGCGGCTACAAAGTATAGCTCATATATTGAGAAAAAAAATTTATTACAAAAAAGGGTTTTGATTTGTCGAATAAGACGCTCCCTCAATTCTCTAGGATGACTGGAGCTAAGAAGTGGAAAAAATTATGCCGGCAGTGGGACACGGCCATGATTGAAATTGTGCAAGAGTTTTATGCTAACTGACGTGAGCAACACAATCGGAAGGTTAGAGTGCATGGTAAGGAGGTGTCATTTGATAGCCAGACAATCAATCAGTTTTATGAGCTACCCATGACAGAGAATCCAGAATATGAACTAATTAAATAGAACCTAGATTATGATGCTATTCTTCATTGGCTGTGTATCCCTAGCAATGAATGAACATTTAAAGGGGAAAATTGCTCCTCTCTCCCAGCAGTAGCAATGGATAGAGATGAAAAGGCATAGAGCTACTTCATAAATGCCAAATTTATGCCAGTCATACACCACTGTGACATATCAATAGATTGAGCTATACTACTTTTTGTAATCCTAGAAGGCTTGACAATTAACATATGGAAGGTAATCTCACACTCAATCATGAACAATATTTTGAGCAAACAAGCCAACTTGGTTTGCCCTTTCCTCATTACTGTACTATATGCACAAGCAGGAGTCCAGTAGGACTTAATGGAAGAGCTACTCTACTCATTTAAAGCACTTGATGACCCTAAGATACTTCAAATCAAATGAGTAGATTGCAGCTCTTTCGAGCATTCATCAGTTTCCATTGGGCAGAACTCCACATCACAAGGATAGAGCATCCACTCTTTTAGACCATGTAGCACAGCTTAAGGGTGAGTTTCAAGTTTAGCAGTAGGAGATGCACGAGCTAAGAGGAGATGTATAATAGATGATAAGAATAATAGAAGGTAACTAGCAGTGGATGCAATTGGTGTCGGCCAACCTGAACATTGACATAAGTCAACTTACTCCTCCTCCACTATATTCAGCTTCAAATCCTGTAGATGATTATGATATCGACAACAATGACAGTCCACCAATAAATATAGAGGATGACTGAGCACCGCAACCATAATAGGGAAATGTTTTAATTCTAAACTTTTCATTCTTTTATCTGCTCGCCATGAGGACATGTCTCTATATTAATTTGGGGGGCGAAAAACACTTCCTTGTTAAAAAGTTTTACTTTCTTTTATGTTTATTTCATTTTATTTGCTTCTTAAATATGCTTTTACGTGTTTATCATTGAGTTTATTCTGTGTTTATGTTTGTTTGTTTGTGAGGGGTTAGTTGATTGTGGCGAGTCAATGATAAGAAACAGAAGCACAATTGCATTGAGTTTAGTCTATAGGGAATTTTATGTGTTATAGATTTTTTTACATGATATTTTAGAACATGCTTCATCTGTGATCACTTGATTCATTGAGCACATGGTTAAATCATGTAGTTAGTTTGCTTACCCAGAGGACATTTATGCATAACGAGACTATTTAAGGTCTTCATAACATGCTAGAACTTGTTTGAGCATTACTTGAGGTGAAATCCTGAGGCGTATATAATAATATTGTATATAATTTTAGACCATCTTGGACCGATTGAGATTTTCAAGCTAACCTTTATATATTTTTACCTCTAGTTCTCCCCGTTGAGTATAAGAATCATTTTGCTTTGCTAATCACATAAATACCTCAATCTTTAATTTTATCTCACTTCTTAATACTCATTACACCATGAACATAACATTTATTTTAATGAGTTGTGTAAATAATGGGAATGTTAGAATTAGAAGAGTTAGTTAAAAAAGGGGTTATAGGTTTGGTTTTGGAATTGTGGTTGTTCTAATATTGTAAAGCTTAATTTTGGGGGTATAGTGACTTATATCTAAAAATAATCAAATCAAATAAAAAATATTGTATAGATTGAGTTTGTTATACCTCTAACTTAGAAAAAGAAAAAAGATGAACAACAAAATAACAAGGAAATGAGAAAATAAGTTTGGAGGAATACAATAGGGAAGTAATTGGGTTAGTTTGATAAATATCTAGAAATAATGTATGTTTATTGTATGAGTTGAGCCAGAATATATTCACTTTATCATACCCTCATCCCATCTATGTGTTACAAGTTAAATTAAAGTCTTATTTAATCATTGACTATGTGCGTGCCTACATTAGTGGAGTGATTAGAAAAACAAGCTTATAGAGTGTTATTTAAATAAAAAAATCATAGAGACCATTCTTATTGACTAGTGTGCATAAATTATTTCAGGTGCATTTGACTTTTGATTTTGGCAACACACACACTGAGAGGGAGATCAGGCAACTTATTCATCTTCTTTTTTTTTTTACTCTTCTATATTAGATCCTTACCGACAACCTCAATACGTTCTTATCCTAAATATACCTTATCCTCACGTTTTAGTAATATTGGGCAATACGTTCGTATATATTTGCCTCATTTTATGTTTAACTGGCATAGTACAAATCACACTAATCAATCCTTTACGCTTTAGCAATAATAGGAAAGACCAAAGTGACCTGTCTAATACTATATTGACAAGACGGATCAATGTGTAATATTATCTTATAATAAAACACTATTTAGCCTTATTAAGTGAGATTTCTGTGCTTTGCCCTATCTCATGAGTACATGATTCTCAATCACACATTTGTTTTATGTAAGCACAACTAACCCACACTAGTAGGGCTTTCATTATGGTTACCAATACAAACAAACGGACCACGGTTTATAATGCAATTATAACAATTATAAATTACATAAAATAAATATTTTGAACACTTTAAAATTAAATAATCAGAGTAAACGGCACAATTACAACTTTCTTAGGTTTCCAGTGCTGAGGCACTAGAGGCACAGCCTCCGGTGTTGCAGCACCAACCTTACAGCCCTACGGTAACCCTAGTATCGCGGTGTTGAGCTACTAGCACTGCGGTGCTGGGTCATTACCTAGTGCTACAGCACTGGGATTGTACCCAGTGCCGCAACACTAGGCCGCTAGTGCTGTGACACTGAGGATTGGAAACCCGATCACCATGGCGCTGAGCGGTGAGCGCTGCAGTGCTGGGGCTTGGGAACCCCCGTGCCATGATGCTTATTATCCAGCATTGCGGTGCTGGAGCCTGGACAGCCCCACAACGCGGTGCCAAATGACACTACCATGGTGTCCTTTTCAGCTGCATTTTGATTATGCATTTTTAACATTTGAAACACTTAATCGATAGCCCCGACACTTCCTTACATGCACTCTGAACACTTCAATTAAATACAAACAGCACAAAAACATGCACTTTGATACCAATTTGTAAGCGTGCTATGCTAGGGTGAATGTGTACATTTTAATTTTAAATTTTATGTCTCATATACAAAATGTATGCAGTGGAATAAAACCTGTATATCTCATTACATTAGTGAGATAAAGGGAGCTCACATTTGAAGTGTGCTTTCAAAAACTCTAGTTAATGATATGGTGAAATTCTTTGAGCTAGAATAGTAGCTTCATCTTAGCAGGAATTGTTGTTAAAGAAACTTTTGCTTTCTTTGAAGTTTGACCAAATCACTAATTATTAGTGTATATATAGCTTTTGCTTTACTTACTATATAACTTGTATTTCGTTAATGCAAAATGCTCCTTTTATATAGCTTTTGTTGCCACCCATTTTTGCCAATCAAATTACTACAATGGCCTTAACACATTAAGCATAACAAGGCAATAATATTGCTACTTCATGCTTTAAAATTAAGCTTGGTCGTAAAGAGCTTGAACTAGTTGAATTATAGCTTAAACGGTGGCCATTATACTTTAAAAAATTAATAAAATAAAGCCACCTCATATTTAGGCAAGAATAAGATAAAAGCATGACAATGATTCATGCTTTGATGAATTGGCTGAATGGTATTGAAATTGGTGTCTAAAATCTTATTAAATTGTTATTTATTTAAGCCATCTCATGCTTGTACTAAAGGCACGACAATGCTTTTCAAATGAAAAGGTGGCCGAATGGTAGCTAAATACTTGCCATGTGTTATGCTATTACAAAATATTTCCATGCCTTGGCATGACCTGTGACAACTAATTATACGTTGAGGTGGCAAGTCTTACTTGCCACTTACAATAACCTGGGCTTAACACTTAAGTTCTGTCAACTTTTCGAAAGACCCTAAAATAATCTATTTTTCAAGATCTTCCTAAATTGAGCCATTTAATTCAATGCGCTGTCCAAGTTCTCAATGAGTACATTTTTTATTGTAAGACTCATTATGTTCACACTCGTTTGTCTTATAAAACTATTTCATAAGTCCATAAATGATGCCCTACATGCACGTTACGAAAATTAGAGAACGGTGCATTGAGCCATTCATGTTGAGGTTAATACATATTCGTATAATCCCTCTGTCATTTATATCTTGGAAGAGGGGAGACATAGATCATCACCGTTAAGTCTCCATATGCTTAATCGTATATATCTCTAGATTTGTATTCCCATAAACAATATCTGCAAACACTTTTGCGATATTATTTTCCTACGAAAAACTCTTTCCTGGGTTTATTACTTATGACTATAAGTATTTTTAGAAAATAATTTTAGAGCATTAGGATATTCAAACTCACTCATATACGCTGACGGCTCCCATATCTACATCCATCAGATTTCATGAGCATCAAACTATACCCTGTGATACCTAGTATTCAGTCCATGAAAGGTCTCTGACATGTTTGAAACCTAAGTATGGTGGATCACTCACAAGCCCACCATGGTGCTCAGGTCAAGGGATCGCGAATACTACTCAACTCGAGAAAATTCTTCCTTGACGGCTTTATGGGATGTCATTGGAGGTCCTTATTAAGTCTGTTCAGTACCTAGTTCTCTCTGAATACCCATATATCTATACAAGCTTTCTCTAAGCTCATGGTCTGCTAAGACTAACTATCTGGACCATCTAGATATAAACATACACCAATTTATATTTAATAAGGTCTTCACCGACAGACCAGCATAAGTGAAGATAGATTAGAAACATAACGTTTGAGATCATATTTTCACAATGACATTTTCTAACACTATTTACAACTATGTTATTGTTAATATACCCTTAGGTCTTTGTCCCATTTCAGACAAGGCTCTAACTCTTTATATTTTTCCAACTCTTAACAACCTGCTAACTTTAGCGGTGTTAACTTTTAGCATTTATAACTTTCAACGTAGCTAACTCTTAGCCCTAGTCTAAACTTCTTTATACTAGATTTGAACTCTTAGATCATACAACGTCTTAAACATTACAATCATCTTACTATATAATAAATATAATTAGCGATTTAATGAAATATTTATTGTATAAATATTAAAATAAAATATTTATACAAAAATGAGATGACACGTAAGCACAAATTTCAACATGACCCATTTATAACTTTCAACGTAGCTAACTCTTAACCCTAGTCTAAACTTCTTTATACTAGATTTGAACTCTTAGATCATACAGCGTCTTAAACGTTACAAGCATCTTACTATATAATAAATATAATTAGCGATTTAATGAAATATTTATTGTATAAATATTAAAATAAAATATTTATACAAAAATGAGATGGCACGTAAGCACAAATTTCAACATGACCCATTTCCTTAAGGGTCAGCACGAGAAGTTTGTTTCCCAACATTGAGATCAATGCTTACATTAGCCACATCTAGTGTGACGACCACCCTACTGCTTAAGTTGAGCAGTGCTACGATTAATCAAGGATCCTTTCTGACCCTGAAGATAAGTGAGCCTACCGTTGCTCTCTCTATGCCCAACCATTGCTAAAGAAAAGAAGGTGATCAACATCAAAGTTATTAGCTAAACACTTGAAAAATAGACAAGCTAAGCACAAAAATATTACCTCATTGCTTTCCTCCTTTTCATATCCTTGGCACTTCAACAAGTTAGCTAGCCAATCTTAACTCTCTAAGTTCTATTGGGTCAGTAAATTACTAATTGATCCTATAAACTTTTAGGCTTGATAGAATTTCTACTATTATTTTTAAGGTAAGAATAGGTTTGGTCGTATAGAGGTTATTGGAATTTTAAGAACAAAAGAGTTAAGAAACTAATCAATAGTTTATCAAAAAATAATAAACATAGGCCTAAATTTGGAAAGACCCAAGGACATGACAACTTTACCGAGAATCCTCTATAGTCTCAACCCTACTCCTCACTAGTAAAAAGTAATAAGTGTTTCTAGCGGGCATCCTTCTTTTCATCATCATAAGGTATTAAAATCCTTTAGTTTGATTACATTTCACCCTGATTTGATAGAACTATTAGTGTTAAAGGAATTTGGGTTCATTTTGATTGGTCTTTAACCATATGACATAGAGGTTGACTAGATCCTCCGCGAGTTAAGATTCAACTGACAAGATGTAATGTTAAGTTGAGAGAACATGTCAACAAAATAAGGCTAACTTAAAATGGACTAAGTTGATGGCCACTATACCAACTAGAGAAGCATTGTTAAACTCCTATTCTCTAGGAACCTTTAACATTATTGAGCTTGGTGTTTAATACCTTACCTTCAGCACCTCGAGATCTTTGGATTTAAGCCAGGAGGATGGTTGGGTAGACAATTCAACTTAAATAAAAATTCATCATCAATACAAGGCACAAGCTTATACTTTTTCTTTAGCTTAATGGGTTGACTAGAGACAATCCTTCTCTAACGAGGAGTACTGGATGATGCCTTTGTAATGACCTCCTCCTACTTAAGGTCTATAAAAGTCTTCTTCATCATCAATTAGTTCGACCTTGACATCTTCATCTTGGTCGGACTCTCTAACTATTAGTTGGAGTTCTATGTCCATCTAAGGACTCCTACTCTCACCACTTTGGCTAAGCTGCTCCTAACATTCGAGTTACCATTAAATTCATTGGGCTTTCTTCCAAATATGTTATATGAGTCCTTGGCTTCACTTGAAGACATATTTTATTTGTCCTAAGTATAATGAAGAGAGACAATCTATTAATAACGTAAAACTACAAGCATTCAACAATGAAAGCTGAGCACTTAACAGTTGATTTAAAAAACTCAAGAAGTTCACAATTGAACATTTAAAATTTGAAGAAAGAACCCATTAAAAAAAACCCAAAAAATAGTAAAGCAGCATGAAAAATAGAAAAAAAGAGAAAATAAAACTCACTTGTGATTAGAGATTGTTGAAAATAAGGACTAAGGTACTTTTACGCGTCATTCTATGTAGTGGACCTACTTTTAGTACACGATTAAGAAGTCTTTAGTATATGGCCGAACAATATTTTCTTACAAGAATAGTTTATAACTGACTACTAATAATCCTCATCACTTCCTATATAGGCCCAAGCACTCTTTATTTGGATTGATCATTCCTTTATAAGACTAATCAAGGTTGGTTACTCCTTATCAAGATTAACGCTACTAATATTCCAAAGACAGCTCCAAAAAGTTTAAAGATAAACAAAATACGACATTTAAATAGACTGAAAACAAATAGAATACAACACCTAAGAGTCCATGGATAAATTAAATACAACATTAAAGGAGTACAAAGAGGGATAGAACTCAATAAGAATGAGGAGTTTATTATAAGGCCCAAAACCACACTAAACTCTATAAATAGGGGGTATTCCCCATATGGTAAAGAGGAAAAAAGGATTTCCCCCTAGAAACTCTCTTTTTTTCTATTCTTTTGACATTACCATATTATATCTCCAAAACACCATTAATATGATTTAGGCATCAGAAGGTTCTCGTCAAAATACCATCGGCTAGCCTTAAGCGATTATTATCTTGCAATGTTAAAGATCTCAACCATTAAGAGATTCATGTGAAAAGAAGAAGTAAATTATTTTTATGCCATTAATCTTTTCCATAAGATATAAATTCAACTATTGGCCAATGATTTTGTGTTTGACATCCAATTTGACTAAGAAGCCCAAAATTAGAGGTCAATAAATTTGTTTTATCGTGTATTATTAACCTTAAAGATATGACTATTAAAAGGGAAATCAAGCAAGCTACAAGAAAATAATATAACATTATATACCTTTATGAGTTCAGTTTATATGTTAGACTGTAATATTGAAATAGGAAGCTTCATATTTGACCAATAAATGATTAAGAGAGAATGCCAATTTTTAAGATATTTTTTATGGCAGAAGAATTATGGAAAGACATTCTTCTCAATTTTATTTAGAAGTAATGTTATTTTGCACAAATTGGGTGATAGGTGTTAATTAGGTTTAATATTTCCATCCCTCAAAGTTAATATTTTGCTAATTAATTAAAGAATATTTAGCTATTTTATGAAGTTTAATGATAATTTATAGGTTTTCAATTATTTGACATGAGAATACTGGAAATTGAACAAAAATTCGGGGAATTTAAGAAAAAGGCCCAAACACTGCGACGCTTTAGATTCAATGTTGCGACGTTCAATTCAGAAACCCCAATGCCTTAACATTCTACAATCACTATTATGACACTTGATCCAAAAACCAAACTATAAATGTCCAAGACTCAATGTTGTGGCACTCAAAACCCATTATTGCGGCGCTCAAGTTAGAGTCTAGTGTCGTGGTAGTCAAAGCCAATGCCATAACACTTGAGTAATAAAATAAAAAATTATAGAAAGTCCCAATCAGACTTGACTCAAAGAAACCCTACTTCAAGACTATTAAGACCTATAAATAGGACTTGTTTGGAGACCAAAAAGACATGCAGGCAAAAACAACTTCGAAGATAGATTAGGGAAAGAATTGAATATTAAGGACAAGAAAACTAGTGTAGGTTAGAAAGAGAAAGTGAAGATTCAACAATCTGTGCATAGATTGAAATAACATAACAAAGTAGTAGCTATGGATGACCATGATGCAGATACTCAGAATCCGATAGTAGTAGAAGCACAAAGATCTTTAAAAGAATGTGTAGTACCTGTAACAAATAGGATTCATTATAGCATTTATAGACTAACTGTCAATGTCAACAACTTCGAGATCAAGTCTAGTACAATCCGAATGTTAAGGGATTTTATGTAATTCAGTGATTCACCACGTGATGATCCAATTGAACATATCATAAATTTCCTAGAAATTTGTGATATGTTTAAATATAATTGAGTGTTTGTCGATATCATTAGACTAAGACTATTTCCCTTCTCATTAAAGGATAAAGCAAAAAAGTTGGTTAACGTCGCTACCATCTAGATCAATAACCATATGGAATGACTTGGTTAATAAGGTTTTGGCAAATTCTTTCCACCAGCAAAGACAACGAAGAAAATGTTTGATGGAAAGTCATTGTACAAATTATGGGAAAGATTCAAAAACAATGTTAAAAATGTGCCTTCACAATAGAGTTCCTAAATAGCTACTAGTTTAAGCGTTCTATAATGGACTAGTTAGGCACTTGAGGAACATTGATGATGTAACCTCTAGAGGAGCAATGAACAAGTACATAGATGAGGCGTATGATTTACTAGAAGAGATGGAGTTAAATAGTTATCAACGGTCAACTGAAAGAGTGACACCAAGGAAAGTTGCAAGGCTCCATGACATAGAAGCATTTATCTCATTAGTTGCCTAAGTCAATATGCTATCAAAGAAGTTCGATGAAATAAGAGTTAATACTATGAAAGCTTAAAACATCACCTAGGACTTTTATAGTGATACAATATGAATGTTCAATGCATGTTACGGCTTAAAATGTTAGGAATTTTAACAAAAATTTACACAATCTCAACTCAATTTATTACGATATGGGGTGGAAGAATCATCATAACTTTTCTTGAAGTAATAACCAATGACAGTCTTTAAAGCCAATGAAGCCACCAGGACTTCATATTTAATCACAAGAATAAGAGAAGAAGCTAGCTTTAAAAGATTTACTAATACAATATATAACAAGAGGACCAACTCTTTCAAAACCAATTAGCTTCTTTATGAAACCTAGAGGCTCAAGTTGGACAATTGGCTCCAACAATGAAAAATTGTCCACTAAAAGCTTTGTCAAGCAATACAGAAATGAATCATCCAACGATGATTAGTTTATAAAGCTTTGCCAAGTTGGACAAAAGGCAATTGTTCGCAGAATTAAACGTACTCAAAATTAAACTGTAAGTGTACAGGTCGTGAGCAAGTAATAAAGTGTGAGTAAAGTATCATCCAATGATGATTAGTTTATAAATTAACAGTAAGTACTATGACCTTTATAACCTAGCTTATCTAGGCTAATTAAAGCACTAGAATGGTTAAGAAATTAAAAGTACTAAAATTAACTAAAAGTCAAACACGTTCAATGGGGTGAAATTTCTTATGGCAATGGGTCCTAAGGTCTTGAATTCACTTTACCTTTATTAAGTTCTTTAGTAATAATGATTAACGACTACTCTTGCGATCAATTAACCAATGGTTTAGAAATAGGCTCATTACCTCTCCCAAGCGTCAAGTGAGACTTTATGTACACACAATCAAGTTGATATCCCTATCTAACTTAGTCATCTATACATGTAATATGCTACCCCTAAGAAGTTACATTGATTCTATTACTCTCCCAACTCAATACAATCAAAGGTTATGCTAGTCAAATCCAACATATGAGTTAAAGTTTCCAAGCATATAACTTACAAGTCTAAATTATCTAATCAAATTTCTAATTCAAGTAGAATCATTAAATTCATAAAATCATAAATGAATAATGCAAAATATAGTCATTAAATAATTACATACATCAAAATATAGTACTTAGTAGAGTTGTATTAAGCCCTAGAACATAACATTTAGTTATCCATAGTAAAATACTCAAATACATTAATCCAAAGGTTCATATAAGTACTATTATTTAAAACAACAAGAACTACAAATACAAACATCAAATAAAAGTAAATGACATAAAGAGAGAATGGAAACTATTTATAGACACTCTTAAAGCATTTAATCTTTAGTGGTGTTCTAAAGTCCAAGCTCTAAGGATGTCTTCTTTGTGACGTCTCCAACTCTTTAATAGTGTTTTTCTTCTCTCAAGATGGTCTCAAATGTTGATTACTCTTTATTTCACTAAAAAGGAAGAAATTTTGACTTAGAAGAGCCCATTTTGTAAGGAACCAAAGTTGAAACATCCAACCTCCCAGAAAATTCCAAAATAGTGGCTTTTTATAATGTAGAGAAAAGTAGTCACCATGGCATTTTCTCTTAAAAAGCAGGGTGTTCCCAGCTATATTTTACCCTCGTCGCGACACTCTTGTGCTTAACGCTAAGGTGTTCTTACGGGGCTACACCACTAAACTAGATAACGTGAGAGCATTGACCATCTTGAGGACGTTCAGGAATTCGTGCAACATTGTTTCCATCCTCACACCACAACGTTCATCTTTCCCATAAATGCAAGGGCATTGGCAAGTTAACGCTAGGACGTTCATCCTATTGGATAAACACCAGTGCATTGGAAGGTAGAACATTGGGGCATTCATCCCTTTCTTTTAAAGCCTTCTTTGTATTCTATCTTTTTCGCTCCATTTTTAATGTTTTTCCTTCCAATTCATCCATTTTATTATTTATCCTAGAAAAATAACACATGTATACATAAATAGAATGAAATTACTTGAAAACAATAAGAATCTAAGTTAAAATGGAGCCAAAATATATGCCAATATTATTCTCATAAGTGATAGAGAGTAATGCAAATCTGTCACATTAAGAAATGGCAATGAGTTGCAGTCAATGCAAAACATGCTTAGCACAAATATTGAGAACATCAGTTAAACATAGAATTACCTGTAAAAACACAAAAAGTGTAGAACCAACAGAGTTACAAAAAACTATATAGATACCTTATGTACAGTCTTACAATCCACCTACATTATTCCCTCAAAGGCTGTAGAAACAAAAACTAGATAACTAGTTTTTAAATTCTTAGATATATATAAAAAAAACTTCACATTAATATAACTTTTGTAGATGCACTTGAACAAATATCTAGTTATGTGAAGTTTATGAAGGACATCTTATTAAAGAAAAATTTACTTACAAAATACAAGACAGTGGCACTTACAAAAGAGTGTAGCATAATCCTTTAGATGAAGCTACCTCAAAAGCCTAAAGATCCTGAGAGTTTTACCATACCATGCATGATAGAGAGCTAATTCTTCAATAGAGCCATATGTGATCATGGTGCAAGCATGAATTTGTGCCACTTTCTATCTATAAGAAGTTAGGTTTGGGGAGGCCAAACCTACAAACACCACTTTACAACTTGTTGACTCCTCCCTTACTTATCCGAGAGGCATAATTAAAGATGTCTTCGTAAAAGTGGATAAGTTTATATTCCTAGCATTCTTTATTATTTTTGATATAGAGAAGGACCGTGAAATCCCCGTTATCCTTAGAAGACTATTCTTATTATCGAGAAAAGCATTAATTGATATTAAAAAAGGTGAGCTAACTATAAAATTACAAGATGAATGAGTAACCTTTAATATAAGTCATGAAGCATCTAAGTGAAGAAGAAGAATGCTTTAGCATTGATTTTATTGACAGTGAAATCCAAATTATATTCACAAAGAATAGCATCTAAGACTCTTTAGAAAACTCTATCATTAATGGAGCTGAAGTAGAAAGCCGAAGCTCAAGAATATTTACAAGTTTTGAATGCAACCCAAGATTCAACAAAGCCAAGGTAAGGATTGAGCCAATAGTGAAAGTCGAAGGTGTTGATGCATGCAATAAACCCTTCATTGAAGAACCGCCAACATTGGAGCTCAAACCATTACCTAGCTATTTAAGGTATGCATTTCTTAGCAATTACTCCACTCTTCCAATTATAATTTCAGCCGCCTTAAATGAAGTTCAAGAAGAGAAACTGTTGAGAGTGGTAACAAAAAAACATAAAATAAAGTGGACCATTGCAAACTTTAGAGGAATTAGTCCATCATTTTGCACGCATAAGGTATTACTAGAGGATGATCAAAAGACATCTATTGAGAATCTAATTATGAAGAAAGTAGTAAAGAAAGAGATCATAAAGTGGTTAGATGCAGACATTATTTACCCAATATTAGATAGTTCATAGGTTAGTCCAGTCTATTGTGTACCTAAAAAATGTGGGGTTTTGTAGTAACTAATAAAAATAATGAGTTAATCCCTACAAGAATAGGAACTAAATGGAAAGTATGCATGGCCTACCACAAGTTAAACAAAGCCACCCGCAATAACCATTTTCCTTTATCATTTATTAATCAAATGATAGATATATTGGTTAGACATGAATAATATTATTTCTAGATGATTTTTCAGGATATAATTAGATTGTTATAGCTCTGGAAGACTAAGAGAAAACCAACTTCACTGGCTCTTATGACATATTTATTTTTTGGAGAATGCCATTCAAATTATGCACCGTACCAAATACCTTTCAAAGATGTATGATGGCAATTTTCCCAGATATTATGGAATAATTTTTAGAGGTCTTCATAGATGACTTTTTAGTTTTTGGTGATTCTTATGATATATGGTTGAATAACTTAGCATTTGTATTAAAGCGTTATAAAGATACTAATTTGGTGTTGAATTAGGAAAAATGTCACTTCATGGTAAATGAGGGGATAACCCTTTGTCATTAAATTCTTCCAAGGGAATTGAGGTAGACCGTGTAAAACTAGAGACAATTGAGAAGTTACTGCTACTAATAACTGTCAAAAGGATTATAAATTTTCTTGGACATGTCAAATTTTATAATAGATTCATCAAAGACTTCTATAAGAACTCCAAACCTCTTTGCAATTTGTTAGAAAAAGATTTATCAATCAAATTTGATCAAGAATACCTTAAAGCCTTTGACATCCTCACGAAGAAATTAATCTCAACCTCAATCATTATAGCACTAGATTATAATTTTCTATTTGAGCTGACGTGCGATGCTAGTGATATCGCAGAAGGAGCAATTTTTAGGCACAAGAAGAACAAGTTTTCCATGCCATTTATTACACTAGTAAAACCTTGAATGATGCTCAATTTAACTACACCATAGAGAAAGAGCTTCTTGCAGTAGTCTTTACCTTTAAGAAATTCTGATCTTATCTCATTGGAGTCAAGGTGATACTTTTACAGACTATTCAGCCATCAAATACCTAATCATAAAGAAATATGTAAAACGAAGGTTGATTATGTGGATTTTACTGCTATAAGAGATTGATTTTGAGATTTGAGACAGAAAAGGTGAAGAAAATTAAGTGAAAGACCATCTATCTCGTTTGGAAAATCCAAATCAAGACAAAGAAAATGTGGTAATCAATGAAACATTCCCCGATGAACAACTCTTGGTAACATAATATAAGGAGATACCATTGTAGGGCCGACTATGTCAATTACCTCGTTGGCGACATTCTTTCTCCCGATTTGACACTCCAGCAAAGAAAGAAATTTCTACATGATGTCAACTTTTATTCCTAAGACAAGTCTTTCATCTTCAAGCAATGTGCAAATCAATTGATTAGGAGGTACATTCTAAGAAGGGAGATAAAATACATCCTTTATCATTGCCAAACCTCAAATTATGATGTACATTCCAAAAGAGATAAGACTACAATAAAGGCATTACAATTTGGTTTTTATTGGAAACATCTTCAAAAGACATGAGATGCCTTTACAAAACATATTGGAAGTAGACCTCTTTGACATTTAAGGCATAGTGTTGCCTATTAATGATGTAAAACCAGTGCTAAAATTTCTCAAGAAAAACATCTTCAAAAGATTTAAAACCTCGGGAGCTATCATCAATTACGAGGGCTCTTACTTTTTGCAACAAATACTTCTTACCTCTCTTATAAAATATGGGGTCAAACATAAGATCGCCACTGTATATCATCCATAAAGGAAGGGGTAAGTTGAAGTCTCCAACATAGAAATAAAAAGGATTTTAGAAAATATAATAAAGCCAAGTTGAAAAGATTGTACGATGAACTTAGATGATGCACTTTGGGCATACCGCACTACTTACAAGATCCTTATTGGGATGTCTTCGTTTCAGCTAGTCTTTGATAAAGCCTACCCCCTGCCATTTTCATTGGATCATAAAGTATACTGGGACATCAAGGTTCTTAATTTTGACTTACAAGTAGCTGAAGAAAAATGCTTGTTATAGCTTAACACAATGGATGACTTCCAGATAAAAGCATATGAATATACCAAGCTGTACAAAAAAAAAATGCAAAGAGGTGGCAAGACAAAAGAATTTTACAAGGCATGTTTGAACTAGGCCAAAAGGTATTGTTGTACAATTTTCAACTTAAGCTATTCTTGGAAAACACAAGTCGCGAAGGTCTGGACTATTTTAAATCACCAAAGTGTACCCTTATATAGCCAATGAGATCATAGATGAAACAAACTAAGCAACATTTAAAGTCAATGGACAAAGATTAAAACACGTGGAAAAGTCGATTGTCAAAAAACCTCAGTCAACTTGATTGAGCCATGATAGACAAAGAGCACTAGATTAAACTAATAATGTTAAATCAAGTGCTTCTTGAGAGGTAACCCAAGTAAAGCATTATTTATCAATTTTATTTCTTTTAGTATTCCCATTTTTGTTTTTTCTTAAAACAAACTCCATACTCATAGCTTAGAAGAAAGAAAGAAAGAATAGAAAGTGAAAAACATAATAGTAAAGAAAGAAAGAAATGAAGTTTGGGGGAGATCTTTAGAAAGAACTAAGGGTTAGATAATCTGAAAACAAGAAAATTATAGTTATAGTGTGAAATAACTTAAAGTATTCCTATTTTTTCTCACCCGTACCTTAGTCATACATTACAAGCTTTTAAAAGTCCCATTTGATCCTTGAATTTGTTTTCTCCTACATTCATTGAGAATGTTATAAAAAGTAAAACTATGGATTGTTAGAGTGATTGTAATCATTCTTGTATGCATAAACAATTTTAGGTGCAACTAACTACAAATAAGTAACTATTCACACACATATACCAAATAATTACTTATAAGGTAAAGATAAATGATGAACACATGAAAATGCATATTTTTTAAGAGATTCAGTCACCATTTAATGTCACTAATTCAGCATTTTCAGCTTGAAATAAAGTGTTCTCCTTAAATTGTGATTAATGAATGTTATTTGCACAGGTTTAGGTAAAATGGACATAACTCTCAATGTAGAAATTGAAATAAAGAAATTCTTGAACCTGGAATAACATGAATCCATCTTACATAAACTTGAAGAATTGTTGAAAAGCCAAATCTAACATGTTATGGGCCAAAAATTAAGATACAATAGAATCGGGCTACAACTTCTTCTCAGCTTGACCCAACTCACGTATTTAGACCGTATCTCACAAAATACATACCCAATTGGTATAATTATTAAATATATGAAATAATGACTTAATTATAAACAACTATTATGTTCATAGTAAAGTCCAAATTGGCCGTTATCATGGACTAAATTGTCTTGGAAATAGGTAAAAAGGTTGTTGACCTAAATCTGATGTATCTTTAGAATTTTGCCCATATCTCATTGGGTACTCATCCATTTTGCATGAACCTGGTGCCTATGGAAATAAGAGAAAAACTTCTACAACTTTTATGTTGGCTACAAAAGCTACATCGGTCATTTACATTATCAAAAAGGTGCTACAAGTGGGTGAATGAGTTGTTAGCCTAAAATTATTGAAGATTGATGTCACACATGACATATTTTCATTCATTGCCTATATAAGGACACTCTTAGGATGTTTTCAACATTAGATAATTATCTCTTATTTTCTTCTTATTAACATATATTATAATTTAGGTTAGAGTTCTTGGCAAGGCTAAGAGATGAACTTTTGTGTTTAATAAATATATTTCTATACTTTGATTCGTTGTCAAGAGCTACAAATGTTTGTAAGTTTGATTATGCTTAAACTCTTATCTATTTTATTTTCTATAATTCAAAATTTATAATTCTCATGTTTCATATATTTTCAATCATGCTTTCTTTATGTGATTCTTGTTGAATTATAATTGTTATTGGTTACATTATTTTATATGTTAATCTTTTACTGCAATATTGTCAATTGATATATTGTCGATCTTGGATAACATGTAAAGGCAATAAATGTTTGATATTCAAGTTAATTTTTTACTGCAATATTATTAAAATGATATGTTTTTGATCTTAGATAACTTGTATAAATGAACATGATTTGTGTTAATGTTTACAAAAAAGTTTAGTTATATCAAATGCATGTGTTATCAAAAGTGCTATATTTTACATATCTTTTGATTGATTGTTTAGATGTAAAACTATCAATTGAGTTATAAACATTGAATCAAAGTGTAGAGTATATTTATAAAGCATAATTGTAATTCTCGAAGCCTTGTTTAAATCATCATAAGATAATTTTCTCAATTCATAGATAATTTCTATCTCATCCACTTAAACCAATTAATTAATTTTCTTCTTTGCTACTGCTTTAATATTTTACCTCACCAACCTATTTTGTCAAAAGTTTTCTCGTGGGATTGACACCTCAATCTATATGGCGATAGCTGCATTATATCTTCAGCGTAAACAATAAACATGATGATTGGGCAGATTGAATTCTCGTAAGTGCTTAAAAATTCTTAAGAGTTATAAGAATAATAAAATCTTTAAGACAGTTGTCATTTATCTAATTTACCTATTCATTGTTTTCTTTTAAATTTTATTTCCTTTATTCTTGTTTTGCTTTGCTCAAGGACGAGCAAAATCTTAAGTTTGGGGCTATTTGATAAGTTCTAATTAGGGTTAATATTTTCATCCCTCAAAGTTAATATTTTGCTAATTAATTAAAGTTATTTATATATTTATGAAGTTTATTGATAATTTATATTTTTTCAATCATTCAGATACTAGAATCAAGACAAAAATCAATTGGAATTCAGAAATAAGGCTAGTGTCATAGTGCTCAACTTAGAAACCCCAACACCGTAGTGTTCTATAGCCATTATCGTAGTGCTCGATCAAAAAGCCAAACTACATATTTCTAGGTCTCAGCACCGTAGCACTAAAAACCCACCATTGCGACGCTAAAGTTAGAGAGTTAAATATTGGGACAATCAGAAGCCAGTGTTTTGGCACCTATGCGATAAAAGAGGAAATTATAGAAAGATCCAATTAGACTTGGACTCGAAGAAACCCCACTTCAAGGTTGTATAGACCTATAAATAAGAACCCTTTGGAGGCAAAAAAAAGACATACAAGCAAGTGTATTCTCGAAATTATACACACGTGAATTACAACTGCAAGTGCATAGGTCGAGATCAAGTAATAAAGTGATTAATGAGTATCATACTCACGAGGATTGATGTCCTAAATGAATGCTAAGTACTATAGTGTTGGCAACTTAACGTTATCTAGGCTAATCTAAAGGTTAAGTTTAATTATGAAATTAAAAATGCTTAAAATGAACAATATAATAATGAGAAAATGGAAATTCTATATTAAAGGTTCATAGGGGTCTTGATTCTCTATATTGTTTCTATTTTCTTTATCATTAGTGATTAACAACTAATCTTGTGAATTTATTAATCAATAGTTTAGAGTTAATCTCATTACCTTTCCCAAGCATTACATGAGATTCTATGCACACACAACCAAGTTAATATCCCTATCTAAGTTGTTACATATGCATGTATGAAGTGACCTTTAATGATTATCCTAAGTCTATTAGCCTCCCAACTCAATAAACTCAAGACTATGCTTTTTAATTCTAATATATGGGTTAAACTTTTCAAGCACATAACCCACAAGTCTTAAATCATCTAATCAATTTCTCAATCTAATTAGAAGCATTAAACTCATAAAAAAACATAAATGAAAAATTCAAGATATAGTCATTAACCAACTAATAACATCAAAACATAGTATTTAATATAGTTCCATTAAGCCTTAGAATATGTAATCTAGCTATTTATAGTGAAATACTCTATTACACTAATCAAAGGTTCACATGAGTAACCATGTTCAAACAATAAAAATTACAAATATAAACTTGAAATAAATGTAAATGAGATCCAGAGAAAGAGGGAACTAGTTAGAGAAGTCCTTGAGTCCTTCAATCTTTAAGGGTTCTTTAATAATCTAAACTCCAAGTGTGTTTCTCTCACTAAAACCCTTAATTTTTTCTCTCTCTCTCTCTTTCTCTATTTCATACTCTCATCCCTTCCTTTAAATGAGACCTTTAGCTCTCCTTTTATAGGTTCAAAATTAGGGCAAAATTAGAAATTTTGCATTGATTGGCAAGTATTGAGAAAATGGTAGCACATATCACATGCTATATCTGTAATGATTACAAGCGATATAGTCCTAGGATTAAAAGGTCTATAAGCGAAACACAAACTAGAGATAGTAGTGAGCTTGAACCAAAGAATAACCAGTGAAAAACATTTATGATCTTCTATAGTACTATAGCAGCAGTAATTACACAGTCGAAAAAAACAAACTAAGTGTTTCAGTGTAGAATCATTATTATTCTTATTCATTGATGAAGGGGTACAACCATAGATAGCAAAAAGGGATTTAAGGCAAATATATGGTATATTAGGCTGAAATAGGAGCTGTTTTTTTGGTGCTTTCTTATTGTTGTTTTAAATTTATTTTAGGGTTGTTATGGGATTGAAATGAGGCTATTTTAATTATGCATTTCTTGATAAATATATTACATATAAGTACTTTGTCTTTCTTTGTTACATATAAGCACTTTTTAGCATTTGTATCTTTTTTTAAGCTTTTATACCATCTAGTGCAACAACTAACCATATCTTGCTTTTGTTCTCTGACCTAGTTTGAGTGTGATTTTTATTTTTATACTATTATTGCAATTTTTTATAAGTCAAGTCTATTGTTTAAGTTTTTATATATTTACTCATGTATTTCTATTTACTTTGACAGAGGTGGTTGTAGATTATTTTGCTCGATGGTTGTTAAGTTGTGTGGATTGCTTCAACAAATTTGATGGATTGTTGTTTTGTGCAAATTTATGTGGTGACTTTGTTTAACTGAATGTCAAACACTAGGATCTTTTGAACAAGGTTTTGAATGTTTGTAATATTTCTGAAACTAATTGAATGGACTTTGGGATATTTTCATTATAGTTGTAAGATAATGTTTCATATTACTTAACAATTTAAAATATATATAAATGTGAAGTGCATTCAACTTTGAATATATATTAAATATTATGGTTCAATAATTGTAATGTTAATTTATTGAAAAGTTAATTAATTAAATTGTCATAAATAAACAGTAAATATTATTGGAACAATGGTATTAATAATGTTTTGATATCTTAGTATCAAAAAATCTCTAATACTGTGGTATTAGTGAATCTTTGATACAATAGTGTCAGAGATTCACTGATACCATGGTGTTAGAGATTTACTGATACCATGATGTCAGAGATTCATTGACACCATATTTAGAATCAGTAATTTTCTGGCTCAAGCAACATTTACACTATAAAATAAAGTCAGTGAAACCCTTCACTGACACTAACTTAGCATCAGTGAAAGCCAATTTTGTAGTAGTGATTTGACTTGTGCATACATCAGTTTACCAATTCTAAACTCTATAAGAGGATAGAAACAATTTTAAATACATAAGTGCATAGAAGTTGAGTATAACTACTATCGAGGGGTCGAGTATGCTAACTAACATAACAAGACTTAATTAAGATACAAGGTGAACTTCATAAATCTCTTGTACATTGCTGCAACTGTGTTCCTTGTTTTTGTAGTCCTGCTTCTATAAAATTTATTCATGAGTCACACATTACATTTACTCTTATGAATATTATGTTTATAGCTTCAGGCTGAAAACTATAATGTTGCTCTATTATAGAATGTCATCCCATCATATGTAAATGAAAGATGTTGGATTTTAATGGGTTTACCCATGATGGATTGACTCGACCTAAATTCATGTAATTTCTACCACTTAGGTAGTTACACAGTTGAAGAGATGAGAAGTTATTGAATAACTCTTCTATCCATTACAGTGTGCTTATTACCAATTGGGGTGTTTACAGTCATTATTCTACTGCTCGAGACTAATTGCTCTTAATTTCTATTATGGCTTCATCATCTAGAAATGGTTGGGTATTGGAACAAGATGAACATGAAGTTGTGTGCTACATCAATGGAAAAAAGAATCATTGAACTCATGGACGCGGTTTTGATTTTTTCAAAGACATAAATGTTTATAAGTATAAACCTTCGGAGCTCCAAGGTAAGTAGGTGGAATTACATTATATCTTCATTTTTCACATTCGATAAACAATCTATTTTATATATTTTTCTTCCCTACATGCGTTTCACATAAAAAAGTATATAAGTAATATAAGGTATTGAAGATATGCCTGTGGAGATATCAGTAATATATTATTGCTTATTCATGCAAAATTGTTTTTGCTCTTTTAGGACTTGTAGCATATTCAGGAAACGAAAAAATGTACTTCACAGATTTACATAAGAAGGACCAAGGAAAGAATGTCAACAGACAAGTCCAATTTGATAATTCAAATAAAATAGGATTTTGGAAGAAAACGGGGAAAAGTTCATCACTAGCTTATTACACAAAGCATGGGAATTCCGAACCAGTGAAGATTCGATGGCATATGAAGGAGAATATGCTTCCTGAGGTGGCAAATTCGGTAAGTTAAAAAGGGGGAGTTTGTTAGTTACCCTCATGTTGTTTTGGTACTTTTACTAGTTCTTTCTGATTTCTTTTGTAAGTACCATTATTCTTCTTGTAGAGGGTAATTAATCACTCTGAAACAGGATCTACAAAATAGTATTAAATAGTAATTAAAGCTAGTAAAAATGTCAAACAACAAATTTCCCCAAGTTAAATAACCCATATTTGTATAATTACTTTCATTTGAAGTTATTATATCTCACACCATTAATTACAACTTGTGTTATGTATAATGAATATCTTTTGTGTTTTAATGCAGGAAAATCAGTGGGCACTCTGTGTTGTCTACGAGCGAGTAAAAAAGGAAAGCAGTGATGCCTAAAGATGCAAGAATGATGATATATTTATGGAGAAAAGAATAACAAATATATGTGGCGTTTGATCGGATATAGATTAGAGATGTTAATTAGCCAATAAGAGATTTCTAGCTAACCCATCTAGCTTTAAGTCATAAATGTTTGTTTGTTTTATAATTTCATTTCTTAAAATTTTATGTTTGATTGAATTTTATTTTGTGCTTTTATTGTTCTATCTCTCCATTTTATAATTAATTCTAATATTCTATCTTCTAGCTAGGCTTGGTTGTTTTGTTGTTATATCTCTACTAATTGAGAAGTGACCCAGCAAGATGGGAGATTGTTATATCAAGTGGAATGGGTTCACGCACACTTTCATTTTTCAAACCGCTTTTTTAATCGTAATCGAACTGTTAAATTAAATGTTGCTAGCTATCAAATAACAAAATTATACTAAGCAGTAGTTCCATCAACTGCACCGAAAAGTGAAAGCAGCTCATTTCAAGTTAAAAATTTAATTGAGTTGGGTTAACGACTATCGCAATACAAGTCTAGTACTAATACATAGTATATTAAAAATGTAGCAAACAGGGCCGCTTTTTTAATCATATTCAAACTGGTTATACCGCAAGAAAATTCAAACTTTTAGACAATGTGTGTACGTGATGATCATCTCAGCTTGTGAGTAGCATAAGCAATTTCTACGTAAAATTCAGCTAAAATATATGTATGGTTTGAGCAAGTTTATTTCTAATTTTATGTAAATGTGGTCAAGTTGTCAAACCACATAAATTCTTGTGTCCTTTCTCTTATCTTATTTTCTATTTATTGTCTTTATATTGCTTATTGTTGTGCATATTACTTGTTTGATCAACTTTTGCTTCAACAAACTGTCATTAGAGATAGGTTCTTAGCATACATGGCTACGTCTAAATATGTAGAGAAATTCAGCAGCTTGAATTATTCCAATCTATGAAAGATAAAGTAACAACGTTACTAGTGAACCAACGGATAGGCTTAATATTAGAGAAGACTGCAACTCTATCTAGTGAACGAAAGAAGACACTAGAATTATCTAAGACTGAAGCAAAAAGAAAAAATATTCGAAAAAGTGCTCACAACATAATAATCTTTTTGACAGGAATTTTTCCTATCGAGCTTCCAAACTTGTCCTTAAAGAACTTAGTTAGAAAATGAAGGTCATTGGCATAATCCCCGATGTTTAAAGCAGTACAAAGGTTTTCTTTACTCTGATATCATGTCCCTATTGCAAATTTGAGGCAATTAATTATGTTGGTAATATAATAGTTGTTAATGTTGTAAATTTGCTGCTAGAAATATTGTGGAACGAGGAGTTAGATTAAACTCTTGAAAGTTTTGTATAGCCTGGTATATGTTCTTTGGCTTATTTCAAGTTGTCATCATTGTATAAGAAAATAGTTTCATATTCTATATTTAGCATTGGAAAGGAGCATTATATTGTTTTGTCTTTTTTGACGGACATCCTATTTTAGTAAGGAATAAGTTCTTTACCTTTTAATTTGATTGCTTTTATTAATATTTGAGATATGAATCTTTTGAAATTGATATTAAAGGCGACAAATATCAATGCTTTTAGGTATACTGATACGTGGGAATGGTCACCTACAGCTTACCTTATATAGAAGTAATTTTAATACTTGTTTTTGTCGCCCTCAATGACAGATTTGATAATCAATCTAGTATATTATGCTTATTGACATTGTCGTTTTTGAGGTTTTCCTTAAATGTCAAACTAAAATTTGAAATTTCCTTATAATAATTCCATAAATTGAGGAAGTTAGTGGTTTATCTTGTTTTGATGATAGGGATATTAATTTCAAGGTGTTGATCTAGCAAATAGCATGTAGAGGCATTCTTATCTTGATTATAACAGTTATACTTCTTTCATAGTATTAGTATTTTTTTTTGGAATTATTCGATGCCTAGACTAATTAAAATTGTGTTTTTATCTAAAAATTCCTTGCAAGCTGTCTCTGCAAATTTGTTTTCTTATCTATTTTTTTTGTGTCTATGTGCGCATGTTGACAATGCTAGTGCAATTTTTCTTTTATTATATATCTATTTGAGTATCCGTTATGTATCTCAGTAGGTGTATATCTTTGACGACCAACACCGTATGAGCCTTGTAATATTAGAAAGGAAGGAGTTGGCCACCAAGACTTTGGCCTTTGCTTTTCTGTTGTATATAAACAGATGCACGTGTATTGGCCCTGTCCTTAATAGATTGACATGTGAAATGTGAACGACTCATAAACTGATTTTATAGAAATAGGTTTTCCCTTTTAGCACTTATTGTTATTTGTAGGTGGCCTTTGATCAGGTTTATGAATGACTCAAAAATAGTGAATTTACTTGGAGATTTTTCCTATTAAAAAAATGGAAAATTTACTTGGAGAATTGGGGTAGATGCCCTAATTGAGGCACACACTTGGTCATACTCACTATGATTCAAAGGTGTTAGTAGAGTTGCTATCTTGAGATCCTTTTCTTGTACTTGGTTGGGTTGGCACTTTCTGTGATTGATCAATTGATGCATGCTTGCATTAGTATTATTATATTTTGATTTTGTTTTTTAAATTTATTTTGATGGAATTTTCTTTATTTGCAGTGTCTTGAAGAAGTGAAATGATCCCTCGCATGAGCAGATTTTTTCTTCTGGTATTTTAGGATTTATGGTAGTGCTTGCTTTAGAATTTTATTGTTTTTGAGATATCAAAGTTACTTAAAGAAATTCAATGTGAGAGATTGGCTTTGGGGTGATTGTTTCATACAAGGACTGAAGTACTTGAAAAAAAGGCAATGTGAAAAGTTTGGGTTGATGTTACAATGTATTTGTGAACCATAATTTGCTTATTGATATATTTGTTATTGTTGACCTGAAAAAATAATTTCTTGGGCCAACGACTTTTAAATTTGTTATGAGGGAGAATTGAATTTGGGCTTCATTTCGATTGGAGCAATTAATACGAGCTTGGGCTTCTTATTTTTTACGAGCTGTGGAGGACTTGCAAAGAAAACGTGAACATAAGCTCAAAGGCAGTCTTGTTGGAGTGGGTTCCGACGAAGACGCTCCAATGCTTAAGTCAGAAAGGGGGGTTCTCTCTCTTAAAATGCGACAAAAACAAGAATAAGACATCGTCTATGGACAAGGGAGATACTCATTCCCTTTTTCGTACTTTTTAAGGGCTTTTTCATCATCTTTTCCATGTCTTCCTCTTTCTCTTTTTATAGTAATGGCTTTTTAGGGGCGTTTTTGGGCTTTCCTCTGTAGTATTTTTGTCTCGCACTGAATATTTCTTACCGTATTTTTGACACACGCCAAATATCTTATACAGATTTTCTGACCCGTTTCTTATCGTACGTCAAATTTTCCTTCTGATGTGTTCAAGCATATTCCTCCGGTTTGCCTCCATCGGCGATTTTGGTTTAAGTGAGGCTTATTTCAGTCAGCTCAAGTTTGATCTTTGAACGATAGTCTCTTACTAGTTTTATGTCGATACGGGATTCTTAAGAGTGAAATTGTGGAATGTTATCAGTACCTGCTCGGTTGTAGTCGTATTTGGGTCAGCAAAGGCCAAACAGGTTTCCTCACTTGCCCACCAGAACCCTCGAGTTGGAAGCGGTTCTCTATTGTTTCTGTCAGGCTTAGGCGAATTGGCCATTGCTTCTGGGCCTGTTTTTAGATTGGACTTGCTATATAAATTCTAGCAATCTTTTCGAGAGGAGAGCGGCCTTTTTGAAGGGAATGTCTGGCTGGGCTTCCATGGGTTGGCCTCGGTTGAATTCAGGACCCTCGAGCCCAAAGGCTGAAAGATGGGGGGTTTGGGGGGGTGGGGGGGGGGGGGGGGGGGGGGGGGGGAAACAGGGGTCAGACAGTTTCTAGTTTTGATTTATCAAAAGTAAAAACTCTATTCTAGTCTGGTGGACTTATATTGCTCCCTGGGCCCCTACTCGATCTTTTCTTCTGTCTTCCTTTTCACCTAGATCGATCTAATTTGCTACCAGAGAGCAATTTCATGATTGAGTCTAAATTTTAGAAATGTTAGAGTAGGCAGAATTGTTGTGGTGACATCATGGAGATCTGAAGAGTCGTCGCCATGTAGTAGTGATTTCTCCCAAGATTTTTAAATTTAATGGTAGGTCTCTCCAAACGTCATCCTTGATTCTCGTGATAGCCTCTTCATCGTCAGCCATTGATCTTTTTTCGATCGTGTGGTTGATAAGAGTTGCGACCCAAGCATCGTGTTTTTTTCTTTTTTTCGAGTGACATTTAACTGACAGAAGTCCTTCAGGCCATCCGATCTATTTGAATCTAATGGCTTGGGTTACAACCTTCTGAGGAGACACGTTTTTATCGTACCTAGGTATCTGAAGCATTGCATCTCTAGCACCAAGTGCCTTTTTACTTTTCTCGTCGATCCCGCTTGTTCATTAGAATTTTGAATATCCTAGGTTTCTTCACTACTGCCTATAAATAGTCGTCTTCTTCTTCATGTTGTACCTTTTATCACGTATTTTTGTTTTTCTGCTGTCACCCTATTGTGTCATTGTTGCTTCTCTATCGAATGTGCGTTCATGATCTAGTGATTTCGTCTTCATCATTCTCAACTCTAGTTTTCTTCAGTTCTTCTGGGTATATCTTTGTATTATCTTTTTGGCTTCTTTTCTTCTATTCTATTTTTTTCAGGGACTTGTTTTAGGTTTTACTACTAGCCTTTTATCTATATTTTTCCTGTTTTAGTTTTCCTTGTGCGTTTTGGTCTTGACAGTTATCGCCTATTTTACCATTTCTGGGTGTGGATGGCTTATCATTGTCTATGCCCAGTAACCCATAAGCTCATTTAGAAAGTGTCTTCTGTTAGTTGATGGCCTCCAGGATTAATCTAGACCTCTTGAATGTGGACAAGGTGGTTAAGGAGGGGGAACAGTCCCCAGAGCTCCTCTTGGTTTGAAGACACAAGAGGGTCAGGGTGAGTGAGGGAGCTTCCACCTTAGCAAGTAAAATTCCCTCCTTATCTAAGGTAGCTCTAAACGAGGCCGGGCCAGTCCTGAGTACCAGAGAGGGCGAAGGCAACGATCTCGATGACCTAGTGGTAAGGGAGGGCGTAGAGGTAGTGGAGTATGAGATGAATACCAGATATCGCGCCTCTTGCCTTAGTGAACATGACTTAAACCTTATCAAGCACTCCTATGACATTCTTGAGACAGGCACCCTCAGCTTACCCTCCGAGGAGGATTAGCCGAGTAGCCCTACCAATGGCTATTGGCCATTCATGTTGAGTTCTTAAAACTAAGACTCAAGCTTCCCATGTAGCGGTATTTTACAAAGATGTTGGCCAGCCTCGAGATAGCCCCTTCTCAGTTAGGCCCAAACCCGTAGAGAGTGCTTGCGGGCCTATTCGTCTTGTGGTCAATGGCAGGGCAGTCACACCCCCCTCCCCTCCCTCCTCCCCGCCATTTTTTAGGAGTTGTTCTACCTGTACCATTTCAGGAGCAATGCCAAGAGCCAAAGGGGGTTCTATTACCTCTCATTTCATGGCCTTTGAACTCGATCCCGGGTCGACTGACCTCCGTAAATGACTAGAATGGGAAAAGGTTTTTTGTCGGGGGATAATGGGATAAAAGCGTCTCCAAGAGGGGCGAGGGAGAGTGGGTCATTCTGACTACATTTTTTGTAGATGCAGAACCTGATTCTTATGTATGTGTTGACTTAAGTGATTTGCTTAGCTCGGCTGACTTTTTTTTGTTTGCCATTTTTCTGCAGTTACCTAGGCGATTGACGTGGAAGTTTTCAAGCAAACCCTTACTCGGATAGACACAGCGCTTCAACATATCTGCCTAGTTCAGAAGCTGCTATCCCTATCCAGCTTTGTCGAATCGAGACTAGTTCCTTCCGTTCCTTCCCTGTTTAAAACCCAAAGTGAGTTTCCATCTTTTTTGCTCCAAACTTTCCATTCCTGTCCCCCTTTTGTGGTTCTTACGTTGTGTAAAATACAGGAATGTTTGAGAAAAGAGGTGGTGAAAAGAGGAAGAGGAGTCAAACCAAATGTTCTTCCTCAGGCGGTCGAGGGCCTTTAAATCCTAACAACATCATGAGGATGCTGTTCAGTTATGAAAGGTGCCAGGCAAGAGGTCCCTCCTAAGGGAATGGGCTCGTCTTCGTCATTTGCTGGTGATCAAGCCTGTGAGGATAATGCTTCCCAGAGTCTGACTGTTTAGGAGAGGGGTCCGGACCAAGAGGATTCTTCTAGGGAATGAGTTTCCTCTGAGACTCAGCCATAAGACTCTCCTATTGTCCAAACATCGAGTAGGGGGTAAGGCTCTCTGGCTCATCCATTAGCCTAGGTTACATAGATCGGACGAGCCACATCTTTGTCAAGCTCCCTAAGGAGGGAGGGACGGTCTTCTCGTGAGGGGCCCTCCTGAGTGTCCTCCTCCATTCTATTCTCGAAGGTAAGGGAGGACTTGAGCCTTTTGCTCCCAGTGATGCAGAAGCTAAAGAGGTATGTGAACCCCACCTGGGCGGGTTAAGCGTCTTCTTTGGATCCCGCCACGAGCTTCAACGTTTCACTAGGGTCTACTCTTGATGTAAGTTGCCTGATATCTGGTTTATTTCTCTTTTGTGCATTTATTTGCTCTAACCCCACATTTTTCTATAGTCTATTTTCCTTTTTCTTAGTTTTGAGCTGAGATCATGGGTTTTGCCACTCATGCTCAGAAAGTAAAGGATGACCTTGCTTGGTCTCGGGTTGAGACTCAGCAGGCGATGAGGATCGCCGAGTAAGAGAGAAAGATGGCCGATGAGGCGGGGGCCAAACTCGAGGAGATGATGACCGCCAAGGCCAAGGCAGGGAGCAAATTGTCTGAGCCCGAGTATCAGAAATGGTTGATCCAGTCGACGATGATGAATTTTCTAGCAGTGACAGGGGTTCGAGTTGGTAAGCTAATGCACCAAAATGAAGAACTTAAAGTGCAATTCAGTGCCACTCAAAGGGAGAGAGAGCTAATTGAGCAAAGGCTGATCTCTTTGATGGCCCAGCTTGAGCAGCAGTGGAACCAATGGTCAACTGGTCAAGGCGTGATGGAAGTATTTAAGAGATCCATTACCCTTATTAAGGAGCACTACTCAGAGATTGACCTCCAATGGCTGTGGTTCTTAGCTACTGGTGGCTCTTTCCATGAAAGGGAAACTTTCGGAGCCCATGATGACGATGCACCAGTGCCTGCTAATGTTGGTGGTGACGAGCCCCCTTCGGTCGATATGCCTACCTTTGTTGGGAGTGCCATTATTACAAGTGATGGTGAGGTTACCTCTCTTACCGACCGGGGGCAAACTAAAATTGTAATATCCAATCCCTATTAATAGTATTGGCGCCTCGATTTCAGTATCGAGCAATAAAGATACCGTAGGGTTATCCAATTTTAACCCTATTAGAAATATTTTTTTATGGTGAGCATGAGAGATATTAAACTTAATTTGGTAATGTGAGTTGCTCTATGTGTACGGAGTATTGTCTCGCTATATTTATGTGATGTAGGATTCCGCTGCATAGCCAGTGAGATGTTTTGAGATGTCACTGTAGGTGCTGTTAGTTGAGGTGCCTCGTGACCTACTCACGTGTGCGGTGCTAGTTGAGTCGCTGCGTGAGTATAGAGCTTTAGGGTTACCATTGGTACAATTTAGAAAGAAAATGGCCGAGCGAGGACTTTACTAGTTTTTGATCTACCGATAGCATTTTATGAATTTATATGCACATGGTAGTTATTATGTTGTACAGATTTTGGATATTATTTTTCAAAGATGTGAATAAAACTCGCTTGGCAAGATTTTATCAGCATATGATGTTAGAAACCGTTTTACAAGTTTATATCAGTTTTAGGAGCATGATTTATGCCTGTCTTTTAGAATTTACTATCTATGCATAATGTTATTTTATTTGAAATTTTAAATGCACTCACTGAGCTCCTTTAGCTCACACGTTTTGTGTTTTATGTTTTCTAAACCCTATTTCTAATACAGGTCTTGGTACGCAAGCTGTTGATTCTTCTATTGCTGATTAATAGGCCAAATCTGTAGATCATTTTTGGAAATGTAAAAGTGCTAAATAGCACTCTTTTGCTTTCTGCATAGTAGTTATAAGCATGTGTATTTGTATGTATATTTTGAACTAACAAAAAGAGATTTTGATATTATGATTATCGTTTTTACTTTTTATAAGTATGTTAATTTTGTGATTTAAATGAAATTATTGAGTTGAGTTAGATTGATTTTGAAAAGAACCGGAGGTTCTATTTGGCATTATTAAGAAGTGGTTTGGAAATAGAAGTGCAATTCTTTGCAGGTTTTGTACTGAATTTTTAGAAAAACAAGAGAAACTCTGCCTGTTTTAGTCTTAAGAACTCAACATGAGAAACTCGAGGTGCCCGGCAGGGCCGCTGGGACCTACAGTGAAGGGTCTCGGGGTAGGTCCTGTCAAACATTACCGCCCCCGCTGAGCCACATGGAATTGTAGATGCTACGGCCGCCTCTTCCGTTGTTGAAGTTTCTCTATCGGCAATGTTCTTGAAGCTATTCCCATCGTGGACTTGGACATGCCTGGCACTGCTCCTACAGATTGAATGATCCCTTTTCTTATGTAGGGTTTTTTTTTGTGATCGCCTTGTAATTGATCAGTGTAATCATCTTTAATGAATAAATTATTTGCTATTTTTCAATGTATGTTTGTTCTTTTTTACCTGCTCAAAGTAAATTCGTTTCACCATAGTGCAATTCACTAAGATAACTAAACCATTTATAAAAAATTAATCTTGTTAAAACAACCACATCGTTAATGATAATCATCGATCTGAATAAGACATTTCACAAATGATCATAAAACTTATAGTTAAATAGGCTAACCATTTTGTCAAATAGTTTAAGTAAGGACCAAATGACAGTTATTAATAGTCATCGTTTCCAATAAACTTATGGTACTGGAACCGAAAAACTTTAGTTGGGCCGAACAACTTTTTTGTAATTGCCACGATTATACAAATGCTTTAATTTAAATGTGATCACAAACAGTTTGAAATAAAATATACTCGGGGCATCTTGTAGTGATGCCGATACAATTAAGTAGCTAGGTCAGCCCCAGTGATACGTCGGTCATTAGTGCAGTCCAAAGCTAGTAACTTGGACTGTGTTGGGTGGGGAACCCTTCTATACTTTTGTGGGGACCGACTCGGTGTAATAACATTGAATAGCGTGTCATGGTTGCTGTGGAAAGGCCACAGTGATACCGTGGCTTTACCACGGTCAAACACTTCTTCAATGGGCATCATGGTGTAACCTATAGTAATTCTATGGAAGCGCCACAACCGTCACCCTATCGAGCTGTCCAGGTGCGACGCTGTAGAATGAGCTTAGAATCGGTCATGGTAAAGTGCTTTGATGGTGAAAATAGAATGAAAGTCGAACAGGTCATAGCGAAGTGCTCCACCAGTCGAGCTAGTGACGATGAAAATAGAATGAAGTCAACCGATAACAACGTCCTGCATGACATGGCGATGCCTTATAAACAAATGAGGATATCTTTGCGATGACGACGTCGTGAAGATTCCAAGATAGGGCGCAGTATACCATTTCAGGCGGTTTGATGCAATCCCTCTTGTCCAATAATCTGAGGGTGCCTGTATGGGTGACTCGTTCCATGTTTTGGCCAATTTACTCCTCATAAATGTTCATGCAAAAGAAAAAAAGAAACAAAAGAGTTTTCATTTAAGCATGATGTTCATACAGCGAATGGTTACAAATAAAAGCTTAGAGATAGTATTTTCTTACTAGCTCGGTGTCCCATGGTTTTCTGATGGTTCCCCGGTCTATTCCTTCAAGTTCGTACACCCCTCCTACACGCCTGAGGATCTTGTACTGCCCTTCTCAGGTGGGACTTAGAACTCTGTCTACGGGGTTCTTTGTGATGAGTTCCGCCCTCCGTAGCACTAGGTCTCCCTCTTCGAAACTTCAGGCCTTGACCTTCCCGTTATAGTATCTGGTCACCTTTTGCTAGTAAGCTGCTGCTCGAATATGGGTCCGATCTCTAAATTGTTTGATCCAGTCCAGCCTTTCCTTTATCAGGTCATTGTTGACGGTTTCAAAAATTTTTAGTACTTAGTGGGTCGGGGTCCCAATTTCTGCGGGGATCACTGCTTCACTTCTGAAGGCTAATGAGAATGGCGTCTCGCCAGTGGCTGTCTTTTTGTCAGCTTCTTCTTGAGTATTTTTTTTATTAGCTTATTGGAGGACTCGACTTGGTTGTTAGTTTTAGAGTGTGCGGGGAAGGGGAACGACAGTCGTACTCTCAGTTGTTCACAGAATTGCTTAAAGTTGTTGTTGACAAACTGCTTCTTGTGGTCAGTGATGATAGTGTATGTAATATCCAATCCCTATTAGTAGTATTGGCGCCTAGATTTCGATATAGAGCAAATAAGACACCATAGAGTTACTCGATTTTAACCATATTAGAAATATTTTCTTTATCGTGCGTGTGAGAGATATTAGACCTAATTTGATAATTTTAAACTCGATCGGAGCGCTGGACAACCCTAGAATGTTTTTGGAATTTTTCTTTATTGGCTTGGAAAAGGAAATTCTACTTTACTACATCAATTTCCATTTAAGGGTGATGTATGGAACAAGCCTTTGTTGAGAAATATAATCCATATATTAGAGAATGGACCAATTAGAAGAAATCTCATGGATTGCCAAGTTGAAAATTCTAGTTAGTTCTTTGTACTATTCCAATTAGATAGTTACAAATGAACTAATTATATAATTAGTTTTCAACTAATGAAAAATTAGTAATTTTGAGTAAGTTGAAGGGCAAAATGGTCAATTAAGGGAGAACTATATATATGTTGGAAGTGTGTAGAATTTTCAAGTGATCAAAAAGCAAACACTTAGAGCAAAAGAGAGCAAATTTGAGCTTGAAGGGTGGTGCTGCTACAGTGACCTTTCAAGTTTTTTTTTCATGATTTTTTCATGCTTAATCAAGCCAAAATAAGGTTACATATCAATCCCTAAGCTCAATTGAAGTCTCCATTAGTGGAAATTCAAGAAAAAGAGGTAAGAAAAGCATTGTTTTATGAGTTTGATAAGTGAGCTTTCAATAATGCTTCAATTGATGTTCTTGTGTGTATTATTGGTTTAGATTGAGTTGAATTCTAGTGTAGAGCTTGAAAGAGTCATTAATTTGAAGAAATTGGCAAGGTAATTAGGATTTTTTGGTGATTTTGATGTAGAGATTTCAATTGGTTGTAATTAGGGCTTTAAAATGAAATTGGCTTCATCTTGTTGTAATTGGAACAAGAAATTGAGAAAAGGAATATGTTGGAACCTAGGGTGAAATTCTGCCCCTTTAGGGAAGTTAGGGATTGAGTGGTGTTTTGATTGAGTTGTTATGTGTAAATGGTGCATATTGTAAATTGAATGTATATGGTTGATGGAAAAACCAAAATTGAAGAAAGTAGGACATAATTGTCTATTTTGGAAAGGTGAAGGGCAATTATGTCCAGCCAAGTTATAAGGCATTCAATAATTTTCAGGGCGCCGGATGGTGAGTTAAATTAGATTAAATGGCTCCGTAAATAAAAATTAGAAAGTAGTATCCATCCGGGCTTTGTGTGCCGATTAGGGCGTTTAGTAGTTAAATGAGATTCTAGCATTCGATTTGATTCTAAATGTCATTTATGGCGCACAGGTTAAGATAACCGAGAGCGGTAACGGGAGCAGAAATCGGGAGCAAAATTGAGCGTAGAGCGGTTGTGAGTGAAAATCTGTCTTTTCTGTTATCTTTCGTTTACTATGTTTCCGCATAATAAAAATGTATGTTTTATGAGCTTTCAATGCATAAACATGATTATGATCTTGATATGTATCCATAGATATGCATTTACATGTTTGGTTTGAGAAATTTTTTTTAAATTTCTGCATTCGTTTTAAAGGCCATTGATACCCTCAGATTATAGTGGTGGTGATTGTATTAGACCCGGCCAATATATCCCGTGCACATGGACAGGTCTTGGGGGTGTGTCAGTAACTTCGGGAAGTCGGGATATCGAGTCATATGAGTCGCTCTATGTATACGGGGTATTGTCTCGCTATATGTATGCGATGTAAGATTCCCCTACAAAGCCAGTGAGATATCTTAAGATGTCACTGTGGGTGCAACTAGTTGAGGTGCCCCGTGACCTACTCACGTGTGCGGTGCTAGTTGAGTCGCTACGTGAGTATAGAGCTTTAGGGTTACCATTGGTATAGTTTAGAAAGAAAATGGCTGAGCGAGGACTTTACTAGTTTTCGATTTATCGATAGCATTTATGCGTTTATATGCATACAGCATTTATTATGTTATACAAATTTTAGATATTGCTTTCCAAAGATGTAGATAAAACCCGTTCGGCAAGATTTCATCAGCATATAATATTAGAAATCGTTTTACAGTTTTACATCAGTTTCAGAAGCATGATTTATACATGTACTTTAGAATTTGCTATATGTACATAATGTTATTTTATTTGAAATCTTAATTACACTCACTGAGCTCATTTAGCTCACTCATTTTGTGTTTTATATTTTTTAAACCCCTTCTCGAGTGCAGGTCTCGGTACGCAAGCTACTGATATTACAATGTACAAATCCAAAGATCATTTTTGTATATGTAAATGTGCTAAATAGCACCCTTTATTTTATGCATAGTAGTTATAGGCATGTATATTTGTATGTATATTTTGAACCAACAAGAAGAGATTTCGATATTACAATGATCGTTTTTACTTTTTATGAGTATGCTTATTTTGTGATTAAAATGGAACTATTGAGTTATGTTGGATTTGATTTGGAAAGGACTGGAGGTCCGAATTGGTAATATTGAAAAGTGTTTGAAATAGTAGTGAAACTTCTTTGTAGGTTTTATATGAATTTTCTAAAAAACAAGGGAAATTCTGTCCGTTTTTTTTTTAAATTAGGATGTCATTTTCATGTATATTACAAGACTTTCTCAGTAGTAGCAAGAACTAAAAAGAGGCTCGCCTCGTGGAAATTTCTCAACTTACTTAGTTATATTATGAGGAACTTCCGTTGAGGTGCTCGGCAGGGCCGTTGGGACCTACAGTAGAGGGTCTTGGGGTGGGTCCTGTCAGTGTAGGGGATGTCGTACCAATATATCATACTCCTCCATACAAAATCATGGATACTCTTCTCCGTGATTTTCGATAGTGGCTTGGCTTCTATCCATTTTGTGAAATAGTCGACCACTACGACCACATACTTGCATGACCCCTTGCCTTGAGGGAGTGGTCCGATCAAGTTGAGCCCCTACTAAGTGAACGGTCGTGGTTCGCTCACTGTGGTTAGCTCCCTCACAAGCGCTTGGATCCTATCTGCCAACCTTTGAGATGCGTCACAGTGCTGAACCAGATTTTTAGCTTCTTGAAGGGCGGTATCCCATCGATCATTAAGTATCTAGCGGCTTAGTACTTAATTTTTTGGGATTATTTTTTGTCGACCGAAATCATCCTATTTGAAATATAGTCCTTGATGGGGTCCATCCAACTTGGCCCCGATTCGATCAGCATGATCTGCTCGCCTTCCTCGGTATTGGGTTTTGACAAGAATTCTACAGGTACCATATGGGGGAGACTAGTATCTTCTGCTGATGCTATTTAGGCGATGATATCCGCTTGATGGTTCTTAGGATCAGCTCCATCTGTATTTCTCTTAATTGACCGGTCAACTTCCATACTATTGCGAGATAGGAAGCCATTCTTTCTTCTCTTGCTTTGAAATTGCCATTAACTTTATTCTTCGCCAACTGAGAGTCGCTTTTAACTAGTACCTCTTTTATGACTAATGCTTGAGCCACTCTTAAACTGGCCAAGAGGGCTTTGTATTCTATTTTGTTGTTCGATTCTTTGAATACGAACTGGGTAGCATACCTAATTTCATCTCCCTCGGTGCTAATGAGGACGATCCTTGCTCCACTGCCCTACGGGTTGGATGCTCTATCAATATATAGTACCCATATTTTTGAAACTGCCTCAAGGACTTTGTCATTTATCCCTTTTCTCACGATTATCTTATATGTACTTTCGGCTACAAAGTCGGCTAGGGCCTGCCCTTTAATGGCAGTTCGGGGCTTATAGTGAATGTCAAATTCACTCAACTCTATATACCATTTAACCAATTGGTCAAACAAGTTGGGCTTGTGTAGGATTTATCTTAGTGGCTAGTTGGTTAACACTACGATGATATGCACTTGAAAATAGGGTCGCAGTTTTCTTTTGGTCATGATTAATGCAAAAATTAACTTTTTAGTGGGGTATCAAAATTCTAGCCCGATGAGGACCCTGCTCGTATAGTACACCAGTTGTTATAATTGAGTAGGGTCTTCACTAGGCTAGAATCTTGATACCACCCCACTCCCGCCTAAGAATGACTGAGCTAATAGCTCGTTCTGAGACTCCCAGGTATACCACTAATGACTCTCCTTGCATGGGAATTGCCAGGTGTTCTGATTCAGAAAGGTAGGTCTTCAGCTGCTGGAAGGCTAGTTCCTACTCTTTGGTCCACCGATCCTTCTCTTTTTTTCTTAATGGCCTGAAAAAAGGTGAAGCAATTGTCAGTGGCTTTTGTGATGAATTTGTTTAGTACCGTGATCCTACCAGTTAGCTGCTGGATCTCTTTCACTGTGGTTGGAGACTTTATTTCTAAGATAACTTTGACTTTATCCGGATTAGCTTCTATTCTCTGTTGACTCACTATAAAGCTTAAGTATTTTTTCAATTTACCCCGAAGACACACTTCTCGGGGTTTAATTTCATTTTGTTCTCCCTTAGCACCATGAAGGCTTTTCTGAGGTCAGCCATATGGTCCGCTGCTTTTACTAACTTAGCTATCATATCATCTACGTAAACTTCTATATTTTTTCCAATCAAGTTTTTAAAAAGGTTATTTAGCAATATTTGATAGGTGGCTCCTACATTTTGCAATCCGAATGGCATCACCTGGTAGCAAAAGGTCCATTGGTGGGTGACAAATAACGTTTTTTCCCGGTCATGAGGGAACATCGAGATCTAATTGTAACTAGAAAAGGCGTCCATGAAACTTAGTAGCTCGTATGCTGCAGTTGCATCCACTAGTTGGTCAATCTTCAGGAGGGGAAAATTGTCTTTGGGGTTCAAATCAGTGAAGTCAACACACATCCTCCACTTTCTATTTGCTTTCTTTACCATTACCACGTTGGATAACCATTACGGGTAGTAGACCTCCCGTATGAACCGTGCTGCCAATAGTTTTTCCACCACTTCCACTACAGCTCTGTTTTGCTCCTAATTGAAGATTCTTCTTTTTTGCTTGACTGGTCGAGATGTAAGGCATATAGTCAACTTATGGGAAGCCAATCTTGGGTTAATTTCGGGCATGTCTCGGTAGGACCAGGTGAAGATGTTTGAAAACTCTTGAACTAAATGGGTCAGCCCTTGCTCCACCTCTGGCGTCAACTAGATTCCTGTTTACGCTCAAAATGTAATGCTACTATCACAGTATAGATTGAGGTATCGATCCTACGAGGAAGCTTTTCACAAAATAGGTTGGTAAAATAAAATATTAAAGCAGTAGCAAATGAGAAAATTAATTAATTGGATTAAGTGGATGAGATAGAATTGTCTATGAATTGAGGAAAATGTCTTATGATGATTTAAGTAAGACTTCGAGAATCACAATTATACTTTATGAATATACTCTACACTTTGATTCAATGTTTATAACATAATTGAAAGTTTCATATCCTAAACAATCAATCGGAAGATATGTAAAATACAGCACATTTGATAACATGTGTATTTGATGTGACTAAACTCTTTACAAACATTAACACAAATCATGTTCATTTATACAAGTTATCTAAGATCGAAAATATATCATTTTGACAATATTACAGTAAAAGATCAACGTGAATATCAAACATTTATTATCTTTACATGTTATCAAAGATTGACAATATATCAACTGATAATATTGCAGTAAAAGATTAACATATAAAATAATGCAATCAATAACAATTATAATTCAACAAGAATCACATAAAAAAAGAATTACTAAAAATATATGAGATATGAGAATTATAACCTCTGGATTATAGAAAATAAAATAGATAAGAGTTTAAGCAAAACTAAACTTACAAACATTTGTAGCTATTGACAACGAATCAAAGTATAGAAGTAGATTTATTACACATAAAAATTCATCTCTTAGCCTTGCCAATAACTCTAGCCTAGATTACAATGCATGTTAATGAGAAGAAAATAAAACAGAATTATCTAATGTTGAAAAGGTCCTAAGAGTGTCCTTATATAGGCAATGAATGGAAATATGTTAAGTGTGACATCAATCTTCAATAATTTAGGCCAATAACTCGTTCACCCACTTGCAGTACCTTTTTGATAATGTAAATGACCGATGTAGCTTTTCTGGCTAACATGAAAGTTGTAGCATTTTGTCTATTCTTTTCATAGGCACTAAGTCATGCAAATTGGAAGAGTATCCAATGAGATATGGGATAAATTCTAAAGATACGTCAGATTTAGGCCAACAACCCTTTTACCCACTTGAAAGACAATTTGGTCCGTGATAACGGCTGATTTGGATTTTACCATCAACATAAGAGTTGTTGATAATTAACTCAGTATTTTATAGCTTTAATAATTATACCAATTGGGTACGTATTTTGTAAGATACGGTCCAAATATATGAGTTGGGACAAGCTAAGCGAAAGTTATAATTCGATTTTATTGTATCTCAATTTTTGGCCCATAACATGTTGGATTTTGCTTTTTAACTGTTCTTTAAATTTGTGTAAGATTGTGTCATGTTACTCTAGGTTCAAGAATTTCTTCATTTTGATTTCTACATTGAGAGTTATGTCTATTTTACCTAAATCTGTGCCAATAACATTCACTAATCACAATTTAAAGAGAACACTTTATTTCAAGCTAAAAGCACAAAAATGCTAAAATTAGTGACATTAAATAATGATTGAATCTCTTAATGAATATGTATTTTCATGTGTTCATCACAGCCCCCAACTAGTTTATTGCTAGTCTCTGGCAATACAAGCATAAAAAGAATATGCAAAACTATCTAAGTATTTCAAACAAAAAGTCAGTTCAAGATCACTATTGCTATTTTGGTTTTTTTAATTATAATTTTCAAAAATTATGTGTGTGTGAACTAAGTCGTAACCATCTTACAACAAACCACAACAGATATAGCTTTGAGAATTTCTCCAAGTAAAAGCCTCAACTCCATATCCTCACAGGTGTATAATTGTTTAAAATGTTAAGATTTCTCTCATAGAGTTTTCTCTCATAGAGTTGGAAAATAGTTAATCACTCAAGAAAAAGTCAATTTTAAGGACAGACGTGCAAACTAACATTGATCCAAAGATAGAAAAATCAATCGTTTAGAAATCAATCATTCTTGATATGTACCAGCTGTAAGACTTCAATTGTCTTGTGAGAATAATACAAATATAGTTTGGTGAAAAAATTGATTTACAAGATATTTGCCTTCTAAACTTGAATAAAGATTTTATTAAATTGAATTGATTCTTCTTTTTTTTAATATATATATTTTTCTTTCTTTTATATATATATATATTTTTTTTCTCTTTTTTTTGAAGAATACAAGGAAGCATTACAAAGTAAAAAAACGTTTATGACCAAAATATATTATACACAAATGCAACCAACTTATTCTTTAATTCAAATAATATTAATCTAAACAAAAATTAACCAATTCAAAGTATCAATGAAGGTTCATAAGCTGTTTTCTCAACCTTTTCACTTACTCACAAACGATATATGACATTAGAAAAATATATACTTAAATATAGAAATTCTCTTGGCTATATAAATTGAATCATCTGTCTTACCACAAGGTTTAACATTGTACTCAAAAATATTTTGAAAGTCATTATTTAGTGAGGGGTAATTTCATATTTTGAGGGAGCACGATATATATGGTAAAAGTGTGTAGATTTTTTAAGAGAGTAAAAGTATAACACTTAGAGCATAAAAGAGAGCAAATTTGTGCAAGTGAAGAAGGGGCTGCTACAATGACATTTCAAGTTTTATTTTTTAATGATTTTTCATGCTTAATCAAGTTATAAGAAGGTCAAGTATAAGTTTTTATACTCAATTGAAGCCTCTATTAGTGAAAATTCAAAAAAAAGAGGTAAGAAAAGTATTGTTTTGTAAGATTGATATGTGAACTTTCAAGATTGCTTCAATTGATGTTCTTCTGTGTATTCTTTGGTTTAGATTGAGTTGAATTCTAGTGCAGAGCTTGAAAGAGTCATCAAGTTAAAGAAATTGGCAAGGTAAGAATTATGGTTTTGGGTGATTTGGATGTAGAGACTTCAATTGGTTGTAATTAGGGCATTAGAATGAAATTGGCTTGATTTTGATGCAATTGGAACAAGAAATTGAGAAAAACAAATGTGTTGGAACATAGGGTGAAATTCCGTCACTTTAGGGAAGTTAGGGATTGAGTTGTTTTTGGTTGAATTGTGATGTAAAAATGGTGCATTTTGTAAATTGAATGTATATGGTTGATGGAAAAAATTAAAAATGAAGAAAATTGGACATAATTGTCCATTTTGAAAAGGTGAAGGGTAATTATGTCCAACCAAGTTATAAGGCGTTAAATAATTTTTAGGACGCTAGATGGTGAATTAGATAAGATTGAATGGCTCTGTAAATGAAAATTAGAAAGTAGTATCCATCCGGGTTTTGTATGCCAATTAGGGCGTTTAGTAGTTAGATAAGTTCTAGTGTTTAAATTAGCTCTAAATGTCATTTATGGCGCATAGGTGAAGAAAAACTAGAGCAGTAACGGGAGCAGAAATTCGAAGCGAAATTGAGCTCGGAGCGGTTATGAGTGAAAATCTGTCATTTCTTTTACCTTTCATTTATTATGTTTTTGCATAACGAAAATGGATGTTTTATGTGCTCTTAATGCATAATTATGATCTATGATCTTGATATATATCCATAGATATGCTTTTACATGTTCGGTTTAAGAAACAGTGTTAAAATTACTGCATCCGTTTCAAAGGCCATTGGTACCCTCAGATTATAGTGGTGGTGATTGTATTAGATCCGACCGGTATATCCCATACACATGGGCAGGTTATAGGGGGTGTGTTACTAACTCCGAGAAGTTGGGATGTCAAGTCATGTGAGTCGCTCTATGTGTACAGGGTATTGTCTCACTATATTTATGCGTGTAGGATTCTGCTGCATAGCCAATGAGATGTCTTGAGATGTTACTGTAGGTGCTGCTAGTTGTGGTGCCCTGTGACCTACTCACGTGTGCGATGCTAGTTGAATCGCTGCACGAGTATAGAGCTTTAGGCTTACCATTGGTACAATTTAGAAAGAAAATGGTCGAGCGAGGACTTTACTAGTTTTCGATCTACTGATAGCATTTTATACATTTATATGCACATGGTAATTATTATGTTGTACAGATTTTGGATATTATTTTTCAAAGATATAAATAAAACCTGCTCGGAGAGATTTCATCGGCATATGATGTTAGAAACCGTTTTATAGCTTTATATTAGTTTTAGAAGCATAATTTATGCATGTCTTTTAGAATTTACTATCTATGCATAATGTTATTTTATTTGAAATCTTAAATGCACCTACTGAGCTCCTTTAGCTCACTCGTTTTGTGTTTTATATTTTCTAAATAGCACCCTTTGCTTTCTGGATAGTAATTGTAGGCATGTGTATGTTTTTGTACATTTTGAACCAACAAAAAAGAGATTTTGATATTTTGATGATCGTTTCACTTCTTTATCAATAAGTCAGTTTATAATCATAATGAAATTATTGAGTTGTGTTGGATTTGGCATGGAAAGGACTAGAGGTCCGATTTGGTAGTATTGAGAAGTGGTTTAGAAATAGAAATATAATTCTTTACAGGTTTTGTACTAAATTTTCAGAAAAACAAGCGAAACTCTGTCCCATTTTTTTTAAATTTAAGATATCATTTTCATGTATATTTCAAAAAATTTCTCAACTACAACAAAACCTAAAAAGAGGTTCGCCTCGCTGAATTTCTCAACTTACCTAGTTGTATTTTGAAGAACTTCCATTAGGGTGCCAGACAAAGTCGCTGGAATCTACTGTAGAGGGTTTCGGACCAGGTCCTATCACTAGTTATACATTCATGCATGGATGAGACTCGTAATTCTTCCCCTATTATTTTTCCAGTCAAGTTTTTTATGGCTAAAGTTGTATGAATAATAGCTAAAACTTGACTTCCTCCTAAATGTGTAGCTGTTGACATGCACTCCATTAACCCAAGCTTACCCCCTCCATAAATTAAATGAATTTTTTTTGCAACTAATACTTTTCCTAGATTGTTTGCTGCTTCTGCAAACACTTTATTTTCCCCAGGATTAGATCCACAAAATACACATATATTTCAAAATTGTTGAACTGAGGTTTCCTCCATATCTACGCTCACTTTTATCTCAATAAATGAAAATGAAGAAAATGAGGTGCTATATTTATAGAGTACCAAATAATAACAATGATTGTGGTAACCCGATAGTTTTTCAGAAGATATTTAAAAATAAAACACAAAAATTTAAAGATAATGACCTATATGCAATATTTAACCAAAAGATTTGAATTTAAGACATCTATATGAGTAGCCCTACTATTCATAAAATAAAGTTTGAAATTAAAACACATGTATTTACAAATAGTTGTGATTGTAGCTCACATCTTCTTCTAATTTTATGCCCAGTAGCGGCTTAAACGCCCTCTATGGGTCGAGGATAAGTTTCCCATCTAATTTTCTTATAAATTGGCAAACAAGGTATTTTAGAGTCAAATTCCTGAGACTATATCGTTGATGTTTATTTTTGAATTTATTTCATAAATCGAGAAGTTCACATTGTACGAGCTCACAGGGATGCGTCTCCAAAGTCAATAGGATATCATCTAAAGACTCCTTACTCAGTCCATCCTTCTCGATTTCTAGATGCAAATCCTAAAGAACGAAAACTCTGGTTACAATTCTATCGAGCACATTTATTATAGACTTGTAACCTCTTTGCTCGTTGCCTTTTGGCATAAGAGCTTCTTCCAAGACAAGGCATAAAAGAAACAAAATCATTTGTAGACTCACTAGATAATCAAACCTTGGCTTCAATTAACCAACAAATATCCACAAAGATATTACTCAACATCAATACCCTTAGTCTTTCATATCATGCTTTGTAAATCTTAAGTAGAGCATTTTGAGGCAATTAAGAAAAAAGTTTTTTAAGGTTGGTAAAATGCGAACCATTTTGAAAGAAAAAAAAGAGATGAATGCACAGTTTGAGGGACAGTTTTTAAGAAACTGGGAAACCGACTTTAATAGTCATGGAGTACCGTATCCGCCACTTGACCGGGAAATAAAATCACACTAAAGAAAAAAAAAGTAAAATAAAATGTGAAAGAAAATAAAAGCAAAAATTAAAAGTCAAAAGATAAAAATAGACAAAATATAAAATATGGTACAGATAGATTGAACCTGATAAAGCATGATAGACAGAATCCAAAAGAGGGATCTCGTCTAGGCACATAGAATGGTCTACCTTTTTCACATAGCTTTTCAGTCACTGTCCATTCACTTTAAAAGTTTGCCCATCAATGGGGTCCTCGATTTTGACATCACCATTAGGAAAACGTGCCTTACCATAAATAGACCAGTCCATCGAGATCTCAACTTTTCATAGTGTAAATGCAATCGAGAATCATAAAGATAGACTTATTGATTTGGCTCGAAGTGTTTTCTTGAGATCTATTTGTCATGAGCTGCTTTCCTTTTAGCTTTGTAAATTCTAGAGTTGTCATATACGTCATTTCGTAACTCTTTTATTTCTAACAATTGTAACTTTCTCTAGAGACTTGCAGCACTCAAATCAAAATTAAGGGCTTTGACAACCTAATAAGCTTTATACTCTAGCTCAACAGGTAAATGGCAAGCTTTCCCATAAACAAGCCAGTATGGAGACATTTCTAAGATGGTTTTGTATGTAGTGCGATATGCCCATAATGCATCAAAAAGGCATAGAGACCAATCTTTGCGATTCAGAATAACCGTATTTTTCAAAATCTATTTAACCTCTCTACTTGCTAGCTCGGCTTTTCCATTTGTCTGTGGATGGTATGCAGTAAAACATTTGTGAAGAACACCATACCTGTGCATCAAAGCTTCAAAAGAACGATTACAAAAAAGTTTTCATTGGTCACTAATGATGACACGTAGAGTATCGTACCTAGATAACACATTTTCTTTTTAAGAATTTTGCCACAATTGTATTATCATTAGTACGACAAGTTATAGCCTCCACCCACTTTGATACATTGCCAACAACTAGAATGATGTAAAGGTAGCAAAAAGATGAGGAAAAATGACCCATCAAATCGATACCCCAATAATTAAATATCTCAATAACAAGAATAGGGTTAAAAGGCATCATATGTCTTCAAGATAAAGCACCTAACTTTTGACATCTTTTATAAGAACGACAAAAATTATTAGTATCCTTGAACAAAGTGGACCAGTAAAAACCACACTGTAAAATATTCACAACTATCTTTTTCATAGAAAAATGACCACCACTAGCAGCACTATGACAAAAATTTAAGACACTAGAAACTTCACTTTCAGGAATGCAACGTCTTATAATTTGGTAAGGACAGTATCTCAACCAAGAACTTACGCTTATCTTGTACACTCTAGTTAGATAGAAGTTCACCACAAACCAAATAATTTACGATATGTGCATACCAAGGTATTTGGCTTATAGCAAAAAGATGTCATCAAAAAAATCATCTCTAATGGGTGGTAAATCAATGGAGTCAGAAAACTCAAGGCAGGATAGATGAGCAGCAACAATATTTTCAACGCCTTTCTTATCTTTGATAATTAGATCAAATTCTTGCAAAAGAAGAATCTACCTAATTAAACGGACTTTAGCATCTTTCTTAGAAAGAAGGTACTTAACGGCTGTGTGGTCAGTAAAAACAACAATAGGTGAAACAATCAAATAAGAATAGAATTTTTCTAAGGCAAAAACAATAGCTAGTAGTTCTTTTCAGTAGTAGTGTAATTCATCTAAGCATCATTCAAAGGCACACTGGCATAATAAACAACAAAGGGTTTTCCCTCTCTTCATTGCCCAAGAACTGTTCCTACAGTATAATTACTTGCATCACATATAATTTTAAATTGGAGGTTCCAATATGGTGATTGCATGATAGGAGCAATGGTGAGTTTGGCAATGAGTGTTCAAAATGCCTCCTTACACTCTTGTGTCCATGTAAATTATACATCTTTTAGCAAAATGTTACACAATGGTCTATATATGGTAGAAAAATTTTGTATAAACCTTTTGTAAAAGTCACCATATCCAAGAAAAGATTGGACATCCTTTACCATTTTGGGTGTAGGTAATTTAGAGATTAATTCAATTTTGGCCTTGTCAACCTCTATCCCTCTTTCAGATACAATGTGACCCAAAACAATTCCTGAAGATACCATAAAATGACATTTTTCTCAATTTAGCACAAGTCATTTTTCTTCACACCTACTCAAAGCAGATTTCAAGTTAAGTAGCCATAAATCAAAAGAATTACCAAAAACAGTCAAATCATCCATAAAGACTTCCATGCATTTTTCAACCATATCAAATAAAATACTCAACATACAACATTGAAAAGTAGCTGATGCATTACATAATCCAAATGGCATTCTACGAAAAGCATAAGTACCAAAAGGGTATGTAAAAGTGGTTTTTTCTTGATCTTCTATAGCTATCTCAATCTGGTAATATCCTGAATACCCATCAAAGAAAAAAAGGGATGTCCAACTACACGTTCTAAAATTTGATCGATAAAAGGCAATGAAAAATAGTATTTTCATTTGCCAACCATTTACTACCTTAGTTGGAATAGGTACCCCATTTTCATTTTTTACAACAGTAACCCCAAATTTCTTAGGAACAACTTGAGTTGGACTTACCCATTGACTATAAAAAATTGGATAGATTATACCCATATCTAATAGTTTCAAGACCTCTTTCTTCACTACTTCTTTTACTATTAGGTTAAGTCTTCTTTGTGGGTCCCTACGAGGTTGTGTACCTTCCTCTAAATGAATTCTACGGGAGCATATCAATGAAGAAATACCTTTAATATTAGCTATGGTCCAACCTAGTGCAAACTTATGTTCTTTTAACAAATGTTTCTCTTGTTCAGCACTAAGTTCAGAAGAAATGATGATAGGAAAGATATCACCTGGTCCTAAGAATACTTGTTTCAAACCTTTGGGCAGTGAAGAAATCTCAACTTGTGGTGTCACAAGGTTTGACAGTTTTGCTCTCTCTCTCTCGTGGCAACTCTTCAAAGTATGGCTGTCAAAATCGAGTCCCTTTATCCTGTGAGTCAAAAATACTAAACACATCAATTGTTACATCAGGATAATACAATTCTTCAAAATCAAAATTGAGAAGGTTTTTTAAGAAATCAAAGCCATGATTTTTATAAGCTTCATCTGCTATAAGTGTGTCTATCATATATGAATGATAGTATTCGTCTTCTTCTCGTAGTTGTTTGTCAATATTAAAAATGTTCATCTCAAGAGTCATATTCTCAAAAGATAATTTCATTAGACCATTTCTGCAATTAATAAGAGCATTAGCAGTGGCAAGAAAAGGTCTCCAAAAAATAAGAGAGATTTTTAACTCCATGTTAACAACAGAATGAGTATCCAAAACAAGAAAATCAATAGGGTAGTAAAATTTATCAATTTGCAACATAACATTTTTTACTATTCTCGTGGTTTCTTGATTAGTCGGTCAACTAATATAGGACTATAGATATAGATTTAATCTCACCAAATCCTAATTGCAAGTAAATAGAATAAGTCATTAAATTTACACTTGCTCCTAAGTTTAACAAAGCTTAACCAAACTCATGTATCCCAATTTGGCAAGAGATTGTGGGACATCTTAGGTCTTTATACTTGGGTGGTGTCTTTTGTTCAATCACTACACTTACATGTTCTGCCAAAAATGCAGTTTTCTTTACATAGTATTTTCTTTTGATAGTACATAGATCCTTGATGACTTTGGCATAAGTTGAAACTTGCTTAATCAATTATAACAAGGGAAGATTAATCTTAACTTGTTTCAAATGTTCTAAAATCTCACATTGAATTTCTGAAATTTTTTCAACTGGTCAAAAAGCTTGAAAAAAAGGCATTCGGATTGAAAATTTATTTCTGGGCTCTTTTCCTAATGTGGCATCTTTTTCAATGAGGGCGTCTTTACTACTTATCGATGTGTTAGTTAGAGAAGTAGGTTCACTCATAATCTTACCACTTCAAGTAGTAATGGCATTGACTTTTTTGAGATTTTATGCATTAGAAGTAGAAGCTTGTACCATGAATTGTCCTTTTGGATTGGATTGAGATTGAGATGGAAACTTTCCTCCCTCTTGTATAGTTAAGGTACCAGTCAGCTTTGTGATTTGACTATTGATTTCTTTGTTTTCGTCTATTACCTGTATAAGAATTATTTTAAATTTTTTATTAGTCTTACTTTATGCATCCACAAATGTTTGTAATGTATCCTCTAAAAGACTCCTAGTTGGTCGTCCATTATATTGAGGTGCAACATAAGACTTGGGTGCTTGTTGTTCTTGTCTCTAATGGCTGTTGGCTTGTTAGTCAGATTTTCAACTAAAGTTTGGGTGGTTTCTCCAGCTAGGATTATAGGTTTCAAAATAGGGTGAATAAAGCTTCTTATACATCCCTAGGGCCTTACATTGTTCCTCATATATTCCTTTCATCTTACTATAAGTGGGGCAATCTTGAGCTAAGTGTTTTACTCCTTTATGGACAAAACAGACATCGTGTGACTCAACCTTAGCAACCGTGTGGGTGACCCTTCTATCTTTGGTTTTCAAGGCCTCTAACTCTCTAGTTAATACCTATAATTAGGCTTTGAGGTTATCCTCTTCCCTAAGATGGAAAACTCCACTAGGTCGTGACCTATTTATGCTTTTAGTCATGCTAGGTCCAGTCCATTTATGGGCTTTTTCGACTAAGTCTTTAAGGAATTTTATGGACTCCTCAGGATCTTTGTGAAGGAACTCCTCATTACACATCATCTCAATAAATTGGCACTCTCTAATTGTGAGTTTCTCATAAAAATAGCTAATTAAGCACCAAATTTCATACCCATGGTGAGGGCACAAATTTAGCAACTCTTTAAACCTTTCCCATGCTTGATATAGGGTTTCACTGCCTTTTTGGGAGAAGGAAGAAATTTGTCTTTTCAAACCATTAGTTTTGTGTTGTGGAAAGTATTTATTAAAAAATACTCTAGTTATTTCTGCCCAAGTTCCTATAGACCTCGGCCTCAAAGAGTATAACCAACTCTTTACTTTGTCTTTCAAAGAAAAAGAGAAAAATTTAAGCCTAACGCTGTCTATGGCTTCAGGTTGGCTATGGACGATGGCAATTACCTCTTCAAATTTTCTAACATGTACATAAGAATTTTCACTATCTAGACCATGAAAAGTGGGCAAAGGTTATATCATTTCAAGTTTAAAATTCGAATATGGTGTGTTAAGTGGAAATATAATACATGATGGTGTAGCTGTGTAAGTAAGATGCAAGTAATCTTTTAGGGTCCTAACAGGGTTATCTTCGTGCTAGCGTATTATGTTGGAATTACAAGATGAATTAGATGGTGAATTATTTTCCCTTACAAATTGTGATGGTGGTTCTAGTTTTACTTCTCTTACAAATCTTTCTCGTTTATCTTTAAGTCAATGCATACATCCTAATAATTTTTTTTTTAATGAAGAAAATGCTTAAGAAAAATTAAGAGATAAATAAAACACGACAAGAAATAGAAATGAGTTAGGTGGTAAGATCAACTATGAAATATAAATACAATAAATGAACAAAAGATAATAAATTATAAAGTACAATAAATAAAATTTAAAAAAAGTACAATAAGTAGATAAAAGAAAAGAAAGTGCAATAAATAGAGGAAAATAAATTGTAAAGTGCAATAAATAAATAAAACAAAAAAAAGTACAATAAGTAAATAAATAAAAATTTAGGCAGTAGAATCAGCCATTAAAATAAAATAAAAATACAATATATGAACTAAAGAAAATAAAGAGCAATAAAAAAATAAAAAAAATAAAAATTAAGTACAGTAACTAAAAAAAGTGCAATAAATAAATAAAAAAATAAAGTGCAATAAATAAATAAAGTACAATAAATAAACTAAAGTGCAGTAAATAAATAAAGTGCGAAGTACTATAAAAAATTAAAGAAAATGAACTAAGTTAGGCAGTAAAATCTGTAATTAAAATAATAAAAAATATAACAAATTAATTAAAGAAAACAAAATAAATTAGATGGTAGAACCAACTATAAACAATAAAATTAATTACAACAAAAGAAATAAAACTAAGATTTTACAAAGAAAAAAAATATACAAAGTTACCGCTTTAGTATTGATAAACGCAACCGACTTTCGCTTAGTGTGTTTCCCCGACAACGGCGCCAAATTTTATTTACGATCAAAATGTAATACGGCTATCGTAGTATAGATTGAGGTGTCAATCCTACTAGGAAACGTTTTGCAAAATAGGTTGGTGAAGTAAAATATTAAAGTAGTAGTACAGGAGAAGATTAATTAATTGGTTTAAGTGGATGAGATAGAATTATCTATGAATTGAGAAAAATGTCTTATGATAATTTAAGCAAGGCTTCGAAAATCACAATTATGCTTTATAAATCTACTCTACACTTTGATTCAATATTTATAACACAATTGAAAGTTTCACATCCTAAACAATAAATCGAAAGATATGTAAAATACAACACATATGATAACACGTGTATTTAATATGACTAAACTCTTTGTAAATATTAACACAAATCATGTTCATTTATACAAGTTATCTACGATCGACAATAAATCATTTTGACAATATTGCAGTAAAAGATCAACTTGAATATAAAAAATTTATTGTCTTTACATGTTATTCAAGATTGACAATATATCAATTGATAATATTGCAGTAAAAGATTAACATATAAAACAATGTAACCAATAACAATTATAATTCAACAAGAATCACATAAGAAAAGCATGATTGACAATATATGAGACATGAGAATTATAACCTCTGGATTATAGAAAATAAAATAGATAAGAGTTTAAGCAAAATCAAACGTACAAACATTTGTAGCTCTTGACAACGAATCAAAGTATAAAAGTAGATTTATTACACATAAAAGTTCATCTCTTAGCCTTGCTAAGAACTATAGCCTAGATTATAATGCATGTCAATGAGAAGAAAAAAATATAGAATTATCTAATGTTGAAAACGTCCTAAGAGTGTCCTTATATAGGCAATTAATGAAAATATGTTAAGTGTAACATCAATCTTCAATAATTTAGGCCAATAACTCGTTCACCCACTTGCAGTACCTTGTTGATAATATAAATGACTGATGTAGCTTTTTTGGCCAACATGAAAGTTGTAGCATTTTTTCTATTCTTTCTATAGGCACTAGGTTCATGTAAATTGGATGAGTATCTAATGAGATATGAGTAAATGTTAAAGATACGTCAGATTTAGGCCAATAACCCTTTTACCCACTTGCAAGACAATTTGGTCTATATTAACGGCTGATTTGGACTTTACCATCAACATAAGAGTTATTGATAATTAAGTCAATATTTCACATCTTTAATAATTATACCAATTGGGTATATATTTTTTGAGATACGGTCCAAATATGTGAGTTGGGTCAAGCTAATTGAAAGTTATAGTCCTATTTTATTGTATCTCAATTTTCTGGCCATAACATGTTGGATTTGGCTTTTCAACTGTTCTTTAAGTTTATGTAAGATTGAGTCACGTTACTCCCGGTTTAAAAGTTTCTTCATTTCAATTTTTACATTGAGAGTTATGTCCATTTTACCTAAACTTGTGCCAATAACATTCATTAATTACAATTTAACGAGAATACTTTATTTCATGCTAAAAGAACAAAAATGCTAAAATTAGTGACATTAAATGGTGATTAAATCTCTTAATAAATATGTATTTTTAAGCATTCATCAATTCTCATTCTGTCTACCTTCTCAGATTCCCTGACCTCAACCAGAAGTTCTTATATCTCTTCCACCGACTCTGGGATTCAAAGACTCTTTCTCTTTTATCAATGGCAAAAATGCAAAATGCCTTTCTTACCGTGATTGCATAACAGCCCCTTGCTGCCTTCTGATCTCCCGACATTACTCTGATCCCTTCTCCTATATGAGAATTTTAGCTTCAGGTAATCAATGGATAGAGCTGCATTAGTACTGACCATAAACGGTCGCTCGAGGAGAATTCTATATGAAAATGGGCCGTCCACCACCACGAACCTAGTCATCACTGTTTTCTCATAAGGCCTTTGTCCAATGGTAAGAGGGAAGGGCACTACTCCAATCAGCATCACACAGCTATCCCTGAATCCTTGTAGTGATGTTTGAGTTACCTTTATGTGGAGGTTCTTGATTTTTAGGCCGTTCAGGATTTCCTTGAAGATTATGTTGACCGAGCTACCCATATTGACAAACACCCTATTGATTTTTTCTCTCACTACCACTACTTTGGTTACAAGTGCGTCATTGTGGGGATAACATACCCTTTGAGCATCTTACTTCGCGAATATGATTGGCACCACTACCACTACTTTGATTACAAGTGCGTCATTGTGGGGATAACATACCCTTTGAGCATCTTACTTCGCGAATATGATTGGCACCCCTTATGGTAGCCTCAACTTATTGGCTAAAGAGGTGTTACGCATGACTTGATGTGCCATTATTGAGTACTTAGAGTAGTTCTTCTATTTTTTATTTGAGTCTCCTGCCAACGTGGGTCCTCTTCGAAATAATTACGACGGAGTTAGGGATCAATGTACCAGTTGGATTGGTGGTTGTTATCTGCTGATTTGCCTAGAATTCTTCCAGATTCCCATTCCTCATCAGGTGGTCGACCTATTTTCTTAGCTCAATACATTCTTCAGTGGCATGCCTAGGACTCTTATGCATGTCGTACCATTTTTTAGAATCCGTTTTCCATTTTGATCCTTTCCATTTGAAATTTCTCTGTAACAATCCACTATCCTAGATAACTTCGTAGACATCTTCGAGTGGCATAACCAAAGGGAAAAAATCCTTAACCTGGGCCACTCTTCTCTCCTCCCCTGGTTGTTCGTTGTTCCTTAGATTCCAAGGTGCCTATGGAGGGGTGCTTAGTTGGAAATAGTTTGACCCTCCTTCTCGATTTTGGGATCCGTCATTCAGTACATTGTTCCATCAATTGCCTAGAGGGTTACACCAGTTCGTAAAATTTTCCCTCTGCTGGAGACAATATTCTCCATCCATTTTTTGGTGTTTTGACGGAAGGGCGGGGACCCTTTTCTCCCCTTATGTCCCGCTTCCTCGTGTAGCCATGTTTTTCCTCGAGGAAGTTTAGCCAGGGATCTCTTAGTCTTTTCACCTTCCTCTATAGACATGTATTTTGGTGCTTTATTGTATACTGCCGCGTAGCTTGTGGTACCACTTTTCGCTAGGTGGTACCATAATCTGTTTAATCATAACTCTTTCTTTAGGGCATTCAGGGCAACGGGCTGGTCAAATGCACTTAGCGTAATCACTTTCTTGTGGAACCTCTAGATATAGTCCCTCAGGCTCTTTTCTTAACTTTGCCTAATCTGCTTTAGCTGCTCTAGGTCCCTGGCTACTTTGTATGAGCCTAAAAAATGTTGGGAAAATTTCTCGGTCAGCTCATTATAGAAGGCAATGTTGCGCTATTTTAGTCCCCTGTACTAGAATAAAACTGGCCCTTCTAAGTTTATGTGAAAGAGCTGGCACATTTGGTATTACCTCAGTCCTACGATGGATAGCAGGTCAGTGACTTAATCTACATAATGATTAGGGTTAGTGACTCCTTTGTAAGTGGGCAAATTAGGGACTAAAAAATCATCTGGGAGCTTTATATCTCTCATATCGTCTGTTAGTGGTAACCTTCTTTCCCTTTCGCCCCATTCACGAGAGGCTGGTCTTTCTCTCTTTTTTTCGCCAAGAGTCTTTCTAATTTTTCTTCCAAACTGCGCACCTTGCTTTCACGGCCCAATTTACTTCGTCGGTGGTGTCACGGCTCAATCAATGGCTCTCTCTCTGTTGACAGCTCCGAATCTCCAAGCTCTGCCTCTCCCCACTCAAGGATTGCTTGGCTTGGCCTATTTGTCCCGGTCAAATTATATGGAGTTTTCAGTCTTTCCTTTTGCTCTGTTTGTCCTCAAATCTCCTCCTAAGACTGCCTTCCATAATTCATTGCTCTCGATTGCTTATTTCTAATTAGTTCAGTCATGAACTATCTTAGTTCCTCTATTTCTTCCCTCATAATTCTTAATTCTGCCCGTATTTTAGGGTACAGGGAGCTTTCTATTCGAGAGAGGGGTTGGTTTGGATTTAGACTTCACTCTCTGGCAACATGATTCTTACTGGCAGATGATCATTCACATTTTAGAATGCTACTCTTCCCGACAAAAACTTTTACTCTATTCCCATACACAGCGCCAAAAACTGTTGACCTAAAATATAGTTTCCTAGGTCAACGAGCCTTAAATTTGTTATAAGTGGGAATCAAACTTGAGCCTCGTCTCGATTGAAGCTATTAGTACGAACTTGGGCTTTCTATTTTTCACGAGCTGTGAGGGGCCTACAAAGAAAACAAGATGCTTCAGTCAAAAATAGGGTTCTCTCTCTTAAAATGTGACAAAAACAAGAATAAGATATCGTCTGGGGATAGGGGAATACTCCTTCCCTTTTTCTTCTTTTCATACTTTTTTGAAGTTTTTTCATTATCCTTTCTATGTCTTTCTCTTTTGTTTTTTATAGTGATGGCATTTCAAAAACTTTTTTAGGCTTTTTTCCGCAGTAATCTTGTCTTGCGGCAAATATTTTCTGTTTCACTTCTGACACACGCCAAATATCTTCTGTAGACTTTTTGACCCCGTTCTTATCGCATGTCAGATTTGTCTTTTAATATGTTAAGCATATTTCTCGAGTTTGCCTCCGTCTGCAGTTTTGGTTTAAATAAGGCTTATTTCAGTCGGCTCGGGTCAGATCTTTAAAAAGCCCTCCCCTACTTGTTTGTTGTTGACGGAGATTCCAAATAGCAAAGTTGTGAAATGTAGTCAGTACCTACTCGGCTGTAGTCATGTTTGGGTCAACAAAGGCCGAATAGGTTTTCTCATTTTCTAACTAGATCCTCCGAGTCCGAACCGATTCTCTGTCATTTCTCGTTAAGCCCATTAGCCATTGCTCATCAGCCTGTCTTTGGATAGGACTCATGATGCGATATTTCTATATCATAAATTAAGTGCAAGTATACACTATCGTATGCAAGTAATAAAGAGACTAAATAAGTCGGATGTCGAACCCACAGGGATAATTGTTTCTTTTTAACCAATTATTAAAATTATATCTTCCTAATAATTATTCAGATAAATAAAAATCTAAGACTGAATGTAAGAAATATAAAACAAAAACACAATGTAAAACAAATTAGGTGATAGCAATGTAGAGAAGACCTAGGATTAATATTATCCCTCAATATATTTCTAATGATTAATCCTCTAATATTTAACTCACTTAGTCTTTATTATTGATCAAGACACTAATGTATTCACAAGTCTCTTCCAAGGTCATGCAAGTGTACCCTAATTTACCAAATACCTATATTCCTATGGTACTTGTAATAAATTAAGATTCATTAAGATTAGGTCTTATTGATCATACATGCCAATTAGGTATATTCCTATCCTAAGTTGAAACTTGCATATGCAACATTGAATGTTACTCTACAATCATGCATCAAATTACCCAGGTCTAAATACATTGATTCCTCTTCCGAGTTTATCAAAATATTACCAATTCATTCACCATATATTGGCCAGATATATTGAAGCATTAAACACAAGTAATTTAAATAATAAATGACTAATTTTATTAAATACTAAAAGATATGGCAATTTAAGCGCATATATTGAGTTCAAATATTAACCCTAGAAAATAAGTTAGCTCATGGCTACAAGAGAACAGCAGTAAAAATAATTATAAATCATGATACAATTATTAGCAAACCGATATAGACGTCGAATTGCTCTTAATTGCGTTGCCTAAGAACTGTTGATGCCGAAGAACGTCTTGTATCTCTCTCTAAAGTTGCTTCAATTAAGCTCCTATTGCTCTCCAAGACTCGTGCTATGTATTCTTGGTGCTCTTATGTCGTCTTGGATTGATTCTTGAAGGCTGGGAACGAGTGGCTTTATATAGGGATTGATATGAGCTTGAAAATCTCAATTCTCATCGGACTAGGACTCGCACTACCGCTAGCGCGCTATGCATCTGTCGCTGGGGCGACGCGTGAAAAAGCTATTATCGCTGGAGCGGTGGAATCTTGGCGCGGTGACTCTGCGGCGCTGAGGCGCTAGACGCGACTTAAACAGGTCGTTTTTCTTATTTCGATCACTATTGCAGAGCTGGGGCGAAAATCCTTGTGGCGCTGGGGCGATGGACATATTCTTTAAATTTCGTTCAAGTCCCTATAAATAACAATAATGCACATAAAATAGCCATCTATTCTCATAAAATCATAAAATATCAATAATAAAAACATGAGAAAATATATGACAAATTTGCCCTTATCAACTCGCTGTGCAAATTCTGGTGAACTTTTCAATAGAAGAGTGGCCATTTTGAAATGAACGTCTGGCTAGGCTTCTAGGGCCCTTGGTTGAATTTAGGGCCCTCTGGCCCGTAGGCTGAAAGAGAGGGTTTTTCAAGGGGGAATAGTTATATTAGCACAATGCCTTTGGATGTTATGTTAATGATTTTATTGAATATAACAATTTTTGAATATTTATAAATTAAATTTCATTTTGTTATTTTGTGCTATAATTAAATTAAAATATTTATAATATTATTTTGTTTATAATCAATAAACTAATATATAAAATATATATATATATATGCATATAAAAAAATTAATTTTCTGTTAAAAATTTATCACTGATTATTGATACATATCTTTCATAAAAATGGTTATATATTATTCAAGTTTATAATATAATATTCAAAAATGGTTCCCATAATAGAAATGGAAACTAAAATGAAGATGAAAGGGATCCATTAGCATAAACCATATTTGAAATCGCAACTAGAACAAATTGGATGAAACCTTACACTGATTATCTTAAGGAAGGAAAGCTTTCTAAAGATAGAAAACAAGCAAGATGTCTCTAATCTAGAGTGGGGAGATTCACCATCATTGACGATCATTAGTACAGAAGATCCTTTTCAGGTATTTACATGAGATTCGTGCCAATTAAAGAAGGGCACTAGATTATAGCGGAGATACATGAAGGATCATATGTAAACTAGTCGAGTATAGGAATCCTGGCCCATAAAGTTATACGATAAAGATATTTATGGCCATCAATAAAAAAAAAGATACAATAGAGTATGTCAAGAAGTGTGAAAGGTGTTAGATGTACACCACAATTATCTACCGTCCTGCTTATGACCTTAACATAGCTTTTATCTTTTAGCCATTTATTCAGTTGAGGATGAATATAGTAGGACCATTCCCAACTGCTACACGAGGGAAATGGTTTATTCTATTGGCCACTGATTACTTTAGTAAGTGGGTCAAAGTAGAAGCTTACATCAATCTTACTAGAATCGAGGTGAAAACCTTTATCTATAAGGATCTTATCACCAAATTTTGCATGCCACAGAGTGTGTGGTCTAATGGGAAATAATTTGTAACCACTAATGTTACTTCTTTCTATAATAAATTCAAAATACAACAAGAATTCTCTTCTCATAGTTATCCACAGGGAACAATCAAGTTGAAATTTCCAATCAGACAATATTTACCATATTACAGAAGAGACTAGAGCAAAAAAAGAGTAGATGACTTTAAAAGTGTCCGTGAGTACTATAAGCCTATAGAATGAACGAGAATAAATCAATGGGAGCGTCGCCAGACTCCCTAATGTATGAGACAGAAGCAACGCTTCCTATGGAAGCCTTCATCCTATCCCTAAGGATGAGGACAATAAATTGGAACTCAATAAAAATGCCTTAGCCGTAGCAAAATATTTGACAGATAAGGCTAGAAAATCACGGTAATCCATGCAACAATTTGTAAAGCAAAGATGAAAAGATACTACGATAGTAAGATCACGAAGTATGAGATTAATGAAGGTTACCTCGTCTTACGAGAGGCACTCGATATTAACAAAGAATGCAATGCTGGAAAGATGATTGAAACTTGGGAAAGACATTACAAAGTCATGCAGAAGCTAGACAAATGAGCCTTCTTACTATAATACATGGATGAAAACTCGATTCTGACTCTCTGAAACATATCAAATTTAAAGAAGTTCTATGTATAACTTATTTTCTCTTCTTTTTTTCCCATATCTCAAATAATGTTCTTACTCAGATTACTTATATGACATTATATTAAAAATTGTCTCATCAATGATAACAATCCCGAGATCAATCTTCCCATGTACAAAGCAATAAGGTTACAAACATAGAAAGCACGGTCCACTGCTGTTTCAAGAAGATGACAAAAAACAAATTCCCACAGGTCTGTATATAAGGTCCTACAACTTTTTTACGGGATCTGATGCTATTACCAGGAAATGAGAAGGCCAAAGCAATTCTCTACTATTGTTTTCAAGGAGATTGCCAAAATATGATCCCCCCAAGTTTGTATGTAAGGTCCTACTACTCATTTATGAGGTCTGATGCCATTACCAATAGTGGAGAGGACCAAAAGGAATTCTCTATTGCTATTTTAGGGAGATAGCCATCCCCTCAAGTCTATATATAAGGCTCTACTGCTCCCTTTCGTAGCCTGGTGTTGTTATCAGAAGAATAGACGATCAAAAGCAATCCTTCATAACTATTTCAAATAGATGACCAAAAAACAATCCCCTAAGTCTGTATGTAAGATCCTAATGCTCCCTTACATTGTCTAATGTCCTATTACGAGAGAAGATAGCCGGAAGTAATTCTTCACTACTGTTTCAAGGCAATGGCCAAAAAATGATCCCTCTAGGTCTGTATTTAAGGTCATACTATCATCTTACTTGGTTTAGTGTCGTTATTAAGAGAGGAGATGGGCAAAAGTAATCCTCCAACGTTGTTATGGGGAACAACTTAAAGCAAATCCCCCAAAATAAAAGCCTTTCTTACTTAAGCCCTTAAAAGCCCCAATTCGAAAGTGCCCAAGTCTTATGTACACGTGTTCCAACATCTTTAATACGGAAGTAATTGGACTTCCTTGTGCGGACGTAAATGCCTTTACCTCAAAGGGTCTACAACATCTTTAAACGAGCCATCGCTTCCTTCTTGGCTTGATTGTGTTTCTATCTTGCAGTTGAAACTCTTTATGATTTATTGATACTCTGCTCTATCCTTATTACAACCTCCACAAGCTTTTGAAAACCACTAAAGCCAATATACAGAGACTGTTGTATAAAATTAGTACACTTCTCTTCTCTATAGTAATCACCGCAGTAGTGAAATGTGAAAGATCTAATAACTTTATGTCATAATGCTCAACAGGCATTGATTCTTAAGGCAGGTGAAGAATCTCTTTCCATTTATCCTTTCAATACACTGTAGGAAAGAAGTGGTTATATGATTCCTTTCGAAAGATTATCCAAGAAATTTCTTCACAGGTTTGAACGTGTTTTTGTATTGATCTCCATCAATGGAATGTACCTCTCTCCACCAATAATGTGGTAAATGATAACTTCTCCTCGTCTGAGCACTTCTTTGAATCAAATATATGCTCTACCTTATCTAACTAAAACTCGACCTTTAAAGGATCTCCCAAACTGTCAAAGTGTATGCTTAAGCCTAATTTGTTATGACTACATTCATAAGTTGAGCAAGTATATCGACCTTGGGCAGGGTCATAGGCACTTGCTGAATAGATGGAGGTAAATTAAATTATGTTATACCTTTATTAATTGACTCGTTTCGCCCACGATGTTTAAGATGGGGGTTTAGCTCAGTGATGATTCTAGTACGACGTGGCAGTATAATAGTGCTACAAAAATATCATCTCAACTATAATAACTACAACACCGAAATCATGAAAAGACAAGAAAAGTCTACATAATCTATAACCTATGCTCTGATGCCAACTGAAACTTTAGAGCAGATCTCAACTACTATACCGTGAACATTCATAAACTCTCTCTATAAGAGAAATTCTATTGAAATTTTTACAATCTCCTTTGTTTTTCGGACATCCCAAACATGAAACTTAAAATAATGAACACTTCTATAAAATCCAACACATGCTACTTTACTTCCAAACTTTTCATTTCTTATCCACAACTCACAACTATTAACATCAAATGAAAAATATATCTATAAACCATTTATCAACAAAGTTATAAGTGTCCTGGAAAATGATAAAGGCAATATGGCACCAAATACCCAAAAATAGCATAAATCATATCCAAAATCTAAAAGTTTAATACAATAAATTCTTATAAGTCCAAAAAGATAAAGAGAGTCCATATATCCTACATGTCTTAGAAAATGAATTAAAGCACCATCATGTGACCCACCTCAACTAGTCAGTAAGTTAAGAAAGTCTATAAGCTCCTGAGAGGGAAATAAGTGAGAAGTTGAGTTTTTACAGACTCGGTGAGTGTAATAGTTTTAAATAAATAATAAGCATAATAATGATAATAGTAATAATAGACTTTTATACTATAGATAGTAATTTAAACATATATAATGTAAATATTTCAAAATATCATAAGAATCATCATATCTCATTTTATTCACGCTAAAAGTGAACATTCTACAAAATCTTATATGATCTCATAAATGATTTTTTTTATATAAATTATTTCATGTTTAATACATCTCAAGAAAATGAAATATTTCTAAAATCTTATACTATATTAGAATCTAAGGAAAAATCTCGTCGTATCCAGAGTACTACTCAAGCAGAGCGTTAAATGTACTAATTTCTATCTCATCTCATATCCTCGTCTTACACATACACAAAGCAAACTAGCTCCAAATAGCAAAGCATCCATACATATGGCTCAAATCCTATGTGTGCACCGACGAGCCCCAAAAGCCTGAATCTCATATATTTATCTTAAGGGAGAATGGGTACCGCTTAATGGGTTGAAAGCCACTTTTATTTTGTAAATATAAATCTTAGAACCATATCTCATACTTTATACTTTAATCTCTTAAATCATCTAAACACATTACTACTGATATTTATAATATTACTTATAAATATTTGAGGTGTCAAATGACAATAAAAATGATTTTCTCATAACATAGAAAAAAAGCTTAACTTAAATATGGTATAATTCAATGAAATTAATTCAATAAATAATTTCTTTTTAAAAAGCACATATTTAACTTTAAAAATTATATTTATCATGCTTAAAATTTATTCATTATGCTTCCATAGATTTTATAAAACGATGCATGATAAATTAATTCTTAAATATACTAAATAAACTATATATGCATGTATATTAAAAACCCCACTCATTAAAGGCGATGACGCTAATCGAAAATGAATTCTTGTAACACATCACCTAGGGAACCTACTAAATAAGACAAAATAATTATTTATTGGAACGAACGTTAATACTCGAATTGATATTTTTAAACACTCACGGAATCTATGCGAACTTTGCGGTTCGGGGTCTAAGTCATTCCATCTATTGACTATAGGTCCTAAATTAAAGAAAAATAATAAATTTGGCTAGTGAAATTAAAAATTAGCCCCAAAGCAAAGATTAGGATTTTTTCAAAACCTAAATCCCTATCTTTTATGAAATCTAACACTCCAACATATATATGTAATGGAAACTTTAAATTAGAGTGATGATCTTGCTCTTAAAAACTTTAACATACTCTCTTACACTAACTTTTTTTCTCTAAAATTTCAAATACCTAAAATTTATTTCTAACTAAAACTTTCCAATACTTTAAGATTTTAAATCATACTTAAAATATTTACCCATAACATAATAACTGAAAACCATACTTAAATAAGCAAAAACATTAGAGAACTGAATGAAAAGAACTTGTTTTAGAGAAAAGAGAGCTTCTGACAAAAGGGAGAGAAAGGGTAAGCTCATACTTATATATATGTGTATATATATTTTCTTTTGGGCCTTAGAACAAATACAACCCATTTTAAATTTAAATTTAAATTAAATTTTAATTATGTTAAATATTATAATTTCAAATTTAATTTCAATTTTAATTACCTTAAATGTTAGAATTTTAAATACAACTTCAATTTCAATTAAACTAAATGTTATAATTTCAAGTCCAATTTCAATTACAATTGTGTTAAATATTATAGTTCCAATTTCAATTATGTTATATGTTATAATTCCAAATACAATTCCAAATTCAATACATTAAATGTTATAGTTTCAATTTTAAATTCAACTTCATTTACATTAAACGTCATAATTCCAAATCTAATTTTGATTTCAAATATGTTGAGTGTCATCATTCTAGTTCTAGTTTTAAATTTAAATTTAATTATGTTAAATATTATAATTCTAGTTCCATTTTAATTACAATAAATGTTACGATTCCAATTCCAATTTCAATTTTGATTCCAATTACTTTAAATGTTATTTCAATTTCAATTTTAATTTCTTTAAATGTTATAATTCTAATTTCAATTTAATTACATTAAATGTTATAGTTCCAATTTCAATTTTAATTTTAATTACGTTAAATGTTATAATTTTAATTCTAAATTCAATTTTTAATTACGTTAAATGTCATAATTCCAATTTCAATTTTAATTTCACTTATGTTAAATGTTATTGTTAAGAATTCAATTCCAATGTCGATTACATTAAATTATTTTAATTAATTAAGATTATAAAATTTAATAGAATTGAAATTGGAATCATACAATTTAATAGAAATGAATAGGAATTATAACATTTAATAGAATTAGAATTAGAATTATATAATTTAATGGAATTGAAATTGAAATTCATATTATATAATTTAATATAATTTGAATTGAAATTATAAAATTTAATGGAATTGGAATTGAAATTATAACATTAAATAAATTTTGAATTATAAAATTTCATATAATTAGAATTGGAATTGGAACTACACAAAATTTAATAGAATATTTTAATTTCATACTAATAACGGAAACTTAGTGATAAGGCGTAATTGTATAAACTATTTTATCTTCCTAACTTGATATTTGTTCAATTTATCTCAATAATTGGGCTATTTATGCGTATTAATGTTGTTTTATAGGTTGAAGCATTATCGGAGCAAAAATACCGGAAAACGGACGCAAATCGGAGCATTAGAGATAAAAATACGAATGGGGGCACTGTTTGCTACAGTAAGGTACACTGCTACAGTACCACTGTAGCACAGTGCAGCGCCGCAGCGCTGGATTTCAGCGCCGCGGCGCCGATTGCAGAAACTGAGCGCCGCAGCGCCAAATCGCAGCGCCGCGGCGCCGGGACCTGGGCAACAAGTTTTGACAGGTTCCTGAAAATCAGGAAACCCAAAAGTAACTCAAAATGCGCCCTAATTCCGTGCTCTTACCTATTTAATTGCTCAAAACTTACATTTTGGAGGAGGACTCCAGCTGGAAACACAAAGAAACACCTAACTTCTAAGTTTGGAGAAATCAAAGAGGAGGGAAGCAAGCTTCAACAACAAAGGCATTTGACAGGGATGTCTTCTTTGCTTTGATTCTTTACTTGTTGTAAGATGTTTAGTTTACATGTATTGATGGAATTAGCTTCAAGATTGTGTAGTTTAATGATGAGCTAATTTCGTTCATCTAGGATTACATCCTTGAACTCATTATGTGATTGATTTTAGTTCTCTCTTTTATGGTATTAATTCAGCTTTTGATATATTCATTGTGCTTGTGCTTAATGCTATTTGATTACTTGGCCAGTGGTTAAATTGATCTAGAAATGCTTAAATAAACTTGACAAAGGCATTTAGGTATTTAGTCTTAAGCATATTGATGCATGATCATAGTGTAGTACACTTGAGTTTCATATGAGATAGACATATACTCATAAGGCATGTATGGCTCATAAAACTTGTGCTTAATGAATTTTGTTCAATTTATTTATCATAGACATATAGATATTTGATTGGATGGAATAGATTCACTTGACCTGCAAAAGAGGCTTGTGATGTGTTAAGTGTTTTGGTCAATATATCAAGTTGAGAACTAATAAACATCAAAGAGATTCTGCTGAATTTATTTGCATAATGGGGGATAGTTTGTAATCCTAGGATTTCTCATATTGAATTTAACTTGTTGGTAATTTAGTTTGTCACTTAGCATAATTAAGTTGTTCTTTTACTTGAGTAGTTTAATATCATACATTAAATCATTTTCTGGATAATAGTAGAAAGACACCATTTCGGTACTTAAACTAGAAAAGATAAATCATTCTCTGTGGGATCGACACTCTACTTATCATATATTACTTGTTGCGACAACGTGCACTTGCGCTAATTTGTGTTATAGAAAACACACAACACTTAGTATGCTCACACTCTAGAGATACTTTAGCAATCTTATAGGCTCCATTACAAAGACTTAACGGCTGATAATATTTATTATCTTTAATATTCTTAAACTTTTTTTTTTGAATTCACTCCAGTATCAAATTTTGGTCTTTGATACATATAAGCTATATCTTAAGTTGGATTGATTTATCATGAAGATAAGAACTACAATATCTTTTGGGCAAAGGATATCTATACCCTCAAGGTATGGCTTAGTATCTAATTACACTTTATAATTTTAAAAATATCCATGTATACCCCAATAAAAGAGTATTACAGTAAATTAACATATGAACAGTATCCACTTAAATAATATCCTTTGTGAATAGTGTCACCACCATTGCTTGCCGACCAAAAATTAATCAGCGGTAGATATTATTTAAGGTAAACAATCATTATAAATCGTGTCGTGTGCGCACTGTTTATAGTGGATACGGTTCACCGTTAAACAGTGACCCTCTGAATAGTATCCACTAGTGATCGATTTCTAATTGACAAGCGCGACAGCAATACTGTTCACTACTCAAGTGGGTACTGTTCACAAGTTGTCAATTTACTGATAATACTCTTTTGTTGGCGATGTACATGGGTATTTCTAAAAGCACAGAGTGTAATTGGATATTAAGTCATTCTTTAGAGATGAACATGTCATTTGCTCACATCTTTCTTAACCGCATATATATTTTGAATCTTGGAAAAGGAAATATATATATATATATATCATCATCTATTTCCTTTTTAAGATTATGCAATAATAAATTTATTTTATTTTTATTTGTTAGCATTTAATTTTCCAAAACTAATACTAGTTTGAGATCTAATAACAACTTTAATTTCTTTTTTTATCAATTCTTTTATAAGAAAATTTTAAGGTTTGAGTCATTTAAATTTAAACTAACTCATTCATTTTCATATTTTTTTTATTTTGCACAATATTCATTTATTTATTGTTAAAAAAATAATTACATTACTTCTTAGCAATAATTATTTATTAATAATAATGAAAGGATAATTATTTTTTAATATAAGGAGCTTTCTTGCTTATTACCTAGGGAAAATTTCAGAAATAACCCTTTTATTTTTTCATTATTCTTTTTTAACCAAATGCAATATGGTTATACTTTATTAACCAAATAAATTACTTTTGGACAAATATACCCTTTCACTGTTTGCACAGTACCCGCTAAAGTGTACAGTATTATTGCTACAGTGCTTAATTAAATTAAAATTAAATATTTTTTGTCTATTAAAATTATATTTTTTTATATTAGTTATTCATTTATTTTAATCACATTACTATAAAAATTACATAAATAATAAAATAATTTAATGTAGTTAAATTAAATTAAATAAATACACTAACTAATATAATTTTATAAATAAAAAAATTAATTATATTTTTTATTAAAATTATATTTATTAATAAGTAAATACAATAATAAAATTTAAATAAATATAATTATTTATTTATGAATAATAAAAAAATATAAGTGTCACAAAGGCTATCTCAGCCATCGCATCTCGGGCCCGAGATGTCCCCGAGATGCCATCGAGATGTGATGGTGGCTACCATGCCATCGCATCTCGGGCTCGAGATGGCCCCGAGATGCGATGGTAGCCATCGCATCTAGGGCCCGAGATGGCCCCGAGATGCGATGGTAGCCATCGCATCTAGGGCCCGAGATACGATGGTGGCCATTGCTACAGTGTACAGTGTTTTTGCTACAGTGATTAATTAAATCAAAATTAAATAATTTTTGTCTATTAAAATTATATTTTTTTATATTAGTTATTTATTTATTTTAATCATATTTCTATAAAATTTACATAAATAATAAAATTATTTAATGTAGTTAAATTAGACTAAATAAATACACTAACTAATATAATTTTATAAATAAAAAAAATTAATTATATTTTTTATTAAAATTATATTTATTAATAAGTAAATACAATAATAAAATTTAAATAAATATAATTATTTATTTATGAATAATAAAAAAATAAAAAAATATAAGTGTCACAAAGGCTATCTCAGCCATCGCATCTCGGGCCCGAGATGGCCCCGAGATGCGATGGTGGCCATCGCTACAGTGTACAGTGATTAATTAAAATTATATTTTTTTAATATTAGTTATTTATTTATTTTAATCATATTTCTATACAATTTACATAAATAATAAAATTATTTAATATAGTTAAAGTAAATTAAATAAATACACTAACTAATATAATTAAATTTTTATTTATTTATAAAATTATATTAGTTAGTGTATTTATTTAATTTACTTTAACTATATTAAATAATTTTATTATTTATGTAATTTTTATAGTAATATGATTAAAATAAATAAATAACTAATAAAAAATATAATTTTAGTAAACAAAAAATATTTAATTTTAATTTAATTAAACAATGTAGCAATAATACTGTATACTGTAGCGGGTACTGTATATACAGTAAAAAGATATACTTGTCCAAAAATAATTTATTTGGTTAATAAAGTATAATCATATTGCATTTGGTTAAAAAAGAATAATAAAAAAATAAAAAAGTTATTTCTGAAATTTTCCCTATTACCTATCTATACTAATGGCCAACGTTTATGAGGAATTGACTGGGCCTCAAGAAACAATAATAAATCAGCTTATGTATATATATTTTTTAAAAAGATTACAAATTACTACTCCATCCAATTGTTTTGGGGAAAAAAAAATGTAATTTACATCCAAACAATCACCATAAATTCCTTGTGCTTCTTACCATTTTGTCATAAAAAGTCAACGTATGAATTATAAAATTTAATATAATTGAAATTATAATTAGAATTATAAAAATTTAATGGAATTGGAATTGGAATTGAGATGGAATTATAAAATTTAATAGAATTGGAATTATATCGTTTAATAGAATTAAAATTTGAATTCGATTAGAATTATAAAATTAAATAGAATTGGAATTAGAATTATATTATTTAATAGAATTTGACTTGGAATTATAACACTTAACAAAATAAGAATTGAAATTTGAATTTGAATTAGAATTATATATATTAATTGGAACTGGAATTGAGATTGGAATTATAAAATTTAATGTAAATTGAATTGAAATTTGAATTATAAAACTTAATGTAATTGGAATTGGATTGGGATTAGGATTGGGATTAGGATTGTGAAATTTAATAGAATTAGAATTGAGATTGGGATTATATAATTTAATGTAAATTAAATTGAAATTTGAATTATCAAATAATGTAATTGAAATTAGAATTATTAAATTTAATGTAAATTGAATTTGAATTCAAATTGTCAAATTTATTTTAATTAGAATTGGAACTGAGATTATAAAATTTAATGGAATTGAAATTAGAATTGGGATTTTGATTATAAAATTTAGTGGAATTAAAATTATAACATTTAATAGAATTCAAATTTGAATTAGATTGCGGTCGTAAAATTTAATAGAATTAGAATTGAAAATGAAATTATACCATTTATAGAATTAGGATTAGAATTAGAATTAGAATTATAACATTTAACTAAATTGGAATTGAAATTATATAATTTAATCAAATTAGAATTATAATTTGAATTATAACAATTAGTAGACTTAGAATTGAAATTATAAAATTTAATAGAATTGAAATTTGAATTATAACATTTAATAAACTTAGAATTAGAATGTTTATGAGTATAAATTTTAGTTTTGTGAAATACTTAAATGTTTAGGGAAATATGACACTTGTAACAAATTACTTGTTGGAGTAAAACTACAATATAATTCTAAGATATATTTATAAAAAAAATACAGCAAACAACTTTTATATATAATCCCAATCCAATTGGCAAACGTGATTCCAGGTCATATATAATCAACTTTCAAAGTCCCAGATACTACGGTTACACTATAAACATTGATGAATTAAGACATCAAATCTACTGCTCTAGACTAATTGCTCTTAATTTCCATCATGGCTTCATCATCTAGGAACGGTTTACCACCTGGTTGGGTATTCGAACCAGAAGGCCAGGAAGTTGTGCGCTTACTCAATAGGAAAAACATTGGTTGTACTCATGGACTCGAATTTCCTTATGTCAAAGACATAAATGTTTATGAGTATGACCCTTCGAAGCTCCAAGGTAAGTAGGTCAAATTATATTATATCTCCATTTTAGCATTCGATATAAGGTATTGAACATATGCCTGTGGAGATATATTTTATGGCTTATTCATACAAAATTGTTATTGCTCTTATGTGATGAATCTTTGCAATTATTATCAAACGCCCAGGATTTGCAGCTGATTCAGGAAACAAAAAAATGTACTTCTTCACAAATTTACGTAAGAAGGGCCAAGGAAAGATAGTCAACAGACAAGTCAAATGTAGAATTTCGAATGAAAAAGGATCTTGGAAGAAAACGGGGGACAATAAAGATGAAGAGAGAGTTGTTATAATAACGTCACTAGCTTATTACACTGAGCCAGAGACAGGGAATGGCAAGTCTAAATCAGTGAAGACTCAATGGCTTATGAAGGAGTACATGCTTCCCGAAGTGGCAGATTCAGTAAGTTAAAAAGGGGGAGTTTATTAGTTACCCTAATGTTGTTTGGTACTTTTACTAGTTCTTCTTGATTTTTTTAGTAAGTACCATTATTCTTCTTTTAGAGAGTAATTAATCACTCTGAAACAAGATGGACAAAAATAGTATTAAAGAAAAGGATACTGGTATTTGTTAAAAAGATTAAGGAAAAAGCTAGTAAAAATGTCAAACAACAAAGGGGTACCTGACAATTTTCCTAAGTAAAACAATCCATATTTATATAATTATTATATTTCACACCATTAATTACAACTTGTGTTATTTATAATGAATAACTTTTGTTTTTTGATGCAGGAAAATCCGTTGGCACTCTGTGTTGTCTATTCTTCAAATTAAGGAGAAAGCAGTGATACCAAGTAGAAGAACTAAAGATGCAAGAATGATGATATATATAGAGAACAGAATAAAAAAATATATATATGGCCTTTGATCCAATATAGATTAGAGAATTAATTAGCCAATAAGAGATTCAAGCTAGCCCATCTACCTTCAAGTCACAGATGTTTGTTTGTTTGTTTTATAATTTCATTTCTTAAAATTTTATGTTTGATTGATTTTAATTTTGTGCTTTTGTTGTTCAATCTCTCCATTTTATAATAAATTCTAGTTTTAATATTATGAGAGTGAAAATTCAGATGACATAAAATTAAGAGATGTATGACAATTTAAGGTTTTTTTTATTATTTTGTTTTAATCTATTTTACAATAATGTTACATATCTTAAATTTCGATCTTAAATGAAGTGTTAAATAATTATTAGGTAAATTTTTTTTATAATTTTCAAAATTATTTATTATACTATTTCTCCACCCAATAATTATTTAACATTTTATTTAAAATTTAAAATTTAAAATATGATTTAAAAGGTATAACATTATCATAAATATATTCAAACTGCTTTTATAATTGTAATCGAACAAGTAAATTAAATGGTGCTAGCTATGAACTACCCAATATTAATATATAGTATATTAAAATGTAGCAAACAAGGCCGCTTTTGTAATCATATTCAAATTGGTTATACTGCGGGAAAATTCTAACTTTTAGACAATGTGTGTATATGAGGATCATCTGAGCTTGTGAGTAACAGTACATTTTGAATACAAAGAAAATTCCAAAAAAACAAAATAAAGATGAGAGAATACGAATTGTCTTTCTCGCACCAAAGATGTCACTGATACTAACAAAATATACATAAATTAAATTAGAGTGATGATCTTGCTCTTAAAAACTTTAACATACTCTCTTACACTAACTTTTTTTCTCTAAAATTTCAAATACCTAAAATTTATTTCTAACTAAAACTTTCCACTACTTTAAGATTTTAAATCATACTTAAAATATTTACCCATAACATAATAACTGAAAACCATACTTAAATAAGCAAAAACATTAGAGAACTGAATGAAAAGAACTTGTTTTAGAGAAAAGAGAGCTTCTGACAAAAGGGAGAGAAAGGGTAAGCTCATACTTATATATATGTGTATATATATTTTCTTTTGGGCCTTAGAACAAATACAACCCATTTTAAATTTAAATTTTAATTATGTTAAATATTATAATTTCAAATTTAATTTCAATTTTAATTACCTTAAATGTTAGAATTTTAAATACAACTTCAATTTCAATTAAACTAAATGTTATAATTTCAAGTCCAATTTCAATTACAATTGTGTTAAATATTATAGTTCCAATTTCAATTATGTTATATGTTATAATTCCAAATACAATTCCAAATTCAATACATTAAATGTTATAGTTTCAATTTTAAATTCAACTTCATTTACATTAAACGTCATAATTCCAAATCTAATTTTGATTTCAAATATGTTGAGTGTCATCATTCTAGTTCTAGTTTTAAATTTAAATTTAATTATGTTAAATATTATAATTCTAGTTCCATTTTAATTACAATAAATGTTACGATTCCAATTCCAATTTCAATTTTGATTCCAATTACTTTAAATGTTATTTCAATTTCAATTTTAATTTCTTTAAATGTTATAATTCTAATTTCAATTTAATTACATTAAATGTTATAGTTCCAATTTCAATTTTAATTTTAATTACGTTAAATGTTATAATTTTAATTCTAAATTCAATTTTTAATTACGTTAAATGTCATAATTCCAATTTCAATTTTAATTTCACTTATGTTAAATGTTATTGTTAAGAATTCAATTCCAATGTCGATTACATTAAATTATTTTAATTAATTAAGATTATAAAATTTAATAGAATTGAAATTGGAATCATACAATTTAATAGAAATGAATAGGAATTATAACATTTAATAGAATTAGAATTAGAATTATATAATTTAATGGAATTGAAATTGAAATTCATATTATATAATTTAATATAATTTGAATTGAAATTATAAAATTTAATGGAATTGGAATTGAAATTATAACATTAAATAAATTTTGAATTATAAAATTTCATATAATTAGAATTGGAATTGGAACTACACAAAATTTAATAGAATATTTTAATTTCATACTAATAACGGAAACTTAGTGATAAGGCGTAATTGTATAAACTATTTTATCTTCCTAACTTGATATTTGTTCAATTTATCTCAATAATTGGGCTATTTATGCGTATTAATGTTGTTTTATAGGTTGAAGCATTATCGGAGCAAAAATACCGGAAAACGGACGCAAATCGGAGCATTAGAGATAAAAATACGAATGGGGGCACTGTTTGCTACAGTAAGGTACACTGCTACAGTACCACTGTAGCACAGTGCAGCGCCGCAGCGCTGGATTTCAGCGCCGCGGCGCCGATTGCAGAAACTGAGCGCCGCAGCGCCAAATCGCAGCGCCGCGGCGCCGGGACCTGGGCAACAAGTTTTGACAGGTTCCTGAAAATCAGGAAACCCAAAAGTAACTCAAAATGCGCCCTAATTCCGTGCTCTTACCTATTTAATTGCTCAAAACTTACATTTTGGAGGAGGACTCCAGCTGGAAACACAAAGAAACACCTAACTTCTAAGTTTGGAGAAATCAAAGAGGAGGGAAGCAAGCTTCAACAACAAAGGCATTTGACAGGGATGTCTTCTTTGCTTTGATTCTTTACTTGTTGTAAGATGTTTAGTTTACATGTATTGATGGAATTAGCTTCAAGATTGTGTAGTTTAATGATGAGCTAATTTCGTTCATCTAGGATTACATCCTTGAACTCATTATGTGATTGATTTTAGTTCTCTCTTTTATGGTATTAATTCAGCTTTTGATATATTCATTGTGCTTGTGCTTAATGCTATTTGATTACTTGGCCAGTGGTTAAATTGATCTAGAAATGCTTAAATAAACTTGACAAAGGCATTTAGGTATTTAGTCTTAAGCATATTGATGCATGATCATAGTGTAGTACACTTGAGTTTCATATGAGATAGACATATACTCATAAGGCATGTATGGCTCATAAAACTTGTGCTTAATGAATTTTGTTCAATTTATTTATCATAGACATATAGATATTTGATTGGATGGAATAGATTCACTTGACCTGCAAAAGAGGCTTGTGATGTGTTAAGTGTTTTGGTCAATATATCAAGTTGAGAACTAATAAACATCAAAGAGATTCTGCTGAATTTATTTGCATAATGGGGGATAGTTTGTAATCCTAGGATTTCTCATATTGAATTTAACTTGTTGGTAATTTAGTTTGTCACTTAGCATAATTAAGTTGTTCTTTTACTTGAGTAGTTTAATATCATACATTAAATCATTTTCTGGATAATAGTAGAAAGACACCATTTCGGTACTTAAACTAGAAAAGATAAATCATTCTCTGTGGGATCGACACTCTACTTATCATATATTACTTGTTGCGACAACGTGCACTTGCGCTAATTTGTGTTATAGAAAACACACAACACTTAGTATGCTCACACTCTAGAGATACTTTAGCAATCTTATAGGCTCCATTACAAAGACTTAACGGCTGATAATATTTATTATCTTTAATATTCTTAAACTTTTTTTTTTGAATTCACTCCAGTATCAAATTTTGGTCTTTGATACATATAAGCTATATCTTAAGTTGGATTGATTTATCATGAAGATAAGAACTACAATATCTTTTGGGCAAAGGATATCTATACCCTCAAGGTATGGCTTAGTATCTAATTACACTTTATAATTTTAAAAATATCCATGTATACCCCAATAAAAGAGTATTACAGTAAATTAACATATGAACAGTATCCACTTAAATAATATCCTTTGTGAATAGTGTCACCACCATTGCTTGCCGACCAAAAATTAATCAGCGGTAGATATTATTTAAGGTAAACAATCATTATAAATCGTGTCGTGTGCGCACTGTTTATAGTGGATACGGTTCACCGTTAAACAGTGACCCTCTGAATAGTATCCACTAGTGATCGATTTCTAATTGACAAGCACGACAGCAATACTGTTCACTACTCAAGTGGGTACTGTTCACAAGTTGTCAATTTACTGATAATACTCTTTTGTTGGCGATGTACATGGGTATTTCTAAAAGCACAGAGTGTAATTGGATATTAAGTCATTCTTTAGAGATGAACATGTCATTTGCTCACATCTTTCTTAACCGCATATATATTTTGAATCTTGGAAAAGGAAATATATATATATATATATCATCATCTATTTCCTTTTTAAGATTATGCAATAATAAATTTATTTTATTTTTATTTGTTAGCATTTAATTTTCCAAAACTAATACTAGTTTGAGATCTAATAACAACTTTAATTTCTTTTTTTATCAATTCTTTTATAAGAAAATTTTAAGGTTTGAGTCATTTAAATTTAAACTAACTCATTCATTTTCATATTTTTTTTATTTTGCACAATATTCATTTATTTATTGTTAAAAAAATAATTACATTACTTCTTAGCAATAATTATTTATTAATAATAATGAAAGGATAATTATTTTTTAATATAAGGAGCTTTCTTGCTTATTACCTAGGGAAAATTTCAGAAATAACCCTTTTATTTTTTCATTATTCTTTTTTAACCAAATGCAATATGGTTATACTTTATTAACCAAATAAATTACTTTTGGACAAATATACCCTTTCACTGTTTGCACAGTACCCGCTAAAGTGTACAGTATTATTGCTACAGTGCTTAATTAAATTAAAATTAAATATTTTTTGTCTATTAAAATTATATTTTTTTATATTAGTTATTCATTTATTTTAATCACATTACTATAAAAATTACATAAATAATAAAATAATTTAATGTAGTTAAATTAAATTAAATAAATACACTAACTAATATAATTTTATAAATAAAAAAATTAATTATATTTTTTATTAAAATTATATTTATTAATAAGTAAATACAATAATAAAATTTAAATAAATATAATTATTTATTTATGAATAATAAAAAAATATAAGTGTCACAAAGGCTATCTCAGCCATCGCATCTCGGGCCCGAGATGTCCCCGAGATGCCATCGAGATGTGATGGTGGCTACCATGCCATCGCATCTCGGGCTCGAGATGGCCCCGAGATGCGATGGTAGCCATCGCATCTAGGGCCCGAGATGGCCCCGAGATGCGATGGTAGCCATCGCATCTAGGGCCCGAGATACGATGGTGGCCATTGCTACAGTGTACAGTGTTTTTGCTACAGTGATTAATTAAATCAAAATTAAATAATTTTTGTCTATTAAAATTATATTTTTTTATATTAGTTATTTATTTATTTTAATCATATTTCTATAAAATTTACATAAATAATAAAATTATTTAATGTAGTTAAATTAGACTAAATAAATACACTAACTAATATAATTTTATAAATAAAAAAAATTAATTATATTTTTTATTAAAATTATATTTATTAATAAGTAAATACAATAATAAAATTTAAATAAATATAATTATTTATTTATGAATAATAAAAAAATAAAAAAATATAAGTGTCACAAAGGCTATCTCAGCCATCGCATCTCGGGCCCGAGATGGCCCCGAGATGCGATGGTGGCCATCGCTACAGTGTACAGTGATTAATTAAAATTATATTTTTTTAATATTAGTTATTTATTTATTTTAATCATATTTCTATACAATTTACATAAATAATAAAATTATTTAATATAGTTAAAGTAAATTAAATAAATACACTAACTAATATAATTAAATTTTTATTTATTTATAAAATTATATTAGTTAGTGTATTTATTTAATTTACTTTAACTATATTAAATAATTTTATTATTTATGTAATTTTTATAGTAATATGATTAAAATAAATAAATAACTAATAAAAAATATAATTTTAGTAAACAAAAAATATTTAATTTTAATTTAATTAAACAATGTAGCAATAATACTGTATACTGTAGCGGGTACTGTATACACAGTAAAAAGATATACTTGTCCAAAAATAATTTATTTGGTTAATAAAGTATAATCATATTGCATTTGGTTAAAAAAGAATAATAAAAAAATAAAAAAGTTATTTCTGAAATTTTCCCTATTACCTATCTATACTAATGGCCAACGTTTATGAGGAATTGACTGGGCCTCAAGAAACAATAATAAATCAGCTTATGTATATATATTTTTTAAAAAGATTACAAATTACTACTCCATCCAATTGTTTTGGGGAAAAAAAAATGTAATTTACATCCAAACAATCACCATAAATTCCTTGTGCTTCTTACCATTTTGTCATAAAAAGTCAACGTATGAATTATAAAATTTAATATAATTGAAATTATAATTAGAATTATAAAAATTTAATGGAATTGGAATTGGAATTGAGATGGAATTATAAAATTTAATAGAATTGGAATTATATCGTTTAATAGAATTAAAATTTGAATTCGATTAGAATTATAAAATTAAATAGAATTGGAATTAGAATTATATTATTTAATAGAATTTGACTTGGAATTATAACACTTAACAAAATAAGAATTGAAATTTGAATTTGAATTAGAATTATATATATTAATTGGAACTGGAATTGAGATTGGAATTATAAAATTTAATGTAAATTGAATTGAAATTTGAATTATAAAACTTAATGTAATTGGAATTGGATTGGGATTAGGATTGGGATTAGGATTGTGAAATTTAATAGAATTAGAATTGAGATTGGGATTATATAATTTAATGTAAATTAAATTGAAATTTGAATTATCAAATAATGTAATTGAAATTAGAATTATTAAATTTAATGTAAATTGAATTTGAATTCAAATTGTCAAATTTATTTTAATTAGAATTGGAACTGAGATTATAAAATTTAATGGAATTGAAATTAGAATTGGGATTTTGATTATAAAATTTAGTGGAATTAAAATTATAACATTTAATAGAATTCAAATTTGAATTAGATTGCGGTCGTAAAATTTAATAGAATTAGAATTGAAAATGAAATTATACCATTTATAGAATTAGGATTAGAATTAGAATTAGAATTATAACATTTAACTAAATTGGAATTGAAATTATATAATTTAATCAAATTAGAATTATAATTTGAATTATAACAATTAGTAGACTTAGAATTGAAATTATAAAATTTAATAGAATTGAAATTTGAATTATAACATTTAATAAACTTAGAATTAGAATGTTTATGAGTATAAATTTTAGTTTTGTGAAATACTTAAATGTTTAGGGAAATATGACACTTGTAACAAATTACTTGTTGGAGTAAAACTACAATATAATTCTAAGATATATTTATAAAAAAAATACAGCAAACAACTTTTATATATAATCCCAATCCAATTGGCAAACGTGATTCCAGGTCATATATAATCAACTTTCAAAGTCCCAGATACTACGGTTACACTATAAACATTGATGAATTAAGACATCAAATCTACTGCTCTAGACTAATTGCTCTTAATTTCCATCATGGCTTCATCATCTAGGAACGGTTTACCACCTGGTTGGGTATTCGAACCAGAAGGCCAGGAAGTTGTGCGCTTACTCAATAGGAAAAACATTGGTTGTACTCATGGACTCGAATTTCCTTATGTCAAAGACATAAATGTTTATGAGTATGACCCTTCGAAGCTCCAAGGTAAGTAGGTCAAATTATATTATATCTCCATTTTAGCATTCGATATAAGGTATTGAACATATGCCTGTGGAGATATATTTTATGGCTTATTCATACAAAATTGTTATTGCTCTTATGTGATGAATCTTTGCAATTATTATCAAACGCCCAGGATTTGCAGCTGATTCAGGAAACAAAAAAATGTACTTCTTCACAAATTTACGTAAGAAGGGCCAAGGAAAGATAGTCAACAGACAAGTCAAATGTAGAATTTCGAATGAAAAAGGATCTTGGAAGAAAACGGGGGACAATAAAGATGAAGAGAGAGTTGTTATAATAACGTCACTAGCTTATTACACTGAGCCAGAGACAGGGAATGGCAAGTCTAAATCAGTGAAGACTCAATGGCTTATGAAGGAGTACATGCTTCCCGAAGTGGTAGATTCAGTAAGTTAAAAAGGGGGAGTTTATTAGTTACCCTAATGTTGTTTGGTACTTTTACTAGTTCTTCTTGATTTTTTTAGTAAGTACCATTATTCTTCTTTTAGAGAGTAATTAATCACTCTGAAACAAGATGGACAAAAATAGTATTAAAGAAAAGGATACTGGTATTTGTTAAAAAGATTAAGGAAAAAGCTAGTAAAAATGTCAAACAACAAAGGGGTACCTGACAATTTTCCTAAGTAAAACAATCCATATTTATATAATTATTATATTTCACACCATTAATTACAACTTGTGTTATTTATAATGAATAACTTTTGTTTTTTGATGCAGGAAAATCCGTTGGCACTCTGTGTTGTCTATTCTTCAAATTAAGGAGAAAACAGTGATACCAAGTAGAAGAACTAAAGATGCAAGAATGATGATATATATAGAGAACAGAATAAAAAAATATATATATGGCCTTTGATCCAATATAGATTAGAGAATTAATTAGCCAATAAGAGATTCAAGCTAGCCCATCTACCTTCAAGTCACAGATGTTTGTTTGTTTGTTTTATAATTTCATTTCTTAAAATTTTATGTTTGATTGATTTTAATTTTGTGCTTTTGTTGTTCAATCTCTCCATTTTATAATAAATTCTAGTTTTAATATTATGAGAGTGAAAATTCAGATGACATAAAATTAAGAGATGTATGACAATTTAAGGTTTTTTTTATTATTTTGTTTTAATCTATTTTACAATAATGTTACATATCTTAAATTTCGATCTTAAATGAAGTGTTAAATAATTATTAGGTAAATTTTTTTTATAATTTTCAAAATTATTTATTATACTATTTCTCCACCCAATAATTATTTAACATTTTATTTAAAATTTAAAATTTAAAATATGATTTAAAAGGTATAACATTATCATAAATATATTCAAACTGCTTTTATAATTGTAATCGAACAAGTAAATTAAATGGTGCTAGCTATGAACTACCCAATATTAATATATAGTATATTAAAATGTAGCAAACAAGGCCGCTTTTGTAATCATATTCAAATTGGTTATACTGCGGGAAAATTCTAACTTTTAGACAATGTGTGTATATGAGGATCATCTGAGCTTGTGAGTAACAGTACATTTTGAATACAAAGAAAATTCCAAAAAAACAAAATAAAGATGAGAGAATACGAATTGTCTTTCTCGCACCAAAGATGTCACTGATACTAACAAAATATACATAAATTAATAGAAAAAGTCCATTTCTCAACACTTCGAGCTGATAACCCATTACCCCCTATAGTATACAAAACAGCCAGCTGGTATCTTGCTGCTGTTATCTTTTCTAATTTTTTTTGTTAATATATGTATAGTTGAACAATTTTATTTCTAACTATGACCTAATTTGACTAGTAATCCACAAGACTTTATCTCAAGTGTAAATAAATCATAATTGCAACTAAAAAGGATTAAAAAGTAATTATTGGTACTCAAAAATATATAATATATCTAATAAGACTTATATTCACTATTACAAAATTGGTTTTCACTAACATTATATTATTGACACTTTTCTAAATAGTATCAATAAATAGAAGTATCAATAAATTATTGATACAATAGTATCAAAAATATAAAGTGTCAATAAATTATTGATACCATGGTCTTAGAAAATGAAGTGTTAGTAGGTTAGTAATACCATGGTATCAGAAATTTATTTTTTATTAAAAAAATAAATTAAGGAAACAAATTTAAATTTTAAATAAAATATAAAGTTTTTCCTCTTGGTTGAACGTTGCCCTAGTCTGACTTTCTCTCTATCAGCCACTTTGTTGCAGTGGTCTCATCTCTCATGGTCGATTGTTACAAATTAGGGAACCGACTCTCATCTTTCTCTCTCTGGTCGAAATCATCTCTCTCTCTAGTTGAAATTGTCTCGCTCTCTCTCTCGTAAAAAAAGATAAGCACTTGGTAAGTATTTCGTTCTCTCTTGTAAAATTATTCCATTACTAATAAGGGATGTGTTTTGTTTACCTAACTATAAATTTGTTTAAGTCCAATTTATAATTGTTGTCTTTCAATCTTTGATTTTAAATTTTGCGTTTTGTTCATAATTATCATCCCTTGATCGAGTGTTCCTGTATTTTAATAATTATTATCTAGTGCTTTTAGAGTTTGCTTAAAAAGAAAATGTCATGGGAATATTTACTCGGGTGGGAATCGGATTCAGAAAACTTAACTTGTATTTAGGACCTCGCAAGATATTTGTCTAAGTTCTTGACATTGATATAAATTTTTTTTTTCTTTTTTTTTAATTATGATACTATATGCAAGCATCATAACTTTATCCACTAATGATGATAAATTATGACAATAAAAAATAAGTACCATACACTAGTTAACATTTATATATTTTATCACAACTTTGTATAAATAATATTATTATTTACCATAAATTTTCTCATAATTATAACTTAATGAATAATGGACAAATTCGATTTATCAAAACATAAAGAAACTCGATAGATCTTTCAATGAAGCTATAGGCAACAATGATCTATATATTGCTTCGACACAGTACATATCTTTGTAAGCATGGATAAGATCACCACAAAGTCAAAATGATAAAGTCCTGGTCACAGAGCAGTCAAAATTGTTTTACTATTAAGTTCAATGATGATGCTTTATAATGAAAATCAAGCCTTTCACATTGTGCTCTTGCATATGTACATCATGAACTCTTTATATTTATAACTTTACTTTTATATGTTAGTTCTTTAAAGTCAAAATTTTTAGATTGATGTCAATGGCTTTAATGCAACCTGACATAGTAAGATAAGATTAAACAAGATTGAAGTAAGTAGAGTTTATTCATTTGGGTGGTGGCTTAATTGCATTATTTGTCATCTTTTCTATTATTTGTAGTAATTTTCTTGTTTAAAACTAAAAATATTATATGTTGATTTGACTCGTACAAATACATTCCACCTTTATTCTACGTCAATAGTTATGTATTGACAATATAGCCACTATTTCTTGCTATTGCTTTGTACCTACATGTCTATTATTTTGCTATTATTTTATACTATTATAAGGCCATTATATTTGTTTTTCCTTGGGGCTCTATGGCCACTAATTTTGGTATTGTTTTGAAGTTGTATGGCCACTAATTTTGCTGCTTAATTGAGGCTGTATAAATATTATTTTCACTATTTTGGATTATTTATAGTGCTATTTGGGCCTGCTTCAACTACTTTTTTGCTGCTATTTTGCTTTGTTTATGATTCTGTTTTGATTTTCTAATTATAATTTTTTGTTTTGTGCTTGTTATTGCAGTATTTTTATAATTATCTTAGTTGACTACCTTAGACCATAACAACTCAGTAGTGTAGAAAGTTATTGTGAGATATACTTTCATTCTCTAATATATAATTTCATTTTTCTTATTGGCTATTTTTTTTTTGTATATAGAGTTTATTTTATATGATTTGTTGTGAATGGGAGATGGTTGTTGTAATTTATTTGGAAGTGTTATTAACATAATATACATGTTTGTATTTTCTTTATTGTAACAAAAGAAAATGATTGTTAATTACACTCAAGTTAAGATCTTTCACGCTGAACTAACACTCATTAAATAATAATCAAGTAAAATATTTGACATGGACAGAACATGAATATCAAGTGATAGGTTATCAAAAGAGTATGAAATTGAAGTTGATGAATTTTTGCAATTTTCCATGTTTAATTCTGATAATAGGAGTTCACTTAGATGTCCATGTAACTCTTGCTGCAACATGGAGTTTCATGCTTCTGAGTCAATAAGAGTTCATTTGTTTGAAAAAGAATTTTTACCCACATATTTAACTTGGACTAAACATGGGGAAGTTGACAGTAAGTTGAGAGCTTCATCTCTTGAAGACCATTCTAGTGAAAGACAATTTAAATGCCAAGATTACAATAACATTGCAGATATAGTTAATGATGCCTATGAACAGTGTGATAAGGATTTTGAGTTTTTCATAAATCTACTTGAAGATGCAGAAAAACCTTTATATCCTGGATCAAGGTATTCTAAGTTGTCTGGTCTGATGAAAATTTATAATTTTTAAGGAAACTATGGATGGTCTGATAAGGGATTTTCGTCTCTATTGAAAGCTCTTGCTGATATATTACCAGAAGGTAATAATATTCCAAAGTCAATTTTTGAGGCTAAAAAAAACAATGAAGGTGTGGGGATTAGAATATGAAAAAATACATGCTTGTCCCAATAATTGTATTCTATATAGGAAAGAGCATGAACAACTAAATGAATACCCTTTATGTAGAGTGTCCAGGTGGAAGAAAAAAGGAAATGGATCTAAGGAAGTCAGATTAGGGATTCTTGATAAGGTTTTATAGTATTTTTCCCCTATTCCTAGGTTTAAACGTATATTTCAATCACCTAAAATTGCTAAGTATTTGACTTGGCATGTAAATGGGAGAATAAAAGATGGTAAGCTTTAGCATCCAGCAGACTCACCTGCATGGGATTCAATTGGTAACAAGTGGCTTGAATTTGCACAAGAGCCTAAAAATCTTCATTTGGCCCTATCAAGTGATAGGGTCAATCCACATAGCACGCTTAACACTACTTATAGTTGTTGGTTAGTATTGATGATATCATACAATCTTATTCAATGGTTGTGTATGAAAAGGAAATATATAATGCTATCTTTATTAATATCTTGACCTAAACAACCTGGAAACAATCTAGATGTATACTTGGCTCCTTTGATTGAAGATTTGAAAACACTATGGGAATGTGGTGTAGAAGTGTATAATGCCTATAAGAAATAAAGTTTTAACTTGAGGGCCTTGTTAATGTGGACAATCAGTGACTTTCCTGCATATGGTAACCTATCTGGGTGTACAATGAAATGGTATTTTTCTTTTTCATACTGCGGGAATACATCATTATGTTGGCTTGCATGTAGTAAGAAAAATGCCTATATGGGCCACTGTCGTTTTTTACCAATTGATCATCCATTTCGTAAGTTGAAAAAAGTTTTTAATAATGCACAAGAGATGGGTGAAGCTCTTACTACTTTTTCTAGGCATGAGATTCTAAGGATGGTGGATGAAATTGCTAGTTGTACTGTTATAGGAAAGCATAAGAAGTGAAAACGGGGCAATAGTAATATTGAGAAGTTGTTCAAAAAAAAGTCTATATTCTTTGAATTTGTTGGTTCGCCATCAATTAGATGTGATGCACATTGAGAAAAATATATGTGAAAGTATCTATGGCACATTACTTCATGAACCGGGCAAGATGAAGGATAGGGTAAATGCTAGAAAGGATCTTGTGGAAATGAAGATTAGGGATACATTAAAACCTTATGAAGAAAATAAGAAACTTCTATCTGCACCATACACCTTGAGTAGAAAAGAGAAGAAAATGTTTTGTAGAACTTTGTTTGAAGTAAGGGTTTCGAATGGGTATTCTTCAAACTTCAAAAAACTTGTTGTAATGGACGATTGTAGGTTTCAAGGCCTAAAGTCTTATGATTGTCGTACTTTGATGCAATAATTATTACCTTTGGCGGTTCGAGATTGTTTGCCACACAATGTTCATTGCACCATAATGTGGATATGCTTCTTCTTCAACTCTTTTATGCAGTAAAGTGATAGAAAATAATGGTTTAGATGAGTTACAAAGTAACCTAGTTATTACTTTATGCATGATGGAATAATACTTTCCACCTAGCTTCTTTAACATAATGGTTCATTTGACTATCCATCTCGTTAAAGAAGTTAGGTTATGTGGGCTAGTTTATCTTAGATGGATGTATCCATTTAAGAGATATATAAAGGTCCTTAAAGGTTATATGCGTAATCACAATCGTCTAAAGGGGTGCATTTCTAAAAGCTATATTGCTGAGGAAGCACTTGAATATTATGCTGAATACCTCTCTGATCATGATTCAATTTGGGTCCCAACTAGTTTATGCAATTCACATATTTCAGAACCTTTAAGCTATATTACTTATATTTTATTATACTAACTAATGTCATTGTTTAGCTTTAGAGAGCATAAGGAATATTTGAAAAGAAATTTTCCTCACCAAGCTAAAAACCACCTATGGCTGCAAAATGAGCATACTCGTACTTTTAGTGATTGGCTTTAGAATAAGGCAAATTACATTTCATATTTAGTGTAAGTTAAAATTTATAAGTTGTGAATATTGACATAAATTATATGAAATGTAAGTATCGAATGACATACAAATGAATGTGGTTGTTAATGATACCGTCAAGTGGTTGGCTAGAAAATCTCATTCTTTGGTCATTACATATGTTGGATATCTTATAAATAGTTTTAAATTTGTAATTAGAGCTCGAGACAACAATTGGGTAACACAAAATAATGGTGTTAGTGTTGTTGCAACGACAATGCAAATATCTAGTACAAAAGATAAAAAGCCATATTCTGGAGAAATGGCATTTTACGGAGTCCTTGATGAGATTTGGGAACTCAATTATCTAATGTTGAAGAAGGTATTGTTCAAATGTGATTGAATTGATAGTAAGAATTATGTTGAGGTCGACAATTTAGGATTTATAATTGTGGACTTGAATCGAATTGGTCATAAATCTGATAGTTTCGTATTAACTTCTCATGCGACACAAGTGTTTTATGTGAAGGATCAAAAAGATCATAATAAATCAGTTGTTTGTTCAGTGGCTGAAAGGGTTAATAAATTTGTAATTGATGATAAATGTGATGACATGGTACTACATGCTCCCATATCAAAAACATTGCCCTAGGTTAAGATTGATGATAAAGATGATGTTGCAATTTATTCAAGACAAGATTGTGAAGGTGTTGGCATTGATATAAACACAACAGATGAATAATGTCCAATAACTTGTTGAAGTATTCTACTGTATATTCATTTGAAATGTAATTGAATTGTAAGTATATGTACATAATTAATTCATGCAAAAATTTACATGTTTATTATTTATATGTATGTTGATTTATTTTTTATTCTTGCATATTAGCTCAACATATGGCTGAGAGCAAGAATATACTAGAGGGAAGACCGCAGAGAAGAGGAAAATCCAAGAAGAAATATTTGTAATTGTTGACACCCGATAAGAAGATTACCATTAACTACAACTCATATGGCATGGTTTCTGGCGATACATCAATTGAATTGAGAAATTACAAAGGTATTTTGGTACGAGACAATATTTCAATTATATATGATGATTGGAGACTCGTACCTTTGAGCAAAAAGAAGACTTTTGGCTTTATTTTTAGGTTTATTATTCTTTTCTACATATTAGGCAATGGGATGCTTTTTTGTTCAAATTATTTATATTTTGTTGATCATTCATTTTTCTTATGTAGGATAAGTTCAAATTGGATTTAAATAGTAAAAAGCAAGTATTTAAGTGGATGGGCATCTCTTTAAGGAACTTTAGACATACTACAGCTCACGAGTATGTTCTTCCATATAAGAACGATCGTAATCAATTGAGGTTTCCACCCCTTGAATACCCCAAACATTAAGAAACAATATTGGAAGTTATTTATTGATAGAGTGTTATCTGATTCATTTAAGGTAAGTTAAAGATCAATTATTTTATTTTTGTGTAATATAGAAAGTTAAATATCAATAAGTTTACATATTCATATTGTGCAGAAAAATAGTCCAAATGCCAAGAAAAGACGTGTTAAGAACATTTATAATCATTTTTTGGGTAGTACAAGTTATAAAGGCTTATGTGAGAGACTTATAAGTTTTCACTCAATTTTAATTATATCAATCTATTGTCATAATATATTATGAAAAAATCAAATGAAAATATTTATTTTTCTATATATATCATTTTTTTTCTCTTATCTTAGGTTAAGAAACAAGGGGAATCTTTGAGCCAAATGGACCGAAGTGTGTTATGGAAAAAGGCTTGACTCAATAAAAAAGGAAAATATTCAAAAGTAGTGAAGAAGTTATTAAAAAAATTGTAAGTGATTTTATTTATGTAAACATTATCTTATTAACATGCTTGTTGATCACATAATATTTATATTATGATAACGACATTACTTATGAATTGTAGGAGGAGCTACAAAGTCATGTTGACGAAGGGTCTTTGAAGACAGATAGTACCAATGATATTCTAACTTTGGTACTGCACAAGCAACCAAATGGAAGTAGAGTACAGGGTGTTGGCCAATTTATTTCCCCATCCATGTACTTTTGTATTCTTAAAAGTTTCATTATAGCGCATGGCAGAATGTTGCAAGAACATAAATTCGCAATGTTATCTGCACAAGTTCAGGTGCTTGATGTAAGACTTAATGCACAGTCAAAAACTGAAGTTGGTAGTTGCAGTATCAAACATAATACTATCAACAAAGGCAACGCAGAAGTGGATCGCCTGTCTCCAGAGATTTTAGGAAAAAGAAAGGTATAATTACTCATGGCAACTTTTAAATTCCGTATCTTAATTTTTTTTAAATTATAATTAAAGTTCTATATATTTTTTTCAATGAAGGCCACACCAATACAATCCCCAACCCATAAGAAAACTCCTACATGGAAAAAAAACACTGACAAAGAAAACTGTTACAATCACACCTTTTCAGCATTGTATGGCCACTGAAAGGTCCCCTAGAATCAGTCGAAAACTAACACATGCATGTCTTGAGTCATCCCTAAAACAAACAAAGCAAATTGCAAGAAAGCTAGTTCTTCGAAAGAATACAAGAAGTTTGGTAACTTCAAAAAAGAAATCAAGTGATTAGTTGGCTATGTTTTCCTAACTGGTTAACAATTGCCTGAAATCAGCAATAAAAGTGGAGCACTAATTGTCAATCTTTGGTCAATATTAGGTCACTCATTTAACTAAGACGGATTGTGAAACTGTTATAAATATAACCAAGTTATCCAACATTTGTCTTGAGATTTGGATAAAGTAAGTTCTTTTCGAAACTGTTATTACTATAAAAAAAATGTCTAAATATATAGTCTCTTATATGATTCATTTATAATCTAATTTTTTGTTAGGTACCTTTACCATTTCATGGAGAATAAAGGATATGACTTTCCAGTTTACTTTTGTATTCCTACAAAAGTGTCTGCATCAGGTTGTCTATCCAATGTCAAAACACGTACTGACCAGTCTCAGTATATTGTTGAGAATTTGGCATTGTCACAACCAGGGCAAGTTACACTTATCCCATATAATCCTAGATATGAAATTCTTTTAATATATGTAATTATAATACTTTCCACCTAGTTATAAGTTCTTAAATTAATTCATTTTTTTCTTGTTTGTAGCAACTATTGGGCATTAGTTGCCATTGATTTATTGACAGTAATTGTCTTTTACCTTGACCTATTGGGGAATAAACCTTGTGAAGATTTAGAATATATTGTCAATCAGTTAAGATTCAGTTAATATTATTTCAAGTTATGTATTTCTAATTTATTTTAAATTTAATATGACTTGCTGTTTATTTCTTTTAGGGGGTTCAATTTATCTTACACAGAAAACATCCAAAAAGGCTAATCTTCAATGGATCAATGTCAAGGTAAATGTAAACATTTCTTACTTATTATGCATGTTAACTTATGATTTATATTTCACTTATAATATCGATTGAAATAACAAATAGTTTCAATTGTTCGTAGTGCCATTTGCAACCTAGTTCATTTGAGTGTGGATACATTATTATGAAGTATATGAAAGCAATTGTTGGGGATGTTAATGTACTAGAGAATAATGTATGTATCTAATATAATGTTCTTAAATTTTTCAATATTAGTTTATACACTATTAATTAATTTTTTTTATATATTTAGAGTTTAAGGGAATTGATGATTACACTCAAGATAACATTACAACGATACGTGATGAGTGGGCGATATATGTTGCAGGCTTAATCACAAATCATAAAAATAGGTAAAGTATTTTGTTCACCATTTACACTTAAAAGTTATTTTGGTATCATAAAGTGTTTGGGATGGATCATAGTAATTTTATTGTATAGATGGATCTTTTTTCAAAGAATCTGTTGTATTATGTTAGTTCTAGTTCTCTAGGTTATGAATGCATTTTTTCTACATTTTTATTTTCTCATTGAAGCTTGATTCATGTTCTTGAAATGTCATTTGTATGACTACATATATGCTATGTGTTTGTAGCGTGATATTGTTTTGTTTTATGTTGTCTGATTAAACTGAAAGACAAATATACCATGTACTGTATATAATGAAAAATCAAAATCTTAAATCACCATGTATACGTGATATGCAATATTTTTCTTCCTTTATAAAATCTTATAGAGGTTTATATGGTTATCAAGTTCCATCATTTCTCCGATGTCTACACCTTCAGGTTCTCTATCAAACTTATATGCTTGCTTTAAAACAATTTCAAATTTTTTAGAGAAGCAAAATGTGATAACAATGATCCCAAGGAACTGGGCTTTTCTTTTTCCAAGTTCTATTGTAACATTTTCTTTAGTGTGTTCTGCATTTGCCATTGACTGATGGAAGCTGGTGTTTTGCTCTGGAGTTGGAATATATGTTTAACAAAAGGACTTATAACAGGATTGGAAATGTTAAAAGAAAATAAAAAAATATTTGAAGCCATAAATAATCTATCAATTACAAGAGATTTAAGATTTGTCTTTCCTTTTCAACTTTCTTCTTTCAGCAAACCCTGCATTCTTTTTCATTATCCAAAACCTCTCTATCTCTTTTGTTTTCCATCCTGGAATTCGGCCGGCTATCAAATCCCATCTAAAAAATTCATCTTGCTAATGTTAGATTGTTTATGTTTAGAAATATATATATATATATATATACACACACACACACACACACACACAAAATAATATCGAAGATAGATGATGTCGTAAATCTTCAAGAGTTGGCATATATCAGATGGATATGATCAGTAAAGACAATGTTTCAATTGCACCTAAAATGGTAAGATTTGATAACTATAATTTGGCAAACAAAATAAGGAAATTCCACTAAGGTTCTTGAAAAATGTCTTAAAAAGATTGATGACTCATTAAAAGCTGCCAAGGGCATTACTTTACTAGTTCATCATGTTATGGAAAACGTTAGTCGTAGTTTACACTACAACAAGTATCAAAGCACTAAGAAGTCATTGCTTGCTTTTAAGTATTGAGAAAATGGCAGCACATATCACATGCTATATCTGTAATGATTACAAGCGATATAGTCCTAAGATTAAAAGGTCTATAAGCGAAACACAAACTAGAGATAGTAGTGAGCTTGAACCAAAGAATAACCAGTGAAAAACATTTATGATCTTCTATAGTACTATAGCAGCAGTAATTACACAGTCGAAAAAAACAAACTAAGTGTTTCAGTGTAGAATCATTATTATTCTTATTCATTGATGAAGGGGTACAACCATTGATAGCAAAATGGGATTTAAGGCAAATATATGGTATATTAGGCTGAAATAGGAGCTGTTTTTTTGGTGCTTTCTTATTGTTGTTTTAAATTTATTTTAGGGTTGTTATGGGATTGAAATGAGGCTATTTTAATTATGCATTTCTTGATAAATATATTACATATAAGTACTTTGTCTTTCTTTGTTACATATAAGCACTTTTTAGCATTTGTATCTTTTTTTTAAGCTTTTATACCATCTAGTGCAACAACTAACCATATCTTGCTTTTGTTCTCTGACCTAGTTTGAGTGTGATTTTTATTTTTATACTATTATTGCAATTTTTTATAAGTCAAGTCTATTGTTTAAGTTTTTATATATTTACTCATGTATTTCTATTTACTTTGACAGAGGTGGTTGTAGATTATTTTGCTCGATGGTTGTTAAGTTGTGTGGATTGCTTCAACAAATTTGATGGATTGTTGTTTTGTGCAAATTTATGTGGTGACTTTGTTTAACTGAATGTCAAACACTAGGATCTTTTGAACAAGGTTTTGAATGTTTGTAATATTTCTAAAACTAATTGAATGCACTTTGGGATATTTTCATTATAATTGTAAGATAATGTTTCATATTACTTAACAATTTAAAATATATATAAATGTGAAGTGCATTCAACTTTGAATATATATTAAATATTATGGTTCAATAATTGTAATGTTAATTTATTGAAAAGTTAATTAATTAAATTGTCATAAATAAACAGTAAATATTATTGGAACAATGGTATTAATAAGTTTTTGATATCGTAGTGTCAAAAAATCTCTAATACTGTGGTATTAGTGAATCTTTGATACAATAGTGTCAGAGATTCACTTATACCATGGTGTTAGAGATTTACTGATACCATGATATCAGAGATTCATTGACACCATATTTAGCATCAGTAATTTTCTGGCTCAAGCAACATTGACACTATAAAACAGTGTCAGTGAAACCCTTTACTGACACTAACTTAGCATCAGTGAAAGCCAATTTTGTAGTAGTGATTTGACTTGTGCATACATCAGTTTACCAATTCTAAACTCTATAAGAGGATAGAAACAATTTTGAATACATAAGTGCATAGAAGTTGAGTATAACTACTATCGAAGGGGTCGAGTATGCTAACTAACATAACAAGACTTAATTAAGATACAAGGTGAACTTCATAAATCTCTTGTACATTGCTGCAACTGTGTTCCTTGTTTTTGTAGTCCTTCTTATATAAAATTTATTCATGAGTCACACATTACATTTACTCTTATGAATATTATGTTTATAGCTTCAGGCTGAAAACTATATTGTTGCTCTATTATAGAATGTCATCCCATCATATGTAAATGAAAGATGTTGGATTTTAATGGGTTTACCCATGATGGATTGACTCGACCTAAATTCATGTAATTTCTACCACTTAGGTAGTTACACAGTTGAAGAGATGAGAAGTTATTGAATAACTCTCCTATCCATTACAGTGTGCTTATTACCAATTGGGGTGTTTACAGTCATTATTCTACTGCTCGAGACTAATTGCTCTTAATTTCTATTATGGCTTCATCATCTAGAAATGGTTGGGTATTGGAACAAGATGAACATGAAGTTGTGTGCTACATCAATGGAAAAAAGAATCATTGAACTCATGGACGCGGTTTTGATTTTGTCAAAGACATAAATGATTATAAGTATAAACCTTCGGAGCTCCAAGGTAAGTAGGTGGAATTACATTATATCTTCATTTTTCGCATTCGATAAACAATCTATTTTATATATTTTTCTTCCCTACATGCGTTTCACATAAAAACGTTTATAAGTAATATAAGGTATTGAAGATATGCCTGTGGAGATATCAGTAATATATTATTGCTTATTCATGCAAAATTGTTTTTGCTCTTTCAGGACTTGCAGCATATTCAGGAAACGAAAAAATGTACTTCACAGATTTACATAAGAAGGACCAAGGAAAGAATGTCAACAGACAAGTCCAATTTGATAATTCAAATAAAATAGGATTTTGGAAGAAAACGGGGAAAAGTTCATCTCTAGCTTATTACACTAAGCATGGGAATTCCGAACCAATGAAGATTCGATGGCATATGAAGGAGAATATGCTTCCTGAGGTGGCAAATTCGGTAAGTTAAAAAGGGGGAGTTTGTTAGTTACCCTCATGTTGTTTTGGTACTTTTACTAGTTCTTTCAGATTTCTTTTGTAAGTACCATTATTCTTCTTTTAGAGGGTAATTAATCACTCTGAAACAGGATCTACAAAAATAGTATTAAATAGTAATTAAAGCTAGTAAAAATGTCAAACAACAAATTTCCCCAAGTTAAATAAACCATATTTGTATAATTACTTTCATTTGAAGTTATTATATCTCACACCATTAATTACAACTTGTGTTATGTATAATGAATATCTTTTGTGTTTTAATGCAGGAAAATCAGTGGGCACTCTGTGTTGTCTACGAGCGAGTAAAAAAGGAAAGCAGTGATGCCTAAAGATGCAAGAATGATGATATATTTATGGAGAAAAGAATAACAAAAATATGTGGCGTTTGATCGGATATAGATTAGAGATGTTAATTAGCCAATAAGAGATTTCTAGCTAACCCATCTAGCTTTAAGTCATAAATGTTTGTTTGTTTTATAATTTCATTTCTTAAAATTTTATGTTTGATTGAATTTTATTTTGTGCTTTTATTGTTCTATCTCTCCATTTTATAATTAATTCTAATATTCTATCTTCTAGCTAGGCTTGGTTGTTTTGTTGTTATATCTCTACTAATTGAGAAGTGACCCAGCAAGATGGGACATTGTTATATCAAGTGGAATGGGTTCACGCACACTTTCATTTTTCAAACCGCTTTTTTAATCGTAATCGAACTGTTAAATTAAATGTTGCTAGCTATCAAATAACAAAATTATACTAAGCAGTAGTTCCATCAACTGCACCGAAAAGTGAAAGCAGCTCATTTCAAGTTAAAATTTTAATTGAGTTGGGTTAACGACTATCGCAATACAAGTCTAGTATTAATACATAGTATATTAAAAATGTAGCAAACAGGGCCGCTTTTTTAATCATATTCAAACTGGTTATACCGCAAGAAAATTCAAACTTTTAGATAATGTGTGTACGTGATGATCATCTCAGCTTGTGAGTAGCATAAGCAATTTTTACGTAAAATTCAGCTAAAATATATGTATGGTTTGAGCAAGTTTATTTCTAATATTATGTAAATGTGGTCAAGTTGTCAAACCACATAAATTCTTGTGTCCTTTCTCTTATCTTATTTTCTATTTATTGTCTTTATATTGCTTATTGTTGTGCATATTACTTGTTTGATCAACTTTTGCTTCAACAAACTGTCATTAGAGATAGGTTCTTAGCATACATGGCTACGTCTAAATATGTAGAGAAATTCAGCAGCTCGAATTATTCCAATCTATGAAAGATAAAGTAAGAACGTTACTAGTGAACCAACGGATAGGCTTAATATTAGAGAAGACTGCAACTCTATCTAATGAACAAAAGAAGACACTAGAGTTATTTAAGACTGAAGCAAAAAGAAAAAATATTCGAAAAAGTGCTCACAACATAATAATCTTTTTGACAGGAATTTTTTCTATCGAGCTTCCAAACTTGTCCTTAAAGAACTTAGTTAGAAAATGAAGGTCATTGGCATAATCCCCGATGTTTAAAGCAGTACAAAGGTTTTCTTTACTCTGATATCATGTCCCTATTGCAAATTTGAGGCAATTAATTATGTTGGTAATATAATAGTTGTTAATGTTGTAAATTTGCTGCTAGAAATATTGTGGAACGAGGAGTTAGATTAAACTCTTGAAAGTTTTGTATAGCCTGGTGTATGTTCTTTGGCTTATTTCAAGTTGTCATCATTGTATAAGAAAATAGTTTCATATTCTATATTTAGCATTGGAAAGGAGCATTATATTGTTTTGTCTTTTTTGACGGACATCCTATTTTAGTAAGGAATAAGTTCTTTACCTTTTAATTTGATTGCTTTTATTAATATTTGAGATATGAATCTTTTGAAATTGATATTAAAGGCGACAAATATTAATGCTTTTAGGTATACTGATACGTGGGAATGGTCACCTACAGCTTACCTTATATAGAAGTAATTTTAATACTTATTTTTGTCGCCCTCAATGACAGATTTGATAATCAAACTAGTATATTATGCTTATTGACATTGTCTTTTTTGAGGTTTTCCTTAAATGTCAAACTAAAATTTGAAATTTCCTTATAATAATTCCATAAATTGAGGAAGTTAGTGGTTTATCTTGTTTTGATGATAGGGATATTAATTTCAAGGTGTTGATCTAGCAAATAGCATGTAGAGGCATTCTTATCTTGATTATAACAGTTGTACTTCTTTCACAGTATTAGTATTTTTTTTTTGGAATTATTCGATGCCTAGACTAATTAAAATTGTGTTTTTTCATCTAGAAATTCCTTGCAAGCTGTCTCTGCAAATTTGTTTTCTTATCTATTTTTTGTGTGTCTATGTGCACATGTTGACAATGCTTGTGCTATTTTTCTTTTATTATATATCTATTTGAGTATCCGTTATGTATCTCAGTAGGTGTATATCTTTGACGACCAACACCGTATGAGCCTTGTAATATTAGAAAGGAAGGAGTTGGCCACCAAGACTTTGGCCTTTGCTTTTCTGTTGTATATAAACAGATGCACATGTATTGGCCCTGTCCTTAATAGATTTACATGTGAAATGTGAAGGACTCATAAACTGATTTTATAGAAATAGGTTTTCCCTTTTAGCACTTATTGTTATTTGTAGGTGGCCTTTGATCAGGTTTATGAATGACTAAAAAATAGTGAATTTACTTGGAGATTTTTCCTATTAAAAAACTGGAAAATTTACTTGGAGAATTGGGGTAGATGCCCTAATTGAGGCACACACTTGGCCATACTCACTATGATTCAAAGGTGTTAGTAGAGTTACTATCTTGAGATTCTTTTCTTGTACTTGGTTGGGTTGGCACTTTCTGTGATGGATCAATTAATGCATGCTTGCATTAGTATTATTATATTTTGATTTTTTTTTTCAAAATTTATTTTGATGGAATTTTCTTTATTTGCAGTGTCCTGAAGAAGTGAAATGATCCCTCGCATGAGCAGATTTTTTCTTTTGGTACTTTTTGGCTTTTCAGGATTTATGGTAGTGCTTGCTTTAGAATTTTATTGTTTCTGAGATATCAAAGTTACTTAAAGAAATTCTATGTGAGAGATTGGCTTAGGGTGATTGTTTCATACAAGGACTGAAGTACTTGAAAAAAGGCAATGTGAAAAGTTTAGTTTGATGTTACAATGTATTTGTGAATCATAATTTGCTTATTGATATAGTTGTTATTGTTGACCTGAAAAAATAATTTCTTGGGCTAACGACCTTTAAATTTGTTATGAGGGAGAATTGAATTTGGGCTTCGTCTCGATTGGAGCAATTAATACGGGCTTGGGCTTCTTATTTTTTGCGAGCTGTGGAGGACTTGCAAAGAAAATGTGAACATAAGCTCAAAGGCAGTCTTGCTGGAGTGGGTTCCGACAAAGAAGCTCCGATGCTTAAGTCAGAAAGAGGGGTTCTCTCTCTTAAAATGCGACAAAAATAAGAATAAGATATCGTCTATGGACAAGGGGGATACTTCTTCCCTTTTTCTTCATTTTCGTACTTTTTAGAGGCTTTTTCATCATCTTTTCCATGTCTTCTTCTTTCTCTTTTTATAGTAATGGCCTTTTAGGGAATTTTTGGGCTTTCCTCTGTAGTATTTTTGTCTCGCGCCGAATATTTCTTACTGTACTTTTGACACACGCCAAATATCTTATGCAGATTTTCTGACCCCTTTCTTATCGTACGTCATATTTTCCTTCTAATGTGTTCAAGCATATTCCTTGGGTTTGCCTCCATTGGCGATTTTGGTTTAAGTAAGGCTTATTTCAATCAGCTCGAGTCAGATCTTTGAACAATAGTCTCCTACTAGTTTTATGTCGATGCGGGATTCTTAAGAATGAAATTGTGGAATGTTGTTAGTACCTGCTCAGTTGTAGTTGTATTTGGATCAGTAAAGGCCGAACAGGTTTCCTTGCTTGCCGACCAGATCCCTCGAGTCGAAATTGATTCTCTGTCGTTTCTGTCAGGCTTAGGCGAATAAACCATTGCTTCTGGGCCTATCTTTAGATTGGACTCACTGTATAAATTTTGGCGAACTTTTCGAGAGGAGAGTGGCCTTTTTAAAGGGAATGTCTGGCTAGGCTTTTAAGGGTCGGCCTCAGTTGAATTCAGGACCCTCGAGTCCAAAGGCTGAAAGATGGGGGGTTTGGGGGGGGGGGGGGGGGGGGGGGGGGGGGGGGGCGGGGGAAACAGGGGTCAAACAGTTTCTAGTTTTGATTTATCAAAAGTAAAAACTCTATTCAAGTCTGGTGGACTTATATTGCTCCCTGGGCCCTCACTCCATCTTTTCTGCTGTCTTCTTTTTCACCCAGGTTAATACAATTTGCTCCCAGAGAGCAATTTCATGATCGGGTCTAAATTTTAAAAATGTTAGAGTGGGCAGGATTATTGTGGTGACATCATGGTGATCTAAAGAGTTGTCGCCACGTAGCAGCGATTTATCCCAAGATTTTTAAATTTAATGGTAGGTCTCTTCAAACGTCGTCCTTCATTTTTGTGATAGCCTCTTCGTCGTCAGTCGTTGATTTTTTTTCGATCGTGCGGTTGATAGGAGTTGCGGCCTAAGCATTGTGTTTTTCTCTTTTTTCAAGTGACATTTAACTAACTGAAGTCCTTCAGGCCATCCGATCTATTTGAATTAATGGCTTGGGTTACAACCTTTTGAGGAGACATGTTTTTATTGTACCTAAGTATCTGAGGCATTGCACTCTAGCACCAAGCGTCTTTTTACTTTTCTCGTCGATCCCGCCCATTCATTTCAATTTTGAACTACCTAGATCTCTTTACTACTACCTATAAATAGTCGTCTTCTTCTTCATGTTGTACCTTTTTTCACATATTTTTGTTTTTCTATTGTCACCCTATTGTGTCATCATTGCTTCTCTATCGAATGTGCGTTCTTGATCTGATGATTTCGTCTCCATCATTCTCAACTCTAGTTTTCTTCAGTTCTTCTGGGTATATCTTTGTATTCTCTTTTTGGCTTCTTTTCTTTTATTCTATTTTTTTCGGGGACTTGTTTTAGGTTTTACTACTAGCGTTTTATCTATATTTTTCCTGTTTTGGTTTTTCTTGTGCTTTTTGGTCCTGACGATTGTCGCCTATTTTATCATTTCTGGGCGTGGATGGCTTATCATTGTCCATGCCCAGTAACCTATAAGCTCATTTAAAAAGTGTCTTCTGTTAGTTGATGGCCTCCAGGATCAATCTAGACCTCCCGAGTGTGGACACGATGGTTAAGGAAGAGGAACAGTCCCCAGAGCTCCTTTTAGTTTAAAGATGCAAGAGGGTCAGGGTGAGTGATGGAGCTTCCACCTCAGCAGGTAGAGTTCCTTCCTTATCTAAGGTAGCCCTAAATGAGGCCGGGCCAATCTTGAGTACAAGAGAGGGCAAAGGCAACGATCTCGAGGACCTAGTGGCAGGGGAGGGTGTGGAGGTAGTAGAGTATGAGATAAATACCAAATACCGTGCCTTTTGCCTTAGTGAGCATGACTTAAACCTTATCAAGCACTCCTATAACATTCTTGAGACAGTCACCCTCAGCTTACCCTCCGAGGAGGATTACCCGAATAGCCTTACCAATGGCTAGTGGCCATTCATGTTAAGTTCTTAAGGCTAGGACTCAGGCTTCCCATGCAGCGGTATTTTACTAAGATGTTGGCCGGCCTCGAGATAACCCCTTCTTAGTTAGGCCCAAACTCGTGAAGAGTGCTTGCGGGCCTATTCGTCTTGTGGTCAATGGCAGGACAGTCGCACCCCCCCTCCCTTTCTCCCCGCCATTTTTAAGGAGTTATGCTACCTGTACCATTTCAGGAGCAATGCCAAAAGCCAAAAGGGGGTTCTATTACCTCTTATTTTATGGCCTTTAAACCCGATCCCGAGTCGACTAACCTCTGTAAATGACTGGAAGGGGAAAAGGTTTTTTATCAGGGGATAGTGGGGTCAAAGGGTCTCCAAGAGGGGCGGGGGAGAGTGGGTCATCCCTACTACATTTTCTGTAGATGCAGATCTTGATTCTCATATATGTGTTGACTTAAGTGATTTGTTTAGCTCGGCTGACTTTTCTTTGTTTTCCATTTTTCTGCAGTTACCTAGGCGATTGACGTAGAAGTTTTCGAGCAGGCCTTTACTTGGATAGAGACAGCGCTTCAATATATCTGCCTAGTTCAGGAGCTACTATCCCTATCCAACTTTGTCGAATTGAGACTAGTTCCTTCCCTGCCTAAAACCCAAAGTGGGTTTCCATCTTTTTTGCTCCAAACTTTCCCTTCCTGTCCCCCTTTTGTGGTTCTTACGTTGTGTAAAATATAGGAATGTTTGAGAAAAGAGGTGGTGAAAAGAGAAAGAGGAGTCGAACCAAATGTTCTTCCTCAGGCGGCCAAGGGCCTCTAAATCCTAACAACGTCATGAGGATGCTATTCAGTTTTGAAAGGTGCCATGCAAGAGGTCCCTCCTAGGGGAAGGGGCTCGTCTTCGCCATTTACTGGTGATCAAGCCATTGAGGATAGGGCTTCCCAGGGTCTAAATGTCCAGGAGAGGGGTCCGAACCAGGAGGTAAGGGAGGACTTGGGCCTTTTGCTTCCAGTGATGCAAAAGCTAGAGAGGTATGTGAACCCCAGCTGGGCGGGTCAATCATCTTCTCTGCATCCCGCCATGAGCTTCAACGTTGCACTAGGGTCTGCCCTTGACGTAAGTTGCCTGATATTTGGTTTATTTCTCTTTTGTGCATTTATTTGCTCTAACCCCACATTTTTCTACAGTCTATTTTCCTTCTTTCTTAGTTTTGAACTAATATCATGGGTTTTACCACCCATGCTCAGAAAGCAGAGGATGACCTTGCTTGGTCTCGGGCTGAGACTCAGCAGGCGAAGAGGATCGCCGAGTAAGAGAGGAAGATGGCCGATGAGGTGGGGGCCAAACTCGAGGAGATGATGACCGCCAAGGCCAAGGCAAGGAGCAAATTGTCTGAGCTCGAGCATAAAAAATGGTTGGTCGGGTTGACGATGATGAATTTTCTAGCAGTGACAGGGGTTCGAGTTGGTAAGCTGACACACCAAAATAAAGAACATAAAGCGCAACTTAGTGCCACTCAAAGGGAGAGAAAGCTAATTGAGCAGAGTCGGATCTCTTTGATGGCCCAACTTGAGCAGCAGTGGAACCAGTGGTAAGCTGGTCATAAGGAGGGCTTCCGTCAAGGTGTGATGGAAGTATTTCAAAGATCTATTACCCTTATTAAGGAGCACTACTCAGAGATTGACCTCCAATGTCTGTGGTCCTTAGCTACTAGTGGCTTTTTCCATAAAGGGGAAACTTCCGGAGCCCATGATGACAATGTATAAGTGTCTGCTAACACTGATGGTGACGAGCCCCCTTTGGTCGATGTACCTACCTTTGTTGGGAGTGCCATTATTACAAGCGATGGTAAAGTTACCTCTTTTGCCGACCGGGGGAAAACTAACATGGTAATATCCAATCCCTATTAATAGTATTGGCATCTTAATTTCGGTATAGAGCAATAAAGATACCGTAGGGTTATCCGATTTTAACCCTATTAGAAATATTGTTTTATAGTAAGCATGAGAGATATTAAACTTAATTTGGTAATGTGAGTTGCTCTATGTGTACGGAGTATTGTCTCGCTATATTTATGCGATGTAGGATTCCGCTGCATAGCCAGTGAGATGTCTTGAGATGTCACTGTGGGTGCTGTTAGTTGAGGTGCCTCGTGACCTTCTCACATGTACGGTGCTAGTTGAGTCGTTGCGTGAGTATAAAGCTTTAGGGTTACCATTGGTACAATTTAGAAAGAAAATTGTCGAGCGAGGACTTTACTAGTTTTTGATGTACTGATAGTATTTTATGCATTTATATGCACATGGGAGTTATTATGTTGTACAGATTTTGGATATTATTTTTCAAATATGTAAATAAAACTCGCTTGGCAATATTTTATCAGCATATGATGTTAGAAACTATTTTACAGGTTTATATCAGTTTTAGAAGCATGATTTATGCATCTCTTTTAGAATGTACTATCTATGCATAATGTTATTTTATTTGAAATCTTAAATGCACTCACTGAGCTCCTTTAGCTCACTCGTTTTGTGTTTTATGTTTTCTAAATCCCATTTCTAATGCAGGTCTTAGTACGCAAGCTGTTGATTCTCCTATTACTGATTAGTGGGCTAAATCTGTAGATTATTTTTGGAAATGTAAAAGTGCTAAATAGCACTCTTTTGCTTTCTGCATAGTAGTTATAAGCATGTATATTTTGAACTAACAAAAAGAGATTTTGATATTATGATTATCGTTTTTACTTTTTATGAGTATGTTCATTTTGTGATTTAAATGAAATTATTGAGTTGAGTTGGATTGATTTTGGAAAGGACCGGAGGTTCTATTTGGCAGTATTAAGAAGTGGTTTGAAAATAAAAGTGTAATTCTTTGCAGGTTTTGTACTGAATTTTTATAAAAACATGAGAAACTCTACCTGTTTTTCCTTTTTAAAATTAAGATGTCATTTTTATGTATATGCCAAGATTTTTTTAATAATAGCAAGAACTAAAAAAGGGGTTCGCCTCGCAAAATTTCTAAACTTATCTAGTTAAATTCTAAGAAACTTCCGTCAAGGTGCCCGGCAGGGCCGCTGGGACCTACAGTAAAGGGTCTTGGGGTAGGTCCTATCAAACGTTACCGCCCCCGCTGAGCCACATGGAATTGTAGATGTTGCGGCCGCCTCTCTCATTATTGCAGTTTCTCCGTTGACAATGTTCTTGAAGCTGTTCCCATCGTGGACTTAGACATGGCTGGCACCGCTCCTGCAGCTTCAATGATCCCTTTTTCTATGTAGGGGTTTTTTTTGTGATCGCCTTGTAATTGATCAGTGTAATCGTCTTTAAGGAATAGATTATTTTCTCTTTTTCAATGTATGCATGTTCTTTTTTACCTGCTCAAAGGAAATTCGTTTCACCACAATGCAATTCACTAAGATAACTGAACCACTTATAAAAAATTAATCTTGTTAAAACAACCACACCGTTAGTCATAATCATCGATCTGAATAAGACATTTCACAAATGATAATAAAACTTGTAGTTAAATAGGCTAACCATTTTGTCAAATAGCTTCAGTCAGGTCCAAATGACAATCATTAGTAGTCATCGTTTCCAATAAACTCATGGTACTGGAACCGAACAACTTTAGTTAGGCCGAACAACTTTTTTGTAATTGCCACGATTGTACGAATGCTTTTACTTAAATGTGATCACAAACAGTTTGAAATAAAATCTACTCGGGGCGTCTTATAATGATGCCGATACAATTAAGTAGCTGGGTTAGCCTCGGTGATACATCGGTCGTTAGTGCAATCCAAAGCGAGTAGCCTGGACTATGTTGGGTGAGGAAACCTTCTATACTCTTATAGGGACCGACTCGGTGTAATAACGTTGAATAACTTGTCATGGTTGTTATGGAAAGGCCATAGTGATACCATGGCTTTGCCACAGTCAAACACTTCTTCAATGGGCATCATGGTGTAACATATGGTAATACTATGGAAGCGCTACAACCATTGCTCTATCGAGCTATCCAGGTGCGACGCTGTAGAATGAGCTTAGAATCGGTTATGGCAAAGTGCTATGATGGTGAAAATAGAATAAAAGTCGAACAGGTCACAGCGAAGTGCTCCACCAGTCGAGCTAGTGACGGTGAAAATAGAATGAAGTCGAATCGATAACAATGTCCCGCATAACATGGTGATGCCTTGTTAAAAATGAGGATATCTTTGCGATGACGACGTCGTGAAGATTTCAAGATAGGGCGCTGATAAGGCGTAATTGTATAAACTATTTTATCTTCCTAACTTGATATTTGTTCAATTTATCTCAATAATTGGGCTATTTATGCATATTAATGTTGTTTTATAGCTTGAAGCATTATCGGAGCAAAAATATCGGAAAACGGACGCAAATGAGAGCATTAGAGATAAAAATACAAATTGAGGCACTGTTTGCTACAGTGCAGCGCCGCAGCACTGGATTTCAGCGCCGCGGCGCCAATTGCAGAAAGTGAGCGCCGCGGCGCCGGGACCTGGGCAGCAAAAGTTGACGGGTTGCTGAAAATCAGGAAATCCAAAAGCAACCCTAAGTACGCCCTAATTCCGTGCTCTTACCTATATATTTGCTCAAAACTTACATTTTGGGGGACTCCAGCTCGGACAGCAGCTGGAAACACAAAGAAACACCTAACTTCTAAGTTTGGAGAAATCAAAGAGGAGGGAAGCAAGCTTCAAAAACAAAGACATTTGACAGGGATGTCTTCTTTGCTTTGATTCTTTACTTGTTGTAACATATTTAGTTTACATGTATTGATGGAATTAGCTTCAAGATTGTGTAGTTTAATGATGAGCTAATTTCATTCATCTAGGATTACATCCTTGAACTCATTATGTGATTGATTTTAGTTCTCCCTTTTATGGTATTAATTCAGCTTTTTGATATATTCATTGTGCTTGTGCTTAATGCTATTTGATTACTTGGCCAGTAGTTAAATTGATCTAGAAATGCTTAAATAAACTTGGCCAGTAGTTAAATTGATTTAGGTATTTAGTCTTAAGCATATTGATGCATGATCATAGTGTAGTACACTTGAGTTTCATATGAGATAGACATATACTCATAAGGCATGTATGGCTCATAAAACTTGTGCTTAATGAATTTTGTTCAATTTATTTATCATAGACATATAGATATTTGATTGGATAGAATATATTTGCTTGACCTGCAAAAGAGGCTTGTGATGTGTTGAGTGTTTTGGTCAATATATCAAGTTGAGAATCAATAAGCATCAAAGAGATCCTGCTGAATTTATTTGCATAATGGGGGATAGTTTGTAATCCTAGGATTTCTCATATTGAATTTAACATGTTAGTAATTTAGTTTATCACTTAGCATAATTAAGTTGTTCTTTTACTTGAGTAGTTTAATCTCATATATTAAATCATTTTCTGGATAATAGTAGAAAGACACCATTTCAGTACTTAAACTAGAAAAGATAAATCATTCTCTGTGGGATCGACACTTTTCTCATCATATATTACTTGTTGCGACAATGTGCACTTGCGCTAATTTGTGTTATAGAAAACACACAACAGGAGCAGTATACTATTTTAGGTGGTTGATGCAAGTCCTCTTGTCCAATAATCTGAGGGTGCCTGTATGGATGACTCGTTCCGTGTTCCGGTCAATTTGCTCCTCATAAATGTTTATGCAAAAGAAAAAAAGAAACAAAAGAGTTTTCATTTAAGCATGATGTTCATACAGCGAATGGTTACAAATAAAAGCTTAGAGATAGTATTTTCTTACCAGCTCGGCGTTCCATGGTTTTCTGACGGCTCCCCCATTTGTTCCTTCAAGTTCGTACGCCCCTCCTACACGTCTAAGGATCTTGTACGACCTTTCCTAGGTGGGACTCAGAACTATGTCTGCGGGGTTCTTTGTGATGAGCTCCACCCTCTGTAGCACTAGGTCTCCCTCTTCGAAACTTCAGGCCTTGACTTTCCTATTGTAGTATCTGATCACCTTTTGCTAGTAGGCTGTTGCTCGAATATGGGCCCGATCTCTAAACTGTTTGATCGAGTCCATCCCTTCCTTTATCAGGTCATTATTGATGGTTTCAAAAAATTTTAGTACTCAGTAGGTCGGGGTCCCAATTTATGCGGGGATCACTGCTTCACTTTTAAAGGCTAATGAGAATGGCGTCTCGCCAGTAGCTGTCTTACTAGTTGTTTGGAGCGCCCATAGTACCTCTAGTAGCTCCTCTACCTACGTTCCCTTTTTTTTCATCAGCTTCTTCTTGAGTATTTTTTTATTAGCTTATTGGAGGACTCGACTTGGTTTTTAGTTTTATAGTGTGCGGGGGAGGAGAACGACAGTCATACTCCCAGTTGTTCGCAGAATTGCTTAAAGTTGTTGTTGACAAATTACTTCCCGTGGTCGGTGATGATAGTGTAGGGGATGTCGTACCAACATATCATACTCCTCCATACAAAATCATGGATACTCTTCTTCGTGATTTTCGATAGTGGCTCAGCTTCTATCCATTTTGTGAAATAGTCGACCGCCATAACCACATACTTGCATGACCCATTGCCTTGGGGGAGTGGTTCAATCAAGTTGAGACCTTACTAAGTGAACGACCATGGTTCGCTCATTGTGGTTAGCTCCCTCGCAGGCGCTTGGATGCTATCTGCCAACCTTTGACATGCGTCACAGCGCTGAACTAGATTTTTAGCTTCTTGAAGGGTGGTATCCCATCGATCATTAAGTATCTAGCATCCTAGTACTTAATTTTCTAGGTTTCCTTTTTGTTGACCAGAATCATCCTGTTTGAAATATAGTTCTTGATGGGGTCCATCTAGCTTGGCCCCAATTCGATCAGTATGATCTGCTCGCCTTCCAAGGTATTGGGTTTTGACAAGAATTCCACAGGTACCATATGGGGGAGACTAGTATCTTCTGCTGATGCTATTTGGGCAATGATATCCGCTTGATGGTTCTTGGGATCAGCTCCATCTGTATTTCTCTGAATTGACCGATCAACTTTCATACTATCGTGAGATAGGTAGCCATTCTTTCTTCTCTTGCTTTAAAATTGCCAAGAACTTGATTCTTCGCCAACTGAGAGTCGCTCTTAACTAGTACCTCTTTTACTGCTAATGCTTGAGCCACTCTTAAACTGGCCAAGAGGGCTTCATATTCTGTTTCGTTGTTCGACGTTCTGAATACGAAGTGGATAGCATACCTAATTTCATCTCCTCGGTGCTAATGAGGACGATCCTTGCTCCACTACCTTATGGGTTGGATGCTCTATCAATATATAGTACTCATTTTTTTTAAACTAGCTCAAGGACTTGGTCATTTATCCATTCTCTCATGATTATCTTATATGTGCTTTCGGCTACAAAGTCGGCCAGGGCCTGCCTTTTAATGGCGGTTCGGGGCTTGTAGTGAATGTCAAATTCATTCAACTCTAAATACCATTTAACCAATCGGTCAAACAAAGTTGGGCTTGTGTAGGATTTATCTTAGTGGCTAGTTGGTTAACACCACGATGATATGCGCTTGAAAAGAGGGTCGCAGTTTTCTTTCAATAGTGATTAGTGCAAAAATTAACTTTTCAAGGGGGTATGAGCCTTGAATGAGGTATACTCACTTGACCTGCAAAAGAGGCTTGTGAGGATATTAGAGTTCTTGGTTGACATTCATATTGATAGTTCTAAGGGGAGTAGTTGGATTCAAGTGAAGTATTGAGGGATTATTGGAATCCCAGGCATTTGAGTATTTGTGCTATCACAATTGTTCTCTTTGCTCAATTCTTGTAATTATTATTATTTCTTGTTTAGTTAGTTTAGATATCAAAACCATTAAATTGCCAATAGCTTGAATAAGAATAGGAGAACATAATTTTAGTACTTAGCAAGTAGTAATAACAATTCCTCGTGGGATCGACATTCTACTTATCATATATTACTTGTTGTGATAACGTGCACTTGCGTTAGTTTATATTATAGAAATCACACAATAATCTTTTGGTGCCGTTGCCGGGGAATTATTTATTATTCTTGTTGATACTAATACCAATTCATCTTATTCTTAGTTCAAGCATTTTTCTGTCATTATATATTTTGCTGTCATTAGTTCATTCTTTTGCTTTTTAGTTATTGTGGATTGATATATGATGGCTGGAACATCAAGTTTGTTGTGGGATTTTACAGTACCAAGAGTAAGCGACATCCAGTCAAGCATTCAAATACCTGTAATTGATGTCGATTACTTTGAAATCCAACCAGAGATGATTCAGTTATTGAGAGCTTCAGTGCAGTTTAGTGGGTTGCCAAATGATGATCCTAATGAGCATATTGGAAATGTTTTGGAAATATGTGACCTTTGCAAATACAATGGAGTCTCAGATGATGCAATTCGGCTTCGCCTATTCACATTTTCACTCCGAAATAGAGTAAAGAATTGGTTGAGGTCACTACCACCGGGATCTATAACAACGTAGGATGAGTTAGCGCAGAAATTCCTTACCAAATTCTTCTCACTAGCAAAGACAACGATGATAAGGAATGCCATAACTTCATTTGTGCAGAATGTTGATGAATCTTTACATGAAGCATGGGAAAGATTTAAGAAAATGCAGAGGATATGTCAACACCATAACATCCCAAAATGGTTACTTATGCAAATTTTTTACAATAGTGTGGTTGGACATATGAGGATGATAATTGATGCTGCAGCATGAGGTGCATTTATGAATTTGTTTGTTGATGATGCATATGAATTACTGGAAGTGATGGCCTTCAACAACTCTCAATGGACAGTTGACTATGTTACTCCATGCAAGATCATTGAGAGAGTTGTACAAATTACTTGTGATTTTTATGGTGGTAACCATCTAAATGGACTATGTGCTGAGCCTATAGATTACCCAGAAAATGGTTACCAACAGCAGCACAACTCTAATTTTGATGCTTATTGTCCAGAATTGGAAAACCAAGCACCACTAGAAATTCTGCAACAATAACAACTTGAGATGAAATCCTTATTAGATGATATGTTCCAACATGTAAGTAGGACAGCTGGGATATTGTGTAGCCAATCTTTATCTCTACAGATGTTAGAAATAGAGGTGGAACAATTGATAAATGCTAGCTACAATCATCCTCAAGATGCATTGCCATGCAATATTGAAAATTTTCCATTGAAAAATGCTGAACACAACAGGGCTATTATTGAGGAGTGTGGGATAAAGCAACATGTAACCAATGAATTAAACAAGTCAAATGAGGATAATCATATGGATGAGGTACAAATAAAAGTAGCAAAAAGAGTACAAGAAGAAGAGTTTCAGCAGCAAAACTTTCTGAGCCACTGTACTCCACAATTTCCATTCTCCATAGAGCTTGAAGTAAAGAACCATGATTTGCATTTTTCCAATGAAATTTTCCATTGCTTCGAGATTGATATGGTGATTCCGGATGATGCTCAACCATCTCTAAAACAGCAAGTACTAGAAGCCATCATGGATCATGCATATTAAGAGATACCGTTGCATAAATTAAATACCAAAAAGCAGCGAAACAAGCTCATCAAGAAGCGGCCAATAGATACCAGCCAACGAGGTTCAATTGTCCGGTCTAAGACAAGGTGGCCGAAGTTGTTCCTTAAAAATTTTCTCATAGAACTTTGGAAGTTGAAGAAAAAGAGTGTTGTTACTTATAGGCGTCGACTGAAGTTCTATAGGCGAGATGGTTCAGATATGCAATTTGATCCACCATAATCCAAAAATGAAGACGTCACGCTGACGACGTTAAATCAAGCGCTTTTTGGGAGGCAACCCAAGTGCATTTCAATTTTTGATTTTAATCGTTTTTGTTTAATGTTGTTTTTCTTTCTTGTGAAATCATGTTTCTATTTCATATCATTGACTACTAATCATTCACTTTGTGACCACTTGATATTTCGAGCACATAGTTAGGATTATTTAGTTTTATGCTTACTTAGAAGACTTTTATGCACAACAAGAATAATTATGGTCAAAAACACGCTAGAACTTGTTTGAGCATCACTCAAGGCAAAATTCTAGGGCATACATAATTAAGGATATGATTTTAGACCATCTTTGGACCGATTGTACCTTTCAAGCCAACCTAAGTATAATTTTAACAATAGTCACCCCCGTTGAGCCTAATTACTCATTTTTCCTTGCTAACCATATCACTACCCTAGCCTTTACTTTTATTATCCTTCATAGTACCCATCACGCTATAAGTACAGCACTTCGTTTAAGGAGTTGGGTGAACTTTTGTAAATGAAGGGGTGAATTAAAGAAGAGTTATGGGGTTATAAATGTTGGTTGTTCAAATACGAAAAGTTTAAGTTTGGGGGTATAGCGACTTATATGATAAAATAAAATAAAATAAGCAATTAAAAAAATAAATAAATAAAAGAAAAAGAAAAAGAATTTGCTATACCCCTAGCTTAAATGAAAAGAAATGAAAAGCAACAAAATAGCTAAGGAATCAAAGCATAAGTTTGGGGGAAATCGGGTGGAAAACGATGGTTGAGTTTGTGTAACCTTAAGAGGAATGTATGTATATGGTGTAAGTTAAGCCAAAATTGATCCATTTTATCATACCCTCACCTTAGCCATGCATTACAAGCTAACTAAAGTCCTATTTGATCCTTGATTATGTGTTTGTCTACATTAGTAGAGAGTGATGCAAAAAATAAGCATATGAAGTGTTAAATAAAAGCAAAAATCTCATAGAGACCATTTCATTGTCTTATGTGCATAAACTAATCCGAGTGTATGTAACTAATGATTTTGGCTATTCACACACACATCAAGTAAGTCACTTGTGGATATGAATAAGTGTTTGATTAACACGTTGAACGGTTATGATATTTAGAATTTCCTTTAGGATAGTAGTCATGAGAAATTTTTGAGACAAATTACTAATTGTTTTTCGACCCAATGTTTTATATCTTTTTATTGTTTGTTTTCATTGTTGGTGTTGTGTGTGTGCCTTCTTACTCGAGGACGAGCAAGTAATTAAGTTTGGGGGTATTTGATAAGGCGTAATTGTATAAACTATTTTATCTTCCTAACTTGATATTTGTTCAATTTATCTCAATAATTTGGCTATTTATGCATATTAATGTTGTTTTATAGGTTTAAGCACTATCGGAGCAAAAATATCAGAAATCGGATCCAAAGGAAGCTATTTGAGATGAAAATCCGAGAATGGACTAAAATGCTTAAAATGTGAACAGTGAAATTTCTATAGTGTAGCGCCAGGGCATTCGATTTGAGTGCCGGGTTGCCACTTCCAGAGAGTAAGCGCCGCGGTATTGAACTCGAATGCCGCAGCACTGAATTCTGGGCACTCTTTAAGGGCACTTTTGTCCTCTTTTTTGCAACCCTACCTATATAAAGACCCATTGTTGAGCCAATAGGGGAGAGGAGAAAGAGGGGGTAGTAGAGAGCACGAAAATAAACACTTTATTTGGGTTTTGGAAGCAAGAATCAACAACAATAGGCAAAATCAAGAGGAAGAAGAAGAATTTCTGCATTTTAGAGGAAAAACATCACCGTTGTGGCCCTAAGATTCCGCCCAAATTTGTACTGCAACCCACCGCGAGGGGTGGGGGTAATTATACCTAAATAGTAAATACTGTTCACTTGCCTTGGCCTCGATGTTTTGGTGCCAAAGTGCCATGACCTAAGTTTTTGCAGCACTAGGATGGGGCACTATAGTAAATAGTATTCATGCCTGTTATAGCAGTCGTTATAGCTTTTTTGATAGTGTTGCACATTTTCCTCGGTTTTTCACCCCAAATAGCTCTATTGAGTTGGAACCTACAAAATAACATTAACGAATATTAAAAGAATATTTTCTTATTTTATTTTAAGCAATCATCAAATTTAGGAGATTATAACGATAATTATAAAATACACTTATCAAAGTGCAACAAGTAAAAACAACTTTGAAGAAAGATTAGGACAAGAATTGAAGACTGAAGAGAAGATTTAGGTTGTAGGCTGAAGAGAGAAAGTGAAGATTCAGGGCTACCAACCTTGTTTAATCTCTTTCTTTATCTTAGATTCATTCTTTTTCTTTATGATGTCTTTGAATTATTGCTTTAATACTCTCTCATTCATCATGAACTAAATTTCTTTATCTAGGATTACAACTCTTGAACCCAATATGTAGTTGAATTTTGTTATCTCTCTTATTTTTATGAACTTAATTAATTGAATTATTCATTCTATCTATACTTAATTATTTATTTATATCTGACCAAGGTATTGATTGTTTTAGGAACCATAATAAACTAGACAAAGGAATTTATATGCTTAGCCAGGGTAGAATGATATATAATCATAGCATAACAGTTATGAGTTTTATATAAGATAGAAATATACCTATATGGCATATATGGTGTTAATAGATCAGTCCTTAATGAGTTTTATCTTTATTTGATTACCTTAGATATATACATAGTTATTAGGATAAGATATATTCATTCAACCATCAATGGAGGTTTATAATGAGATTAGGGATCTAGCCAACATTTCATAATTGAGGATTAAAGATAAGAGGATAATTGGTTCAATGAAATATTGGGAGATAAGTTGTAACCCTAGGGTTTTTCTTCACTAGTAAATCAACTTATTTGCTCTATGTATTTTTCCTTAATTAATTAGAATACAGTTGTTTAGTTTTTAATCAATTTTAATTTTTGTTTGAATAAAAGTAAGGAGTCATAATTTTAATACTTAGTAAAAATAAGTTAAACAAAGTCATTGTGGGAATGATATTTAGATTCAATTATGATATTACTTATTACAATAGCGTACACTTGCGCTTAAGTAGAAAATATGCAACATTGAGCCCATCTCCCATTATGGCCAACCAATCCGCGCCATGTTCGAATTTATTTCAACAAAATAGGCTCAAGATAGAATGAGTCCATTCTTTGCTTTGAGGATGAATCAACTTGATTTTAGATCCAGATTTGATAGGTAACCTCAACCCGCTGACCTATGGATAACATAAATGAATTTTTAAAACCATGGGAGGGTGGGAATGGATTGGAACTCAGTTTTTATTCCAATTCATGAACATGAAATATAGTATTTGCATGTTGAAATGAGAAAAACATGTTTTTAATAAAGAAGTGAATTTCAACAACATAAATACACCTAAATACCATTAGGAACACATTTAATTCAGGTTTAAATACCATTTATAATTGAGATTTATTACGTTATTATCAAAATCACTCAGCAAGAACTTATTCGATCTTTGTTCTTATAAAAGGATGAGCATTGATCTGAGAGGGGATGATGCATGATCACAAACAGAATACTTGGGACAATAACTAGAAAAAATTAATACCAATCTAAGCTCATAAAAAAACTAGCAACCTTGCTTATTCTTGCATCATAATCCACTTTTTAACACAGGTATACTCTTTTATCTTGTAATTATTGACTTGAGCATTGAAGTGCTCTTTCTTGTAAGACGATGAAGGTCTTTTCGTAATTATGGTGAGTACATAGCAGTAGTGAGGTAATTTCTCATGAAGTTCATACTAAAGAACTTCAGTTGCGCCGTTTATAGGAATACTACTGAATTGAATAAGAATTCCTGAAGTTCACCAAATCATTAGAAAAGAAAATAACTAGTGATGGGATAAATCTAAGTAACATTAAGAGTGGGGAAACTGATAGAGGCTTATATAGACTATTATTTCTATCATCTCAAACTTAGATGATAGAAATAATACGACTTAAATAGGAAGCCCTATATCTGTAAGGTTATGAGGACCTATAGAAACATCCTATTTTACAGGGAAATATAGAGAATAACAAGGTAACTTAGGCAAACAAAAACACAACATAAAAACAAGAGATTAAAGCAAAGACCTGCACATCAATCAAGAGAGAGAGAAGCAATCTAAGGCATTATCATCTTGTTTAGTTTCTTATCTTATCTAATCATTATCATCTTGTTCATGATGCCTTTAATTATTTACCTTAATACTCTTAGATTCATTATGAACTAAGCTTTTTTTGAAATATGTAGTTGAATTTTATCGACTCTTTTAGCTTATGAACTTAATAGATTAAATTGATTCATTATATCTTATGAATGCTTTCATTATATCTAACTAATATATTGATTAATCAAGGAACTATAATGAACTTGAAATAGGAATTTATGCATTTAGCCTAAGATAGTTTGATACATGATCACAGAGTGATAACTATGAGTTCCATGTAGAATAGACACATACCTAGATGGCATTTATGGCAAGATTAGACTTGTTCTTAATGAGTTGCATTCTATTCAGATTACCATAGACATATAGGTAATTATTATAGTGTAATATAGTCACTTGACCATCGACAGAGACTTGTAATGAGATTAGAGTCTAGCCAATAATTTGTTATTAAGGAATTAACTAAGAGATTAATAAGATTCAATGAAATATGAGTGGATAAGTGAAAACCTAGATTCTTTTTTATTAGTGAACTTAACCCTTGCTTGTTTTAATTACGATTAGGTTTAATTTGGTAGAATTAGATTCATTAGACAATATTCATCTTTTGATTTATCTAGATAAAAGTTAAGTAGGGTTAATTTAGTATTTGATTGAAAGAAGTAGATTAAATAAGTCTCTATGGCAATGATACTTAGACTTCATTCCTTTATTACTTGATACGACAGTATGCACTTGTGCTTAGCTATTAATTCGCACATAAAAAAATGCCACCTCAGATATCTCAACACTAGAAACCTAGGTCCCCTAAAAATGACAAGCAATTTAAGTCAGACAATTAAGAAGTTTGAAGAGATGAGGAAAAAGAATATGGAGTTAAGGGACAGATTAACCATCACAGAAAGATAAGATGAATTGAATGATAACCTTTAAGATGATCAGCCTAGGGATGAGATCCAATATGTATGAGCTCCTTAGGTAGATGCAGGTGCATATTAAAGAGCTAAAAAATAGCGGATCCTAAAAGGCTTTAAAAATGCAGATAGGAAGGATGTAAGTGTTTTTATCTTGAAAGATATGGGAGAGCTTTATGTAAAAATAGAAAAATATAAAGTTTTTTAAAATGCAATGACCTTAGCTAAAAAGGTAAACAAAGAGCCATTTTTGGAAGCCATCAGGCAGGTAGAGAGGCCTTACAAAATCAATATTCCAAGCTTTCAAATGTATAATAATACTAGAGATTCAGAGCAGCGTATCTTTCATTTCAATGCATAGATGATAATAAATGCACAGGATATAAAGTGTCTTACTTTCCCTTTAAGCTTGAAAGATTTGGCTCAAGCCTAGTTAACTCGATATCCATATTCGATGAGTTGATTGCTCAATTCATCACCTAATATATTTGAAACCGAAAGAAGAAGATGATTTCAAATCCATTTTATGAAAAAAGGGATAAAATAAGTATATTAGTACTTTCCTTAATATATTTAACAAAAACTTCAATGAGTTGGGAAGCTATGATATAGACATAACAGCCCAAGCATACCAAAAAGGCAGTTAAAACCTAGACATATTATAATTAACTTGTTCCAAAGAACTTTTCATTGCTCAGCACAATCAACCAAAAATCAAAACAATGGATTATGGAGGAGGAAGATGAGGTAGCAGAAATTAAGGAGGCTTCCATGTTTACTACATAAAAAAAAAAATTTGTGCAGTGAGTTAAGCATTAGAAAAGACCAATGACTCGTAAGAATGAGAAGAATGATAACCAGCAGAGAGCTTTGAGTTGTTGATCCCCATAAACCTCCTAACGAAAAAGATCTAGATGAAGTACAAAGAGTTAGGGCTTTCTAGAAAGCCAAGACCACAGTCAATACCAAAAGTACATAGGGACAAGATCAAACATTGTGTCTTCTACAATGAACATGGGCATGATATGAACACTTATACTAAAAGGTTAGATACCTACTCTTATGAGGAATGAGAATTTAATAGAGTTTAAACTAGAAGAAACTCTAAAGAAATAAATAGAATAGAAGCATGTTCCAAAATCAAGTGTAGCAAAAACTTTAAATAAAGATGAGTTGGCACCTCTCGTGTTTAATATGATCCATGGATCATTATTTGAGTTTTGCTATCTAGGGGAAAACAAAGAAACAAATATATAAAGAAGAAGTAGAGGAGGAGTATGAACACTCTAATGATGTTTTGTATGAATCAACTATAGTATAGATGAAATAAAAGGAAAGCCAAGTGGTCTTGGAGAAACCACAGATAGACGAATGACCAGTATAAGAAGTATTGCTAGCGAACAAGCAGTGAACCAGTTTTATGTGGTAATGCCTAATGAAAGGCCACCAAATAGAGAAAGGAATGACAAAAAATAGAAGCCATTGTTTTGAAGGGCAACCAAGGTCCAGAGATATGGAAAAACAGAAACATCAATAGCGATAGTGATAACTATTAAACAAAAATTAAAAAGATCATATTCTTTCGTGAAGATTTGACTAGATTGATTCTTATATATCTTAATCCATTGGTGATTGGCCTAAACATAGTTGGAACTATAGTCCATAGAGTACTAATGGATAATGGAAACAATACAGACATCCTTATTTTTGGGAAGCCTTATAAAGGATGCATTGAATGAAAAATACATCAGAGGATGTAATACTAAGCTAATAACATGTAGAAAAAGGAAGGTGTAAGTTAAAGAGATGATCATGTTTCCTATTATAGCTACTAGGAAATGTCTCGAATTGGACTATATAGTTGTTAATGCACCAACAGCTTACAATGCTATAATTGGGCATTTTTGGATCCAATATATGGAAGTGGTGCATTCTACTTTTCATCAAGTAGTTAGATGTGTTTTAGCAACTGAGAAAGGAAAAGTAAACATTAGGGGAGAGTAAACACAAACAAGACACTGTTATACTAATTCCATCATAGAAAAAGTGGTAAAAAAGACAATATAGGAAAAGAAAGATCAAATAGCTGGAACATCCAATCAACCCCCTGATGTAGACACACCAACGGACAGTAGAATTTACCTTTAGTAGAGGTGGAGGCAACTCAAGAATAACAACTATTAGATCGGTCGCTGAATGGATTTCCTCAAGAATAGGATTATGCATTGCCCAATATTAAGGAAATATTATGTGCCTTTCTAAGCACAAAATTAAACGCAAGTATACGCTATTGTAAAAAAGCAATAAAAAGACTTATAAAGTCAAATATCGAATCCACAAGGTTAAATATTATTCTCAACCAAGTACTAAAATTGTGTCTCTCAAGTAATTATCTAGAAAATTAATTCCTTAATTTGCAAAACCTTAAATAAAATAAAGTGTAAAAAATAAATAACACAACTTAAATAACTCAAGTAGATAACATTATAGAGAAAGCCTGGGGTTAATTACTATCATTTAATATATATTCTAAAGATTAATATCAATATTCCTTAATTCTTATTATTTGGTCAAGCACTAATGTATTCGCAAGCCTCTCTCAAGGTCAAGCAAGTATATCTCAATTCACCAAATACTTATATCTCTATGGTAATTGCAATAAATTAAGGTTCATTAAGAATAAGTCTTATTGACCATACATGCTAATTAGGTATATCTCTATCCTAAATTGGAAGTTATGAATTTCTCGACATTCATATATCAAATTGTTAAGATCTAAATACAATAATGCCTCTCTCAAGTTTATCAAAGTATTTCTAATTCAATCACAATATTGATCAAATATAATGAAGCATTAAGAATAAATAATTTGAATAATAAAAAATTGAATTCAAATAAATATTAAAAAGATCCAACAATTAAACACATACATTGAGTTCAAGTAATAACTCTAGAAAATAAATGTAGCTCATAGTGAAATAAAGAGTTCTAAAGCTTATCAAGAAAAATATTATAAAAATCATAGAAAATTAAAAAGAATAAGAGCTAAAGAGATAAAACTAATTTGCTTCAATCATCAATTTTTCAGGCTTCTTAATCCTTTAAAAGTTTTTCTTTCTCTATCTTCTTTTCTCTCTTTTTGATTGTTAAAATAGGTTTTTTAGTATTCTATTTATAGGCATATATCTTCAAATTAGGATAAAATATAAAATATAAGTGAGACTAAGGCTTTTTTTTTTTTTCAACTAACACTGTTCATGCATACTATTTCAAATAATGCTTATGTGGCATTGCAGTCTGATATTTAGGCATTGGGGCATTGAAAACATTGGAATTATCACCCAATGGAAATATTTGGACACCCTAGACTAGCACTGTCACAAAATCATTGTTCATGATAATGTAGTGATTTACTGTATCAAATTACTATAGTAGATTTGATGTTTTGTCTTTTTTTCTAGATTTTTATTCTAATTAGCTCATTGACTTTAAACCTACAAAATAATAATAAAGCTTATAAAAAGCTTAATATTCACATTAAGATAAGCAATTAATCAAGTTAAGGAAGTGAAAATAATAGATACAATTTATGTTTATCAGAAAAGTAATATTAGGTGCTAATTTGAGTTCAACAAAAAAGAGGAGATGATAGAGCTACCTATAAGGAACCAAGATGTCATTGCCTAGACCCTTTAAAGATATGGTTAGGATCAATTTGGAGGTGATAAGTCACAAACTTAGCATCAAGAAGTATTATGTTCTAGTATAACAAAAGTAAAGGAGTTTCGCATTAATACACAACAAAATCATTAGTGACAAGGTGGACCAACTAGTAGAAGTGGGGTTTTGATAAGGACATATTTGACATATATTTTATCATATACTTGATCTTGATCTTGATCTTGATATTTTATTATTTAAAATGGTTATTTATGTGCATTATTATTTATGCACCTATCGCCCCAGTGCCACAAGCATTTTTGCCCTAGTGCTGAAACAGTGATCAAAAGAAGAAAATTAGAAAAATAACTTAATTAAGACATGCATTTTCACCGCAACATTGGTGAGCCACCACTCTAGCGAGGCCTAGTGCTTCAGTTCTAGACTTTACCGCTCCAACGATATAGCCTTTTACATGCAGTGCCCCAACGACAATGCGATTCCTGACCCAACAAGAATTGGGGTTTTCAAGCTCAAATCAATCCCTATAAAAGGCCATTCATCCCTAACATTTAGAGATCATCCAAGAAGACACAGAACATACAACACAAGTCTTAGAGAGTAATAAAAGCATAATTGAAGTAGCCATAGAAAGAAATTCAAGGCATTCTTTGGCATCAAGAGTTTTTTAGCCAGTATACTTAAGAGTAATTTGACATTTATATCGGTTTACTATTGATTGAATCATGTTTTCTTATTATTTTTGTTGTTGTTCTCTTGTAGTCATGAACTAAATTTTCTTTCTAGGGTTAAAACTCGAACTTAATATGTGTGCTTAATTGCCATATCTTTCTAATATTTAATAAACTTAGTTCTTTGTTATTCAATTTACTTGTTCTTAATGCTTCAATATATCTTACCAATATATGGTGAATGAATTGGTAATATTTTGATAAACTCAGAAGAGGAATCATTATATTACCTAGGTACTTTGATGCATGATTATAGAGTAACATTCAATATTGTATATGCAAGTTTCAAATTAGGATAGGAATATACCTAATTGGCATGTATGATCAATAAGACTAATTCTTAATGAATCTTAATTTATTACAAGTATCATAGGAATATAGGTATTTGGTAAATTAAAGTATACTTGCATGACCTTGGGAAAGGCTTGTGAATACATTAGTGTCTTAAATAATAACAACAACTTAATGTTAGAAGATTAATCATTAGAAAGCATATTAAGGGATAGTATTAACCCTAGGTTTTCTCTATATTGCTATCTTCCAAATCTCTTTACATTGTGTCATTGCTTTTATATTTTCGAAATCCATTCTTAGATTTTTATTTTTTCTGAATAATTACTAGAAAGACATAATTTTAGTACTTGGTTAAAAAGTAGAAATTATTCCTATGGGTTTGACATCTGACTCGTTTGTCTCTTTATTACTTGCATAAGATAGTGTATACTTGCAATCAATTATAAGATATAGAAATATCGCATCATTTGTCTTTTTTGCCATCATAAAAAGGGAGGTAGTGAAACTTTTTTTTCTAATTGGTGTTTCCCATGATCTGATACATTTCTTAGAGTTCGAGGAATATGGGGTCACTGAAACCAACCTTATGCAACATGATATAAAGTCCGATCAATATCCCTAGGAGTTTAAGTTCAACTAGCACGATGCCAAGATCAGATGAGCGAGTATATACACAAAATAGGGTTGAAGTGGCATCCTCAACCCCAGATCGAAGAAATTTAAATTGAGTGCTAATTCCTTTTTCGATGGCTCACTTATGTACTCATCCTCCTAGGGAACTCTCAATGTGACAGTATACGAAATATCAAAAAATTTCATAAAAAAGACAAAGTCCTCCTCATACACACCCAATGAGTGATGAGGTTGGTAGTCCAGTTCGAGAAGAACCCAGTCATAAATCCAAGGCACAATATTCTTCGTCTTTTTAAGCCTACCCGTTTGTCCAGAAGCTCTTATTAATTCCTAAAGAGTATGAGATGGCATTTTTCCATTGGATGTTCGCTCAAAATCATTGAGACCCTCACACAATTTCCCAAAATCTTCTTATCAAGTAGATTCTCTCACTTTTACTTAAAGGCTTCAGACCCTCCGAGCACTTCTACTATCTACTTCTTTGGCTAAGCTACTCCGAGTAGTCGAGCCCTCACTGAAATCACTAGACTCATAACCATATACATTCTAGGAGTCATCAACAGAAGATATAGTCTTAATAACTAAAAATATAAAGGGCACAGTTCATCAAAGTACCACCTTAATGAATAACCAAGATAAACATTCCAGTCGAGGACTCAAGATGAGCACTTAAGTTCTAAAGGACACAAATCTAGAAACACGCTAATCACAGAAAATCACACCAAAACAATAGAAGAATAAGAAAGCATAAATAAAATACTTACTAAATTTTATAGAGTAAAAGAATAAAAAAACTACAGGGAAATGTGCTTTAGAATACACCAACTCTCTATTATACTGCTAAGGCTTTTCTCTTTTAAGAACTGTCAAATGAAATTAAAAATGTTAAAGTAAAAAAGATTGAACCTTTATATATATGATTCTCATAACAATCATAGTCGTTGATTTAAATTCCAAAGACTGAAACACTTTTAAGGTGTAATGTCTCTATAACTGACATGTCCTTTTGAGGACACAACCCGGCCATTTAATCATCACTAATGCTCTAATATGGGGCCACATCATTGCAAAATAAAAAAAAAAGTGTATTTATCATTTAGCTGCCTATCAAAAGAAATGATATAGTGAAATCGCTTTTGTTAAATGGGGTTTGCCATGATCTGATACATTTCTTGGAGTTCAAGGAATATGGGGTCACCAAAACTAGCCTTATGCAACATTACATAAAGGCCAATCAGTATCATCCTAGAATTCGAGTTCAATTAACATAGAGATAAGTTCAAATAGGCAAGTATAGCCATAAAATGCAGTTGAAAAGGAAACCTCAACCCCAAGATGAAGAAATTTAAATTGAAGGCCACCTCTTCTACTGGTAGCTTACTCATGTACTCATCCTTCTAGGAACTCTCAATGTGACAGTATTCGAAATATCGAACTTTTCCATCAAAAAAACGAGGTCATCCTCACGCATATCTGAGGGGTGATGAGGCTAGCAATCTAGTTCTAAATAGACCCTGTTATTAATCCAAGGCATAAATTTCTTCTTTTTTCTGAGCCTACTCATCTAGATAATAACTCTCATTTATTCTTGAGCAAGAATGACATCACACCAATAAGTGTCCACTCAGAATCATTCGGACTAGGGGTGGGCATTTTTGGGTTTGAGAATTATCGGGAAAGGATCAGGAATTCTTGATCCCTACCCGAACCCGATCGGGATGGCAAAATGTGTCTCTTTCGGGACACATTTCGGGTTGGGACAATTTTCGACCCGAAATCGGGTCAGGTCAGGAAATCCCATTTTTATTGATTTTTTTTTTTTGAATTTTTTTTTTTTGAAATGGTGTCATATTAATTCGGGACGGGTCAGGTAAGGAAGAATCGGGACTATTTAGGTCGGGTCGGGTCCTTCCGAATTTAATTTAAAAATAAATTATGTGAATACACATTGACTTGACTGTCACATTCAATAATTTGTTAATGTTAAATTCAAATTGAATTATTGTAAATTTAATAATTATTATAATATTTAACAAATTTGTTAATATTATTATTCTAAATTCAATGTGAATATAAATTACGTGAAATAAAAATATTATAATTTGATTAATTTAAAAATTCATTCATTTCAATTAAAATTCAATGACATAAAATATTATTATTGTCATTTTGAGATCGATTTATTCCAAATTCAATTACTTAAAATATTGTCATTTTAAATTCAATTTCAAGTTGAAATACGTTAAATATTTTAATTTGAAATGTTGTTTCGATTTCAATTACATTAAATATCATAGATTTGAATTGCGTTAAATGTTTTTGCGTGAAATATTATAATTTGATTACCTTTGAAATCGATTCGTTTCAAATTTCAATTTCAAATCTAATTGTGTAAAATGTTGTCATTTTTAATTCAATTTTCAGTTAAAATACGTTAAATATAATAAGTTGAAACTTATAATATTGTTTTGATTTCAATTAAATTATATATTATGAATTTGAATTACGTTAAATGTCATTATTTAAAATTAAAATACATGGTGAAATATTATAATTTGATTAATTTTGAGATCGATTCATTCCAAATTGACAAACTTAAAATATTGTCATTTTAAATAAAATTTTAAGTTGAAATACGTTAAATATTTTAATTTGAAATGTTATTTCTATTTTCAATTTTGTTAAATATCATGAATTTGAATTACGTTAAACGTCATTATTTACAATTAAATTACATGGTGAAATATTATAATTTGATTAATTTTGAGATCAATTCGCTTCAATTTAAAATTTTACAATCCAATTGCATAAAATGTTGTCATTTTGATTTTTGAATCCAATTTTCAATTGAAATACGTTTATTTGTTTTTAGAAAATTTTGACAGAATCTCCCCTTATTTTTTAAAATTACATTGATTGAATATAATAACCTGCTAAATATTATAGGTTTGTAACACCTCAGTATAATATAATTCTAAATATGTGATTTCACCGGACTCTAACCATTAAACTAACTCCAAATCACACTTCTCCAACAAATAGCAATAAAATAATCACATTCACATTCACATATCATAACCAACTACACACAACATAATAATTAACAATATTCTAAAAAGCAATACAAATCAAATAAAAGATTATGTCCAAAATTTATTAACTTATGTAGCATTAATCCTTGGCAAACGTAATAGTTAGCATTTGACAACCTGCAAGGATGCATAAAAAACATTAACACATTATTACGCTAATGGAACATATGAATAAAAATTAAAAAATGAATTATTGAAATTTGATTTATTACCAACGAAGTAAATATTAATAATATGATTTATTGCTGATGTAGTACCGGTGCCCGTGGACGTTCTTGCATCGACAAATGAGCAAACTCTACACGAAAAAAAATAAATAAAAATATACGCACTTAAGTATAAATATTTGGATTTTATTATAGTAATTCACATTGTTTTACCTATTTCTAGTTGGTCATAATATTCAACATCTGCAAGCAATTCTTCTTCTCGCTTCGCTTTATCCACCAAAATTGAAGATCGTATCCAATTTTGTCTACATATCAAGCCCTCAACTACCTTCGGAGTTAACAAACTCAGAAATGAATCAAGAATACGACCTCCGATACTAAAAGCTGACTCAGAGGCCACAGTAGATACAGGTATAGCAAGTACATCTCTAGCTAATCATGACAAAATTGGATATCTCTTGGAATTCAACCTCCACCACTATAAAATATCAAAACGCAGGTTACGAGGATTCTCAAGTTTATCCATGAAGTATTTTTCCACCTCATGCATTTCTTCCAAATCATTATCATCATCTGCAAGCCCAATGTATTCACTCCAAGGCTCATCGCGCCGCATAACATCTGCAACTAGTGAGGTCGAGGTACTATCGGATACTTGTGACTTTGAAACAAGTATGCTACTAGTACACCAACAGTAATACCACTAGCAGTAGATGCACCACAATTGGTGTGGCTACCACGAAGCTATAATCTAGGGATTTTAACACTCTATCCGCATATACAGCAAAGATACGGGAAATAAAAGAATCATTAATGGCTGAGAATGCATTTCAGGGCTGTATTATCAAAGTGGAAAGTAGTGAGATGGTAGCAAATTTAATTCCTCATGATATATACAATTTTAATGCAATACTTGAAATGCGAACTGATTTAACGTTGAAAGTTAATGAGACATTAGTTATGGATAGGTTTTGTGTTTCGAATAACTCAGAGTTAAAGAAGCAGATTTTAGAAGAAGCTCACAGCTCAGCTTATGCTATGCATCCTAGAAGCACTAAAATGTATCGTACTCTAAGAGAACATTACTGGTGGCAAGATATGAAAAGAGAGATTACAGAGTTTGTATCTCACTGCCTAATTTGTCAGCAGGTTAAGGCAGAACATCAGAGGCCAGCAGGATTATCTCAACCACTTCCAGTTCCTGAATGGAAGTAGGAACATATCACTATGAACTTTGTTGTTGGGCTTCCTCATACTCGAAGGAGTCATGATAGTATTTGGGTGATTGTTGATCGACTCACAAAGTCTGCTCATTTCCTGGCTTATAAGATTTTATACTCATTAGATAGGCTGGCTCATTTGTATGTGAGTGAGATTGTACGGTTACATGGGACTTCAGTGTCCATCGTATTAGATAGAGACCCTTGATTCACTTCTAGATTCTGGCATAGCTTACAGAAGGCCTTAGGCACTAAGCTAAACTTTAGTATAGCTTTTCATCCTCAGACAAATGGCAGTCGGAGAGAACTATACAAATATTAGAGGATATGCTCAGAGCTTGTATGTTGCAGCTTAAGGGCAATTGGGATGATTATTTACCATTGTTAGAGTTTGCATATAATAATAGTTATCAGTCTAGCATTCAGATAGCGTCGTATGAGGCTTTATAGGAAAAAAAATACAGAATCCGATTTGCTGGGATGAGGTTGGAGAATGAAAATTGTTGGGTCTAGAGATTATCTAAGCCACTAGTGAGAAGATCGGTATTATTAGAGACAGACTCAAGGCAGCTTAAGACAGATAGAAGAGTTATACAAATAAACATCGTAGATAACTTGAGTTTGCAGTAGGAGACAGAGTCTTCTTACGGATCTCACCATGGAAGGGTGTGCTTCATTTTGGGAAATAGGGAAAATTAAGTCCTAGATATATCGGACCATATGAGATTCTAGAAAGGGTTAGTGGGGTTGCGTACCGATTAGCATTATCACCTGAGTTGTCACGCATTCATGATATGTTTCATGTTTCTATGTTGCGAAAATATATACCTGATGACCCTTCTCACATTCTAGATACTCAGCCAGTTCAGTTGAGGACATACTTGACTTATGATGAAGAACCTGTTCAGATAGTGGACTATCGCCAGCAAGGACTATGTAATAAGACTATTTTACTAGTTAAAGTCATATGGAGGAATCATGCAGTGGAAGAGGCTACATGGGAGCGAGAGGATCAGATGAGAGTTTAGTATCCTCATTTGTTTCAAAGAGGTGCATGAATTTCGGGGATAAACTTTTTATAAGGGGAGAGGAATTGTAATACACGTGTATACTATATAAATAGATTGGTGGCAGAATTAAAAAAAATAAAAAAATAAATAAGAAAAAGAGAGCAAGTGGTGGCCATTATATATATGATGATTTTGTTTTATTTTTTTTGGTTTAAGAAGAAGCAATAGAAACCGAGAAGAAAAGAAGCAAAGTTGAAATAGAGAAAGAAGAAAGAAAAGAAAGAAAGAAAAAGAGAAAAGAAAAGAAGAAGAGGAGAAAGGAAGAAAAAGAAACCGAGGAGAAAAAGAAAGAAAAAGAGAAAGAAAAAAAAAAGCAGCCCAAAAAAAAAAAGAAATTTTAGAAAATTAGTTTGGGTAGTTAGATTTATACCAGTGATTTAGCGGGTAATAGTTTTATGATATTAGAATATTTATATTTTAATATTTATAATACGTTTTGGCACTAATGATGTATTTTTACACCCTATAATATAGAAGGTGTGTCGATAGCGGGTAGATCTCAGAATCCAGACCTAGTTCATGATTAGCGCACTTTTGTGAGTGGATAACTATATATATTTTATATATTTTTAATACAGCTGTTTATGATTAAATTACGCGTTGTCAGATTTAGTCATGATTTTATTTTAGACGGATAAATATTTATGTTATTTAGTATATTCAGTAATATTTTAGAATTTATTATAGTATAGTTTATGATTATATTCAGTATAGAAATATTTATTTTAGAAAAATTATACTTTCATGATATTATATAGTAGTAGTTTTTGAACCACCACATGCATACCCTCCCCTTTAGTGTAGTTGCTCTGCGCATGTATTAGACCACTTTAGTTTGCTCTGCCCGAGCGATGTAGCATTCCGCTAGGTTAGACCAGCTTAGATCCCCTGCTCTGCCTGTGCGTGAGTTACTCCACTAGGTTAGACCAATTTTTTCTAGGGTACAAGTTTGGTGTGGTTTTCAATATATATGTAGTATATGTTTACAGAGCTAGGTTACATATATTCAACTTGATAATAGATTTTATGATAGTTTATGCTTCCAGATTTTCAGATCCCCAGTATTATGTTATGATTTTAGTTTTAGCACAGATTTTTATGACAACTTATATTTCAGTACAAGTTTATTGACTACTCAGTATACAGTTTCATGATTATTTTATCTTACAGATTTATACTTGTACAATGCATATAAAGTATATAATATTTTCAGATGATGTCCACTTACTGAGCCATAAGCTCACCCTTTTTCTTATTTTCCCTATTTTTCCCAGGTTGTCACAGGAATTTGTGCAGTATGATACAATCATCACATTTTGATGTTGGCCCACGACAGGCATAGCTGCATAAGTGTCTCAGTCTGTGTATTTGTATATGTTTTTGTATATTGGAGTACATGTGTACACTTTTGGTTGAGGCAGGTAGCCTCATTGTATCATATATATGAGTAAATAGTATGTTAGTCTCACGTCATCGTAGGATCCACCTTGATTCTCGAGGAGGGCTCAAGTCGGGTCCTGTCAGTTTGGTATCTGTGATTTGCCATGCAATGCACTATAGGCTTCATAAAGCCTCAACAATAACTCTTTACTGAGATGTTTCATTTCTTCAATTCTTGCATTATCATTACCAAAGAGTTTCACAAAACAAAATCCAGTGAACGGCGTCTTATACCGTGGATCAAGTAAAGTACCTATTATTAAAATCTTATTAATCTTCTCTATGAATTCCTAATATTTATCAAATTTTAACCTCATCTTGTTTGCCATGTCTCCCAAAGAAAAGTCATTACTCTGACTCATTTTTGTTAAGTGGAAATGTATCATGCAAATCTCATTGAAACATTCTGTAGAGGTAACACTTAAGGAAACACTGAATTTTAATGTTGTTTCATAGAAAGATTGTAAAAATAACACAAAATGCCCAGCATTCTCCCAATCTGAATTGATTGGTGGCCCTTGTCTTATCTTTCCATTTTTCTCCTCTAAAAAATAACTTCCATATAGAGGAGCATCATCTGCCATCAAATCAAAAGCCTTCTGAAATTTTAATGCAGTCGCCAACATTAAGTAGGTAGAATTCCACCTAGTTGGCACATCTAACACTACGCTTCCCTTATACTTAACCTTTTCCCTTTCCATATAATACTTAAAGGCTTGCGAGTGCGATCCAAATGATCTAACATATTTTATTGCATTTCGTATAGAAATCACGCTATCATTTAAATCTTTCAACCCATCTGTTACAATCAAGTTTAAAATGTGCGCACATGCATGTATTCCCCATTCAAAACCAAAGAATCTTCTCTCCGACTTTTCAATCTCATCTTCAAATGAGATAAGCAACATTATACTTGCATTATCAACTATTACACAAAATAATTTATCAATATTTCAATCTAACAAACAATCCTCCAACTGCTTCCTGATTGTATCTCCTTTGTGATTTAAAATGGGGGCAAAGCTCAAAATCCTCCTATGCAAATGCCAATGACTATCTATAAAGTGAGCTGTGGCAACCATATAACTACTATTATTAATGGAACTCTAAATGTTAGTGGTCAAGCTCACTCATTGTCCACTAATTAAACTCTTTAATAAGTCTTTCTCTAAACCAAACAACTCAATTGCATCTCTTGTTATGGTTCTACAAGATGGAACAACAAATCTAGGAACTTCCACGCTGTTATATCAAAACCCAACATTCTCCACAAAATTAAAAGGCAGCTCATCCATTACTACCATTTTAACAAGAGCTTCTCAATATGAAGGTTGACTCCATCATCTGGATATAGCATTACTACCCTCTCATTTTTCTCCAGTAGGTTCTTTACCAAAAACTTGTTGTTGATCATCAATCACCTTCTTGTTAAACTCGACACATCTCTTTAAGTGTTTTGACATATCACTGGTTCTATGAAACACTGAATGACAACTAATCAACTTACCACAATGATTACACTTTGCTTTGTCTGTTAACGTTTTACTTTTTTTGAAGTGCAACCATGCTTTCGATTTTTGTGCCAATGCTTGTGGCACAAACTCTCTCTTTTTTTTTCTATAGAGTATGGAAGAAATGAAGCTTTTTCTTTCTTACTTATATCCCTCTCATGATTGTCCTCAGAATTTGATTGAGAATGTAAGTCCACAATATTATTACCAGCTGAACTTAAATCTGACTCCATTATCTACAAATAATACATATTTATGGATATCATGCATAAGAACCTTAAAGGATTTGGATGACCACAAATAGTCACGATATAGCAAAATTGATGAAATATAATTGATGGAGTTAAGATTAAATGAAATGAATGATGATGATATCTATAGGAAGACAATGAGTAGTTTCTTGAAACAACCAAATTAGCCACAACACTAAAGAAAAGAAAATTAAAAATATATAAGTTGAAAATAACATACCATAATGCAAAAGCTTCCAAAAGTTATCCTAGAACTTTAGAAAGTTGATTGGTGTTCAATATTGTTTTGGCATAGTATGAAACCCTCAGGCTTCAGGAAAACATTATATAAATCTTGAGTCAATTAATATATTTAATTATATATTTTTTAAACAACTTATTTTTTTTTTATTAAGAATAATGTTATGACCATTGTTGTAGATCATATTTTGTAAAAGTTATATATTCATTTATTGTGTCATGATTTTTAAATATATTTTGAACTATGAAACAACATTTTGAATTAGGATTAATGGTACAATTACGATAATTGGGAAGACAATATTAATATAAGAACCCAATAATCAATCCCCATTGCCATCCAGCATTTTTAGAGGGACTTTCTGATACTAATAACGTGAGGGTAATGTTGATATTGGAACATATTATTGGGCATTTACGAAATTATTTTAAATAATTTTAAAAATTATTTACCATCTCACTTGTAAATATGTTTCTTTAATTTAACGAGGGCGAATTGGCATTATATATATTTTAAACTAAGCTATAACCATAAGTGCCACTTATAGATAATTATTATTAATTTATTAGGCCACTTATTCAATAATCCTCATTTAAATACTAATTAATTTTGAATAATTACTCCATTGTTGTAGATCCACAAAAAGTATATCATCAAAAACAATAACAATAACCATAGTATCCCAAAGGAAGATCCACAAAGTATTTTATCCAAAACAATAAACCATATCATCCCAAGTAAGCTGTGATAATTGAAATCCTTCCAATAATTACACCAACTAAATACTTTAATTGTTTCAATCCTAATTCAAAGTTATTATACAAATTATTTAATAATTTGTAAAAGTTATTCAAAATGTTGTTTCTTCTGTTAAATTTTAAAAATGATGCTAAAATTAGGAGATCAAAGGGGAAACAATGGTCAAGGTTGATCCTAAAATTAACAACCATAAAATTAAACAATTTCAAAAAAATTTATCATGATAAATATATAGAAAAACTAAAATAATAAAATTGGTAAAGTCGATTAAAATTACCACACATGCACGGTGAGAGGGAAACGGCGAGGGCGGGCGGCGACTTTGATAGTTCAGCCTTCGAATGCTTCACAGTGGTCAGATGTCGGCGGCTTACCCTCGGCTTTCGGAGGACTCACGGCAGTCGGCAGCAATCATCCAAATACTGCCCACCCTGAGATTAAGAAGTGAGACTAAGGCTGTATGGAGGACTGCGACTGGGTCGTTGGCATTAATCTTGCATATGTGGGGGCACTGTCGGCGAGATTGAGAGAAAAGGAACAAGAAAAGAAGAGAAGTTGAGAATGAGAAATTTCTCGATTTGATTTTTTTCTTCATAAATACGACGTTGTTTCAAACCCCAATAAACATCACTGTTTTAAAATTGTTATTTAGAAGGAAAAAAAATTAGAGTTCCCGAACAGGTTCTGGAATTACCCGAACCCGACCTAGCCCATTTGGGATTGAAAATTCTGTCCCGAATGGGTCCCGAAACCATTCCCGTTCCTGTGTCGACCCAAAATTTCAGGACGGGTCAAGTTTGGGAATATTGCCCACCTCTAATTGGGACCCTTAGGTAATTTCACAACATCCTCTTATCAAGTAGATTCTCTCACTTTTGATCAAATTCCTCAGACCCTCTAAGTATTTCTACTATCTACTTCTCTAGCTAAGCTATTCTAAGTAGTTAAGCCCTCATTAAAATGGCCAGACTCATAACCAGATCCGTTCTAAGAGTTATCCAAAAGAAGACATGGCTTTAGTAACTAAATAAATGAAGGGCATAGCTCATTAAAATACCACATTGACAAATAACTAAGATGAACACTCGAGTTGAGGACTCAAAACAAGCACTCAAGTTTGAATGACACAAATTCTAAAACATGCTAAGCACAGAAAAGCACACCAAAACAATGGAAGAATCAAAAAGCAGGAATAAAATACTTACTTAAAGATTATAGAGTAAAAGAATAAAAAACTACAGGGAAATGTGCATTAGAATATGCTAACTCCTCTCAATATTGGTCAAGGCTTTTCTCTCTTAGAAACTATTAAATGAAATAAAAATGTTAAAGTAAAAAGATTGATCCTTTATATATACGATTCTTAAAAACATCGTAGTCGTTGATTTAAAATTGAGAAGCTAGAACACTTTCAAAGGTAAAATGTCTCCTTAAACTGACATGTCCTTTTAGGAACACAACCAAGCTATTTAATTAGCACAACCGCAACAAGATGAGACTACATCATCATAAATTATATATAAAAAAAGGTGTGACTATCATTTAGCTGCTAGTCAGTGCACATTTCTCAAAAGGCCATCAATATTAAATGCATTTGGCGCTAACTTCAAATATTAGTCCAATCATCACAATGACAGCACAATTGTGTTATGTGGGCTCAGGACCCATCAATAAAGAGTATATTGCTGATCAACACATTGATCTACCTATGAGGACTCAATATTGGTCTCGAGCACCTAGTTAGGCTGTTAAATTGAGGATCCTCATCATCCTATATTCCAAAGGCATTTCAAAGACTGGTTAATTTAGGGGCTGTAATTATAAAATTCTAGTATTGACAAGTCAAAACTAAAAACTGAAGGACCCCTATTTTCCTTGGATTCCAACCCTTAAGTGCAATCCTAAACATTTTAAGGACATATTAGTTGGGATCCACTACTCTCAACAAAGCCTAACAAGTTAAGAGATATCCTTAAACTGGCTCGTGGTCTTCGATTCTCTTAAGAGGAGTCCTTGGCTAAGCTGACCACCTTAGTCACTCTGATCTCTATTTAAGTGCAAGTGCATGATATTATACCAAGTAATATAGGATTTAAGTCCAAGTACATTCCCACAAAAATGTATTTAATCTAAATTATATTAATCAAATACTAAAATTAATCCTACTTAACTTTTATTCAGAAAAAATCTAAAGATGAATGTGCTCTACTTAATCTTAATCAAATGGAAAACAAGAGTATAAATTCACCAATATAAAAGGAATCTAGGGTTTCATATTATCCCTTAATATTTTATTAAACATATTAATCTCTTAGTTAATCCCTTAATACTAAACTGTTTGCTAGAACATGAATATCGTTATAAGCCTCTGTCGGTGGTCAGATAACTATATTTCATCCTAACAATTACCTATTTGAATATGGTAATTAGAATAGTATAAAATTCATTAAGAACAAGTCTAATGATGTCATACATGCCATCTAGGTATATGTCTATCCGACATAGAACTCATAGTTATTACCTTATGATAATGTATCAAACTATCATAGGCTAAACATATAAATTTCTCTATCGAGTTCATTATGGTTTCTTGAACAATCATTATATTGGCCAGATATAAAGAAGTATTAAACACAAGATAGAATTAATCAATCTAATTTATTGAGTTCATAAACTAAGACAATTACTATTATCCAACTATATACTAAGTTCAAAAGTCTAACCCTAGATCAAGAAATTTTAGTTTATAATGAATCTAAGAGTATCAAAACAATGAATTAAAGACATCAAGTAAAGAATATGAAAATAAAAACACAAATTGATACCCTTGGAATTTTTTCATCTTCTCCCTTGCTTGTTATGCAATCCTTGCTTTTAAACTTCAATCTTCATTTTTTAATCTCTCTTCAAAGATGTTCTTGTGTTTGCTCTATTATTTTTATGTTGCCTCATCTGTTGGCTTTGAAAAATGGTCTTTTTATAGGTCTTCATAACCCTAGGGTCTTATAACTTCGAGCCCAAATTGTATTAGGACTTGAAAAGATATGTTTCTATTATTTTTATTTTTTTAACCGAATTTTTTTTTCCTTATTAGAAACTAAACGAAACTAGCTAGTTTAATTCAGTCCAGGCCAGTTTTTTTAATTCCCATTTTTTTTGGCCCACCCTTAACAGTGAATAAAAAGTTAAGATTTCTTACTCCTTGATCATAGTAAGTATGGTAGAAGTTATTTCTTTTAGTTTGTTTGTTTTATCTTATCTTCTTTTAGGGTTTTTTGTTGCAAGTATTATTGCATATAGGCCTCAAAGACAACTTGTGCATTGTTGAATCTTATAATGATGAGTTTGAGAAAAGATGGAAGATAGAAGCTCTGAAAGGAAAGAATGAGGATCTGTCTTAGGATGCCTTGCTACAAAAAGGTCAATTGATGGTTGTCAAATATAACTTGAGAGATTTGGAAGCTGAAAATAGATGATTAAAGATTGAGTTGAATGCAAGGCATGGGTTGATCAAAAGGCTAGAAATAAGTGGTTAAGGGCTAAGTTATCTACTTGTGAGGAAATAAGGTAGCATATGGAAAGTTCCTTAAGGAAAGAAGAGAAAACTACTTCTTTCGTGGAAGAATTGATAGTGCAAATAATACCCCTATATATGAGAGAATTAGTCTCCTGGGTATGTTGAGAAACAGAGATGGAGAGATTAGTAGTTAGAGTCTAAGGTAACAAGCTTAAAGTTGATGCTATAAAGAGAACTATCGTATAATTGTATGACAAGCCTTTACTTCTATGTCTAGTTGTAGAGGAAGTATGATAAGTTGAAAGTAGCTAATAATAAAGCTAAGATGTGTGTTGACTTGTTGAAGGCCACTAAAGCCTAAAATTCAAAGTTGAAGGTAATATTAAGATAACTTAAAACATCTTTGGAAGGTTTCTATAAAGCTTTAGGATATGCCAAAGCTGAAGCTAAAAGTGTAAGGCTACTTTCAACTAATCTAGAAAGAAATTGGATTTCTTTCGGCAAAAATAAAATTGCCAATGCTGCATAACCACTAGAAGATAATTCTACTAAAGATTCCATTCTGGAAAGGAACCAACCATATACAAATTGTTGCATAAGGATTTTGACGAGGAAAGTGGTTAGTATCGACGCTAGTCAACTAAGCACTTAAATTATGATTTGAAAGGCATCAACTATTGTAGTAACCAGTATCCACGACTGGTAAGAATAAGTATTTATATATGTATAAATATACGTATTTTATTTGTATGTTGGTGATACTTGAATTATATATTGTTATTAGTAATATTTTTATAGGTTAAGGATATACGATTAGTATTGGGTTTATTTGTATGACTTTAGATTTATTTTAGGGACCAAATTGTTATACTTTGAAAGTTTTGGGGGCAAATTCGTAAATATAAAAAATTAGCCTCTTAGTATAAAAATACACTTTTAAACCCTAATTTACCATTTTTAGGTCGAGCTACCCATTTTAAGAGAGAGAAGAGAGAAATAGAGGAGAGAGAAAGAGGAGAAGAAGAAGAAAAAGAAGAAGAAATTGGAAATTTGAATTTCAAGAGGTATATCATACGTATTTCTCAATTTATTAGTATTAATTAAGTTAATTCCTTTAAGCTTTGATTTTTGAAAATATGTATAATTGAGGATTTGTTGTGTATTTCGTAAGATCATATGAGAATTGATGATGATCTATAAGATAGTTTGATAAATCATGATGAATTATGGAATTTCTGCTGGATAACCTCTTGATCTAGGAATTTTATAAATTGTTGTGATTCGATTCTGGTTTTGAATTTTGAGTATATGAAATTAGACATGTTTAGGATCATCTGAGACTTTGAATCGACTGAAAATCTCGGAAATTGAATTTGTAGTGAATTTACCAAAATGACCCTGGAATTCTGGAAATTTCCTGTGTAAACAGTATGATACAGTGGAAAATAATTTTTGACCTGCTGAATGATCTTTAAAAATTATGAATTTATGGAATATGATAATTTTATATGTCTAATATGATATACTCGGAATTGAGAATTTGGATCAATGTGGTTGAGGTGTTATGAATTTCTAAAGTGTATCAGCTCATTGTAGTATTTGATTAACATATTTTTAAAGTTATGAAATAAAATAGTTTTAAAATACTTTTGGCAGTTATTTGGAAGCCAAATATTTATCATGGACTGAGATATGTGTCAAGAGTAATTATGTGGTAGTTTTATAATTTTTGAGTTAGTATATGATTTTATAAAATTGGGAGATTGAATACTGTTCAGTAAGTATCTTGATCCTGTCAGGTTTGTAGTTTGGATTCGATGGTGTGTATGGAATGGATTGTGTATGAATTTTGATATAATATTCATATATAAGAAGTATATATGAGTCAAGAATGATATATTCTGATTTCGGAGTAATTGGACATCATTTGATGTATTAGAAAGTTTTGTTAAGTGTAAGTGGTCAGAATGACAGGTTTTGAGAAACCAAGTTTTTAGACCAATTTGATGTGATAAATGCATTGTGTATAATTTTGTAAGCTATTTAAAGTATTTTGTGAGAATTGTGAGGCTTATGAAAGGATTAATCTCCATTGATAGGTTAAGGAGATTTAAGCCTTGTAGCTAAAAGTGTTAAGAGGTAAGTATACTAGACTTTTTACTGAAATCACAATAAACATAGTAATTGTTTTGTATGATTTTGCAAATGGGGTTAAGAATATGTTTATGTTATGTCAAAGTATATTTTGATATGAAATGTGAATATATGTTTCTGAATGTGAGCATTGACATTGAGCATGGACATACATGTGTTTTGTAAGTGAGCTTTCAAAATAAGATGTGTTTAATAAAGAAAGCTTTTGAAGTGTAATATGTCCATGAGAAATATTTTGTATTTTGAGGGTACTTGAACTCACTGTTAACTTAGTAGGCATTTTATGTGATTTGTGGAGCCTTTATGTGTGGCCTTTCCTTTGGGATTGGTATATGTTATGTGTTCCGTATGTAGGGAGGATCCTATTGGTACCTAAAGGAAGAGTGAGTCATCACATTCGTGTGGTGGCGTATTGGTGCATGTGAGAGGACTCACCGATGATCAGGGTGAGGGTTTGGCTTTTACCTTCGGGCATAAGCATTATATATGTGTTATTCAAGACCTCACTTGTACTATTCCTCTCATACGGTATGTCACCTACGAGTGACATTTGGCTCATTATGTGATATGTGATATGTAAGTCCTACTAAGTAGTAGTTGAGTGATGGTATTCCTATTATGTGTTTTGAAAGAATGTGTAAGCGCTTACATGATATGTGATTTGATAAGATTATGATTTTGATTGATCACAGCATATCATACATATGCATTGTGTACATATATGTATTTGTATTTGATATATGAAAAATTAGTATGCTTACTGAGTTTTATACTCATTATAGTTTATGGTGATTTCAGGTAAATAAGGTGCATGTGTGCTTAGCGGATTTGGCAAGGCTTCTGCTGTTCCTTGGGTTCCCTAAGTTGCTAGGTTGTTGTGTGTTTCATTTGGGGACACGTGGGATAGGATATTTGGTTTGTCCCTATTGAATAAATACTTATGTATTATTTCATTGTGTGTGGATTGGATTTGGTTTAAGTTTTATAAAGTGTGGTTATTGGATGATTTTAAGTAAGAATTTGCAATGGATATATTCTGGGCTCCCGGTAACAAAGTTGCTACTGGTGACGTAGTAGAGTGTTAATCTCTGAGAAAACTCTGCGTATCTCCGGTTTAATAATTGTCCCAGTCATAATTCAATTGCTATAATTCTGAAAGAAATTGAAATGAATGTTTAAATATTGTCAAGAGAAGTTTATATTTATATGTTAGGTTATGGTTGATTTTAGTGTTGAACTTACTAGCAACTTGCTAAGGATTTCTGTGTTGAATGAAAGTTGAAAATTTTGTGTAATATTATTTATGAGTGCAGATGCAGTGAATGAATGTAAGTGATGTCGTGTGTCGGATCTTTTGGGTCTGGGGCGTGACAACTATGATTCAACTAGTGAATGTACTTTTGAGGCAAACTCAAAAACTGTGGAACTTCCTCTAAATGGTTCCTTAAATAAACAGTGATTGATATCTCTACTTCTCTTTTATCCTTAGTGGAATTTTGTTTTTCCCTTTTTGAAATTTTTTATAAAAATGTTAGGTTTGACATGTATTGGAATAACCTTTTTAAAGGAAAATTTACAAATAAATACTGATATTTTGGATGTTATCTTAATCTATTTATAAAATGATAGAATTTGTTTTATCAATATATTCTATTGATCTGAAGAAGTGGTTCTTCTAACTAACGAGCCTTAAATTTGTTGAAATGAAAATTGAACTTTAGGCCTCGTCTGGACAGGATTAGTGGATATAGGCTTGGATTCCCTATTTTTCGTGAATTGTAAAAGAGGCACCTATAATAACAACACACGCACAAGCTTAAAGACGGTTTCACCGAGGTGGGTTCTGACGAAGACGCTTCGATGCTTAAGTCAGAAAAAGAGATTTTTTTTGTTCTCTCGATATATAAAATATGACAAGTTAATAAGTGAAATCTTCTCTCTCACTGCCAGGGGGGTACCCTTTTTTTTTTCTTTCTCTCTTTTCTTTCGAAAAATTTTTCATCATCCTGGCGCTGTGTTTCTTCTTTTTCTTATATAGTGATGGCCTTTTTATGGACTTTTTTGGGCTTTTCTCTACAGTATTTTCGTCTTGCACTGGATATTTTCTATTATACCTCTGACACACGCCAGACACTTTCGTATCGCCCCCTGACATGCGACGAATATCTTTTCACAGATTTTGTCTCTATTCTTACCCATGTCAGATGTCACTTCTGATGTGTCAAGCATATTCTTTAGGTTCATCTCCGCCGGCATTTTTTGTTCAAGTGAGGCTTATTTTGGTTAGCCCGAGTCGGTACTTGCTCGACCGTAGTCGTGGTAAGGTCAGCATATACTGAATAGGTTTCGTTATCAGCCGACCAGATTCCCTGTATCTGAACCGGTTCTGTTATTTTCACATGTTTAAGCCCATTAGCCATCATTCCTGGGCCTGCCTTGAGCTTTGCCTTCTAGGCCCTTGGGCCTTTAGTTAGGAGGAGGGGGGGTTTTAAGGCGGGAACATATTCAATTTTTCTAAGTTTTGAATTTTGAATGCATATCTTTAAATGTACCATTTGTACTTGATGTATGATTCTGCTAACTTGTTATGATTTTGAAAGAATTGTTCACTAAGTTATTTCTAGCTTGATGATTTTGCTTTGAAGTTCCTTTGTGTATTTTTATTGTCTTTGTGAGATTTGAATGAATAATGCTATTTGAATTCTTACTTTGTGAGAGCCTTTAGAAGAATTTATTTTTGCTTGGTAATTTGATGCTTCCTTGACTTATTTTGAATATGAATTGGTATGAGTGAAATCTAATTTTTGAATTTTGCAATCCTTCTTAAGAAGGATTGTCTTGAATGTATGATTCCTTTAAGGAATGAATTTACTACCAACACTTTGACATTTCATAAAAGAGTGATTTGTTTTTTATATTCTGAGTACATAACTATTGTAAGGAAAAATCTTACTATTAACACTCTAATTCTTCTTAGAAAAATGACATTTGATATTTTGACCACACAAATCCTTCGTGGAAGAATATTGTTACCAGAACTTTAATTCCTCCTAAAGGAGAAACATTTGACAATTCAAGTATATGACTGTTCCAAGAAAGAATCTTACTACCAACACTCTAATTAATCCTAAAGGAATAACATTTTATATTTTGAGCACTGACTCCTCCAATGAAGAATCTTGCTACTACCATTCTAATTCTTCTTAGAAGAGCGACATTTGATTTTGGAAGGCACGACTTTACCAGCATTTCAATTCAACCTAGAGAGTCAGTTTTGATTTTTAAATATTCATCCGATCTAGGGAAGAATCTTACTACCAATACGTTGATTTTTCTTAAAGGATTGGTTTTTATTTTTGAATACATGATTTTTCATAAGATTTTCTTTTGGCATCTTATTCTTCTTTGAAAGTTTATATACTAAGAAATTTTGCACAAAAAAGTTCTCTTTATTGAATTGAAAGAATTTTAGGTACAAAGAATGATTGGTCTTACATATAGAACTTTTTTAGCTTTAAGATAATTCATAGCGTGGGCATAGGCATGGGAATGATCCTTCCATCCATTATTTATAGAAAAAAGGCTCCTTTACCCTGGCTTTAATAATCTGGTTGGGCTCGTATTATGCCTCTGTCATATTTTCAGCACTAGTTTTTTATTGATGTCAACTGCTTGTTATAACATCAAGTCACTAATAAGTATAAATTATATATATTATTTTCTCTCTCTTAATTTGATTAATTTTTTATTTTAATAAGACGATATGGCTTCTTATATGTATTATTGTAAATTTATAGGTTTTACACCTTTTCGCACGAAGATACTAGAAATCAGTTGAAAACGGAATGAGAAAGCAAGCCAGCATCGTGGTGCTCAAAACTCAATGTCGTGGTGCCCAAGTCTGAGACTCTAGTGTCGACGATGCTTAGTACTCAAAGCCATGACACTAATTAAAGCCAGAAGAGCATATTTCTAGGTCTGTGTACCACGATCTCAAAAGCCAGTGCTGCAATGCTCAAAAGTCAACCGTGGCGCTCTGGCAATAAAGGGAAATCTAAATAGAACTTGGACTCAAAGTTGCCCTACTTTGAAGTCATGAAACCTATAAATAAAGGAATTTAAAGCAAAAAATAATAATAATAAGAGAGTAGGAAAGAGAACAAGTTTTAGGGAGTTTAGATCATGATTTGAATATTGAAGAAAGGATTCAATTACAAGTTAAAGAGAGGAAGCACTGAATCAAGACATTGATTTGTGTTTTCTTCTTCTCTTACTTATATATCTTTAATTCTTCCTCATAATGTTTATCAACTTATGTTCTAAAACTCTATTTTTTATCATAAGCTGAATTTTAAATCTAAGGTTATAACTTTGAGCTTGATATGTGATTTAATTCAAATTCTTTTCTTATTTTTATGAACACAATAGAAAAATTGTTCAATTATTCTATGCTTAATACTTTTTAATTACTTAATTACTAATTAGATTATTGTGGAAACCCTAATAAACTTGACAAGAGAATTTAAATATTGACTTTGAATAATTTGATATATAATCATAACGTAGCAATTATGAGTTTCATATAAGATAAACATATATTCATATGACATATATGGTATTAATAGAGCAATTCTTACTAAATCTTACTCTCATATGATTACCATAGACATATAGGTAATTGTTATAGTAAGATATAGTCACTCAGCCATCGATAGAGGCTTGTAATGATATTAGGGATCTATCCAACAATTCATATTGAGGGATTAACTTAATAAAAGAATAATTGGTTCAAGTAACATATCACATGATAGCTGTAATCCTAGGCTTTATCTATTATTGGTAATTATATCTTGTTAACTTTAGTCTTATCTTGGTTGTTATTTTTTTTATTTAGATTAGATTACTTATCTTTTGATTTTCATTCATCTGAATAAAATTAAGAATATATAATTTTAGTACTTAACATAATAATAACAATAATTTTTCGTAGGAATGATATTTTATTCTCTCTTTATTACTTGTTTACTATAGTGTGCACTTGCGCTTTAGTATAGTGCAATAGTCACCTTCATTAAGCACTCTTTTTTTATAGTTATATTGCCTTTTCATCCTTTGTAAATTGGAACATGTATTATAGTTACTCTAGCCTTATCTATAAGATCATTTGTTGTTGATAAAGTTTAATCATTTAAATCTTATCTTACTAGTTTTACTCGCAAGGTTAGAATGAAAACTTCTATGGGTAACATAGGTTCCGTTCCACATACTAAAAAATATGGGAAGCTGTTAATCGATCCTTCAGTCGTCAATAAGCCCATAAGATACATGGTAATTCTTCAAACCATCTACCCTATTCCATTCTAATCTTTTCCTCGAGATAGTGAAAATAGTTTTGTTTGTGATCTTTGCCTATTCATTACCTATAGATAACTTTAAAAGAGAACATTTGTTGGATTTTGTAAAGCTTATAGAAGTTGGTGAATGTTTTGTTGATGAACTGTTTTCCATTGTCTGTGGCAAGCACCTGCGACATGCTATACATAGTAATAATATTCTTTTAGATACATTTCTTGACCTCATTACCAGTTAATGGTGCTATAAGTTTCTATTTTTATCCATTTGATGAAGTAGTCTATTGCTACTATAATGAATTTCTTACCTTCAGTTGCAGTAGCTAAACTTTCTACAATGTCCATCCCTATTGAATGGCCCTTGTTACAACATTAATACCTCTAGCTGGAAGTTGAATTTCACGCATCTTTTCTTCCACTTAAGCTTCAGAGCACCATTTGTCCACAATGACTCTTTGTTTGTTGTCTTTTGTTGATATTAAACTCTAACACTGTTTTGAAACATCCCGTTTCCTTAATTACGTGAATTATGCCATCCTATCATGAACCACCATGTGTCTATTACTATTTAATATACTCTATTACAACTCTCACTATCTTCATTGTTGGGTATTATATTAAAGTGGGCCTATATATATATATATATATATCAATTAATTATATATTATTGGCTATATATTTTGTTGCCTATTAACAGTGATCAAATAAAATTTATTTGTTATTAGGCTTTTAGGACATCTTATATGGCATGGGCTTCAATATGTAGAGACTTAATTTTTTTTTTTTTTTTCATAATGGGTCAAAATAAAATAAAATACTATAAATAATAGGTTGAGGTCCCTATTCTAAACCCTAACATATTATTCATTCACATCTCATCAGTGAGTGACGACAGTTTCTCTCAATAAGAAAAAGGTGTAGAAGTGAAAGGCTATCAACCCAAATTTTTATGCACCTTTCTGCATCTCCATGGATTCAGGTATACTTCTGACAAATTCTTCTTGATGATTTAACATGAGATCCTAGCTATGGTGACTCTTTCACCAATTAAATTTTTTTCCTAACAAGTGGTATGAGAGCCACCTCATATTGAATCATTGAGAAATAAAGTTTCAAAAAATTTTATTTAATCCTAATTTATATTCGGTGCAATTATTTAGGTTTCAGGTATGCATATTAAAATAAAGATTAATTGCTTTACTTTTGTATGTATCACGAAAGCAATTCATGATCTTCAAAAGTCATAATTTTGAATTGTACTAATTGCAACCATGATCTCCAAAATTGTATATTTGCAAACCAAAAGTTAGTTTATATTTGAGCATGCAGTAAGTCTTTTATGATCTCCCTGGATGCATTCATGATCTCATTTGCAGTATATGAATTATGGGGTTCATTTTTAATTTAAAAAAAAAAAAGGAAAAGGGAAAAAGTTAAAAAAAAATTTAAGTCAAAGTGATAATACCAAAATTTGATGGGATTTCTTCTCAATTGTTGTGCATGTTAAGTAGTTAGTGTCCATAAATTTTAAAAATTTATCAGGTTAATTTCACAAGGCCCATAAGGATTTTATTGGGTCCAAATTTTATATACTCAACATATGGACCAAATCAAGTGAGTTACGATAGACCTAAGCCTATATTTTTTGTTTAGGCTATTGGATAAAGTTTAGGATTTGGGTAATTAGAAAAGATTAGGTCTGACCTGACCCAACCACTTCGGTTCTGTCCTACTCTGGTCCCGTCCTAACTTTGATATAATTTGATTTTGATCAATTTACTTTTTCTCCCTTTTCCTACAAAATAAAATCCAATATTTCATAATAAATTAAATTGAAATAAAATACCGCCAAAGTGACATCTTTTATGTATATTTATTTATTTTGAAATATATAGATGTTATTAAAGAAACTAAATAATTGTGTTTAAATCTATGCAAAAAATAATCGGCCTAAAGGAAGATTATTAGGCCGATTATTTTTTGGCCAAATAATAAACACATATAGCAGTCAATATGTAATAAACTTTGACATTTTTCACGCATATAATATGTCGGTCCAAGGAAAGGCATATTATTAGCAAGATTTATTATCAATATTTACTGACCAATTTTTTAGAGTACCGTTTACAAATTGTTATTTCTATCCCAAAACTAAATAGCAATGTTATGTTTTAATATGCATATCTGAAACCTAAATAATTGTTATTTCTGTTCCTAACAAGTGGTATCAGAGCCACCTCATATTGAATCATTGAAAAATAAAGTTTCAAAATTTTTCTATTAGTCATAATTTATATTCAATGCAATTATTTAGGTTTCAGGTATACATATTAAAACAAAGATTAATTACTTTACTCCTATTAAAATAAAGATTAATTACTTTACTTTTGTATGTATCACGAAAGTAATTAATGATCTTCAAAAGTCATGATTTTGAAGTGTATTAATTGCAACCATGATCTCCAGAATTGTATATTTGCAAACCAAAAGTTAGTTTATATTTGGGCATGCAGTAAGTCTTTCATGATCTCCCTTGATGCATTTCATGATCTCCCTGGATGCATTCATGATCTCCTTTATAGCATATGAATTATAGGATTCATTTTTATTTTTATTTTTAAAAAGGAAAAGGGCAAAAGTTAAATTTTTTTTAAACTCAAAGTGCTAATGCCAAAATTTAATGGGATTTCTTTTCAATTGTAGTGCATGTCAAGTACTTAGTGTCCACAAATTTTAAAATTTTATTAGGTCAATTTCACAAGGCCCATAAGAATTTTATTGGGCCAAAATTTTATATACCCAACATATGGACCAAATCAAGTGAGTTAAGATGGACCTAAACCTATTTTTTTAGTTTAAGCTATTGGATAAAATTTAAGATTTGGGTAATTAGAAAACGTTAGGCCCGACCTGACCCAACCACTTCGGTCTTATCCCACTTCGATCCCATCCTAACTTTGATATAATTTAATTTTGATCATTTTACTTTTTCTCTCTTTTCTTGCAAACTAAAATTCAGTATTTCATAATAAATTAAATTGAAATAAAATGCCACCAAAGTGACATCTTTTATGTAGATTTATTTATTTTAAAATGTGTGGATATTATTAAAGAAACTAAATAATTATATTTAGATCTATACAAAAAATAATCAGCCCAAAGAAAGATTATTTTTTTGCTAGATAATAGACACATGTGGCAGTAAATATGTTATAAACTTTATCATTTTTCATGCGTATAATATGTCAGCCTAAAGAAATGCATATTATTGGTAGGATTTATTTTCAATATTTATTGACCAATTTTTTAGAGTACCGTTTACAAATTTTTATTTCTGTCCCAAGATTAAATAGCAATGTTATGCTTAGTATCTTATAATAACTCAATTTATTATATCTTATGCCATGTGTGTATTTGTATGCATGGTTATTAATTATGAGTTTTTTATTTGTTCTATTCAGTAAATACTTCTTCTATATCTGCCAATTTGAACAACATTCCAATACTTGGGTGTATAGATTTAGACTATGCAATCCGAATGGAAGAACCTCCTACCTCTACTGATTACAGTACTATTTAACAAAGGGCATTTTATAAAAACAATATGGGAGCGTTCTAATCGCATGAGTCTAATGATCATGAAGCACTCTATTCTAGATACCATCGGGGGCACAATGCCTAAGGAAGAAAATGCTACAAAGTCTTTGAGCCAAATAACGGGCCAAGTTGCTGGTAATAAAAAAGTCAAAACGAGCACCATTTCGTCCAATCTCATTTCAATATGGTATAAAAGAAAAGAAAATGTAAGGGAGTACATTATGGAACTGTCTAATCTTGTTACAAGATTAAGGGAACTAAAGTTAGAGTTGTCGGATGACATTCTCATACACCTGTTCTTGATCTCTCTTCCTGCACAATACAGTTCTTTTAATATTAATTATAACGGTCAAAATGAGAAATTGACTCTTAATGAGCTCATTACTCAATGTGTACAAGAGAAAGGGAGATTGAAACAAGAAAAGATAAAGAGTGCTCATTTAGTAATTTCTTCTAATGACAATGTTGCCAACAAAAAAAGGAAAAAGGATAATAAAGAAAAAAGAGCTATAAACATTGGAACTTCTCAACCTAGGTGCAAAAGAAACATAATTATGAAATCTTCGGTTACTTTTGCAAGAATATTAAACATGTGAAGAAGGATTGTTCCAAGTATGCAAAATGGATCACCTAAAAGGGTAAATTTCTCAACCTTGTTTGTTCAGAAGTTAATTTGGCTTTAGTACCGAGTCACACTTGAAAGATAGATACGAGTGCAACTACTTACATAAATGTGACTATGCAGGATTTTCTATGGAGCCGATCGCCAACTAATGGAGAAAGATTTATCTATGTGGGTGATGACAACAAAGCTCCTATTAAGGTAATTGAATTTTTTAGATTACAACTAGAATCTGATTATTATTTGGATTTGCATGAGACATTTTATATACCGTCATTTAGACAAAATTTGGTATTTATTTGTTATTTGAACAAATTTGGTTACTCTTGTTCTTTTGAAAATGGAAAGTTTAGTCTCTTTTAGAATTCAAATATTATTGGTACCTATTCTTTAGTTGATAATCTATATCAATTGGATCTTTATGCCTCACAAATTAATGAAACCTTGCATGTAAGCAATTAAGGTATAAAGTACAAATTAATTAATGAGAATTCTTACATGTTATGGCATAAGTGTTTAAGACACATTTCTAAGCAAAGAATTCTTGTGTCATGAGGAATTCTAAATTCCCTTGAGTATTCATATTTTAAAATATGTATTGAATGCATTAAGAAAAAACAAATAAATATTAGAAAAGTTAGTGCTAACTAGAGTTCAAACGTCTTGCAATTAATTCATACTGATATTTGTGGTCCATTTTCTAAGGTTTCTTACAATGGTCAATAATATTTTATTACTTTTATAGATGATTGTTCTCGTTATAGGTATCTATACTTGATTCATGAGAATTCTTAATCATTAGACATTTTCAAGGCCTTTAAAGCTGAAGTTTAAAATTAGCTTAGTAAGAAAATTAAAGCCATTAAATTTGACCATGGTGTGAGATTTATAATAGATATGACGGATCATGTGAACAACGTTTAGGCTATTTTACGACATATTTACAAGAATGTGGCATCATTCCTCAATACATCATGTCAGAGACTTCAAGTCAAAATGGTGTAGTTGAGAGACGAAATTGAACCCTAAATGATATGGTTAGAAGTATGATAAATCATTCTTCTTTACTAGAATCTCTTTAGGTTGAAACTTTAAAGACTACAATGTATATCCTTAATCGAGTTCCAAGTAAAGCAGTCACTAAAACTTTATATGATCTATAAACTAGAAAGAAGCCTAGTATTAGGCATTTGCATGTTTGAGGTTGTCCAGCTGAGGCTAAACCATACAGGCCTAATGAAAGAAGTTGGACTCAAGAACAATAAGTTGCTACTTTGTTGGATACTCAGAGAGATCTTAGGGTTTTAAGTTTTATGATCCCTCAAGTAGATCATTTTTTGAGACAGGGAATGCTAAATTCATTGAGGATGTTGCATATAGTGGAAGTGCTAAACTCTAGAACATTGTCTTTGAAGAGAAATATATTACTATTCCTAATATTGCAATTGATAATGACCAGGTAATTATACCTATCATTATACAGAATGCAAAAATAGATAATCAATATGTTTTTGAAATACCTCCAGCTAATATTGAAGAACCTGTTCCTGCTCATGTAGAGGAGCAACAACAATTTCAGTTAAAAATGTCATTAAGGAAATCCATTAGAGAGAGGAAATCAGGAATTTTAGATGATTATATCGTGTATCTCCAAGAACATAAGTTTGATATAGGACTAAAAGATGATCCAATAACTTTCAGTCAAGTTAAACAAAGTGTGAACTCTTAGAAATAGATAGATGCCCTAAAAGATGAGATGAAATCAATGCAAGAAAATAACATTTGGGATCTTGTCAAATTACCTAAATAAGTGAAACCAATTAGTTGTAAATGAATTTTCAAAACCAAATGGAATTCAAAAGGCAATGTCGAAAGATATAAGGACTAAGGTTTTTTTTCTTTGGTTGGTCACTAACTATAAATCCCAACTATTGATTGGGTGACGAGAAGTACAGCTTAATTTGTATTAAAAGTGAATTTCTAGTAATATATACATAATTTTTTAGAACTATATAGTTTCAATTTCAAATAGTCATTTTGAATAAAGAAAAGCACAAAGTGGATCTAGTCGTAAAAGGTTTCACTCAAAAGAAAGGTATTGATTATAGAGAGATATTCTCTCAAGTTTCATCGAAAGACTCTTTTAGAATTATTATGGCACTTATAACTCATTACGATTTAGAGTTACATCAGATAGACGTAAAGATCACGTTTTTCAATGGTATTATTGAAGAAACTATATACATGTTGCAACTAGAGAACTTTGAATCCAAAGATTCAAAACATTTGGCGTGCAAATTAAAGAAATCCATCTAAGGTTTAAAGCAAGCATCTCATCAATGGTATCAAAAACTTAACTAAGTTATTACCTTCTTTGGTTTTAAGGAAAATAGTGTTGATCAATGCATTTATCACAAGATCAATGGGAGAAAATTTATTCTTCTTATCTTATATATGGATGACATTCTACTAGCAAGTAGTGATACAAACTTGTTGCATGAAATCAAGAGTTTTCTTTCAAATAATTTTGAAATGAAAGATCTGGGGATGACTCTTTTGTGTTAGGCTATAGATTCACCGACATCGTTCTAGTGGTACACTTGGTTTATCACAAAATGAATATATCGATAAGGTGCTTAGTAGATTTGACATAAATAATTATGTATCATTAGACACACCCATTGTTAAAAATGATAAATTTAGTCTACTTCAAGGCCCAAGAACTAATGTTGAGAAGAAAGAGATAGAGAACATCCCTTATGTGTCAACAGTAGAGAGTCTTATGTATGCATAAGTTTGTACACATTCGGATATTGTATATGTAGTTGGAATGCTTGGCAGATATCTAAGTAACCTAGGAATGGATTGTGATAATAGGGTTATGCGATATCTACAGAGAACAAAAGATTACATGCTCACATATCAGAGATTAGATCATTTAGAGATCATTAGGTATTCAGATTCTAATTTTACTAGTTGCCTCAATAGTAGAAGATCCACTTCTAGTTATGTCTTCATATTGGCTGAATGAGTTGTGTCATGAAAGAGTGTTAAGCAGTCACTCATAGCTTCATCCACTATGGAATTAGAATTTGTAACTTACTATGAGGCATCAAACCTAGCCATATAACTACGAAATTTTATCATTGGGCTACAAATTATAGATAGCATTGAAAAACCATTGAGAATAAATTGTGATAATAAAGTCGCAGAGTTATATTCTAAGAACAACAGAGGCTCGTCAAAATCGAAGCATATTGACATCAAGTTTCTTATTGTTAAAGAGAGAGTTCATATTCTTTAAGTGTCAATTGAACATATCAGTACAAACTTAATGATTGTGGATCCGCTTACTAAAGGTATACCACCTAAATTGTTTCATGAGCATGGGGCTCAATAGGTATGGTTCATCTTGATAATATGCTTCTATAGTGGGAGTTTATTTCTTGATGTTCAATTATAATTAACATGTTTTCTTATCAGATTAAAACATTGTTCTTTGTTTATTTATTGAAAACTCTGAAATAAAGTTATATTCTTTCAGTTGCAGTTGAGCATAAAGTTTTGAAAGTATATTGTTGAACTTTTTTTAGTCATAAAGTATGACTAGTTAGAAACATGCATGTTAAGGGATCACATTGCATGAAATTTCTATGACACACATCTATGCTTGATCTATATTATTGATTATATTGATATATATGACCATTGATGGGTCTAGTTACAAGAAAGATAACGAAGATCACTTTGATCCTATATTATTATAATTGATGGATCAAATTGTTTAGAAATGTCTTTTATTAAGATAGTAAATATTGAGCTCATAAAGTTATTTTATAATGTACAATTGTAAAGTGACATATATAGCTCAAGTGGGAACTTCTTGGATATTATATTAAAGTGGACATATATATCAATTAATTATACATTATTAATTATCTATTTTATTGTGCATTAAAAGTGATCAAATAAAATTTATTTGTTATTGAGCTTTCAAGGCATCTCATATGGCATGGACTTCAATGTGTAGAGACTCAATTATTTTATTTTATTTTTATAATAGGCTAAAATAAAATAAAATATTATAAATAATAGGTTGAAGTCCCTAGTTTAAACTCTAACATATTATTCATTCACATCCCATTAGTAAGTAGCGACAATTTTTTTTCAACAAAAAAAATGTTTAGACGTGGAAGGTTATCAACCCCAATTTTTTTTGCACCTTTCTGCATCTACATAGATTTAGGTATGCTTCCAATAAATTATTTTTAATGATTTAACATAAAATCCTGATTGCACTCAAAATACCCATTTATCTTAATTTGTTATTTTTAAAATTCAAATTTTCTTTCTTGGTGGAAATAATAACTCGTAGTCTATAAAATTTCTCTTTAGAAAAGCTGAGAATCGTTTTTAGAATCCCAGCAAACATACAAATCTATTGATTTCCCTTGGGTAATATACCCACGATCCTCAATATGCCCTTCTTGGGGAAATCGTGTTATTCCAGAGGCATCGAGAATTCTTAGCTTCCTTATTCCACCGATTATCTTTTTTTTTAATTTATTTCTAGACTCACCTAAGCTTCCCCCTTCTAGATACATTATAACGCCTTCCATATAATTAAGGAAATCTCTCTAACGAACTACATAATGTCTCCTATATTTTTTGTGTTTATACGATCTTTTTCATGGCTATAGTCTTGTGAGCACTAAATCCCATTATTTATGGGCCATGAGGAGAGGCGGACGAATTCTTTATGACTTTGAGTCCAAACTGGCTAGCTTCAAGAAGAATCCAATCATTGTTAGTGGTGACTGAAAGAGACCCATTCTACACTGTACGTAATAGATTTTTTGCCTTCTGTAATCATTTTATCACCTTCCCAATCTTTGCGTTCGTACCTTTATGTTTTTTTCGAACTTATTGTATATTTTTTTGATATTTTCCATCTTCCTTTTTGCAGCTTCCACGTTCCTTATTACTTGCTACATTGCTGGTAGAGAACATTGTTTAAAGAAGAATATTTGAAGGGATATATGCATAAGAATTTGAGGCAGATGGACCTTACTAAAGCATGCTAACCTTTATTTCGTTACTTTCTACCTATTTTTGTATCTTACAAGCCATCAGACAACATTTTTTCTCCCCCCAACATGAATTTCATTGGAGCTGCTAGTGGCTTTATCCATTTTGATCTTTAAGCTTTTCAAAAACGATGTAGTAATGACCAGTTACTTCTGCTTGAGAACTCGTTCGGTTTGCCGCCTTCTTTAAAAGATGGTAAAAACACTTTTGAAAATATCACATCTACTAGGTTCTTTCTTATCATTGGTAAGTGCTTTTCAATCTTCATTTTAGGAATTGATGCTTGTCATTTGTTTTTCATCCTTTCTAATGTTGATCTTCCCCTTTTTCACAATAAGTGGTTCCAGTGCAATTTGTGTATCTTCCATGATGAGATTCTAGAGTTACACTTTGTCCAATATAGGTGAGGACCTGAAAGCTGTAAACAAATTTCCAGTCGACATTTCATCTGTATTTTTCGAAGTTCCTTCTTCTTCTAACATTCGGAAGAATAGAGCTTCATCTGTTGATCCTTCTAAGCTGCCTTCTCAGCCATCTTCTTCAAGGATGCTTTACAAGCTTTTACAATTGTGGAACTTACTGCTTCTCATGTTCAGGTTGTATCTTCCCAAGAAGAAGGTGTACAACTCATCTTTCTACTCTTTGTTATTTGATTTTCAACAGCTTAACATATTGTTTCTTTTTATAGATTTTCAATCTTTTATGGAAAATATTCTCAATGTTGTTCTAGACTTTTTGAAGGCTAGAGAGAGAGAGAGAGAGAGAGAGAGAGAGAGAGAGAGAGAGAACACAGAATGCCAAAATTAAAGAAGGCATCAAACAATGTACCTATAAAGTTTGTACCTTCTACTCGTACTGCAAAGAGGCAATCTATTCCTCTTCAATCCATTCTCGAGACATCGTCTACCCAACCATTTATTGGTAATGTTTTTGTTAAGCCTGTAGGCTTTTCTGTTCAAGATTAGAAAGGCACTCTTCTTGATGCTACTAAGCTGGTTGTTAAAGCAGTGGTTGAACTTGTTGCTGATCCTTCCGCTGTAGAGGATTAGGGTAGTTTCCTCGCTGAAAATCCAACTCTTGCCATTCCAATTATTCTTACCAATCTAACTTTTAGTGAAAATTGTTATCCATCTCTTGACAAATGTAATTTTATCTTGAACAGATTGTAATACATATTTGTTGAATGAAAAGAACTTTGCATTTTCTTAATGTGTGAATTGGATATCAATATTTACTTGTTTGGCCGAAATTTCTTTTGCTAAACTGTATTTGTTGTTTATCTATTACTGGAAAGATAAACTTTTTCAATAGAATTGGTTTTTGATTTTTTTTGAAGATTCTTCAACTTCTTTGCTTTTATTCTTTTTGAGAACTTGGAAGAAATTTGGCAACATATTTCTAATCATTCTGAACATTTGATTCTTCCTAGGAAGAATGTTTTTAGTAACATGTGTTACAACGATCTTTTTGGAAAGGGTGGTTCTTAAAAGTTGGCTAAGTGAATGTGAATTTTGTTATGGCAGGCCTAGCTTCTGAACTTTCGAGTACTTTGACCATTTATATCTGGTTTAGCTGATAGATGTGAAGACGATGTTTTTGAATGCATATCTCAAGTAAGAGATATATATGGAACAAGCTAAAGATTTTGTATCTAGCTTAACTTCTGATTTAGTGTTAAACTAAAGAAGTCTATTTATAGACTTAAACAGTCTTCTTGAAGCTAGTCATTATGATCTAGATTATGAACTAACTCATCAACTCTCTCAAGCACAACACTGGAGCTCTAAGGTAACTTACTTAGAATTATCTTACTCATAGGGTTAAATTCTTTCATATAGTCTTCTTCAAGAAGATTATATTAATGGTCAGAAGCACTTTCTTATCTTGAGAAATATGAAAGAGACTATCTTTCATTTCTTTAGCATATCCAATAAACAAACAAACTTTTAACTTAGGTTTCAAATCATCTGTCTTCTTTTTTAATATGTGAGCTGGAACCTCATATGTATACATGACGTAAATTAGATTTATGGCCTATCCATATTTTCAGAGATTTTTTAAAGACTGAATTAGATGGAACTCAGTTAAGATGGCAAACTCTTCTTTTCAAGGCATAATCCTAGAATGAGATAAGCAAACTTGAATAACTCATCATTGACTTCACTATTTTAAGAAGTCCTATTTCTCCTCTCTACTACATTATTCTTGGGTGACTCAAATACAATCAACTAAGACAATATCTCATTTTCTACAAATAGGTCCTTAACACACTATAGAGTACCCTCCACTTTGGTCAAATTAAAGTGCATTTATGTGTTTTCTTAATTACTTCTTCACATTCACCTAAAACTCCTTGAATTTATTAAAAGCCTGAGACTTATAATACATTAGTAATGTGTTTGATTGGAGCGCAAGTACATACTATTATAAACAAGTGTAATATAATGAGTCGAATATCATTCCCAAGAAGAATTATTTTTTACTAAGTACTAAAACTGTGTCTTCCTATTTTTATTCAATTAACTAAAAAGTAGGTAAACTAATCTGAAAAATTTTAATTAAAAGAAAAGAATATAGAGAAACTGAAGATAGCAAATATCAAATCACCGATATCAAAAAGGCATAGAATTACAGTTATTTCTGAATATTTCACTTGAATCTAATAATCTTTTCTGTATTTAATCCATCAATACAAACGATTGACTAGTAACCCTAATATCTTCACCAACCTCTTTCAATGATTAGGTGAATATATCTTATTTAAATAATTGTCTATATTTCTATGAAAATTAGATTAAGTAAGATCATTAAGAACAGTTCTTTTCTAAAATCATGTGTGCCACACAAGAATATTCCTATCTCATATAAAACTCACAATTGTTACAATGTGATTATATATCAATTTATCTAAGGCTCAATACATAAATCACTCTTCTAAGTTTATTATGATTTTTAAAACAATCTAATTATTGATTAAGCAATTAGAAAGTGTTAAACATAAAATAAACTGAATCAATTTAACATCAATTTCATAAATAAGAAAAGATAATAAATTCAAGTTATATATTGAGTTTAAATTGTAATCCTAGAATAAAAATTTAGTTTATGAAGTCAAATAGAGTTTTAAAGTGCATAATAATCGGCATCATAAAGAATAAATAATCTAAGCAAAAAAGTAGAAAGAATAAAATAGACAGTGCCCTAAAATATTTAGTCTTTCAATCTCTTATTTACCCTGGAAGTCTTCTATTAAATCTCTAAAATTGCTCTAAACTTTTCATAACTTGTTTCTCTTATGTTCTCTCCTTGTTAGCCTTGGTATTGATTGAAAACGTTTCTATTTATAATGTTGAGTATTCAAATTAAGGCAAATTTTGCATCCAAGACAAGTTAGGTTTTCCTAGTCTAATACTTAGCATTGCAGCCCTCACTACCCAATGCTGTGCTAGTTGTTCATTTTTCTTTACCATCGTGGCATTGGCTTCATAGCATTGTGACGTTTAGGTTCTAACTTATTGGTTTATTTCTAGTCACATTGATGATGTGGCATTAGACTTGAGCACCTCGGTGCTCAAGTTTTGTCTTTTGGAGAAGATCTTTTATCATTCCAGCATTAGCCCTACTACACTGGCACACTATCTAATTTTTTCTCTCTTCTCCTAGTGTTGCAACCTTGGCATATTGGCACCACATTGTTGGCCCCCTTTTTCATTAATTTCGAATGATTTTTTTAATCAGATTTTGACCCTTCTTTGCTTTATGGACTTTAAAACTATAAAATAACCATAAAACGCATAAAGAGTCAAATATTTGCATTTATATGAACAATTAATAAGTTTAAGGAGACCAAAGAATAAGTATAAAATGAACCTATTAAATTCTCGCAAACTTAGCAATTTGCTCGTCCTCAAGCAAAGAGAAAACAAGAACAAAAATACATAAAAACAATATGTTGGGTCAATTGATTATCATTAATTAGTTTCAAAGATTGTATCTTTTCTACAATTCTTAAGGAAACTTTAAATACTATAAAAGTTCAACATGCTTACTTATTCTACCCGTAAGTGATTTACTTGGCTTGTGTGTATAGAGATAAATCTTCTAAATTTGTATGTAGAAATTAATTCGAGTGCATTTAACTAATGAAAATAACTATGGGTTGCTCAAAGCTAAATTGTTTGTTTCCCTTGCCAATTATGTTGCTCAAACTTTCTTTTTTGTTTTTAAGTTAGGGGAAATTTTTTAATACTATTCACCCAAACTTGTTATTTTACATCATTTTTTAGCAATCAAAATCCCACAACTTTTTCTTCCTTTCTATGCCTTCATTTTTTTATAAACTCTAAAATCTATAAGGCATTCTAATAGAATCCATATGCTTATGGTGTAAAGGGTGTTTGGTAGGATATTTTTCCTTCACTTAGGTGCAATGTGTGGTTAATAAACAAAAATAATTTTCAGGCTCAAAAGGGGTAATGAGGAATAAAATATATTTAAGTAGGCATGAAAGACTTAAACGGTGTCTAAACATGGCTTAATATCACTTTTTTAATCATGTGTGCCCTAAGACTTCACCTTGAGTGATAATCAAACAACTTCTAAAGTGTCCTTGGACCTCAAGTATACTTGTTATGCATAAATATTTTCTAGGCCAACAACTAACTAAATGATTTTTAATCATGTCTGCCCTAAGATTTCACCTTGAGTGATAATCAAACAACTTCTAAAGTGTTCTTGAGACTTTAAGTATACTTGTTGTGCATAAATATTTTCTAGGCCAGTAACTAACTAAATGATCTTAACTATGTGCTTGAAAGTTCAAGTGATCATAGGTAAGGCAAAACTTATCATAAGATTGAAACATGTGAACAATTGTAGCATCTACCTTTTCCTAAAAATTAAGACATCAACCACACATTCTCGACCAGTCTATTTTTTGAACCGACTTGTACGGGTCAAGACCGAGGTTTAGAATCATCGTAGAAAGTTTTCGGGACTCCATAGAGACATTTAAGCACACTAGTAATAGTGTGCCCAATGGACCACATATCAAACCAAATGGATGCAAATGTATGCGGTGTAGCTGGAGATCGACACAAACAAGCATTAGCCACTACCAACCTATCCCACACCACCATTAACAGCTGATGACGAAGATGATCCAACAAACATAGAGGATGAGTGAGACTGTATATCAGCAATCAAGAAAATGTTTCAATTTTTTTTTTCACTTTCCATGAGGCACATGTCAAGTTTTAAGTTTCTGAGTGGAAAATATTTCCTTATACTCTTAAAATGGCTTATCTGTCTTATTTACTTTATTAAAATTATTGTTTTTATTATTGATTATATATTTTAGCTTGTTTATTTTTTAGATTGTGTTTAGTCTTGGTTTGGCAAGATGATCAAAAGTCAATGATAAAAAAGGGAAAAAGACATTTAAACACTCAAAATTTAACTTAAAGGATAGTTACACCCCTTTATTTTTAAAATTAGCCAAAAAGACCTCTTTTGGCAATAGCGACAATAGGATTTTGATTTAAAATCTCACTTAAACTTAACCTAAACAAATAAAATATCCGTTAATTTTAAACACCGATTAATTAAAAGTTTATAAACTAAATAAGTTAGAAAAATATTAAGATTAAGGTATATCCAAACATATAAAATGACCATCGACTTTCAAGCACCAAATTAATTAAAGGTTATGAATTAAATAAGTTAGAAAATTTTTAAAATTAAAATCTACCAAATAAATTATATGAAAATTTTGTGTAAAATTTTATTTATATTCTTCAGTTTGGTTCAATTCGATTTGGTTAGGTTTTTTTTTAAGTGAAACCGAACCGAGTCTAATTTATTCAGAGACCGAAATAAAAAAAAGTTATTAATTAATTTTTATACTCTAATATTGAGCCGAACCTAACTAACCAGTTTGATTTGATATTTTTGATTTAAGTACTTTTTTACCTACACGTACTCATTTCCATCGACACTGGGACTGTGAATCAAAACAAGAGTATTTATGATATGTGAGTTTAAATAATATGCTGAAAGAACAAAACAAAACGACTAGGTGGGTTTAGTTACAATATTATTTTCTTATTTATGTAATTTCAATTAAGGATAACAATGTTAATAGAAAAGGTGGGATTTTACGTGAACCAAAAAGGATTGCTAGGAGCACGAGCAGCGCTTTTTTTTAAAGGAATATATAGAAAATTTATCATTCGGGAGCGCTTTTTTTTAAAGGAATATATAGAAAATTTGTCATGCGGGAACTGTGATTGGGAAGGGAAAATGGAATTAACTTATAATTCACAAAACATGCACTTAGTTTTTATTTCTTCCTAAAGTACAATATTATGGTAAAATTTAATATTTTTCTTTTTAAAAAATTAGGGCAGAAGTGAGAAATCTAGTATTTTCTTAAAATTAAGAAGTAAGAAATCTAGTATTTTCTTAATTAGTATTCATAGATTGCACCAGTAATGATATTACATATTCATTTATATGCATGAGTAATTCATTTATATTTACTCCATTAGGTACTCAATGTAAGTTGTCAAAGTCATTAGCCCCTAAAATTGACAAGGAGAAAGGACACATGAGCAAAGTGCCCTACGCAAGTGTAATAAGCAACTTAATGTACATCATGATATGAGACTTGATTTGACTCGTTGAATAAGTGGATACATGGGGGACCTTGGACTTAAACGCTGGAGGGCAGTCAAATGGATAACAAGGTACGTAAATACTATTGAAAATGATAGGCTAATGTACAAGAAAACCATTGAAGATCAATACAATTATTTGCTTTTATTAATCTAAATTATGCGGGTGAACTTGACAAAAGAAGGTCAATTATAGGAGATATATTCACTTAATTGTGCAACATAGTCACTTGGAAAGCAATCTTATAATATATGATTGCACTCTTTACAACAAAAATATATATATGGCTATAACAAAAGTTTTTAAAGAAGCCATATGATTGAAAGGGTTGATTGTAGAATTAGGAATATACTAGAAGTGTGTGAAAGTCCATAATGATAATCAAAGTGCTCTGTATTTATGCAAGAACCTCGTGTATTATGAGAAAACCAACCATATTGATGTTAGATTTCACTTTGTGAGAGATGAAATAAGCAAGGGTTCAATCAATATGGTGAAAGTGCATATAGAAGAGAATCCAACATATAAGAATGTGACAGCTTCTAAATTCAAGCTTTGCGCGGATTTGATAAGAGTTACTAATATATGATGAATGAAGATGTTCAAGCAATCTTAGAAACGCTTGAATTATGAAACAGATGGAAATATATGGCCGGAAGTGTTTCAAAATTTAGTTAAGGTTGTTGTAGAATTGCTTACGTGGCAAGCAAATGGGCCCTAGGTTGTTATAAGTTTGTTACTGCCATTAACAGTGCAAAATTTAAGTGCATGGCAAATATCGAGACATTATTTTTTTATCAATTTCTGAGTGAATTATTGATCATTTTGAGAGATTTAAAGTATTATAAAAATCTTATAATATGCTATCTGTAATTACTCTATTTTTGTTTAATAAAAACCCAAACGTGAAGATGTATAAATAATTTATCAAATCACGTAAATAGAATATTTTTTATTTTTTATTTTTATCATTTTTTTAATTCGTATTCATTAATTTTAAATTTGTTCTTGAGTTGATTAAACTTTGATTCGAGTAGATTCTTCATCGTTGATTTTGATTTGAATTAACACATATTAAGATTCCAACTACATGGTCAATTAAATTAAATGTTCATTTAAATGTTCATGTGATAAGAATAATAAAATGAAAGTTGATTTCAACCAATCAATTACCTGGTCAATTTCTAAATCTTGGAACACAAAATTTTTATTATCTTAGTTAAATTAATATATTTTCTAATTTTATCCTAATTAATCTCATTATATTTACATTTCACATGAGAGAATGCATATTAAACTCGACTAATTTAGGCTAATAAAAGGAATTTCCTGTGACTTAGTTGAGAATTAAACATATAGCAAAATGGAAGCAACTCAATTATAAATTAAATTCTGCAGTAAACTTTTTCTTAGATTTGAATTAGTTTGACCGGGAGAGGCATTACAATTACTCATTAGGCATAGGCGTTTGGAAATGGTTCAGTGTTCAGGTCAACAGCTCACCTACACGTGAAAAAAATGTGGCTGATGTGGATATCGACATTAGCCAACTATGCGTTCTGATTTCTGATTGCCAGTTTGTCAATTACAATTCTATCTATCATTTTCATTCAAGTTTCAGATCAGGCCGGGGTCAAGGGGCCATGGGATTGACCTTGACCCCGTCTATCTTTTGACTTTTCAAATTCATCCAGCTAATTAATTTATTGATTTGCATTGTTTGTGTTTAGCCAATAGGAATCAACGATGGCTATTGGAGGTGAACACCTGAGTCTTCTTTGATGATGTCAACTCTAATTTAATTTGGAGACTTAATAGCAAACGTCAAATTACTGAATTAGCCATTCAAATTCTTTTGTACAAACTAATTAATATAATATTATTAAAACTTATTCCTATTTATTATGGTATTTAAAGAAGTAATACTATACATTTTAAATTATATTTTAAAAATTATAAAATAATATAAATTTTAAAATCACTTATTTTATTATTTAATAATTATTTAACACGTCATTTTTAACTTGTAAAAATGCATCATTAAAAAAAATATATATGTTTCATGACTCAAGCCATAAAAGACTCTCGCTTATGACTCGTCTATACGAAAGAGCATTATTTGTGCCCGAGAGTTATTGGGCAAATTGGTGATGGCTCGTCTATTCTTATGTATCATGACCCATGACTTCCACGACCATACTCTTTTAAGCCATTACACCCCCATCAATTACATAAAATTACATGTGTGGTGGATTTGAAAACAGCCTCAGGCTAATAGAATTTTGAACGCGTTCACCAAGTCTTTCCTCTTAAAGAACAACAGCTTATTACTTCGATTACTATTTCTGCCATTCATCCAGACAAGCTGGACTCTATGGTAAAGGAGGCATTTGGTGGGCATTGCTAACACTTCATCTGATTCAGAAATCTAGAATTGGTGGAGAGTGTTATGGCATATGCCAATCTCTTGGAAGGTTAAAATATTACTTGAAAATTATGCTAGGAATGGTTGCCTACTCAAATTAATCTTGCTCACCACTATGTTCTTGTAGACACCGTATGCCCTTACTGTAATTGGGATGCTGAAACCATTTTCCATGCTCTTTGGTCATGCAATTTGTTGGTCCTATTTCGAAACTCTTGCAGTTACATAAATAGTTTATGCTTTCTTACTCACATACTGACTATGGACTTCGTTCTTGTAAAGCTTAATTATCGGCTGCCAATATGGAACTGTTAAAATTATAACACCAAATGAAGTTAATTACAACATCAAGCCCAAGATTAAGTCTAAATATTTACAAGCCCAATTTTTAAAATTTCTAGATTAGATAAAATATTTTAAAGTTAATAATTAAGGAGATAAGTATTATAAACTTATGTGGTTAATAAATTTTTACATTATTTTATTTGTGTGGTTTTGGTTTGTTGAAACTAAGTATAAATACCCCCCTCCCTCATTTAGTTTTGCAAGTAAGTAAGTTAAGAATAAAGAGTTGATCAATTATTGGGAGTTTAGTGTGTTAGAGAGTTTAGCAATAAGTTCAACAAAAAGTATGTGGGTGTTAAGTTGTGAGTGTTGTATTATAAGTGAGAAGGAGTGAGAGTTTCTAAAATTTGTATTATAAGTTTTGGGTTTGTTGTATTAATAAAAAATGTTCTATTTGTGTTCCATTATTCTCAACAATTGGTATCAGAGTAGGACTGTCTGAGACCGCTTAAGTTGTAGGATTTCTAAGAATTCTGAGTATGCTTTGTAGTTGCAGCTTTGACTAATCTTTCACATCAAAATGGGTTTCTAGAAATTGTGAGTGAGTGAGCTTTTGTGTATCGTGAGTAGTCTGTAACTCTGCAAGTTTGTTGACAAAACTTGCTTGGTATTACTGAGGTACTGCCAACACAATGAGTAACCTTCAAGTCGTTAGAGGAATCAAGAAGCTCAACAACCAAAATTACAATACATGGGCAACGTTGATGGAGTCTTACCTTCAAGGTCAAGATCTTTAGGAGGTCATTGACGAGAATGAAGTGAAGCAGCCAATAGATGAAACCATTTTAAAGAAGTGGAAAGTAAAAACTGGTAAGGCTATGTTCGCTATTAAGACCACAGTTAAAAAAGAAATATTAGAGCACATAAAGAAGGCCAAGACGCCAAATGAACATGGGACACTTTTGCATCACTTTTCTCAAAGAAAAAAAATAACACGCGACTACAGCTTCTAAAGAATGAACTGTTGCAATATAACGATCAACCAATACTTTACAAGGGTAAAGTCCTTTTGTCGTGAAATATCTGAGTTAGATTCTACCGCTACTATTACTGGAAATAGGATGAAATGAATTATCATCCATGGTTTGAGGCCCGAGTATAGAAGTTTTGTTACTGCTGTACAAGGCTGGCTAACCCAACCATCTCTCATTGAATTTGAAAATTTTCTTGATAATCAAGAAGCGATTGCCAAGCAAATGGTGGGGTCTTTTTAAAAGGTGATGAAGAAGCACTCTACATCGACAAAAGGAAAGGTCGATTTAAATGATGTGTTGGTGGAGGATCTAAAAAAGATGATGATAAGATAAAGAGTCATCACCAAGAAGGTAGCTCACATACAGGGGGAGTATGGAGAACTCGCAGCAATGGTAGTCAGTCCAACTAAAAGAAAACATTTGAAGGAAAATGCTACAATTATGAAAAAAATATGACACATGGCAAAAGATTGTTGGTCCAAGAAAAGGTCTACTGAGGGTAATGCTGCCATATCAAACTTAGAAAGAAAAAGTGAAGATGAGTGGGATACTGAAGCGTCTATCGCTATAGATGAAGAAGGCCTATCACTCTTAGTGATAATGCCTGGACGGATTGACTATGAAAATGATTGGATCATTGACTCAGGATGTTCGAATCATATAACTGGTGATGAAGAAAAGTTGCAAGATATGACTAAGTACAAAGAAAGTCACGTGGTGGTGACAGCCAACAACTCAAGATTGCCTATAGTTCACATCGGCAACACAGTCCTTACACTTTGTTACAATCCTGATAAGGTAACATTTCAAGATGTCTATCATGTCCCTAGCATGAAAAAGAATTTATTGTTAGTATCACAGTTAACATCTTCTGGGCACTATATCTTGTTCGGTCCACAAGATGTTAAGGTATACCAAGATTTAAAAATCATGAAAACACCAACAATGGAAGGACGATGACTAGAGTCGGTCTATGTACTATCAGTAAAGTCAGCTTATATGACAAGACTCGAAAGAATAAGACAGTAGATTTGTGGCATGCACGATTGAGACATGTAAGTTATCATAAGCTAAAAGTAATGATGAACAAGGCAATACTTAAGAGTTTACCTTGACTTGATGTGAGAGTGGATACAGTATATGCGGGATGTTAGTACGACAAGGCACATCAACTACCATATGAGGAGTCAAAGTTTAGAGCTAAAGAGTCATTGGAGTTGGTTCACTCTGATGTGTTTGGACCTGTCAAGCAGCTATCAATTAGTGGCATGCGGTACATTATGACATTTATTGATGACTTCTCAAGGTATGTATGGGTTTTCTTTATGAAGCAAAAATCAGATACTTTTTTGAAGTTCAAGAAATTTAGAGAAACAACTAAAGAAGAAGTCGGAAGGAAGATTCATTATCTCCGTACAGATAATGGAAGAAAATATACCTCTGATGAGTTCTCACAATATCTTTGAGAAAATAAGATACGACATCAGTTCACATATGCCAACACGCCACAACAAAATAGTGTTGCAGAAAGGAAGAATCGATATCTTACAGAGATTTGTAGAAGTATGTTGCACGCAAAAATATACTAGGAATATTTTGGGCCGAAGGAATGAAGACTGCAACCCACGTGATTAATAGGCTTTCTCAACCAAGGTTAGGGTGCATATCACCCTTTAAGAAGTTGTGGGATATGAAACCCACTGTGAGTTATTTTCAAGTATTTGGTTGTATATGCTATGTGTTTGTGCCAAGTTACCTGAGAAACAAATTCGATAAAAAGGTAATCAGGTGTATCTTTGTTGGATATGATAACCAGCGCAAATGATGGACATGTTGTGACTCTACTTGTGGGCGGTACTACACGTCAAAGAATGTGGTGTTTGATGAAGCATCTTCATGGTGGTCGCCACAAAAAGAGGAGCTTTCAGATTCAAAAGAAATAGAAGAGCGACTACAACAAAAGATAGATAAGCAAATTGCTGAAATTCGACCGAGCTAAGAAGACCTTTATAATGGAAGCAGTGATGACAACACTGAGCAAAAGATAACTCAAAGTCCTTGGCAAACTGGCATCTATCAACAACTAACAACGGAGGCCAAATATAAAGGAGCAGAACCCGCAACCCCTCAATCTCATCCTCAAATGTCAATAAGAATACGAAAGCCTAATCCCAAATATGCTAATGCAGCTATAGTGAAAGAGGAAAATGTTAAAGAGCCTGAGACTTTTGAAGAAGCATCATAGAGCTCTGAATGGATTAAAGCTATGGAAGAAGAAATCATAGCGTTGAAGCAAAATCAAACTTAGAATTTAGTGAAAAAGCTAAAGGATGTGAAACCTATATCTTGTAAGTGGGTGTATAAGATCAAAAGACGTCTTGATGGATCAGTGAAAAGGTATAAAGCTTGATTGGTAGCTCGAGGATTTTCTCAACAGTATGGACTAGACTATAATGAAACGTTTTAGTCCAATAGCCAAGATCACTACAGTACAAGTTTTACTTGCACTGGCAACTAGCAAAGGTTGGATATTGTGGCAAATTGACGTAAGGAATACTTTTCTACATGGAGAGTTGGATCGGGAGATCTACATGATTCAACCAATGAGATTTGAAAGCAAATTTCATCCTAATTATGTGTGTAAATTGAGAAAGGCATTGTATAGATTAAAGCAAACTCCAAGGGCATGGTATGGTAAAATTAGAGATTTTTTAACACATGGTGGTTACTTTGTAGCACTAGCTGATTCTAGCCTATTCGTCAAAGCTAATGAAAAGAAACTTGCAATTGTGCTTATATATGTGGATGACTTAATTATCACTGGAGATGATGAAGAAGAGATTCGTCGAACAAGAAAGAATTTGGCGGTTCGTTTCCAAATGAAAGAGCTTGGACAATTTAAGCATTTTCTTGGGCTCGAAGCCACTCGAACAGTAGAAGAGATTTTTCTAGGACAACAAAAATATGCCAAAGATTTGTTGTAGAAGTTTGGGATGCTAGAGTGTAAAACTATCTCAACACCGCTAAAAGCCAATGCCAAGTTGTGTGGTTATGAAGGAAAGGATTTAAAAGATAGAACTATGTATCGACAATTGGTAGGAAGTCTCATCTATTTGACATTAACTTGATCAGACATTTTTTATGCAGTTGGAGTAATAAGTCGATACATGCAAAATCCTAAGAAACCTCACTTAGAAGCAGCTCGACGGATATTGAGATATGTGAGAGGTACAATTAACTATGGTCTCTTCTATAAGAAAGGCCAAGATTGTAAAATAGTTAGCTATTGTGATGCTGACTATGCTGGAGATCATGACATACGACGTTCGACCACTGGGTATTTTTTCAAGATTGGTTCAGGAACAGTCTCTTGGTGCAGTAAAAGGCAACCAACTGTATCATTATCAACTACTGAAGCTGAGTACAGAGCAGCAGCAATGGCAGCTTAAGAAAGTACATGGTTGATGCAGTTGATGGAGGATTTATATTAGCCAAGAGATTATAAAGTGTCAAAATATTATGATAATTGGTCAACAATTTGTTTGGCAGAAAATCTAATTTTTCATGCAAGAACAAAGTATGTAGAGGTGCATTATCACTTTATCCAGGAGAAAGTTTTGCAAGAAGAAATTGAGTTGCTGTATGTTAAGACCGAAGATCAAGTAACTGATTTGTTCATAAAAAGCTTGGGTATTGATAAGTTCGAAAAGTTTCGAAGACAACTCAACATGGTTAGAAGAACGAAAGTTGGTGTTGAGGGGGAGTATTAAAATTACAACACCAAATAAAGTTAATTATAACATCAAGCCCAAAATTAAACTCAAATATTTACAAGCCTAATTCTTGAAATTTCTAAATTAGGTAAGATATTTTAAAATTATTAATTAAGGAGATAAGTATTATAAATTTATGTGGTTAATAAATTTTTACATTATTTTATTTGTGTGGTTTTGATTTGTTGAAACTAAGTATAAATATCTCTCTCCCTTATTTGATTTTGCAAGCAAGCAAATTAAGAATAAAGAGTTTATCAAGTATTTGATCAATTGTTGAGAGTTTAGTGTGTTAGAGAGTTGAGCAAATAATAAGTTAAATAAAAAGTGTGTGAGTATTGAGTTGTGAGTGTTGTATTATAAGTGAAAAAGAGTGAGAGTTTCAAAATTTTGTATTATAAATTTTGAATTTGTTATATTAATAAAAGTGTTTTATTTGTGTTTCATTATTTTCGACGGAAACTGCTTCTGGTAGCACTATAGCGAGAGGTACATGCGTAATGGTCGAGTTCATCAAAGGAAAAGGCACCTGCTGCCTCAATTGTTGGTTGGGTTACTGACTAGTTACGAGAGTACCATGAGGCGTATATCCAGCAACGTGCACCAGCTCCTCCATCTGCCATTGCTATAGGGCGTTGGTAGCCACCTTCGCTAGGTATCCTTATAATCAATACTGATATAGCGACTTATTTGGCATCTGGAAAATCTGGTCTGGGCATTATAATCAGAGATTGCCATAGACAGGTTGCCTTAGCAGATGCTATTCCATTGCCTGCGTTGTACCAAGCGGCCACAGCTGAAGCTTTGGCTATTCGCCAAGGTCTCCATCTTGCGAAAGAGGCTGGATTTTTCTCTGTTGTGATTGCTTCGGATGCCTTATCAGTTGTTCATGATCTTAATAGACAAACCATCTCTCTCGGAAATTAGTGTCATATATCAGGATATCTTGAGGTTCTTCTAACATTTCTCTTCACGTCAATTCATATATAATCCTAGAACTGTTAAGCAAGTGGCACATGGATTAGCTAAATTAGCTTTGCAAAAAGAAAATGTTTGTATTTGGTTTGGCACGGTGCCAGACCCTGTTGCACAGGTTTTCTCTGTTGAAACTATAATTCCTATCTTTGTTCTATAAAATTTTAAATAAAAAAAAAAAAGTTAGAAAATGATAATAACAATTCTTCGTTCCCACTCTCATGGAAAAGATGGGCAGTCTCGTAATTAAACAACATGTCTGACATTATTGTAGAATTCTCATTTGTAACGAACAATATAAATTTATTCTTTTTGTATAAAAAATATATATTTATTCGTTTTCATTTATTGGTAGCCTACGCGCCTACACAATTCCGAGTTGACTAAGTCCAGAAAGATAAACCGTCAATGGTACGCTGAAAGAGAACACATACATCGCCTTCAGGCTGAAAGTTCATCTTTACGCGCTTTGTCGCGCGTTGTGAAATAGCTATTTGCAGTTAATTTGGATTACTCGAATATTCTGTGGTTTGTTCTGTTTCTGCCAAACTTTCCCTTGGTTAAATTTTGAGGCACAGTTTCCACAAGCTAAGCCGGAAGGGAACTTTCAAAAAGAACGTTGTGCACCTTTCAAACAAAAAAAGTTTTTCAAGGATTTTTTTTTTTTTTTTACTTTTATCTGAAATAATATACAATAATTGTGATTTTACCATAAAATTTTAATAATCTAAAGTAGATAAATTTTTGATGTATTTCAAAATAATAATTTTGCTGGATTTCAAATTTTTTAAACGTTATACAATCCTTTAATTTTATAATTTCACGTATTCCTTAATCAAAAATTTCATAAATACATTATATGTATATATCATAATATTTGACATTATTGACCGTGTGAAGATATGGTGCAGACATTTTTAATTATTTTTTTAATATATATATATAAATCAATTATATAAAATACAAATGCAAATTTTCTTATATTTTAAAACAACAAATCATAGTAATTAACTTTGATAATTTGATTTTTCATGCTTCTAGAAAGGAAAAGAAAAATAGAGCAAAAAAAAAAACCTAAACACGAAGACTTGTTCTTTTATGGTCAATGTCAACTACCATATAATTCAGCGAAGAGTTATTTTTTTTTTAAATATATAAATAGATTTGTACTGAGAAATGGAGTAATGAGTTTGGTCATCAAATGAATCGGTAGAAGATTTTGTATTCCATTTTGAAAAATGAAAAATACAAAATAACAATGCTATAATTCTTTTATTTACCAAACGATTGGTTGTAGTTAATGTTATTTGCATTTTGTTGAGTGGACCAAGGAAGACTTAGGTAAAATCCCTAAATAATTTAATTTAATTTTTTTTTTCCTAAGTTAAGAACACTAGAGGCTTTATTTGACCTTAGAAGAACAAGGAAAAATTAGAGTCGATATTTACAATGTTTTAATTAATGATTGATAATTTATACCCTTTATAGCAAGGTCCACACCTTTAGTGGAACGACTGATTTTTGTTTTTGGTAGGAAAAGTCTTGGGTGTGACAATTTTTAACCTACTTATTGGATAAAATAATGACATATGTTCTGAATTTTCTTTATAAGTATATCTTTATAAATAGAATAAATTATAAATTTTTGGAATAAAATCCCCCGTGACTGTATGATACCGCAATAGAGAAGAAATCCTAGTGCCAAAGCCAAACCTGTATTTTGGATAGCCCCAAATATTCTGATGTACGCCCTTTTTGATATAGCATTTGAACGTATATCTCATAAAGTGAAACAATTACAAGATAATCTGAAATTAGTTAAACAATCAACTACTTCTTTATAAATATAAAAATAGTAAAATTGCATGGTTTAAAACGAGAGTGCAAACAATTCAATCAATAATTAAGAATACTTCAAGGAGGTTGAAAAGAAAAAAACTCTGAAAATAATAAAAACACTGTCAATATTAGCTCATATTTGGGGGATTAGGCAAAATACAACTTTTAATATAAAATATTAATTTATCATAAAATTATTTATTTAATATATTATTTATTCTTCTAATTTTTTTAGATAAAAATTACTATTCTAACTTCTCTATTCTTCTTCTTATATATATATTATTAACTAATCATAATTATGTTCATAAATCATAACATAATTGATCAACCTTTGAGAAATTCTTAGATATTTTATGACTAATAAACGTCAATGTACCGACGAAGACAATAAAACACATAATCATGTCATTTAATTTAAAAAGTATCACATAATCATGAATAATTGACTATAAATTTTACAATTTAAAAATTCATTTCACCTTAATAGTTGGCCAATTTTAAAATTAACAAACCATACATCATAAAATTTTTAAATTGTAAAATATGACCAATAATTTCTATAAAAAAATATCAATGTATTAATACATATATACATACAATTTGGCAAATATATAATAAGAATTTATAATAAACATATGTTCTTAGAAGAGAAATTCACACATACATGCGCCCAATCAATGTATTAATACATATATACATACAGTTTAGCAAATATATAATAAGAATTTAGTAAATGATAAGAGATATAATGGTCATTTCTTAAACATAAATTAGCAAATAAACATATATAGTAAATCAATACAAATGACTTTAATTTTAAACATGCGCCCCCAATCTTTAATTTTCATAATTCAACATGTATATGTATCAAATCGAAATAATTACAGTAGAAAATAAATGTTTCTCATCAAATAATTTAAGATTTGACAATTAAGAGAAAAAGATATAAATTTATTTAATTAAAAAATCACAAGTTCTTAAACCTAATGCTCTAAAACCACATGTTAGAATTATTAATATTATGCAGCACATTTATGCATAAAAATCTTTATTTCCAAATCTTTAAAATTTTATAAATTTCATAATAAATTAATAGAATATATAGAGCTTACCTTGATCCATATTTGTTTCTTTCTCAAATTAAACTTATAGAAGCACCGAAGAAATTGTGCTTCTCTTTCTTGATCCCTTTGAATTTGATAAGTGATAAATGATAGAGGGAGCTTTATCTTTTGATTGAAAAAGAACCAATTTTTTATAAGAATACTTTATAAACACATGTTCTATCAAAATATGCAATTTTTAGAAACTATTCACTTCTCTAATTGACCATTAGGTTTTTAACTTAATTATTAAAAGTATTATTATTATTTAAAATAATTTAAATGATAATATCTAATAATGGCACACCGGTCATAATTATTTATAAAATATTTAACATAATTTACTAATTAAAAATATACTAAAATGATAGAACTAGAAAAATTAAGAGAAGTGATATAGAAGGTCAAGTAATAAGTGTAAGAGTATGTGATGATATTAGTGTAAACACAATTTTAAAAAAATTTAATATTCAGTGAAAGCATATATACATATTACACTCATTTAATACTTAAACATATATATCACATATATATATTTAGTTATATTTATATGTATAACAATTATATTATATTAATAAATTGAAAGTACTTATCAAGATGAATGTAGCTTTATAATTTGTTGACATCTAAGTGTGGAGCTCACAAGAAATATAACTGTAAAACAATTCTAGACCAAAATCAAAGTGGGTATTATTGGCTCTGAAATAATAACTTATTATAAACTTATAAGACTTTTTTTTATTTCTTTAAAGTGTTAATATTTTTCTTTTTTTTTTTAAAGGGAAAACTCATTTTTAACACTTAACTAAAACTCTCAAATTGGCATAAAAAAAAATGACTCTCTCACACTTTTATTTTTATTTTTCCTTACGTATATCATCCACACCTTAACATTTTATTCTTATTTTATTTTATTCAAAAACAAAAAAGCCAAGAAATCACTAACTCTTTTATAAAAAAATGCATAATAATTATACATTTATGTTTTTCTTTATCTCTCATTTAAAAAATTGTCATTAACAATATAAGTCTTTATAAGTTAAAAAGACTAAAGACTAATGTGACAATATTTGATTATTTTAAAAAACAAATGTTAAATATATTTTTATTCTCAAAATCAATGCAATAATTTTTCAAATTTAAATTCAAATGTATAATATTTATGCATTTAATTTAATAAATTGATATTTATGTAAATTTAAATAAAATCATGACAAGTGTCATATTGAAACTTATCAAACTATTAATTAAACAAATATGTATGAGTGTTATGATACATCAACTAGGTGTCCAGTTATATTTTTACATGTGTCAAATTATATCAATTAGAATTCAACATATGTCAAAAATATAGTTGGACAATTAATTGGTGTACCATAACACTCTATACATATCATGTGTCGAATTCTAATTGTTACAATTTGACACATGTAAAAAATATAATTGGACAATTAATTGGTGTACCATAACACTCTATACATATTATGTGTCGAATTCTAATTGTTATAATTCGACACGTATCATTTCTTAGAGATATTAAAATCAAATCCTACTTATTCGAATTTTTTTTCCTGATCAAATTCTTTAATTCTATGTGCTACTCTAATACTCAAAGACTATATTTCATATTGTGAGACTCTTTAAATTCATACCCGTTTCATTTTTCTTGTGAAACTTTTTTATATGTACATGAACATTGCCCCACACATATTACGTATACAATAAAACAGCATGTAAAATTATACAAGTTGAGGTTAACCATAATTGTATAATCCTTTTGTTACTTAAATCTTAAAAGAGTAGAGACATAGATACACTGTTAAGTCTCTATCTGCTCGACCTTAAGCTTATTTTTAGATTTGTATTTTAATAAACAATATCCGCAAACTCTTTTGCGATAATGTTTTACTTTATGGAAACATTTTTCAGTTAAATACTTTTGGCCAAAAGACTTTTTAAAATACAATCTCAAAGCATCATGATATATGGTCCCAACCATATTAGCTGACAAATCTCATATCTACGCACACCGGACTCTATAAGCATCGGACCATACCCAATGACACCAAGAGTTAAGACTATAAAAGGTTTTTGACATATATGAAATTTAAGTATGGTAAATTACTCACAAGCCCATTATGACTCTCAGGTTAAAGGATCACAAATACTATTCAACTAAAAATGACTATCCATTAATAACTTTATAGAATGTCTATTAGATGTCTTCATGAGTTCGTTCAATGTCAAGTCTCTACTTAACACCTGCATACTTATACGAACTTCCACTAAACTAACAGTTTATTAAAATTAACCATCTGATCATTTCAGATATAAATATACACCAATCTTTCAGGTTTTAACAATCGACCAATATTGTTAAACCTATGACTAGGAATCAATTTGGAGAATATACTACATAATAACTTTTGTTAACACTATTTGTAATTATGTCACTACAATAAATATTTTCGGGTCATTGTCCTAATTCATATTAGGTTCTAACTCTTAATATTGATGTAAACTGTATGAAAAGAACAAGATTAATACTATATAATGAAATAATGATTTATAAAAATGTATATTATATAAATATAAATAAGATTTATATAAAATTAGAATAGTGCTTGAACACCAACTCTAACAATAAAATGAGAACAAATAAAAATGTTCATAAATAATTGAATGAGATTAGGTGAATATTGAATTATGGAAAAAAAAATTGAGTTTTAAGAGTTTTTAAAAGGAATATGATAAGTTTATTTAGTGATTAATTTTAAAATCTTATTGAGAAAATAGAATTTAAAATAATAGTTTGACTAAAATAGTTATTTAACGAGATTTGAATTTGTTATTAAAAAGATAACTCCTTATTTTAGATACAAGTAATTTTAATAAATACTAATATCTTTTAAATATATATATATATATTCTGTGAAGCATTTCCATAAACTGGAGTTTAAACAACTGCTTGAATTACTTAAGAGAAGAGTCACTATTGAGCACTGTTAGTTCTATATTATATGATCACACCATGATTGAATAAATTTAAAATAAATGTGCAAGTGTAAAAATATTTTAGAGCACAATTATTAAAAAATATATATGTTTTCTTGTTGTTTGAATTAATATTTTCTAGTTAGTGTGTGAACTTTGGTGTGGCAAATTAAGCTATTCTGTCACAACTTAAAACTATGTGAACTTCACCAAACACAAAATGACATTATTATTTCTTTAAAAATAATAAAAATCATAAAATTTCAATAAATATTAGATTTTGAAATTATATATAGATTAATGCGACATTAAATAAGTAAGAAAATAAAAATAAAAAGAAAAATAATTGAGGTAAAAATAGCATGAAGATATACCAATATAATAGTTTGTATTTTTTTTAAAAAAAAATATAAAAATCTGTTTACATAGTTTGTAATAGATTAATAATAGACATCTCAAATTGTATTTTAAAAACTTATGTGTCAAATTATCATTAAGTAATAAAATGATATAATGAATAATATTAAAATTTACTTCATTTTATTATTTAATAATTATTTGAAACATCATTTTTAAAATATAATTTAAGATATATAACATTACCTTTTATAATAATAACATAACTAATAATTATAACAATTCATAGGATCTAAAAATATAATTACTATAATCAAACCCTTTTTAGTAATTAAACTATCAGACACCCTCTACTTTGTTCAAATATATTTTATAAAACCAAGGCCTTTATAGAGTTAACAATTAACAAAGAAGAAAGGAGATAATTTAATAAAGTATGTTGAAATGGCAATGGGCGAATTGGAATTGTTGGCTCTAATCTAATGTCAATGCATCAATTCATTGATTTCATTTGGGATAAAATTAAACTAGCGTCAATCCATGACTTGAGAGAAAACTATTGGTATACAAGACGCGCTTGGAATGCGCTTAGCTCTACCATTTAATATCCATCCAAACGAAATTTCTAAATTATAAAAAAAAAAAAAGACTATTACTTTATTTATTTATTTTTAAAATGATTAAATAAAAGAATAAATAAACCTCGCCGGCAACAACTTGTTGTTCTTGTTTCTATTTTTATTTTAATTAGAGAGAGAGAAAGAAAAACAATCGCCCACGAACAAACACGAAAACGAATCGGCTAAGCAATCAAAAACCTCTCAATACATTTTTAGAAGTTTTATAAAAACAAATACTAAAAAAATAAAATTGAACTTTCTCTCTCTGTCTATGTAGTGTTATTATATTTATTTTTTTGGTCTTTCTATATGTGCCTGGTTGTGGTTGTGTTTATAATATTGACTTTTATGAAGAGCCTTAACAGGGTAGATCTTGAAAGCAAATAAGGAAAAGTGCTCTCTCAGATTTAAAGATCATTCATTCATTCATTAATTCAATTTTGCCTTTTTACGGAGATCTCTTTCTCTCAGCCTCAGGTAATATTGTTCACTTTCTCATTCTCAATTCCATATCGTGAAAGATTTTCTTTCTTTTTTCTTTGTATTTTCGCGGGAAACTAACGGCAACTGTTGGCAAGGGCAACCATTGGGAACTTTAACTAAGAAATATGAACTCTGTGTACATTTTGAATTTCGATTGGAATGGGTCTTTCCTTAGACTTTCTTAAGCGTTATATTCTTGTTCGACTTTTATTGCAAGCTTTGTTTTAATAATGGATTTTATTAGCGCTTATATTTGAGTGGTTTTTACTAGTAGTTGGACAAATCAATATCAATTCAAGAGCTTGCTTATCAAACTCCGTTTCTTTACGTTTAAATTTCTAGTTTCTGTTTGGTATTTTTATCTTTTTTGTTTTTGTTCATCTGAGTTGACTCGTTAATGTGCAGTTTAATTATTTTTTTTGGGAGGTTATGCATAGAAATCTGTTTTGGAATTTCAATGTTTATGTTCTGATCCATAATTCAATATTAATTGTTAGATTTAATTGCATTCATTGCGTCTAATATGGCTTGTTAATGGCTTCATTAGTGCTTTTCCAGTTTCAGATTATTTCACCATCGATCAATTTCAAGAAATAAAGAAAGAAAAGAATCTCTAGTTGTTCTTCTTCAATGTAAAAGAATTACATTATGCAGAGATAAAACCAAAGCTTTGTGATATCTTATATCATTCTGCTATAAGATGAAGTCAGTCAAAGCATGGCGTGTAGGCAGCATGGGCGATTTACATATTTTACCCAGTAATCGCCATCGGCAACAGATGAGGAGACCCATGTGGAGTATCACTGTGGTTTCATTCGTCAGTTTGTTTCTAGTTTGTATCTATATGTATCCGCCTCATACACGCGGTGCCTGTTATGTGTTCTCTGGTAGAGGTTGCAAATTCTCTAATTGGCTTCCGCCAGCTCCTGTCAGGGAACTCACCGATGAAGAGATCGCATCTCATGTTGTCATTAGAGATATTTTGGATACACCTCCTGTTCATTCCATGAATTCTAAAATTGCCTTTCTGTTCTTGACTCCTGGACCGTTGCCTTTTGAGAAGCTGTGGGATAAGTTTTTTCATGTGAGGTTTTCTTTTTTGCTTTATTCTTTTCTTTCCTTATATTGAACTGAATATGCATATCTTTGTTTAATGCATTTTTTTCTTTCCATGCTAATATATGTCATATGGAAGATGACTGGTTGTGTTCTGTCACTTGGGGAGTGGGTTGATGGAGCTTTTACATGCAATTATGCAATTCGGTTCATGTCTATCTGTATACTTACATATTTTTTTATATCAACTCTCTTTAACTAATCTATGAAATTCTAGTTATGCGTTAAGCAGCAGCTGATGTTGTTAGTCTGCATATACCAGCGTTCATATCCTTTAAATCTTTCTAAGTAGCATTTTTAGGAAAATATTTCATAAATCCCATTTATTAGGAGAGCCATTTCAATCAGGGAGGCAGCATATATAGGCATGAGATATCTTACAAGAAAGGTGGTGCAATCTTTAATTATTTTGGTAAGATGTACAGTTGGAATGCATTTTTTTAGATGTTTAGCTGTAGTTTCAAACGATACCCCAATTACTTCTAATGTTGTTCTAAATGAAGATATGTAACTGATTATGCTGTATGTAACTTGACTTGGATCACTAAAATCTGCTTGGGTACTATAACTTAAAAATTTTACAGTAAGTCTAACTTAAAATGGGGTTACTTAATTGTTTGGCTTGCTCTGGTGCTTGATCCAGTCTGATTTTATTTCTTGCTTGGATCATCAAGTAGAAGATTGCAATTCTTGATCTCAAAGAAAAACTGAGAATCCTAATATTTAGTTTATAGAATTGACATGGTAGAGATCATAGTTAAGATTGCGGATGCCCTTAGTATTGATAGGAGTAGATTGTTGATATCGACTTTAAGCTTGGAATCCTTGGATACGTGTTTGGATTTAGGTTCATCTCATGATGCCTGCATGAAAACAGTTAAAAAAATGAGTTGTATGCTTTCAAATCCTTTTACTAAGGGGTGTAGTCATCATCAACAGAGTAGTAGCTTTTATGGGATATGTGATGGATCTTAGTTATTACTGACAGTTACCAATTTGACAAAAGAGGGCTTTTTACTTGGAGTTGGTGACCAAAATGTGTCCTGTGTTATGTTTTTGTCATCCAACAGCTTTGTGTTTGGTACAATTCCGATATAAAATTACTCGGCCAATTTTGTGAAAACAAGACATTGGTACACCACTGCAGGAATTTATCACTTTGATTGGAAGCATAAGCTTCTCAAATGGATAGAGTAGTGTTATATTAAAGATGATTTATTACTAAAATGACAATTGTGCTTCCACATTTGTGACAAGTTGCTGTGGGAGGTGAAACAAGTTGAGTTGCAGATGAGCTGTCAAATGAGGTATGGCCTTCTAGAAAGAAGGCTGAGCTACATCTAGTGATAATTTGTCTAGAATTGGTGACCTACAGTAGGATTTTACCATCAGTTTGGAATGTCTACTAGAAAAGAGTATACTAATTAGTAATATCTAATGTCACTACGGTGGAGTCTTCATTGCTGACATACATGATTCACATGCTTCCTACAGAAATTTAGTTAGGTCTAGTGAAGAACAAAGAACTTGATTTAGTTGGATAGAGGAGCCAGTGGTTGTAGAGTACTACTACTAGCATGACTTTCAAGGTAGGTCTGGATTGGGGGTCCTCTTCTTAAAACAGACCTTCAACAGATTAAATTCTTCTCTCTCTCTCACTCCCACTTCCCTCTCAGAAAATTTTATGCAGTTGGTGTGTGTGTCAGCAAATGATGGGTCAAAGATAACCACATACACTAAAGAGGAAACTGGTGGAATTTCTTTTTACCTTAAATGCTATTCTCTCTCTCTTCCCTTTCAGAAAATTTTATGCAGTTGGTGAGTGTGTCAGCAAATGATGAGTCAAAGATAACCATATACACTAAAGAGGAAACTGGTGGAATTTGTTTTTACCATAGTAAATACTTTGAAATATTTGGTGTTCTTTCCGTTTTCCGTTAAGTTGCAACAAGTCTGGAGACTTATATATGTCATATTCAATAATGATGAAATATTCTAACATAAAATTAGATTATTATTGATGCCATATCTCAGTTATACATACCAAACTTATTCATATTGTCTACGGTATAGCCTAGGTCAGCAATAACTGCCTAACTTGTAATTTATTTATATAGAATTCTATTTTTCTCTCAGCTCATTGGTAGCAGTCTCAATGTAGCCTGTTTGTTGTTTGTTTACTTTTAAGTCATACCTCTGATTGGAACTTTTGTCATTTCTGGCAGGGTCATGAAGGTAGATTCTCTGTTTATGTTCATGCATCAAGGGATAAACCAGTGCATCTGAGCCGTTATTTCATTGATCGGGAGATACGCAGTGACCAGGTTTGTAAATTCAATTTCTAGAAATCATCTTAAGTTGCATTCTCTTGTATTCTACCTCCATATATATATATATATATTGGTGTTGCTTTTCTTCTATCTTTTTCTGTCTTATTATATTTTTACACTTCTTTTCCTCTTTTCTTTTTGGAAGAACTTGTTAGCCCATTTGGACTCCTTTTAGTTGAATTTTTCAGTAGTTTAATCTTCAACTATGAACCTATATAATTTTGTTGAAATTACTATACTCAAAAGTATTCTATGATTAACTTATTCTACGATTAACTTATTCTACCTCTAGCTTATAATTCATTGGCACTCTAATAGATCATTCATCTATCACTTCTAAATTGCAGTTCTTTGCTGGTGATTGTTGCTGTGTATTGCAGATAAACTCATGGTATTTTAGATCTCATAAAACATATGTACAGCATGTTCCAAGATTTACCACAACTCTCTTAGCTTATACCGAGGTTCTTGGCCTTCTGACTGTAGGAGATATTCTTTGTAGAAACATAAAGCCTCAGCCCAGACATTGTCCACTGAAGTAAAAACGTCTAGAGAACACTGATTATTTTAGCATGGAAAATTTTTTAGTCATAATCATGACTCATTTGAGGGAAAATGACCATCCATGTATTCTTCAAAGCTTAAGTATGGACAATTTCTTTGTATTATAAATTTTCTTATCTTTGTCTGTCATTCAACAGACATCAAATGAAGAGGTTAATGCCAATGTGCCAGCAAATATATCGTAATAATAGTACCCTCCATAAGAGAAGAATCTCATTGATCTAAAATTTAATTAGTCAACATTTCAATTCTTGTATATGCTTTTTCCCACACATACCTACTCTAATGCCAAGGCACTTGATGTCATATAATATTATTAAATTTTTTATTGCTTTTCTATATCTTTCCTAAGCTCTGTACTAAAGTTATATTAATTTGTGATTACTATTCTTTTTTAATTCTTGTTGTTTCTTTTAGCGTTCTCCTATGAACAGCGAATCGAATTGTTTGGTTGATTATATTTGCAGGTTGTATGGGGAAGAATTTCAATGGTAGATGCAGAGAGACGATTATTGGCAAATGCTCTAAAAGATCCTGATAATCAGCATTTTGTTTTACTTTCTGATAGGTGACCCGATTATCAAATTACTTTGAGCTTTCTCTCTCTTCCTGAATTGTATGTTTGCTAATACAAGTTGTGAATCGCTCTTGCTGGCATTGCAGTTGTGTACCATTGCATGATTTTGACCATGTCCACAACTATCTGATGTATGCAAATATGAGCTTTATTGACTGGTAGTGTGATCTGACATAATATAACTCAAGTCTCTATTTACTTTTGTTGTGTATATAGCTTATTTTATGGATTATATATTTTTTTGCTGGGATGTTGAACCATCCAACTGAATGTTCATTGTGTTTGGAACCATTTTTCCCTTATGGATGCATACTTCTTTATCTTTCCAGTTTTGAGGATCCTGGTCCACATGGAAATGGCAGGTATTCTGAACACATGTTGCCAGAAGTTGAGCTAAAGGACTTCAGAAAGGGTGCACAGGTACTTTTTGAGATAAATTACTGCAACTGATGGTATGGCTGCTTAGTTAAATAGGAATCCTTCTCAGGTGGGGACATGGGAGATAGTTGAAGTAGATGGTGCTGCTTATTATTTTAGAATTTGTGATTGGCCATATGAACATGCATTATCAGTGCAGCATTTTCATCATATATTAAGAGTATGGCTGCTTGAACATGCTTATAGTAGTTTTTAACCATGAACCTTTCAAATTCTCAGAATGCTAGTATCTGATGTCATTTTGTCAATTGATTGTCTAGGTCTTGCATTGCTGCTTTTTCCAGTAAACTTCATTTATAATTTTCTCATATCCATACTCCTTCAATCACTCAAATGGAAGTGATTTGGAGGGTTCTTGATTTATATATATCAACTTGCAGCACCATTTCCATGAAATCTTTTCTTGTCTCATGTTGTGGTAAGTTTAATGTGTTAATTTTATGCAGTGGTTTACGATGAAGCGGCAGCATGCTTTGATAGTTATGGCTGACAGTCTTTACTACTCAAAGTTCCGAGATTACTGCAAGGTGAATTAATCTTAATGTGGTTGCTTTTTATTGTCATCTATATCTTTTTGCTGTTTAAAGTTTTTAATTTTTTGTTATCATCTTTCTTTTCTCTATTTATGTTATCAATTTTCTTTTGTCCATTGGAGAATACTCTTTTGCAAGCTTAGTTCTTATGCTATCTTCTTTCAAGATTACAACTAGCTAACTTAATCGTATATTAAAATCTTTCTTTTCTCTATTGAAGATACTCTTCTACAAGCTTAAATTCTTAGAATCATTCAGACCTGGACTGTTGTATCAAGGGATATTGTGGATTCATTTTATGTTGGTATCTGAATTGGTTATATGATGATTGAGCTGAGTATAATTTGGGTTTTGTTTGACATTTAGCATGTCTATGAATTTTTTTGAACTTAATTTAAAAATTCTAAGTACACCAAAAAGCTGACATTTTGGATATGCTTAAAAGCTGACATCAAAAGTACAATATAATAATAGTTATATGTCTGTCAGATTTAAAGAAGTAGAGAATTCTTTAGTGGGCTTCATACCTCCACTTGATTGACATGGATGCTCTTGATAATGACAGCATGGTGTGGATGGAACAAATTGCATCGCTGATGAACACTACTTACCAACCTTCTTCCATGTGAGAATCCTCCTTAAAATTAAGCTTTCAGCTTTCTGATGTTTTCTCATCTTCTCCTTATGATCTTTCTTTTTTTATGTATCTGCAGATGATTGATCCTGGTGGGATTGCAAACCACACAGTTACATATGTTGATTGGTCTGAAAGGAAATGGCATCCAAAATCGTATGGGCCTCAGGATATCAATTACGAGCTTCTGAAGAATATTACGGTATGTTTATGCTCTCTTTCATATGTTTCATACAACAATCCTTTCTTGTCATGAATTGCGTGTTCCATTGATATGGCCATTAGCTCTTTTGTGTTTTTATAAGAGAGTGTATTTCATCTTTATCCCACTTAAGTTTTTATAGCATGTCATGACACTTGAGGTGAACAGTTCTCACCTAAAAACAAAAGGTTGAAATAAAGGCTTAAAAACTTTCATGATTTGCCCTTTCAGCTCTTTAATTATAAAATAAAATAAAAAAAAGCTGTCTCCTTGACAAATTGAGGTGAATTTACGAAATTTCTCTTGGATATACCAACTGACATTATCCTGCTTTGCAATTCTGGATGATAAGTCATCAAATGATTATGTTGTTTTTAGTTAAGTAGTTCTTGTTTACCATCGTGCAATTTTTGATGGTGTTATATCTACGTAGCAGTCGGTTGACCACAGTGAGCATGTAACCAGTGACGATGAGGTAAACACTTTCATTAGACATGTCTGGTTTATGCTGTCATATGTATGGTTAGGTATTATCTGAAGATAGTTGTTTTCTTTGATACTACAGAGGACAGTGCTCTTACGGCCTTGCCTTTGGAATGGCATAAGACGACCATGTTACTTATTTGCAAGGAAATTCACCCCTGAAGCACTTGATAACTTGTTGAATCTTTTTTCCAATTATACAACACTATGACTGAAATATTTTTGACTTTTTGAAATTCTTTGGTCGGATCAACATTTGCTTTCGACCCTTCTCTCCATCTTGGATTCTCGTATAGCTTGCAAAGTTGTAAATTGCCGCATTATTGAGACTAGGAATGTTCCCTTACAGTCTTAGGTGCAAGAGGCAACATGGAGAGTTGTTAGATTGACTTGAGTGAGGCTGGAGGCTTGCAACTTGGAGTTGCTTCCCTTTGGGGCAGGGTAATATGTTGTCCATTATTTTTCTACCTCTATTTGGGGCTATTCATGTTGTAATTTTGGGACACAATTTTTGGGGGTTGTTTTTTTAGTTGTAATTTATGTTGAATTTTGTAAAACTTGAAAATATGAAGTTTCACTCATTTCCACTAAATAGCAAGCTTGAAATTCAAAATTTCTTTGCAAGTTAAAAGATGAATCACTTATACTAGAATTATTATTATTATTATTTTCGTTTGGAATGTTTAAAAACCGATCATCGTATCATAGTTTGCTTTTGCTCATAATGGACAATTAGAGTGTGCCCTGAAGGCGTTACCTATGACTGTGACTGTGTCCGGTGGCGCCAGATGACATAATGACGTCATTTATGCGCCGTTTTAATAAACTTTTATCTTATTATATGTGAATTTATTCAATTTTTTTATCCATTACCATATTAATTAAAATAGACAAGATAGAATTTTATGCTAAATGGTTTGTATTAAGGTTGTTCCATCATACACTTGTGAACTGTATATCTGTTCTATTTATTTTGATTAAAAAAATTTATTAATAGAATAAATGATATAAAGGTTGACATATTTTTAACTATAATTTAATATTTATTATAATCAAATTTATCAGTTTAATTTTATTAATACATGATAAAAAAAGTTTATGTATAAAACTTTACACGAAGTGTTACTATATATATATATATTTGTAAATATTTGTAAATATTTCTAAGTATTTTATTTTTGCCTTTTTCTAATCTTCTACTTAAATAGTTAATTTTGAGTACTCTTATCTTTAACTCATTTTAATTTTTTACCATAATAATTGATTTTTTCAATTAAGATCACAAGAAGTAAATTATAGGAAATTGTGATAAATAAAGGACTACCATAATAGAGTAAACTTTAGGTGAAATTATCCTAAATTGTCATAAAAGAAACACTGTATTCTAAAATAAAACTATTAATTTCAAGAAGAATTAAAACTAATAAAACACTTACTTTAGACTTAGATTTAAGTGACACAATATACAAATTTATAAATTTTAAAATAAATTTATAAAATTTAAAATAAGCAGTAAATTTACTAACTCATAAACATTAAAATATATTTATTAAAATAAAACATAGATACAAAATTACAAATACTACTATAAGAAAAGAATGTTACCAATATAAGATTTGATGAAGGAGTCTATTTTTTAAGGTTGGATACTATCATAAGAGGTTAAATATAAAGATAAAAAGACACGAGGGATATAAATCTATGGGTTTGCAATTGTTACAACTTGATAAACTTGTATAATTGCAATTCTGCACTATATTCTTGATGTTTCTATTATGTTGTAGGCGATTCATGGTTAGAACCTAATCAATACATGAGCACACATAGACAAGTCTCTGATCTATACTATTTTTTTTTTCCTTTTGCAAAATTAAAAAAGAGAAAGAGAAAAGAAAATTAAGCTAATTACCTTTTTGTTGACTTGTATATCTATTTTTATTTTTATTTATAACATTTTAGCCTACTTTTGTTGTGATTAGTTTGAAGGAAACTAAATTTCCAAAAAAAAAAAAAAATTTAGTTAAGGGGGAAGTTAAACTTTAATGTAAAATGTAACCTTGACAAATTTTAATTTTTTTTATTATAATATAATTTATTAGAAGAAAGATTTCTATCAATATGAAAGCTTCTCTCCATTATTCACAATCCCCATGACTTTCTCTTAACATAATAAGTTTATAATAAAATTAAGGCTGAGCATAATAAAATTAAGGGTCGGACTATTACGCTGAGACTATATTTTTACGACTAGTTGTCATTGCATCGGATAAAACCCCTAGACCATCAAACTCAATATTCTTATCTGGCATCACTACAGTGAACACATGACACGAACAGCTCAAATCAAAGCACTTAATCCTATGGCCAACCTCAAAATTATATATATATATATGTAATGTTAGGTATCATAAAATATATTTTGAAAATAATATATTAAATAATTATTGAGTGTAATAAATAATTTTAAATTTTATATTATTTTATCATTTAATAATTATTTGATATATCACTTTTTAAGATATAATTTAAAATATAATTTGAGATGCCTAGTATTATCTATCTATATATATAATTAATTAATCTAGTGAGATACATAGTTCACCACATAGTAAGCTCCTGGACATGTGGCAGTATTATGTAGCATATTATAAATTATGCAAAAGTTATACAAAATTGTGAATTTATTAAACAGTAACATATGACAATGTTACTCATTATATATATATATATTCTTCATCCTCCTTGTCATCCTCTGTCCTTAACTCTACTGGCGGCCTCCTCATCTTTGTCATGCCGCTTGCCATCTTTAGCTTTCAAAACATGGTGAAATTCACAGCCCTCTTATTTTTAAAAATAAGAAATAAAATTTCTTCATAAAAATTACAAATTCATCATTAAATACACTTTAATAAAAAAAATAAAAAATTCAAGTCTTAGAATGACAAAACTGAAGATAGCAGATGTTGGTTGGTAATTAAATTTTTTTTTCTATTTATAAAAATAAATGCAACGAAAGTTAGATCGTCTTGTTGATAATTATATGTATATGGATAGAAGATTACCTCAATTCCTCGCTATGACAGATCTTAAATTGACTGGCTGTAATTTTCTCTACTATTCTCAATCTTCAAACTCAACGTGTGTGGGCACGTGAATCTTTCTTAATCTCTAAAGACACTAATACTCAAATCTGAGAGAATGATATTAATTAAATTCTTTTTTCACATAAGAATACGTAAAAGAAATTTTTTCTCTATATGGTTGTGGTGTTTTTTTCCTATTACATACCTCCTATATATATAGGAATCTCTCTTGGGTATTTAAAATTTGATTAGGATTAGAAAATTAAAGTTTGATTAGAATTTGAGCTAGTAGAGGGACTGCAAGACCCATAGGCTTCCTAACTCTAATTTAAAAGGCTCAGTCCTTATTATCTCATAAAACACTAATTCTTTTAAGTTAACTTTAGGTTATTCCACTAAAAGTCAAGGACTGTATTTTAGTAACTCATGTTATATAATAAAAGCTCATTTAATTAAAATTCTATTTAATTAAATTGGACTTGGTCATTAGGCTAATAATAACCACTTAATTAACCATTTAATTGATATCCATAATTAAAGTTAGGCCTTAAAAAATGTCTTGCCTCTTTAATTACTTATTTACCCCTAAGTCATTGAATGCTCTAATGATCACTTTTAATATATCTATATTTGTAATTAAATTTATAAATAAATATTATTATTCAATAAATAATTTATTGAATAAACTGTGGCAACAGATTTTAATGATCAAGTATTGCAAACAGCTTAGGTGAATATTAATTATTAGATTCCATCTTGCAAATATATGTTCCTACAACCCATGAAATTATATATCCAAGCTATCGAGGTTTTGACCGTTTATTTAGATCTCACTCTGTGATAACTTAAAAGATACAATGCATGAATATAAGTTCATTACCTGCTCAGGATTAAGATCAATTAAGCCTATTAAAGCTTTTGTGAGTTAAGATTTACGACATTCAGTTAACCAGATCGAAATTCAGAATAGTCCTGTTCAATGTAACATATACAGTAGTTTTTCTACTTGAAGTCTCTACTTCGATGATCAAGGCAAATCGTCAACTATAAGAAGCAGAAAAACTATAACTTTACATAATGAAATACCCTTTTTCATTAATGGTTGTGAACTTTATTTAATTTATAAAGAACTTGTGATCTATACCCTCTATATTAGCATCATATGCCTAATACATAGATCACATACTTTATAAATATGAGCTCATCAATGTATGCTCAATTATATGTATGAATAAACTTTTATTAATCAAATAAAATATTATTTTACATATTTTAAGGGTGTAAATAATATTATATGTCTAACAATAGGCACATAGTCTGAGGTATTAGAGGTAGAATTGAAAAATTGAAGAGTGCTTATATTGTGAGACGAAATGGCAAAGCGATCAAACTTGTTGCCCACAAAGATCAACTTGATATGTGCTTGAAAAGTCCTAAAAGATAATGACGACACTGAAAAATTAAGTCATTAGGTATCAAAAACAGCGCCAAGATGGTTCATTACCAATTGAGGACTTTAATTACCAATACTAAGATGGTTCATTACCATATGTCAATAGATATGCAAATTGTTCATTACCAGTTAAAAGGACTTTAATATAGAACTTGAAGATCAGAATAGAGAGGAAGTACGATTTGGATCCCAGATCGATTGGTAGGCAATAATGATGGGTCTAATGCTTCGTGCTAATGCAAATAGGATTATCATTATCATCCTTCAAAATCAAATTCATCTTATTCTTTTTACTTTTTTTTTGTCTTTATATTTTAAGCCTCCCCCGATTAAATTAATATTTTCAATTAATAAATATTATCCAAAACCAAAATCCTTTTCTTAGAAATCCACCAACAAAGAGCACAACTCCTTGATAAATGAACGAAGGATTGTGGAATTGAGATGGGTAAGAGATAGAAAGTGAAGGGAGTGATGATTTGATGAGATGCGAGTAAATAGACTGTGTTTTGGAGAAGAGGAATGGAAAATTTGGCTACTTTTTGGAAGGTGTAGGCTCTATTGATCTAGTGGTGATTTTGGTGGTGAAAGAGGGGATGTATCTATTAACTTTGTCGGTGACGCCACCACCGAGACAACGGACTGATGCTGATAGGTTGATGATAATAGAGTTTTATAAGTAGACAGAGGTGGTGAGGAAATAGTATATAGGGATTTATTTTTTAACTATTTATTGAATTATAAAATAAATATTAAAAATTTAAACTTATTAGTGTCATTTATCCTTTTACTTTTTTTAATATTTAATGACCAATCAGTTATTGATATGTGGACATAATATATTACGTGTCAGTTTGCATTTTACTCTATCAACCTATTTTTAATTTTTGTGTCAAGTTTTAATTTTTCCATTTCTCCATCAAAATAAACAGTCACAAGCTAATAGATTAAGATAAAATTAAAACTTCTGATCTAATTAAGACAAAATTAAATATTATATCATATTCAAGGTGATAAAATTATTTTTTATCCTAAATATTATACAAATTTTTTGGCAAAGGCATGACAAGTCTGATTAAATTCTCAATAAATCTTTTAGTGTAATTGCATTGTTTAAAAAAAGTTATATTTTTTAAAAAATCAAGGCTCTATGTGATTCCTTACAAACTCTAATTCCATTTTAAATGACAAATAATGTATAATATATTATATTAATTGAACTCTAATATAAAAAAAATAGGAGAACAGTTCACAAGAAATATATGCAAATATTCAAAATATAAAATAAATATTAATTATTAAATAAGCATAAAAATAAAGTAGAAGAAAGATCTTAGAATTAGAAATTTTCATCCATTTAAGCCACATCTCATCGTACAGATTTCATACTTATTTTTAGTACAACAAAGTAATAAGGTGTTTACACATGTATAATTATGTGTCCTTTTGATAAGATCTCATTTATACTATTATTATTACTTTCTCAAGCTTAAATTTTGTGTTTAAATTCATAATTATTTGTCTATTTATTGAGTTTATTATAATATAAGTTTTTGACTCAATGCATAAAGATATGGATTAAACGGGCAAAAACAAATGAAGATTAAAGACTGAAGGACGAAGAAAACGTGAGACCAAGTATCAGGCCTGAGGCCACGGCCCATAGGTCCCAAGGGTCGTGGCGCTAGGGACAGAATCTCATGGCTATGGGGTCGCGGCCCTCACACGGGAAAAGGTGTAGTTTTATATTTAAGTGTCTTAACGTGATTTGGACTCCTCAATGATGACTCCTAGGGTTAAGAAAGCCTATAAAAGACCTCATTAAGCAACCAAAATAGAAGACACAAGATAGAGAACTTAAAAAGCAAACAAAAACACAATTCAAAGAAAATCAAGCAAGGGATTGAAGATTAAAGATCAATATTGTGCAGAAAGCAAAAGAGAGAAAATAGTAACTTAAGGCCCCATCTATGTTACTTTTTTTCCCTTCTTTTTATTACAGATTTGCTCTATATATCTTTTCATTCTTGTATTGATACTCTTAGATTCATTACGAGTTAAATTCTTTTAATCTATAGTTTACTTTTTGAACCCAATATGTAGCTGAACATTATTATCTTTTTTACTTATGAACTTAATGAAGTATAATTGTTTAATCTATCTTATGCAAAATGCTTTCATTATTTCTAGCCAACTTAATAATTGATTTAGGAATCATGATGAACTCAACAGAGGAATTTATATGTTTAGCCTATGATAGATTAATGCATGATCATAGAGTAATAGTTATGAGTTCCATGTAGGATAGAAATATATCTAAATGGCATGTATAGCATTGTTAGACTTATTCTTAATAGTTTTCATTCTATTCTGATTACCATAGATATATAGGTAATTGTTAGGATGAAATATAGTTATATAACTATCGACAAAGACTTATAACGATATTGGAGTCTAACCAACAATTAATTCATTGAGGGGTTATACGAAATAAAAATAGGTTCAATGAAATATTGAGGGATAAGTTAAAACCCTAGGTTATCTTAATATTGGTGAAAATAAATTGTTAGTTTTCTTCTTGAGTGCTTTAGTTTAATTTTAGTTTATTTAGTTAAATTAGATCATTCATACTTTGATTTTGCCTGGATAATAATTTAATAGAAATAACTTTAGTACTTAATTTAAATTTAGGTAAAATAGTCTCTATGGGATCGACATCTTAAAATTTACTATTATATTACATGATATGATAGTGTGCACTTGCATTTAACTAAAAAATGCATATCAAGTTTTTGGCGTTGTTGCCTGAGACTATTTTTATATATTTTTAGATTAATACTAATACCAACCTAATTTGCTTTTAATTTAGACTTTTCTTTCTTTCATTCATTTTATTCTTTACTTTAATTTCTTTTTTTGTTTTTGTTTTTGTTTTTGTTTTGACAATTCATGTGAAGGATAAAAAGTGATAATTTGATAGCTTTTGACCTTGAGATTAAAAGAACACTCCATAGACTTTGACGTGAACAACACAATTCCATAAACATAGAACCACACATCAATAACCCTATTTATGAGCTAGTGGTATAAGAATATAAAACTTTAAGAGAGTATGCAATTCCTACCATAGAGGGGATTCAGATCAGTATTCGGTAGCCAACTATCAATGTAAACAATTTTGAGATTAACCCGAGTATGATTCAGATGTTGAAAGATTCGGTGTAATTCAACGGCTCAACACATGATGATCCCAACATGTATATTATAAGCTTCTTGGAGATTTATGACACTTTCAAATATAATGGAGTAGAGGTTTCTCGCCAAATTCTTTCCACCTACCAAGATTGTAAAGATGAGGAATGACATCACATCTTTTGTGCAATTGGATGGTGAATCACTATATGAAGCTTGGGAGAGATTTAAAGACATGCAAAGAAAATGCCTCACCATGGAGTACCTAAATGTTTGTTAGTTCAAACATTCTCTAATGGATTAGTAGGGCATTCAAGGACTATTGTAGATGCTACTGCTAGAGGAGCATTTATGAATAAATCTACAGATGAGGCATATAACTTGCTAGTTGAGATGGCATCCAATGTTTATCAATAGCCATCAGAGAGAGTTATTCCAAGGTGAGTCACCAGTGTTTATGAGATTGATGCATTCAACTCATTGGCGGTGTAAATAAATATGTTATCAGAGAAAGTTGATTCATTGAATGCCATCAATAATCGAAAGGTGACTTGTTACTTCTGTGGTGGAAACCACATAAATGGGCGGTGCATGGAGACTACAAATTATGTGAAAAATTATTTTAGGCACCAGAACAACCCCCATTCAAACTTCTATAACCCAGGGTGGAGAGACCACCTATATTTACCTTGGAGTAATAACTAAAGGCAATCATCTTGACCAATGAACCACCCAGGATTTCCTTCACAGTAAGAAAAGAAGACAACATTGAAAGATATGCTCTAGTAATATATAAAGTCAAATGATGCCATCTTTTAGAACCATTCTACATCACTAAAGAATTTAGAGAATCAAATTGAGCAACTTACTACTACCATTAATAAATGACCTCTAGGAGCTCTACCAAGTGACACCGAAGTCAATCCAAGAGGAAAAGTAAAGCAATACCAAGCCATCTCCTTAAGAAATGGTAAAGTTTTGCATGACAACACACCTTAACAACCATCGTCAAGTAAAAATAAGAATCAGAAGGTAATAAAGCAAGATGAAGTGCAGCTATACAGACTACCAATACCTTTTCCTCAAAGGCTACATAGGCATTCAACAAGTGCAAAAATAGAAATTTAGCAACAAAACAACCAAAAATCGAGTGCAGAAATTTGTGTAGCACTGTGATTGTGTGCTATAGTAGCTAAGTGCAAGTGCACACTATCGTATCAAGTAATATAGGTGATTGTTAGAATGCGTAATATAGTCACTTGACCATAGTCAAACCCTGGATGAACAATTTAGCCCATCACCAAACCAAAAGTATCAAACCAATTCATAAAGATAAAAAAGAATAAGAATATAATGATAAAGAAATAGAGAAAAAAATAATCAAAGTGACTTCTTGATGTGCTTCTCCTTCAATCTTGACTTGAAGCTTGAATCTTAATCTTGATTCTTCAATCTTTGGCTTTGATATTTGATCTTGTGTTGTGAATTCTTTCTCTAAATTTTTGCCTCTTTTCTTCTCCTCTCTTAGGGTTTTTGGCCTTCTATTTATAGGTTTTTATCTTTAAATTACTATTTACGAGTTACTATAGTAAAATACTGTTTATGTGTCCCTGTTCACCAATCATTGTTCACCACCACGGGCACCGCGGTGCTGGATCTTGGTCGATGTGGCACTGAGACACTGTTTTGGTCACCGAGGCGATGGTACCGTATCATAATCGCTGTAGCCTATTTACTGTGTTAATTCACTGTAGCAGATAATGTAGCAATTTAATTTTTTTGCTTATTTTTATTGGAGTTTCGACCCTATTTGCTCTATTGATTTCAAACCTACAAAAATAATAATAAAATACATCAAAAGTCAAATAATCTAAATTTCTACGAATAAATATTAATTTTAGAAGGCGAAAATATTAAACTTAATGAACCCTTATCACACTGCAGAAAAATTCTAAAGTGTAAAAAAATACAAATATATCTAAAAATACCAGTAGCAATATGCAAAATCAGCAGTTCACTCCACCCCAACTATTTCTTTAAAGGTTGTAAAAGAAGAAATTAGATAAGCAGTTTTCAAAATTTCTTAAAATTTTTAAGAAATTACAAATTAACTATCCTTTTGCAGATGCACTTGAACAAATGCTTAGCTACGTTAAGTTCATGAAAAGAATACTTTCAAAAAAGATGAGACTAGAAAATTTTGAGAGTATAGCATTGACTGAGAAGTGTAGTGCTATTCTTCAGAAGAAGCTACCTTCTAATCTTAAAGATCTTGAGAGATTTATCATGCCATGCTCTATTGGCAATCATGACCTTAGTAAAACTCTAAGCAATCTAGGAGCGAGTATTAATCTCATGCCCCTCTCTATCTATAATAAGTTAGGTTTGAGAGAATCAAAGCCTATAGATATTATACTCTAACTTGCTGATTGATCTTTTGCCTACCATCAGGGAATTATAAAGGATATGCTAGTAAAGGTTGAAAAATTCATCTTTCCAACATACTTCATCATTCTAGACATGAAAGAAGATAAGGAGATTTTTATTATGCTTGCAAGACCCTTCTTAGCCACTGGATGAACAATCTGTTGGGGTGCCGGTTTATCTCGGTTCGCACCCTAAACCTTTTAGGTGTATGCATTTGATATACGTGTCCATTTTAAAATTCATATACACACACATTTAATACATACATATACAAAACATAAACGCAACAAAAGCTAGAAATCTAATTTTTTAAAATGAACAAAATAAAATTTATTCATTACGCTAATGAATAAAATATAAAACATATTAACCAATTTAACACTAATGATTGAGAATATCACCTCTCAAGCCTTTGGAATGAATTTTTAGCTAGAGTACCGCATGAATTCAACCCATTGGTAGTTCTTGGACTCAAGATGGTGGGCTTGAGTTGCTAAAACAGCAGCCTATGTATTTTCAGCACTGGTTTAACACTTAAACAGTTGGATTAACTGTTAATCCCCATAACATAACACTTAGACTATATTCAGTTTGTTCTTGATGTATTCAACACGTAAATTCAACAAAACAAACAACTTAAATGCAACAATAGTGGCCTTTTGTTTAGGAGAAGAAGATGAATAGAAAAATAATTTTTTTCTATCAAGTTTTTGTTGCTTTTAACACTTAAAAAAAACCTTAAAACAAAACAATTTTCTTACCTTCAAAATTAGTTTGCAATCTTGTCTTGCTTAAAAATAAAATGAAAACTATTTTCATCTTCATCCTTTCCCCATGGCCGAATACCCACACTTAAGCTTTCATCTCCACATCTTTCATTCAAGAATGAAGAACCCAAAATGAATTCTCATCACAACACATAGCCGGCCGCTCTTTTTGGCTTTCATCATTTTGTTTGTTTCAAAGACAAAATTAATTCAATGCCAACCACACACCACATCATGGTTTGCCACTTCTTTTATTATATATTTATCAAATGAATATATATCTTTAATAATTAGAAATATCTTCCTTTTGATTAACAAATTACTATTAAAAGAATTTTGCTTATTAAATAAACCAATCAAGTGTCCAACATTTGGACAAGAGTGGGTGGCCGGCCATCACATGTCTTTGACAAAGAAATTGTCATTCAAGTCCTCAAGGTTTCATTTAATTTCTCTTCTAAGAAACATTTACTTTAACTTAATTATTTACTTAATAAAATCTCATTTTATTTAGCAATTAAGTCCTTAATAAAATATTTACTTTATTAATTTAACAATGAGCTAACAATTAACTCTAGTCAAATTAACTAACCACTTAACTCTTAAGTGAGAATAAATATTTAGATTATTTAATACTTAAATAATCAATTAAGGGAAATAATTCTTAAGCCTTTAACTAACCCAACGTGGGTCCTACCTTACCCAATACTTGAGTCAATTTAACCGAAGGCTCAGAATGCGCTACGTGTCATTATTTAATTAGCCAACAATAATTATTAACTAATTATTATACTTAATAATTAAGCACTAACATATGCGCCTCCCGAGGGTTCATGAAACAAATATTCGATTTTGCTAAAAATTACTAGATTAAACAATTCAATCCAGTATCCTGCCTCAGTGCACAACGAGTACACTTCATATTGCGGAACTCCCTAGATTAGACCAATTTGTCAAAGTACTTAGACCAATGGAACAATTCCATCAGTCTGTGATCGATGCCCTACGCACACATCACAGATATTACAAATCAATGCGTTAGACCATACAAGTTGAGGTCACAACGCATACGTATAATCCTTCATCATGTATATCCTAGATGTGCAGGGATATAGATCAGCACTGTCAAATTCTCGTATGCCCATCTATGAGCTTATCTTTAAATTTGTATTTTTTGAGAACAATATACGCAAACACCTTTACTATATTGTTCAACCCTTTGGGAAATAATTTTTCCGGGTTAGTACTCATGCCACAAGATTTATTGAAATACAATCTTAGAGCATCTGGATATACTACTCCCCTATGAGAGCTGACAGATCCTATATCTATACACACTGAACTCCATAAGCATCGGACCATACCCAGCGACACCTAGTGGTCACACCATGAAAGGTCTATGACATGCACAGAATCAAAGTATGGTAGATCACTTACAAGTTCACCATGGCACTCAGGTCAAAGGACTTACCATTAACGGTTTCATAGGATATCTATTAGCATTCTTGTGAGTCTGTTCAGCATTCAAACTTGAATGAATACTCATATGCATATACGAGCTTCCGGCAAGCCCATGGTCGGCTAAGAATAACCATCTATACCATATAGATATAGTATACACTGATCTATATAAAATGAATCCACCGATAGACCCACATCGGTGAAGCAGATCAGGAACATAGTGTTTGAGGACATACTTGCATAATGACATCTCCTAACACCTATTGCAACTCCTTGCAACCATGTGATTACTGGTATACTCTCAGGTCTTTGTCCCATTATAGATAAAGATCTAATCTTTTAGATCTGGTTGATTGTTATAGCCTACTAACTTTTAGCAGTGCTAACTGTTAGTATAAATATAACACTCAGCTCTGTTAATTCTTAACACTAGTTTAAACTCTTTTAGACTAGATCTAAACTCCTTCAGATCATACAATGTCTATAATGTAACAAGCATTATACTATGTATTTATATTATATTAACGATTATACGAAATGTTTGCTTTTATAAATATTAAATAATTTAATATTTATAAGTATTGAAATGACACGTAAGCACCAACTCCAACAAACTCCTACTTGCCATCTTGTACTAGTATCTCATATCAATACTTTCCACTGTTATCAAACACAGTATGAGTTTAGGCTTATGTGGGTCCATTACTTCATCCAAGGAATATTTCCTAGATACTACCACATCTTCAAAACTTTCAATTATGTAGTATTCAGAGTCTATATGATCATAATACTGGTGTACCTTATGGCTTTTTAGCTTAAGCAATTATTTTGTTATTAGTTACAATGTAGTGGGATAGAATCCACTAAGCTTGAAACTATTCTAAGTTCTGCAACTAACTTAAATATCTATAGTGTTTCCTTTGCAGTCTTCTTAAGCTGCAACTAATTCTTCCTTCAAGGGAGAATTAACTATGGATATCAAAATTGCATGCTTTCAACTAGCTCTAGTATCGATAGGAAGAACATATAACCAGATATAGACTTTCTACAATTTGAGTTAGACGAAAAGTCTGAATATGTGCATTTTTTCTCTTGTAAGAAACTTTCTTAATATTTAGAAACTTATCCTTTATACCTATAAGGTATATTAGATATGTTTCAAAACCATCTAATGGTCAGGCCTGGATTCAATCAATGCCAGTTCATAACTTATAGAACCATACAAATCCAGGTGTCATATATAACATAGTATACATCATGCTACTTTTAGTTGATGCATATTATGATTTGGATATTCCAATTCTTTTTTTTTCTACCTAAGGACACTTTTTCTTAAAAAGATAAATGCCATGTCTGAAAGGTACATTAACTATCTCACAGTTAATTAAGTTGTACCTTTTCAGGACTTAGTCTATGTACGATGATTTAGAAAGTTCCATCAGCCTCCTAACTTTATCTTTATGAAGTCTAATAAGAGGTCTCTTCCAAATTTTTTATGAAAATATTGTTACTCAAATAACATTTATCTGATTGACTTGCAATATAACAATGTCGTTTTCAACATTAAGTATGTTATCCACGTTGAGAATCAGATAGATAATTCTACTTCCACTGCCCTACCTGAATACATATGCTTTCGTTTCATTACTGATGAAACTAGACTTTCTGATTTCTTAATTTAAACGAAGATATTAGCTTCAAAAAACTGTATAAGTCCAAAAAATGACTTCTCTAGTCTGCACACTAGATTAGAAGTAAGGCTAGATGCAAAACCTTTAGGCAACTTCATGCATATCTCTAGCTTGAGATATACATTCCAGAACGCCGTCTTTACATCCATCAACTAGACCTAAATATTTTAGTATGCGACAATAGCCAACAGAATCTAAATTTACTTCAACATTATTATTGATGAATAAGATTTCTTCATTACCGATCCTAGATCTATGAGTATAACATTTCCGTAACAGTTAGGCCTTGAAAGTCTCTAGCTTCAAGTGCCTATACTTTCGCTGCGTAAATTCTTTTACAACAACTAGAAACAATTCCTACAGGAAGCACAACTAAGTGACTGTCATGTATAGAGTCAATTTCAGATTCTACGACTTCTTGCCATTTTCCCAAAATGATGTCAAACATCGCCTCTTTATAAGTCAAAGGATAATTTTCTCCAATTAAGAAAACACCAAGGGTATTTTTAGGCATTAATCATACATAAAATGTGGCCTTGATATCCTATTCAACCTATAAATAGAGTGCATTCAAGGTATATCACTCATTTAAACTTTAGGATTCCACCGTTGGTTCATATACTTTTTGATTGATTTCAACAAGTACAATCATTCTGTAATTCCCACGATCCAAGAGAAACTCATTCTCGTGGAAGGTAGTATTACGAGCATTGAATATGTTTCATTACTCTAGATCATAGAACTAGCTTCTAATGAACCAATATTTGTATCAATTGGGTGTAAGTATATTCTGTTGCATAACTCTTATGCGAACAGAATAACCTCGGGTCTTAACGACTTAAGAATCGGCTCCCTTATATCTCATACAGAGTAGAAGAAACTGGTTTTGGTGAAACTATGTTAAATAAGTGAGTAGTAGTTTTTTAGAGGATAATCCCATAAATATTAGAAGATTAGTGAAGCTCAACATCAATCAGACTGTATCACATAAAGTCCGATTCCTTTCTTCCTTAAACACTTTTATATTGAGGAATATCTGGAAGACCATGCTGAGCAAGAATTAAATTCTCCCTCAAATATTCTGTGAATATACTATTTATGTATAAACAGCCTCGATCTATTCAAAGGTATACATAAAGGTTTATTTCTTTACTTCCTAGTCAAAAGCATTTGAACACTTCAAAAGTTTCTAACATGTGTTTCCTAGAAACATGTCTGTATAGTGACAAATCACTATCCAAACTATAAAGTATTGAAACACACTATTTGTTAGGGTGCCAGTTTATCTCGGTTCACACCCTAAACCTTTTGGGTGTATGCATTTGATATACGTGTCGATTTTAAAATTCATATACACACACATCTAATACATACATATACAAAACGTAAACGCAACAGAAGCTAGAAATCTAATTTTCTAAAATGAACAAAATAAATTTTATTCATTACTCTAATGAATAAAATATAAAACATATTAATCAATTTAGCACTAATGATTGAGAATATCACCTGTCAAGCCTTTGGAATGAATTTGTAGCTGGAGTACCGTATGAAGTCAACCCATTGGTAGTTCTTGGACTCAAGATGATGAGCTTGAGTCGCTAGAACAGCAGCCTATATATTTTCAACACCGGTTTAACACTTAAACTGTTGGATTAACTCTTAATCCCAATAGCATAACACTTAGACTATATTCAATTTATTCTTGATGTATTCAACACGTAAATTCAACAAAACAAACAACTTAAATGCAACAATAGTGGCCTTTTGTTTAGAAGAAGAAGATGAATAGCAAAATAATTTTTTTCTATCAAGTTTTTGTTATTTTTAACACTTAAAAAAAACTTAAAACAAAACAATTTTCTTACCTTCAAAATTGGTTTGCAATCTTGTTTTGCTTCTAAAGAAAATGAAAACTATTTTCATCTTCATCCTTTCTCCATGGCCGAATACCCAAACTTGAGCTCTCATCTCAACATCTTTCATTCAAGAATGAAGAACCCAAAATGAATTCTCATCACACCACATGGTCGCCCACTCTTTTTGGCTTTCATCATTTTGTTTGTTTCAAAGACAAAATTAATTTGATGCCAACCACACACCACATCATGGTTTGCTACTTCTTTTATTATATATTCATCAAATGAATATATATCTTTAATAATTAGAAATATCTTCCTTTTGATTAACAAATTACTATTAAAAGAATTTTGCTTATTAAATAAACCAATCACGTGTCTAACATTTGGGCAAGAGTGGGTGGCCGGCCATCACATGTCTTTGTCAAGAAAATTGTCATTCAAGTCCTCAAGGTTTCATTTAATTTCCCTTTTAAGCAATATTTACTTTAACTTAATTATTTGCTTAATAAAATCTCATTTTATTTAGCAATTAAGTCCTCAATAGAATATTTACTTTATTAATTTAACAATGAGCTAACAATTAACTCTAGTCAAATTAACTAATCACTTAACTCTTAAGTGAGAACAAATATTTAGATTATTTAATACTTAAATAATCAATTAAGGGAAATAATCCTTAAGCCTTTAATTAACCCAACATGGGTTCCACCTTACCCAATACTTGAGTCAATTTAACTGATGGCTCTGAATGGGCTACGTGTCATTATTTAATTAGTCAGCAATAATTATTATACTTAATAATTAAGCACTGACACGTGCGCATCCCGAGGGTTCATGAAACAAATATTCGGTTCTATTGAAAATTACTAGATAAACAATTCAATCCAGTATCCTGGCCTAGTGTGCAACAAGTACACTTCATATTGCGGGACTTTCTAGGTCCATGCGCAATTTGTCAAATGGAACTATTCCATGAGTTTGTGATCGATGCCCCATGCACACGTCACAGATATTACAAATTAGCACGTTAAACCATACAAGTTGAGGTCACAACGCATATGTATAATCCTTTATCATAAATATCCTGGATATACGAAGATATAGATCAGCACCGTTAAATCCCCGTATGCCCATCCATGAGCTTATCTTCAGATTTGTATTTTTTAAGAATAATATACGCAAACACCTTTAGTATATTGTTCAACCCTTTGGGAAACACTTTTCTCTGGTTAATACTCGTGGCCACGAGATTTACTGAAATACAATATCAGAGCATTTGGATATACTACTCCCCTATGAGAGTTAACGGATTCCATATCTGTACATACCGGACTCTATAAGCCTTGGACCATACCTAGTAACACCTAACAGTCACACCATAAAAGGTTTATGACATGCGTGGAACCAAAGTATGGTGGATCACTTATAAGACCACCATGGCACTCAGGTCAAAGGACCACGTATACTACTCAACTCGAGAGGACTTACCATTGACGGTTTCATAAGATGTCTATTGGCATCCTCGTAAGTCTGTTCAGCATTCAATTCTGACTGAATACCCGTATGCATATACAAATTTCATTAAGCCCATGGTCGGCTAAGAATAACCATCTATACTATATAGATATAACATACACTTATCTATATAAAATGGATCCACTGATAGACCCGTATCAGTGAAGAAGATCATGAACATAGTGTTTGAGGACATACTTGCATATTGACATCTCTTAGCACCTATTGCAACTCCTTGCAACCATGTCATTACTAGTATACCCTCGGGTTTTTATCCCATTACAGATAAGGATCTAATCTTTTAGATTTGGTTGATTGTTATAACATGCTAACTTTTAGTAGTGCTAACTGTTAGCATAAATATAACACTCAGCTATGTTAATTCTTAGCACTAATTTAAACTCTTTTAGACCAGATATGAACTCCTTCAAATCATACAATATATGTAATGTAACAAACATTGTACCATATATTTATATTGTATTAATGATTATTCTTTAATATTCATAAGTATTGAAATGGCATGTAAGCACCAACTACAACACTGCAAAAGTTGTGCAAAAGAGAGAGATAACCATAAGGATGCAAGATGACACTGCAACATTTAAAGTCTTCAAGGAAATCAATATGCCATCCGAGAGTAAAGACTGTATTAGCATTAATGTGGAACACCCAGATGCCAAGCTGTTTAAATGCATGGAGATGATAAATCTTCATATACGAAAAAAGTCATTAAAGTATAGAAGGAAAAGAAAGAGGAAGAAAGAGTAGCACATTGATGAAAGGATTAAAAAATGGGCATGAAGTTCACTTCCTCGGTCTAAGATTCAAGTCTTTTTGGAGAAGTGTAAGGAGAACGAAGCCAAATCTGCTGCCCAATATTTAATTACAAAGACGTGGAAGCCAAAAGAGAGAAGAGTCAGCAAGCTTACATACAAGGATGCCTCCACCATAAGAATGGAAAACGCCTCATCAAGTCTACAACATTAAATCAAGCGCTTTTTAGGAGGCAACCTAAATAAATTTTCTTTCGTTATTTTCAGTTTTAGTTATAATAGTTTTTTTTTTCTTTTTAGAAGTAAAACAAGCAAAAGGACCATTTAAAGAAACAACACAAACAATTACAAGCGTTGGGAGCGAAGGAAACCGCAATCAAAATCATCAAAAGTATAACACTGCAATGTTTTAATTTCAATTACTAGGGGAATTTTCTTACTCTTAAGTTTATTTTTTCGACATTGAGGACAATGTTTAATTTAAGTTTGGGGGTAGAAAATACATAACCTGTGTTTATTTGGCTGCATGATTTGAGTGGGTATCTTATGGGTTTATTTTTTTTAGTGTTAAGTTTTGGTTGAGAAGATGATCATTAGTCGATGATAAGAAATATAATATTGGCTGAATTTATTTTCTCAAGTTTCTAGGAAATGATACAGGCTTGAGATAATTCTTATACCAAAAATCTAGGACCATTTTTAACCTTATTTTTGATCATTTATTCTTGAGCACATTGAAGTAAAGCATGTAATAGTTGAATGGTTACTTAGAGATATTTATACTTAAGTAGTACACCACAGTCTCAAGGACCAACACTCTAGAACTTGTTTGATTACTACTTGAGGTGAAATCCTATAATTCACTTGCTTAGAGAAATGGCATTAGGCCATCTTTGGATTGTTTAAGCCCTTTTAGCTAACAATTAATATAAATTTATCCTTAGTTACCCCATTTGAACCCAATTAACCATTCTTTACTATAACCACATTACAAGCCTAAGAACTAAAGTCTTTATATCCTAAAATTACCCATAACACCATAGACCTTGAGTTACTTAGAAATAATATTGAAAAAAAAAAGGTTATGGTTGTCAGAGAAAAGGGTAATGAAGTAGAAACAATAAGTTTGGGATGTAATTTTCAATCTAAGTTTAGGAGTAATTTGAAAAAGAAGAGTAAAAAAAGTAAAAAAGAAAAAGAAAAAAATGTATACCCCTAACTTAGGAAAAAGAAGAGATTAGTTGAAGAATAGTGCTTAAAAGGAAGATTGAAATAAAATAAGTTTGGAGGAAGAGATAAATAAAAGAAAAAGGTGACTAATAGGGTTTTAAGTAAGGTCTAATTGTTTATGGTACAATTTAAGCCTCATATATTTATCATTATATCCCACTTTAACCCTAACCTTACGTTACAGATCAAGTAAAGTCTTAAATAGATCCTCAAGCACGTGCTTTTTACATTAGTAGAGAGTAGTATAAAAAGTAAGCTTATGGTAGTGTTATTATAAATTAAAATATACTGAGACATCATTTTTCTATATTATCTTAAGTATGTGAATAAATCAAGGTATCATTTGACTATTTACTTGCTTATTATTGTATACACATACAGTGATCAATTATAGGAAAGTATGAAGAATTTAATGAATGGTATGATAATAATTTGGAGTTATTTATTTATTTTTTTAAAAAGACTTGTATCATTTCAACAGTCTTTGAGACAATAATTTTGATCATCTAATCAACTTATTATATTTGAGTTGTTTTTATTTTGCTCAAGGACGAACAAAATATTAAGTTTAGGAGTATTTGATAGGATCACATTTAGACTATTATTCTTACCTTCTCAAGCTTAGATTTTGTGTTTAAATTTATGATTATTTGACTATTTATTGAGTTTGTTGTTATAATATAGGTTTTTGACTCAATGCATAAAGATATGGAGGAAACATGCAAAATCAGACAAAGATAGAAGACTGAAGGACGCAGAAAACGTAAGGCCAAGGATCAGGCTTGAAGTCACAGCGCCCAGATCCCCAAAGTTGTGGCGTTTGGGATAGAATCTAAGGACCGTAGCATTCAGGAAGCCAGGGCCACAACCACCATGTGGAAAAAAGTATAATTTCCTATTTAAGTCTCTTAATACGATTTAGACTCTTCAATGACGACTTTTAGGGTTAAGAAAGCCTATAAAGACCTCACTAAGCAGCTAAAACAAAAGACACAAGAAAGAGAACTCAAAAGTAAATAAAAACATAAATCAAGGGACATTAAGCAATGAATTGATGATTGAAGATCAATATTATTTAGAAAGCAAAAGAGAGAAAGAAGAAATTTAAGGTGCCATCTATGTTACTTTTTTTTCTTCTCTTTTTATTATGAATTTGCACTTCATATCTTTTAATTCTTGTATTGATACTTTTAGATTCATCATGAGCTAAATTTGTTTTATCTAGGGTTCAACTTTTGAACGCAATATGTAGTTGAACATTATTATCTCTTTCTTTATGAACTCAATGAAGTATAATTGTTTAATCTATCTTATACGTAATGCATTCATTATTTCTAGTCAACTTCATGATTGATTTAGGAATCATAATGAATTTGATAAAGGGATTTATGTGTTTAGCCTAGGAAAGATTAATAAATGATCATAGTGTAATAGCTATAAGCTCCATGTAGGATAGAAATATACTTAGATGACATGTATTGCATAATTAGACTTGTTCTTAATGAGTTTCATTCTATTTTGATTACCATAGATATATAGGTAATTGTTATGATGAAAGATAGTTATATTACCATTGACAGGGACTTATAACGATATTAGAGTCTAGCCAAAATTGATTCATTGAGGGATTAGACAAAACAATAATAGTTCAACAAAATATTAAGGGATAAGTTAAAACCCTAGGTTATCTTAATATTGGTGAAAACAAATCTTTAGTTTGCTTCTTGAGTGCTTTATTGTAATTTTATTTTATTTAGTTAAATTAGATGATTCTTCATTTGATTTTGTCTGAATAAAAGTTAAGTAGGAATAATTTTAGTACTTGATTTAAATTTAGGTAGAATAGTCTTTGTAGGATTAACATCTTAAAAATTACTATTATATTACTTGATATGATAACGTGCACTTGCGCTTAGGTAGAAAATGCATATCACCTTTGCATGGTGTTTGTGGTATAGAGCCATACGATATACAATCTCCTTCTTGAATATCAATCATTTCAAGGTAGTTTATATTTAATTTCAACAGTATTTGATATATAGCTTGTTAGATGTTTTATATTATTTTATGCCCTTAAAGCATGTGTAATAACATTTTATTATATTAATAAAGTTTATTCATATATATCATGGAGCATACATTGATGAGCGCATATTTATAAAGTATGTGATATATGTGTTAGGCTTATGATGCTAATACAGAGGGTATAAATCACAAGTTCTTTATAAATTAAATCTAGTTCACAGCCATGAATGAAAAAAAAGCATTTCATTATATAAGGTTGTAGTTTTTCTGCTTCTTATAGTGAATGATTTGCCTTGATCATTGAAGTAGGGACTTCGAGTAGAAAAACTAGTGTATTATTACATTGAACGGGACTACTTTGAATTTTGACCTGGTTAACTAAATGTCATAGTTCTTAATTTACAAAAGCTTTAATAAGCTTGATTGATCTTAATCCTGAACAGGTAATAAACTTACATTTATGCATTATATCTTTTGAGTTATCACGGAATGAGATCCATATAAACAATCAAAACCTCAATAGCTTAGAGATATAATTATATGGGTCGTAGGAACATATATTTGCAAGATAGAATCTAATAAATAATGTCCACCTAAGCTGTTTGTAGTACTTGATCATTCGAATCTGTGGCCATAGTTTATTCAATAAATCATTTATTGAATAATAATATTTATTTGTAAATTTATTTACAAATATAGACATATTAAAAGTGATCATTAGAGCATTCAGTGACTTAAGGGCAAATAAGTATTTAAAGAGGCTAGACATTTTTTCCATGGCCTAACTTTAATTATGAACATCAATTAGAGGGTCAATTAAGTGGTTATTATTGGTCTAAAAACCAAGCCCAATTTAATTAAAAGGAATTTTAATTAAATGGGCTTTTACTTAATAACATGGGTTACTAGAGTACAACCATTGGCTTTTAGTGGAATAGCCTGGGGTAAACTTAGAAGAATTGGTGTATTATAAGATAATAAGGACTAGGCCTTTTATGTTGGAGCTAGGAAGTCCATAGGTCTTGCAGTCTCTCTACTAACTCAAATCCTAATTATACTCTAATTTCTTAATACTAATCTAATTCTAAATACCCAAAGGAGATTCCTATATATATGAGAGGTATGGGGTAATAATAAAGAAGAACAATAAATATAACTAGAAAAATTCTTTTTACGTATTCGAACGAGAAAAAAAATTGGTTATTACTATTCTCTCAAATTTGGGTATTTGTGATTTTAGAGATTAAAAAAGATTCACGTGCCCACGCGCGTTGAGTTTGAAGGTTGAGGATAGTAGAGAAGATTGTAACCAATCAATTTAAGATTTGTCATAGCAAGAATTTGAGGTAATCTTCTATCCTTATATATGTAAGTATGAACAAGACAATCCGGCTTCCACTACATTTATTTTATTAAATTGTTTTTTTATTTACCACCAACATAGCTGCCTCGTTAAAAATCTTACTTGTAAAATTAGTACAATAAAACTTAGTTTAAAAAAAGTACACACTACGAATAGATCTAAAATAGTTGTATAAGTTTTTCTATTTATAGATTGTGCTCCCTTTAATCCAAAGCACAATCTCTCTCTCTCATAATAAAATGTATCAATTTAATAGTATACTGAGACAGCACATACCAATGCCATGTGTCATTCTTTTAAAAGTGAATGTGAGTAAAGTTTTGATGAATAGATCTGTAAAATTATTGGTAAAGCATATCTATCTATTTTTTTTTATTTTCTTAGAGCTTATAAGTGTGGAAGAACTTTGATGAGATACAATTGGTTATGCCCTCTTTAATGTATCCTTATTTGACTTGATTAATACAAGCAACTTTATCTTTATGTATAGTTGTTGGAGCATTTGTAATAGAAGATAATTCACATAATATTTTTTTTTAATATGATGGATGAATGGTTGTAGCCATACACACTTTTTGCTTAATTTATATATTACAAGAATTACTGTATGATTTGAGGAAATGGCTACAATAGTTTACTTCTTGAATCTCTAAGAGATTGTTGTGCCTTTTTATAAGTGAAATATATCTTGTCTACACTTAAGTTTTATAGGGATCAGATAAATAATCTGTATCAACATAACCAACAAATCTTTTGTGTTAGTTTATTAGAGTAATATAATCCAAATCCATTGTCTCATAGAGAGAACAAAAAATATGTTTAATACCATTCCAATAACTTGTAGTTGTTTCAAATTGAACATTGCCAAAAACGTTATTGAGAATATTATATCCAGTCTAGGGCATTATACTAAATATAATAAAGTACCAATCACAATTAGTAAGGTACTTTTAGACCAAGTAGTTATTCGTATTCCACTTTAGGAAGAAACGTATCCCTTTTGCGATCAAGAGATCGAACAACCATTAGGGTATATAATGAAAAATATTTATTCATGTTGAAACATTCTAAAATTTTCTCCATATAATTTTCTTAATAGATTAAAATTCCATTTGAATTATGCTCAATCTTTAGCCCTTAGTTGTCCCTAAATTTTTATTCTCAAATTCAATTTTTAGTACCTTGAAGTTTATTGGAGCTTTTCAAGAGCTTTAATTAGATTCATGTTGTCGATATAAACTACTATAATGGCAAAGCCAAATTCTAACTTCTTGATGAACATATCAAGATAAGTGAAATCATTAATATATCCCTCTTTCATCAAGTACTTATTGAGGCGATTATGCCACATAGGTCTAGATTGCTTCAACCAATACAAGGATTTTTGTAACTTTATAGAATATAGGTTATAGTATGGTGGTTGGAATGCCTCGGGGAATTCTAAATACTTTAGGAATTTTTATATAAATATCAGTATCAAGTGATCTATATAAGTTATCACCACATGCATGATATGCATGACAAGTTTTTTAATATAACCAATCTAATCAGGAATCGAAACATAATTACATATATTATAGGAGAATAAGTCTCATTATAATCAATACCTAATCTTTGTGAGAAGCCTTTAGCAATAAGCTAAATTTATATTTCACAATTTCAAATTTCTCATTATAGTTCTTTATAAAAAATCTTTTGTACTCATTAAATTCGACACTCTTTAGTGTCTTGACCAGGTTTATATACTTTATGTTTGGCTAAAAAAGTCAATTATACTAGAATTGCTTATTTTTATTTTGGCCAATTGTGCATTAGTTTGCATTCATCAATAGACAATGGTTCTAAATCATCATTCATGATATCAATAACTAATGTAAATGCTAGCACATCATCGATGATTATATCTTTCTCTTTAGCCTTTTTTGGGATTTAACCATTCTAATGTATGAGCCACTTTTTGGTCTTTCAATATATTATGATTACTATGCTCTTTAAGTGTATTTTCGATTATTGCTCGAGCATTATTTAATAGTAGGATTCTGATTTTGTATTTTTCTTTTTTGAGGAATATAATATTTTGAATCAAGTGGTCTACCATGCTTTTATTGTGCAATAAACATTTCCTCAACTACCATTTCAATAGGTTGTTCATCAAGAACAACTGCCCAAGCTGGTACAATATTGGCTAACGCACATAACTTGGTTACTTTTAATGCATCATAAATGCATTAAGTAGTTGATTTGCATTTTTTTCAAATAAACTATCATTTGTCCTTCGTCTTTACTTTGTATGGTGCGAAAATTTAAATGGGATATATGGGTCACTTTCTAAGATAATTTTTTCCAATTTTCTAAAGGATATTTTTCACTCCTAATAAAAGAAAATTCGTCTCATCAAAATGATAATTTGTAAATAGTATAAATAGATCACTTGTTAAGGGTTCTAATACCTTATAATAATTGGTGAGAAAAAATGCATATAAATTTCCATACGATGTTAAGGTCCCATCTTGGTGCACTGAGGAGGTGCAATTGGAATTTGTACAATATAACTAAAAGTATATAGATGAGATATATCTAGGGTTGGCAAAAAAATTCGAATCCAAATCTGGAAACCTAAAAAGTTCGGATCCAAAAATAATCTAAAAAACTCGGGTTTGTTTTTTTTCTTTTTGGATCAGAGTTCCCTTTATGTGATTTTCAAATCTATACTGGATTTTGACTTTGTAGGATCCTGAAAATTTCAATCCGATAATCTGAGTTTTCCTTTTTTTTTTTTTAAAGAAGTCCTAATTCCTAAAATTCTTAATTCACAATTGATGAAAATTGAAAGTTGAAACAAGGTAAAAAAATAAATTTAAAAATTTAATAATCATTAGATGACAAAAATTGATATGTTTAAAATATATTAAATTATGAATACAAATTAAACCCGATTTGTTTTTTTTAAAGAAGTCCTAATTCTTAAAATTCCGAATTTACAATTGATGAAAATTGAAAGTTGAAACAAGGTAAAAATAAAATAAAATTAAAAATTTAATAATCATTAGATGACAAAATTTGATAAAGTTTAAAATATATTAAATTATGAATACAAATTAAACCCGAGTTTTCTTTTTTTTTTTTTAAGAAGTCCTAATTCCTAAAATTTCTAATTTACAATTGATAAAAATTAAAAGTTGAAAAAAGGTCCAAAAAATTAAAATTAAAAGTTTTAATAATCATTAGATGACAAAAATTGATAAAGTTTAAAATATATTAAATTATTATTACAAATAATTATACAATATAATAATTACTTTATAAAATAAACACTCTAAAAGTTTAAATTTTACCTAAAAAATGAAAAATAAATTTAAACAAAATGAAAAAAAAACCAAATTTTAATCTGGGGTGGATTACCCGAGTTTGGCCCAGATTTAAACCTGGACCTGGCCTGCACCAAGAAAAATTGAAGTGCAACTAGGGTTTTAGGATAGTGTAGAAAACCTAAATCTTGATCCAAGTTGATCAAAACTCAAATCCAATCTAGAAATTGCCATCCCTAGATATATCAAGTTAATGACTAAGCACTAGGTGCAATAAAAAATATTTATGATAAGTAGTTGGCCTTAAACATATTAATGTTGTAGCATGAAAAAATGCATGACCTTATGCTAAAGTAGGTAATTTAGTATGTAGTAGCAAAGTTATTGCAATCCTCTAGAGTCTATTAATGAATGATTATACCAAAGTAGGTAATTAAGTATGTAGTAGCAAAGTTCTTGTTATTATTTGAAGTCTTTTAATTAATAAATCTTCTAACCTATTATGACTATGAACATGTGATATTGGATGTTCCACATTGATCCTTACTCATATGCAGTAGTCATCAAATGTCTATTAAGACGTAAGGTCTGTGTTGGTTAATTTAGAAATTGTGTATGTAATCTGATAATTTGCGCCAACAATCAACAAAAAGAAAGATTGCATGCAGATATTAAACAAACATATAACCATCGAGTAGATGTATCAATCAGAATTATGAAGTAACAAAATAATCCACTTGGGGGTGAATTGTTCACAAATATTTCTCTGAATTCTTTACAAAAATGATAGAGATTCAATGCCAATTTTAGAAGAAGATGGTCTAATCACAAGTTTGCCTTGTTTAGTACAAATATTCTCGTTGGATAAAACAAAATCTTCAAACTCTTTAATGAATATCTATGAGAAGTTTTAATAATTCTTCACATCATTTTTGATCTAAGATGACTAAAATGATTATGCCAAAGCATAAAAATCTTGGTATTTTTTAGATTCTCATTCAAGGTTGTGTAGCTCTCGAATACTCTAATCATTGTAGAATATAAGTTAGACGAGAAAGCAGGAAGCTTGTTTTCTTATGGTTAGAGACTTTAGGATTAATGCAGAGATATTCAATGCTATTTTCATTTCTAGTTTGTATATGGAAGTCGTTGCGACGAATATCTTTGAAGGTAAGTAGGAATTTTTTTTTTATATGAATGAATACAAAGCTTCATGGATATTAATATTTTACCATTTATTAAGAAGATCATAACTCTTCAAGAAATTCAATCAAGATCATAACTGATATAGTATTTACTTTTACTTTCACCTATTGTCAAATTTGAGAAATACTACTTATTCCGAAGAATGGTATGTCCTGTCACACTATCTATTAAACATATCTCTCCATCTTTCTTTAGGATATAAAATTTTCTATTTAAATATATATCCTTCATAAATAGAAGAAAAATATTTATATTAGATAAAAAGATAATAGCATATATTCACATTATGATACAAATAATCAAAGGAAGTAGTAATTAAACTTAATTGATATGGATATTGCCATCACTAACTATGTGATTATTGTTTAAATTTATATCTTCGAGAAGTTTGAGACATCGATATATATAGGGTTTCCTAAATATATATTCTCAAGATAATTGATTTCGACACTCTTCCCATTTTCCTTCAATGATTCCTCATACAAATCAGCCAAATATTTCAGCATACTTCTAACTCGTAAAAAAATGGCCCTTTATTTCACATTGAAAATAAATGTCTTTATCTTGCACTTCTTTTTCTTATTTTCTTTTCTTGCGATCCCACTTGAATTTGTTTTTATTATAATTGTTATAAGGTCATTAATTATATTAATCACAACATCGACCTCAGCCACATCTACATTAATGACCACGACTATGACTGTACCAATAATTACTACCACGACTATGTGAATCCATATTTACTCGTGATGTTTTGAGAAAACATTTACTATAAGTATTGGTGCAGCACCAGTAGGATGAGATTGATAATTCTTTATAAAGAGCCCATTATTCTTTTCAGTAATAAGGATACATGAAACTAGATCGAAGTATTTCTTGTATCCACGCACTTAATATTGCTACTACAAAACCATATTTGAGGTGTAAAATGTTAAAAATGTCTCCTTTAGCAATTCTCATTTTTTATTTTCTCTCCATATAATATCAACTATTAAGCAATTTTAAATAATGAAGAATATATTTTTATTGTTTGACTTGAAATCCTACAAACACAAATGCATCCACTCACTACGAGCATGTACTAGTATCATTAACTTTGAATGACAAAATCTTTCGTTTAAGTTGTTCTAAGGGATACAAGGGTCTTTTATAATGAGATACTATCTTTTATTACTTGATGAAGGTGGCGGCGAAGGAAAATCATAACTTGAGTGTGGTTTTGTAAAGATATGTTATTTTCAATCTTGATTATGCTGTCAAGTCCTTTAGCATCTAGGATCTAGGTGAACTTCAGTATCTAAGATTCAAGATAATTAGTTCTCACTTGAGATATTTGAGTGTTAAACTCAAGCTTTGTAAGGTTGGCATCTTGATGTAATCTTGAATTTCTTCTAAGTAATTCTTTAAATTCTTCAAGATCTTTAAACTTGACGGTCCTTAAATTCTTGAGCTTTGAATTTTGATACTATATATTTCTTCTTTTTGTCTTTAGAATGTAGATTAAAAAAAAATAAAGAGATGTTCATGAAATAAAGTCTCGTGTTGATAACATATTCAAAATATAAAGAAAATGTTAATTGTTAGATAAATATAAAAATAAAGTAGGAGAAAGAACTTTTTTTTTTTTAAAGAATAGGAGAAAGAACTTTTTTTTTTTTAAAGAATAGGAGAAAGAACTTAGAATGAGAATTTTTCATGTCTTGAAGGCACATCTCATAAACAAGATTCATGCCTATTTATAATACAACAAAGTAATAAGGTGTTTACATATGAACAACTATGTGTCTATTTGTATGGTGTTTGTGGTGGAGCAATATGGTTTAGAACAACAAATACATGAGAAATAATTTTCTTTTTCTTTAAAAAACTTAAAATATAAGTTTAAACTTTGGCTTTACACTTCATACAACATATTCTTCTTTACTTTTTCTTTAAAAACTTAAAATATAAGTTAAAACTTTGGCTTTACACTTCATACAACACATTCTTCTTTAGAATTACAAATTAATTATGTGATTTAACATAAGTATTTCTTATTTAAATATATCTACTTAGTTTAAAAAATTTGAGACATAAAACCATTATGGACTCATATTTTTTAATCTAAAAATTGCATGTACAGAGCACACTAATCAAAGTAGAAATAGAAGATACACTTTCCTCCATTTTCTAATGATCACATATTAAATATGTCATAACTTATATTAAATAGAAATAAGATAATTCTTGAATATATATATGTAGGTAAAGTTACTAAATAGGCTAATTGTTTGGTTCAACTATAAATACCTAATTAAGACAAGTGTTATCAGAGCAAATATGAAGTCTCATATGCATGTGGGCTTTTAAAATATTATGTATTGAGCCTAATAGGAATTATCACGTGAGATGTGAGTCTTTCATGAATAGTAAATATGGTAATATAGTCTAAGTTAGGCCTTGAAAATGAGCCAAACGCGATAATAGTGTCACATGATTGGGTAAGAGAGAATATCACATTGCATATCAAATAAAAATTGGGTAGATCTTAGATATATATTACTTCATTAGAATATGAAACTTTTGAGTATCCTAATGAAATCTTTATAGTATTGTTTTAATGCTTTACAAAAAAAATATTGTTTAGGTATAATATAGTTTATAAGGTTTGATTCTATCTCAGATTCGTATGTTTAGTAAGGTATAATTGCTAAGGGATGATGAGTAGATATTACTCAATAATGCTTAGAGTGTTGTCAAGCACTTTCATAGAAAGATCATTTTCAAGTTTGAATTTGTTCATTTGAGTATATATACTAAGTGCAAACAAATGTAGAATTAAATAAACAGACTTATTAATCTTTCTATATGAAATATAGGTATGATAATTCATTTTCGTTACTAGAACGTAAAAATATTTCTTAAATATCAAGAGCTATAAAAATGAAGATTGATTTCTTAGAATTCAATGAGCACAGGAGAAAGATTTTCTATTACTTAGCTGGAAAGATATATGGCTATAAAATAGGGATTAAGTGGAACAGAATTGACTGGGTAGTAGAGTTATGAAAACACCTTTTTTTATTTACAGTTAATGCTTCTGTGAACATAGTAGTTAAATAATCCCATCGGGTTACATAAGGTAGATATTGTATAATTGTTCAGTTTTTCGCAATTTTTTTCATCCTTCTGTGTAAATAACCTAATATTGGTTATGCCTACTTTTAAATTTTTCTTGACAATGTCTAAAAATATCTACAAAATGAATTTATTTTAATAATTTCATATGATTATTATTGGTAACATTTTAACTACGTCCTCATCATCTATTTGGTTAAAATTAAAATGCATGTATTAATGATTCAACTCATATATGTTCTTGTCTATGACACTATTGATATGTAGTTATTTGTTTACTTTAATAACAATGGCTGAAGGTATGATTTATTTACTTTTATGTAAATAAAAGTAAATAAATCATACCTTCAGCCATTGTTGTTCAAGTAAACGAATAACTTCAAGCCTTCTATTATATTCATACTAAGAGTTTTTGATGGATTTTACAGGCAAAAGTTTTTAACGTAACTCTCTTATGGCTAGAATAGGGACCCTCAATTCCTTTTAAATATACATAACCTTATCACTTTCTACCATCAAGAAAGTGCATAGTTATAAGATAAAATTATCTCACCCATTTTTCATGTACATTATTTGGTAAAATAAATTTATCTCATTTATTATGTATGTTATCTGATAAGGTAGTTATCACATCACCCATGAACTTTAAATGCAGACCACATTAGAGAGATAACATCTAATTTTAATAAGAAATTATCTAACATTATCCTACTTGGTCCACATATTAAAATATAAATTTAGGGTGACTAAATTGTTATGGCCACAAAAAATGTGGTAGCTCCTAAAATAATTCATTGTGAAATTTTATTTATCCAAAAGAAAAACTTCAATACATGAATCAAGACGGTTATGTGTTTAATAATTACATATTTCCTTCCATATATCACATGCATAAAAAGTTTCCAAATAAGTAACTTACTTTATGAATAAACTTCCTATAAGTCATTTGGGTCATCTTAAATAATCCTAATGGATTAAAACTTACAAACATTATGTGTACAAAATATTTCAATGATTAACATGATCCAAATAAATACATACTTACATAATAAGAGAATGAAAACAGCACTAAAGATAAGCCTAGACTAAAAATCTCATGTTATCTACATGATCTTCGTACAATTTAGCCGATAATTCTTTAGTCATGAGATCTGCTATATTAAATGTAGTCTTTATATGATCAATGATCACTTCTTGTCTTTTGATATGGTCTTTGACAACCAAAAATGTTATGTCGATATGTTTGTTGTTACTTTTATTTTTATTATTATTTATAAAGAATACTGCAGCTGAGTTATTACAGTATAGCCTTAGAGGCTATAGAATCAACAACCTTTAGGCTTGTAATACAATTTATCAACCATAATGCCTGTGAAGTAGCATCATAGCAACCAGTGAATTCTACGTACATAGTAGACAAAGTAATTATTGTTTACGTAGCGCTTCTCCAAGACACAGCACCTCTAGCAAGAAGGAAAATATATCATAAAGTAGACTTCTTTGTGTCTGAACATCTAGCGAAATTTGAGTCTAAATATGCAATCACCTCAAGTTGATCGCTATTCTTGTATATAAGTCTGTAGTCATTGGTTCATTGTAGCTACCTCATTACTCTTTTGGTAGCCTTCTAATATTCCATACCAGGATTTCTTTGATATCTACCAGTATATCAACTGCAAATACAATGCCAAGTTTAATGCAAACTTAGGCATACATTAAGCTACCTATATGGGAAGCATAAGATATTTTCTTCATTTGTTCTTGTTCCAAGTTATTTTTTGGACATTGATTCTGACTGAACTTATCCCCTTTTACAATGGGTGCTACATTATAAGTGTAAACCTTCATTCTAAATCTCTCCCAAAACATTTCAATGTAGGCTTTTTGAGATAATTTTAATGTCCTATTGGATCTATCTCTATAAATTTCTATGCTAATGACATATGAAGCTTCACCTATATCCTTCATTTCAAAATGTTGTGCAAGAAAATCCTTTGTGTCATGTAATAAACCCAAGTCACTACTTGCAAGCAAAATGTCATAACCATATAGGACTATAAAAATGTATTTGCTCACACTGATTTTAAGATATATACATTGGTCAATAATATTTTCTGTAAATCCATATGAAGAAACAACATGATAAAACTTTAAATACCATTGACGGGAAGTCTTTTTTAGCCCATATATAGATTTCTTTAATTTGCATACAAGATGACCCTTTTCATTCTCATTGAATCATTCAAGCTAATTCATGTATACCTCTTCCTCAATATCCCTATTCAAGAATGCTGTTTTCATATCCATTTGGTGTAACTCTAAATCAAAATAAGCTACTAGAGCCATAATGATTCTGAATGAATCTTTCGTAGAGATTGGAGAAAAGGTTTCATAGTAATCAATGCCTTTCTTTTGAGTAAAACCTTTGGCTACAAGTCTGGCTTTATATCGTTCTATGTTGCTAGTTGCATTTCTTTTGGTTTTATAAACCCATTTGTAATTAATGGTTGTATAACTAGCTGACAACTCACCGAAATTCCAAACTTAAATTTTAGCCATAGATTCCATTTCTTTTTTCATAGCATCATACCAAAACATAGAGTTTTCTCCATTCAAAGCTTGTGAAAATAAACTTAGATCATTATCAAGTCTAACATTAGAGTCAGAATCGTAAAGATATACAACATAATCACTAAAAATTACAAGTCTTCTTATTCTCAAGGACCTTCTCAAATCTACAACCTCATTATCATTTGGTAGAGTTTGAGTTGTAGGCTCTTCATAAGTTTCATTGAGTGTGTGTTCTCGAACCGGTTTCTTCTCATTAAATTCTAAAATATTTCTTTGGAAAGAAATTATTGAATTATTTTGAGGAGGTGATTTATAGTTTTCTATTTCTTTATCAAATTCAACATTTCTAGGAAATTCACTCCCACTCACTTTATGATCCTCTAGAAATTTTGCATCTCTAGCTTCTACAATTCTTGTAGAGTGTGAAGAATAATAAAACCTATACCCTTTTAAGTTTAACAGATAACCTATGAAAAAATTACTAATTGTTCTTAGATCCAGTTTCTTTAATTGAAAATTATAAATCCCCACTTTAACTGGACAACCCCAAATGTGTAGATGTTTCAAACTTGGTTTTCATCTATACCATAATTCAAAAGTTGTTTTTGTAACTGCCTTAGATAGAACCCTATTCATAATATACGTAGTGGTCTTTAAAGCTTCACTCTATAAACTTTTGGGAAGACTTGAATTATTGACTATGCACTTACCATGTTCATTAGGGTTCGATTTCTCATTTTGGCAGCACCATTTAGTTGTGGTGTTCTTGGTACTGTGTATTGTGTAATAATACCTTCTTATTAGAGAAACTTAGCAAATGGACCTGATATGTGACCCTTTTTAGTGAACCTTCCATAATATTCTCCACCTCTGTTTGATTTAATGATTTTAATTTTTTGTTCCCTTTGTTTCTCTACTTCTGCCTTATATAAATCTTAAAGGCATCTAGTGTCTCATTCTTATGATTTATGAGATAGAATACATATATCTTGTATGGACATCTTTAAAGGTTATAAAATACCTTTGACTATTCAGATAAGGAGAATATAGTCCACTAATGTCTATATGTATAATCTCAAGTGTTTCAGTACTCCTATTGGCATCCTTGGGATTCTTGTTAGTTTCCTTACCCTTAATGCAATCTATACAACTTCCAAAATCAGTAAAATCAAGAGTTTGTAAATTTTCTTCATTTACTAATCTCTTAATTCGCTCAATGGAGATATGTCCTAATCTTCTATACCATAATTTAGAGGAGTGCTCATTAATAATACAATGTTTAGTGCCAACATTCGTATTTTGCATGGTTGATAGGTTGCATTCATACATGGGATCCAAATTAAACTTATATAAACCATAAACTAGAAAACCATTGCCAACAATAATACCCTTTTAAAATAAAATAAAGTTTAAATCTTTAAATACAAATTTAAAAACCAAATGTACTAGTCTTGCAACAGAAACCAAATTTATAAAAAAAAGATGGAATATAAAATGTGTTCTTAAGATCTAAATAAAAACCAAAATTTAGAACTAAACTAAATGTTCCCATGCCTTCAACCTTTAAGCTCATCCTATTTCCTGAATAGATGTATTGCTCATTTGCTATTGGTTTTCTCGGGTCCAAGAAACCCTGCATAACATTGGCAATGTGAATTGAAGTACCAGAGTCAATCCACCACGTATTATTAGGAGCTTCAATAATATAAGATTCATGACATCCATAAATAAAATGTGTATATTTCATTTTGAGCCATTTCTTGCGTTTCAGACAATTCTTCTTTACGTGCCCTATTTTTTTACAATAGAAGCACTTAACATCATCGCCTTTATTGAATTTTGGTGCATTATTTTTCTTTTGTTTAGGACCACCTTTAGGCTTCTTGTCATTTGCCTTATCATGAGTTATGAAGTTAGCAACCTCTATCTTCTCATCTTAAGTCTCTCCTCCTCTTGAACACACATAGTCATGAGTTCATTTATCTTTATATGTATTTATGATATTTAAAATGGACCATACTCCTTATGAAAAGAGTTCATAATTAAATGAATCAAGAATGACTCAGAAATATCAATATGTAGAGACTTGAGTTGAGCATCAATGTCCTTCATCTCCCTAATGTGCTCACGCACATTGGTAGAATTGTTATGCTTCATGCTTGAAAGCTTCCTTATAAAGTTGCTAGCCCTTGACTTATCAGAACTTACAAATTGCTCTTGTACAACCTTCATGAAGTTCTTAGCCTTATCACATTCTGGGATTGAACCCCTTATGCTCTTGCTAATATAAATCTTCATAAGCATGAGACTTAAGCGATTGGATCACTCCCAAGATTGAGAATCGACTTTTTACTTAGCAATAATCTTGATTACTTCCAAGATTAAATCACTCCCAAGTGGTTCATCCTTACGAAGCGCCAAGTCAAAGTCCATATACCTCAAAGTTAAGAGAATTTTCTCCTTCCAATCAAAAACATTATCACCATATAAAATTAGAATATGAGAATCATTGAAAATATTAAGAACCATTGCTTAGAAAAAATTACATACATATTAATGTTATGAATAAAATTAAACCATATATTGAATTAACCAATGTTAAATTTAAATTTTAAATTCAAACCTTACTATAGGCAGAGGTCATATCACACTTGAATTTACATAAACTTTATTTATGAAATTAAAAAGACATCAAACTACACTAGAATCTATGGGCCTAGGAAATTTCTTTTATTAGATGTCTTATTTATAATCTCATTCCTAAAATGTTATTAAAATAATTATCTCCCTATGGGGCTAAATAATTATTCCAATGAATTAATATTAATTAGTAAATGTCATATAACTGTATCACTTGAATAATTCCATATGTAATTTTACACTTTATAAATATTATCATAACTTAAGATACTATGGCTACTCTTAAGGTTACAATAATATTTCTCACATTAATATACTAATAATGCATAATATTATTAAGGCATTTGACAATTGTATTAGGTATAGAATTAATATCAAAACACTAATACAATAAAAGTATTTTATCTAAAATGTGCTATTTAGAAAATGCCTTTTTCAAAATCTCTCATTAATTCAGATAAAATATACTTTACCATTTATATTTATGGTAATAAAATAATTCTTAGAGAGCTTACAGCAAACAACCATATGAATTAAGTAAATCAATAAAACACGTACTACTATGAAATTGAATATCACATATATGGATATATGTAAAGAATTTTATAACAACAAAACAAATATAAATATCCAAAACAAATGTAGTAAAAGGATATTCCCTAAATCTTATACGTACAGTCCTGATACAAGTATAGTTGCAAAACTTTCTCTAATCTCTTGTTTGTAAGGATATTCAAAAGTAGGGGTGAGTACGGTTCAGTTTGGTCTGATTTTTAAAAAATCGAACTAAACTGAATAAATTCATTTTTTTTTAAAATATGAACTAGACCGGAAAACAATTTATACTAGAATGAACTAGACCGAACTGGTTCGGTACAGTTCAATCCGATTTAGTCTCCAAATGTTGGGAAAAGCTTTGAAATTAATGAGTTTTTAAAATTGAGTTTTTATTTAAAATACTTAGAGGAAACTTTTATAGTAGGCTGAAGCACAGTTATTAAATCAAGCTTAATTTGTATCAAATAATGAAATTTTGAAAAAAAAAAACAACCCAAATTTTATACTAACTCCAAATTAATTACAAACTATAAATAGTATTTTTAAAAGCTATAAAAATTACAAAAAAGGACTAGTTTAAAATATTAAAATAATAAGAAAAATAAACACAAGTCTTCATAAGTTCAAAGCCTATTAGTTGAATTTGTCACACTCTATCTTCCAAAGTCACAATAAAATCTATACAATAAAAGAAAAAAAAGAGTATATAATTAAAATTATCTCTTACATTTATATTACAACATATGAAAATAAAATAATATTAAGTACTAACCAATAACAGTCAATTCTCATTCAAGGTTTATATGCTCCTCCATTATTTTTATTGGTTTTATGAACTCTACATTATAGAAGAACAAATTAATATAAAAAATTAGCCTTTTTAAAAAAATATATATATATAAGAAAATAGACTTAGTAATAAAATAAGTAACATAATTTGATACCTGACTCAATAGCTTCATAAAATTTAATTTCCTCAATGCATGCTCTCACATATGTCTTATCCCCAAGTAAGGAAGAAAGTATTCAATTTTGTGCAAAAATCAATGCCTCAACTGATTTAAGAGTTAAAGAACTCCTAAATGGATCAAGAATAGGTCATCCAGTACTAAATGCTAACTAAGATGAACAAGAGAGACTGAAATTACTAATATATCCTTTATTATATGAGACAAAATCAAGTACTTTGTACAATTCAACTTTCACCAACTCAAAATCTCAAAATTTACATTATTTGAAGGCTCAGTATCATCCAACAAATATCTCTCAATCTCATGCTTTCCTTTAGTAACAACTATTGATTCTTGAAGCTTTGTGAATCCAAAAAAAGGATTACAAGAACTAGAATAAAAAAGCTCCTTCTCATCCTCCTCTATAATAAAGGGCAAATGCTCATCAAGTTGAGAGGAAGTACCACAACCTAAACTATTACCACAATACAATGCAACATAAGATTTGTACAACTCATACAATATTGTTTTAATCTCATTTTGTACGATATCAACATAGTTAACATCATAAAAAGCATTTAAGCAATAACTCACATATTTCAATTTACAACGCAGATCTAAAACAACTGTAATCGATAACAATTAGTTTATGTTACGCAAAGTACCCCAATATTTATCAAACGTTTTCTTCATATCAGTTGCCATCACACCTATCAAAGGATCTTTACTAACACTAAGTTTTTTCAAATGTGATTGAATCTTTCACATCTCATTAAAATAAATATATGAAGTTACACTGGAAAAAGTACTGAACTTAAGTGTTACATGATAGAATATCTTCAAAAACTTTATAAATCTCCTAGCTTTTACCCACCCCTCACAAGTGGTGGCCTCACCCGACTCTTACCATTTTCACTCTTTTGAAAATAAGGCAAATAATAGTTATCATCTTTCTCCATTCTTTCAAATGCTTTTTAGAATTTCAACGCACTTTCTAACATCAAGTACGTTGAATTCCATCTAGTAGGTACATCCAATACTACAAGGCCCTTACAAAGAATATTTTCTTTTTCCACACATAATTTGAAATTTGCCAATGTAGCAGGGGATGATCTAATTTATTTCACAACATTACGAATACCAAGTATTGTTTCATCTACTTCTTTTAACCCCTCACTAACATTCAAATTAAGAACATGCGCACAACATCTCACATGCAAATACTCACCATTTAACACTAATCCATCATTTTTTCTATGTCTTTATTTTCTTTTAACATAATTAATTTCTACATTATTTGCACTAGCACTATCAACTGTTATTGTGAACAATTTCTCAATACCCCAATCATGCAAACAAGACTTAATGAGCTTACCAATTGTCTCTCATTTATGGTTTGGTACTAAACCAAAACTTAATATTCTTTTTTGAAGAACCCAATCATTATCAATAAAATGGGTTGCAATTACCATATAATTAGCATTTTGTATTGAGGTCCATGTATCTGTGTAATGCTAACTCGTTGCTCATTTACACACAAAATATTTTTCAATACAGTTTTTTCATTTGTGTACAATTGAAGTATATCTCTAGCTATTGTTCTTCTAGAAGGAATTTCAAATTTGGGACAAGCAACTCTACAAAACTCTTTAAAACCATCCCCCCTCAACAAAGCTATAAAGTAGCTCATCAACGATTATCATCTTAACTAATGCCTTTCTACAATTCTCTTTGTTAAATGCTACAGGTACAATAGTAGCTTGTTGTTGTTCACCCCCTTCACCACTCATTTTTTGTTTTATATAAGTTAATGTACTTTTCTTTTCATCTACCACATTATTTTGACATGCAACACACCTACCCATGTGAGTCCATAAACCAGAAGTTCCACCACTACTTTTACAAGTATAATCTTTTATACAATAATTTCACCTAGCTCTTTCTCCCCCTGGTAATTTAGTAAACACTTCTCATACCTTTGATCTTACAGCAGTAGTTATTATACTACTGCTAGTCTTATTTGTACCATCATCCATTGGTAACGTAGAATTCATCTGAAATTCAAATAACAATTTTAAATATTTAATTCAACAAATAACTACTAACAACAATCATCATCATTCTTACATATAAAGACAAATTGAAAGTTGTAACGCCAAAAAAATTGAAAATATTACTTTTGTATATCCCACATCATCATCCTTATCATCATCAACACAAAATAAGGGACAAAGATGATTAAGAACCATATATATAAAAGTGCAACTAGCTGACTGGGAAAAAAAAAAAGAAAAAAGAACTAAACCAAAACTCAAAATTTTTGCACATTTTTGTTTTAAATAAATTTATGTAAACATAATAAGTCAAAAAATTAAATTAACCATTAAAATTAAATTCACTTTAAACATATATAAGTATAAAATTAAAAAATAATTATTCATTTAAGAAAGATAAAAACTTGAGTGTTTGACTAATTCACAATAAATAATTCAAAATATAACAAATTAAAATAATTATTAAAAATTTCTTAAATGATTAACAAATCTATTTATAGCTTTTAAATCCTAAAAATAGAAAATTAAATTAAATATTGTTAACTCAAAATTTGGGCAACTCTCAAGTCAATGAGTTAAATTTGAGAAACCATCAATTGAGACTAACAAATAAAGATAAAGAAGAGAGAAAAATGGACATTAGATATATAGTAATTCAGCCTTATTTGGATTTACGTCTATTTTACCAAGCTTTATAGGCTTTTTTCTTGTATGCACTATTCAACAAGTTTTCTATAATAGTAGTACAAGACACCATAACCATTACAAAGAAGAAATAATGGGAAAAACAAAAACCAAAACTTTTATATAGTCAAGAGCCCTTTCTTTATTGTTGAGCCCCTATTTTTTTCTATGATTCAATAAATTCCTATTAGGAATGTCATTTAATCCTCATCAATTTCATGTTTTAAGGGATGACAATCAATCCTCATTAATTCCATGATTTAAGGGAGGATAATTCCCTAATTTAAGGGATGTGATTATTCTCTAATTGGAATAGCTTTCTTAAAAGGGAAAGGGTCCCCCTTTTTTAATGTTATCCTAAAAAATCTTAGGGGGATAGGGGTTCCTTAGTTTTTAGTATTAACTTGTTGATACAGAAAATTTTATTGTAGTTTGGACAGGACGGTTTAGCCTCAGATTTTGAATTGGTCTTAGGTGCTTGGGTGATGTAAAAGTTTAATCCTACCCTAGGTGAGTTTAGGACTTGTTGATCACCATCCTTACTTGGGGAATATGTAGAATTAGTTAATCCTCTACCCCTATTTAGGACGTATATAGAATAATAGAAAAGGTCCCCACCTTAGCTAGGTCTAGGACTTAGTAGATTATCCATCCTATTTGGAGATGTATGTAGAATTATAGAAAGGTCCTCTCTCTGGGTGGGTCAAGGACTTAATCAATCATTTGTCCCCCTTAGGGCCGTATATAGAATTGTAGAAAAGGTCCTCTCCATAGGCAAGTCGAGGATTTAGTCGATCTTTTATCCCTCGTGAAGACGTATATAGAATTGTAAAAAAGGTCCTCACATTGGGTGAGTAAAGGACTAAGTCGATCCTTCATCCCCCCTTAAGGACGTATGTAGAATTATAGAAAAGATCCTCCCTTTGGGCAGATCGAGAACTTAGTTGATCCTCTGTCCTTCTTAGGGAATGAAAATTTAGTAAATAGGGTAGGCACTCCAAGAGAGGAGTGTGAATTGAGTATTTAAAAATGAATGCTCTATAATAAATAATATATGCAATTACTAATAAATAAATTGAAGGATAAGTAATTGCAGTAATTACAAGAGTATAGAAAGAAAAAATAACACTTGGATTTTTACGTGGTTCGACTATCCACACGGCTTATGTCAATGCCTCAAAGCCAACCGTGCTTGAGGATTCTACTAGTTCAGTCTATCTTTCAAGACTCTTTGATTAACTTCCAAAGTGTTGATTAGACCTATACAAATTAGCTTTCCCAAGTAAAATCAAACTCTAATTAGTTTCTCAAGTACTAATTAAACTCTGATTAGTTTCTTAGGTACTAATCAAACTCTTATAGTTTGTTGGCTTTATTGGATAGCAACTAAACCCTTACAATAATTAATTTTAGGTATCAATTAAACCCTTACAATTTAAACTCTCTCATAGAGTAGAAATAACAATTTTAGTTCATGGTGAGTATTATAAGTGATATGAACATTTTAGAGCACTCTCACACATTCTATTATAGAATGGAGTTTTATTTATAGTTAGAGAAGTAAAATAGTCATTGCTACAGTAATCTACTCATGCTATATTGCTCTAGTTGTTGCTATAGTGTTATGACTATTATTAGTTATTGTTACAGTGCATCACAGTAATCTTACTGTTGCACAGTGATTTAACCATTACAGAACAGTGGTCATTGCTACAGTCATACACTGTTCTTCTGCTACAGTGATCCAAGTTTTGAATATTTTTACATTTTAGTCTATTTTTAAAAACTTTCAAAACTTTGCACTTTTGTCTAGAATATTATTTTTCTCTATTATTTAGAATCATCAAAACTTCAATACTTTTTAAGCTAACATGGATGTATATAGAATTATAGAAAAGGTCTTCTCCCTAAGTGGGTCAAGGACTTAGTCGATCCTCCATCTCCTTTGGAGACGTACGTAGAATTATAGAAAATGTCCTCTCTCTGAGTAGGTTGAGGAGGTAGATTTGTAAAAAGGTCTTCTCCCTAGGTGGGTTGAAGACTTAATTGATTCTTTGTCTTTTTTAGGGATATGTGTACAATGGTAAAAAAGATCCTCGCCTTGGGTGAGTCAAGGACTTAGTCGATCCTCTATTCCTCTTGAGAATGTGTGTAGAATTATAGAAAAGTTCATCTTCCTGAGCAGATCGAAGACTGAGTCGATCCTTTGTCCCTCTTGGAGATGTGTGTAGAATTGTAGAAAAGGTTTTATCCTTAGGCAGGTTGAGGACTTAGGTGAACCTTAATTGGTTGGCTTCAAGGAAAACTTAGTTGGTTAGTCTTGGGGTGGAATTTTGTGGTCGATCTCGAAGCAGATGTTTGTGGTTTGTTTGAAAATGAAATTATGTGCTCGACCTTAGGGTGAACTTAGTTGGTGAGCCTCGGTGCAAACTTATTTGCTAAACCTTATAGTAAACTTAGTTGGTGAGCTTCGGGGCGAACTTAGTTGGTTGGCCTCGATGCGAACTTATGTGGTCAGTCTCGGGGTGGACTTTTATGCTCGGTCTTAGGACAGACTTACTTAGTTGGCCTAAGGTAGACTTATATGGTCTACCTTGAGGTAGACTTATATGGTGTACCTTGAGGCAGATTTATGTGGTCGGCCTCGAGACGAACTTAGTTGGTTGGCCTAAAGGCAAGACTTTTAGGTAATCGGGCTCAAGAAGAGGTTAAGTGTGTCTAATACTCAGGGTCTTTAATGAGATCTTGTGTTTAACTATTCGAAGTCTTTGATGAAAGCTTGTGTTTAGGTGCTCGAGATCCTCATTGAGAGTTTAAGTAATCAGATTCGAGGAGAGCCTAAATGACCACCTCAGAGTCCTTAGTGAAAACTTAGGTAGCTAAGCTCCTTGATAGCCTAAGTGGTGAGGCTTAGGTAGAATTTAAGTGCTCAAAGATTTTAATGAGGAGAGAAAGCCAATTTCTTTTGGGGTCTTATTTGAAAATTTTTAAAATTAAGGGCTAAAATTATAATTTCTAAAACTATAAGGGCTAAATGAGAAAAACTTTTAAGGGCTTATATGGTCGCTTCTATTTTTTCTTCGCACTCGCCCCATTTTTCTTTTCAATCTCCTGAGGGAATTGTTTTGTAATAGAAAAGTCCATAAATGCATGTTTCATGGCTACACACACCCTATACTTATATGGCTTGCATAAGCTGCTTTCTCTCTCTCCCTTTTTTTTTTCTTAAAGAATGTCACTTGACATTTGACATTCTTTTTTTTCCGCAAGGAGTCACAGCTTTCACTTGACAATTTTTCTTTTTTTGGTTACCCCAGGAGAAGACACTTCATCGACTTTTTTTTTTTTATCTTTAACCCACTTAAGGATCCCACTTGTTAGACTACTTCTCCTTTTTCTTTTAAATTTTTTTCTTAAAATTAACCCATAAGCCATCTTGTAATCTTTCTGATAGACCTTGTCCTTTATACCCTAAGAGCCTTTTTTTTAAAAAAATAAATAAATCTAGCAACTCATGCTTCTTCTCTAATGGCAAAGATGGATTTACCACAAAAGGCTAAGATTGTTTTGCCACAAAAATCTAGCAACTCATCCTTCTTCTCTGGTGGCAAAGATGGATTTACCACAAAAGGCAAAGATTATTTTTCCACAAAATCAAAGATGGATTTACAACAAAAGTTAATGATTGTTTTGCCACAAAATCAGTAAAACACTTATGGATTAGTATCACAATTTTTAATTGAAATTGATTGATTCTATATTACTCAAAAGAATAGAATTAAGACATATCATAGTAAAATCAAAGATTTATATAAAAAAATTTAACCAAAATTATAAAAAATAAAACTTATCTTTGGGTAATTAATCTTCATAGTTAGTCTTCATGACTCTTTTTACGTTTTTTTTTCACCTACAACACTAAATTGTTGACTCAAAAATTTAGGCACCTCTCAAGTTAATGAGTTAAATTTATTTTTTTGTTAGAAAACCATCAATTTAGACTATCAAAATAAAATAAAGAAGAGAGAAAAAGAGATATCAAATATATAGTGATTCAACCTAATTCTGACTTATGTCCACTTCATCAAACTTTATGGACTTTCTCATATGCACTTTTCAACAATCTTTTTACAACAATTGTACAAGGTACTATGGCCATTACAAAGAAAGAATAATAGGAAAAAAGAAAAAAATAATCAAAAATTTCATGTGGTCGAGAACCCTCTTCTCTATTGTTGAGCCCCCTCCATTAGGAATGTTATTTTAATTCTCTTCGATCCATATTTTAAGGGATGATAATCAAGCCTCATTAATATTATGATTTAAGGGATGATAATTCACTAATTTAAGGAATGTGATTATTCTCTAATTAGATTAGATTTTTTTAAAGGGATGAGTACCCTTTTTTTATCATATTAAGCTAAGAAATATAAATAATTCTCAATTATGTTATAAATAATGTCAAATAAAAAAAAATTAAATACATTAATTTAAAAAATAAGAATAATATTGAGCAAAATTATAAGTTTGAGATTATTAATAAATAAATAATTTCATTTTTTATTAAAAAAAAACTACCCATAGTAATTTCTTGTAGTATTTATTTATGATAATAAATTTTACATTTAAATTGATAATTCTTGACAATCTAAATTTTAATCTGATTGGTTCTTTATTTTCATCCAAATCTTGATCTAAATTAGATATGTTTTATGTACCATTACTCGGATCATTACTCAAATTTACAATATAATTCAAACTCGTTACAAATCACTATCAAATCAAACTCATTACAAATCAATATCAAACTTATAATTTAAATCAATCCTCCTTCAAGTGAGAGGTCAGTAACTTTATAATTTTATTCTTTTATTTTATAATAACTTTTTTTTCTCTATATTAAAATTTTATGAGTTAAGATTTGATTGATTGCAAAATTTTTGATCCAATACAAATTAAAAAGAGTTGACTCTAGTGGTGGAGTACAACTTATAAGAGCAATAGAGTTATATTATGAAAGCTTGATTATTTATTTTTTAGTAATAAAAATTGTTGATACTTTTATGTAAAAAAATTAGAAAAATTTATTTTGATAGGCAAATATGATATGATTATAATTGATTTTTCAAAATTTTTAGTCAAGTTTATTTCTATTATTTTCAATATATACGTTAACAACGAACTAAATGCACGTTTAGTTTACATATAAAAGTACACGGGACGAAGCCAGTGTTGAAATTAATGAGACCCTTCAACCATCATGCTATCCGGTACGAATTTCTTTTAGTTCAGATTCACTCCTCCTGAAGGACATTTCTTTAATCGGGTCCAAAATCGGCGTCCAAGATCTTTTCGGCGACAAACATTGAGGGCTTCAAGCCAGCGAATTCCATACCGGGCTTATGCTTGGAGTGTTTCTTCTGGGCGAATTGGCCTGAGACTTGATGCTGCTGCTTGATTTGGCTTTTGCAGAAGCAGTGAGTCTTTTCACGGTAGATGCCAAGTTGAGAGGAGAAACATCGCCCTGGATTGCAGTTGGTGGTAGTGAAAAATAAATCCGCCCCGGTTTAGGCAGAGTATCAGGTTTCAACGGCTTTATGCTGCCTGATGACAGAAGCTGAGCTACCGTGAATAAAAAGTGCTTCGGCGGCCGGCCGGTGACTTGACCGACTGGTACTAGATAATCAAACTCCTCCACGTAGCCATTCAGATCAACAACTCGTATGTTATCAATTATTATTGTCGATGATAATGATGATGAATGTGACGACCTGAGAAACAAGCGACAACCATCCCTCTCTCTCTTTTATGTTTTTGTAGTGGAAACTGCTATTGTCTATACAAGGATAAGATTTGCAAGAAATATGTCTCCTTTTTCTTAGTTTAAAAACGATAGGCCTTCGCTTACTTGCTGGTCAGCTAACTACGTTTTATATTTTATAATTTTTATAAGAAACCAGTATTTGGGTGCTTAGGTATCCTCCGCTTATTTTTTTTTATGCATACAGACAAATATGGCAAGCCAATTGATTGAGATTTTATTTATTTATTTAACAGTCGGCCTTCGCAAGTCACCAGCGTCATCATTGCCTTTCAAGTCAAAAATAAAAACTCTAATTCAAGAGTGGGGCATGAACAATTAATTACTCTTGAGGACATATTTGCATTTGGAGGGAAGCAGTTGGACGTCCTCACTCACCCTTCTTGCTTCACACACACATATATAGACATACAGATATGAGCCATTATATCTCTTATTAAAAATTGATGTGATTGTTATTTTTTTTAAATTATTTAATTATTAACTAATTTTATTATAATTATAATATTATTTTTTTTCTTTTATTATATTTTTTTATTTAATTTTTTATTTTTATATTATTACTTTTCTTTCTTATTTGGTATAAAATATTATATTTAAGTAATTTTAACAACTATTTTACTTTTTTTTTTTAGTAAATTTACATTTATAAATTTTATAAATTATCTATGTTTTTAGTCTATAAAATTTATGTATATATTATGCTATCAATTGAATAGAAGTCCGTACATATGTGTATTCTTAGTAATGACTTGATAGTTGTTAAGACTTATTCTCTAAGCATAAAGAGTATGAAATTAACAGCATCATATAACTTTTCAGGTTCCATTTTTTTCCCAACAATTTCTGGTGCCATCGTTGAGAGAGGCTTAAATAACACTTTATATGAAGTACAAAAGATTTTTGTAAGTAACGAGTACATGACCATTTTGATTAGCAAATTTATTCAAAATTTGGAATATAACAATTTAACAAATTACCAATAAGCGAGAGGACTCAGTCAAATTGGTTGAACTCCTCTAAAATTCACCCCCCACTTAAATTCAACCTCCACTTTTTTTAAATAATGCATAAAAAAAATATTGTATGCAATCCCTTTTAAAAAAATAATAATAATTATCAATAAGCTTTTTGCAATACAATCAGAAAATTTCCATCTATGATCTTGAGTAGAGAAAGTTTATGCTCCTTTAAAAATGTGATGAAACATGCTTTTAAGATGAAAGAAAATTTTATGGTGTTCTTGTTTTATTACCTTTCAACCAAAAATATGGAAATAAACCTGCGATTTTTTTAAGAAGTCGTGTGCTTGCTTTCATAATTACTGGTCCAATATTATCCATGAGATTACTAGCAAGTAAAGCTTGAATTGCAAGAGCACAATCCCATGTTTGACTACCGAAAATTTTAATTTTAAAATTATTTTGTTAGCATATATCTCAAGAAAATATTTACATTTTTTTTGTAGCATATAAAGTTATAACTAGACATCTGTACAGGCTTTCATTCAATTGATAGGAAAATATATACATAAATTTTATAGACTAAAGATATAGATAATCTATAAAATTTATAAATTTAAATTTATTAAAAAAATAAAGTAGTTGTTAAAATTAGTTAAATATAACATTTATACAAAATAACGGATAAAAATATTAATACGAGAGAAAATAAATAAAATAAAAAATTATAATAAAAAAGGAGAGAGAAAATAACTTTATTATTGTCATAATAGGTCTATTAATAATTAAACAACTTTTAAAAAATAAACAATTACGCATTAACTTTAATTATAAGGGCGAGATTTATGACACCTCTTTTTTTTTACACAAATTTTTAGCCATTAAATTACTTTTCATTCAATAGTTAAAATTAAAATTGATGCGTAATTATTATGTTTTGTTTAAAAATAATTTAATTTTTAATATACCGCATTATAATAATAATTGTATTATATCCTCTCTCATTTTTTATACCTTGTTTTTAATTATCCAATTCATTTTTCTCTCTTATATTAATGCTTTCTTCTTTTATTGTGTACAAATATTATATTTAAATAATTTTTAATCCCTTCATTTTTTTAAATTAAATTTATAAGTATTATAAATTGTATATTACTCAATTTTGCAATTATTACTTTCTTAAAAATTTATTTGAATTTATAAACACAAGTGAAAAAAATAAATAATTCATATATAATTAAAAAAAAAAAATTACAAGTTTATTTTTGTCCTGGATACATAATTCATCCAAATTTTATTCTCTTTGAACTATCATGTGTATGTACTTTGATAAAACCTGCTGTTGTGTATCATATATCTCGTAGTCAATAATTGTTTCAACACAAAAGTTTCATATGTGTAATGAGCTGTTGATAGAGTAAATAAATTATCCAAAATCGTAATTTTCATAATATTTAGTTCATGTACTATACGGACTTAATATTTTATGTTGATACGATGGCGTCCTTTGATTAATCATCTTCGTCAATCCTTCAACTTAGAATCTCACAATAAATATTTTCCTCGTATTATGCAAAAAAAACAACGTCGTTTAAAATTATCTGTGTTTGTAAAAATAAGTTCAAGAATACAAATAGATCAAGTAGTTATTGGAACTCTATTTTCACAATAGTATATAATTGAAATTTAAATGTTAAATTTGAATTTGTTTTAATACAGTGACATCAAATAAAAGACTTTTATTTATATAATAGCTTTTGATATATTTAATTGAGGAGAATTGTCTGTTACTCTTTTGTGTTTTTTTTTTTTGTATTTTTCATTATATTAAATATAGATATCTTATTTTTTAAGTATCATTTATTTTTTAAAAAGTGATTTTGGTTATAATGTCAAGTATATACTGCATAAAAATAATAATTATAATACTTGTGCGTGGTTTTAATTTTTAAATTCAAATAAATTTTTATAAAAGTAATAATTTTTAAAATGAGTAATATACAATTTTTAATATTTATAAATTCAATTTAAAAAGTGAAGTGATTAAAAATTATTTAAATATAATATTTATATACAGTAAAAGAGGAAAGCATTAATATAAGAGAAAAAAAAATAGATTAGATAAGAAAGAGATATAAAAAAAGAGAGAGAATATAATAACACTATTATTATGGTAGGGTCAGCTAATAATTAAGTTTTTAAAAAAATATAAAAGTTGCATATCAACTTTAATTTTAACCATTAAATGAAATATAATTTAACAATTAAAAATTGGCGAAGATCTACGGTATCTCATTTTTTACACAAATTTTTAGTCATTAAATTATTTTTTATTTAATAGTTAAAATTAAAATTAATGTGCAATAATTATATTTTTTTAAAGATATTTAACACTAATGGATCCATTATAATAATTATAGCATTATCTTTTCTCTCCTATTTTAATTCTCTTTCTTATCTCAATCAACTCATTTTTTCTCTCATATTAATATTTAACTCTTTTATTGTATATAAATATTATATTTAATTAATTTTAACAACTACATTACTTTATTTTATTAACTAAATATATAAATTTTATAGATTATATATAACTCATTTTTAAAATCATTTTAACATATTTAAATTTATAAATTAAAATTATGCATAAGTGAAATTTAGGCTCTTTCTAAAAAACAAATTAAAAAGAATTAGAATTGAAAAAAAGAAACTAGCTAGAATACGTAATTGTCAAGTAGTAATAGGCAAACAACGAAATATATTTATATATAACCTATTGAAAGCATAATCATAATCTTCATTCAACCAAAACGGTTGGTACGCAATAAATCCAAATTACATACCATACTACAATTCAACCTGGGATATTATCTTGTAGATGAATTTAGGATCCTCTTTTATCTATTTTTTATTTTAAATTTCTTTTACCTGTTAACATCTACTAACACATGTCAATAAAATTTTAGATAATAATAATAATAATAATAAAAGATTAAGAAAGGATCACAGTCCCTTCTTAACTGATGAATATATACCATCATCGGTAAATATAATTCTAATTCTAATATATACTATCTTCAAAAAAAAAAATCACATTATTACCTGATAATACAAGACATAATAAGGGACGCAAAGTAAAATATATATGCTAAAAAAAGAAAAAGAAAAGTATTAATATGATGAAAAAAAATAAATTAGATGAGATAAGAAAGAGAATTAAAAAAAGGAGAGAGAAGAGAATGTTATTATTATTATTATTATTATAGAGGATTCATTAATAGTTAAATATTTTTAAAAAATACAATAATTACATATTAACTTAATCTTAACCATTAGATGAAAGATGATTTAATGGTTAAAATTTGTGTAAAAAAAGAGGTGTTAACTATTATCTATTTATTTTGTCTTCTTCCACTTTCTTTTTGTTTTTTCCATTTATTTTATTTTGGTTACCAAACTCTAAATTGAAGAGCAACCTATTGACATGCTCCATCTCTACTACTAGATTGACAGCCACATCCAGTCGCTACTCCAAACATTTCACCACTTTGCAGTCACTTGCGTTATGCTGCTCATATCGCTAATTATAAGAGTCATAAAACTTATTTTTTTTAAAGTCCATTAAAATTATAAAAGGCCTATTAAAAGGGTATTTTTGTAATTTTTTAAACCTAAGAGCTCTCCCCTTACTATAAAAGGGGCCCAAAGGTATTAATAACAATTCGTTTATTCTCTCAAAAAATTGTCTCTCTTTAATAATTAATTTTTTCTACATTCTATTTAGAAATCTTTAATGGAAACTTGGAATTAGAAGATCATTAAAGACCATAAACCTCAATTTGGCGCCATTTGTGAAAAATTAGATATAAAAAAATTAGGTGATCTTTTAATTCCAACACTAAATTGGTTTGAATCTATCCCTAAACTCAGATTTCTAAAGTTCTTGGAGAATGAAATTGCTTTTCTTTTTTTGAGAAATAAATAGACTTTAGATTAAATCATGAGGGAGGAGTAATCCTTAATTACAAATTCTTCAATTTGAGAAGGTACTTTGCCAAATCAAATATTCTCATAATCAAGATTTAATGCAAAATGTGTCAATTCCTAAGCAACTCTATTAGCAGAACGATAAGAATGGCTAAATGAGCAGCAAGAGAATGATGAAAAGATGGCAGCAATGTCTTGAAGAACTAGACCGAGTTCAGAGGTTGATTGAATTTTGTCATTGATGGCTACAATTATTGGAAATCGAGTGTGTGACATACGAGTGTATACGTAATTTCAAATATTACTATGCGTAGCGAAAACATGTTAACAAATACACCCAATTTAACAAATTTAACCACATATATCACATATATGCTCAAGTATAACTATTATACAATAATTTATATGTGATGAACAATTGTATATATGAAATTAAAATGTAAAGAACACTTACCTAATGAAGGTAGCTTTACAAATTCTTCAAGTCCTCCAACAATCCAATTGAAGAGCTCATATTGAAGTGAATTGTTGAACAATTCTAGTCCATAACATTTTGGTAGAATTATGGAGCTAGAATGATAACTTAGTTTTTACAATTTTCAGCACATATATTCAAACTCTTTGAACACAAATTCTTTGATTCTTAAATGGAGATGGTAAATATTTACATACAACTCTTGTTTAAATGATGGAAATAATTTTCATAGATTAATTAATTTTAGCACAACTCTTGTCTACAATTACTAATCTCTTTCTCCATTTTCATTTATGTATTTTGATCCATTCATGAGAGAAGAAGATGAAGAGAATTTCTTTTTGCTTTCAACTCTTGAAAAAACACCGAAACAAAAAACTCACTCACTTACCTTGAAAATGCTAAAACATATCTTCTCCTAAAAAAATAAAATGAATGAATGAATCAAATGTTAGCTTAAGTTTTATTTTTGTTATTCAACATTTTTTGATAAAACAAAAACAAGTGCTCTACCAATTTAATTGTTGGTCTCCCACTTAAAATTAATTTATTAAACACTAGAATAATGGCCACTTAATTAAATCTTTACCTAACAAATATGATTATTTTAATCATATTAGATAAATAAATGGTCAACATTTAGGCCCCTCATTATATTAAAATACAATGGTCATGATTAATATATATTATCATATTATCTAATAATATAATAATAATATCTAATTTAATTATTCAAAATAATTTTGAATAATTATTTCTTACCTTACTAGTTTTTACTACCAAGGTTAAATGGTAAAACTAAGATAAAATCAAATCATAGACCAAATTGTGCCACTTGTCAATCATCTTATTAATTAACAACTCTTGTTAATTAATTCAATAATGTACTTAACAATTAAGTTTTGACAAATGTACATCCTGAAGGATCCTGAAACAATTATTCTATTTTTACTAGAATTTACTGGATTGAATTATTAGACCCAATCCGTTACCCTAATGCGCAACGAGTACACTTCATATTGTGAGACTCTCTATGTTTACACCTAATTTGTAAGATGGAGCTCCTCCATACGTTTGTGAACGATACTCTATATACACGTTACGGATATTACAAATCAGCGCGTTAGACCATGCAAGTTGAGGTTATTGCATATTTGTATAATCCCTCCATCATATATATCCTTGAAGAGTAGAGATATAGATCATCACTGTCAAATCTCTATTTGCTCAACCATCAACTTATCTCTAGATTTATATTTTCTTAAACAATATCCACAAAAATTTTTGTGATATTGTTTATCCCTTTAGAATATATTTTTTGAGGTTTATACTTGTGGCCACAAGACTTTCTGAAATACAATCTCGGAGCATTATGATATACAACCCACTCATATGAGCTGATGAATCCCATATCTATACACACCGGACTCTATGAGCATCGGACCATATCCAACGATACACAGCAGTGAGACTATGAAAATTCTCTGACATGTGTGGAAGCAAAGTATGGTGGATCACTCACAAGCCCACCATGGCATTTAGGTCAAAGGATCACAAATACTACTCAACTCAGAAGACCTTCCATTAACAATTTTACGAGATGTCTATTGGAGGTGTTTGTGAGTCTGTTCAATATTCAGTCCTCACTGAATACCTATATGTCTATACGAGCTTCCACTAAACTCATAGCTTGCTAAGACTAACCATCTGGACTATCCAGATATAGACATACACTAATCTATATAAATGGGTTCCACCGATAGACCCACATCGATGAAATTAGATCTGGAACATCGTGTTTGAGAATATATTTGCATAATGACATTTCTTAGCAATATCTGCAACTCTTTGTAGTTATGTCATTATAAATATATTCTCAAGTCATTGTCCCATTTCAGACAATGCTCTAACTATTTAGATTTTGCTAACTCTATTAATGTGCTAACTCTTAGCACTGATATAAACTCTTTTAGACCATATCTGAACTCTTTCAGATCATACAATGTCTGAAACGTTACAAACATCTTACCATTTATTATAAATAATATTAATAATTTTATTAAAAATAATAATTGTATAAATACTATCATTAAATATTTATACATAATGAGATGGTACGTAAGCACAAATCCCAACAAGAATAATATTATTAACATCAGAAACCACATCTAGAGAAGAAATCCCTAGCACCTTAGCCAGGTTAAGGCCCCGTAATAATGCCAAAGTCTCAGGAATATCTATTGAACATTTAATAGCCATTGGAGTAGATGATGAAGCCAAAACATCCCCTAAATGGTCATGTAATACCACTTTTAAGCCAGACTTGAAATACTTTAATGATTGTCCTGCATCAGTATTCAGTTTTATCAATCCAAGTTTTGGAGTTATCCAAGTTTTGCACGAACTTTTAGGATTTCCATTAGTAATTAGTTGCATAGATTTGAGCTCATTGTAGTAAGATTTGGCCCAACTTAGCACATCTGGATACACCATCACTTTTTGCTCCATAATATATATTTTTTCTATAAAACCATAATCTTTAGAATAGAATCAGCAACACCTTAAAATCACCAACAAGTAAGGTTGCTTTACAATCAATAAGGAGATTCAATATAGGTGTATTGTGATATATATGGAAGCCTTGCATAAAAGAACAAACTTGACGTAGTTTCTTCAATGTATCACATAACTATAATGCATGAATGGAATTTTCAGCACTTTTAGAACAACGAGTGCAAGAATCATCAATTGGTACATGGTGACGCTTGAGGTTAGAGAATGTTGGGTTCCAACCATGTGTAAGTCTCCATATAAAATGGTTGATCTTTGGAGGAAGCTGCATACTCCAAAAGTGTTGCCACCAACTGCAGGCATGAGTACTATCATTACTATATGAAGCCTGAGCAGAAACATGAGATAACCAATAGCCACTCTTAACAGTAAATTGCCAATGCTTGTCAAAGTGCCATATAATTGAGTCACTTTGATGTCTCCAAAATGGTGAATGTGAGATGCTTAATATTAGATTACTTTCCTCTTCTGAGAACGAGTCCCGTATAAGGTTATGATTCCATACACCAGAAGGAAGATAGAGGTCAGCTATAAATGAGTGTTCCGATAGTCTATATGAAAATGAAGGCTTAAAAAAGATGGGTCGAGGAAGTCATTGATCATAATAGATTGAAATCGACAAGCCATTACTAATTCTCCAACAAAGTCCCTTTGTAAGCAAATTTTGACCTCAAAGTATGCTTTTCCAAACCATAGTCTAATTGTTTGGGTTTTGCTTGCAAAAAAGACGAGTTAGGAAAATAGATGCTTTGGAGGGTTCTAGCCACCAGAGAGTTTGGGTTAGCTATCACCCTCCAACCTTGTTTAGCAAGAATGGCTTGATTAAAAGAGTTCAACTCCCTAAAACCAAGACCACCATCCTTCTTATGTTGGCACAATATTTCCCATGAACACCAGTAGACTTTCTTCACATTCTCATCACTTCCAAAAAAAAACTTGGCATAAAGTCTATGAATTTCCTTTATCAAACTCTTCGGAAGCTGAAATAAATTCATAACATAAGTCAAAATTGCTTGAATCACTGCTTTAAAAAGGAGCTCCTGACCTCTAGCTAAAAATAAATTTCTCTTCCAACCTTTCAATGTACTCCACACCTTTTTTTTAATAGTAGCAAAAAGATTCTATTTATTCTTACAAGACATAGAGGGTAGACCCAAATATTTGCTGTGATAAGGGATATATACCACACCAAGACATTGAGTTAATTATATGGCAAACTCTAACGATATAGATCTACCAAAACAGACAGTTGATTTCTAAAGGTTAATCTACTATCCAGATGCACACTCATAAGTACACAAGATTCTTTTAACCGATAAATAATTATTCAAGGATGCCTTAGTAAGGATCAGGCTGTCGTAATCTGTTTGTCAATGCCTTTGCAATAATCTTGTTTCTGATATCATGATAATTTCATTTTGGTTTTCTAACAATAATCTATTATTTTAATGTTTGAATGGCCATGTGATTGATGTGAAAGAGTGAAACAAAAAACATGCTATAATTTTATTTTCTAAGGCTTGCTGCTGGAAAAGGAAAAGACAAATCATGTTCTATTCTTATCTTGAAAACCTAAACTAGTTGGAAAAAGAAATACTAATTTATTATTTCTTTAACAAATCAATAGTTGCTTTAATTGACTATTTTATTTCTTCTTTGTGAGTTAATCCATTGTCAGGAGCATGAGTTGATCAACCCGAATGATTTTGCCTCGGCATCATCAATTTCTCTCTTAGTCATGTGATTATGAAGTAGATCAAATGGATGATATTAATTTTACTTTGAAATGCTTTAGTTGAATAGTAATGATTTTAGCAAGATCAGACGGATATAATTAATAATCAAAATCAATCACAAGAAATAGACGGTCGAATCTAGCTTCAAGCCTATAGCCATGATCTGACTGTGTGAATAATGTGATCATGATCGAATTCGTATGGTTGGATTTTTTATAGCCATTAATTTTGCATTTTGCATGATCATCTAACAATTTAATCATCACCATTGATTTAATCTTTTGATCATGATGATGTGTTATTTTTTATTTGTTATTGTGATTAACACACATAAACCATGTGATCTTATTATTTTAGCCACTTGCTTGAGATCATGATTGAGATCATGAAGTGGTCCTTCGATCAAAATCATGATCATACGGTTTGATTATAATTGATTGTCCTTAAGAATCAGATGTGTAATCAATTTAAAATCAATATGCATCACATTATCATTCATTTTATGTTAACTAAATAGAAAATAGATGGCTAATTAATGGCCTTGTGATTTCTTTTAGTTAAATAATTAAAGCCGTTGATTTTCTTTTCATCATTATTTAGTCAAGTAAAATAAATGACTTGACTTTAAAAATTGCTATTTTATAAGACTATTACTATTTTATTAGTTTTACAATAATTAATTTCGTATCAAGTAAGCAAACATATATTGTGGTGCTGCCAATTTTATTTGGTGAATAAATTATGTTCATTAATCTTGTTAATTTAACATTTGCTAAAAAATAATTCAATAACTAAGATTCATTTTTAAAATTCACGAAAATAATTTGATGTATCATTATTAATTTTTATTATTATTTTAATATAAAAAATAAAAAAATGGAAAGTACTTCTCATAAGTAAGTTTAAGTTTAAAGCCATATGAAGCATTATTTTCAAAATACATTTGAAATATTTTATTATTTTTGTAAATTATTAAAATAAAATAAAAAAAAATATTTTAAAAGAGTGATGTGACAATAATTTTTTTTTGTTATTATTTTAATAAAAAAAAGTGGTATCACATGGGGCTCGTGTACTTAAAAAAAGGTAATACCTCCCGTATAATACACCATTTCCTTTTTATGTTATTATTTTATTTAAAAAAGAGAAAAAAGAGAAAAAGTATAGATGAAACTTACATGACTTTTGCACTCTTTAAAAAACGTGTGCTGTCATTATTTAATAATTTATTATTTAATATTTGATATTTGTAATAACTTATCGTTGATATCTTCTTAATACATGAATTGTCTTTATTAAAACACTTTTATTCATTAAAAGCATCTTATAAAAACATTTTCACTTTATGAATAAAAATACATTTAAATGCTTAAAAAGTCAATCATGGGGTTGAATTTCATGGGCCTTTAACCCATTATTATCGTATTCTTTAATGTATTATATCTTACATGTTATGTTCTTGTTCCATTTATCATTTATTCTACTGCAAATATTTTATGGGCATTCATGACAATTATTACATTTATTATTATTATTTTATCAATTATTTTATTATTATAATTGTTTATCCTTAGGCATCTCAAGAGATCATGTATTACAATCATATCTCTTATAGATAATTGGTTTAGGTTTTTATTTTTGTTTATATAAAAATTTGAATTAGAATGATCTTTGACAAAAGAACTTTATTAAGCATCGGGTCTCACTTTTTTTTGCGAGGTTCACATCATTTGGTTTCAGAGAGAGAAACACACAATTTATTTTCTTAAAACAGAAAATCATCACATAAATAAAATTTCCCACTCGCCCTTTTAGTACAAATCTTAAACAAGTTACCAAAATTAGAATCATTTGCATATAATTCCTTATTGTAATCAAATCCAAGCAATTTTGCATTAAAGGTTGAAAGCAAAGCGTATTTACGTGATAGTGCATCGGCAACTACATTTTTCTTACCTTGTTTATATTTGAAAGTTGTAACTTGACATCCCTTATGGTCTCTATAAATATTATGGGATTGAGAGTGGGAGGACAGAATTCAGAAAATAGAATTTGAGAGTTTTTGTGTTTATCTTCAATTCTTGAAAAGACTTGAACTTATCAAGTTTATTCTTGTGGCGTTCAAACAATCAAACTTATCACCTTGATTCTTGAGTGTCCTTGGGTTTCTTGGTGTAGCATGCCTTATCTAGCCATAATATTGGTTCTTGGTTTGCTAACTTAAGGGTCAAGACTCATCAAACTTGTATCTTGAAGATCTCAGGTTCGATTTCACATTTTGGTGTTGGATTTTATCACATTGTTGACGAGGTTCATATCATTTGGTATCAAAGCTTTGGTTTCAAGGCAAGTTTGAATTATCCATTTAATTATTTTATTGTTCCATTGAATCTTGCATAAATATTTTGGATAAGAAAAAAATCGTCCTCCTGACCGCATTCTATCTTGAAAACTCTAATTTGTTATAAATTCGTATTTTTTTTTAATTTCTGGTTTCTAATATTAAAAAAAAAAAGAAAGAAAAGGAAGCCAAAAAATTGTTGCAAATTCATCTTCATCTAAATTTTGAAATTTGATCTATCTTTTAACAAATTTAAACCGACTTTGCTAGTATAGTGCTAGCATCAGTTTCTTAAGGATTTCTTCTTGAATCTTGTGACTTGTCTTAATTGCTTCTCATATTGAATTTTTATTTGAATCTCGATTGTTCTTGAGTTTAATTAAGGGTGAAAAGAAGACACATAAATGGAAAGAGGCAAGAGTGGTGAGAACATAAGAGGATAAAAACTGTTTGAGTGCTAAACACGAGAGTGAGTGAGTTTTCTTGAGTGAAACATGTGAGAGAGTGCTTGTGAGGCCTTAACTATGTTTTTGTAGATTTGAAACATATTACACAATGAAGAAGAAAACTCAACTGAAGAGGTATAACAACCAACTAATCCTAACCTACAGTTACAGGCATTGTTGGGTGAGATGAAGCGAATGATGAGGACCGAATTAAAGCAAATTCATGAGAGAATGGACAGGTTGAAAAATATGAGGCAACATCAAAACGCTCTTATTGGAAAACCACCTAGGCAAGTTCAACCAAGAGTACAATAGGGAGATGCTGGAGATGAAGAGGTGTTGGATGAATTGGATGGACCACTAATGAACCAAGGCAGATTTGGGTGTAGATTTGGAGATATAGATGCTAGGATGGGAAGACTTAGGCGGGATGACGACTTGGGATGCATTAAGGTGAAGATTCCACTTTTCCAAGGTAAAAATGACCCCAAGGCATATCTAGAATGGAAGATGAAGATAGAGATGATCTTTAATTGTCACAACTACTTCGAGGCCAAAAAGGTAAAATTAGCTGCAATTGAATTCACTAACCATGCTATTGTTTGGTGAGATCAATTGTTAAAGGAAAAGGAGAAATCACGAATGACCTATTGAGACATGGAACTAGATGAAGGCCATAATGAAAAGATGCTTTATTTCTAGCTACTACCATCGGGAGTTGTATAACAAGTTGTAGCATCTAACTCAAAGATCCAAGAACAATGATGAATACTATAAAGAGATGGAGGTTGCTATGATCCAAGAAAATGTAGAGGAGGACAGAGAAGCCGCTATGGTTAGGTTCTTGTATGGCTTAAACCGAAAGATAGCGGACATGGTAGAAATGCAGCATTATGTGGAGTTGATGGATATGGTACACCAAGCCATCAAAGTTAAGCAATAATTAAAGTGAAGGAACATAGTTAGAAAGGGATCAAGCATGGCTGCCACAAACTCATGGTGACCAGCCCCTAAAAGAGATGAATTTCTATTAACTAAGCCTAAGTTCAAGACATCTAAGAATGCCAAACAAGCTACGACATTGAAACAAAGTAAAATTGAATCCAAAACTTCTAGAAATTGTGACATTAAGTGCTTCAAATGCCAATGCAGGGGACATTTAGCTAACCAATGTCCAAACAAAAGGGTGATGATAATCAACACTCAATGAAAGATTGAGTCAGAAGATGAGTAAGAAGACGAAGTAGATGACATACTACCTTTTGAAGATGACTATGAAGGGCAATATGCAATAGAAAGAGAATCATTAGTTGCAAGACGAGTTCTTAATGCATAAGTTAAGGAAGAAGAAAATAATCAGCGAAAGAACTTGTTTCATACTAGATGTTTCGTGAACAATAAATCTTGTAGCGTTATTGTTGATGGTAGGAAATGCGCCAATATTGCCAGTGTCACGCCCCAGACTCAAAAGATCTGATACATGACATAACTTACACTCATTCAATAATATTTAAACATTAATTTTAATTTCTTTTAGAATTATAGCAATTGAATTATGACTGAGACAATTAGTACACCGGAGATACGCAGAGTTTTCTCAGAGATTAATACTCTACTACATCACCAGTAGCAACTTTGTTACCGAAAGCCCAAAATATATTCATTGCAAATTCTTAATTAAAATTAATCCATAACCACACGTGGTGAAACTTAAACTAAATCCAACCACACACAATAAAATAATACATACGTATTTATTCAATAAGGACAGATCAAATATCGTATCCCACGTGTCCCCTAATAAAACACTCAGCAACCTAGCAACTTAGGGAACCCAAGGAATAGCAGAAGCCTTGCCAAATCCGCTAAGCACACATGTACCTTATTTACCTGAAATCACCATAAACTATAATTAGTATAAAACTCAGTAAGCATACTAGTTTTTCATATATTAAATACAAATACATATACGTACACAATGCATATGTATGATATGCTGTGATCAATCAAAATCATAATCTTATCAAATCACATGTCATGTAAGCGCTTACACATTCTTTCAAAATATATTACAGGAATACCATCACTCAACTACTACTTAGTAGGACTTACACATCACATATCACATAATGAGCCAAATGTCACTCGTAAGTGACATACCATATGAGAGAAATAGTACAAGTGAGGTTTAAATTACACATATATAATGCTCAACTCCGAAGGTAAGAGCCAAACCCTCACCCTGATCATCGGTGAGTCCTCTCACATGTACCAATACGCCATCACACGAATGTGATGACTCAATCTTCTTTTAGGTACCAATAGGATCCTCCCTACATACGGAACACATAACATATACCAATCCCAAAGGAAAGAACACGCATAAAGGCTCCACAAATCACATAAGATGCCTACTAAGTCAACAGTGAGTTCAAGCATCCTCAAAACACAAAATGTTTCTCATGGACATATTACACTTCAAAGCTTTCTTTGTTAAACACATTTCATTTTGAAAGCTCACTTTCAAAAACACATGTATGTCCATGCTTAATGTCAATGCTCACATTCATAAACATATGTCTTTCACATTTCATATCAAATACACTTTGTCATAATATAAACATATTTCTAAGCACATTTACAAAATCATACATAGATAATTATTATGCTTATTGTGATTTCAGTAAAGAGTCTAGTATACTTACCTCTTAGTACTTTTAGCTACAAGGCTTAAATCTCCTTAACCTATCAATGGTGATTAATCCTTTCATAAGCCTCAAAATTCACACAAAATACTTTAAATAGTTTACAAAATTATACACAATGCATTTATCACATCAAATTATTCTAAATACTTGGTTTCTCCAATTTTATAAACTCATATACTAACTCAAAAATTATAAAACTACCACATAATTACTATTAACACATATATCAATCCATCATAAATATTTCACTTTCAAATCACTGTCAAAAGTATTTTAAAACTATTTTATTTCATAACTTTACAAATCTGTTAATTAAATACTATAATGAGCTGATACACTTTAGAAAATCATAACACTTCAACCACATTGATCTAAATTCTCAATTCTGAGTATATCATATTAAATATATAAACTTATAATATTCCATAAATTCGTAATTTTTAAAGATCATTCAGCAGGTCAAAAATTATTTGTCACTGTATCATACTGTTAACACAGGAAATTTCCAGAATTTCAGAGTCAGTTTGGTAAATTCACTACAAATTCAATTTCTGGAATTTTCAATCGATTCAAAGTCTCAGATAATCCTAAACATGTCTAATTTCATATACTCAAAATTCAAAGCCATAATCGAATCACAGAAATTTATAAAAGTCCTGGATCAAGAGACTATCAAGCAGAAATTCTACAACTCATCATGATTTATCAAGCTATCTACATAGATCATCATCAATTCTCACAATATCTTACGAAATACACATCAAATCCTCAATTATACATATTTTCAGAAATAAAAAATTAAAAGAATTAACTTAATTAACACCAATAAATTGAGAAATAGCTGTGATATACCTCTTAAAATCCAAAAATCCAATTTCTTCTTCTTCTTCTCTTTCGCTCCCCTTTCTTTCTCTCTTTTCTCACTCTAAAAGGGATAGCTCGACCCAAAAAAGTGAATTAGGGTTTCAAAAGTGTATTTTTATAGTAAGAGGCTAATTTTTTGTATTTACAAATTTGCCCCTAAAACTTTCAAAGTATTACAATTTGGTCCCTAAAATAAATCTAAAGTCTTGTAAATAAACCCAATGCTAATAGTATGTCCTTAACCTATACAAAAACTACTAATAACAATATATAAATCAAGTATCATCCATATATAAATAAAATACGTATATTTATACATATATAAATACTTATTCTTACTGGTTGTGGATACTGGTTACTACAGCCAGCATCGAATTAGTGGAGAAATCAGCGTTACCTACTTTGAAACATCCACGACTATACCGACTTCTATGGCTAAATAATTACAAAGAAGTCAAGGTAACTAAACAGGTGTTGGTGGCATTTTCCATTGGCAAATATAATGATGAGGTGCTTTGTGATATGGTACCTATACATGTATGTCACATCCTATTAGGATGACCATGGCAGTTTGATAGACGAGTTATGCATGACGGTTACACCAACAAGTACTATTTTATCATCAAAAGTAGTCTATAACACTTATACCATTGACACCGAAACAAATTCTCAAATACTAACTCAAGATGTAAAAAGTGAGTGAAAAGAGAAAAGAAAAAGAGAGAGAGGTAAAGTTGAGAGAAAAGAATATGAAAGGAGAGAAAAAGAGAAAGATAAAGGCATGAAAATGGGTGAGAAGGAAATGAGAGAGTTGCCGCCTTGGTGAGTGCAAGAGAGGAAAAATATAACTATATTGCAAAAAAGTGTGAGATCAAGAGAGCTTTATTTTCATAACAGCCCTTTATAGTACTCATGTACAAGAAGGCCTTTTTGTGTACTAACGATCTGTTGGGATTTGTGCTTACGTGTTATTCCATTTTGTATAAATATAGTGATTGTATTTATACAATTATTATTTCTAATAAAATCGTTAATATGATTTATTATTAAATGGTAAGATGCTTGTAACGTTTCAGACATTGTATGATCTGAAGGAGTTCAGATCTGATCTAAAGGAGTTTAGATCAGTGTTAAAAGTTAGCAACACTAATAGTTATAAGCACTAAGAGTTAGTGGTACTAAGAGTTAGTAAGTTTATAAAAGTTAGCGAAATCTAAGGAGTTAGAGCCTTGTCTGGAATGGGACAATGACCTGAGAATATATTAGTAATGACGTAGCTGCAAGAAGTTGTAGATGGTGCTAGAAAATGTCATTATGCAAGTATGTTCTTAAACATAATGTTTCTGATCTAATTTCATCGATGCAGGTCTATCAGTGGAACCCATTAATATAGATTAGTATATGTCTATATCTGGATGGTCCAGATGGTTAGTCTTAGCAAACCATAAGCTTAGTAGAAGCTCGTATAATGATGCAGGTATTTAGTAAGAACTGGACATTGAACAGACTCACGAGTACCTCCAATAGACATCTCATGAAGCCGTCAATGGAAGGTCTTCCGAGTTGAGTAGTATTTATGGTCCTTTGACCTGAGCGCCATAGTGGGCTTGTGAGTGATCCACCATGCCTTGGTTCTACGCATGTCAGAAACCTTTAATTGTCTGACCGCTGGGTGTCACTGGGTATAGTCCGATGCTTATGGAGTCTGATGTGCATAGATATAGGATCCATCAGCTTATATGAGTAGGTTGTATATCCTGATGCTCTGAGATTATATTTCAGAAAGTCTTGTAGCCACAAGCATAATCCTCAAAAAATATATTCTGAAGGAATAAATAATATCACAAAAGTTTTTGTGGATATCGTTTAATGAAATATAAATCTTGAGATAAGTTCATGGTTGAGCAAATAAGAGATTTGACGGTGATGATCTATATCTCTGCTCTTCAAGAATATTATTGATGGAGGGATTATACGAATATGCAATAACCTCAACTTGCATGGTCTAACACGTTGATTTGTAATATCCATAACGTGTGTGTGGGACATCGTTCACAGACGTATAAAGGAGATCCATATAACAAATCAGGTGTGGACCTAGAGAGTCTCACAATATGAAGTGTACTTGTTGCGCACTAGGGTAGCGGATTGGATTGAATTATTCAATCAAATAAATTTCAGCAAAATAGAATAATTATTTAAGGATCCCTCGGGATGTACATTTGTCAAGACTTAATTGTTAAGTAAATCACTCAATTAATTAACAATGGTTGTTAATTAATAGAATATTGACAAGTGGTAAAATTTTTTCTATGATTTAATTTTACCTTTTTACCATTTAATCTTGGTAGTAAAAATTAATAAGATAAAAACTAATTATTCAAAATTATTTTGAATAATTAAATTATATATTATTAGATAATATTATAATATATATAGATCATGGCATTGTATTTTAATACAATGAGGGACCTAAATGTTGGCCATTTATTTATCAATTATAATTAAAGTAATTATATTTGTTAGGTAAAAATTAATTTAGGTGGCCATTATTCTAGTACTTGGTTAAATTAATCATAAGTGGGAGACCAATAATAAAATTGGTGGAGCACTTATTTTTGTTTAATCAAAGTGTTAAATAACAAAAATGATTTAGAAAAACAATTGAATGATTTATTCAATTTTGGGAGCAAAAATTTGGTCAAGGAAGAAAGGTAAGAGAGAGTTTTAAGTTTTATTCTTTCAAGTGTTAAAAACGTGTAAAAACTTCTCTTCATCTCCTTCTCAAATGAATGCCCCAAAATGAATAAAAGGAAAATGGAGAAAAAGATAATTATATTAGATAAGAGTTGTTAAAATAATTATCATGTAGAAATTATTTCTAAGAATTATACAAGAGTTGTATGTTAAATATTTCTAATTAATATAAGAGTTGTATGTTAAATATTTTCTAATTAATACAAGAGTTGTATAGAAAATATTTACTATCTCCATTTAAGAAACAAAATTGTATTCAAAAGAATTTGAATACATGTTGCTGAAAATTCTAAAACTAAGCTACCATTCTGGCTCCTTAATCCCACCAAAAGTTATGGACTAGAATTGTTTAACATATACTTCAAGGTGAGCTCTTCACATGGATTGTTGGAAGACTTGAAGAATTTGTAAAGCTACCTTCATTAGGTAAGTGTTTTACATAATAATTTAATACAATTATTCATCATGTTTATAAATGTATAATTGTTATACTTATGTATATATGTGATATATATGTTTAATTACTTAAAATGGGTGTATTTATTAACATACTTCTGCCATATATATTAAATTTTGAAATTACATATACACTCGTATATCACACACTCGATATCCAACACGATCTTGCTGGATCTTTGCTGAGCAACATTATTTCTCTTTTGCAAGAATTCGATGATGTCTTTCTCGAGGAGGTGTCTTCAGGCTTACCTTCAATTTGAGTAATTAAACATCAAATTAATTTTATACCCGATGCAACAATTCCAAACCGACCCGACTATAGAAGTAATCCCGAGAAGACGAAGAACTTCAATGGCAGGTTAATTAGCTGATGGAAAAAATAGTATATTAGAGAGAGCACGAGTCTTTGTGTGGTTCCGGTTCTACTAGTGCCAAGAAGGATAGGATAAGGAGGATGTGTGTTGATTGTCAAGCCATAAACAACATTACGGTAAAGTATCACCATCATATGCCTTGATTATATGATATGTTCGATGAACTATATGGATCTTGTGTGTTTTCTAAGATTGATCTCAAGAGTGGATACCATCAGATTAGGATGAAAGAAGGTGATGAGTGGAAAATTGCATTTAAAACAAAATATAGTTTGTATGAGTGGCTAGTTATGCCTTTTGGATTAACAAATGCACCTAGTACTTTCATGAGACTTATAAATTATATTTTGTGTGCTTTTATTGAAAAATTTGTAATTGTCTACTTTGATGATATCCTGATATATAGCAAAAACCTAGATGCTCACGTTGAACACTTAAAGCTTGTTTTAGAGGTTTTAAGGAAAGAAAGGTTGTTTGCTAACCTTAAGAAATGTACTTTTTGCATGGATAAACTTGTGTTTCTTGGTTTTGTTGTAAGTTTTAAAGGAATTGATGTTGGCGATGAAAAGGTGAAGGCAATTCAAGATTGGCCAATGCCTACTTCAGTGACTCAAGTAAAAAGCTTCTATGGTTTGGCTAATTTTTACCGACGCTTTGTTTAGGATTTTAGTAGCATAGCCACACCCCTAACTGAAGTCATCAAGAAGAATGTTCCGTTTAAGTAGGAAGATGAGCAATAAAAAGCATTCAAGCTAATCAAAGATGAATTGACTAATACACATTTACTTGTTTTACCTAACTTTTCTAAAATGTTCAAAATTGAGTGTAATGCTTTAGGTATATGTATTAGAGGAATGTTGATGCAAGAGGGAAGAACGGTTGCAAACTTTAGTGAGAAATTGAATGGGGCAGTCCTAAAATATTCCACTTATGACAAAGAATTATATGCATTAGTTTGAACTCTAGAAACCTGGGAGCATTATCTATGGCCAAAAGAGTTTGTTATTCATACGGATCACGAATCTTTGAAGTATTTAAAAGGGCAGCATAAGTTGACCAAACACCATGCAAGTTAGGTGGGGTTCATTGAAACATTCCATCTATGTGATCAAATATAAATAAGGTAAGAAAAACGTAGTTGCCGATGCATTATCACGTAGGTATGCTTTGCTTTCAACCTTTGATGCTAAATTTATTGGATTTAATTACATTAAGGAATTATATACAAACGATTTTGATTTTGGTGACTTGTTTAAAATTTTCACTAAAAGGGCGAGTGGGAAGTTCTATTTACATGATAATTTTTTGTTCGAGAAAATAAATTGTGTGTTCCACATTCATCCTTACGTGAATTACTTGTTCATGAAGCACATGGTGGTGGTTTAATAGGCCATTTTGGGGTTACAAATACTTTAAGTGTATTGTATGAGCATTTCTTTTGGCCACACATGAAACACAATATAGAGAGAATTTGTGCAAGATGCATTACTTCATGAAGCACATGGTGGTGGTTTAATAGGCCATTTTGGGGTTACAAATACTTTAAGTGTATTGTATGAGCATTTCTTTTGGCCACACATGAAACACAATATAGAGAGGATTTGTGCAAGATGCATTACTTACAAGTAAGCTAAGTCTAGCCATCAATCACATGGGTTGTATACATCCCTCCATATTCTTAGTCCACCTTGGGTCGATGTCTTTATGAATTTTCTTTTTGGGCCTATCTAGGACTAAGAAAGGGAAAGACTCAAGTTTTGTGGTTGTTGATAGGTTCTCTAAGATGACACATTTTATTGCATGCCATAAAACTGATGATGTATCACATATAGTCAATTTATTTTTTAAGGAGATTTTAGGTTGCATGGCATGCCCAAGACTATTGTTTCTGATCGAGACGCATGGTTCTTGAGTTATTTCTGAAATATTTTGTAGGAAAAGTTGGGAACTAAATTGTTGTTATCTACTACATGTCCCCCACAAATTGAAGTAGTATTGAACTTTATCTATTTTATTGCATGCTATTATATAAAAAAATTTGAAAACGTAGAAAGATTGTTTGTTGCATGTTGAATTTTCTTATAATCATTATGTTCATTCCACAACTAAGTTTTCACCGTTTGAGATTGTCTATAGGTTTAATCCATTGACTCCTTTGGATTTAACTCTACCTTTGAGCAAACGCATTAACTTAGATGGCAAGAAGAAAGATGATTTTATTAAGCAGATTCATGAGAAAGCAAAGCAAAACATAGAACGGCAGACGGAGCAATATGCCAAATAAGCCAATAAGGGACGTAAGAAGATTGTCTTTGAACTAGGAGATTGGGTTTGACTGTATATAAGAAATGACCACTTTCCTGAGCAAAGACGTTCTAAACTCTTTCTTAGGGGTAACGGGTCATTTTAAGTATTGGAACGCATCAATGACAATGCTTACAAAATTAAATTACCTAGTGAGTATGATGTTAGTGTTAGCTTTAATGTTTTAGACTTATCTCATTTCGATATAAGTGATGATGCAAATGAATATTAGAGGACAAATCTTCATAAAAAAGGAGAGAATGATGCAACGACGCTGCACAGCCTATATGCATATAAGAGAAAGAACTCACACATGGGCTTAGAGGGATATATAAGACACGTGGGCTTGGAAAGGCTCAAGTTCAGCAATCACATCATCCATTAAGTTTGCCAAATGGGCTAATCACAAGATTTAGAGTTGAGAAATTTAAAAAAATATTAAATGGGCTGATTCAACAAGTTTATGAGATGGCAAACACAAGGAGGCTTAGCATAAGCCCAAATCCATTATAAAGAAGCCCAAATCAGATTCAAAAAAATCTAATCACTTTAATTAAGACTGATTTTCTAGAGATTTAATTCTAGAAGGCTAGCAAATCACTTTTCTTTTAAATTTAAGAATAAAAAATATGTTGATTAAATTAGTAGAGATTAAGTTTGAATTTTGTAATTGTAATTGTTGTATTAATTGTAATTGTGGACTTTTGGGTAATGGGTAGCTATAAGTTTGTTGTGATATGTTTGAATTTTGTTGTGGTAGTTGTAATTGTGGACTTTTGAGTGAGAGGGTAGTTATAAGTTTGAAATTTATATTTGAAAGTTGTAACTTAACATTCTTTATGATCTCTATGAATACCATAGGAATTGAGAGTGGGAGGATAGAATTCAAAAAATAAAATTTGAGAGTTTTGTGTTCTTCTTTTATTCTTGAAAGGACTTGAACTTATAAAGTTTATTATCGTGACGTTCAAACAACTGGACTTATCACCTTGATTCTTGGGTTTCTTGGTGTGACATCTTTTATCCAGCTATAGTATTGGTTCTTGGTTTGCTAACTCAAGGGTTAAGACTCATCAAACTTGCGTCTTGAAGATCTCAGGTTCGCATCAGATCTCACTTTTCTTTATGAGATTCACATCACTAAGTGCTTAAAACACCCATTATTTTTAAAAATACCTTGAAAACCCTCATCCGTTAGTGTTTATTATTTTTTTTGATAGAATATTTTTTTTAAAGTTTAAAATTATGATTTTACCTCTGTATCGTTATGCGTGCATTTAAAAAGTCCATTTCATCTTTATTTATTTATAAAAAATAAAAAATACCCTCCCCTCCTTTTTTAATCTCTATTCTTCTCTCCCCAAAAATTGAAAATTAAAGCTTTGGTTATGGATTCTTGCCAACAATTCACTGCGGCCTCTGCAAGGTTTCGTTAAAGACGTTAGCTGGATGTGATGAGAATCATTACTTATTTTAAAAAGTGTTTGTGTCGCCTTCTAAGAGGACCAAAAGTAATTATTTTACTTCTCAAATCTTACCAGTTTTTTTTTTAATTTTTTACCTCATATAACAGTGGTAAAACAAAGGCTGTGTATTACTACTCAAAAGATTGTAATTAATATTTGAAGGTGCAATGAATATTGGTAAAAAGAAACAAAATTTTAAAAAAGAAGATAAACAAAATGAAAAAAAAGATTTTCCTCGTTACTAGGTAAACGAAATGATGACGAGGAATTCTTCGATCACCTTGGAGCTGCTAGAGGGTTATTATTTCCATTATACCAAGAAATGGTGAATTTGCAAAAATGAATGCCACCCAGTCAGTTAATTTGAAGCAGCTAGAGAATTACATCAGATGTGATGCCGGAATTCTTTGGTATTTTGAACTGTTGTTATTTCTTTACCACCCATAAAAAATTCTTGTTAAAGCTTAAAGATATGCTTGGTATTTGGAACTACACTGGTATCTTGTTAAATATGTTCTTCTCTCTCTATGATAATCTTTTCACACACAAGCTTCTACAAAAATAATTAAGCTCAACCCAATTTTTATGGAGCTTTCAATTTTTAATTTTTGAAGAGAAAAGAACAAATTTTTGGAGGAAGAATATAGATATTGAAGAAGGAGGTAAGGGTATTTTTGATTTGTACAAATAAATAAGGATAAAATAAACTTTTTTAACTAGTTAAATATTTCTTTAAATGCATGCATAATGATATAGGGATAAAATCATAATTTTAGACTGTTAAAAAAAGATTATATAAAAAAAAATGATAAACAATAATGGATGGGGGTCTTCAAGCTATTTTTGAAAATAATGGGGTATTTTAAGCATTTAGGCTAAACTAAGGTGGTCCATCAGTACTTCTCCCTCTAAATATTAAACAAATAATATTTATACAATATTGAAATAGCACGTAAGCACCAACCTCTAACAAACTCCTACTTGCTTTAGTGCTATTTGTACTGGTATCTAATACCTATAACCACGTGTTTCTCAAATAGCCTAGGAGTTAAGGCCTAAATGGGTTGTTTGTGAAATTATACACACGCGAATTATAACTGCAAGTGCATGAGTCGTAAGTAAGTAATAAAGTGATGAGTAAGTATCATTTCCATGGGGATTATGTCCTAAATTGATGCTAAATACAATGATGTTGGCAACTTAACTTTATCTAGGCTAATCTAAATGCGAAAATGAATTATGGAATTAAAAAAAGGTTTAAAACTAAATAACTTGATAAAAAAGATATGAGAGATCTATGGTAATGAGATTTTAGGGACTTGATTTCCCTCTATTATTTTTAAGGTCTTTGACATTAGTGATAAAAATCAATTTTATGAATTTATTAGTCCAGAGTGTATGATTAATCCCATTCCCTCTCCCGAATATCGAATAAGACTCTATGCATATACAACTAAGTTGATATCCCTATTTAACTCATTATACATACATACATTAAACTACCATTATGTGACTATCTTATATTCATTAGTCTCCCAACTCAACAAATTCAGAATTATGCTTTTTACAGCCAACATATAGATTAAAATTTCTCAAACACATAATCCAAATGTTTAAATCATCCAATCCTTTTCCCAATGCATTTAGAAGCATTAAGCACATAAAAAGCATAAATGCATAACACAAAATAGTTATTAATCACATAACAACATCAATACATATTGTTCAATAGAGTTTTATCAAAATCCTAGAATATATAATTTAGCAACAAAATGATAATTTTGCGATATGGTGAATTCTATACAAATAGGATCCTAGAGTATTGATTTTATTTTATTATTTCTATGTTCTTCCTATTTAGCATTTCGTTCAATTCATTAATCAATGGATCAAGACTATTCTCATTACCTTTCCTAAGCATTAAATGAGATACTATGCATATATATTCAAGTTGATATCCCTATTTAACTTGTTTACCTATACATGCATTACGCAATCCTTAAATTTATTACTCAATGATTAATCTCATTACCTCTCCTGAACGTCAAATGAAATCCTAAACATAATATCATACCCCAAGTGTTCTCAAACATTTTATTAAACACTCGGTATGCACCACATGCAATCCTTGAGAAAACCATGGTGATTACCTAAGTGTATTAGCCTCCCGACTCAATAACAACTTAAGGCTATGTTTCCCAAATTTGATAAATGGGTTAAGCTCTCTCAAGCATCAATCCATAAATCCACAACAACCAATTCATTTTCCAATCAATTGGAAGCATTAAACATAGAGAAACATAAATGAATTACACAAAAATATACTAAATCATCCAAACATAATATAAATAAAACTACATCAAGCCTTAGAATTCAAGTTTAATCATACATAAATCCAACAATAACTAAAATTATCAAGAAATCTATAGATACTAACTTGTTCAAACAATACTCAAAATTGGAAATTTAAACAAAAGAGAAAATATAAAGAAAAGAAAGATAAAACTAAATTTGGGGATGTCTCTAAGGTTTCAATCCTTCAAATGTCTTTAATGATGCTCAAGAAACCTTGGAGACATCTTTATTCTCTTAAAATTTGAGCTCAAGACTTGGTCTTATTTTGTATTTTTCATGCTTTCCTTTGATAGTGTGAGAAGTGGCTAAAGGGTAGTATTTATAGGTTTCAAATTAGGGCAAGAAAATGAGTGTTAAAATAGGTGGCGCCCATACGCTAAATATTCGGCCTGATTTGGCACTAGCACAAACACTGTAGCACTGTTCTTCGATACTGTAGCAGGGATGGGGTACTGTAGCAATGCACTATTCACCACACTGTTCATTTGCCTTATAGCATATTTGGATTGTTTTTGCTTTTTTTCTTTAAATTTTTATTCCAAATAGCTCTATTTACTTGAAAACTGCAAAATAAAATTAATACACATATACTCATATCCAAATAAATAATTATCAAATTAAGAGAGGTATAACATCATATATAAAACGTGCTTATCATAGATCTGCTACATTATTCATGGAATATATCCTAAATACTGTTACATCTCTTATAGCCAAGATCTTTTTAATTATGTGGTATTCAAAGTCTATATGATCAGAATACTTATATGTCTTATGGCTTCTTGGCTTAAACATTTATTCCGTCATTATTGCATTATAGTGGGATAGGATCCACTAAACTTAGGACTATTTTAAGCTCTATAACTCACTTGCATATCCACAGAACTTTTTTTTTTACAGGCTTCTCAAGCTGCAACATATTTTGCCTCCAAGGAAGAATTAGCTATGGACATCTAAATTGCACATTTCCAACTGGCTTTGATATCGATGAGGAGAAACACAAAATCAGATGTAGACTTTTCACCATTCGGACCAGAGGGAAAGTTTGAATATGTGTGTCCCTTCACTTGTAAGAGATTCCATCTTTCTCAGTTTGCATACTAGATTAGAAGTTAGGCTAGATGTAAAACTTTCAGACCATTCTATGTACATCTCTTACTCGAGATAAACATTCTGAAACGCCATCTTTACATCCATCTACTAAACGTCAAGATCTTAATATACTGCAATAGCCAATAAAATTCAAATCAACTTTAGCATGGTTACTAGTGAAAAACGTTTTCTCATAACCAATCCCAGATCTCTGAGTGTAATATTTTATTACCAGTCAGACCTTGAAGGTCTCTACCTTAATATGGGCCCACGCTTTCACTGCATAAACTTATTTACAATAAATAGGAATAGTAATTTTATTGGACTTGTATTTGATGTTTTAACCTAATTTGAAGACATAAAACCTATAACTAAAAGACTAAAAAGCCTAATTCAATAATCAAGAAGGGAGAAAAGAAGAGAGACAAAGAGACATTTTTGGAGGATCAAGAAGACTAAAAGATTGAAGGCTACAAAAAAAATTAATTTTATCTCTTCAACTCTTTATCTTTCTACTTTTCTATGATTTTCATGATGTTATTTTTATAAGCTCTAGAACTCTTCAGTCACCATGACCTAAATTATTCTATGCTTATTGTTTTATAATTATTAGATCACTAATTAGATTGTTGTGGGAACCCTAATGAACTTGACAAAGAAATTTTTATATTGGCTTTGAATAATTTGATATATGATTATAGGATAACAACTATGAGCTTCATATGAGATAGACATATACATACATGGAATATATGGTATTAATAAATTAGTTCTTAATGAATCCTACTCTCATCTGATTACAATAGACATATAGGTAATTGTTAGGGGTCAGATATAGTTAGTCGACTATCTACAGAGGCTTGTGATGATATCAAGGATCTAGCCAACAATTCATATTGAGGGATTAACTTATGAAGAGATTAATTGGTTCAAAAAAATATATTGAGAGATAGCTGTAATCCTAGGTTTTGTCTATTATTGGTGATTATATCTTTTTATCTTTAGTCTAATCTTGATTAATTTTATGTTATTTAGTTTAGATTACTATATTTTGATCTTTATTCATTTGAATAAAAGTAAGAAGATACAATTTTAGTACTTAACATAATAATAACAATAATTTTTCATAGGAACGATACTCTACTCACTCTTTATTATTTGTTTACGGTAGCGTGCACTTACGCTTAACTATATTTTACAGACATCAAATTTTTAGCGCCATTGCTAGGGAATTAATTTTATTGTTCTTGTTATACTAATACTAATCTATCTTTCTTTTAATTCAGACTTTTTAATTGCTTTATTATTTTTATTTTATAGTTTCTTTGCTTTTTTTTTTGTTTTGTACAGTTGCTTTTCAATTCTTTTTTTTTCTTTTTGTTTAGGTTACCTTTCAAATTTACATCATGGCCTATCAATTTTAAATTCAGCAGTAAGCAGTAAAATATAGATTTTTGAGAGATTATTCAATCCCAATGATTAATAGCATTCAACCCAGCATATGCAAACCTACCATAAATGTCAATTAATTTAAAATTCAGTTGGGAACAATCCAGATGTTGAAAGGCTCGGTTCAATTCAGTGGACATCCATATAAAGATCCAAATGAACATATAATAAAATTTCTAGAGGTTTGTGATTTTTTCAAATATGATGGAGTCTCAAATGATGCAATATGGTTGTAGTTATTTTCTTTTTTACTTCGAGACAAGGCGAGGAGTTGGTTGATTTCATTACCATCAGAATCAATTTTAACATGGATGACTTGGCCTAAAAACATTTAACCAAAGTTTGTCCACCGGCCAAGACAACAAGGATGATGAATGACACTTTTTTTCCATACATAGAAACACTTTATGAAGTATGGGGGGTATAAAAATATGCTAAGGAGATGTCTGCATCATGGGATTCTAAAATGGTTACTTATGTAGACATTTTATAATGGCTTGATAGAAAAGTTAAGGACCATAATAAATATCGTAGTAGGTGGTGCATTAATGAACAAATCCACTGATTAAGCCTATAATCTACTTAAGGAGATGGAATCCAATAGTTACCAATGGCTAGCAGAAAAAACAGCCCCAAGAAAGATCATAAGCATACATGATGAAGAGGCACTTATTTCACTAGCTACATAAATCAATTTGTTGTCCAATAAATTAGATGCCATTAGAGTTAATGCTGTGAAACGTAGGCCTATCACCTATGATTTCTATGGTAACACCCATTTAAATGGCCAATGCATGAAGAGTGTGAGCTATCTGGGAAACTATTTTGAGTAGTAACGCAACCCTAATTTTAACTACTATAATATGGGGTGGATAAATCCTCCTAATATGCCAATACAACCTTTGCAGTAGCATGAAGAAGAAATAGCCCTAGAGAAAATGCTCATACAGTACATGAAATGGACAAACACCCTCCTTCAGAGTCATACAGCCTCTTTAAGGACATTGAAAAATCAAGTGGGCCAATTGGCCATATATTTGAATAATCATTTACAATCCTCTATGCACAATAATACCAAGGTGGATCCAAAAGGGGATAGAGTGTAATGCCAAGAAATTACCTTAAAGAGTGAACAAGAACTGCCAATAGCCACTAAAACATCTCAACTGAAGGAAAGCCATGATAGATCAAAGGAAACAATAAAAGAGGAGTCAACTACTGAAGAAAAGAAACTAGTGGCACTTCAAAACAAAGATAACCATACATTCCACTACCATTCCTATAAAGACTTTAAGAAAACAATCTTGAACATCAACAATATTTAATAATAGCTTCCAATGTTTCAAGGTTGACATGGTAATTCTAAAAGAACCACCACTATCTCCCAAAGTAAAAGTAATGGAAGCCGTTCAACTACAAGCTCATACAAAATTGTGCAAGTTAAAGAAAAAGATGGAGCATGGCAAGATAATGGAGAGGTAGATTAATACTAGCCAATGAGGTGCATTATTTTAGTCTAAGATTTAAATCTTTCCGGTAAGACTCAAATCAAAGTGGTTGGAGCTGCTTCTTGAAGATATTCTCATAGAGCTATGGAAATCGAAGAAAATGAATATCAATAGGCATCGATTGAAGTTCCATAGGTGTGACACTGCTGACATGCAGTTTGATCCTCCATAATTCAAGAAGAAAGTAGTTAAATCGATGACATTAAATTAAATGCTTCTTGGAAGGAAACCCAAGTAATTTTTTTTATGTTGTTTATTTTATTTTATTTTCTTTTAGTTCTAGAACAGCAAGTTAGCATTCAAGAAGCAGAAAAAAGAAGTTGCAGTATTATGAGATAAAATTTCAACACTATCACATCAAGACTTAAACATTGCAATGCATAGCCTTCATTTACCAGGTAAGTAACCTATTAACATTTTCATTTTTTGCCATTAAAGATAATATAAAACTTAAGTTTGGGAGAGGGAAACACTTATCCATGTTTATTTATTGCTTTATAAATTTTGCTTCTTGTTTAACATGTGTTAATTTGTTTATTAGTTATTTAGTTTTAAGTTTGGTATGATGATTAATAGTCAATGATAAGAACTTGATTGTGATAGATATAAGTCTTGGGAAACAATAGATATTGCAATTATTCTTATGATTAATTCTTGTATCTAGTTTTTTTCCTTATTTGTGATTCCTTGAACACATTTAGCACATAAGTTATAATTGTTTAGTTTATATTTGCTTACCTAGAGAACCTTTAACTTTTGTGGTATATAGAGTTTTTCATGAGTTATAGATTATATACAATCTTTGAGACATATTGTTAAGCACCAACTAACCCGTCTTTTTTTTTTTCTTCTAGTTTCTAGGTTTTAGATTTCTCTCTTTGCTTGAGTACGAGCAAACTTTTAAGTTTGAGGGTATTTGATATAGGTTAATAAGGTATAATATTTTCATCTTTCAAACTTAATATTTGTTCATTTAAATAAAGATTATTTAGCTTTTATGCGCTTTATTGTTATTTTGTAGGTTTGGAGTCAATGGAGCAAATAGGGATAAAACTTCAAAGAAAATAAGACAAAATTCAAATATACTATAGTACCACCGCTACAGTGGATTACTACAATACAAGTTAGAAATTGTTTCTATAGTGTTCAACGTTGTGGCGCCCAAGACAATGTGTTCAGTGCCTCAGCGCTCAAAATCCAGCCGTGGCACTGAGTGAATAGTAATGCGTGAATAGTATAAATTGATAGTGACTCGTGAACCGTAATTCTAATATGAATTATATTTGATGTTTTAACCTAATTTGAAGATATAAAACCTATAAATTGAATACCAAAAAGCCTAATTCAAGAATCAAGAAGAGAAAGAAAGAAGAGAGAGAAAGAGAAATTTTCGAAGGATCAAGAAGACTAAAAGATTGAAGACTGCAAAAAAAATTAGTTTTTGTTGGGATTTGTGCTTACGTGCCATCCTATTGTTGTATAAATATTTTATTTTATAATATTTTTCTAGTTCATTATTTGTTAAATCGCTAATTACTATTATTAGATGGTTCAATGCTTGTGACGCTACAGACATCATATGATCTGAAGGAGTTTAGATTTGGTCTAAAGATGTTTAGATCAATGCCTAGAGTTAGCATCACTGAAAACTATAAATGCTAAAGAGTTAGCATATTATATTGATCAGTGAAGTTTAAAAGTTAGAATTTTATCTGTGACAGTACAAAGACCAGAGAATACATTAGTAATAACATAGTTACAAGAGTTGCAATAGGTGTAAAGAAATGTTATTATGTAAGTCTATTTTCAAATTATATGTTCTTAGTGTTAAGTCACCGATGTAAGTCTGACGGTGGAATCCTTTTACATAGACCAGTCTATACTATACCTAGATGGTCTAGATGGTTGTTTTTAGCTGACCATGAGCTTACTGGAAGTTCGTATAGCATACAAGTACTCAGTAAGGACTGAATACTGAACAAACTCAACGAGGACCCCAATAGACATCCCATGAAGCCGTCAATAGAAGGTCCTCTCGCGTTGAATAGTATACGTGATCCTTTGACCTGAGTACCACGATGGACTTATAAGTGATTCATCATACTTTGGTTCCGCGCATATCACAAACCTTTCATGGTATGACCACTGGGTGTTGCTGGGTATGGTCTGATGCTTATAGAGTTCGGTATGTACAAATATAAAATTCATCAGGTCACATGGATAAGTTATATATGTCCAGATGCTTAGAGAATGTATCTTAGAAAGTCTTATGTCCATAAGCAACAAACCCAAGAAAGAGTTTCCCACGAGGTTAAACAATATATGCAAACACTTTTATATTGTTTATTAAGATACGTGTCTAGAGATAATAAGTTCACGGATGAGCATATAGAGATTTGACGGTAGTGATCTATATCCCTACTCTTTCAGGATATGTTTGGCGAAAGAATTATACGTATACGCTATGACCTCAACTTGTATGGTCTACTACACTGATTTGTAATATCTGTGATATATGCGTGGGGTATCGATCTCGGACTCATAGAATAGTTCTGTTTGACAAATCAGGAGTAGACTTAGGCATTTACTCATTGTGCACTGGGGCAGCGTACCGGATTTAATAATTCGATCTAGAAAAATTCCAATAGCTGGACATTTACTTCGGTTTCCCTCCGGTCATGCACGTGTCAAGACTTAAGAGTTAAGTACATCAATTAGTTAATAATTAGTTGTTGACCAATGAGATGTTGACACATGACACATGTGGGCTAATTATTGTTTGATTTAAAAATTACCAAAATGACCTTATTTGTTAGACAAATAATATCATTATTTTATTCATTAAAATGTTTATTGAATAAAATAATAATACTAATATATGATATTATTATTTAAATTGAAATCAAACAATTAATTTTTTATTTAAATTGACATGTGTTTCTACCATGATTTAATATAATTAAATCATTTGTTTAATATTTATTAAATGAAATGATAAGTATAAATGGGTAGCATTTGTTAATAATAGATCTTAAGATATGTTTTAATAATGAGAAAGTATTTTCTCATTTGGCCTAGATTAAGGCCAAGTTTATTTAAATAATTTTTCATTTTGTTTTGTTTTCATTTGGTTTATTGTAAATAATAATAAACAAAAACTAATGGCAACCATAATGGATGCCATTAGGTGAGAAAATGAAAGTTAATAATAAAGCAAACACTAATGGCAAACAAATGGACGCCATTAGGTGAGAAAATAAAAGAAAATAATAAACAAATAAAAGAGCAATTAATTGTTCAATTAATCATAAAACATTCGTGCAATGGGTTAAGGAAAAGAGGGAAGTGAATTTTACTAAGTGCTAGAAAATTCTCGCAAGTGTTGAGAGCACAAAAACACGACTCTTCCATTCTTTTGGTCACCCATACTATAATGTGGAAACAAGAATTTAAGAGTTGAATCCTTTGCTGAAAAAGCTACTACTATTCTAGCTTCCTCAAGCCCACCATGTTAAGGAACTAGAATTATGAACAGGTTGCTTCAAGGCGGGTACTCCGATTTGACAATATACCAAAGGCTTGACAAGGTACTATTTCTCAATCTTAAAGTATTTTACATTTATGAGATTGTTGGGATTTGTGCTTACGTGTCATCCCAAAATGTATAAATATTTAATGATAGTATTTATACAATTATCATTTCTAATAAAATCGTTAATCTTATTTATAATTAAAATGGTAAGATGCTTGTAACGTTTTAGACATTGTATAATCTAAAAGAGTTTAGATCAGTGCTAAGAATTAGCAACACTAATAGTTATAAATTCTAAGAGTTAGCATGTTCATATAATTAGCGAAATCTAAAGAGTTAGAGCCTTGTCTGAAATGGGACAATGACCTGAGAATATATTAGTAATGACATAGCTGTAAAGAGTTGCAGATGGTGCTAAGAAATGTCATTGTGTAAGTATGTTCTCAAACACAATGTTCCTGATCTAATTTCATTGATGCGGGTCTATCGATGGAACCTATTAATATAGATTAGTATATGTCTATATCTGGATGGTCCAAATTGTTAGTCTTAGTAAACCATTAGCTTAGTGAAAGCTCGTATAGAGATACATGTATTCAGTAAGGACTGGATATTGAACAGACTCACGAGAACCTCTAATAGACATCTCATGAAGCCGTCAATGAAAGGTCTTCTGAGCTGAGTAGTATTTGTGGTCCTTTGGCTTGAGTGCCACAGTGGGCTTGTGAGTGATCCACCATGCTTTGGTTTCAGGCATGTCAAAAACCTTTCATAGTCTGACTACTGGGTGTCGCTGGGTATGGTCCGATGCTCATGGAGTCCGATGTGCGTAAATATATGATCCATAAGCTCATATGAGTGAGTTGTATATCCTGATGCTTCAAGATTGTATTTCAGAAAGTCTTGTGGCCACAAGCATAAACTTCAGAAAATATATTATGAAGGAATAAATAAAATCACAAAAGTGTTTGTGGATATCATTTAATGAAATATAAATCTAGAGATAAGTTCATAGTTGAGCAAATAGAGATTTGATGGTGATGATTTATATATCTGCTCTTCAAGGATATAAATGATGGAAGGATTATAAGAATATGCAATAACCTCAACTTGCATGGTCTAACATGTTGATTTGTAATATCCGTAATTTGTGTGTGGGACATCGTTCACAGACGTATGTAGGAGATCCATATAACAAATCAGGTGTAGACCTAGAGAGTCTCGCAATATAAAGTGTACTCGTTGCGCACTAGGGTAGCGGATTGGATTGAATTATTTGATCCAATAAATTTCAGAAAAATAGAATAATTATTTCGAGATCCCTCGGGATGTACATTTGTCAAAACTTAATTGTTAAGTAAATCACTCAATTAATTAACAAGGGTTGTTAATTAATAGAATAGTGACAAGTGGTAAAATTTGTTCCATGATTTGATTTTAGCATTTAACCTTGATAGTAAAAATTAGTAAGGTAAAAAGTAATTATTCAAAATTATTTTAAATAATTAAATTAGATATTGTTATTATGTTATTAGATAATATTATAATACATATAGATCATGGCATTGTATTTTAATACAATTAGGGGCCTAAATGTTGGTCATTTATTTACCCATTATAATTAAAGTAATTATATTTGTTAGGTAAAAATTAATTTAGGTGGCCATTATTCTAGTGCTTGATTAAATTAATTCTAAGTGGGAGACCAACAATAAAATTGGTGGAGCACTTAATTTTGTTTAATCAATGTGTTGAATAAACAAAATTGATTTTGAAAATACATTTGAATCATTTATTCAATTCTTGGGAAAAAATTCGGCAATGGCAAAGAAGAGAGGTAAGAGAGAGTTTTGAGTTTTGTTCTCTCAAGTGTTGAAAAAATAAACAAACTTCTCTTCATCTCATTCTCTAAAGGATGGCTAAAATAAAATGGAGAAAAAGATAATTATTTTAGAAAATAGTTGTTCAAAATAATTATCATGTGAAAATTGTTTCTAAAAATAATACAAGAGTTGTAAGTAAAATATTTCTAATTAATACAAGAGTTGTATGTAAAATATTTATCATCTCCATTTAAGAAATAAAATTGTATTCAAAAGAGTTTGAATACATGTTGCTGAAAATTCTAAAACTAAGCTACCATTCTAGCTCCTTAATCCCACCAAATAGTTATGGACTACAATTGTTCAACATATACGTCAAGGTGAGCTCTTCACATGGATTATTGGAGGACTTGAAGAATTTGCAAAGCTACCTTCATTAGGTAAGTGTTTTTACATTATGTTATAATACAACTGTTCATCATATATATTTTTGTATAAATGTTATACTTGTTAATATATGTGATATATGTGTTTAATTGTTAAATTATGTGTATTTGTAATATACTTCCGCTACGTGTAGTAATTTTTGAAATTATGTATACACTCGTATGTCACACACTCGATCACCAATAGGGATAACATGTAAAGTTTATTTGTGTTTATCATTATAAAATTTGTATTCCGTTCATCCGCTGTGCATGTATGTATGTGATACGTATGATATATTTGAATGGTAGACACAAACTCATATGTATACACCATAGATTTAAAATCACTCACAGTTTTATCTCTTCAACTCTTTATCTTTCTAGTTTTTTTTTTAATGATTTTTATGATGTTATTCTTGATAAACTCTAAAAGTCTTTATTCACCATGACCTAAGTTTTTATTCTAAGATTACAACTTTAAACATGATATGTGATTGAATTCAAATTGTTTTCTTATTTTTATGAACTCAATAATATAATTGTTCAATTATTCTACGCTTATTACTTTCTAATTATTTAATCACTAATTAAATTATTGTGGGAGCTCTAATGAACTTGACAAAAAACAATTTGTGTTGGCCTTGAATAGTTTGATATATGATCATAGGGTAGCAACTATGAGTTTTATGTGAGATAGACATATACCTACATGAGATATATGGTATTAATAAATTAGTTCTTAATGAATCTTATTCTTATCTAATTACAATAGATATATAAGTAATTATTAGGGTAAGATATAGTCACTTGACCATCAACAGAGGCTTGTGATGATATTAAAGATCTAGCCAACAATTTATATTGAGAAATTAACTTAAGAAAAGATTAATTGGTTTAAGTAACATATTGAGGGATAGTTGTAATCCTAGATTTTATCTATTATTAGTGATTATATCTTCCTATCTTTAGTCTGATCTTGATTATTAATTTTATGTTATTTAGTTTAGATTACTAAATGTTGGTTTCCATTTGTCTGAATAAAAGTAAGAAGACACAATGTTAGTACTTAACATAATAATAATAATAATTTCTCGTGGGAATGATACTCTATTCACTCTTTATTACTTGTTTACAATAGCGTGCACTTGAGATTAGCTATTATTTTGCACACATCAAGTAGCAAAATAAACTCTTCAGCAGTGGCACTCGCTGCAATATAAGAATAGTGCATGACTTATTAAAACACTCAAACACAAATTACTTCAAGTTATTAATAAACACACCTCACTATAGCTTAGCCTTTACTCAAAACTTTATAAATTCTCAAAACACTCAAACATAAATATCACTAGCCTTTGATCCAATATATATACTAGCAACAGAGATACTAACTTACAAGATGATTACCAGGTTTAAAAATGGCATTTATAAATCAAAGACTTATCTTAGTAAGTCTCTTAGAAATAATCTTAAACCTAGAACAGTTGTCGGGGCTTTAAGTGATCCTAAATGTAAGCAAGCTATAACAAATGAATATAAAGCTTGTGTTGATAATAAAAAGTGGTCTCTAGTCCCTAGCGTAAAAGCTTTAAAGATTGTAAGCAACAAGTGGGTATTTAGAGTGAAATATAACCTTGATGGAACTCTGTCTAAATACAATGCTAGATTGGTTACAAAGGGTTTTCTTCAAACTCTTAGAATTGATTACTTTGAAATATTTGGTCTTGTAATTAAAGCTTTAATAGTGAAGATTATACTCAGCTTGGTAGTCATGAACAAATGGCCAATAAGGTAAATAGACATTAATAATGCCTATTTTAATGGAGGCTTAACAGAGGCAGTATATATGTCACAACCATAAGGCTTTATTGATGTTGAAAGGCCAAATCTTGTGTGTAAATTGAGAAAAGCTCTATATAGCTTAAAGCATGCCCATGGAGCTTGGTAAGATAAACTTAGGAATGCCTTAACATAATAGAGTTTTCAGAATTCAAGGTCTGATTGTTCTCTCTTTATCAAACATTTAGATTACCATCTTATTTTGGTTTTGATTTATGTTGATGACATTCTTATCACTGGTCATGAATCAAAACTTTTGGAATCATTTATCAACAAGCTTGGTTCAACATTTGCTTTAAAGGACGTTAGATTTTAGCTATTTCTTGAGAATAGAAGTAACTCTTACAATATCTAGTCTGCATTTATCCTAAACTAATTACTTAGTTGATCTGTTGAAAAGAGCTAATATGAAACACTGTAAAGGATGCACTACTCTAATGAGTGCAGGACATAAACTCCTCAAAGGTGATGACAAATTATTTGAGAATCCATCATTATATAGAAGTTTGGTAGGAGCACTTTATTATGTTCTTCTTACTAGACCTAAATTATTTTTCTCTATTCATAAGCTGAGCTAATTTTTGGCAAATCTAACTATCAAGCACTCAGGTATCTTCAATTACATCAACTTATGGCCTTGAATTGATCTTTGGTGGAGAAGTCAGTTTAACAGCTTACTCAAATGCAGATTAAGGCTATGATCCAATTGATAGAAAATTTATTAGAGGTTTATGTGTTTTCATTGGTTAGAATTTAGTTTTATGAATTTCTAAAAAACAAACAGTAGTTGCAAGGTCCATCATAGACGTTGAATATAGGCCTTTTGTTAAAGATTGCTCTGAAATAATTTGGATCCAGTCATTACTTCAAAAGCTACATTTTCTATTACATAAAACTCTTGTGTTATGGTGTGATAATTAGAGTACACAAGCATTAGTACTCAATCCTGTCTTTTTCCACAAACAAAGCCTATTAAATTTAATGTGCGTCATATTAAGATAAAAATAGCTACAAATGAATTGAAAGTAAAATTTATTCCATAAATTGATCAAGTAGTTGATATATTAAATAAGCCCCTATTACATGATAGATTTATTTATGTGAGATCCAAGCTGATGGTCACAACTCGACCATCAGCTTGAGGGGGAATATTGTGTTATGCTGGTTATGCAATTGGTTTTGGAAATTGCAGGATCATTGGTGCCTGTCAATCTACTCTTGCTGAAGAATTTTGAGTTGTCATTTGAAGATGAAGTGACAACTGAGTCATCATTAAAAAATGCAGTGATAGCCGAATTATTGAATATGCTGACGTGGCAATCAATTTGTTAAATGTGTTGTAAAGTTGTTATTTCTCACCAAAAGTTTGTTACAAGGGAATAACAACCTCTCTTTATTTTCTTGTATTTGTAAGTACTATAAAAGAAAAGAGTCATGTATCTTTGATGATTGATCGAAATAAGAATTACAATTTCACAAAAGTATTCACTTCATTTTCATTCCTTTCTCTCTCAATTTCTAAGCAAACAAACAAGATTTCTTTAGTTTCAATACAAGTAAATTCTTTCTAAGTTTTACTTTTTTTTTTTTCAAACTCCATGCTTTATTAAATATTTTCCTGTTTCAAAAAAACTTGAACATATCAAATATTAAATTACTTTATGTGATTTCGTAACTGACGTTTCACACTGATAAACCAAGAGTATTACTTGCATCAAGGGCGCTAGGCCATATTTTTTGACACTTCTTTATAAATTAATTAGATGATGCAGTAATATTCTCTTTCTATATACACCACAGTTCATTAATAATTAGTTTTCAAAGTGGAGTATTATTCTTCAAAAAAAAAAAAAAAAAGAGAGAGAGGTAGATTCAATAGATCAGCCACCAGATAAATATATCCATTAAAAATACATGAATTGTTTCTTAAGTAAAATTTAGTGGGTCTGCAGGAGTATACATTCTCCGTTTCTACTGTAAATTCTAATTCAAAAAAATTAAATCCTAATGATGTGGTCTAGCGAGAATTTACTGCTAGTTTAGCATTGGTAATCCAGTAATATATGGTATGGTATTGTCAAAGGGTAACAATAATTGGAGCTGGAGGTATCCATTTTTGAACAGGTGAGCAATCCCAACCAGTTTCTTTGCTATAGGTAATATTGAAATGCTTAGAAACCCAAGTCTCTCCAGCTGACTCTCTCTCTCTCAAAAGTTTTCTCTGCTTTTCCTCCATAGCTTTCTTTGCTTCTGTAGCTTTCCCCCAATCTTTGCTTAATACACATTGGCTCACCTCACTCCACACTGCCGCCGATTCGCTTGGACACACTTCCTGACAAAAATCCAACCCCATATAATTTGATATATGAATCTAACTACGTACGTTTGACTTACTGAAAAACATGTGTTGATCTCAGTAATATTAATGATACATACCTGCAAATCGTTTACAGTAGGAGTTTTCAGTCCACAGAGCACTTCTTTGGCATTGTATATAACTCTACTTTTTCCATTATTGATGTTCTTCAATGTGACAGTTCTGAAATTTTTGGAAGAAAGAGGAAAAGTCAAAAGACTATACAACTAATCCTAGTTTTCCATAAATTCCAATGAAAGTTGTTTTAGTTAAGACATTACAAAATCAGCCATGGTGGAGAAAAGAAAAAACTGGTGCTATTATTTTGAGTAGTCTTTATATATATATTAGCTAAAAATGAAATGAAAATCCATGCTTTCCATTAAAATTTGGAATTTGGATAGTAAATTAAGTACCTGTCCCAGTGGCCATCAATCTCATAAAGAATCTTCAATGATGATGAGTAGTAGATTTTTCCTCTAACAGCTCTATGGTTTCCTCTAAGCCCTATAAAAGAATTGGCTTTGTAGCTTAATTCAGCTTCGAGGCCGGTCTCTTGGCATTTGATTTTGACATTGCCAACCCAATCAGCTCTAGGCACCGGAAGAAATCTTATGGAGAGTTTTGGTGAGTTCATTTCATAAGTTTCATTGTGACTAAGAAGCTTTAGTTGCCTTTTTCCAAGCACCTCAGCTTCCACTGAAGCACCTACAAGAATTAGTTTTCCAAAAATAAATAAATAAGCTAAAATTAAGTTAAATTTTCAGGTTAAAGTGTCTGTATTTTACTAAAATCCAGTCCGAATTTTGCAGATTCTGAAGTGCAAGTACAAAAGAGTTCAATAAATTTTTGTTCTTGCAGCAAATTCTCTAATTATTCATTCTAAAGGTCATCAATACCAATCAATTAAAAGGTAAATTTGCTTAGTTATACCCCAAATATATAATATTAACAATCAAAATTATCATAAAGAAAATACGATCAAGTACCATAGAATTTAGGAACAGGATATTGACACCAAACTATTTCAACATTTTCCTTCTCATCAGTTGCATGAAGAGCAGTAACTGGTGGGTGATGCGAAACCTGTAATGGTAAACTAGCTTTACTCAGTTATCATGAACAATATTATCAAACTTGGTATATCCAACTAATGATGCCTACGCCTAAGAGTCTCTAACCAGTAAGAGTTAGCTATTGTATATATATTCAATGAACATGTAAAAATCTCGTTAAAAATATTTATTTATATATTGAATGTAAACTAAGTGTTTTGGGATGTCTAATTATGATACCTGTTCTAGTAGAACATTGAGGCTTCCCCTAGAAACATGGTGAGTTTCTCCAAGAATAGGATTGTAAGGTGCAAGGCCGAAGATGGCAGGGCGAGTTGTTGAAATGCTCCATGCTACCACGGAAGTAAATCTGTCCAGTGGGCTCTCCGAGCTGTTGCATTTTCTCAATATATCATTGCCGATACAATATATTGATTCCCCAAAACATTGAAGTTGTGATTTTGGAACATTGAAGATGGCTGGCAGCTGTAGTTACCAAAAGTGAATGTGTTGGCATCATGAAATCCCGTTGCAAAAGAAGTTTAATGAGGCAAATATACTGCTCATTCTGTTTTGCTCTACTTGAAAGTAAGAACAGAATCTATCATAAGGAAAAGTGCAGATGAAACATAAACTTATGCATATTTGAATATGATGTAACAATTTATTTCTTTTCTCTTTGTGCTTAGGTTCTGTGAAAAATGATTTTTTTGGTTTGTTGAATTGTTGGGTCTTCTTGATGAGCGTGAGAATGGATTTTCTTGAAAGAAGATGGTTTTCTTGAGGGTATGAAAATGGCTTTTCTTGATAATTATAAAAATATGTTTTGATTATGGATTTAACGATGGGTTTTGCAAAGGGGTAAGCATATGAGTTTTGCTACGGAGAGCGTAGTTGGTTTGTTGATGGGTATGAAACAAGAAACTAAAAATGAGAACAAAAATGTTTAGGCCAATGAGTTGGAAGATAGGTTGGAACAAGAGTTGGATATGGGAATTGAAGCTAGATTTTTTGTTCTGTTTTTTCATTTCACATATTATTCCCACGCTTGCTTGGAATCCTTTACACTAGATGACACCATTACTTTGTGGTTTGCTAGAATAAGATTTTTCAGACAATTTTTGGGGATCTTTTAGTTCAATATTTATATAACAATTATTTTTATTTTTTTAACTTACCATTATAGTTCAAATGGTCACAAGTTGTTCATTCTATCCTCACATGTTTTTCATATGCCAAACTTTTTTTTTTTTATTATCTAAAGATATTTTTGTCATTTTATATTAACATATGACACATCAAACTTGAGTCACTTATCACATTATAAATAAATTAGTAAAAAAATCTAATAAAATAAGTGAAAATTGTTAATATTTAAATGTCACAGATTAATATGACTATTTTGAAAATATTAAAATTAAATTTTATACTTAAAAACTATTTTAAAAACAAAGTAGCAATGTCCTCTAATTTTTAAATTTAAGAAACAATTTCAACTATTTTGTTATGTAAGGCTTTTAATAAAATTTAAAATATTTGGCAGTGCTTATTTTTATTGCAAAAGTACTTTTTTAGAGATAAGAGTACTTATAATGATATTTTGATTAAAAAAACCACTTTTGAAATATAAAAAGCATTATGTATGCTTTTTAAACAAAGCATATGGGTAAATACTTTATATAATTATCACTTTTAGTGCTTTTAAAGGTAGCACCTAAAAAATTAACAAAATACCTTTATTTCAAATATAGTCAATTAAATTTAACAAAATATTATTTTTGTTATTTTAATTTTTTTATTATTTTAGAATAGTATATTATAAGTGACATTGGAATAAGACATGCAATTTTATTTTATTATTTATTATCATATTTTAGTTATTAATAATAATAATAGTAATAATTATAATAATGATGATAATGATGATGATGATGATTATGATAATAATAATAGTTGTAATAAAAAATTATTTTGTTAAATCTTTTTGCTACAACAAATAGTTTAAATATTTATAAAATAAAATATTATTATTATTATCACGCTATTGTTTTAGAATATCTAATATTTATTAAAAATAAAGGATAATATTACGTTTATATAATTAGATACAAAGTTTATATCGCAATTGATATAACATATGACATGTCTATTATTGATTGATACTATATAATTACTATAATTAATAAAAAGTAAAAGGTTAACAATTACATGATGTACTGGCATGCCTATTGTTGGTTGGTACTGTATTATTACAATATTTATAAAAAGTTAAATGTCAATAATTACTTAACAAAATGTAATTATTGATTTGCGACACATCATTTTAGATATAAATTTTGTATCCTTATTATGCATATGTAGCACTACTCATTAAAAAATAGAAGAAAAAAAATCTTATTAGTTTTTAATTTGAAAGTATTTATAATAGTTAAATAATGATTCATGTAGATGATTTTAAATATAATATTTATATTATTAATTTTAATTATAGAAATATCTATTTCAATACTTTAATAATATCAAAGTACTTTTTTAATTACATATTCAAACATTCAATAGAATATTTCAATTATTTCAAAAATATTTTTCATAATTAAGAGTCAAACGTCAACTATTGTTTTAGAAAAAGCATTACGAAAGACAAGCAATATAAAAAAAAAAAAACTTTTTTATTATAGCACTCTTAAACTGACCCTTAGAAATCAGTCCACACTTAGAACATGACAGATGTAGTGGTTAAGTTAATTGCAGTTCAAGTAAATAAATAAGAAAGGACTTGCCTGAAAGCGGGTGAGATCAGTTCCAGGGCGTACGTTTTTAAACAGACTCAATAGGCGTTGAAGAACATTAGGAGCAGCGTAATCAGCAGCATCTAATGATAATGGCTTCGTAAGCACCACAACCCTTTTCTCTTCCTTAATTACCTGCACCCTCACCGTACCCCATAACATAATAATAACTTCGATTAATTTCTTACATTTTAACATAAACAAGTAACAACAACATGCCTCCTCAATAAACAAATATTCTTTTAGGTAACGATTGATGATTAATGAATGAGTCATTAGCCAACTAATACAGCATATTATATTCTGTTAAACTCAATCATTTACCAAGTAGGCTATTCTATGATTATAAATTTATTTAAAAGAAATTTTCAGATATAATACTTATTTTTAAGCTATTTCTTTTTGCCACAAATAAATAAATTAATTTTTAAGAGCCCAAAATTTCGAACTTAGACAATTACACTCTCAATCTTATTTTCCTTCCCCACCCAAAAAAAACAAAAAAACAACACACACACTCTCTCTCTCTCTAACTTTACATCCTCTATCTCTTTCTACAAAATTCTCTCTTCAAATTCGCTTAAATAAAAAATTTAAAAATAAATATTGTGTGAATCAGACTTTGCATAATATATTTCTCACTTTAAATTTAAAAAATAGTTTCTTTGTGAATTATAGATAAAAAATTAATTTATATTAAAAATTAGATTATATTAAAAATAGGTGCAGTAGGTAAAATATGTTTAAAAAAAAGATTGAAAAAGAAAAAAAAAATTGATGAAAATCCGACCAAAATTATCGTAGAAGGGATAAAAACTGAGTCCGTCAGCTAATATTCTTCGTGAAACAATTCGCGCGGGCACCCTGCGCATAGGCACTATGCAGCCTGTTGCGCACCACGAGGCCACGATCTCTACATTCCACATGGCGCAGCTTTTTCTTGCCATATCAGAAAGAAATAAAGCTTCGACAAAAATCATAATTTTTCTTTTTGAACAAAATGTTATTTATTATAGTCATAAAATATATAATTAAAATATAAATTTTGTATTATATGTAATGTATTATCATTAATTAATTAATTATTAACTTTTTATTTTTTATTAACAAAATAATTATATAATTTCGATCAATCATACAGTATGACTCTATTTCATAAGGTGATAGCACATGCCCGTTCTATTCTGTCGCAAGTCTTAACGTCAAAGCATCCTAAAGAACCAAAATAAAAAATAAAAAATTCAAAATAAAATAAATAAAGATTCCGATTGCAGGCTCTAATTATACGCTTCTCAAAAGCGCTCCCACACTCTTTCCAAAAACAATAAAAACCGAAAAAGAAAAACACTTTCACACGCACATAGAATACATTGTATATTCCCAATAACCAGAAATCCGCTTGCTTTAGCGATCAAAAACCGCTTTTCTTTCACCGGAAAACAGCCACTTTGATAATATGAAGACAGGATTTAATTTTAATAGAAGCCTATGTAAAGAGGTGATTAAATTTATTTCATTAAAGAAAAGAAAAAAACAGTACTAGTAGAGATAATAAATAAAGAGACATACCATTTGAATTGAAGAGAAAGCCGAAACTTGACCTTCTAGTTAATAATATTAATTGCTGTTGCTGCAAAGCTTTTGCAATCTGCTGAGAGAAGGAGTTTGGACAAAGTGAAGAAGGAAAAACCAGTTTTGTTTTTGCGAGTTGTTTTTCTTTTCTTGTTACTGCGACAAATCTTAAGCCCTTTTCTCGTCGTGTATGTTTCGTTTCGTTGTGTTTTTATATATAAATGGAAGCATAAAAGACAAGCATTGGGTTAGATTTTTTATTATTTATATTTATTAATTAAATAATTATTACTTTAATGCATTTAGACTTTAGGTGCGATGATATGACTTAATTGCACGATTAAAAGGGAATCGTATAAATATCTGTTTTGAGGAAGATGTTGTTTGTTCCCATAAATTAAACATAGCAATTACCATTTCTTGTTAGAAACTTTGTTTCTTTTTTTGCGTAGATTCATTTCTTAGTTTTGAACAGATTAATGAATTAGGAAAAAAAAATTAAAAAACTAAATAATAGTTGAAAATTTAGATCTCATTTTAACTTCAAAGAGTCTAACCCTTAACTAAATGAACTAAATAATAAAAGTGCACATCGAGGTTGGCTAAAATGACAAAGTACTCTTTTGTAAGTGCATCTTTTTTTATTAAAGTCATATTCAAATTTTCACTCTCTCATAATTATAAAAATATTAAAAAAAAATGGTAAAAATTATAAGTGGACCAAATTTAATGTAGTAAATTATATTGATTTTTTTTTTAATAGAAAGAATGTAGAATTTCATTTTTGAGAACAAATGAAATCATTGTGAATACAAACACGAAGAGAAAAATGAATTGAGTCCTTTTAGACCGAAGACAAACAATCAAATGCCACACATTTAGCGAAAAAAATGTGCAACAAAATTTCCTTTGCGGTGTACAAAAGAACAAGACCCATTTCCAAAGGAAGCTAATAGCCAACAAATCTGACATAGTATATTTCTCTCAACTCCAGAAAAAAATTAATTTTGCATTCAAAGTAGTCACCAAATTTTTGCAATCAGTTTCTACACAAAAGAACTTCTCCATGCGAACCAACCACATCAAAAAGAGTATGATAGACAGCTAAACATTCTGCTAAAAAGGGTGGAAAACAACCTGAAAAAAATTTGGCGGCCGCCTTCAAAACAATTCCATTTGAATCGTGAAGGAAATTCTAGTGAAATAATGTTGCATCCACCATTTAACTTAAAAGTACTAGGAGGAGGATATTGCCAAACAACCATGGCAGAAGTTTTGTCAGATGCTTGAAAAGGGCTACCTGTCGGCCTTTGAGAGTTGTACCAAAAAAAAAATCCCCACACGGTCTAAAATATCCCTTGCAGATGATGGATTATTGCTAAAAACAAATTTATTCCGAGCATTCCAATAGAACCAAAACAAGATGCAAACACATCTCAGTGTCCAATTCATTCAGCTCATTAAACAAAAACAGCAAAAATCCTCCCAAATCAACTCCATTGAAATTTATGAAAAATTTACCAAATAAACTGCACTCCCAGATCTCCATCACACTTGGACAGGAAATCAAAGCATGAAAAGGCGTTTCAACCTCTAATCCACATCTCCCACAAGTTGGTGAAATATCCAAGTGTCGTTAATACAAATTCCCAGCGGTTGGCAAGCTATTAAGACAAACCCTCAACCATGAAAACCATAACTTTTAGAGGAATGTTGAGACTCCAAAGAAAACGGCAGCAATGTCTGGAAGAAGAATTCAACCCATCTGAATTTGTGTCAGACCCCAGCCTAGTAACATGGTGTCTTGCTTTGACAAAAAAAAATGCCCGAAGATGTAAAATGCCATAGCAAAGAATCTGAATCGGAATACTGAATAACATGGATGGGAGTAATCAACTGCACATCAACCAGCAAAAAAATCCTCTTTTAAAACAAGAAAATTTCTGGAACCATCCTCCAACAGCAAATCAGAGACATGGTAACAGTCCCTCCCAAAACTTGGTGTAATAGATCGGAAAAATAGGCCTAGGAATCCATGGATTTGAAAATGCTAAGACCGATTGGCCATCACCAACTCTCGGTCTAATACCTCGCTTCAGTAAGTCTCGACCCCAAAGTGGCCTGCTTAAAAGATAAGAACAGCCTCAAGAACAATCTATATCAAGGAAGTTAGAATAAGGAAAATATTTTTCTTTTGAGAATTATGCTAGCCAACGCCTCCGGATACATTAAAACCCGCCATGATTGTTTAACCACTAATGCTTGATTAAAATTTTAAAAAAGAAATTCTAAAACCCAATCCCCCATCAAGCAACGGCAAAGCCAATGCAATTTGTCTCTCTTCTCATTTGATCCTCACCAAAAGGATCAAATTAACTGAAAAATTCTGTAAATAATCGACGGTGATAATCTGAATACGAAGATTGCATACATTGGAATTGCTTTAATCACTGCTTTAATCAACACTATCTTCCCCTTAACCGCAAAAAATTTACCCTTCCAAAACTGGAGACGACGTCTAATTCTGTCAATAATATGCTGAAAAGTATCTTTTTTTTTTTTTTATCAAGGTCAATAAATGAAGTCCCGGACATCAATCATACCTAACACTAGAATCTAACCTAAATAATTATATAATAGCTCATTTATCAGTAAGAAAAACCTAAGGATAAAAATAATTGTGGACTTCGCAAAATTAATCTATAGAATTCCGGTCCTTGGAACTTCTTAACATAATACTAGTTACATAATATGCAACTTTAGTTTTTATTCCTCTTGGAGGCTTATAAGACCCAAAAACAATTTCGGTATACAAGACTCAAGAAGAAAATATCGGCCCACAAAATATCCTTGAGCCAAGGGCACTATCTTCTAGTTGGTCAAAATAATGAGCGCAGTACGACTATCCTGCTCGGTCAGACTCCAAAGGAGAAAAGACAATGTATACCCTTTGAGCTAGTCAAAATTCGGCTATCCTATTCGGTCAAACTCTTAAAGGAGATCTATGCTCTCATCGAGCTAGCCAGAGTAATGATCGAAGCCCGGTTACCTTACTCGGTTAGACTCACTACTCACAAAGTTGGTCAAAACAATGGTCATAAACCCAACTAGCCTATTCGACCAGACTTTAAATAAAAAGAAATAATCCATGCTTATATCAAGCAGAGGAAGGTGAAAATACGGCCACCTTGAAATATCAAAGGATGTAAAGAGTTGTGGATAAAGTCAAACTTATCAAGGAAAAATTCCTAAACATAAGGGACATTCCTAAAATAACGATAAAAATTATGATACAATAAGAAAGATATAGTACAATTTTAGAAAAAAATTTAATAGTAGAATCCTAAAATGGAATGTCCATGAGGTTTCTCTATTAAAAAAAAAAAAGATTCTAGAGCTATGAATAAAACTAACATCCTCATCCTATAATAGAGGAGGAAATTATCATGAAAGAGAGGATCATCATCACTAAGAGATCATTAGTATTGTAAGAGCATCATTAGAAGGCCAATTATTGCTAACTTTATTATTAGATACGTTAAATATAAGAGATATACCAAAAAATATTATAGAAAAAGGCCATCTATATTTGCTGACTTAAGCATTAGAGTGCTTACATAAAAAAAACTTATAATACGACCTCACATTTTCTTTAATTACAAGATTCTAATTAAACACAATAGTGGTGGAGGGAAAAAATAGTCTAATTGGTTTAAGTTTTCAATCATATCTTTATCGTCATAGACCAGCTTCTCAACGATTAATAAATTTAACTCGTTGACTCTCAAGTGACTAAATTTTGAGGTCAACAATTTGACGTCATCTGTGAAAAACAAACAAAATAGCTATCAATAATAGAAAGAAAAAAATGAAGATCGGATGATAAAAAACTATTACCACCCACTCCATGCCCACATAAAATTGCAAGAAAATCCTAATACCTGATGAGAATCTTAGGTTACAAAACCCTAATAAATCTATGAAAATACAGTGTAGCAACAGTTGCATTGGCAAGAAGAACCATCAGCCTAGTATAAAGTACTAGAAGAAAAGTTATGAAAATTCAGTAGAAAAAAGGATGAACTAAAAAAGATGATAGAGAAACATCTAGAAAAGTGAAACAACCTAGAAGAGTTATAAGAATCCAGTCCCAGCTCTGATCCGCAATTGCCTCCCTACCTCAAAAAATTATTCTTCCAGTAGGGAGAGAGGCCAAGAATTCTCATCGATTAACTTGAAAAAAGAAAGGAAAATAAGTACTGTAAAGCCTTCTAAAGAAGGAGTCACCCACTAAGCCAACGATCACGAAAAAATGATCATGACCAATCCTCTAACTTGTAACTGTATGACTGTGGTGGAGTCCACCAACCATTTGGTCCACCAGTGGGACTCCAAAGCCACTGACGCACCACCAACAGCCCTCGCAGGTCACCTACGCCCCCTAACCAATGTCAAACCTGGGATCTCATCCCTTATAGACCTTTAAGGTTCGATGGTTGTACTTATCAGGCTAGCCAGTCTGTTGGTGGTGCATTAGTAGCTTTGGGGTTCCACTGGTGGACCAAATAGTTGGTGGACTCCACCACAGTCTTACAGTTACAAGTTGAGGACATAGACCTTTATAGGAGAACTAATGCCAATTATAATTTGAAGGAAAATGATGCTCGAAAAATTATTGATAGGCTTAAAATAAATAATGGGCTTTTATGGGATGCTCGAGAAATCTTGAAGAAGAAAAAAAAAAGTAGCATAGAAGAGATGTTAGAGATCAACTAAATAAAATAGAAGCACAAACAAATTTGAGAGGATGCTAAAAAGGTTATTGATAGGATCAAAGAATATGAATATAGTGAGTAGCATACTTCAACGTTCATAAAAAAAATCCGTTAATCGAGAAGGTCCAAAACTTAGAAAAGTAGTTGCACCAACTCCTTGAGAATAAGGAAAAGCAGAAGCTCTCCTTGAAAAGAATAGAGTAGAAGAGAAAATCTCCTTTCATCGTTGAACTTAGAGATATCAAGCTACCGAAGGGATTCAAAATGCCAAACCTCCTAACCTATAGAGAAATAACGAACCCTCACCATTACATCGATACGATAATTAACCTATTATCAATTTCTAATCTTAGACAAAAGAAAATATGCAGATTATTCCAAGTTAATCTCGAAGGAAAAGCTCTCATTTGGTATCGAAGTCTAAGGCAGAAGAGCATTTTCTCCTTTAGCAAACTGACCGAGAAGTTCATATAACATTTTCAAGAAGCCGATGAAAAAGCTAAAGATCCTCAATAGTAGCAATGACTTAAATAAGGTCATACCAAAAGTTTGAGAGACTTCATGCAATGATACCATGAAGAAGTAATCCAACTCGGAGCGCTTGACTTGTTGGTTACATTAGAAGCATTGAAAGAAGAACTTAGAATAAATTGATTTTGGTACTTTTTAATAGAAAGTTCATCTGCCACTAATAAGGGCAAAATTGTCATATATTTTTTCATGTTTTTATTATTGATATATTATTATTTTATAAGAATAGATGGTTATTTATGTGTTTTATTGTTATTTATAAGGACTTGAATGAGGATTATCGCTCCAACGCCTCAGCGCCATGAGGATTATCGCTCCAGCGCTGTAACAGTGATCGAAATAAGAAAAATAACCTGTTTAAGTCGCATCTGGGGCTCCCGCGCCAAACAATCACCATGCCAACGATATTCTAGCGCCCCAGCGCTAACATCCCACTACTTCAGCGGTGAAGCCTTTTTCACGTGTTGCCCCAGCAACAACTGCATAATGCCCCAGCAGTAGTATGAGTTCTAGTCCGACGAGAATTGAGATTTTCAAGCTCATATCAATCCTTATAAAAAGTCACTCGCTTCTAGCCTTTAAGAATTAACCTAAAGAACCCAAGACACATTCAAGAACACCAAGAATAGAGCACAAGTCTTGGAGAGCAATAGGAGTTTAATTGAAGCAACTTTAAAGAGAGATTCAAGGCATTCTTCAGTATCAAGAGTATCTTAGGCAGCGCAATTAAGAATAATTCGACGTCTATATCGGTTTGCTATTGATTGTATCATGATTTATTATTATTTTTACTGCTGTTCTCTTGTAGCCATGAACTAAACTTGTTTTCTAGGGTTAATAGCTGTTCTCTTGTAGCCATGAACTAAACTTATTTTCTAGGGTTAATACTTAAACTCAATATGTGTGCTTAATTGCCATATCTTTTGAATATTTAATAAACTTAGTTATTTGATATTCAAATTACTTGATCTTAATGCTGAATGAGTTCGTAGTATTGTTGATAAACTCGGAAGAGGAATCATAATATTTAGACTTAGGTAATTTGATGCATGATTGTAGAGGAACATTCAATGTTGCATATGCAACTTTCAATTTAGGATAGGAATATACCTAATTGGCATGTATGATCAACAAGACTTAATCTTAATGAATCTTAATTTATTACAAGTACCATAAGAATATAGGTATTTGGTAAATTAAGGTATACTTGCATGACCTTAGAAGAGGCTTATGAATACATTAGTATCTTGATCAGTAACAAAGACTAAGCGAGTTAAATATCAAATGATTAATCATTAGAAAGTATAATGAGGGATAGTATTAATCCTAGGTTTCTCTATATTACTATCACCTAATTTTCTTTGCATTGTGTTATTGCTTTTGTATTTTCTACATTCATTCTTAGATTTTTATTTTTCTGAATAATTATTAGAAAGGCATAATTTTAGTAATTGGTTAAAAAGAAGAAATTATCTCTGTGGGTTCGACATTTGAATTATTTAGTCCCTTTATTACTTGTATATGATAGTGTATACTTGCACTTAATTTTAAGATATATAATTATCGCATCAGCCACCTATTTAACGGCTTATGAATAAGCCCTTCGATATGCTAAGATCAAAGAGGAAGAAGCTATAAAAAAGGGCAATCGAGATAAACGCATAAGAAAAATTGAAAGAACGAGAGCTTAGAAAGTTCCTTCAAAGGAGGACAACTCAAGAATGAAAGGAGAAGACTTTGCAAAGAATTGTAAAATGTTCCTGCAAAGAGTTCCACCTAAAAAAAATAGTAAGTGGGAATAAACAAGAAAATATCTTTTTAGGGTAGCTTGTAGGAACATAAATAAATTCCTACAATAGTTTCATTGGCAGAAATATTTGAGGCAATAAAGAAAAGAGGTACGCTCAAAGACCCGAAGCCTATTCGAGCACCACTTAAGAAAAGAAATAGGCACAAGAAGTACAAGTTCCATCAAAACTATGGCCACACAACCAATGAGTGTATAAACTTGTGAGTATAGAAACAACATTAAGCTCAAGACAACTCAAGATAGAGGAAATGGAGAATAAGAAAACTCTCTAACATAAGAGACAGATATAATCATATTATGGGGAATAATACTGGCAGGTGACTTGAACCGACAAAGGAAGAACTATTTGCTATACTCGTTAGTGGGACATCAAGTGATGTGCAACACTCTGATTACTAAGAAACCACGAGTATGTCCGATGTCGATCATATTCACCAAGAAAGATGCCAAAGACGTGAGTTACCCCCATAATGATGCATTGGTCATGAATATCCAAATAGCAAGGATGGAAGTAAACAAAGTATTCGTCGACATAGGAAGCTTAGTTGATATAATATTGAAGGATACACTTACTGGACTTGACATTAAATATCTCAAGATCGACCTCATACAGACTTCTCTTTGTGTATTTGCATACAGCTATATAATATTGTTGAAAGTTATAAACCTACCAATATCAATTAAATAAAAACCTTATGCTAAAATGATGATGGTTAACTTTGTGGTAGTTAACCACCCGACCTTACAAAGTCATGTTGGGAAGACCATTCATGATTAACTCAAATGCCGCATTGTCCATACACTATTTAAAACTTACATTCCCCACTAGATAAGGAGTAGGAATCCTCAAGGGTGATTAGAAGACAGCTAGAAGAAGTTATGCAACCATATCTAAAAAGAAAATTGGCATATCGTTGGAGCAAAAATTCACCAATTTTAAATATTTTGCAATTAAGTCCCTAGTTTTTGCTTATTTTGCATCCTTGCTTCACTTTTTCATCTTTTTCAGTCCAAACCCAATAAATAAATAATAATACACATAAATAGTCATTTATTCTCATAAAATATCAAAATAAAAAAATTAAATAAATGATAATTATGCCCTTATCAAATTCTCCCAAACTTTAAATACTTGCTTGTGCTCAAGCAATAAAGAATACTTAGAGAGAGAAAAATAAAAAAGGATTACTTGACTCAATATTAAACAAAGACTCAAAAGAAAAACATAACATACTAAGTTAATCAGATGATCAAAATGATTATCTTAAAGGCTATTGAAATAGTACAAATTCTAAGGTAGATAAATAATTATTAACAATTTTAATTATCTTTATTTAGTTCATTATTCTTCCTCATAAATAATCACCATGTGTATGCGTGCAAGCAGCAAGCAATAGCTAAAACCATATCTTGATTTACTTTATATTTAAGTTTGTACAAAAAAGATAATGTCTCAGCATTTGATTTCTATAATGACACTTTCATAGGCTTGCTTTTACTACTACTCTCCACTAATATAGAAAAATCACATGTCTATGGATCTATTTAAGATTTTATTTAGCCTATAACGTTGGGAGATAGTCAAGGGTGAAATAAAATTTTAAGTATATAAGATTCAAATCACACCATAAATACTTAAACTTTACCTAGAAACCTCTTTATCTTCTTTTCCTTGTATTATCTCCTCCCCTAAACTTATTGTTTTCTGTTCTTCTTTTCAACCACTACTTTTAAAGAATTTCTTTCTTTTCTTAAGCTGGGTATTTTAAAGATTTTTTTTTTTGGGATACCCCTAAACTTAGATTGATAAATACTACCCAAATTTATTTTCTTGTAGTACCATATACAAACACAACCTCTTTTCTTTAAAGAGTATTTCTAAGCAAACTCAATGTTTATGGTGTTACGAGTGAATTTCTGGATAAATGATCTTAAGTCTTAGGCTTGTAATGTGTTTAAATGGAAATAATAGGTAATTAGGCTCAAAAGGGATAAGTAAAGATAAATATACAATTAAGATAAACTCAAAAAGCTTAATCGGTCCAAACATAAACTATTGTCATTTTACTATTCATGTGTTTCTTAGGATTTTGCCTCAAGCAGTAATCAAAGACAAATTCTAGGGTGTCAGTCTTTGAGATTGTGGTATACTCTCTAAAGCATAAGTATCTCTAAGTAATAGTTATAACTATTCATGCTTATAAAGTGCTCAAAGAATTGTGATTATTAATAAGGTTGAACTTATTCCTAAACTTAGATAACAAAAATTCTCTAATGTCGATCATTTTCTAAGAATTTGTGAAACTAAATTCAGTCATATATTCTATCTCTTGTCATGGACTAATGATTACCTTAACAACCTAACAAAAACTAATTAACCTATAAAAATACCAGTCAATTTATGCATAATAATAAACATAAGAAAGTGTTTCCCACCCTTATACTTAATTTAGACATTGTCTCCAATGTCGAAAAATAAAGAATTGAGAGTAAGAGACTTCTCTAGTAAGTGAAGTTTAAGTATTATAGCATTGTGTTCTGTCAATGCGACAATAGTTTTTCTTGGTTCTTAACACTTACAATTGCTCTTGCCACTTTCCTTGAATGCTCATTTAATTGCTTTATTCCTACAAAGAAAATATACTAGCATAACCATAACTAAAAATAAAAATGACTTGGGTTGCCTTCCAAGAAACGCTTGATTTAGCGTTATTAGTGTGACGAGATTTTCTTCCATTCTTATGGTAGATCAAAGGTGATAGTGGAAGTATATTTGGATATGATCTTTTTGGTACTCCTTTCTTTTGACTTTTATACCTTTGCAATTAATCTTAGGCCAGTAGCTTTTGCTTTATTCTTCTCGATCTTTTCTAGAAAGACTTTAATCTTTAACCGAGGAAGTGACTCTTGTGCCATTCTCTATGATCTTTTCATCGCACACCTGTTCATCTTTCTTATTTATTTTCCTTCTATACTTTAATGCCTTCTTTCGAATGTGAGGATCCAATGTCTCTATGTCTTTGAGCTGCTTGGCATTTGGGTGCATCATTTAATGCTAAAACAGTCTTTACTTTAAGTTGGCAACTTGATCTCCTTGAAGACTTTAAAAGTGCCAGTGTTCGCTTATACCCTCATGGTCAACTCTCATTTTTTAACATAAATGCTTATTCGTTTGATGGCTAGGAAGGGTCTTCCAAGGATGATAGGAATCTCCTTGTCTTATTCTATATCTAGGATAATGAAGTCAGCAGGAAAGATGAATTTATCAACTTTAACTTGTATATCTTCAATGACTCTCTTTTGGGTAAGTGATAGATTATTCGTCAATTGAAGTGTGACATTTGTTAGTTTGGCTTCAACCAGTCCTAATTTGTTGTAGGTGGATTATGGCATAAGGTTGACGCTAGCTTCTAGATCACATAATGCTTTCCCAAAGTCGTAGCTCCCGATCTTTAAGTTTTGGAGGTAGTTTTTTCTGCAAGATGGCACTACACTCTTCAATTAGTACCATAGTCTTAAAGTCATCTAATCTTTTTTTTCTTGATAGGATATCCTTCATGAATTTCTAATAGTTCGACATTTGCTTCAGTGCAAAAGGAAGATTTCTTAAAGATTTTAAAAAATTTTAAAAATTATTTATCTAGTTTCTTCTTTTGCAGCCTTTGAAGGAATTATGAAAGATGAGTATATGGTTGCATAGGTTTATTCTACGGGTTACTACTGGTATTTTCTACTGAGTTTTCACTTTTTTGCCCTTCAAAATATTGTCGCACTTGAATACCAGTTTTTGCACTTTTCTCTAGATTGGTTTGCTACTAATTTTCTATTTTAGTAGTTGGTTTGTACTACTGTAACCTTTGAGGAAAAGGTATAGGTAGTATATATGACTACATGTCATCTTGCTGTACTACCTTTTCTTTCTCTTTAGTCTTTGAAAGTGGTGTTTAAGATGTTGTCATGTAAAATCTTACCACTTTTTAAAGAGATAGCTTATCATTTCTCTACATTTCCTTTTAGATTGGCTTTGATGTCATTTGGTGGAGCTTCTTGAGGTATCTTGTTGATTGCTGTAACACGTTATCCTACTTAATTCTCCTAGGTTCTAAATAATGCAGCTTGATTTTGAAGAAGTTTATCAATTTTTTTCATGTATTGTAAGAACATATCTTTTAGGTATGGTTATTCCTCTTGTTGAGCATATGTTTAGAACCCAGAGGAATTCATGGTTTTGAAAATTTTCCCTTAATTATTGTTGCTCTATAAAAATTTGAGATGATTCCTCTATCCAAAGTTGTAGAAATTTGAATTGGGATTGTTATGGTTGAAATTCCCTACATTTATGCTGTCTCTATACATTGTCCATTAGCATGGTGATCTCTATAGAAATCGCAAGTGATTGATTGACTTTTGACAGCTTTAACTCCTAAGGTTCTTAATTATTTAGTCAAAAGGTTGGCTTGGGCAGATAATGTAGTCGAAGTGTCTACTCCATATAGTTCAATGATTTTTCTTGACATTGCTCTTTCAGTGGGCCATTAGTAGGCATCGGACGCCATCTCTTCTAGTAGACCATAAATTTCATCGGTTGATTTCGTTCATGAGTGCTCCTCTAACTATAGCATCTATTATTGTTCTAAATTGACCGACCAACCCATTGCAGAATGTTTGTACAAGCATTCACTTCGGGACTCTATAGTGAGGACATTTTCTTTGCATATCCTTATATCTTTCCTAAGCCTCATATGGAGATTCTCCATCTAGTTGCAGAAAGGATGTGATGTTATTCCCCATCTTAGCAATTTTAGCAGGTGGAAAGAATTTGGCAAGGAATTTTTAAGCAAGATCATCCCACATAGCTATAGATCCAGATAGAAGTAATAATAGCTAGATCTTCTCTATGTCTCTCAAGGAAAATGGAAATAATGTTAGACGGATTACATCATCGGACACTCCATTGTACTTCAATGTGTCGCATATGTCCAAAAGAAGATTATGTGCATGTTTGGATCATTATTGGGTAGTCCATTAAAGTGCACTAAATCCTTCAGCATTTGAATTGTGCTTGACTTGATCTCAAAGTTGTTGGCTTAAACAATTGGTCTTTGAATACTTGAATGGATTCTATTGACTAAAGGAACAATATATTCCTTTAGAGATCTTACTTCTATGTTAGGTGCGTTTGGTACTTGATCTTCCATAGTATTGACTTGATTTTATTCTCTTCTAAATCTTCTTAGAGTTCTTTTAATTGTTGGTGCAAAAGTAATCAAGTCTTCGCTTCTTCACATATACATTCAAAGAAATCTATAAGATAAAACTAAATTGAGAAATAAATAAATAAATTCTGAAGTAAAAATTAGAAAGGTTGGTATTAATATTGGTAAAAATAGGTAATTATCCCTGATAATGGCACTAAAAACTTAATGTGATATTTTTATATCATAAAATTAAGTACAAGTATACTCTATCAAACAAGTAATAAAGGGAAAAAAATAGTTGAATATCAACAAACCCACAGGGATGATATCTTCTTTTTACCAAGTTAAAATTATGACTTCTAGTACTTATTTAAAAAAATCAAAATTTAAGAATGAATATGGAAAATATAAAGTGATAACTCAAAGTCAAGAGATATGAAAAATAATAATATAGAGAAAACCTAGGATTAATATTATCCCTTAAAATGCTTTCTAATAATTAATCTTCTAATATTAAATCCCTTAGTTCTTGTTATTGATCAAGACACGAATATATTCACAAACCTCTCCCAAGGTCATGTAAATATATCTTAATTTACCAGATACCTATATTTTTATGGTATTTAATAAATTAAGATTCATTAAGAATTAGTCTTATTAATCATACATGCTAGTTAGGTATATTTCTTTCCTAATCAAAACTTGTATATGTAACTTAATATGTTACTCTACAATCATGTATCAAATTATCTAGGTCTAAATACAATGATGTCTCTTTAGAGTTTGTCAAAGTATTACCAAAACAATCACAATATTGGCCAGGTATAATGAAGTATTAAAAATAAATAATTTGAATAACAAAGAACTAAGTTTATTAAATATTAAAAAGATATGACAATTAAGCACACATACTGAGTTCAAGTATTAACCCTAGAAAACAAAAATTAGTTCATGGCTACAAAAGAATTACGGCAAAAATATTAAGAAAACATGATATAATCAATAGCAAATCGATATAGATGTCGAATGGCTCTTGATTGAATTGCCTAAGAAACTCTTACTGCCATAGAATGCCTTGAATTTCTCTTTATAGCTACTTCAATTGTGCTCCAATTGCTCTTTAAGACTTGTGTTGTGTCTCTCTTGAATGTCTTATGTGTTCTCTAAAGTTTGGGAATGAGTGGCCTTTTATAGGGTTTGATTTTAGCTTTTAATCATTAATTCTTGTCAGTTTAGGAAACGTGTGATTGTTGGGATAAAATTTCTTTATATTTGCTATATTCACCGGAGTGGCAATATATTTTCGCTAGGGTGCCGACCTGTCACTAGGGTGATAACTGGTTAGCGTTAGGGCAAAACTTAATGACTATTCCAGGTTTTATTTTGATCTTTCCTACTCAATTGCTGAACTTGGCGCTGGAGCGAAAATTCACCAGTTTTAAATCTTTTGCAATCAAGTCTTGATTTTGGCTAGTTCTTCATCTTTTCAGTCCAAACCCTATAAAATAAATAATAATAATGCACATAAATAGCCATTTATTCTCATAAAATATTTATATATCAATCTAAAATAAGATAAAGTTAATGACAATTATGCCCATATCAGTTCCTGCCTGATCAATAGAATACTTCTTTCATCGCTCATCAAGGAATATATTACTATAAGATCATGCCTTTCGAACTCAAGAACACAGATGCCACATACCAAAGACTTGTTAGTAAACTATTTAATCCCTTGATCGAGAAAAGCATGGAAGACTGTGTAGATGATATGATCGCCAAGTATGAGCGAGCAAAAAGTCACATAAATGACGTTAGAGAAACTTTCAAAATCCCGAGAGGATACAACATGCGGTTGAACCCTAAAAAATGTGCATTCAGGGTTGAATCAAGAAATTGCTTGGGCTTTCTAGTAGGCCAATAAAGAATTGAAGTTGATCCAAAGAAAGTTAGAGTAGTCCTCGAAATGAAGTATCCAAGCTCAATCAAGGAAATCTAGAAACTCACAGGTTGGATATTTTCTCTTAGTCGATTCATTTCAAAAGTTACTAACAAATGCTTTGAACTTTTTAAGGCTATCAAATGTAATGACAAAAAAAAAAAAAGATAGACCTCACAATGTGAGAAAGCTTTTTAGAAATTGAAGGAGTACTTAGCTCAACCACTCCACCTCGCCATACCAAGAATAGAGGACCATTTGATCCTATACCTAGGGTCTTAAATCAAGCAATAAGTAAATCCTGGTCAAAGAAGAAGAAAATAACCAGAGATCATTCTATTTTATTAACAAAGCATTTACGAATCCTGAGACCCACTACTCATTAGTAAAGAAGCTAGCTCTAGTACTAGTCAAAACTGGACAAAAATTAAGGCCTAATTTCCCTATATAATAATTGTCCTCACTAACTAGCATTTAAGATAGATTCTTCACAATCCAAACCTCTCTATATGCCTAATCAAATAGGCCATCAAGCTTATTGAGTTCGACATATAGTATAAACCAAGAGTAGCCATTAAGAAATAGACCCTTGCCGACTTTATTACAGAATGTACACACGGAGAGCAAGTAAAAAATGACACTTAGTGTAAAGAATCCTCAAGCACATAAGAAAAAGAAGCCCTCCATACTCCTACTTGGACTCTCTTCATTAATAGAGCTTCTAACTCTAAAGAGTATAGGGCTGGCATAATTCTCATCAATCTATAAGGGGGAAAAATTAACTATACAGTTATATTTGGATTTTTAGCTACCAATAACGAAGCCCTTATCACAAGACTAAGAGTTGCACAATCACTTCTAGCCAAAAGAGTCCTCGTTAAAAGTGACTCACAACTGATCGTCACCTAAGTCAATAAAAGATATGAGGCTTGAGGAGACTGCATGGTTGTGTACCCCAACATAGTTAATATAACAAAGAAGTAATTCGTGGAAGTAATCATCAAACATATACCAAGAGAAAAAAAATTGGAAGGCTGATATCCTAACACGCATAGCTTTGATAGAAAAATCTCGGATACCATGATCTGTTCCCCTCAAATTCATCTCTAGACCAGGCATAGAAGCAGAAAAACCTGAAGTTGTCATGTAAATCGATCCATAGCCTAGTTAAATTGACCTAATTCAAGATTATATGGAGAAAGAAGTTCTACCATAGAATAAGTAATAAACATGACAACTAAGGTATCAATCAACCCATTACACCATTATTGTTAGCATTTTTTTATCGAATAGGGTACTTCCTTCCTCACCTGAGATGCCTAACACTAGGTAAAGCTGAATACGTGCTCTGAAATACATGAGGAGATTTGTAGGAATCAGTCTGGAGCAAAAGCCTTAGCTTACAAAGCTTACAAGTTGAGGTATCACTGGCCCACCACATTGAACAAAGCTAAGGAGCTAGTTAAAAAAAAATGCAAAACATGCCAAAAGTATACTATAATATCCACACTCCATTTGAAAATATTTTTTTGACGATGAATACTTCAAAGAGTTCTGTTCACAGCTAAAATTCTAGCTCTTCATTGCCTCATATGCCTATCTAAAGAAACTAACTAAGAAGAAAGGAGCCTGAGTCAATGTACTACCTAAAGTCTTGTGGACCTTCTAAACTACCAACAAAATAGCAACTGGAGAAACTTTATTCTCCCTAGCCTTTGGCTACAAAGCCAAGGTCCTAGCTGAAGTGTGGATGCCTAATCATAGAGTCCAAAATTGTGATTAAAAAAAATGAAGAACTCATGCGAAGATATCTGGACCTCATTGAACGAAAAATGGACACAGTTGGAATTTAAACAATTGCCTATCAATAAACAAATTACCCAATATTACTACAAACGAGTTTAAACTCAAGAATTCCAAGGAGACCTAGTCTTGAGAAATATTTTTTTCAAACACAAAAGATCTAACAGATAACGCCCTTGGACCAAAATGGGAAGTTCCTTACAAGGTATTGAAGAGAGTTTGACTAGGTACATATGAGCTCAAGCATACTGATGGAAGACTTGTTAGAAAATCATTGAACATTGAACTTTTAAAAAAAATATTATCCATAGTTATGTTACTGTACTATTAGAGCATATTTATTAATAAAAGTTTCCTTTTTTGTCAACACTTTTGTTAGAATGGTCCATAATCATGAGTTAATTAGTACTCTTAGAAAATACAAAGAGTTGAGGCAAGAATAATTTACAACAAAAGAAGAAAAAGATAGAGGTTGTTTTTCATTCGATTTTAGAAATAATTACAAGTATCAATGAGAAATACAAAATCATCAAAAAAGAGGAACTTGGTCATCAAAAGCATTCGATGCATTATTATCTTGGAATCATCCTCATTGTTATTTAAGACATGTAAGGCATCTTCTAGCCACTGGAGATTAATATTAGGATAATTCTCCTTGAAACGATTTATACTATTCTTTAAGCCACCCATGACACAAAGCCAAAGAAATGCTCTTTAACAATAACAATCTGATCATCACAACTTAATCTACACGTGCCTTGGCCTCCTCAACAAGAGCATGCATACGGGTAAATGTTGGAAGTGTACCCTAAAAGCATAATTATTTGTATTTAGATACCGTTAAAATTAATTAATAGAGGTTATTCATTCAATATTAATCAGAGCTAGGTTCGTGTCTATTTTAATTTAGCAATTGCGAATTTTTTTGTGTGCTCTTGATGGGTAGGCACATATTAATGGTTATTCATGGGATGTATGGTTATAAATTTTTGTATGGATTGATGGTGTTGGTGATAAGGGCAAATTTATCATATATTTTCTCATGTTTTTATTATTGATATTTTATGATTTTATGAGAATAGATGACTATTTATGTGCATTATTGTTATTTATAGGGACTTGAGCGAAAACAGGGACTAAAATGCAAGGTTTTCAAAGTATGTGTCCATCGCCATAACTCCACCGCTCCAGCAACGAGATAGCGCCCCAATGCCATCAATCCACCGCTCCAGCGGTGAAGCCTTTTTCATGCATCGCCCCAGCGACAAAATCATAGCGCCCCAGCGGTAGCGCGAGTCCTAGTCCGACGAGAATTGAGATTTTCAAGCTCATATCAATCCCTATAAAAAGACACTCATTCCCAGCCTTTAAGAATCAAGCGAAGAGCAACCTGGAGCAATTCAAGAACACCAAAAATACAAAGCACGAGTCTTGAAGAGCAATAGGAGTTTAATTGAAGCAACTTTAGAGAGAGATTCAAGGCGTTCTTCGGCATCAAGAGATCTTGGGCAGCGCAATTAAGAGCAATTCGATATCTATATCGATTTGCTATTGATTGTATCATGGTTTATTATTATTTTTACTGCTATTCTCTTGTAGCCATGAGCTAAACTTATTTTTTAGGGTTAATACTTGAACTCAATATGTGTGCTTGATTGTCATATCTTTTGAATATTTAATAAACTTAGTTCTTTGATATTTAAATTACTTAATCTTAATGCTTCAATATATCTGGCCAATATATGGTGAATGATTTGGTAATATTATTGATAAACTCAGAAGAGGAATCATCATATTTAGACCTAAGTAATTTGATGCATGATTGTAGAGTAACATTCAATGTTGCATATGCAAGCTTCAATTTAGGATAGGAATATACATAATTGGCATGTATGATCAATAAGACCTAATCTTAATGAATCTTAATTTATTACAAGTACTATAGGAATATAGGTATTTGGTAAATTAAGGTATACTTGCATGACCTTGGAAGAGGCTTGTGAATACATTAGTGTCTTGATCAATAACAAAGACTAAGGGAGTTAAATATTAGAAGATTAATCATTAGAAAATATATTGAGGGATAGTATTAATCCTAAGTTTTCTCTATATTGTTATCACTTAAATTTCCTTGTATTGTTTTTTCGTCTTTATATTTTCTACATTCATTCTTAGATTTTTATTTATCTTAATAATTATCAGGAAGATATAATTTTAGTAATTGGTTAAAAAGAAGACATTATCCCCGTGGGTTTGACATCCGACTTATTTAGTCCCTTTATTACTTGCATACGATAGTATATACTTGCACTTAATTTTATGATATAGAAATATCGCATCAGTTGGTCGTTAATTATATGATCTTTTGGATATAGAATTGATTAGATCAAATTTTGTAAGCCATAAAAGGCATAGAATTTTTGTATTTTTTTTTATTATTGTAATATAAAAAAAGACAAATTGGAAGCACGAAGCACAAACAAAGAAAAAAAGAAAAAAAGGGCAACTAGTGGCATGTTTTCTTCAAATTACAAAAGAAAAAAGAAAAGTGGTTGTTTTTTGTCATATCATAAAAGATAAAAAAATATATTTTTTATCAAATCATTAAAAAAAAAATAATAAAAAGAAGTGGTTCCCATATAAGGAACCAATCACGTGGCAAGCCTCACAATTTGAAAGCAAGGCATGGCCTTGAGCCATGCCAGGGGTACGGTGGGGCAGTACAACAGTTGTCCTTAATAGCCACGTCTTAAAGCAGTAGCTTGTACAGCCACTTGGACTTGTTATAGGCAAGCCCAACAATAAAGAAAATAAAAAAAATTATATGAGATATAATTTTTGGAAATAATAAAATATAATTGTATGAGATATAATAATATTTTATTTAGAGATCAACGACTACTTAAGAAAAATAAGATACAAGAAATTCAAGATTGTATTTTAATTTTTGTGTTTTCTTTTCTTTTCATTGAAATCCAAAAGACTTGGTCAACACCATTATTTTATATTTTATTTCATGTGATGATTTATGTTATAAAATATGTCCATGCATTATAATATGTCATTTAGATTTAAGATATACTTACTCAATGCATTATAAGATGCCATGAATACATGTGTCATTATTTTATTTCTTTACTAAAATAGTTTAGTTTAGATTTAATAAAATTGACACATAATATACTAATTAGTTATTAGATTTAATTAAAATAGTTTAAATTTATCTAATGAAGAATTTATTTTAATTAGATTAAACATAATTAATTCCATAATTGGTATAAATAATGCAATTGAGATTTAATTAGATTAAATCCAGTAATTTTACATTGAACTAACTAAGCATATTATAATAATAGTTTATTAAAATTATAAGTCTTAGTTATTCATAATAAATTTAATTTTTAATGTAAAAATCTAGTAATTTATTTAAGTGTTAATAGGATTAGATTATAGAAACACTTAGAATAAAACCTAGTGATGAATAATAAAATATGAGATATTTTATAAAATAAAACCTTACAACATAAAATAGTAAGTAGGAGAGGGTTAAATAACAATTTGACCCATAGTCTGTATCGTTAGTTTAACAACGTGAGATTTAAGCGACATCTTATAATAGCTTTTTTTTCATTCTCCCTATGGAGGGTGTCCGTTTAAATCAATATCAAGGTTAACTTCTATGAGATAGGATTCTTAGATGTATTTCTAGATTGACCTACCCTACGGTGGTAATTTTAGAGTTAAGTATAAGGAATTTGAAACGATGCATCACACTTATTATATAGATAATTATATTTAGACCAAAATAAACTATAGTTAATTCATGTATAAGTTACGAGATAACTTGAAAACATTAATTAATTGAGATTTTCTTAGTCTAATTTGTAATTGATTTAATCTACACTACGACGGCATATCAATTTTTGTAAATTAGATTATCATTGTATAGAATTCTAGGGTTTTTACCTTATTCCTTTGCATTATGCATCATATTTAAAGTGTTATATCATAATTATGATGATATTTGAGTATGAATGATTTAGTTTCTTTATTTATTATTTTCAGCAAAATGACAAATGAACTGGCGAAAACTTTGTGAAATGAAAAATTACAATGAACATCGTACTCGTTTGTGAGAATCAAAAGTTTGCTCATTGAACATTGCCCTCCAAGGCCTGCTCTTAATACTTCACAAGAAGTGAATGAGCAATATGATTGTTGGCTTGATGCTGACAAAAAAGCTCACTACTACTTGTTAGTCGACATGTCTGAATTGCTTAAGAGTAAGCATAAAAAGATGAAAACCATAAAAGAAATGTGGGATTCACTTCAGGCAATGTTTGGGCAACCTTTTGAGAAATCTCGGCATGATGCAGTGAAAGCTGTTATTAATGCCAAGGTGAAAGATAAAGGAAATGGCTTGTCTGGAGATAAACTTAAAAGCCAAAAGAAGAATTATAATAAAAGAGCAATAAGGCTAAGACAAAAGAAAAATATTTTCTCTACCAAAAGGAAGGCTAATGGAAGAGGAATTATACCCTCTATCTGGAAAAGCTCAAAAGAAAAAGAAAAATAAATATGTTTTACTTGTTCTTGAAGCGTGTTTAGTGGAAGATAATGAATACCCTTGGGTAGTTGACTCTAGGGCCACTAATTATTTTTGGTCTTCTTTACAGATGATTGATTCTTCTCGGACATTGGCATATAATGAGTTTACAATACGAGTGGGTACTGGGGCTATTGTTTCAACTAAAGCAGTAAGAGTAGTTAGGCTTAGGTTTAAGGATTGTTTTTAAATTTCCAATACGTTTATTATATTCTTAATTTTAGACTAAATTTGATTTGTCTCTAAATATTTAGAACATTGCTATTCTGTTTCTTTTAATAATAATTTAGTTATTATTTCTAGAAATTATTTGAATAAATGCGTCGGTAATTTAGAGAATGGTCTTTATATCCTATACCCAGAAACTCAAGCACTGCTTAATACTGAAATGTTTAGGCTAGGATAACTAAAACCTAAAATATAAAAGATTTCTCCTAATAATGAAACATTCCTTTGGCACTTTAGATTAAGTCATATTAACCTAAATAGGATACAATGATTAGCAAAGGACAGACCCTTAAATAGTTTAAAGGTCGGTACTTTACCAGTTTGTGAATCTTGTTTGGAAAGTAAAATTAGTAAAGACCTTTTTACTGAAAAAGGAAACAAGGCCCAAGAACCTTTATAACTAGTACATTCAGATTTATGTGGTCTGATTAATGTATAAGCTAGAGGAGGATACGAATATTTCGTCACTTTTATTGATGATTGTTCTCGCTATGGATATGTATATTTGATGCATAGAAAATTAAAAATGTTTGAAAAGTTCAAAGAATTTCGAGCCGAATTTAAGGAGACTTTATCGCCAGTAGCTATGCTAAAATCCATTCCCATTTTTTAATCCATTGCCCTTTTTTTATATTACAACATTTGACAAATGGATGTTAAGACTGCTTTTCTAAATTACAATCTTGATGAAACCATTTACATGGTTCAACCAATGGGATTTATAGAACAAGATTAAGAGAAAAAAGTTTGCAAGCATCTAGATCTTGAAATATAAGATTTGGTCAAGCTATCAAGTCTTATGGCTTTGAGCAAAATATTAATGAAGCTTGTGTATGCAAGCACATCAATGAGGGCAAAATAATTTTCTTAGTTCTTTACGTTGATGATATTCTTTTAATTAAGAATGATAAAGAAGTATTGTCGGATGTAAAAACTTGGCTAGCTAAGTAATTCTAAATGAAATATTTAGGAGAAACAAGTTATGTTCTTGGGATCTAACTCATACGAGATCGTAAGAACAAACTTTTAGCTCTGTCTCAAGTATTGTACATAGATAAGATTCTTGTAAGGTTTTTGGTGCAGAATTTCAAAAATGGTAATTTATCTTATCGTTATAGAATCCATTTGTCTAAGGCATAATATCCTAAGATACCTCAAGAAGAAGAAGATATGAGACGGATACCCTATGCCTCTACAGTAGGTAGCCAAATGTATGCCATGTTGTATACGAGGCTCAATATCTACTATTCAATGGGTATAATCAGCCGGCATCAATCAAATCTAAGATATGATCACTAGGTTGCGATAAAGTATATTCTTAAGTACTTACAAAGAATGAGAAACTATATGCTTGTCTATTTTGGTAAGGATTTGATTTCAATCGAATACACTGATTCTGATTTTTAATCTAACTTAGATTCTCAAAAATCCACATTTGGATCAGTGTTCACTCTTAGTGGTGTAGCCATTGCATGGAGAAGTATAAAGTAATCATGTATTAATGATTCTATTATGGAATTCGAATATGTAGTGGCTTATGAAGCAACTAAGGAAGCGATATGGCTCCGTAAATTTTTATTAGATCTGGAAGTTATTCCAAATATGGATAAACCCCTCACACTTTATTGTGATAATAGCGATGTAGTGGCAAATTCTAAAGAGCCAAGAAGTCACAAAAAAGGCAAGCACATAAAAAGAAAATACAATTTTATTAGGAAAATTGTTCACCGAGGAGATGTCACGGTGAAGAAAATCGAGTTACAAAATAACCATGATAATCCTTTTACGAAGACTCTTCCTATTTCTAGTTTTAAGAGTCACTTAGAAGATCTATGGATATGAGACATGTCTCACATGCTTTAGGGCAAATGAAAGATTGTAGAAAGTGTGCCCTAAAAGTATAATTATTTGCAATTAGATACTGCTGAAAATAATTAATAGAGGTTATTCATTTAATATTATATTTACAATTATGATTATTTTTATTCAAATATCATGAAAAATCTTGATTATTATATGTAACCTTAAACTTAGTATATAATGTTATATATTAGAGGATTAAGTTTAAGCGAAATAATTTAAACTTGTTCTTAATCTGAATGAAGATGGAAACTTCATTTTGATAGACTATAAGTATGGTCCATTTGTATATTGCTTACAATGGTCTTATCCGGATCATTCTATGTGTTGACATAAAAAATAGAGGCACTTTGTATAATGTTGATTATATAGGACTTGACCACGATAAAATTAATTCTCTATTAATCTCTGTTAGTAAAAAGAATTTATTTTATCACAATATAATCATATATGGATTAATCTTAATCCTAAGTGATTAATGAACTCATATTCATTGAGTTGTGTTTATTAATTTACAAGGAAAAGACTGTAAAAGATTTTTAGTCAATTATTAAGTATTTTATAAATGTAACAAAATTGATGGTTAGAAACATTTCTCATAGATATGAAACTCCTTCTGAAAGGAAGTTAAATAAGTTGTTCCCGTGATAATTGATTCTAGTCTTGAACATTATGAGCACTCAGTTTTCTTTAAGAGTTAAAAATAATAATTAAATTGTGAATTTTACAAATTAAAGGTTCAAAAGATGATCAATATGGATCAATGATAAAGATGTAATTAAAAAGGCTAACGGACACTCGACCTAGTTAAAATTATGAACTCTTGTGAATGATTGATCTATATGAAATAATTATTAAATAGACATAGACAGTTTTCTATTTTATAATTTATTTATAAAATTAAGAGTTCGACTTTATATTGTTAGTGGAGTAATATAAAGTTAATAAATTAAATTATATTGATTAAAGAGTTTAATTAAATGATTTAATATATTGGAGCTTAATTTAGTAGGTCCATCAAGTCCCCATCTTGGCTCCATAAATATTGAAATGGACTATTGAATTAATTGTTAGATTTAAAATATTAATTGGCCAAAATTTAACTTGATTAAACTTATTAGGACCAATTATTGGCTCATGTTTAATTTGATTAAATTTGTTGAGCTTAATCAATTACTAGCTCAATCCATAATAGTTATGGAATTAAATAAATAATTAAATTATTTATTTAAAGTAAATAATTAGATTATTTAATTAAATAATTAGATAATTATGAATTATCAAAATTATTTAATTAAAGATAGTATTAGATATTATATTTATCCTTTTAATTATCTAAATTAAAATAATATAAAGATATTATTTTATTCTAATCCTATTAGGATTAAGAGTTTAGATAACATAAGGATTCTTGTATTATAAAAAAAGGTTTTAGATTCACTTTTATGTATTCTTCATTAGTGCTCTTTTGGGCTAAATTTTTTTTAGAGAAAAAATTAAGAACACAAAATTTAGATATTCTACAATTATCAACTTGTCTATATGAGTAGCCCATTAGTAGAAGATACAGCGTGGAAGATTTGCTAGTGTTAACAGAAAACATTTGTAAAAAATTCGCAACTTCTTATACCATATTGTTGCTAAATTAAAATATATATATTTCTTTTTAAATCGATCCTACAGTAGATTCCTCCTTAAGAGCCTCTACCAAATCCTTCAGAGATTTCACTTGGTCCTCAAAGTGCTTATTTTATCTCTTTAACTTGGAGAGCTTGCCTTCAACTAATGCAACACCTCTAGTAGCTCCGTCATTATGAATTCTGCTTTTATGCTTGAGCTCTAAAATCTTACTCTTGGCTGTTATTGCCATAACAGACATCTACTTGAGTTTTCCTTCAAGAACTTTGTTGCATGTCCTTAAGTCAAAATTGCTTTATACATCAACTAGATGTTAGAAACTCTTAGACCATCATACATCAACTTGAGAACTTTGTGATAGAGCGACAAACTATATATCGGCTAAATAAATAAAAATAAAGGACATCATTACACGAGGAAGGGAATCTAACTAAATGAAATAAAAGCAATAAGAAGAATATCTCCATTTTGCACATAAACAAAACATGAAAAGCAATATCTATATCTATATATATACTCATGCATGAGAAAAACTGATCAAAGGCTTTACTTCTTTAAAAAGAGGAAGCAAATACTGATATCTGCCTTGAAAACTAGTAGACGAGTATCCCAACCTCATCATTATTGGAAGGTTTCTTGTAATCAGTTTATGAACTAAGTCCCAATTGGCTAGCTCCTCCCTTAATAAGGTAGAACTGAAATTCGATTGAGAAGAGTCAACTAGTCATTTTTCCTTCTGTTATGTAGTAGGAGGTCTTCGAATAGTACTAAAATACCTCAACCTCAACCAATGGTAGTAGAATGACCATTGATGAACACTTGAAATTACACATTTAATAAGAGTTTTACATGATTGTTTTGTATTACTAATGTATTTAATTTTCTTAACTTAAGTATGTTTACAATATTGTACTTAATTATCTATAACTGTTTTGTGGCAGGTTTGATAAAATGGGCCTAACTTTCTACCTAAAGATTCAATTGAGGTGATTCTTAATCCTGTTCAGAGCTGACTCAATGGGCTAACATATTGTATTTCACAAAGCATTGGAAATTCGAGTGTTTAGAGGGTGAAAATTGGCCTAGAACAGAATTGATCTGCAGTACAGGCCCAGTTTGAACAGTTATCAGTATTTGGCCCATAACTATAGAAATGCGTATCTAATACGTATGAGATCACTCAATTTGGAGAGATAAGAGACTTATCTACAACTTTTATGTTTTGAGTGACAGCTAATTCGGATCACATCAATTCCAAATTGGATAATCAAGTGGGTGCCCAAGTGATAATGAATGCAAATTATTTTGCCACCATTCTTGACTTTCATCAACCAAGTGGTTCCCTCCAAATTTGTCTCGATTTATCCATGTTTTTCTATAAATAGGTGGCTTGTTTATGCCTAAAGAATGTAATTAGAAAGTTAGAATTTAGTTCAAAATACTTTTCCTTTGTATCCATTTCCTTGTACTATTATTTCTCTTGTTTACTATTAAGTCATGTTATTTCTTCTTTCATTTCTTTTCTTTTCATTTAGTTTTATTATGTCCAAATAATTTTGTTTAAGCTAAGGTGAAAGGGTGAAGCTCTTGGCAAGGTAATAAGATATGTTTAATATTTATTCATGAATTTAATGCTTCATTTTTAAGTTATGCAAATTTATATATGATGTATTTATTTTGTTTGTAGAATTAATACCATTTCTTCTAAAGTGGTGATTCTTGATTTATTATTGACAAACTTAATACTTGGCACAATAAATTCTTGAAACCATTTACAAGATTTGGTTTATATAACCTTTCTTGTAAAGTGGGAGTCTTAATTTATTGTAGACAAATATAAAGATTGGCATAATAAATACTTGAACCCATTTATAAGATTTGGTGTATAATAATTGAAAGAAATAAATACTAATCAATATATAAATGATAATGAACTTTAATTGCTATATTTTCCGGTTGGAACCTCCTTTGTGTGAGAATTCCAATTGAGTTATAAAAAAATAAAAAGTTAAATATATTCTTACTTCTTATGCCAAGAGTGAATCCCCGTAACCTTAGCTTTTTATTTGAATTGGTTAATTGAAATAATATTTACAAACATCTTATACTGCATTAATTATCTTTAAAGTGTTTATAATTTATAATTTTAATTCTACTTCCCTGTGGATCGACCCCGTTCTCATCGGGTTATTTATTACTTCGACAATCCTGCACTTGGGAATAACTTCTATATTCTGGACGTGTCAACCATGATCTAGAGTGCTAGTCTGAACTCGCTAACCTCGACAAAGGGTACTTAAAGCAGACCCATCAGTCGAAGGACACTTAAAAGAAGGCTCTTTTTGGCAACCATGCTTCTATTGCTATTACTATTTTGCATTTCTTCCAAGAAAATAAAAGGCAGATATCAATCTCAAGAGCTTAGAAAGCCAGAGATAACACAAACAATCCTTTCTTAAATGTGACTCACCTTGAGGAGAAATACCCTTACTATTCTTCATTTTTAATGGGACTTCCTCACTATCACTCAGTATAATCTTAACCGTTACTTTTGCTTGACTCTTCAAGCCATGATAATTAGACTAATTTGAGGTGGACATAATTCCGAGTAAAGAAACAAAACTAATCACATAAAAACTATCAATTGAGGATCAAGAATCGTCACAAGAATACCAAAAGTCCCCACCATCCAACGAGAAAAGTTTCAAAAGGATAAGTCAACAGAACCTCTAGAAAATCTAAGAGGAAGCCCTTAAAAGGAAAGAAAAAGAACATAAAACAATCAGTTGTAAAAGCATTACCTATATTAGAATTTGTGATGAGACAAAAACATTTTAGAGAAAATAAGAAAAACATAGCACTCTCTCTATAGAATGAAACAAATGATAAGGTAAACTATAAAGAGTTTAATTGTTACCTCTAATTAAAAAAGATCTCTAGTTTTTAAAGCTCAACCATAGATCAGATTTAATTGTCCTTAGAAAATCCTAGTGGAAAATGTTTTCCTACGTTAAGAAAAATAAGCTAATAACTACCAAAAGCCATAAAAAGATTCTAAAAAGGCCACATCAACAGGTTTGCTTTTGAAAGACATAATTAATGGAAAAAGCCTCAAAACACAAAGAAAGCGCATAAAATGTGAAATAAACAAATAGTAGAATCCTAAAGACCTAACACAAGGGCTTCTCGACACAGTAAGGCCCTTTAAAATAAAGCCCTTAAGAAAAAGAGGAGAAAAAAGATCATTTGGTTACCCTCAAGGCTAGTTCCCAACAATCTCTAAAATTTAAGGTATAAATCCAAGACCCAAACATGTTCAATAGACTCAAGTAAGATTTCTCAGAATGTTTAACAAGTAACAAAGAAGAAGATAAAGCAAAAAATATAAACTAAAGCACAAATATGGAGGGAAAATAGATTCTTTCAAAAGACTTCATTACAAAGTTAAAAATTAAAAATTAAAAATAAAAAAAAAACAAAAGGACAAAAATTTACCAAACAGTATGAGGACTGCCTTCAGCAAAGACAAAGTTAAAAGTATCATGACTACAAGGAGCATCTTAGGGAGTAGGAATAGAGTCATTAGGAGTCTAGGATAGAACATCCTCAATAGTAGTAGTCTTAACATCATGAGTCGCGAACTCCTTATCAACACCCATGGGTCAACAAACAGGTTATCCAACCAAGATAGGTCTAATCTAGCGTAGTAGCTCTTGAAGGCACCTATAAACTAGATTAAAGCCTTGGATACCTCAATTACAATGCAAGGCCTCGAAAGATCAAGTTTCATTTTCAACTACTCATGAGCCTCTTGAAGGGAAAAGCTCTTATCTTGAAAGACCTTCATTTTCCTATCGAGCTCATTGACTTTAGATTCGAGCACAGTAACCATGCTCCCAACTATGAAAGCCTTAGCTTCAACTGCCTCTACCTTAGCTTATGCTTTTTCTTTGGCATGCCTCAACTTAGCCAAACAGGAATTGAGCTCATGATCAAATGACCTCATCTTTTTCTTAGACTCATTCAAGGTCTCCTATGCCTTGATAGCTTTAGCCTCAACATCTTCTATTCTCTTAATATTAGTTATTGCCTTAAGAATGGCATTACAATTACTGGTGAAGGTAATCATTCCCCAAAAGAAGAAAAAAAATCAGGGAGTATAAAAAGTATGAAATCAACAAAGTGATAGATAACGAAAGAAGGTTTCAGAAATAAGATAGCACCTCCAATAATAACCCAAATCCATGGGCAATGAATAAGGATGTATTATAAAATAGTACTAGAATAACACGCTCTTTGGGTAGCGGCCGTTCTGGCACCTTCAACAAAGGCAACAAGTGTTCATACATCTCCCTCTTTGTGAAAGGGAGATTGGATATATAAAGAGACCTTGGTTTATGCCTCGACTAAGGCCTTAAGACTAATGGCCCACTTGGGGCGTCTGTTCGTGAAACTAGCACACGCAGATATTAACCACAAGTGCACGGGCCGTGAGCAAGTAATAAAGTGATGAGAAGTATCGTTCCTATAAGGATTGATCTGCTAAATTAATATTAACTACTATAGTGTTAAGAACCTAACTCTATTTAGGCTAATTTTAATTCTAAGTTGATTAAGAAAGTTAAAGATATTTAAACTAACAATTTATAGAGGAAATATTATATAAATAAAGGGTACTAAGGTCTTGATTTCACTCTACTTTGTTTATGTTCATCATGTTTTAGTGATTTATAATTATTCTTGTGAATTCATTAATCAAAGGGTTCAATATTAATCTTATTAGACCTTCCAAGCATCAAATGAAACGTTATGCATACATATGAAAGTTGATATCCTTATATAACTTGTTTATCTACACAATTTTTATTAGTTTCCCAACTCAATAAAAGCTAAGGTCATGCATTATAAGTCCAACAAATAGGTTAATGTTTCTCAAGTATACAACATATAAGTCAAGAGCATCTAATCAATCTCCTAATCAAATTTGAAGCAATAAATCCAAAAAAACATAAATGAATAATACAAGAAATATCCATTAATCAACTAAAATATCCAAACATGGTAAGACGTATAACTACATCAAGCATCTAGAACAAGTATTTTAGCCAACCATGTTCATGCACAAAATCATTATAATCCAAAACATTATATGAGTATGCATGTTTAAAACAATAAAATCTATAAATATAAACTCTAAATTAAAGTAAACAAAAAAGGGAATAAATAAAAATAGTGGAGATGTCTCTTTGGGGGCTTCAATCTTCAAGAATCTAAGCTTTAAATTGCTTGCTCTCTCTAAAATCATATAATTCTCTCTTTAATTTCATGCTCCTTCCTCATTCCTCAATGAGGCTTTTAATCTTCTTTAAATATGCTCCAAAAAATGGGCTTTAAAAAGGATTTGGGTTGTTGGCAACTTCAAAGCACCAAGCATTTTACCCAATGATGCTCGAATTGGCACTTAGGCACCAAAACCTAGGCTGAATGGCAATTATGTAATGATATCCCTTAAATCAATTTCGAAAAAGTAAAGGGTGAAGGCTGAATAGCAGTGACGACTTGAAGTATACAAATTTGAAATTAAAATTTCACTTTTGAAAATTTTAGATAGGCAACTCAAGAGAGGGGTGAATTGGGTAATTTAAAAATTAATGCATTAATATGAATAATTTATGCTTTTATTTAAAACGTAAACAAATTTAACAACAAATAAATTACAATAAATAAGCATAGGATGATAACTAAAATGGAAAAAATAAAGAGAATTGCACCCGAATGTTTATATGATTGGGCACTCCACATGGCCTACGTCCACGTCTCAAGTAACTCACGTTTAGGATTCTATTAGTTTGCCATAAAACCAAGACCAAGAATCAATACACTTGACTTCCAAGATGTCAAGAAACCATTAGAATAAATTGGTTTTCAATGTACCAATTGAACCCTTACAAAAAAATAGTAATCACTCTATTCTCAAAATGTTTCCCACAAACACTTAACTAAACCCAATACAAGACTTAAAATAAATACAAAATATTTTAAACTCCCAAATGAGCTAATATGAAGGTGTAAGAACAAAGAGGCTCTCAAAGGGATATATAATTTTTTTTTAAACTGTAAAGAGTTTCAAATGAGTGAGGTATTTATAAAGAGCCAAAAAATTAGTCGTTGCTATAGTATTGTTACAGTGACTTAAACATTGCTACAGTACCGATACAGTTACTTGAACTTTACTAGAGTACCCAGCTACAGTGATTCTACCAAAGTTTTGATTTGTTTGCATTTTAGTCCAATTTTTGAAACTTTCAAAACTTTGCACTTTGGTTCAACTTTAGCATACTTGAGTGATTTGGCCATAACTTTTCGTAAACAACTTCAAATTCACTTTCGTAAAATTTCTTAAAAATTTGACTCAATTATCTTTCTTTTATAATCAATTTTGTGTAAATCTTCTATCTCATGTAGTGACAGAATACTTCCTAATATGCCCTTCAGTTTTGTTGAAGTCTTGAAGTTCTTGAGTTTACCTCACTTATGTATTTAAACCTTTCAATTCTTAATAAATTAATATATTACAATTAGCATGATATTTGTTATCATCAAAATACAATATGTATGACTAAGTCAAGAATCTCCCCATTTTTAATGATGACAAATACCTTACGTATTTTGATAACTTTAGTAGAGAGTTTTAGAGATACTAATTTTAAAATGAAATAACTCATCTTTGTGTATGTAGAGCTTCAAAAAAAATCTCAATAAAGTTAGTACAAGAAGCATCGAATATGCACATCAAAATTATCAAATTATATTTCTCCCCTGTTTGTCATCAACAAAAGGCACTAAAGAATAATTCCATTTTAACGTTAAATATAATTTAAAAAATAAACAATTAGTATTTCTCCCTTTTAAAAAATAATATTTCAAAATATATTATTTCATCAAAATAATGCATCTAATATTTTTAATAGGTGAGTCATAAAGAACTTGTCTATAAGGAGAATTCAAGTCATTAATCACAAGTTCTAGGTACAAGTAAAAATATCTTTCACAAACTTTAAGCTTGCTATGCTCCCTCTAAATATAACATAGACAAATCTCTCCCTTAGAAAATCAAAGATATAATGATATACCTAAGATTATTAGAAGATATAGCTCCTCATATGACAACTAAATGTATATCAAATAATTTAAAAATAAATTTATCTCAAATATAATAAGAATACAAATATGAAATGTTTGGAGTCAACAATTGTTATTTTTAAAAAACATTAATTAAATAATTAATTGTGCAAAAAGTTCCTAATATGGAGATTCCATCATACAAAGTTCTCATTTGATTTTACAGAACCTTTCTTCACTTAAAGGTTTCATGAAAATGTTTGTAAGTTGGTCCTTTATAGGTATAAATTGCAAAGTAATATCACCCTTTTGGACATGATCCCTTAAAAAATAATGCCTAATTTCAATGTGTTTGGTCCGAGAGTGTTGAATAGGATTTTTAGACAAGTTTATAACACTTGTATTTTCACACATAATGGGAGTATTTCCTATTTTAACGTCAAAGTCCCTAAAGGTTTATCTCATCCAAAGTATTTGAGCACAACAATTACCAATGGCAATATATTCAGCCTTGGCAGTTGACGTAGCTACTGAATTTTGTTTCTTACTAGTTCATGAGACAAGTGACTGATCTAAGAAATGCCAAATACCACTTGTGCTCTTTCTATCCACTTTGCATCCGGCAAAGTCGACATCCGAATAACCGCTGAGGTTAAATTAAGTGCCTTTCGAATACCATAACCCCAGGTTCATTGTGCCATGTAAATACCTAGAAATTCATTTTACAGCAACTAGATGTGAGACTTTAGGACATGATTGAAATCTCGGATATAGGCATACATTAAACATAATGTTCGATCTATTAGCAGTTAAATATAAAAAAGAGCCAATCATATCTCTATATTTCTTGATATCCACTTACTCTCCTTTCTCATCTTTGTCGAGCTTAGTAGATAAGCTCATTAGAGTTTACGCACTTTTTCCAGTTTGCAATTCAAATCTTTTGAGAAGATCTTTAATGTATTTGGATTGATTGATGAAGTTCCCATTTCTCATTTGCTTGATTTGAAGTCCAAGAAAAAATTTGAGTTCTCCTATCACGCTCATCTCAAATTCATTGCTCATACAAGTTGAAAATTCCCTATATAGAGATTCATTAGTGGATCCAAAAATGATATCATCAACATAGATTTGCACATTAAGTATGTTATGGTCTTTATGCTTAATGAATAATGTGTTACCAGCTTTTCCAATTGAAAAACCATTTTCAATAAGAAATTTGCTTAAATGTTTATATCATGCTCTAGGCGCTTGCTTTAACCCATATAATGCTTTAGACAACCTATATACACGATCTGAAAAATTCTTCCATAATGAAACTATTTTAAAATGCACTTTTCATATCCATTGATATAAAGTGAAATTCTTATAATATGCATATGTTGAGATTTGTGCTTACGTGTCATCCCATTATGTATGAATATTTGTTTAATATTTATACTAGTGTTGTTATTTCAATAAATCACTAATTATATTTATATATGGTAAGATGCTTGTAACGTTTCAGACATTGTACGATCTGAAAGAGTTCAGATCTGGTCTAAATGAGTTTAGATCAGTGCTAAGAATTAGCAACGCTGAGAGTTATAAATGCTAAGAGCTGGCACTGATAAGAGTCACCAGGTTATAAGAATCAGCAATATCCAAAGAGTTAGAGCCTTGTCTGAAATGGGACAAAGACCTAAGAATATATTAGTAATGACATAATTGCAAAGAGTTGCAAATAGTGCTAGGAAATGTCATTATGCAAATATGTTCTCAAATATTATGTTCTTGGTCTATCTTCACTGATGCAGGTCTGTCAGTGAATACCTTAACAAATATATAGATTGATGTATATCTATATCTGGATGGTCCAGATGGTTAGTCTTAGCAAACTATGAGTTTAGTGGAAGCTCGTATAGAGATATAGGTATTCAGTAAGGACTGAATATTGAACAGACTCACAAAGATCTCCAATAGACATCCCATAAAGCTGTCAATAGAGGGTCTTTTGAGTTGAGTAGTATTTGTGGTCCTTTGACCTGAGTGCCACGGTGGGCTTGTGAGTGATCCACCATACTTTGGTTCCACACATGTCAGAAACCTTTCATGGTCTAACCACTGGGTGTCGCTGGGTATGGTTCGATGCTCATGGAGTTCGGTGTGCATAGATATGGGATCCATTAGCTCATTTGGGTGAGTATTATATCCTAATATTCTATAGATTATATTTTAGAAAGTCTTATGGCCATAAGCAATAATTTCCAAGAAAAGAGTTAACCCTAGGGATAAATAATATTACAAAAGTGTTTGGGAATATTATTTATTGAAATACAATTCAAGAGATAAGCTTTTAGTCGGGCATATGGAGATTTGACGGTGTTGATCTATATCTCTTCTCTACTTGGATATAAATGATGGAGGGATTATATGAATATGTTATAACCTCAACTTGTATGGTCTAACACGCCACTTTGTAATATCCGTAACATGTGTGTGGGGCATCGTTTATAGACGTATGGAGGAGTTCTATATGACAATTCAGGCGTGGACCTAGAGAGTCTCACAATATGAAGTGTACTCGTTGTGCACTGGGGCAGTATAATGGATTAAATAGTTTTATCCTAGAAATTCTAGCAAACCGAAAATATGTTTCGGGGTTCCTCAGGTTGTGCACTTGTTTAAACTTAAATGTTAAGTATATTATTTAATTAGTTGACAAGAGTTATTGACTAATTAGATATTAACAAGTGGCACAATTTTATTGTATGAATTATTTTACCATGAATTCAACCATTTACCATATTAGTAAAATCAAATAAGGTAAATATTAATTATTCAAATAGTTTTTGAATAATTAAATAAATGTTATTTAAATAAATAAAATATGATTTTATTTATTTGTTATTTTATTCCTAAATGGAAGACATACCTAATTGGAGAAACATAAACTAAATTTAGTGGAGCACCATTTTATGATTAATGGTTAAATTTATTAGACCATTAAAATGGCCACCAAAAATTATTTTGGTAGTTGGCCACTTAATCTAATTTTGGTAGAGAACTTGTGAAGTGTTGTAAGCACTAAGAATAGTTAAGTTTCAAGTGTATTAACATGAGAGTGAATGAAAATTCCTGCAAGGGTTGAGAAGAAAAAAGAAGAGTTGGTTTTGAGAGAGTTTTTCAAAGAACAAAGACTTGTGAGAAAAACAAAAGGAGAAAGAAAAATAAATCCTTTATATTTTTCTTTCTGGTAATCAAAACCTTGTTGCTGGAGATCATACTGCCGCTATTCTAGCTTCATAATCCCACCGGATTGTTGTGAACTAGAATTGGACAAGAGTGCACTTCAAGGTGAGCTCAAAGTTGAAGCAAGGATATCCGGAATTGGAAATCTTCATCGGAGGTCTTCAAAGGTATGTTTTCTGTATTCTTAAGTTGTTAAGAATTCAACTACATGTGTATATGTTGATTACTTGATAAATTCTGTTGCCAAATTCATGTATATGATGCATAATTTTAGTTTTTTCAATATGTACACAATCACATGCATACACTCTAAAATACGTTAACAAGTGGTATCAAAGCATGTTTATTGTATTTCTGGGTTGTTGGAGTGTTATATGAAATGTTTAGAATGCCTGGAAATAATAAAAATTACATTTTGAAGTTTTTAAAGTGTAGAAATATAGTTTCAAGTGTATTAACATGAGAGTGAATGAAAATTCACTTGTGAAGCACTTGTGAAGTGTTGTAAGCACTAAGAATAGTTAAGTTTCAAGTGTATTAACATGAGAGTGAATGAAAATTTGTGCAAGGGTTGAGAGGAAAAAGAAGAGTTGGTTTTGAGAGAGTTTTTCAAAGAACAAAGACTTGTGAGAAAAACAAAAGGAGAAAGAAAAATAAATCCTTTATATTTTTCTTTCTAGTAATCAAAACCTTGTTGCTAGAGATCATACTACTACTATTCTAGCTTCATAATCCCACCCGATTATTGTGAACTAGAATTGGACAAGAGTGCACTTCAAGGTGAGCTCAAAGTTGAAGCAAGGATATCCGAAATTGGAAATCTTTATCGAAGGTCTTCAAAGGTATGTTTTCTGTATTATTAAGTTGTTAAGAATTCAACTACATGTATATATGTTGATTACTTGATAAATTTCGCTGCCAAATTCATGTATATGATGCATAATTTTAGTTTTTTCAATATGTACACAATCACATGCATACACTCTAAAATACGTTAACAGCATAAGCAAGTAATAACCTAATGGATTCAAGTCTAGTTACAAGTGCATTCCCTATTCTTAATTATACCCTTGTGTAACTAGTCTAGCTTTATTTCTAACAACTATTCTAGATTAATCCATTTTGTTTCTAAAAACCCATTTAGTACATATTATAGATTGATGTTGTGGTCTAGGTACTAATGTCCAAACTCGATTTCTTTCAAATTGATTTAACTCCTCTTGCATTGCCATTATCCAATGTTCATTTTATTTTGCTCCAAAGAAGTTCTTAGGTTCAATTTGAGATACGAATGCCATGTTATTGTAAATGTGCCTAAGTGTGATCTAGTTTTAATGCCATGTGATGGATCACCAATAATATTATCTAAAGGGTGAGAAGATGCAAACCTCAATGCCTTATAGAGTGATTGAGCATTATTATCACCTCATTCTTCTTCATTTTGAACTTCTTCTTTCTTTCCTTGATTCTCCTATTCTTTTTAGGGGTAATATCATTGGGCTCATCCTTTTTGCTCTCTTCTAGTTAAACTTTGCGCACACTATTTTTTATTTCAACTATGTTATCTTCTTGTGCATTCTTTGCAACAGATTTATTAGTCTCATGAAAGATAACATGCATGGTTTTCTCAATGACTAAGGTTCTTTTATTAAAAACTCTATATGCTTTGCTAGTCATAGAGTAGCCAAGAAAGATTCCAACATTGGGTTTTTAATCAAATTTACCAATATTATCTTTAGCATTCAAGATAAAATATTTACAGCCAAATACTTTAAAATATCCTATGTTTGGTTTTTTATTTTTCAAAAGCTCATACAGAGTCTTATTCAAATGAGGTCTAATTAATACTCTATTTAATACATAATAAGCAGTGTTAACGGCTTCAACCCAAAAATATCGTGATAAAACATTATCATGCAACATAGTCCTAGCTATTTCTTGAATAAACCTATTGTTTTTTCAACAACTCTATTTTGTTAAGGTGTTTTAGGTGATAAGAATTAGTGTTGGATTCCATGATCATTACAAAAATCTATAAATGAATGGTTTTCAAATTCCCTACCATGATCACTCCTAATGCATGAAATTAAACACTCTTTTTCAATTTGAACTTGTAAAAATTTATAAAATCTTTTAAAATTTTATCTTTTTGAGCCAAAAACAAAACCCATGTAAATCTTATGAAATCATCAACTATCACAAATGCATAATGCTTGCCACCTAGGCTAGCAACCCTAGTTGGTCCAAATAAGTCCAAGTGAAGTAATTGAAATAGTCTAGTTGTGAAAATGTGATCTTTGTTTTTAAAAGATGATTTTGTTTGTTTTCCAAATTTTCATGCTTTTTAAATTTTATCGTTTTCAAAAGACAATTTAGAAAAACCTCTAACAAGATAATTTTTGAAAATTTTAGAAATCAAATGCATGGTTGTTTGTCTTAATCTTTTATGCCATAGCCAAGAATTATCATGTAATGCGGAGAAACATTTATCATGTGAGGATGCAGACTCAATATCAATGGTGTAAAGATTATTATGTCTATTTCCTATAAATAAGGTCTTATTATCACTAATGTTAATTACTAAATAACAAGTAGGCTCAAAAATAATTTTACAACCTTTATCACACAATTGACTAATACTAAGCAAATTATGCTTCAAATTTTCAACAAGAAATAGATTTTCAATTAGTATGGTTGAGGATTTTTCAACATTACCTACACAAAGATTTTTCCTTTGGCATTATCCCCAAATGTTACATATCCGACATTCTTGATTTTGGTGAAGCTTTTGAATTTTGATGATCCCCGGTCATATGTCTTGAGCATCCACTATCTGAAAACCACTTATTCATTTTCCTTTTAGCTACCTACAAAAAGATTCAAGTGTGAATTTTAGGTACCCAAATCTTTTTGGGTCCTTGAATGTTAGTAGAGAAAGTTCCTTTTGGAACTTAAATTTGTTTTACTCCAAATATCTTTAAAGGACAATTATAAACTTTATAACCATTTTTATTGCAAAACTGACAAATTAAATTAGGCTTTATTTTAAAACTTAATGTTACAAAATAATTTTTTAAGGATTTTTACTTTAGGAATGGTTTATATCCTATACCTCCCTTATCAAACATATATTTTTTAGAACCAAGTAAGTTTTCAAAATTCTTTTGTCCATTTGTGAATTTTAAGATAATCTCTTGTAAATCAATGACTTTATTTTTAATGGCTTCACTTTCTAAAATTATTTCATTGATTTTTGGGTTCTCATTTAACTCTTGGATGCATGCTTTAGATATTTCAAGTTTTTTTTCAAGATTCTTTTTATCCCTTTTCAAATAATTTTCCTTTTCTTTTAAAGAGAGATTTTCACTTTTAAAAATATCATTTTTCTTTTTGAAGTTTTCAACTTCATTTTTCAATGAGACATTGTTTTTCTTCAAGATAGCATTTTTATAACCTATTGCCTTAAAATCTTCAAGCAATTCATTAAAAGCATCTAATAATTCATTAAAAGAGATTGATCACATACTTCATCAAGATCATCAAATTTGTCATCTTGATGGCCATAAGTGCAAGGTTAGATATCTCACATTCTTCATCCGATGATTCACTATCACTATAATCCCATGTGACATTCATAGCTTTCTTCTTTCCTTTCTTGTTCATGAGGAAAAGACATTCATGAATTTTATGTCCTGATTTCTTACATCAAAGCAAATGATGTGGTTCTTCTTTGTCTTTTCATATCTATTACTTTCCCTCTTTAATTCTTTGCCAAAATTCTTTTCATTTGACTTTTTGAATTTAAGAAATTGTTTAAATTTGTGCATTAACATTTACAATATCTTCTCCATCACTTTCATCTTCACTTTCATCATTACTATCTGCCTTGCTTATTATAGTTTTGAAAGCGATGTTCCTTTTCTTTGATGCTTCCCCTCTTTCATCATCCTTCAATTCAATTTCGTAGTTCATCAACTTACTAATGAGATCATCAAGTGATAATGTGTTGAGGTTGTTGGCTTCTTTGATGGATGTTGTTTTATCTCTCCATTCCTTGGGTAATGATTTAAGAATCTTTTTCACTTGCTCACTCATAGAGTGGCATTTACCAAGAGAACTTAATTGATTAATGATAATGGAAAAACGTGTGTACATTTCATAAATAGTTTCGTGTGACTCCATTTTGAACAATTCATCTTCTCTAGTGAGTCGACTAATTTTAGATTCTTTTATTTGGTTTGTTCCTGTTTACGCTCAAAATATAACGCGACTATCGCAGTATAGATTGAGGTGTCGATCCCACGAGGAAGCTCTTGGCAAAATAGGTTAGTGAAGTAAAATATTAAAGCAGTAGCAAAGGGTTAATTGATTTAAACGGATGAGATAGAATTGTCTATGAATTGAGGAAAATGTCTTATGATGATTTAAGCAAGGCTTTGAGAATCATAATTATGCTTTATAAATCTACTCTATACTTTGATTCGATATTTATAACTCAACTGAAAGTTTCACATCCCAAACAATCAATCGGAAGGTATGTAATATATAGCACATTTGATAACACATGTATTTGATTTAGTTAAACTCTTTGCAAACATTAACACACATCATGTTATTTATACAAGTTATCTAAGATCGACAATATATCATTTTGACAATATTGCAGTAAAAGATTAACTTGAATATCAAACATTTATTGCCCTTACATGTTATCCAAGATCGACAATATATCAAATTGACAATACTGCAGTAAAAGATTAACATATAAAACAATGTAACCAGTAACAATTATAAATCAACATGAATCACATAAGAAAAGCATGACTGAACATATATGAGACATGAGAATTATAACCTCTGGATTATAGAAAATAAAATAGATAAGAGTTTAATCAAAACCAAACTTACAACATTTATAGCTCTTGACACCGAATCAAAGCATGGAAGTAGATTTACTACACATAAAAGTTCATCTCTTAGCCTTGCTAGGAACTCTAGCCTAAATTACAATACATGTTAATGAGAATAAAAGAAGAGAGAATTATCTATTGTTAAAAATGTCCTAAGTGTCTCCTTATATAGGCAATGAATGGACATATGTCATGGATGACATCAATCTTCAATAGTTTTAAGCCAATAACTCGTGTATCCATTTGCAGCATATTTTTGATAATGTAAATGATCAATTCAGCTTCTGCAGCCGACATGAAAGTTGTATCATTTTGACTCTTCTTTCCATAGGCACTGATTTCATGCAAATTGGATGAGTATCCAATGAGATATGAGCAAAATTCCAAAGATACATTAGAATTCGGCCAACAACCATTTTACCCACTTGCAATGCGATTTGGTCCATGATAACGGCTGATTTGGACTTTACCATAAACATACGAGTTGTTGATAGTTAAGTCAGAAATTCATAGCTTCAAGAATTATACCAATTGAATACGTATTTTGTGAGATACGGTCCAAATACGTGAATTGGCTCAAGCTGGGTAAGAGTTGTAGTCCGATTCTGTTGTATCTCAATTTTTGGCCCATAACATATTGGATTTGGCTTTTCCACTATTCTTCAAATTTGTGTAAGATTGAGTCATGTTGCACCAGGTTCAAGAATTTCTTCATTTCGATTTCTACATTGAGAGTTATGTCCAGTTTACCTAAACCTATCCAAATAATATTCATTAATCACAATTTAAGGAGAACACTTTATTTCAAGCTAAAAATACAGAAAATACTAAAATTAGTGACATTAAATGGTGATTGAATCTCCTAACAATATGCATTTTCATGTGTTCATCAGTTCCTTAATAAACAACTTCTAAATGTTGCCAAATTGCAAATGCAAATTTGTATTCAGAAATTCCATTAAATTCTTTCCTATTGACGACAAAAAGAAGTTGGTTTATTGTTTTGGCATTAAGGGTAAGTTTTTCTTTGTCATCATTATCCTACTTATTTTGAGATTTTAGGATGGATTTTCCCTTACTATCAACTTTAGTCGAAATATGAGGTCCATTTTTAACAACTAGTCATAAATCATAACTAATGGATTAAAGATAAATTCTCATTTTAGCTTTCTAATAGTTATAGTCGGTTCCATCAAAGAATGGAGATTTAGTGGTGGATTGACCTTCATATATGCTAAGTCCACTAATGGTTGCCATGGATCTCTCTAAAATGGCTAAGTCCTTTCTTAGAGAAAGAAACTCTGATACCAAATGAAAATTCTAGATAGGTAACTCAAGAGGGAGGTGAATTGGATAATCTAAAACTTAAGGCATTAATATGAACAATTTATGCTTTTATTTAAAATGTAAACAAATTTAACAACAAATAAATTACAATAAATAAGCAAAGGTTGATAACTAAAATAGAAAACAATAAAGTGAGCGAGGGATAAAGAGAATTGCACCCAAATGTTTACGTGGTTTGGCACTCCATATGGCCTACGTCCACGCCTCGAGTAACTCATATTGAGGATTCCACTAGTTTGCCTTAAACTAATGTTAAAAATTAATACACTTGACTTTCGAGGTGTCAAGAAACCTCTACAACAAATTGGTTTCCAATGTACCAATTGAACCCTTACAATAAATGAGTAATCACTACTCTCAAAGTATTTCCCATAAACACTTAACTAAACCTAATATAAGAATTAAAATAAATACAAAAGATTTTAAACAACCAAATGAACTAATATGAAGGTGTAAGAACAAAAAGGCTCTCAAATTGACATATGATGCTTTTCAAAATTGTAAAGAGCTTCAAATGAGTGAGGTATTTATAAGAAACTAAAAAATTAGTCGTACTACAGTACCGATACAGTGACTTGAATGTTGCTACAGTACCCCCCACTATAGTGATCCTGCCAAAGTTTTGATTTGTTTGCATTTTAGTCAATTTTTTGAAACTTTTAAAACTTTACACTTTGATCCAACTTCAATATGCTTGAGTGATTTAACCATAATGTTCTGTAAACAACCCCAAATTCACTTCCATAAAATTGCTTAGAAATCTAACACAATTATCTTTCTTTTGTAATCAATTTTGTGCATTTTGTGCAAATTGTCTATCTTATGCAGTGCTAGAATACTTCCCAATATGCCTTTCAGTTTTGTTGAAGTCTTGAAGTTATTGAGTTTATCTCATTTATGTATTTAAACCTTTCAATGCTTAATAAATTAATATATTACAATGAACATGAGATTTATTATCACCAAAATACAATATGTATGACTCAAAAGTCAACAAATTTCATTTTTTTTATGATCTATGATTAATAAGTTATAGCTATAATTATTTTATATGGATGTATATTTTCTTGAATAGTTATCATGTCTAGATTATAAATTTCTTTTTATGTCATGTATACAAAATGGTATTTTTTTTTAAAATATAAATAGGATCCATTGATGACATTTGAATCAACACAAGAATATTTGATTTTTAACAAACATAAGAGGGGACATTTGATATTTGTTTGTGGATTATGATATGTTGGAGCTTGGATGGTGTGTTGACAATTGACATTATAGTTTTCTTTTTATTTTTTGGGTCACTGTAGCAGGTGCATAAGTAATGAATAATCTTCATTTGGTTAACCATTTTCTCAATCAAACAGCTTATGTTTCTATAATCGTTAGATGTAATCAAACAACTTAAATTTTGTCTCCAAACACTAAGTATTGATACTATTGTAGTATTATAGCCTAAGCCTTTTTTTAATCTTATAAAGACTATTAACTTCGAAAAATTCGCCGAGTTGACCTATTTTAATATTATATAAGTTATTTTGACCGAGTCAAAATAACTTATACAGTCATAACCACTTATATTGTTTTTTTTTTCTATTTTAAACTTATACTAAATAAAATAAAAAACCAAAATTGTTTCTTGCTTTTCATCACCGATACTTTCCTCTCTCCCTCTCACTCTCACGGTTAACTCTCTCCTCTCACACGGCTAACACTCAACAATTTTCTCATGGGAGAAAATTGGTCAGTGTATTTTATAAATTTAATTTTTTATAATTTTTGTGCATTATAATATATATTAATTAGAAATATGTAGATGTAGATGTAGTATAAGTTAAAAATTTGTGTAAATTAGGAACTTGGCCGGAAATGGTGGAATTCGGCTTTTTTTTGGTCAGACGCGCCGGCGCGTGCGTCTACACACTACGGATGGTGGGTGAGTGCATCTATGCACTGTGGGTGGTGTGCCAAGCGGCGTGTGCGTCTACTCGCCCGCCACCCATAGCGCGTAGACGCACACGTCGATGCGTCTAACCAAAAAAAAGCCAAAAAATTTAAATTTTTTTAATTAATTTATGTTGTTTATGTTTATTTATAATTATTTAATTTAATAATTTAAATTGTTTAATTATTATGTAAATAAAATTTTTGTCTAGGTTGTTAGTTGTAATTAAATTAAATTAAATTTTAATTTAATTGTTATATGTTATGTTGATTATTGTTTTATGAATATTAATAATTTTTTAATTTTTTCAAGAAGGAGAATGTCATAAAAGAATACGTAATTGCAGAAAAATAGTTCTACTGAGCGAACGTACATCCTTACTCGAAGTTATGGGTTATACGAAATATGAAAATTAAATTGACTTCAAGACAGGTAGAAATATTTAGAATTACATGTTTTGGTACTTTATTGGATGTATCAGATATTCCATTCTCAAGTATTTTAGCACATGAAATTTTTTTAAGACGTGTGCATACCAAAAATGTATATGAAGAATTATGGTTTTATATAGGTAAAAGACATATTAGATTCTCTCGTTAAGATTTTTATTTGATTACTGGTTTGATGATGGGAGATTATCCTGTAGTAAGTGGGTTAGGAGATAGACTATGCCATATATATTTTTCGGGTAGAAGTCAGTTGACTTACAAGAATTTGGATCTATGGTTCATGAGCGTTACATTTGACGATGATGTAGATGCAGTAAAAATGTGTCTATTTTATGTATTTCATAAATTGATAATGCCATGTGATCGGAATAGAATCATACAATAATTTGTATTTCGTCTCGTAGATAATTTAGATGAGTTGGGGCACGATTGCATGGATTGTACTCTACAATAGTTTATACAAGGCTCCAATTAAAAAGTTAGAGAAGGTCAAAAAAGCAGGCGTTGGGGATAAGGAATCATACAATTTATACTCATTTTGTCATGCATTTTTGGTGAGTAATTCTATCTTTTTGATTCATTATCATATTAGGATAGAGAAAATTTTATTTTGTTGACATTGTAATTTTTAAATTTATTATCATATCAGGTGTGGATGTATGAGGCGATCCTGAGGTGTGGGGAGCTGTTTGCCAATAGAAATAGAGACTATTTTTCTCATATTCTAAATTGGTCTAGCATGAGCACCTCATTATACAAAAACATCGTAAATGTCCTATTTGATGGTGTTGGGGTATGCTTTTATGTTCAATATATATATATATATATAACTTCCTTATAATTTGTGTTATATTTTTTAAGAATGATTAATAAATCTAAAATATTATAAAGGCTTTGGAGGTTCATAGGAAGTTGGTACCCCGTAAATATGAGAAGACTGCAGACTATTACGCAGTGGTAAACTTTTACATTCCATCGGAAAAATGGGGAAGGAGTCTTAAGTTGGAGACAGTTGATATCCCAAACACCCAATTCACCGATAATCTGCAGCATCTTCATGAATTTGAAGCCCCGCCAGCGACTGAATCAATGGTATAATAATTGTTTTTTTCTTAAATTATCTGATGCTTATGTTACTAATTAGTATTGGCTTGTAAAAATTGATTATAATAACTTATGTATAGTTTCAATCCGGCACGTCAATATCACAGTATCAAATCCTGGAGAAGAGGATGGATGATCTTGAAACAAGGATATTTATCAGGATTGATAAGGGTAACATAGAGCTTTTGACCAAAATTGATAAGGCTGAATAAAATATCTTGCATTAGATATCTCTCTTGATGCAACAACTTAAACCAGCCAAGATCTTCGAGGATGTAGGGCAGAGTATGGTACGTTTTAAACCTAAAATATATTTATTGGATACAAAGTTTAACAAGTCAATACATTAACCGATATTGTTTGGTTTTGTAGGGTATCGAATTCATAGCTGCTGACTTTCAGACATTTGCTCCTACCAGCGAGTCTCACCATCAGTCATTTGCTCTTGTTGCTGATAGCCTTACAAGCTTAAAAATTATACCTACTCCATTGGGTGAAAATATAAGTAGGTATGGGCACCTTTACAAGAAGGCAGCAGCCCAAGTCTGTTCATATACCAATCCGTTAAAACTGCCCGTGAAGAAGAAACTTGTGGAATTGCAAGTAGGACCTACTATTGACATAAACGGGCAGTTGATTCCTATTGATTAGAGTAAATATGCTGAGCTTCTAGATTGGATAAAAAACAATGACCCAACATAACGGGTTCATTTGCACGGACTCGATCTGAACAACACATTGTTTAATGAGATACTACAAAATTGGCTTGACGATTCAAGGAGGACTTATTTTTACTTTTTTTGTTCTGTAAATTGTCTAATAATATCAAAACTTATACATATTCTGTGTTTTCCAGCACATAAATGAATATTTGAAGGTTTTTCATTTGCGTCAAAGAACGTTTTCTGACATGTACTTACAGGATTGTACAACTGCAGATGCATATTTCTATGTAAACTATTATATTACCTGTTTATTGTGCATATAACATTATCATCTCCACGAATGTGTATATTAACTATTATCGACTTTAATGAGTATATTTTATTTGTATTTAGGAGTACATTCGACAAATGTGGCAAACTTCCTTCACTGCCAATCCTCCAAACAACAATGACTGGCTTGAAATGTTGTTGGCTTATGTACTCGGAATAAAGACCGAGTTACTTGGCGCTAAACTGTGGGCAATGGTCGATAAGGTACTTTTGAAGAATAATAATGATTTTTTACTATGCATGTAACAATATTAAGTTAAAAATAATACCATAATTATTTTTGTAGGTATATATTCCTCTGAATATCAATCAAGAATATTGGATTGTAGCGCAACTCAACCTTGCTCGGTTTGTAATCATTTTTTATGATTCCAGCGTAAACGGCCATTCAGACGAGTTCATCATGAAATTTATAGAGCCTCTTTGTGTTGTAATGCCTTTGTACCTTCAAAGGTGTAGATTTCATAGTTTAAAGGGCATACAAAGTCCAAATTTGTTTTCTTGGCCGATGATTCGTATCTGGGAGAATGTGCCGCAATAAAAGGTCAGGAGCGGGGACTGTGGCGTCTTCGCCTGTATGTATATTGAATATCTTATGTTAGGTCGGCCATTTGACTTGTTCCCTGACATTGGTACCTTTTATAGACAGAAGATGGCCGTTGATTTGTGGACCACAGCTTCATAGATATTTTGTACTATAATTGTTTTTACATGCATTGATTTGGGTGTATAATTGATATACTATAATTGTTTGTAGGCGTTAATTTGGGTGTATGTATGCGGAAGTGATTTTGCAGTTTGATAGAAGTGTGTTTATTCAATATGGCAGGTTTAGGATCGTCCATATTATAGAGGAGATTCTGTCAAAATTTTGTGAAAATTATCAACATTAATACTAAAGACAAGTGCATTAAAATAAAATAAATAAGTATGTAATACAAAGTACAAGTGCAGGAACAAAATAAGTGAATTACAAAATAAGTGCATTACAAAATAATTGAATTACAGAAGTGACAAAGCTCGACTCTCATACATAATTAAGCCTCATGGTATAGCTCTTTCCCATATTTTTTCAGATCCGTCTGAAACAAAAAAAATTTAAATATTAGCCTTATATTATACATAATTAAAAAATCAATAAGGTAAATGTTTATAAACGAATATACATCACCTGCTCTGTAAAGGTACAGGGTTTCGCATTTGTCAATTATGTCCATGTTGTCTACAACGACTACATATATTCTTTGATGGTTCCTCTCCTTGAGATAGAATCTGATTCATCTGACGTCAGCCTGACTGATGACATGCTATCGGAGGCTGAATGTCCATATTTTTCAAATACTCTAGGACTATCCAATCTGACACTTGACCAACCGGAAGTATTGGCTTACTATAGACGCGGAATAAAGTCTCAGATGTGTAATAAGTTGAACAAAGACTTTCGTGCAATAATTTGATGTATCTGCATGCGGCGAGTGCATGGGAATAAGGCAGTTGCCGATAATCAAACTTTCGACAGCTGCATGTTCTTTCACCAATGTCTACTATCCAGTTTACTCCGCCATCCATAATTACAAATCGTAAATCATCAACAGGAGAAATGGTCATTTGACTTACGTCAGCATTATGTTTCATGACTTTATGATGTGCCCAGTTCGTCAAGACATTGGTCATATTTTATGCTGGCAATCATCTATGGTAAAACCACAATTGCATTAGCTCCCGCATTCACTCCACCAAATTAGTCACTAGAATCTTTCTTGCTTCTTTTGCAACTACATTAATGCTCTCAGCAATATTAGTAGTTATAATGTCGTACTTTCTGAAAGCACCAGATGATCGTGCCCATCTCACCATACCAACATCTTCCTCCAAATACTTCGTTACGTCAGGTCTCATTTGTCGCAACTTGTTTAATTGGTATTGAAAATCATGGACACGATAAGCTTTGGCAACAGTGAAGTAGGTAGATAGGTATACCCCTTTTTTAGACTTATCTGATGGTAACTTATATTTTGTCATCAAATTTCCTTTCAAATGATATATATGCAGAACCCATGATATGCATGAGGAAATACAGCCCATATAGCCTTCTCAATACTGGCATGTCAATTAGATATAAAAACAAGATTTTGATGATCTGCAATAACTCCTCGCAGTTTAACCATAAACTATTCCCAAGAAGTATCATTTTCTTAGTCAGCAATTCCCCAAGCCAATTGATAAATCTAATTGTTTCCATCTTTATAAACGGCCACAAATATTGTACCAAGATAAGAACCTTTTAAAAATGTTCCATCCACTACAATCACCGGTCGAATTAATGAATTAAAACCTCTGATGCAAAGTTCTAACGCCATAAAGAAATACTTGAAGTGATTATTTGCGTCAGTTTCCAAGTAAGTAACCGTACCCGAGTTATTTTGTTGCAACACATAGCTGTTTGCAAGAAGCAATCTAAACGAATCCTCAAGAGTACCTCTTATCAATCTTAATGCATGCTTCCTAGGGCGCTAAGCATTAGTATACGTTATCTGAACACCGAATTATTCACGTATGTCTGTCTGAATGTCTTTCGGCCTATAGTTTTTATTGACCGATGTAAACTTATTTTTTATTACTTTAGCAATAATTCAGCTCTTGACTTACCGGTGACTATTCCGTTATTGACTCAAAACACAAGTGTGCTCTATATCTACTCTTCTAACAATAAAAAAAATATCGCCCTTCTGTCGACACTGCCCGTAATCTCCACTTGCAACTGTCATCATCGCATTTCAACTCGAAACGATCTTTAGTGGATTTCTAAACTCTAAAGCTCTATTTTCCCTTCAGTGCAACCATACTTATAGTTTTATGAATTTTATCTTTGTTGTTATATAATTTTCTTACAAATATATCACCAATCCCAGTACAAGAAATTTTTTTCGATACATTCAAGTTAAATAATGGTATTTCAGGCTGAAACTGAAATGGATTTTCTACTTTAACCCTTTCTTCTTTACCATAACCCTCCTCCTCCTCATCATCATCATCATTTACATCCTCATTCTCTTCATAATCATCATTATCATCATTATCACCCTCCTCATCATCATCATTTACACCCTCATTCTCTTCATAATCATCATCATTTCTACCATCTTCATCAATCTCGTAACCATGATCATCATCTTCACCAATATCATAGTCAAGATCAACGCCAACATCTCCATATATCTGACTATGGTCATATGTGTAGTCTCGTTGTTCGTTGAGCTTCGAAGGCGAATAATGATAATCCTCTAGAGAATTTTGAATATACACAGGAGTTGTCGATGGGAATTGCTTAGCATAGCCTCATTGGCTTGATGCTTCTGCATTACTTTCAGGTCTTCGAGCATCTACTGTTACACAAAGCGGTGTAGCCATATTATTCTGTAAGCTCAACCACAATATTGCATCATCATCATTTTCAAGTGGAATGGGTCTCAATTTTATGGTACTTGAAGGAATCTCAAACTTCAGAGTTACTTTATAATGCACCTAATTAACTCTTAAAAGATAACAAATTCTTCTCAACAACGCTTTGTATCTAATATGTTTCGAAACAACCATATGTATATTTTGATATCCCATGTATCTTTCAAAATTATCGCTACAACTCTCTCATCTTCCCCAAAAACATATAATGGTTGAAATTTGTGATAAAATCAACGCCACCTAAAAAAAATACAACATAATTTTAATTTAATTATATATAATTAAATTTAAAATAAAATTGAATATATAACTATTTATATATATAATATATTTTTATTTTATATATATAAAATAAATAAATATATTTGGTGGCGGTGTTACAGTGTTGCGGTGGTGCGCATGAACAACTTCTTGCAACCGGTGCTCATGACTGTTGTCATGCGCACCTTGTTGTGACTGGTGCGTGCACAAGGTGGCGACTAACAACAATTACCTGTGTAGCCACGCACAGACGCGCACCAATCGGCGGCCAGCAACAAGTATATATACAGCCACGTGCAACCACAACGCAACTATAACAGCACGTCTGAATAATCGAATTTAATCATCTATTCATTACTTTTCATCCATTACATTTATTTCAATAAATATAAATAATACTATTAATTAAAATAAACAAAAACTTACTATTTTTAACTTCAGTTATTCGTCTTGAGTCTGAATCTTATTCGTCTTGAGTCTGAATCTTTGAATTAACTTCAGCTATTCATCTTGAGTCTAAATCTTTAAACCATTGCAGAAAGATGAAAAATTGAGTTTGAATCTTTGAATCGTCGTAGAAAGTTGAAAAATTCAGATTTATCTTCAAATTTGGCAGTAGATCTAAGATTTTGAGTTTTACAAGTACTTTTGAGAATGAAAGAAAAAAAAATATTTTAGGGTTGCAATGATTTATATATTTAAATAAAATAAAATAAACAAATTAAATTGGGTGCTCGTTGGGCGCGCGCCCAAGCATGCGCCCAGCGAGCATTTTTTTTGTTTTATAATTTTTAATATTTTTATAATTATTATTATTAAAAATAATATCTTTTATAATTAATTAAAATTTTAATTATTTAATAACTTTATGTTCTTAAGTAATTTATATAAAATAAAATAAAAGATTAAATAACAACAAAAATTTATTAAAATTGTAATAAGGGTAAAATAGTAAACGTTACGTATATTTGGTTAGTATAATTTAAAATATTTGACTTCGGCCAAAATAAAATTTTATATTAAATTAATGGTCAACTCGGCGAATTTTTCATTAACTTCTAAATAATTATGTATGATATGAACGACAAATTTATTGAAATATTTACAAAGATTTAGAAAATGATTTTGGATCATTTGATTAAATTTATTATTAAAAATAGATCAAGATAATTTTACTCCATGAAATTAATCTAATTGACAAGTATTTCTTAATTAAATCTAAAATACCTATTTTTGCCTCAATCCGTAAATTTTTGTTACTAATTTAAATGGTGGAAAGGTAAAAAGCTAATGTAACCATAAAAATAAAAAAGGTATTGACATGAGTTTGAAAGTCATATTACATAAAATACACAACTTACCATGTTAGCAACACGTGTCAAGCCTTGATTAGAGGATCAAAACCCAAATCCCATTTTGAACTCAAAGACTCACTCCATTCATCTTCTTCTTCGATTAAACAAAATTCTATGTGTGAGAGATTAATAGAAACCCTAGAAATAGAGAAGCGAAAGTTGAAGCGAAGAGAGAAAGAGGACCAGTAACAATGAATAAGGCAATAATGAGAATGTGGGTTTTCCTCACTGAACGATGAAACCACCGTTTACTGTTTGTTAGACATTTTTAGGAAATTGTTTTTTAATGCAAAATTTTGTTGGAATTATATTAATGAAAATGAAATAAATTTATTTATGGGTGTTTTTTTTTAGTTTCATTGCATGTATAACTTGTGTTGTGTTTTTGACATGTATTGCATGTTGCATATATATATATATATATATATATTTGTTTCATCACCTTATATTCTTTTATATAACAAACGTTTAGATATAACTCAGCATCATTATGTCTCAAATCATTTGTAGTCACACTCAGTACATATTCTTTTCAGGTTATTGTGAGATTTGATCGAGAATCTAAAACTTTGCTACATTTTCCCAATTGCAAAAATAGAAATTAGTTCATTTTGGCTGTATGTTCAGATTTCTATCAATCATTTGATTTTATTTGTAAAACAGCGTAATTTTGGTAGAATATTTTGGTTGAAAAAAAGTGTTTAGGGAGATTATTTTGGTTGTAAAAAAGGCAAAAATTAGAGAATAGCTTTACTAAAAATTAGCACAAAATGGAAAGTTTTTTCGCTATCAATATTGCTAAAATTGGAGATTATTTTTGCTACATCTAGGTTTTATTTTCTTGTATTTATTTGGCTGTAAACAAGTGCAAAAAATGGAGATAACAACATAAATTCCCGAAGCAAAAAATGGACCAAAATGTGAAATATAATTAGCTAAATTATGCATTATATAGGAGAAAATTTTAAAGATCTTTGCAATGGTAATAAATTAATAACCGCTCTTTTGCAACTACTAAATTATCAAACTACTTCAGAAGGGTAAAGTTATAATTTTACATGGAAATTAATTTTTAAGAAAAACAAACCACATTGCACACTTTCCTGTGTTTTTACATTTGAAAGCATTATTTTTGCTGCTATGGGAGAGTTAAACTTACATCACACGCAACTCAATAAATAATAAGGATAAACGATAATTAAATATTAAAAGTATTATTTTTGTGTGCACTCTAACAGCAAAACTTAATGTATTAAGGCAAAAATAAAATACTTTAGATTTAATTAGAATAAATTTGTTAATTAAGTTAATTTTGTGAGATAAAAGTTTCCTTATCCCAATAAATAAGGATTCAAATTTTTAAATCATTCATCCTGTTTAATAGAATTTTTTAAAAAAATACATGAGATTTATTTTAATTATAAATTTTCAATTATTTTGGAATTGCTTTTAAAGAGTCAGAAACAACTTATTTTATAATTATAAATTAAAAACATACTTGATAAATTTTTCTAAATCACTTTTGCAGCTTATAAAATAATCCTGAATCTTCACAAACCCTAATTTATCAATTAAAACTTATTATATTATTACCATAATAGACATTCTATTTATCAATCGATATTAATTAGTATCAAAATCTTTCAAGCAAATTGATTTTTTTTCTTATTAGACTCTTATCTTTTAGTTGTCAATTATTGATGATTTTTTATTTAAATTTATGCATTATCCTATAAATTTTAGTATATCTTATATGATTGTGTAGTTCATTATAGTTAATTTAAGTGACTTTTTTTTTCCTTGCATTTGGGGCAGTGTTAGTAGATTGTGATATAGTAGAATATGATTGGCTACTGTAATCCCTTACTTAAGTTGGCAAGTTTATGGAAGGTACTATATGGGGCCTCAAATTTTAGACCTTGGCCTCCTCACCTTTATGAGTTCGGGAGTAAGGCCTATCAAAATCATAAAGAGCTCGTGAAATTCAAGTAATTGATGTTGCGATTTTGCTCAGGCCGATTTGAGAGAAAATGATTTAAGTTGATAAATGCAATCACCAACTATAAGAGGTGTGGGAGCTAAACTTACATACTAAATAATAGAGAAACAAGTGGTGTTGAGCTATAGAACCTATATAAGGTGTGTAGCTTACAATACAAGCCCTAGGGTTTATGTTGCCAAACCCTAGTCTTGTGAATTTTAAGAGGGATATGCTCCTAAAATCTTGTATTTTAGGGTCTTAGAACTTGTTTACGATGTAAATAAGTTATGGAACAATACAAAACAATGATGATGATATTGGGATTAGTGCTCACGTGCCATTCCATTATTGTATGAATATTTTATTTTATAATATTTATACAATACATTATTTGTTAAATGGTTCAAGGCTTGTGACGCTACAGACATTATATGATCTGAAAATGTTGATATTTAGTATAAAGAAGTTTAGATCAATGCTAAGAGTTAACATTACTAAAAACTATAAATGCTAAAGAGTTAGCATGTTATATTAATCAGTGAAGTCTAAGAGTTAGAATCTTGTCTGTGATGGTACAAAGACCTGAGAATACATTAGTAATAACATAGTTGTAAGAGTTGTAACAGGTGCTAAGAAATGTTCATATGCAAGTCTATTATCAAATTATATGTTCTTGGTCTTAATTCACCAATGAAGGTCTGACGGTGGAATCCTTTTATATAAACTAGTGTATACTATACCTAGATAGTCTAGATGGTTGTTCTTAGCTTACCATGGAATTACTAGAAGTTCGTATAGCATACATATGTTCAGTAAGGATTGAATACTGAATAGACTCAATGGGGACCCCAATAGACATCCCATGAAGCTATCAATGAAATGTCCTCTTGAGTTGAGTAGTATACGTAGTCCTTTGACCTGAGTACCACGGTGGACTTGTAAGTAATCCATCATACTTTGGTTCCACGCATGTCACTGACCTTTTATGGTGTGACCGCTAAGTGTCGTTGGATATGATCTGATGCTTATAGAGTTCGGTGTATACAGATATAGGATCCATCAGCTCACATGGACGAGTTATATATCCAGATGTTCAGAGACTGTATCTTAGAAAGTCTTATGACCATAAGCAACAAACCCAATAAAGAGTTTCCTATAGGATTAAACAATATTACAAAAGTGTTTGCATATATTGTTCATTAAGATACGTGTCTAAAGATAAGTTCATGGATGAGCATAAAAGAATTTGACTGTAGTGATCTATATCCCCGCCTTTTTAGGATATTATTGGTGAAAGGATTATACGTATGTGCTATAACCTCAACTTGTATGGTCTACTGCACTGATTTGTAATATCCGTGATGGTTCATGGGGCATCGATCTCAGACTCATAGAATAATTCTATTTGACAAATCGAAAGTGGACCTAGAGAGTCTCACAATATGAAGGGTACTCGTTGTGCACTGGGGTAGCGTACTGGATTGAATAGTTCGATCCAAAAAATTCAAGCAGACCAAACATTTACTTCGATCTCCCTACGGTTGTGCACGTGTTAAGATTTAAAAATTAAGTACATCAATTAGTTAACAATTAGTTGTTGACCAATGGGATATTGACACATGGCACATTATGAGCCAATTATTGTTTGATTTGAAAATTACCAAAATGACCTTATTTGTTGGACAAATAACATCATTATTTTATTCATTAAAATATTTATTGAATAAAATAATAATAATAATATATGATATTATTATTTAAATTAAAATTAAACAATTCATTTTTTAATTTAAATTGGCATGTGTTTCTACAATGATTTAATATGATTAAATCATTTGTTTAATATTAATTAAATGATATGATAAGAATAAATGGATGGCACTTATTAATGGTAGGCCTTAAGATATTTCTTAATAATAAGAAAGTGTTTTCTCATTTGGCCTAAATTTAGGTCAAGTTTGTTTAAATAATTTTCTATTTTATTTTATTTTCATTTGGTTTATTGTAAACAACAATAAACAAAACACTAATGGAAAATATTGACCTAGATAATGGATGCCATTAGGTGAAAAATAAAAGAAAATAATAAACAAATGAAAGAGTAATATGTTGCTCAATGGATTAAGGGAAAATTCAGTCATGACACCAAGTGTGAGAGAGAAGTGAATTTTGCTAAGTGTTAGAAAATTCTCCCAAGTATTGAGAGCACAAAAACATATTCTCTCAATTTTTCTTTTTTTTGTTTTGGTCACTCATACTACAAGGTAGAAATAAGGATTCAAGAGTTAAATCCTTTGCTAGAAAAGTTGTCATTCTAGATTCCTCAAATCCACCATGTTGAGGAACTAGAATTGTGAATGGGTTCCTTCAAGGCGGGTACTTCGGTTCGACAAGGTACTATTTCTCAATCTTGAAATATTTTACATTTATGAGATAACATGTAAAAATTCATTTGTATTAATCATTGAATAATTTATATTCCGTTCATCCGTTGCGCATGTATGTATGTGATACATATACTATATTTGAATAATATACACAAATCCACATGTATACACTATATGTTTAAAATCACTTATAGATTAGACATACTTATGTGAAGAATATAGAAAAAGAGATAATAATGATAATAATAATAATAATAATAATAATAATAATAATAGAGATGTCATGTGCCTTAAGATAGTGCTTAAGGTTTTCATTTGGTGTGTTATAAATAAGATGGTGTTATGTGTTCTAAGCTACCAAAGATTTGTTCGAAGTTGTCTTTCATATAAATATAAAGATTATTCATAGTGCTAGGGTTTTTATTAGGTCAAAACTCCTTATCTAGCCCATTTCATTTTTTTTTTAAATAATTTATTTAAGGAGTTTTTACCCTCTTAAAAAAGATAAACAAATTTTAATAAATACAAATGACAAAGTACTATTTTATTCTAAATAAAACACTAATACAATTTTTAAAATTCAATTTAAATAAGAAAATTATTATATTTTATTTTAAAAAGGAGTCAAAGAGTCAAATATTTTTTTATTGAGATTATATTTTTTCATTAACTTAGTAACGTAGGCTTACTCTTATTTTGGACTAAAGGCTCTCTAAGTGGGCTTTAATTTAAAGTCAAATATTTTGGACTTTATTTAGTGCAATCCTATACTTCTCAAACCACAACTCATATGTACCTGAAAAATTAGGGTAGCCAAATTCGTTTTTGGTTTAATTTAGTCCAAGATAGAACCAAAATCAAACCGATCAATTCCATAAAAATGGAACTAATCAGTTCAAGCACGATAAATTGAACTAAACCAAACCGTCTTAGTTCAATTTTTTTTTCTAAATTCTTAGCCTATTTTAAGTGTATTTTTTATAGTTTTAGACCGAACCAATTTAAAACTGAACTAATCGATTCCAAATAATTGGAACTGATTAAGAACCGAACTAAACTTAATTAAAAATTAATTAATTTAGTTTAATTCAATTAGTTCAATTTTGTTCCCAACTCTGTGGAAGATAACTTGGACTCACATGTCTTTAGATTTTTATATATACCTATATAAGCGTATGAGTTTGGACTTGAACCTTTATTGATTTTTGTATAACATAACATAGTTAACTTACAATTTAATGTTTAAAAAAGCAAATAAATGTGTATTATCATTATATATTATTGTCATTATACAATATCTCAGCACTCATATAATTAATAGCAAAAATATTTACTTCTAATTGCCATGAATTTTTCACAACTTAATAGTGTTTTTAATGTTGGGAGGTCTATTAATTTTTTTTTTTTAAGTTTTCAATTACAAACTAAAGAAAGAGCTTACGAGATTCTTTATTGAAATAAATTCAAATTTTAAGTTTTTGAGAATAAAGATTATCAAATGTTTTTAAAGTATTAAATTATTTAAAATGATTAACATATTTCTTTTAAAAGCTATCAATCACAAAAAAATATTAATATTTTTTTCAATTCTACTTTCATAAACTCTATTTATAAAGATCTGTTTAAATAGTCATATCAAACAAAACCTAAAACAAATAACAATTTTGATAGCATATTTTACCCGCTCACTATTTTGTTCTATAGTTAATTATTTCTTCTGCATAATAAAAGTGGAACATATCATTTTATAAGTCACAACAATACCCAACTGGCCTCAAGTATATTTTAATAAAAACATGCACCATCCACTTTATATTTATTTATATTTTAATTGAGACATTTTTATATTTATTAAAAAAATTAATAAAACCGATTTATATAAAATGGTAAGATTCTCTTAACTTAAATTTTTGACTTACAATTATGATTTAAATTTTTATTCATTGATTTTATATAATCCAATAATATAAAATTAGGGATATTATCAAAAATATCTCTGAAGTATGGTATAATTTCAGTAATATCTATTAGTTTAAAAAATAAATAGTAATACCCAACTATTAGGGAATTTTCTGTTAAAATTAACTGATAAAAGGGTAATATCATCATTTCAATGTTGTTTTATTTAAGCAGCCCTTATTCCATATTTAAACACCCTAATTTCTCTAATCAAATATTTTTATCCCCTTATCCAAACAGTATTATTCTTGTATCCAAACACTCAATTTAAAAAAAAATTAAAGTAGCCAAAATGGCCGCAGCAGCTCTTTAAAAAATTAATTATTTTTAAAAAATTAATTATTTTATTAATTTAAAAAATTAAAAAATAAGCAAAAATTATTATTAATTTATTAATAAACATTAATTTTTTGAAAGCGTGCTCTTTTAATATTAATTTTTTTAGTAGTGCTCTTTTAGGTGGCAAAATATGTTAAATGGTAATTTAATCATTTTATGTAATTCTGTTAATTCTAATAGTTTGACATTATTGCCTATTTTTCAAACTAGTAAGTATTACTGATATTAAACCATACTTTATGGCCATTCTTGATAATATCCCTAAAATTTATAACATTCAATATTATTTTGACTTTTGATCTACACCATTAGATTGCACGAATTAATGGATAAAAATTAAAGTTATGATTTTACGTCAAAAATTTAAATTAAAGAACCTTATCCTATATAAAAATATTTAATTAAACCTTACATCCTTCCCACTTTTTTTGGTGAATAAAAAAACATAAAAAAAATGAATTGATTTAAAATGAATTATGAAATGAAAATAAAAATTGTTGACCCCAAAATTTGGTGACCTCTCAACGAGTTAATTTTGTTGGTTGTTGAGAATATGAGCTTGTGATGTAATAGGATTAAACTAATTTTATTGCTCTTTTGCTTTCGGATATCTTATCTTATGAGAACCCTATAACCAAAGAAGACAATGAGACTGCACTAGATATGTTTTTGGCATAGATACACTAATACTTATATCAGTAATCGTCCAAAAAAATAAAGGTTAGCAGAGAGAATATAAAGGGAGCTATAATGAATGGCTTAATATGTATACTCTTGTATGTAGACCTTTAGAGAGTATAAAGTAGCTTTTTGAGAATGCAGAGTAATTTTGTGTATCTCTTTCTGGATATGAGTCTCAATGTAATGAGTTCCTTTTAATATGTCTATATGTGAATATGTCTGTCTCTATGTATCTCTACCAAGTGCAAATTTTTTTTCCTATTTATAAGGTAGGAATGTAGGTTTAAGCCTTTATTTAATCTAAGCCTTGTGAACATTTCTTTTCATGATCTTACTATTTGAGTCTTATTGAAATTGAACTAGCTCTTTTTTTTTCTAGTATGATTTGTGCCGTAATTTTAGTGATATCTCTTAGATTTAGGGATCTTTCTATGATAATCTTGACCTTATCTATAATTCTTCATAACTCTTATAAATTAAGTCATCTTAAGAATTTTTTTTAACTTTTAGGGTGGTCGAGTTTGGACCCGTCTTTTGCTCTATATAGGCAGAGATTGTTTCCCTTGTTTGGAGATTGATCGAAAGGATAGTCGGGTTATGATCAATATTCTAACCAGTTTTAATAGTGGTGAGTGTGATCGAGCAAGGAAGCCAAGTTATGACCAATGCTTTGACCAATTTGATGAAAGCGTAGGTCTCCGTTTTGGAGTCTAACCAAAGATGGTAATCTGGTTACGACCAATGTTCTAATTAGCTCAAAGGTTGTAGATCATCTCTTCTCTTTTAGAGTATGATCGAATAGGATAACTGGGTCATGACCAATATTCTAACTAGTTTGAAGAGATTGCTTATAGTTTGAGGACATATCTGGACCGAGACCTTTTAAACCATGTGGGTCACAGTATTTTTGAATTTGATGAGCCAGAGTCTTTGGACCTTATAAGCCAAAATCTAAAGAAGAACAAAAAAATATAAAATAATAAAACTTAAAAATTAAGCGCAAGCGTAAGTATGAACAGAGGAATTACAATCTCTATTCTTTCATGTTTTTCTAAATTTCTAAAGAAAATTTGCTCTTGGGGAACTCAAATACAACAGGATGATTTTGAAATAGAAATTACTAGAAGTGAGTTAGAAAATAAAGTCTAAACTCAGATTACAAATTATTACTAAAAATGAGAGGTATCATAGTAAAAAGAGTTATAATTTGGAAAATGTAAACTAAATTCAACTTAAATAATAAGGTCTAAGAAGACATATCCATCCGCTGTAGCGTCGTTTAGGATCTAGAAATGTATGTAGGTAGACAACCCACACAAAATTTAAAAATTAGCTGTCTTGATTTTATCCCGTAAAGTGCTCAAACAACACCACCAAAATCAAATTTAATAACCTCTCATGCTGGAGCAATAATTACTTTATTGTAGTTGAACTACGCATAAATCAACATAAATTAGCTACCCGGATATTGATGCGAAAGAAATAAGACTTTTAAATTTGTGTCTTTAGTATTTTAATTAAATAACGATCACTCAAGTAAAAAATCCCCTCTGATCATATTGTACGAACTCACCGTGTTTAAAGAAAAATCAATTTTCTCTTTTGTTTCTGTCTTTATCTTTTCCTTTGTGCTTTTGTCTCTGTATTTTTTCTTACTAGAGAGTAGAAAATGGGGGTTATAATTTTGGTAACCAAAACCGCCGTGAATGTGGATGGGGAAAGTTATAAAATAACTCACCATCTATTCACGTAAGTAATTATTCAAGTAGTAATTATTTGTAGATTTTGATCGGGTCAACCCATCATGAGTGGACCTACTTAAAAATCTAACATCTCGCTCTCGTACACGCTGGGATGGTATTGTGTAATAGAATAATAATAAGAGAGTCTTTGGCTAGAAGCCATAAATATAGTATATATATGAAAAAAATTCAATAGATGACCCATGAACAAATTCCAAGCAAGCAGGAGCTGCAAAAGTAAAAAATATCAATTATGATCATGTACAAAAGATTTTATAAAGCATTTTGTTCAGATTGTATCCTAGATTTCAGTTTGTTATATCAATCCAAGCATACTCAATCCTTAAATAATAATTACATGCAACTTCGATACACTAGTTATTAACAATTATATATATCCACCTACAAATTATACAATTGGTAAACTAGTGATACATAAGTCGGATATATGAAAATAAGTCTCGAATCCAACTTATAGTCTTTGATTCTGGATTAATTGATTTTCTAGTCTTGTTTCATAAATCAAATATTACAATAGTCATAAAAAAAATTCTAAGATAGAAAACATTAATCCTCACTTCAAAATATGATTAATAGTAGTTAAGGATACTCGTTAAGATTTTAATTAACCTCAAAGGAAGTTACACAATGATGAAGTAGAAATTCATTTACTCATTTACCTATGTTAGTCATAAAAAAACACATCATGTGCTACATTGAATTTTTTTTAAAGAGCATGTCTTACAGGTTCATTGTACAAATCTTTGTTTAGTTGTGCTCTGGTGCCAAACTTGAGTTCTCAATAAACTCACTTTTCATAAAGCACCAAATTACAAAACTCACACCGAGCTAATTTATGTTTCCATGATAGTGGAGTATATCATGAATGATTCGATACTTATTAAAATGAATCTTATCTTGACCCAGTTAACATGATACTTAATTATACAAATGAATTTGTCTCCATAAGAATAAATTATCTATTTTATTCTCTTTCATTTTGTCTCATCTAAGTTTGTATTTCTAGCAAATGAGGTAATTTTTTGTGTAAGAAAGCTAGTCATGACATTATAACATATTTTTTATCATCTCATGCGTGCAATATGCTTACTATAATTATTGTTAGAGATGAAACATCTAATCAAAATCTCATCAAGAACTATATCTTAATCTTCATATTCTCAAAGATCGTAATGGCGAGAGGCCCCTGATTATCAATAAAGGGAGCAAAAAAAGGGCTTTGCTAAGAAAAACATCTCTAGTCATAAATTTGATAAACAGATCTACTATCATGTAACTTATAGATATGTATTATTTGCACACATTACTTCATGCTACAATACCATTCAAAATTATACTTAGTTTCTTTGTATTTCAATATACTATGAAAATTATTACCTTTTGTAAAAAGATGTCATTTTTTAATTAAAAAAATACATAATCATTGATAACGTTTCAATATACTAGAAGTATCAATGATAACGTTACTATCCTCTAAGAAGCTTTAAGACAAATATTCAATTACACCTACCATTAAATATGTCACATTCCTAAACTCCATTGTTAATGGAGCTTGTACATGTTTTCTTCATACTACTCTGTGATTTGGTACTGTTATTGATAAACAAAAAATGTATATCCTGATATCGATTTCACTTATCATGATCGCCTCCTAGATTAACATTACATATAAGTGCAAATTACCCATTGATAGCATAAAGAGAAGTCTGTAATGTTCCTAAAGTGTGTTAAAATCCTCACAATAACATACTAATCATTTGCATAGAGAATTTGATTAATATCCACTCACCAATTTCACAGTATTATATGGTTTTATACATATGAAAGTATGCATGAGACTTACAATAATACTTGAGTACAAAACTCATGTAATATATTTTTTTTTCTTAAAGGAATTTTAAGACATATGTCAAAGCTAAGATTTTATCCCTTTTGTAAGGTAAGTATCCATAGGTTTATAGAGGCTTGGGGGTCATTCCCTTGGATCGCACCGATGAGAATTTGACTCCACATCTAACATAATTATTCTATCAAGAATTTTCTATTGCAAGACTCTTGTAACAGAATTAAAAGTATTCTTGAAAGATCTCAGTAGATTTTAACTCCTACATTATAGATTGTCTCTCACATATCTTTAAATTTTTAAAACAACCATCACTATTAAAAAAAGTGGCTTTGGTGATAGATAATATCTATCACAAATGAAGTTTTGTGATAGATATAATCTATCACCTAAAGTCACCTCACTAATTTTTGATAGATCATTTCTATCACAAATTAGTGATAGATAAATTTTGTGATAGTTACATTCTATCACAAAGCTATCACTTGCAAATTTAATAAATGATGTGACAACTAACGTGTATACTTATATGACAGTTGACGTGTATGCTTATGGAGCAACTAATATGTGATAGATGACTGTCACTAATTTGTGTTAGAATTCTATCCCTAATTTGTAATAGATTTTTATCATTAATTTATTTTTTAACTCTCAAATTTGATTTATTTTTTATTTATATACTAAACTATATTATATTATATAATATAGATTACAATTTAAAAATATTCTATAATTTACTAAATACATTAAATCAATCCATAATCCATAAATAACATGCAAACAATATTCAAGTTATATGCTTCCTTAACAACATTATAAAATCCAACATCAAAATTCAACATCAATTTACAAAACTTCAACTATAAAGTATAGAGACTACAAATTATATGCTTCAAAAGTAGCACACCAATTAAACATACAAGAATTATAAAAATTCAACAGCAATTATGTCAATGGTATATGCTTTTAAAGCCAACCTACAATGAAAGAAAGAAAATTCAATACTATGAAACGAAAAAGTAGTTTATGAAGTTCACATAGATATAAAAATTAAACAACTAAAGTAACTAACATATAATTTAAGATATGAAAAGGATCATCATATTAAACTAACAAAAAACCAAGAGTACTTTTCAATCTAGTATTCATATACCGACTCTAAAACCAGGAGTACTTGTCAAACTTTTATTGTCTAGCAATCAAAGAGCAGCAAGAAAATTTATTAAAAGATGATTATGGGGATATTAGCTTACCATCGATGAGGTTGCCTTAATGCCAACCAAATGCAAGGGATCATAGAAAATATCCACATCTCTTTTCTCAAAATGATGGATGAATTAGAAATTTTACTAATTTCTATCATTGAACATTTTAATTATTTGCAAGAATTTGAATTATTGGCACTGATGAATTATTGAACTCTATAGAGAAGCATAAAAATACTCATTCTCTTGTCCACTCGAGAATGCAGCAGCAAGTTGTGTTGAAAAAGATGACAACTTTAATCATATTTTGTTCTTACAGTATGTGCTACAATATTGTAGCAATTAAATTCAAGTATCCAAAGTTGTCTTATTATATTAATGGTAGCCAAGTTTAGGAAAGAGCTAAAAGAGTTCAAACAAACAAGCACAAGTGATTTCCATCCTGTTCGGAAATAGATGGAATTAACAAAGTCTCATAGCATCTAAAATACTAATTCAAATTGGGTTATACACCAGAATCAACTCATGGTTGTATTTTCTTTTCTTTTTAACAGAAGGATCTTGAAGCATTTGTTAGTTGGCATATGTTTATTCTCTCTTTTCTTTGAAGAAAATGATCATATTGTAGTTCTCAATAACCAAGAATGATTATATGAAATAAATCACAATGAAAACATTCAACTTCAATCAGTGATTAATAAGTAAGACAACCTTTTTTCCCTATAAATAGTGAAGAAGAAAGAAAAGTAAAGAAAGTTGTACTTGCTGCAACATCGTATATAGGACTCCACTGATGTTGCAAGATATCCAAATAAATACTTCCATCTGCATTGACTGGTCAAGCCATTGATGTGGAGTCATAAATTAAAGTTAAATCATTATCAAGTGCCTCATACACCATAGGAAAAACACAAGAAACCACCATAATTCAAATAATGAATAAATGGCAAGCAAATTTTAATTAGAGACCATCAACAAAATTGTGAATGAGATAATGACATACTATTTGGATGAAACATCTGTGAGACAAACCGAACTATTTGAGGTTTATTTGGATAATCTCAGTAAATTGCAGAATAATCTTTTGCCATGCTCTGTGTCTCTTAGAAGTAATCAGATCATTAAGCACTTGAATGCATCTTGCTTTTGTCCAACATTGATCAATGCTGCACTAGAACATCAGATGAGTTAGATTAAATGTATTTCTCATTAAACCAAGACCATATTTAGATGGAATTTATGTGATACTAATACTAGTAATGCCATTCCAATGGACAACAAAAGTAGGATAAAAATCAATCAACCAACACAAGTCAACTCATCAACTGAAATTGATTTGCACCAAAGTTTTAACTTTCAGGGGAAGAAAAAAAGAAAAAAAATGAATATTTACTAAAACTATTTAAACACAATATGACAAACCAGCAGCAAGTCGATCGAAACTAAATTTTGCATAAGTCAAGAAAATTAATTGTTGATACAAAACTTCCTTTTATTGTTTCCATCTATAGTCAGAAAATATGCAGTCTTTTGGGCAGATAAGGGGACAATAAAGTAGCATAGGTTCATAAAACAACACAGCAAGGCCTCTAAGGGCCAAAGAATTCATTTGAATTTATCGTATGGTATCGGAGAAAATTTCCTCCATAACCGATCCATATAAAAGAGAAAATACTCTGCTAGTTTAACAAAATTGAATCTAAGCTACCTAAACATCTTCGGAAAGCAATATTAATTATTGCATTAAAAATTGAATCTGATAAGCAAACAAAGTAGCTTCAACCCGCATTCTAATCATTAAAATTAGAAGAATGAATAAACGATCTGAACATAAAAACTTGAAATTCACTATAACAAAATTCTGGTCATGCCTTGACAGCATCCTTCTCTATAAATGAAAAACTCAAAACAATGAATTATATAGGTATATTTTATTTTTATGTAATAATTTTTTTTAATAATAATAGTAGTTGTGATATTGACGATTCAACAAACCATCTAGAATCTATTAAAGAGTCTGAAACCCATCACCCTCCAAAGATGTACAGAAAGATACTTAAAAGATTAATAAAATTATAGGATTTAACATGCAACAATTGTATTTGGTCATAATAACAAATTAATATAAAATATAATTCATTTTAATAAAACTAAAATTTTAAAACATAGATCGTTAGAGAGATCATAAGTTTTTTTCTTTCAGTGCAGTTACTTATTTGTTACATTTGAGCGCATTAGTATAAAGTTTTAAGTTTTATAATATCAATTAAATATAAAAGCACATGAATTAGTCGAATCATGAATTATCTTTTATGATTAACTACTTTTAAATTTTATTTAGTTGAATTAGATGCATAAATGTATCTACTTTGAGTATAATTGATTTAGTTGAATTAGATGCATAAATATATGTGTTAGTTTCATATTTATGTATTTACATTGACTACAAATATAATTGATTTATTTGTGTTGTACCTATTAAAAGTTAAACATACTTGAATATAAGATTGCAAATCGAAAATAATAACAATGACTGGAGTTTTTTTACCTCAATTAAAATATAATTTTTCATTCATTTATCTCACATATTTTGATAATAAAAAATTGAAAAATATTTTTTTTGTTATTTGGAGAATTCAAACTTCATTTAACAAAATCAATATTACAGATGAAAAAAATCAAATAGTAGATCTTTAATCTACAGACATTAATCTTTAATCAAATAGTACCTAAATACTCATAGCTTTCTTGTTTGACTTGAGCTGACTCCTTGTGTAAAGATCGGATCAACAATCATCAAATCAAATCACCTAGGGAACACCTAACTCGTGAAAACAAAAGCAAGATGGTGGAAAGGACCGAGAGAGAGAAGACTTAAACAATTTCTTTTTCTTTTTAGCTTTTTAGCCTCCAAACTACAATGTTTCGAAGGAAAGAAATTAATTAACCCCCAAACATGACGTCGTTCCATAGGTTTTGCAAAATAAAAATAGACATGTCTATGTATTGACATGTAGACTTATAATATATTATTCATTATTTTGAAAATGTATTTATTATTAACATATAAAAAATCTTTTTTAGTATCTTCTATCACAAAAATTTGATAGAATGTATTATAAATTTGTAATAAAATATTTATTTTAAATTAAACAACGTCGTTTCAAATTTTTATATCAAATTTAATAATTCTTTTATTAAATAAACTGAAAACATATATATCATTAACATATGATTTTATTTTCTGATACTTTCTATCATTGATTTGTGATAGAATTTATCACAAATTACTAATAGTATAAAATTCATAATAAATTCTATTATAAATTTTTTATAACTATATATTTCTATTATAAAAATTCTATCACTAAAATCCTTTTTTTAGTAGTGCATCCTTTGATAGTTTTAGTAGACTCTTTATTGTTTCTAGCCAAAAAAAATATTGTGCACATATTCCTATTAACTTTGCACTCTTAACCTTTGTTATTATGACCTATAGGTTGTTCCACAAAATACCTTTTAATACTCCATTTAAAGTATGACTTTTAACATCATTTTGATGTAAAGGTCTATATATGCAACAATCACTAGAATAAAATCATACAAAGATATATCTCTTTACACAAAAAATATATATATATAATTCCTTTAAGTCTACACCATCTCGTTGGTATTTTAGTGACTAATCGTACCTTGCACCTTCTACATTGCGTCATGAACCTTAAAGTTTTTGTGAAAAATTCATATATCTCAAATGGCCTTATGGACTCTATATCTTTATCCATTATTTTCATTCAAAATTTCTTAATAAATAATATAATAATCCTACCAAAAATTCTTAGTGATGCGAATCAAGTTGTCAAAGCTTCACAAGATCTGTTGAACATCCATGGTATCTAATGATAAGGGTAGGGACTAAGAAAATAAAAGAAGCATTAAATTGATTAATTGAGCACATCTTAAATTCGTACTTTGTTCAAGACACTAATATGATCTAATTGGGTATTCAAGATGATCAATGGCTTGTCATTGTTATTCAAGTATTTTTAAGTGATTTGGAATCATTTACATAAAAAACAAAATAAGGTGCATATGAATTTAGGAAGGAAGATTTAGCGGATATCAATTTAGGAAGAACGATCTTGTGTCACTATTCATATGTGTCTATTCACATGTTACTGTTTTCACGATTTTATTAGATTTTTATTTTCTTTGTTTCTTTTTTTATTCTTAGGTTAAATTTAGAAATAAGGATACAAGAATATTTGTTTCCTTAATATGCTTGTTATTTATTTTCTATTTTTGTAATCAATTCCTATTATGACTTGTGATTTGATTTATTTTTTTCCTTTTATGGTCTTGGTAAAATTGGCAATATAAGGCCTTGTAACTCTAAGGGGAGTTCAGAGTTTTAACATTAATAATAGTGAGAGTTTTTTTTAGCTCTTCAAAGAACTTTTCAAAACTTATTAAGATTAAATTGTAAGGTATTCATCTTTGACTTATCACTCACAATCTTTTTCATCTTTCTTGAGTGTGGTGTCTACTTTAATTTCTTATACCTCTGGTTCTTATCTCTTTATAGATAACAAGTCAAGGTCTTTTATTTTTTTGTTTATTTACAAATCTGAATTAGAACAATCCTTGGTAAGTGAATCTCATTGAGCGTCGGATCTCACTTTTCTTTTTGAGGTTCACATCAATTGGTATTAGAGTTAGGTTCTAAATCAGGTTTAATATATCCTTTATTTTTATTGTTTGTTCTTCTTTTAAATTCTGTACCCTTTGTTCTATTCCCTTAAATCTGCAATCTATCATGTTTATTTCTTTTTTACCACACTTTAACTATTTCTTCACCTAATTCGTTCAAGTTATGTTATTTACCATTACATATAAGTAAAAAACAAAAATCAAAAAAGAAATTTAAAAAAAAGAAGTATAGAAAAAATTCAAATTCATTTGATTTCAAGTTTCTATTCTGAATTTTGAATTAAAAAAAGAGTATAAAAATCTAAATTAGTTCAAGTGTTGTTTGCTATTCAAATTTTGTTTGCATAGTGTGTATTCTGCCTATTTTATGCAATTCGGCCTAAAACAAAACAATAACCCTAAATTGTATCAAAATTTATATTTCTTTTTATTTTTCTCTTTGCTTCTTAAATTCTACATATTCTTTATCTTTTACGTTTAATCCATTCTCATTTTTAGTGATCTGAGTTGAGTTTAGATTGTTACAAGGCAATTTTGATCAAGTTCGTTAAGTTCAATAAAGAAACTAAAAAGGAGACTAAAGAGTGAAAAAAATGCAAGAAAGTGTGAGCTCATAAGAGGGTAAAAGCCAAATCTGAGTAAACACGAGTGTAAATAATATCAATCTAAAGAGAAAGCACGAAAGAGAGTGTTTGTGATGTTCTCTAACTTTGTTTGCAGGTTTTTAAACATATTTCAAAAAAAAAAGATAAAGGCTTATCCGATGATGCCCGTGAAAAGATAGATTTCAAACTTTTCTTTAAGTCCTTAGAACAAAAATTAATCGATTGAAAATGAGATTTGATGAGGTAAATGAGAAAATAGATGAAATTAATTCTAGTTCAAATAGAGCAACCACCTAGAGCTTTTAATGTGCGATGAAGAAAGAGGAATCCACACGGGGATGATTATAAAGATGACTATAGGATAACGTAGATGATGGTGATTATGCCTCTAATTTTAATTTAGGTAGATTTGGGTGTAGGAATGGAGATAGAGGAGTTAGTAATGGAGATAGAGGAGTTAGTTATAGAGATAGAATTGATAGCAACTTGGGAAACATTAAGATGAAGATTCCATCTTTTGAAGTCAAAAACAATCCTAAAGCATATTTGGAGTGGGGAAAAAAGATGGAGTTGGTCTTTAATTGTCATAACTACTCCGAATTAAAAACGGTAAAATTGGTCGCTATTGAATTTACTAACTATGCTATTATTTGGTGGGATCAACTTATTTTGAGTAGGAGACAAAATCATAAAAAACCCATTAAGATATAGGAATAGATTAACACTATTATGAGGAGACGATTCATTCTAAGCCATTATTATAGAGACTTATTTCAAAAGTTGCAAAGCCTTACTCAAAGGTCTAAAAGTGTTGAAGACTACCACAAAGAGATGAAAATAGCCATGATTCAAGCCAATGTGGTGGAGGGACAAGAAGCTACTATAGCCAGATTCTTAGTTGGTTTGAACTATGATATTGCAAAAGTGATGGAGTTGTAATATTATGTTGAGTTGAATGATATAGTGCACATGGCCTAAAAAGTGAAGCAACAATAAAAGAGGAAGGGTTCCTTATAAATTAGGCAGAATTTGGGTTCCTCTTCAACATGGAAACCAAATTAGAGCAAAAGAGATGAAAAGCCTAAGTTTAAGCCAAAAGCCAAAACCTCTAAAACTAACAAAGATGTAGGCATACCAAACAAAGGTAAATCTGATTTCCAAATTTTTAGAAATTAAGATATCAAATGCTTTAAACATTTGGGAACATGTCATATTGTATTTCAACGCCCAAACAAAATAGTGATGATATTGAAAGATGATGGTGCTATTGAGATTGAAGGTGAATCTAATGATGAGCCCATACCACATTTGGAGAATGCAAGTGAGATTGGGTATTCGGATAATGGAGAGGTTTTGAATGCAAAAAGAGATCTTAGTGTGCAAATCAAAGAAGATGAGAAGGTACAACGTGATAACATTTTTAATACTAAATGCCATATTAATAATAAGGTATGTAGCATAATTATTGATTGGAAGAGTTGTACTAATGTTGCTAGCACTAATTTGGTGAAGAAATTGAATTTTAAAACTTTGAAACATCTTTGGGTATAGAAGTTATAATGACTAAATGATTGTAGAGAAGTTAAAGTAAATAAACAAGTGCTGGTTTCATTTTCAATTGGAAAGTATAAGGATGAGGTTTTGTGTGATGTAATGCTAATATATACGGGGCATATGCTTTTGGCGTAACCATGGCAGTATGATATACATGTAATTCATAATGGTTACACCAATAGGTACTCTTTTATACTTAGGGAAAAATCAATTACTCTTGTACCTTTAACCTCAAGATAAGTATATGAAGATCAAATGAAGTTGAAAAGGGAGAGTGATATAATAAAAGAGTATGAATTTAAAAATAAGAGAGGCTAAAACTAAGAGGAGACAAAAAGAGAGTGAAAAAAAAAAAGGAAGTTTCAGTTGGTAAGGAAAGAAAAGAGGAAAAACAAGTGAATTTCAATGCAAGAGAGAGTGAGATGGAAAAAGATTTATTTTTAAATTAGCCTATTATTGTACTTTTGTACAAAAATGCTTATTTTAGTACTAATGAACTTAACCTTTCTTTGCTTAGTATTGTAGTTTCTCTTTTACAAGAATTTGATGATGTGTTTTCTGAAAAGACACTTAATGGTTTACCACCGATAAGGGGAATTGAGCATCATATCGACTTTATACCAAGAATATCAATTCCTAATAGGCTAGCTTATAGAAACAAGCCTGATGAGACAAGGGAACTTCAAAGGTAAGTTTGTTAGCTCATAGAGAAGGGGTATATGCATGAAAGTATGAGTCCTTATGCGATTCTAGTATTGCTTATGACTAAAAATGATGGGTGATGGAGGATGTGTGTTGATTGTCACACTATTGCTACAACTCAAATATTGTTTTATCTAATTGTAGGTTCTCTTAATTATAGTAATTAACTTGAGAGTTCAAGTGTCGTATCCACAAGGAGTGATCACCAAGAGCAAAGGTTATTGTGAATGTTCAAGAATAATGAAGAATTGTATCCAAGGATAAAAGAATGTTGGTTAATTTTAGAGGAAAAGATTACCAAATGTAATTAAGAAATTAATTAAAAGATCACTAAGACATTAGAGATCCACACATATTTGGATTGTAGTAAAGATCTTTGATCCTTCTTACTCATTTGAGAAAGGTTTTTCAATTGATTGAAAATATCAGTTGTAAAAATAAGATGTTGATATATAGAAGATCTTTCCAAACATTCATTGTGCCCTAGTCTACAATGAATCAAGGTTTCAACAAAACCAAAATAATTTTCATAAATGATAAATCAAGACATTTGAAAACAACCATATAAACATTGAAACACAAAAGTAGGATCAAAAAAACAAAATTACTATTTCATTAAGTGTTTCACTCCCAGTCTTAACTAAGAGTTTAGAATAACATAACTTGAGAAAATAAAATAAAATAAAAAGTGAACTATGTATTACAAAATGATCGAATAGATGCCCCCCCATTTAGCCAAAGGTGTCCTTAAATCAGCAAATATAAAGGAACTATTTTAGTTTGACTAAATCTTTCACATTGTTGGCTACTAAACCATCCACTAAATTTGTAGGGTACTTTTGACTATGAAGCTAGTTGAATTGGACTTTGTGATCAATAGAAATGTTTTATATAATTGACATATCTTTTCGTAGGTTCTAGAATCATAATAATTGGATACATATTTTGTGAGATACGGTCCAAATACGGAAAGTGTGTCAAGCTAAGCATAGCTTGCAGTTCAATTCTATCCTAATTTTGGTCCATAAAATATTGGACCTTTTATTGTTCATCAACTTTACATAGGATTGATTTTTCTTCTCCAGGTTCAAGAATTTCTTTATTTCAATTTTTAGATTGAGAGTTATGTTCATTTTACTAAACCTGTACAAAAATATTCATTAATCACAAATTAAGGACAACACTTTATCTCTAGTTTAAAACTATAAAATGCTCAAATTAGTAGTATTCTAAATGTAAAATTATGATTGAAGCTCTTAACAAATATGCATCTTTAAGTGTTCATCAGCCATCAACAATATCACAATAAAGTATAGACATCATATTCCTATATTAGATGATATGCTTAATGAATTGCGTGGTTATTGTATTTTTACCAAAATTGATCTTAAGATTGGATATCATTAAATTAGAATGCGAGAAGGTGATGAATGAAAAATGGCATTTAAAATAAAATATGATTTATATGAGTAGTTAGTTATGCCGTTTGGATTAAGTAATGCACCTAGTACCTTCATGAGATTAATGAATCATATTTTACATGCTTTTATTGGAAATTTTGTAGTTGTATACTTTGATGTATCTGATATATAGAAAAAACTTATATAAGCATATGGAACATTCAAAATATGTTTTAGATGTTTTAAGAAAAGAAAAGTTATTTGCTAACATAAAAAAGTGTACTTTTTACAATAATCTTGTATCTATTGGTTTTGTTGTTAATGATAAAAGAATTGAAGTAGATAAAGAAAATGTTAAGGTAATCCAAGATTGGCTGAAACCTATAAGTGTGGTCATGTTAGAAGTTTCTATAGTTTAGCTAGTTTTTGTAAGAGATTTGTGAAATATCTTAGTAGCCTAGCCACAACTATAATTGAAGTTATAAAAAATAATGTAGCTTTTAAGTGAGGAGATGAATAGGAAAAGGAATTTAATTTGATTAAGAAAATATTAACTAATGCACCTTTTCTTACTTTACCTAACTTCACTATAACTTTTGAAATTGAGTGTGATACTTTAAGAATAGGTATTGAAGCTGTACTAATGCAAGAAGGATGTCCCATTGCATCTTTTAGTTAGAAGCTAAGTAGAATAACCTTAAATTATAGTGCATTTGATAAAGAGATGTATGCATTATTTAGGGCATTGAAAACTTGGCAACATTATCTTTGGTCAAAAACGTTTGTGGTTCATACAGATAATGAATCATTGAAGCATTTTAAATGTCAACACAAGCTAAACAAGTAGCATACCAAATGGGTGGAGTTCATTGAAACAGTTCCTTTAAAGCAAGGTAAGGAAAATATTATGGTTGATGGATTATCTTGAAGATATCCTTTACTTTCTTTGTTAAATGCAAAATTATTAAGTTTTGAATACATTAGATATCTGTATGTTAATGTAATTTACTCAATACATGTGAGAAAGTGGCGTTTAGCAAGTTCTTTAGGCATAATAGGTTTTTGCTTAGAGAAAATAAGTTATATGTGCCTAAATGTTTGTTGCAGGAATTGCTTGTTAGAGAAGCTCATGGGGTGGTCTAATGGGGCATTTTGGTATATCTAAGACTTTAGATGTTTCAGATGAACACTTTATTTTGCCTTATATGAAATGTGATGTATAAAGAATTTGTGTATAAAGAATTTGTGAGAGGTGTGTCACTTGTATATAAGCTAAGTCAAGCGTTAAGTCTTATCGATTGTATACACCTTTGCCTATACCTAGTCAAACTAAGATTAACATATCTTTGACTTTTGTGTTAAGTTTACCTAGGTCAAAAAGGGGTGGGATTCTATATACGTAGTCCTTGATAGGTTTTCTAAAATGGCACATTTTATTCTATGTCATAAAACCAATGATGCATCATATATTATCGATTGTTTCAAAGAGATTTTAAGATTGTATGGCCAGCCTAAGAGTATTGTTTCAGATAGGGATGCAAAGTTCTTAAGTTATTTTTGGAAGACTTTGTGGGGTAAGTTAGAAACTAAACTTTTATTTTCTACTACTGATCCAAACTGATGTATAAAATGAAGTAGTTAATAGGACTTTATCTACTTTGTTCCATACTATAATACAAAAAACTTGGAAATATAGGAAGAATGTTTATCGCACGTAGAGTTTGAATATAATAAGAGCATACATTTAGCAACTATGTTTTCACCTTTTGAAATTATGTATTAGTTTTAGTCCGATAAATCCTTTGGATTTAACTTCTTCACCTATGGATAAGCATGTTAATTTAGAAGAGAAGAAGATTTCTGACTTTTTTAGGCACATTCATGAAAAGGCACGACAAAATATTGAAAGAAGAATTGAACAATATGCAAACCAAACAAATAATAGGTGCAAGAAAGTTGTATTTAAACTGAGTGATTGGTTTTAGTTGCATATGAGGAAGGAACGATTTTTCATTCAAAGGCATTATAAATTATTTCTAAGGGGAGATGGATCATTTCAAGTGATTAAAAGGATCAATGACAACGCCTATAAGTTAGACATTTCAGGTGAGTATAATGTAAGTGCAAGTTTTGATATTGCTGATTTATCTCCTTTTGATATAGGTGAAAATTTAAGGACAAATCCTTTTCAAAATGGAGGGAATGATGCGAATCAGGTTGTCAAAGCTTTACAAAATCCATTGAGTATCCATGGGGGTCCATTGATAAGGGCAAGAAACAAAAAAATGAAGGAAGCATTAAATAGGCTAATTGAGCACATCTTAAATTTGTGCTTTGTTCAAGACATTATTCTAACTGAATTAAATGTTCAAGATGATCAATGCCTTATTAATGTTTTTCAAGTTTCTTTAAGTGATTTATAGTAATTTACATGAAGAAAAAAATAAGGCGTATATGAATTTAGAAATGAAGACTAACAGATATTAATTTAGGAAGGAAGATCTTGCATCACCATTCACGTGTTACTGTTCATGTGGTACTGTTTACGCGGCTTTATTATATCCTATTTTTTTGTTTCCTTTTTATATTCTTAGGTTAATGTAGAAACAAGGATACATTAACATTTTTTTCCTTAATATGCTTGTTATTTATTTCCTATTTTTGTAATCAATTCCTATTATAACTTAGAATTTGATTTATTTTTTTCCTTTTATGCTCTTGGTAAAATTTATTATATAAGGCCTTGTAACTCTAAGAGGAGTTTAGAGTTTTAACATTAATAATAGTGAGAGTTTTTTCTTGGATCTTTAAAGAACTTTTCAAAGGTTATCAAGATTAAATTGTGTGGCATTCATTCTTGACTTATTACTTATAATCTTTCTCATCTTTTTTTAGTGTGGCATCTACTTTAATTTCTTATATACCTTTAGTTCTTATCTCTTTATAGATAATGGGTTAAAGTCCGTTGTTTTTGTTTGTTTGTAAATTTGAATTAGAACGATCCTTGAAAAAGGAACCTCATTGAGCGTCAAGTCTCACTTTTCTTTGTGAGGTTCACATCACTTAGCGTATCATTATCAAGTGAAATAACCATAAATATATCCTCCCTCAATCTCATAGCAATGATGTAAGATAAATAGATGATTACTTCACCGAATCAGGTTATCTTATAAAGTAAACTCAGTATGTAGTTAACTCTTACTAGAATCAGAACTCTCAAGCAAATCAAGGGTTCCTCTTAATTTATGATTTAAATTGAGTATTTTATGGAGTCATAACATCAAGCATTCGACTCTCTATTAGGATAGAACCATAAAAAAATCCAAAGTTCTTCTCAATTCATAAACCAGAAGCGACAACATCTTATGAATAATTTAATTCATTGAATTAAAAATCTTTGCAACTTCTTTAATAATAAGAAATATTTTCAAAAAATAGTGAGATTTTCTAATTCTAATCAATTATAATTCCACTTATTCATTAAAAAGAGTGTTTTTAGTATTTTAGGAAAACATACATTTCTTTTCTCTTATACTTAATTTATGATGTCTATAAGATGGGTTATCAACATATATTATTGAACCTAGGATTGCAAATGAGTTAGTTAGGTTTTCTATCCATCCATAGCTTATATGGGAAAAAATTAACAAATTTACTCATAACTCAATGACCCCTAATTTTATAAGTTATTCTTTTTTAACCATACATCAAATATTTAGTATTTTACAGGGTAAAGGACATCCACACCCCCAATGTATTATTCAATACCTAACTATATACCCATGGTTTTAATAATACTCATCTACACTACTAATAAAAAGGTATTATAGGAAATTAATAAAGTGTCCACCATAAATATTATCTCGCCTCTACTTGTGGACCAAAACTGATCACCAATAAATAATGTTCAGGCGACGTACGATCACTATTCACATAAATAGTACCACATATGAATAGTGTAGGGCCTTTTTCAGAAGATTATTGATGGTGAACAGTCTCTTCCGCTGCAATAATATTCATGTAAGGCTATTCATGTGAACAGTACCGCTCATGCACTATTTAGTGAAACTGCTAATTTGGGCATCAAATTTCACCGTTTCAATGCCTGACTCTACAGTTTTCACAACCAGGAGCACCCAAATTCGATCCACAGCGGGTGTAGAGAATGCCATAGGTAGGGGCGAAAAATAACCTCCGCGACTTTTGCAGGTTGCATTTATATTCGACCACTATAACTTAATCGTGGCCAACCCACCCATTGCGAAAAGGCATCATAGGCGACAACTTTTGGTAGAATTTCACTTAATAGTGCATAGCAGCATTGTTTATGTGAACCGTAACTCGCATGAACAAAATTGCAACATATACAGTTTACCATCAATCTTCTGGAAAATGTTCTACACTGTTCACATATGGTACTGTTTATAGTCAGTCTACAAGCAACGGGAAGATACTATTATGGTGGGCACTTTATAACTTTACTATAATACCCTTTTATTAGGGGTGTAGATGGGTATTATGAAAACTAATGAGGATGTAGTTGGGTATTGAATAATACCTTAGGGGTGTGGATATCCTTTGCCTTATTTTATAATTAAAAAAGTTATATTTTGATAGTTTTTCCCCTAACCCAAATATCATCAATTTTCTATTCTCTATTTCATCCAAGTGCATAAATTTGTGAAACATTAATAGATTTGGTAAAAAAAAATGATTCATTTTTATGCAAAATGAGGGGCAAAATGGTCAGGGAAAGAAAAACTAGCGAAACGTAGTTTTTGGGCACCACAGGCGGCAAAGGACGTGCTAGGGGCATACATGCACTAGTGTATTTAGTCTCCAACTTTTGTATTTTGCTCTTAGTCATGAATATTTGATTTTTTGATTTTTTTTTATAATAAATAGGCGCATGATGGAAAATGTGATGAATAAAAATAAATGAGAGGCAAATTGGACGAGAAATGAAGAAGTTATGCTCAAAATACCCGAGCACCTGAACTTAGGGCTGGGCACTACAACGCCCATGACTGAATGCTGTAGCACCAAAGACAGAGACATGGGCACCGTACAGCCCAACCCTAACACCACGGCGCTCGTACGACATATAACACCTCCTCTCAAAAGTTCTATTTCGATTTGGATTCGAAGGCACTTGACCCCAGAGTTTCTTATAGCTATAAAAGCACTCTTTTATGAGCCAAAACAAAGACTTTAGAGAGATAAAAAAGTAGAGAAATAATTCACACACAAAATTGAAAGATCAAAGTCAAGATTTCAAGATTTAAGTTCAAGATGGAAGATTCAAAGCCAAGTAAGATGGAGAAGCACATCAAGACATCTTCTTGAATAGTTTTTCTTATTTTCCTTATTATTTTGTTCTTGTTCTTACTGTTCTTCATGGATTGGTTTGATACTCTTGATTTTATGATAAGCTAAATTTTTTTATCTAGGCTTAAACTATTAAACTAGTATGTAGTTGAATTTTGTTAATTCTTAGTTATTAATCTTAGTACATATAATTGATTCGTTCTATCTTGATTTTGATGATTTCATTGTACTTGATCAATATTTTAAATGATTGAGGAACCATGATAAACTTGACAAAGGAATTCATGTATTTAGCCTATGTAGTTTGATGTATGATCATAGGGTAACTATGAGTTCCATCTAGGATGGACATATACTTATATGGCACGTATGGCATAAATTAGACTTGATCTTAATGGATTAAATTCTAATTTGATTACCATAGGCAAATAGATGATTGTTAGAATACATAATATAGTTATTGGACCATCGACAGAGGCCACTGATAAGATTAGTGTCTAAACCAACAATTGGTATTAAGGGATTAACTAAGATGTTAATGAGTTCAATAAAATATTATGGGATGAGTCTATACCTGATAGGAGCGTAAAAGTACTAGTATTATTTATACCCAACTTTTGTATTTTACTCTAAATCATAATTATTTTGCTATTTAATTGTATTTTTTTTTAGCATAAATAGATGCAAGATGAAAAATGTGACATATAAGAACAAACGGGAGCCGAATCAGACGTCAAACGAAAATGTTACGCTCACAATACGAAAGGGCACCAGGCCAACGACTGAGCGCCGCGGCATTCGTGGCGGTGAACAGTGTCGGTGAAGAGTAACCCATGAACAGTATTTTAAAGAAAAAAACTTATAAATAGAATGCCAAAAACCCTAAGACAAGAGGAGAGAAAAAATTTTTTAAAAAAAGGCAAAAACTTAGAGAGAATTCCTAATACAAATCAAAGATTGAAGAACTAAGATCAAGTTCAAGCTTCAAATCAAGATTGAGGGAGAAGCACATCAATGAGTCACTTTGATTAGTTTTTCTTCTCTGTCTTTATCATTATATTCTTGCTCTTATTGATCTTTATGAATTGATTTGATACTCTTGGTTTTGTGATGAGCTAAATTGTTCATCTAGGGTTAGACTATGTGAACCTAGTATGGGTTTAGATTGTGTTAATTTTTAGTTTATAAACTTGATACATTCAATTGATTCATTCTATCTTGTGTTTTAATGCTTTTATTATACCTGATCAATATTTTGAATGATTGAGGAACCATGATGAACTTGACAAAGGGATTCATGTGTTTAGCCTATGATAGTTTGATGTATGATCATAGGGTAACAACTATGAGTTCTATCTAGGATAGACATATACCTAGGTGGCATGTATGGTCTAATTTAGACTTGATCTTAATGAATTACATTCTAATTTTATTACCATAGACATATAAGTAATTGTTAGAATATGTAATATAGTCACTTGACCATCGACAGAGGCTTGTGATGAGATTAGTGTCTAAGCCAATCAATTGATATTAAAGGATTAATTGAGTGGTTAATGAGTCCAATGAAATACTAGGGGACGAGTCAAAACCCTAGATTATTTTTACTTGTGAATTCTGCTCTTTGTTTTTGTTTAGTTAATTAAGAGAATTATATTAGTTAAATAAATTTCAGATTTTAGTTTTCTAAATAAAAGTTAAGTAGGTACAATTTTAGTACTTGATTTATAGAATTAGATTGCATAGTCTCTGTAGGATCGATACTTGGACTTAAAATCCTATATTACTTGATACGATAGCGTGTACTTGCACTTAGCTATTATAGCAACCCAATCAATACCCTAGATTATTATCAATTTGTGAACTTAACCCCTTTTATTTGCTATCTAGTTTTATGTTAATTAGCTAAATTTTAGATTATAGATTTTTGGATAAATGAAAAGTATGTATAATTTTAGTAATTGGTTGATAGAAATAGATCGAATAGTCCCTATGGGAACAATATCTGGTCTTAAAATTCTATATTATGTGATACGATAGCGTAAGCTTGTGCTAGTTTACTATAACACTCAATCAAGTTTTTGGAGCCTTTGCTGATGACTATTTCTTTCTATTCTCATATCAATACGACGTCAAACAGTTACCAATGGCTAGTAGATAGGGTTTACACCAAGAAGATTCACTAGTGTGAATGAGATTGACACATTCAATGCATTGGCAGCACAAATCAATATATTATATAAGAAGATTAATGCATTAAACATTGTCAAAACTCAGCAAATAACATGTGATTTTTGTGTTAATAACCATATGAATGGGTTGTGTATAGAAGCGGTAAATTATATGGGCAATTTTAATCAACAGCAACCTAACTACAATTCAACTTCTATAATCTGGGGTAGAGAAATCATCCAAACTTATCTTGGCATAACAACCAAGAAGATCCATCTAGACCATAGAATCCTCTAAGATTTGAGCCATCGCAAGAAAAGAAGCTAGCTTTGGAAGACATGTTTATGCAATACATGAAGTCCAATGATGCCATCCTATATAATCATTAAGCGTCCTTGAAAATTTTAGAGGTCCAAATGGGACAAATTACTGTTGTAATTAATAGAAAACCCAAAGGTACTCTACTAAGTAATACTAAGACAAATCCAAAAGGGAATGTAGAGCAATACCAAACCATCAACTTTAGGGGTGGTAAGATCTTACAAGACCACACCATCACCATCAAGTATAAAGGAGAAGAAAGTGCATAAAAATGAAGTGAAACTATAAAGACGGCCTATTCCTTTTCTTCAAAGACTATAAAGGTGTCAAACAAGTACTGAAGTAGGAAATCAACAACATATCAATCCAAAAAAATAGTGCAAAATCTTAGACAAGTACAAAAGTTTTTAGCAAGTGAAAGTGTAGAAATTGGTATTAAAGTGCAGCAACATTTTAAGGTGTAAAAAAGTGGCAATATAGCAGAAAATACCAATAACAAATAGTAGAATCAGCCCATGCACGTTATATTCTTAACTATTGCAATATTAATGTGGTGTCACCAAACGCCTAGGAGCTCAAAGACATGGAGATGTTGAATCCTCACATAAAAAAGAAGGTGTTAAAGTATAGAAGAAAAAGAAAGAAAAATAAGAAAGAGAAGCATAGAGAAGAAATGATAAAAGAGAATGGCACCAAAAAAACCATTTCACCGATCTAAAATTCAAGCCTTTCTGGAGAAACACAAAAAAGAAGAACAAGTTGCTGCCCAAGATCTAATAAAGAAAATGTGGAAGCCAAAATAAAGGAAGCCCAGCAAGTTCACATACAAAGATGCTTCTACCATTAACTTTGATCCTTCAAAATAGTAGAAAAAATCCCGTCCACCTGATAAATTTAAGATTATTTATCCTAAAATCTACCGGTCGCATTATAAACCTTGACTTTACATAGAAATATTCTTAAAAGAAAAAATGTTGTATGTATGGAAAAAAGATATTGCAATAAAAAGTAATAAGTCTTGAAAGTATTTATCAGTCTAAGTCTGGGGGTATATGTGTATATTAAAAAAAAATAAACAGAAAGAGATTTAAAGCACAATACCCATAGCTTAAGAAAAAGAAGAAATTTCTTTGCAAAAGTGATTAAAAGAAAAGATGTGAATAGCATAAATTTGGAGGATAAAGAATCAAGAGGTTTCTAAGTAAGTTTAAGCGTTCATGGTATATATATATATATATATATTTATTTATCTCTCACCTTAACCTTAGCCTTACATTACAAGCTAATTAAAGTCTCAGAGAGCTAGGAGAAATGCAGGGGTCCAGGTAAGATGACCCAAGGATATAACTGATGGCCTACCTCTGAAAAGTTACTGGTTAGATAGAGTGATTGAAACCTGTTAGAGCCAGGGTGAAGAATTCTCCTCCTTCCCTACCTTTAGCCCTTCCATGACTCTTTTCACACCCAACGCCCTCCATTACATAAAGCAGGTTAAAGCTTCATCCAGCTCTATGCTTAAGACAAAGCTGCTCTCTATCTCCTTCTGCGCCAATGACAATACTAAATGCGAGTGATCTAGGTCCCCCTTCCCTACGTTCAACCAGGTGCTAAAGTTGAAGCTGAAGCCAAAGTTTAGTTTAAGGCTAGACATTTGTATTTCTACGTTAGTGGAGAGCAGTATAAACAACAAGCTTATAGTAGTGATATTATTAAAAATATGTTGAGATTTTATCTTTATGTGCTATCTTGCATATGAAGTAAATCTAAGTTTTATTTAGTTAATTACTTGCTTATTACACACACATACACACAAATGATCAATTATAGGGGGTGAATAAAGGACTTGATGAATGGTATGAGGATTGTTGAAAGTTGTTTATTAATTTCTAAAAAGCCTTGTGCTATTTTCACAACTTTTGCCAATATAAGGATGATTGTCTAACCAACAAGGGTTTATTTTTAGTTTTTAGTTTTTATTTAGAGTTAAGAAAAAGTTGTGATTATTTGTTCTTGTTTTGCTCGAAGACGACTAAAGTCTTAAGTTTTTAGGCATTTGATAGGGCATACATGCACTAGTGTATTTAGTCCTTAACTTTTAGATTTTGCTCTTAATCATGAATATTTTGCTATTTAATTGTGTTTTTTTAATCATAAATAGGTGCACAACAGAAAATGTTACAAATAGGAACAAATGAGAGGCAAAACGGACGAGAAACAAAGATGTTGCGCTCAAAATACCTGAGCACCTGAACCCAGGGCTTATAGCACTCGAGGTAGAGACATGGGCATCGCGGTACCTATACGACATATAAAAACCCCTCTCAAAAGTCCTATTTCAACTTGGATTTAAAGGCCATTGATCTTAGGGTTTCTCATAACTATAAAAGCACTCTTTTATGAGCCAAAACATATACTTTAGAGAGAAAAAATGCAAAGAAGCAATTAACACAAAATTGAGAGATCAAAGCCAAGAATTCAATATTCAAGTTCATGATTGAAGATTCAAAGCCAAGGAAGATGGATAAGCACATCAAGGCATCTTCTTGAATAGTTTTTCTTATTTTCCTTATTATTTTGTTCTTGTTCTTGCTGTTCTTCATGGATTTGTTTGATACTATTAGTTTTGTGATAAGCTACATTTTTTTATTTAAGGTTAGACTATTGAACCTAGTGGATAGTTGAATTTTGTTAATTCTTAGTTATTAATCTTAATAAATATAATTGATTCATTCTATTTTGATTTTAATTCTTTCATTGTACCTGATCAATATTTTAAATAATTGAGGAACCATGATGAACTTGATAAAGAAATTCATGTTTTTAGCCTATGATAATTTGATGCATGATCATCGAGTATCAACTATGAGTTCTATCTAGGTTAGACATATACCTAGATGGCATGTATAGCATGAATTAGACTTAATCTTAATGAATTAAATTTTGATTTGATTACCATAGACATCTAGCTAATTGTTAGAGTGTGTAATATAGTCACTCGACCATTGACAGATGCTTGTGACGAGATTAGTATCTAAGCCAACAATTAGTATTAAGGGATTAACTAAGAAGTTAATGAGTTCAATAAAATATTAGAGGATGAGTCTATACCCTAGATTATTATCAATTTGTGAGTTTAGCCTTTGTTTATTTTCTATCTAGGTTAAATTTTAGGTTAATTAGTTAAATTTTACATTATACTTTTCTAGGTAAAAGAAAAGTAAGTATAATTTTAGTAATTAGTTGATAGAAATAGATCGAATAATCCCTGTGAAAAAAATATCTTGACTCAAAATTATATATTACTTGATACGATAGAGTGCATTTGCGTTAGGAAACTATAGCACCAATCAGAATATACTTATAGTGTACACGCTCTAGCGCCGCCATGTGGTGCGACCTATTTTTTAGAAAGGTTTTAAAAAAAATTCATTAAACTTTTTTATTTAAAATTAAATTAATTTTAGTTTTTAATGAAATTAATATATTTAATAATTTTAATTAAATATTTTTATTTTAAATTTGTATAATTTGTTAAATAAAAAATAGTGATTAATTTATTTAATTATTATTTATTAGTTAAAATATTTTATTTTTAATATTAATGGATTAGTAAATAATATAGTGAAATATTTTTATTCTTAAGAGTGTAACAAAATTTAAATATATTTTATAGGTTTTCTCTATATAATAATTTATAATATTAAATTAAACAATTAAAAATATAATAAACCCTAAATCCTAAACTCATGATCCTTAAACCCTGAACTGTAAATCCTAAACCAATGAACCTTAACTCTAAACCCAAAACTTATAACCCTAAGCCCTAAACTTATGATCTTTAACCCTAAACTTTAAACCCATGATCCTTACATCAATTTACAATAGTAACTTACAAACACAAGATATGATTATTTCTATCTCTCCAAGTTACAAAGGTCTACGAGCTTCGATTTGATTTCATCTATGAACATGTTTTATTCACTTTTTGTCTCATGAAACTTCTTCATAGCCTTCTCACGGGCTTTACTATGTCTCTCCATTGACACTGTGATCTTATCTAACTTTGACTTCAATTTATCAATGAGTTTCAATGTTTCATAATTTTAATAAATATAGACGTTTCAACGTCTGATACATCTGGAAAAACATATTGTAGGATTTCTTCAAAAGAAAATTCATCAATAGGGATCATGTATAACTATTCTAGTTGTAAGTTAACACCATTGATTATAACCATGCATACACTAATCTGCCCCTCAAAACTTTTTTCAGTGATGCCATTGTCTTTCAAAATCCCGCCATCAAAAGATACAACATCATGTTTTACACACATACGTGCCTCTATCATGTTTACACAAGTTTTATAAACTTGCAGTGAGCCTAAGAGTTTATATAATAGAATCTCTCGTAGAACATGCCTCAAAATTATCCTTATGTGTATTTGATGGTCAACCATATTAATTGCATACCCCATAAACCTTAAATTCTAAAGCTTATACCCTAAACCTTATACCCTAAACAATGTGTTAAAAGCAATTGAACAATTTCTATATGAATCTTTTTTATGATGTTCTTCGCATTGATGCTATTTGAAAAGCAATTCAATACACTTTTTGAATCTCAGTTACGGATTATTTTCAGCGAGTGAAATAATGATTACTTGCCTCAATAAAGGCTTATTATGAAGGCATACATCTTATGAGGGCTTTAAGAGTTATATTGCTAGATTTTGTGTGGAACCCATCAGTGGAAAGAAAATCTATAAGTCGAGCATATAGGCTTGATAAAAAAAAAGATGGTGTTTGTTTACCATCTTATTACATCGAGGACAATGGAAAAGGATAAAATTTATCAACAAGCTAATGCCAAAGTAGTATTATCATTTTGAGATGCTTTCATAATAGAATTCTCTAAACATCCATAATTATCACTAATTTTAGTATGGACTTGAGGCAAGTCACATAAAATGGACAAGAAATCCTTTATTAAAGTATTCTCGACATCATGAAAGAAAACTTAGTCATAAATGAGACAACAGCTTTTGCTTGCTTTGTGTTTTTCATCTCTACCAGAGCACATCATAGGATGTTCCTTGATTCTGTGTAGTTAAGAAGAAATTGAACATTTGTTATTGTCCTAAACTAATTAAAAACAGTTCTAAGGATAGACTTAGTAACTTGTGGTGAGAGGTTGTTAAGATAAACTAGTACACTCACATTTTTTGAAATGTATCATACTTAGCCTCTTAGTTATCTCTATATAGGATGAAGAATACGAATTTACACCTACTCTATATGCAACTGCACTTGGAAAAGTCTATTATTGGAAAATTTCTCATCACCTACCTGGATGACATAAGGTTTATTACTAGGGTTTATAGTTTAGAGATAAGGATCATGAGTTTAGGGTTTAGAATTTATCATATTTTCAATTGTTCAATTGCTTAAGAATCAAACATATCAAGTAGGACTAGAAGCAATATCAAGTAATATAGTAGAAGCTACCTCTCTTTCAAGATGTTGCAATATAGCTATTCCATGTCCACAAAGTTAAACATGTATGGTGCATAATAGCAATCCTTTTCATGATCATATTTCTTATTGTAGCATTTTCCTTGTAACCATACTTATTTTAACTAGGTTATCTCTCAGACATAAATATAAAAGTTAATCTTTTCATATATTAATATATTTCTTATTATAACTTATTGTTTCCTTACAACCATACTTGGCATTATAAGGTGATAAATGAAATAAAGTGAATTACATATAAATACAAGTTATATATATATATATATATATAATATCTAATAGTAAAATCATGGATAATATAAAAGGATAAAATATGATCAAAAAAAGATGGTGAACCCATTAGGTTTATGATTTAGGGTTAAAGATCAAGAGTTTAGGGATTATAGTTTAGGATCATGAGTTTAGGGTCATGGGTTAAGATTCATAGGTTTAGAATTTATGATTTAAGGTTTAGGGATTGAGGTTAAGGATTATGAGTTTAGGGTTTAGAAATATAGGTTTAGCATTAAGGATTATGATTTAAGGATTTAGGATTTAGGGATAAGAATCATAAGTTTAGGGTTTAGGGTCATAGGTTTATGATTTATGGTTAAGGTTCATGAGTTTAAGATTTATGGTTTAAGGTTTAAGGTATAGGTTTAAAGATTATGGGCTTAGGTTTTAAGATTTAGGGTCATTGGTTTAAGGTTAAGGTTCATTGATTTTGAAGTTTAACATCATAGATTTAGGGTTTAAGGTAATGAGTTTAGGATTTTTAGCTAAGGATCATGAATTTAGAATTTAAGATTTAAGGTTAAGGATCATGAGTTTAGGATTTACCATACTCTTAAGAGTGTATTAAAATATATTTTAAAAATTTTCTCTATACAATAATTGAATAATAATTAAATAAACTATATATATTAATTACTATATTTTATTTAAGAAACTTATACTAATTTAAAATAATAACACTTTAAATAATATTATTAAATATATTAATTCATTAATTTGAATAAAAAGTAAAACTAATTTAATTTTAAATTAAAATAAATTTAATAAATATTTTTAAAAAAAATAAAAGAAATTAACTCGTGCTATATGGCAACATGATCCTCACTGCCTGTGGTGCCCAAAAAAGGCATTTTTGCTAGTTTTTTTTATTAAATCTACCTTTTTTTGACATATTTATGCACTTGAACGAGAGAGAAGAAAATTGAAACTATTTGAGATTGAAAGTAAAACTGTCCAAATTTAACTTTTTAAACTATAAAAGATAATTTGATATGTGGCTAAAAAAGAACGTGTATTTAATGCATGATGCTAGTTGATAAAATGCATGATTGGAGTCTACAAATTTCTAATAGTAAACAAAAATATTACAAAACTATTTTTTTAAAAAGGAAGTTATTTAGAATTAGCCCTTTAATTTAAGTAATTTTTATTTTTAGCCACCTTTCAATGAGCTAATTTTTATAAACCAAAAATCAAGAAATTTGACAACTATACCCCAACACCAAAAAAAAAACACACTTCTCTCTTTGGGTTAGACGAGCTCTCTCCTACTATAAAACTATCTCAACAAAAATTTAGTCAAATCAAGAATTTGGAAGTTAGCATTGTATATATCAACCCTTGTACAACATATTCATCTATTGAAATTTCAAAAATTACCGATTCTTGGTAAGTTTTTTAAATTTTAAAAATAAAATTTGTACTAAAAATAAGCTAGATATTACATTCATAATTGGAAATAGGTGAAATAGACAAAATATATGTGAAAATAGGTCGAAAAAATAAAAAACAAAACATAAAAATCTAGCAAAAAATGCCATTTTTGTAAGATTGCAGAATGCAGATGGCGGCCGAAGCAGCAGCCGACCGCTACTACATTCCAAAATCTTTCATGGGGCATTTCACATCCTGCAAAATTTCTCTGTGAAACACCTCTCGTATAGGCATTGCGAGTATGCCACATGGTGCACACAATAAAATTTTTTAATTTATTTTAAATTAGAAAATTTTTTAACAATATTTAATATATCACTAAATTCATAATTTTCATAAATTAATGTTTAAAATTAAATTAATTATTAATTTTATAATTGATTAATTATATAAATTAAATTAAATCTATATTAAATTACACAAATCATATAATAATGTATGTTAATTATTTTAATATGTATGTTTTTTATTTATTAATAATATTTTTAATTATATATTTTTTTTGTATATTTTTACCTGAAAAATAACATCTCCAACGAAATAAAATTTCAAAGAAAGAATTCTTCCATGTATTGATTACGTATTATTCAAAGATGTGGGCTCTGAATGATATAAATGTTGGATGTGGATTTATTTAGGGTGTTTGCATGTGTGATATGTGTTTAACAACAAAATATACATATCTCATACATATATATATATATATATATATATATGTGTGTGTGTGTGTGTGTGTGTGTGTGTATACAGTGGAAGCATAAAAATTTAAAGTAAAAATAATTATTACATATTAATCAAATTAATAAAAACAAAATTGAGAAATAACCTTTGAAGCCTTTGGATCAAAATTATTGAAGTCTACCGAAATGTAATCTTTGATCAATTCTAGTAATCAACAATGGTGGGATTGATTATCTAGAATGGCAGTATTTGATCTAGTAAAAGTTTAATAAATTAAACTTATGTTCTTGATTTATCTTTAATTAACACTTAATCAATTAATTAAAAACCTATTTTGCTTAATTGTTTTTAATGCCTTATAAAAGATAATTATGAATTCAACAATTGAATCCAAAACTAAGAAAACAAGTTTTCTTTTCTCTCTTTGTTATGGCTAGCCAATTTCTTAGCAAAAAGGAAAATTAACAACTTATGATTTTAATTACATTTTGCTAATATATACAAATGAATTTCATTTCAATTCATTTCACTTAATTTCAATTTACATTTAATTTAACTTAACCATAGTTAAGTCTTAACCCTAGTTAGGTTAAATGAACATTTAATATTCTAATTATAGTTAACTAACTTAACTATGATTAGGTTAACCTTTACTTAACCATTAAGTAAGGTTAACTTAACCATATGGTTAACTCTTAATCATAGTTAACTTAAATTATTTATTTAACTATTAAATAAATACATATTTAATTAAATTATTTAACAATTAAATAATCATTAAATAAAATTACATTTATGTCCTTACTAGGTTACCAAGTTAACCTAAAGTGGGTCTTACCATTTAACCATATACTTTAGTTAACTTAACCATATTAAATTGCTAGATTTAATTGTATTGAACTTTTCAATACGGTACGCTGTCCAAGTGCTCAAAGAGTAAATTTTATATTGGGACTCCTTAGATCCACACCCGATTCATCAAATGGAACTATTCCATAAGTCCGTGATCGATGCCCTACTCGTGTTAGACCATACATGTTGAGGTTAGTACATATTCATATAATTCTTACGTCAATATATCATGAATAGACAGGATATAGATCATAACCGTCAAATCCCGATAATCTCATCTATGAACTTATCTCCAGATTTATATCTTAATGAACAATATATGCAAACACTTTTGCTATATTGTTTAAACTTGTAGAAAACTATTTTTCCAGGTTCTTTGCTTACGACCATAAGACTTCATAAGATACAATCTTAAAGCATCGGATATACAACCCACTTATAAGTTAGCGGATCCCGTATCTACGCACACTGAACTCCATAAGCATCGGACCATACCTAGCGACACGTAGCGGTCAGACCATGAAAAGTCTCTGACATACGTGAAACTAAAGTATAGTGGATCACCCACAAACTCACTGTGGCGCTCAGGTCAAAGGACCACAAATACTACTCAACTCGAGAGAACCTTTTTTTGACAGATTCATAGGATATCTATTAGGGTCCTTATGAATCTGTTCAGTATCCAGTCCTAACTGAATACCTATATGTCTATATAAGCTTCTACCAAGCTCATGGTTAACTAAGAATTATACACTAGTCTATATAATAGTGATTCACTAATATACTTGTATTGGTAAACATAGATCAAGAACACTATATTTGAAAATATACTTACATAATGACATTTCTTAGCATCTATTGCAACTCTTTACAACTATGTCATTATAGGTAGATTCTCACGTCTTTGTCACATTATAGATAAGGTTATAACTTTTTAGATCTCGCTGACTTTTATAACTTGCTAACTCTTAGTAGTATTAACTTTTAGCATTTATAACTCTCAGCATTGTTAACTCTTAGCTCAGGTCTAAACTACTTTAAACCAAATTTGAACTCCTTCAAATCATACAATGTCTATAGTGTTACAAGCTTTATTACTATTTAATAAAGGTTATTAGCGATTTAATAAATTATTCATTGTATAAATATTACAAAATAAATATTTATACAAACAAGGATGGCACATAAGCACAAACCTGAACAATAAGAAGAAAACTAATGCTTGATCAAAAGAAGTTATTTATAAGGACTTGTGTGGGGTATTTTTTTTAACTATGCCCAATATTTCTTTCTCTATTATTTTGGTGCATGAGATATTATTGCGTAAGGTGTAGACCTTTAATTTATATGAGGACATGTGATTTCATATTAGCAAAAGAGTATTCGATTCACCCAGAAAAGAGTTTATATTGATTACTAGGTTAAAGATAGAAGATGACCTGCTTGCATAGGAGCTAAGGAGAAAATTAGTAATCAATTATGAGAGAAGTTTGTTTTCGGCCGAAAGAAGCTGAACTACAACTTTGTTGATACTTAGTACACAAAGATTAACTTAGCGAAATTAGACAATGAAGATACAATAAAGTTGAGTTTATTCTATTTTGTTCATTGTGTTTTGATCTATCGCGAAAAATGTAGTGGGATTCAAAAAAACTTTCTAAGTATGGTGGATGACCTTGATGGATTCAATAAGTATCCATGGGGTGATATTACATAGAGCAGCATACTTCACAGCTCACTTAGCAAGGCCACATTCCAAAAGTTGGACAAAAGAAAATCAAAGCTTGCAGAGAATGGGATAGAGAAGTATAATGTGTATGGATTTACATACGCATTCTAGGTTCATAATAATTTTGTTGTATTCAACATTTTGATCTTAATTATCTTTTATTTATAGTAAATTGCTATTTTAAAATTATTTCAGGTATGGATTTACAAAACCATTGCAGTCTACAATGAGATTTTTAGTTTTTACTGTTGTGACCGCTTCTCTTGAATTTTTAATTGGAGGAGCTGAGGGACTCTACTATACACAAATGTTGAGGAGACAATTGTAGAGAAATTTTTGGTATATTTTTAATCCATTCACATTTATTTATAAAATTCTTGTTCCATAATATGTGTAACCTAATTTTAAATTTGTAATTTTTTTCGGTATATCGTAAGTTAATACCAAAAGATCACGAGAATAAGGGGGAGGTCATCCAATTAATTAGACATCTATGAATCTCCACTGAGAGCTAGGTTAGAGACTTGCCACATATGCGTAGTTGTATACAAAGTAAGAGATAGAGGAGTTTTGTCCATTTCACTAACCCCGATCATAATGATATAGATGTCACGAAAGATGGCCATGAAAGAGCAGACCCACCAATGTCTGGAGCAACAATATATTTTGTTTTTATCCATTAGCTTAATTAGTATAATGAAAAAGACATTATTATAATTTGACCATCGTGCAACTGGAAACCATGATGTTGCACATCAGAATAAGCAACTGCGATAAGAGATAGTGAAGAGATTTGATCATACTGAAGCTGGTTATATAAAGATTGAAAAATGACCAAGAGGATGTATTTATGAGGGTTGATAAGGTTTGAACTGATCTTATGCATCAGGTGCAATAGATAATGCAGTACTTCGGAGTCATGTTCCTTCTAACCGACAAAAGTCTAAGTACAGAAAGGAAATTAAACTAATATCACTTACAATAACTTAATTTAGGGTATATGACACTTATCCACTTGTATTGACTGAATTTTAGTTTGAAGAGAACGCAGTGGATGGCTTTCAAACCAGCTATTGGGTGCATAAATGCGGGCTGAAGTTGACAAGATAAAATATTGTATGTTAAAAGATTTAATTTTTTATTTATATAGTATTATTTATGAGACTATCCAATTTCATGTAGGTTTATATTCCTATCAACTATAAACCGAAGCATTGGATTACGGTTGAGGCGGATATTATGCCTCGGAAGATCATCATTTATAATTCTAGCTTCAAAGGATATGCTAACGGCATGATAAAGAATCATGTTATGCCATTATGTATGCTGATATACCACTATCTATAAGCTTGTAGATTTTATAAGATTGGTTACATTATACTTAACTTCTCCTAATTTCATGTAATTGGGTTAAAAGAGGGAGTTCCCCAACAAGCAGCCGATGGTGAGGATTGTGGGAGTTTTTATTTGTATGTTTATAGAGTTTCCTATAAGCTTGTAGATTTGATGAAATTGGACACATTACACATGACTTCTCCTCATTTCATGTAATTGGGTTAAAAGAGGAAATGCCCCTGCAAGCAGTCAATGGTAAGGATTGTAAGGTTTTTATTTGTATGTTAATATAATTTTTAATGTTATGTCGACTTTTAGATTTTGATCCTGAGACTAGGTTGTGTTTGAGGCATAAGACCAATGCCCAAAAGTAATACATTTTTATTCAATTTTAGGAATTTTTTAATTAATTAATTTAAATTTTGTATCATACTAGGCATACTAAAAGTGGTAAACGTATTAAAGTTTTTGGCAAATAATTGTAATAAAATACAAAAATATTGGACAATTACGGTATGATTTATATATACATGTTAGATTCAAGCTTACAAAAACAAACTTTAACTTATTAAAATGAGAAATACAAGTAACATGACATATGAACTGCTATATAATGCAATAGAGTTTCAAATGTTTTATGGTTATGTGCATACTACTTACAGTGGCTGCACACATTCTTCGTCAGTTCCCCACCTTGTGATGGAATCTACTTCTTCGAACGTCTCCCTAATTGATGGTGTACTATAGGAGACTAGATGTTAGCATTGTTAGGGTATGTGCTTACGCGCCATCCCAGTTTGTATGAATATTTAGTTTGTAATATTTATACAATGCATATTTTATTAAATCGCTGATAACTTTTATTAAATGGTAATTAAGCTTGTAACATTATAAAAATGATATGATCTGAATGAGTTCATATCTGGTTTAAAGAAGTTTAAACCATGGCTAAGAGTTAGCAAAGCTGATAGTTATAAATGCTAAGTGTTAGCAGGTTATAATACCCAGCGGGATCTAAAAAGTTAGAACCTAATCTATAATGTAACAAAGACCTGAGAATCTACTAGTAATGACAAAATTGCAAAGAGTTGCAATAGAGACTAAGAAATGTCGTTATGGAAGTATCTTCTCAAATATAGAGTTCCTGATCTACGTTTACCAATGAGGGTCTATCGGTGAAACACATAGATTAGTGTATGTCTATAGCTGTATTGTACAAATGGTTATTCTTAGTTAACCATGAGCTTGGTTGAAGTTCATATAGACATACAGGTATTCAGTTAGGACTGGATACTGAACAGACTCATGAGGACCCCAATAGATATCCTATGAAACCGTCAAAGGAAGGTCCTCTCGAGTTGAGTAGTATTTGTGGTCCTTCGACCTGAGCGCCACGGTGAACTTGTGGGAGATCCATCATACTTTGGTTCCACGTATGTCAGAGACCTTTCATGGTCTGACCGCTACGTGTCGCTGGGTATGGTCCGATGCTCATGGAGTTCGGTGTGCGTAGATATGGGATCCGCCAGCTCACATAGATGGGTTGTATATCCGAACTTCGAGATTGTATCTTGTAAAGTCTTATGGCCGTAAGCAATTAACCTGGGAAAGGAGTTTCCTCCAGGTTCGAACATTATAGCAAAAGTGTTTGCGTAAATTGTTCATAAAGATACGAATCTGAAGATAATAAAGTGATGGATGAAATTATCGGGATTTGACGGTAATGATCTATATCCCGTTCATCCTGGATATAATGACGGAAGGATTATACGAATATGGAGTAACCTCAACATGTATGGTCTGACGCGCTGATTTGTAATATCCGTAACGTGTGCGTGGGGCATCGCTCACGGACTTGTGAAATAGTTTCATTTGACGAATCGGGCGTGGACCTAGGGAGTCCCAATATGAAATGTACTCTTTGAGCACTTGGGCAGCGTACCGTATTAAATAGTTTAATACAGTAAAATCCAGCAATTTACTAAGGTTACGTTAACTAAAGTATATGGTCAGATGGTGGGACCCACTTTAAGTTAACTTGGTAACCGAGTAAGGACATAATTGTAATTTCACTTGATAATTATTTAATCGTTAAATAATTCAAATAAATATTTATTTATTTAATTGTTGAATAAATGAATTAAGTTTAACTAAGGTTAAGAGTTAACCATTTAGTTAAGTTAGATTAACTATACTTAATGGTTAAGTAAAAGTTAACCTAACCATGGTTAAGTTAGTTAACCATGGTTAAAATAATTAAATATTCTTTTAATTAACTAGAGTTAAGAGTTAACTATAGTTAGAATATTTTAATGTTAGTTTAACCTAACTAAAGTTAAGAGTTAACTATGATTAGGTTAGATTAAATTCAAATTGAAATTAAGTGAAATTAAGTGTTATGAAATGAAATTAAATTCATTTGTATAAATAAAACAAATGTAAATTAAATTAAAAACGTTTTTTGTTAAATTGATTTTGCAAAATTAGGTCAGCCATTTTACAAAGAGAGAAAAGAGAAATTGTCTTCTAATTAATGGATTCAAGAGTTGAATTCATTATTTTCTTTTAAGGCTTAAAACTAATTTAGCAAAATAGGTTTTTGATTAATTGATTAAGTGTTAATCAAAAGAAAAAATCAAGAACACAAGTTTAAGTAGTTAAACAAGTGCTGGATCAAAAGCTGTCATTCTAGATAATCAAACCCACCATTGTTGATTACTAGAATTGATCAAAGAGAACATTTTGGTGGACTTCAACAATCTCCAACCAAAGGCTTCAAGGGTTATTTCTCAATCTCGTTTCTGATTAATATATTGTGATTGTGTTTACTGCAATACTTTAAGCTTCCGCTGCTTCATTATATATATGAGATATGTATAAATTGTGATTAAACACAAAACCCACATGCAAACACCCATGAATGTACAACTCCCAACAAGCATGTAATCAACTACTCTGGAATAATCCAATCCAATGGGTTGCCAACTGAAGTAACTGGAGTTTTGTATGCATGCAATAAATACTCAATCGTGTAATAAGGCGAACAAAGAATCTAATACTGCAATATGGTCTATCTACATACTATAATAGCCTAGGCATACAGTAGTTGTAAAAAATAAAACTTATGGCAAGTGCATGACTTTGTTGAGATGTCTACTATTTTATTTCTATTTCTATCCTTCACAGTAAAGTGAGAATAATTTACCAAGTGCACTGTCATGTGGGTAGACTCATGATTATGCTTTCATACCTTGTGATGAGCTTAATTCATCAAAAAATTTGTCATGATTTTTATAACCTCTAGTCTCTCAATAAACTGTCTTTGTATTAACTCTAAAATCCACTAAACTAAGGTAGTCATGAAAAGGCCACGTGCAATCTTTGCAATAATATTAATACTCTTTGAAATGTTTGTAGTCATGATGTCATATCTTTTGAATGCTCACATTGATCAAGTCTATTCAGGGAAACCAACCTCCTCCTCCAAGTGTCTTGTTTCCTTTGGTTTCATTTCTCACATCTTTTTAATTTGCTCTTAAAAGTCAGCTAAGCGATATGCCTTTACAACAACAAAATAAGAGGCCATGTATCCCTCTTTTTTCTTGTTTTCTAACTATATCTTATATTTTGTGATCAAATCACCTTTCAAGTGATAGATACACGCACCCCATGATGTGAATTAGAAAATACTTCTCGAATAGCCTTTTCAATACTAGCATATCAATCGGATACAAATAAAAGATTCTCAAGAACATTAAAGACTCCTCGGAATTTCACCATAAATTATGACCAAGAAGTATCGTTCTTCGAATCAAAAATATTTCATGCAAATAAAAAATTTGATTGTTTCCATCCTTAGAAACTGTCATAAACATTGTATCTAAGTACACACCTTTCAAAAAGTATCATCAACTACAATAACTAGTCGAATGGATGACTGAAATCCTTTAATGCATGGTCCAAGTATCATAAAGAAATATTTAAAGTACTTGTAATTGTCAATTTTTAAATGAGTAATGTACCCAAGTTCTATTATTATAGCACATAGTAGTATGTAAGAAGTAATCTAAATGAAGACTCTAAAGTATCTTGTATCAACCTCAATGCATGTTCCTTAACTCGTCAAGTAGTGAAGTAAGTTATCTTTATATCAAACTCCTCACATATGTCTATTAAGATCTTCTTCGGCCTGTAAAGTCGACTTACAGATGAAAACTTATTCTTTATGAATTTGTCAATAATCTGACTCTTTACTTGTCAGTGACCATTACAATTAGTCCAACTAGCATATGTGATCTGTATCAATTCTGCGCATAATAAAATTGTTTCTTGCATCAGTTGACATAGCACGTAATTACTATTTACATTTATCATCATCATATTTTTTCTCAAAATGATATTTTATTGATCTTGAGACTCTGAGGCTCTAATTACCCTTAAGTGCTAGCATATTAATAACCCGATAAAGTTTATTTTTTCTAATAAGTAACTTTCCCATAAATATATCTCCAATTTTACTATTCAAGATCATCAATTGAAATATAGATTAGTTTAGTGAGCCTCTAATTTCAAACAAAAAATATATATGCTTTTTCTATTTCAATTTAAAAAATCATAGAGTTCACAATGTAAGAAATTGTACCTTTAAGATAAGAATAATGCAATGTGTGTAGTTGCCTTTTAAAGTTTCTTTAACTTGATGTTAGATTTAAAAACTTACTTTAATAAAATGAAGAGTTTGGGTGAAGATAGAATCTTGTTCTTAATTTAAAGGTGTAAAAAGTTGAAATGTTTAAAAATGTGGTGCAAAAAAAGAGATAAGATAAAATCTTAGTTGAGAAAAGGAGAAGAGATAATTTGGTGACTTCTCATGCTTATTTTTCTGATATCATCAAAAGGGATGTGTGCATTATTAAGACCTTTTAGGGATATCTATGAAACAAATTATAAGTGGAATATTTGTGATATTTCAGCATATATAAGAGAATAACACTGGGATTAGGGTTTATTTTGATTCTTAATTTCTTTTATGTATTTTTTCTTTTAATAAAAATTTGAAATAACTAGAAAGAAACTACACTGCGTTAGGTGGAATATGTTGGGCAATTAGATATAAAGTTGTGATTTTGAGGTCAGGACAGTGGTTGTACAGTAGCAAGACCCAAAAAATAAAAATAAAAAGAATATCCACTTAGAGATAGAATAGTTTTGGCAGATGATATTGTCCAAAAAACAAAATATAATAAATGTTAAGTGATAGCGGAATAATAGTGTTAATTTAAAATAAATTTTAAGTGGTAGCGAAAAATTCATGTTCAATTTTTTTTATTCAAATATATATTTTAGAGAAACATCTTAGTTATTCTATAAAAGAAACTCCTTTTCAAAATATTGGATATAAATCTAAATTAAAAATTTAACACAATCTTAGGGTAGAAATTTTAAAATTCAAATAATTTACACCAAACCACAATGATGAATTTTACAAATTAAACCAAATGACACTCATATTATCAAATTTTGTCTCAGCATCCATACTAACCAACCACGAGAAAAAGCAGGGATGGTATTAGTATATGGTGCAAACTGCATCACATTATCCAAGAGATCATCCACCAAAACTTTGTCACCTACATATTTACTTTAAAATCAATCAATTATAATATTAAATTAAAAAAAAAAAGTCAAATTATGTGACACACTTCAACTCATGTTGGTTCTGAACTTTTTAAATTGTTGATTTTTATTTTTTAAAGTAAGCAGTGCTATACTTAAGTAGAACTTTAATAAATTAATACCTTTAAGGTTAAAGAAATTATATTAATTAAATAAATATTAATTAATTAATTATTAATTTAAGAAGCTATCTCTTTTTTTTATAAAAAAAATATTGTATTTAATATTCGTAAATTAAATATTTTATTTTAAGAACTAACAATATTCAATGTATTTTATTTAAATAAATAAAATTTATAAACCTAATTTCTTAAATGGGTATTTAGTCTCTTAAAAAATATAGCATTACACTATTTAAAGTAATATATTATTATATTTTATGAACAATTAACAAAACAAACAACATTGGTACATATTTTGTAAGATATTTTAGATATATTATATGAATTTAGTTGTATATTAATTTATATAGTGAGTGAGTCCTATATAAAATTACAAAAAAAATTTATAATACATTATCAAATTTAGAAAATTATTAATTTAGCTAATTGGTCCTAATTTGAGACTAATAAAAAATTATTTAATTGAAGTCACTATTGCTTATATATACCCATAGTGTTAACTTTGTTTTCTTTTAATAAAATATTGACCACCGTTATTCGCGGGCTTTCGGTTTTTCTTCAAACCTACAAGCGCCTTGTCAGAAGGCGGCTTACCACAATTGTAAAGCAGATTTAAGAGCGGTCCTAGAATTTAACTACCTAGTAGACTAAGGTGAAATGAGCAAACAAATAAATTTAAAGGGTGTCAAATATATATAACTAATTTGAGGAGTTAAAAAATCATATGATCTTTATTTGGTCTGTCAAATAAAAGAAGACTAAATTTGTTACTTTCATATGTTAAAATAGAATCAGATAAGATTGAATTATATTAAGTACTATTTTCTATTTATAGTAAACAATTGGATTAAATTATATAAATAATAAATTTTAAAATATTAAAGAAAAATAATTTAATTATTAAATATTTTAAAATTTTAATTTATAACAATAATTATGTAAACATACATTTCACAACATTATAAATTATATTATTTTATGTTATAAATAATAGTTTCTATTTATAATTGTTTAAATAACGTAAATAGAAATTAACTAAATATAATTTAATCAATTAACCAAATCCTATGTTTATCCTACAAATCAAAAGCGTCATGAAAATACAATGAGTAGAAATATAAAAAAATATAAAAAAAAGGCACTTTTTTTTCCCATAACTATGAGGAATCGGAAGCATTTGATCTCAAATTACTGAAGTAATTAGCAAAACTTAAAAGAGTGGAAGAAACTGGGAGTCACCTCCTTATACTAGTTATATCTTTACACCTACTACAAATATATTTAGCCTTACATCTTATTACCACAGACTACTAAAGAATATTACTCCCGTACAACTTAACTAAACACAACCATCTCATCATCAATCTATCGCCAATATCCCTGAGCAATAACTGGGATCCTCACCTTGTGCCCTCGACTGCCTTTCATGCAAATTTCCCCAAAGCTGTATGTTCCCGTCACTGATCTAACAGTGAGCGTCACAGAGAACTTACGTGAAGCACCAGGTCTCAGAGTCATGGCAGAAGGATTGACTTCAATGGCAACAGCTGGTTGCATCCTGGCACCGATCACGTAGGTTTCTTCCTCGGCAACATTTGAGACTGCTTGAGTAACTGTTTGAGTCTTCACCAGGTGTGCAATTGTGATTGATGGAGTATTGAGATTTGACGGGTGACCCATCGTGTAGTTGCAAGGTTTATTTGTGTAATTCTTTATCTCATGATTGTCAATGCCAGGTGTTGTACACAAGAACCCCAAATAATCCTCATAACCTGCCAAATGTAAGTTCCAACAAGTTAGGAAGCGAGCTGAGGCTTTGCTCAAGGATTGCACATTATGGTAACCAGAGCTCCTCCATCCGACTAGCCTACATTGCTCTATCATTTTCTAGTAATAAGCTGTCTACCACCTAACTTAAGTGGTCAATTCTCCCAGCTGTTGAACTTATGCATAGATACTAGTCTAGATGTTAGTTTATATCTAACCATTATACGTTCAAGATAATAATAGCAATAAAAGAAAACTAAAGTACAAAGACTCAATTTTCCAAATATGTCTCCTAGTTCCTATTCTTTGAAAAAGTTCCTTGTTGATCCAGATTCTTCAGTCAGGTTCTTTGGGCCATCTGCCCAGATCCCGTACTCAACAAAAGCACTTTGTCATCTTGTCAAATGTTGCCATAATTGAAATGACAGTTAAAATGAGGCAAAAACCAAAAAGTTTCTTGAGATATCTTAAGAACAATTTCATACCCCCTATTTATTAGTCTATAAAAAATGAAAAATGAAAAATGGAAAAAGAAAAAAGAATATGTGCAGTAATCAATGCTATCCCTTACTTAAGGTTACTGAGTTAATACTTGATGGCAGAGAAGCAGATCTTCAGTCTTTGGCCAGTGACCAATAGGTAAGTCAATCCACTATACAAGGTGTTAATTTTTTATTAAAAAAGAAAAGACAATTAGTTTATTCCATCCATTGACTTCCCTAGTTTCATGCGACTGTGTTGGAAGATTAGCTAGACCTCAACTTGCATCACTTTTACCAATCAAAATAAAAGAAATATATATATAACAGAGTAAGGAAACCTGCATCAAAGATGAGTCCAGGATCCAAGGCGGCTCTTGGATTGACATGGCCACTCCCATAATCAAAAGGCGTAGCTGTAACCAGTTTCATGGCTTCTGTTTCAGAATATTGTTGTGCTTGAAGAGGACTTTGCGCTCTGTCCAGCTTTGTTGATGTGATCATCAAAGCTGATTTTATAGCAGCAGGGCTCCAATGAGGGTGCTTCTGCTTCACAAGAGCAGCTATCCCAGCTATATGTGGTGCAGCCATGCTGGTTCCAGATATCAAGGCAAATGCTTCTCCTGCTCAAAGCAAACAGCAAATTGAATGCACATATTTCTATTTCCAGAAGTGTAAAATTATTTTCAGGTTCCCCTTTCACTAACATGCTCTTCAAGTTCTTGCATATGATAGCCGAGAAAACAAATTAGATTTGCACAATCTTACCCACGTAATTAGGTTCATCAGTTCCATTTGGGGTCCAAGCAGCCCAAATGAGAGAGCCAGGAGCCAGAATGTCTGGCTTGAGAAGATCTGCATCTTGGAAGCTGAAATCTTTTATATTGGGTCCTCGAGCAGAAAACAATGCCACCTGCGGTGCTGATTTATGGAGTATAGGCATCAAACCATCCCCAATGCTACCTGTAGCTTTAAAACTTTTCACTCGTCCAGTCCAATCTCTTGATGTAGAGATGTTGTAGTAGTCTATAAGATCCTAGAATAGAGATGCAGCAACACATAAGAACAGAAAGAACAAACCAGAGCAAACAAATCTACAAGTGTGAGAGCAGGAGATGGTGTGGTGAGCCAAGGCAAAAAGAGCCTCACAGAGTACTAAATTAAGCAACAACTAGGTTACAAGTAGTCATTATCATAATGCAACTTAGACATAGCAAAACTGAATTCAAAGCATGAACAACAGTATTATGCTCATTTTTTACCCTTCTATTCTTTCCTGGTCCAGTTTGCATTTCACATATGACAAGGTCATGCCAGCCTCATCCTATTTGATTAACACTCAAGCAGTAACTATACGGCACAATCTTGAATACTGAACAGACATACGCCGCATGGTAGAGCATACATGACTTAGCAATGACTGATCCAGATCAAATATTACCAACCACTTTGTATACCTTTCTTTTTAATATAAGTTTCTGTTTCCTTTAAGAAAGAGAAAAATAAAATAAGAAAACCTATAAAGTATACTCCATAAAGGACAGAAGTTTGACTAATTACCATTGACTTGTCAACATCTGTGATAAGTATCCCAGGAGTACCAACTGGAACAGGATCAAATTTTGTTCCTGGGGAAACATTTTCAACAGCAAGAACAAATCCAGCTGCACCAAGGGTCTTGGCTGTTTCTGCAACTTTCTTGATTGATGCAGTACCAACAACAAAATTGAATGAATAGCCGCAAAGAAGAATGTTACCCTCAACCAAGTTCTTGTTCAATACTTCTGGTCTCTGGCAGTCTGAGGGACTACACTTCACTACTGAAGAATCCAGAAGAACATCATTCGCAGCAACCAAGGTGAAGGTTTGATTTGCATGTGTAGCAGCTGCAGTAATCCATAAGGAGTACTAGCTTTAGACAGGCGATATCTCTACGTAAAAGTAAATATTAAGAACCCTAGCAGACAACTAACGGCAAGCATTTGGCCACCAACTAGGGTCTTCTTAAATGTGCATCTGTGTTTGTGTTGTGTATATACGAACCGAAAGAAACTGAAATTATCTATAATAAAAACACAATTAAATCACTAGAAGATGGGTGCTGTATCATACAGCTCAACTCAACTCCAAAAGACTCCAAAACTAGTAAGCCCAAACTGAATATTATCTCTAGTGACTGTTAAATTAGATCTTTGACCTGTAATAATTTTCTCTCTGGAAAAGGTGAACAAAAAGAAAGAAAAAGAAAAAAGAACAATATTCAAGGAATTCCATATAACTTTTACCATGGTCATTGACATGTGAATTATCTTTTATATCTTTAGAAAAAAGGTTTGTGAAAGTAAATCCTTGGCCAGCTTTAGCTCAGTGCATGGTAGAAAGGGCATAAACGTTTTTTTTCACTAGGACTCCTAGAATTAGTGTGGTATATACTCAAACCACTGTTCTCCATAACAAGAGGAAATTCATATAAGTGTTATACTGATGAATACTATGCAATAGTGAAACTTTATTAAAATTGATGAACCTTTACATCAAAACATCTGTGTAACATTTCCATTTTATGAGAAACTCAAAATACGTGTAACATAACTACCAGCCAAGCCTGAGTTTGCTAGAGAAAAGAATATATGACTACATAGAGCTAATATGAACGGGAAAAAACAATTTATGTAGCTGTATCAATTAACAATGTCAAACAATGTTGAAATGTATATGGCATTTGTATATACTTATGGTTAATATCATAGAATAGGAAATAGATTGGTAACCTTACAATTAAAATTGATTGACCTTCTAAATAGGAATGATAGCTTCACTTATAAAATGTTGTATTTTTCTTCATTATTAATACACAAGTATTCTTCTTCTCTCTGTTCGTTTACATGGTATCAGAGCCACTCTGCTCTCTTCAATCCATACTTTTTCTGGCAAAGTCGACTGTCCTTTTTCCGACCACCGTGATTTCTTCCTTTTACGGTGGTTATGTCCTTAATTTTAAAATTACTAGTAACTTGCTAGCAAAACCCCAAGAAGATAGATGTTGAAACCCAGCCAGACGTGCCACCATGTGTCACCCACCGAAATCTGACCTGGTTTTCCGGCGCACGTGGACTCTCACTGCCGATGTCCCTACCTTCACACAACGCTAACAATCATTTCTGAGGCAACCCCACAGTCATCGGCGGTCGGACGCGCCGCCTCTCTTCTCAGCTTATTGTTTTCCAATCTCCTTCTCTGATGCTCATGGGATCTTATCACCGACATTACAGCCTTTACACGGAGCCGGCAAGCTAAACCCTGCAACCACGTCACCAGCCGTCCGAAAAACCACCACTATTATCGAACAATTGCTTTTGTGTTGTCAGCAAGTTTTGCTCTAATCTGTGAGTTAATATGACTTCTGAAAGCTTCAAAACAAGTTCTGCCTTTTCCTTTAGTTCACTTCCTACTATTTCTACTAAAAAATTGGTAAAAAGCATTAATTATACTTTATGGGCCGCTTCTGTTGAATTATAGTGTATGGGAAACGGTTTAGATGATCATTTAACTACACCAAGTTACAAAATTAAAGGACAAAAATACAACCGAGTGAAAGAAAATTGATGCCTTACTATGCAATCAGTTATGGCAAACTATCGACCCTCAATTGTATCCCATTTATAAAACTTATAGAACTTATTTTGATATCTAGAATCAGACCAAATTGTTATACACTAATGACATTCAAAAGCTATATTTTGCTGTCTCGACTCTTGTTAATCTGAAACAACAGGGTATGGATATGTCTGAATTCTTTAGCCGGATGGCATCTCTCAAGACTGAATTCAATTCCTTCCTTCCAACTGGTAAGATTGTTGCTGAAGATCTTGCATAAAGGGATAAGTTTCTTATGGTTCTGACCTTAGGTTCTATCAATTCTGAGCTCTCACCAATTCACGATCAGATCCTTGCCAGTGTGGCTGTTCCCTCTGTAATTGAGGTGTTTGCTCGACTCCTTCATGTTTCTGCTCCAGGTCATGTTCTCGGATCATCTACGGTTGACTCCTCCGTCTTGGCCTCTCACTCTCAGTCATAGAGTTCTTTCAAAAGATAACAAGGCGATCGCAATAAAAATTGCCTCAAGTGTAGTTATTGTCATCATTGGGGCCATACTCGAAAAAAATGTTACAAGTTGCATGGACGACCTCGAGCTGCTACCACCTCCATTGCTTCCATTGCCAATACTGATAATTCCGTTGCATGCTTTACTCAGTCTTCCTCTCTAAGTCCGTCGGTCTTTAATTCTAGTGCCTCAGATCATATTTCTGATAACCTTCGATTGCTTTCTTATATTTTTGAGTCCGGATCATCACCATCTATCACTTTAATTAATGGATTCAAAACCATTACTAAAGCAATTGGTCGAACACACCCTCTGCTTTCTTTATCTTTAAACTCTGTTCTCTATATTCCACAATGTCCTTTTAATCTTATCTTTGTTAGTAAACTCACTCGCTCTTTAAACTATGCAATCACTTTTGTTAATGACTTTGTTCTTATACAGGATCGCAGTACGGGACAGATGATTAATGCAGGTTGTGAATCACAGGAGCTTTATCATTTGAGTATTCCTCAACCATCTGTTGCATGCTCTATCACTGAATCACCAGTGCTTCTTCATAATTGTCTAGGACATTCAAATCTGTTAAAGTTTTGAAAAATGGTTTCAGGTCTCTCTAGTTTATCGCCTTTCAATTGTGAGTCTTGTCAACTTGAAAAACATTCTCGTGGATCGTTTCCAAAGCATGTCAATAATCAAGCTGCGTCCCCCTTTGAATTAGTTCATTCAGATGTCTGGGGTCCTAATTGAGTTCCGTCTATTTTAGGATTTAAATACATTGTTACGTTTATTGATGATTATTCATATTGCACTTGGTTATGTTTAATGAAAAATTATTTTAAATTATTTTTCATCTTTGAATCTTTCTGTACTAAAATTAAGATACAAATTCTCTATTACTATCCATATATTGCGTAGTGATAATGCACGTGAATATGTTTCTATTTCTTTTACTAGATTTACATCTTCGTAGGGCATCTTACATTAGTATTCCTGTATCTATACTCCATAACAAAATGAAGTTGCCGAGCGTGAGAATTGACATCTCATTGAAACTGTCCGCACTTTACTTATACACAATAATGTTCCTTCTCTGTTTTTGGGCTGATGCTATTCTTACTGTTTGTTTTTTTGATAAATCAAATGCCCTGCTCCGTGTTACATCAGGTCCCTCATTCTGTTCTATATCCTAATCAACTATTATTTCCTCTTCCGCCGCGTCTTTGGTTGCACATGTTTTGTCCATGTCTTTTCTCCTAGTAAAGACAAATTATCCGCTCGGTCCATCAAATGTCCTTTTCTTGGCTACTTACGTCTTCAGAAAAGATATAAGTGTTATTCTCCTGACACCCAATGTTATTTCCTTTCTGCTGATGTCACCTTTCCCTTTCTTTTTTTCCTCTGCTTCAGAAAATACGTCCATCACAAAGTTTTTCTAATTCCTTATAATATTTCTCCTCCTATTGAGTCAAACACTAAACCTGTCCTTGTCTCATAGTATGATACTCCTACCGGAGATTCTCCCTCTCCAACTCGTGATAGCCTTATTCCATTTAATCCCATAGGTGATGACAATGATACCGCTCCTAAGGCTTTTGAGGTTCCCTTTGACTCACTTCCTACTCCAAATTCCTCTCTTACCGAGGTCCAACCACTTGCTGACCAATTTTCAATTACTGTTCGTAAATGTATACGCTCCACTCGGTACCCTCATCTTATATATAATTTTCTTAGTTATCATCGACTATCTTCACCATACTATGCCTTTGTGTCTACTTTATCTTCTGTCTCTGTCCCTACAACTCTCTGTGATGCTCATTCACATCCTTTGTGGTGTCAAGCAATGGTTGAGAAAATAACTTTTTTGCACAATAATGATACAAGGGAATTAGTTCAGTTGCCCCCCGACCACTCCATTGTTAGTTGTCGATAAGTTTATATTGTCAAGATTAGACCCAATGGTCAAGTTGATAGGTTGAAAGCAAAATTGGTTGCCAAAGGGTACACTAAGACTTATGGTCTGGATTATTATGAGACTTTCTCTCCTGTGACCAAAATGTTATCTGTTAGGTTGTTCTTATCTATGGTTGCTATTCACCAATGGCTTTTGCACCAGCTAGACATCAAAAATGCATTTCTTCATGGTGAACTTCAAAAAGAAATTTATATGAAGCAACCGCCTGGATTTGTTTCTTAGGAGGAGTCTGGTTTGGAATGTAAACTTCGCCGCTCTTTATATGGTTTAAAACAGTCTCCTCATGCTTAGTTTGGTCATTTCAGCACTGTTATCCAGGAGTTTGGCATGATTCGAAGTGAAGCAGATCACTAAGCGTTCTATAGGCGTATACCTATTGTCACGGACTGATTTCTTGAACCCGTGCGGCCTTAGAAACTCTTCAAGCACTAAGCAGCCTACAAGACCCAATTAACCAAAAAAAGAGATGAAAAAGAAGCACACCAAGTATTTGAGAGAATGCTCTCGTATTTTATTATTAAAGAGAGATTACAAAGCTATAGAATTATAATACTTGAGTATTTCTACAATTTGGAGGATTTAGAGGATGGTTGCTCAAATGAGAGTTCCATCTATTTATAGCTAAAGCTATATACAATGGACGGCTAAGATTTACTCTAATCCAATGGTCCACATCTAAAGTGGAAAATATCCAAAAGAATATTCCAAAGATGCTACCTACCACAAGTATATCCCAAGGAATATGCCATTTTTAGAATACTCCCCCACCTACCACTCACCTACCACACACATGTGGCATTAACCCAAATCAATTGGGCCTTTTAGAAGCTTCAACCTATGTAACATATCATGGGTCAAATACCCTCTTGGTGGTCTTGTCGCGCGCCAAATGTTCGAGTAATTGTTTGAGAATATTTGGGGCGTAACATTCTCCCCCACCAAATTCACGTAACGCCCTCGTCGCGTCTTCTCTGGAACTTGCGCACCCCGGTCTTCAAACTCTGGCTGTGCGCTCTCATGTTCCAAGCGTGCTCTCCCATCGAGCAACCCTTTCCACTCAACAAAGTACTCAAGACTCGTCCTGATTTCCACACCTTTGTTATGACGTGTGGAAAACCCCAAAGGTTCCCGGTTGTGTGGCTCAAATTCTGCACCTCCCGTACCTCAACAGTACTGCTTCTAACAGCTTGCGGAATGCACCTGATGTAGCCACTGTCGCTATCTTGAAGGTATCCCCACCTTATGCGAGACATTGCCAACTCTTTTGGCAATAACCCTCGGCCCCTTATCCCCATGATCAAGGACCTTGTGAAGTAGGCGTGCTGACTTACATTGTGGTAGAAGTATCGTCTCCATCATCAAATCCCCACACTATGCTTGACATGCTACTGCTTGTCTTCGACTCACTCCTTGTGCTGTAAATGCACATTATGTGACACCTAGGATTTTGGATGACACCCGCATCCAACAACTCCTCGAGCTGCCCCTGCAGCTCTCCCATCTCCGATGGAGGCGTCGGCACCATAGCTGGAAACATAATCTCCAGCTCCAACTTGCCCTCAATTACCTCTCTTGAAGGCGGTTCTTCCGGTAAGGCAGTAGCCTTGACCCCATTGTGCTCCCCGAGCACTTCCCCAGTCACCTTCGGTATTTCACCCTTGCCCCCTTGCCCCCTTTTGCTGCATCATCCACCCTTGTTGTTGAAGCTGGATGTAACCCTCATTTGCGCTCAACATCTTCCCTTAGTTGCATTGCGGAAAGGACTTTGGCATTTGGCATTTGGCTTGGATCGCCCACCTTTGGGCATGTCTACCGCCGGTATCATTTAAGGTCCTCCCTCCAAGATACACATGTAGTTATGTTGAGGGAGTAGCACCACATTGTACTGCCGCAGGAACTCCATATCTAGCACCACATCAAAATCATCAAGAGGTGCTACCGAGAAATTTACCTCACCGTGCCATTTGCCAATGTGAATTTCAGCCACTTTGATACCACTTGTCATGGGCTAGGCACTTGCCATTGACCCAAAAGACTAGCCTGTTAGGTAATGCTGCATACCCACCCTTATATACCCAAGATCCACCCAATTTTTATTCGATGTGGGACGTGACATTCTCCCCCACCCAATCACATGACGCTCTCGTCACGGTGTGGCCCAAATTCAATGACCAACCTGACCCGTATTACCCATCCCCCCGGGGATAGGGGACCCATTACTCACGTGGCAATCTCTATTGGGGCTCAAGATACAGGATTTTTAGAGCCCATTGGCCCGTATTGCCCATCCCCTAGCGGCATAGAGGACCCACATCCCATGTGGCAATCTCCATTGGGGCAATTTTAAGAGCCCACATACGAATGAGAATTTGGATTTGCTCTGATACCACTTGTCACAGACTGATTTCTTGAACCCGCGCGGCCTTAGACACTCTTCAAGCACTAAGCAGCCTACAAGACCCAATTAACCAAAAAAAGAGATGAAAAAGAAGCACACCAAGTATTTGAGAGAATGCTCTCGTATTTTATTATTAAAGAGAGATTACAAAGCTATAGAATTATAATACTTGAGTATTTCTACAATTTGGAGGATTTAGAGGATGGTTGCTCAAATGAGAGTTCCATCTATTTATAGCTAAAGCTATATACAATGGACGGCTAAGATTTACTCTAATCCAATGGTCCACATCTAAAGTGGAAAATATCCAAAAGAATATTCCAAAGATGCTACCTACCACAAGTATATCCCAAGGAATATGCCATTTTTAGAATACTCCCCCACCTACCACTCACCTACCACACACATGTGGCATTAACCCAAATCAATTGGGCCTTCTAGAAGCTTCAACCCATGTAACACATCATGGGCCAAATACCCTCTTGGTGGTCTTGTTGCGTGCCAAATGTTCGAGTAATTACTTGAGAATATTTTAGGCATGACACTATGCACAAGGACACAACATATATCTGATAGTTTACGTTGACGATATTTTCATTATAGGAAGTGATCAGGATGGTATTAAGCAATTGAAAAATCACTTGTTCAATCATTTTCAGACTAAGATTTAGAATTACTCAAATACTTTCTTGGTATAAAGATTGCTCAGTCTAGCTCTAGGATTGCTATCTCCCAGAGAAAGTATGCTTTGGATATTTAGGAAGAAACAAGGATGTTGGACTGCAGACTCATAGAATCCTAATACTAAACTCCTACCTGGACAAAGGAGCCTCTTGCAGATCCTGGGAGATATCGGAGACTAATTGGTAACCTTAATTATCTCATCATCACATAACTTGATATTTTCTTTGCGGTCAGTGTTATCAATCAATTTCTACAATCTCCATATGATAGTCATTGGGATGCAGTTATCCGAATCTTATGGTATATCAAGGGTGCACTAGAAAAATGTTTGCTATATGAGAATAACGGTCATACATAGGTAATCGAATACTCAGACACTGATTGGGCAGGTTTTTCATCAGATAGACATTCTACTACTAGGTATTGTGTTTTTATTGGAGAAAATCTTATATCATGGAAAAGAAACAAGAAGTTGTTGCTAGGTCAACCGCAGAACTAGAATATCGTGCCATAGCCTTAGCAATGAGCTTATATAGTTGAAACAGTTGATCCAAGAATTGAAATTTGTAAACATATCACAAATAAACTAGTTTGTGATAATCAAGCTGCACTTCACATTTCATCCAATCTGGTATTTCATAAAAGGACTAAGCATATAGAAATTGATTGTTACTTTATTAGAAAGAAGATTTTGTTTAGTTGTATTTCCACAAGTCATGTTTGCTCAAACGACCAGTTAGCAGACATCCTAAACCTTTTAGGAGTCCTCGAATTAATTTTATTTGTAACAAACTTCGCGCATATGATTTATATACTCCGGCTTGAGGACGAATGTTGCAATGTATATGGTATTTGCATATATTTATAGTTAATATCATAGAATAGGAAATAGACTGATAACCTTACAATTAGGATTAATTGACCTTCCAAATAAGAATGATAGCTTCACTTATATAATGTTGTATTTTTCTTCATTATCAATGCACAAGTATTCTTCTTCTCTCTGTTCGTTTACAAACTACATGTGGAACAAAAAAAAAATTTCTGTGGTGCTTTTGCTATTACTAACGTCTTTATTTCAAACTCAATCAGCAAGTAGACAATATTTATAATTTACAATTTCATAATTTCGGGATTAACCCTCAGTTTCATGTTATTACATAGCAGTCTTCTACAAGTTCGGGAGATTTAGTAATGTCTCTTCTTAAAGCTACCATATCATAATAAACAAATACTAACAATGGAACTTACGTGACAATCCAAGTCCAGCTAATATTTTTCCATTGCCCAGGGTCAGATGGTTTTTATATCTGCGATCATCAATTGCAGCTGCTACAGATGTTATCCATGGACTATAGGATACCAAAGTTTTGGGGAAAGGACCTCCGTTTCCAGCTGCCTGTGCAACAAATACACCTGCTTTCACAGCTGCAAGAAGTGTGGCATCAAAAGGATTTAAAAATGTGGTCTTGGTAGTAGCTGGAGGACTGTTTGGCCCCACTGAGAGGCTAAGTATATCAACGCCATCATGAACAGCCTGTTAACATAACTCTTCTCAAATTAAAATCAATATACAAAAAATATAACCATCAAACAATAACAAGAAAAGAAATGTAAAAGACATTGGAACATATGTATGTATTCATATTAGATTGGTACAAGGAAATACAGCACTTTGTTACCATACAACCTAGAGATTTTTGGTTCTTTTACCCTATTTTTAATCAATACCAAAGTGAGATAAATCTTATTTTGAGAACAAAGAGGAATTAGCTGAGAAGACTTTTCCCTAAAAAATAAAACAAAAAACAGAAGCAGGATGCTTTTGCAATGTAGATAAATCAGATTAGAGAGAAAATATCTAAACGAGAAATTTTCTACTTAAATGTCAATATGAGATGTATATACCATAGGAACATGTTGCTAAGGGCGACATGGATGAGCTATTTAACACCCACAACCTACAGGTTATATCATAGCAATAACACAAATAACATTAACAGCATCTTCCAATTTCTTATGTGTTGTGTGGTATGGAGTTATAATGCACCTGATCAATTGCAGCTACCACATCTACTACAAAGCCTCCAAAAAGCCTGTAGAGTGCTTTGTAAACAGCAATCCTAAAGAAAAATGATGTCAGTCGTCTCATATAAAGAAACGATAGCACTAGGAATATTTTACTAAATTATTGATGTTATAGAACTATTAACACTCACCTGGCACGGGGAGCCATCCCACTTGCTTTCCCAAACTCATGGCCATGCATTTTCACAGGAATACCATTATTTCCTGCTGCAATAGCTGCTGTATGACTGTCAGCACAAAAACAAGTGTAAATGACACGTCAAATTTGACAAGTGTCTTGCTCAAAGTCAATATAAGGAGATTAAACCCTCCTGTCTCATAAAGTATTTAAGAGTGTATTCAAATGATTCTTTATACCAATGATACTGAAGAATGATGTGGTATCAAACCTTCCATGTCCATCGCCATCCATGGGAGAAGCAAACTCAATAGCAGGATTGAATGCTTTAGCTGCTATTGCAGCTTCTGCAAAATGTTGGGCGCCAATAATCTTCCCATTACAGAAGCTCCTTTTAGTATCAGGATCGACCTCACATTTTCCCCTATACTTTGGGACAGGCCCATACGGATCAGTATGGTGGGTTGCAAAACTCGGATGATGGGGATAAATTCCAGAATCTACAAATCCTATCACAATGTCTTCACCAGCCCGGTCAAAGCCACCTCCTGTCGGCCATACTCCAGTAGGTAGCCCCAAAAACTGTGGGGTGTGTGTCGTAAGTCGTCTCACCTTCCAATCTCTTTCTACAGATTTCACTCCAGGAGCATGTCGCAGGGTTTCTGCCTACTAATATAGTGGGATAATGTTAACGGAATGAGAATGCAAGATGAATGAATATCATTGAATCGTAAATCTATTTTACCAAGGATTTGAATGGAAAGCAAAAGAACAAGAATCTTTGGCTTCACCTGCTCAGGGGAAATGTGAACTGCAAAGCCATTTATAAGGTGTTTGTAGCTGTAGAGCTTTTTGTAAGTACCATGCTCAAACAGCATCCCAAGAAGCATGTCATGTTTCTTTTCAAGATGACGGGCATATGATATAACCAATTCACTGAAAGAATCACCAATGCATTGAGAGTGAGTAATAAAGAACATTTTTCAATATTAAAATCCCCTTGTTTATTCTAGAGAGAAATAAAGATCACACATGTTAGGCTGTACATGATATAAGACATTATTAAGAAAGAAATCTCCCACTGAAATAAGAAGCTTAATTATTGACTAAAAAATGTTCACATCTTTTATAGGTGTTAGAGCACCCATATTCTCGAACATGGAACTGGTGGTACATGAACTTTTAGGATGCAAATTAAATACTTCAATCTACATATGCATGCCAGAGTACAAACATTTTTATGATAAGAACAATATTACTCCATCATAGATAGAAGAGCTTCATAAAATTTTCCTCTGCTTTCCTCAGTATTAGTCTCAATTCACCAAAATCATTTGATGAAAGTGGAAACATTTGCAAGTCCATGATTACAAAATTGAAGAAACGTCACAAGAAGAGTGAAGATTGAATAAAAGATATTCCATTCTAGCCTAATGATTGAATATTTTTCTACTAATACTCTCATAGCAGGTGTTAACTTGTTGAAAGTGTAAATCAGAGTTGTTTCTGCCAGTACCTAAAACACTCATTTACTATTAAGTAATCACCAAATTTTACATTAAAAAACCAGCAAAAATTACTTAATAACTGAGCTTAACCATGTGAAAACTAGAACAGAAAAACTCAATGAGTATCATCCACTTATAATTAGCAATTAACATATTATGACCGGGTTAGGTGATAATAGACAACCTATTATACCAGGCTTGATTTTTGAAGATTGGTGTTTAAGTTAGATATTGACTTAAGTTAGATATCATCCACTTCAAACCCAGTGACTACTCAAGGGATTTCTGGGTTTAAAAAAAATATAAAAAAATAATTTCGAACTTGGAACTTGAACACACGAAAATCAACCACCTAAAAGCAGACTACAAAAGCGGAAAATTTAAAAAAAAAAAAAAGAAAGAAAAGAAAAGCTCCAAGTTTCCTTGATTAAGCAAATAGCCACTTGTAACCCAGATTCTGAAAAATTAAATATAATAAAATAAAAAACAAAAAAGTGCATACACACGGAGTGAAGGAGATCAGATTGCTGAGCTACTTGAAAACACAGCACATACATTGATTATAGAGAACAAAAGTGAAGGCTCAAGTATGAATCAGCTCAGATGGAAGCATTTTTTTTTTATCGCCGAACAGAAACACTTTTTTGCAACAACAAAGATTAAATGGCGTATAATAATGTATAAATCAAAGCTATCACTCCAAAAATTTACTTCAAAGACCAGTAGCATGTAGCTTCATAAGAATAAAAACCAAAAATTATAATAAATAAAAAATGAGCTACTTTAATCAACGATCCAAGGAAAGAATAACCATCAAGAACAATCGGCCCCATTCGCATTTCGGCCAATAAAGAAGATCATATCCATATGTAGATATAAACATATATTTAAAAAAAAAAGAATCAAATATTTCAACAAATACGCTAAAACGAATCAAGAAAAAAGCAAAGCTTTGCCTTCGCTAACACGATCAGTCCGAGAAATGGAAAAAGAAAAGCCAATGCCGGATCAGACACTGCAATTCAATACGACAATCACATTTGCCGTTTCGGTGGATCTCACAGAAAAAGGGGAGGAGATCTAGTGAGTGAGTGATTCTCACATTTGGAATTTTTTGGATGCTTTGATTTAAAGAGAGAGAAATGAATAAAAAGTTGAGTGTGTTTACTGTTTATTAAGAGAGTGGGAGTGAGTGAAGTAAAGGTCGTTAGGGTTTTTGAACGTATTTTTAATTGGGATTTTTCAGATAAATAGCCGAAGACGATGGAGAAGTGATGGAAAAATCATTATAAAAGGTTTCTGATTTCTTCTTTCTTTTTTTTTTTTAAGGTTTACAGAAAGGGCAATGGGAAGAATTCGCGCGCAAGCTGTCGAGTGGTTCAGATTGAAATGACAAAATTGACTTTATTATCTGGTCAAGTCAGATGTAACACCTGCGAACAGTACCGGACCGGAAATTAATTTCGTTTATATTGGCCGCCTTAACATTTTCTATAATAATTATTTATTTTTCTTTTAAATTTCCCTTTTTCTTTAATTTTCTAATAGTGCTAAAAATTTACAATCTCAATTAATTTTCTGAAACGGCCAATTCAAAAATGCTTTTCAAAATAATCAGTTTTTTTTTAAATAATAAATGTAAACAGTTTTCTTTTGTAACTTTTAAGTGGATGCGATTTAAATTCTAAAATAAGCGATACTTGAATTTGATATAGTCACACTAAAAAATTTCATTAATTGACTAAAAAAAATTTAATAATTGTTTTAAAGCATTTGAGAAAAATATTTATTAAACAAATCAAGTTAAAAAAAGACTTAAATAATTATATATATATAACAAGTATATTTTAAGAATATTTCGTTTTTTAGTTTTATTCATAATATTTTTAGAATATTTTAAATGATTTTTCAAAAACAATTAATTATAAGAAATATAAATTAAACCCTTCTTCAATTCAATGTAAACAAAGTTTGGAGTTTATATTTTTAAATCACTCTATTTTTTTTTCGTAGATTGGTGCAAGGATCTATGTTCTATACGATATGGTATTTAAAATAAATGCTCTAAATAATCAGAAGGTTAATTATTCTAGATGACAATATCTAAGTTGGATCAAAACTTGCTGCTGGATTGAGTAATTTGGCCTAATTTTCTTAGGTTACTTTTTGAAGATTCAAAGCAATGGCTAGAAAGAGTGTATAAAAATTTATTGAAGTTTGGAAGAGCCATATGGAAGACAAGGCGTACCTATTTTAATTTCATTGCATGCCCCTTTCTAGGTTTGATAGTTTAGGAATTGTAGACTTCACGTTGATATAACTACAAAAATAGAGCAAAATTAAGCGAAACAAATACAATATTTATATAAATATAATGTAGTATATTTTTATATGTTTTCTCTTGAAAATTCAGGTCCAGGTTCAATTTACTAGAAGGGGCAATGTAACCTTAAAGTTCTTTAGAATAAATTCAAAATAAATACAATTTTTATAATTTGAGATGAGCACAAATTAAAAAAGTGATAATACTTCTATAATTTGGGAAGTAACTCCAAAATAAAAAAGAAAAGATGTAAATTAATTCCAATAATTTTCTAAAAAACCTAAATGTGATTCTACAATAAAAAGAGATAGGATTTTTTTTATATCTCTTCTCTCTCCTTGTTTCAATCTTGAGATTTTTTATATTATTTTATTGATTTAGGCATCAAAAAATTTTCACTAGCGTCTTTATTAATCAAACCATAATCAATTTTTGTCTTGGAGTACACAACTCAATAGAATTACATGAAGAACAATAATGGTTTATTAGCATGTCAAAACATCGTTTCTTTAAAAATATAAATTTATTTTATAAGCGTTGCATTTTTTAGATTTTTAAAATCAATAATTTAACATCATTTGTGAAAATTAGCACAAAAAACCATGACGTCTCCAAAATTTAAAAAAATAGAGAGAGAAAAAGAAAAATAATTAAAAGAAGAATGATGTATACAGACATGCATAGTTTGCATGCATTGTTTTCTTCTTTTTTTATAAATAAAAAATAAAAAATACAATTAACTTGATGAAGAAGTGAAGACAATCATCGCCTACCATCATTAGCCACCATCGATCTCTACCATGATAGTCACTTTTCATTGCTAATTAATCCTTTAAGGGTTGGTCGATAAATCTCCACCATCACCACTGTTATTCATTATTGAAAACGCTAAAGACGAACCCAAACCCATATATGCGATTATCCTTCGACGCCATCAATTCAACCATCAAGAGTCATCGTTATCTCCTATCGCTCAGGCCGTCACTAATCTGACTAGGTTTTGAAACTTGTCAAAGCTTTAACAGCTATAGTAGTCGTTGAACAAAAGCAACCAACTAGAACAGCAACAGCAACAGTAGCTACGAAACAAAAATAACCACAACAACAATAGCTCATGGTGATCCTCAACCTAGACTTTGTCCCCCTCTCTCTCCTCCCCCCTTTTAAGGACCTAAGATATCTGCCTCGAACGAGTAATGATTGCAAACGAGCTTTAACCTCTGTAAGCAACTCTATCCCGATTCTCACTCTCTAGCTTGCATAGCTCCTCCAACTTTCGTTACACCTCGAGGCACATGTTAACCTACCGTCATTCATTTTTTCATATTTCTACCACGAACCATGCAACATCGTCTCTACCTCTACCAACTCATCCTTTGTCACATCTTGCTCGACTGTGTTGTTAACTTTGCTCTCACTGTTGACCTAGACCTCTACCTCGTCTATGCTAAATACCTTGAGTCGAAGAGATCGCACTTACTCTCGTACTATGCACTCTCGACTTTCGAATGATTTGACTTGGTATAGTCGCTTTGTCGAAGAATGAGGCATTATAAGAGGACTAGTTTTAAGACTCAGTGAAGCCATGCAAATAAAGTGGAGGAGACAAGTAATATCAATAAAGAAGATTTCATCGAGCACGCTTAGAGCTGTTGTTACCAATTTACATCTTCTAGGTGGTGAAAATTTCTTCTAGTTGTCTCCACCTTTATCAAAGAGCTCGAGTATGGAGAACAAAGTGATTAAAGCTATTACATATTGAACTGGATACGAAGCATTAAACTGGATAAAATTGGTTATAGAGATGAAGTTTGTAAGTTATAGAATAAGATTGCAATGGTTGAGATTATGCAATTGACTACTATTTAAAGTTGCTGATTAGGCTATGTTATATCTATAAAGACAGAGGACCAAAGCTAACCATATGAGCCTTCTCCAAGGTCAACCATGTAAGTCCTCTTTGAGATCGACCACATAAGCCCTTACCAAGATTGACCATGTAAACTCTCTCTAAGGCCGAGCACTAAGTTCTCATAAAGTTCAACCACGTAAGCCCTCACTGAGGCTAAGAACTTAAGCCCTCCCTAAGGTTGACCACACAAGTCCTCCCCTAAGACCGGCCACTTAAGCCCTTGCCAAAGGCAGGCCAAGTAAGCCCTCCCTGAGGCCAACCACTTAAGTTATCCCCAATACGAAAATGTAAGCTCCTTGAGGCAAAACATTAAACTCCCCAAGGCCGACCCCATAAGCTCTCTGAGGTCGACCACGTATGCCTATTTTCCTCATTATTAGTTATTATCTACACGTTTCCTTTTTTATTCTGATTATATACTCTGGACTTCAACCTGATCCAAAGACCATATGAGCCTTCTCCATGGTCGACTATGTAAGTCCTATCTGAGATCGACCATATAAGCCCTTACCAAGATTAACCATGTAAACTCTTTCTAAGGTCGAGCACTTATGTTCTCATAAAGTTCAACCACGTAAGCCCTCACCGAGGTTGAGAACTTAAGCCCTCCCTAAGGTTGACCACACGAATCCTCCCTTGAGACCAACTACTTAAGCCCTTGCCAAAAGCCGACCAAGTAAGCCTTTCTTGAGGCCAACCACTTAAGTCATCCCCAAGGTGATAACGTAAGCTCTTTGAGGCCAAACTCTAAGCTCCCCAAGGTCGACCCCATAAACTCCTCGAGGCCGACCACATAAGCCTATTTTCCTTACTATTGGTGTGAGTGATTTTAAACCTAAGGTGCATGCATGCGGATTTGTGTCTATCATTCAAATATAGCATATGTATCTCATACATATATGCGTAGCGAATGAGCAAAATATAAATTTCATAATGATAAATACAAGTAAACATTACATGTTATCTCATAAGTGTAAAAGTGTAAAATACTTTAAGATTGAGAAATAATACATTGTCAAACCTTTGGTATATTGTCGAACTGGAGTACCCGCCTTGAAGTAACCCGTTTACAATTCTAGTTCCTCAACACGGTGGGCTTGAGGAAGCTAAAATAGCAGTTTTTTCAGCAAAGAATTCAACTCTTGAATCCTTATTTCTACGTTGTAATATGGGTGACCAAAATAGAAGGAAAAGTGGAAGAAGAAAAAAAATGAAAGAGTAGAGTTTTTATGCTCTCAACACTTAAGAAATTTTTTTAACACTTAACAAAATCCACTTCTATCTCTTGCACGAATTTTTTTATGATTAATTGAGCAACTAATTTTTTCTTTTATTTGTTTATTATTATCTTTCATTTTGTCACCTAATAGCAATCATTATATTTGTCATTAGTGTTTTGTTTATTATTATTTTTCATTTTCACACCTAATGGCATCTATTTGTTTGCCATTAGTTTTTGTTTATTATTATTTACAATAAACTAAATTAAAATAAAACAAAATGGAATATCATTTAAATGAACTTAGTCTTAATCTAGGCCAAATGAGAAAACACTTTCTCATCATTAAGAAACATCTTAAAGCTTACTATTAACAAATGCTACACATTTATACTTATCTTATCATTTAATAAATATTAAACAAATAATTTAATCATATTAAATCATGATAGAAACACATGCCAATTTAAATAAAAAATTAACTATTTGATTTCAATTTAAATAATAATATCATATATTATTATTATTTTATTCAATAAACATTTTAATAAATAAAATAATGATATTATTTGTCCAACAAATAAGGTCATTTTGTTAATTTTCAAATCAAACAATAATTGGCCCATATGTGCCATGTGTCAACATCCAATTGGTCAACAATTAATTGTTAACTAATTGATGTACTTAACTCAGTCTTGACACGTGCACGATCGGAGGGAAACCGAAATAAATGTCTAGTTTGCTGAAATATTTTAGATCGAACTATTCAATTCGTTACGCTGCCCCAGTACACAATGATTACACTTCATATTGCGAGACTCCCTAGTCCACTTCCGATTGTCAAACAAAACTATTTTGTGAGTCCGAGATCGATGCCCCACGCATACGTCACGGATATTACAAATTAGTGCAGTAGACCATACAAGTTGAGGTCACAGCGCATACATATAATCATTCCACCAATCATATCCTATAAGAGCAGGGATATAGATCACTACCGTCAAATCTCTACATGCTCATCCGTGAACTTATGTCTAGACACGTATCTTAATAAATAATATATGCAAATATTTTTACAATATTGTTTAACCCTGTAGAAAATTCTTTTCCTGGGTTTGTTGCTTATGGCCATAAGACTTTCTAAGATACAGTCTCTGAGTATCCGAATATATTAACTCATCTATGTGAGCTGACGGATTCCATATCTGTACACACCGAACTTCATAAGTATCGAACTATACCCAGCGACACCCAACTATCACACCATGAAAGGTCTGGGATATGTGTGGAACTAAAGTATGATGGATCACTTATAAGCCCACTATGGTACTCAGATCAAAGGACCACATATACTACTTAACTCGAGAGGACTTTTCATTGACGACTTCATGGGATGTCAATTGGGATCCTCGTTGAGTCTATTCAGTATTCAGTCCTTACTGAACACCTGTATGCTATACAAACTTCTAGTAAGTCCATGGTTAGCTAAGAATAACCATCTAGGTATGGTATACACTGGTCTATGTAAAAGGATTCCACCGATAGACCTAAATCGGTGAATTAAGACCAAGAATATATAATTTGAGAATAGACTTGCATAATAATATTTCTTAGCACCTATTGCAACTCTTACAACTATGTTATTACTAATGTATTCTTAGGTCTTTGTACCGTCACAGATAAGATTCTAACTTTTAGACTTCACTGATTAATATAACATGTTAACTCTTTAGCATTTATAATTTTCAGTGGTGCTAACTCTTGGCATTGATCTAAATTTTTTAGATCAAATCTGAATTCCTTCAGATCATATAATGTCTGTAGCATCACAAGCATTGAACCATTTAATTATAGTAATTGGTGATTTAACAAATAATAAACTATATAAATATCACAAAATAAAATATTCATACAACAATAAGATGGCACGTGAGCACAAATCCTAACAATTAGATATTATCTACATGTTTCCTTTTTTATTCTGATTATATGCTCTAGACTTTTACCTAATCCAAAGAGCTACACAACTCAAAACGATAGCTTATAAGTCCTAAGAACTGGGAAGGCGAGCGGGTAATGGTTGTTGACGCATTTTAATGTGTATATATGTAATTGTGTACATGTTGAAAAAACACTAAATGCATGTATCATATACACAATTTTGCAGCGGAATTAAGCATGTAATCAATATATACACATGTAACTTATATCGTTAATAACATAAGATTGCAAAAAACATACTTTTGAAGACTTCGATGAAGATTTCAATCCTGAATTCTTCCTAACTCCAACCTTGAGCTCACCTTGAAGTGAATCATTGTACAATTCTAGTTCATAACAATCCGATGAGATTGTGAGCTAGAATAGTAGCAACTGAATTTTTAGCAACAAGTTTTTATTTCTTGAAAGAAAAATAAGAAGAATTGATTTTTCTTTCTCTCTAGTTTTTCTTACAACTCTTTGTTGAAAAAACAAACTCTCAATAATCCTCTCTTCCTCCCACGTTTTTTCTTCACCATTGTTAATCAAAAATCAATTCCAACCATTTTTTGTGCTGTAAGCACTTCAGAAGTGCTCTACCAAATTAGGTTAAATGGTCGATTGCCAAAAATTATTTTTTGTGGCCATTTTTAATGGTTTAATAAAAATGGATCATTAAATTCTATAAATGATGCTCCATCATTTAATTTATATTTTTTAAATTAAGTATGTCTTCCATTTAAGAATAAAATAACAAACAAATAAATTATATTTTATTTATTTAAATAATATTTTTTTAATTATTCAAAAACTATTTAAATAATTAACATTTACCTTATTTAATTTTTACTAACATAGTTAATAGGTGAATTCATGGTGAAACAATTCATAGAACAAAATTTGTGCCACTTGTTAACATCTATTAGTTAACAATTCTTGTCAACTAATTAAATGATGTACTTAACATTTAAGTCTAGACAAGTGCACAATTCGAGAAACCCTGAAATATATTTTCGATTTGTTGAAATTCCTAGAATGGAACTGGTCAATCCATAATATTGCCCCAGTACACAATGAGTACACTTCATATTGTGAGACTCTCTAGGTCCACGCCTGAATTGTTATATGGAACTCCTCTATACATCCGTGAACGATTCCCCACACACATATTACGGATATTACAAAGTGGCGCATTAGACGAAACAAGTTGAGGTTATAATATATCCGTATAATCACTTCATCTTTTATATTCGGGTATAGTAGAGATATGAATCAACACCGTCAAATCTCCATATGCCAGACCGTAAGCTTATCTTTAGAATTGTATTTCAATAAATAATATTCGCAAACACTTTTGTGATATTATTTATCCCTAAGGTTAAACTCTTTTCTCGGGAATTACTGCTTATGTCCATAAGACTTTCTAAAATACAATCTTAAATTATTATGATATATACTCACCCAAATGAATAGATGGATCTCATATTTATGTACAACAGACTTCATGAGCATCGTGTTGGAAGTGTGCCCTAAATTATTTGTATTTAAAAAAATTAATTGAGATATAATTTTTAGAAATAATAAAATATAATTATATGATATATAATTCTATTTTATTTGGAGATCAAGGACTACTCAAGGAGAAGAAGATATAAGAAATTCAAGATTGTCTTTTAATTTTTGTATTTTTTTTTTTAGAAATCCAAAAGACTCGGTCAACGCCATTATTTTATATCTTTTTATTTCATGTGATGATTTATTTTATAAAATATGTTCATGCATTATAACATGCCATGTAGATCTAAGATGTGCCTACTCAATACATTATAATATGCCATGAATACATGTGTCATTATTTTATTTTTTTACTAAAATAGTTTTAACTTGGATTTAATAAAATTGACATATAATATACCAATTAGTTATTTGATTTAATTAAAATAGTTTTCATTTATCTAATAAGGAGTTATTTTTTTAATTAGATTAAAATTAATTAATTCTATAATTGGTATAAATAATGTGAATTGGATTTTATTAGATTAAATCTGATAATTCACATTGAATTAACTAACCATATTATAATAAATAGTTTATTAAAATTATAAGTCTTAGTTATTCATAATAAATTAGATTTTTAGTGTAAAAATCTAATAATTTATTTTAAGTGTTAATAGGATTAAATTCTAAAAACACTTAGAATGAAACCTACTGATCAATAATTAACTAGCAGCAATAGTTTTCACTAGGATTATAAAATATGAGATATTTTATAAAATAAAATTCTACAATATAAAATAGTAAGTGGAAGAGGGTTAAATGACAATTTGACCCATAGTCTGCATTGTCAGTTTAACAACGTGAAATTTAATTGGCGTCTTGTAACGACTTTGCTTTCATTCTCCCTACGAAGGATGTCCGTTTGAATCAATATCAATGTTAACTTCCAAGAGATAAGATTCTTAGATATATTTCTAGATTGAACAATCATATAGTGGCAACTTTGGATTTAAGACTAAGGAATCTGAAACGATGCATAATGAACACATGAAAATAAATATTTATTAAGAGATTCAGTCACCATTTAATGTCACTAATTTTAATATTTTTGTATTTTTAGCTTGAAATAAAGTGTTCTCCTTAAATCGTGATTAATGAATGTTATTTGCACAAGTTTAGGTAAAATAGACGTAACTCTCAATGTAGGAATCTAAATGAAAAAATTATTGAATCTTGAGTAACATGACTCAATCTTACACAAACTTGAAGAACAGTTGAAAAGCCAAATCCAATATGTTATGGGCCAAAAATTGAGATATAATAGAATTGGGTTACAACTTTCAATCAGCTTGACCCAACTCATATATTTGGACTGTATTTTATAAAATATGTACCCAATCGGTATAATTCTTGAAGTTGTAAAATACAGACTTAATTATCAACAACCTTATATTGATGGTAAAGTCCAAATCAGCCGTTATCATGCACCAAATTGTATTGCAAATGGGTAAAAGGGTTATTGGCCGAAATCTGACATATTTTTGGCATTTTGCCTATATATCATTGGATACTCATCCAATTTGCATGAACCTAGTGTCTATGGAAAGAAGAGACAAAATTATACAACTTTTATGTCAGCCAAAAAGGCTACATCGGTTATTTTCATTATAAAAAAAGTGCTGCAAGTGGGTGAATGAGTGGTTGGCCAAAATTATTGAAGATTGAAGTCACACTAAATATATCTCCATGCATTGCCTATATAAGGACACTTTTAAGAAGTTTTTAACATTAGATAATTCTTTCTTATTTTCTTTTTATTAACATGCATTGTAATCTAAGCTATAGTTCTTTGCAAGGCTAAGAGATAAACTTTTATGTTTAATAAACTTATATATTTTATTTTCTATAATCTAGAGATTATAATTCTCATATTTCATATATTTTCATTCATGCTTTCTTTATGTCCTTCTCGTTGAATTATAATTGTTATTGATTACATTGTTTTACATGTTAATCTTTTACTGCAATATTGTCAATTGATATATTGTCGATCTTGGATAACATGTAAAGATAATAATTGTTTGATATTCAAGTTGATCTTTTACTGTAATATTATCAAAATGATATATTGACGATCTTAGATAACTTGTATAAATGAACATGGTTTGTGTTAATGTTTGCAAAGATTTTAGTCATATCAAATTCATGTGCTATCAAATGTGCTATATTTTACATATCCTCTGATTGATTGTTTGGGATGTAAAACTTTTAATTGACTTATAAACATTGAATCAAAGTGTAGAGTAGATTTATAAAGCATAATTGTGATTCTTGAAGCCTTACTTGCATCATCATAAGATATTTTTCTCAATTCATAGATAATTTTATTTCATCCACTTAAACCAATTAATTAATTTTCTCCTTTGCTACTATTTTAATATTTTACTTCACCAACCTATTTTACCAAAAGCTTTCTTGTAGAATTGACACCTCAATCTATACTGCGATAGCCGCATTACATTTTGAGCATAAATAATGCGTTATACTTATAGAAATATAATTATATAGATAATTATATTTAGACCAAAATAAACGGGAGTTAATTAATATAGAAATTATGAGATAATTTAAAAATATTAATTAATTGAGATTGTCTCAGTCTAATTTGAAATAGATTTGACCTACTTTACGGCGGCATATCAATTTTGATAAATTGGATTATCGTGGCATAAATTTTTTCTAGAGTTTTTACCTTTATTCTTTTGCATCATGTATCATGTTTAAAGTGTTATACTATAATTATGATGATATTTAAGTATGAATGATTTAGTTCCTTTATTTATTATTTTTAGCAAAATGACAAATTTCTTTATCACAATATTATCCAATAACAAATTAATCGGCAAAAATTTAGTGAAATAAAAAAGTACAATGAACATCGTACTCGTCTGTGAGAACCAAAAGTCTGTTCTCATTGAACATTGCTCTCCAAGGACGACTCTTAATACTTCATAAAAAGCTACAGAGTAATATGATCGTTGGCTTAATGCTGCCGAAAAAGCCTGCTACTACTTATTAGCAGGCATGTCTGAAATGCTTAGAAGTAAGCATGAGAATATGAAAACTACAAAAGAAATGTAGGATTCACTTCATGTAATATTTGGGCAACCTTCTAAGAAATTCTGGCATAATGTGGTGAAAGCCATTAGTAATGCCACGATGAAAGATGAAGGAAATGACTTATCTAGAGATAAACTTAAAGCCAAAAGAAGAATCATAATAAGAAGAACAATAAGAGTAACAAGGCCAAGACAAAAGAAAAATGTTTCCGCTATCAAAAGGAAGGCCACTGGAAGAGGAATTGCACCCTCTATCTAGAAGAGCTCAAGAAGAAAAAGAAAGGTAAATATGATTTACTTGTTCTTGAACCTTGTTTAGTGGAAGATAATGACTACCCTTTGGTAGTTGACCCCGAGGCCACTAATCATGTTTGTTCTTTTTTTACAAATGATTGATTCTTCTCAGACATTGACAGATAGCGAGTTTATGATGCGAATGGGTACGAGGGCAGTTGTTTTAGCTAAAATAGTAGGAGTAGTTAGGCTTATATTTGGGGATCATTTTTTAATTTTGCAAGACGTTTATTATATTCCTAATTTTAGACAAAATTTGATTTATGTCTCTAAATGTTTTGAACATTGCTATTCTATTTCTTTTAATAATAATTCAGTTTTTATTTCTAGAAATGGTTTGAATATATACGTCGATAATTTAAAGAATGGTCTTTATATTATACGACCAGAAATACAAACACTACTCAATATTGAAATGTTCAAGCTGAAACAACCAAAACTTAAGAAACAAAAGATTTCTCCTGATTATGAAACATTCATTTGGCATCTTAGATTATGTCATATTAACCTAAACATGATACAATAATTAGTAAAGGATGGACCCTTAAATAGTTTAAGGGTTGGTACTTTACCAATTTGTGAATCTTGTCCGGAAGACCTTTTATTGAAAAATGCAACAAGGCCAAAGAACCTTTAGCATTAGTACATTCTAATGTATTTAGTCCGATTAATATACAAGCTAGAGAAGGATACAAATATTTTGTCACTTTTATTGATGATTGTTCTCGCTATGGCTATGTATATTTGATGCATAGAAAATCAAAAACGTTTGAAAAGTTCAAAGAATTCTGAACAGAATCCAAGAAACAAGTCAATAAACCATTAAAAGCACTTTGATTTGATTGAAGAGGTGAATACTTCGATGTTAAGTTTGGAGATCACCTGAAAGAACATGGAATCATATACTAACTCATTGCTCTGGGAACACCACAATAAAATGGTGTTACCAAAAGGAGAAATAGAACGTTACTAGACATGGTAAGATCCATGCTTAGTTTCTCATCATTACTCGCTTCTTTTTGGTGATATGCATTGCAAACAATAATGTATACTTTTAACATAGTACCATATAAGTCAATCCCTAAAATACCTTTAGAGTTATAGAATAGTCGCAAGCCTTCTTTATTACACTTTTGCATATAGGGGTGTCTAGCATACGTGCTAAAGGGAAAGATTAGGAAGTTGGAACCATGTTCAAAATTATGCCTATTTATAGGCTACTTCAAAGAGACAAAAGGTAGTTTTTTTATAACCCTTAAGATAATAAAGTATTGGTATCAACAAATAATACTTTTCTTGAGGGTAATTATATAAGAGATCACATACCTCGAAGTAAAGTTGTTATCGAGTGACTACTTTCTGATAAAGTTAGACCTCAACTATCAGCAATTATTGTTAGTTCACAAAGTCAACAAACTATGCCTACTCATCAGAATACACCACCGCGACCTAGGTGCAATGAGAGGGTAGCAGGACCACACATACGTTATACTTTAATTAGAGAAGTAAAAGTTGTAATCTCTTATGACAGTGTAGACGATCCATTAACATATAAACAAGCAATGAAAGATTCTGACAAGAAGAAATATCTTGAGGCGATGAATCTCGAGATGGGGTCAATGCACTCTAACTCGGTCTAGGAGCTTGTAGATCTACCCGAAGAATTTAAACCCATTGGGTGCAAATGAGTCTATAAAAGAAAAGGAGGAGCAAATAGAAAAGTAGAGACTTTCAAAGTAAGGCTAGTGGCAAAGGGTTATACCCAAAAATAGGGAGGTTATTATAAGGAGACTGTCTTGCTAGTAGCCATGCTAAAATCTATTCGCATTCTTTTATCTATTGTCACTTGTTTAGATTACGAAATTTGGCAAATAAACATCAAGATTGCTTTTCTGAATGAAAATCTTGATGAAACCATTTACATAGTTCAACCAGAGGGATTCATAGTCAAGATCAAGAGTAAAAGATTTGTAAGCTGCAGAGGTCTATTTATAGGCTTAAGCAAGCATCTAGATCTTGGAATATAAGATTTGATCAAGCTATCAAGTCTTATAGCTTTGAGAAATTTTTTGATGAAGCTTGTGTATACAATCGCATCAATGAGGGTAAAGTAGTTTTCTTAGTTCTTTACGTTGATGATATTCTTCTCATTGGGAATGATAAAAAAGTATTATCAGATGTAAAAACAATGGCTAGATAAGCAATTCCAAATGAAAGATTTGGGAAAAGCAAGTTATGTTCTTGGAATCTAACTCATACGAGATCGTAAGAATAAACTCTTAGCTTTGTCTCAAGCATCGTATATAGATAAGATCCTTGTAAAGTTTTCGATGTAGAATTCCAAAAAAGGTAATTTATCTTTTCGCTATGAAATTCACTTGTTTAAGGCACAATATCCTAAGACACCTTAAGAAAAAGAGAATATGAAATTTACCTTCTCACCATGAAATTCACTTGTTTAAGGCACAATATTCTAAAACACCTTAAGAAGAAGATAATATGAGATGGATACCCTATGCCTCTACAGTAGACAGCCTAATATATACTATGTTGTGTATTAGGCCCGATATTTACTATTTGGTGGGTATAGTCAGCCAGTATCAATCCAATCCAAGATATGATCACTAGGTTACGGTAAAGCATATTCTTAAGTACCTACAAAGAATGAGAAAGTATAGGCTTGTCTATTCTAGTAAGAATTTGATCCCAATCGAATACATTAATTTTGATTTTCAATCTGATTTAGATTCTAGAAAATCAATGTCTGGATCAGTGTTCACTCTTGGTGGTGCAGCCATTGTATGGAGAAGTATAAAGCAATCATGTATTGCTGATTCAACCATAGAAACTGAATATGTAGCAGCTTGTGAAGCAGTTAAGGAAGTGGTATGGCTCTATAAATTTTTATTGGATTTGGAAGTTATTTCAGATACGGATAAACCCCTCACGCTTTATTGTGATAATAGTGGTGCAGTGGCGAATTTCAAAGAGCCAAGAAGTCACAAAGAAGGCAAGCACATAGAAAGAAAATACCATATGATCAGAAAAATTATTCATTGAGAAGATGTCACGGTGACGAAAATAGAGTCAAAAAATAACCATGCTGATCATTTTACGAAGATTCTTCCTGCTGCTAGTTTTGAGAGTCACTTGGAGGGTCTATGGATACAAGACATGTCTCACATGCTTTAGGGCAAGTGGGAGATTATTAGATGTATGCCCTAAAAGCATAATTATTTGTATTTAGATACAGCTGAAAATAATTAATAGGGGTTATTCATTCAATATTATATTTGTAATTATGATTATTTTATTCAATTATCATGACATTCCTTGATTATTATATGTAACCTTAAACTTAGTATATAATAATTATATACGAGATGATTAAGTTTAAGTGTAATAATCTAAACTTGTCCATAGTCTAGATGAAGACGAAAACTTCATTTTGATAGACGATAAGTGCGGTTCATTTGTATATTTTAAACAATGGTCTTATCCGAAACATTCTATGTGTTCACATAGAAAATGAAGGCACTTTGTATAATATTGATTATATAGAACTGGACCACGATAAAATTAATCTCTCTTAGTTAAGAGAATTTATTTTATCACAATATAATTATTTATGGATTAATTTTAATCATGAGTGATTAATGAACTCCTATTCATTGAGTTATGTTTATTAATTTACAAAGACTGTAAAAGATTTTCAGTCAATTACTAAGTATTTTATAAATGTAATAAAATGGATGGTTAGAAACATTTCTTACATCTATATAATCCACTCCTTCTGAAATGAAGTTAAATAAGTTGTTCTCTTGATAATCGATTATAGTCTTAGACATTATGAGCACTCAGTTTTCTTTAAGAGTTAAAAATAATAATAAATTTGTGAATTTCACAAATTAATTGTTCAAAAGATGATCAATGTGGATCAAGGATAAAGATGTAATTAGAGAGGTTAATAAACACTCGACCTAGCTCTAATTATGAACACTTGTGGATGATTGATCTATATGAAATGATTATTAAATGGATAAATATAATTTTCTGTTTTATAATTTATCTGCAAAATTAAGAGTTTAGCTTTATTTTTTTAATAGAGTAATATAAAGTTAATAAATAAAATCATGTTGAATAAAGAGTTTAATCAAATAATTTAATTTATTGGACTTTAATTTTTTTTTGTCCATCAAGTCCTATGCTGGTTCCATACACACTTAAATGGACTATGAAATTATTTGTTAGATCTAAAATTTTAATTGGTCCAAGTTTAATTTGATTCAATTTATTAGGATTAATTATTGGTTCACGTTTAATTTGATTAAAGTTGTTGGGCTAAATCAATTATTAGTCCAATCTATAATAGTTATGGAATTAAATAAATAATTAAATTATTTAATTAAATTAAATAATTAGATAATTATGAATTATTTAAATTATTTAATTAAAGATAATATTGAATTATCTAAATTAATTAATTAAAGATAATATTGAATATTATATTTATCCTTTTAATTATCGAAATTAAATAATGTAAAAATATTATTTTATCCTAATTTTATTAGGAATAAGAGTTTACGTATTCTTGATTAATGCTTTTTTTAGACTAAATTTTTCTAAAGATAAAATTTAATAACACAAAATTAAATCTTCTGCAATTTATCAACTCGCCCACACGAGTAGTTTATTGGTGGGAGATACAGCGTAGAAGATTTGCTGGTGTTAACAGAAAACATCTGTGAAAATTCGCGATTGAGGTACTTTTTTCTACCATCTTGTTGCTAAATTAAAATAAACATAAGATTTTTAAAAATCCTTCCTACGCATCAAACCATACCCAAAGACACCCAATGGTTAGACCATGAAAGGTTTCTGACATGTGTGAAATCAAAGTATGTTGGATCACTCACAAGCCCACTGTTGCTCTTAAGTCAAAGGACAACGAATACTACTCAACTAAAAAGACCCTTCATATATGATTTATGGGATATCTATTGGAGGTCTTCGTGAGTGTATTCAGTATTTAGTCCTTACTGAATACATGTATCTCTATACGACCTTCCTCTAAACTCATGGTCTGCTAAGATCAACCATTTGAACCATCCAAATATAGACATATATCGATCTATATATTTATTTAAGTATTCACTAACAGACTAACATTAGTGAAGATAGATTAGAAATATAATATTTAAGAACATATTTTCATAATGACATTTTCTAGCACTATTTACAACTACGTCATTACTAATATATTCTCAGTTCTTTCTCACATTTCAGACAATGCTCTAACTCTTTAGATATTGTTGACTCTTATAACCTGATAGCTCATATCAGTGCCAACTCTTAGCATTTATAACTCTCAGCATTGCTAATTCTTAGTACTGATCTAAACTTCTTTAAACCAGATCTGAACTCTTTAAGATCATGCAATGTTTGAAATGTTATAAGCATCTTACCATATATAAAATATAATTAGTAATTTAATGAAATGATAATACTAGTATGAATATTCAAATATTCATACATAAAGGGATGGCACGTAAGTACAAATCCCAATAACTTTCACTTACTTTAGTGCCATTCACGAAGGTATCGAATGCTCATTGACTCCACATATCTTTCAAATACTTTTGGAGTTAAGATTTTAGTAAATGGGTTTGCTACATTATTTACAGAGTACTCAATAAATTATAACATCTCTTCTAGCCAAGATTTCTCTAATGATATGGTATTTTCTTTCTACATGCTTAGACTTTTGGTGTGCTCTCGACTCTTTAGCTTGTGCAATGGCTTTGTTGTTGTTGCAAAACAATGGTATAAGATCCATTACACTTGAAATTATTCTAAGTTTAATGACAAATTTGCATATCCATACCGTTTCTTTTGCTGCTTCTGAAGCTGTAATATATTCTGCCTCTGTTATAGAATCAGCTGTGGACAACTGTTTGTTGCTTTGCCAACTACCTGCAGCACCATTGAGAATGAATACATGCCAAGATGTAGTTTTTCTATTATCTAGATCAGACTGAAAGTCTGAATCTGTGTATCCCCTCACTTGTAAGTCACTTTCTCCAAATATCAGAAACTTATTCTTGGTACCCTTATTTAAGGACATGTTTCACAGCCATCCAATGGCCTTCACCTGGATTAGATTAATACTGGCTGGTAATAATTATGGCCATACTAATGTCAAGTTTCGTACACATCATGGCATACATTAAGCTTCCTACAACTGTTGCATATGGTATGTTAGACATTCTAACCTTTTCATCTTCACTTTGAGGACATATCTTCCTCGAAAGATGAATGTCATGTCTAAAAGGTATATTAACTATCTTACAGTTACTGGAATTATACCTATCCAAGACATTATCTATGTACAATGATTGAGAGAGTCATATAAGATTCCTAACTCTATCTCTATAAAGCTTTATACTAGTATATAAGAAGCCTATTGTAAATCATTCATGGAGAAATTCTTACTAAGGTAGCTTTTGACTGATTGTAATATACCAATATCATTTTCGATAATGAGTATGTCATCTATATAAAGAACCAAAAAGACTACCATGCTCTCATTGTTATTTTTATACACATATAATTCCTCTTCGTTCTTGATAAAATCAGACCCTCTGATTACTTTATCAAAACTAAGATTTCAACTTCAAGAAGCCTGCTTAAGTCCATAAATAGACTTCTTTACTTTGCATACTAAATCAGAAGTTTAGCTAGATGTAAAACCTTCAGGTTGTTCCATTTAGATCTCTTCTTTAAGATATCCATTTAAGAACATCGTTTTTACATTCATTTGCCAAAATTCATAGTCATAATATGCAGCAATTATAATTAAAATTTGAATTGACTTAAGCATCGCTACTGGTGAGAATGTTTCCTTATAATTAATTCCAGATCGCTGAGTATAACCTTTTGCCACCAGAGGGGCCTTGAAAGTCTTTATTTTCCCACTGGGCCCATGTTTTCACTTGTAAATCTATTTGCAGCTGATAAGAATAATTCCTTTAGAAAGCTCAACCAAGTCCCAGACTTGATTGTAGTTCATTGAGTCAATCTTATATTTTATGGCCTCTTGCCATTTTCCCGATCGATGTCCAACATCGCCCTTTTATAAGTCAAATGATCATTTTCTTTAATCAAGAAAACACCATGACCACCTTCAGGTAGTGAGCCGTACCTATCAAGTGACCATGATATTCTTTCTGACCTATGTAGAGAGTGTGTCAAAGGTATTCTGCTTGATTGAGTCTGAGGTTCCATCGTTTGTTCATTTACATCCTGATTGAGTTTATCTAATTCAATATTTTTACAATCTCTACAATCCATGAGAAACTGTTTATCTAGAAAATTGGCATTTTGAGCAATGAACATATTTCGTTCTCAGGATTATATAATTGGTACCCTATTGAATTCCTAGGATATCCAATGAACCGATACTTGTATCCTTTAGGTGCAAGTTTATCAGTTGCGTACCTTTTACGTAAGTACGACAGTCCTAAATCTTAACATATTTAAGACTCAGTTTCCTTCCATTTCATATCTCATAAGGAGTATAAAGGACAGCTTTCGATAGAACTCTGTTCAATATATGAGCTACAGTTTCTAGAGCATAGCCCCATAGGTATTCAGGGAGATCAGTGAAGCTCATAATCGATCGGACCATATCCAATAAAGTTCAATTCCACCTCTCTAAAACACCATTGTGTTGTGGAGTACCTAGAGGACTATACTGAGTGAGAATCTCATTCTCCTTTAAATAATCCAAAATTTCACTCTTTATGTATTCACCACCTTGATTTAATCAAAGGCATTTGATATACATTTCGATTTATTTCTCTACTTCGATTCGAAACTCTTTGAACTTTTCAAAAGTTTCTAACTTATATTTTATAAGAAACACGTATCCAAATTGTGATAGATCATCGATAAAGATAACGAAGTATCAAAATTCACCCATTGCAGTGTGATTCATTGGACCACATACATCACTATATACAAGTTCTAATAAATCAGCGGCGTAATGTCCAACACCAATAAATAGAGCTTTGTTCATTTTTTCTTGAATATAATATTCATAAACTGGATAAAGCTCTATGGTTAGAGCATGTATTTGACCATTCTTAACTAAATGAGTTAGGCGTCTCACACCTATATAACCTAATCTCATATACCACAATTTCGTATCATTTAAAGTTTTCAAGTTATTATCAGCATTCACCTGTACATTCATGACATTTCATGTTATATCTAATATATAAAGGCCATTAATCAACTGACATTAAGCTAATAAAATATTATTCAAATAATACAAACTTAAGGAACGGTTCTGAACATACATATGATATCCCTCACTGTCTAATACAGAGATGGAAATAATTTGCTGGATAATATTTGGCACATAGTAATAACTATTCAATACAACAATTTTATTACATGGAAGAAGTAAATTAAAATGTCCAATAGCCTCAACCTGCAGGGAATCTCCATTTTCAACACGAAGCTGTACTTCTCTAAGCTGTAACAATCTAATTGACTTCAAACCCTGCAACACATTGCAGATATGAGAAGGACAAGCAGTAGTTAATACCTAGCCAGTATTAGCATCAAATGCTAAAGAAATATCAATGATACGTAAGTGCATACCTAAAGGGGTCTTCTTAATCATGGCAATGTATTTTGGGCAGTTCCATTTTAATGCCCATTCTCACTGCAATGGAAACATTTTCCTTTTACATTGTTCTTATGTTGGGGCTTGAACATATGTTGCTTTTGAGGACCTATTTCAACTACACACTTTATTTTCTTTTTAATATTACCTTTGAACTTCTTAGAATTCTTCAAGATAGAAGATGAAGAACCCTAAACATAAAGGGTCGTGCCCCATATGTTCATGTCCTCTTGAGATATTTTTAGCATGTTATATAGATCAACATAAGTAGGGGTCAATCCTTACATGTTGAAGTTTATAATGAACTGTGCAAATAACCCTGAAAGTGATTAGAGAATGAACATATTCTCCAATGTATTTCTCAGTGAGATATCCATATTTTCTAACCTCTCAATATGAGATATGATCTTGAGGACATGGCAATTCACTAGACTACCATCATGTAGTCTAGCTTGAAAGAGAGATTTGGCAACCCTGTATATTTCAACTTGAGGCCGATCACTAGATAACTCTTTCAGGTGAAACATAATACTCTCAGAATTATCTATGTGGATATATTCCATTTGGAGCTTCGTACACATTGAGCCAAGGATGTACGATTTGACTTTTAAATCGTCATCCAACTATTTTTTATATCTCATTTTTTTTTTCGGAGAAGCATCATGAGAAATGGCTCAAGCAGATGCAAATCAATTACAGATCCAGGCTTCTCAGAATTCAGAACTATTCTAAAATTCATAAACCAGTCAGCATAATTTTTTGCACCTTTGAGTTGGTGCACATCAAGGATACGATCTAGTGCGTTGCTTGAAGCCATTTGATCTTGACAAGACAAAAGAAAAGATGTTAGCAGAATATTTCAATCGCTAATAAATAACATTATAGATCATGAATATAGTAGTTATATATATTTTAATCTAAAAATGCCTTCCCACTTGTTTACATAATCCCTTTAATCTCTTAAATGGAAAAACGATAGTTTTAGATTCTTTAAACTATACAGTGAGAAGTGGATCTCATTGGCATTTTACTATAGCCTTACGTTGTAGCAATATTGACATTTGTAAACTCAAAAAGTAGACAACTCTTGTCAATTGCATCTCATGTAACTTTTACTACTGATCTTAAATACATATTATCCTCACGCTGTGGCAATATTGGATAAGAGTATTCCAGATTAACTTGACAATCATCAAATATATGCTATCAGTATAACCCTCACGTTGTAGCCATATTGAGCAATATGTTAGCATATATTTGTCTTATCTCATGTTTAATCAGCATAGCCCGAATCACCCCAACCAATACCTCACACTGTAGCAATATTGGGAAAGACCAAAGTGAATCATCTAATACCGTATTGACAAGACAGATCGTTATATAATATTATCTCATAATACAATATTATTTAATTTGATTTACAGAGTTTTTTAATATAATAATTAGTTAATTTTTTTAATAATTATTATTACTATTAACAATTATAATGAATTTTCGCATCTCATACAAATCTAATTTGTAATTAGAATATTTATTTATGTAAGCACAACTAACCTCCACCAATAAGGTTCCCATTGAAATTAATAAGCTTCAACAAATATATATATATATATATATATATATATATATACAATGATATTAACAATTATAATTGTGTTAAATGAACTTCACATGAAAAAACTTCAAATTGGAGTATATTGCTCAGAATGATCAGTGTTAAAAGTTGAACATTATAGTATTATACAATATAATGCTAAAAAAAATTATTTTTACTTTTTTTGTTGTCTTCAAACTTAAATGGCTTGGGTTTCTGCCTTATCCGCGTTCTGCCCTTTTAACGCCCCTATGTTAAGCACCTTAACGCTCTAGTGTTATATAACGAACGCCCCAACATTCACTAACGAACTCCCCTGCATTCAATTGTGAACGTCGCGGCATTTTTTTAACAAAAACTATTTTTCTACACTTTAAAATGTAATTTTCACTATTTTCAAGCATTTTAAACACTTCATATAACACTCCATCAACCTATAAACACAATAAACATGCTCTGATAGCACTTGTTGACGTGTTTTAAGGTGTATGCATGTGATTGTGTACATGTTAAAAAAATACTAAATACATCACGATTTTGCAGTGGAATAAAGCATGTAATCAACATATACCTATGTAACTTATATCATTAATAACATAAGATTACAGAAAAGATACATTTGAAGTACTTCGGTGAAGATTTCAATTTTGGATTCTTCCTAACTCCAACGTTGAGCTCACCGTGAAGTGAATTATTATAAAATTCTAGTTCACAACAATCTAGTGGGTTCGTGAAGCTAAAATAGTAATAACTGAATTTCTAGAACCAAGTTTTTGTTTCTTGAAAATAAAAAAGAAGAAATGATTTTTCTTTCTCTCAACGTTTTCTCACAATCTTTTGTTCAAAGAAAAACTCTCAAAACTAAAACTCTTAATAATCTTCTCTTCCTCCCACGTTTTCGCTTCACCTTTGTTAATCAAAATCAATTCCAATCATTTTTAGTGTTCTAAGCACTTCACAAGTACTCCACCAAAATTAGGTTAAGTGGCCAACTCCCAAAAATTATTTTTGTTGGCCATTTTTAGTGATCTAATAAAAATGGATCATTAAATTCTACAAATAGTGCTCTACCATTTAATTTATATTTTTTAAATTAGGTATATGTTCCATTTAAGAATAAAATAACAAATAAATAAAATTATATTTATTTAATTATTCAAAAACTATTTGAATAATTAATATTTTCCTTATTTGATTTTACTAACAGGGTTAAAGGGTAAATTTATGGTGATGCAATTCATAGAACAAAATTTTACCACTTGTTAAAATCTAATTAGTTAACAACTCTTGTCAAATAATTAAGTGATATACTTAACATTTAAATCTAGACAAGTGCACAATCCGAGGAATCCTGAAATAGAATTTTGATTTGCTAGAATTTCTAGGATGGAACTATTTAATCCATAATACTACCCCAGTGCACAATGAGTACACTTCATATTGTGAGACTCTCTAAGTCCACGCCCAAATTATTATATGAAACTCCTCTATAAGTTCATGAATGATGCCCCATACACATGTTACGGATATTAAAAGTGACACATTAGACCATACAAGTTGAGGTTATAATATATTCGTATAATCCCTTCATCATTTATATCAGAATAGAGCAGAGATATTGATCAACACCGTCAAATCTCCATATGCCCGATCGTAAGCTTATCTATAGAATTGTATTTCAATAATGAATATTCGCAAATACCTTTATAATATTATTTATCCCTAAGTTTAAACTCTTTTTTCAAAAATTATTGCTTATAGTCATAAGACTTTATGAAATACAATCTTAGAGTATTAAAATATATTACTCACTCAAATAAGCTGATGGATCTCATATCTATGCACACTAGATTCTATGAGCGTCGGACCATACCCAGCAACACCCAATGATCAGACCATGAAAGGTTTCTAACATGTGTGGAACTAAAGTGTGATATATCACTCACAAGCCTATCATGACACTCACGTCAAAGGACCACGAATACTACTCAACTTGAATGACCCTCAATTAACAACTTTATAGGATGTCTATTAGAGGTCTTTGTGAGTCTGTTCAGTATTCAATCATTACTAAATATCTGTATCTCTATACGAGCTTCCACTAAACTCATGGTTTGCTGAGACTAACCATCTGAACCATCCAAATATAGATATACACCGATCTATATATATTTATTAAGATATTCACTGACAGACCAACATCAGTAAAGATAGATTAGGAACATAATATTTGAGAATATATTTACACAATGACATTTCCTAGTACTATTTGTAACTCTTTGTAACTACATCATTACTAATATATTCTCAGGTCTTTCTCCTATTTCAGACAAGACTCTAACTCTTTAGATATCGTTTACTCTTATAATCTGATAACTCTTATCAGTGCCAAGTCTTAATATTTATAACTCTCAGTGTTACTAATTCTTAACACTGATCTAAACTTCTTTAGACCAGATTTGAACTTTTTTAGATCATACAATGTCTAAAACATTACAAGCATCTTACCATATATAAAATATAATTAGTATTAACAAAATAATAATACTAGTATAAATATTAAATAAATATTCATACATAAAGGGATGGCACGTAAGCACAAATTCTAAAAACGCACACTTTCTTTAGTGCCATTCATGATGGTATTGAATGCCCATTGACTCCACATGTCTTTCAAATACTTTTGGAGTTAAGCCTTTAGTAAGTGGGTCCGTAATATTATTTTTAGAGTCTACTCTACAAATTATTATATCTCCTTTAGCCAAGATTTCTCGAATGATATGGTATTTTCTTTTCACATGCTTAAACTTTTGGTGTGCTCTCGGCTCTTTAGCTTGTGCAATGGGTCCATTGTTGTTGTAAAATAATGGTATAAGAACCATTGTACTTGAAATTATTCCAAGTTTAGTGACAAATTTACATATCCACACCGCTTTTTTTGCTACTTCTGAGGCTACAATATATTCTACCTCTGTTATGGAATCAGCTGTGGACGATTTTTTGTTGCTTTTCCAACTAGCTGCAGCACCATTGAGAATGAATACATACCAAGATATAAACTTTCTATCATCTAGATCAGATTGAAAGTCTGAATCTATATATTCCCTCACTTGTAAGTCGTTTTCTCCATATATCAGAAACTTGTCCTTAGTACCCTTAAGATATTTAAAGACATATTTTATAGCCATCCAATGGCCTTCACTTGGATCAGACTGATACTAGCTTGTAACACTTACGACCATACATTAAGCTTCTTACAACTGTTGCATATAGTATGTTAGACATTCTAACTTTTTCATCTTCACTTGAAGGACACATCTTCCTAAAAATATGAATGCCATGTCTAAAAGATATATTAACTGTCTTACAGTTACTGAAATTATATCTTTCCAAGACAGATATGTATGATGATTGAGAGAGCCTTATAAGGCTCCTAGCTTTATCTCTATAAAGTTTTATACCCAGTATATAAGAAGCGTCTCCTAAATCCTTCATGAAGAAATTCTTACTAACATAGCTTTTAACTGACTATGACATACCAATATCATTTTCGATAATGAGTATGGCATCCACTTAAAGAACTAAAAAGACTACAATGTTCATATTGTTCTTTTTATACACACATTATTCTTCTTCGTTCTTGATGATACCAAACCCTCTGATTACTTCATCACAATGAAGATTCCAACTTTGGGAAGGCTGCTTAAGTTCATAAATAGACTTTTTCAGTTTGGATACTAAACCAGAAGTTTGGCTAGATATAAAACCTTCAGGTTGTTTCATATAATCTCTTCTTTAATATATCTATTTAAGAACATAATTTTTACATCCATTTGCCAAATTTCATAGTCATAATATGCAGCAATTGCCAGTAAAATTCGAATTGACTTTTACTTTAAAAAATAAATGCCTCAAAACTTTAAATTTAATTTAAAAAATTAAAAAAAAGAAACAGGGATAAAAATAAATATATTAAATTATGAATACAAATTTCATAATCTAACAATTTTTTATAAAATAAATACTTCAAAAGTTTAAATTTTACCAAAAAAATAAATAAATCGAGTTTAACCTAGATCCAAACTAGCCCGAAAACACTCGGGCTAGATCTGGATCTAAGTTGAGTAATACCCATATTTGAATCTAAATTTTGCCATCCTAGTAAAGCCACCTATACAAACATTATGAATCTTAAAAGCCTACTAAGGACTGAGAAGCCAAGAGTGCCAAAGCTATAGCCACCCTTTCAAATGACTTACAGTAACCAACCCATAAAAGTCCCCTAAGACATGAATGACTCACTGCAGTAAGCCTATGAGTTAAATGACTCGATGCAATAGAATCTTAAAAGTCCCTCGAGCATCAAAATGGTTCAGGGTAGTAGCTCATAAAAAGCCACCTAAAAAATCCTTAAATAAAACCTATAGACCAAGATATGTAAATTAACGACTTGGTTTTAACTATACTAGCTTCAAAAGCTAAGGAGTAAAGACTTGATCACCTTTAAAACTGACAACAATACAACATATCACAATACAAAATTCAAGGTAACTGAGAAAATATATCAAACATCAAAATATAAGGTTTAAAGTGACTAAGAAGAAATATGAAAAGGTTAAAGCAGCACATTTGAACGATGAAAAATTATCTAGTTTCATAAAAATAAATGTTTACATTATGGGCTCTTAAGCCTAAAGGTTATTGGGTAAGCGACAATATAAAAACCCTTAGAACTTTACTTAATCAATATTAAGAACCAATATCACCCAGATTTTCAGAGGACACCCCAAGGACAATAACCTAAGGAATGAGAACTTAAAACCAATAATAACAAATAAAGTTTTCAGCATTAACAATTCAATACTAAAAATTAAGGGACCTTTGTTTCTCCTTGAAAATTCCAGTCAAGCCCAATTTACTAAAAATCCCAACATGGCCCAAAAGGCCCTTAAGGTAAATACCACCCTAATAAGTTCAAAATAATTACAATAATACCCTTATAATTTGAGAATGAGCCTAAAATAAGAAAGAAAAGACATGACTTAATTTTAGTAGATTTCTATAAAGCTATCCAAATGAGACACTATAGCGTAGGGAGGCGGGTTTTTTTATCTCTCTTCTCGCATGTTCTTATTTCAATCTTAAGATTTCTTATACTATTTTACTGACTCAAGCATCGATGGATTTTCATCGGCACCCCACTGGCCAAACCATAACCAATTCATATTTTGCAACATACAACTCTATAGATCTATGCAAAATAATAATAATAATAATAATGGTTTATCTACGTGTCAAACATTATTTCTATAGAAATACAAATTCAACTCATGAGCCTAGGATCTCCTAGATTTCAACGTTAATAATATCATTAATTTTTTGTTTAATTTTTATTTCAAATTTTGACATCACTTAAAATGCTTAATTTCTTATTTAATATTATTTACAAATAAAAACGTTTTTAATATTTCCAACAACCATTGACATAAATGAATGGGTAAGCGGATTCGTTGATTCTCTCTTAATTAGTTAGATCATAAGTGCTTATTTACTTTATGGGTGAGTTTTTAGATTCAAATCCCAAGTGGCCCAACTATGCCAAGAAAAGTAAAAAGAAGAGAAGAAGCATTGGCTCCTTTATTCATGTTCCATTTGGCTCGAAAGGGGACATAACTCAGTTGGTAGATGTCTAATTGTCTAAACATTAATGATAGCATCTTGTACCTAAACTAATGACTCACTTTTGAAAAGAGGATCGAATCATGCCACTAAAAAATTTTACTGAGATAAAATTGGATTTAGACTTTAATGTTAAAAGTTTAATTTATTATTTATAGTGTGTGTTGTAAGTGCTTATCTTTTTTAAAATAGTACATTCTCATATAATAGAACCTTGATAAATTAATTTTTTTGGGTCTTAAAAAAATATATTAATTAATTAATAAATTAATATTATATTATATTTTTTGTAATTAATATATAAAGTAAATTCATGAATTTTATTTGTTGAAGATATTAGTTTTATTATAGAGCTCATTTTGGATAAAGAAGCACTCAAAGTGATATTGACATTAAATAATTTATTTTTGCAATATGATTATGTCACACAAAACTTTTTTTTTTCCATAAACGTTAGTGATAAAATTTAAGTCAACATCAATTTTAAGTAGAAATAAGCAACATTGAATATATATCTTAGGAATACCTCCAGACATAACATATGAATTTAATTGAGTATTAATTTATATAATAAGTTGGCTTTAGAAAAAAATATTATAAGGATTTTTTGTAATGAATTATCTTATAAATTTATTGAATTATTAATTTAGCATAAGTCCTCAAGTTGGGACTAACAAAAAATATTATTTAATTAAATTATTAATTTATTAAAATAAAAAATATTAATTTATTAAAATTTTATTGTACATAAATATAATTATGCAATAAAAAAATACTTTTTTTTCTTAAAAGAGTAAATACTCCTAAACACACTTTTAATTAGGTGTCAATATGCTTTTAGAAATAAAATATTTGTACAAATGGAAAAAAGATTCTTTTTACCTGCAAACAGAAGTGTTTAATAATAATAATTATTATTATTATAATAATAGTAAGGATAAGTATTGATAAACTCTTTTAGTTTGATTTAAGTATCTAAAATATCCATTTATTTTTAAAAATGCTCTAGAGACCCTATCCGTCAATTTATTTTATTAGTTTTGATAGAATCTTGTTGAATTCAATGAAAATTACGATTTTGTCATTTATTATAGAATATGCATCAATTGACATGTGTTATTTAATAAAAGAACATATATCACAAAATGACTAGTTACTTCAGACACATGTCAGCATGTCATTTATTTATATTTAAATTATATAAAATAAATTAAGTAATTAATAATTATTTAAAATAAATTTATTTATTAATTTAACATGTGTCATTTAATAAAAGGACATGTGCCTTTGTGATTAGTTACTTTGAACACGTGTTAAAATATCATTGACTATATTTAAAATAAATAAAAATTAAAAAACTACCACAATTGCAAAAAAAAATGACCTCCAACCATTTTTCGTTGACCATTTTTTGGCAACACAAATCTTTTTATTTTACATCATTGGACTCCATTTTTTATTTATTTACACAATAGTGAGTCATTTCTATAAAAAAAAAAACAACCAAATGGGGTGGTGAGAGGCGACGGTGGCCGCTACCCCTCACTATCCCATTTGGTTGTTTTCTGGTCTTTTTTGGTAGAAATAACCATATTATGTGTAGATAAAAAAAATAAAATTTAATGATGTAAAATACAAAAAAATTTATTGTCGAAAAATGGTCGTCGAAAATGGTCGACAGTCATTTTCCTACAACGTATTAAATAAAATAAATAAAAATTAAAAAACTGTAACAGTGACATTTTTTAATTTTTATTTATTTTATTTAATTTAAATTTAGATCAATGATATTTTGACATGTGACATTTAAATGTTATTTTATTTCAACGTGATATAATAAAGTTAGGCTAGTATTAAATACTATTTTATTATTTTTTGAATTAAAACTAACAAGTCAAATTGACGGACGGAGGTCTTTAAAATATTTTTAAAAATAAGAGTGTATTTTAGAAACTTATATCAAACTTATCTCTAATAATAATATATTTTTATACTAATTATCTCATTGATCGAGTGATTTAGTGTTAATATTTTTATTGTCAAAGTACTTGTTTGAATTGGGCAAATTTCTCTTTTGAATGAGGGTTAATTTGTATTATAAATTTGATATGAGTTTGGCATGAGCTTGATTTCATAATAATTTGCAATGAATTTGATCTTATAAATTTGAGTATCGATGTGAGTAATTATACAGATAGAAAACGTATGTTTTTACGGTCATTTTATCCATTTGTATTTATCTTCCTATAATAATGTGTTTTTATTGTCTTTTTCTCCTTTTGTATTTGTCTTGTTCCTGGTGACTGGGGAACTTCCAATAACTGAATAACACGATCATGATAAATTGATTATATTAAAAAGCAAATAAAATAGTAATGTCAACTGGAGGATATATATCTAATATCTTTATCTATTTATTTATTTAATTATTTGTTTCTTTTTAACTGTCCCTTTGCGCGTTTATATAAATCATTCAATCTCTCTCCTTAATTAGACCCTTAGCTCTAGTGGCTAATGTCTATTGTTTAGACGGAGAAAATATAGCCTAATAATATTTGCAAGAATTCATATATTAGTAAGGCAAATGAATCCTTTACCTAATTGTTATGCACATTACGTGATAACACAAGATTTATTCCTTCTTTCTTCCCAGACCAGAGGCATTCATAAGGTAAGAAGCAAGGGATTAAGAGACTGGGGAGGACAAGTATATATGACCATAATATTAGATTTTGTTTCCTTTTTTAATTTTTAAATTTTAGCAACAGCCAAATGATAAAATAGGTTTTTATTAAAAAATAAAAATAAAAAAAAACCTCCATTACATTAGGATTATGTTATTTATAACACAGCAAAATAAAATAAAAAGTAAAAAAAAATTTATTTTATTTTTATAAGATAAAAACTCTTTTTATCTTAAGTTCATATGTATATATAAATTTGATATTTTAAAATTAAATAAAAAAGAGCATATCTTGATTTTACACTTAATTTTTACATCAGAGAATTTCAAATCAAACCTCTTATATCATAGTGAGAGAAAGAGTAAATTCTCAAAATAACAAAGTATTTATTATTTTAATTGAATAAATTTAATTAATAATATTTATTAATTAACTAATAATCTCTTTAAAAAGAGATTTATTATACGTGAACTATAAAGACTCTTTATAGTTAACGTGTATCACTTAATAATTGAGTGTTATAAGACTTTTAAAATAAATGGGCAAATAGTCTTTTAATAAAAAAAATACTAAAAACAAAAATATTATTTTAATAATTTAAAATATTATCTTTAAGATTTTATCTATTTAATTTTTTAAATGAAATATTTAATTTATATTTAGATAAGATATTATTTCTAAAATTATTTAAGAATTAGTTAATCTTATCCAAATATAAAACATATATATTTAAAAAATTATTTTATAGACACAAACAATTTGTGTAATTATATGATCATTTCAATTATTCACTGTAATAACAAATAGGTAGTATTGGAGGCCTATGGATCTACAATTTTAAGCTCTAATAAATTTTGAACAATTAATTAAAAAATTTAATTAATTAATTCTAATGTTATTCTACTAAAATTCTAGAATTGCACTCTTAAAACTACAAATATAATTTACTCAAAAAATTTAAAGTAGTCTATTAATTTAATCACTACATGATATCAACTCTCCATATATGACTCATAATTAAATCTAGGTTAATTATCATTTTAGCCATTTAATTACTTATTCATCCTTAAGTACCATTAATTTACTAGTGAACAGTTAATTTATAAACTTATTACAACTTAAGAGCTATAACCGTTCAGTTCTATGATTAACACTTAAGAAAACTTTCTTTCTAACCTTTATTAGGAAGGAATGAATTTTATATATGTAAATCACATTTCAAGCCACTTATCTCATTGTGCCACCAAAATTTAAGCTTTCAGCCTATTCTTTAGATAAATCATAACGAGTATTTTAATTGATACATTGACACAAATATGAGTTTATGATTACTCAAGATTGAGATTAATATATGTTGAAGCGAAAGCACATAAATAAGCAAAAAATTCACCTAAGCAATATAATAATGCAGAACAAATTACTAAGAAATAAATAGAAAAAATGGGTAGAAGAAGAACACACAAAGAATTATGTGGTTCGGCAACTTGCCTACGTCCACGGCGGATCAAGATCACACTCTTCTCTTATTATGAATCATAAGGCACTCACAAAGTATACCTTTTACAAGAAAGATCACAAAGAAAACTCTCTCTCTTACTCTAGGGATTTTCTCTCACAAAGAACTACGAAGATCTCTTGTTTCTCACAAAGATTGTCAAGATTTCTAGTTGATCACAAAGATCTATATTTGATCACAAAGATCTATATTTGATCATAAAGATGTGTTTACAAGCCAATTGATAGCCTTTATATAGGCTTTGGGACGACCTAGGTTTACCTTATACGTGTAAAAGTCATATTATGGAGTCTTGAAACAAGTGGGAGACGAAATAAGGAAGTTTCCTTATTTCGGGATACTGTTCCCATCTCCAGCGCTGGCGTGCTTCTACTGAACACTGCAGTGCTGGCTTCCTGGCGCTGCAGCGCTTAGGTTCTGGACTGGGCGTCGTGGCTCTCACGCCTGGTCATCGCGGCGCTGGCGCCTGGTGCGCCCTGCTTCATTTTTCACCTCCTTTCGTATCCGTCTTTGATCCGTGCGCACCCTACGCACTTGGTTTGATCTCCAAATCATATTTCGATGATTTTCAATCAATAATCTCATAAATCCCCTCCTTGATTCAAAATCATCCACAAAGCAACTCGATCTCTCATTTCCGCATCTTTAGTCACCCTCACAAAGTAGTGACTCCGGTTAAGTCCTTGCATAGAACGAACTTAACCGAGGGTAGTGGTTTAGTCAACATATCAGCAGGGTTTTTAGATGACGCTATCTTTGTTAGACTAACTTCACCACTTTAGACAATCTCACGAATGTAATGGAGCCTCACATCAATGTGCTTCGACCTCTCACGGAACACTTGATGCTTGCTTAGGTGTATGGCACTTTGGCTATCACAATACACACCGGTGTTCACATCTTCACTAGCCAATACCTCTGCGTATATGCCTTTTAACCACACAGCCTCTGTGGTAAATAGTGCAACCACGTGTTATAGAACTGATCTCCAACACACACTACACCCAAACACTATGAATATGTAGCCCGTTAACGATATTCTCTTGTCAAGATCACCTGCATAATATGAGACTACGTACCCTCTTACCATTTCATTACTGTCCTTATCCCTCTTATACATTAACCCGTGATTCGACGTTCCCTTGAGATATCTCAGAATCCACTTTACTGCAAGTCAATGATCTTTTCCCGGATTCGCCATATATCTACTCACTACACTCACAGCCTGTGCTATGTCTGGTATTGTACAAACCATTGTATACATGATGCTTCCCACAGTGCTTGCATACGGTACTTTGCTCATCTGCAATTTCTCCTCATCGGATGTTGGCGACTGTGCTGCTGAAAGTCTAAAATGCATGGCCAAAGGAGTAGAGACAACTTTAGCATTTAACATTCCAAACTTCTCCAAACTTTTGACTATATATCGTTGTTGGGACAAGAAGATAACATCTCTTCTTTCCCTTACAATGTCCATATCCAAAATTCTCTTCGCTGCTCCTAAATCCTTCATTTTAAACTCGCCACTTAACTGCTTCTTGAGCTTTTGTATTTCTTTCATATTCTTGCATGCGATCAACATATCATCGACGTATAGAAGCAAATACATCATCTCATAACTTATGCTCTAGAAGTACACACATCCATCATATTTGCTCCTGCTAAAACCATAAGCCATCATAAACTCATCAAATCTCCTATACCACTGTCTAGTGATTGCTTTAACTCGTACAATGACTTCTTTAGCAAACAAGCATGATCTTCTTTTTTGGGATCCTCGAACCCCTGCGGCTGTGCCATATATATCGTTTCTTCAAGCTCTCCATGTAGAAAAGTTGTCTTTACATCCATCTGCTCTATATGTAAATCAAGATTTGCACACATGGCTAACAAAATCCTAATAGACGTGTACTTGACAACTGGAGAGAATATCTCATAAAAATTGACTCCCTCTCTTTGAGTAAAACCTTGTGCTACTAACCTAGCCTTGAATCTCGTAGGCTCAATCCCTGGTATCCCCTCCTTCACCTTATACACTCACTTGCACCCGACTAGCTTCTTTTGAGGTCTCTCCACCAACTTTCAGGTATTGTTCTTCCTAAGAGAACAAATTTCTTCTTCTATGGCCTGCTGCCATTCTTTCTTGTTTTCACTCTTCATAGTCTCACCATATGTCCTAGGCTCATCATATTCAAGAGTGTAAGCAGAATTAAAAGCATAAGCAACTAAGTCTGCTTGTGCATACCTGACTGGTGGGTTAATCGTTCTTCTTAGCCTGTACTCTTCAAGTTCCATCTCAGGAGTTCTAGTCTTCCTTTGGGTGGATTTGGAGGAACTTGCCGGTGTTTTTAGTTCATCTTCAAGGATCTCCTCATTGAAGTGTTGATCTGGGGGCATATCAGATCCATGTTCAGGCTCTACTTCAACTTCTATTGACTCGAGTGCTGAGTCTTTCTTGGTCACAGGTTCTTCTTTCTCATCTTCTTGGGAGTTTTTCAGCATCGTCATCTCATCGAATGTCACATCACGGCTTATGATACTCCTTGGTGGTGTTAAGTCTTTACACCACACTTTGTATCCTTTCACTCATTCGAGATATCCTATAAATACCCATTTGATAGCTCTAGGTTCCAACTTCCCTTCCTTAACATGTACAAAGGCAGGGCAACCAAATATTCTGAGGTGGTCATACTTTAGAGGATTATCATACTATTTCTCTTCTGGCGTCTTGAAGTCAATTGTTGAGAAGGGTCTTCTATTAATCAAGTAAGTTGCAGTCACTACAACTTCTCCCCAGAATGTCTTGGACATCTTTGCATTGGTAAGCATGCATCTAACTCTTTCAAGTAGGGTTCTATTCATTTTCTCAGCTACGCCATTCTGTTATGGTGTTGATCTTACCGTTCTATGCCTTGCAATCCCATGCTTAGCACAAAACTCATCAAACTCTCTGTTGCAAAATTCGAGGTCGTTGTCAGTCCTTAGCCTTTTTACCTTTTTGCTAGTCTGATTCTCAACAAGAACCTTCCAAGTCTTGAATACTTCAAAGACTTAATCCTTGCTCTTTAACACATAGACCCACAGCTTCCTCGAATAGTCATCAATCAAGCTGAGAAAATACCTGGCACCACCACGAGTAGCTGTCTGAGCTGGTCCCCAAAGATCCGAGTGTATGTAGTCAAGAGTCCCCTTAGTCTTGTGCTAGCCGTACTGAACCTCACTCTATATGCTTTCTCAAGCACACAATGCTCACAAAACCCCAAGGGCTGAAACTTACCCTCACCAAATGCCTTTTGACTATATAACTCCTTTAGGTTTCTCTCGCCTAGGTGTGCCAGTCTAAGATGCCACAACTTGGTTTGCATACTCTCATCATCTACAGAGAATAGTGCATGACCACTCACGACTTCACCCTTAAGCACATAAACACCTTTGCGATTCTCTCCTCTCATCACCACTATGGAACCTTTCAAAACTCTTAAAATTCCTCCGTCGATCCTGATGGAACACCCATTCTGGTCTAGAGTCCCTAGTGCTATCAAGTTTCTCTTCAAGTCAGGAATATACCTAACATCTGTCAACTCTCTTAATTGCCTATCATGCAACCTAAGCTTAACACTACCAATTCCCATCATCTGACATGCAATGTCATTACTCATTAACACCTTATCACCACTAATGGGCTGGAAATTTGTAAACCAAGACTTGTGCGGGCATATGTGAAAAGTACAATCAGAATCTAAAACTCATTGTTAAGAGTTTATACCATCAATAGCGATGAGTGTCTCTGCGCTATCATAGCTATCATCATAGGCAAGCGCAGCATCCGCTTTCTTCTTGTCTTGTGCTCTCTTCTTAGGACAGTCATTTATGAAGTGCCCCTCTTTCTTACAGTAATAACACTTCCTAGGAGTCCTAGACTTCGACCTTGAGCCTTTTTTCTTCCCATCTCTATATGAGGGCTTTCCTCTTACAGATAGACTTTCTGCATTTCCCTCAGTCTCTTTTCCTAATAACTTTGCGTTTAATGATGATTTCACATCACTCATCGTTAAACTCTCTCTGCCGTAAAGTAGTGTATCAACAAAACTCTCATAGCTCTTGGGGAGTGAACTCAGCAGGATAATTGCTCTATCTTCATCTTCTATCTTGATGTTGATAGACTCAAGATCAAGGATAATCTTATTGAAGGCATCTATATGATCTTTCATCGGCGTCCCCTCTGACATGGACAGCTAATATAGCTTCTTCTTTATATGTAATCTGTTGGCTAATGATTTCCTCACATAAAGAGAGTCAAGCTTTTTCCAAAGACCTATTGTCGTCGTCTCACCTGCTACTTCTCTTAGTACTTCATCGCTAAATGACAAACGATTGTGCTATGAGCTCTTTCTTGAATGTCCTTTCTTTCTGCTTCACTCTAGATGACTCTAGCGTCTTCTCTTCATCACTAGATGGAGATGCAATCTCCTCTAATGCCGAACCAAGCCTTTGGCTCACCAACAACACCTTAACCTTCATCTTTCACAGATTGAAGTCATTCGTACCGTTGAATTTCTTTACCTCGTACTTGGATGTGGCCATGTCTGTTTAGAACCAAAGCTCTGATACCAGTTTGTTGAAGCGGAAGCACACAAACAAGCAAAAAATTCACCCAAGCAATATAATAATGCAGAACAAGTTACTAAGAAATAAATAGAGAAAAGGGGTAGAAGAAGAACACACAAAGAATTATATGGTTCGGTAACTTGCCTACGTCCACGGCGGATCAAGATCACACTCTTATCTTATTATGAATCATAAGGCACTCACAAAGTATGCCTTTTACAAGAAAGATCACAAAAAAAACTCTCTCTCTCACTCTAGGGATTTTCTCTCACAAAGAACCACAAAGATCTCTTGTTTATCACAAAGATTGTCAAGATTTCTAGTTGATCACAAAGATCTATATTTGATCACAAAGATATGTTTACAAGCCAATTGATAACCTTTATATAGGCTTTGGGACGACCTAGGTTTACCCTATACGTGTGGGAGTCGTATTAGGGAGTCTTAAAACAAGTGGGAGACGAAATAAGAAAGTTTCCTTATTTTGGGATACTATTCCCGTCTCCACTGCTGCGGTGCTCACGCCTGGTCACCGCGGCGCTGGCGCCTGGTACGCCCTTCTTCATTTTTCGCCTCCTTTCGTGTCTGTCTTCGATCCGTGCGCACCCTACGCACTTGGCTTGATCTCCAAATTATATCCCAATGATTTGCAATCAATAATCTCATAATATATAATCATCAGTTGACGTTATTTAAAATTCTTAATTAATAACAGTATTTTACATAAGAATTTAAATTATATCTGGTCTAGTATTATATAATCATATTATATAAAGTATCTCTATCATAATATCACTATATTAGTGATCCAGATAAAATCACTACACTCTTAATGTTTATGAACCGCACTAATAATATTTTAATTAAATATATCAAATTTTAATTAATTTATTACAATTTTTTTTATTTATTATTTATAACCTTATTCTTCTTTTATATAAGGGATTTTTTTAATATTTACATCATTATATTATAAATACCTTTTAAGTATAAATTTTTTAACTTTATTTATTTGATAAAAAAATATAATTATATGTTTTGGAACAACTATCCATAATACCAAGGTAGAGAGTATTTTAGAGGGAGATGAGAGGATGGAGTTCACTTGAAGGGTTACAATATGAGATTGAGAAGTGGGAACATGTGAGGTGGGGGTTGCACCATCGGCGCACCACAATTGTCGATATGCTGATACACTACATGTGACTTGTGTTAACTTAAAACCCATTTCAGCGCCCGAAAATGATTTTCGAGATTCCATTTCCACACGTCTTAAACCAAATATTACATAATAAATAATATTTATTTTTCAAAAAATACTAATTGAGAGTTCTTTGTATTCTTTTGTTGGGTGTTCATAAAAGTTATAAAATTTCATATCGGGGTAATAACATACGAGTTCCTGATATTTTAAATATATTTTAATAAAGATACAGTTTGTTTATTTGTATCAAGTCCCTAATCCCTATTGAAATGACCAAAGCATGCTAGTAAGATTGAATCATTAAAAGGTACTTAACATTAAAGGGTAGTTCAATCATTTCTAATTTCAATAGAGGTCAAGGACCTATTTGTTATGAATGGAAAAAGTATATGTTTCTTGAAACCAGCTAAAAAATAAAGGACTGGGTGTTATTATCCTATTTCTTCTCATATTTCATTTTGCAGAATTAACGTTACAAACCTAAAAATCAGCAATTTTGCTAGATGATAGGAGTGTCAACACAAATTACAACTCTAACTAACAAGTTGTAGAATTAATAATTCAATTTGTTAAGTCTAAATATTGTAAATCTCACTATTCAGATTGCAAGTTTAATGTGTTTGGGTCGCCATTTGCTAGAATAACTTAAATATGAAAGATTAATTCATAATTTTAGGTTAATATTTAAGTTGCAAATGTAACATAGCAAGTTACAAATTTAATGTGATTATATCAATAATTATGCATGTGTTATTAGTTTCTAACCATTTCCTAGTATATGTTCTTAAACATAATAAATGTTTATAGGAATGTGACAAAAAAAATTTCTAATTATTTTTTTCATTCCTTTTGCGGCCAATTCATTTTAGTACGTCTCAGTTAGATTAAGTCATCCTATTCCCATTTGCCATTATCGACTACGTGAATCCTGTTGGCAACATTAGCTTAGATCAAACTTTAGACTCAAACATTGAAAGTTAGTAGAATTGTTAGGAGAATTGCGAGTGGTTAGAAGTCAAAATTATTCATAATTAAGAGCTAGGATGCAGGATTGAAAAATTATAAATAAAATAGACATAAAGAGATTCAACGTAACTAAAAGTTAAATACGTTATGATATATGCTGCCACAGCTTTATTATTATAAAAAACGCCACCAGTGAAAATCGAGAGAAGAAGAGAGTGACATGTCAACAGAGACAATAAATAGAGCCAGTTTATGATTATTGGCTTGATTTTTTGTACTTAACATTAATTAATAATTAGTTTTAAGGGCTACAATTTAGTAAATTAGTTAAAGAAATGGAGTAATTTAATTATAATAATCAAATGAAGATTATCGCTTGTAAGTTATAAAGGAACGCATTTCTTTTGATAATATAACCAAAAAATAGATTTAAAAAAGTAATTTTTGAGTGTAAGTAGTGGTGTGGGATAAAATAATGAGAAAATAAATTTAAGTATTGAGATTTGTGTTTATGTGTCATCTCTTTATGTATAAATATTTATTTAATATTTATACTAGTATTATCATTTTATAAAACCGTTAATTATATTTTGTATATGGTAAGATGCTTGTAACGTTTCAGATATTATATGATTTAAAAGAGTTCAGATATAGTATAAAGAAGTTTAGATCAGTGTTAAGAATTAGCAACGCTGAGAGTTATAAATGTTAAGAGTTGACACTGATAAGAGTTATTAGATTATAAGAGTCAGCGACATCTAAAGAGTTAAAGTTTTTCTGAAACGAGACAAAGTACTGAGAATATATTAATAATGATGTAGCTGTAAAGAGTTACAAATAATGCTAGAAAATATCATTATGCAAATATGTTTTCAAATATTATGTTCCTAATATAACTCTACTGATGCTGGTTTGTCAGTGAATACCTTAATAAATAAATATACATATATATATATATATAGAGAGAGAGAGAGAGATCAGTGTATGTCTATATTTGGATGATCCAGATGGTTAGTCTTAACAAACCAATAGTTTAGTGGAAACTTGTATAGAGATACAGATATTTAGTAAGGACTGAATACTAAACAGACTCACAAAGACCTCTAATAGACATCCCATAAAGCTGTTAATTGAGGGTCATTCTAGTTGAATAATATTTGTGGTCCTTTGACTTGAGTGTCACAGTAGGCTTGTGAGTGATCTATCACACTTTAGTTCAACACATGTTAGAAACATTTCATAGTCTGATCACTGGGTATAGTCCAATGCTCATAGAGTCCGATGTGCATAGATATGAGATCCATAAGCTTATTTTGGTGAGTAATATATTTTAATACTCTGAGTTATATTTCAGAAAGTCTTATGGCCATAAGCAATAATTTTCGGAAAAAGAGTTTAACCATAAGGAAAAATAATATCATAAAGGTGTTTGCGAATATTATTTGTTAAAATACAATTCTATAGATAAGCTTACGGTCGGGCATATAGAGATTTGATGGTGTTGATCAATATCTTTGCTCTACTAGGATTAAATGATGAAGAGATTATACGGATATATTATAACCTCAACTTGTATGGTATAACATGTCGCTTTTAATATCTGTAACATGTGTGTGGGGCATCGTTAACAGACCTATGGTAGAGTTCCATATGACAATTCGGGTATGGACCTAAAGAGTCTCACAATATGAAGTATACTTATTGTGCACTAGGGTAACATTCTGGATTGAACAGTTCCATCCTAGAAATTCCAGCAAATCGAAAATATATTTTAGGGTTCCTCAGGTTGTGCACTTCTCTAAACTTAAATGTTAAGTACATCACTTAATTAATTGACAAGAATTATTAACTAATTAGATGTTAACCAGTAGCACAATTTTGTTCTATACATTGTTTCACGATGAATTCATCCACTAACCATGTTAGTAAAATCAAATAAGGTAAAAATTAATTATTCAAATAGTTTTTGAATAATTAAATAAATAAAATATAATTTTTATTTATTTGTTATGTAATTGTTAAATGGAAGATATACCTAATTTGAAATATATAAATTATATTAAGTGGAGCACCATTTGTAATAATTAATGGTCCATTTATTTTAGATCATTAAAATTGTCACAAAAAATTATTTTGATAGTTGGCCACTTAACCTAAATTTAGAGAAGCACTTATGAAGTGCTTATAGCACTAAAAATGGATGAAATTCAATTTTAATCAATAAGAAAGAAGAAAAAATGTGGGGGTTATAAGGATTGAAAGAGAGTTTTGTTTTTAGAGAATTTTTCTTTGAACAAAGGGTTGTGAGAAAAACTAGAGAGAAATAAAAATAAATTCTTCTTATTTTTCTTTTAAGAAATAAAATCTTGTTACTGAAAATTCAGTTGGTGCTATTCTAATTTCACAACACCACCAGATTATTGTGAACTATAATCGAACAATAGTGCACTTCAATGTGAGCTCAAGGTTAGAGTTAGGAAGAATCCGAAATTAAAATCTTCACTGAAAATTTTCAAATGTTATATTGTTGATGATATAAGTTACATGTGTATATGTTGATTAAATGCCTAATTCCGCTAGGTAATCATGTATATGATACATGTATTTAATTTTTTTTAACATGTACATAATCACATGCATACACTCTAAAACATGTTAACAAGTGGTATCAGAGCAATGTTTATTGTATTTCTGGGTTGTTAGAGTATTATATGAAGTGTTTAGAATGCCTAGAAATAGTAAGAATTGTATTTTAAAGTGTTTAAAGTGTAGAAAAATAGTTTATGTCGAAAAAATAACACAGCGCTAGGAACCGAATGCTGGGGCTTTCTTCGGTGAATGTTGAGGCATTCGCTATTAACGCTACGGTGTTAAGGTGTTAAAAGGGTTGAACGTTGGGGGATTCAAGTGTTGAACGCTAGGGCGTTCAGGTGCTGAAGGTCGGGGCGTTCTTAATGATGAACGTGGGGGCGTTCAAATGTTGAATGCCAGGGCGTTCATAAGTCAGAAACCCAGGCCGCTTGAGGTTGAAGACTAAAAAGGAAATGAGTAAAAATCTTTTTTGGAGCATTCTATTGTATAATGCAATAACGTTCAACTTTTAACGCTGATCATTCTAAACAATACACTCTAATTTAAATTTTTTGCATCGATGTTCATTTAATACAATCATAATTGTTATATCATTGTATTAAATGTTGTATATATATTTGTTTATGCTTATTAATCACAATGGGAGCCCTATTAGTGGGGGTTAGTTGTGCTTACATAAATAAATATTCTAATTATAATTAGATTTGTATGAGATGCGAAAGTTTATTATAATTATTAATGGTAATAATAATTATTAAAAATATATATTAAATTAAAAAAATCTCTCTAAATCAGATTAAATAATATTGTATTATGAGATAATATAATGATCTGTCTTGTCAATACGGTATTAGACGGTTTATGAGGAATTGGTCAGGGTGATTCAGGCTATGCTAGTTAAACATGAGATGAGGTAAATATATGCAAACGTATTGCCTAATATTGCTACAATGTGAGGGTCATACTGGTAGCATATATTTGATGATTGAAAAGTTAATCTAGAATACACTTATCCAATATTGTTACAGCGTAAGGATAAGGTGTATTTAGGATCAGTGATAAGAAATGAATGAGAGGTAATTGATAAGAGTTGTATACCTTTTGGGTTTACAAAGGTCAATATTGCTACAGCGTGAGGCTATAGTAAAATGTCAATGGAATCCACTTCTCACTTTATAGTTTAAAGAATCTAAAACGATCATTTTTTCATTTTAGAGATTAAAGGGATTATGTAAAATAGTGTGAGGGTATTTTTAGATTAAAAATATATAAATGTTATACCCATGATCTAAAATGTTATTTATTAGCGATTGAAATATTCTGCTAACATATTTTGTTTTTGTCTTGTCAAGATCAAATGGCTTCAAGCAACCTACTAGTTCGTATTCTTAATGCGTACCAACTCAAAGGTACAGAAATTATGCTGACTGGCTTATAAATCTCAAAATAGTTCTGGATTCTAAGAAGTTTGGATATGTAATTGATCAGCGCCTATCCCGAGCTATTTCTAATGATGCTTCTCCGAAAGAAAATGAGACATATAATAAATAGTTGGATGACTATTTAAAAGTCGAATCATATATTCTTAGCTCAATGTCTACGGAGCTCTAAAGAGCATATCCACATGGATAGTACTAGAGTATAGTGCTCTACCTCAAAGAGTTATTTGGTGACCGACCTTAAGTTGAAATATACAGTGTTGCCAAATTTCTCTTTCAAGCTAGACTACTTAAAGGTAGTCTAGTGAGTCTGTAGGTCCTCAATATAATATCTTATATTGAGAGGTTAGAAACCATGGATATCTCACTAAGCAATACATTGGGGAATAGGTTGATTCTTCAATCACTTCTAGGGTTATTTACACAGTTCATCATGAACTTCAACATGCAAGGATTGACCCCTTACTTATATGCTAATCTGCATAACATGCTAAAAATAGCTTAAGAGGACATTAACAAATAGGGCACGGCCCTTTATGTTTGTTCAAGGTGCTTCATCTTTTGTCTCGAAGAATTCTAAGAAGTTCAAAGGAAAGAATAAAAAGAAAGTAAAATATGCACCCAAAATAAGTCCTCAAAAGTAACACATGTCCAAGCCCCAATATAAAAATAAAGCAAAAGAAAAATATTTATATTACAGTGGGGATGGGCATTAGAAGTGGAACTACCAAAATACCTTGTCACGATTAAGAAGACCCCCTCAGGTATGCACTTGCCTATCATTGATATTTCTTTAGCATTTGATGCTAGTACTGGCTGGGTATTAGATACTGTCTATCCTTCTCATATCTGCAATGTGTTGTAGGATCTTAAGAAAGTTAAATTGTTATAGCCTGGAGAAGTACAGCTTTGTGTTGAAAATGGAGATTTTCTACAAGTTGAGGCTATTGGATGTTTTAATTTACTTCTTCCATGTAATAAAATTGTTGTATTGAATAATTGTTATTATGTGTCAAACGTTATCCGACAAATTATTTTAATTCCTGTATTGGACAGTGAGGGATATCATATGTATGTACGAAACCGTTTCTTATGTTTATATGATTTGGATAATATTTTATTAGCTGAATGTCAGTTAATTAATGACCATTATATATTAGATACAATAGGAAATATCATAAATGTACAAGTGAATGCTGATAATAACTTGAGAACTTTAAATGATACAAAATTGTGGCATATGAGATTAAGTCATATATATGTGAGACACCTAACCCATCTGGTTAAGGATGGTCAGATACCTGGTCTTACCATTAAGCCTTATCTAATTTATGAATCTTATATTTAAGGAAAAATGATCAAAGCTCCATCTATTGATGTTGGATATTACGCATTAATTTATTGAAACTTGTACATAGTGATATATATGGTCTAATAAATTACACTGCAATGGGTAGCTTTCGATACTTCGTTATCCTTATCGATGATCTATCATAATTTGGATATGTGTTTATTATAAAATACAAGCTAGAAACTTTTGAAAAGTTTAAAGAGTTTTGAATCGAAGTAGAGAAATAAACCAGAATGTATATTAAATGCCTTTGATTAGATCGAGGTGATAAATACATAAGCAGTAAAATTTTGAATTATTTAAAGGAGAATGAGATTCTCGCTCAGTATAACCCTCTAGGTACGCCACTACATAATAGTGTTTTGGATGGATATAAGGAATTAGACTTTATTGGATATGATCCAATCGATGATAAGCTTCACCGATCTCTCTGAATATCTATGGGCTATGCTCTAGAAACTGTTGCTTATATATTAAACAGAGTTCCAACAAAAACTATTCCTTCTACTCCTTATGAGATATGGAATGAAAGGAAATTGAGAAGGAAGTCGAGTCTTAAATATGTTAAAATTTAAGACTGTCCTACTTACGTAAAAGTTACACAACATCATAAACTTGCACCTAAAAAATACAAGTATCGGTTCATTGGATATCCTAAGAATTCAATGGGGTACCAATTCTATGATCCTAAGCAACGAAATACGTTCGTTGCTTGAAATGCCATTTTTTTAGAGAGATAGTTTCTCATGGATCATGGAGATTGTAGAAAGATTAAATTAAATGACTCAATCAGGATGTAAATGAACCAACGATGGAACTTCAGACTCAATCGAGTAGAATACCTTTGACACACCCTCCATGTAGGTCAGAAAGAATATCAAGGTCACCCTCTATGTAGGTCAGAAAGGATATCTATGGGCACTTGTCTAGACTTAAATATTAAGTACATCACTTAATTAGTTGACAAGAATTGTTAACTAATTAGATGTTAACAAGTAGCATAATTTTGTTTCATAAATTATTTCTCCATGAATTCATCCATTAACTATATTAGTAAAATCAAATAAGGTAAAAATTAATTATTCAAATAGTTTTTGAATAATTAAATAAATAATATTTAAATATTATTAATTTGAAATATATAAATTATATTAAGTGGAGCACCATTTGTAGTAATTAATGGTCCATTAATTTTAGATCATTAAAATTGCCCAAAAAAATTATTTTTGATAGTTGGCCACTTAACCTAAATTTGGTGGTGCATTTATGAAGTGCTTATAGCACCAAAAATGGATGAAATTCAATTTTAATCAACAAGAAAGATGCAAAAATGTGGGGGTTAGAAGGATTGAAAGAGAGTTTTATTTTTAGAGAGTTTTTCTTTGAACAGAGGGTTGTGAGAAAAACTATATAGAAAGAAAAAAAATATTTTTAATTTTTCTTTCAAGAAACAAAAATTTGTTATTGGAAATTCAGTTGCTGCTATTCTAGCTTTACAATCCCACCGGATTGTTGTGAACTAAAATCAAACAATAGTGCACTTCAAAGTGAGCTCAAAGTTGAAATTAGGAAGAATCCGAAATTAAAATCTTCACCGAAGTTCTTCAAAGGTATGTTTTTTATAATCTTATATTGTTGATGATATAAATTACATGTATATATATTGATTATATGCTTAATTCTGCTGCAAAATTATGCATAAAATATATATATTTAATTTTTTTTCAACATGTATACAATCACATGCATATACCCTAAAATACGTTAATAGTAAGAGGTAACAAAGAAATTGTTGTCAAAAGGTAATAGTGAAGCGCGATATGTGGCAAACATATTCAAGAAGTCTTGTAATATACAGTAGAGTAAATCCATTACCATTTACCCACATTAAAGAAAAATAAATAGAGACTACTTAAAGTCCATTAAGTGAGATTAACAATAAATGTATTGTGTAAATCGATAAGATTAACATCAAGTAATTAGATTTAGTTTTAATTAATTTGATTAAGGTACAACAATAAGGGTAAACCACTGGGTGTTAAAAACGGGGGTAGGAAACAATTTGCGGTGTAGAAAAAAATAAGGAGAGAAAATTGGTTGAGAAAGGAGAAATGATAGTTAGTAGAAGTGCCAAACAATTCAAAGCTAGGATTTAAGGCTAAGGAATTGAATGTTGTATAATAATAAATATTGTAAATTGAAGAGTTTATGTGGTCATAAAGAAGACGATTGGAAGTTGTCAATGTGTTGGGATTTGCATAGTTAAATAAGTTAGAAAGGTGTCAAATTAATTGAATAGGAAAAGATTGTTACAGTGGCAACAGACCAACGAAAACTATACGAGATTAACCGATATTTATATGCGTTTATTGGGTTGTTGAAGTTGCATCTGTAGCTGAGAATAGAGAAAGAGGCAAGTCCATTTAGCTCCAAAATCCAAACACAAAAAAGGTGGAGAAAGCATAATGAGTAGGTAAGAATGCAAAAATAAAATAGAATAAGGAGATTTATGCTACAAAATTATTTTTGAGTGATATGATAATCCAAAAATTGTCTTATTGTTGGTTGAAAATAGATAATGATATTGTAATAATAGTTACTAGTTAGTCGAAAGTAAAGATAATAACATATAGGGAAATAATTCAAGCAAGTAGCATGGGTGGGGGGTGAAGACATAGGTGGTAAAGTTAAGACAAATACGTAAACTAATTGGTGTTGTGAACTTGAACTGATATAGTGGGTAAGTAATTTATAGTGAAAAATTGTAAGTAACTTTAGTGCAGATTGGAAGAAATGATGGTAAGAGTGATGACTAAGACATATAAAATTATTAAAGATCTTTAGTACCTAGGGAGAATAACCCGCATATCTAATGAGAGTAATACGGGCAATTAAAAAGAATATGATGAAAATGCAATTAGCGTATTTTAAAAGAGTTATAGAACTATGGATGAGATAACTTCTATTGATATAATTAGGGTAAGTGTTCTATTATGTGCTTGTAGTTCTATGAAATTACGTTTCAAATTACTTTTAGTTATTGATGTATGTTTATTTTTGACAGTTGGTGTATAATAGTCTACTTACTGCAAATGCATATTAAGAGAAATTAAATGCATTCCAACAGCAAACGATTCTTAAATGAGCAGTTAAAAAATCTGAGTAAGGGAAGAGCAGTTCAAGAAAGGTCAAATTGTCTTATTAAAAAATGATCTCTAGAGGGTTAAGGAAGAGAACAATAAGCTAAAGACAGATGCTGTTGATATGTTCTTTGTTCTTGAGCTAAAAAAAGAGGAATAGCTTACCACAAATAATAATGTGCTGAGATAGGCTAATGATGATCTACTCAAGGAGAGGGTGTACTTACATGCTTCCCTTGTTGTAAACAAAGAAAAGTAGCTTCCTTAAAAGAGGAAGTTAAAAAGCTAAGGGAAAAAGTTAACAATTTGGAGATTAGTAATAAGACTATGATGGATGAGGTATATGATATCAATGTCTTGCTCTAAAGAAAACTAGCTAGCTCTGAGAAGCTTGGAACTATGAAGCTATTGGAGCGTCCAATTTAAGGGATGTAGAGACAAGATTAATTAATTTGCAAACATCATTGAATTAGACAGAGCAAGCCCTTGCTCATAAAATTGTAAAACTAAAAGTTACAAACGGTTAATGGTGGATGAGGGTTTATGCTACTCGCGCCTTTTATGAACGCTAGGTTTAGGTGTTCTTAAATCAGTCTTACAACATGGATTCAGGTCTGGGAAGGATTCGATAAAACATCAGGAACTGCCAAAAAAAAGTGATGTTATACTTAGTATTATTGGTGGTCAGCTAAGAATTTTCATGATAACAATTGTTGTATCAAGTATGAATTGACTTGAGAAGGCTCATTTGAACTATACTTAGTATTATTGGTGGTCAGCTAAAAATTTAGTACCTCATGTATTAGACCTCTCTGACCACTTCTCTGATGAGCAATAATTGTTGATGCTTTTTTATCTATATTGTAATTGTTTTACTTTTAAGAATTTGTAATGAATTTTGTTAGTATATCAATGTAAGGACTCTGTTGTATATAATTATTATATTTTGATGTTCATGAACTATACTTACCAATATTATGAAATACAATGCCCGTATATAATCGAGTAATTTTATATCAATGTAATATCAATGCCATCAAAATAAAATCAAGTTTTAAGCAGAAAGAGGTGTAATATAACTGATGTACCTCAATATTTTTACATTTCAAGTACCATTATATTTTGTTGTTCATATAATATGGTTAAGAATGTTATGAATTGCATATCTTGTATATGATCAAGTTATGTTAGATCTATATAATAATTATCAATGCTGTCAATACGCAATCAAGTTTTAAGCAAAAACGAGGTACACATATTTAATGTATCTAAATACTTTCATATTTCAAGTACCACATTCATAATCCAACTATAAACCAAAAAAATACATACTTCCAAATTCAAATTCTAACATTATACGATGCCTTCTAGCTGTTATGGGTAGGACTATAAACGAGGAATAAATTCTAAAACTACATTGGTACTACTAATTTTATGTTAAAGGTTTCTACCTTTGTGGCCATAAAGTTGAGACTTCTTATTACAATATCCCTTTTGTTTTCTTTTTTCATTGGCCATATTTTCGTCATCTTAGTTATAGTGTTAGCGCTCACTTTCCACAAAGCATACTTTAGCCTATTCATGTTTAATAATGCCAACTACAAAGCCATTTTGTATTTGACGTCATCTAAATCATGCTGCCAAATGCAGAAAGAAACTAGTTACCAAGTGCTAAATAAGACATGTTCAAATTATTTGAATTACCTAGTGGTCTTTACGTAAATATAATTACTTAGCTTGTATGCTTTGTCGATATGTTTCTATCATTCTTCATGATCATTATCACATATACTCTGTATTTAAAGTCATTTTTTTGTCTTGACATTGTCGTGCTTAGCACAATATAAAAACTCAAAATCTTAAATCGATGCCTAAATAAACCATGAATTTGGTCATCCAAAACAAAGTGTAATGGCATCAACGATATATAAAAGTGATAAAAAATATTTAGAAACACAACTAGTCACCCAATAGAAAGTCTAAAGACCCCAACTACCAATGTGCAAGAAAAAACTGTTTAGAAACACAACAAATACAATTCTTCTCTCTACAACAATGTAATACATATTATATGTTCTTTAAACTTTTTTAACTTGTAAGTATTGGACAAGTTTAAATAATGGAATCCAATGTCTACTCACCTAGTAAGGGATCATAAATTTTAACTCATTATTTTGGCACACTAACAACTAACAAATACCAATGATATCTATTGAAGTTAATTGGAATGAAAATTTTATACATTAGTACATATTATGTCACTACTTGCGCTATTATTATGTTTACCATTATATATAGAACAATATATTAGTGCACCTATAATATCAAATACTTACGTTCTCTTATCATTGTAAATCATATATGTAATGTTCATAAAATTTAATACCTTTCCTTAAAATAGCTTAAGTTTTGCTCATCTAATAATATAACTTGCGGTAATATTATAAATATACTCTTCCTATAAAAAACAATTAAATGGATACATAATACATGTGCTCCTCGTAATGTATTAAAATAGAATTGATTTAATAATATGTTAATAAGAACCAATTACACTTTAAAGAATCTTCACAATAAAAGGTTGATCATTGGATTTTGTAACCCCATATTTGACCACCATCACTTTTCGCAATAAAAATACAGCTGCAGGATAATAGCTTGAGCCTATGATATTATCACTACTAAGATTTCTTAACGAAGCTAGACAAGTGTTATAAATGTCTCCTTTCTTAATGATTTTTTTTTCATATTTTTCTAATAGAGTTAATAGAAAATCAATATCTCATGAGTTGGTGCCGTTCTGGATAAATTGGTGAAAATGACTTTGCCCTACGTAACTCATCTTTAGTTAAAAAAGGGGGACAAAAATTATGTGTGTCCCATTTTCATCTTTTTAATTAAAAGGGAACAAATGTTATCGTCAACGACAAAAGTTTTTTCACTTTTTTTTCTTTTTTTTTTTTTTTGGGTGATTGATAGGAACCAAATCATCCTCTATTATCCCATCTTTTTGTTAGCTTTATTAGGATTTGATGAATCACGATCATCGTCACTTCGTTGAAACTGCTGCTTGGTTGTTAGGCATTTTCACTGTCCCATCAATCAATTGAACCCGTGATTTACGGATTTGATGTTTTCTCGAGGGAATAGAAATTCCTTCCTAATATACAGAATTATCTTCAAATCAGTTGTGTTTCGAAATTTTTTGAAAATAGTTCATATTTTAGTGAAATATATTTTTTTAGTACACATAATTTTGTTTTATCTTTTATTAAAACATAAATTTTAAAAAAACATTTGTAACTTAATTATATTTTCTCTAAATTCAAATAATTTACTTAAAAAATACTTAAAACTTTTTAAAAAGCACTCATTTCATTTTAAATAGTTGGTTAAATGAATAGCAAATTCTTAATAAATTTACACCAAATTATATATTTGCAATAAATGCGTTAAAAATAAGTATATTGATTAAAAATAAATAAAAATAGTATAAATTGATGTAAAATAATATTAAATAGTATAAAATAAGTGAAAAATAAATTAATGTAAAATTAGAGAGCAGCAGCATGGCGGAGAAGAGTGGTGCACGCCTGGCATTTACGCGGCTTTGCAAGCCCGTGCATGCCATGCATCATGCATTGCATGCACTGCGCGTCACGTATAACCTAACCCGCCATGGTTGATACCTAGATTAGTAGTTATTAATGAATTTTTGAACTTTAAAGTCATATTTTAATTTAGTTTTTACAATATTTACCATTTGTTTTACAAGATCTACTTATTTTATTGATATATATTAAAACAAAATCACTAATTAAAAAAATTAAATAATTTATCAAGTATTTGCCATAAGATGAGAAAAATATGCTTTAAAAGTAAAACGGTCCAATTATAACTCTTTTACCTACAAAAGATTAGAAATTCATATGTGGTTAGAAAAAGAATAATCCATTAATATAGGGTTAATTCTAAAATTTTTCTTAAATATTTTGAATTTTGTGTTATATATTTTAAATTTAATTTTTAATTTTCAAGTTAAAAATTTTAATTTTTATTTCATGATTTTTAATGGTATGTAAAATGTTTTAAAATTTGGATTAGATCTATATTCTTAGAAATGTTAATGTGCATATTAACCATGTTCTTAATTATTATCGGAGAAATTACAATAGAATTTGATATCCAACTTTAGAATATAACGTGTAACATTAATTCACAACTTAAAGGGAGTTTTTAATAAATTACATCATGAGTCTATAGCGTGTCTCATTACAAACCTTTTGGTATTAGATGTTATGTTTCTTTTATTTTTTAAAAAAAAAATTTAAATTTTTTTTAATGCACTAAAATTTGGTATAATAAGAATTTTTTTAAAAATTATTTTTGGTCAAATCTTTATAAATATATATAATAAAAATAAGAACCATAAACATACCTAAATTCTTGCTTAATTTTTTTTTTTACAGAATTTCAAATCAAACCTCTGTTATAATAATAAATTAAATAGTAGTTTTTTAATTTTTTTTAAATATATGTATTTATTGGTGTATTTTTTTCTTTCTTTTTTATACGAGTTCAATTAAAATTTAAAGACTATTTTAATTTTAATTAAATAGATAAATTAATAATATTTTTATTAATTAATTAAATCAATTATCTCCTTAATAAAATAAGACAAAAAAATGTGCCATAGAGAATTCCACTCTTTGTGACTCACATGTAACACTAAGTAATTAAGTGTCATAAATTTTTTAAAAGTTTAGTTTTTTGATAAAAGAAAAACACTAGTAGATAAAAATCTTTTTTGATAATTTCATAAATTATTATTTAGACTTTATTTATTTAATTTCTTAAATTAAATATTATATTTATATTTTGATGATATATTATCTCTAAAATTAATTAATTTTATAAAAAAAATATGTATTTTAAAAATTATTTTTATGACACAACAATTGTACAATAATTTAATCACTTTTAAATTATTTACTGTAACCACTCTAGAGGTGGTATTGAAAATCTATGGCCTTACAGTTTCAAGCTTTAATAAATTTTAGATAATTAATTAAACTATTTAATTAAATTAATTTTATTTATTAATTCTAGTGTTATTTCACTAAAAACTTGGAATTATACTTTTGAAATTGCATATGTATTTTATTCAAAAAAACTTAAAACAATCTATTGATTTAATCAATACATGCAATTCAACCTTCTATGGATGGTTCATAATTAGAGTTAGGTCAAATTACTATTTTACCTCTTTAATTATTTCTTTATTCTTAAGTGCTATAAATTCACTAATGAACAGTTAATTTATAAACTTGTTATAAATTGAGTAGTTTAATCATTTAGTTCCATAACTAATATTTAAAGAAACATTGTTTTTTTACTTTTATTAGGAAGGAATGGATTCTATATGTATATATCACATTCTTAACTACATATGTTATTGTGCTATTAAAATATAACTTTTTATCTTGTTCTATGACAAATTGTAATAGGTATCTCAAATGATACACGACATGAATAAGAGTTTATAATCATTCAAGATTAAAATTGATCTGCATATGATCATCAATTGACGTTATTTAAATTCTTAATTAACAATAATATTTTTTATAAGAATTCAAATTACGTTTGACCAAATCTTACTTAGTCATATTATATAAAGTGCTTTTATTATAATATTACTACATTAATGATTCAGATAAAGTTATTACATTCTCAATATTTATGAATCGCACCAATAATATTTAATTAAAAGATTCTAAATTTTAATTAATTTAGTACAAATTTTATTATCCATAACTTTAATCTTTTTTAATATAACAATTATATACTAGTGTTATAATCACATAAATAAACTCAAATTTTTTTAATATTTATAATAATTATGTACACATTTTAAATACAAAATTATAATTTTATTTATTTAAAAAAATAATATAAAATTATACTTTTGATACATTATCTTTAACATTTTTAACGATGTAATTAAGGGTACCCATCCTCTCTCTCACCGAAGAGTGAAATGACACTATAAAGTGCCATTACGACCTGCTTCCTAAATTGGTTATAAATGTTTTTTTTTTAAAGTATATAAATTATCCTAAAATAAAGGATATTTTTACCTTTTAACGTAATAGAGGGACTTTGTTGTCCGATTCAAACCTAGACCATTAAAGTGGTTGACATTTTAGATGTTCTATTTCAAAAAGTAAGATTTCATAATTTTCTCATTAATCTCTCTTTTTGTTTTTTTTTCAGAATATTTGTTTTCATGTAATTGTCATTTACCCTTTTTAATTATGAAAGATAATACAAGAGAGTTTATAATATAATATATATTTGTTATTTCTCTTTTACATGTTCTAGTACTAGTTTTTTTTTTAAAATTGGAACGTATTTAATTTATTTGCTAAAAAAGGATCTAAGAGAATTCTTTGGAACAAAATCAGGATATAGATCAAATAATAAATGTTTCTTTTTAGGAGATTTGCGAGCTGCTGCTCAATCGATTAGTTATGAAATACCATTAATTTTATGTATTTTATCAATATTTTTATGTGCGATTCGTTGAAACCTAAACTTTTTTTTTTCTTATTTTTTTCAAAGAAAAATTGTTAGTAGAGTGTCATGACTCACGTTGACACATAAGCCTCTTCACCATTAAACTTGTGTTCTTTTTATTTTATTTTATATTTATTGCAAAAGAAAAATGATATTATCATGAATATTTTTAAAGTAAAATTTAATTACTTAAATATCTATGAATTTTAAATTTTATTAATAATACTTAAAGATTTGAAATAATTTTACTAATGAACTTCTATTAAAGAATTTGTTGTGAAAGTAAATAGATTCTTTGTCAATGCGATTAAAATGATTAAATTGCACTTGATAATAAACTTAACTTGACAATTATACTCTTTTTTCATGATAATTTTTAAATTTTTTTTAATTAAATCATTACACATAAAAAGCAAGTCTTCTAATATCCCACAAAACAACAACTAACCCATTCTACAAAATCCACGAAATTTCTCAATTAACAGTCTTCTAAAAATATTTGTTGTACATTAGTAACTCTCTTCAAGTTGTTTATCAAAAAAAAAAAAAGCTATCTTCAAGTTAGCTTTGTTACTTACTGAAATCAGAAGATAATAACACCATACCTTCATCATGGTCTCCATCTCCATCTTCAATCCCCTTTTCATCTGAGTCTTTATTCACATTCCCTTTAACGTTCAAATCCCCTTGCTAATTCTCTCCATCATTGTCTCCCTCCTCGTACTAAACGTTATCAATATTGCCATTGACATTATCATCACTTCCCTCGTATAATTCATTAGACCTGCTATTAAAACCACCAACACATTCATCAAACATAGTATCACATATTCATCACCGTTCCACTCGACCCCAGCTATATATTCTCGAAAACTCAACCGCAAATACCCACAAAACTCAACCATCACAACTACCTACAAAACTCAACCTTCACAAACCAACCCACAACATTCACCCTCACAAAATTTGCTTGAAGCTGAATTGATGAATTGAGACATCTAGCTGGAAATCACAAATTTTGATTTGATTTTTTGCAGCCTACATCGGGCCTTGTTGCATCTGATTCACCAGATAATTTTTGTTGGCATATGACGAAAATGAATATTCCATTCTGTTGGGAAAGATCACAAAATACTACACAACGAAAATAATTCTTTCTCCCACGTTGTGTTATTAAAATGGGCAATGTATCACCAAAACTAGCACAACAATATTACCACAAATATTAACCATCAATCAATCACAATGAACACCATATTTTTACGTGGAAAGCTAAATTCGGGAAAAACCACGGGACCGTAGTCCGATATCAACACTTCTACTATGCAATAATAATGGGATTACAGGAATGTTTTCTCTAGAATCACCACTAGAGGCTCACCACAATATCAAGAATATTAATCTTGGCTTAACAACAATAAATCTAACAAATTCTCCTTAAATGTAAATTTGCTAGATAATACTAAATCAGAGGCTAAATCAAAAATCACGATAAAAGTGTAGAACAAGATGTTGGGAACTCACCTTCAAAATTTGAGCAAAATCAGAGCTCAAATTGACATCCAATCATCAAAGAGAAAACTAAAACCCTAAGTTTTCTCTTTTCTTCCTCCTCTCGTTCTTCTCTGTTTTTTTGTTTCTGCTTATTAGAAATTGCTTCTCGGCCAAAATCAACAAAACCCAAAATGGTGTACTGTGCACTTATGGCAAATTTCAGTTAGCTCTCTTTATGGCTAATTACATAGAAGCCCCTAGACCCACATGATATTGATCCCACCAACAAATCTCCCCCTCCACGTCATGTGAAAGGATCCACTAGACTCGTTTTCCCTTTACAAACTTGAAGCTTCTCTTTGGACAATGATTTAGTCATCATATCCGATCCATTCTCATATGTATGTATCTTTTCAAGTTGTAACAGTTTTGATTCTAATACGTCACGTACCCAATGATACCTAACATCAATGTGCTTGAATCTTGAGTGGAATGTTAGGTTCTTTGCCAAATCAATAGCACTTTGACTGTCACAGTAAACTATGTAGCTCTCTTGCTTCACACTCAACTCTTGTAGGAACTTCTTTATCCACAAGGTTTCCTTGCAAGCTTCAGTAACTGCAATATACTTAGCCTTTGTGGTAGACAAAGTGACACATTTCTGAAGTCTGGATTGCCATGACACAGCTCCCCCTGCAAAAGTAATCAGGTATCCTGATGTAGACTTCCTAGAATCCACATCTCCTGCCATGTCTGCATCTGTGTACCCATACAACACAGATTTATCACCACCAAAACACAAACATGTCTTAGAGGTGCCTCTAAGGTATATGAAAATCCACTTCATTTGCCAGGATTAGAGAGAAACCGACTAACAACACCAACTGCATGAGTAATATCTGGCCTAGTACAAACCATAGCATACATCAAACTACCAACAGCTGATGCATAAGGCACTGCACCCATTTCTTCATTTTCTTTCTCACTTGTAGGACATTGCTTGGAAATAAGCTTGAAGTGACCTGCTAGTGGTGAACTAACTGGTTTTGCCTTACTCATGTTGAATCTTTTAAGAACCCTTTCAATGTAGTTTTCTTGAGATAACCATAACTTTCCATTTTTCCTGTCACGGGAGATCCTTATGCCAAGGATTTGTTTAGCCTGTCTTAAATCCTTCATAGCAAATGACTTACCGAGTTCTCTCTTCAATCCTTCAATTTTACTACCATCATGGCCAATAATTAACATATCATCTACATAAAGCAAGAGAATAATGAAATCATTATCTGCAAACCTCTTCATAAAAACACAGTGGTCTGATGTAGTTCTGCTGAAACTATGATTTTCCATGAAAGAATCAAATTTCTTATACCACTGTCTCGGTGCCTGTTTCAGCCCATACAAGCTTTTCTTCAATTTGCACACTAAATCTTTCTTGCCTTTGACTCTGAATCCCTGAGGCTGCTTTATGTAGATTTTCTCCTCCAAATCACCATGAAAGAAAGCTGTCTTTACATCAAGCTGCTCAATATCCAAGTTTAAACTTACTGCTAAACCAAGGACAACTCGGATAGAAGACATCTTCACTACAAGAGAAAAAATTTCTTCAAAATCAATTCCTTTCTTCTGACCAAACCCTTTCACAACCAACCTAGCCTTGTACCTTGTGAGTTATTTTCAGTCTTCAGCCTGTAAACCCATTTGTTCTTCAAAGCTCTCTTACCTTTAGGCAGTTTTGATAACTCATAAGTGTGGTTCTCATGCAAGGATTTTATCTCATCTTGCATAGCTTTAAACCACTCATTCTTGTGCTGGTGAGACATAACTTCCTGGAAGTTTTCAGGTTCTCCCCCATCTGTAAGCATCATATACTCATGTGGTGGCGCTCTCTCATAGATCTTCTTAACTGAGGCTCAACAGATGGATCATATAATTCTAGAGGTGCTTGCTCAACCTATTCTGTTGGACCATCATCATCAACTCTATCATCAAAATCTTCTTGTGCGTCTTCCCCATAATCACCATAAACTACAGGTGGAAAAACTGATCTGGAAGTATCAGGAATAGGAATTTCATCACATTCTTGAGGCTTCTCATCTTTCTCTACCCCATCAACTATCTAATCTTCAAGAAATGTAACATCTTTGCTTCTAATGATTTTCTGACTCACTGGATCCCATAATCTGTACCCAAAGTCTTTATGTGCATAACCCAAAAAGATACACTCCCTAGCTTTACTATTAAGCTTCGACCTTTCATCTTTTGGAATATGAACAAATGCCCTGCAACCAAACACTCTTAAGTGCTTATATGAAACAGCTTTCCCAGTCTAAACTTTTTCAGGTACATCATCATCTAAAGGAGCTGAAGGAGAAAGGTTAATTAAATCAACTGCAGTTCGCATTGCTTCACCCCAAAAGTATTTAGGTAACTTTGCATCAGAGAGCATACACCTGATTCTTTCTTGAATCGTTTTGTTCATTCTCTCTACCACACCATTTTGCTGAAGAGTTTTTGGCACGGTTTTCTCAAGTCTGATACCATGGGATCTATAATACCGCTCAAATGGTCCTCTGTACTCACTACCATTGTCCGCTCTTACATATTTCAACTGTCTCCTTGTCCTTCTCTCAACCTTAGCATAAATCTTTAAAGACATCAAGTACCTGGTCTTTAGATTTTAGAGCAAAAATCCACACTTTTCTAGAACAATCATCAATAAAAGTTACAAAGTAAAGTGCACCTCTACGTGTTCTAGTTTGCATAGTACATACATCAGTGTATATCAAATCAAGTAAATTTGCTCTTCTAGATAGATAAAAATTACGAAATGCAACTCTATGTGCCTTTCCTGCTAAACAATGATCACAAGGTTTGAGAGACTTACCTGCGAAGCTGGACATAAAATTCTTCTTGACTAGAACTTGAAGCCCTTTCTCACTTATGTGGCCAAGCCTTTTATGCCACAACTCAATGTCAGATTCTTTTGCTGCTACATTGACATCCTCTTTTATGAGCTTAGCTTCTATAACATAGAGAGTGTTTACCTTTCTTCCTTTGGCTAGAATTATAGAACCTTTGGTGAGCTTCCATTTACCTTTACCAAAGTAGTTGCAATAACTATCATCATCAAGCTTGCCTGTGGAGATCAAATTCAGACACATTTCTGGAACATGTCTGACATCCTTCAGTAGTAATCTGCTACAAACACTCGACTCCAAGTAAATATCTCCTATGCCCACAATCTTAGATGCACCATCATTTCCCATCCTGACATGGCCAAAATTACCACTAGTGTAGGATGTGAAGAAATCACAATTTGAAGTAACATGAAATGAAGCACCTGAATCAATTACCCAATCACTTGTATGACATGTGAGATTTATGGAGTTCCCATCATAAACAATAGTCATATCCCTATCAGCAACTACTGTATTGCTTACTTGTTCATTTTTCTGTGATTCACCTCTTTCTATAGCCTGTTCCCTTTTCCATATTCTACACTCTCTCTTTATATGCCCAATTTTGTTGCAATAGTAACACTTGACATTTTTTCGTTGAGACTTAGATCTTCCTCTGTAGTTGTTATTACCAGAACTTCTACTTTGGCTTCTTCCACGTCTTTCATGCTTTTCTGTAACAAGTGTTTCTGTCTTAGAAGAACTCATGCCTGCATTTTTTCTTCTGGCTTCTTCATTTTGCATTCTATCCTTAACCATTTCCACGGTTAGCTTCCCATTTGGCGCTAAATTATTTACTGACACTACCAATGTCTCCCAACTATTCGGTAAGGAACTAAGCAATAACAATGCTTGTAATTCATCATCTAGTGAAATATTCATAGTTGTCAACTGGTTCACTAGGCCTTGAAACTTACTGGTGTGCTCAGCTATACTGCGCCCTTCCTTGTATTTTAGATTTACAAGCCTTTTCATTAAATTGGCTTTATTTTGTGGTGTAGGCTGCTCATAAATGGACTCCAATTTTCTCCACATAACATCAGCCTTGGTCTATTTTGCTACATGGTGAAATACACTATGATCTATCCATTGCCTAATGGTGCCAACACATTTTCTATGTAATTGGATCCACTCCTTATCACTCATTTTCTCAGGTTTTATAGGATCCCCTTCAATTGGTTCATGTAGGTCTTTTACAAAAAGTAAATCCTCCATTCTGGACTTCCATATAGCATAATTCCATGCCTTCAGTTTAATCATGCATGCAGAATTTTCATCCATTTTAATCAACACAAATTAAGCACTGCACAACCTGACTAGCTCTGATACCACTTTGTTGGGAAAGATCACAAAATACTACACAGCGGAAACAATTCTTTCTCCCATGTTGTGTTATTAAAATGGGCAATGTATCACCAAAATTAGCACAACAATATTACCACAAATATTAACCATCAATCAATCACAATGAACACCATATTTTTACGTGGAAAACCCAATTCGGAAAAAACTATGGGACCGTAGTCCGATATTAACACTTTCACTATGCAATAATAATGGGATTACAAGAATGTTCTCTCTAAAATCACCACTAGAGGCATACCACAATATCAAGAATATTAATCTTGGCTTAACAACAATAAATCTAACAAATTCTCCTTAAATGTAAATTTGCTAGTAATACTAAATCAGAGGCTAAATTGAAAATCAAATCCGATAAAAGTGTAGAGTAAGATGTTGGGAACTCACCTTCAAAATTTGAGCAAAATCGGAGCTCAAATTGACATCCAATCATCAAAGAGAAAACTAAAACCCTAAGTTTTCTCTTTTCTTCTTCTTCTCGTTCTTCTCTGTTTTTTTGTTTCTGCTTATTGGAAATTGCTTCTCGGCCAAAATCAACAAAACCCAAAATGGTGTACTGTGCACTTATGGCAAATTTCAGTCAGCTCCCTTCATGGCTAATTACATAGAAGCCCCTGAACCCACATGATGTGGATCCCACCAACACATTCATCACTAGATGACGCCGGCTTCGGAATCCAGTTTTAGGTTTTGGATCTTGCAGGTTGTAGAAAATACCAGCGGCGGCGAAGAGAGAGAGAGAGAAAGTAGTTTGCCATGTTCATCATCAAGCCTGTGTTGTCCACCACAGATAACACTACCGGTGATAGAGCTGCCATCGTCGCGTTATGGTGTATGCAATGAGAGTTGGGAAGATGAATGCCCAGGATTAGATATTGCGGATGAGTAAGAAGAAGAAAAAGGGGCTAAATTAGCAAGTCAGTTTCTAAGGAATATCTTTCTAGAGTAGTAAAAATGAGTTCCAAGAAAATTTTATGTTGTTACTATAAAATTTGGGTTCATGAATTTGGTTCGAAGTGGATATGTTCATGATTCGAAGTGGATATGTTCATGAATTTGGGTTGTTGCAGTAAAATCTAATTAAGTGAACAAGAAAGAGAAATTAGGGTTTTTAGAATTTAATATTTATAATTTTTTTAAAATTTAAATGATAAATGATATTATTGCTTTTATCTTGTTAAATTTAACAAAAAAAATTTTAATGGAACATTGTTAAATTTTTTTTGAATCTTTGAATATTGTTGATGGAATCTGAAATTCATAACTATATGTGTAAGTAAGCTAAATATCAAAGGTATTCGTAACGATACCCAAAATATGTAATTGGTTTAAAAACAAAGACTACATTCATGATTGAAGTTACCACAACTCTAAAAAATAAAATATAATTTATCATTGATTATTAATTGAAAATAAATAAAATAACAAACTTAGTTTATAGATGTAGAAAGAAATAAACAAAGAGAGGATCATATGAGTTTTATGAATGAATTATTCATGGTAGTTGTTCATTAGATGCATTTACCCTATTTATATAGGATACAATTAGAATGATCCATTTTGCGAGGATACCAATCTTGGGTGGGTAAGGGATTGAATTGAAGATAATATATTTTTTTTGAAAGTATTTACACAGTGGTAAAAGATTTACAAGGTTAATCGAGGGCTTTATTGCATTGAATTAACGTATTATAAACTCTTTGTTGGTATTGTTTTTTTTTTTTTTGCTGAATGTCATTGCAAAGAATCCCGTAGAATGAGATCTAGAACCCCAGCCTACAATTATCCTGAAGTAATGGGTTATATTAGAGGAGGCTGTATTGAAGCTTCTATGACTTGAAAAAAAGTACAATATAAAGGAACAACACAGAAGCGTGCGGTAAGATAGCCAAAACTATGGCTTATGACACAAGGTCTTTCCATTGGATTTTGCAGCTTTCTCTCTCTACTTTTACCCTCTTTCTTTCTTTCTTTTTCTTTTTTTGGTGTGATATGTGTGTCGCTGGCTCTCCGCCAATCTCTCTCACTATTATATTCTCTTAGCCTCACTATTTTGAATACCTGGAAGCCAAACCCACAATTATCTTGAAGCAATTGGATACAGGAGGTTGTACTGAATCTTCAATAACTTAGAGAAAGAAAAAAATCATTTAAACTAGTTTTTAGTCTTAATAAAGATAAGAACTTTGTTTAATAAATTATAAATGTGATCTATTTTTATATTATATGCAATGGTCTCATTCGGATTATTCTATTATTGATATAAAAAATAGAAACACTTTATATAATATTGATTATATATGACTAAAACGTGGTAAAATTAATTCTTTGTTAATATTCGTTAATAAAAAAAATTTATTTTATCACAATAAAATTATATATGGATCAATCTTATTCTTAAATAATTAATAACTCTTATTTTAGATTTATTAATCTACAAAGGAAAGATTGTAAAATAGTTTCAATCAAATACTAAGTATTTTATAGATATAACAAAATAAATGGTTAAGAACATTTATCATAGAAATAAAATTCACTCATTCTGAGATGAAGTTAAATAAGTTATTTTTTTTATAATTGATTTTGGTCTTGAATACAATGAACTCCATTTTCATTAAGAGTTAAAGAAAATAATAAATTTATTATTTTTTATAAATTAAATATTCAAAAGAGGATCAATCAAGAATAAAGATGTAATTAGAGAGGTTAATAGACATTTGACCTAACTCTAATTATGAACACTTGTGGAAGATTGATATTTATGAAATAATTATTGAATAGACAAAGACAATTTTCTGTTTTATAATTTATCTACAAAATTAAGAGTTCAATTTTATATTTTTAGTGGAGTAATAAAAATTAATAAATGAAATCATAATGATTAAAGAGTTTTAATTAAATCCCCATGTTTATTCTGTAAAACACAAAAATAGACTTCGGATTAATTGTTAGATTTAAAATATTAGTTGACCTAAGTTTAGTTTGGTTAAAGCTAATAGATTCAATTAATTACTTCTCTCAATTGGCCCAATCCATAATAGTTATAAAAATGGTTAAATAATAATTAATCAATTAGATTATTTGTATTATTTATCATATAAATGTATGGATAATATAATTATCCAAATTAAATATTTTTTCAGATAGTTTGGGATGGGCATGAATATTATCTACTATAGTATCTAATTGATAAAATAATATTAGATATTATTTTTATCCTTATTCTATTCAAGTTTAGGGTTTATACATTAGTATAAATAGAGTAATATGACAACAGATTTAAAAAGCTTTTGCTAGTGCCTTCGTATTCCCCTTAGGCTGATATTTTCAAGATTTACACCAAAAAATAATAAAAATTCATACTTCATGTATTGAGATCTCAAGTATGAATTAGACAAAACACAAATTAGATCTTTTCTAATTAATCAACTTGTCCGTATGAGTAGTTTATTTATGGGTGATATAGTGTGAAAGGTCTACAATCTTAACAGAAAATATCTTCTAGAAATTTGCGTACTAGGTTAAATTTCTAAACTAATATAATTGTAAATTAATATAGCTAGACAATCTATTAGAAAGAGTTTTCATACAAAAAAAATTAAAACCTACTTATGTGGAATTGTTGCAAAAATAATTTTTCAAAAACTAATATTTGGTATCAAAGTAGTTTTATGTCTATATTAATTTAACAATTACAAAATTTTTGATCTTTATGTTCTTGACAAGTCGGCACATATTTATGGTTGATAATTATAATTTATTCATGTGATGGATAGTTAAGAATGGATGTATGGGTTTTATAATGTTAGTTGTTAATTATATAGTCATTTAGATTTAGATTGATTAGATCAATTTCTATATGCCATAAGGGCATAGGAATTTGTAATTTTAATTTTATTGTAAAATTTAATTTTATAAAATTTCGATGGAGGTTGACGGATGAGGCAGCGGAGTGGGGTGGCCTAAGCTGCCCGAGCCACCCCAGCGAGATGTTGGAGTGGCTTCCTCAGGAGTCGCACCAGTGCAAGACTTTAGTAGCCGTACATGGTTGCCTAATAGATGGCTCCTTCTGAAGTAACGTCTGTGCATGGCATTGGTAGTTGTTCATTGGCTGGGCCGGCCCTCCAAGGCCGTGCTTGGACATGGCCCCTAAGGATCGAGGTGAACGCACATCCACACAGGGGCCATGCGGCTCCAGCTCAACCATAGACTTTCACAGATATGCCTAAGAGACACTCTACTCTATTGGGGTAGAGTATGTGCCAATGGCTCACATGACATCTAGTGCTACTAGCTAATGCCTACCAATAGGTAGGCCTCGTCTGTTGAATGGAATGTGTGCATGAAGCTTTTAATGCCATGTTGCGAAAGTGAAACATTAAATTATTTTTTATTGCATGGCACTTTCCAAAACTTCCCATACACTTTTGTCAATCCGTATTTAATCCCATGTATCTCATACAAGTAAATGTATAATAATTATACATAAATAATAATTGAAAACCTATCAAGTGAAAGTAGTTTTTCGATTTGTATATACTATTTTGTGGTTGAACTATTCAACCAATCATCCTTGTAATGAAATGTTCTTGAAAATAATTCTAGGTCAGTATAGGTGGCTCTAACTCTAGAATGGTAGCCTTCTTTAATTTGTTTTCTCAGTTCAATCTATACTTAAATCTTAACATTCTTTTATTTAAGTATTGCTTAACAATTAAGTATGTATTTGAGTCCTCTTTAGCCAAGTTAGTGGGAATGTGTTTTCACTTCCTTATGTCATTTTATAGGTTTAACGTTATATGTCATTTTGTAGCCAAGGTATTTTATACATGAATATGTGGCTTTTTTTTTTATGTGTATTACTGTCATTTGGTAGGTTCAAAGTTACTAGACTATTTAGGATGAAAATCGAATAAAACAATGCTAAAATATCAAATATGCTATAGTAATTATGAACAGTATTTTGCTACAGTGCTCATGCCTAAGCACTACAAAAACTTAGGGCTTGGATCGTGGAGCAGTGAACAATAAAATGAACAGTACCTATGAAACAATACAAATTATGGGTATTGTTCACATAAATAGTGATCGGGGCACCAAGGGGCCAAAATTCAGCGTTGCAGTATCATTTAAGTAGAAACTTGATGTTACAACCCAAAACATTCAGTGTTGCAATACCAATCGATGCTAAAAAATCTATTTTTTGCCCTAATTTTGGAACCTATAAAAAAAAGAGCTAAATGCCTCATTTAGGGAGGAGGAAGGAGCACGAAATTAGAGAGAGAAATAATTGATTTTTAAAGAGAGAAAGTTCTTTAGAGTTTGGATTCTTAAAGACTCTTGAAGATTGAAGGTGCAAAGAGATATCTCTAACTAATTGTTTCTCTTTCTTATTTACTTTAATTTAGAGTTGATATTTATTATTTGTATTGCTCTAAACATGATTAGTCTTCTAAAATTTTGGATTATTGTAATTTTGTGCTTGAATATAGTTGTCTATAACACTTGTTCTAGGGCTTGATATAGCTGTACTATATACCATGTTTGGATAGTTTTAGTTGTGTTCCCCTCTAGAAATTGGGCTAATCATAGGCCCATGCCCATCTCTGAAATCAACCTAAGGTAATGAGCCCAAGTTCCCTCTCGGGCTAGTCCAAACCAATTATACTCCAGTTCCTTTAAGTTGTTCAAGGTATGTCACGCCCCGACCCAAAAGATCTGACACACGACATCACTTACATTCATTCAATAATACTTAAACATTTATTTTAATTTCTTTCAGAATTATAGCAATTGAATTATGACTGGGACAATTAGTAAACCGGAGATACGCAGAGTTTTCTCAGAGATTAACACTCTACTACGTCACCAGTAGCAACTTTGTTACTGGAAGCCCAGAATATATTCATTGCAAATTCTTACTTAAAATTAATCCATTACTACACTTGGTGAAACTTAAACTAAATCCAACCACACACAATAAAATAATACATAAGTATTTATTCACTAGGGACAAATCAAATATCTTATCCCACGTGTCCCCAAATGAAACACTTAGCAACCTAACAACTTAAGGAACCCAAGGAACAGCAGAAGCCTTGCCAAATCCGCTAAGCACACATGTACTTTATTTACCTGAAATCACCATAAACTATAATGAGTATAAAACTCAGTAAGCATACTCGTTTTTCATATATCAAATACAAATACATATATGTACACAATGCATATGTATGATATGCTGTGATCAATCAAAATCATAATATTATCAAATCACATATCATGTAAGCATTTACACATTTTTTCAAAACACATAATAGGAATACCATCACTCAACTACTACTTAGTAGGATTTACATATCACATATCACATAGTGAGCCAAATGTCACTCGTAGGTGACATACCGTATGAGAGGAATAGTACAAGTGAGGTCTTCAAATTACACATATATAATGCTCATGCTCGAAGGTAAAAGCCAAACCCTCACCCTGATCATCGGTGAGTCCTCTCACATGCACCAATACGCCACCACACGAATGTGATGACTCACACTTCCTTTAGGTACCAATAGGATCCTCCCTACATACGGAACACATAACATATACCAATCCCAAAGGAAAGGCCACACATAAAGGCTCCACAAACCACATAAAATGCCTACTAAGTTAACAGTGAGTTCAAGTACGCTCAAAATAAAAAATATTTCTCATGAACATATTACACTTCAAAAGCTTTCTTTGTTAAACATATCTTATTTTGAAAGCTCACTTTCAAAAACACATGTATGTCATATATGTCCATGCTCATATTCATAAATACCTATCTTCACATTTCATATCAAAATATACTTTGACATAACATAAACATATTCCTAACCACATTTACAAAATCATACAAAACAAGTTTATTGTGATTTTAGTAAAAAGTCTAGTATACTTACCTCTTAGCATTTTCAGGTACAAGGCTTAAATCTCCTTAACCTATCAATGGAGATTAATCATTTCATAAGCCTCACAATTCACACAAAATACTTTACATAGCTTACAAAATTATACACAATGCATTTATCACATCAAATTGGTCAAAATACTTGATTTCTCAAAACCTGTCATTCTGACCACTTATACTTAACAAAATTTTCTAATACCGCAAATGATGTCTAATTACTCCAAAATTAGAATATATCATTATTGACTCATATATCCTTCTTATATATGAATATTATATCAAAATTCCTACACAATCCATTCCATACATACCATCGAATCCAAACTACAAACCTGACAGGATCAAGATACTTACTGAACAGTATTCAATCTCCCAATTTTATAAAATCATATACTAACTTAAAAATTATAAAACTATCACATAATTACTCTTAACACATATCTCAGTCCATGATAAATATTTCACTTCCAAATCACTACCAAAAGTATTTTAAAACTATTTTATTCTATAGCTTTAAAAATCTGTTAATCAAATACTGCAATGAGCTGATACACTTTAGAAAATTATAACACTTCAACCACATTGATCTAAATTCTCAATTCTGAGTATATCATATTATACATATAAGCTTATCATATTCCAAAAATTAGTAATTTTTGAAGATCATTCAGTAGGACAAAAATTATTTTTCACTGTATTATACTGTTCACATAGGAAATTTCCAGAATTTCAGGGTCATTTTGGTAAATTCACAACAAATTCAATTTCTGGAATTTTGAATCGATTCAAAGTCTCAGATGATCCTAAACATGTCTAATTTCATGTAATCAAAATTCAAAACCAGAATCAAATCACAACAATTTATAAAATTCTTGGATCAAGAGACTAGCAATCAGAAATTCTACAATCCATCATGATTTATCAAGCTATCTTATAGATCATCATCAATTCTCAAAATATCATACGAACTACACATCAAATACTCAATTATACATATTTCTAGAAATCAAAACTTAAAGAAATTAACATAATTAACACTAATAAATTGAGAAATAGTTGTGATATACCTCTTAAAATTCAAAATTCCAATTTCTTCTTTTTTTTCTTCTCCTTCTTCTCTTTCTCTCCCCTCTTTTTCTCTCTTCTCTCTCTCTAAAAGAGGTAGCTCGATCAAAATGAGAGAATTAGGGTTTTAAAAGTGTATTTTTATACTAAGTGGCTAATTTTTGGTATTTACGAATTTACCCCCAAAACTTTCAAAGTATTACAATTTGGTCCCTAAAATAAATCTAAAGTCTTGCAATTAAACCCAATGCTAATAGTATCACCTTAACCTATATAAACACTACTAATAACAATATATAAATCAAGTATCACCAATATACAAATAAAATACGTATATTTATACATATATAAATACTTATTCTTACCAGTCGTGGATACTGGTTACTACAAGGTATCCACTACTAGATAATCTCGAGCTAGATTGAAGATAAGGACAACCTAAGCATATTCCTTAAGCTGCTCATAGCCTTAGTGATCAAATACCCCTCCAAAGCAACTCTAAACCTTGAGTGATACGAGTTGGGTACAAAAATACTACTCTCCCCACATTTAGGAAATGATTCCAAGGATTATGGGGAAAGATCAATGTATATCCCCATAAGGTAAGTGACCACGATTTCTAAGGCATACTACTTATAAGGCAAGTGATCCTAATTTTGGGATTTTAAGACATAAAATGAAGCTAAATCTTGAGAAGTTTAGGATAAAATTGGGGAAATGCCTTGGCTTTATGGTTAGAAAAATGGGGATAGAGGAAAACTTTGACAAAATTAAAGCTATTTTGAAAATGAAATCCCCCAATACTGTCAAGGAGATTCAACGACTAATGTGTAAAGTTACAGCCTTGAGCTGGTTTATTTGTTGGGTATCAGACAGGTGTTTTGAGTTATTGAGGCTATCAAGAGGAGGGATAAGAACAAGTGGACTCCAGAATGCGAGGAAGCTTTCCAACAACTAAAAGATTAACTTGCACAACCCATCCACCTCACCGTCCCTGCTAAGGGGAATGAGTTGATCTTATACCTTAGTGTCTCGACCTGAGCCGTGAGCTCGGTATTAGTAAAAAAAGAAGCAAGAGTCCATAGGCCAATATATTTTGTTAGCAAGTCTTTTACCAATCTAGAAAGTCGATACCCTTCAATAGAGAAGATGGCCTTAGCATTTGTAATGTCAAGGCACAAGTTACGCCCCTATTTCCATGCCCACACCATTATTGTGCTACCAACAAACCCTTTAGACAAGTTCTACATAAGCCTGAGATGTCAGGGCATTTGGTAAGGTAGGCAGTGGAGTTAAGTGAATTTAACATACACTACAAGCCTCGAGTAACCATCAAAGTTAAGCCTTAGCCAACTTCGTAGCTGAGTACACCTTAGGGAAGCTGAGATAAAAGTCATCCCCAAGGAAACCTTTATGGGTAAGATAAGGAGGCTTTGACTTGTATCCTTCCTATCGGTAAGGCCTCAAACTCCCAAGGTTATGGGGCAAGAGTAGTACTTACCAGTTTAAAAGGAGACGAAGTTTACTATACTATTTAGTTTGAGTTTCTTGCCTCAAATAATGAAGTAGAGTACAAAGCCCTCTTGGTAGGGCTGAGGGTAGTTTAGATCTTATCTGTTAAAATGATCCTAATAAAAGGCCATTCCTAACTGATCGTAAATCAAGTGAATGGGGACTTTGAAGCTCAGGAGGAAAATATGCAGGCATACCTTAGGAAAGCTCAAACTTTGATAGATCAATTTAAGCAAATAAAAATTGAGTTAATCCTAAGGAATGAAAACTATTGAGCAGATGTAATAGCATGACTTGCTTTTATAAAAGAAGCCCAAATTCCTAGGTTTGTTCCCTTAGAATTAATCCTTAGGCTTAGCATACAAGAATCAAAAGAGCAAGTGATGCAAATTGATACTTAGCCTAGCCAGACAGATCCACTCAGAGACTACATTTTGAATAAGACCCTTCCGATAGATAATTGGAAAGCTCGACAACTCTGATATAGAGCCACCTAATACACAGTGATTGATAAGGTATTGTACTGGCAAGGGTTTGTCACTCATACATGAGATGCTTCGGACCGCAAGAGGCTGACCAAGTTCTCAGGGAAATTCACGAGGGGATTTATCGAAACCACTCAAGTGTCAAAGCTTTAGCTAATAAGGTCTTTAGAATGAGTTAGTATTGGCCTACTATCCTTTGAGATGCAAAAGACTTGGTCAAAAGATATAATGTGTACCAAAGGTTTGCTGACAGAATCCAAGCTTCACAAAAGAAAAAAACAAACTCAGCACAATGTCTGCACCTTGGCCTTTTTTCCAGTGGGGGCTCGACTTGATAGGGCCTTTACCTTGAGGGAAAGGTTCTTCTAAATATGATATTATAGTTATTGATTGCTTCACCAACTGGGTAGAAGTTGAAGAACTATCTAAAATCATAGAAAAAAGTGTGTAGGACTCTATGTGGAGGAATATAGTATATTACTTTGGGATGCCACACGTAGGTAGTGATTGACCACAGAAAGCATTGATAACAATAACTTCAGAGGGTTTTGTGAGCAGCTAGGAATCCAACTTCAATTCGCTTCCCTAATGTACCCCAAGACTAATTGCCAAGTGGAATCATCCAATAAACCCACCAAGAAGTTGCTCAAGAAAAATTTAATCAAAAGCAAAATGGGTGGGTCGAGGAACTACCCGAGGTGCTCTGGTCCTTGAGAACCATCAGCAAGACTACAATAGGGGAAACTTTATTTTCACTCGCATTTGGTTGTGAAATAGTAATCCTTGCAAAGATTGCAATCCCAACCCACTACATACTATACTTTTCAGAAGCAGCTAATGATGAACTAATCAGAGGGAATTTAGACCTGGCTAAACAGAAAAAGGATAAGGCACAGGTCTGCATGGCAGCCAGAAAGTGGTAAAATATTGCAATAAGAGAATCTGATAACTCAAGTTCACGAAGGAAGATCTTGTACTTCGCAATGTCTTCTCTAATATGAAAGACCCGATAGATAGTCCTTAGGCTAACTTGGGTAAGGCCTTACAAAGTAATTAAAAGAATCAAGGTAAGAGTGTATGAACTAGAACATGTTGACGGTAGGATAGTGAGGAAACTACAAAACTCTGAGCTTCTAAAAATGTATTATCTTTAAAAAAAATTGTGTTTGTGTGAATTTATTTAGAATTTTTTATCAAGGCATGTATTTTAGTCTCAAGAATAAAAAGATCAGTTCTAATATATGATCATCTTTTATTTTGCATGAGCATGTATCAAAAACATCTCAAGCTAGGATCTTGTGTAAGAAAGGCCCCATATGAAGTTGGGGACTCGTACCAGGGGAAAGGGCCTTCTACACTTGGCTGGGGATTCAAGTGAGAAGCGCCTCCACCCACAAGGTTGTGGACCCAAACGGATGAGGCCTCTCCATACAAGGCAGAGACCTGAGTAGAAAGGGCCTTTAACACTAGGCTGAGTCCCCTAAGCGAGAAGGGCCTCCCACAATGGTTAAAGACCTAAGTAAAAGGAGCCTCCCTACACAAGGCTGAGGATTTAAACAGAAATGGTCATTCTATACTAGGTTGGGGACCCGAGCGAAAGGGTCTTCCTACCATAAGGCTGGGACCCAAGTGAAAGGAGCCTCCCTACACAAGGTTGGGGACCTGAACGGAAAGGGCCTACCCACATTAGGTTAGGGACCCTAGTGGGAAAGGGCTTGCCCACATTAGGTTGGGGACCCTAGTAAGAAGGGCCTCTCCATACAAGGTTGGGGACTTAAGCGAAAGGGCTTTCCCATACAAGGTTAGGGACCTGAGTTAAAAGGGCTGCCCACACAAGGATGAGGACTTAAATAGAAAAGCTTTCCCTACATTAGGTTAGAGACTTAAACAAAAAAAGCCTTCTTGTACCAGATTGGGGACTCGAGCAAAAAGGCTTTCCAACACAAGGCTAGGGACCCGAGCCAAAGGATCTTCCCACATAAGGATATAGATTCAGTTAGAATGGATTTCTCACGTAAGGCTGGGGACTCAGGTGAAAGGGCTTTTCATATCTTGAACACTCGAGGTCTCTCCTCTTGTTTTGTTGGGGGGGCTAGAAATAAAATCCTTAAGTCACTAGAGATTAAGATCAGGTAGTTCTTCTAAAAGATTCTTATGTTGAGGATGAAACCTTTAACAACCTCAGAATGAAAGCCTTCATTGTACCCATTCAACCAAGCCCCATTGGCTTCTGCACTGAGATCCTCAATCTACTTGGCTATATCTAGCCTCGATAGCTTTATGGACTCTAACGCCCTGCAGTTTGCATTTAATTATTACTCCATCAGGCTGTTGTAGTGAGCTAGCTCTAAAGCACAACAGAAATTGGGTAGCTATAGTAGTAGCCATCTCTTGTTTAAGCAAGGCTTTCTATCTATTTAGCTTGGAGATCTTACTCTCTGCCTCGGCTTTGGCTTTTACTTCCTTAACCTTGGCCTTTGCTTGGTCAGCCTGTTGCCTTGCATGCTACGTTTTATGCCTAGTTTAGCAAAGGCTGTTCTCAAGCTATTGAGCTTTCAACATTACCTGAATTACCTACGTGCAACATAATGGAAAGGTACAAGTTGTCTGAGCAATAGAACGATAGGAAGTGAGACGTTATAAATAAAAAAAAGAGTAAGATTGAACGAAGGGCTTATATCCATCATAGTTGTAATTATAACGTTAAACTCTGATATCAGGTCTAGGCTAAATATCTATTGAGTCTAATTATGATCTATGTATCTCTCTACCTGGCACATTATTGGGATCATAAACTTTAAATCATCGCACCTTTTTGGGATGACCATGTTGGAGGTCACTGTGAGAGAGGGCCCTTCCACCCGCTCTTGAATCTCTCTTATAGAAGGCACCTTCAAACTCAAGGCAATAGCTAATTGCATATTCCCCTAGAGGAATTGGCCAGTCTTGAGCTGTAACCAAAGACTATGATGACTCAGCTACCCTAGGTTCTATTGCCTCTACCTCTTCTAGGGTTCCTATGACATCTGTCATAGAGTAAGTTCAAAACCTCTTCGAGGTCTAAATCTTGATTTGCTACCCTCGAGTCATCAACTCGAGCCTTTTTTTTTACTCTGATCACCCTCTTGATTTGGCATTCCTGCACAAGACTAAGAAACCAAGTGAACACCCGAGATGATAAAAATGAAATGAATAAAATAAAAAACTACCTCTTCTTATTCGGGTGGCATTTTAAGGCAACTCAGGTATCAAACTAGCATGCGTTAGACTAATTATAGATAGAAGATCCTTAACAGGGGTAGAATTTTCTAAAGCACCTTATATTTTAGCCTTGCGTGCTTTAGATACCGTCTAGTTAGTCGCCTAAGTTTCTAAAAAATCAAACAAAAATATAAGTACAAATAAAATACTATTATTGTAAGAGGGTATACGAGTACAAGGAAATAACCTGCTTCTAAGAAAAAAATGGTAGAGATGACCTAGTTCTATATGTCATAGTTGAGGGACTTCTTAACGCCATTTGCCACCAATAAAAAACTAGTTCCTTTCCAACCCTTGTTGGTAGAGAGGCATTTTATGAAATAGTCATGGGCCTCATAAAAAGAGAAATAGTAAAAGCCCATATGCTCCGCAGCACTGCGTTTGAAATGATATAAGTGTTGAAGCTCCTAAAAGTGGGGTGGGATAGTCCTGCCCTTTCGCATAACAAGAAAATACTGCCCAAAACCCTCTAAGAGTTTGGACTGAGCTAAGAGGGGACTACCCTTAAATGGTCCAGCATCTTTGCGAAGTAAGGCTGCATCAAGAGCTTGAGAACTAGCCTAAAGAACTTAGCATGAATGGCTACCTCCCCAAGATCAGGGTTACTCAGGAAATCTTCTGGATTTGGGAGCCTTAGAGTCATCATCTCATAAATACTATACCAAACCCTAAGGTTATCTAGGTCATCTCAGGACATATAAGACCTCTAGTACTTAAGGTCCAACTCAAACTTGGGTTATTCGGGATCAGTGCCGTCTATTTTCAAGATTGTACGGGGAATAGTCTTCTACCCCTTCTATCTCATAAACCTTGAATTTAGGTTGACCCTCTTTAAATACTTCATCATAGCTAAAATCGGCTTGGGAGTATTTGAGATTTCATCATTACCCGAGGTGAAGGCCCTATTGCTTCATTCTCTAGCCTTACGTGTTCTCTTGACAAATAGGACCTCATCTACTTTCACTTCCTCTTCGTCAATCATGTTTATCAAAGGCAAGTCATATTTGAATTATCTTTATTTCCTGAATCCATTGAAATAAAATATCTAGTGACCTAAAAATATTCTACGGGTAAGATAGGAAAAATGTATCCATACTCAAAAATAGAAAATGAAACCGCAGGCTCTTAAGCAAAACCCAGAGAATAACACATAAATGGCTAAGGAAAAATAAATAAGTCAATCATGCTAGAAATGGTTCATGGAAGAAATGAAGAAGAAGAAGCACTAACTTGAAGAAGTGCAGAGCTAAAAATCCACTAAGATCATAATCGCCTTCATAGACAGTTTCGCACTTGCTTGCCAAAGAAGAAATAAAAGTAAAAGGTTAAATAAGTCCTACGGTGTTCCTTTATAGCCTTAGGGTAGGCTTAATCCTCATAATTTGTTTAAAATGAATGGACCATATTACTTTGCTCCCAAAACAGATGTCTTTTTTAATGGACTGATGTTGATTTAGACCATGTGGGTATAATAAATCCCCCAGCCTCATAATTGCTCCAACCCAGACTGCTCAATTAAAATAAATGACCAGACTAACCCATGCTCATAGAGGTCTCTTTAGCTGAACTACTTGAGTCATTATTAAAAAATTCTCTCTACCCGAGCAACCTCTACTCAACTATATTGCATGTATAGCCTCAAAGCTAACAAACAAAACATTAGTTTCCAGTATCAATAGTCGAAACTAGAAATTGGTGACCTCTACTTCTCATTAGAAATTGGGTTGACCATAGGCCTAGAACCATATCCAAAGTTAGCCCAAGGTAACAAACCTAAGTTCCTTTTTAGGCCAGCTTAAACTAATTATACTATGGGCCCTTCAATTCGGTTGGGGTATTGATGCGATATTTCTATATCATAAAATTAAGTGCAAGTATACATTATCGTATGCAAGTAATAAAGAGACTAAATAAGTCAGATGTTGAACCCACAAGATAATTTCTTTTTTTTAACCAATTACTAAAATGATATATTCCTAATAATTATTCAGATAAATAAAAATCTAAGAATGAATGTAGAAAATATAAAGGCAAAAATACAATGCAATGAGATTTAAGTGATAGCAATATAGAGAAAACCTAGGATTAATATTATTCTTCAACATGCTTTCTAATAATTAATCTTCTAATATTTAACTCCCTTAGTCTTTGTTATTGATCAAGACACTAATGTATTCACAAGCCTCTTCCAAGGACATGTAAGTATACCTTTATTTACCAGATGCCTATTCCTATGGTACTTGTAATAAATTAAGATTCATTAAGATTAGGTCTTATTGATCATACATGCCAATTAGGTATATTCCTATCCTAAATTGAAACTTGCATATGCAAAATTGAATGTTAGTCTACAATTATGCATCAAATTACCTAGGTCTAAATATTATGATTCCTCTTCTGAGTTTATCAATAATATTACCAACTCATTCACCATATATTGGCTAGATATATTGAAGCATTAAAATGAAGTAATTTGAATATTAAAGAACTAAGTTTATTAAATATTAAAAAGATATGGCAATTAAGCACACATATTGAGTTCAAGTATTAACCCTAGAAGATAAGTTTAGCTTATGGTTACAAGAGAACAACAGTAAAAATAATAATAAATCATGATACAATCAATAGCAAACCGATATAGACGTTGAATTACTCTTAATTGCGCTGCCTAAGATCTCTTGATGTCAAAGAACGCCTTGAATCTCTCTCTAAAGTTGCTTCAATTAAACTCTTATTACTCTCCAAGATTCGTGCTTTGTATTTTTGGTGTTCTTGAATGCTCTAGGTTGCTCTTGGATTTTTTTTTAAAGGCTGGGAACGAGTGGCTTTTTATAGGGATTGATATGAGCTTGCAAATTTCAATTCTTATCGAATTAGAACTCGAGCTACCGCTGGGGCGCTATGCAGTTGTCACTGGGGCAATGCATAAAAAAGGCTTCACCGTTGGAGCATCGGGTTGATGGCGCTGGGGAGCTATCTTGTCGCTGGTGTGGTGATTATTTGGCGCTGGGGTGCCAAATGCGACTTAAACAGGTCATTTTTCTTATTTCGATTACTATTCCAGAGCTGGGGCTATAATTCTTGTGGCGCTGGGGCGATGGACACATACTTTAAGAACTTTGCATTCTTTAAATTTCGTTCAAGTCCTTATAAATAACAATAAATCACATAAATAGCCATTTATTCTTATAAAATAATAAAATATCAATAATAAAAACATGAGCAAATATATGACAAATTTGCCCTTATCAAGTATCCACTACTAGATGATCCCAAGCCAAATCAAACTTGGGGACAACCCGAGAACCTTTCCCTCCCCCTCCAAGAATATTTAAATCTTGAGCGACGCAAGCTAGAACTACAACTCTCTTTCATTTAGGAAATGATCCTAAGTATCTAAAGAAAACATCAATGTACATCCCTCATAAGGTAAGTGACCTCGATTTCTAGGCACACCACTCATAAGGCAAATGGCCCTATTTTTAGGATTCCAATCACCATGAACACACCAATAATCAAAGGAAATGACACAACCTTCCACTTACCAATTATAAACATAAATAAGACTCGACTATAAAAGGGTACTCAATACAACGATAAGAGATAATGACATTCTCTCCTAACTAAACCACGTTTAATAGACATCACATTCAAAAGATCACTGACTTAAGCATCGAAGGGTTGTGTCATTAGAATAACTATCGGTGAGATCATAATGAGCTTTTTTTTACAAGAATAAGCCCGAGCAACTAGGTTCTGAATCCTCTAAGTATAGCCTAGTTTATTAAGCCTACTTTTATTCTCTTAAATACAAATTCAAAGCTCATTAGCTTAGAAAGCTAGATTTTTTAGTCAATAAGTTGATTAAGTTAGTCAATAAACTAGATTCACTTGTGCTTTTCTAGTTTTATTGCTTTTAATTTTATTAAGAGATTAATTAGATGATCTGGACTTATGGGTTGTGTGCTTGGGAAAATTAACATATTTGTTCGATTTAGAAAGCATGACCTTAGCTTTTATTAAGTTAGGAAACTAATAAAACTTGGGTAATCATTTACGGGTTGCTTAATGAATGTGTAGATAGACAAGTTAGATTGGGATATCAACTTATATATTTATATATAACGTCTCATTTAACACTCAAGAGAGGTAATGAGATTAATATTGAACCCTTTGATTAATTAATTCACAAGAATAGTTGTTAATCACTAAAACATGAAGAATATAAGAAAGATAGAGTGAAATCAAGACCTTAGAACCATTTACCATATATTTTTCACCTCCAAACACAATTATCTCCATCACTATACAATGCCGGATGAATTAAGAAAGGGCTAAGTGTTGAGATTACTAGGCAATGCCAATTGCCTTTTTCTATTTGTCAAAGCTACAAATCTAATGTTTTATATGATGTTGTCAAATTGCATGCTTGTCATGTGTTGTTAGGTAAGACCTGGCAATACGATATAGATACTATACATAAGCAAGAAGATAATACTTATTCTTTTACTTGGAAACAAAACCAGATAATGGTGGTACCCAGTCAACAAGCAAAGGCAACATCTAAAGTGGATGAGAAAGCTTTATTTTCAATGGCTTTTGGGAAAATGAGTTTATAGAAATTAAAGAGTATAAGCACCTATATTTTCCTTGTGGGAAAAGGTGAAGAGCAACCAAAACAGCCCATGCCTTTTGAGATACAAGGATTAAAAACTGAGTTTGAATACCTTTTCACTGAACCAAACAACTTGCTTTTAATGTGAGATATTCAATATAGGATTGACTTTATTCCTAGAGCCAACTTGCCAAATCTGTCATATTACCGAATAAGTCTAAAAAAGCACGAGATCTTGAAAGAAAAAGAAGAAGAGTTGCTAAAAAAGGATATATAATGGAGAGTATTAGCCCTTGTGTCATTCCTATCCTACTTACCACAAAAAAGATGAAAGTTGGCGGATGTGTGTGGACAATCATGCTATCAACAATATTATGGTGATGTATCATTTTTCTATCCCTCGCCTTGATGATTTGTTTGACCAATTGAGTGGTGCTAAGGTGTTTCTAAGATAGACTTGAATAGTGGTTATCACAAAATCAGAATATGTCTGGGTGATTAGTGGAAGATCGCATTCAAGATTAAGGATTGTCTTTATGAGTGGATGGTTATGCCATTTAAGTTGTTAATTGCACCAAGTACTTTTATGCACCTAATGACCAGGAACTTCTACCATTCATGTTTACCTTTGTAGTTGTTTACTTTTGATGATATTATGGTTTATAGTAAGGATGTTATGGAACATATTATCCACCTTAGGCAAGTCGTGTTAGTGTTGAGAAAAAAGAAACTATTTATGAATTTAAAGAAGTGTCCTTTCCTCACAACCAGATAGAATTTTTAGGATTTGTGATTAGTAATGAGAGAATCCATGTGGATGAAGAGAAGGTGAAAGCTATCCATGAGTGGTCTACCCCTAAAACTATCACTAGCGTACAGAGTTTCCATATCTCAACTACTCTTTATCGTAGGTTTGTTAAGAATTTTAACACCTTAGAAGCTCTTATGACTAAATATTTTAGAATGGAAAGGTTTAATTGAAGTGAAGCCCCAGATCAAAGCTTAAAAATGATCAAAGAGAAGCTTTCTAACATACCAATTTTCACACTTTCGAATTTTTCCAAGACTTTTAAATTACAGTGTGACGTAAGTGGAGTAGGTTTTGGAGTAGTTTTATCTCAAGAAAAAAGACCAATTGCTATTTAGTGAGATGCTGAGTGAGTCAAGACAGAAGTGGTTCATATATCAATAAGAGCTTTATGAGATGTTTAGAGCTCTTAAAACATTAGAGGCATACCTCCTACCTAAGGAGGTCATTGTCTATTCATACCACCAATTATAAAAGCGCCTCCGTAATCATGAACATTATGAACCAAATCTTATCTAGATGGTACTTACCTTGAGAGGTTTAATTATGTTATTGTGCACAATTCTCATATTTTTAATTAAGTAGCCGATGCCTAAAGTCATCAAGTTACCATACTTGTTTCTCTTGGTGTTAAAATTCTAAGATTTGAGCAATTAAGGGAGCTTTAAGAAAGAGATGAAGATTTTGGATAAACTTAGGCTAAATACCTCGTGAAATAGCCAATGGTTGACTTTGTAGTCTATGACTTTTGCATACCCAAGATTTCTTTGTGTGACAAACTCATTAAGAAAGTGCATTCAGGTGACTTGAGTGGTCATGTTGGGCATGACAATGTTGGAGTGTGCCTTTAAGGCATAATTATTTGTATTTATTATTGAAAATAAATAGTAGAAATTATTCATTCAATTTTATGTTTTGCAATTTTGATTGCTTTTATCTCATATCATAAAATTCATTGATTATTATATGTAACTTTAAACTTAGTATATAATAGTTATATACAAGAAAAGTAAATTTAAGAATAATAATCTAAACTAGTCCATAGTCTGAATAAAGATGAAAACTTCATTTGATAGACTATAGATGCGGTCCATTTGTATATTGTATACAATGGTCTTATTTGGATCATTCTATATGGTGACATAGAAAATAGAGACAATTTATATAATATTGATTATATAAGACTTGACCATGATAAAAATTAATTCTCTATTAATCTCCATTAGTAAAGAGAATTTATTTTATCACAATATAATCATATATGGATTGATCTTAATATTGAGTTATATTTATTAATTTATAAGAGAAAGACTGTAAAATATTTTCAGTCAATTACTAAGTATTTTATAAATATAACAAAATGGATAGCTGAGAATATTTCTCAGATATGAAATCTACTCATTTTAAGAAGAAGTTAAATAAATTGTTTCCTTAATAATTGATTCTGATTTTGAACATAATGAGCGCTCAGTTTTCTTTAAAGGTTAAAGAAAATGATAAATTTGTAAATTTCACAAATTAAATGTTCAAAAGGGATCAATGTGGATCGAGAATAAATATGTAATTAGAGAGATTAACGGATACTCGACCTAACTCTAATTATGAACTCTTTTAAAGGATTGATCTATATAAAATAATTATTAAATGGACAAAGACAGTTTTCTGTTTTATAATTTATTCAACTTTATATTTTTAGTAGAGTAATATAAAGTTAATAAATATAATTATATTGATTAAAGAGTTTAATCAAATTATTTAATTTATAGGTCCATTAGGTCCCTGTGCTGGCTTTATAAAATAATAAAGTGGACTATAAGTTAATTGTTGGATCTAAAATAATAATTGGCCCAAGTTTAATTTGATTAAACTATTAAGACTAATTAATTAATTTTATTAGCTCATGTTTAATTTGATTAAATCCATTGGGCTCAATCAATTATTGGCACAATCCATAAAAGTTATAGAATTAAATAAATAATTAGTTTATTTATTTAATTCTATAACTTTTATGGATTGTGCCAATAATTAGATCATTTATTTAATTTGAATAGTTATGAATTATCTAAATTATTTAATTAGAGATAATATTAAATATTATCCCAATCCTTATTAGATAAGGATTTATCCTTTTAATTATCTTAATTAAAATAATATAAAGATATTATTTTATTCTAATCCTATTATAATTTGAAATTTAGATAAAATAATGATACGTACACTACAAAAAGGAGTTTTTAGAATCAATTTTTGCGTATTCTTTTTGTGCTTCTTTTGGGTTGAATTTGTTTTAGAGAGAATAAATTAAGAACACAAAATTAGATATTCCATAATTAATCAACTTGCCTATATGCATAGTCTATTGGTGGGAGATATAATGTGTAAGATTTAATAGAGTTGACAAAGAACATTTGTTAGAAATTCGTGATTGAGGTATAATTCTTATACCTTTTTGTCGCAAAATTAAAATAGACATAACAAAATTTTAAAACCATTCATGTAGACAAAACCATTGCAAATCTAGAAGAGATATATTGTTGGCCTCAATTGAAGAGAGATGCTGGAAAGTTCATACAAATATATTCGGTCTGTCAAAAGAGTAAAGGACAAATAAAAACACTAGTTTGTATATACCTTTAACTACACCAAATGTACCATAGAATGACATATCTATAGCTTTTGTGCTTGATTTGCCAATGACTTAGAGGAGGAACAATTCTGTCTTTATGGTTGTTGATTGCTTTTTAAAGATAGCTCATTTTATTCCTTATCGTAAGATAACAAATGCTTACAATCTTGATAAGTTGTTATTTAGAGAGGTAGTGTGTTTGCATGGAATACCTCTTACCGTTGTTTCAAATAGGGACAACAATTTTCTTGTAATATTTTGGTTGACCTTGTGGAAGAGATTTGGGACGAAATTGGAATTTCAAGTACAATGCATCCTCACACTGATGTCCAAATCGAGGTGGTGAATAAGTCATTGGGCAATTTGATCCGATGCATTTATGAAGACAAAATAGGGTAATGGGATTTTGCACTAGCTTAAGCTAAGTTCGCATACAACAGCTCAATTAACCGTTCAACTGGAAAAAAATCTTTTTTCCTTAGTTTATACCAAGATACCTAGGCATGTTGTATACTTGGTTGAAGTCCCTTCAAATGTAAGATCCTAAGCTACTTTTACCTTGGTCTAGAGTTATACAAAGATGTTTCAAAAGGTTTGTGATGTATTGGAAAACCAAAATCAGAAGCATAAGCAAATTGTAAACAAGCATAAAAGGACTTAATAGTTTGAAGTAGGTGATCAAGTTTTGGTTTATTTACACAAAAAGAGGATGCGAGTAGTGTTAATAGGAAATGTAAGCAGAAAAGATATGACCTTTGCCAAATTTAAAGAAGATCAATGATAATGCTTATATTATAGATCTTTCAGCTAACATGGGTATTTTTAAGACATTAAATGTTTCGGACTTATCACCTTTTTATCTAAAGGATAACCTTTATGATCACTCGAGAATGAGTTTTATGCAAATAAAAGAGAATGATGAGGGACATCACAATCAAGCCATTGCATTATTAAAAGAAATTAAAAGCAGCCCAATTTACTAAAACCAGCCCATGCGATGCGAAGCCTAAAAGAAAATAAGAAGTTTGTTTTGGTAGTTTGCAACTGCATTTATAATAATAGTTATATTTACTACTAAATTTATTTTATATTAGTAGTAGTTATAAGTTGAAAGTCTTAATTTGCATTAATTGTTGTACTTAAAAAGTTGTAATGAATACTAGGCATTCTAAGGGGTATCTTTATAAATACCATATGGGATGAGAGGAAAATAATAGCATATATTATTTAGAAAACTTTATCTTGAATTGGTCCTTTAACCATTTCTAATTTACCTTATGTTGAAAAAAATTAAAATATTTTTATCTTTGTAAATGACATTGCAAGCCCATTAACCTTGTCCTGTGTTAGAATGATAAAGAAGTATTATTAGAAGTAAATAAATGGCCAGCTAACCAATTCTATATGAAAGATTTCGGAGAAGCAAGTTATGTTCTTGGGATTTAGTCATAGAGATTGTAAGAATAAACTCTTAGTTTTATCTCAAGCATCATAAATAAATAAGATCCTTGTAAGATTTTTGACTCAAGATTCTAAGAAAAGTAATTTACCTTTTTGCCATAGAATTCACTTGTTTAAGGCACAATGCCGTAAAACATCTCAAGAAGAAAAAGATATGAGATGGGTACCCTATAACTTTACACTAGACAACCTAATGTATGTTATGTTGTGTACTAGACCCGACATGTTTTATTCGGTAGGGATAGTTAACCGGTATCAATTTAATCCAAGATATAATCATTGAATTGTGGTAAAGCTTATTTTCAACTACTTACAGAAAATGAGAAACTATATGCTTGTCTATTCAATAAGAATTTGATACTAATTGGATAAACTTATTTTAATTTTCAATTTGACTTGGATTCTCATAAATGCACGTTTGGATCAGTAATCACTCTTGATGAAGGAGCCGTTATATGGAGAAGCATAAAACAATCATGTATTACTAATTCCACCATGGAAGTCAACTATTTGGTGGCTTGTAAAGCAGTTAAAGAGGCAAAATGCCTTCGTAAATTCTTATTAGATCTAGAAGTTTTTTTAGATATAGATAAACTCCTCATATTTTATTGTGATAATAGTTGTGTAAAGGTAAACCCTAAGAGCCAATAAGTCAGAAAAGAGGCAAGCACAAAGAACACAATACCATCTAATCATGGTGAAGAAGATCTAGTCACAAAATAACCATATTGATCATTTTATAAAGGTTCTACTTGCTATTAGTTTTAAGAGTTACTTAAAAGTCTAGGGATATGAGATGTGTCTTATCTGCCTTAAGGAAAAGGGAGATTTTTTAGAAGTATGCCCTTAAAGCATGATTATTTGTATTTAGATTCTGCTAAAATTAATGATAAAAATTATTCATTCAATTTTATGCCTGTAATTTTAATTGCTTTTATTCAAATATCATAAATTTTTTTGATTATTATATGTAATCTTAAACTTAGTATATAATAGTTATATATAAGAGGATTAAGTTTAAGCATAATAATCTAAACTAGTCCTTAGTCTGAATGAAGACAAAAACTTTGTTTAATAGATTATAAGTGCAGTCTATTTGTATATTATATACAATGGTCTCAGATTGTTCTATACGTTGACATAAAAAGTATAGGTACTTTGTATAATGTTGATTATATAGGACTGGACCATGAGAAAATTATTATTATTTTTTTAATCTCCTTTAATAAATAAAATTTATTTTATCACAATATAATCATATATGGATTAATCTTAATCCTGAGTGATTAATGAAGTCCTATTCATTAAGTTACATTTACTAATTTACAAGAGAAAGACTATTGTTCTCCCTTTAGATTTCAGCATACAAGGCCTAAGGTCTTCGGCTATAAGGTACAAAAACCTCAGCCTATAAAAGCCTAAGAAGGACTTTGATACATAAGACCCAAAAGAAAAGTTTCAACCCACAAAATGTCCTCAACCGAGAGTACCTTATCTACCTTATTCAGTTAGACTTTTAAAGGAGAACTACAATCTTTTTGAGTTGGTTAGATTAATGGTCGAAGCTCAAATACTCTGTTCGGTCAGAATTCTAAAGGAGAAAAGATAAATCCATACCTTCTGAGCTAGTCAGAATAATAGTCAAAGCCTAACTACTTTGTTCGGTTAGACTTCTAAAGGAGAACCACGATCTCTTCGAGCCAATTAGAGCAATGGTCAAAGTCTAGCTACTTTGCTCGTTCAGCCTTACCACCAACAGAGCAGGATAAAATAATAGTTCCCCTAACTTAGTTTTTATTACTTGTGTCTTTAATCCCCCTAACTTAAGTATATGTACAATATTGTACATAATTAGCTTTTAACAATTTTGTGATAGATTTGGTAAAATGGGCATAACTTTCTACTTAGAAATCCAATTAGATTTATTCTTAATTTTCTGAAAATCTAACTTAATGGGCTAACATATTGTATTTCACAAGGCATTTAAAATTCTAGCGTTTAGAGGGTGAAAATAGCCTATAACAGAATTGATATACAGTACAGGCCTAGTCCAAATAGTCATCAGTATTTGGCCCATACCTCTCAATACAAGTATCTAATACATATGAGATAACTCCATTTTTAAAGGTAAGAGATGTATCTATAACTTTGATTTTTTAAGTGAAAACTAATTCGGACTACATCAATTCTAAGTGGTTTCATCATCCAAGTAGTTTGCTCTTTATTTTTCTTGATTTATTCATGTTTTTCTATAAATAAATGGCCTGTTTATGCCCAAAGCATGGAATTAGAGAGTTAGATTTTAGTTTAAACCATTTTTATTTTTGTATTATCTCTTTGTAGCATTATTTTTCTTATTTACTATTCTAAAATCATGTTATCTCTTCTTCCATCTCTTTTCTTTTTCGTTAGTTTTATTATGTTCAAGTAATTTTCTTTTTGCTAAGGTGAAAAGGTGAAACCCTTGGTAAGGTAATAAGATATACTTAACTCTTATTTATGAATTTAATGTTTCATTCTTAAGTTATGCAAATTTATATATGATGTATTTATTTTGTTTGCAATATTAATACCTTTTTTTTATTTATAAAGTGGTGTATCTATGTAACAGGATAAATTTATACCCGAGGGGTACAAGTATTGGTTCATTGGGTAGCCCAAACATTCTATAGGATATCAATTCTATGATCAAGTGGAGAGAAATATGTTCATTTCTTATTACATCTCCTTTCTAAAGAAATATTTTCTCATTGATTGTAGGAATTGTTGAAAGATTGAACTTGACAAAATCAATCAGAATGAAAATGAACCAACGATGAAATCTCAAGGTCAATCGACCCGAATATCTTTCACATACATAAACTACATGTAGGTTGGAAATGTTGTCAAAGCCACCTGTAAGGTATTGTTTGATGCTTGAAGATGCCCTTAGGGTTTTCTTAGTTAAAGAAAATGATCTTTTGACCTATAGAGAAACGATGTTAGACATCAATTCAAGAAAAATGGTATAATGTCATAAAATAAAAAATTGACTCTCCGTATGACAATAAAGTCTGGCACTTGGTTGTGCTTCTCACAGGAATAGTTTTTATTTATTATAAATCAGTTTACGTAGTGGAAGTGTAGGCCCAATATATAGATAGAGGCCTTTGGTTATGAGAAAACCTTTTTCACCAATAACCATACTTAAATCGATTTGAATTTTGTTGGTTATTGCAACATATTAAGATTTTGAGGTCTAATAGATGGATGTAAAGATGGCATTCCAAAATATATATCTTGAGTAAAAGATATGCATGGAATAGCTTGAAAGTTTTGTATTCAGTCTGACTTCTAATTTAATGTGAAAACCAAAGAAGTCCATGTGGACTTAAGTAGTTTTCCCATAGTTGGAATATTCATTTTAATAAGAAAATTAGAAAGATTGATTTCATCAAGAATGAAGAGAAAGCATGTATGTTAAGAAAGGGCGGTGTGAGCATGATTATACTTTGAGTTCTTTACGTAGAAGACATACTCAATGTTGGAAACAACATTAGTATGCTGTAGGTCAGTCAATTAACAGTTATCTGAGTAAGAACTTCTTCATGAAGGATTAGGAGAGGCTTCCTATATACTGAGTATAAAGCTTTATAGAGATAGAGCGAAGAGGCTAATAGAACTATCTTAATCTTTGTACATAGATAATGTCTTGGAAATGTATAATTTCAATAATTATAGGACCGTTAATGTACCTTTTAGATATTACATTCATCTTTCGAGGAAGACGAGTCCTTAGAAGGAAGATAAAATGCTTAGAATGTCTAACATCCCATATGCATCAGCTATTGGAAGCTTGATGTATGCCATGATATGTATGATACCTGACATCAGTATGGCTGTAAGTGTTACAAGTCGGTATCAATCTGATTCAGGTGACAACCATTGGATGGTAGTCAAACATGTCCTTAAATACCTTAAAGGTACAAATGACAAGTTTATTATATATGGAAATAATGACTTATAAGTGAAAGATATACAGATTCATACTTCTACTTTGGTTCAGATTATAGAAAGTCTATATTTGGTTTATATTTCTTTTCAATAGTACCACAGTTAGTTGAGAGTAAAATTTAGATGTCCACTGCCAATTCTACCTTAGAGGCAGAATATGTTGCGGCTTGAGAAGCTTACAAAAGAAGTTTTATGGATATGTAAGAGCATGTAGGAGTTTGTTGAGATTTGTGCTTACATGCCATCCCATTTTGTATGAATATTTAATTTTAATATTTATACAATTAATATTTTATTAAATCATTGATTATATTTATTAAATGGTAAGATGCTTGTAACGTTTAAATATGTATGATCTGAAAGAGTTCAGATCAGTTCTAATAGTTAGCAACGTTGAGAGCTATAAATGCTAAGATTTAGCACTATTATGAGTTAACAGGTTATAAGATTTATCTAAAAAGTTAGAACCTTGTCTAAAATAAGAAAAAGACTTGAGAATATATTAGTAATGACATAGTTGTAAAAAGTTAAATATAATGCTAGGAAATGTCATTATGCACTATATTCTCAAACACTATATTTTTGATTTATTTTATCGATGTAGATCTATCAGTGAAATATTTTTATATAGATCAGTGTATATCTATAACTGGATGGTTCAAATGGTTAGTCTTAGTAGACTATGAGCTTAATAGAAGCTCATATAGGCATACGGGTATTTAGTGAGGACTAGATACTAAACAGACTCATGAGGACCTTCAATAGACATTCCACGAAGCTTTCAATGGCAGGTCCTCTTGAATTGAATAGTATTCATGGTCCTTTGACTTGAGCGCCACGGTGGGCTTGTGAGTGGTCCATCATACTTTTAGTTCTACAGATGTCAGAGACCTTTCATGGCCTAACCAATGCATGTCGTTGGGTATAGTCCAATGATCATGGAGTCCGGTGTGTATAGATACAAGATCCATTAGCTCACATAAGTGAGTTGTATATCTGGATGCTTCGAGATTGTATCTTAGAGAGTCTTATGACCATAACTGGTAAAGGCAGAAAAATAGTTTTTATAGGGTTGAACAATATCACAAAAGTGTTTGCATATATTTTTATCGAGATAAGAGCTGGAGATAAGTTCACGGATAAGCAAGTAGAGATTTGACGGTGATGATCTATATCCTTGCTCTTTTAGGATATAAATGATTGAGAGATTATATGTATACGTTATGAAATTAGCTTGTATAGTCTAGCACATTGATTTGTAATATCTGTGATGTGTGCAAAGGGTATCGTTCACAGACTTATGGAACAGTTTCATTTGACAAACTAGTAATGGACCTAAAGAGTCTTACAATATGAAGTGTACCTGTTGTGCACTGGGGCATTGTACTGGATTAAATAGTTCGATCCAGAAAATTCCAACAAATCGGACAAATATTTTAGGATCCCTCGAAATGTGTACTTATTAAGAATTAAGTGTTAAGTACATCAATTAGATAACAATAGTTGTTGACCAATAGGATAATGACAAGTGGCATAATGTGAGCCATTCATTGTTTTACTTTGAAATTACAAAATTGACATTGCTTGTTAGACAATCAAAGTCTATTTAATAATTCAAAATGTGTTTTTAAATTAATGAAATTTGCAAAGTAAACATATTGATTTAATAAAGGGAATGACTTGTATTATTTGTTAACAAAAGATAAAGTCAACAATTGAAAACTAATAAATTGTATATGTTTTTATGTTTTGTAAATTGAATAAACAAATGGAGAACATGGGGCTTGACTTAGCAAAAGAGAAGGGAAATGTGGCTATAAAAGAAATGAAATTGTTTCATTTTAAAGACTTGGTTCGGCTACTTTGAAGGAGAAAAAGAAAATGAGTTTTTCTAAGTTTTGAATGCAAAAGTTGCTCTCACTGTTTCTTCTCCTTCTTGTTCCAGTTTGATTGACCATTTAGAAACTTCAAAGAGTAGGATTATCTTGTTTCATTGCAAGAGTTGCAATAGTTTAAAAACAACTAATTTTATTCCTTGTGAAATAAATTAGTTTGGTTAAGAGTTAACAAAGTTAATTTGGTTTAAGTGTTAAACATAATCTGCTAGAATTAAAGCAATCATTCTAGATACTCAAGCCCACCATTGTTGAGTTCTAGAATTGACCATAAGAATATTTTAAGGCAAACTCCAGTTTTAATCCAAAGGCTTGACAAGGTGAATTCACAATCTTTGATTTCATTTGTGTAATGAACTTAAATTTAATGTGTTTATCGCACTAGAAAATTAGATTTTATGTTCCGCTGCGCTAATATGTATATATTGTTGGAACTAGTGCTTACGTGCCATTCTAATATTGTATGAATATTAATTATTTAATATTTATACAATAATTATTTCGAATAAAATCGTTAATATTAAATACATATGGTAAGATGTTTGTAATATTTTAGACATTATATGATCTGAAGGAGTTCAGATTTAGTCTAAAAGAATTTAGACTAGGGCTAAGAGTTAGTTATGTTGGGAGTTATAAGTGTTGGGATTTGTGCTTACGTGCCATCCTTTTTATGTATGAATATTTGTTTTATATTTTACTATTGTTATTTCATTAAATCGTTATGGTAAGATGCTTGTAAAGTTTTAGACATTATATGATCTGAAAGAGTTCGGATCTGGTCTAAAGGAGTTTAGATCAGTCCAAAGAATTAGCAACGCTGAGAGCTATAAATGTTAAGAGTTAGCATTGATAAGAGTTAACAGGTTATAAGAGTCAGCGAAATCTTAGGAGTTAGAGGCTTTCTGAAATAGGACAAAGACCGAGAATATATTAGTAATGATGTAGTTGCAATGAGTTGCACATTATACTAGAAAATGTCATTATACAAATATGTTCTCAAATACTATATTCTGAATCTATCTTCACTGATGCCAATTTATCGGTAAAGACCTTAATATAAAAATAGATTAGTATATGTCTATAGTTAGATGGTCCATTAGTTAGTCTTAGCAAACCATGAGTTGAGTAAAAAAGCTCGTACAGAAATATAGGTATTCAGTAAGGACTAGGTATTGAATAGATTCACGAGAACCTCTAAAAGATATCCTATAAAACTGACAATAGAGAGTCCTCTTGAGCTGAGTAGTGTTCATGGTCCTTTAACCGGAGTGCCACGGTGGGCTTGTGAGTGATTCATCATCGTTTGGTTCCACACATGTCAGAAACCTTTAATGGTCTGGCTATTGGGTGTCGCTGGGTATAGTTCAATGCTCATAGAGTCCGGTGTCTGTAGATATAGAGTTCAGTAGCTCATTTGAGTGAGTAATATTTCATAATGCTCCAAGATTATGTTTCAGAAAGTCTTATGGCCATAAGCAGTAAAAACTGGGAAAAAAGTTTTTCCTAAGAATAAATAATATCGCAAGAGTATTTGCGGATATTATTTATTGAAATGCAAATCTGGAGATAAGTTTACGATCGAGCATATAGAGTTTTAACGATGTTATTCTATATCTCTACTCTTCTAGGATATCAATGATTGAGGGATTATATAGATATATTATAACCCCAACTTGTATGGTCTAATGTGCCACTTTATAATATTTGTAACATGTGTGTGGGACATTGTTCACGGACGTATGGAGAAATTTCATATGACAAACTGGGTGTGGATCTAGAGAGTTTCACAATATGAAGTGTATTCATTGTACACCGAGGTAGCGTAGTGGATTGAATAGTTCGGTCCAAGAAATTCTAGTAAATCAAAAATTTGTTTCAGGTTCTCTCAGGGTATGTACTTATCGAGACTTAAATGTTAAGTACATCACATAATTAGTTGACAAGAGTTGTTAACAAATAGGATGTTGACAAGTAGCACAATTTGGTTCATGAATTATTTTTACCATGAATTTACCTTTTAATATTGCTAGTAAAAATAAGTGAGGTAAAAGTAATTATTCAAATTATTTTGAATAATTAATTAAATATTAGATGGGGTATGTGTATTCATGACATGGGCCAAGTGTACATAATTGTAATTAAATTGTGTTTTCCTTTAAGCAAAATATATTGGTGACAATTTGTAATGTTAGGGAATTGGTTTTGTATTGTAATGCAAATTGCACAAATTATATCACATGCCATGACAAGAGTTGGTGGAGCAATGAGTGTCATTAATATTTTCACTTAAGCATGTCTCTTGGTAGGTCATGTATAGCATTATGTGTTGGGAAGAGAATTGAATTCATTGATTCTATTTGTGAAAGGAAAATATTTAAGTGAAAGTTGTGAGAGAATTGGCTAAGTGTTTTTGGCAATTGTTCTAAGCAAAAGGTTGTGAAGAAAAAAATAAAACACAAAGTATTCATACCATCTCACTCTAAACATAAACACTTATTGCTGAAATATTTTGTGGCTGTTATTCTAAATTCATGATCTCACCATTTTTTTTTGTGAACTAGAAATATGCAACAGCGCACTTTAATGTGAGCTCAAGACTTGGAGATTGGAATTCTTAAAGAATTAAAAGTTGCATTCAATTCGGTAAGTTTTACTTATTTGTTATCTAGTTTAATTTACATATGAACATAAATGAGTTATATACATATGATTAGTTACATTGATTGTATTTTGTATGTGATAATTTCGCTGCATATAATAAATTTTAAAATTACATGTACACTCAATTAACCATACACTCACTTAATAATAAGTGATAAGAGTTAACATTGCTAAGAGTTAGCAGGTTATAAGAGTTAATGAAATTTAAAAAGTTAAAGCCTTGTCTAAAATGGGACAAGGGCCCGATGGTATACTAGCAATGACATAGTTGTAAAGGGTTGCAAATAGTACCATGAAATGTCATTGTACAAATATATTTTTTCAAACGTTAATGTTCCTGATCTATTTTCACTGATGCGGGCTTGTTGGTGGAAACCTTATTTAGATTAGTGTATGTATATATCTGGATTGTCTAGATGATTAATCTTAGCAAAATATGAGCTTAGTAGAAGTTTGTATAGACATATGGGTATTCAAAGAGGATTGGGTACTGAACAGGCTCAATTAAGATCTCCAATAGACATCCCATAAAATCGTCAATAGATGATCCTTTCAAGTTGAGAAGTATTTGCGAACGTGTTTTTGGGTGTATGTATGTGGTTGTGTACATGTCGAAAAACTTAAATATATGTCTCACATATACGATTTGTAGCAGAATTAAACATATAATCAACATGTACACATGTAAACTGAATTATAAACAAGTTAAAATAGCAGAAACATACCTTTGAGGAACTTTTGTGAAGATTACAAATTTTGGAGCTCACCTTGAAGTCTACCCTTAAACAATTCTAGTCCACAACAATCCCGTGGGATTGTGGTGTTAGAATGGTAGCTTTGATTAATTTTCAACAGCATGTGTTCAAACTCTTTCAACACATATATATTTATTTTCAAGAAAATAGATTATTTATGCATTTTTTGCATTGCACCTTTTAAATTATTTTTCATTGAAGCATATTTTTATCCAAAAACATTTTTTACTTCTCAATTTTCTTGCTTTTCTTTTTGTATTACCGCACTATTAATTAACACAAAAAAATTTGAAAATGACATCTTCATTTTCTTTTATTTTTGTCTTAGTGTAATTTAATTAGTCACTTACTAAAAATTAAAACATTTTAAATTTTTATAAGTTTTGTAAACTTTACTTAAATGGTGTTCCATCATTCATAATATCATGTCATTATTAATAGGTGATAGTAATAATTATTTGTACGCCCATTGATATTTATAATAATAATTATTATATATAATATTTAATTAATTTTTCAAAACAATTTTGAATAATTATTTTACCTTATTTTTACTAGCAAGATTAATAGATTAATTTAAGGTAAAAATAATTTATGGACCAAATTATATTACTTGTCAACATCCCATTAGTTAACAACTTATGTCAACTAATTATATGATGTACTTAACAATTAAGTATTGACAAATGCATATCCCAAGGGATCTTTAAACGAACATCTAGTTTGCTAGAATTTCCTGGATCAAATTATTGAATCCAGTCCGCTACCCTAGTGCGCAACGAGTACACTTCATATTGTGAGACTCTCTAGGTCCAAGCCTGATTTGTCATATGGAACTCCTCTATACATCCTTGAACTATGCATTACACACACGTTACAGATATTACAAAGTAGCGCGTTAAACCATACAAGTTAAGGTTATAACATATACGTATAATCCCTCTGTTATTGATATGCTGGAAGAGCAGAGATATTGATCATCACAATCAAATCTTTATTTGCCCAACCTTGAATTTATCTCCAGATTTGTATTTTCATAAACAATATATGCAAACATTTTTGCGATATTGTTTAGCCCTATAGAAACTATTCTCAGGGTTTATACTTGTGGCCATAAGATTTTTTAAAATACAATCTTGGAGTATCGGATATACAACTCACTCATATAAGCAACGGATCCCATATCTACACACACCAGACTCCATGAGCATCGGACCATACCCAGTGACACCTAGCAGTCATACCATAAAATATTTCTGACATGTGTGGAACTAAAGTATGATGGATCACTCACAAGCCCACTATGGCACTCAAATCAAAGGACCACGAATACTACTCAACTCGAAAAACCTTCTATTGATGGCTTTATGAGATGTCTATTGGAGGTCTTCGTGAGTCTATTCAATACCCAATCCTTACTGAATACTTATATCTTTATAAGAGCTTCTACTAAGCTTATGGTTTGCTAAAACTAACAATCTAAACCATAAAGATATAGACATACACCAATCTATATTATTGGATTTCACTGATAGACCCGCATCGATGAAATTATAATAGTAACATAGTACTTGAGAACATACTTGCATAATGACATTTTCTAGCTCCATCTGCAACTCTTAGCAGCTATGTCATTACTAATATATTCTCAGGTCTTTATCCCATTTCACACAAGGCTTTAACTCCTTAGATTTTGCTAGCTCTTATAACCTGCTAAGTCTTAGCACTGGTAACTCTTAACACTTAGAACTTTTAACATTGTTAACTCTTTGCACTGATCTAAACCCCTTTAGATTAAATCTGAACTCCTTCAAATCATATAATGTCTGAAACGTTACAAGCATCTTACCATTTAATAATTAATAATACTAACAATTTTATTAGAAATGTTAATTGTATAAATATTATAGTTAAATATTTATACATAAAGGGATGACACGTAAGCACAAATCCCAACAACTCCCACTTTCTCTAGTGCCATTCATGATGGTATTAAATATCAATTGACTCTACATGTTTCTCAAACACTTTAAAAAGTTAAGGCTTTTAGATAGTAGGTCCACTGTAATATTTAAAGATATTTCTTAGATTCTTTTACATCTCTAATAGCCAAGATGTTACTAATAATACGGTATTGGGAATCCACGTTATTAGATTCTTGGTGAATTTTATAGTTTCTTAGCTTGAGCAACTACCTCATTATTTTTGTATTATAGTGTGATAGGATTCATTGAGTTTAGAACTTATTCTGAGCTTTGCAAATAACTTGAATATCCACAATATTTATTTTGCGAACTTCTTAAGTCACAACATATTCTACCTCTAAGGTAGAAACAAATATGGACATTTGAATAGTATTTATTCAACTAGCTATGGTATCGATTAGAAGAAATATATAACCTAATGTATATTATCTATCATCAGGATCAGACTAGAAGTCTGAGTCTATGTATCATCTCATTTGTAAGTAACATAATCCATAAGTCAAAAACTTATCCTTTGTACCTCTCAGGTGTAATAGGATATGTTTTATGGTCATTCAATGATTGTTACCTAGATCAGATTGATATTGGCTCATAACACTTACAACTATCAAGATACAGATCTCATACATAATATGGTACATATCAAGCTACCTCTAGTTGATGTATATGGTATGCTAGACACTATATAACCTTTTCAACTTCTTTCTGAGGACACTTCCTCTTAGAAAGATGAATGTCATGTCTGAAAGGTATATTAACTATCTCACAGTTATTAAAAATGCACTTATTTCAGGACAGCCTATGTACAAAAATTTACAGAGTCCTATCAGCTTTCTAACTCTATCGCTATAAAGCTTTATACTTATTATACAGAAAGCCTTTGTTAAATCTTTTATGGAAAATTTCTTACTCAAATAACTCTTAACTGACTGAATTGCAACATACTCATATCACAATATGTTATTCATATAGAGAACAAGAATGATATTTTATTCTCCCACTACTCTTTCTGAACACACACGTTTCTCTTTATTCTTAATGAAATCAGACTATTTGATTACCTCATCAAAACAAAGACTTTAGCATGCTTCAATATTCAACAAATTTGAATTAACTTTAGCAAGTGTATTAGTGAAAATATTTCCTCAGAATCGATCTTAGACTGTTAAGTGTAACCTTGTACTCCAATCGGGCTTTTGAAGGTTTTTACCTCTTTTAGGCCCACACTTTCGATACACAAACTCATTTGCTACTATTAGGAAAAATTCCTAAGGGAAGTATAACCAAGTACTAAGCTGGATTATCATGCTTGATGCGATATTTCTATATTTTAAAATTAAGTGCAAGTAATAAAGGGACTAAATAGTCGGATGTTGAACCCACAAGGATAATTTCTTCTTTTTAACCAATTACTAAAATAATATCTTCCTAATAATTATTCAGATAAATAAAAATCTAAGAATAAATGTAGAAAATATAAAAGCAAAAACACAATGCAAAGAGATTTAAGTGATAACAATATAGAGAAAACCTAGGATTAATACTATCCCTCAATATGCTTTCTAATGATTAACCTTCTAATATTTAACTCCCTTAGTTTTGTTATTGATCAAGACACCAATGTATTCACAAGCCTTTTCCAAGGTCATGCAAGTATACCTTAATTTACCAAATACCTATATTCTTATGGTACTTGTAATAAATTAAGATTCATTAAGATTAAGTCTTATTGATCATAAATGCCAATTAGGTATATTCCTATCCTAAATTGAAACTTGCATATGTAACATTGAATGTTACTCTACAATCATGCATCAAATTACCTAGGTCTAAATATTATGATTCCTCTTCCGAGTTTATCAATAATATTACCAACTCATTCACCATATATTGGCCAGATATATTGAAGCATTAAGATTAAGTAATTTAAATATCAAAAAACTAAGTTTATTAAATATTCAAAAGATATGGCAATTAAGCACACATATTGAGTTCAAGTATTAACCCTAGAAAATAAGTTTAGCTCATGGCTACAAGAGAACAACAGTAAAAATAATAATAAATTATGATATAATCAATAGCAAACTGATATAGATGTCGAATTGCTCTAATTGCGCTGCCAAGATACTCTTGATGCCGAAGAACACCTTGAATCTCTCTCTAAAGTTGCTTTAAGTAAACTCTTATTGCTTTCCAAGACTTGTGCTCTGTATTCTTGGTGTTCTTGAATTGCTCTAGGTTGCTCTTGGTTGATTCTTAAAGGCTGGGAACGAGTGGCTTTTTATAGAGATTGATATGAGCTTAAAAATCTTAATTCTCGTCGGACTAGGACTCGCGCTACGCAGTGGGGCGCTATGCAGTTGTCATTGGGGCGACACGTGAAATAGGCTTCACCGCTGGAGCAGTGAAATGATGGCGTTAGGGCGCTGGCTCGTAGCTAGCGCGATGAAGGTATGGCGCTGGGGCGGCAGATGAAACTTAAACATGTTCTTTTTCTTATTCTGATCACTGTTTCGGAGCTGGGCTATAATCCTCATGGTGCTGAGGTGATGACACATACTTTAAAAACTTTGCATTTTAGTCCATGTTTTCGCTCTTTTTGCATCCTTTCTTTAAATCTCATTCAAATTCCTATAAATAACAATAATACACATAAATAGCCATCTATTCTCATAAAATAATTAAATATCAATAATAAAAATATGAGAAAATATATGACAAATTTGCCCTTATCAATGCTTAGAGTTAATTTTGAATTTCATGGCATCTTATCAATTTCCCTAAATGATGTCTAACATTGTCTTTCTATAAGTCATAGGATCATTTTCTTCAACTAAGAAAATACAAAGAGCACATTTTCAGGTATTAAACATACAAACATGTAGCCTTGATATCCTTCTTGACCTACAGGAAAATGTATTCAAGACATTTCACTCAATTGACTTTCAGGTTCCATCATTATCATCTTGATTGACTTTATGAAGTTCAATCTTTTTATCCCACGACCTATGAGAAACTATTTCTATAGGAAAGTGGCATAATTAGCAACGAAAAAGTTTCGTTTATTTGGAATATAAAATTGATATCCCATAGAATATTTGGGATATACAATGAACCTACATTTGTATCGCTTGGGTGCAAATTTATCCTGTTGCGTAATTCTTATGCAAATAGGATAACCAAAATCTTAACATACTTAAGACTCAATTTTCTGCCAAGACATATCTCATATGTAGTAGAAGGAACAGCTTACGATGGAACTTTCTTCAATAAGTGAATTAGCAATTTCTAGAGCATAACCTTCATTGATATATTAAAAGATTGGTAGAGCTTAATATCAATTAGACCATATCTTATAAAGTTTGGTTTCTCTATTTCTAAACATATTTGTGTTGAAGAGTATCTAGAGAACTATTAAGTTAGAATCTTATTCTACTTTAAACAAACTGTGAATTTACTGTTCATGTATAAATATCCTCGATCTGGTCTAAGGTGTTTAGTATACATAATAGTTTATTTCTTTACTTTTAGTCTAAATTTTTGAACACTTAAAAAAAATTTTTGACCTGTATTTTTCAGAAACACATGTTCATATTGTGATAAATCATGATAAAGACAATAAAAGTATTGAAACCCACAATTGGCAGTATGATTCATTAGATCATATACATCACTATGTAATAGTTCTAATGAATCAGTGGCCCTAGTGTCCAACACCTACATAAAGATTTGGACATCTTTCTTTGAATTCAGAATTAATAAACTAGATAAAGTTCTATGGTCATATCAAATATTTGATCATCCTTAACCAGCTTGGATAGTCATCTCAGGTCTACATGACTTAATCATTTATGCCACAATTCATTATTATTCAAAGTTCTCGAACTATTTCTGTTCTATTCACATATTCATTTTAAGACGTTTAATGTTTTATCTAGATATAATGGCTATTCATTAACTGACTCTCAGTTAGTAAAACATTATCATTATTATATAAATATAAGGAACCATTTCTAATGTATTTATGATAACCCTCTTTGTCTAACATAGTGAGTGATATGTTTCGCCTAATAAAGTTTGGTACAAAATAGCAATGATACAACATTATGCTTCGACTAGAATAGAGAAATGACTTAAAAGTATTAACAACTTCTACAACTAGGTAATCTTCATTCCCCATGTAAAGCTGTACTTCTCTTCTCATAGCTTTCTAGCATTACTTAAATCATGCAACACTTTGCAGATGTGATAAGGACATGCGGTATCTCATACGCCTACACCTCATAGTATCATATGCATATAAAGTGTCATTAATTTGTAAACAGATATCTAATCAGTTTATCTTTTCTAAATTAAGGTTCCTTTAACAACCAAGTTTATTATTTTAAACCTTACTATAATAGAATACTTTCCATTGTAATTATTCTCTATACGTGTTTTAGATATATTGAATAAATTATAGATGGAGCAAAATACTACTTGTACATCTCATGTGCATATGCTTCCATTGAAGATCATTAGATGAGCCAGGATATATTATTTGATTCTCAAATTATTCTTAATCCTTTTCTAATAAGCTTTTGTCTCTTCTCAAGAGAAATTATCAGGAACATCTCTCATATAATCTTTTGATCAATGATATATCTTAATATTTTTATTAATCTTATAACAATTACTAGATTTATAAGTAAGTCTATATATTTATCGGTACCCCATAGTTTGTGCTCTTAAACTTAGTATACTAACGGGTTGCTCATAATCATCTTATCTCTATAAGATACTAATCTTATCACTATAAGATAAATTTGGAGATGTTTAGCGGAACATTGTTAATCATTAATTAATAATGCTTTAGATCATGGATATAACTTTTATACATTTTTAATCTAATGACGCCCTCCCACTGCTTTACATAATCCTTTTAATATCTCAAATGGAAAAACAAAAGTTTAAAGATTTTATACTTTATAGTGAGAAGTAGATTCCATTGACATTTTACTTTGGTCTCACACTGTAGCAATATTGGCATTTATAAACCCAAAAGGTAGACAACTTTTGTCAATTGCATCTCTTGCAACTCTTACCACTGATCTTAAATACACCTTATCCTTATGCTATAACAATATTGAGTAAGTGTATTCCAAATTAACTTGTCAATCATCAAATATATGTTATTAGTATTACCCTCACACTGTAGCAATATTAGGTAATATGTTCGCATTTATTTGTCTCATCTTATGTTAAATGGCATAGCTTGAATCACCCTAATCAATCCCTCATGCTATAGGAATATTGACAAAGACAAAAGTAACTCGTCTAACACTATATTGATAAGACGGATCTTTGTATAATATTATCTCATAATATAATATTATTCAATCTTATTAAGAGAGATTTTTTTATTAATTATCATTATAAATATAATTAATATTAATAATTATAATAAATTTTTACATCTCATACGAATCTAATTCATAATTAGAATATTTGTTTACACAAGCACAACTAACCCCGACCAATAGGGCTCCTATTGTAGTTAACAGCATAAAACAAATATTTGCAATCTATAATACCATTATATAATAGTTATAAATGCATTAAAAAATTAAAAAATATATTTCATATGTAAAAATACAATTTGGAGTGTATAGTTTAGAACGATTAGCGTGATAAGTTGAACAACCTTGCGTTATACAATATAATGCTCCAAAACAATTTTTGTACTCTTTTCTTTTAGCCTTCAACCCAAAAGGTCCCTAGCAATATGCATCTTAATGCTCTTATGTTAACAAACTTAATGCCCCAACGTTATGCATGTTAATGCTACGGCATTTTGTATATTAACGCTCCAACGTTCGTTACCTTAACGCCCCAATGTTCAACCTAGAGAATGCCTTAGCATTTATAACATGAACGCCTCAACATTATTACAAACCAAGCCCAAGATGAACACCCTAGCATTCTATATTGAACGCTTCCATTTTTTATGGTGAATGCCCCAGCGTTCTATATTGAATGCTCCAGCGTTCGATGTTGAATGCCCTAACGTTCTTCACTTGAACACCGTAGCATTCTTTCAAGCTGAATTTAGGATGAACGCCTCAGCGTTGTGAGTTGAATGCCATAGCATTCATGTGCAAACACCTCAAGTGCTAAACATAGCACCGCGTACAAACATGAATGCCCCCGCATACTTAACGCAATTAATCACAAACTCACTTAACGATAATTGTTAAGAGTTATCACTGCTAAGAGTTATCAGGCTATAAGAGTCAGCAAAATTTAAAGAGTTAGAGACTTGTATAAAATTGGACAAAGACCCGAGGGTGTACTAGCAATGATATAGTTACAAAGGGTTGCAATAGTGCCTGATCTATTTTCACTGATGCGGGTCTGTCGGTGAAAACTTTATTTATATAGATTTGCGTATGCATATATTTGAATTGTCCAAATGATTAATCTTAGCAAACTATGAGCTTATGGAAGATAGATATATGGGTATTCAAAGAGGATTGGGTGTTGAACATGCTCAATTAGGATCTCCAATAAACATCCTATAAAGTTATCAATGGATGATCCTTTTGAGTTGAGTAGTATTTGTTAACATGTTTTTGGGTGTATGCATGTGATTGTGTACATATTGAAAAACTTAAATATATGTCTCACATATACAATTTACAGTGGAATTAAATATCAACATGTACACATGTAAACTAAATTATAAACAAGTTAAGATTGCAGAAACATACATTTAAAGAACTTCGGTGAAGATTATAAATTTTGGAGCTCACCTTGAAGTCTACCATTGAACAATTCTAGTCCACAACAATCCCATGGAATTGTGGAGTTAGAATGGTAGCTTTGATTAGTTTCCAACAGCATTTGTTCAAATTCTTTCAACAAATACATATTTATTTTTAAGAAAATAGATTGTTTATGCAACTCTTGCATAGCACATTTTAAACTATTTTTCATTGAATCATGTTTTTATCTAAAAATATTTTTTGCTTTTCAATTTTTTTGCTTTTTTTTGTATGACTGGATTATAGAATTGAGAGAGAATTGATCAAATCAATTCATCTCCATTTTTAGTGGTTGAACCACTTTTATTTTATTTTTGTTTTGGTTCTCCATCAAAAAATAATAAATGGCCTATATTTTAATTTTGTTGGCCACTAATATTTTTTCTCTTTACTAATACTTATCCATTGAATAAATTTATAGCACTATTAATTAACACAAATAAAATTAAAAATGACATCTTCATTTTCTTTTATTATTGTGCTAGTATAATTTAATTAGCCACTTAATAAAAATTAAAATATTTTTAATTTTTATAAATTTTGTAAATTTTACTTCAATGGTGTTTCATCATTCATAATACCATGTCATTATTAACAGGTCATAGTAATAATTATTTGTACCCCCATTGACATTTATAATAATAATTATTATATATAATATTTAATTAATTATTCAAAATAATGTTCAATAGTCATTTTACCTTACTTATTTTTACTAGCAAGATTAACAAGTTAATTTAAGGTAAAAATAATTTATGGACCAAATTATGCTACTTGTCAACATTATATTAGTTAACAACTTATGTCAACTTATGTACTTAACAATTAAGTCTTGACAAATGCACATCCCAAGGGATATTTAAACAAACATATGGTTTGACGAAATTTTCTGTATCAAATTATTGAATCCAGTCCGCTACTCTAGTGCGCAACAAGTACACTTCATATTGTGAGACTCTCTGGGTCCACGTCCAATTTTGTCACATAGAACTCATCCATACGTTCGTGAACGAAGCCCCACACACATGTTACGGATATTACAAAGCAGCTTAAACTATACAAGTTGAGGTTATACTATATACGTATAATCCCTCTGTCATTGATATCCTAGAAGAGCAGAGATATAGATCATCACTATCAAATCTCTATTTACCCAACCTTGAATTTATCTCTAGATTTGTATTTTTATAAACACTATCTGTAAACACTTTTGTGATATTGTTTATCCCTATAGAAACTATTCTTAGGGCTTATACTTGTAGTCACAAGATCTTTATAATATAATCTCAGAGCATCAGGATTTACAACTTACTCATATGAGCTGACAAATCTCATATCTACGCACACCGGACCCCATGAGCATCGGATCATACCCAACAACACCTAGCAATTATACCATAAAAGGTTTCTGACATGTGGGAACCAAAGTATGGTGGATTACTCATAAGCCCACTATGGTGCTCAGGTAAAAGAACCATGAATACTACTCAACTCGGAAGACTTTTCATTGATGGCTTTATGAGATGTTTATTAGAGGTCTTCATGAGTCTGTTCAATACCCAGTCCTTACTAAATACTTGTATCTCTATATGAGCTTCTGTTAAGCTCATGGTTTGCTTAGACTAACCATTTGGACTATACAAATATAGACATATACCAATCTATATTATTGAATTTCACCGATAGGCCCGCATCAATGAAATTAGATAAGGAATATAGTGTTTGAGAACATACTTGCATAATGACATTTCTTAGCAGCATCCATAACTCTTTGTAGCTACATCATTTCTAATTTATTCTTAGGTCTTTGTCCTATTTCAGACAAGGCTCTAACTCCTTAGATTTTGCTAACTCTTATAACCTACTAACTTTTAGCAGTGCTAACTCTTAACACTTATAACTTTTATTGTTGTTAACTCTTTGCATTGATCTAAACTCCTTTAGATCAGATTTGAATTTCTTCAGATCATACAAAGTCTAAAGCGTTACAAGCATCTTACCATTTAATAATTAATAATAATAACGATTTTATTAGAAATATTAATTGTATAAATATTATAGTTAAATATTTATACATAATGGGATGGCATATAAGCACAAATCATAATAGTATTTATAGTGCCTAGACCTGAGAACCACGGTGAGCTTTTGAGTGATCCACTATACTTAAGTTTTACATATGTCAGAGATCTTTTATGGTCTAACCGCTAGGTGTTGTTGGGTATAGTCTGATAGTCTTGGAGTTCAATTTGTGTAAATAATGGACCTGTTAACTCATATGGGTGATTTGTATATTCAGGTGCTTCAAAATTGTGGTCCAGAAAATCTTATAACCATAAGTAATTCATTTAGAAAAAATATTTTCCTTGTTAGAAATAATAACGCAAAAGTATTTAACGGATATTGTTTATTTAATATATCCAAACTATAGATATAGAATAGTCATTAATAGAAAGTGTTTTCATTCTGATGAGGTTTAAAATAATAATCGTTGCTATCAAACATACCTTATTTTTAGAAAGATAGACCCCTAAGATATTTGTTTACCAATTAGCATATAATGCTAAGCATATAAAATATTACCTGTCATTCTTATATTAGCAAGTTGTTGCATAATTTGAGGAATACTAGGTAGCAATGAAAGGAAAAGTACGGCTTCACGTTAAAAATGAAGATTTTCTAGACATGGTAACTATTAGGACTTTTAAGTCACTTCTCCATTCTGCCAGAAGCATTACATTGTATAATGGATATTTTGTGCCAAACATTATCAAGTGAATTATAACACTTCCTGTAATAAATAGAAAGGGTTATCATGTATACATTAGGAACAATTGCTCATGTATATATGATAAGGATAATGTTTTCCTAACTTAGTGTCAGTTAATCAATGACCATTATATCTTAAATACAATAAGAAATGTCTCTGTGAACAAAACAAATAATAGTTCGAGAATTTTGAATAATAATGAATTGTGGGACACAAAAATAGGTCATGCAATCGTGAGATGACTATCTCATCTGGTTAAGTATAACCAGATACGTGATTTGACTATGATACCTTGGCCAGTTTTATGAATCTTGGCTTAAAGGGAAAATTACCAAATACTTATGTAAGTATTAGATACTGATATATTGATTTATTGGAACTTGTACATAGTGATGTATATGTTCTAATAAATCATACTATGATTGGGTGAATTTCTATACTTCACTATGATTTATCATGATACAAATATGTTTTTTTAGGAGACACTGGTAGAAAATTTTTGAAGTGTTCAAAGAATTCCTACTAGAAGTAAAGAAACATATCTTTATGTATATTCAATGTCTTTGATCAGATCGAGACGATTTATACATAAATAGTAAATTCATAAATTATTTAAAGGAGAATGAGATTCTTTTCATAAATTATTTAAAGGAGAATGAGATTCTTACTCAATATGGTCCTCCAGACACTCCTCAATGTAAATGTATTTTGGAGATGAGGAATTGGACTTTATTAGATATGCTCAGATCATTATTGAGTTTCACCGATTTTCTAGAATATCTTTAGTGATATGCTTTAGTAACTGTTGGGTGTTGTATGCGTGTGCACTGTGCTATGAGTGAATGTATGCATTTTAAACAATTTAAAATATTGCATGTCTCACATTCAATACAGTGGAACTATAACACAAATACAGTGGAACTATAACACACAATACTATCTCATTATATTAATGAGATTAGAAGACTCACTCTTGAAGTTTATTTTGAACAATTCTAATTGGAGACGTGGTAGGCATCCTCAAGCTAGAATGGTAGCCTTCCTCTCGGAATATTTGAAGTAATAGTTTACTTCTATTTAATTTCACTCTCGGAATGTTTAAATGTTAACTTTTAACCTTGAAATAGCCAAAAACACGCACACATATCTTGGCCATTCTATGGTATTTATAGGCAATATTGCGTTTTGCTGAGCTAATCACAATTCACTTCATTGCCACTTGTTTAAGCATGACAAGGCAATAAAGATGGTTATTCATTGTGATGGCCATTTCATGAACAAATTAGTGGCAACAGATATTTAACTCGCTACCACGTTTAACAACACAAATTGAATCAAATTCAATTTGAATTTTCAATTTCCTTTCATGGTCAATAACAATTCAACAAGTAACTATTATTTTACATTCAACGAATTGAAAGCTAACGTATTGCATTTACTTTTAATTCATCAAAGAAATGCAACACATGTCAATACCAAATCAAATGAATCAAATTTATTTGGTTTAGTTTGACCAAATGTAGCAATGAAACAATAATTGTTTCATAAAAGTCTACCATTTTCTAATTTATTACCCATAAATATTATTGGCACAATTTGAAGCATACATTACGTAGATAAAAGTGTCAAGTCTTACTTAGCACAATCTTAGGTTTAACACTTAAACCTTAGCTACTTCCTGAAAGACATTGAAATAAATAAATAACCGATTGATTTAATTTAAATAAAACAATAATTATTTTATTTAAATGATAGATATATCTACCCATGCTCAATTTAGTACTCATATAATTATTGGCACAATTTGAGACATACACTAGATAGATAAAAGTGTCAAGTCTCACTTGACACAATTTTAGGTTTAACACTTAAACTTTAGCTACTCTCCGAGAGACCCTGAAACAAATAAATACTTTTTAAAAAATTCCTGGATCGAACAATTGAATCCAGTACGTGATAAGGGCAAATTTGTCATATATTTTCTCATGATTTTATTATTGATATTTTATGATTTTATGAGAATAGATGGCTATTTATGTGCATTATTGTTATTTATAGGGACTTGAAAGAAATTTAAAGAAAGAACGCAAAAGGAGCGAAAACAGGGACTAAAATGCAAAGTTTTCAAATTATGAGTCCAACGCCCCCGCGCCACAAGTATTTTAGCCCCAGCGCTGAAATAGTGATCGAAATAAGAAAAACGACCTGCTTAAGTCGCGTCCATCGCCCCAGCGCTATAAACATACCGCGCCAGCGGTAAAGCCGTTTTCATGCAGCGCCCCAGCGCCAATATCCCACCGCTCCAGCGGTAATAGCTTTTTCACGCGTCGCCCCAGCGACAGTTGCATAGCGCGCCAGCAGTAGTGCGAGTCCTAGTCCAATGAGAATTAAGATTTTCAAGCTCATATCAATCCCTATAAAAAGCCACTCGTTCCCAACCTTCAAGAAGGAATCCAAGACGACCCAAGAGCACCAAGAATATAGAGCACAAGTCTTGGAGAGCAATAGGAGCTTAATTGAAGCAACTTTGGAGAGAGATACAAGACGTTCTTCGGCATCAAGAGTTCCTAGGCAGCGCAATTAAGAGCAATTCGACGTCTATATCGGTTTGCTAATAATTGTATCATGATTTATAATTATTTTTACTGCTGTTTTCTTGTAGCCATGAGCTAACTTGTTTTCTAGGGTTAATACTTGAACTCAATATGTGTGCTTAATTGCCATACCTTTCGAATATTTAATAAACTTAGTCATTTATTATTTAAATTACTTGTGTTTAATGCTTCAATATATCTGGCCAATATATGGTGAATGAGTTGGTAATATTATTGATAAACTCGGAAGAGGAATCATAATATTTAGACCTAGGTAATTTGAGGCATGATTGTAGAGTAACATTCAATGTTGCATATGCAAGTTTCAATTTAGGATAGGAATATACCTAATTGGCATGTATGATCAATAAGACCTAATCTTAATGAATCTTAATATATTACAAGTATCATAGGAATATAAGTATTTGGTAAATTAAGGTATACTTGCATGACCTTGGAAGAGGCTTGTGAATACATTAGTGTCTTGATCAATAATAAAGACCAAGTGAGTTAAATATTAGAGGATTAATCATTAGAAACATATTGAGGGATAATATTAATCCTAGGTTCTCTCTACGTTGCTATCTCCCTATTCTCTTTGCATTGTGTTTTTGTTTTTATATTTGCTACATTCATTCTTAGATTTTTATTTTTCTGAATAATTATTAGGAAGATATAATTTTAGTAATTGGTTTAAAAAGAAAAAATTATCCCTGTGGGTTCGACATCCGACTTATTTAGTCTCTTTATTACTTGCATACGATAGTGTATACTTGCACTTAATTTATGATATAGAAATATCGCATCAGTACGCTACCTACGTGCTCAACGAGTACACTTCATATAGTGAGACTCCTTAGGTTCATACCCATTTTGCCTTATAGAACATTTTTGTAAGTCCATAACCGATGCCCTACACACGTTATGGATAATACAAAAGGCGCATTGAACCATATAAGTTTAGGTTAATATTCGTACAATCCCTCCATCATTAATATCCTAGAAGAGCAGAGACATAGATCAACACCGTTAAGTCCCATATTGCTCAACCATACTTATCTATTTGATTCGTGTTCTAATAAACAATATTCTCAAACTCTTTTGCAATATTGTTTATACCACGAGAAACTCTTTCCCGGGTTTCATGCTTATGGCCATAAGACTTCCTGAAATATAATCTTAGAGCATCTGAATATTTAACTTATTCATATGAGCTGACGGATCCTATATATATACTCACCAAACTCTATGAGCATCGGACAATACCCAGCGACACGCAGCGGTCAGACTATGAAAGGTCTCTGAAATGTGTGTAACATAAGAATGGTGGATCACTTACAAGCCCACCGTGGTGCTCAGTTCAAAGGACCACGAATACTATTCAACTTGAAAAGACCCTCAATTGACGGACTTATGGGATATCTATTAGAGGTCTTTATTGAGTCTGTTTGGTATTCAATCCTTATTAAATATATGTATATCTATACGAGCTTCTACTAAGATCATAATTTGTTAAGATTAACTATCTAGACTATCCAAATAAATCAATTCCACTCGACAAACCCTGCATCGGTGAAAATAGATCAGGAACATATAATTCGAGAACATACTTGCACAATAACATTTCCTTGCAACTATTTTCAATTATGCCATTGTTAGTATATGTTGGTGATCAAATATATATGGGTGTATGCATGTGTAATAGTACTTAATATAAAAAAGCACATATCTCATAAATATTTGGCACTGCAGAATATTTAAAACATACAAGAAGCACATAAACATATATTAATATATCAAAAATAAAGTTGAGAAATCACTAGAACGTATAACATTTTACACGTGAATATAGGGAGTCTGCTCGGAGTCTCACTCGTAGGCAATTCTAGTCACCAACTCTAGTCACTAACTTAGTGGGCTTGGCGAGTTAGAACAACAGCTCCTCAATTGAGTACAGTATTAACCCTTGAACCACAAAATGGTCAGCTATTTTATGTTTTGCTCTTTCTCTCCCACAGTAGAAGAAAAGAAAAAGGAAGCAACAATTGCTTCTCACCTATTTCAAGGGCAAAATGGAAAAGGAAAAGAAAAAAAAAAACAATTCTCTCTTTCTTTTTTTCCCTTTAACGTTTTTCACACATATATATCTCTAATTTAATTATTATAATAATATTATATATTAAAATAATAGTATTTAGCCACTTAGGGCAAAAAAAATAATAAATAATATTTTATATATAAATGCATGACAACTATCATGCATAAATATATATTATATTATTAAATTATGTAATATTATAAAATAATATATTTTAATAGAGATATTATGATTATTTAATAATTAAATAATCATAGTATGAAATAACTATTTTGCCTCTTATGAATAGTTATCAAGTATAACTCTTAGCGGGTTTCACCAAATCTCACCCTCTGATAAACTCAACCAAGAGTCCACAATGCACCATGTGTCATTATACAACCAGTAAATAATAATTATTGACTAATTGTTGTATTTAACGCTTAAATACGGACACGTACGCATTCTCGTGGTAGTGCTGGATATTACTGGATTAAACAATTCAATCCAGTACTCTGCCCCAGTGCAGAATGAGTACACTCTATATCACCAGACTCTCTAGGTCCACGCCCGATTCGTCAAATAGAACTATTCCATAAGTCCGTGAGCAATGCCCCACGCACACATCACGAATATTACAAATTAGTACGTTAAACTATGCAAGTTGAGGTTACAACGTATACGTATAGTTCTTCCATCATACAGATATATATCTTGGATGTGCTGGGACATAAATCAACACCGTCAAATCCCCAAGTGCTCATCCACAAACGTATCTCCAAAATGGTATTTCACTGAACAATATAAGCAAACTCTTTGTCATATTATTTAACCCTAGGAAACTTCTTTCCCAGGTTCACTGATTATGGCCATAAGACTTTCTTGAGATACTATCTTGGAGCATCTGGATATATCACTCCCTATGAGGGCTAATGGATCTCATATCTGCACACACCATACTTTATGAGCATCAGACCATACCTAATGACACCCAGCGGTTAGACCATGAAAGGTCTTTGACATGCATGGAACCAACATATTTTGTTCTCTAGGAAAGTGGCATTTTGAGCAACAAACACATTTCATTCCTCAAGATCATAGAACTGGTATCCCATTGAGATCATGGGATAACGAATGAACTGATACCTATACCCCCTGGGTGTAAGTTTATCTTGTTGTATAACTTTTACATAAGCAGAATAGCTCAAAATCTTAAAATATTTAATACTTGAATTCCTTCTAGTCCATATTTCATAAGGAGTGTAGGGAACGGCTTTAGATGGAACTGTGTTAAAACATGAGCAGCAGTATATAGAGTATAGCTCTAAAAGATATTCAAGGAGATCAGTGAAGCTTATCATTGATTAAACCATATATAATAAAGTCTGATTCTTCATCTCCAAAGCACCATTGTACTACGGAGTAGCTAGAGGACTATACTGAACAAGAATTCCATTCTCTTTTAAATAATTCAGAAATTCACTGCCTCGATTTGATCGAAAATATTTGACATACATACTGGTTTGTTTCTCTACTTAAAGTCTAAATTCCTTAAAATTTTCAAAGGTTTCAGACTTGTGTCTCACAGGAAACACATAACCATATCGTGACAAATCATCGATGAAGGTTACAAATTAAAATCCACCCATAGCAGCGTGACTTATTTGACCACATATATCATTATGTATATGACAGGACCCGACCCGAGACCCTCTACTATAGATCCCAGCGGCCCTGCCGGGTACCCTGACGAAAGTTCCTCCGAACCTAACTGGGTAAGTTAAGAAATTCCGCGAGGCGAGCCCCTTTTTAATTCTTGTTACTACTAAGAAGATCTAGTAATATACATGAAAACGACTTTTTAGTTTTAAAAACAAACCTACAGAGTTTCCCCTATTTTTCTGAAAATCCATATAAACCTGCAAAGAAATTTCACTTCTAATTCCAACACATCTCAATTCTACCAATTCGGACCTCCGGTCCTTTTCAAATCAAATCCAACACAACTCAATTATTTCGTGTAAATCACAAAATAAGCATAATCATAAAAAGTAAAAACGATCATCATAAACTGAAAATCTCTTCTTCTTGATTCAACACATACTTACAAATATACATGCCTACAACTATTATGCATAAAGTAAAGAGTGCTATTAGCACATTTACATGTACAAAAATTATCTTTGGATTCGGCCCACTACTCGGCGATAGGAGAATTAGCAGCTTGCATTCCGAGACCTGCACCTGGGAAAGGGGTTTAAAACATAAAACATAAAACGAGTGAGCTAAAGGAGCTCAGTGAGTGTAAATGAGAATTCAATTACAAGAATATTATACAAAGATAGCAATTTCTAAAGTACATGCAGAAATTATGCTTCTAAAACGGATGTAAAATTGTAAAACGGTTTCTAATATCATATGCTAATGAAATCTTGCCGAGCAGGTTTTATCTACATCTTTGGAAAACTATATTCAGAATCTGTATAACATAATAACTGCTGTGTGCATATAAATGCATAAATGCTATCGGTAAATCGAAAACTAGTAAAATCATCGCTCGGCCATTTTTTTTCTAAACTGTACCAATGGTAACCCTAAAGATCTATACCTACGCAGCGACTCAACTAGCACCGCATACGTGAGTAGGTCACGGGGCACCTTAACTAGCAGCACCCACAGTGACATCTCAAGACATCTCACTTGCTACGCAGCGGAATCCTACATCACATGCATATAACGAGACAATATCCCGTACACATAGAGCGACTCACATGACTCGATATCCCGACTTCCCGGAGTTAGTGACTGATAAGGCGTAATTGTATAAACTATTTTATCTTCCTAACTTGATATTTGTTCAATTTATCTCAATAATTGGGCTATTTATGCATATTAATGTTGTTTTATAGGTTGAGGCATTATCGGAGCAAAAATACCGGAAAACGGACGCAAAATGGAGCATTAGTGATAAAAATACGAATGGAGGCACTGTTGCTACAGTAGCACTGTTGCTACAGTACCACTGTTTTGCTACAGTGCAGCGCCGCGGCACTGGATTTCAGCGCCGCGGCGCCAATTGCAGAAAGTGAGCGCCGCAGCGCTGAAATCCAGCGCCGCGGCGCTGAATTCTGGGCAATCCTAAGGGCTTTTTTGTCCTCTTTTTGCAACCCTACCTATATAAACACCCATGGTTTAGCCAAAGAGAAGAAAGAGGGGAGTAGAGGCACGAAATTGAAAGGAGGAGAAGGCTTGAGCTCGAATTGAAGGAGAAGAAATGATGTCTCCAAGGTTTCATGTGCATCATTGAAGACAATTGAAGAATTGAAACCTTGGAGACATCCCAAATTCGGTTTTCCCTTTCCTTTTCTTTGTTTTTATCCTTTGTTGTCATTTCAATTATGAATATTAGTTTTAATGAGATGTATCTATGGATGGTTGGATAATTATAGTTATGGTTGGATTTTCATGTGATTAAACTTGATTCCAATGATTGATGTAGCTTTATTAATATTATGTTTGGATGATTTAGTATAAATTCGTGTAATTCATTTATGTTTCTTTATGCTTAATGCTTCCAATTGATTGATAAATGAATTGGTTGTTGTGAATGTATGGATTTATGCTTGAAAGAGATTGATCCATTTATAGGATTTGGGAGAAACATAGCTTTAGGTTGCTATTGAGTTGAAAGGCCAATAACACCTAGGTAATCTTCATGATCTTCCTTAGGATTTGCATGAGGTGCACTCCAAGTGTTTGATTAAATGCGTGACAGGCGCAAACTCTTTGGGGTGTGCTATTATGCCTAGGGTTACATGTGGTGCTCTCCGTTTTAAAGTGTTTGATAAGCGTGACAGGCCAAACTCTTTAGGGTGTATCATTATGTCTAGAATTTCATTTGATGAAGTGACAGTGATAATGAAATTAATCCTTGGGGTAGTCATTTAAGGGTAGCTTAATGCGTGTATATATAACGGGTTAGATAGACATATCAACTTGGCTATGTATGCATAGTATCTCATTCGAACTCGAAAGATGGAATGAGATTAGTCTTAAGCCCTTGATTAATGAATTGAACAAATTTGCTAAAGAAGAAGAACATAGGAAGAATAGAATGAAATCAATGTTTAGGATCCCATTTGTATAGAATTCGCCATATCGCAAGATTATCATTTTGTTGTAGATTGTAGGTTCTAGGCCTTAATGGAACTTTATTGAACTTTATGTGTTGATGTTGCTTTGTTATTAATAGTTATCTTGTGTTATTCGTTTATGCTTTTTATGCGCTTCATGCTTCTAATTGCATTGAAAAATGGATTGGATGAATTAAACATTTGGGTTATGTGCTTGACAAAGTTTAATCCATATGTCGATCTTAAAAAGCATAGCTTTGAGTTTGTTAAGTTGAGAGATTAATGAACTTAGGTAATCATCATGATCTTCCTTAGGATTTGTATGAGGTGCATTCCAAGTGTTTGATTAAATGCGTGACAGGCGCAAACTCTTTGGGGTGTGCTATTATGCCTAGGGTTACATGTGGTGCTCTCCGTTTTAAAGTGTTTGATAAGCGTGACAGGCCAAACTCTTTAGGGTGTGTCATTATGTCTAGAATTTCATTTGATGAAGTGACAGTGATAATGAAATTAATCCTTGGGGTAGTCATTTATGGGTTACGTAATGCATGTCTATGTAAACAAGTTAGATAGACATATCAACTTGAATATATATGCATAGTATCTCATTCGCACTCGAAAGATGGAATGAGATTAATCATACACCCTGGATTAATGAATGCATAAATTGGTTGTTGATTACTAATGACAAAGACCATAGGAACAATATAGAGAAATCAAGTCTCTAGAGCCTCATTGCCATAGATATCTCTTTTCCTTTATTTATCTAGCTAATTAGATTTTAGTTGCTTTTAATTCAATAACTCACCCTGCCATTTAGATTAGCCTAAATAAAGTTAGGTTGCCAACATCGTAGTACTTAGCATTAATTTAGGACACAATCCTCGTGGGAACGATACTCTACACATCACTTTATTACTTGTTGCGATACGTGCACTTGCGTTAGTTTGTGTTATAGAAATCACACAACAGTGACACACCCCCAAGACCTGTCCATGTGCACTGGATATACCGGCCGGGTCTAATATAATCATCACCACTATAATCTGAGGGTACCAATGGCCTTAAAACAAATGTAGAAATTTTAAAACTGTTTCACAAATCGATCATGTAAAACCATGTCTATGAATATATCAAGATCATAAATCATGTTTATGCATCGAAAGCTCATAAAACATACATAGTCATTGTGCGAAAACATAATAACCAAAAAGTAAAAGAAATGGCAGATTTCCACTCACAACCGCTCCGCGCTCAATTTCGCTCCCGATTCCTGCTCCCGTTAATGCTCTCGGTTATCCTCACCTACGCGCCATAAATGACATTTAGAACCAAATCGAACACTAGAATCTCATTTAACTAGTAAATGCCCTAATCGGCATATAAAGTCCGGAGGTAAATTACTTCCCGATTTTAGTTACGGAGCCATAATCGAAACTAACTCACCATCCGGCGCCCTGAAAATTATTGTACACCTTATCATTTGATTGGACATACTTGCCCTTCACCTTTCCAACATGGACAATTATGTCCCATTTTCTTCATTTTTGGGTTTTTCATCAGCCATATACATTCCATTCACAAAATGCATCATTTACACACAACAATTCAATCAAAACACCACTCAATTCCTAACTTCCCTAAAGTGGCAGAATTTCACCCTAGGTTCCAACACATTCCTTTTCTCAATTTCTTGTTCCAATTACAACAAAATCATGCCAATTTCATTCTAAAGCCCTAATTACAATCAATTAAAATCTCTACAATAAAATCACCAAAAACCCTAATTCTCACCTTGCCAATTTCTTCAAATTGATGACTCCTTCAAGTTCCAAACTAGAATTTAACTCAATCTAAGCCAAGAATACACATAAGAACATCAATTAACACATTCTTGAATTCTCACTTATCAAACTCATAAAAGATGATTTTCTTACCTCTTTTTCTTGAATTTCCACTAATAGAGACTTCAATTGCGCTTAGGGATTGGTTTGTAACCTTAATTTGGCTTGATTACACATGAAAAATCATGAAAAAAAAAAACTTGAATAGTCACTGTAGCAGCACCCCCTTTGAAGCTCGAATTTCTCTCTTTTTTTTGGCTAAGTGTTGGTTTTCATCTCTCTTCAAATTTCTACACACTTCTAACATATATATAGTGCTCCCTCAATTTACCATTTTTCCCTTCAACTTACTTAAAACTTCTAATTTTCCATTAGTTAAAAACTAATTATGTAATTAGTTCATTTGTAACTATTTAGTTAGAATAGTTCAAAGAACTAACTAGAACTTCCAACTTGGCAATCCATGAGATTTTTTCTAATTGGTCCATTATCTAATATATGGATTATGTTTCTCAACAAAGGCTTGTTCCATTCATAACCCTTAAATGGAAATTCATGTAGTAAATTAGAATTTTTTTTTCCAAGCCAATAGAGAAAAATTCTAAAAATATTCTAGGGTCGTCCGGCGCACCGATCAAGTGTGAAATTACCAAATTAGGTCTGATATCTCTCACGTGCACTATAAAGAAAAAATTTCTAATAGGGTTAAAATCGAGTAATCCTACGGTGTCTTATTTGTTCTATACCGAAATCTAGGCGCCAATACTACTAATAGGGATTGGATATTACAATTTTACCCCTCCTTAAAAAAATTTCGTCCTCAAAATTTAAATCATACCTGTCTCAAAGAGGTAAGGATGTTGGACTCGTATCTGATCTTCACGTTCCCGCGTGGTTTCTTCTATCCCATGGTTCATCCATAACACCTTAACTAAGGGAATGCTTTTGTTACGAAGGACTTGCTCTTTCCGGTCTAGGATTTGCACAGGCTTCTCTTTGTAGGTCAAGTTTTCGTTCAATTCTACCAGTTGTTCCCTTAGGATGTGTGAAGGATCTGCTATATACTTGCGAAGCATAGAAACATGAAACACATCATGGATTCTAGCCAGATCTTCGGGTAACCGTAGACGATATGCCACCTTTCCAACTCTTTCAACTATCTCGTACGGTTCAATATATCAGGGACTTAGCTTTCCTCGCTTCCCGAATCTTAGTACTCCTTTCCATGGTGATATCTTTAGAAAGACCTTATCACCGATCTCAAACTCCAAGTCTCTTCTTCTGTTATCTGCATAACTTTTCTGTCTATCATTAGCTGTTTTCAATCTATGCCTGATAAGTTGAATCTTTTCCGAAGTAATCTGAACAATTTCTGGGCCAATCAGCTTCCTTTCACCTACCTCATCCCAACAAACTGGAGTTCTGCACTTTCTTCCGTACAATGCCTCATATGGTGCCATTCCGATGCTAGTCTGGTAGCTATTATTGTAGGCGAACTCCATTAGCGGCAGATGAGTATCCCAACTCCCCTTAAACTCCATAACACACGCTCTAAGCATATCTTCAAGTGTCTGAATTGTCCGTTCCGACTGACTATCCGTCTGAGGATGAAAGGCCGTACTGAAACTCAATTTTGTACCTAGAGCTTTCTGTAAACTGGGCCAAAATCGAGAAGTGAACCGTGGATCCCTGTCTGACACAATGGACACGGGAACTCCATGGAGTTGTACCACCTCATCTACGTATAACTGGGCTAATTTATCTAAAGAACAACTGCTTCTGATGGGTAGGAAGTGAGCAGATTTCGTCAGTCTATCAACAATCACCCATATTGCGTCATTGCCTCTCTGGCTACGCGGAAGTCCTACCACGAAGTCCATCGTTATTCTTTCCCATTTCCACTTCGGAATTGGAAGGGGTTGCAAGAGCCCTGCAGGTTTTTGATGCTCCGCTTTTACTTGTTGGCAAGTTAGGCATCTCGAGACAAATTCAGCTATATCTTTCTTCATGCCCTTCCACTAGTAGTGCTCTTTTAGGGTACGGTACATCTTTGTGCTCCCGGGATGCATAGCATACGTAGAAGAATGAGCTTCTTCCATAATCTCTCTTCTCAACTCATTTACATCCGGAACACATAACCTCCGACCCAAGGTTACTACACCATCCTCGGTCACTGAAAGATCCTTCCGCTGCCCGGACTCGATTTCACCCTTTAATTTAACTACTTGTGGATCTTGAGTCTGTAGTTCTTTGATCCGATCAACCAGTATTGGACGGACCTAAAATGTGGCTAATAATGCTCCCGAATCTGATAATTCTAATTTTACACCTAAAGACCTCAATTCTATCAACATCGATAGATATGCGACCTTCAAGTGAGCTATTGAACTGACAGGCTTCCTGCTGAGAGCATCTGCTACCATGTTAGCTTTTCCTGGATGGTACTCCAAGGTGCACTCATAATCTTTAATAAGCTCCAGCCACCTTCTCTGCCTCATATTCAATTCTTTCTGAGTGAACAAGTACTGCAGGCTCTTATGATCCGTAAAGATCTTGCAAGGAACCCCATACAAATAATGCCTCCAAATTCTTAAAGCAAAAACTACCGTAGCTAGTTCTAGGTCATGTGTAGGATAATTCTGTTCATGCTTCTTTAATTGTCTGGAAGCATAGGCTATTACTTTCTCCTTTTGCATTAGCACACAACCTAGACCTTGCCTGGAAGCATCACAATATATGGTAAAATCGTCATTCCCTGACGGAAGTGTAAGCACAGGGGCCGACGTCAACCTTCTCTTTAGCTCTTCGAAGCTCTGCTGGCACGCTTCCGACCATACAAACTTCTCTTCTTTCCGGGTTAACTTAGTCAGAGGAGCGGCTATCCTTGAGAATCCCTCTACAAACTTCCTATAATATCCGGCCAAACCCAAGAAACTACGGATCTCCGTCACGTTTGTAGGCTGTCTCCAATTCACTATTGCTTCGATCTTCTGGGGATCTACTGCTACCCCTTCTACAGAGATTACATGCCCCAAAAATGCAACTCTATCTAGCCAAAATTGACATTTACTAAGTTTGGCATACAGCCGATGCTCCCTTAAGGTCTGCAAAACTATCCTCAAATGTTCTGTATGCTCTTTCTCACTGCTTGAATAAACTAATATATCATCAATAAATACTATCACAAACCGATCTAAATAGGATCTAAAAACTTTGTTCATAAGATCCATAAAAGCAGCTGGGGCATTAATCAGCCCAAAAGGCATAATCAAAAATTCATAATGCCCATATCGGGTCTTAAAGGCCGTCTTAGGAATATCTTCCTCCCGGATCTTCAGTCGATGATAGCCGGACCTCAGATCTATCTTGGAAAATACTCTGACTCCTTGCAGCTGATCAAACAAATCATCAATTCTCAGAAGTGGATATTGATTTCGCACCGTTACTTTATTCAGCTCCCGGTAATCAATGCACAATCTCATGCTTCCGTCTTTCTTCTTCACAAACAAAACCGGTGCACCCCAAGGAGAAGTACTCAGTCTAACGAAACCCTTATTCACCAACTCTTCCAACTGAACCTTCAGTTCTTTCAATTCTGAATGAGCCATTCTGTAGGGTGCTTTAGAAATTGGTTGTGTTCCAGGGGCTACTTCTATTTTAAACTCTATCTCTCTATCCGGAGGCAATCCCGGAAGATCCTCGGGGAATACATCCGAAAACTCTCTCACCACCGGAATATCCTCCAATTTCGTTCCACCATCTCTTACGTCTATGGCATAGACTAAGTAACTCTGACATGACTTCCGAAGCATCTTTCTTGCCTTCATTACTGACACCATGTTGGCGGAAAGTGATTTCCGCACCCCGCGGAAAATAACTTCCGTTCCGCTAGGGCTACATAATCTAACTTCTTTCCGGAAGCAATCCACTGAGGCTCGATATTTAGACAACCAATCCATCCCTAAAATCACATCAAACTCACTGATGGCCAACACAATCAAATCCGCCATAAACTCTTGGCTTTCAATACTGATTTTACTACTCTTATACACCGTTTCTGCTACAATGGAGTCTCCGGTAGGAAGAGACACTACTACCGCGCCATCTAATAACTGGGGTGCTATACTAGCATTTGCAGCAAACTCCACAGAAATAAAAGAATGGGTCGCTCCAGGATCTATCAGTACATAAGCATTTCGATCAAAAACTGACATTGTACCTGTCACAACTTCTGGGGCCGCATCCGCCTCCTGTTGGGTCACCGCAAATACCCTAGCCTGGGTATGCGGTTTCACTTGTGTTCCACCGGATGATCCTCCTCGACCGGCGCCCCTACCAGGCTGGCTCGTGCCGCTTGATCTTCTGAATTGGGGACCTCCTCGAATCTACCCTCGACCGCCGCTGGTTTGTCCTGGAGCTGGTGGTCTATCTTCTGGCTTGCTGCTAGCTCCATCATTTGGGCAATCTCTCATGTAGTGACCCTCTTGCCCGCACTTATAACACCCGATAGTCCCCTTCCTACAATCCGCCGGATGGGCCTTGCCACATCTATTACACATCGGGAAATTCTTCTAACTCTCCTTAGTGCTTCGGAATCCGGCGGATGGTTGCCGAACGGAAGCTTGGCTGGATTGAGCTCCTTGGCTTGGCTTTCGACTGCTGGACCATGAAGATCTCTCCTCTGTTCGGGGGAATTTACTCGGTCCTTCTCGAGAACTTCCTGACCAGTCTCTTTTCTGACCCTGCTGTTTCGGTTTAGGGATGGGCGCCATGCTTCTTTCAACCCGTGTTGCAGCTTCCACCAATGATCCATACTGAGTGTGGGCTGCCGATACTACGTACGCCCTGATTCGTGGATTGAGACCCACTGCAAAACGGTTAGCCTTCTGTTCTTCATTATCGGCAATAAATGGAACGGCACGACGTACTCAGCCACCGAGAGGGAACCCTGTTCGAGCTTGAAGAATTCTTCTATCTTCGCATCTTTATAGCTTTTGGGGTATAACTTATTCAGAAATTCCTCTTTGAAAAGCGCCCAAGATACCCCATCGGCGTTTCTCCTTTGCAAGGCCTTCCACCAATCCTTCGCTCTTTCTTTCAATAGAAATGCAGAGTATACCACCATCTGCTCTTCCGTACATCCCATAACCTGAAAAATTTCTTCATTGTTCTCTAACCAAGATAGAGCTCTCTCGGGATCTCCGGTTCCATCATAAGCCTTAGCGCCCAATTTCTTGGCGCGTTCAATGGACACTCCGGTCTCTCGCGGCTGTTGGATCGCCGCTGCTAGTATCTGGGCCATTTGAGCTATATTCACATTTCCACCCTCTGGCTCAGCGGGTTGAGATGATTCGGGAGGGGTCTGAGGCGTAGGAACATTTACTGACTCATTTCCCTGCTCCTCTTCAGGTGCAAAAGCCTCCGCAGCTGCTCTCCTAGTACGTGGGCCTCCACGACGATGCATATTTTCTGAAAATTTAGTGATGCAAATGATTATCAAATGCAAAGAATTCAACTTTCTAAACTTAGAAAAATATACAAGCAATTTCAATAATCTCATTCTAAAAATGAACTTTTTAACTAAAACTTCAAAAATCGTGCTCTGATACCACTCTAACAGGACCCGACCCGAGACCCTCTACTATAGATCCCAGCGGCCCTGCCGGGCACCCCGACGGAAGTTCCTCTGAACCTAACTGGGTAAGTTAAGAAATTCCGCAAGGCGAGCCCCTTTTTAATTCTTGTTACTACTAAGAAGATCTAGTAATATACATGAAAATGACTTTTTAGTTTTAAAAACAAACGGATAGAGTTTTCCCTATTTTTAGGAAAATCCATATAAACCTGCAAAGAAATTTCACTTCTAATTCCAACACATCTCAATTCTACCAATTAGGACCTCCGGTCCTTTTCAAATCAAATCCAACACAACTCAATTATTTCGTATAAATCACAAAATAAGCATAATCATAAAAAGTAAAAACGATCATCATAAACTGAAAATCTCTTCTTCTTGATTCAATACATACTTACAAATATACATGCCTACAACTATTATGCATAAAGTAAAGAGTGCTATTAGCACATTTACATGTACAAAATTATCTTTGGATTCGGTCCACTACTCGGCGATAGGAGAATCAGCAGCTTGCGTTCCGAGACCTGCACCTGGGAAAGGGGTTTAAAACATAAAACATAAAACGAGTGAGCTAAAGGAGCTCAGTGAGTGTAAATGAGAATTCAATTACACGAATATTATACAAAGATAGCAATTTCTAAAGTACATGCAGAAATTATGCTTCTAAAACGGATGTAAAATTGTAAAACGGTTTCTAATATCATATGCTAATGAAATCTTGCCGAGCAGGTTTTATCTACATCTTTGGAAAACTATATTCAGAATCTGTATAACATAATAACTGCTGTGTGCATATAAATGCATAAATGCTATCGGTAAATCGAAAACTAGTAAAATCCTCACTCGGCCATTTTTTTTCTAAACTGTACCAATGGTAACCCTAAAGATCTATACCTACGCAGCGACTCAACTAGCACCGCATACGTGAGTAGGTCACGGGGCACCTTAACTAGCAGCACCCACAGTGACATCTCAAGACATCTCACTTGCTACGCAGCGGAATCCTACATCACATGCATATAACGAGACAATATCCCGTACACATAGAGCGACTCACATGACTCGATATCCCAACTTCCCGCAGCTAGTGACACACCCCCAAGACCTGCCCATGTGCACTGGATATACCGGCCGGGTCTAATATAATCATCACCACTATAATCTGAGGGTACCAATGGCCTTAAAACAAATGCAGAAATTTTAAAACTGTTTCACAAATCGATCATGTAAAACCATGTCTATGAATATATCAAGATCATAAATCATGTTTATGCATCGAAAGCTCATAAAACATACATAGTCATTGTGCGAAAACATAATAACCGAAAAGTAAAAGAAATGGAAGATTTCCACTCACAACCGCTTCGCGCTCAATTTCGCTCCCGATTCCTGCTCCCGTTAACGCTCTCGGTTATCCTCACCTACGCGCCATAAATGACATTTAGAACCAAATCGAACACTAGAATCTCATTTAACTACTAAATGCCCTAATCGGCATACAAAGCCCGGAGTTAAACTACTTCCCGATTTTAGTTACGGAGCCATAATCGAAACGAACTCACCATCCGACGCCCTGAAAATTATTGAACACCTTATCATTTGATTGGACATACTTGCCCTTCACCTTTCCAACATGGACAATTATATCCCAGTTTCTTCATTTTTGGGTTTTTCATCAACCATATACATTCCATTCACAAAATGCATCATTTACACACAACAATTCAATCAAAACACCACTCAATTCCTAACGTCCCTAAAGTGGCAGAATTTCACCCTAGGTTCCAACACATTCCTTTTCTCAATTTCTTGTTCCAATTACAACAAAATCATGCCAATTTTATTTTAAAGCCCTAATTACAATCAATTGAAATCTCTACAACAAAATCACCAAAAATCCTAATTCTCACCTTGCCAATTTCTTCAAATTGATGACTCCTTCAAGCTCCAAACTAGAATTTAACTCAATCTAAGCCAAGAATACACATAAGAACATCAATTAACACATTCTTGAATTCTCACTTATCAAACTCATAAAAGATGCTTTTCTTACCTCTTTTTCTTGAATTTCCACTAATAGAGACTTCAATTGAGCTTAGGGATTGATTTGTAACCTTAATTTGGCTTGATTACACATGAAAAATATGAAGAAAAAAAAACTTGAATAGTCACTGTAGCAGCACCCCCTTTGAAGCTCGAATTTCTCTCTTTTTTTTGGCTAAGTGTTGGTTTTCATCTCTCTTCAAATTTCTACACACTTCTAACATATATATAGTGCTCCCTCAATTTACCATTTTTCCCTTCAACTTACTTAAAACTTCTAATTTTCCATTAGTTAAAAACTAATTATGTAATTAGTTCATTTGTAACTATTTAGTTAGAATAGTTCAAAGAACTAACTAGAACTTCCAACTTGGCAATCCATGAGATATTTTCTAATTGGTCCATTCTCTAATATATGGATTATGTTTCTCAACAAAGGCTTGTTCCATTCATAACCCTTAAATGGAAATTCATGTAGTAAATTAGAATTTTCTTTTCCAAGCCAATAGAGAAAAATTCTAAAAATATTCTAGGGTCGTTCGGCGCACCGATCAAGTGTGAAATTACCAAATTAGGTCTGATATCTCTCACGTGCACGATAAAGAAAATATTTCTAATAGGGTTAAAATCGAGTAACCCTACGGTGTCTTATTTGTTCTATACCAAAATCTAGGCGCCAATACTACTAATAGGGATTGGATATTACAGTATAAGTCCTAATAAACCAATTGCACGGTGTCCAACACCAGTAAAGAGAGATTTGGTCATTTTTCCTTGAATACATGATTTATAAAATGGATAAGATTCTATGGTCAAATTAGGTATTCAACCATCCTTAATCAGACGTGATAGGTGTCTAATGCTTATTTGACTCAATCTTATATACCACAATTCTGTTTTATTTAAAGTTCCCGAACTACTTGCTGTGTTTACTTACACATTCATGGCATTTTGTGTTGTATTCAATACATTATGACTATTAATTAACTGGAAATCAGCTATCAAAATATTATGCATACCATATAAACGTAAGGAACGATTCCGTATATGCATATGATAACCCTCACTGTCAAGTACAAGAAGAGATACTATTTTTCTTAAAATACAAGGTACAAAAAGACAATTATACAACACTATAGTTCTATTACATGAGAGATATAAATCAAAATATCCTACAGCCTTGACCTGAAGGAAATCTCAATTTCCAACACGAAGCTGAATCTCTCCCGGCTACAACAGTCTAACTTCCCTTAGACCTTGCAACATATTGCAAATGTGAGAAGGAGAAGCAGTATCCAATACCCAATCATAATTATCATCATATGCTAAAAATATACCAATAATACGTAAACATATACCTGAAGGATTCTTCTTTACTGAGGCAAGGTATTTCTGGCAATTTCTCTTTCAGTGTCATTCCTTGCCACAATAGAAATACTTTCCTTTCTTTTTTTTTTTTTTCTGTGGTTTAGATATGAGTCGCCTATGAGGACCAATCTCTACCTTACCTTATTATTATTTTTTCCTTTAGGCTTCCCTGAAGCCTTAGGAGCAGAAGATGAAGCACCTTGAATAAAGAGGGACGATTCTGCTTTGCTCATGTCCTCTTATACTATCTTCAACATATTATAAAGTTCAGCATAAGACGGGGTCATTCCTTACATATTAAAATTCATTATGAATTATCTGAAAGACGTCAGAAGTGACTAGAGTATCAATCTATTCCTTAGATATTTGTTCAACTTAATGTCCATTGTCTCCACCTCTCGATTATAGAAATCATATTGAGGATATGGGGACTGACTGGATTACCCTCAAAACGTCTTCACTGAAAAAGTGATTTAGCAACACTATATGCCTCAACCTGAGGATGGTCGCCAAACAACTTCTTCAGATAGAGCATAATGCTAAAAGCATTACCCATATAAGAATGCTCTCTCTATCAACTTGTAGACATATAGGCAAAGACGTAAGTCACCCTCTCCTCTGGGGTGGCTTCATCAGAAATTTCTCCTGGCATACGCTGATCTATAACATATTCAAGTTTTTCATAATCGAGAACAATTCTCAGATTCATCAACCAGTCTTTATAGTTTTTGGCACCTTTAAGGTTGTTTGCATCCAATATGCGTGCCAATAGATTAGATGAGGCCATTATATCTTTATAAAAGAAAATAAGAGATGTTAGCGGAATATAAATATTTCAATTGCTAATTTTCGTTTTAGACTAATGATATAATCAAATTATGCATTTTTAAATCTAAAACACCCTCCCACTGCTTTACATAATCCCCTAAATCTCTCAAAATGGAAAACGACAATTTAAACTCTTTAAATTGTACAGTAGGCAGTTGACCCTACTGGTATTTTACTCCGATCTCACGCTTTAGCAATATTGACCATTGTAAAAGCCAAAAGGTAGATAACTCTTGTCAATTGTATCTAATGCAACTCTTATCACTGATCTTAAATAAACCTTATCCTCACACTTTAGAAATATTAGATAAGTGTATTTCATATTAACTTATCAATGATTAAATATATATTACTAATACTACCCTCATGCTTTAGAAATATTGGACAATACGTTCATATATATTTTCCTCATCACATGTTTAATCGGTATAGTCAAAATTGGACTGACTAAATCCTTCACACTTTAGCAATATTAAAAAAGACCGATATGACCTGACTTACACCATATTGACAAGATGGATCAATGTGTAACATTATCTCATAATGGTATATAATTCAATATGATTAAGAGATATTACTAAATTTAATTCTCATCTCATGAGACTGTGATTCTCAATCACACATTTATTTTGTACAAACACAACTAACCCTTACCAGTAGGGCTCCTATTGTGATTACCAGCACAAACAAATTGCTCACAAAATTTATCACATTTATAACAATTATAAATTGCAAAAAATAAACTATGTATTTTTAAACTCTTAAAAAATAAATATTTGGAGTAACCGGCATAATTATGGCATTCATAGGTTCCAGGAACTACGACATTGAAGGCCTAGCCTTCGGTATTGTAGAACTAACCCAAACATGCTGCGGTGCTAGGGCCTTTACCCAGCACCACGACACTTAGCTTACAGCGGTGCGGTATCCCTTTCAACTACATGTCGATTATGAAATTTTTAACACTTGAAATATATAATCAATAGAATTGAGATATAAAATTATGCCATGTACACTCTAAATCTAAGCATAAACACTACACAACACAATGCTCTGATACCAATTTTGGGAGTTGTGAGCATATGCAGCGTGCTATGGGTGAATGTGTGCATTTTAAACAATTTAAATATCGCATGTCTCACATACAATGCAGTGGAAATATAACACACAATACTATCTTATTACATTAATAAGATTAGGAGACTCATCCTTGAAGCATGCTTTGAACAATTCTAGTTGGGAATATAGTGGACTTCTGATAGGGCGTAATTGTATAAACTATTTTATCCTCCTAATTTGATGTTTGTTCAATTTATCCCAATAATTTGGCTATTTATGCATATTAATGTTGTTTTATAGGTTTAAGCACTATCGGAGCAAAAATACCAAAAATCGGATGCAAATGAAGCTATTTGAGATAAGAATCCGAGAAGGGATGAAAATGCTCAAAATGTGAACAGTACAAGTGAACAGTGCAATTTCTATAGTGTATGAACAGTGCAATGCCGGGGCATTCAATTTGAGAGCCGGGGCATTAACTGGGGCACTAATTCTAGAAGCTCCACGCTATGGCATTGAATCCGAATGCCACGCACTGAATTCTGGGCACTCTTTAAGGGTATTTTTGTTCTCTTTTTGAAATCCTAAACCTATATAAATGCCCATTATTGAGCCAAGAAAGAGTTAGGTAGTAGAGAGCACGAAAATAAACACTTCATTTGGGTCTTCGAAGCAAGAATCAACAACAAAAGACAAAAATCAAGAGGAAGAAGAAGAATTTCTGCATTTTACAGAAAGAACATCACCATTGCATCAAGGAAATTTTCTCCTTCTCTACAATTTCGTATTTGTTGTTGATTTCAGCATGTATAATAATGTTGTTAAATGCTCCAAACTTATGTTTTCAATTATGAACTAAGTTTTATTACTAGAATTATAATGTGAACTCATATATAGCTTGGATTGATTATTTTCCTTTATTTGTCATATTGGTATGGAATTGTTCAATTTGTTCTATGCTTAATGCTTCTAATTACATGACAATGTATTAGATTGATTTAGAAACCTTAATGAACTTAGAAAAGCGAATTTTACGTTGGCCATAAATAAAATGATGTATGATCATTGTGTAAAAGCATGAGTTCCATATGAGATAAGAATATACTCATATAGCATTTATGACCATTTAGAGAATTTAAACTTAATGAATCTTATTTTAATTTGATTATCATAGGAATATAGATAATTGATTGAATGAGATATACTCACTTGACCATCGAAAGAGACTTGTGAGGGTATTAGAGTTCTTGGTTAGCATTCATATTGATAGTTCTAAGGGGAGTAATTATATTCAAGTGAAGTATTAAGGGATTATTGTAATCTTAGGCATTTGAGTATTTGTGCTATCACGTTTGTTCTCTCTGTTTAATTCCTGCAATTATTATTATTTCTTGTTTAGTTAGTTTAGATATCAAAACAATTAAATTGTCAATACCTTGAATAAGAGTAGGAGGACACAATTTTAGTACTTAACAAGTAGTAATAACAATTCCTCGTAGGATTGACACTCTACTCATCAAAAATTACTTGTTGCGATAACGTGCACTTGCATTAGTTTGTGTTATAGAAAATCACACAACAGCTTCCTCAAACTAGAATGGTAGCCTTCCTCTTGGAATATTCGAAGTAACAATTTGCTTCCATTTAATATTACTCTCGGAATGTTTAAAGGTTAACACTTAACCTTAAAATAGCCAAAAACATGCAAACCATGTCTTGGCCATTCTATGGTATTTATAGGCAACATTTTATTTTTTTGAGCCAATCATAATTTACTTTATTGCCACTTATCTAAGCATGACAAGGCAATGAAGATGGTTAGTCATTTTAATGGCCATTTCATTAACAATTTATGGCAATGGATATCTAACTTACTGTCACGTCCAATTACACAAATTGAATCAAATTCAATTTAAATGTTCAATTTCCATTTATGGTCAATAACAGTTCAACAAGTAGCTATTATTTTACATTTAGCCAATTGAAGCCTAACATATTGCATTTACTTTTAATCCATTAAATGGAAATGCAACATATGTTAAGACTAAATCAAATGAATCAAATTCATTTGGTTTAGTCTGAGCGAATGTAGCAATAAAATAATAATAATTTTATAGTTTTGTTTACCATTTTCCAATTTAATACCTATAAATATTATTAATACAATTTGAGGCATACATTAAGTAGATAAAAGTGTCAAGTCTTACTTGGCATAATCTTAGGTTTAATACTTAAACCTTAGCTACTACCTGAGAGACCCTGAAATAAATAAATAGCCGATTGATTTAATTTAAATAAAATAATAATTATTTTATTTAAATAATAGTTATATCTACCCATGCTCAATTTAGTACCCATATAAATTATTGGCACAATTTGAAACATACACTAGATAGATAAAAGTGTTAAGTCTCACTTGGCACAATTTTAAGTTTAACATTTAAACCTTAGCTACTCCTCGAGAGACCCTGAAATAAATATATGGTCGAATAATTTAATTTAAATAAAGGTAGCTATATCTACTCATGCTTAATTTAGTACCCATACAAATTATTAGCATATTTTGATATATACTCTAGATAGATAAAAATGTCAAGTCCCACTTGGCACAATTTTAGGTTTAATACTTAAACCTTAACTACTCCCTCAGAAACCCTGAAATAAATAAATATTTTTCAAAAACTTTCTAGATCGAACAATTCGATCTAGTGCACTACTTACGTACTCAACGAGTACACTTCATATAATAAGAATTCCTAAGTTCACACCCATTTTATCTCACAGAACATTTTTGTAAGTCCATAACTGATTTCCTGTACACACATGTTATGGATAATATAAAACAGCGCATTGAACCACATAAGTTGAGGTTAATCCATACTCATACAATCTCTCCATCATTAATATCCTGTAGGAACGGAGACATAGATCAACACCGTCAAGTCCCATATTGCTCAACCATAAACTTATCTCTTTGATTCGTATTCTAATAAATAATATTCGTAAACTCCTTTGTAATATTATTTATACCACGGGAAACTGTTTCCTAGGTTTAATGCTTATGGCCATAAGACTTCCTAAAATATAATCTTAGAGCATCTAGGTATTTAACTCACCCATATAAGCTGACGGATCCTATGTATACACTCACCAGACTTCATGAGCAGCGGACCATACCCAGCGACACACAACGGTCAGACCATGAAAGGTCTTTGACATGTGTGTAACCTAAATATGGTGAATTACTCACAAGTCAGATCATGAAAGGTCTTTGACAGGTCAAATGAGCACGAATACTACTCAATTCGAAAAGATCCTCTACTGATGGATTTATGGGATATCTATTGGAGGTCTTCATTGAGTTCGTTCAGTATCCAGTCCTTACAATATATTTGTATATCTATACGAGCTTCCACTAAGCTCATGATTTGCTAAGATTAGCTATCTGGACTATCCAGATTTAAACATACACTAATCTACATAAATCGATTCCACTCGAGAAACCTTATATCAGTGGAAATAGATCAGGAATATATAATTCGAGAACATACTTACACAATGCACATTCCTTAGCAACTCTTGCAACTATTTGTAATTATGTCATTATTAGTATCTTCCCACATCTTTGTCCTATTTAAGATAAGGTTCTAACTTTTTAGATATGATTTAAACTTCTTCATATCAATATAATATCTGAAATATTACAAGCATCTTATCTAATAAAAATAATTAGTAATTTAATGAAATATTTATTTATTGCATAAATATTAAATAACAATATTCATATAAAATTGGGATGGCATATAAGCACAAATCCAAATAGTAACTGCCAATCATTTATTGAATAAAGTTTTATCGAAAGCCATTTTTTCAGTTTTGTATATAATATAAACTAGAAGAAAATGACGTCTTAAGTAAGTTAAGATTTAGGATTGTCCTATTTGCATAAGAGTTATGCAACAGAATAAACTTGCACCCAAGAGGTACAAGTATTTGTTCATTGTGTATCCCAAGCATTTAATGGAATACCAATTCTATAATCTTGAAAAGTGAAATACATTTATTCCTCGTTACACCACTTTCTTGAAAAAGAGTTTCTCATAGGATTATGGGATTGTAGAAAGATTGAACTTGGTTAATCTAAAAATAAATATGAACCGACGATAGTGCTTAAAGATCAATTAAGTGAGATACCTATAACACACTTTCTTTAAAAGACTGAAAGGATATCGAGGGTTACCTATTAGGTATGTTTGATACCTTCAATTGCTAATTTTCGTTTTAGACTAATGATATAATCAAATTATGCATTTTTAAATCTAAAACACCCTCCCACTGCTTTACATAATCCCCTAAATCTCTCAAAATGGAAAACGACAATTTAAACTCTTTAAATTGTACAGTAGGCAGTTGACCCTACTGGTATTTTACTCCGATCTCACGCTTTAGCAATATTGACCATTGTAAAAGCCAAAAGGTAGATAACTCTTGTCAATTGTATCTAATGCAACTCTTATCACTGATCTTAAATAAACCTTATCCTCACACTTTAGAAATATTAGATAAGTGTATTTCATATTAACTTATCAATGATTAAATATATATTACTAATACTACCCTCATGCTTTAGAAATATTGGATAATACGTTCATATATATTTTCCTCATCACATGTTTAATCGGTATAGTCAAAATTGGACTGACTAAATCCTTCACACTTTAGCAATATTAAAAAAGACCGATATGACCTGACTTACACCATATTGACAAGATGGATCAATGTGTAACATTATCTCATAATGGTATATAATTCAATATGATTAAGAGATATTACTAAATTTAATTCTCATCTCATGAGACTGTGATTCTCAATCACACATTTATTTTGTACAAACACAACTAACCCTTACCAGTAGGGCTCCTATTGTGATTACCAGCACAAACAAATTGCTCACAAAATTTATCACATTTATAACAATTATAAATTGCAAAAAATAAACTATGTATTTTTAAACTCTTAAAAAATAAATATTTGGAGTAACCGGCATAATTATGGCATTCATAGGTTCCAGGAACTACGACATTGAAGGCCTAGCCTTCGGTATTGTAGAACTAACCCAAACATGCTGCGGTGCTAGGGCCTTTACCCAGCACCACGACACTTAGCTTACAGCGGTGCGGTATCCCTTTCAACTACATGTCGATTATGAAATTTTTAACACTTGAAATATATAATCAATAGAATTGAGATATAAAATTATGCCATGTACACTCTAAATCTAAGCATAAACACTACACAACACAATGCTCTGATACCAATTTTGGGAGTTGTGAGCATATGCAGCGTGCTATGGGTGAATGTGTGCATTTTAAACAATTTAAATATCGCATGTCTCACATACAATGCAGTGGAAATATAACACACAATACTATCTTATTACATTAATAAGATTAGGAGACTCATCCTTGAAGCATGCTTTGAACAATTCTAGTTGGGAATATAGTGGACTTCTGATAGGGCGTAATTGTATAAACTATTTTATCCTCCTAATTTGATGTTTGTTCAATTTATCCCAATAATTTGGCTATTTATGCATATTAATGTTGTTTTATAGGTTTAAGCACTATCGGAGCAAAAATACCAAAAATCGGATGCAAATGAAGCTATTTGAGATAAGAATCCGAGAAGGGATGAAAATGCTCAAAATGTGAACAGTACAAGTGAACAGTGCAATTTCTATAGTGTATGAACCGTGCAATGCTGGGGCATTCAATTTGAGAGCCGGGGCATTAACTGGGGCGCCAATTCTAGAAGCTCCACGCTATGGCATTGAATCCGAATGCCACGCACTGAATTCTGGGCACTCTTTAAGGGTATTTTTGTTCTCTTTTTGAAATCCTAAACCTATATAAATGCCCATTATTGAGCCAAGAAAGAGTTAGGTAGTAGAGAGCACGAAAATAAACACTTCATTTGGGTCTTCGAAGCAAGAATCAACAACAAAAGACAAAAATCAAGAGGAAGAAGAAGAATTTCTGCATTTTACAGAAAGAACATCACCATTGCATCAAGGAAATTTTCTCCTTCTCTACAATTTCGTATTTGTTGTTGATTTCAGCATGTATAATAATGTTGTTAAATGCTCTAAACTTATGTTTTCAATTATGAACTAAGTTTTATTACTAGAATTATAATGTGAACTCATATATAGCTTGGATTGATTATTTTCCTTTATTTGTCATATTGGTATGGAATTGTTCAATTTGTTCTATGCTTAATGCTTCTAATTACATGACAATGTATTAGATTAATTTAGAAACCTTAATGAACTTAGAAAAGGGAATTTTACGTTGGCCATAAATAAAATGATGTATGATCATTGTGTAAAAGCATGAGTTCCATATGAGATAAGAATATACTCATATAGCATTTATGACCATTTAGAGAATTTAAACTTAATGAATCTTATTTTAATTTGATTATCATAGGAATATAGATAATTGATTGAATGAGATATACTCACTTGACCATCGAAAGAGACTTGTGAGGGTATTAGAGTTCTTGGTTAGCATTCATATTGATAGTTCTAAGGGGAGTAATTATATTCAAGTGAAGTATTAAGGGATTATTGTAATCTTAGGCATTTGAGTATTTGTGCTATCACGTTTGTTCTCTCTGTTTAATTCCTGCAATTATTATTATTTCTTGTTTAGTTAGTTTAGATATCAAAACAATTAAATTGTCAATACCTTGAATAAGAGTAGGAGGACACAATTTTAGTACTTAACAAGTAGTAATAACAATTCCTCGTAGGATTGACACTCTACTCATCAAAAATTACTTGTTGCGATAACGTGCACTTGCATTAGTTTGTGTTATAGAAAATCACACAACAGCTTCCTCAAACTAGAATGGTAGCCTTCCTCTTGGAATATTCGAAGTAACAATTTGCTTCCATTTAATATTACTCTCGGAATGTTTAAAGGTTAACACTTAACCTTAAAATAGCCAAAAACATGCAAACCATGTCTTGGCCATTCTATGGTATTTATAGGCAACATTTTATTTTTTTGAGCCAATCATAATTTACTTTATTGCCACTTATCTAAGCATGACAAGGCAATGAAGATGGTTAGTCATTTTAATGGCCATTTCATTAACAATTTATGGCAATGGATATCTAACTTACTGTCACGTCCAATTACACAAATTGAATCAAATTCAATTTAAATGTTCAATTTCCATTTATGGTCAATAACAGTTCAACAAGTAGCTATTATTTTACATTTAGCCAATTGAAGCCTAACATATTGCATTTACTTTTAATCCATTAAATGGAAATGCAACATATGTTAAGACTAAATCAAATGAATCAAATTCATTTGGTTTAGTCTGAGCGAATGTAGCAATAAAATAATAATAATTTTATAGTTTTGTTTACCATTTTCCAATTTAATACCTATAAATATTATTAATACAATTTGAGGCATACATTAAGTAGATAAAAGTGTCAAGTCTTACTTGGCATAATCTTAGGTTTAATACTTAAACCTTAGCTACTACCTGAGAGACCCTGAAATAAATAAATAGCCGATTGATTTAATTTAGATAAAATAATAATTATTTTATTTAAATAATAGTTATATCTACCCATGCTCAATTTAGTACCCATATAAATTATTGGCACAATTTGAAACATACACTAGATAGATAAAAGTGTTAAGTCTTACTTGGCACAATTTTAAGTTTAACATTTAAACCTTAGCTACTCCTCGAGAGACCCTGAAATAAATATATGGTCGAATAATTTAATTTAAATAAAGGTAGCTATATCTACTCATGCTTAATTTAGTACCCATACAAATTATTAGCATATTTTGATATATACTCTAGATAGATAAAAATGTCAAGTCCCACTTGGCACAATTTTAGGTTTAATACTTAAACCTTAACTACTCCCTCAGAAACCCTGAAATAAATAAATATTTTTCAAAAACTTTCCAGATCGAACAATTCGATCTAGTGCACTACTTACGTACTCAACGAGTACACTTCATATAATAAGAATTCCTAAGTTCACACCCATTTTATCTCACAGAACATTTTTGTAAGTCCATAACTGATTTCCTGTACACACATGTTATGGATAATATAAAACAGCGCATTGAACCACATAAGTTGAGGTTAATCCATACTCATACAATCTCTCCATCATTAATATCCTGTAGGAACGGAGACATAGATCAACACCGTCAAGTCCCATATTGCTCAACCATAAACTTATCTCTTTGATTCGTATTCTAATAAATAATATTCGTAAACTCCTTTGTAATATTATTTATACCACGGGAAACTGTTTCCTAGGTTTAATGCTTATGGCCATAAGACTTCCTAAAATATAATCTTAGAGCATCTGGGTATTTAACTCACCCATATAAGCTGACGGATCCTATGTATACACTCACCAGACTTCATGAGCAGCGGACCATACCCAGCGACACACAACGGTCAGACCATGAAAGGTCTTTGACATGTGTGTAACCTAAATATGGTGAATTACTCACAAGTCAGATCATGAAAGGTCTTTGACAGGTCAAATGAGCACGAATACTACTCAATTCGAAAAGATCCTCTACTGATGGATTTATGGGATATCTATTGGAGGTCTTCATTGAGTTCGTTCAGTATCCAGTCCTTACAATATACTTGTATATCTATACGAGCTTCCACTAAGCTCATGATTTGCTAAGATTAGCTATCTGGACTATCCAGATTTAAACATACACTAATCTACATAAATCGATTCCACTCGAGAAACCTTATATCAGTGGAAATAGATCAGGAATATATAATTCGAGAACATACTTACACAATGCACATTCCTTAGCAACTCTTGCAACTATTTGTAATTATGTCATTATTAGTATCTTCCCACATCTTTGTCCTATTTAAGATAAGGTTCTAACTTTTTAGATATGATTTAAACTTCTTCATATCAATATAATATCTGAAATATTACAAGCATCTTATCTAATAAAAATAATTAGTAATTTAATGAAATATTTATTTATTGCATAAATATTAAATAACAATATTCATATAAAATTGGGATGGCATATAAGCACAAATCCAAATAGTAACTGCCAATCATTTATTGAATAAAGTTTTATCGAAAGCCATTTTTTCAGTTTTGTATATAATATAAACTAGAAGAAAATGACGTCTTAAGTAAGTTAAGATTTAGGATTGTCCTATTTGCATAAGAGTTATGCAACAGAATAAACTTGCACCCAAGAGGTACAAGTATTTGTTCATTGTGTATCCCAAGCATTTAATGGAATACCAATTCTATAATCTTGAAAAGTGAAATACATTTATTCCTCGTTACACCACTTTCTTGAAAAAGAGTTTCTCATAGGATTATGGGATTGTAGAAAGATTGAACTTGGTTAATCTAAAAATAAATATGAACCGACGATAGTGCTTAAAGATCAATTAAGTGAGATACCTATAACACACTTTCTTTAAAAGACTGAAAGGATATCGAGGGTTACCTATTAGGTATGTTTGATAGCTGAAGGTGCATTTGGTGTTTTCTTATTTAAAGAAAAGCATCATTTAACTTATAAAAATGCAATGTTGGACATCGCTTTAAAAAAAGAGCATGTTGCCATGAAATTCGTAATTGACTTTATGCATGAGAATTAAGTCTGACACTTGATCATACTTTTTGTAGGAATTGTTCTTATTGCTTGTAAATAAGTTTACGTAACGGAAGCATGGACCTAACTGTTAGAATGTGACCTAAAAGCATGATTATTTGTATTTAGATACTGCTGAAATTAATTAATAGAGGTTATTCATTCAATATTATATTTAGAATTATGATTGTTTTATTTAAATATCATGACATTCCTTGATTATTATACATAACCTTAAACTTAGTATATAATAGTTATATACAAGAGGATTAAGTTTAAGTGTAATAATCTAAACTTATCCTTAGTCTAAATGAAGACAGAAACTTCATTTTGATAGACTATAAGTACGACTCATTTGTATATTGCATACAATAGTCTTATCTGGATCATTCTATGTGTTGACATAGAAAATGGAAGTACTTTGTATAATGTTGATTATATAGGACAGAACCACAATAAAATTAATTCTTTATTAATCTCTGTTAGTAAAGAGAATTTATTTTATCACAATATAATCATATATGGATTAATCTTAATCCTGAGTGATTAATGAACTCCTATTCATTGAGTTGTGTTTATTAATTTACAAGGGAAAGACTGTAAAAGATTTTCAGTCAATTACTAAGTATTTTATAAATGTAACAAAATGGATGGCTGGGAACATTTCTCACAGATATGGAATCCACTCATTCTGAAAGAAAATTAGATAAGTTGTTCCTTTGATAATTGATTCTGGTCTTGATCATTATAAGCGCTCAATTTTCTTTAAGAGTTAAAGAAAACAATATATTGATTCCTTCAGACGTGTCAATTGGGAAAATGTGGCCATAATGACTAGGATGGATATCTCGTATCCAAAAACTAGCAGTTCATCCCGTCAATCCTCCAGGGCCCAAATAACTCAATTTTCTCCCTTGAACTATTTATGTCAATGGATTAGTTTGATCTAAAACTTGAGATAGTGGATGTAATTCGAAAAACAAATCATAAGTGGTTGTTAATGGAGTTGAAGTTACAAAATTTTGAGGAGTGGGCATTAATTTATGCCTAATTGCTTCGAATATCGTTCCTCTAATCACATTTTCTAACCAAACCAAGGCCAATCTGAATTGATCTTGTAAGAGATCTGCCACAAACTGAATATGTTTATTTTTCAAATGATTCATATCGTCAAGTGTACCCATTCCAAATTTCAGTCCAATCAAATGATCCGCTGCTGTTTATACATCGCATGGTAACAAAAATGTATTGTTCTGAGGTATATTAAGATTCAGCCTCTAATTCATATTTCGTCGACCAATCTTTCCTAATTCACATCTTTGATGAAAAAATTTCTTTTGTAATTCCTTACATAAGGATTTAGAAAATACTGGATCTTCGCCTACACAAGTAAATTGTTGATAAAACTCCAAAATGACATTTTCTTTTGATCCAATTTTATTTTCTCCTTATTAATCAGGAAAGACAAGAAAATTTCAAGGTAGCAAATATTCTCTAGAATTTCTCTTAGATTGGAACCCATAGCTGATGATAGAACTAGAATAGATATTTTTTGTTTCCTACTTACACGAGCCCATATCCTTACTTATCTATCAATCTTTAACAAAATCTTCCTCCCCAATCGGATATTATGGTGCCTGCATAGACCGAAATTTTGTTATGGTCCAAGTCTGATCAATAATAAATACCGGGACTTTGCAATATTTGATTGATACAATTCTGTATATTCCATTTACTATAGAAGTTCCCAAAGAATTCATTAGAGGAATGTTTCCAATAAAAATTGTTTGTTTTTGCATATCCCCTTTGCTTTTCCAAATTAATCCTACAAATACATATAATTCAAAAGAATACGTGAGTGATTCATATACAACACCTTTTTCTTTTAGCAAGGGTTCTACCAATTGATATGTTTTCACAAATAATTGAAATTCAATTTCTTGATCTATATCTTCAATTTTTAAAAACTTATAAAGTTTTTCTGTTAAGCCCTGATCAATGAACCTACAAAACCTTTCAAATTGTATCTGATTAAACCCAGGTATTTTAGAAATTTCCACATTTCCATCTTTGAGCATTTTGAATTTCCCCATTTGCAAAAAATCCCATTCGTTTTTCATTCTGCATTGAATCATATAAATTGAGCTAGCAATGATGGAATTTAGATTATGGTTACTGAATCACATGAAATTTTACCCAACTCCATATAAATGGAATGTATGAAATACGTATGACCGGAGAAAAAAAGAGAATTTTAGACTTGAAATTTCTAAGAGACTGATACAAATGGAAAGGAATTGATAAATTCCACTTAGACTTATGAAGTTTTGTATAGAATAGAAAAAAAAGTAATTCAATTTATACCATTATTATGATATTACATATTCCAATCCGATTGGATACCAGAAAAAAAAAAGGATTTGCAATTTGATCTATTTGCTGAGATAAAGACATAATCATCATACACAATATAACAACATAAAATTAATTTTTTTAGCACATAACTTTTTTGTGGATTCTATTGTTCGAAAAATGGTTGGAAGAGAACCCTTCTTTCTTTTTTTAACTTTTTTTAGTTGAATTTTTCGAATACGATTAAAGTACGTTAGAAGGCTTGTATTTAGTAAACCGGTGCTGATATAACTATCTATATATACCTAACTCCCCTTTATTGCATAGTTATATTCAGGACAGCCCATGTTATGCTCTATCAAAATTTATATCTATTTTCTCTTCAATCTACATTCCAGTATGACAATTTTTAGCTAATTCCATATCCATATAAAGAGGCATCATACACTGATAAATACCCGATAAGGTAGCTACGAAACAATTTATGTTTGGGGTTTACATATATTCATAATTACTGTTATATTTGAAATTGAGAAGGATTTTTTTAAAAATAAAAAATCAATACTGTACTGATTAGTTAGGTATCAATTTTGATTTGCTTCTAGCATTTATCATTAGGGAACATAATTTAAAATTGAAATCCAAGAGTCCTTCATGCATTTACAGTCACTAGTTAATGGTTCCAATTTGTCCTGAATTTTGGCTTTTGTAACTGAAAATACACGTCATTTTTCAATAGAAAAGAGAGGGATTTAGATACTGCGAGTTTTGAGATACTTTAAAACCAATTGAAGGAATAGATTCACTTTAAAAAAGGATAGATTTCTTTTAGGCAAGGAATTAAGAAAAACGAGATTTCGGATGGAAGTACAAAAAAAAGACATTTAGTACTCCCTCAAACAAGACAAGCAAATGGGGAAATATTTTCATATATTTTGTATTGTTTTGGCAGCATGGCCGAGCGGTAAGATTGGGGATTGCAAATCCTTTTTCCCTAGTTCAAATCTGGGTGTCGCCTGATCAACAAAAGACAAGACTCAAAATCCTTTATTCTGCTTGGCTGGTATAACTCACCAAATCTTTTCTAGCAAAACACGCCTAGGAAAGGGACTCTTGACGTGATTTTAAACAGTTGAGGTTTCTGTTCTTTAAAGAGCTATAAATCCTTGCATTTAGGATTCACATAAAGATTATAGTAGTGTTATGGAGGGGTTATCATATCAAATTAAGAGTTACCGATTTATTTCCACTGATAATGGAGTGTCTACTGATCGGGTCTTGAATTAGATTGAATAGCCATAGTGAGAATCTAATTTCTAATTAGTAGTTATAGAAATACAGACTCATGAGAATCTCGCAGTCAATCAATATTTGATTTGATGGATAATTGGCTTTTATTTTTTACTTAATGATAATCAAGGGCAACAAAAGCACGAATAGGTCTTTCTTATTATGACTACGTATTAGGTAACATTCCCTTTGATACTTCCAAAGAAAAGCGCAGCTGTGCATATTTTTTTTCCATTTTTTCTGATTCTACTAGAAATCATATACGAACTTGTTATAAGTTATTTTTTAGAGTGTTTCATATTTATTGAAGTCTTTCATCAAGGGTGTCGGGTCAGAATCCCTTTTTGACTCTGTATCAGTGATTCCATTATTATTAATAAACAATAATGAAAATATTTCTTCATATTCATAGAAAATAGGGGACATAATTCACATGAATATAGTAAGTCTCACTTGGGCTGCTTTAATGGTAGTCTTTACATTTTCCCTTTCACTCGTAGTATGGGATAAAGTGGACTCTAGAGATACTACTAATTGAGTTGGGAAATCAAACTGTATCACTTTTTTTTATAAATTTTTTCTCAGTCGTTATGCAAAGCCTTTTTAATTATTAAATATTAAGTTAATTCAGAATAATTAAATATTTAATTATTGTGAATTTAATTCCATTTAGAATTTCAAAATTCTAGTGGCTTGGATTCTAGTGAAGTAATTGTATTCTATTATATTATGAATAGAATACAATTCATAATATATATGAATAATACTCTTTCACAATCCAAATCAAACAAATATTTCTGGAATTCCCTTATTCATATTTTGAAAGTAAAGGGGATATCGATAATAGGAATTTTATTCCTACTGAAGTTCTTCGAGGAAGAACGAGGAATGTCGGACCACTTTTTACTTTTATTTATTTGTTTTTATTGTCATTTTTACTATTCAAAGAGAAAAGAAAGAAGTTCCGCTATTTAATAATCATAAGATCGTCCCTTGGTCATGTCACATATTTCATACTTACCACTTGTTTTATTATTTAAAAAAAAGATATTTTAGAAAAAAGATTACTTTATTTTATTTTCTTTTATTAACTTGATTTTCTTTTAGTAATATATGCTCAATTGTGTTTTTCTTTCATTGATTTGATTCTTTTTTTAATGGATTCCAGGATTTCTATTGAAAATAAGTAGAAACCAATAAATTAGAAAATCGCAAGAGCTCCCTTTCGAGTATTTCAGATTGATTGGAATGAATAAAAATCAAATAGATGAATAGATGAAGCAAAGAAATAGAATTGAGATACTATGTAAATTCCATCTATTTAATTGATATTAACATGTATGAAGATACATATACATATTGGAGATTTATCTCTATTCCGTTTCTATCTTTCTACATTACAATAATAAAAATAGATAGTATGGTAGAAAGATTCATTTATATATCTTTTTACTATACAATCGCATCTCATAGGTTATTGTCTAGCTTGTCCATTTCATTTAAGATGTGAAATTGGCATTTGTTTTTCTTAATTCATTAATAAGAACTACAAAGTCAAGTTTCATTCAAATTAATCACTTTGACTAACTGTTTTTATGTATATTATAAGAAAAAAAGCAATAGGAACTAGAATGAACAGTGCAATAGCAATAAATGCGAGAATATTTACTTCTATAATCTCATCATTTTCGTTTCATTTTTTTTACTTCGCAATAACTCGGGATTTAATCTCCTAATCCCATAGAGATGATAAACCTTTCCCTTGTAAATTCAATGGAATGAATTACATTTCGATGATAGCGAATGGGATCAATATCATGAATAACAATATTTGAGCTATCAAATAGATTCATCGTCGAGAATTAAATAGTATAACATAGGCAGATCTTTTATCCACACACCGTATATAAACTTTGATTCCTTATTCAATCAAAAGAATTCTTTTACTTTTATGTATTAATGTATTTTTATATTTATTTTTATTAATACTTTATTTCTCATTCTTTTCTACTCTGTCTTTTCTATAATTGACAGCCTTCCTTGTGCAACTACCTAATTGCTTTCCATTTCCATTGTTTACAAATAAACCAAACAAAGAATTGAAATGAAATAGAAAAACAAAGAAAAAGATACCATTAGACATGAAATTATACCATTTGGACCCACTTTAACCAAAAGTGGCGAGATATATTGATGTATTTGTTTTATTGGATTTGGATCCGTCAGGATTGAGGGGGCTCGAACCTGCAGCTTCCGCCTTGACAGGGCGGTGCTTTGACCAATTGAACTACAATCCCGAAGAAATAAAATGTATATTCTTATGATTTCATTCAAACCATTTCTATTATGATCAAAATTGCTACCGCGTTGTAACAGAGATGCGAGTGATATATTGATATCCACATGGATATACACTTTTGTGAGAGCAGCACGGATTACTAGTAATCCTTTCTTTCATTATTGCCAAATTGATTGATAACCCATTTTTCAATGAAAAAAAGCCTTTTTTTTGTCTTATTCTTTTCATTAAACTTTAGACTTTCTATTTAATGATCAAAATATGAATCTAGATCGATAAAAAAATCAGAATTTATGGGAACAAATAAATGGAGCAAATAAAAAAATAAACAGCGGTAGGGATATATTAGAAAATTGGACTTTTTTTTATTCTTTATTCTTTCATATCTGAAATTTTTAGAAAACAAAAGGGTTATATCATTTCATGGTAGATCAACGAATTATTGGGCCGAGCTAGATATGAACCAGCATAGACATATTGCCAACGAATTTACAGTCTGTCCCCATTAACTACTCAGGCATCGACCCAAGAAGAATCAATTTTAGGTTTATTGATAATCCACAATCAACTTCCTTACGAGTACCTTACCCTCAGGGGAAGTTGAATCCCCGCTACCTCTTTGAAAGAGAGATATCTTGAATCGCTAGACGATAGGGGCATACTTGCCCGATTGCCATCATACTATGCTTATTGTATGAACAATTTTTTGAAATTGTCAATATAATGGAATAGTATGCCTAGATCTGAAGGATTTTTTCATCTTTTATAATCCCATACCAATAGCATTTTTTGATTCGTCATTTCTATTTATATTCATCAATTGCTCATTCTAATCGACATTCTGTTCGAAAATTGAATCTATTATAGAAATTATTATTTAAAAAATAATATTAAAAATAAAAATAATCATAAAAATCGAACCAAAAAATTCATAAAAATTGGACAAAGTATAGGACTTTAAGGGGAAGTGATTGGTCCGACACCAACATAATAGAGGATTAAACTTCATTTCTTCCACTTTCATTCATTGACTCACTCCTTGTTTGTTAACACGAGATAGGTCTATCCCTATACCACACTAAGTCAGGAAATTACCAAATGAGAAATTTTAAAATCCGGAAATGAGGATCAACAAGTTATCAAAAATTAGAATTCTTTTTTTTCTCTATAAATTTTGTTCAGGGGACAAACCAAATGACAGGACCCGACCTGATACCTTCTACTATAGATCCCAGCGGCCCTGCCGGGTACCTTGACGGAAGTTCCTCCGAACCTAGCTGGGTATGTTGAGAAATTCTGCGAGGCGAACCCTTTTTCAATTCTTGTTACTACTAAGAAGGTCTAGTAATATACATGAAAACGACATCTTAATTTTAAAAACAAACGGACAGAGTTTCCCTTGTTTTTCAAAAAATCCATATAAAACCTGCAAAGAAATTTTACTTCTATTTCCAATACATCTCAATTCTACCAATTCAGACCTCCGGTCCTTTCCAAATCAAATCCAACACAACTCAATTATTTCGTTTAAATCACAAAATAAGTATAATCATAAAAAGTAAAAATGATCATCATAAACTAGAAATCTCTTCTTCTTGATTCAACACATACTTACAAATATACATGCCTACAACTATTATGCATAAAGTAAAGAGTGCTATTAGCACATTTACATGTACAAAATTATCTTTGGATTCGGCCCCCTACTCGGCAATAGGAGAATCAGCAGCTTGCGTTCCGAGACCTGCACCTGGGGAAGGGGGTTTAGAAAGCATAAAACACAAAACGTGTGAGCTAAAGAAGCTCAGTAAGTGTAAATAAGATTTCAATTACAAGGACATTATGCAAAGATAGCAAATTCTAAAGTACATGCAGAAATTATGGCTCTAAAACTGATACAAAACTGTAAAACGGTTTCTAACACCATATGCTATTGAAATCTTGCCGAGTGGGCTTTATCTACATCTTTTGAAAACTATATTCAGAATCTGTATAACATAATAACTGCTGTGTGCATATAAATGCATAAATGCTATCGGTAAATCGAAAACTAGTAAAATTCTCGCTCGGCCATTTTCTTTCTAAACTGTACCAATGGTAACCCTAAAGCTCTATACCCATGCAGCGACTCAACTAGCACCACACACGTGAATAGGTCACGGGGCACCTCAACTAGCAGAACCCACAGTGACATCTCAAGACATCTCACTGGCTACGCAGCGGAATCCTACATCGCATGTATATAGCGAGACAATACCCCGTACACATAGAGCGACTCACATGACTCAATTTCCCGACTTCCCGGAGTTAGTGACACACCCCCAAGACCTGCCCATGTGCACTGGATATACCGGCCGGGTCTAATACAATCATCACCACTATAATCTGAGGGTACCAATGGCCTTAAAAACGAATGCAGAAATTTAAAAACTGTTTCTCAATTCGAACATGTAACGGCATTTCTATGAATATATATCAAGATCATAAATCATGGTTATGCATCGAAAGCTCATAAAACATGCATATTCATTATGCAAAAACATAATAAACACAAAGTAAACGAAATGACAGATTTCCACTCACAACTGCTCCGCGCTCAATTTCACTCCCGATTTCTGCTCCCGTTAACGCTCTCGGTTATATTCACCCACGCGCCATAAATGACATTTAGAACCAAATTGAATACTAGAATCTCTAACTACTAAATGCCCTAATCGGCATACAAAGCCTAGATGTAAACTACTTCCCGATTTTAGTTACAGAGCCATAATGAAAACTAACTCACCATCCAGCGCCCTGAAAATTATTGAACACCTTATAACTTGGTTGGACATAATTGCCCTTCACCTTTCCAACATGGACAATTATGTCCCATTTTCTTCATTTTTGGTTTTTCCATCAACCATATACATTCAATTCACAATATGCACCATTTACACACAACAATTCAATCAAAACACCACTAAATTCCTAACTTCCCTAAAGTGGCAGAATTTCACCCTAGGTTCCAACACATTCCTTTTCTCAATTTCTTGTTCCAATTACAACAAAATCATGTCAATTTCATTCTAAAGCCCTAATTACAACCAATTGAAATCTCTTCAACAAAATCACCAAAAACTCTAATTCTCACCTTGCCAATTTCTTCAAATTGATGACTCCTTCAAGCTCCACACTAGAATTCAACTCAATCTAAACCAAGAATACACATAAGAACATCAATTAAAGCATTCTTGAAATCTCACTTATCAAACTCATAAAAGATGTTTTTCTTACCTCTTTTTCTTGAATTTCCACTAATAGAGACTTCAATTGAGCTTAGGGATTGGTTTGTAACCTTATTTTGGCTTGATTACACATGAAAATTCATGAAAACAAAACTTGAAAGGTCACTGTAGTAGCCCCCCTTTCCAAGCTCGAATTTTCTCTCTTTTGTTCTAAGTGTTTGCTTTTGATCTTCTTCAAAATTCTACACACTTTCAACATATTTATAGTCCTCCCTCAATTTATCATTTTGCCCTTCAACTTTCTCAAAATTACTAATTTGCCATTAGTTGAAAACTAATTATGTAATTAGTTCATTTGTAACTATCTAATTGGAATAGTCCAAAGAACTAACTAGAACTTCCAACTTGGCAATCCATGAGATTTCTTCTAATTGGTCCATTATCTAATATATGGATTATGTTTCTCAACAAAGACTTGTTCCATTCATAACCCTTAAATGGAAATTCATGTAGTAAATTAGAATTTTCTTTTCCAAGCCAAAAGAGAAAAATTCTAAAAATATTCTAGGGTCGTCCGGCGCACCGATCGAGTGTGAAATTACCAAATTAGGTCTAATATCTCTCACATGCACTATAAGGGAAATATTTCTAACAGGGTTAAAATCGAATAACCCTATGGTGTCTTATTTGTTCTATACCGAAATCTAGGAGCCAATACTACTAATAGGGATTGGATATTACACCAAATCTCTTCATCACGTGCTTCAATGAAATATCATGGATCTAGGTCGAATTGGTAGGTCTATGTATCAATCAAATGAATTTTGTTCCGTTCTGATGGGGTCAGGTCAATTCAAGTAAATTCCATTAGGGTTGGCCTTGAAACAATTCATTTCATTGCTATTTATCAAATCCAATATCAAAAAACCAAATTTAGCCTATACTTATACTCCTTAAGGAAATCAAAATTTTCGTTCCCCACGAGGACACTAACCGGTATGCGTCGACTGTATATACTTATAATATATATAGATAAAGAGATAGATCTATCTTATCCGCCTAGTGATTCATTCTGTAATTGAGTCAAATGGCCCTTTTAACTCAAAGTAACACCATGGTAAGGTATAAGTCATCGGTTCAAATCTGATAATGGGCTTTTTGTCCTTTTTCATAAAAAAAACCAAGTGGTAATATTCATATTGAAACGAGGAATAGAGATATTGTTGATTTGTAATAAAAAAAAGTAACCGACTTTATAATAATAGAATTCTAAACTTAATTAGAAACTTTCAAATTTTATGATAATAAGTTATCCTTATAATGAGTTAAAGTATAGTAATTAGAATAGTAATTCTAGTTATAAAAGAAAGTTGAACATTTGTTTATTATTTTATTATAAGGAGTAATGATAAATTAAGTAATAAGTAATGAGAAGTCGTCTCTTCAAGTGCCAAATATAAATATTTTTCTTTTCCAGTCTAATCCATTATAAAGATTCGAAATAAACATAAGAATAAATGGACTTAACCCATTGAATCAGGACTATATCCACTATTCTGATATTAAAATTTCAAATTCGATAGATATGAAATTCGAACAATGGATCTTTATTTCTTTCATATTTCTTTCTTTGGACTTCGCAAGAATCCGTCGATATTTTTGATTAAATCTTCTTGTTTCTAGGTGCTCCATATGAAGAAAGGATTGTTCCAAGTTACAAGACAAGAGATCTTTCCAATATCTTTCTTTTTGTTTAATTTCTGAACACAAGAAGATCAATTTAGATATCTATCTAATATCAAATTTATATCTTATACGATTTATATATAAGATTTATATATATAAATCAGATCATGGATTCATGTATCAAATATTTTCATATCGAGGCATACAATCTTTTTGTTTTATTTCGACAATGTGAAGAGATGGGGTGTAAGAAATAAACTTTCATTTATAGTCTCCTATTATTTAATTTAATATTGTATTGAAGTATTGAATTTAAAAAATATAAATTAGAAGAGTATTTATTTTTCTCAATCTCACGAACAAGATCCAAGAATAAGATTAGTTGACAGAGCGAGAGGAGTAGGTCTGGGTATCCGCCAATAAGGAGAGAGGGGATCACTTCTTCCTTGAATTGAAGAGTTCTTCCAAAAACTTTCTCTATCTGATTTCATTGATGGGTCATAAGACAATTCATGGTTCAGTTTTAGATGATTATTAACAATAAAGAATAAGAAGTGATAAACGAATTGAGTTCATGGATTTACCTAAGTTAGGTAATGGACCAAGAAAGGATTTTTATCTTCGAAACTAATTATAAAGGACAGCAGATGGTACGAGAAATCAAATTATATCGTAATGATCGAATCCTCGAACACCCTAAAATTACCATAACATAAAGTGTTCAGAAATGGTTGAAGTAGTTGAATAGGAGGACCGTTATGACTATGGCCCTTGGTAAATTTACCAAAGATGAAAATAATTTATTTGATGTTATGGATGACTGGTTACGGAGGGACCATTTCATTTTTGTAGGTTGATCCGGTCTATTGCTATTTCCTTATGCCTATTTCGCTTTAGGGGTTTAGTTCACAGGCATAACCTTTGTAACTTCATGGTATACTTATGGATTGGCCAGTTCTTATTTGGAAGCTACAACTTCTTATCCGCCACAATTTCGACTTCTGCTAATAGTTTAACATATTCTTTGTTGTTACTATAGGGTCTTGAAGCACAAGGATATTTTACTCGTTGGTGTCAATTGGGCGGTCTTTGGACTTTTGTTGCTCTCCACGGCATTTTCGAACTAATAGGTTTCATGTTACGTCAATTTGAACTTGCTCGATCTATTCAATTGAAACCTTATAATGCTATAGCATTTTCTGGTCCAATAGCTGTTTTTGTTTCTGTATTTTGTGAATTTTACAAATTAAATGGTCAAAAGAGGATCAATGTGGACCAATGATGAAGATGTACTTAGATAGGTTAAAGGACATTCGACCTAGCTCTAATTATGAACACTTGTAGATGATTGATCTATATGAAATGATTATTAAATGGACGAAGACAGTTTTTTGTTTTATAATTTATCTGTAAAATTAAGAGTTCGAATTTATATTTTTAGTGGAGTAATATAAAGTTAATAAATAAAATTATGTTGATTAAAGAGTTTAATCAAATGATTTAATTTATTGGAGCTTAATTTTGTAGGTCCATCAGATTCCCATGCTAGTTCCATAAACACTAAAATGGACTATTGAATTAATTGTTAGATCTAAAATATTAATTGGTCCAAGTATAATTTGATTAAACTTATTAGGACCAATTAATTAATTTGATTAGCTCATGTTTAATTTAATTAATTTTGATGGGCACAATTAATTACTGGCCCAATCCATAATAGTTATGGAATTAAATAAATAATTAGATTATTTATTTAAATTAAATTAAATAATTAGATAATTATGAATTATCTAAATTATTTAATTCAAGATAATATTAGATATTATATTTATCATTTTAATTATCTAAATTAAAATAATATAAAGCTATTATTTTATCCTAATACTATTAGGATTAAGAGTTTAGATAACATAAGAATTTTTGTACTATAAAAAAGGGTTTTAGAACCACTTTTACGTATTCCTCATTGGTGCTTCTTTTGGGCAAACTTTTTCTATAGAGAAAAAGTAAGAACATAGAATTAGACCATCTGCAATTTATCAACTCGCACACATGAATAGTCTATTGGTGAGAGATACATCATGGAAGATTTGCTAGTGTTAATAGAAAACATCTGTGAAAATTTGCGATTGAGGTATTTTTCTTATACCATCTTATTGCTAAATTAAAATAGACATAAAAAATTTTAAAATCGTTCATGCAGTAACATGAAGGTACAGATCTTCTAAACTCGACTAGTGATAAAAGCTTACACTCATAGATCTAGGATCAGTAATAAAGAAACCTTTTCACCAATAATCATGTTTAAGTCAATTCGAATTTCGTTGGCTATTGTATTTTGCTGGATCTTCATTTTAACAAAGAAATAAAAAATTCTGGCTTTATTAAAAATGAAGAGAAAGCCTATGTGTTCAGAAAGGGCAGTGGGAGCATAATTATCTTTCTAGTTCTTTGTATGGTTGACATATTTAATGTAGAAAACGACGTTGATATGTTGTAAGTCAAATGGATAAGAGTTATCTGAATAAGAACTTCTCCATAAAAGATTTAATAAAGGCTTTCTATATATTAGCTATAAAGTGTTATCGAGATTGAGCTAGGAGGTTGATAGGATTATCCCAATCTTTGTACATAGACAATGTTCTTAAAAATTATAACTTCAATATCTGTGAGACAATTAATTTAATTTTATACATGGCATTCAACTTTCTAGGAGGAGATGTCCTCGGTAAGAAGATGAATATGTTAGAGTGTCATATAATGTACATTAGCTACAAATAGCTTGATGTACACCATGTTATATACATGACCCAGATCTGGATGGTTGTAAGTGTTACAAGCCGATATCAGTCTCGTCCAGGTAACGATAATTAATTGGTTGTAAAACATATTTAAAATACCTGAGAGGTATGAAGGATAAGTTTCTATTTTATAGAGAACGTTATTTATAAATGAGATGATACATAGACTCAGTCTTCCAATCTGGTTCTGATGATAAAAGTTCTATATTTGGTTATATATTTATTCTCATCGGTACTATAGTTAGTCGAGGTGCAATATACATATCCATAGCTGATTCTACCTTAGAGACATAATATGTTGCGGCTTGAGAAGTATGCAAAAGAAGTTATGGGGATATATAAGTTAGTTGCAAAGCTTAGAATAGTTCCAAGCTCAATGAATCTTATCCTATTAAATGTAACAATAATGGGATAATTGCTCAAGCCAATAAGCTATAAAGCGCACCAGAATTCTAATTATGTGGACTCTAAATACCACATAATTAGAAAGCACTTGGCTATTGGAGATGTAGTAATATATGTAGGATATATTTCATGAATAATATAACAGACCCACTAATTAGAGCCTTAACTCTTAATGTGTTTGAGAAACACATGAAGATGATTAGTATTAGATATTATTATGAATAACACTAAAGCAAGTGAGAGTTATTAGATTTGGGGCTTACATGTCATTCCAATATTTTATAGATATTAATTATTTAATATTTATATAATAAGTATTTCAAACAAAGTCATTAATATTAAATACGTATGGTAAGATGCTTGTAACATTTCAGACATTGTATGATGATCATACTATATTATGAAAGAGTTTAGACCAGGGCTAAGATTTAGCTACACTGAGAGCTATAAGTGCTAAGAGTTAGCACTAAGAGTTAGAGCCTTGTCTAAAATGGGACAAAGACCTGAGGGTATACTAACAATGACATAGTAGAAAATAGTTGTAAATAGTGCTAAGAAATGTTATTGTATAAGTATATATTCAAACGTTAATGTTCATGATCTATTTTCTCTTATGCGAGTCTGTCAGTGGAAACTTTATTTATATAGATTGGTGTATGTAAATATTTGGATTGTCCAAATGGTTAATTTTAGCAAACTATGAGCTTAGTGGAAGCTCGTATAGATATGCGGGTATTTAGTGAGGATTAGGTACTGAATAGACTCAATTAGAATCTTCAATAGACATTCTATAAAGCCATTAACGGATGATCCTTTCGAGTTGAGTAGTATTCGTAGTCCTTAGACCTGAGAACCACGGGGAACTTGTGAGTGATTCACTATACTTAAGTTCCACATATGTTAAAGACCTTTCATGGTCTGACCGCAAGATGTCGCTGGGTATGGTCCAATGTTCTTAGAGTTCAGTGTGTGTAGATATGGGATTCGACAGCTCTTATGGGTAAGTTATATATCCAGGTACTTTAAGATTATAGTCCAAAAATTCTTATGGCCATAAGTATTTCATTCAGAAAAAATGTTTCCTTGGTCAGAAAAAATATCGCAAAAGTATTTACAGATATTGTTTATCAGAATACGAATATGGAGATAAGTTCTAGCATTGAGCATATAGAGATTTGACGGTGATGATCTATGTCTCTACTCTTTCAAGAGGTAAATGATGAAGGGATTATACGAATATGTATTAATCTTAACTTGTATAGTTCAATGCGGTATTTTGTTATTTTCATAATGTATGTGTAGGGCAATATTTATGGACTTACAGAAGAGTTTCGTAAGATAAAATATATGTGAACATTGGAAGTCTCACTATATGAAGTGTACTTGTTATGCATTGGGTTGAGCATAGGATTGAATAGTTTAATCTGAAAAGTTTCTCGAAAAATCAAAATTATTTTAGAGTCTTTCGGGGAAATCATAGGTTTAAATGTTGTTAAGCCTAGTATTTCAGCAAATGAGACTTGCCACTTTAACTTTTCTATTGGTTGCCATATCATGCCATTAATTTGTTAGGGTATGACAAGTGACATATTTTTTAATTGGTCCAATTTATTGTTAAGTGTTAAATTGGCCAAAGGGTTGTCAAAGATATTTTTGTTATAAAGGATTTGAAAGTCAAAATCCATTTTGATCAAAAGCTTAAAATAAATGCCAAGAGGTGGCTTTGATTTAGCATGACATGTCCTTATTTTTTACATGCTTTGGCCATCAATTACTCTTCTATTTGGACATTACATCTTCATTTTTTATTCATCCTTTTACAAAGCATGACAATTATTAAATTGATCCTTGTCATGCTTGTAAATGGCCAACATTTGTTGGGCTTTCATTAGCAAAAAGTGAGGTGTTTTGGCTATAAATAACCAAACCCATTTCATCTCTTTTGGCAATGGATTCGTATGAAGTTTTAAATACAAGTGTCTTATAAGCCATATTGCTCAGAGCTTTGAGAGATATTCTAAAGCAAGAGTTGCTTCAACCAAAATATTTCGATGAGTAACAAAGATACCATTCTAACTCGAAGGATCTCATCGAGTCCTCAACTATAAATGCACAAAGCATGCTTTGAGGGTGAGTTAAAAATTAAAATGTATACGTTCACTCCACGCACAACATATTTTTACTTTCATGTATTGCATGCTTATTGCACTATGATAAACAAATTGCATATGAATGCACCCTAGAAAAATATCACACTTTCACCTATTATATAAATTCTTTGAAGGCTCCTCCCTTTGGGATAATAAATGTTTCTCTCTATGCCTTCCTTATTGTCTACGTGTAACTGGCGGCTGTATCTGAAAATTTTGTACCTTATTTAGAACAATCCAACTTCATAGATGGTCATTAGGATTTATTGAATTGCCATATATAGTCAATAAAGTCTCAACCGTGTAATAGCAATAATAAAAATAGAGATATTGTAACCTGGTATATCTGTACATAGCTATTGCATAGACACATGGCAATTAGCGCAAGTCAAATTTCTTATAACTGTATATTTTTGTGGTTATGTCGACTATCTCACGTCTACTGCTATCCTTCACAACAAACTAATAGTTTTCAACTTGATTGACTGCCAGTCTTAAATAATGATCTTTGTGTTTCCATTCCTTATTATAGGCCTATGTAGTTAAGTTTGTGGTCATTTTTTTTACAGCATCTCTCCTATTATAAAACCGATTCTGTGTTAACTCTCGTATCCATTTAGCTAGTACAATTATGGATAGGGAACAAATGGATATTGCCACTGTATCGATACTCTTTGTAATATTTATGGTCATAATATTATACCTTCTAAATGCATCCATTGATTTAGCCCACTTAATGCAACCAACCTTCTCCTCCAATTACCGTACTACGTCAAGTTTCATGTCTCACATATTTATTCAATTGGAGTTGAAAATCAGACAATCGATATGCTTTTGCAACGTGAAAATATACACCTAGGAATCTATCTGTCTTCTTCTTTCTAGTAGAAAACTTGAATTTTGTGATCAGATTGCCTTTAAAGTGAACGATACATGCCACGTTGTATGCATTTGGAAATATTTTTATGATGAATTTCTCAATGCTTGCATATCAATCTAATATGAATACTAGTGTAATGGCATCACTAATAACACCTTGTAGTTTTTACATAAACAACTCTTATGATGTATCGTTCTTAGAATCGACAATGCACTATGACACTTGATAAATTTGATTATTTTCATCCTTATAAACAACTACAAACTGTTAGGGTTGTGCCTACGTGCCATTCTAGATTTGTATAAATATTTGATATTTATACAGTGTATATTTTATTATATCACTAATTACTGCTTAATTATATGGGTTAATACTTGTTATGCTACAGACTCTGTATAATCTGAAGGAGTTTAGATCGGATCTAAAGGAGTTTAAATCAGTGCTAAGAGTTAGCAAATATTCCAAGAGTTGGAACATTGTCTGTAACAGTACAATGACATCAGAATATGCTTATAATGACATAGTTGCAAGAGTTGCAATAGGATGCTAGAAAATGTCATTATGCCATATTGTTCTCAAGTATATTGTTCCTGGTCTATGTCTACTGACGCAGGTCTATCAGTAGATCCCTTTAATACATTGATCATTATATGTCTATATTTATAGGTACAAATGGTCATTCTTAGCTACCCATGATCTTGGAGATTGTATAGGCATATAAGTATTCAATTAGGACTAGATACTGAACAGATTTATGAGGACACTAACAGACTTCTATGTTGCCATCAATGGAAGGTCATTTTGAGTTGAGTTGTATACATGGTCCTCCGACCTAAGCGCTATGGTGGGCTTTTGAGTGATTCACCATACTTTGGTTCCACGCATGTTAGAGACCTTTCATGGTCTGACCGCTGGGTGTTGCTGGGTATTGTTTGGTGCTCATAGAGTCCAGTATATGTAGATATGAGATCCTTCAGCTCACAAAGGGAGTTATATATTCAGATGCTCTAAGATAGTATCTCAAGAAAGTCTTATGGCCATAAGTAGTGAACTCGAGAAAGGAATTTCCACAGGGTTAAACCATATGGCAAAAAGTTTGCTTATAGAATTTAGTGAGATACCAGTTTAGAGATAGGCTCATGGATGAGAACATGAGATTTAATGGTATTGATCTATGTCCCCGCAAATCCAGGATATATATAATGGAAGGACTATACGTATGCATTGTGACCTTAGCTTGTATGATTCAATGGGCTAATTTGTAATATCCGTGACGTGTACATGGGGCATTGTTCATGAACTCATGAAATAGTTCTATTTGACGAATCAGGTGTAGATCTTAAGAGTCCCGCGATATAGAGTATACTCATTGTGCACTGGGGCAGTCTACCAAATTGAATTTTTTAGTCTAGTAATATCTAGTAGTACCACGGGATGTATGCGTGTCTATATTTAATTATTAAATATATTAATTAGTTAACAATTATTGTTTACTAATTGTATCATAACACGCGGTACATTACAGATCCTCGTTTAAGTTTACCCAAGTGTGAAATTTAGTAGGACCTGCTAAGGGGTATACTTAGTAACTATTCATGAGGGATAATATTATATTATTTAATAATATTATATATATTAATCTATGATATTTGTCATGCATTTATATATAATATTATTTAATTATATTTTGTGGCCAAGTTTTGATTTTTTATAATATAATATTATTATTTTAATATATTTTGAGATAGATAAGTGTGTTGAAAAAGGGAGAGGCAATTGTTGTTTCATTTTTGCTTTTGCTTATTGAAAATAAAGGAAAGGAATGTGGCTAGCCATACCAAGTGAGAAACAAAGGGATTTGATCTCTTGTAATATAATTTCAGGTGTTGAAATTATTTTCTTACTCATCTTCAATATAGGCTACCAAAACAACAACATAAAAATTCGTATTATTGATCAAAAAGTTTATCAAAGGAAATATAAATTTAAGTCTTAAACCCGGTGTTGGATTAGAGAAGCTGTTGTTCTAGCTTGCCAAGCCTACCCTGTTGGTGACTAGAACTGCCTACGAGTATGACTCCAGGCAGACTCCCAATATAATGTGTAAAAATTACACAGTTAATGATTTCTCAAATTTTATTATTTGTATATTAATTTGCTTAATATACGACATGGATGTGTTTATTATAGATTTTATTGTTCCATTGCAGCAAAATATGTATAAGATGCGTATTTTGTACAATAAACAAATAGCACATGCATACACTAATGTACAATAGATTTCCAATACAAACATATAACTAAGATATAGGCCTTTAAAAAATGTACAATCTATAGCAATCATCAGTCTCATTGATGTGTGAAAACTCCGAATACAAGAACCTAATGTCACAAAAAAGTACAAGAAGTGTCCACTGTCATCAATCTTCAAATGAGTGATAGTACATAGATTTATGTTTTTGACCACATAGCAATAAGACAAAAGTTGTCTGAATGAGTCCTTAGTAGAACTAGTCATCAACCTTTTGCATGCTCTTTAGCTCGATAATTCGTCATATTTGTTAAATTCACACCATATTTCTCTCGTACATCAGCTATAATATCCTTTGGTCTATAAAGTCTATTAACATCTGTAAATTTATTTTGGATTAATTGAGCAATTATTCGACTCTGTGCTTGACGATAACCATTACAAAGTTGGTCCAACTAACATGTATGCTCCTTATCAATTCTTTATACAATGAAATATTTTCAAGCAGCTATGGACACGACATGAACTCACCACATACACCTTTCATCATAACATTTTGCCTCAAACCAATCTTTTGTCCACAGACCTTAACATTTTGAAGCTTAAATTACCATTCAATTCATGTATACTAAGAGCATTGCATATTTCTTTCTTGTTAGGAAAAAAACTTCTCAACCACTACTTCTCTAATTCTTGAGTATGATCCCTCATCTAATGGATTAAAGTCAAAATATGGTATCATAGGGATAAACTGAAATGGTTTCTGTAGTTAAACAATATTATCATGTTAATTACTGGTGTTGGGCATAAATTACGAAGTTCTTCTCTCTAATAATTTGACAAGTCACCTTTACCACCTTATTCTATATCATTTAAACCATCTCGATGATCATCTAAAAAGTGTTCTTCGTTATCATCGACAATACTTCCATCTTCATTGACATTACCTTCATTATAAGTATATTCAAACCAATTTATATGGTTGTCATAATGAGCATGAGGTGGGTCATCATTGTATCTCAGTGAATAAAAATTATAGTCGTATGACATGTTTGTTGGAATGTCCACATATGGTAATGTTAGGGTCGTGCTACTAACATGGTTACTACCGCTTGCGGACATGAAGTGGTTATGCCTAGGTTATAGCCTGATTGTGACTGTAGTGTTTTTTTAATATATAGCATCTTCTTTTTCTTCACTATAACATTACCTAGCTCTTAAATTTTTTGGTGATGTCAATCTTATAGCAATTGTTCCCCTTAAGATTTTGGCCTAAAGCCCATCTCTCCAAGGAGTTTAGTTCACTCCATGAATCTTGAATAATTCAAAGTTCTCGATCACAACCGGGCTCATTATGAAGAATATTAAAGGTGCTGCGATCCACTCAATAAAAGACTCTAAAACTGCATAAAGTGAGGACCTTGGAGCTATAGCATAGAACAAGGCACCCTCGGTAGGTAGCACAAGTTATCAATATACCATCAAGATTGAGCATTCCCTTTTAAGCAAGAATACTTGTTTAAGGTCATTTGATATTGGCCGAGGACCAAGACAGCGGATTGGTCGCCCTGAAGATGTGGACTATACTTAATTCCAATATCCTTAGAATCTTAAAATTCTCTGAAAGAAAACCTCTTATAATCTTAGGAGGTGTCCCGAATAAAAATGGAGATGGTTTGTCCTAGTTTTACTAGGACTAAATCATCAATGAATGCCTAGAAATAAAGAGTTAAATAATAAAGGTGAGGGATCTTTATCTGGGATTTCTAAGACACACACAAGGGTTGGTTTTCTCTATAGTTTCATGACTCATCTCCATCTCGTCAGAAGGGAAGGGATTTTTGGAGCATCCTTGAAGACCTTCCCAAATGAATGATTCTGTCATAACCTTTAAGAAGACATTGTACCACATAGATTTACATAGGTTGAAAAAATAACTTGTTGTGTAATCAACAACTTTGCAGAAACTATGCTTTTTTTGTATTTTCTTTATACAAATGTTATCTAATAGTCCATCAAAAGTGGGCTAAGACTCAACAAAGTGGATGTAAGTTCTTAACCACTATAATCTTTTCTCACAAGTGTTTGAATATTTTCTCTATACTTCGATCAGATTTGACACCATGTAAGAGGCACACGCTTGCCATCATCATGCGTTGTAAAGCTTAAAAAGTAAGAGCAAACTTTGTTTCCCTCAAAATTACAAATTCGATTTGTCTTCAAAATTATTCCAATTTTGAGGTCAACAGTCATTTAATTATTAGATATTTTTGGTTGTTGAGTCTTAGTCTAGAAATTGTGATTACATTAAGCCTCATAAAACAAAAGAGCATATTATAATCAAATAATTGTACATGGTCTTTGTTGGGATTTATGCTTACGTGCCATCCCATAATGTATAAATATATAGTGATTGTATTTATACAATTATTATTTCTAATAAAATCGTTAATATTATTTTATTAAATGGTAAGATGCTTGTAACGTTTTAGACATCGTATGATCTGAAGGAGTTCGGATTTGGTCTAAAAGAGTTTAGACCAGGGCTAAGAGTAATAGTTATAAACACTAAGAGTTAGTGGTACTAAGAGTTAGCAAAATCTAATGAGTTAGAGCCTTGTCTGAAATGGGACAATGACCTGAGAATATATTAGTAATGATATAGCTGCAATGAGTTGTAGATGGTGCTAAGAAATGTCATTATGCAAGTATGTTCTCAAACATAATGTTCCTGATCTAATTTCATCGATGCGGGTCTATCGGTGAAACCTATTAATATAGATTAGTGTATGTCTATATCTGGATGGTCCAGATGGTTAGTCTTAGCAAACCATGAGCTTAGTAGGAAGCTCGTATAGAGATACAGGTATTCAGTAAGGACTGGATATTGAACAGACTCACGAAGACATCCAATAGACATCTCATAAAGCCGTCAATGGAAGGTCTTTCGAGTTGAGTAGTATTTGTGGTCCTTTGACCTGAGCACCACGGTGGGCTTGTGAGTAATCCACCATGCTTTGGTTCCACACATGTCAGAAACCTTTCATGGTCTGACCGCTGGGTGTCGCTGGGTATGGTCCGATGCTCATGGAGTTCGGTGTGCGTAGATATGGGATCCATCAGCTCATATGAGTGGGTTGTATATCCTAATGCTCTGAGATTGTATTTCAGAAAGTCTTGTGGCCGCAAGCATAAACCTCGAAAAAGATATTCCGGAGGAATAAACAATATCACAAAAGTGTTTGTGTATATTATTTTATGAAATATAAATCTGGAGATAAGTTCGTGGTTGAGCAAATAGAGATTTGACGGTGATGATCTATATCTCTGCTCTTCAAGGATATAAATGATGGAAGGATTATACGAATATGTAATAACCTCAACTTGTATGGTCTAACATGCTAATTTGTAATATCCGTAACGTGTGTGTGGGACATTGTTCACGGACGTATAGAGGAGCTCTATATGACAAATTAGGTGTGGACCTAGAGAGTCTCACAATATGAAGTATACTCGTTGTGCACTGGGGTAGCGGATTGGATTGAATAGTTCGATCCAATAAATTTCAGCAAAAGAGAACGATTGTTTAGGGATCCCTCGGATTGTACATTTGTCAAGACTTAATTATTAAGTACATCACTTAATTAATTAACAAGGGTTGTTAATTAATAGAATATTGACAAATGACAAAATTTGTTCCATGATTTGATTTACCTTTTTACCATTTAACCATGGTAGTAAAAATTAGTAAGGTAAAAAGTAATTATTCAAAATTGTTTTGAATAATTAAATCATATATTATTATTATATTATTAGATAATATTATAATATATATAGATCATGGCATTGTATTTTAATACAATGAGTGGCCTAGATGTTGGCCATTTAATTACCCATTATAATTAAAGTAATTATAATTGTTAGGTAAAGATTAATTTTGGTGGCCATTATTCTAGTGCTTGGTTTAATTAATTCTAAATGGGAGACCAACAATAAAATTGGTGGAGCACTTCATTTTGTTTAATCAAAATGTTGAATAAACAAAATGAATTTTGGCAAAACAATTGAATCAATTCATTCATTCAATTTTGGGAGAAGAATTTGGGAAAGGCAAGGAAGAGAGGTAAGAGAGAGTTCTTTGAGTTTTATTCTTTTAACTGTTGAAAAATAAACAAATTTCTCTTCATCTCCTTCTTTAATGGATAGCCAAAATGAATGATATGTAAATGGAGAAAAAGATAATTATTTTACAAAGAGTTGTTCAAAATAATTATCATGTAGAAATTGTTTCTAAGATTAATATACAAGAGTTGTATGTTAAAGATTTTTAATTTATACAAGAGTTGTATAGAAAATATTTACTATCTCCATTTAAGAAACAAAAATTGTATTCAAAAGAGTTTGAATACAAGTGCTGAAAATTTTAAACACTAAGCTACCATTCTAGCTCCTTAATCCCACCAAAAGTTATGGACTAGAATTGTTCAACATATACTTCAAGGTGAGCTCTTCACATGGATTATTGAAGAACTTGAAGATTTTGTAAAGCTACCTTCATTAGGTGAGTATTTTACATTATGTGTTATAATACAATATTGTTCAACATGTTTATATTTGTATAATTGTTATACTTGTTCATATATGTGATATATGTTGTTCATCATGTTCATAATTGTATAATTGTTATACTTATGCATATATGTGATATATGCATTTGTTAAAATGGGTGTATTTTGTAACATGCTTCCGCTTCGCATATAGTAATTTTTTGAAATTACGCACACACTCATATAATCACACACTCTATGATAAACACCCAACAAATGGTATCAGAGCATGTTAAATTGAATATGTGATTATTCTTGTTGTTTGAATATGTTAACATGATGATGTTGTATATTTAAACAATTTGATGATGTTTAAATTTGAACATGGTGGTGTTTGATTTTAAGCATGATGGTGAACATATTGTTGTATTATTGAATATGTTAGTGTTTAGAATTGAAGTATGATGATATTTGGAAATGATGCCCATGAGAAAATGGTAAAAATTAGGGGCGAAAAACAGCGTCCGAAGGGTCGGAACACTGTTACCGCATCCAGCGCCGCGGCGCCCAAATATGGGCACTGCAGCGCTGAGATTCTGACTTGAGCGCCGCGGCGCTCAGGTCCCAGCGCCCCGGCGCTCAGCAAAAAAAAAAAAAAAAGTAAAAAAAAAAATTAAAAAAAAAAAAATTAAAAAATTTTTTTTTTTTTTTTTTTTTTTCAGAATATTGTATAATGTTAGAACCTAATGATAATCATTCCAAATATAATACTTGTATTTGTAATTTTTGCAAATAGAATATTTAATACAATTATAAGTGTTATATTATTGTATTAAAATTACAAATAATTTGTTTACGTTGTTAAACACAATGGGAGCCCTATTGATGAGGGTTAGTTGTGCTTACGTAAATAAATTTTCTAATTATGAATTAAATTCGTATGAGATGCGAAAAGTTATTATTATTATTATTATTAATTTATTAATAAAATAATAATTAAAAATTAAATCTCTCTTAATCAGATTGAATAAGTATTATATTATGAGATAATATTATACAATGATCCGCCTTGTCAATACGGTATTAGACGGGTCATTTTGGTCACTCCTAAGATCGCTAAAGTGTGAGGGATTGGTCGGGGTGATTCGGGCTATGCCGGTTAAAACATGAGATGAGACAAATATATGCGAAAATACTATCTTAGATCGCTAAAGTGTGCGGATAGTATCGGTAACATATATTTGATGATTGACAAGTTAATCTGAAATACAATTATCTTAGATCGCTAAAGTGTGCGGATAATGTGTATTTAGGATCAGTAATAAGAGTTGTATGAGATACAATTGGCAAGAGTTGTCTACCTTTTGGGTTTACAAAGGCCAAGATCGCTAAAGTGTGCGGCTAGAGTAAAATGCCAATGGGGTCTACTTCCCGTTGTACAGTTTAAAAGATTAAATTGTCGTTTTTCCTTTTGAGAGATTTAAGGAATTATGTAAAGCAGTGGGAGGGCGGTTTTAGATTAAAAATTATATAAAAGTTATATCCATGATCTAAAGCGTTATTTATTAACGATTATAAATATTCTGCTAAACATCTCCAAAATTTTATCTTATAGTGATAAGATAAGTAACTTATAGAGATAAGAAGACTATGAGCAACCCGTTAATATACTTGATTAAGCACATAATCTATAAGGTAGCAAAAATTATTAAGACTTGCTTATAATCTAAGAATTGTTCTAGATTAAAAGAAATATATAGATATATAAAAGATCAATAGATAATATAAGAGGTGTTTCTGATAATGTCTTTAGAGAAGACACAGTAGATTATCAGAAAAGGATTAAGAATAATTTGAAAGTCAAATTATATATCCTGACCTATCTAATGATCTTCAGTGGAAGCATATGCACATGAGATGTACAAATAGTATAATGCTTCATCTGAATTTTATTTTATATATCTATGACAAATATAGAGAATATTATGCAATGGAAAGTGTTTCCATTATAAGTAAGGTTTTAATAATAAGAGTTATTATTCAAAGAACCTTAACTTAGAAAAGATAAAACTCTTAGATACCTGTTTACCAATAAATGACATTTCATATGCAAACGATGTGTAAAGGCATAGGGATATGGGATATCGCCTATCATTCTCACATATGCAAGATGTTGCATAATTTAAGGAATACTAGAAAAAGAGAAAATGAGAAGTACAACTACACGTAGGAAATAGAGATTACCTATATGTGGTAGCTGTTAGGACTTTTAAGTCACTTCTCCATTCTAGTAAAAGCCTTATGTTGTATTGTTGTTATTTTATACCATGAATAACAAGGCAAAATATGTCGCTCTCTGTTAGACAGAGAGGGTTATCATACATACATTAAGAATAGTTCTTTATGTTTATATGATAATGATAATATTTTGTTAACTGAATGTCAGTCAATTAAATGGCCTTTATATAAGACATACAACGAGTAATGCATAAAAATGTCTAGGTGAATAGAATTAATAATAGTTCAGAAACTTTGAATAATGAAGAATTGTGGCATAAGTGATTAGGTCAAGTAGCCATAAGATGACTACCCCGTCCGGTTAAGGATGGTCAAATGTTTGATCTGATGATCTGACCATAGAACTTTGACCAGTTTATGAATCTCGTATTCAAGGGAAGTTGACTAAATAATTTTATTGGTGTTAGATATCAAGCCATTGGTTTATTAGAACAAATACATAGCGATGTATATGATCTAATGAATCATACTGCCATTGGTAAGTTTCAATACTTCGATATCTTTATCGTGATTTATCACGATACAGACATGTGTTTCTAGAAAAACATAGGTCAATAATTTTGAAGTGTTCAAAGAATATCGACTAGAAGAAGTATGTTAAACACTTTTGATTAGATCGAGGCTGTTTATACATAAGCAGTAAATTCACGAATTATTTAAAAGAAAAATGAGATTCTAGCTCAATATAGTTCTCTAGATACTCCTTAACATAAATATGTTTTGAAGTATAGAGAAATCGGACTTTATTAGATATAGTTCGATCGATATTAAGCTTTACCGATCTTTTAAGATATCTAAAGGGTTATGCTCTAGAAACTGTTACTCATCTATTGAATAAGGTTCCATTGTAAATTGTTCCTTCTACTACATATGAGATATGGACTAGAAGGAAAGAGAATCTTAAGTATGTTAAGATTTGGAGTTATTCTACTTGCATAAGGATTGTGCAATAGTATATACTTAGACCCAAAAGGGGTATAAGTATCGGTTCAAAGGATATCCCAAATGTTCTATGAGATATCAGTTCTATGAATCAAAAATGGAACTTAAAGATCAATTGAGTTAAATACCTTTAACACACTTTACCGTAGGTCATATAAGGATATGAAGACTACCTGTTAGGTATATTAGATATCTAAAAAGTGTTTTTAATATTTTTCTTAGTTGAAGAAAAAGGATCTTATGACTTATAGTTAAACGATATTAGATATCATTTAAGGAAAATGACAATATGCCAGAAAATTCAAAATTAACTTTAAGCATGAAAATCAAGTTTAGAACTTGGTTATGATTTATATAAGAATTGTTCTTATTGGTTGTAAAAGAGTTTACGCACAGAAGTGTGGGCCCAAAAGTAGGTAAGAATCTTTAAAAAGCCCCATTGACGTAAAAGGTTACCCTCAACGGTCTGAGATCGATTATGAGGAAACCTTTCACTAATAAACATGCTAAAGTTAATTCAAATTTATATTGGATATTGTAGTATGCTAAACTCTTCATTTTGATGAGATAATCAAATAATCTAATTTGATTAAGAATGAAGAGAGAGCATGTGTGTTTAGAAAAGGTAGTGGGAGCATGAATTATCTTTCTAATTCTCTATATATAAAAACATTCTCATTGTCACAGATAAATGACAATGGTATGTTGCAAGTCAATCAGTTAAGAGTTAACTGAGTAAGAACATCTTCATAAAAGATTTGGTAGATGCTTCCTGTATACTGGGTATAAGGCGTTATACAGACAGAGTTAGGAAGTAGATAGGACTCTCCAAATCTCCGTACATAGACTAAGTCCTGAAAAGGTACAATTTTAATAACTATAAAATAGTTCAGGTATCTTTCAGACATGGAGTTCGTCTTTCTAAGAGGAAGTGTCCTCAAGAAGAAAATGAAAAGGTTAGAGTGTCTAACATTTAATATACATTAACCAGAGGTAGCTTAATGTATACCATGTTATGTACGAGACCTATATTATGATGGCTGTAAGTGTTATGAGCCAACATCAGTTTAATCTAGGTAACGACTATTGGATGGTCGTGAAATATATCCAAGTTATACCTGAGAGGTATGAAGGATAAGTATCTAATTTATGGAGAAAGTTGCTTACAAATGAGAGGATGCGTATAATCAGACTTCTAATCTGATCCAGATGATAGAGAGTCTACATCTGATTACGTACTTCTTCTCAACGGTACCAAAACCTTGTAGCATAAGTGCAATTTTTTAAATGTCCACAATTGATTCTACTGTAAAGATAGAATTTGTTGCAGCTTGAGAAGCCTGCAAAGGAATTTTTGTGGATATTCAAGTTAGTTGCAGAGCTCAGAATATGTTCTAAGCTTAATGAATTCTATCACATTATAATGCAACATCAACGGGGTAATTGCTCAAGCCAAAATACCATATAATTAAATATATCTTGGCTAATGGAGATGTATAAGATAATCTAGGAAAACATCCTTACAGATTATAGCGGACCCGCTTTCTAAAGCCTTAACTCACAAAAGTGTTTGAGAAACACATAGAGTCAATGGATATGAAATACCATCCTGAATGGCACTAGAGCAAGTGGGAGTTGTTGGGATTTGTGCTTACGTGCCATCCCATAATGTATAAATATATAGTGATTGTATTTATACAATTATTATTTCTAATAAAATTGTTAATATTATTTTATTAAATGGTAAGATGCTTGTAACGTTTTAGACATTGTATGATCTGAAGGAGTTCGGATTTGGTCTAAAAGAGTTTAGACCAGGGCTAAGAGTAATAGTTATAAACACTAAGAGTTAGTGGTACTAAGAGTTAACAAAATCTAATGAGTTAGAGCCTTGTCTGAAATGGGACAATGACCTGAGAATATATTAGTAATGATATAGCTGCAATGAGTTGCAGATGGTGCTAAGAAATGTCATTATGCAAGTATGTTCTCAAACATAATGTTCCTGATCTAATTTCATCGATGCGGGTCTATCGGTGAAACCTATTAATATAGATTAGTGTATGTCTATATCTGGATGGTCCAGATGGTTAGTCTTAGCAAACCATGAGCTTAGTAGGAAGCTCGTATAGAGATACAGGTATTCAGTAAGGACTGGATATTGAACAGACTCACGAAGACATCCAATAGACATCTCATAAAGCCGTCAATGGAAGGTCTTTCGAGTTGAGTAGTATTTGTGGTCCTTTGACCTGAGCGCCACGGTGGGCTTGTGAGTGATCCACCATGCTTTGGTTCCACACATGTCAGAAACCTTTCATGGTCTGACCGCTGGGTGTCGCTGGGTATGGTCCGATGCTCATGGAGTTCGGTGTGCGTAGATATGGGATCCATCAGCTCATATGAGTGGGTTGTATATCCTAATGCTCTGAGATTGTATTTCAGAAAGTCTTGTGGCCGCAAGCATAAACCTCGAAAAAGATATTCCGGAGGAATAAACAATATCACAAAAGTGTTTGTGTATATTATTTTATGAAATATAAATCTGGAGATAAGTTCGTGGTTGAGCAAATAGAGATTTGACGGTGATGATCTATATCTCTGCTCTTCAAGGATATAAATGATGGAAGGATTATACGAATATGTAATAACCTCAACTTGTATGGTCTAACATGCTAATTTGTAATATCCGTAACGTGTGTGTGGGACATTGTTCACGGACGTATAGAGGAGCTCTATATGACAAATTAGGTGTGGACCTAGAGAGTCTCACAATATGAAGTATACTCGTTGTGCACTGGGGTAGCGGATTGGATTGAATAGTTCGATCCAATAAATTTCAGCAAAAGAGAACGATTGTTTAGGGATCCCTCGGATTGTACATTTGTCAAGACTTAATTATTAAGTACATCACTTAATTAATTAACAAGGGTTGTTAATTAATAGAATATTGACAAATGACAAAATTTGTTCCATGATTTGATTTACCTTTTTACCATTTAACCATGGTAGTAAAAATTAGTAAGGTAAAAAGTAATTATTCAAAATTGTTTTGAATAATTAAATCATATATTATTATTATATTATTAGATAATATTATAATATATATAGATTATGGCATTGTATTTTAATACAATGAGTGGCCTAGATGTTGGCCATTTAATTACCCATTATAATTAAAGTAATTATAATTGTTAGGTAAAGATTAATTTTGGTGGCCATTATTCTAGTGCTTGGTTTAATTAATTCTAAATGGGAGACCAACAATAAAATTGGTGGAGCACTTCATTTTGTTTAATCAAAATGTTGAATAAACAAAATGAATTTTGGCAAAACAATTGAATCAATTCATTCATTCAATTTTGGGAGAAGAATTTGGGAAAGGCAAGGAAGAGAGGTAAGAGAGAGTTCTTTGAGTTTTATTCTTTTAACTGTTGAAAAATAAACAAATTTCTCTTCATCTCCTTCTTTAATGGATAGCCAAAATGAATGATATGTAAATGGAGAAAAAGATAATTATTTTACAAAGAGTTGTTCAAAATAATTATCATGTAGAAATTGTTTCTAAGATTAATATACAATAGTTGTATGTTAAAGATTTTTAATTTATACAAGAGTTGTATAGAAAATATTTACTATCTCCATTTAAGAAACAAAAATTGTATTCAAAAGAGTTTGAATACAAGTGCTGAAAATTTTAAACACTAAGCTACCATTCTAGCTCCTTAATCCCACCAAAAGTTATGGACTAGAATTGTTCAACATATACGTCAAGGTGAGCTCTTCACATGGATTATTGAAGAACTTGAAGATTTTGTAAAGCTACCTTCATTAGGTGAGTATTTTACATTATGTGTTATAATACAATATTGTTCAACATGTTTATATTTGTATAATTGTTATACTTGTTCATATATGTGATATATGTTGTTCATCATGTTCATAATTGTATAATTGTTATACTTATGCATATATGTGATATATGTTGAATTTGTTAAAATGGGTGTATTTTGTAACATGCTTCCGCTTCGCATATAGTAATTTTTTGAAATTACGCACACACTCGTATAATCACACACTCTATGATAAACACCCAACAGTCTTAAGTACAAAGACAACTTTATTGATTACTTGTGTAGTTTGGAATTGGGATCTGCTAACAAAATTATCCTATGTTAATTGATTACTATGGATCTTTCATTTATTATTAAATTTCAAAGAAATTTAGTATTATGTGGCCTATGTCATTAACTACATGTTTTGCTTGTTAGTGTTTTATTAAAACTTTACCATTTATTTTGAGTAATTCAGAGTATGGAACTAAGCTGCATAATACTTTTTTCTTAGTAGCCCAATCAGCTGGGATCCCCATTCTTGATGCCTAATTGAAACTGACTAGATCATATGTTCATGGTTGTGGAATTAATTTTGCAGTTATTGGCTTTACTCTCTACAAAGCACTCTTTAGCAGATAAAAAAAAGTTCCGCTCTTAGTTACATAGCATACCGAAAACTGTAAATCATGGTTATACATTTAAAATCACATAAACATAAAATTTCATTATGCTAAAATATATTAAAAGAAATATAATCAATTACAAGTTTTCACTCACCAAACACTCCAAGTTTAATTTTTCTCCGAAAATTTTACTTCCTTTACCACTCTCGGTTTTCTTCACCTACATGCCATAAATGACATTTAAAACCTTTACAAATGCTAAAATTACACTTAAACTAGTAAGCGCTTTAATTGGCTTACAAAGCACGGATGGATTTCTCTTTCCATTATTTTCATTTACAAGGTCATTCAATCTTGCTTAATTCACCATACGAAATCATAAAATTGCTTAACACTCTATAATTTTGGTTGGATATAATTGCCCTTCATCTCACCAAGAATGGACAATTATGTCCCATTTGCTTCATTTTTTATTTTTCATTATCTATATACATCTCATTGACACAAGAAATCATTCATATAAAGCAATTGAACCAAAACACAATTCAAACCCTAAAATCTTTAAATTGGCCAAAATTACCATCTTCCACCCAACACATTTATTTTCTCAATTTCTTGTTCCAATAAAATTCAAATCATGCCAATTTTATTCTAATGCCCTAATAATATTCAATTGAAGTTTCTACATCAAGATCACACTAACCTCATCCTCTCCGGTGCCCCTTTCCAAGGGACTTGGGCACGATCTGCCTCTGAAGACGCTTCTCCAGACTATAATTTTGACGTCACGAACACCCGATTCTCAAGCTAGGCTCTTCCCAGAAGCCCTTATTCAAGGACGACCGCGCGCGATGGAACTCAATGTAATTTTCATCACCGATCGTTGTGGTGATGATCGTCGAGGACTCGAATTTAGGCCAACTGCAACGCGTATGCGAACTGCAAGTGGCGGGTGCACGCGTCGCTCTAGCCTGGATTCTGACTTAGAGGTATTCAGTCATAATCTAGTGCATAGTAGCTTCTAGCCATTGGCTTTTCAACCAAACGCGATGACCAATTGTGCGAATCATCGGTTTCTCTTGTACTAGGTTGAATTACTATTACGACGTAGTCATCAGTAGGGTAAAACTAACCTGTCTTACAATGGTCTAAACCCAGCTTACATCCCTTATTAGTGGATGAACAATCCAACACTTGGTGAATTTTGCTTCACACTGATAGGAAGAGCCGACATCGAAGGATAAAAAAGCAACGTCGCTATGAACGCTTGGCTGCCACAAGCCAGTTATCCCTATGGTAACTTCTTTTGCATACTTCACGAGAACAGAAATCTCGTGTGAACAGAAGTTCATGAATACGAACCGTGAAAGTGTGGCCTATCGATCATTTAGACCTTCAAAATTTGAAGATAGAGGTTCAAACGAGCTTTTACCCTTTTGTTCCACACGAGATTTCTATTCTCGTTGAGCTCATCTTAGAACACCTGTGTTATCTTTTAACAGATGTGCCACCCCAGCCAAACCCCTCACCTGACAATGTCTTCTGCCCGAATCAGCCAGCCAAGGCGGGCCATGGGTCCAAAAAGAGGGGAGTGCCCCCCATCCGATTCACGAAATAAGTAAAATAACATTAAAAGTGGTGATATTTCACTTTTACCTTTCGGCTCCCACTTATACTACACCTCTCAAGTCATTTCACAAAGTCGGACTAGAGTCAAGCTCAACAGGGTCTTCTTTCCTCGCTGATTCTGCCAAGCCCGTTCCCTTGGCTATGGTTTCGCTAGATAGTAGACAGGGAAAGTGGGAATCTCGTTAATCCATTCATGCGCATCACTAATTAGATGACGAGGAATTTGGCTACCTTAAGAGAGTAATAGTTACTCCCGCCGTTTACCCGCGCTTGGTTAAATTTCTTAACTTTGACATTTAGAGCACTAGGCAGAAAGCACATTGTGTGAGCATCCGCAGGGACCATCGCAATGCTTTGGTTTAATTAAACAATCGAATTTCCCTTGTCCGTACCAATTATGAGTTGACTGTTCGACGCTCGGGGAAGGCCACCGAAGGGGCCGTTCCCAGTCTGTCCCTCGGATGGCACGTGGTGACCCGCTCTCATCCTGGGAGCAGCTCAAGCAGTTTGCCGACAGCCGACGGGTTCGGGACTGAGACCCCAGTGCCCAGCCCTCAGAGCCAATCCTTTTCCCAAAGTTACGGATCCATTTTACCGACTTCCCTTGCCAACATTGTTCCATCAACCAAAGGCTGTTCACCTTGGAGACTTGATGCGGTTCTGAGTACGACTGGGCGTGGACGGCACTCGGTGCTCTAGATTTTCAAAGGCCGCTGGAGGCGCACTGGACACTGTGCAACGTGCGGTGCTCTTTCGACCGCTAGAACTTCGACTGAGCCGTTTCTAGGGTGGGCAAGCCGTTAAACAAAAAAGATAACTCTTTCTGAGGCCCTCGCCGACGTCTCCAGACTGCCTAACGTTGCCGTCAGCCGCCGTGTCCCAGTTTAGGAATTTTAACCCGATTCTATTTTGAAGCTCGCATTGGACGCACTATCGGATGAACTTCCCCCGTCTCTTAGGATCAACTAACCCATGTGCAAATGCCGTTCACATGGAACCTTTCCCCTCTTCGGCCTTTAAAGTTCTCATTTGAATATTTGCTACTACCACCAAGATTTGCACCGACAGTCGCTCCATCCGGGCTCACGCCCAGGGTTTTACGGCAACCACCTCGCCCTCCTACTCATTGGGGCCTAGCACTTGCCCCAACGGCCGGGTATAGGTCGCATACTTCAGCGCCATCCATATTCGGGGCTAGTTGATTCAGCAGGTGAGTTGTTACACACTTCTTAGCGAATTTTGACTTCTATGACCACCGTCTTCCTATCTTAATCGACCAACACCCTTTGTGGGTTCTAGGTTAGCGCACAATTGGGCACCGTAACCCAACTTCCGGTTCATCCCACATCGCTAATTCAACTTACCAAAAATGGCCCATTTGGAGCACTCGATTCCGTGGTGCGGCTCAACGAAGCAGCCACACCGTCCTACCTATTTAAAGTTTGAGAATAGGATGAGGGCATTGCGCCCCTGATACGTCTAATCATTGGCTTTACCCGATAGAACTCGTCTTGGGCTCCAGCTATCCTGAGGGAAACACCGGAGGGAACCAGCTACTAGATGGTTTGATTAGTCTTTCGCCCTTATACCCAAGTCAGAAGAATAATTTTCACGTCAATATTGCTACAGGCCTCCACCAGAGTTTCCTTTAGCTTCGCCTCGCTCATGCATAGTTCACCATCGTTCGGGTCTCGATAGGTATACTCACACTCAAACCCTTCTCAAAAGATCAAGGTTGGTCGGCGGTGTACCCCCGAAGGGGGATCCCGCCAATCAGCTTCCTTCTTCCTTACGAGTTTATTGGCCTGTTGACTCGCACACATGTCAGACTCTTTAGTTCGTGTTTCAAGACGGGCCAAATAGAGAGCCCACAGGCCGTTGCTGGGAGAGCGCAAGTGCGCAAGGCATGCCATGCGGCACGCGCTGCCGACCATGATCGTGACGACGAAGTCTCCGTGAACTTATCGAAGGCTAGGGCTTAGGCCGCCATCACAATTCACGTCTATCCACACCCCAAGTCGATTGGCGGACCAGCTCTCGCCATTCAGCATCCAACCGGGGCGCATCACCGGCCCCTATCCGCTTTCCTTCCGATAATTTCAAGCACTCTTTGACTCTCTTTTCAAAGTCCTTTTCATCTTTCCCTAGTGTTACTTGTTTGCTATCGGTCTCTCGCTCGTATTTAGCCTTGGACAAAATTTACCGCCAATAATTCTTTTAGTTTGGTGTCTCTTTTGACTTCCACACTTGAATTCAACCCTAATCTAAGTCAAGAATTCACACAAAAACATTAAATGAAGTGATCTTGAAAATCATATACTACCATCATTAAATAATATTTTTCTTACATCTTTTCCTTATAGTTTCACTAGTGTAAGCTTCAATTGATTTTAGGAACTTGTGTTTGGCTTGATTTTAGCTTGATCAAGCATGAAAAATCATGAAATAGCCCTGAAATTTTACTATTGGAGCTTCTCCCCTCTTTGGCCGAAATTCCCCTCTTCTTGCTCTAACACATTTTGCTTTTTACTTAGCCATATTTCTACATACTTTTCCTTATATAGTGCTCTCCCAAAAGTCTAATTTGCCCCTCAACAAACTCTAAATTCCTAAGATGCCATTAGTTAGAAATGGAAGTATTTAATTGGTTCCTTTCTAACTATTTAGTTAGAAAAGTCAAGGGAACTAACTAGGCTTCCAACTTGGCAATCCATTAACTTGTCTCTAATTGGTCCATTTCTTAATACATAGATTGTATTTCTTAACAAAGGCTTGTTCCATGCATAATATATGAGATTCCATGTGCTAAATTAAAATTTCCTTTTCCAAGCCAATTGAAAAAATTTCCAAAAATATTCTGTGACCGTCCAACTCCCCAATCGACTACGAAATTACTAATTTAGGTATAATATCTCTCATGCGTACTATAAAAAAATATTTCTACTAGGGTTGAAATTGAGTAATACTACGGTTTCTTTATCGCTTTATACCATAATCTAGGCACTTACACAAACTAATAGGGATCGGATATTACATGAACAACTGCTTATCAACAAAAAGTCACTCGATATTATAACAACCAAATTCAAGCTCGAGAATTATAAGGAGACTTAGTCCTAAGAAAAGTCTTGCCAAACATAAAGGATCCAACAAATAGAGCCTTTGGACTAAATTAGGAAGGTCTTTACAAGATACTTAAGAGAGTTTGACTAGGTGTATATGAGCTCAAGCACACTGATGAAATAGTTTTCAAGAAACCATGGAATGCTAAACTCTTGAAAGAATATTATCCATGGTTATTTTGTTGTACTATTAGAGCAAATCTATTCATAAAATTTCCTTTTTTGTCAACTCTTGCATTAAAACATTATGTAATCATAAGTTAATAAATACTCTAAAAAAAGAGAAAAAAAACAATAATAGAGTACTAAAAGTTGTTTCTTATTTAATCACAAAAAATTGTTTACAAATATCAAAGGGAAATATAACAGCAACACCTCTAACAACTTTATTATGATAAAATTTTCTTTTATGCTCGAGCTCTAAGACTTTATTTTTAGCCGTGCTGCTTTGGCAAACATCTCCTAAAGTTTCTCCTTTAAGGTCCTCGCTTCTATGTCCTTAAGACAAATTTCTTCTTAGCCTTAGACAATTACTTTTTGAGGTTTAAAGACTTTAAACCATCAAGGATTAACCTGAGAATAGCCCTACGTTAGAGCGATAAGCTGTATACTACCTAAAAGAAACAGAAATAAAGATGTCACTACACGAAGAGAATAATCTGACACAAATACAATAAAGAGATAGGAAGGGATAATAACTCCATTACCTTTATAAACAACATATGAAAAACAGAGAAGGGTTCTCAATCCCACACCTGATAAGCATAAGAAAGACCAATTGATGGGGGACCTCACCAACTAATGTGATGAAATGTCCAAGAAGTAGATAAAAAGTCATTCTAGGAGCTTGCAACTGCATTCATCATAGTAGTTTATTTATTATTGAATTTATTTCATCTTAGTAGTAGGTGTAACTTTGAAAGTCTTAGTTACATTTAATATGTTTTGATATTTATGTTGTCTTGGAACTTTAATTTGGGTTTTACTATGCTTTGAGGATTAGTCCAAGTATTTAATATTTAAACTAGTTGCATTTGTATTTTTTATAGCTTTTGATGATTAATGAAAAGTAGAATTCTCTACTAAGAGTTCAATTCAAAATTTTGATTTTTCTAAGCAAATTATATTTCATCGTATTGAACGATATCAACAACCTTTGTTGTTGCAAATGAAATCACAAACCAATCAACACTTATTCTACATCACCAATTGAGTGCTCTACTTCCATAAAAAAGGAAGAAAACATCGATATTTGCCTTGAAAACTAACATTAAAATTACCTGAAGAAATTATTGGAAGATTCTCAGTGATCAGCTCATGGACAACATCCTAGTTGACTGGCTCCTCCTTTAAAATTGTAGGGCCAAAATTCACTTGAAAACACTTTCCCCGATTTAATGTTTATGGCCATAAGACTTTCTAAAATATAATTTCAGAGCATCAGGATATACAACTCAGCCATATGAGCTGATAGATCCCATATCTATACACATTGAACTCCATGAGCATCAGACCATACCTAGTGACACCTAGCGAATACTGCTCAACTCGAGAAGACCTTCCATTTACAGCTTTATAGGATGTCTATTGGAGGTCCTCATGAGTCCGTTCCTTACTGAATACTCGTATGCCTATAGGAGCTTCTATTAAGCTTACGGTCTGTTAAGATTAACCATCTGGGTCATTTAGATATAAATATACACTGATATATATATATATATGTATAAAGGTCTTCACCAATAGACCTGCATTAGTGAAGATAGATCAAGAACATAATGATTAAGAACATACTTAGACAATGTCATTTTCTAGCACTGTTTACAACTCCTTGCAACTAAATCTAACTCTTTAGATTTCGCCGACTCTTATAACATGCTAACTCTTAGCAGTGCTAACTCATAAGATTTATAACTCTCAGCGTTGCTAACTTTTAACACTAATCTAAACTCTTTTAGATTATACAATGTCTGAAACGTTACAAACATCTTGCCATTTAATTTTTAATATTAATATTTTTATTTGAAATATTTATTGTATAAAGATTAAACAATTAATATTCATACAATATTAGAATGGCATGTAAGCACCATCTCCAATAATTATGATATGCTTTAGAACATTTTCTTAACACTTTGAGCTAACTTTGTACTCTAGGGTTACATAATTGAACTTGATATATAGCTTGAATTATTTCTTCTTATTTTTTATGAAATCAATATAGAATTGTTCAGTTTATCTGTGTTTAGTACTTTCTAATTACTTGATTACTAATTAGATTGTCTTAAGAACCATAAAGAACTTGACAAAGGGATTTATGTATTTAACCTTCAGTAAATTGATATATAATTATAGCGTAGCAGTTATGAGTTTCATATAAGATAAACATATACTCATATACTATACATGGTATAATAAACCGATTCTTAACAATTCTGACCTTTATTTGATTACCATAGACATCTAGGTGACTGTTAGGGTAAGATATATATCACTTGACCATCAATAGGGACTAGTAAAGATATTAGTAGTTAGCCAATAATTCATATAGGGGGATTAACTTAAGAGAAGATTAATTGGTTCAAGTAAAGTATCAAAGGATAGTTGTAATCCTAGGTTATTCCATATTGGTGATTCTTGCGTGTTAACTTTCAAAATTCTCTTTGATATTGTTTTGTTATCTAGGTTAAATTAATTCTTTTTATCTTTTCATTGTCTAAATAAAACTAAGAAAATGTCATTTTAGTACTTAGCATAATAATAATAATAATAATCATTCCTCATCGAAATGATACTTTACTCACTCTTTATTACTTATTTACAATAATGTGCACTAGCGCTCTAATCAAACACAATAAATTTTTGGTGCCGTTGTCGTGAAATTAATTTATTGTTTCTGTTAATACTAATACTAATATATCTTAGTCTTAATTCAAACCCTTTATTTTCTTTTATAGTTACTTTTCTTTTCTTTTTTATTACAGTTATCATGGCCGATCAAATTCATATTGAATAGCAAACTGAAGAACACAGATCCTAAAAGGACTATGTAGTCCCATTGGTTGATAGCATGCACTCTAGTAAATGTAGACCAGTAATTAATGCCAATAACTTTGAGATCAAACCAAGCACAATCCAGATGTTGAGTGATTCTGTACACTTTGACCAGCAGCCAAATGATGATCTTAATGAACATATCATAAATTTCTCAAAACGTTGTAATGCCTTTAAGTTCAACGGAATCTCTTACAATGCCATAAGGTTGTGGCTATTTCCTTTTTCACTCAGAGATAAGGTGAAAAGCTAGTTGATGTCACTATATCTCGTTTGATAGTGACATGAGACGATTTAGCATAGAAATTCTTAGCTAAGTTCTTCCCACTAATAAAAAGAACAATGATTTAAAATGACATCACATCATTTGTACAATACGATTCAGAGTAGTTGTATGAAGCATAAGAGCTATTCAAAGACAGGCTAAGGAAGTGTCCACATCATGGTGCCCAAAGTGGCTATTAGTTTAGATAGTTTACAATAGGTTGATAGGGTAGCTTGTAGATGTCGCAGCAGATGGAGCAATAATGAACAAGTCAACTGACAAAGCCTATGACCTATTGTAGGAGATTGTATATAAAAAGAGTTGTCCCAAGAAAGATTATAGGTGTGCATGATGTAGAAGTACTCACCTTATTAGTTGTACAAGTCAACCTATTGTCAAAGAATATTGATCCCATTAAAGTAAATGAGATGAAGGAATAACCTGTTACCCATGACTTCTGTAGTGATAGTAATTTAAATACCCAATGCATGAAAATTATAGAATACATAGGGAACTATAACAAATAGTAGCACAACCCTAATTCTAACTTTTACAATCCAAGGTAGAGAAATCATCTAAATTTTTCTTGAAGTAATAATTAAAGATAAACATCAAAGCCAATGAATCCATCTGGATTTTCATCACAACCTTATAGCAGCATAAGAAATTTTCCCTAGAGGAGATGTTTATACAATATATGAGCATACTAATGCCTTTATTTAAAGTCAAGCAAATCTCATCTAGAGCTAAGTAGCCTCTCTACGAACATTAGAAACTCAAGTAGGCTAATTGGCTGCATCTTTAAACAATCGGACACAAAGATCCTTGTCCAGCATTACAGATGTGAATCTAAAAAGAAAGCCTCCCTAATGATCATAAACTGATTAAATAAGAGAAAAATCAAGAAAAGAAGAAATCGGTAGTACAGAAAAGCAATGTAAGCCCAGATAACCTTCCACCGCCTTTCCCTCAATGTCTCCAAAGGAAGAACTTGAATAAACAATTTTCTAATTTTTTAGAAGTATTCAAGAAACTTCATTTCAATATCTATTTTACAAAAGTATTAAAGTAGATTCTTAGCTACGTTAAATTCATAATTAACATTCTATAAAAGAAAAAAAAAAGGCTAAGAAAACTAGAAATAGTAGCTTCAACAAACGAATATAATGTAATTATACATAAAAAGTTATCTCCAAAATTAAAAGATCCCAATATCTTCACTATTTCATGAAAAATTGACAGTTAAATCTTTGGTAAAGCCCTTTGTGATCTTAGAGTTAATATCAACTTGATTCTACTGTCAAGATATAAGAATCTAGGTTTAAAGAGAAAGGAAAGCCAATCAATGTCACCTTACATCTTGTGGATCGATCTCTCATGTATTTGAAGGGCATCATAGAAGATGTACTGATGAAGGTAAATAAATTCATCTTTCTTGTAGATTTTATTGTACTGGATATAAAAGAAGATAAGGAGATTTCAATTGTCCTTGAAAGGCTTTTCCTAGCCACAGGTCGACATTAATCGATGTACAAAAAAGGAAATTGACAATGAAAGTACAAGATGAAACATTAACTTTTTTAGGTCTTCAAGTCAATGAAACTTCCAAATGAATCCAAAGACTATTTCAAGATTAATTTGATACATCCAGATGAAGAGAAACTACCCCATAATTGAAGGTGATGAAGAAAATTTATCTCTAAGCTCATGAGAAGGCGAGGCTACATAAGACTAAGAAAAAGAAGTGGCATGATAAGAATATCATAGAGAAGCAATTAGATACCAATCAATGAGGTCTATTCTTTAGGTCAGGGATAAAAACCTTTCCAAGAAAGCTCAAATCAATGTGGATGGGGCCGCTCTTTAAAGACTTCTTTATACAACTATAAAAGTTGAAGAAAAGGAATATCAATGCTCATGGCACTGATTGAAGTCCCATCGATGAAATACCTCTGACATATAGTTTGATCGGCCATTAATATGAAAAATATCAAGTCGATGATGTTAAATCAAATGCTTTTGGGAGGCAACTTGAGTAATTTTTATTTAATCTCATTTTATTTTATTTTGTTATATACATATATGTAAAAGAAATGGTAGGTCAACATCGTGGCATCTAACTATAGGGCTACAACACCCGAGAAGTTAGAGTGCTAGTGCCGCAATGCCAAAATGCAAGGTCGCATTTTCAACACAAGCAAAAATTAATCCCCTAAGTCAGAATCTCAGCACTCAGCACTAAAAAGCCGAGGTCGTGGTGCCAAGAATTGAAAAATGAGCCCTAATTTTTAGCTTTTAGTGACACAACGTAGTAACATCAACTTATTCATCCCTTCAACTACAACCTACATATGATGATAACAGTAAAAGTGATAACCCGTCTGATGTTGCAGACAATTGAGCTCACCCATTGGGAAAGTGTTCTATTTTTCTCGTGTCATTAAAGACAATGTCAATTTTAAGTTTAGGAGAGGAAAACACTTCTCTAAGTTAATTTTTGGCATCTGTCTTATCTATCAATTTTGTATGTTGTTTTTCTATTTTTTGTCTCGCATGTTATTTTTTGTTTTCTTTAGTTAGTTGTTAGTTTTGAGTTTGGTATGATATTTATTAATTAATGATAAAACTTGATTGTGAGGAATATAACTCTTGCAAAACAATAGATATTGCATTTGTTCTTATGTTTAATTCTTGTTTTAAGTATTTGTTTTATTTGTGATTCTGTGAATACATTAAGCACATAAAGTTAGGATTATTTAGTTTATTGGCTACTTAGAGAATTTTTATGCATGACAAGGACACATAGAGAATTACACATTATAAAACTTGTTTGATTATCACTTAAGGCAAAATCCTAAGTTGCACATTATTAAAATTATGATTTTAGGCCATGTTTGGACCATTTGAGTCTTTTAAACCTGCCTTTATATGTTTTTATCCCTATTCATCTAGTTTGAGCATAATGACTATTTATCTTTGTTAACTACATCTACAGCTTAGCCTGTAAACTTTAAATAAATTTTTTTTCACAACACTCTTCACATCATAAGCATAGTAGTCTTGTTTCAAAGTTATGAGAAAATTATTAAACTTATAGGAAGGAGAAAAATGAAGAGTGGTTGTGAGTATTGATTGTAGATAAGAAGTTGTAAAAGCTTAAGTTTAGGAATATAGTGACTTATTCAAAAGGAAAAAAAAGAATGAGAATTTTTTTTTAAAAATGTGGATAAAGTTTACTATACCCCGAGCTTAATGAAAAAAAAGAGGAAAAAAAAGAGAAATTATTTAACAACAAAGTAGACAAAGAAAGTATGAAATAAACTTTTTTTTTTTTTTTGTGTGAGAGGTAGGGGCTTTGAAAATTTTGATAAAAGATTTGATGATCCAAGAATATGAATGTATGTTTATGGTGTAAATTAAACAAACATATTCTATTTATCCTACCTTCACCCTAACCGTACGTTACAAGCTATATAAAGACATATTTGTTCTTTAATTATGTGTGCATCTACATTAGTGGAGAGTGGTATGAAAAGTAAGCATATGAATTGTGAATAAATATTCTTTTCAAGAAATTGTTTTCGCATCCTTGTATGTATAAACTGATCTGAGTGCGAATGGCTAATAAAAATAACTTGCACACACACCTACATACCAAGTGAATCACATATAAAGTAAGGCTATTGTATAGATAGACATTTTAAATTTTTTGGTATCTAGAGTTTTTCTGAAGATGTAGGCTATAAAAAGTCTTTGAGAAATATTAAACATTAACCAACTAATCTTCTTGTTTTTTTTTTCTAGTTTTTAGTTTTAGTTTGTATTCTATTTGCTCGAGAACAAGTAAATTATTAAGTTTGGGAGAGTTTGGTAGACGTATTTTATACTTATTATTATACTTTTCATAGACTTAGCATTTGTTCATTTTAAGTATGAATTTTAGGTTTTTATGTGCTACATTATAATTTTGTAGGTTTGAAGTTGTTGACTTGAAAAAATGGTTTCCCGGGCCAATGATCCTTAGATTTGTTTATAGGGGGAATGAAACTTGGGCTTCGTCCCAACAGGAGCAGTTAGCACAGGCTTGGGCTTCCTTTTCGCTGTGAGCTGTGAAAGGCTTGTAAAAACACGGACACAAGCTCAATGATGGTCTTACCGGGATGGGTTCCAGCGAAGACGCTCTAATGTTTAAGTCAGAAAAGGTTCATCCTTTGGAAATCTAACAAGACAGGAATAAAAATAATACTGAGGATAGAGAGGAAGAAACGTTTTCCTTTTTTGTGAACTTCTCTCGGTATTTGGGCATCATCCCCTCAATGTCTTCGTCTTTCCTTTTTATAGTAATGGTTTTTCAAGGACCTATTTGGGCTTTCCTCTGCTATGTTCTATTTCGCGCAGAATATTCCCTACTGCATTTCTGACACATGCCAAATATCTTCCTACTGTGCCTCTAACATAGGCCAAATATCCCTTGCAGATTTTCTGACCCCATTCCTGTCGCATGTTAGATTTCCCATATAATGTGTTAAGCCTATTCCTTGGGTTTGTCTCCACCCATGGCTTTGGTTTAAGCGAGGCTGATTCTAAACAGATCAAGTCAGATTTTAGATGGACCTCCCTCATCGGTTCAATGTTGATGTGGGATTCTTAAGAGTGAAACTTGTGGAATATGTTCGACAGTATCCGTGTTGGGATTTGTGCTCATGTGCCATCCCATTGTTGTATGAATATTTTATTTTGTGATGTTTATACAGTTTATTATTTGTTAAATTGCTAATTACTATTATTAAATGGTTTAATGCTTGTGAGGCTACAAACATTATATGATCTGAACGGGTTCAAATTTGAACTAAAGAAGTTTAGATCAATGCCAAGAGTTAGCATCACTAAAAATTATAAATGCTAAAGAGTTAGCATGTTATATTAATCAGTGAAGTCTAAAAGTTAGAATCTTGTCTGTCATGGTATTATATTATTAATAACATAGTTGCAAGAGTTGCAATAGGTGCTAATAAATGTTATTATGCAAGTCTATTCTCAAATTATATATTCATGGTCTTAATTCATCGATGCAGGTCTATTGGTGGAATCCTTTTACATAGAATAGTGTATACTATACCTAGATGGTTTAAATGGTTATTCTTAGCTAACCATGAACTTACTGGAAGTTAATATAGTATACAGGTGTTCAGTAAGGACTGAATACTGAACAGACTCAATAAGGACCCTAATAGACATCCCGTGAAGCTGTCAATAGAAGGTCCTCTTAAGTTGAGTAGTATACGTGGTCCTTTGACCTGAGTACTATAGTGGGTTTGTAAGTGATCCATCATACTTTGGTTCCACACATGTCACAGACCTTTCATGATGTGATCGCTGGGTGTCACTGGGTATGGTCCGATACTTATGGAGTTCGGTGTGTACATATATAGAATCCGTCAGCTCACATGTATGACTTAATATATTCAGATGCTCAGAGACTGTATCTTAGAAAGTTATTTGGCCATAAGCAACAAACTCACGAAAAGAGTTTCCTACAGGGTTAAACAATACTGTAAAAGTGTTTGCATATATTGTTTATTAACATACGTGTCTAGAGATAAGTTCACAGATGAGCACATAAGGATTTGACGGTAGTGATCTATATCCCTACTCTTATTGGATATGATTGGCTGAAGGATTATACGTATGCACTATAACCTCAACTTGTATGGTTTACTGTACTAATTTATAATATTCATGATATGTGCATAGGGTATCTATCTCAGACTCACAGAATAGTTCTGTTTGAAAAATCAGGAGTGGACCTAGGGAGTCCCGCAATATCAAGTGTACTTGTTGTGTACTGGGGCAGCGTAATGGATTGAATAGTTCAATCCAGAAAATTCCAACAAACCGGACATTTACTTCGGTTTTCCTCCGGTTGTGCACGTGTCAAGACTTAAGAGTTAAGTACATCAATTAGTTAATAATTAGTTATTGACCAATGGGATGTTGACACATAGAACATGTGGGCCAATTATTGTTTAATTTAGAAATTACTAAAATGACCTTATTTGTTGGATAAATTATATCATTATTTTATTCATTAAAATTTTTATTGAATAAAATAATAATAATATATGATATTATTATTTAAATTGAAATCAAAAAATTAATTTTTTATTTAAATTGGCATGTGTTTCTACCATGATTTAATATGATTAAATCATTTGTTTAATATTTATTAAATGATAAGATAAGTATAAATGGGTGGCATTTGCTAATGGTAGCCTTAAGATGTTTCTTAATGATGAGAAAGTGTTTTCTCATTTGGCCTAGATTAAGGCTAAGTTTATTTAAATGATATCCCTTTTTTTTTGTTTTAATTATGTTTATTGTAAATAATAACAAACAAAAACTAATGGCAAACATAATTGATGCCATTAGGTGAAAAAATGAAAGATAATAATAAACAAAACACTAATGGCAATTATAATGGTTGCCATTAGGTGAGAAATTGAAAGATAATAATAAACAAATAAAAGAGCAATTAGTTGCTCAATTAATCATCAAACATTCATGCAAGGGTTAAGTGAATGGTAGAGAGAATTTTGAAAGGCTTAGTGTTAGAAATTCTCTCAAAATTCTCTCAAGTGTTGAGAGCTAAAACACCTCTTTCATTTTTTCCTTCTATTTTTGGTCACCTATATTACAAGGTAGAAATAAGGATTCAAGAGAATCTTTTGCTGAAAAAAATTGCTATTCTAGCTTCCTCAAGCCCACCATGTTGAGGAACTAGAATTATGAACGGGTTGCTTCAAGGCGGGTACTCCGATTCGACAATATACCAAAAGCTTGACAATGTATTATTTCTTAATCTTGAACATATTACATTTATAAGATAACATGTAATGTTTACTTATGTTTATCAATATGCAATTTGTATTCCACTCATCCACTGCACATGACACCCTCTCCGAACTGGTCAAAATAATGGTCGAAGTCTGGCTACCCTATTCGATCAAACTCTAAAGGAGAAAAGACAAATTCACACCCTTTGAGATAGTTAGAATAATGGTCAAAATCCAACTACTCCTAAAAGAGAACTATACTCTCTTCAAGCTAGTCAAAGCCTGACTACCCTGCTCGGTCAGACTCCACCCCTAAAGTTAGTCAGAACACTAGCTACCCAGTTCAACTAGACTCTGAATAAGGAGAAATAACCTTTGCTTGTATCAAGCTAGGGAAGGTCAAAATACAACCACCTCAAAGATTGAAAGAAGTTCTTAAAAGCACTAAACTTATAAGAGATGTAAAGAGTTGTGGATAAAGTCAAGTTTATTAAGAAAAAATCTCTAAATTCAAAGTACATTCCTAAAAGTACAATATAAATCCTACTAAGACAAGTAAGATCAAGTGTAATTTTAAAATACTCTAATAGAAAAATTTTAAAGGGAATGTCTATGGGAGTTCCATATTAAAAATAATTCTAAAAGTTACAGGTAAAACCTACATCCTTATTTCATAAGTAGAAGAGGAAATTAGCACAAGAGATCACATTAAGAGTACGTCAAATATACATAAAAAAGAACATATTGAGAGCTCATAGAAAAAGAGCCATCTTACTTCTTTTATCTAGCCTTATGTTTCTCTTTTTTCGGACCTTTACTAACTTAAGCATCAAAGTTTCTACCCCCAAAACACCTTTCGATGCAACCTCACATCTTCTCTAATTGTAGAATTCTTATTAACATCATATTATAGGAGGAAAAAAAAGTAGTTTAGCAATCCAGTTTTTGATCTCATTCTTGTCGTTGAAGCCAAACTTTCCTAGAGAAACAAATTCAACTTGTAAACTCCTGAGTTACCAAATTTAGGGGTCAACGACAATAATTTTGAACAAAATCAATATTCAAATATAAAATTAATATGATTTTAATATAATAATGAAAGGGTGTGAGAGTGTATGTGTGGTTAGTAAAATGAAAATGCATGTCGTATCTAACATGTAGCAAAAACAAAAAAATTTATACATTTCAACAACTACATTCTTAAACTAAATTCTATTACAATAATAGAAATTATACCTTTGAAGACTGTCGATGTAGTTGGATTAATTTGGAATGCTAAATCTCACCCTGAAGTGCTCCCATATAAGAATTAACTTCGATGGGATCAAGACGTTAGGATAGTAGCATTTTTAATTTCTGCATAATTTGATTTTATGGAGCTTAACGCTTAACACTTAAGTTTTCACTTAGTTTTTCTCTTAAGGCCATGAAAAACAATTCTTCAATTTAGTTCATCTCATGAATCCTCACTTGGCAAGCTAAAGCCTTTTCATTTTCCTCTCATCCAAAATCTGAATGGCCAAACCATTAGCCAAGGCAATTCCATTCTCACTTGCTGAAGCTTTTACTTTGCTAATAGACACATGTCCATTACTTAGCCACTTGTCCACCATTCAAATTGTTAACAACATTCGTCAACCATTAACGCCAATTACAAGCTATTTGTTCATGCTTGTTACTATGAATGACAAATGTCCTACATTTGTTATTTAATTAAGCTCCCTCCATAACAAGTTCCCTTACATTTGTCAAATTTTAAGCATTAAATTTAAATTAAATAATATTAAAGTGGGATTTTCATTCTTATGACTTAATGACATGTGTAATATTCGATCCCTATTAGTAGTATAGGTGTCTAGATTTCGGTATAAAGTAATAAAGACACCGTAAGGTTACCAAATTCCAACCCTATTAGAAATATTTTTTTATAGTGCGCGTGAGAGGTATTAGACCTAAATTGGTAATTTCATACTTGGTTGGAGCGTCAGACGGTCATGGAATAGTTTTTAAAATTTTCTCTATTGGCTTGGAAAAGGAAATTTTTATTTAACACATGAATTTCCATAAAAGTGTTAAGCATGGAACAAGACTTTGTTAAGAAACACAATCCATATATTAGAAAATGGACCAATTAAAGACAAGTTCATGGATTGCCAAGTTGGAGATCTAGTTAGTTCCTTTGACTGTTCTAACTAAATAATTAGAAAGGAATCAATTAAATACTTCCATTTTGAACCAATGAAAATTTAGAAATTTTGAGTTAGTTGAGGGGCAAATTGGATTTTTAGAAGAGCACTATATAAGAATGAAGTGTGTAGAATTTTGGCTAAGTTAAAAGCAAAACATGTTAAGAGCAAAAGAGGGAAATTCGGCCATGATAAGGGAGGTGCTGCTACAGTAAAACCCAATTTTTTTTCATGAGTTTTCATGCTTGATCAAATTAACATAAAACCATACACAAGTTCCTAAGGTAATTTGAAGCTTCCATTAGTGAAAATCCAAAGAAAAGAGGTAAGAAAAGCATTATTTGGTAATAGTGTTGTGTGAATTTTTCAAGATTGCTTCTAGTAATGTCTTTATGTAAATTCTTGATTTAGATTGAGTTGAAATCAAGTGTGGAGCATAAAAGAGGACACTAAACTAGAGAAATTAGTAAGGTAAGAATTAGGGTTTGGTGTGATTTTAATGTAAAAACTTCAATTGAATGTTATTAAGGCATTAGAATTAAATTGGTATGATTTAGATGCTATTGGAACAAGAAATTGAGAAAAGAGATGTGTTGGGTGAGTAGGGTAAATTTTGGCCACTTTAGGGATTTTAGGGTTTGAGTTATGTTTTGATTCAATTGTAGTGTATAAATGATTCCTTGTTTCAATTGGATGTATATGGTTGATGAAAAATCAAAAATGAAGAAAATGGGATATAATTATCATTTATGGTGTGTAGGTGAAGAAAATCGAGACCTGTAAAGGAAGTAAAAGTCCGAGGAAGAATTGAGTTTGGAGCAGTTGGTGAGTGAAAATTTGTCATGGTTTAGCTTTCGTTTAATAAATTTCTGCATATTAAAATTGTATATTTTATATACTTTTAATGCATTAACATGATTTACGATTTTGGTATACAATTATAAATATGCATTTATATGTTCGGTTTAAGAAACAATTTTAAAACTATTAAATTAGTTTCAAAGACCATTGGTACTCTCAAATTTCAGTGTGGTGATAGTTTAAGACTCGACCGGTATATCCCGTACACATGGGCAAGTATTGAGGGGTGAGTCACTAACTCCAGGAAGTCGGGTTGTCGAGTCATGTGAGCCGCTCTATATGTACGGGGTATTGTCTCACTATATGTAGGCAATGTAGGATTCTATTGCATAGCCAGTAAGATGTCTTGAGATGTCACAGTGGGTGTTGCTAGTTTAGAAGCCATGTGATCTACTCACGTTGTGCAGTACTAGTTTAGTCACTACATGAGTATAGAGCTTAAGGTTACCATTGGTATATTTTAGAAAGAAAATGGCTGAGTGAGGGCCTTAATAGTTTTCAAGCTACCGAATGCACATTACATATTTATCTATGTACATATTAGTTATTATGATTTATAGTTTTATAATAGTCTTAAAAGCATATTTTATGCATTTATGCATTTTTCAGAATTTGTTATTTATGCAGTATTTTATTTTATTTTTATTGAAAATCTTAAATGCTCTCACTGAGCTCTTTTAGCTCACCCGTTTTGTGTTTTATATTTTCTAAACCCCCCTCAAGGTGTAGGCCTTGATGCGCAAGTTACTAATTCTCCTACAACTGATTAGTGGGCCAAGTCTGATGATTATTTTGTAAATGTAAATGTGCTAAGTAGCACTTTTTCTTTTTTCATAGTAGTTATAGACTTGTGTATTTTGTAAATATGTTTTGGACAAGCAAGAAGAGGTTTCGGTATTATGGTGATAGTTTCACTTTTTATTAGTATGCAAATTTTGTGATTGAATTGAATTTGTTGAGTTGAGTTGAGTTTGGATTTGAATTTGGTTTTGAAAAGGACCGGAGGTCCTATTTGGAAATTAAGAAGCTATTTGAAATAGAAATTTAATTTTCTTGTAGGTTTTATAATGGGATTTTCAGAAAAATAAAGGAAACTCTGTCCTTTTTTTTAAAAAAGAACTTTGTTAAAATATCGTCACAAATATTTCAGGATTTAGTTGGTGTGAATAAGAAATAAAAAGGATTCACCTCGTGAAAATTTCTCAATTTTGATAGTGAGATTCTGAGGAGCTTTTGTTGGGGTACCCGACGGGGCCTATTGGAATCTATAGTAAAGGGTCTCAAGGTGGGTCTTGTCAACATGTGTCAAATTCTAACAATTAGAATTTGACACATGCCAATCCCAATAGGTGTTAAAATAAATCATACTTTATTCAAAAAACATTTGCATCGAACTCTTTGACCAGGTCTACTATCCCAATGCTCAACGAATACACTTCATATTGTGAGACTTTTTAGGTTCACACTCGTTTATCTTATAGAACATTTTCATAAGTTATAAATACTGTCTCACACACATGTTACAGATATTACAAAACGACGCCTTGAACCATGTAAATTGAAGTTAAAACATATTCTTATAGTCCTTCTATCACTTACATCCTGGAAAAGCAGAGATATAGATCTTCACTGTCAAATCTCTTTGTGTTTGACCAAGAACTTATCTCCAATTTATATTTTTATAAATAATATACTCAAATACTTTTGCGATATTATTTTACTTTACATAAATTTTTTTGAATGTTTTGTAATTTGGGATGGATATTTTCACTATTTAATCCAAAAAAATTAACTAAATAAGAAATAATGTTGGAAAAACTATCAAGGCATGATAGAATTTTCTGGTCTTAAAAATTCAGGTTATACACTCCCAAATGTTTTGTAACCAACTCTATCGCAGGTTATATATCCCAAATCTTTTGTTATAGGTATCATGGAATGTGTTTCAACCACTGTATGCTTCAGTAGAACGCGGAAGAATTTCAATAACGATAATAGGAGATATATTAGAGTCCAAAATGTTCATATTTTGATTCGAATAATGTAAATTATGAAGTGTTGTTGAAATATGTCATGTAATTGGCCTTATATAAAGATGGAAACAATAAAAGTTTTTCATTGGCATGGGAGATTGTTGACTCTGAAAACGATACTTCTTGGGCATAGTTTATGGCTAAATTGTGAAAGAGTAGTTAGTGACTTTCATGATCTAAATTTTGTATCTGATCAATAACTAATATTGAGAGGGCCATTCAGAGTGTGTTTCTTAATACCTATCATGGGATTTGCGTCTATCATTTAAAGGAAAATTTAGTGACAAAATACAAGAGAATATCTAAAAGAAAAAAAAAAAGGATTCTTAGTTGCTTATTTTGTTGCTGCAAAGGCATATTATCTTTCTAACTTTCGACATAAATGAACAAGATGAGAACATTGAGTTCTGAGATAGCTTAGTATTTAGAGGATGATGTTGGTACAGAGTAATTGGCTCAATCAATTGGTGGATTTAAAAGATACAACATCATGACCACTAATATCTTAAAGAGCATTAATGTAGTTACAAAAGATGTAAGATCTTTTCCTGTGACCACTTTAGTTGAATGGATACGAGAGTTAATGTAACAATGGTTTTATTGTAGACGAGATTCAATAAAAGTTATGACATCCTTTTTTACGACCTAGGCAATTCACAAAATAATGAAGCATAATGATAAAACTAGTTGAATGACAACTCACCTAGTGAATAATTCATAATTTGTAGTGAATAATGGACATCACTGCAAAGATATAATTTTTAAGAGTTTTATTTTCGATAACTACCTTATCCTTATACTATTGCCGTATGTAGACATACAAGATTATTGTACAAAGGTCTTTGTTCAACTTATTACATGTCTAAATGCTTATATGTGCCTACAAACAGTCAGTACTTCAAGTTGACCATCTGTTAGATTAGATAATTCTAAACAAATTGAGAAATGTTGACAGCTAGCTTCTATATCATGTTAACAAGTAAGGAGGCATAGAACAAAGTATATTCCATTATAAGAGGAGGAACCATTGAAAAAAGTTTGTAATCATTGTAAACAATATAAACATGACCACCATAAATGTCAGAACCCTATTGCTTTATATAGCAATTAATGTTTGATTATTAATTTTTGATTTATATTATGACAATAGAGTTGTATGTTTGTTTGTAAAACTTAAATTGATATTTAATCTCTTTTCGTTTGGTCTACTTTATTCACCTTTTATTTTGCTTACATTGTTAGCCTTTCATTTGGTTTACTTTATTATTTATTGTTATGGTTATTTTACTATCAGTTAAATATAGTTAACTATATTTAACTAGTAGAATTTTAGTATATGAATATAGACATTCTGAAAATTTCAATTTAAAAAATAACACTTCTATATACTTTGCACATTTATACATCATCTCTGTTGACATCCACTAAACACAAGGACAACAGACAACAAAATAATATAACACAAAGTATTACATTTATTTTAAGGCACAAGTCCACAAATCTATGGCCATCTTTTATTTATAAAAAGGTACCAATTTTGGGTCTAAAATCTAATGGTCGACTCAGCAATGGGTACTAAATAAACATACAAGTAAATACGCCACAGTCACCACTTTGGACCCTCTATTGAGGCAAGTTTTCGTTTAAATGTACAACATCAAACGATAACAAATCTTTCTTCACTTCTCTCTTAAAGGCATAAATTCTGCATATTCGAAGATAATGTAGCATAAGAAGACACAGAAGAGTGATATATAAACTTCCATCACACTGTTAACATATTCATTATTGTTGAAATCGTAGATAGTAATCCTTCTTTCTAGCAAATCGACCTCTATCACAATTAAATACTCTTTTTTATAATTCACTAAAATATATAATTGCTCAAACAATTGTAAATTTTATTATGAATTAATTGTATAAGAAATGGGGAAATTATTATTTTATGTCAATTACCTATCTACCTTAGCCCACAATTTAGCATCATGTAAATCTTTCTTCAATCCAAGTCCATAGACAAAGATGACAAGTTCTATGTAATACTAGCTAGAGCACAGACATGCTCTTCATACACAAGTCGAATGGAATCCTAATATTAAATTAGTGAATTATACCAATAAATTTATAACATAATGTTAAAACAACAATTGGAAAAAAAAACTTACAAAACAAATATGTAACTATAACTATGCATGATAAACACTTAAAATTACACATTTAATAAGGGTTTCTATCATCATTTTAAATTACTAGTGCTATAAATCCCCCCCTAACTTGAGCATATTTTCAATATTGTACTTAATTAAGTTATTAACTATTTTAGTGTAGGTTCAGTAAATTGGACATAACGTCTTACCAAGAAATCAAATTGGAGTGATTTTAAACATATGAAGAGATGTTTTTATATACAATAATATTGATTTCAAACCCATTGTAATTCGAACATTTGGAGGATGAAAAATGACTTAGAAGAGGACCCATTTGTAGTACAGACCTAGTTCAAGTAGGCTTCAGTATTTGACCCATAACTTGATAAATACGTATTCAATGTGTACGTTCTTGCCTATTCTAGAAAGCTAAAATAAATTTCTATAACTTTACCATTGGCATGTGAATTAACTTTGACTACTTTCAGTGATAAGTTTGCAGATCAACTTTGGCACGTGAAATAAGCCTTAAATTATCAACAATCCATCAAAGCGTTGGCCTCCTTTTTCGACTTGCACCCTTTATGTTTTTCTATAAATAGATGGCTTCTTTATGCCCAAGAGAGCAAGATTTGAGTTCTAACACTTTTATTTTGTCTTCTCTCTTTTGTAGTATTAATTTCTTTCATCTGTTAATTTAAAGTTCATATTATCTCTTTTTGCATTTTCTTTCTTTAATTTCATCATGATTGTTTAATTTTTATTTTTCTAAGATGAAAGCGGTAAAACTCTTGGTAAGGTAATAAGATATATTTACAACTCTTAATCCAAAATTTAATGTTACATTCTTAAGATAATTAAATTTATATATGATGTATTATTTTGTTTTTACTATATCGATACTTTTTCTTGTAAAGTGGTATAACTTTGTTTATTATATACAATCCTTATAGTTGGCATAATAAATCTTCAAACCCATTTATAAGATTTGGCTGAGATGCCCTTTCTTATAAACTGGGAGTCTTGATTTATTGTAGACAAGTATAATGATTGGCATAATAAATACTTGAACCCGTTGATAAGATTTGGCGTATAATAATTAAAAAAGTGAATACAAATTAATATATAAAGTGGGATGAACTATATTTGTTTTATCTTTCAATTAGAACCTTATTTGTTTGAAGATTCTAATTGAGTTATAAAGGAGATTTAAATGTATCTTATTTCATATACCAAGAGTAGATTCCCCTAAACTTAGCATTAACTTTAATAGATTATTTGTATCATTATTTGCAACCATCTTATATCTTTAATATTTTATTTCTTTTAAGATTATTTATATTTCTAAAACTTTAATTTCACTTCCCAGTGGATATATCCTATTCTCACTATGTTATTTATTACTCTGACAGTCTTGCACTTAGGAATAAGCTCCTATATTCTACATGTGTCAAGCTTTTAGTGCCATTGTTGGGAAAATAAAATTAACTAAGATAATTTGTTTTGATTTCATAGAAGGTTAAGCCTTCTATCTTACTTTAATTATTCTTCATTTGCTATTTCTTAGTTTACTATAGTTGGTTCTACTTAACCACCTACTCTATGTTTACTAACTTTTTATTATCTTAATTTAACATTAATTAATCTAATTTTTAATTATTCATCTAACCTTTATTTTATTGTTAGTCTTTCCATCGAATTTGTTTTTATTTCATTTTTTTCTCTTATTTATAATATTTATTATTATTGCATTTTATTTTCTTTTTTGTTTGAGTGGTTGTTTTCGAGATTCTATGTCTCATCATTTGATGAAAGATAATTTTAAAACTTTCTTTGATAATTTGTTTGATTTTCTATCATCTTCTTATTCTTCACCAAACAACATCATGACTGATAATCAAATTGATGAACTCATAGACCTAAGGGACAATCAGTCCCAACACAATGACAATAACTAACGTAGGACACTTAGAGACTGCATGAACCCCACACGAACCGGTGTACCATTTTGTTTAGTCTTTCCTCCAGATGCAACACATTTTAATTTTAAACCGAGCATAATCTAACTTTTACCCACTTTACATAGCTTAGATGCAAAGAATCCATATCTACATCTAAAAGAAATTGAAGAAGTGTGTAATACGTATAATGACCTAAATTGTAGCATGAACACAATTTGACTTAATCTTTTTCTTTTTTCTTTGAAAGATAAAGCTAAAACATAGATACAAAACCTTAGGTCATGACTCATTTCTTCATGAGATGAGTTGTAACAACAATTTTTGAAACATTTTTCCCTTCCTATAAAACAAATTCTTTCAAAAGACAAATCACTACCTTTTCTCAAACGCCATTAGGGACCCTTTACTAGTGTTGGGATAGGTATAAGGAACTTCTTAATACTTGTCTCATTATAGATTTGAGACTTGGATATTAGTCTCAAATTTTTACAAAGGTTTAACACCCCAAGTTAAACAAATATTAAAAATGATGTGTAAAGAACATTTGAGGGTAAAGACCCATAATAGGCAATGGACTACCTAGACTTACTAGTGAAAAATGCTAAAAATTGAGACATTGTTGGTATCTATGAGGAACCAAACAAAACTCAAGCCACTATATTTAGTAGGGGCATTTACCACCTTAGGGAAAAATATGTCACTTATGTGAAACCTAAGATCACTCTACCAATGATTGCCCAACTTTGTTTATATTTATGGAATGCCTCCATGAACAAGCCAATATTCTAAAAAAGTATAAATGGCCAAACCATAGCCTATATTCACAAAACTACAATCCTAGTTAGAGAAATTATCTAAATTTTAGTTTGAGGAATGACACTCAAGCACAGTCTTCATAACCACCTTTTCAGACACATCAAAACTTTCAAAACTCTTAAAGTTATGCACCATATGTCGCTCCTCTTAAGAAAAATCTTGAAGAAACTTTGCATGATTCATTGAAAAATAAAAGTCTATTAGTTCTTAAAATACTCAAACATTGGCTGATTTCAAAGATACTCTTGCTAAATTTGTATATGTACTAAGCATTCATGAGAAATAAAAATTTCCTTGTCAACCACACCAAACCCCAAAGAACAATATAACTCAAATGCATGTAGTTCAGAATATCAACACATTGATCAAGTCAAAGTAGTCATTACTCCACAAAACGGTACGGTTGTTGAAAAATACATTCCTGAACCTTATGAGAAAGATGAATCGATCTCTGAGGGTAAGGAAAGCATTGAACCTATCTAGTGAAGAAAATACCAAAACCTCACCTTCACTCCTATTTCCTTATGTCTTACGTAATGCTAGGAAGTTGAATATTCAAACAGGTAAAAGTTAATATTCCTTTGTTTGATGCTATTAAATAAGTTCCCTCTTAAGTTAAAGTTTTAAAGGATTTGTGCAGTGTAAAAAAAAATTAAATGTGAAAAAGAAAGCATTTTTAGCTGAACAAGTGCTATTCTTCAAAATAATAATGTTTTAGAATACAAAGACCTTGGTTGTCCTGCATGTATTATCAGAAGTCTTACTTGATCTTGGTGCAAGTGTGAATTTACTACCATATTCAGTTTATCAATAACTTAATTCGGTGAGTTAAAACTAACTTATGTATTTCTTTTACTTGCTAATAGATCAATAAAGGTGCCAAGAGGGATAATGAAAAATATGTTATTTCAAGTCGATAAATTCATATATCCTTTGGATTTTATTGTGTTGGATACAAAACTTATTAAAGGATACAATCTAATTCTTGTTATCTTAGGGCATCCATTTTTAGCAACTTCTAATGCTTTGATTAATTGCAAGAATGGTGTAATGAAGCTTTCATTTAGGAATATAACATTAGAGCTTAATATTTTCAATATATGTAAGCAACCACATGAGGAGGAAGATGAAAGTGAAGAAGCCAACATGCTTAAAACCATTGTAGAAGGTCATTTTAAAAAATAGAGTTTTATTAATCCCTTAATAGGTTGTTTAATGAATTCATTTGAGTAAGATATGCAATTAGATCCTAAAATCTCTAACATATGTATATAGGTAATAAAAAATAAAGGAAGTAAATCAACCTTTGAAGAACTAGGAGAAAAGGAGAATAACCAAGAGGAAATGCCAAGGTTAGATTTGAAACCTTTACTTCAAGGGTTGAAATATGTATTTCTTGGAGAAAAAAAAACTTACCCAGTGGTAATTTCTTCGATACTCACAAACGAGCAAGAAGGAAAAATGTCACTGTAATATAATACCCAAGACAAAAAGATATTTCTAACTAAGACAAAAAAAAAAAAGTTTTATTAGGATGATCCTTATTCAAATACTTTCCTGACCAAATATTTCAAAGATGCATACTTCACAATGAAGTAGAGTTATTGAATTTTGTCATTCTGAAGCATATGAGAGGCATTTCTCATCAAAGAAAACAATTACAAAAATCTTACAGTGCAGGTTTTATTGGCCTAATTTGTTTAAAGATACACATACATTTTGTAAAACGTGTGAAATTTGTCAAAAATTGGGATATATTTTTAAATGAAACATGATGGCTTTAATCCCTATTTTTGTTATTTAAATTTTTTATTATTGGGGAGTAGATTTTATGGGATCATTTTCCACCATCATTTGGCTTTACACATATTTTGGTCACAGTAGAGTATATCTCAAAATGGATTGAGGCTATTCCATGCCAAAACAATTACCACAAAATAGTCATGAAATTTTTAAAGGAAAATATCTTAAGTCAATTTAAAATTTATTGAGCCATTATAAGTGACAGAGGTAAGCACTTTTGTAATAGGCCATTTGAAACATTAATGAAAAAATATAAAATTTCTCATAAAGTTGTCACCCCTTATCACCCTCAAACAAGCGAACAAGTTGAACTAGATAATAAGGATATAAAACAAGCTTTGAAAAAAAATTGTAAACCTAAATCGTAAAGATTGTTCTTTCAGACTTAAGAAGTCATTATATGGGATAAAGTAATCACTTAGACATTGGTATAGAAGATGTGATGAGTTTATAATGGCTTGTGGCTTTAGTATGATCAAGTATAATGGATACGTGTACTTCTAGAACATAAGTTGTGGAATGATGTATTTGCTTCTACACGTCGATGATATGTTAATCACATGGAAGAATATGAAAGAAATACAGAAACTCAAGAAGCAATTGAGTAGCGAGTTTGAGATGAAGGATTTAGGAGCAGGAAAGAGAATATTAGGTATGGATATTGTGAGGGAAAGAAGAGATGTCATCTTCTTGTCTCAACAGCGATATATACTCAAAATTCTAGAGAAGTTTGGTATGTCCAACGCAAAGACTGTCTCTACTCCTTTGGCCATGCATTTTAAACTTTTAGCAGCACAGCGCCGACATTCGAAGAAGAGAAACTGTAGATAAGTAATGTACCGTATGAAAGCACTGTGGGGAGCATCATATATGTAATATTTTGCACAAGACCAGACATAGCACAAGCTATAAGTGTAGTGAGTATAAACATGGCAAATCTGAGTAAGGATCACTAGCTTGCAGTGAAGTGGATCTTGAAATATCTCAAGAGGACGCAAATCACGAGTTGATGTATAAAAAGGATGAGGACAACAATGTAATAGTAAGATGAGATGTAGACTCAAATTATGCAGGCAATATAGATAAGAGAAGATTGTTGGCGAGTTACATATTCATAGTGTTTGGGTGTAGTGTATGTTGGAGATCAGTTCTACAATATATGGTTGCACTATCTACCACAGAGGCAGAGTACATAGCTGTTAATGAAGCTATTAAAGAGGTCGCGTGGTTTAAAGGCATATACACAGAGGTAATAGCTACTGAAGATGTGAAGATGATGTATATTGTGACAGCCAGAGTGCCATATACCTAAGCAAGCATTAAATGTTCCACGAGAAGTCTAAACATATTGATGTGCGGCTCCATTACATTCAAAAACTTGTCTAAAGTGGTGAAGTTAGTCTAACGAAAATAATGTTGTCTAAAAACCCTGCTGACATGTTGACTAAGCCACTATCCTCGGTTAAGTTCATCCTATGCAAGGACTTAACTAGAGTTACTACTTTGTGAGGGTAACCAAATAGGCGGAGATGAGAGATCGAGTTACTTTGTGGATGATTTTGAATCAAGGAGGGATTTGTAAGAAAGTTGATTAAAAATTATCGAGATATAATTTGAAGAGTAAGCCAAGTGTGTTAGGTATGTAAGGATTGAAGACAAATGCGAAAGGATGCGAAAGATACAACTGGCAGTGCCCAGGTATGAGTGCCGCAGCGCCCAAAATAGCACTTGGGCGCCGCAGCGCCCAACACTAGAAAGGTGTTTCTTATTTTAATCTTACCTATTTCAACTCCCACTTGTTTTAAGACTCTCTAATATGCCTCCTACACGTTTAGGGTAAACTTAAGTCATCCTAAAGTGTATTTAAAAACTCTTTATTGGCTTGTAAATACATCTTAGTGAGAAGACACAAATCTTTGTGATTATAGTGAGATCTTTGTGTTCAAACATACTGTGTGTTTCTTTGTGTGAGAAAATCCATTAGTTACATGAAAGAGTGATTACTTTATGAGTCTTTCTTGTAAAATATATATTTTGTGAGTTCCTTGAGATTCAATAATAAGAGTAGGTGATCTTCATCCGCCATAGACATAGACAAGTTGTTGAACCACATAAATTATGTATGTTTATTTTTTACCTTTCTCTTTTTAGTTTATTAATTACTTGTTCTACATTATATATTTTGAGTTATATCGCTTGTTTGCATATTTCCGCTTCAACACTATCACACGTTTATTTTTTTTGGTTATATATATATATATATAGATGTATTTTCTTTTAAAAAAAATTGCAAGGTGACTCTTATTATTTTTTTCAAAATGAATGTTGATGTTGTTGTTCGAACTAATTTATAAAGTTTTGGTATTGGTTTTGTTATTCTAATGAATTAGAAATTGTTTTGTTGGGTTCTCTTGCTAAGATGATCCGCAGTTTCTTTTCCTCTTCAGTGTAACATTTATTGTGACCTTGAAGGTTAGAGTCTTTAAAGGTTATTAAATAAATTGTACCAATGTTATTTCTAACTCTACAGGCTAAGCATTTTACTTAGTGCTGATAAAATGACTTTGTGGGTATTTAAATTTGTTAGTTTCAAACTTGATCAGGTCGGTTATTTGGCTTAATTTAGAAAAAATTAAAATCGAGTCAAATAAAAATATTTATAATTTATTTGAATTATTCAAGTTATATTCAGGTTAGAATTATAAAACTTCAATCTAATTTGAATACTCAACATACATATAACATCTTACCATAAAATTTTTACAATTTAAAAAAATTGAACAAATATGAAGAATGCATACACATAGCTTTGTCAGTTTTTTAAAACTTGGGTTATATTTATTTGAAGCTTGGGGTTTAAATTGTTTCTATCAATTTTTTGTAGCTTCGACCTGTTTTAGCCCTCTTTATTTACATGTAATTTTATCTATGCCTTTTCATTATTTATTTATTTCTCTTTTTGAGTATTGTCTGGGTTATTTATTTCTTTATATATTGGGGGTATGTATTCACTGTGCGAGTAAAGAGAGGAGCATTGGTTTATGTTGAGCTAATACGTGTGAAACTAAATGATGATTTCTTTTAACTCGTCAATCTCATCCGAGTCAACCCACGAGGAGTTGCTAAATGATGGGATCTATATGTTGGTTGGGTTCTGAATCTGGGCTTTGTTCGCCATTGCAGAGGAAGAGTCTCTACCGATTAATTTATGGGTTTTGAAACATTAATATATGGCTTTTGTTAATGAAGAGGACAGATGTCAAGTGGTTTCTGAATAATCAATTTATGGTTTTTTTTTAATGAACTATAGGTGTTTAGGAAATGACATCAAAGAGATTTTGAATAATTAATTTATTATTATTATTAGAATTTGGTGATTTAAAATTAAAAATAAGTTTAATTTTGAGTTAAAAATTAAGAAAGAGTTGAGATAATGTCAATGACACGTAGGATGGATGAGCAAGGATAAAAAATAGAAGCCGAATACAAAAAAGAACGCAAGAGGGCACCTAATACATGAACGTCGCTGCAACAATTCCAAAAAGCTGAACGCCTTAGTGTTGGCTTGTAAACGCTCCAGTATTGGTTCAACGCCTCAACGTTGGTTGATGAACGCCGCAGCATTAGCACAATAATTGCTTTACCACCCCAGTGTTGGATATTAAACGTTGTAGCGTTGCCTATTTGAAAAAAATTTATTTTTAAGTAGAATTACGTCCTAGAGTCAGTTTTGGACTTTTACAACATATAAACTCTTATTTCAATTAGGTTTAGGGTTTCTAGTGTCGATATTAACACTATATAAACTCTTGTAGCCCATTGTAATTCATTATGCATCAAAATCATCAACAAGAGGAGAATAGAGAGTTAAGGTCACACTTGAGTATTTTGAGCATACAAAATAATATGGTATAGATCTTTGAGAACTCTGGGCTATTTGAGTATTCCTTGTATCTCTTATAGGAGACTCTTTATATACAAAAGAACATAATAAAAGATGCTAAGATTCTCATATCCACCATAGACGTAGGTGAGTTTTTCAAACAACGTGCATTGATTGTGTGCTTTCTTTGGTTGCTTGATTGTGTACTTTCTTTGGTTGCTTGATTGTGTGTTCTTTATTGTTCTTAATTATTTGTGAGAAAAAACTTCCACATGGTGCTAAGGGTTCTTAAAAGGCACACTAAAAAACCCTGCAACAATTAATGAATTATTTTAATATAATAGTGAGAATAAAAAATTAGAGGTAAATATAATTTAGGGAAGGTGTTAAGTGGGTAAAAAAGACAATGGGTTTGGTCTCAGTAGCTTTGTATTGGTTGCATATTATCAAACTTCAACTTTTTGTGCTCAATAGCTCTCGGCGAAGATACAATTTTAAAATTGTATGTTGGGAATAAAAATTAATCAAATTCCTCAATCCTATTAAGATGTTAGGCAGAAGTGTATTAACAATTAATCTGGTCAAATTGTTAATACAGGTATTGTAACAAAGAGCATGTGGAGAGAAGTACGATGAAACTCATCATTTACGGATCCATATGAACAAATGTCATATAAAGAGATAAAATAAAATGGGTGAAGTACAAAAGTGCATTGAAAACTGTACAAGATGATGAGAAAAACACAAGAATAGAGACTTGGAGTTTTAATTAAAAACTTATAAGAAAAATAATTGCACGTTCAATTATCAAACCGTTGAGTATAGTTGAGCATGAAAGGTTTAGAGAGATATTAGTATCCCTTAATCTACTATGAAAGAACATAGCTCATAATATAATAATAAAAAAAAATTATTGATTTTATGAGTTTGAAAAGTCAAAGAATGTGAGTTTATTTAAGGGTCTTTATAGTAAGGTTGCTATTACAACGAATATGTAGACTATAGACATATAAAACTAAGAATATATGGTGGTCACCGCACACTTTATTGATGACACTTAAGCTTTATGGACTCAAGTTTTGAGTTGACACTTTAAGTTTTATTTATAATACAATTAAATATTATTGTTGTTAAATGTTAATTATGAAAATATACTATTCTTTTTTTAATTATTATTGTAAGTTTATACGTGTGCAACTTCCAAATATTGTAGAACACTTGTTGACTTTATTAATGGCTTGTTTGGTAAAACTCAATATTAAGTGTAAGGTATCTTCATTCACTGTTATTGTATCATTAGTTGTTTGTTAACAAAGATTAAAAATTTTAACTTGCCCATGAGTGAGAATATATTTCATATTCGTTGTTGCGCCCACATCTTCAATTTAATTGTAATGGAATATAACAAGTGGTAAGAAATTAGTGCTTGATTGTCCTACTAGATGCAATTCTTGTTATCTCATACTTTCATCTACATTGCATTTCAAGAATGCATTGAGCCAATTGCATTAACTTGTTGCGCAGTACATTGTTATGCCTAGTAACAGAGAGTGAAAATTGATTGGTGAATTGGAAGATAATTTGAAATCATTCTATGATCTTACCTATTTGTTTTCTTATACAATATATCCCACATCAAACATACTTCTTTTAATCATATTTGTGAAATTAGATTATCCTTAAATGATTGGTCTTCATCGAATTGTTAGGAGATTAAAAATATGGATTTAAGCATGATAAAAAAAAAATTGAAAAATATTAAAAGGCTTTTCATGGTTTGTTAATTGTGGCTTCCTTTTTGGACCCAAGGTACAAAATGAGGTTGGTTGAATACTATTTTATCATGCTTTATAAATTTACTCTCCTTATTATGTTAATCAAATAAGTATCCTTTATGAAGAATTGGTGAAGGAGTATAATTGGAATTTTCTTCAAATGAGAGTTCTTACACTTAAAATAGTTCATCTTTCTTTTGTTTCTATAGAAATTAAGCTTCCTTGTAAGAAAAAAGCCCAATATGTTTTAGGTTATCAAGACTGTGTAAGAGTAGGCAGTACTTTGAATGGTAAGATAGAGTTCGAGACATATTTAGACGGAAAAAAATTAACAATTGATGAGGATTTTGACATTTTGGATTGGTGAAAAGTAAATCCATGTAAATATCCTACATTGACTCGTACGGCTAGAGACATCTTGGCAATTCAAATTATCACTGTTGCTTTTGAATCAACGTTTAGTAGTTGTAAAATTCTTACTCCACATTGTAATAGCCTTCATCTAATCATAATTAAGACTTTAATGTGTTGTCAAAGTTGACTATATGATAAATTGGGAAGTATAAAGTTTTTTAAATTATACTTTATTTTTTAAATGTTATTTTCATTATTATTACTTTGTTATTTATCTTATTTTGTTTTTATTTGAATTAGCTACTTGTTTTAAAATGAAAATTGACACATTAGTAGATGATGAGAAGGAAGATAAAGAACACGATGTGAATATTTTTATAGATATTATTAGTTTCTTATATTGAAAACATGTTTAATATTATTGGACGAAATCTTTTAATTTTTTTTTAATGTGGGGTTATAGGAAAACTTAGAAGAAAGATGTTTGATATATAATTTCTTTTTCTTATAAACTCTTTTATTGTAAAGATTTTTATGTCTTTTTATTTTATGTAATTTGGCAAATTTGATAACTATGTATATTTTAGTGGTTTTACAATGTTATGATTATTGAATTTTTATATTGTTTTTTGCTTTTTTGGGACAAGGATTAATAATTTTTGATAAATAATATTAAGTTTTTTTTTTAAAGTGATTTGTAATTTTTAAAATAATGTAATAATGTTACATTTAATTATAATATACTTAATATTTAATAATTTGGACAAATTTTTTTAAAAGTAATCTTTAAAAAAAATAAGCCGTCTAATCCAACAAAAATTAATTCACTTAAATTTAAATAAGTTCAACAGTAAAGCTTAACAACAAAAATTGAATAATGGACTCCATGGATTTTACTCGATCCGATTGGATATCACCCAACCCAAACCCATTTATAGGGTTTGGATAATGGAGTTGGTTGAGAATAAATCACCCTATTAAGGTGTGGGATCGGGTTAGGTGCTACTGAACCTAATTGTCAACCCTAAATTTTACTTTTACTGATAGTCCCATTTTGCTAGGAATTCTCGAGAATTTGACTTCTTCAACTAATATTTATGGCAAATCCATCAGAAAGGAAATAAATGTTGTTGCACACTTTTTAGTTAAGTTTTCAATTTCCATTTTTGTTTTTACTTTGATTTTGAGCTTTTTCATTAAACTAGAAGTTAAGCCTAAGATCTTTGCTAGTGGTTGAATTTGTATCATGTGAAAATGCTTGTGGTGAACTAAATGCTCTTATTCATTATAGAATTCTCCTTGATGGCTAAAATCTCTAATACTATAAAAGAATAATTAGCCAAGGCTAGCCGATGGTGGTTATGGTAAAAACTCACAGATGCTTAAGTTAGATTAAGGGTGTTTCGAGAAAAATATGGCAATGTGAAAGAAAAATAAGAAAAGAGTATTGAAGAAAAAATCCTACCTATCATGTGGGGGATCCCTCTTTTATAGAGTTGTGTATAGTTTTGAGTCTCATGAAGGACTCCTCATCTTTTTAAAATTCTAACCGTCGTTGGATTCTTTTAAGGTTGTATTTAGTTCATCTGTGGACTCTTAGGTGTCATGCTTTATTCATCTTCGGTCTTTTTAGGTTTCGTATTTTCTCATCTTTAGACTCTTCACAGCTATCTTTAGAATACTGGTGGTGCTCATCTTGATGAGAGTAACTGGCCCTAATTAGGAATGCTCGATTTGTAAGAAAAATAAGATGGGGGTCTTTGGTAATCCCAACTATTTGCTCATCATTTTTATAAAAGCAAAAGGACTCCTTAGCTATGGTTTGTAAGTATTCATCCATGTTGGAGGGTTTTTTGTTGAATAATGATTGTTCAACTTTAATAGGTGTTTGAGGTAAAACAAAGATATAGATCAACATCGTCAAATCTCTACATCCCGACCGTAAGCTTATCTCTAGAATTATATTTTAATAAATAATATTCGCAAACACTTTTGTGATATTATTTATCCTTAGGGTTAAACTCTTTTTTCGAGAATTATTGCTTATGGCTATAAGATGTTCTGAAATACAATCTTAGATCATTAGGATATATTACTCACCCAAATGATCTGATGGATCTCATATCTATGTATATCGAACTCTATGAGCATCGAACTATATCCAGCAACACCCAGTGATCAGATTATGAATGGTTTTTGACATGTGTAGAACTAAAGTATGGTGGATCACTCACAAGCCTACGTGGCACTTAGGTCAAATGACCACAAATACTACTCAACTTGAAAGACCCTCCATATATAGGATGTCTATTGGAGGTCTTTGTGAGTTTATTCAGTACTCAATCCTTACTGAATACCTGTATCTCCATACGAGCTTTCATTAAACTAATGGTTTACTAAAACTAACCATCTGGATCATTTAGATATAGATATACACTGATCTATATATTATAAGGTCTTCACCGAAAGACCTGCATCAGTGAAGATAAATCATGAATATATTATTTGAGAACATATTTGTATAATGACATTTTTATAGCACCATTCGCAACTCTTATCAACTATGTCTTTACTAATATATTCTTAGGTCTTTGTCCCATTTGAGACAAGGCTCTAACTCCTTAGATTTTGCTATCTCTTATAACCTAATAACTCTTATCAGTGCCAACTCTTAACATTTATAACTTTGCTAATTCTTAGCACTAATCTAAACTTTTTTAGACCAGATCTGAACTCTTTTAGATCATACAATGTCTGAAACGTTACAATATCTTACCATATATAAAATATAATTACGATTTAATGAAATGATAATACTGTATAAATATTAAACAAATATTCATACGTAAAGGGATGACACGTAAACATAAATCCCAACAAATATAAATAAGCTCTTATATAGCTTTAAGGATACAAATGATCTTTCATACAACTCTAGGGATACAAATGAACTCTTACATAGCTACGTAGATAAAATTGAGCACTACACTACCACTCATAATATTAAGTATTGAGCTCTACACATCTCTTAAAATTTTAAATGAGCTCTCATATAGCTTCAAAAATACAAATGAGCTCTTACATAACTCTAAAAAAAAACTAAGTACTACTCTAAGGATTTGACATTGAGCTCTACACAGCTCCAAGCATAGACCTTTATAAGGTCTCAATAACCTCGACTTTGAGGAAGGTCTTGGTGCTCTTAAATTGAGGTCCACATACTTTTGACCTTAGTAGAGGTTGTAATTTATTGATCTCGACCTTTTAAAAATCTCAACTTTTGAAGGTCTTGTCCTTCTTGCCTCTTAAGACATCCTTAACTTCCATTGAGGCCACCTTCAGTATTTTGAAATCCTCTGCTGCATTCAATGCCTTCCCCAGCACCTCTATATGCTACCCAAAGGCAAAGGTTACTTGCAACGAACATCAAATCAAGTGACCCCAAAATGACATAGGATATGTTAAGCAATCCAACAATGAGAGATGAAATGGCATACCTAATGAGCGTGGCCTATGATAAGCGTAAATTATATTTTTATTTTCACTCTCTTAACTTGATTAATTGCTCCTTTTAATTAAAAACAAAATTAGGCATTTTATATATTTAATGTCATTTTGTAGGTTTGGAGTCAATGGAGTAATTGGAAATAAAAATCTAAAGAAAAAAAGATAAAATATAAAATGCTACAGTGACTCGTGAACATGCCCCGTGCTACAGTACTTTCGCCCCATTGATGAACAGTATTCACTGCACATGTGAACAGTGTAATTTTTTCGAAACCTAAAAAGAAATACAACTCTAAGACTCCAATCAATCCCTATATAAAGGTCACTCATTTCAGACCTTAAAGAACATACAACTTAGGGTTTTTAGAGCCACAACACATTAAAGAAGAGCAATTTTTAAAAAGAGAAGGAAAGGGAATTCAAGGAAGTAAGAGATTATTGGCGAATCTTTGGCATATGAACCAATTGTAAATTGACGTCTATATTGATTTGCTTTTGATTGTATTATATTTATATTAATTTTCTGAGCTAATTCTCTTGTTATCAAGAGCTATATTGATTTGCTTTTGATTGTATTATATTTATATTAATTTTCTGAGCTAATTCTCTTGTTATCTTCTGAGACTCTATTGTATTTGAAAGTATCACAAATTTTTAAAAAATTCATGATGTGCATATTGGGATCATCATTGAGAGCACTGCTGAATTGTACAGACTCTTTCAGCATCCGAATAGTACTCGAATTTATCTTAAAGTTATTGGCATTGACTGTTGTTCAATGTCTACTAGACTGTACACTGTCTGCAATAGGGACTGCATATTCTTTTAATGCTCTCTGTGTTATCATAGGTTCAAACACTGGATTATTGATGTATTCATTGTTCTTCGCCATGTTTAAAGATTGTTGGCATTTATGTCGAAGTCCATACAATGTTCTTTCGATCTCAAGATCAAAAGAAGTCAAGTCAGCAGTTTTTACCCTTTGCATGAACTATTAATACACAAAATAATATAAATCAAAATAAAATAAAGAAAATAAACTAAAATAAAATGAAAAAACTGAATTAAAAGCAAGTAGTTTGGTATTATTATTGATGTAAATAATAGAAAAATTAGTCCCCAAAAACAGCGCCAAAAAACTTGATGTGTTCGATAATAGCTAAGCACAAATACACGCTATCGTATCAAGTAATTAAAGATTTTAGTCCAAGTTATCGTTCCCACATAGACTATTCAATCTAGTTCTTTTAATCAATTACTAAAACTAGTTCTACTTAACTTTTATCCAAATAAATCAAAATAAGATTTGAATCTAGTTAACCTAATTCTATCAAATTAAAAAAAACCTAATTAAACTAAGACAAACAAATTAAACCTAATATTAATCAAAATTAAGCAAAGGGTTGAATTCACTAATTAAAAATAATCTAGGGTTTCGACTTATCCCCTAATATTTCATTAGACTCATTACTCTCTTAATTAATCCCTTAATTTTAAATTATTGATTTAGACTCTAATCTCATCAAAAGCCTCTGTCAATGGTCGAGTGACTATATTACACATTCTAACAATTACTGATATGTCTATGGTAATCTGAATATAATGTAATTCATTAAAAAAAAAGGTCTAAAGAATACCTTATATGCCATCTAGGTATATTTCTATCTTACATAGAACTCATAGTTATTACCTTATGATCATGCATCAAACTATTTTAGGCTAAATACATAAATTCCTTTGTTAAGTTCATTATAGTTCCTCAAACATTTAAAATATTGGGTAGATATAATGAAAGCTATAAGTATAAGATAGAATGAATTAATTGTATGCATTAAGTTTATAAACTAAGAGTCAGTAAAATACAACTACATATTAAGTTCAAAAGTTTACCCTAAATTGAAAGAGTTTAGCTCATCACAAACTCAAGAGTATCAAAACAATAAAATAAAAACATCACGAACAAGATCATATTGATAAGAACATAGAAGAAAAATTAATCAAGGGTTTGCCTTGGGTTGCTTCTCTCTCTATCTTGAATTAAAGCTTGAATCTTGATCTTCAATCTTGAATTCTTGACTTTGATCTCTTGGTTTTTTTTGTTGTGAATTATTTCCCTAAGAACCTTTGTATATGGCCATATGCAAAGAATGATGCACAACTTCCTCACACCTTACTAGTTATGTCTAAGGGTGAAGGATCGAGAATAGAGCCTAATTTAAAATTGTCGCATAGAATTCCCCTCAGTAATACTGAGATGAGAACCAGAGTGAGACGCCCATCAAATGTTTATAGAAGAAGTGATCGAGGAGACCCAAAGCATAGTGGAAGCATGTTCAGCTCCAAAGGTATGAGTATTTGACACCATTTTATCTTCATTCACTATGCCTCCATCTTCATTACCTTACTTTTGATAAGCCTATTTATTAAAGCCTTCTTAGCAACATTCGTAGATATTGCCAAAGGCTACTAAGTCTAGTGATTGTAGTGGTCAACATTAGACTTACGTTTCTTATGTGCTATTTGAAAAAGGCCCTAGCTTGAACAGTAAGGGAATTAGTATGCCTGATGAATAGTTATTCTCCAGCATGCTATGCTTGTAAAATCAAGACATACCACATTTACATAAAAGTAGTCACTAAGCACATGACAATGGATTTGTCCAAAACTAGAAACAAAGTATATAAAGGTTCCCACATTCGAAATAATTTATACATTAACTATGGTCATCTAGTCGAGTAGCCTAGGCCTGAGATGCCTCAGAGCTGAGGGTAGAACTACTCAGTGGCCCAGACCTATCCAAAATTCTTGTCATTAAAGTTCACCTAAGGGTACCCAAGGCCCAAAGCATATCCAAACATACTATTATAATTCAAAGTTAGCCAAGTACAGTCATCCCAAATACAAGTATAGCAAAATACTAAAAGAAGTTCATAAAGGCAAAGCCATTAAAAGTAGTAGGCAGTAATAAGAGAGATCTAACATGTAATAGTTAGAGAGACTCAAGCTCAGTGGATCATGGCTAGGAAAACACCAAAAGAGGCACTTAACCATCACCACTAATAAGTGCATTTCATACATTGATTCGTACCCATCTTAATCTAATATTTGCTCATTTTAAGTATTAAAAATATGGCCATTTATGCATATATTGTTGTTTTGTAGGTTCTATCCAATTGAAGCATAAAGAAGGTTAAATTTGATGAGAAAATGGCAAAGAAGGCATTTTGTAAAGTATCCAAGTCGCAGCCCTAGAGAATAGAAGAAAAACACCACTAGGTATTGGGGCCGTGATCTCAACTTTTTTTAAGTCGCGACCTCTGTAATATCCAATCCCTATTAGTAGTATTAACGCCTAGATTTCAGTATAGAGCAATAAAGACACCGTAGGGTTACCCAATTTTAACCGTATTAGAAATAATTTTTCTTATGGCGCGTGTAAGAGATATTAGACCTAATTTGGTAATTTCACACTTGGTCGGGGTGTCTGACGGCCATAGAATATTTTTTTGAAAATTTTCACCATGGGCTTAGAAAAGGAAATTTTAATTTACTACATGAATTTCCATTAAGGGTTATATATGGAACAAGCCTTTGTCGAGAAATACAATCTATATATTAGAGAATTGACCAATTAGAGACAACTTCATCGATTGCCAAGTTGGGAATTCTAGTTAGCTCCTTTGACTATTCTAACTAAATAGTTACAAAGGAACCAATTACATACTTAGTTTTCAACCAATGACAAATTAAAAATTTAGAGTAAGTTAAGGGGCAAATTGGACAATTAAGGTAGCACTATATATAAAGTAGGAATGTGTAGAAATTTCATGAAATTAAAAGCATAACATCTTAGAGCAAAAGAGAAGCAAAATTCGTCCAAGTGAAGAGGGGTGCTGCTACAGTGAAATTTTAAGGTTTTTTCATAATTTTTCATGCTTGATCAAGCTAAAATAAGGTCAAATACAAGTTTCTAAGATCAATTGAAGCCTCCATTAGTGAAATTCTAAGAAAAAGAGGTAAGAAAAATATTATATTGTGATGATGATATGTGTACTTTCAAGATTGCTTCAATTGATGTTCTTGTGTGTATTCTTGGTTTAAATTAAGTTGAATTCTAGTGTGGAGCTTGAAGGAGTCATTAAATTGAAGAAATTGGTAAGGTAAGAATTAGGGTTTTGGGTGACTTTATGTAGAGACTTCAATTGGTTGTAATTAGGGCATTAAAATGGAATTGGCTTGATTTTGATACAATTGGAACAAGAAATTGAGAAAAGAAATATGTTGGGTGGTGGATGTAAATTCTGCTACTTTAGGGAAGTTAGGGTTGAGTGGTGTTTTGGTTGAATTATGATGTATAAATGGTGCCTTATACAAATTGAATGTATACGGTTGATGGAAAATCAAAACTGAAGACAAAGGGACATAATTATCCATTTTAGAAATGTGAAGGACAATTATGTCCAACCAGAGTTATAGGGTGTTAAGCAATTTTCAAGGCGACAGATGATGAGTTAGATTAGATTAAATGACTTCGTAAATGAAAATTTGAAAAGTAGTATACATTTGGGCTTTGTATGTCGATTAAGACGTTTAGTAGTTAAATGAGATTCTAGCATTTGAATTGGTTCTAAATGTCATTTATGGTGTGTAGGTGAAGAAAATCGAGACCGATAACGGGAGTAGAAATCTGGAGCGAATTTGAGCTCGAAGCGGTTGTGAGTGAAAATCTGTCATTGTTTATCTTTCGTTTATTATGTTTTCGTATAATGAAATGTATGTTTTATGATCTTTTAATGCATAAACATGATTTATGATTTTGATATATATCCATAGATATGCATTTACATATTCGTTTTAATAAACAGTTTCAAAACTACTACATCAGTTTCAAAGGCCATTGGTACCCTCAGATTATAGTAGTGGTGATTTTATTAGACCCGGTCGGTTTATCCCGTACACATGGACAGGTATTGGGGGGCGTGTCACTAACTCTGGAAAGTTGGGTACACGAGTCATGTGAGTCGCTCTATGTGTACGGGATATTGTCTCGCTATATGTATGCGATGTAGGATTCCACTGCATAGCCAGTGAGATGTCTTGAGATGTCACAGTGGATATTGCTAGTTGAGACGCCTCATGACCTACTCACATGTGCGATGCTAATTGAGTCGTTGCGTGAGTATAGAGCTTTAGGGTTACCATTGGTTCAGTTTAGAAAGAAAATGGCCGAGCGAGGGCTTTAATAATTTTCGATCTACTGATCGTATATTATACATTTATATGTTCATGGTAGTTATTATTTCTTACAAATTTTGAATATTGTTTTCCGAAGATGTGAATAAAACTCGCTCGGCAAGATTTTATCAGCATATGATGTTAGAAACCATTTTACAGCTTTATACATATTTTAGAAGCATGATTTATGCATGTCCTTTAGAAATTAATACCTATGTAGAATTTTATTTTATTTAAAATCTTAAATGCACTCACTGAGCTCCTTTAGCTCACTCGTTTTGTGTTTTATGTTTTTATCCCATTTTCCAGGTGCAGGTCTCGGTACGTACGTTGCTGATTTTCCTACAACTGATTAGTAGGCCAAATCTAAAGATCATTTTTGTAAATATAAATGTGTTAAATAGCACTCATTTTGCTTTCAGCATGGTAGTTCTAAGTTTGTGTATTGTACATATGTTTTGGATAACCAAGAAGAGGTTTCAATATTTTGATGATCGTTTCACTTTTTTTTATCACTATTCCAGTTTATGATCATAAGGAAATTATTGAGTTGAGTTGGTTTGATTTTGAAAAGGACTGGTGGTCCTATTTGGTAGTATTAAGAAGTGGTTTGAAATAGAAGTGCAATTTCTTTGCAGGTTTTATATTGGACTTTCAAAAAAACAGGGGAAACTCTGCCCATTTTTTTTAAAAATTTTAATAAGTTATTTTCACATATATTCTAAAATATTTCTTAGTAATAGCAAGAATTAAAAAGGGGTTCACCTTACGGAATTTCTTAACTTACACAGTTAAAGTCTGAGGAACTTCCATTGGCTTGCCTGGCAGAGCCGCTGGGATCTACAGTAGAAGGTCTTGGGGCGGTCTTGTCAACCTCACTTTAACAGAAACTTTAGGCGCGACCTCAACTTCATGAAGTCACGACCTTAAGTCAAGAAAATATATTTTGTCATTTTTTTAGCCTATTTCCCCAAAATTTCTAAGGGTGTTTTTAGGAAGACTTATAAATAGAAGATCAAAAACTTCATTTGAAGGGGAGAAAAGCACGAATAAAGAGAGAAAATAAATGGTTTTAGTGAGAGAAACTCATTCTTAGCTTGGATTATAGAAGACTATTGAAGATTGAAGGCTTCCAATGACTTATCCAAATAGTTCCCTCTTTCTCTTTGCCTTACTTACATTCACTTCAAGTTTGTAATTGTAATTTGTAGTGTTTGGACATGAATACTCTTATGAAAATTTGGATTAATGTAACTGAGTATTTCACTATTGATAGCTAGATTACATGTTCTATGGCTTGATATAGCTTTACTTAGTACTATGTTTTGATTTATTATGTGATTAATGACTATCTTGTGTTTATTCATTTATATTTTTTATAAGCTTAATGCTTTTAATTTGATTGAAAAATTGATTAGATGTTTTAAACTTATGGGTTATGTGCTTGGGAGAATTTAACCCGTGTGTTGATTTTAAAAATCATAACTTTGAATTTATTGAGTTAGGAGACTAATAGACTTAAGGTAATCACTTAAGATTAGCTTAATATATGTATGTTTAACAAGTTAGATAGGGATATCAACTTAGTTGTGTATGCATAGGATCTCATTTAACACTCGAGAGAGGTAATGAGATTAAATCTAAGCCCTTGATTAATGAATACATAAGATTAGTTGTTAATCACTAATAATAAAGAACATAGGAATAGTATAGTGAAATCAAGTCTCTAGAACCCATTACTATAGTACTCTCACTTATTTAAGTTATCAAATTATTTAGTTTAAACATTATTGACTTTCTACTCATACATATTGATGTTTTGATGATAACAAATTCTATGTCGGTTGTAATGTAGTAATCTATTAGGCATTGAAAGGTGTAAATACATATGTGAGGTAAACTAAGTGCAAGTAAAGCATTCACGAAAATTCAAGAATTTCAAGACTTCAACAAAATAGAAGAGCACATTGGGAATCATTTTGCCACTGCATGAGATAAATATTTGCACAAAATTGATTGCAAAAGAAAGATAATTGTGTTAGCTTTTCAAAAAATTTTACGAAAGTAAATTTAGAGTTGTTTACGGAAAGTTATAGCCAAATCATTCAAATATGTTGAAGTTGGACCAAAGTGCACAGTTTTAAAAGTTTCAGAAAATAGACTAATATGCAAAATATGAAAACTTTGGTAGAATCATTGTAGCAATGGTCAAGTACTGTGGTAGTATTGTAACCTGTAATAACACTGTAACAGTACTGTAACAACGGCTAATTTTTTTGCTCTTATAAATACCTCACTTATTTGAAGCTCATTACATTTTTAAAAAAGCATCATATATCAAATTACGAGCTTCTTTGTTCTTACATCTTCATATTAACTCATTTGAGAATTTAAAATCTTTTGTATTTGTTCTAATTCTTGTATTGAGTTTATTTAAGTGTTTGTAAGAAACACTTTGATAGTAAAGTGATTACTCTTTTGTTGTAAGGGTTCAATTGGTACCTTAGAAATCAATTTGTTGTAGAGGTTTCTTGACACCTTAGAAATCAAGTGTATTGATTCTTGGCCTTGATTTAAGATAAGCTAGTGGAATCCTCAATGCGAGTTGCTTAAGGCGTGAACGTAGACCATGTGCAGTGCCGAATCACATAAACATCCAAGTGCAATTCTCTCTATCCCTTAGTCTCTTTATTTTCCCATTTTAGTTATCATCTTGTTCTTATTTATTATAACTTATTTGTTGTTAAGTTTCTTTACATTTTAAATAATTGCATAAATTGTTCATATTATTGGGTTTTGTGCTTACGTTATGACAGAAGATGAAAAACATTTGAAAGGTAGCTTTTTCATAGAAGGGGAAGGGGACGATTAGATGAAAACCTACCTCTTTTCTTAACAAAAGATGGATCAGGCAAGGAATTTTCATACTTAGGGACAACATAAAGGGCCTTAAACCCTGTCTTATCTCTTCCACTAATTTGTCACTACTATTGTCTTCCCATGAATTATTTTCACTATCTTTTGAGCCCGGGACATCCTACATAACCATGACCAATCTTCTAATTTCAGTTCTCCAACATATCTAACATCCACACAACCACAAGCAAAGTGTTTGAAAAAGAATGGGCAAAATAGAGAAAGAAGGGCTAAGAAATTTCTTACCTTTTGGAGGCTAAGCTAGCAGCTTTGGCGAGTAGATCCATTTTGGGGATGTTCTGAGTACTATGCCTATGGAGAGTCACAAAAGAGCATGTTCAGCACCAAAAAAGAGCAAGAGTAATACCAAAATAGAAAGAAAGAAGAGAAAAAGTATTGAAGGACATGAAGAAACCCTTACTCACCTTAAAGGAGACTGAAGTTTAGTAACAATAATGCCGGAACAAAAAAACTCACTTTAAAGAAGATGAAATATGGGAAAATGAGAGAGAAAGAGAGAATAAGTGTTTTAAGGAAGTTGAGCACGACACTCAGCAATTAGAAGGCTTAGGGAAGTTGAGAAGTTGAAGAGTCGAACAGATCTGGGCCGCCATTTTGAAACTACCTTCCTCAAATGACACCACATGTCAGCGCACTAAGGGGTTAGCATGCACTATAATCTAGTATGGTGAGGGCCACGACAAAGTGTTTCTTAATAAAACATAGCAACGGCATAATTACTGCCTCACCCCCATCTATTTTAGGAAAAGAACAAATTACCCCTAAATAGTTCTCAGAAAATAGCAATGGGCGAGAATTTTTTCACCAAAAAAAGATATTTAAAAAAAAAACATAAAGAATATGAAAAGAAAAGAGTGAAGCAAAATCGGCAGGTGGACATAGCATGTGTCACCTAAAGAGTCTAGTTCTTACTACCTCCTCACCTCAACATTAGGAGCTGAATAGTTCAGTGACACTCAGTCCAACACAAGGGAGCTAATTAAGCACTCAGACCCAGGCCTCCTGAGTAATCTGGCCCGGTGTGAGCTGCCTCAATGGACTAAGCCCAAAGCAAAATACTTGAGCTTCCATAACTCAGCTTATAAAGCTCATGAAGTGGGACTTAAGTCAGGCCACGTGTCTCTATTCAGTTGCGGTGTCAGAGGACATGTCATCGAGACTCAGGTACTCACCACATTAGTATAGGCCTACCAGCAGGTATACAAGGTCAGAACTCACCACGTCACTTACAGAACCCACTAAATGAGCACCTGGATGCCACATCATATAGTTGTTAGGCCTAAAAGATAAGGTTGGATGAGGAAAATTTCAAGAAGCCAATAACTAAGTGCCACGTCAGTAGGACTCAGAGTTCTGGTCACTGTAAATATAGGCTATCTGGGGTAGTTGAACAACTTAGTCTTGAATCCATTGGACTCAGGGGGACAGAGTCAGACGACCCTTCAGTATTCTTTAGGTCTCACTAACTTAAGGCTAACAAATCTAAAAGCGCCCAATTACCAATATTTCTAGTACTCCAAACGTCAGGGAAGGTCAAATAACCTTATTGCCCCTCCAAGTAAAGTTCTTCAAAATACCCCTCATAATAAGGACTGTTCTCCACTAGTAGCTCGTCACGTGTCGCCCTTGAGGGTAGTTCTCCAGCTAGCACCTTCTAAGCTCAAGCTAAGTCTATAAAGTTAAAAGGTGATAAAAGAGAACAAAACATATTTAAAATTTGAATTACCTCTTTAGTGAGTAAACTCTCCACATTCTCTTCAGAATTTTGATCATTTTTCTAAGGCAAATAAACCTTAGGGAACTTTCTCTATAATATCTCACTTGACTTAAGCGTTGAAGGGCCATCGCCAACTGCTCCGTCAGCGCTTACCACTAACCTTCTCTATTTTATGCTCCTCATATACCTTCAGATCCCCTTAATTTGACTTACTCTAGCTTGATGTTCAGCTACTCACAACTTCGTTATGAACATTCACCACCAATATAACCTCCATATCAACATTTGGTGACCAAAGACTCAGAAACTTGAACTTCCCAACATCCATTTCTCATTAACTACTTAGTTAAACCCAAGTCCCTCCTAGGTCAAAATTTATCCCAAAACAAATAAATATTACTTTTACTCAAAATTTGAGGTTCTTGATAATGCTTTTAAAAGTTAGTTCATTCTTGTAAAATTTTAAAAAAAGATATCGAATCTTGATATGAAACTGTCCTACTTATTATTATTATTATTATTATTATTATTATTATTATTATACTTGAAGTGCATTTCCTTGCCTCAGCATATTCTGTCAACAAAACAATACTAGGGTCTATTTTGTAGTGTACACTAACACTACCCCCACAGCTTCACACAATTTCAACTCATTTTGTCTCCACTCTTTAGATCCCATTTATTTCTTTCAACTATTTACTATTTAAAACAATCTTAAGCTTCCAAAATAAAATGTAAATCTTGATTTCATACCATCCCATTCCATTCTATTATTTATTTGCTTGTTAATACAAGCGTGTTGATTTGAAATCATAGTTTGCCTGAGATTTATTATTTATATGATTTTTTTGTCAAAATTATAAATCTCTTAATCATAAAAAAAATCTTGATTGTTCGCGGTCAACAATAATCACATGTCACAACTCACGCGTTGATTATTACTTGAATCCAACATTTGACATATAATTTCTTTAAAATTATAATATTATTCTTTCTTACTCTATATCATCAACTGCCAAACTATAGATTTACTTCTTTAATGTTTTTGTTTGATGCCATAGGATTTCTCCCCCTAATTATCGTATCTTTTATTTTTTTACTTTTATAATAAAATAATAATAAATAAATTGCAATAGACAAAAAATGAAAAATATTATTAGTATTGTATTAATGATGGATTACATATGGTAAGTAAACCTGCCAAGGTAAAGGGCCGTTTAAGGTGTTATGCCAGAGCATACCTCATAACTAGTTAGACTCCTCCACTGGTATCAAAGCCATTTACTTTTCCAAGTAGTATATTTGAATAAGTTTTTATAAGTTTTCACGCTATCAACTCATTTATGCCTTAATATCTAAGGTGACTAGAGAAAACAACCATCCTTTATCATTATGGATCCCTCATCATCCGAGTCATTCATTCCTCTCCCAGCCCTTTCCCCTTCTCCAACTACACTTACTCCCTCTCCTTCACTTCGATCCACCGATTCTTCAAGAATGGACCATCTGTACGAAATCACTTACTTACCAGAGGAAAACAAAGTACCTGTGGCTGACCTCCCCATAATCAACCCCTACCATACCTTTCTCAAGCCCCAAAAATTTCTTTCTACCTCTCTCAAACAGTTGATAACACCAAATCGAATCAAAACCAAAGAATATGTACAAGCAACCAAATTTGACCAATACCTCTTCCTAGCTTCAACTGAAGAACAAGTAGTAACACTCAGGTTCCCTAAGGACATTTTCCCTCACTGGTTAAAACAAAGCTACACTCATATGCACTTTGGTGCTGTACGATTTGCCTTAACCCTCCATGGCCGAAAAGGGCTTGAAATTGTTGCCCACATCACTTTGCTTGATGGACGATTCTTCAGGTACAAAGACGCTTGCATCGGCATAATGCAAACTATATTAAATACCGGCACAGTACTAGTTACTCTATACCGCAACCTTTGCATGCCCCTTACAGATCCTAGCCTATTTTCAACCCTAAAAGCACAGATCCACATTACGGGGGCAGTACCAGAAGGAAACACATATTCAGCCACACTTCATTACCAAATGGTCTACTGAGTCCAAAACCATGCCATGGACTTTGGAACACCCCACATCAGTCAAGATGCCCCACATCAGTCAAGATGCCATCCTGCTCTCTGTAGAATCCAACAAGGTACCAACATGCACCTATGTGCCAAGACAACTCTCCAATGAAGAACTGGTAAAACTTCTTCCAGACACATTGATAACTAAGTATGAACAAGATCACAAACAATCCCAGCCACCCAAACCAGTACAAACCACAAACCACAGTTTCTTCCAAGGACGGAACAGATAAATTGAAATTTGTTTTGAAAAACCGGGTCCTTCAGCCCCACCCTTTCCAACCCAGTTCACATTTAATCCGACCAACCACCCACAAGAAATAATCCCCATTGTCTCCTTTTCAGGACAAAGGAGACTCATTTACCAATTCAAGACAGAGGATGACCACTGCCACTGGGACCCCTTTTTGCAATTATCAGTCATGTCAAGATGACAAATCGAACGATGAGAACTTTGTGAAAAGACAAAAACAGAAAAAGAAAAAGCAATACTCCCAGTGTACCCTCAAGAAAAGATATCATAATGGTGATCCAAATGTCGGGCTCCTAGGACAGCTATCTGAAAAATTTGATTATTATGTCACATACTCTGCCCCACATCACAACCCTCTTCCAAATTGTAAACCATACAAAAGGAACATACAACCACCACCGACATGCAAACCCAAACCTCAATCCCCAAATCTCTTAAACCCTATTCCACAAATCTGTATGTTCTCGCCTGCAGACTTTCCTCCCTTAACCCCCCAACACAACCCTGAAGAAAACACTGTCCAACAATGGAAAGTAAAACAGCCAAACACTAGACAGGCAGATGGCAATTTTGAACAGACAAGTCCTACGGATGCAGTTCTCAACTGGCAGTCACAGAATGCTATAGCCTAAATTAATGCTCTTAAAAGAATTGAAGAATCACAGACAAAGATAGAAGCCAAAATTGACAATGGCTTCACGACCCACCAGACGTTGATAGACAAACTCAAACTTCAGATTAAAGTGTTGCACGAACACGTGCTAAATCTGGTTCAACACAGTCTCCCCTTCCAAGAGCAGGAAAAGAAAATCAATCATTTGAAAACCCAACTACAAAGCCTCGACCAAGACATCTTTCAGCCGTGGTGACCAATAGACATCTTGCCCAAGGCATCACAACCCCTACCATGTACCAAGCCTTATTCCATCTTTGGTGACAGTTCTACACTTATCCCAAAAAAAGAAGGACAAAAAGAAAAAGCATGGCTCCGAGCCATCCACTATATTCACGGCTTCAACCCCGGACACAATCACAGAACCCATCTTTAAAACCTTACCAACCTCACCCCTAGAATTTTATCGGAACCCGAACCCTATGACATCCATTTTTCCTTCAGCCACTATGAATTAACTATTCACCCTCACCAAGACGCCAATGCCACTAACAGCCTCAGAACCTGAATCCATCTTTGAGTCAACGTCATGGTCAACGACCTCCCTGATTCCACCCCAATACATGAACATTACACCCTCAATCCCACAGGCATCAAGACCACAAACAGGAGTTCATGAACCAAATTCCTCCATGGACGAGGCAGAAACTCCCCTACGGAGACGAACTTAATCATCGCGACCAGACAATACAGAGAAAAAATACTGGCTAACTCTCGATGATGTCAACCCTCATAAATGGGTTGATCACATTTTCAAGTTCCAAGAATTGTGCTTAGCTGAGCAATAAAAAGCTGGGGTTACCATTTATGAAGTCATACAAAAGGCCATTGCCCGATTTCAAGGAATACTAAAATACTGGTACCTCCATTTGGGAGAATATAGACAGCGTATGCTACAACAAAATGATTCAATCGAATAATTCATTGGCATTTTATTTAATGAATTTGTCGGAGAAGAAGGCCAGATAACAGAGAAAGCTCGTGAAGAATTCTTTAAGATGAAGTATTCCTCTTACAAATGAAAAGATTTTGAATTACATTTCAAAAAAGCTACAACTAGATACTATATTCTGGGAATTGATGACCCTAATCTGAAATAAGCCTATTTTAATTCAGTCCCAGAACCATTGGGACAAGAGGCTTTAAGACTCCTTGATTTAAAGAATAGAAATCTGCAGAATTCCTTTATCAGCTCTAGACAAGTTATGTGCACGCCATAAATTCTTCAAAGATTTTGATCTCACGGGCAAAAGAATTCAAAAGGCTTGTGAACGACGTGATTTGCAGATTAAATGTCCAGGAAAAGAATGCTCTTGCAAAACTCAGAAAAAGCACCATCACCGGAAGTTCAAAATCTGGCAACCATTCTTCCGGCCACCCAAGTCCAATAAGATATATTTTCGAAGAAAATCAGCTTTTTCGAAATTTTCTTCAAAAAAAATGGAACAGGTGTTTTATTTGTGGGCAAAAGGGACATTTTACAAAATAGTGTCTTGAAAAAGACAAAAGAAAAAAGATGCTGTCGGCCATCAGCGCCATTACAAAAGACAAACCTATCAATTCAGACCTAGAATCTCTTTTGTCTTAACAAAATTGTAAGGACAGTGACACAATCCTTGTTTACTCAGAATCCGAATCAGAATCCACTTCAAGCTCTATCTCAGAGTCACTAAAAATCCAAACAGAACCATCACAGTCACCTATACCATCCAAGACATTACACACAATATCTATCCCGATATTAGAACTCCAGCTATACCCATCCAAATACAGTAAGCCAATCAAAGTAGTTGGACTACTTGACACTAGCGTTGTAGCTTCAATCATCAACCCAATCATTTCGAGTCCTACTGGAAAACCCTATCACCAAACATTTCGAGCAGCCAATGATGAATTATTTACTGTATCCATGATCAGTAAGATAATTTATCTATAGTTCTTTCCAAACTTCAAAATTCGCCATAAACTATTAGGCTCGGACATCCCAGGAAGAGACCTGATCATAGGCTTTGATTTGATCCAAAAACTCTTAGAAAAGAAAGTTTTTACCAAACCCAATAGATTAAAGTTCAAAGTCCATTTTTTACTATGGTCAATGATCAGGGCGTAAAAGCACTAGTATAATTTGTACCCAACTTTCGTATTTTGCTCTAAATCATAACTATTTGGCTATTTAATTATAGTTTTTGATCATAAATAGATGTATGATAGAAACTTTGACGCATAGAAACAAACGGGAGGCGAATCAGACGTTAAACAAAGAAGTTACGCTCAAAATACGAAAGGGGCACCAGGGCTGAACACCGCGGCGATCGAGGGGTGAACAGTGTCAGGGGAACAGTATGGGCTACAGTGCCATAAACAGTGTTTTTACTACAGTACTCGTAAACAGTATTTTGAAGATAAAAACCTATAAATAGAAGGCCAAAAACCTTATGAGGAGAGGAGAAGAGAAAAAGAGAGAAAAGAGGCAAAAACTTAGAGATAGAATTCACAATACAAATCAAAGATCAAAGCCAAAAATTGAAAAATCAAGATCAAGATTCAAGCTTCAAGTCAAGATTGAGAGAGAAGCACATCATGGAGTCACTTTGATTAGTTTTTTTTTTTCTCTTTCTTTATCATTATGTTCTTGTTCTTGTTGATCTTTATGAATTGGTTTGATACTTTTGATTTTGTGATGGGTTAATTTGTTCATCTAGGGTTAGACTATGTAAACCTAGTATGGATTTGGATTGTGTTAATTTTTAGTTTATGAACTTGATAAGTTCAATTTATTCATTATATCTTGTGTTTAATGCTTTCATTATACCTGATCAATATTTTGGATGATTGAGGAACCATGATGAACTCGACGGAGGGATTCATGTGTTTAGCCTAGGATAGTTTGATGCATAATCATAGGGTAACAACTATGAGTTCCATCTAGGATAGACATATACATAGGTGGCATATATGGTCTAATTTGGACTTGATCTTAATGAATTACATTCTGATTTGATTACCATAGACATATAGGTGATTGTTGGAATGTGTAATATAGTCACTTGACCATCGACAGAGGCTTGTGATGAGATTAGTGTCTAAGCCAATCAATTGGTATTAAGGGATTAACTAAATGGTTAATAAATCCAATGAAATACTAGGAGACAAGTCAAAACCCTAGATTATATTTATTTGTGAATTCTACTCTTTACTTTTGTTTAGTTTAATTGATAGAGTTAAATTAGTTAAATAAATTTCAGATTGTGATTTTCTGAATAAAAGTTAAATAGGTATAATTTTAGTACTTAATTTATAGAATTAGATTGCTTAGTCTCTGTGGGATCGATATCTGAACTTAAAATCCTATATTACTTGATACGATAGCGTGCACTTGCGCTTTGCTACTATAGTATCACAATCAGTCAACCGTTCCAAACTATTTTTCTATTACCCCTCTCAATGCTGTCTTTGAACAAATCAAAAACCACTCTGCGTCAAACAGTCAATCTAAATTCCTCCTCAAATGTCCCCACCCGTTGTGGAAAAAAGAATATTTTGTCCAACTACCTTTCCACATGAACGAAAATATCAATCCAACCAAAGCTAGCCACCCTGGTATGCCACCGGACCATGTTGACATAGCCAATGCAGAACTCTCACAACTATTACAAGAGGGACTTATTGAACCCACTTCCTCACAGTGGGCCTGCCAAGCCTTCTACGTCAATAAACATAGCAAGCAAATTAGGGGAAAATTAAGATTGGTCATTAATTATCAACCTCTAAATTCTTTTATGCAGGATGATAAGTTTCCTCTACCCAACAAGCAGACGCTATTCTCAAGGATTGTACAGGCAAAGGTGTTTTTAAAATTTGACTTAAAGACGAGATTCTGGCAATTAGGAGTCCACCCTGATGACCGATACAAAACAGGATTCTGCACACTTCACCACCACTACCAGTGGACCGTCCTACCTTTCGGACTAAAGACTGTTCCATCTCTTTTTCAGAAAACGATGATGAAAATCTTTGAACCAATTCAAGATCAGGCCCTCATCTACATATATGATATTATACTTTTCTCGAAAAACGTTGATGAACACTATGATCTCCTTTTGAGATTTGGCAGTATTCTATAAGAAAAGGGCATCATAATCTCACCCACCAAGTGCCATGCAGGTTTTCAAGAAATAGATTTTCTGGGGATGCGAATAAAGAATGGACAATACGAACTTCAACCCTTGTAGAACAGTTGACCAGATTCCGTGACAACAACTTGACAAAAACCCAAATCCAACAATTTCTTGGCATTGTAAATTACATGTCGAATTTCATACAGCACCTCTCATAGATCACGAAGCCCCTATTTCACATGCTAAAAAAGAATCCTCTACAGTGGCAACAGCAACAGATGTCAGCTGTAAAATTGCTCAAAGAAAAAGCAACAAATCTACTGCCTTTACAGATCCCATCACATGGAAAGAGAATCCTACAAACAGATGCAAGTGACTACCATTGGAGGGCCATCCTCCTAAAAGAAACCAATAGAAAAAGAAAATTTTGCGGGTACAAAAGCGAGGCTTTTTTAGACTTAGAACTCCACTACCACAGCACCTTTAAAGAAATATTGGCAGTAAAACGGGCAATTGAAAATTTTGAATTTCACTTAATTGGACACAAATTCATGGTCGAACTAGACATGTCGACATTTTCTCACATGTTGAAGTTCAAACAGAAACGCATTCCAAACCAGCAACTGCTAAGGTGGCAACAGTGGTTCTCTAATTTCTCATTTGAAGTAAAACACATCAAAGGTAAGGACAACACAGTGGTAGACTTCCTCTCCCACAACCCTATAAATATCGACAACCCGCTCACTAACCACATCATTACCAAACATACGATCAAAAGGCTAAAACACAAATCCTATTCCATCATCCTCCTGATGGCAGCCTCTTCGTCCTCTGCCTCCTCCTCCGCTGTTCCTCTAAAACTTTTCATTATCCATCCACCAGTCCGTGCTCCTCCAGAATTTGAAGAAAGAATCAGGACCAGAACCATCAGGTGAAACCTCTATAAACTCATAAGATAGTACGTCATCCAAGCTATTAAAGAAAATGAATGGGGCACTCTAGGCACCTTACTATTCAACCTAACCTACCCATTTTTCTACCTATTCATTGTCACCCCTTTCGAAGCCTGGTCCAAAAGTGTTCTTTACCTGTTATGGTACCTGTTGGATTTATACACCATTGCAATGAAATTCCCTGTCCTAAAGATGAAAAAATGGCTCGAAACAGTCTCGTCTAGCCACGATATAATCATATTCTTACAATGATTTCCCCCCCGTGAACAATGGCTAGTTAAGTTCAAAAGGCTAATACATCAACACAGTTAATCAAGAATGCCACCCAAAAGATTTCATATCATCCTTCTCTTCCAACGTAAGGGAATGATTATATCTGATCATGAGGTGCATTACTATCCTATCGTCGAGGACTACTTTATATTTTCATACCCCATGCATCTGTTCCGGGATAACCACAGAGCAGAAATGAGAGAACTAGAAAGAGTCATTGCAGAAAAAAATCAGATCATCCCACCAGTCGTATGGATAAACCTTGAAGACTGTACCCCTTGGGAAACCACAGATAAAGACTTCTCATACAGACTCCAACAAGCATCCAACATCCACAAACACAGACAGAGTGAACAACACCAACGCTACGTCCAACAGTATTACCAGTACAACCAAGCTATGATTGATCACGAAAACTTTCCTCCCATAACCATCCCATCAGAATCCCATGAGACAGACACACAGATGCATGATGCCTCACCTACCCCTGCAGAACCATCAGACTTATCCCTCTCCTTGTACCAAGATGCTTAACCCCCACTTACCGAGTCACAAGCCCAACAAGAAGTAAGACTGTTATCCCGTGAGTTAGCCCCATAAGAAGTCAAAATTCGTGATGAAAGCAATGACGACATCAAACTTCTGAAAGAATTCATGGAAGAATATGAAAGCAGATTGGCCAAGCGTGCCTGGAAACAGTTCAATGATGACGGAAGCCCTAGTGGGTCCAACTGATCAAGCTTCAGAACCTAAGCCACGTGATAAAAACAGTCTTAAAAAACAGAGCCTTTGTGCTCATAATTATCACGTGGCCCAACATTATGTTTCTTTTACGCGTGTCCGTTATTAAGCAAAAGTTTGTTCATTTTTTAAGTTATTTTTCTTGTATAGTGGTCTGCGTGCCATGTTAAAAGCTAATTTCTTTGTTTGTATTCGGAGTCTCAGACTATATAAGGCCACCCCTTCCTTTTGTAAGGGATCATCTAGAAAAAGGAAATAAAAACTCTGATTTCCCTTATCCCATGAGCTTCTAAATCTTTCTCTGATAGTTTTTTAAAGTCTCTCTTAAGTATAAAAGGTATAAAATGAGTTGATCATTTTTTAAGTTTTAAAAGAAATTTACCCAATCAAGTATGCTCTACAGTTGTCATTTCTTAAGGGATTCTCTGTATCAAAAAAACTAAAAAAAAATGTGTTATTTTCATTTCAATTTACGATTTTCGGTTTCAATTTACGATTTTCAATTTCAATTTACGATTTTTGATTCTTTTCGATAGTTCCAGATACTATTCAGGAGTTGTCACTACGTTATGTAAAAGGTTAGGTAACATAAATTCGCCAAGGCAAAGGACCGTTTAGAATATTACGCCAGAACATACCTCATAACTAGTTAAACCACTCTTTGCATGATTAGTAAACTTCAGGAGCACAGCAACATAGATGCTTCTCGTTAATATTGAACTGTTCAATATTTATTTTATGATTAATTAGATTGTTTAGTAGCAATTTTTTAAACTATTTTTATTTAAATTAATAATATATATTTTTAGTTATTAAATTTTATTGGATCGAATAATAATGTAGTAAAATTTAATACTATTTTTTAATTTTATATCTTAACAATCAAATTGAATAGAATAAATAAATAAATATTATGTTTTAATTTCAATTAATTTTTTTTATACATTGAGAGAAAAAGAGAATCAAATTTTGGATTTCCATTTTAATAGATAAAATTTTGAAATGTTTATACTATATAGCTAATTAAGGTCAGTTTAAAGTATTTTTACATAAAGTAATTTTTTTTTGACAAATATTAATTTTCTCAAAAATATTTCATTATTTTTTTAATTCCCTAAACATTTATAATTGGAGTTATAATATTAAAATATAAATATTTTAGCGGTCGGTGAGTATGATGTGAATTTGATCTATGGATCATTCACTTAAGATTATTAACTAAAAAGTTTTGTTTATTAGAATGATAATATTGATTTTTTTATATAAAAAAAACACTAACTACTCTTTATAAATTCTAATTTTTAATTTCTTAATCCTTCTATTTTTAAATATATATTATAGGGTAAGTAATTTATATATCCAATAATATTTATAATTATGTCAAAATTTAGAGATACTTATATTTATGTTAATGTTTAATGGTAAAAATTTTACGATTCACATTTTTCTTTGAATATTAAAGTGTGGTTCTCGCATAGTACTTTTCTCATTAGTACATACAAGTTGGTGGGCCAATTTATAAATTTTACACTTATTAAAGAATGACAACTCAAGAAAGGCAAATAATGAAGTAATTAATTATTAAAACAAAGAATTAGAAAGGCGTTCTTTAAATCATTGTGAATATGTGAATAGTTGCGAATGTCTTTATGCTCATGTTTATCTAAATTTAAGTAAATAATAAGAGTTGGTGTTTTGTTGGCAAGTTTTTTTTTTAGAGATAAGTATAATTTTATTTTTAAAGTTTGGCCTAATTAATAATTTTTTAATTAAATTTAAAATATCTAATTTTATCTCAATTAAATTTAAAATAACTAATTTTATGATAGTATATTAATTTTTTTATTAATTTATACAAAATTTGAGCATTTTAATTTAATTTCACATAAAATATAATCTAAACTAATTTTTTGAATATAAAATTTATGTGTAATTAAACTAAAATACTTTTATTTCGTTTAAATTAATAGAAAGAATTAATAAATTGGATACAATTAAGTATTTTAAATTTTATTAAGGTAAAATTGAGTATTTTGAATTTAATTAATGTAAACTTAAATATTTTAAATCTAATTAAGACAAAATAGCCTATTTGGCCAAACCGTAAGAATAAAATTTTTCTTCTTCTTTTTTATCTCATTTAAATTCTTTGGAAATGAAAATATAACCAAAAAAAGGAAAAAGAAAATAAAGTGATTAAAATATATTCATGTATATCATTTATGTGAATTTTTGTGCATAAAAATTTGATCTGAATGAAAATAAATTGTTATAATGAAAATACATCAATCTTAATAAGTGTAATCTTTTAATAAGCAAGTGTTAATTGGTGAACGAAACATTTTGAGGATTAAATTCTGCTCATATGAAGTTGAGAGGCTGATGAATTATATTTTATATAATAATAAATTATTTATAAAAATCTGATCTCTTAATGAAACTTTTTTTAAAAGAAAAAATCTAACTCAAAAAAAAAAAAAAAAAAAAAAAAATCAACCAAGAATTTATTACTGTGAAAAATACGGAAAATTTGAAAAATCATTAGTCGGTCCAGCTATGAATTAACAAAAAAGAAAGAAATAAACAAATAATAGGCCAGGGCAATCGCAGTAAAAGTGGCAATAATGAGAGCGTTATTTTCTGCTAAATAAAAAATATAATTGGAGCGTTATGTGGGTCTTGTTTGTATTGTAAATGGGGATTGGCTAGATCACTTGCAGGAGAAGACGATAGCTCAGCTCAACTCATCTAATCTTTAGAAGACGAAGAACGGAACTGGGTCAAGCTGATGAAACAAACTTGCTATTTTCTTCTCTTTCTGTTCCTTAAAATAACATCATAATCAATTACTCAAAAAAAATAAAATAAATCTCCCTCTGTATGTATCTTCGTTTCAATTTTGCCTTCTATTCCATACATACAATTTCACTCTGTTTTTCATTTCCTTCAGATTCAGATTCAGCTTCTATTTTTCTCTCTCTCTCTTCAAGCTTAGATGACTTCCACCTAATTTCTACAAATTTAAAATCATTTTTTTTGGACTTCTTTCATTTGTATTATTTGGAGAATTTGAGCGGCTGGGTTGGTTGGAATTGAGAAATAATTAGCTGGGAAGGGCGTGGCGCTTGCGTCAATAGAGCAACCAGCGGATTCGCCGACGAGCTGAGTGGGGATGGAGAGATCTGGTCCCTTTGCTAATCTAAGAGGCGTACAGTGGCGAATTAATCTAGGGATTTTGCCTTATTCTCATTCTTCTATTGATGATCTTCGAAAAGTCACTGCTGATTCTAGAAGAAGGTAACCAACCCCCTTTCCTCAATTGGGATCTTTTTTAATGATAAATTTTTCTTCTTTTAAGTATTTTTTTTCAACGTGTTTTTGTTGTTCTTGTTGTTGTTGGTAACAAAAATTCATTTTTTCCATGCTTTGATGATTTTCAAATGAAGGCTTTGAACTCTTTGGTGGAGAATCAAGAGTTGTAATATTTTCCATGTATCCATTCACTGCCTTTTCCTTCTCAAGAGTTGTATATTTTCCAAATAATTTCAGGCAGACATTTCTGATTTTCTTTAATTCATCCGGTGGGTTTTTCCTGTGAACTCAAGTTTCGAACAATTTGAAATTTAGTTTTCTTATGAGCTAGTTAGAAGATATGGTTTTTCTTTTTGGTTTGTTATTTAATATTTAATGTTAGTTGGGTGATAAATCAATAGCAAAGTTGATAATTATAGTCTTGAGTTGTAGATTATAACAATTGTTTTGACACAATAGAGTCTATCTTGTTAAGTAACTTCGTATAGATGCTTTTTCCAATTGACTTAAGGTTATACAGATTAGAGTGACTGCTGTATATTACAATCTAATGTGCCTATTAATTATAAGTGAAGATTTGTCTTCTCTCAGATATGCTGGATTGAGAAGGCACCTACTTGTTGATCCACATTTGCCCAAGGGTGCAAGTAATTCTCCTAATCTTACTGTGGACAATCCACTTTCACAAAATCCTGGTAATATCACTTGTTTCAATAGGACAACTTGCTATAGTTTGAATGGATTTGGTGTTTGTTCTATCCACCGATTATATTCCCATGCGCTTCGCCTTACCACCTCTCCTAATTGTTGCTTCATCTCATACAGTCTTTTAGTTAATCATTCTTAGATTTATGTATACAGTTGTTGCCATTTAATTGCCTATATTGAAGGACTAATATTTATTTTTTCTGGGTTACACTTTTAGAAGATTTCACAAATAAATCTTGGATAGTCATTCATTTAGAGAATGGCTGTATTTACCAGTGAGATGAATGAATAAAGAATTAACAAATAAGTGTTTGCCCCACTGTGGACTATTACCTTATTATGCCCACATAGCTGTGTTAGCAAGCTCCACAACACATCTCAGCTGTGTATTGATTGCAATATGAATTGCCTTTGCCCCATGCAGATAGCACATGGGGTCGCTTCTTTCGGAATGCTGAGCTAGAAAAAATGTTTGACCAGGATCTATCACGATTATATCCAGAGCATGGGAACTACTTCCAGACACCTGGATGTCAAGGCTTGTTAAGAAGGATCTTGTTATTATGGTGCCTTAGGCATCCAGAATATTGTTATAGACAAGGTAAATTATTATTGTGTTCATATGAAAGCAATGATCTTGCCATTTTCTCCCTTCATTTATTATAGGGAAATCTTCAAAAATAGCCCCTCATTTAAGGGCTTCATTTTTTTTTAGCCACAAGTTAAAATGTTAATCATTATTAGCCAAAAGTAAGGTAAATTGACAGAACTGCCCTTTTCACCGTCTCTTTTTTTTTTCTCTTCTTCCTCATTCTTTCTATTTTTTATCGTTCTTCATTCTTTCTTTGTAAAATTTTCTCCCTCAAAAATCTCGAAAGATCGCACGGGCAGAAGAAGAAAGAAAAAACGAAGAAGAAGAATAAAACAAATTTCTGCACATAAAAAATAATTTTACTTATTTAATAATTGTATTGAAAAAGAAATAAAGAACAATTGTATTGAAAAAATTAAAAAAAATCGTATTGAAAAAGAAATTTTTTTTATTTCTTTTTCTTTGTTTATGAAGTTTTTTTTATTTCTTTTTCAATACAATTTTCTTAGTTTCTTTTTCAATACATAATTTGTTCAATTAAATATTAATCTTATTAATTAATAATATTTCAAAATTAAATTATTTATATCAAATTATTTTATTATTTATGGGATTTATTTTATAATTAATAAAAAATTGAAAAAATAAAAAAAAATATTTTTATTTTTCGTATTTTGCGTCATGTGCCATGTGGCGCACATGAGCAGTGAGCTCAATGGGCATGCCCCACTGGCGCTGCCCACCACGCGGCGTGCATGTGCGACATTGCGCAAGAAAAGGCTTTTTGAATTTTTTTTATTTTTTCAATTTAATAATTAAATAAGTAAATAAACAATAAAATAAATGTTTTTTATTATTGTTTTTTAAATTTTTTTGCCCCCCCTTCTCGCTATTTTTGGCCATCTTTTGGTCTTTTTTTGCCAAAAATGACCCCACCATTGTATAGATCATGAAAAATAGAGTCCAATGATATAAAATTTGATCATTTTAACGTCTGGTTGCTGTTGGAAACAGTTTTATTTTTATTTATTTTTTAAATTTATTTAATATATAGTATATATAAAAGATGTTGACACTTGGTGTTAATAAAGTATTGTATCATAATGGTTAAGGTGGTAACTTTTCACCCAATTGTCTTGGGTTCAAGACCGATCAAGTTTATTATTTTTCCTTTAATTTAATATGGTATTTTGTGACTATTAATTCAAATGGTTTTCGCTATTTGATAGGGGTCTTTCAGTCCCTTTCGCCAAATTTCAGGGGCCTATATGTGCTTTACCCTTAAAATAAATAAAAATTAATTAAATAATTTATTTGTTTTATTATTATTTGTTACAAAATAATTAGTTAAATAAATTATGCAATATTATTTGTTCAAACAATTTATTGAATTAATAATTATTAATTTAATAATGAATAAATAAAATTAAAAGAAAGTCAAAAAAAAAAAAAAAGAAAGGGCCATTTGCACACCCTTTCCCGCATGCTAGAAAGGGTCTGCGATGAATTTTCAATCTAGATTTTTTAGAACTTCCCACATTCTAGATTTATGATTTTTTTTCCCCTACTATTTCTCTCCAAAACTTCATCGTCACCTACTATTTCAAAATCTCAGTCGATTTTTTTGTGCATTTTTTTTTAAATGTTTTATTTATCACTATATTTTATCAACAGGAGCAATTTTTTCTATTTTGCATTGTTTTGGTTAATAAAGATTAACCTATTATTACCTAAAAATATTGGCAATTTTAAAAAAATTTCCTTTATTATATATTGACTTGTGAAACCTACATAGCTAACCCTATTAGCACCATTATTTCACTTCATACATTTCAGGTTCTATTTCTCATTGAAGTGAAGGAATTATATGAAACAAACAATTAGAGTAATAGGAATTTATAAATTCAACAAATGCAGTACCAGTACTAGCTGCTTCATCCTCCCTCTTTCATTTTTTATTTTCTATCTCAAGTTAAAGTTGATGTTACTAAATGCCCACTATCCAATCCTCTCTGTGAGCAGAGGAAAGGGTGAAGAGTCTAATGGTTCTTGTTCCTGCTATTTACATTGTAGTGTGCAGTGAGCTTATAATATTTTCCACAGTTGTGCGTTGAACTTCAAAAGAAGCTTTGTTCTCCAGTCAATTTTACTGCTACAGTTCTGATGTTGTAGGATATACTTTTTTCCTTTTTTTCCTCAGATGTTATTTACTTCTTAATTGCTAACCAACTGTCCCTTTCCCCCTACCTCCTCCTAAGTTGTTCCCAAACATGCATTCTTTGCATATCCTATGGGAGCTTTTTTCCCAGAAAGTTTTCATACCTATTTCTTTTTTAAACAGGAATGCACGAACTTCTGGCTCCTTTATTATATGTTCTTCAAGTTGATGTGGAGCATCTTTCTCAAGTGCGAAAGGAATATGAAGACTATTTCACTGACAAATTTGATGGCTTACCATTTCACGAAAATGATCTTGTATATAACTTTGATTTTAAGAAGTTTTTAGATTCCATGGAAGATGAGATTGGCTCCCATCGAAATTCAATGAAATTTATGAGTTTGAATGAGCTTGATCCTGAGATCCAGACAATTGTACGGCTAAGCGATGCTTACGGTGCTGAAGGTGAACTGGGTATTGTCTTGTCTGAGAAATTTATGGAACATGATGCTTACTGCATGTTTGATGCTTTGATGAGTGGAGCCAATGGTTCAGTTTCTATGGCAGAATTTTTCTCTCCCTCCCTTGTGGGTGGGTGTCGTAGTAGCTTACCTCCTGTCATTGAAACTTCTTCTGCTATGTACCATTTGTTGTCTGTTGTTGATTCATCTTTACACAGCCATCTTGTTGAGCTTGGTGTTGAACCTCAGTATTTTGGACTTCGCTGGTTGAGGGTCTTATTTGGACGGGAGTTTTCACTTGAAGACCTTTTGATAATATGGGATGAGATATTCGCGTCAGACAATAGCAAATTAATCAAAGATACTGAAAATGATGCGGGCTCCAACTTTAGAATTCTAAATTCACCCCGGGGAGCATTAATTACTGCTATGTCAGTCTCCATGATGCTTTATTTGAGATCTTCCTTGCTCGCCTCTGAGCATGCAACTACTTGCCTTCAGAGATTGCTGAATTTTCCAGAGAACATAAATGTAAAGATAATTATACAAAAAGCAAAGTCTTTGCAGGCTGTTGCATTAGATGCTAGTATCTCATCTCCCCATTTTAGTGGGGTTTATAACAAAAGTAAATCTGTGGTGGTCAGGAGTCACTGCCTTCCATCTGTGTCTATTTCTCCAAAAACTCCTTTAAATGTGGTACCTGACAGTTATTGGGAAGAGAAGTGGAGAGTTCTGCACAAGGCGGAAGAACTAAGACAAGGTAGTTCAGGGAAACATAACGCAACTTGGAAAAAAGGATGGTCAGAAAAAGTAAAACTAAGCTTATCTAGAACAGAATCTGACCCATCTCCGAGAAAGTTTGATAATGGAAAGAGAGAGCCTAGGTCATGTGTTAGGCGAGGCTTGCTTGATGATTTGTCAAAGGAACTTGGCTTTGAGGAACATGTGGACAAAGCTGGCTGCTCCGAAGCTTCAACTCAGAAGGATTATCTGTCACTAGAAGCTGAGGTCCAGAGACAAGATAGCGTCAATACGGACTTTACTTTGACATCTGATGAGAGATGTCTGAGTGGAAATAATTGCAGTGAGGAGAACTCTCCTATATTCTCAGACCCAGCCAGTCCTGTCAGTGGGCCTACTGACAATGAAAATGACTCTGAAAAAAGTAGTGTTGCATCAAATATATCTTTCGATGAAAATGACAATCGATCCCAAACTATCTCTGAAAGTCCATCCCTGCCCGTTTCCTACACCCCTGATGACATGCCTCAGGATTGTCAAAACAACTACTCTTCAGCAAAGTCGTCAACAGTTCTCAAAGAACGGAAGGTTCTTACGGGTAAATTCCAGTGGTTTTGGAAGTTTGGACGGAATTCTTTTGGTGAGGAGACATCTGAGAAAGTAGGAGCTACTACTGAGACTAAGAAATCTGCCAACGATGAAGCTAATCAGGGCAATACCAAGGGTACCTTAAGTGCTGATGGGTTGTGTAAGTTGCCTTCAACAAGCAAAGGAGACAGTGTCGACCAGAATGTGATGGGGACTCTAAAGAATCTTGGGCAGTCTATGCTGGAACATGTTCAGGTTAGATTCTATTCTGCATTCTTGTTTGCATGTTTGAAAATACTTTTAACGTAGATATACTGTTGACAGGATAAATTTGTGTGGAATATTGGCTCTTCCAAATGTTTCATTATATTGAGCGACAAATGTTATAATTCCTCTCATTTTGATCTTGTGTGCTTCTCTTGAGGTGTTCTTTCAAGATTGAAGCTTCTCTAAGTAGTGAAACTGGATTTTGATATGGAATCTTGTCTTGGAACATTCATTTTTTCTTGCATTACACTCAGGCTTATGCATTTAATTTAATCTAGAGATAGGAAAATAATCTAATGGTTATTAATGTAGAAGACATATCATGCATGATGCAGAGTTTTTTGGAAGATCCCATTTTTGGTTCTTGCACTTCCTAGCATGGTCCCAGATTTGTGAACAAAACTTTTATAGAAAAGATGGTTTGGTATGACAGTTTCTTTATGAAATAGTTAATATAGAAATTTTGCTTAGAATTCTGAACATAAAATAGGTTGACAACTTCATTGGAAAATACTCTAAATGGGAGTTTTGACAATTCATGCTATATGACATATAGGAACAGTAACGAGGATGTTAACTCTTTTGTCCATTTAACTTTCGTGGTCATTGTTAAAAGTACTTTTTCCTTTATATTCTTTTAGACGTATTGGAATGTGAAGTTTTTATTGCTTTTACTTGCTCTGATCCTTCTATTGACTGTCTTCCAGGTAATTGAATTTGTCTTCCAGCAAGAGCGGGGTCAGGTGGGGTCGTTGGAGCACTACTCTAAAAATGTGTTAGTAGGCAAAGGACAAGCTACGGCCATGACTGCTCTCAAGGAGCTTCGGAAAATCAGCAATCTTTTATCAGAAATGTGAGGTTTGCTTTGTTTATGTGTACCTGTATATGCATTTTGTAATTATTATTCATTAGCGAGAAATAAAATGATATTCTGCAATTCTACATCTTCTATCAGTAAACCAAATTTTGCCTAGTTATAGAGACCAACATGTAAATATGAGTTTCTGTTGTAATATCATATCCAAATGCGTAAATGATCACTTGTTTGAGTTGATTATTTTATTGATTCTATGTTATACAGTTTTTTAGCTTGGTAGCATGGTTTTTGGCTCCCCTAAATAAGATAATTCAGGTTGTATGAAACTAGTATGTATAAATGCTCTGATACCCATTCTCAAAGTGACTTCTGTAAACCTATTCCATTTTCTGGGGATAAGCTATGTCCATCTCGCTGTGCCATACAGCCAGATGTCTTATTGGGCACAGTCGGATGTTTCAACTATTAAATTAAACTAATGGTTGAGATTTAATGATGTTAATCTGTACCACATTAAGCTGAAAAATATTAAAAGGCCTTTCTAAGATTTAGTTAAATATAAAATATATCCCCCAAATAATTAATAAATTTTTTTTTAAGAAATTAATAAATTAAAAATAATATATTATATTATAATTTTGATTTAAATATTATAATTATAATTTTAATTTTAATTTCAGTTATATTAAATCTTATAATTATGATTTCAATTTTAAATTCTACATTAAATATAATCATTGCAATTTTAATTAGGTTAAAAGATTTTAATTTCAAATTTAATTTTAATTTTAATTTTAATTACATTAAATGATATAATTTTAAATTTAATTTCAATTACGTTAAATGATATAATTTTAATTTTAATTTTAATTACTAGTATTATAATTATAATTTTAATTTTAATTTAAATATTATAATTCTAATTTTAATTTCAAATTCAATTTGAATTGCAATAAATGTTACAATTTCAATTTTAATTATATTAAAATGTTATAATTTTAATTTAAATGTTATAATTGAAATTTCAGTTTTAATTATATTAAATATTATAATTCTAAATTCAATTTTAATTACGTTAAATATTATAATTTTAATTATATTTTAGATTTTATTATAATTATAATTATAATTATAATTATATTAAATATTATAATTTTAATTTCAATTCCAATTCCAATTTCATTTTCATTTACATTAAATGTTATAATTTTAATTTCAATTTTAATTTTAATTTTAATTATGTTAAATATTATAATTCTAATTTCAATTTTAATTAAATGTTAAATATTATAATTCTAATTTCAATTATAATTATAATTTTAATTATATAAAATATTATAATTTTAATTATAATTATAATTCTCATTTTAATTAGATAAAATATTATAATTTCAATTTCAATTTAAATTATGTTAAATGTTATAATTCAAATTACAATTACAATTTTAATTACGTTAAAATTATAATTTCAACTCCAATTTCTATTATGTTATATATTATAATTTCAATTTTAATTCTAATTTTAATTTTAATTAAATGTTAAATGTTATAAGGGATAAGGTCAATTTTACCTAATGTTATGGGCTAATTGACAACTTTGCCCTAGTTAGAGATAAAATACCTATTTTTACTATAATTTGCTAATCTTTACCGTCAATTTGAATAAAACTATTAGCTTTAATGGATAATTACCAGTTTACTCTCATGATGTCATTTAACTTTGGACACGTGACACAATCTCACTCGTCCATTGTCATTAAATATGTGGCACAATCCCATTCGTTTATTTAATTTAATATAATTTTAAAAAAATTAATAAATATATATTTTAATAAATCTTTTTTAATACAAATGACACCTGTAGAAGACTGATTAGTTATATTGTAATTAGTTATACACGTGGCATCTTGTAATTAGTTTATATTTATAATAAATATATTTAAGAATAAATAAAATAAAATAATTAATTAATAATTAAAAACCTGCCACTGTTGTCGAAAAACGACCACTGGTAATTTTTTTGTGACGTTCTGGCAACAAAAATGAGCAAATGTTACATTATTGGACTCTATTTTTCTTAATCTACACAATAGTGGAGTTATTTTTATAAAAAAAAAATTAGAAAATAATCAAATAGGGTGGTGAGGGGCAGCGACCACCGCCGTCCCCCATCAAACGAAGTCAGCGCTCTCACCCATGGACAGATTGGCGGCCGATCTATCCATAGGTGTGGGTGGAGCAAGTCACCAACCAAAAGACTAATTTTGGTCATCTTATAGTCTTTTTTTCGTCAAAAATGACTTTACCATTGTGTAGATTAAAAAAAATAGAGTCCAATGATGTAAATTATGATTATTTTTGTTGTTGAAAAGTCACAGATTTTTTTTATTAATTAATTAATAATTTTAATAATATAAATTAATGACATGTTGCCACGTGTCTAAAGTAACTAATCATATTGTGACATGTGATATTTTATTAATTTATTTTTAAATTTCTTTAAAAGTAAATTAATGGATGAGATTGTGCCACATGTTCAAAAAGAACATGAATGTATAAGATTGTGCCACATGTCCAAAGTATAATTTATTTATATGGCTAAATTACTTTTTTACCCTTCTGTTATTAAAACTAACGACGAAAGTTAACAGACATTGGTAAAATTAGGTATTTTTAATTTAACTAGGGCAAAATTATCAATTAACACAAAATATTAAGGTAAATTTGTCGTTATTCCAATATTGTAATTCCAATTCGAATTCTAATTTTAATTACATAAAATAATATAAGGCTTGGTCTACTATACAGTTTCAAATACGTTAAATGTTATAATTTTAATTTTAATTACGTTAACATTATAATTCCAATTTCAATATCAACTTCAATTACGTTAAACATTATCATTTTAATTCTAATTCCAATTTCAACTACGATTACGTTAAATTTTATAATTCTAATTTTAATTATGTTAAATGTTATAATTTCAATTTTAATTTTAATTTTAATTTCAATTTCAATTACATTAAATATTATAATTCCAATTCTAAATTTTAGTTAAATTTTAAAAATGTAAAATATTAAATGTTATAATTCAAATTCTAATTTCAATTTCAACAAATCCAAAATTGGAAAGTTAGAAATATATTTTGAAAATTAGAAATTTGTATGTGAATTATTTATTTTGAAAATTAAAAATTTGGATTTGTTATATATTTTAAAAATTAAAAGTTGGAATATTAAGATAGTTCAATAAATGCCTTGAAAATTAAAAAATATCCTAAATATAAAAATAGCCCAAAACAAATAAAGGTCAAAAGTCAAAACCTATCAAAAAACTTCAATTTAGCGTAATTAAAATATTTTATTATTTATTTTTAATAACGTAATTTAAAATTTACTTATAATGTTAATAAAACTTCAACATTAATTATTCATTAACTTAAATTAATAATTATTATTTTAACTATGAAATTAAATAAATTTAATAAGAAATTAAAATTTAAATATAAATAATTAAATTTAAATCCCATGTGACATCTTGTGGTGGCACTATGTGGCAGGCATTATATTAGCTATGGTTATTTAGAGCACTCATAAAATATCATCCCTTTGTATTATATAACATTTTTTATGCAACTAAATGCAAACTCGCAATTGTTGTATAAATGGGGACTCCCTTACACGTTTGTGGGTGAGAGATGTAAAAAGTAGAAACATGTTATACGTTAAGTGAGATACAATATACAACAAGTTATGGATGTAATTTTTTTTTTTTAATTTAGATACTTTACAATAACTAAAGTTATTTATAATACTCATAAAATATAATCCATTGTATTATGTTACATTTTCAATGCAATTAAATGCAAACTTGTAATTTATGTATAAGTGGCGACACGCTCTTATATTTGTAGGTGAGAGGTGCCAAAAGTGGAAACATGTCCTATGTTAAGTGGGATACAACATACAATAGGTTGTAGATGTAATTTTATTTTTTGGTATTTTATATTAACAATAGTCATTTAAGACACATATAAAATATTATCCCTTATATTATATTATATTTTTGGTGTAGATGCAAACTCGCAATATTTAAAAAAGTGCAACACCCTCTTAAATTTATGCGTGACACATGCAAAAAGCGAAAACACGTCATACGTTAGGTGGGATGTAATATACAACAGGTAATGAGAACATACATGATGTTAAGTGGAAACATACATGATGCTCTTTGTAATTAATTTATTTTTCTATGTTTTCGTAACATATATGAAAATAAAAATTATGTAGGACACTCATAAAATAACTTCCCTTTATATTATGTAACCTATTTGCAATGATAACTAACAACATGTTAAGAATGTAAAAGTGGGGATATAGGCTACTTTTTGGGTAAAAACAGAAACTAGTGAGAATATGTAAAATATTAAGTGAGAACATACACGATGTTCTATGTGATTAATTAATTTTTTAATTTTTTGTAACATATATGAAAACCATACCTATGTAGTGTGAGCGATTTTAAACTTAGGGTGTATGCATGTGAGTTTGTGTCTATTATTTTAAAACATGCATAACATGCGTATCTCATACATCATAATGCACAGTGAAAGAACCGAAAATCTAATTTCCTAATAATAAACACAAATAAGTTTTACATGTATTGCATAAATATAAATTACACAGGGATTGAGAATTTATTACCTTGACAAGCTTTTAATTTTTTGTCGAACCAGAGAACAGCGATGAAACAACCTGTTCTCAATTCTAGTTCCTCAATACGTGGGCTTGGGGAAGCTAGAATAGCATCTTAATTCCAGCAAAGGGTTTAACTCCTTAAACTCTAGTTTAACTCTTAAACTTATATGCTTAACTCTTAAACACTTAGACTAACTAGAAAAGAAATGTAGAAGAAGTTAACTCTTGAATGTTTTGTCCAATACTTGTAAAAACTAAGGCTCCACTCTTTCCTTCTTGTTTTTGGCCGTGTGGTCTCTCCCAAAATGAGCAAATTTGCTCATTTTATTTGTTGCTTCATTTTTCCTCTTAATAAACAAGACATGGTCCACAAGTATAGCTTACAACAATTAAGCTATTTTGCTTTGTTTTAATTGTTTATTCACAATCTAACAAATGAAACAAGATCATGGATGTATATGGCCAAAATTTGCAACCAAAGGGATGAAAAACTTTCACCTTTTTTACAAGTTATAATGTCCCACCAAGCATGACACATATTTTGCTTGTCTTTTTTTATAATTATTTACATTAAACAATTGATAAATGCAAGGTGTGTTGGCTGAATGTATCAAAATAATTTGAAGAATTATTTTCTTTGTTTGCTTGTTACACATATATTGGCCTAATCTCTTACAAGCCATGCCTATTTGTTTTATTAATAATTTATTTAATCTATATTAAATAAATTATCAACATGTGCTTTAAAGAATATAATATGATTGTTTGACTTCTATTAAATAATAATATTATATATTATTTTATTTAATAAATAATTATTGAATAAAATAATGATCTTACTTGTCCAACAAGTAAAGTCATATGGATAATTTTTAAGTCAAACAATAATAGGCCTACAATGTATCACGTGTCAATATCTTATTGGTAAACAACTATTGTAAACAAATTGATGTACTTAACTCTTAAGTCTTGATATGTGTACAGCCCAAGGGAAATTGAAGCAAATGTTCGGTCTGCTAGAATTTACTGGATTGAACTATTTAATTTGGTACGTCGCCCCAGTACACAACGAGTGCACTTCATATTGTGGGACTATCTAGATCCACGCCTAATTTGTCAAACAAAATTATTCCGTGAGTCCGAGATCGATGCCCCATGCACATGTCATGGATATTACAAATCAACGTAATAAACCATACAAGTTGTGGTCATCGTGTATACGTATAATCCTTTTGCCAATTATATCATAGAGGATGGGTGATATAGATCATCACCATCAAATCCCCACGCGCTCATCCGTGAACTTATCTCCAGATACGTATCTCGATAAACAATATACTCAAACACCTTTGTGATTTTGTTTAAACCCGTTGGAAACTCTTTTCTTGGGTTTGTTGTTTATGGCCATAAGTCTTTTTAAGATACAGCCTCCCAGCATCTGAATATACAACTCACCCATGTAAGCTATTAGATTCCATATCTGCGCACACCAAACTCCGTGATCATCGGGCCATACTTAGCGACACATAGCAGTCAGACCATGAAAGGCCTCTGACATATATGGAACAAAAGTATGATGGATCACTCATAAGTCCACCGTGGTGCTCAAGTAAAAGGACCACGTACACTACTTAACTCGAGAGGACTTACCATTAATGACTTCATGGGATGTCTATTGGGGTCCTCGTTGAGCCTGTTCAGTATTCAATCATTACTGAATACCTGTATGCCATATAAACTTTCGGTAAAGTCATGGTCAGCTAAGAATAATCATCTATATCATCTAGGTATAGTATACACTGGTCTATTAAAAAAAGTTTCACCAATAGACCCGCATCAGTGAATAAGATTAGGAACATATAATTTGAGAATAGATTTGCATAATAACATTTCTTAGTAACTATTGCAACTCATTGCAACTATGTTATTACTAAGGTATTCTCGGGTCTATATTCTGTTACAAACAATGTCCTAATTCTTAGATACTGCTGACTCTTATTGTTGAAAATCAAGTGTGTGACATAGAAGTGTATACGTAATTTCAAAAATTACTACACGCAGCGGAAGCATGTTAACAAATACACCCAATTTAACAAATTTAACAAATTTAACCACATATATCACATATATCACATATATACTCAAGTATAACTATATGCAATAAAATATATATGATAAACAATTGTATACATAAAATTAAAATGTAAAGAACACTTACCTAATGAATGTAGCTTTACAAAATCTTCAAGTCATCCAACAATCCAATTGAAGAGCTCACCTTAAAGTGAATTGTTGAACAATTCTAGTCTATAACGGTTTGATGGAACAAATTTAACAAATTTAACCACATATATCACATATATACTCAAGTATAACTATATGCAATAAAATATATATGATAAATAATTGTATACATAAAATTAAAATGTAAAGAACACTTACCTAATGAAGGTAGCTTTACAAAATCTTCAAGTCATCCAACAATCCAATTGAAGAGCTCACCTTGAAGTGAATTGTTGAACAATTCTAGTCTATAACGGTTTGATGGGATTATAGAGTTAGAATGGTAGCTTAGTTTTTAGAATTTATAGCAACATGTATTCAAACTCTTTGAATACAATTTTAATTTCTTAAATGGAGATGATAAATATTTTACATACAATTATTGTATCAATTCTTAGAAACAATTTCCATAGAATAATGATTTTGAACAACTCTTGTCTAAAATAATTATCTTTTCTCTATTTTTTTTTCATTCATTTTTAGCCATCATTGAGAGAAGAAGAAGAAGAGAGGTCTTTCATATTTTTTCAACACTTGAAAGAACAAAAACAAATTTTCTCTTTCCTTTCCATTCACTTGGCCAAATTCTCTTCAATTGAATGAATTCATTTTCAATTGTTAGATTAATCTTTTGTTTTTGTTATTCAACACTTTTTTATAAAACAAAAAAAAGTGCTCCACCAATTTAATTGTTGGTCTCCCAATTTATTAAGCACTAGAATAATGGTCACGTAATTAAATCATTACCTAGCAAATATAATTATTTTAATCATATTAGGTAAATAAATTACCAACATTTAGGCCTCTCATTATATTAAAATACAATGGCCTTGATTAATATGTTATCATATTATCTAATACTATAATAATAATATCTAATTTAATTATTTAAAATAATTTGAATAATTACTTTTTACCTTACTAGTTTCTACTACCAAGGTTAAATGGTAAAACTAAGGTAAATTCAAATCATGGACTAAATTGTGCAACTTATCAACATCCTATTAATTAATGATGTCTATTTTAATGACCTAGCGCAAGTGCACGCTTTTTGTATCAAGTAATATAGGACTAAGTCCAGATTATCGATCCCACAGAGACTATTGTTTCTATTTTCTTCAATTGAATACTAAAATTACTCTACTTTACCTTTATCTAGACTAGCTTCAAGGATAGAGTTTAACTAACTAAATTATTGTTATTGAACTGAATATAATTAAAATATTGCAAATACTTAGAGATAGAATTCACTCAATTGATAAGTAATCTAGGGTATCGATGCAGCTCTTAGTAGTTCACTGAACTCTTTAACCCCTTAGTTATTTCCCTTCTTATCAATTGATTGGCTAGACACTGATTTCATCATAAGCTTCTGTCGACAATCGAATGATAATATCACACCCTAACAATTATCTATATGTCTATGGTAATCCGAATAAATACAACTCATTAAGATTAAGTCTAATCAAACCATACATGCCACTTCGGTATATGTCTATCCTAGATGGAACTCATAGATGTTACCCTGTGATCATGTATCAATCTACCATAGGCTAAACACATGATTCCTTTCGTCAAAGTTATCATGGTTCCTAAACAATCAAAATAGTGATCAAGTATAATGAAAGCATTAAGCATAGATAGATTGAATCAATTAAGGGATAAAAGTTCATAACTAAGAGATTAAAAGAATCAATTACATATTAGGTTCAATAACGTCTAACCCTAGATCAAGAGAAATTAGCTCATGTTCAAAACAAGAATATCAAAGCAAAAGTATGAAAATATAATGAACGAAATCATCTCTTAAAAGTAAGGAATAAAACAAAACAAGTAATCCCCTGAGTTGTTATTCTTCATTTTGTCTTGATTGCTCAAGAGTTGATTCCCTAATCTTCAATCTTCAATAACTTCACCTTGATCTCTTGGCTTGAATGTGTGTTTGTTGCTTGTGTTATTATCCTTACTAAGTCTCTCTATTTTTGCCTCAAAAGAGTGTTTTGTTGCTATGAAAAACCCTAGGCACGAGGAGCTTCGAATCCCCCTCAATAGGCAAGTTTAGAAGGGTATTTAAACATCCGCACGGGCGCCGCGGCGTTGGGGGCTCAGCGCCGCGGTGCTGGGCACAAGCATAAGTCTGTTAAGACGTCGACGAGCACCGCGGCGCTCACTCGCTGTTCTGGGTGTTGTGGCGCTCAGCTCTGGGTGCTGCGGCGCCCAGCCACCTGCTGCTGCGCTACTTTCGTAGTTTGAGCGTAACTTATTTGTTTGACGTCTGATTTACCTCCCGTTTATTCCTATGTGTCAAATTTTCCATCATGTATCTAAATTTGATCAGAAAACACAATTAAATAGTCAAATACTTATGATTTAGAGCAAAATATGAAAGTTAAGTACAAATCCTACTAGTGCTTTTATGCCCCTATCAATTAACAACTCTTGTTAATTAATTCAATGATGTACTTAATTAATTCAACTCTTGTTAATTAATTCAATGATGTACTTAACAATTAAGTATTGATAAATGCACATTCCTAGAGATCCCAAAACAATTATTTTATTTTGCTGGAATTTATTAGATCGAATTATTCAATCTAGTCTGCTACCTTAGTGCTTAACGAGTACACTTCATATTGTGAGACTTTCTAGGTCCACATCTAATTTTTCATATGGAGCTCCTCCATACGTCCGTGAATGATGCCTCACACACACATTACGGATATTATAACTCAACACGTTAGACTATACAAGTTGAGGTTATTGCATATTTGTATAATCCCTCCATCATTTATATCATATAAGAACAGAGATATAGATCATCACTGTCAAATATCTATTTGCTCAACCATCAACTCGTCTCCATATTTATATTTCCTTAAAAAATATTCACAAACACTTTTGTGATATTGTTTATCCCTTTAGAATTTATTTTCCGAGGTTTATGCTTATGGCCACAAGACTTTTTGAAATACAATCTTGGAGCATCAAGATATATAACCCACTCATATGAGCTGATGGATCCCATATCTACGTATACCGGACTCCATGAGCATCAGACCATACCCAGTAACATACAACGGTCAGACCATGAAAGGTCTCTGACATGTGTGAAACCAAAGTATGGTGGATCACTCACAATCCTACCATGACGCTCAAGTTAAAAGACCACAAATACTACTCAACTCGGAAAACCTTCCATTGACGACTTTATGAGATGTTTATTGAAGGTCTTTGTGAGTCTGTTCAATATCCAGTCCTCACTGAATACTTGTATGTCTATACGAGCTTCCACTAAGCTCGTAGTTTGCTAAGACTAACCATCTGGACCATCCAGATATAGACATACACTAATCTATATTAATGGGTTCCACTGATAGACCCGCATCAATAAAATTAGATTAGGAACATCATGTTTGAGAACATATTTGCATAATGACATTTTTTAGCACCATCTGCAACTCTTTGCAGCTATGTTATTATAAATATATTCTCAGGTCATTCTCCCATTTCAGACAAAGCTCTAACTATTTAGATTTCGCTAACTCTATTAATGTGCTAACTCTTAGCACTGATCTAAACTCCTTTAGACCATATCTGAACTCTTTTAAATCATTCAATGTCTGAAACGTTACAAGCATCTTACCATTTATTATAAATAATATTAACGATTTTATTAGAAATAATAATTGTATAAATACTATCATTAAATATTTATACATAATGGGATGACTCGTAAGCACAAATCCCAACACTTATAACCTACTAACTCTTAATAGTGCTAATTTATAGAAATTATAATTCTCAGTGTTGCTAACCTTTAGCGCTGATCTAAACTCCTTTGGGTTAGATCTGAACTCCTTTAGATTATATAATATCTGTAGCGTAATAAGCACTTTATCATTTAATTAATGAAATCAGTGATTTCATAAAATGTACTATATAAATATTATAATTTAAAATATTTATACAATAATGGGATTACACAAGCATAAATTCCAATATGTAGAACACTCATAAAATAACATCATCTTATATTATGTAACTTATTTGCAATGGTAACTATTCATGCGTGAAGAATGTAAAATTGGGGATATAAGCCCTTTTTCTGAGTGGAAACAGAAAATAGTGCGAATATGTACAATATTAAGTGGGAATATGCATGATGTTCTATGTGATTAATTTTTTTTTATTTTTTTATAACATATATGAAAACTATATTTATGTAGAACACTTATAAAATTGTTTACCCTTATATTATGTGACTTATTTTTAAAGATAAACGAAAAAACGCTAAGAATGTAAAAGTGAGGATATAGGCCATTTTGTGGGTGAAAATTAAAAATAGTAAGAACATTTAGTATATTAAGTGGGAATATACACGATGTTCTTTGTGGTTAATTTATTTTTTTATATTTTGTAACATATATGAAAACCATACTTCTATAAAATACTTATAAAATAGTTTCCCATTATATTATGTCACTTATTTTCAATGGTAAATTTTATAACGCTAAGAATATAAAAGTGGCGATATAGACCATTTTATAGGTGAAAATTGAAAATAGTGAAAATATGTAATATATTAAGTGGGAACATACACGATATTCTATGTGATTAATTAATTTTTTTTATTTTTTTGTAATATATATGAAAATCATACTTATGTAGAACGCTAATAAAATAATTTTTCCTTATATTATGTGACTTATTTTCAATGGTAAGCGAAAAAAATACTAAAAATGTAAAAGTGGGGATATAAGCCTTTTTATGGGTAAAAACTGAAAATAACAAGTAGTATATCAAATAGGAACATATATGATATTCTTTGTGATTACTTTATTTTTATTTTTTGTAATATATATGAAAACCAAACTTTTGTAGTACACTTATAAAATAGCTTCCTCTTATATTTATAGTATTATTTAGTATACTACATGTTCCTATTATTTTCTTTGTTAAATGTTAAGTGAGATGCAACATACAATAGGTAGTGGGAACATAAGTTAAATGTTATAATTTTAAAACTAATTTCAATTTTAATTACATTAAAAATTATAATTATAATTATAATTATAATTTTGAATTTGTTAAATGTTATAATTATAATTATAATTTTAAATTCAATTTTAAATACGCTAAATATTATAATTATAATTATAAATTTAATTTTGATTACGTTAAATCTTATAATTTTAGTTTTAATTTTAAATTCAATTTTACTTATGTTAAATGTTATAATTCTAATTCTAATTTTAAATTCAATTTCAATTACGTTAAATTTTATAATTTTAAATCTAATTTTAATTTTTGTTACATTAAATATTATAATTCTAATTTCAATTTCAATCATGTTAAATATTATAATTTTAATTCCAATTTTAAATTCGATTTCACTTATATTAAATGTTATAATTATAATTCTATTTTAAAATTTAATTTCACTTATGTTAAATGTTATAATTCTAATTTCAATTTTAAATTCAATGTCAATTACATTAAATATTATAATTATAATTATAATTATAATTATAATTTTTAAATTTAATTTCAATTACATTAAATGTTATAATTCTAATTCTAATTTTAAATTAAATTTTAATTATGTTAAATGTTATAATTCAAATTTTGATTCTTAAATTTAATTTCAATTACGTTAAATCTTATAATTCTAATTCTAATTTTAAATTCGATTTCACTTATGTTAAATGTTATAATTCTAATTCCAATTTTAAATTCAATTTCAATTACATTAAATATAATAATTTCAATTCCAATTCTAAATTCAATTTCACTTACATTAAATGTTATAATTCTAATTCATATTTTAAATTTAATTTCACTTACGTTAAATGTTATAATTCTAATTTTGATTCCAATTTTAAATTCAATGTCAATTACATTAAATATTATAATTTAAATTATATTAAATATTATAATTCAAATTCCAATTTTTAATTATGTTAAATGTTATATTTTCAAATCTAATTTTTAAATTTAATTTCAATTATGTTAAATGTTATAATTTTAATTCTAATTTTAAATTCAAATTCACTTATGTTAATGTTACAATTCTAATTCTAATTTTAATTTTAAATTCATTTTTAATTACATTAAATTTTATAATTTTAAATCTAATTTCAATTTTATTTACATTATATGTTATAATTTCAATTATATTTAATGTGATGATGTCAATAACAATTTAAAATTAAATTTCACTTACACTATGAAATTCTAGATAGGCAACCCAAGAAGGGGTGGGGGTGAATTGGGTATTTAAAAATTTATGCAATATTATAAATAATTTATGCAATTATTTAAATGTAAACAAATTTAATAGCAAATAATTGCAATAAATAATAGAGTAAGGGAAAGAGAGACTGACACCCAAATATTTACGTGGTTCGACACTCCACATAGCCTATGTCTACGCCCCAAGAAACTCGTCTTGAGGATTCCACTAGCTTGCCTTAAACTAAGGCCAATAATCAGTACACTTGACTTCCAAGGTGTCAAGAAACCTTTACAACAAAAGAGTAATCACTCTACTCTCAAAGTGTATCTCACAAACACTTAACAAAACTCAATATAAGAATTAAAATAAATACAAAAGATTTTAAACTCCTAAATGAGCTAATATAAAGGTGTAAGAACAAAGAGGCTCTCAAATTGACATATGATGCTTTTAAAAAATTGTGCAGAGCTTCAAATAAGTGAGGTATTTATAGGAGCCAAAAAATTAGCCGTTGCTACAGTACTACTACAATGACTTGGACGTGCTACAGTTTTGATACAGTAGCTTGACTGTTGCTACATTATTTCTATAGTGCTTGAACAGTGCTACAGTGCTTGAACAATGACTTGACATATTGCTACAGTGCCCCCCTCTCGCTACAGTGATCATACCAAAGTTTTGATTTGTTTACATTTTAGTCCATTTTCTGAAACTCTCAAAACTTTACACTTTGGTCTAACTTCAGCATGCTTGAGTGATTTGGCCATAACTTTCTGTAAACAACTTTAAATTTACTTCTGTAAAATTTCTTAGAAAGCTGACACGATTATCTTTCTTTTGTAATCAATTTTGTGCAAATCTTCTATATCATGTAGTGCCAGAATAATTCTCAATATGCTATTCAGTTTTGTTGAAGTCTTAAAGTTCTTGAGTTTCCATGAATGCTTATTGTTGCACTTTGTTTACCTCACTTGTGTATTTAAACCTTTCAATGCTTAATAAATTAATATATTACAATGAACATGAGATTTGTTATCATCAAAACACAATATGTATGACTAAAAAGTCAATAATCTCTCATTTTTTTATGATGACAAATACCGCATGTATTTGAATAACTTTAGTGGAGATTTCTAGAGAGATTAATTTCAAAATGAAATAACTCCCCTTTGTGTATGTAGAGCTTCAAAAAAAATCTCAATAAAGTTAGTACAAAATGTATCGAATATGCACATCAAAACTATCAAAATACATTTCTCCCTCTTTTGTCATCAACAAAAGGCACTAAAAAATTATTTCCTTATCGTTAAATACAATTTATGATGTTAAATACAATTTAAAAAGTATTTATCTCCCTTTTAAAAGTAATATTTCAAAATATAATTTTTCATCAAAACAATGCATCTAATATTTTTAATAGGTGAGTTGTAAAGAACTTGTTTATAAGCTTGCTATGCTCCCCCTAAATATAACATGAACAAATCTCCCCCCTTAGAAAATCAAAGATGTAAGGATATACCCAAGATGATTAAAAGATATATCTCCCCCTATGACAACAAAATGTATATCAAACAATTTAAAAATAAATTTATCTCAAATATAATAAGAATATAAATATGACATGTATGAAGTCAATAATAATTTTTTTTTAAAAAACATTAATCAAATAATTAATTATGCAAAAAGTTCATAATATGAAGATTCCATCATACCAAGTTCTCTTTTAATTTTTTAGAACCTTTCTTCATTTAAAGGTTTTATGAAATGTCTGTAAGTTGGTCATCCGCAGGTATAAATTGTAAAGAAATATCACCATTTTGGATATAATCCCTAAAACAATGTTGCCTAATTTCAATGTGTTTGGTCCGAGCGTGTTGAATAAAATTTTTAGACAAGTTTATAACACTTGTATTGTCATATATAATAGGAGTATTTCTTATTTTAATGTCAAAGTCCCTAAGGGTTTGTCTCATCTAATGTGTTTGAGCACAATAACTACAAGCGGTAATATATTCAGCCTCGATAATTGACGTAGCTACTGAATTTTATTTCTTACTAACCCATAAGACAAGTGAAAGACCTGAGAAATGATAAACCCCACTTGTGCTCTTTCTATCCACTTTGCATCCAGCAAAGCATGCATCCGAATAATCGATGGGGGATAAATTGAGTGCCTTTTGAGTACCATAACCCTAGGCTTATTGTGCCATGTAAATATCTAAAAATTTGTATTACGGCAACTAGATGTGAGACTTTAGAACATGATTGCAATCTTGCACATAGGCATACACTAAACATAATGTCTGGTCTATTAGCAGTTAAATATAAAATAGAGTTGATCATACATCAATATTTATTGACATCCACTTCTTCTCCTTTCTCATCTTTGTCGAGCTTGGTAGATAAGCACATTGGAGTTGACACACTCTTTTCATTTTGCAATTCAAATCTTTTGAGAAGATCTTTAATGTATTTGGATTGATTGATGAAAATCCCATCTCTCATTTGCTTGATTTAAAGTTGAAGAAAAAATTTGAGTTCTCCCATCATGCTCATCTCAAATTCGTTGCTCATACAAGTTGAAAATTCCTTACATAGAGATTCATTAGTGGATCCAAAAATGATATCATCAACATAAATTTGCACAATAAGTATGTCATGGTCCTTATGCTTAATCAATAATGTGTTATCAACGTTTCCCAATGAAAAACCATGAATAATCGATGAGGATAAATTGAGTGCTTTTTGAGTACCATAACCCTAGGCTTATTGTGCCATGTAAATATTTAAAAAAATTTATTACGACAACTAAATGCGAGACTTTAGGACATGATTGGAATCTCGCACATAGACATACACTAAACATAATATCTGGTCTATTAGCAGTTAAATATAAAAGAGCGTTGATCATACATCAATATTTCTTGATATCCACTTCTTCTCCTTTCTCATCTTTGTCGAGCTTGGTAGATAAGCACATTGGAGTTGACACACTCTTTTCATTTTGCAATTCAAATCTTTTGAGAAGATCTTTGATGTATTTGGATTGATTGATGAAAATCCCATCTCTCATTTGCTTGATTTGAAGTCGAAGAAAAAAATTTGAGTTCTCCTATCATGCTCATCTCAAATTCGTTGTTCATACAAGTTGAAAATTCCTTACATAGAGATTCATTAGTGGATCCAGAAATGATATCATCAACATAAATTTACACAGTAAGTATGTCATGGTCCTTATGCTTAATCAATAATGTGTTATCAACGTTTTCCAATAAAAAACCATGAATAATCGATGAGGATAAATTGAGTGCCTTTTGAGTACCATAACCCTAGGCTTATTGTGCCATGTAAATATTTAAAAAAATTTATTACGGCAACTAAATGTGAGACTTTAGGACATGATTGGAATCTCGCACATAGACATACACTAAACATAATATCTGGTCTATTAGCAGTTAAATATAAAATAGAGTTGATCATACATCGATATTTCTTGATATCCACTTCTTCTCCTTTCTCATCTTTGTCGAGCTTGGTAGATAAGCACATTGGAGTTGACACACTCTTTTCATTTTGCAATTCAAATCTTTTGAGAAGATCTTTGATGTATTTGGATTGATTGATGAAAATCCCATCTCTCATTTGCTTGATTTGAAGTCGAAGAAAAAATTTGAGTTCTCCTATCATGCTCATCTCAAATTCGTTGTTCATACAAGTTGAAAATTCCTTACATAGAGATTTATTAGTGGATCCAAAAATGATATCATCAACATAAATTTGCACAATAAGTATGTCATGGTCCTTATGCTTAATCAATAATGTGTTATCAACGTTTCCCAATGAAAAACTATTTTCAATAAGAAATTTGCTTAAACATTCATACCATGCCCTAAGCGCTTGCTTTAAACCATATAATGCTTTAGATAACCTATATACATGATCTAGAAACTTCTCATTTTCAAAGCTAGTAGGTTGTTTTACATAAACTTCTTCCATAATGAAACCATTTAAAAATGCACTTTTCACATGCATTTGATATAAAGTGAAATTCTTATAACATGCATAAGCAAGTAATAACCTAATAGATTCAAGTCTAGCTACAGGTGGATAAGTTTCATCAAAATCAATTCCATCTTCTTGATTATACCCTTATGCAACTAATCTATCCTTATTTCTAACAACTATTCCAGATCTATCCATTTTGTTTCTAAAAACCCATTTAGTCTCTATTATAGATTGATGTTATGGTCTAGGTACTAATGTCCAAACTTGATTTCTCTCATATTAATTTAAGTCCTCTTACATTGCCATTATCCAATGTTCATCTTTTTCGACTTCAAGGAAGGTTTTAGGTTCAAATTGAGATACGAATACCATGTTATTGCAAATGTGCTTAAGTAATGATCTGGTTTTGATGCCATGTGATGGATCACCAATAATATTATCTAAAGGATGAGAAGATGCAAACCTCAATGCCCTATGGAGTGATTAGGCATTATTATCACCTTTTTCTTCTTCATTTTAAACTTCTTCTTTCTTTCATTGATTCTCCTCTTTTTCTTTAGGGGTAATGTCATTGGGCTCATCCTTTTTGCTTTCTTCTAGTTGAACTTTGTGCACACCATTTTCTATTTCAACTATTTCATCTTCTTGTGAATTCTTGGCAATAGATTTATTAGTCTCATCAAAGATAACATGCATGGTTTACTCAATGACTGAGGTTCTTTTATTAAAAACTCTATATACTTTGCTAGTCATAGAGCAGCCAAGAAAGGTTCCAACATCAGATTTTGAATCAAAATTATCAAAATTATCCTTAGTATTTAAGATAAAACATTTACAACTAAATACTTTAAAATTTTCAATGTTTGGTTTTCTATTTTTCCAAAGCTCATACGGAGTATTATTCAAATAAGGTCTAATCAATACTCTATTTAATATATACAAGAAGTGTTAATGGCTTCGGCCAAAAACTATTGTGGTAAATCATTATCATGTAATATGGTCCTAGCCATTTCTTGAATAGACCTATTTTTTCTTTCAACAACTCTATTTTGTTGAGGTGTTCTAGGTGATGAGAATTGGTGTTGGATTCCATGATCATTACAAAATTCTATAAAGGAGTGATTTTCAAATTCCCTATCGTGATTACTCCTAATGCATGAAATTGAACATTTTTTTTTTCAATTTGAACTTTCTTACAAAAATTTATAAAAGTTTTTAAAGTTTTGTCTTTTTAAGCCAAAAACAAAACCCATGTGATACGAACTAGGTTGCCAAAAAAATCACAAGGTCCATTGAACATCCACGTGTGATGGAAAACAATAGCACAATAGCTCATGTGAGTAGCTCAAATGATTTGAAGTCTTAATATTGGTAGTTGTTGGTAGTTAGTAGTTATAAGTTATTATTAATTGTTGTAATAAGTGCTAGCATTCAATGTGCCTAGTGTATTGATAGTAGTTGGTAGTTAGTGGTTGTAAGTTTTTATTAATTGTTGTAATAAGTGCTGGAATCCCAAGTGCTTAAGTTATTGGTAATAGTTGATAGTTAGTAGTTATAAGTTGTCATTAATTGTTGTAATAAATGCTGGACATCCCAATAGATCTCTATAAATATATGAGAGATGAGGGAGAACAAAAAATGAGAATTGATGATATTAATGTTGAGAGTTTTCTCTTAAGTTCTTCAAAGAACTTTTATTAGAACTTATCAAGATTTTATCTTGTGGAATTCCTTTAGACTTATCACTCACAACTTCTCATCTATCCTGAGTGTGATGTCTACTATCTTCTTATACCTCTGGTTCTTATCTTTGATAAATAATGGGTCAAGGTTCTTTTTATTTTATTTATCTAAAAATCTGAATTAGAACGATCCTTGGGCAAAGGAATCTCATTGAGCATCGAATCTCACTTTTCTTATGAGGTTCACATCATTTTGTATTAGAGCTTAAGCTCTAATCAGGTTTGAACTATCCTTTTAATTTTCATTGATTGTTCTTTCTTTTAAATCAGCAACTTTATTTTAGTCTCTAAAAAGTTGTTACCTATATCAATTTTCTTCTTTCTTCTTGTTTGTTATTTAATCTAATTCGTCAAGTTCTGTTATTACATATAAATAAAAAAAAAAGAAAAAAAATTAGATTCTAGATTTACTTTTCTAAATTTTAAAAAAATACGAGTGAAAGTTGAGTGAATCATTTTTTGAGTGAAGTATATGAGGGAGTGTGCAAGGTTCTTTTTATTTTTCTAACTTTATTTTGCAGCAAACATGTTAAACAACAAGGACAAAAATACTTTCGAAGTTTCATCAAAAAAGGTTGATTCAAAGTTTCTCATGAAAGCTTTAATGGGTGAGATGAGGAAAATGTTGAAAGTAGAGATATAGCAAGTTCATAAATGGATAGATAAATTTGAATCTAGTACAAAAAGGGCACACATCTGGAATTCCTACATTATGAATTCAAGATAGGCGTGCTACTATGAATTATGATGGCATTGATGAAAATGCTTGAGATAGATTATTGAATATAGCAAATGAGGTAGACAAACAACTAAGTAGGAAGAGTTCCACAAGATATGGTCAAAACTCTAGTTTCGCATCATCTTTGAAACTGGATTGGAATAAAAAAGATGAGCAAGCTGATTCCAATTTCAAAGCAGAACAAACTAAGGGCCAAAACGTGGGAGGCAACCAAGGTCATATTGCATCTCAATGTCTAAATCAAAGTGCATTGATTCTAAGCGATAACCATGTCATTGAAACTAAAAGCAAGTCAGATGACGAACCTATGCCACTGTTGGAAGATGCAAGTGATGGAATTGAGTACCCAGTATATGGTAAGTTGATGGTTACTAAGAGTACATTAAGTTTGTAAATCGAAGAAGATGAAATGGAATTTATTGATGTGTTTTCCAAAGAGATACCTAATGCTTTACCACTAATAAAGGGAATCGAGCATCAAATCAACTTTATACCTGGAGCATTAATTCTAAATATTATAGCCTATAGAAGTAATCCCAATGAGACAAAAGAACTTCAAAGACAGATTTGTAAGCTCATAGAGAAGAGGTACATGTGTAAGAGCATGAATCATCCTACCATTCCAGTATTGCTAGTGCCTAAGAATGATGGATTAAAGAAGATGTGTGTTGATTGTTGTGCTATCAAAAATACTACTTTAATGTTTAAGAAAGTTATATTTGAGCCTAGTAAAGATTTGAAGAGAAATCATTTTCAAGAGAGGGAGAATGATACAAACTAGGTTGCCAAAAAAATCACAAGGTCCATTGAACATCCACGTGTGATGGGAAACAATAGCACAGCAGCTCATGTGAGTAGCTCATATGATTTGAAGTCTCAATATTGGTAGTTGTTGGTAGTTAGTAGTTATAAGTTATTATTAATTATTGTAATAAGTGATAGCATTCAATGTGACTAGTTTATTGGTAGTAGTTGGTAGTTAGTGGTTGTAAATTTTTATTAATTGTTGTAATAAGTGCTGGAATCCCAAGTGCTTAAGTTATCGGTAATAGTTGATAGTTAGTAGTTGTAAGTTGTCATTAATTGTTGTAATAAATGCTAGACATCCCAATAGGTCTCTATAAATATATTAGAGACGAGGGAGAACAAAAAATGAGAATTGATAATATTAATGTTGAGAGTTTTCTCTTAAGTTCTTCAAAGAACTTTTATTAGAACTTATCAAGATTTTATCTTGTGGCATTTCTTCAGACTTTATCACTCACAACTTCTCATCCATCTTGAGTGTGGCATCTACTATCTTCTTATACCCCTGGTTCTTATCTTTGATAAATAATAGGTCAAGGTTCTTTTTTATTTTGTTTATCTAAAAATTTGAATTAGAACGATCCTTGGGCAAAGGAACCTCATTGAGCATCGGGTCTCACTTTTCTTTGTGAGGTTCACATCACCAAATAAATCTTATGAAATCATCAACTATCACAAATGTATAATGCTTGCCACCTAGGCTAACAACTTTAGTTGGTCCAAATAAGTCCAAGTGAAGCAATTGAAGTGGTCTAATTGTGGAAATGTGATCTTTGTTTTTAAAAGACAATTTTGTTAGTTTTCCAAATTATGCTTTACAAATTTTATCTTTTTCAAAAGATAATTTAGGAAGACCTCTAACAAGATTGTTTTTGAAAATTTTAGAAATCAAATGCATGCTTGCATGTCCTAATCTTTTATGCCATAACCAAGAATCATCATGTAATGTGGAGAAACATTTATCATGTGAGGATGCACACTCAATATCAATGGTGTAAACATTATTATGTCTATTTTGCTATAAACAATGTCTTATTATCACTATTGTTAATTACAAAACAACAAGTAGGCTCAAAAATAATTTTATAACCTTTATCATGCAATTGATTAATGCTAAGCAAATTATGCTTCAAATTCTCAACAAGGAATACATTTTTAATAAGTATGGTTGAGTCGTTTTTAACATTACCTATGCCAAGGATTTTTTCTTTGTCATTATCCCTAAATGTTACATATCCGCCATTCTTGATTTTGGTGAACCTTTTGAATTTTGATGAATCGCCGATTATATGCCTTAAGCATCCACTATCTAAAAATCACTTATTCTTTTTCCTTTTAGTTACCTAAAAAAATATTCAATTGTAAATTTTAGGTACCCAAATATTTTTGGGTTTTTGAATGTTAGTAGAGAAAGTTCCTTTAGGAACCCAAATTTGTTTTACTCCAAATATCTTGAAATGATAATTATAAACTTTATGACAATTTTTATTGCAAAAAATGACAAATTGAATTAGGTTCTATTTTAATTGTCCTTTCAAGATATTTAGAGTAAAAGAAAGCAAAATATAATAATGGTATTGTTTTATATTCGGCCAAATCAAATGATAAGAAGAAGGTGGCATTATTTCATAAAGCATTTGGCCACAAATTACCGTTTCATTTGGCCATTTCTTTGGCAAATGAAATCATTGTTTGTCATGCTTTTTCTAAGCATGTGGTGGCGTTAGATGGAAATATAATTGCCACCAATTGTGCTCCAATTCTACCACTCTTTTAATTTGCTACAAGTTGTTTTTATAAGCATATGAATCGAGCATATTCAATTACTTAAATACCACCAATTCATTCTTCAAGTTTAAAGGCTTTTAAAAGGTTTTTGATAGGTTAAAATAGGCGGCAATAAAACTATATAAATGGTATTTATTCATTTGCACACTATAAGTGAGTTGAGAGCAAGCCAAGTAATGCATAAATATAGTTTATCTGAGAAAAATAAAAGTGCAGCAATAGTTGCTTCAAGTGTTTATGATTCTGGGGAATAACAAAGCTACTATTCTAGCTCCTAGCTCAAAGGATTCCACCTAGTCCTAGACTAGAACTCTATAATGCACGCTTCAAGGGTGAGTTCCCTAATGTCTCATTAGCGTAATAAACTGTTTATTAAATATTCAACTGCACTTAATTATGCATGTGTGATATGTAATTAAAAATTAAAAATGTACAAACTCACCCCAATACATTGTATAAATATTATCAAATAAGCATTCATACAAATAGGGATAACACATAAGCATATACCCTAACAAACTTTCACTTGCTATAATGCCATTCATACTAGTATCTGATACCAATAAACTCCACGTATTTCTCAAATAGTGATAGTGTGTAAGACATACATGATCAAAGAAGTGATTTTAGGTCATGTTTGGATCGTTTGAGCCTTTCGAGCCTACCAATATATATTTATCCATAGTCACCTATTGTGAGCCTAATGATCATCTTTCTGTGTTAACTATAATAATACCCTAAAACAAATATATATTCCATCATTATCATCCCTCACACTATAAGAATAGAGTATGTGGTTGTTGTTTGTTCAAAAATGTTAAAAAATTATAAGTTTTGGGGGATAGTGATTTGGAATGCTATGTAAAAAAAAAAAAAAAGCAAATAATATCGCTATATGCTTCCAAAACAATTTAATAATAAGGAGCAACAAAGAAAATTTTCTTTTGTTTGGGGGTGTTCTTTGGAATGAGATGAAGGGTTTGATGTTCTAAAGCAATGTATGTTTATAGTGTAATTTAAATAAAAAATGAACCCATATTATCCTACCTTTACCCTAACCATACATTACAAGCTTAGTAAAGTTATATTTGATCCTTAATCATGTTTGTTCCTACATTAGTAGAGAGTGATATGAAAAGCATGCTTATGGAGTGTTTGTTCAAAAAAAATCCATGGAGACCAAATCTTTTCTTGTAGGCATAAACCATTCTGGTGCATTTAATTGACAATAATAACTATGTACACACACATACTAAGTAATCACTTGTCGAATGAAATAAGCATGATGATTAGGTATATTGAATAGTCACAGTATTTAAAGATTTTTAAGAGTTATAAATAAAGCAATCTTTGATAATAACTATTAATCATCTATTAGCCCATAAATTTGTTTTTGAATTTATTTTAATCTATCTTTGCTCAAGGATGAGCAAACTCTTAAGTTTGAAAGTATTTGATAGTATGTAATTATATAAAATATTTTATCCTCCTAAACTTAATGTTTGTTCAATTTATCCCAATAATTTGGCCATTTATGTATATTAATGTTGTTTTATAGGTTTCAGGACTATCGATGCAAACATATTAGAAATCGGATGCCAATGGAGTTATTTGACATAAGAATTTGAGAGGGTGCTAAATGCTCAAAATGTGAACAGTGTAGCACCGAGGCATTGGCCACGACATTCAAATTAGTAGCTTTAGCGTCGTGGCATTAAATCCCAAGGCCGTGGCACTGGATGCTGGGCACTCGTTTAACAGCAATGTTGTTCAAGTTTTGCAACTATAAACCTATATAAACACCTATTATTGAGCCAAAAACATGTTAGGCAGTAGAGAACACAAAATCAACATATCATTTGGGACTTTCAAGCAAGAATCAATAAGGAAGAGAAGAAATTCTACATGTTGGGAACCTTAATGAACTTGAAAAAGGGAATTTTGTGTTGTAATGGATGAATTGATGTATAATCTTTGCAAGTAGCTTTGAGTTTCATATGAGATAAGAATATACTCATATGACATATATAACAAGAGAATTTGAACTTAATGAATCTTATTTCAATTTGATATTGATAGTTTTAAGGGAAGTAATAAGATTTAAGTGAAATATTAAGGGGTGGGGTAGGGTCATTGTAATCCTAGGCATTTGAGTATTAGTGCTGTTATATTTATTCTCTTTGCTCAATTTCTGTAATTAGTTCTTTATTTTGTTAATTTATAAACACATTAAAATTCCAATAGTTTAAATAAGAGTAGGAGGACACAATTTTAGTACTTAGCAAGTAGTAATAACAATTTCTCATAGGAACGATACTTTACTCATCTATATTACTTCTTGCGATTATTAAGATTTGTGCTTACGTGCCATCCCTTTATATATGAATATTTGTTTAATATTTATAATAATATTATCATTTCATTAAATAGCTAATTATATTTTATATATAGTAAGATGCTTGTAATGTTTTAGACATTGTATGATCTGAAAGAGTTCAGATCTGGTTTAAATGAGTTTAGATCACTGCTAAGAATTAGCAATGTTGAGAGTTATAAATGCTAAAAGTTGGCACTGATAAGAGTTATCAGGTTATAAAAGTCTGCAATAGCTAAAACCTTAGAGCCTTGTCTGAAATGGGACAAACACCTGAGAATATATTAGTAATGACGTAGTTACAAAGAGTTGTAAATAGTGCTAGGAAATCTCATCATGCAAATATGTTCTCCAATATTATATTTCTGATCTATCTTCATTGTTGGTTTGTCAGTGAATATCTTAATAAATATATAGATCAGTATATGTCTATATCTAGATGATCAAGATGGTTAGTTTTAGCAGACCATGAGTTTAGTGGAACCTCTTATAGAGATACAAGTATTCAATAAGGATTGAACTGAATAGACTCACAAAGACCTCTAATAGACATCCCATAAAGCCATTAATTGAGGGTTTTTTTGAGTTGAGTAGTATTTGTGATCTTTTGACTTGAGTGCCACGGTGGGCTTTTGAGTGATCCACTATACTTGAGTTCTACACATGTCAGAAATCTTTCATGGTCTAATCCCTAGGTGTCGTTGGGTATGGTCTAATGCTTATGGAGTTTGGTGTGCATAGATATAGGATCCATCAGCTCATTTGGGTGAGTAATATATCCTAATGCTCTAAGATTGTATTTAAGAAAGTCTTATGGCCATAAGCAGTAATTCACGGGAAAAGAGTTTAACCCTAGGGATAAATAATATCACAAAAGTGATTGAGAATATTATTTATTAAAATACAATTCTAGAGATAAGCTTTTAGTTGGGCATATGGATATTTGATGGTATTGATCTATATCTCTGCTCTACCCAGATATAAATGATTAAGGGATTATATGAATATGTTATAACCTCAACCTATATGATCTAACGCGCCGCTTTGTAATATCCGTAATATGTGTGTGAAGCATCGTTTATAAACATATAAAGGAGTTTCATATGACAATTAGGCGTGGACCTAGAGAGTCTCATAATATGAAGTGTACTCGCTGTGCATTGGAGCAACATTATGGATTGAACAATTTCATCCTAAAAATTCCAGCAAACCGAAAATATATTTAAGGGTTTCTCGGGTTATACACTTTTCTAGATTTAAATGTTAAGTACATCACTTAAGTAGTTGGTAAGAGTTATTAACTAATTAAATATTGACAAGTGGCATAATTTTATTCCATAAATTGTTTCACCATGTTAGTAAAATCAAATAAGGTAAAAATTAATTATTCAAATAGTTTTTGAATAATTGAATAAATATTATTTAAATAAATAATAATATTTATTTAGTTATTTATTATTTTAGTTTAGGTGGGAGACATATAGCTAATTAAGTATAATTACCACCAAATATTATTTTTAATTATTTTTTGTCCACTTAATCAATTTTGGGAACACTTGTGTAGTGCTTAACACACCTAAACATTATTTTGAATAATTGATTAACAAAATGGTGAAGCAAAAAATGTGCAAGGATAGAGGGCATTGAAGTGAGTTTGATTTTTAGAGAGGTTTTCTTTGAACAAAGGGTTGTGAGAAAAACTAGAGAGAAAGAAAAATAAATTCCTCTTATTTTTCTTTCAAGAAACAAAGTCTTGTTGCTTAAAATTCAATTGCGCTATTCTAGTTTCACAATTTCACCGGATTGTTGTGAACTAGAATTGAACAATAGTGTACTTTAAGGTGAGGTCAAGGTTAGAGCCAAGAAGAATCCGAAATTAAAATCTTCACCGAAGGTCATCAAAGGTATGTTTATATAATCGTAAGTTGTTAATGATTTTAGTTACATGTGTATATGTTGATTACATGCTTAATTTTGCTACGAAATTCGTGTATATGATAATATTTAATTTTTTCAACATATATACGATCACATGCATATACACCATAAAAGTCGTTAACAAGTGGTATCAGATAATGTTTATTATGTTTCTAGGTTGTTCAAGTATTATATAAAGTGTTAGAATGCCTAAAAATAGTGAAAATTGAATTTTGAAAATTTTAAAGTGCAGAAAAATAGTTTCTATCGAAAAAACACCATAGCGCTAGAAACTGAACACTGAGGCGTTCAGTAGTGAATGCAGGAGCATTCTTTAGTTAATGCTGGGGCGTTCATTATATAACATTGGGGCGTTAAGGTTCTTAACATAGAGGCGTTGAAAGGATAGAACATTGGGGCGTTCAAGTGTTAAATGCCAGGGCGTTTGTAATGATGAACGCAGGGGCATTCCAGTGTTGAACGTTGGGGCATTCATAAGTCAAAAACCCAAGCCTCTTAGGTTGAATAACAAAAAACAATTATAATTATATTGTATAATGCTATAATGTTCAACTTTTAACATTGATCATTGTGAACAATATACTCTAATTTGAAATTTTTGCATGTGAGGTTTATTTAATACAATTATAATTGTTATATCATTGTATTAAATGTTGTATATATATATATATATATATTTATTTATTTATGATTATTAATCACAATGGGAGCCCTATTGGTGAGGGTTAGTTTTGCTTACATAAACAAATATTCTAATTATAAATTAGATTCGTTTGAAATGTGAAAATTTATTATAATTGTTAATGGTAATAATAATTATAATAATAATTAAAAAAAACTCTATAAATCAGATTAAATATTGTATTGTATTATGAGATAATATTATATAATGATCCGTCTTGTCAATACGGCATTAGACGGTTCACTTTTGTCTTTTCTAATATTGCTATAGCGTGAGGGATTGGTCGTGGTGATTCGGGCTATGCCAGTTAAACATTAGATGAGACAAATATATACGAACATATTGCCTAATATTGCTATAGTGTAAGGGTTATACTGGTAGCATATATTTGATAATTGACAAGTTAATCTAGAATACACTTATCCAATATTGCTACAGCGTGAGGATAAGGTGTATTTAGGATCAGTGGTGAGAGTTACATGGGATGCAATTAACAAGAGTAGTCTACCTTTTGAGTTTACAAAGACTAATATTGCTACAGTGTGAGGCTAGAATAAAATGCCAATAAGATCCACCTTTTACTTTATAGTTTAAAGATCTAAAACTATCGTTTTTTTATTTGAGATATTAAAGAGATTATGTAAAACAGTGGGAGGGCATTTTGAGATTAAAAATGTATAACTGTTATACCCATAATCTAAAACATTATTTATTAGCGATTGAAATGTTCCATTAACATATTTCCTTTTATCTTGTCTAGACCAAATGGCTTCAAACAACCCACTAGTTTATATCCTTGATGCGCACCAACTCAAAGGTGCAGAAAGTTATGCTGACTAGCTTATGAATCTCAAAATAGTTTTAGATTTTAAGAAGCTTGGATATATAATTAATCAGCGCCTGCCCCGAGTCATTTCTGATGATGCTTCTCCAAAAGAAAATGAGACATATAAAAAATGATTGGATGACGATTAAAAATTCCAATCGTACATCATCGGCTCAATGTCTATGGAACTCTAAAGAGAGCATGTCCATATGGACAGTACTGGGAGTATAATTTTCAACCTGAAAGAGTTATTTGCTGACCGGCCTCAAGTTGAAATATAATGGTTGCCAAATCTCTCTTTCAAGTTAGACTACCTGAGAGCAGTCAAGTAAGTCCCCATGTCCTCAGGATCATATCTACATTGAGAAGTTATAAAGTATAGATACCTCACTGAGCAATACATTGGGGAATAATTCGATTCTCTAATCACTTCCACGGTGATTTGCATAATTCATCATGAACTTAAACATACAAGGATTGACTCCTACTTATGCTAATTTGCATAACATGTTGAAAACAACACATGAGGACATGACAAAAGGGGGCATAACCCTCTATGTTTAGGGTGCTTCATCTTCTACGCTGAAGAATTCTAAGAAGTTCAAAGGGAAGAATAAAAAGAAAGTAAATTATGCACGCAAAATGGGTCTTCAAAAGCAACACATGTCCAAGCCTTAATATAAGAACAAGCAAAAGAAAATATTTTCATTGTAGCGAGGATAGGCATTAGAAGCGGAACTGCCCAAAATACCTTGCCACGGTTAAGAAGACCCCCTCAGGTATGCACTTGCCTATCATTAATATTTCTTTAGCATTTGATGCTAATACTAGTTGGGTATTAGATACTGTTTGTCCTTCTTATATTTGCAATGTATTGCAGGGTCTAAAGGAAGTTAGACTGTTACAACATAGAGAAGTACAGCTTCGTGTTTGAAATAGAGATTTCCTACAAGTCAAGGCTATTGAACGTTTTAATTTACTTCTTTTATGTAATAAAATTGTTATATTGAATAATTGTTATTATGTGCCAAACATTATCCATTAAATTATTTTCATTCCTGTATTGGACAGTGAAGGATATCATATGTATGTACAAAATCGTTCCTTATATTTATATGATTTAGATAATATTTTATTAGCTGAATGTCAATTGATTAATAACCATTATATATTAGATATAGCAGGAAAAGTTGTTAATGTTTAAGTGAATGTTGATAATAACTCGGGAACTTTAAATGATACAAAATTATGGCATATGAGATTAAGTCATATATGTGTGAGATGCCTAACCCGTCTGATTAAAGATAGTCAGATACCTAATCTGACCATAGAGCCTTTTCCAGTTTATGAATCTTGTATTCAAGGAAAAATGACCAAAGCTCTATTTATTTGTGTTGGACATCGTGCCACTGATTTATTGGAACTTGTGTATAGTGATGTATGTGGTTTAATGAATCACACTGCAGTGGGTGGCTTTCGATACTTCGTTATCTTTATCAATGATCTATCGTGATTTGGATATATGTTTCTTATAAAACACAAGTCAAAAACTTTTGAAAAGTTCAAAGATTTTCGAATCAAAGTAGAGAAACAAACAGGAATGTATATCAAATACCTTCGATCGGATCAAGGTGGTGAATACATAAGCAGTGAATTTTTAGATTATTTACAGGAGAACGGGATTCTCACTTAGTATAGTCTTCCAGGTACTCCATAACACAATAGTATTTTGGAGAGGAGAATTGGACTTTATTAGATATGATTCAATCGATGATGAGCTTCACCGAGCTCTTTGAATATCTATAGGACTATGCTCTAGAACTGCTGCTCATATATTTAATAGAGTTCCATTAAAAGCTGTTCCTTTTACTCTTTATAAGATATGCAATAGAAGAAAACCGAGTCTTAAATATGTTTAGATTTGGGGCTGTCCTACTTTCGTAAAAGTTACGTAATAGGATAAACCTGCACCTAAAGGATACAAGTATTGGTTCATTGGATATCCTAAGATTTCAATGGGGTACTAGTTCTATGATCCTGAGGAATAAAATGTGTTTGTTGCTTAAAATGCCACTTTTTTAGAGAAATAGTTTTTCATGGATAATGGAGATTATAGAAACATTGAATTAGATGAACTCAATCAGGATGTAAATAAACCAACGATGACCTAAGAGTTTAGGCACAACCAAACTTATAATTCAACAAGAATCACATAAAGAAAGCATGACTAAAAATATATGAAACATAAGAATTATAAGCTCTGAATTATAGAAAATAAAATAGATAAGAGTTTAGGCACAACCAAACTTACAAACATTTGTAGCTCTTAACAAAGAATCAAAGCATAAAAGTAAGTTTATTAAACATAAAAGTTCATCTCTTAGTTTTGCCAAGAATTCTAGCCTAGATTATAATGCATGTTAATGAAAAAAGAAAAAAGATAGAATTATCTAATGTTGAAAACGTCCTAAGAGTATCCGTATATAGGCAATGAATGGAAATATGTTAAGTGTGACTTCAATCTTCAATAATTTAGGCCAACCACTCATTCACCCACTTACAGCATCTTTTTGATAATGTAAATGACCGATGTAGCCTTTTTATTTGACATAAAAGTTATATCATTTTGTCTCTTCTTTCAATAGGCACTAGGTTCATGCAAATTAGATGAGTATCCAGTGCGATATAGGCAAAATACCAATGATATATCAAATTTTGGCCAACAATCCTTTTACCCACTTGCAATATAATTTGGTCTATGATAACAGCTGATTTGGACTTTACTATCAACATTAAAGTTATTGATAATTGAGTAAGTATTTCATAGCTTCAAGAATTATACCAATTGGGTATGTGTTTTTTGAAATACGGTCCCAATACATGAGGTGGGTCAAGCTGAGCGGAAGTTGTAATCCAATTCTGTTGTATCCCAATTTTGTCCTATAAAATGCTGGATTTGGCTTTTCAATTGTTCTTCAAGTTTGTGTAAAATTGAGTCATGATATAGGTTCAAGAATTTCTTCATTTCAATTTCTACATTGAGAATTACATCCATTTTATCTAAACTTGTGCAAATAACATTCATTAATCACAATTTAAGAAGAACACTTTATTTCAAGCTAAAAATTTAAAAATGCTAAAATTAGTGACATTAAATGGTGACTTAATCTCTTAATAAATATGCATTTTCATGTGTTCATCACAGCCCTCAACAAGCTTATTGCTAGTTTCTAGCAATTCAAGCGTAAATAGAATATGCAAAACTACCTAAAGCATTTCAAACAAAAAGTCAGTTCACGATCACTATTTGTATTATGGTTTTTTCAATTATAACTTCCAAAAATTGTGTGTGTGAACTAAACCGTAACCATCTTACCATAAACCACAATAGATATAGCTTTGAAAATTTCTCCAAGTAAAATCCTTAACTCCATATCTGTATAAGTGTATGACTGTTTAAAATGTTAGGATTTTTCTCATGGAGTTGGAAAACAGTTAAACACTCCGGAAAAAATCAATTTTAAGGGTAGACATACAAACTAACATTGATCCAAAGATAGAAAAATTAATTGTTTTAGAAATTAATCATTCTTGACATGTACCAGCTTTAGGACTTCAATTGTCTTGTGAGAATAATACAAAAAATCCTTAACTCCATATCTTCATAAGTGTATGACTGTTTAAAATGTTAGGATTTTTCTCATGGAGTTGGAAAACAGTTAAACACTCCAGAAAAAATCATTTTAAGGATAGACATACAAACTAACATTGATCCAAAGATAGAAAAATTAATTGTTTTAGAAATCAATCATTCTTGACATGTACCAGTTTTAGGACTTCAATTGTCTTGTGAGAATAATACAAATATAGGTTGGTGAGGAAACTGCCTTACAAAATATTTATCTTCTAAAATTTGAGTGAAGAGTTTATTAAACTGAATTGATTCTTCTCTTTTTTTTTTCTTTCTATTTTGTTTTTTGGTATTTTGCTTTTTTTTTTTAAGAATACAACAAAGCATTACAAAAGTTTCTTACCAAAATATATTATACACAAATGTAACCAAATTATTCCTTAATTCAAATAATATCAATCTAAACAAAAATTAACCAATTCAAAGGATCAATGAAAGTTTATAAACTATTTTCTCAAGCTTTTGACTTACTCACAAAAGATATGTGAGATTAGAAAAATATATACTTAAACATGGGAATTCTCTTGGCTATATAAATTGAATCATCAATCTTACCATAAGGCTTAGTATTGTGCTAAAACATATTTTGAAAGTCATTCTTTAATAACCTAAATAGAAACAGTAACTTAATCCAAATAATTTTGAAATCATACATAGGTAGAAAAGTAAATTCCTTTATACAAGAATTACCAAGATTACAAGCAATAAACAACAATGCATGAAAAATAACAAGAAGTTAGTTAAAATAGGTTTCAAAAGTTAGAAATAAAACTCCTTACTCTGCCATTCTAATTTGACCTAGAATGCGTCTCAAGAGTTCAAGATTGAACTCTTTACTCTACCATTTTAATCAAATGTCGAACCCTATTATCTTTTTTTTTTGAAATGTAAAATACAACTTATGTCTACTATCCCACCCCCCAAATCAAATGAAACATTGTCCTCAATGTTTAAATAGAAAGAGATAAAGTACATGAGACATTACCTGAAACGTCAGTTATTTAAAAAAAATAAACCTGAGAGACACTTAAACAAATATAAACTAAAATGATAATACTGATAAATAAATAAAACAAAAACAAATTTACATACAAAGTGTCAAATCAAATTTTTGGTTGTTAAGGCCCACAGACCAATCGATCCAAGTTATTGCTGAGTTAGGTTTGTAGGTAACTGCCTGTAATTTGTCAATCAATTGATCCGCATTAATAGAAAAAATGAGGATCTGTCGCGCCAAATGTGAAATAAAATTTTGTTCCACAGCTTAATCAAGAAAACAGAATAAACAATCAAAATAGTTATTAACATTCAACAAACCTATGGGTTTTCGATGGATATTCAATTGGGTCCAAGATCAATTTGAAAAATTTCTTCCAAAGTACCAAAACCACCTGGTAAAGCAATAAAAGCATCTATATTGTAAAGCATTCTAACTATACATTCATGCATGGATGAGACTCGTAATTGTTCCCCTATTGTTTTTCCAGTTAGGTTTTCCACGGTTAAATCTATAAGAATAATACCTAAAGTTTGACGTCCTCCTAAATGTGCAGCTGTTGACACACACCCCATTAACCCAAGGCTACCCCTTCTATAAATTAAATAGATTTTTCTTATAGCCAATGCTTTTCCTAGATTATTTGCTGCTTTTACAAACATTTATTTTTCCCATGACTAGATCCATAAAATACACATATATTTTAAAATTGTTGAACTGAGGTTTCCTCCATATCTACACTCACCTTTATCTCAATATATAAAAATAAAGAAAATGAGGTGCTGTATTTATATAGTACTAAATGATAACAACGAATTTTGATAACTCGACAGTTTGTCATAAGAGATTTAAAAATAAAACACAAAAATTAAACATAAGGACCCACATGCATTATTTAACCAAAAGATTTGAATTTAAGACATCTATATGAGTAGCCATACTATTCTTAAATAAAAAGTTTGAAATTAAAACATATGTATTACATGAAGTTGTGATTGTGTCTCATATTTTCCTCTAGTTTTACATCCAGTAATGGCTTAAACGCCCTCTATGGGTTGAGGATAGGCTTCCCATCCAATTTTCTTGTAAATTGGCAAACAGGGTCTTTTAGAGTCAGATTCCCAAGACTATACCATTGATGTTCATTTTTGAATTTATTCCATAAATTGAGAAGTTCACTTTGCATGAGCCCACATGGATGTATCTCAAAAGTCGATAGGATATCATCCAAAGACTCCTTACTCAGTCCATCATTAATGAATTGAATTTTGTCTTCTCAATTTCTAGATGCAAATCCTAAAGAACGACAACTCTGGTTACAATTTCATCCAGCACATTTATGACAAACTTGTAACCTCTTTGCTCATCGCTTTTTGGCATAAGAGCTTCTTCCAATACCAGACATAAAAGAAACAAAATCATTTGCAGACTCACTAGATAATCGAACTTTGGCTTCGATTAACCAACGAATATCCACAGGGATATTACTCAATATCAATAGCCTTAGTCTTTCACACTGTACTTTGTAAATCTTAAGTAGAGCATTTTGAGGTAATGAAGGAAAACGATTTTTAAGGTTGTCAAGAATGCAATCTATTTTGAAAGAAAGAAAATAGATGAATGCACAGTTTGAGGGACAGGTTTTAGGGAACTAAGAAACCGACTTTAATAGTCACGGAGTACCATATTTGCCACTTGACCGGAAAATAAAATCACACTGAAGAAAAAAAGAAAATAAAGAAAATAAAAGCAAAAAAAAGTCAAAATATAAAATATGGTACAGATAGATTGAACCTGATCAAGCATGATAGACAGGATCCATAAGAGGGATATCGTCTAGGTACATAGAATAATTTACCTTTTCCACATGGCTTTTCAGCCGCTGTTTATTCACTTTAAAAGTTTGCCCATCAGTGGAGTCCTCGATTTTGATAGCACCATTAAAAAAAACGTACCTTACCATAAATGGATCAGTCTATCGAGATCTCAACTTTTTAGGGTGTAAATGCAATCGAGAATCATAAAGATAGACCCGTTGATTTGGCTCAAAATGTTTCCTTAAGATCTATTTATCATGAGCTACTTTTATTTCAGCTTTGTAAATTCTAGAGTTGTCATATGCATCATTTCGTAGCTCTTTTATTTCTGACAATTGTAACTTTATCTGAAGACCTGCAGCACTCAAATTAAAGTTAAGGGATTTGATAGCCCAATAAACTTTATGGTCTAACTCAATAGGTAAATGACAAGCTTTCCCATAAACAAGCTTGTATGGAGACATTCCTAAGATAGTTTTGTATACAGTGCGATATGCCCATAATACATCAAAAAGGTGTAGCGACCAATCTTTGTGATTCGGGTTAACCGTCTTTTCCAAAATCTGTTTAACCTTTCTATTTGCTAGCTCGGCTTGTCTATTTATCTGTGGATGGTGTGCAGTGGAAACTTTATGAAGAACACCATATCTACGCATCAAAGCTTCAAAAGAACGATTACAGAAATGTGTTCCTTAGTCACTAATGATGACACGTGGCGTACTGTACCTAAATAACACATTTTATTTTAATAATTTTACCACAATTGTATTATCATTAGTACGACAAGCTACAGCCTCCACCCATTTTGATACATAGTCAACAATTAGAAAGATGTAAAAGTAGGCAAAAGATGAGGAAAAATGACCTATAAAATTGATACCCCAACAATCAAATATCTCAATAACAAAATTATAGGGTTAAGAGGCATCATATGTGACAAGACCCGACCCGAGACCCTCTACTATAGATCCCAGCGGCCCTGCCAGGCACCCCGACGGAAGTTCCTCCGAACCTAACTGGGTAAGTTAAGAAATTTCGCGAGGCGAACCCCTTTTTAATTCTTGTTACTGCTAAGAAGATCTAGTAATATACATGAAAATGACATCTTAGTTTTAAAAACAAACGGACAGAGTTTTCCCTATTTTTTGAAAAATCCATATACACCTGCAAAGAAATTTCACTTCTAATTCCAACACATCTCAATTCTACCAATTCGAACCTCCGGTCCTTTTCAAATCAAATCCAACACAACTCAATTATTTCGTGTAAATCACAAAATAAGCATAATCATAAAAAGTAAAAACGATCATCATAAACTGGAAATCTCTTCTTCTTGATTCAACACATACTTATAAATATACATGCCTATAACTATTATGTATAAAGTAAAGAGTGCTATTAGCACATTTACATGTACAAAAATTATCTTTGGATTCGGCCCACTACTCGGCGATAGGAGAATCAGCAGCTTGTGTTCCGAGACCTGCACCTGGGAAAGGGGTTTAAAACATAAAACATAAAACGAGTGAGCTAAATGAGCTCAGTGAGTGTAAATGATAATTCAATTACAAGAATATTATACAAAGATAGCAATTTCTAAAGTACATGCAGAAATTATGCTTCTAAAACGGATGTAAAATTGTAAAACGGTTTCTAATATCATATGCTAATGAATTCTTGCCGAGCGGGTTTTATCTACATCTTTGGAAAACTATATTCAGAATCTGTATAACATAATAACTGCTGTGTGCATATAAATGCATAAATGCTATCAGTAAATCAAAAACTAGTAAAATCCTCGCTCGGTCATTTTCTTTCTAAACTGTACCAATGGTAACCCTAAAGCTCTATACCCACGCAGCGACTCAACTAGCACCGCATACGTGAGTAGGTCATGGGGTACCTCAACTAGCAACACCCACAGTGACATCTCAAGACATCTCACTGGCTACGCAGCAGAATCCTACATCGCATGCATATAGCGAGACAATATCCCGTACACATAGAGCGACTCACATGACTCGACATCCCAACTTCCCGAAGTTAGTGACACACCCTCAAGACCTGCCCATGTGCACGGGATATACCGGCCGGGTCTAATACAATCATCACCACTATAATCTGAGGGTACCAATGGCCTTAAAACAAATGCAGTAATTTTCAAACTGTTTCACAAATCGATCATGTAAAAGCATGTCTATGAATATATCAAGATCATAAATCATGTTTATGCATCGAAAGCTCATAAAACATACATAGTCATTGTGCGAAAACATAATAACCGAAAAGTAAAAGAAATGGCAGATTTCCACTCACTACCGCTCCGCGCTCAATTTCACTCCCGATTCCTGCTCCTGTTAACGCTCTCGGTTATCCTCACCTACGCGCCATAAATGACATTTAGAACCAAATCGAACACTAGAATCTCATTTAACTACTAAATGCCCTAATCGGCATACAAAGCCCGGAGGTAAACTACTTCCCGATTTTAGTTACGGAGCCATAATCAAAACTAACTCACCATCCGGCGTCCTGAAAATTATTGAACACCTTATCATTTGATTGGACATACTTGCCCTTCACCTTTCCAACATGGACAATTATGTCTCATTTTCTTCATTTTTGGGTTTTTCATCAACCATATACATTCCATTCACAAAATGCATCATTTACACACAACAATTCAATCAAAACACCACTCAATTCCTAACTTCCCTAAAGTGGCAGAATTTCACCCTAGGTTCCAACACCTTCCTTTTCTCAATTTCTTGTTCCAATTACAACAAAATCATGCCAATTTCATTCTAAAGTCCTAATTACAATCAATTGAAATCTCTACAACAAAATCACCAAAAACCCTAATTCTCACCTTGCCAATTTCTTCAAATTGATGACTCCTTCAAGCTCCAAACTAGAATTTAACTCAATCTAAGCCAAGAATACACATAAGAACATCAATTAACACATTCTTGAATTCTCACTTATCAAACTCATAAAAGATGATTTTCTTACCTCTTTTTCTTGAATTTCCACTAATAGAGACTTCAATTGAGCTTAGGAATTGGTTTGTAACCTTAATTTGGCTTGATTACACACGAAAAATAATGAAAAAAAAACTTGAATAGTCACTGTAGCAGCACCCCCTTTGAAGCTCGAATTTCTCTCTTTTTTTTGGCTAAGTGTTGGTTTTGATCTCTCTTCAAATTTCTACACACTTCTAACATATATATAGTGCTCCTTTAATTTACCATTTTGCCCTTCAACTTACTTAAAACTTCTAATTTGCCATTAGTTAAAAACTAATTATGTAATTAGTTTATTTGTAACTATTTAGTTAGAATAGTTCAAAGAACTAACTAGAACTTCCAACTTGGCAATCCATGAGATTTCTTCTAATTGGTCCATTCTCTAATATATGGATTATGTTTCTCAACAAAGGCTTGTTCCATTCATAACCCTTAAATGGAAATTCATGTAGTAAATTAGAATTTTCTTTTCCAAGCCAATAGAGAAAAATTCTAAAAATATTCTAGGGTCGTCCGGCGCACCGATCGAGTGTGAAATTACCAAATTAGGTCTAATATCTCTCACGTGCACTATAAAGGGAATATTTCTAATAGGGTTAAAATTGAGTAACCCTACGGTGTCTTATTTGTTCTATATCGAAATCTAGGCGCCAATACTACTAATAGGGATTGGATATTACAATATGTCTTCGAGAAAAAGTACCTAACTTTTGACATCTTTCATAGGAATGACAAAAATTATTAATGTCTTTGAACAAAGTGGGCCAGTAAAGACCATATTGTAAAAATTTTGCAGCTGTCTTCTTCATAGAAAAATGGCCACCACAAACAGTACTATAGCACAAATTTAAGACACTAGAAACTTCACTTTCAAGAATGCAACATCTCATAATTTGGTCAGGGCAGTATTTGAAAAGATATGGATCATCCCAATAAAAATTACGTACCTCAACCAAGAACTTACGTTTATCTTTTGCACTGTAGTTAGATGGAAGTTCACCACAAACCAAATAATTTACGATATGTGCGTACCAATGTATTTGACTTATAGTGAAAAGTTGTTCATTAGGAAAATCATCTCGAATGGGTGGCAAATCAGTGGAGTCAATGAACTTAAGACGGGATAAATGACTAGCAACAATATTTTCAACGCCCTTCTTGTCTTTAATGGCTAAATCACATTCTTGCAAAAGAAGAATCTACCTAATTAAACAGGTTTTAGCATCTTTCATAGAAATAAGGTACTTAAGGGCTGCGTGGTTAGTAAAAATAATAATAGTTGAACCAATCAAATAAGAACAAAATTTGTCTAAGGCAAAAACAACAACTAGTAGTTCTTTTTCAGTAGCAGTGTAATTCATTTGAGCATCATTCAAAGTCCTACGAGCATAATAAACAAAAAAAGGTTTTCTCTCCATTCGTTGCCCAAGAACTGCTTCTACAGCATAATTACTTGCATCACACATAATTTCAAATAGGAGGTTTCAATCCGGTGATTGCATGATAAGAGTGGTGGTGAGTTTGGCAATGAGTGTTCGGAATGCTTCCTCACACTCTTGTGTCCAAAATGCCTCTTCACACTCTTGTGTTCATGTAAATTCTGCATCTTTTAGCAAAAGGTTACACAATGGTCTAGATATGGCAGAATTTTTTTGTATAAATCTTCTTTAAAAGTTAGCGTGTCTAAAAAAAGATCAGACATCTTTTTACCATTTTGAATGTAGGTAATTTAGATATTAATTCAATTTTGGCCTTGTCAACCTCTATCCTTATTTTAGATACAATGTGCCCTAAAACGATTCCTGAAGATACCATGAAATGACATTTTTCCTAATTTAGTACAAGTCCTTTTTCTTCATACCTACTCAAAATAACTTTCAAGTTAAGTAGGCATAAATTAAAAGAACCACCAAAAATAGTCAAATCATCCATAAAAACTTCCATGCATTTTTCAACCATATCAGAGAAAATACTTAGTATGCAACGTTGAAAATTAGCTGGTGCATTATATAATTCAAATGGCATTCTACAAAAAGCATAAGTTATAAAAGGGCATGTAAAAGTGGTTTTTTCTTTATCTTCTATACCTATCTCAATCTGGTAATATCTTGAATACCCATCAAGAAAGCAATAAAAAAGATGTCCAGCTACATGTTCTAAAATTTGGTCAATAAAAGGTAATGAAAAATAGTCTTTCTTAGTGGCTGTGTTTAATTTTCTATAATCAATACACATTCACCAACCACTTACTACCATAGTTGAAATAGGTATCTCATTCTCATTTTTCACAACAGTAACCCCAGATTTCTTAGGAACTACTTGAGTTGGACTTACCCATTGACTATCAGAAATTGGGTAGATTATACCCGTATTTAATAGTTTCAAGACCTTTTTCTTCACTACTTTTATTGTTGGGAAGTCTTCTTTGTAGGTCCCTACGGGGATGGGCACCTTCCTCTAAATAAATTCTATGGAAGCATATCAATAGAGAAATACCTTTAATATCAGCTATGGTCCAACCTAGTGCCGACTTATGTTCATTTAACAATTTTATCAATTTTTTTTCTTGTTTAGCACTAAGTTCAGAAGAAATGATGATAGGAAAGGTATAACTTGATCCCAAGAGTGCATGTTTCAAACCTTTGGACAGTGGAGAAAGCTTAACTTGTGGTGTCTCGAGGTTTGATGGTTTAGGTCTCTTCCTCTCTCGTGGCAACTCTTCAGAGCGTGGCTACCAAAATTGAGTCCCTTTATCCTGTGAGTCAAAAATACTAAACACATCAGTTGTTTCATCAAGATAATACAATTCTTTAAAATCAAAATCAAAGAGGTTTTCTAACGAATCAGAGCCATAGGTTTTATAAGCTTCCTCTGCTACAAAATTTGTATATCATATATAAATGATAACATTTGTCTTTTTCTCGTGGTTGCTTACCAAAATGGAAAATGTTCACCTCAAGAGTCATATTCCCAAAAGATAATTTCATTAGACCATTTCTGCAATTAATAAGAGCGTTAGCTGTGGCAAGAAAAGGTCTCCCTAAAATAAGAGGTTTTTAGACTCAATGTTAACCACAAAATGAGTATCTAAAACAAGAAAATCAACAGGGTAGTAAAATTTATCAATTTTCAATAAAACATCTTCTACTATACCCCATGGCTTTTTTATTAATCGGTCAGCTAATTATAGGACTACAGATGTAGGTTTAATCTTACCAAGTCCCAACTGCAAGTAAATAGAATAAGACATTAAATTTACACTTGCTCTTAAGCCCAACAAAGCTTGACCAAACTTATGTGTCCTAATTTGGCAGGAGATTGTGGGACATCCTTGGTCTTTATACTTGGGTAGTATTTTTTGTTCAATCACTACACTTACCTGTTCTGCCAAAAATGCAATTTTCTTTACATGGTGTTTTCTTTTTGATAGTGCATAGATTCTTGATGACTTTGGCATAAGTTGGAACCTGCTTAATCAAATGCAACAAAGAAAAATTAATTTTAACTTGTTTCAAATGTTCTAAAATCTCACCTTGAATTTTTAAAATTTTCCAACAGGTCGAAGAGCTTGAGGAAAAGGCACTGAGATTGACAACTTATTTTTGGGCTATTTTTCCACTATGGCCTCTTTTTCAAAGGGGTGTCTTTACTACTCGTAGATGTGTTAGTTTCAGAAGTAGGCTCACTCACAATCTTACCACTTTGAGTAGTAATGACATTGACTTCTTTGAGCTTTTATGCATCAGAAGTAGAAGCTTGTGCTATGAATTATCCTTTTGAATTGGATTAAGGTTGAGATAGAAACTTACCACGCTCTTGTACAGATAAGGCACTGGTCAGCTTAGTGATTTGACTCTTGATTTCTTTGTTTTCGTCTACCACCTGTGCAAGATTTGTTTCAAATGTTTGATTAGTCTGTGCCTCTATAAATACTTGTAATGTATCCTCTAAAGGACTCCTGACTGGTCGTGCATTATATTGAGGTGTACTATAAGACTTGGGTGCTTGTTGTTCTTGCTTCCAATGGTTGTTGGCTTGTTGGTTAGATTTCCAACTACAGTTTAGGTGGTTTCTCTAGTTAGGATTATAGGTTTCAGAGTTGGGTGAATAAGACTTCTTGTACATCCCTAAGGCATTACATTGTTCCTCATATATCCCTCTCATCTCACTATAAGTAGGGCAATCTTGAGCTAAGTGTTCCACTTCTTCATAGACAAAACAAACATCATGTGACTCAACCTTAGCAACCGTATGGGTGACCCTTCTATCTTTGGTTTTCAAGGCCTCTAATTTCTTAGTTAAAACTTCTAACTGGACTTTAAGGCTATCCTCTTCCCTAAGATGAAAAATCCAACTAGCTCGTGACCTATTTGTGCTTTCATTAGAACTATGTCCATTCCATTTATGGGCTTTTTCAGCTAAGTTATTAAGGAATTTCATGGCTTCATTAGGATCTTTGTGAAGAAACTCTCCATTACACATCATCTCAATAAATTAGTGATCTATAATTATGAGTCCGTCATAAAAATAGCTAACCAAGCGCCAATTTTCATACCATGGTGAGGGCATAGATTTAACCATTCCTAAGCTTGATACAAGGTTTCACTGTCTTTTAGGGAGAATGAAATTTTTTTTCTTTTCAGGCCATTAGTTTTATGTTGTGGGAAGTATTTATTGAAAAATGCTTGGGTCATTTCTGCCCAAGTTCCTATAGACCTCGGCCTTAAAGAGTATAGCCAACTCTTTACTTTGTCTCTCAAAGAAAAAGGAAAAAATTTAAGCTAACAATGTCTTTGGTTTCAGGTTGGCTATGGAAGGTGGCAAATACCTCTTCAAATTTCCTAACATGTACATAAGGATTTTCATTATCTAAATCATGAAAAGTGGGTAGAAATTGTATCATTCTAGGTTTAAAATGCAAATGTGGTGTGTTAGGTGAAAATATAATGCATGATGGTATGGCTATGCAAGTAGGATGCAAGTAATCTTTTAGAGCTCTAACGGGATTATCCTTGTGTTGGAATTACAAGATGAACTAGATTGTGAATTCTCTTCCCTTACAAATTGTGATGGTGGTTTTAGTTCTACTTCTCTTACAAATCTTTCTCGTTTGTGTCTAAGTCGATGCATACATCCTAACAAAAAAAAAAATTTTAATGAAGGAAATTTAAAAAAAAAAATTAAGAAGTGAAATAAAACATAACAAGAAATAGAAATAAGTTAGATGGTAAGATTAACCATGAAATAAAAATACAATAAATGAACAAAAGATAATAAATTGTAAAGTACAATAAATAAATAAAAGTACAATAAATAATAAATAAAAGAAATAAACTGCAAAGTACAATAAATAAAAAAAGTGCAATAAATAAATAAAAGAAAATAAAGTGCAATAAATAAATAAAATACAATAAATAAATAAAGTGCAATAAATAAATGAACTAAGTTAGGCAGTAGAACTAGCCATTAAAATAAAATAAAATACGATAAATTAACTAAAAAGAAATAAAGTGCAATAATAAAAAAAAACATAAAGTGAAACAAATAAATCAAAGAAAATAAAACGCAAAGTACAATAAATAAATAAAAGAAAATGAACTAAGTGAGGTGGTAGAACCAGCCATTAAAATAAAATAAAATACAACAAAATAACTAAAAACAATAAACTGAGTTAGGTGGTAGAACCAACCATGAACAATAAAATAAATTACAACAAGAGAAATAAATTTAAGAACTAAAATTTTACAAAGAAAAAAAATGTACAAAGTTACCACTTTAGTATTGATAAACACAATCGATTTTCGCTTCGTGTGCCTCTCCGGTAATGGCGCCAAAATTTGTTTATGCTCAAAATGTAATGCGGCTATCGTAGTATAGATTGAGGTATCGATCCCACGAGGAAGCTTTTGGAAAAATAGGTTGGTGAAGTAAAATATTAAAGCAGTAGTAAAGGAGAAAATTAATTAATTGGTTTAAGTGAATGAGATAGAATTGTCTATGAATTGAGGAAAATATCTTATGATGATGCAAGCAATTCCAAACAATCAATCAGAAGATATGTAAAATATAGTACATTTAATAACACATGTATAAATGAATATGGTTTGTGTTAATGTTTGCAAATAGTTTAATCATATCAAATATATGGCAAAATAGGTTGGTGAAGTAAAATATTAAAGCAGTAGTAAAGGAGAAAATTAATTAATTAGTTTAAGTGAATGAGATAGAATTGTCTATGAATTGAGGAAAATATCTTATGATGATGTAAGCAATCCCAAACAATCAATCAGAAGATATGTAAAATATAACACATTTAATAACACATGTATTTGATATGACTAAACTATTTGCAAACATTAACACAAACCATGTTCATTTATACAAGTTATCTAAGATCGACAATATATCATTTTTACAATATTGCAGCAAAAGATCAACTCGAATATCAAACAATTATTGTGTTTATATGTTATTCAAGATCGACAATATATCGATTGACAATATTACAGTAAAAGATTAACATGTAAAATAATGTAACCAATAACAATTATAATTCAACAAGAATTACATAAAAAAAGTATAACTGAAAATATATGAAACATGAGAATTATAACCTCTGGATTATAGAAAATGAAATAGATAAGAGTTTAGGCATAACCAAACTTACAAACATTTGTAGTTCTTGACAAAGAATCAAAGCATAGAAGTAAGTTTATTAAATATAAAAGTTCATATCTTAGCCTTGCCAAGAACTTTAGCCTAGATTATAATGCATGTTAATGAGAACAAAATAAGATATAATTATCTAATGTTGAAAACGTCCTAAGAGTGTCCTTATATAGGCAATGAATTGAAATATGTTAAGTGTGACATCAATCTTCAATAATTTAGGCCAACCACTCATTCACCTATTTACAGTACCTTTTTGATAATGTAAATGACCAATGTAGCTTTTTTGACAAACATAAAAGTTGTATCATATTGTCTATTCTTTCCATTGGCATCCATTTCATATAAATTCGATGAGTATCCAATGAGATATGGGTTAAATATCAAAGATATATCAGATTTCGGCCAACAACCCTTTTACCCACTTGCAATATACTTTGGTCCATGAAAACGGCTGATTTGGACTTTACTATCAACATAAGAGTTGTTGATAATTGAGTTAGTATTTCATAAATTTAAGATATACCAATGGGGTACGTATTTTGTGAAATATGGTCCAAATAAGTGAGGTGGGTCAAGCTGAGCGAAAGTTGTAATCCAATTCTGTTGCATCCCAATTTTGGCCTATAAAATGTTGGATTTGGCTTTACAACTATTCTTCAAGTTTGTGTAAGATTGAGTCATGTTACTTCGGGGTAACGAGTTTCTTCATTCGATTTTGACATTGAGAGTTACGTCCATTTAACCTAAACCTGTGAAAATAACATTCATTAATTACAATTTAAGGAGAACACTTTATTTCAAGTTAAAATACAAAACTGCTAAAATTAGTGATACTAAATGGTGACTGAATCTCTTAATAAATATACATTTTCATGTGTTTATCATACTCTTCACTGATTATAACATACCAATATCATTTCTAATGATAAGTATGTAATTAAAATAGAGAACTAAGAAGACTATCATGCTCCCACTGACCTTTCTATACATACAAGCTTCCTCTTTATTTTTTATGAAACTAGACCCTCTGATTACCTCATCAAAATAAAGATTCCAACTTTGAGAGGCCTGCTTAAGTTAATAACTGGACATCTTTAGTCTGCACACTAGACTAGCTATTTGGCTGAATGTAAAACCTTCAGGTTGTTTCATGTAAATATACAACAATATCTTCCTCAAGATATCCATTCAGCAACGCCATCTTTACATCTATCTACTAGATTTCAAAGTCATAATATATAACAATAGCCAATAAAATCCTAATTGACTTTAACATCGCTACTGGTGCAAAGGTTTCCTCATAATCGATCCTAGACCACTGAGCATAACCTTTAGCAATGAGTCGGGCTTTGAGCTTGATTGTAATGTATTGAGTCAATTTAAGATTTCATGGCATTTTGCTATTTTTTCGAGTTAATATCTAATATCGCCTTTCTATAGGTCAAAGAATTATTTCCTTCAAGTAAGAACCCCAAGGACACTTTCATGTATTTGACTATACCTGGCAGATGGTCTAAACATCCTTTCTGATCTATGTAAAGGGTATATCAAAGGTGTTCTGCTCGATTGAGCCTAATGTTCCATCACTAGTTCATATTGGTTATGATTGATTTCATCAAGTACAATCTTTCTACAATTGCCATAGTCTATTAGAATCTCTTTCTTTAGGAAAGTGGCGTATCAAGAAATGAACATATTCTATTCTTCTAGATTGTAGAACTGGTATCTCATTCAATTCTTGGGATACCCAATAGACTGATACTTGTACCCTCTAGGTATAAGTTTATCCTGTTGTGCAACTCTTACGTAAACAGGACATCTCTAAATCTTAAAGTACTTAAGACTTGGTTTCTTTTCTTTCCACATTTTATGCGGAGTAGTTGGAACAGCTTTGGATGGAACTCTATTCAATATATGAGCAGCAGTTTCCAGAGCATATCCTTATATGTATTTAAGGAGATCAGTAAAGCTCATCATCGATTAGACTATATCCAATAAAGACTGATTCCTCATCTTCGAGACACTATTTATCGCGAAGTACTTGGAGGACTATATTAAGTGAGAATCCCATTCTTCTCTAAATAATCTGTAAAATCACTGCTCATGTACTTACCGCCTCGATATGATCAAAGGCATTTGATGTACATGCCGATTTGTTTGTCTACTTCAAGTTGATATTCTTTGAACTTTTCAAAGATTTCTGACTTATGTCTTATAAAAAACATGTACCCATGTTATAAAAAATCATCGTAAAAAGTACGAAGTATTGAAAATCATCCATTGCAACATGATTCATTTGACTACATACATCATTATGTACCAGTTTCAATAAATCAGAGACATGGTGACCAACACCCAAAAATAGAGATTTGGTCATTTTTCTTTTAATGTAGGATTCACAAACTGGATAAGATTCCATAGTCAGATCAGGTTTTCAACCATCCTTAACCAGACAAGATAGGCATCTTACATCTATTTGTCCTAATCTTATATGCCACAATTCTATTTCATTTAAAGTTTCCAAACTACTACTAGTACTAGCTTGCACATTCATTATATTTCCTGTTGTATTCAATATATAATGACCATCTACTGACTGACATCAGCTAATATTACATCTTTCGCATTACATAAATATATGAAATAGTTACGAATATACACATCGTACCTGAGGGAGTCTTCTTTAAAGAGGTAAGGTATTTGGGGCAGTTTTATTTCTAGTGCCCATCCTCATTATAAAAAGAAACACTTTTCTTTTGCCTTGTCCTTCTTCTCTTGAAGCTTGGATATATGTCGCCTCTAAGGACCTATTCGGGATGTTTGCTTCCCCTTTATTTTTTTCTTCCCCTTGAACTTCCTAGAAGCCCTCAGAACAGAAAAAAAAAGCATCCTGAACCAAAAGAGTCGAGCCCTCTTTATTCATGTCCTCATGTACTGTCTTCAGCATATTATAAATATCAACATAAGTAAGGGTCATTCACTACATATTGAAGTTCATGATTAGTTGTACATATGACCCCGACAACAATTAAAGAATTAAGCTATTCCCTAGGTTATTGTTAAGAGAAAAGTCCATTGTCTCCAGTTTCTCAATAAATTCCATCTTCTTGAGCACGTGAGGACTCACTGGACGGCCTTCCAAGAGCTTAGCCTGAAAAAGTGCTTTTGGCGACCCTGTAAAACTCAACTTGGGGTTAGTTACTAAAGAGCTCATTCAGATGGAGCATGATGCTACTAGCACTATCCATACAGACATTCTCTCATTGCAGATCAGTGGACATCAAGGCGAGGATGTATAATTTAACCTTTAAATAATCATCAAACCATTTTTGATACGTCACCCTTTCCTCTGGGGTGGTTGTATTAGAAACACCTCTAGGTAGTTTCTGATCAATAATATATCCTAACTTCTCTAAATCTAAAATGATTCGTAGATTCATGAGCCAGTCTAAATAATATTTTGCACCCTTAAGTTGGCATGCAACAAGTATGCGCACCAAGGAGTTGGCGGATGCCATTATATCTTCACAAAGAAAAATAACAGAAGATGTTAGCAGAAATAAAATTATTAAATCACTAATAAAACATTTTAAATCTTGGATACAATAATTAGATAATTTTTAATTTAAAACACCTTCCTACTGCTTTACACAATCCCTTTAATATCTCAAATAGAGTAACGATAGTTTAAACTCTTTTAAACTATACAATTGGAGGTGGACCCCATTGGCATTTCACTCGGGCTGGCACACTGTAGTGATGTAGGCCTTTGTAAACCTAAAAGGTAGACAAATCTTGTTAATTGCATCTCATGCAACTCTTAGTCTTGATCCTAAACATACCTTATCCGCACATTACAACAACATAGAGTAACTATATTTCAGACTAACTTGTCAATTATCAAATATATATCACTGACACTACCCACACATTGTAGTAATCCAGGGCAATAATTTTTCATATATTTGCCTCATCTGATGTTTAATCGGTATAGACCAATTCATAACAACCAAGTCCTTTACACTGTAGCAATTTTGAAAAAGACCAATGTGATTGGTTTAATACTGTATTGACGAGACGGATAATTTAAAACACTATCACATATGTAATAAAATTCAATCTGATTAAGAGAGATTTTTATACACTCGCTCCCATCACATGAAAAGTTGATTTCTCAATTAGTCATTTATTTGTGTAAACACAACTAGCCCTCACTAATAGGGTTCCTATTATGGTTACCAACACAGAGAAAAAGATATTGGTTTATAATACAGACATAAATCTTATCCCTGTATCTCATAAACCCCACACGTTTATTTAATTTTCCAAACAATTTGAAAAAATTAATTTTGAGTATACTGTATCAACATCGCAACGCTGGGCTCGTAGCGCTACAACGCCAAGTATGAATACTGCAATGCTGGGGCCTGAAAACCCTAGCGCCACGGCGTTCAACATCCAACATCAGAATGAATGTGTATAATCTTTCTGTTACTTATACCTTAGATGAGCGGGGATATAGATCAGTATCGTCAAATCCCCATGTGCTCATCTAATCTTGTCTCCATATTCGTATCTTGATGAATGATTGGTTGCTATAGTAGCTAAGCGCAAGTGCACACTATTGTATCAAGTAATATAGGATTTTTAAGTCCAGATATCGATCCCACAGGGACTATGCAATCTAATTCTATAAATCAAGTACTAAAATTATACCTACTTAACTTTTATTCAGAAAATCACAATCTGAAATTTATTTAACTAATCTACTATATCAATTAAACTGAACAAAAGTAAAGAGTAAAATTCACAAATAAAGATAATCTAGGATTTTGACTCGTCCCCTAGTATTTCATTGGACTCATTAACCACTTAATTAATTTCTTAATACCAATTGATTGGCTTAGATACTAATCTCATCACCAGCCTCTGTCAATGGTCAAGTGATTATATTACGCATTCTAACAATCACCTATATATTTATGGTATATAAGGGATAAAAGCACTAGTAGGATTTGTACTTAACTTTCATATTTTGCTCCAAATTATAAATATTTGACTATTTAATTGTATGTTCTGATCATAAACAGATGCATGATGGAAAATGTGATGCATAGGAATAAACAGGAGGCAAATCAGACGTCAAACGAAGAAGTTACGCTCAAAATACAAAAGTAGCGCAGCAGCAGGTGGTTGGGCGCCGCTACGGCGCTGAGCCCCCAGCGCCGCGTCGCCTGTACGGATGTTTAAATACCCTTCTAAACTCACCTATTCAAGGGGGATTCAAAGCTCCTCATATCTAGAGTTTCTCATAGCAACAAAAAAATACTCTTTTGAGGTAAAAATAGAGAGACCTAGCAAGGAGAATAACACAAACAACAAACACACATTCAAGCGAAGAGATCAAGGTGAAAGTATTGAAGATTGAAGATTGGGGAATCAACTCTTGAGCGATCAAGACAAGAGGAAGAAGAAAAACTCAGGGCATCACTTGTTTTATTTTATTCCTTACTTTTAAGAGATGATTTCGTTCATTATATTTTCATACTTTTGCTTTGATATTCTTGTTTTGAACATGAGCTAATTTCTTTTGATCTAGGGTTAGACGTTATTGAACCTAGTATGTAATTGATTCTTTTAATCTCTTAGTTATGAACTTTTATCCCGTAATTGATTCAATCTATCTATGCTTAGTGCTTTCATTATACTTGATCACTATTTTGATTGTTTAGGAACTATGATAACTTTGACGAAAGGAATCATGTGTTTAGCCTATGATAGATTGATACATGATCATAGGGTAATATCTATGAGTTCCATCTAGGATAGACATATACCTAGGTGGCATGTATGGCTTGATTAGACTTAATCTTAATGAATTGCATCTTATTCGGATTACCATAGACATATAGGTAATTATTAGGGTGTGATATTATCATTTGACTGTTGACAGAAGCTTATGGTGAAATCAATGTCTAGTCAATCAATTGATAAAAAGGGAAATAACTAAGGGGTTAAAGGATTCAGTGAACTACTAGGGGATGTGTCGATACCCTAGATTACTTATCAATTGATTGAATTCTATCTCTAAGTACTTGCGATATTTTAATTAGGTTTAATTTGATAGCAATAATTTAGTTAGTTAAAGTCCATCCTTGAAGCTAGTTTGGATAAAGGTAAGGTAGAGTAATTTTAGTATTCGATTGAAGAAAATAGAAACAATAGTCTCTGTGGGATCGATAATCTAGACTTAGTCCTATATTACTTGATACGAAAAGCGTGCACTTGCGCTAGGTCACTAAAATAGACATCAAGTTTTTGGCGCCGTTGCCGGGGACTATTTTATCTAATCTTAGATTGATACTAATACCATACTATCTTACTTTTACTTCAGATTTATTTTATTGCATTATTATTATAGTTCTTTTTTCTGTTCTAGTTACCATTTGTATTTGTTTTTTGTTTTAACAGTTCATGCGAAGAACCAAGAGTGAAAATTTAACGTCTTTTGAAAGGACATTCTGGAGACTTCGTCAAGAACAACATCAAAACAAAAATATGGCAGAGAATCACGACAACATTGATAATCCAGTATTTGAGCCTATGAATCTGGAGAGATCGTTGAGGAATTATGCTGTTCCTACAACAGAAGGCATTCAGTTTAGTATTAGGCGTCCTACTATTAATGCAAAAAACTTTGAAATCAAGCCAAGTACTATTCAGATGCTTAAAGAGTCTGTGTAATTCAGTGGAGCTCCCAATGATGATCCCAACATGCATATCGTGAACTTCTTAGAGATTTGTGATACATTCAAGTTCAATGGGGTTTCAGATGATGCCATCAGGTTGCGACTATTCCCTTTCTCCTTAAGGGATAGAGATATGAGTTGGTTGATGTCATTGCCGTCAGGATCCATATCGACGAAGGAAGACCTAGCACAGAAGTTCTTAGCGAAGTTTTTCCCACCAGCGAAGATAGTTAATATGAGGAATGACATCACCTCATTTGTGTAGATTGAAGGTAAGTCATTATACGAAGCATGGGAACGATTCAAGGACATATTGAGGAAGTGTCCCCATCATGGAGTTCCGAAATGGTTATTAGTCTAGAAGTTTTACAATGGGCTAGTGGGTCATTTAAGAATAATTATCGATGCTGCTGCTGGAGAAACTCTGATGAATAAGTCCACAGATGAAGCATATGAGTTATTAGAAGAAATGGCATTTAATAGCTATCAATGACTTGCTGAAACAGTCACACCAAGGAAGGTTGCTAGAGTTCATGAGATTGATGCATTTAATACATTGGCTGCGCAGATCAACATATTAACCAAGAGGTTTGATTCTATGAATGCTATCAAGACCCAGATTGTAACTTGTGACTTCTGTGGCAACAATCATTTGAATGGGCAATGCATGGAGTCAGCAAACTATGTGGAGAACCATAATAGACAGCAGAATAATCCACATTCAAATTACTATAATCCAGGGTGGAGAAATCATCCAAATGTTTCTTAAAGTGGCAACCAAGGCCAGTAACTTAAACCAAACCCACCCGGATTTCATCCCCCACAAGAAAAGAAAGCATTCTTGGAAGATATGTTTATGTAGTACATGAAGTCGAATGATGCTATTCTATAAAACCATTCTGTATCTTTGAAAAATCTAGAGACTCAAATGGGGCAACTTACTGCAGCACTAAATAATCGACCTCAAGGGACTTTACCCAGCAATACTGAAGCTAATCCAAAAGGAAGTGTAAAGCAATGCCAAGCCATCAACTTACGAAGTGGTAAGATCTTACATAATTACACACTACCAACACTACTTCCAAAGATGAAGAAAAATGAGAGGGTTGATCAACAAGAAAATGTGCAACCATATAGACCACCTATTCCTTTTCCTCAAAGGTTACAGAGGTGCAAAACAAATGCTGAAACTGAAAAATTGCAGCAAGGAAATCCTGAAAGTGTAGGAAAGAAAGATGAACGGCATACAAGTGCAAAAAATGTACAGAAACAGCCCGACAGTCATGCACACCTCCTCCACCATTTCCACAAAGGCTGCAAAATAAGAGATTAGATAAGCAATTCTCTAAATTTCTTGATGTTTTTAAGAAATTACATATTAATCTCCCTTTTGCAGATGCGCTTGAACAAATGCCTAGTTATGTCAAGTTCATGAAGAACATTCTTGCCAAGAAGAAGAAATTGGAGGATTATGAGACAATGGCATTGACAGAAGAGTGTAGTGCTATTCTTCAGAAAAAGCTACCTCCTAAGCTCAAAGATCTCGGGAGATTTACCATACCGTGCTCCATTGGCAATCATAACCTTGGTAGAGCCCTATGCGATCTAGGAGCGAGCATTAATCTTATGCCCCTTTCCGTCTACAACAAGCTAGGTTTAAGAGAAGCAAAACCGGTCAATGTCACACTTCAACTTGCTGATCGCTCTCTTGCCTACCCGAAGGGAATTATTGAAGACGTGCTAGTAAAGATGGATAAATTTATCTTTCCAGCCGATTTCATCCTTGGAAGACCTTTCTTAGCTACAGGACATACGATCATTGATGTTCAAAAAGGGGAGATGACCATGAGGATACAAGATGACACTGCAACATTTAAAGTCTTCAAGGAAATTAAGTTGCCAGCTGAAGGTGAAGACTGTTGTTAACAGGACCCAACCCGAGACCCTCTACTATAGATCTCAGCGGCCCTGTCGGGCACCCCGATTTTGAAACATGATGTGTTTCATGTTTCCATCGCAACGAGTACCCCAACAACAAAATTTTCAAAACTCCTATCAGATCTTGGAAAGTGTAGTGCCCCGTTTACTTTTAATCTTCAATCATTATTTCGTTTTAGATAGCCAATCCAATTGATTTTATTCAAGAGACTGAAGGGATTCTTTTATATTCAATTTTGGTGGGTTCTTAGGTGATTGAATGAGCGAGAAGCTTCTTGGTCGTTTCATGTGTGTTGGTGCTGTTATTACGGAAAGATACGACTCGGGTTTGGTGATTCGTAGCAGGTGTCGCTGGGGAAAGTGTGGCTGACTGATTTGTTTTCTATTTCTATTTCATTTGATATTGTTTTTGACTGATTCTTTCTACTCACTGTTTGTTTCCCGAGAAAGTTTCTTCCTTTTTTTTCCCGAGATAGTAAAATCTTTACACTTTAATTCAAGACAAAGGAGCGATCTTTGTAAAAGATGCATCAAGGTCACCCAAAGAAGGTAACTCACTCTCTCTCTCTCTTTGTGTTTCTCTTTGTTATATTTTCATCCGTTATCTGTTAGGGTTTGGTTCGTTTGGTTGCTAGAAAGCTTGTGAAAGATTAGATCTGGTTTAGTTTTTTCCTTGGAAGTTTAAATTCCGGAGAAAATTCGGAAAATAAAATGAATTAATGGGTACCCAGTGGAAAAAAAGTTCTAATTTAAAATTTTCATTTTGGGAAAGTTTAGCTAATATACACAATCTGCTTGGTTTTATTTTATTTAATAATTTTTTGCTATTTTTAACTTCTGTTTGTCGGGATCTCAAGATAGCAAAATATAATTCTTGTTAATTTTAATTTTATATTTGAATGCCTTCTATTTTTTAAAAAATTATTTACCTTTCCATTAATCCAATACAACTGTTGTTTTATTTATTTGTTCTCCCTTTTAGGGTTTCATGTGATCAGCACTAATTTCTGGAGTGACCCACCTAACTATTGTACTAACATAGCATGTAAAATTGTTTTAATTCCTTGAGCAGCAAATGGTCCCCAATCATTATATGGTTCTGATAGAAAGTATTATTGTAATTTGCTCCGCCACTTATGCCCTGTTTTGGTTATGCTGGACTGCAATTTGAGGAAATGAATTCAGCCCACCATATTCTAAATTTGATTCTTCACTGGTAATGTTGTTAAGCTATTATCATTTACTGAAACCTGAATCTGTTCCCTAAATGGTTAGTGTTTCATTGTTTTCTTTAAAATGGAATTTTTGATCTTGTTGTACGCTCAAATGAAATGTTCTTTTATTTTATGTACTTTACTAGTATTGTCTTTTTTTCCCTCTCCAATTTGATTTCAGTCTAGAAGTGTTGTGCACTATCAGATGCATCCCTGGGGTCTTCACACTTTAGGAATTTACATATTTTGGTCTTGAAATTGTCAATAGTTAGGGTTTGGTGTCATGTCATCCCTTGCCTATTTGCCCGTCTACCATTTCAACATTTACACATGTGCATATGGCATTTATCAACTAACTTCAAATTGAAGTATCACTTGCTTTTGCAATTTTTAGTGGATGTGTGTTGACCTTTTGAAAATCTCACACTTCTACATTACTGCACATGTGCAAACACAATTGTGGTGGGCATGCACACTTGAGCGTTTACATATACTTATGTGTGCACACGCAGTCCTCCATCTGTACAAAATTAGACAGCTGGAGATATTTTCTCCCTCCCTATTCTGTCCAATGGCTCACTGTATTTTATCTGAAGATCTCCTTCCTCTTTTTTATTGTCGTTGCTGGTGCTTTGAAAGAGATTTGGATCCTTACTCTCGAATAGATGCTTTTATTTTGGAAGTAGATTTGTTTCCTAAAGACTGATCTCATGCTCGGTTTGGGCATTTTTAAGTGGTTTAAATGTGTATACAAATGTGTGTTGTCAGAGTTAGCCCTTTCGTTTATTCATTAATAGGGACTGCAAAGATTTCGTTTGCTTCATTTTTAAGTCATGCTATGAGTAAGATCTTTACCTTTAAGGAACTCCCTAAGCCTGGATGAAAATCCTAAAAATTCTTTTTAGGCCTGGGAGAAAAGTGAATTTTATGGGCTCGCCAAGCTCACATGCATCTATTTAGGTGATTTCTCGACAGATGTGGTTATTCAATATGTCTGTCTAGACTTCTGCTAAATTTCTATCTATTCCCGGTCATTTACTTGTTGCCTGTGGTATATAGGTCTAATGCTCTTTTTCTTGTTCATGTTTCTTTGTTCATTCTTCAGGATTTGAAAGAAAAGGACTTTTTCACTGAGTACGGCGATGCTAACAGATACAAAATTCTGGAAGTTATTGGGAAGGGAAGCTATGGAGTTGTTTGTGCTGCTATTGACACACATACTGGAGAGAAAGTTGCAATAAAGAAGATAAATGATGCTTTTGAGCACATTTCTGATGCTATTCGGATCCTTCGGGAAGTCAAATTACTTAGGCTTTTAAGACATCCTGATATTGTTGAAATTAAACGCATCATGTTGCCACCCTCAAAGAGGGAGTTTAAAGATATATATGTTGTATTTGAGCTCATGGAGTCTGACCTTCACCAAGTCATCAAAGCTAATGATGATTTGACTTGCGAACACCATCAGTTTTTTCTTTACCAAATGTTACGTGCATTGAAATACATGCATACAGGTTATTCTTTTCCCTTGTTTATGCTGATAGAATTTCATTTGCTATCTTTTTAATGTGATTTATTGTAGATGATCCTTATGGAAATATTTTGCCATTAAAAATAGCAGCTTAGTTACTGCTTGTTATATCGTATTCCCTTGCAGACATTTTTCTGATTCTACTTGTTTGTAGCTAACGTTTACCATCGAGATCTTAAACCAAAAAATATATTGGCAAATGCAAATTGCAAGCTTAAAGTATGTGATTTTGGACTAGCAAGAGTTGCGTTTAGTGATACTCCGACAACAGTTTTCTGGACAGTATGTACTTCTGATTCTCTCAATTATAGTTGCACTTATAGTTCATGTTACTTAATATTGTTTTTGTTTCTGAGGTTTGCAAGAAATTGTCTTTTGTGTATTTATATTTGCCTGATGCACCTCACAGGATTATGTTGCTACAAGATGGTATAGGGCTCCAGAGCTGTGTGGATCTTTCTCTTCAAAGGTATGGGTAGCCCAATGTATGGCGTCTTTTTACTCGTCTCCTTTTCCTAGGTCAATGTAATGTATTGGAGATTGCTCTTCAGTATATTGAGTTTTGTTGTCTTTCTTTCTTCTATTTGCACTTTCTTAAGAAAGGTGGATATATACATAACATCTCCCGGATTTACACAACCTTCATTTCTGGGTTGGTTTGAATGAGTGTTTTAACTAGTATGATATACTTGGCTGTTATTATCAATGGACTAGTACTGAAGCAGCATACTTTTTTCTTTATAAACTGCTTGAGTGATTTATAGTCAGCAGTAATGCCTAGATTAAAATAATTGTTGTTCAGGGAGGACTATGAACTCTCCTGGAAGTTGAAATGTCTGTCATATCAGGTAATTGTGTCAGGTTATGTCAGTTTCTCTGAAACGGTTTCCTTGCAGTGTCAATTTCTAATTTGACTTCAAAACTCTGACTTGTTTGGTACCGTCTTGGCAGTATACACCTGCAATTGATATCTGGAGTATCGGCTGCATATTTGCTGAGATCTTGATGGGGAAGCCATTGTTTCCTGGTAAAAGTGTTGTTCATCAATTAGATTTGATCACTGATCTTCTCGGGACACCTTCACCTGAAACAATTGCCGGAGTATGATGTCTCTTATTTCTTCTTTTACTTATTTATTTTGTCTTGATCAAATCTTATGGTGCTACTTTTTTTTGTTCTTTCTCGTCACCGCATCTTGATAGCAAGTTTTCTTTTCGACAAATGCAGGTCCGAAATGAGAAAGCCAGAAAATACTTGACAGAAATGCGGAAGAAACTGCCTGTGCCATTTTCACAGAAGTTTCCTAATGCAGATCCTTTGGCACTTCGGTTATTGCAAAGGTTGATAGCATTTGATCCTAAAGATCGGCCAACTGCCGAAGAGGTTTGTATTTGTGATGTCTCCATTTTCTTCTGTTGTGCTCTTTCTCTCCCCAAGAACTGATGCAGGGAGTCCACTGGTGACTGAAGCTTTTTGTGCATTTTTCTCGTCTTATAATGAGCTTTTGCTCCTTTTTCTTCATTCTACTGAACCTGTTTGTTTTCTGGTTTTACCAGGCGCTGGCAGATCCTTATTTTAAGGGCCTGTCCAAGATTGAAAGAGAGCCTTCTTGTCAGCCAATTTCGAAGTTGGAATTCGAATTTGAGAGAAGAAGGGTGACAAAGGAGGACATTAGGGAACTAATATACCGAGAGATATTAGAATACCATCCTCAGTTGCTCAAAGACTATATTAATGGAACTGAAGGCGCAAATTTTCTCTATCCTAGGTCCTTTTTACATAGAACCTTGTGTCATTTATTTTCTTACTGATTTCTATTTCTGTTTTAGTTATTTTTTGTGATAATTTTCAGTATCTCCATTCAATGCAGTGCCATAGGTCAATTCAGAAAGCAGTTTGCATATCTTGAGGAAAATAGTGGTAGAAGTGGCCCATTGATTCCTCCAGAGAGGAAGCATGTTTCACTCCCACGGTAAGATTTTCTGCTAAGTGTAAACTATGATCATGTCCATAACATGACCTTAAGTTCTTCGCTTTTCCTGGTCTTTGTGAACTTCTACATATGATCTTTGCTCTCTTTTGGCTTAGGCTACATGCAAAGTCAGATGATGTGTATTTTTACTTTTAAATTCTATGAATTTCCTTGAGCTGATGATTATTTGGCTGCTAGAAAGCTTAATGTTTGCCTCTTGCATTCTAATGGATTTGGTTTTCTAACCTGTATGTTGTTTTGTAGGTCTACAGTTCACTCAAGCACAATCCCTCCTAATGTACAGCAAAATGTGGCTTCTTTTGAGAGCCGGCAAATGATAGAAGAGGCTTCAGGAAATCAATCTAAGATTTCACGGCCTCCACCAAGGGTGCCAACAGGTATGAGGAGTTCTTTTTCTGCGTCTCATATATCTTCCTTAAGATTGTAATCTCTCAGGCCTCTGCCAGCATTGTGTCAAAATGATTTTGGCAGTTAAAAGTTGTAATTGGAGTATCAAGCTGTAATTGGCCGATACTCGTTAAGTTTTGCTGGTTGTCATATGAGTAGTAGATAGGGTAGCTGATAATCAAAACCTTTTTCCTCTTCAGCAAAGCCAGGGAGAGTAGTGGGTTCTGTTGTACCATATGAAAATGGCAGAAACATGAGAGACACCTATGATGCAAGGGTATTTTACAGAAATGCAGTCCTCCCTCCAGAGACTTTCTCCCCGCATTGTTTCTTCAGGACCAACAACATGAATCAAGAGAAGCCTGGACTGGAGGCTACAAGGGGTTCTTCCCATGTTAAACCAGCACCTGAACAATGCATCCCGGCTGCAAAACCAGCTCATGGCATGCCCATTGATGTCAATACCAATCCGTATTACCAACCACGGAACAAGGTGGATCAATTGAATGAACGAATTGCCATAGATGCAGAGTTGCTCCAGGCACAATCCCAGTTTGGTGCTGCTGCTGTTGCTGCGGCTGCACATAGGAATGTGGGAACCGTGCAATATGGATTATCTTAAGCGGGTTTAATGTAATGTTGTCACGTGAAAGGTAAAATGAATAGGCCAAGATGTTAATAGGCTGGGGCAGGGAATGTTGGGGTTATTGGTTTCTCCTCTGAATAGTATTTATGCCCTGTAATTATATTAACATCATTGAATTTAGAAATGAAAATAATTTGTTCCTTATCACTTCTGAAATCCATATTTTTGGGTCTGGACTCCGCCTGTTATGCAACCTCGTATATACAGCCTACAGGGTATCTTTGCTTGTAATTTTTTGTACGTCTCCAAGGACAGTAGGAAAATAAATTCGAGCATCTTCAGAAAAACGTTCTTTTGGTTTTGAGAGAATTCAGTAAACCTTTTCTTAAAACACTTATGTACAATCTTCAAATACCAAATAAAGAGAAAAAATTAAGAATCCTAACGGATCACAGTTACGCTTACAATTTTTTGCATTTTATTGTGGCCAACCTTTTACAAGGGTATTTCTGATAGGCGTACTCTTTTTGCGGACAAATTTTTGAATTACGCGAAAATGAATTTTTTTTTTGTAATTTTTGTAAGAGTAAAAAATTACACAAAACCCATATCTTTACAATTAGTTGTGTAGGTTTCATACGGACCTTACAAGAAATAAAGTGTGTTTTTGAGTTGTAATGATTTGGTTAATTTCATAAATAGTTGCAAATTTATTGACTTCACAGTTAACACATACAGATTAAGTAATTAAAGTGAATTTACTTTACATATGGCAGATTATATAATTTAATTAAATTTTAATTGATTTTTAAAATTTTTATAATAAAAAACGTTTTTATTATTTTCACTTTTAAATTACAATTAATGAAAATACTACTTACCAAGTTTTCATATCTGAAAATACTAAATACAACACCGAGTCTGAGCCCCTTATTTTTATCAAACAAGAGTGTAACTCAAGGATGAGTAATTGAGGAATTTCATTGCTACCCCTCGAGGTTTATGAAAATGTCAGAAAGGTTTAAACACGATCAGAAATTTGTTGTCCATGAGCTCACTTGCGACTTGCCCAACAAAGTACATCCGGACCAGGTTCAAGCGTTTTCAGTCGGGATCATTTTGATTTTGAAGATGCGAAAGATTTCAGTAGCCCAAAATAGAAAAACAAAACTCAATTTTATTTCCCTAATGAATCTAACAATATCTTCTAATTCACTCTAGTAATCATGTTTTTGGGACAATAACGTCAAAATCACTAACCGTCCATTCCGCAACCTGATCTTCACTAACATATATTTCAGTTCCTAAGTCAATTGATGACCAGTGTCTCTCAATAGGCTTAGAACAAGGATCCTGATAGAAGTAAAGTGACTGAGACAATCTTCCAACATCAAGCTCCCAAGTTCTCGGATCACCAATCCAACCCTCACCCTTCTTCGTCGGATATCCGTATTCCCCCCACACGGGATGTGGCAGAATCTGCAGGATTTCCTGAGGCTGGGGGTTGCTGTACTCGTCACAGTGGTTGAATGGCGCTTCAGGATATTCAGCATTTCCTGGACTGCAATAAATGTGATAAGCGCCATACGGGAAGTTTGCGGTGTCGTTCCGATGGACTCGGGTGCCGTTAGCAAACGTGTGGTAAGGCGGACACAAGCGGAGGTTTTCATGAGGATTGCACCAGGCTTGTACGTCAGGGTTTATGATCATTTCGCTGTATCGTGTAACGTCTGAGGTTACATCTCCGTCGCAGGGCTTGCCATTGTTTTTCCAACAGCTTCCGATGTCCATTAGGTAGAATTGGCTATTTGGCCCCCCTCCTTGCTTTATGTCCAATGCAAACCTCACCTTGAAATTAGGTGACTTGGGAATCTATGATTTTTGGAAGTTATAAAAGGTAATTGGGTCATTACAACAAATTTAACCAAAAAAAAAAAAAAGTCCAAAGAGGAAAAAATCTTACTATTTTCATCATCCCTCTTGTTTGATAATGATACCCTCCGGAGAATCCTGTTGTGGAATCAGACCTAAAGTAGAGCATCAACCATGGATATCTTTTTGACGTCTTTAACAAATGATGAAAAACCCAGCTTTCTTCTCCAATTTTCTTCTCCCAATTGACACTGTAATAAGAAATACCATTTTTAGGCACTACTCCGTTTGTAACATTAGCATCCAAATCCCACGTCCCAAAAAATCCTCCCTTCAAGATCTTTTTGTGTTTCCCATGCAGACTGGTATAGTCATGGTGCATCAAGGGCATATTCATGCAGCCGTCGCCGAAACATGGAAATCGATTTTGAGGTGGAAATGGGCCCGCTCTGTGACCATTGCTTGGGCATCTTGATGCATATGTGTCTGTGTTACCATTCTTGAGCATTACCATCCAGAATTGCCATGGCCCTGGCTTGTCTTCCACTTGGCATTTTTTGCCCAAGTAAATTTCCTTCTTGGCAGCATATCTATCAACATTAGAAGTCTTGATTCCTCCAAAGGAAACGTTTAATATGCCTAGCCTGTTTTCACTCTCATCCACTAAGTGATTCAACTTGACTTCAAGATTTGGAACGAATAAGTTCAATTAGCAGATATTATACATACAATAGTTACAAAAAGAATTATGGTTTGAAAATTAAATTATCTTTGAAAATATTTATTATTCGATTGTTTAGAATTGAAATATTTCAATTGTTAATAACATATATTTTCCTTTCATAAAAGAAAAGACATGTAGTAGTATATGATTACTTTTAATTAATTAATTGTAATTTAAAGAAAAAATATACTACCTATTATCTTAATGACTATTCAAGATAACATATAACTTTCTTTAAATAGATAGAAAAAACATTTTCTATTATTTTCTATGCTATTATTCGAATTATATTTTAAAACTAAAAAATAATTGTCATATTTTTTAAAACTAATTTCATAACTCTTCTCATATGATCAAAAATCAAACGAGCACAACAAAATCTTTTATGAAATGGCATTATGCATATATATAATCAATGACTTCTCCTATTAATGTAACTACTTGAAGAGAGAAGACGTTATACTTTTCCTTAGATAAGAATAACTAAAATTAAAGAAGGAAAATCATTCGGTTGTTTTCACCCATCATACATATACACATATATATATAAATGTGTGCGTGTGTATATATATATATATATATATATATATATATATGTTGAACAAAAGATCACTTATTTTCTGAAAACACTTGCAAAATCTGAAAAGTTAACATAGTTAGCAACACAAAATTTCAGTCACCATAAGTTAAAGCAGAAAACTATATCACTTAATTTCCGAAACACTTTTAACATCTACGAAGTTTAGCATATGCAGCAACCAAAAGTTATTGTCTCACCAGGGGTCTTGGTATGGTCGATGTCAAAGCAATCCGCCATTCTAGGGCTGCCCATATTCTTGGCTTCTTCTCCAACCTCATTGCATTGATTCCACGACTCGATTGCAATCCTAAGACCATCTCTTCTCATTCCAGGATCACCAACGGCTGATATATGTTCACAGGCCACAACATGAAATCCCGAAAGAGCAAAAGCAAGTAAAATGAAGAAACAAGTTCTCCTACACTCCATGCCTAATTGCCTATACCGGCAATCACTATTCAGCTCTGTACTGTTAACAACAGTAATGTCTTTAATTAAGATAAAGAAGCATTTTTCGGATTATTTATAGTAGAAATCAGATGTTAATGTTTTATGATCGCCGGTCTCCTTTTGGATTAAATTAGTTTTATCCAGAAATTAGTTGTGTTAATTAACTGGTTCTGATCCTAACTCAAAAGTGTCCCAAAGTAGGAAGAATTTTCCCCTCATTTAAATTTGACCAAATATGAATTTTCGTGTGAAAATTTACAATTTTTGCATTTGTATTATTCCCGTTTATTTGCTTAATCACTTTCCTAGTAAGCTAGCCAGCAGTGTTATAAGGAATTTCGTTTATTCTTATTATTTTCAGATTTTATCCCAGTTTTCAGTGTTTGCTACGGTATAAGTTAATTTATGTATGATTAAATTTATGAAAGATAAGCCATTTAATTTATAATTTTTTTAATACTATTAAAGTAGTAGAATACTATACAAACCTTATTTAATTGAAAACTAAACCAAAACTTCATTTCTCTTAACCATATCAAATTTGAGAACAATACAAAGACATCTTTTTTTTTTTAATCTTAAACGGATACTTCCAAGATTGATTTTAGGATAAGAAATACCCCATCTACACTTCAGAAAATAATGGACCACTTCTGATATATAAAAGTGTTTTATAAAAATAAAAGAATATTTAATATTTAAAACTTCGAACTAAAACAGGTCGCTATTATTATTATTCATAATGACCACCTTATCCAATTGGTTTAAATAAATTTTCTAAAGAACAAACAAAATGTTTACAATTAGGGGTTTTTGATTGAGTTTTTTAAATAGAATTTTTTTTTGAGAAAATTTTTAAATAGAATTTTTAGAAATGGAGTTTTTAAAAAACGTTATTGTTCGTTTAGTATCAATTTAAAAAACTCTTTTGAAGTACTAAATCGTTTAGTTATGTATTGCTAAAAGTATTTATTTATTTGTAAATTACCAAAAATGATACTTAATAGATATTGATTAAACTTATTACTTAAATTTTAGACAAATTAAAATATAATTAAATTTACTATGTATTTATCAAATTCAATCTCTTAAAACACAAGAATTTAAATAAAATTAATATATAACAATCATTAAATCAAATGAATTATTGTGTGAGGTGCAAAAATGAAAGATAAATTAAAATAGTACTTACCAGTGACAAGATTTTTGGTAGCATCTTATAGAGATATGTTGGTTGCAGAGATACGATGACTGCCGAGATGTAGATATATGATGACTTTCAAAAAAATATTAAAAACATATCAATTGAATAGAGTTTATTTTTTATTAAGAGCACATCATGAAATTAAGATAATATTATTAGGATATATGTGACATTATAAAAATTAGGGGTGAGAAAAAGTCTCGTCTTGTCCCAAAATTTTTCAAGACTGGATGGAGGGTCGGAACATGTTCGGGACGAAAAATGGGGACTCGAATAATTTTTTTTATCTAATTTTTTTTAAAAGATAATTAAAGACTGAATTTTATTAGTTAATTAATAAATTATAAACTTTTTTTTTAAAAAAAAATTTCATCTTAATTTGTATTCATGAATTTATTTAAGCAAATTAATATTGAAGACTAATTAAACTATCAATATTAAATTAGATTTAAAATTATAATATTTAATGTAATTGAAATTAAAATTATTTTTAACATAATTAAAATTAAAATTGAATTTGTCGATTTAAAATTATAACATTCAATGTAATAGAAATTAGAATTGGAATCGAAATTATAACATTTAACATAGTTGAAATTAAAATTAAAATTGAAAATATAACATTTAACGTAATTGAAAATTGAATTTAGAATTGAAATCAAAATTATATTCATGAAAAAAGAAACTAATAATAAAAATTATTAAAGTCAAAAAAAATTTCAAAACTAAATTTTTAGGTCAAAAATACAAATTTGGAGCAATGGATCTAAGAATTTTGGGCTAAAATACAAAATTAGACCAAATTATTCATGGGGAAAAAATGGACGATGGCCTAAATTTAGTCTCATGTCCCAACCCGATTTGGGTTGGGACATCTCTCGTCTCGAAATCTATCTCCGTCGAGACAAATTTTGGTGTCCTAATGGGACACAGAACCGGTTGGGTCCCGTTTCAAACTCGTCCTAGTCCCGATTTGCCTACCCATAATAAAAATATAAAGAACTCAAAAAATTTTACTTTTAAAAATTTAAATTTTAAATTTTTGCAAGTAAAAATAAAATAACTTTTTTAATTTTTGAAAGCTCTTTTTCAGTTGCAACCAAATCATAAAAAAAATTTCAAATAGTTTTTAGCATTAAAAAAAACTCTTTTTTTTAATGAAATCATATCATATCATTAATATCATCAAGATATTACATCAAGTCCCTTTGATACACAGATAAAAGGAATAACAGAATATGATAAATACATTTTGAGATCATCTGATTCAAGCCTCTTGCAAAGAAGAAGATAGTTATACCTATAGTGGATAAGGACAAAACGAACTTCTCCCTCTTTCAAAAGAAGGAGAAACAGACCTTTCAGCAGAAAGGGATAACAGACCTTCCGCATGAGGAAAATACAGATCCCTTGTATAAGAGAAAAATTATTGATTGCATAATTCAAAATAAAGCTATCATCAAACCTACCCCGATAACAAAAAGCTGACAATAGTAACCCAACAAACAGAATGGTAAAATTGCCATAACAGAGTGGTAAAATTGCCATTTGGACAGGGGTAGGAGCACAAAGGAAAATTGAGTGATAGCAGTCGGTTGGAACCAAGCTGACTAAAAAACGGCCAAGGAAATACAGACAGTGCATGAAGTTTGAGATTGGCATAATTCGGTTGGAACCAACCACCAAAGCACCGTCCGAACGCTAGGAACAGCAGTAGAGGTGGCTTGAAGATCAGCAGTCCCATGAGCCAACAGAGACAGCAATGCTGTCCGGCTAAGGGAGAACAGACACATTATTGAAACCGAGTCGATAAAGCTTTGCTGGTTGTTGTAGGATCAGCTGGGTCCAGTGAACCTCCAACGGTTGAGGCTGAGATCACCAAACGGGCAAGTACTCGACATGGACCGAGGAAAGTTCTATGCTTGCTGGAGATCGGAGGGGGACGGTGGAGAACAATGGCCGAAAAAATAGAAGAGAAACCTGAGGCCGGCCGGTGAAACTCCATCGATGGGTGGAGGCCCGACAGGATCGAGGAGACATGGCGGGGCCGAAGGCATCTCCAGTGTTAGGCTAGTTTACCGTAGATGAGGGCTGGTGGTGACGCCCAGTCAATGTTCGCTGTGACAAATGTTGTGCCCGGCGAACTCGGCTACTCGATGGCTGCTCAGAACAAGTCGAAGAAACGAGATAAATCCAAGGATGCTACCAGCAGTCAGTAACTCGGCAAGGATTAAAACTGGTGGCCGATGTCTCAGCCCAGAACGAAAGTCTCGGTGGAGGTCGGTTGCTGATCAGGGCTTGCATAGGTTGAAGAACACATCGGAGAGCATCCAGAAACAAAGTAAAAATACAAACAAATGCACTGAAAAAAGAAAGAAAAAATAGAGAGAAGGGGAAACGAAGAGGCCAAAGTTAAATGAGGCTAATGAGGTGGATTTTGGGCGGCCACCGGAGAGGGACGCACCGAAGAGGAGGCCAAAGGCCCCTCTCCGGTGGCTATGGAGGTGTGTGAGCTGGGGCGGCTAGGTTAGAAGATGAGAGAAAAGTTTGCTGGGGCGGCTAGGTGCCATACATTGTGATTGTCCTGTCCAAGGCTGCATCATTAGTTAAAAAAAAAAAAAAACTCTTTTGAGTGATAGAGAAATCCAACTAAATATGCACTTATTAAATTGGTATTATATAAGAATTTTAATAATAGAAGTTTTAAGTAGTATTATTTTTGGAAAAAATTAACCTCACCTTTATTAGATACACACACATGTACACACATCACTTTCTCTTGCTTTTTTTTAGAGTTTTTAAAAGAAAAAATAATATTAAAAAGTGATTAATTATCTTTTTTTTTTTAGAGAGGATTAATTACCTCTCTAAAAAATATAAGTAGTGTTTGGAGAAAAATTATAGAGACATGGAGGCCATTCCTAAGAGCTCATTTGGGCACTCATGCCTGCCTTTTAAAAAATTACTTGACCTAAATTGAGACCTTGCCACCAAACTCAGTAAGGACCCAAGTCCACTAGCCTCTATCACTTAACTAATGGGGTTTGCTTGAGAGTTTATATTACTACTATGCCTTGCAGTCAAAGGGCACATCAACATGATTAAGATACCTTCCATGTCACCACTAAGTCCTATAACTAAGGGACACGTAAGTAAAATTCAATCATTCTCCACATCATCACTAGACCCTACCATAAGTGACCAAAAAACCTTATTGTAGGATCACTGGATAAGGGGATAATATTCGAAGGAAATGTAATCTTGAGGGGCCACTATTACATCACCACGTCAGCGCTTTACCAGCACTAGTTACGTATTGCTAAAAGTATTTATTTATTTGTAAATTACAAAAAATGATACTTAATAAAAATTGATTAAATTTATTATTTACGTTTTAGACAAATTAAAATATAAATAAATTTACTATGTATTTCATCAAATTCAATATCTTAAAAAATAATAATTTAAATAAAATTAATATATAACAATCATGAATCAAATATATTATTATGTGAGATACAAAAATTTAAAAATAAACTAAAATAGTACTTACTAGTAACAAAAGATTTTTGGTAGTCTTATAGAGATATGTTGGCTGCAGAGATATGCAGATATGATGATTTCAGAGATATAGAGATATGATGACTTTCAAGAAAATGTTAAAAATATATTAGTTGAATAGAGTTTAATTTATTAAGGGTACACTATAAAATTAAGATAATATATTAACATATAGGTGACATTATAAAAATATAAATAAACTCAAAAAGCTTTACATTCAAAAGCTCAAATTTTAAGTTTTTGTGAGTAAAAGTAAAATAAATTTTTTAATTTCTAAAAGCTTTTTTCTAATTACAAACAAACATTATAAAAAATTTTAAAAAAAGTTTTGAGCATTAAAAAAAACGTTTTTGAGAATAGAGAAGGCTAACCAAATATACACTAATTAAATTGGTTCTCTATGAGACTTTTAATCATATAAGTTTTAAGTAGTATTATTTTTGGAAAAATCAACCTTACCTTTATTAGAGACACACAACCATATACACACATTAGTTTTCTCCCTTTGTGTTTTCTAAAATTATCCATTATCTTTTTTATTTTAAAGTTTCTAAAAGAAAAAAAAATATTAAAAAGTAATTAATTATTATTTTTTTTAGAGAGATGATTAATTACCTCTTTAAAAAGGAGTAATAAGTAGTGTTTGGGGGAAATTTATTGAGCATGTAGGCCACTCTCAGAGCTTATCTGACCACTCAAGCCTGGCTTTCAAAAAGTTACTTGGCCCAAATTGAGACCTTGCAACCAAACTCATTAAGGGCCAAAGCCTATTAGTCTCCATCATTTGATTTATAGAGTACGCTTGGGAGTTTATATTACTATTAAGCCTCATAATCAAAGGGCACATCAGTATGATTGAGACATCTTCCATAACACCACTAGGTCTTATAACTAAGGGACACGTTAGTAAAACCTAGCCATTAAGCCCTGCCACAAGCTACCAAAAAACCATATTGTAGGATAACTGGATAAGGGGATAATGTCCGAAGGAAATGTAATCTTGAGGGGCCACTATTACTCACCACGTTAGCATTTTACTGGTACTCTATTCCTTTGCTGACATTGAGATGAGGTATATCTTAAGTTAAATGAGACAAGCCTGCACCAATTGGAGCTCAAGGGTTAACAAATGTTGCCCTAATTTCCTTAAGGTTGTTCCTATCATAAAGTGTCCAATTCGAGGAGCTCTTATACTTTAAGCAGCTATTTCTATAGCATATTTTCACAAATATAAATAGATAAAACTCATCATCGATTAGACTATTGTTCGCAAAATTATACACACGCGAATTGTAACTGCAAGTGCACGAGTTGTGAGTAAGTAATAAAGTGATAAGTGAGTATCATTCTCACGAGGATTGTGTCCTAAATTGATGCTAAGTACTATGATGTTAGCAATCTAACTTTATCTAGGCTAATCTAAATGATAAGTTAAATTATGTAATTAAAAAAACTTAAAACTAAATAACTTGGTAAAATAAAGATATGAGAGTTCTATGATAATGGGGTTCTAGGGACTTGATTTCCCTCTATTGTTCCTATGGTCTTTGTCATTAGTGATCAATAATAAATTTTATGCATTTATTATTTCAGGGTGTATGATTAATCTCATTCCCTCTCCCGAATGTTGAATGAGACTCTATACATATACAATTAAGTTGATATCCCTATCCACCCATTATACATACACGTATTAAGCTACCTTTATGTAACTACCCTAAGTTCATTAGTCTCCTAACTCAACAAACTCAAGGTTATGCTTTTTACAACTAATATATGGATTAAACTTTCTCAAGTACATAACCCAAATGTTTAAATCATCTAATCCATTTTTTAATGTAATTAGAAGCATTAAGCACATAAAAAATATAAATGAATAACACAAAATGGTCATTAATCATAAAACAACATCAACACATATTGTTCAATAGAGTTCCATCAAGGCCTAGAACATATAATCTAATAATAAAATGTTAATCTTGCGATATGATGAATTCTATAAAAATAGGACCTTAGAGTATTTATTTCATTCTATTCTTCCTGTGTTCTTCATATTTTACAGGTTTCGTTCAATTCATTAATCAAAGAATTAAAACTAATCTCATTACCTTCCTCGAACGTCAAATGAGATACTATACATACATATTCAAGTTGATAACTCTATCTAACTTGTCTACCTTTACATGCATTACGCAACTCTTAAATTGATTACCCAAGGATTAATCTCATTTCCTTTCCCCAGCGTTAAGTGAGATCCTAGGCATAATGTTACATCCCAAGTGTTCTCACACATTTTTTCAAACACTTGGTGTGCACCACATGCAATCATTAAGAAAACTATGGTGATTGCCTAAGTGCTATTAGCCTTTTAACTCAATAACAACCTAAGGCTATATTTTCTAAATTCAATAAATGGATCAATCTCTCCCAAGTATCAATCCATAAATCCACAACAACTAATTCATTTTCCAATCAATTTGAAGCATTAAGCATAGAGAAACAAAAATGAATTAAACGAAAATATACTAAATCATCTAAACAGAATATAAATAAAACTACATCAAGCCTTAGAATTCAAGTTTAATCACATACAAATCCAACCATAACTAGAATTATCAAAAAAATCATAGATACAAACATGTGTAAATAGTATTCATAACTACAAATTTAAACAAAAGAGAAAATATAAAGAAAAAAAAGATAAAATATAAATTGGGGATGTCTCCAAGGTTTCAATCCTTCAAATATCTTCACTGATGCTCAAGAAAACTTGGAGACATTCTTTATTCTCTTAAAATTTGAGCTCAAGACTTGGTTCTCTTTTGTATTTTTCGTGCCTCCTTTAATAGTGTGAGAAATGGCTAAAGGGTAGTATTTATAGGTTTCAAATTAGGGCAAAAGAATGGGTAACAAAACAGGTGGTGGCATCTGGGCTCCACTTTTTGGCATTCAGGCGCTAAGCATTCTGCTCCATTTGGTGCTCGGACGACAAGGACTGTAGCCTTGTCACTATGCATTAAACTGTAGCACATACACTGTTCATTGCACTGTAGCATATTTGATTTTTTTACTTGTTTTCTTTGAATTTTTATTCCAAATAACTCCATTAACTTGAAACCTACAAAATAAAATTAAAACACATAAAAGTCATATATTTTTATTTAAATTAAGCAATTATCAAGTTTAGAAGAGATACATTATGATGTATAAAATGCGCTTATCAAACTCTCCCAAACTTAAATACTTGCTTATCCTCGAGTAAAGAAGTACATTCACGAAAAAAATGACAACAAACTACAAAAATATACAAAACATTAGGTTGGCAAATAATTAGTAATTTGTCTCAAAAATTTCTCACAACTACTATTCTCAATGAAAGTCTAAACATCATAATTGTTCAACATGTTAATCTTGTTGGCGAAGGATCTAAGACACGTGAGTATATGCATGTACAATTGTGTCTATTGCCTAAATACATATCAAATACATATTTAAGTCTGACGAAAACGTGAAACTTGCAATAAACACAATAGATAACATATATTAATCGCATTAATATATTTATAGGATAGAGAATTCACCAAAACGTATAACGTTATACACATTTTTTTCAGAGTCCGCATAGAGATCAACTTGCGGGCAGTTCTAGTCACCAACACGGTGGGCTTGGTGAGCTAGAACAGCAGCCCTATACGCAGCACCGGGTTTAACACCCCAAAATGGCTAGTGTGTGATTTTATCCTTTTCTCCAAAAAGATAAGAAATGGAGAGTTTGAAGCAATTCACAATTGCTCCAATTAGAACCATAGAGAAAAATGAAATAATTTCATTTTTCCCTTTTTTTTTTCTTCTTCTTTGGTTCATTTTCTTTTCTTCTTTCTCTCGGAAAAATCACAAACACACACCAATTTCACCTTTTCAAATTCACAAATTCTCATCACTTCTCTCTTTATATATATATATAATAAAATAATATATTATATAATAATAATAATAAAATAATACTAATGGGTGCCAATTATTTAGCACTCAAAATATTATATTATTATATATATCTTATAATAATATAATATAAAAATATATAATATAATATAATAAGAGAGATATTGTGATTATTTAACAATTAAATAATCAAATTATGAAATAATTATTTTGTCCCTCATTAATAGTTATCAAGTCTACCTCCTAGTGGGTCCCACCAAACTCCCACTTAGGTAGACTCAATCGAGGGTCCACAATGCGCCACATGTCATAATACAATTAGTAAATAATAATTATTAACTAATTATTGTATTTAACACTTAAATACAGACACGCATGCATTCCTATGGTATTGCTGGATTAAACACTTTAATCTGGCACGCTGCCCCAGTTCACAACGAGTATACTCCATATCGTGGGACTCCTTAAGTTCTACGCCCAATTCGTCAAATGAAACTATTCCATGAGTCCGTGAGCAATGCCCCATGCACACGTCATGGATATTACAAATCAGCGCGTTAAACCATATAAGTTGAGGTTACAACGTATACGTATAGTCCTTTCGTCATGATATCCTAGAAGTGTGGGGATATAGATTATCACTGTCAAATCCCCAATGTTCATCTATGTCCTATCTCCAGACTTGTATCTCACTGAATAATTTGCGCAAACTCCTTTGCCATATTGTTCCACCCTAGCGAAACTCTTTCCGGGATGATTGCTTATGGCCACAAGACTTTCTGAGATACAGTCTCGAAGCATTTGGATATCTAACTCCATATGGGAGCTGACGGATCCCATATCTGTACTCACCGGACTCTATAAGCATCGGACTATACCCAGCGATACCTAACGGTTACACCATGAAAAGTCTATGACATGCGTGGAACCAAAGTATGGTGGATCACTTACAAGCCCACCATGGCACTTAGGTCTAAGGACCATGTATAATACTCAACTAGAGAGGACCCTCCGTTGACGGCTTATATAGGATGTCTATCGGAGGCCCTCGTGAGTCAGTCCAATATCCAGTCCTAACTGAATACCTATATGTCAATACGAGCTCCAAGCTCATGGTTGGCTAGGAACGACTATCTATACCATATAGGTACAACATATGCTGATCTATATATAAAGGTATCCATTGACAGGCCCGCATCGGCCGAAATAGATCAGGGCAATTATTCGAGAACATACTTGTGCAACTAGCATTTCTCAGCACCCGATTGTAACTCTTGCAACTATATAATTACTAGTATATTCTCGGGTCTATGTCCCATTACAGACAGGGCTCCAACTCTTGGATCTGTTGACTATTATAACCAGCCAACACTTAGTTGTGCTAACATTTAGCATTTTATATCTCTCAGCTTGGCTAACTATGAGCCCTTATCTAAACTTCTTTAGATTTGATATGAACTTCTTCAGATTTACAATGTCTGTAACGTTATATTGCATAATACCATATTAATGGGTATTAGCGATTTAATGGGAATGTACACTTGTATAAGTACATAAGTATATGTACATTCAAGGATGGCACATAAGCACCGAACCTAACAATCTCCCACTTGCTCTAGTGCCATTTCTGATGGCATATTATACACATCGACTCTACGTGTTTCATAAACACTTTAAGAGTCTTGGCCTTTAGATAGTGAGTCCGTTAAATTATTTATAGAGAACGTCTACAAATAATCACATCTCCTTAAGCCAAGATTCCTCTAGTCATATGAGACTCCTCTCAACATGATTAGAGTACTGGTGTCCTCTTGGCACCTTGGCTTGTACAATGGTCCAATTTTGTCACAAACTTATGGGATAGGATCCATCTGTGTTGGAACTCTTTCAAGGCCAGCAAAAAATCTACGAATCTTTACTGCCGCTTCTGCTGCGTACTTATTAATAAGTAGTGAATCCTAGTTTGGTGCAATTCTAAGTCACTTGTACTATTGAGAATAAGCACATACCCAGATATAGACTCTCTATCATCTAGGTCAAACTTAAAGTCTGACTTCGTGTGTCTTTTCAATTGTAAGTTACTTTCTTCATATTTGAGAGACTTATCAATTTAAATGGCTGTCACATGAATTAGACTGAACTCGGCTTGTAACTCTTATAGCCAAACTGATATCAGGTCTCAAACACATCATAGTATACATTAAGCTCTGAAAAGCTGATGTATCTGGTGTGTTAGACATTCTAACTCTCTCATATTTCATCTGAAGAGACACTCTCATTGAAAAATGAACACTAGGTCTAAAAGATACGTTAAATATCTCATAGTTAACTAACCGTACCTTTATTAGACACTACTGATGTGAAATAATTTGGGAGAGTCCTATCAGCCTCCAAGCTCTATCTCTATAAAGCATATACCTAGTATAAAGGAAGCCTCTTACAAATTCTTTATGGAGAAATTCTTACGAGTTACTTTTGAGCAATTATAATATACTGACATCATTCTCAATGACCAGCATGTCATCAACAAAGAGCATCAAGAAGACTATCATGCTCCCATTGACCTTTCATGCACACTAGACCATAAGTCTGGCTGGACAAAAAACCTTCAGGCTGTTCCATGATTATCTTTTACTCAAGGTATCTATTTCAGAATGCTGTCCTTACATTCATCTACTAAACTTCAAAGTCATAATATGCTGTAAGAGCCAATAACATACTAATTGACTTTAGCATCAATATTGGTCCATAGGTTTCCTCTTCGTTGATTACCTTTCTAGAACCAATATAGGGCTTAGAAGGTCTCTACCTTCTATCTGGCTCACACTACCCCTTTGTAAACTCTTTACAACCAATGAGAATAATTCTTACAGGTAGCTTAACCAAGTCCAGATTTGATTCTGATGCATAGAGTCAATTATTATTTTCATGGCTTCTTGTTACTCCTTGATTCAATGTCTAACATAGTTTCCCTATAGGTCAAAAGATTATTTTTCTTCTACCAAGAAAACTCCAAGTTCACCTTTAGGCATCAAACATACTCAATAGGTGAGCTGGACATCATTTTTGACCCATTGGGAAATGTGTGCTAAAAGGTCACTGCTTAATTAAGTCTGAGTTTTCATCCTTGGTTCATTGATTTGTAGATTGACTTCATCAAGTTCAATCTTTCTATAATTCCTACAATTCATGAGAATTTTTTTCTCTAGAATAGTAGTATACTGAGAAACAAACACAATTCGCTTCTCTAAATCATAGAACTAGTATCCTATTGAATCATATTATACACAATGAACCTATACTTGTACCTCTTGGGTACTGTTTATCTTGCTAAGTAACTCTTACAAAACAAGATACCTTACTGCGTAGCTCTTACGTAAGTAAGACAACCTCAAGTCTTAACTAATTTAAGATACGGCTTCCTTTCTTTCTGTATCACATAGAGAATGGAAAGAACAGCTTTTGATGGAACTTTGCTTAATAAACAGCTATCGTTGGAGCATATACTCACAGATATAGATTGGTAACACTCATTATCAATCAGACCATATCTAATAAAGTCTAATTTCTCCTTTCCTAAATATCATTATATTGAGAAGTACCTGGAGGACTATAGTGAGTGAAAATCTCATTCTCCCTTAAACAAACGGTAAACTTTACAGTTGATGTATTAATTTCCTCAATCTAATCAAAGAGATGTGACATACATTCTAGTATGTTTGGTCATCTCTGTGAATACATTATTCATAAACTGGTTTAAGTCTTTGTGGTCATCTAATAAAGTCTAATTTTTAATTTTCTAAACATCATTATGTTGAGGAGTACCCGGAGGACTATAGTAAGTGAAAATCTTATTCTCCCTTAAACAAATGGTAAACTTTGCAGTTGATGTATTCATTTCCTCAATCTAATCAAAGAGATGTGACGTACATTCTGGTATGTTTGGTCATCTCTGTGAATACATTATTCATAAACTGGTTTAAGTCTTTGTGGTTAGATTAGGAATCTAACCATCGTTGAGCAGACGAACAAGCGTCTCACGCCTATATAACCTAAACTTATATATCATAGCTCCGTATTATTTAAGGATTCCGATCTATAGGCATTCTAATTATATATAATATCCATTTATTAACTGACATTCGGCTAATAAAATATTATACTTATTATGCAACACAACTATTGTATTGCATACAAGAAATAAGTCAAGTTGCCCAACAACTTGGACCTGCAAGAAATCACCATTTCTTACTCTCAACTTTACTTCTATAAGCTATTGCATCTAGTCTCTCTTAATTCTTACAATATATTATAGATATGAGAAGAACGTGCAGTATATTATACCTAGCTTGAACTGGCATCTTATGTCCTAGAAATGTCTATATGTGTCAAACACAAACCCGTGGGAGCCTTTCTGACAGTTATAAGTTACTAGGGTAGAGGGATTTCCAATATCCAATCTTACTATATTGGAAACACTTCCCATCTACACGCCCTCTTGTTGATCTTTGGATAAATGTTGCCTCTGAGGATTGATGCTAGGTATTTGCCTCATCTTCTTCTTCTAATACATCTAGTCTCACCATATATACTTAGAGTAAAAGGTGAAGCACCCTGAGCAAAGAGGGTCACACCCTTTTTATTAATTCTTGTAAATAAGTGTTATCAGAATTACGTTACGGCAAACTCTGATTAATAATAAATCTAATATGATCTGAACCTAAAACACTTCTGAGATTCATCTACCAGTTAGAGTAATTCCTAACACTCTAGGGTTGGATTGCATCAACTATGCACACCAACCGGTTGATAGTGGCCATTAAACTTGACAGGCTAAAATTACGGGAGATGTAAGCGGAATATTCATTAAATCGCTAATAGAATGTTTTAAATCATGGGTATACTAATTATCATTTTTGATTTAAAACACCCTCCCACTGCTTTATATAATCCCAGTAATCTCTCAAACGGGAAGACGATAGTTTAAATCTTTTAAACTATATAGCGAAAAGTAGATCCCATTAAAATTTACTCAAGCCTTATGCTGTAGCAATATTGGCCTTTTATAAACCCAACAGGTAGACAACACCTGTCAATTGTATCTCATGCAACTCTTACCCCTTGATCCTAAATATACCTTATCCTCACACTGTAGCAATATTGGATAAGTGTATTCCAGATTAACTTGTCAATGATCAAATATATGCTACTGATACTACCCTCGTGCTGTAGCAATATTGGGCAATACGTTTGCATATATTTGCCTCATCTCATGTTTAACCGGCATAGTCCAAGCCCAACCAACCAAGTCCCTCACGTTGTAGCCATATTGGGAAAAGGCTGACGTGACTCGTCTAACATCGTATTGACAAGACAGATCAGAATAAAATATTATCTTATAATATAATATTCTTCAGTCTGATTAAGAGAGATTTTGTTTCCATAGTCTCCATACTCATAGAAAGGATGATTCTCAATTAATTAATTTCTCTATACAAGCACAACTAACCCTCACTAATAGCGCTTCCATTGTGGTTACTATTACAGAAAAATTAATTCTGGTTTATAATGCAGACTGATAACTCTTTATCACTGTATCTCATAAACTTCGATTTATAATGTAGACTAATAACTTTTATCACTACATCTCATAAATCTACACATGCAAAATTAATTTTGAAACACTGTTCAAAATTACTGTAGCTGTGAACAGTAACATATTGTTAATGTGCTACTGTTCAAGTGAACAATACGCCGTCGTAGCGCTAAATTGCATCGCTGTAGCGCTGGGAGGTAAAACCCCCAGCACTGCGGCCCCAGCCAACTGGCGCTACAGCGCCCCATGCTTCCCCTTTGGCATACCCGTTTCAACACTTGAAACACGCTATTTACACCGAATCTTTTTCCTCCATTCACTCAAACCACACCCAAATATATCCTAAATGACTCTGATACCATTTGTTGATGGAGAATCTAAGACACGTGGGTATATGCATGTGTAATTGCGTATATTGCCTAAATACATATTGAATACATATTTAAGTCTGACGGAAGCGTGAAACTTGTAATAAACACAATAAATAAAATATATTAATCGCATTAATATATTTATAGGATAGAAAACTCACCAAAACGTGTAACGTTATACACGTTTTTTGTTTCAGAGTCTGCATGGAGACCAACTCGCGGGCAGTTCTAGTCACCAACAGGGTGGGTTTGGTGAGCTAGAACAACAGCCTTATACGCAGCACCGGGTTTAACTCTTAAACCCCAAAATGGCCGGTGTGTGATTTTATCCTTTTCTCCAAAAGGATAAGAAATGGAGAGTTTGAAACAATTCAAAACTGTTTCAATTGGAACCATAGAGAAAAATAAAGCAATTTCATTTTTCCCTTTTCTTTTTCTTCTTCTTCGGTTCCTCTTCTTTCTTTTTCTTCTCTTCTTTCTCCTCTTCATTTCTTCTTTCTCTCGGCAAAATCACATACACACACCAATTTCACCTTTTCAAATTCACAAATTGTCATCACTTCTCTCTCTCTCTCTCTCTCTATATATATATATATATATAATAAAATAATATATTATATAATAATACAAATAAAAAAATAATATTAATGGGTGCCAACTATTTGGCACCCAAAATATTATATTATTATATATATAATATCTTATACTATAATATAATATAAAAATATATTATATAATATAATAAGAGAGATATTGTAATTATTTAATAATTAAATAATTAAAGTATGAAATGATAATTTTGCCCCTCATGAATAGTTACAAAATCTACCCCCTAGTGGGTTCCACCAAACCTGCACTTAAGTAGTCTTAACCGAGGATCCACAATGTGCCACGTATCATAATAAAATTAGTAAATAATAATTATTAATTAATTGTTATATTTAACACTTAAATACAAACACACGCATTCCCGTGGTAGTGTTGAATATTGCTGGATTAAACCCTTTAATCCAGCACGTTGCCCTAGTGCACAACTAGTACACTCTATATCGTAGGGCTCCTTAGGTCCTACGCCCGATTCATCAAATAGAACTATTCTATGAGTCAGTGAGCAATGCCCTAGGCACACGTCACAGATATTACAAATCAGTGCGTTGAACCATGCAAATTGAGGTTACAACACATACGTACAGTCCTTTCATCATGATATCCTGGATATGTGGGGATATAGATTATCACCGTTAAATCCCTAGTGCTCATCCATATCCTATCTCCAGACTTGTATCTCACTGAACAATATGCACAAACTCATTTGCCATATTGTTCCACCCTAGCGAAACTCTTTCCCGAGATGATTGCTTATGGCTATAAGACTTTCTGAGAAATAGTCTCGAAGCATTTGGATATCTAACTCCATATGGAAGCTGACGGATCCCATATTTGTACGTACCGGACTCTATAAGCATCGGACCATACCCAACGGTCACACCATGAAAGGTCTGTGACATGCGTAGATCTAAAGTATGGTGGATCACTTACAAGCCCATATGGCACTCGGGTCTAAGGACCACATATACTACTCAACGCGAAAGGACCCTTCATTGACGGCTTATATAGGATGTTTATCGGAGGCCCTCATGAGTCAGTCCCATATCCAGTCCTAACTGAATACCTATATGTCAATACGAGCTCCAAGCTCATGGTCAGTTAGGAACGACTATCTATACCATATAGGTACAACATACGCTGATTTATATATAAAGGTATCCACTGACAGATCCGCATCGGCAGAAATAGATCAGGGTAATTATTTGAGAACATACTTGCGCAACTAGTATTTCCTAGCACCCGATTGCAACTCTTGCAACAATATAGTTACTAGTATATTCTCGGGTCTATGTCTCATTACAGACAGGGCTCCAACTCTTGGATATGTTGAGTATTATAACCAGCCAACACTTAGTTGTGCTAACATTTAACATTTATATCTCTCAGCTTGGCTAACTATGGCCCTTATCTAAACTCCTTTAGATCTGATCTGAACTTCTTCAGATCTACAATGTCTGTAACATTACATTGCATAATATCATATTAATGGGTATTAGTGATTTAATGAGAATGTACACTTGTATAAATATATAAGTATATGTACATTCAGAGATGGCACGTAAGCAGCCTAATGGGTACAAGGACAAACCTCTAAAGGCCTATAAGGCCTCCATGGAGATGAGGGCGAGGGTTCGAATCCTTGGGGGTGCAAGTAGCCTGAGCTAGGTGTGTAGGGTGCACCAGTTCTTCATCTTTTTCTCTAGTGGACACCAAGGAGTTGGTGTGGGCTCTCTCACACTCTAACAAAAAGGCCGCCCTTTTTGATTGATTGTGATGGGCCCTATCTAACTCCTTGGGTCCACCAGGGGAAGCAGTTGTCACCCCAACCACAAACGCATCTCAGCATAACCTTCCCAGTGCTCGAACCCCGCATCTCATGCTTAATAAGCCTTTAGAGTTCGAGACTGGTACCCACCAACTTGATAGGTACCAGTTTTGAACTCTAAAGGCCTATTAGGCATGAGATACGGGGGTCGAGCACTGGGGAGGTCGTGCATGAGATGCGTTTATGATTGGGGTGCCAGCTGCTTCCCCTGGTGGACCCAAAGAGTTGGGTGGACCCACTATAGTCTATCAAATTCAACACTTATTCTAACCCACAAGTGCCTTACTTGGTTTGTGTGTGAATAGCTAAAATCATCAATCGCATACACTCGAATTATTTTATGCAAACAAGATAATAAAATGATCTCTAGAGTTTTTCTTTAATGAATTAACACTCTATATGGTTATTTTTCTCATCATTCTTCACTAATATAGGCACACACATCAAAGATCAAATAAGACTTTAGTTAGCTTGTAATGCATGGCTAGGGTGAGGGTAGGATAAAATGGATCAATTTTGGCTCAACTTGCACCATAGGTACACATTCCTTTAAAGCTTACTCAAATCGAACCAATTGTTATTCACCTGATTTATCCCAAAATTATTTCTTTGATTCCCTCACTTTTTTGTTGTTGTTCTTTTGTTTTTCTCTTTTAAGTTAGGGGTATAGCAAACTCAATTTATAGTTTTTGTTTTTGGAAAAAAAAATTTTGGATTTTTTTTTCTTTTTTTAACATATAAGTCACTATACCCCCAAACTTAAGCTTTTCATATTAAAACAACCAACATTTATAACAAACCCATAACCCTTCTTTAATTCACCTCTTCATTTTCAAAAGTTCACATAACTTTCTAAAATGAGTGTTAGGTCTATGGCGTGATGGGTACTATGAAGGATAATAAAAATAAAGGTTAAGGTAGTGATATGGTTAGTTAGGAAAATCAATAATTAGGCTCAATGGGGGTGACTAGGGGTAAAATTATATAAAGGTTGGCTTGAGATGCTCAATCAGTCCAAAGATAGCCTAAAATCACATCTTCAATTACATATGCCCTCGATTTTGCATTAAGTGATGCTCAAACAAGTTTTAGCGTGTTTTTGAGACCTTAATTAATCTTGTTGTGCATAAAAGTTTTCTAAGTAAGCATAAAACTAAATGATTCTAACTATGTGTTCAAAATATCAAGTGGTTACAAAGTGAAGCTAAACTTATCCTAGATTACCAAATAAACAATCGTAATATTCATTGTTTTCAAAAGAATGTAGCATTTGAAATCATGTTTTTATTTTATATCATTGACTACTAATCATTCAACCAACCCACAACAAAACACAAAAATGAAAAAAAAAAATTGTATGCAAAACAAACAACTAAAAACAACATTCATAATAAGTAAGCATGATCAACATGAAAAAGGAAAGTTTTCTTCCCCCTAAACTTAAAGTTGACATTGTCCATAATGACAAATAAAAGTGAATAAAAAAAACTTCTTTTGTAGATAATGGCTTACTGCTCGAATCGCAAGGAGGAAGTTGTAACTTGAGTTGGTGCCCAAAGCCATTGAGTGATGCTATTCAAGATATGAATTTTGAGGAGCCTTTTTGTTTGGTGGCATTTGAGGTGGAGTTTGGTGATAATTTGGATTATAGAGGGTGTAAGAATGATTGGGGGAAAGTGATGGGGTGTTTAAGGTAGTTTATAGGGTAGTTTAGAGGGGATTTGGGGGGTGGAATAAGTGGCGCTGCAGTGACACTACTTGGGTTTTTGACCTAAAATTTTTAGGTGTTGAGGTTGCAGCCTCAACTTTCTGAGGCTACAGTTTCAAGTTGCTGCCACATTTGTTGTTATCTTCAATTATAAGCTCTATTTTGCTGCATCTTGTTGGCTTTATTTTTGATTTTTTTCATGATTTTATGAGGTTCTGAATTGTTATTTTAGCACATTGCAAGAAAGAAAAATAAACATTAGAAAGAAAAAAAAAATTGAAATACACTTAGGTTGCCTCTCAAGAAGCGCTTGATTTATTGTCTCTTGCTAGACTTCTTTCGAGGTTGTGGTCGAAAAATTGTATTTTGGAGGCATTTTCCCACACAACACTCCTTCTATATCGTGCTTCATTGTTCGCTAGTCCTTTCCTTCATTTTCTCATTTTAAGCTTTGCTTGGCAAGAACCAAAATCTTATTTGGAAGTGTGAATCTTGTTTGAATTTATTTTTGGCTAATGCTAACATAAGTGGCCGACCATTTAAATTTGATGGAAGGGAAGAATTCATGAGATGAATTTACTTACAAAGGTTGGCTGGCTCTTCATCATTTAGATTTGATGAATTCATTTTGATGAATTTGACAAAAGTTGTTGCGGGCCATGAAAGTGGAGAAAGAGAAAGTTTTTAGCTTGAGTTTGTTTTAGAAGTTAAGACAAGAAAACAAAAGCTTTTAAACACTACTTATCTTCTTCTCTAACTAAGCTTCCCACCATTAAAGTTTTACAAAAAAATTTTGTGATTTAAGTGTTGAATATGACAAAAACAAGTTTATTGCTTTAAAATAATTTAAGTGTTAAATCAATGCTGGAGCTGCTATTCTAGCCAATCAAACCCAACTCTGTTGATTGCTAAAATTGATAATGGGTTCCTTTCGGGCAGAACTTCAACTTAATCTGTTCCAAAGGCTTGCAAGGTGATTATTCTCAATTTTGGTATTAATGTGATTAATATGCTTTAAAATTATTCATTATTGTAATGATGCAAAATTTAAATGTGCTCATAGTTTTAAGAAATTAGATTTTCATCTTTCGCTATATATATGTTTATGTATGAGATGCATAGATTACATATATTTAAACAATAAACACGCACCACGTGCACGCACTCTTAGTTTTAATCGGCACCCAATACTTTCAAGTGATTTTTCCACTCTACTACAACTTTCTTATAAGACATCTATTAAATGCATTTCTTTAGTATATTGTAAATACTTTTTTTTAATAATCTATCTTAAGAAAGGCTAATGTCTATTATATTTTCATCGAGCAAAATACACATAACTCAATGGTTAAATGTGCTTTGAATAATAATAAAAGAATTTGAAAATATATATTAACATTTCATGAGACTAGGATCTCTCCTAACCTACTTTTGTCTTATTTTTTACTAATACAAAATTGATAGGGATAAAAAAATAGATCTTGAACACACATAATTAATGCAACATACATGGTAAAAGATATTTTAAAAATTATATAAGATTAAATTAACCAAGGATCTTAATTTAATTTGAAGAGTTAATTTTTAGAGAAAATGGCCTTCACCTCTCTATGGTATTGGCCAATCATTACATATCCCCTTAAGATTTTAAAAAGGATCAAATATTTTATTTTATTTTTTTTATTTTTTTATATTATTTTATAATTTTATTCTTGATAATACAAGTACTTAAATTGGGTAACATTAGATTAACAGATGATGTTATTTGATGATGTAAAGTTTTAAGGGAAACAACTTTCACCTCCCTATTGTATTGGTGAAAAAGGATTTGAACCCTTAGTGTCAATCAAATTACTTGGCCACACTTAACTTCTATTAACTTTTTGTGAAGACTAATATATATATATATATATATATATCCAATGATAAATTAATTGAATGATTGAATATAAATTAAATAATTATTGGTACACAAAAGTATAAACAAGAAATTGTTTGAAGTATCTTAAATATTAACATTAAATTCAATTAGGTTTGTACCCAAAAAGACATAAAAGATTATGCTTTAAAAAAATTATTATAGTATTAACAATTTTATAAGTTTTCTAATTAATCTGAAAATAAATATAAAATATTAAAAAATAGTACATGCTAAAAAAATTAATTTCTATTAGTAATCAAATTTTTATTATGAAAATAATAAAAAGAATATGTTCAAGCTCACAACTGAATTTTTATCATTTATATCAAATAAAAAAAAGCAATTTTAATATAAAAAAAAACTGAATTTAAATTATACTTTATGAGAACTCATGAAAAATAAAAGTTACTTTGTAAACCAAAAAATATTGACAATTATATTCAACTCATAAGAAATTAGTTTTCATTCTTCTATACTCTCAAATGAATTTAAATTATTACAACTATTAATAATGAAAAAAAATAATTTCTAGTAGAAAAAAATATTTGTTTTAATGACAATTGATGAATGCAGGTGGAAATAATTTGTGACTATAATTAGAAAATTATTATTTTTTATTATTTAATACTTTTTTATTTCTTTTTAAAATACTTGAAGAATATATTTTAAAACATATGTAAATATTTATAATGGGTTTCTATAAAAACTCAAGTTTGTTGTAAGCTTATTTGAATTTAATGTTAAGTAAAATATTTTAAACTTATTATTATTTTGAAATTTTTTTGGGTACTAATATTTATTTTATTTATATTAATAATGTACCTAATTTATTTATAAGGTATATGCATTAGTCTTCACAAGGTATTTATTAGATTTAAATGTGGTAAAGTGTCTTTGACTGGTGTTTTATTAGAAGATAAGGGTTGAAATTCTTTTATAATTACTTCTTGTTTCGTTTGCTCTAATTTTTTTAGAATAAAACCGTCAACTATGTATTATGAAGAAAACAATTATCAAATTATAAAAAAAAAAAGATAATACAATATTTGTAATGTGGGGTAAATTTTGTTTTCCCTAATTTTTTAATATGCAAAGTAATTAAGGATTCCTTCTTATACGAGCTTAATATATTTTGAAAAGATTTATTTTTATATGCATACTATATTAATTGTGTGTGATCAAAATCTATAAATATTTTATTTCTTTTATCAATTATCAATCACATTTGCTAAGTTGGTCCATTAAAAATAATGCTACGAGAATATAGACTCAGAAATTAAATTATATAGCACCCTCGTACTTATTATTTGTTAACGGCAGTTAAATGCTGTCTTATAAGCCAAAACTGATTCCTTATCTTCCCAAACTCTGTAATTTCCTCCTTTTATTTCCTAACAAGTAATTACTATCTAATTTTTCCACAAATCAAGAACAAACACCACATTTTTTGGGCATATTTCCAAAGAAATTTTAAAGAAAGAGAACAGTAGAAATATACAGAAAGAGTGATCTTTCAACATAATATTATGTATGCAAAGCAAAGCCATTAATTTCGACAATGGCAATATTGTTCAGAGCTCTCTACATTCTTCCTCTCTTGTTCATTTACGGGTATGGTGACGTATTCCTTCCAAAACCTGTCTTTAAATTTCGAGATCCTTTCTCCGGATTTCGATATGAACCAAAAACTAATGGCAGTGAGAGTTCTGAACAGAAGAATTCTACTGTCTCAGGATTTTTGGGAAAAAATGCTGGCACAGGATTTAACGGACAATGGGAGTAGGTGTCTGAAAATTCTGGCGTCTCGGCTATGCATGCAATCCTGCTTCCAAAAACTAACCAGGTTTTAATGTACGATGCTACAATTTGGAAAATATCAAAGATTCCATTGCCTCCTCAGAAAATGCCTTGCCGTGTTGCGGACCAGACGACCGGTGAAATGGACTGTTGGTGTCATTCAGTTCTGTTCGATATTGAGACATCACAACTGAAAGCATTGAAGGTGAATATATACAATCTGTACCATATTCATTACTACACAAAAGAGAAAATGAACGCAATTGCAATTTGAAAATAATTTCAGAAAATGACGATTGTATTGAATTTGTGGCAGATTCAAACGGATACATGGTGCTCATCAGGAGGCCTCAGAGTAGATCGGAACTTTGTTAGCGCTGGTGGCAATGCAGGAGGAGCAACCACTGTGAGATATCTCTCTACATGCGATGTTTGCGACTGGAGAGAATACCCAACAGCACTTGCAGATCCTAGATGGTATCTAAGATTAACACTTCGCCTTTTATTTTTTAAATAATCTTCCTGATTTTTATTGAAACGTTGCCCTCTACTCGTCCTGGGTTTAAATACTGTTGTACATCGAGGCGGAGCCAGATTTTGGAGTGTAGAGGTCCAAATATTAAAATGAAAATATATGGTACCAAAGTTTATAGTTTAAGAACATCAAAGTTTTAAAATTAAAATTTGCAATTTAAAAAATAAAATCACAAAAAACTATTACTTATTTCCAAAAATTACGGGCTTTGGGCCATCTCCACCTTAGAGGTCTTAGAGCAGCTCCGCACCTGGTTGCACAAACTCCAAAATTAATGGGTTGGTCAAACTTTGTCATTTGTAGATGTGGATTATTCTTATATGAGTTCTCTCCTAAATAATAATGCTGAAACATTAATACAATTTAAGATTTGCAAACTTAGAATTAAAATTTATAAAATAAATGTAACATTCTATAAAATTATATGTATTACAATTTATGAAAGACTGTTGGGGGCGGATAACTTCAGTTTTTAAAATGCGAAGCGTACCGAAGGTTGAACGATCTCTTCACTGTACAGAAGTTCAGTTCCTATTTATCTGAATTCTCTGCACAGAGAGTCGTTCAACTCATTGAAACTCTATCACCTGTAACTTGTGGCAAGATATTTGCTGATTGTTGTGCTTTGTGATTGAAGGTACGCAACACAGGTGACTTTACCGGACAGTGGCTTCATTGTGGTCGGCGGCCGTGGTGTCTGTAGCTACGAATATCTACCATGGGAAGGACAATCAAACAAGGAATCCATGTTCCTCCCTTTGCTAAAAAATACCCATGATCAGCTCCAGGGAATCGACGGACAGAACTTCATATTGGAGAACAACTTGTACCCTTTTGTTCACCTCTCTCCCGACGGCAACCTCTTCATTTTCTCCAACAACCGCTCCATCTTGCTCGACCCGTCCTCTAATAAAATTGTCCGCGAGTTTCCAGATCTCCCCGGTGGCTCTCGTAGCTACCCGGCGTCTGGAATGTCAGCGCTCCTGCCAATAAAACTACTACCTGCCGGAAACGGACAAGCTGTCGATGCCGAGGTCATGATTTGTGGTGGCGCAAAATCGGACGCGTTTTACTTTGCAGAGACTAAAAAGCAGTTCTTGCCTGCATTGCAGGACTGCGGTACAATCAAAATACAGAGCAGAATGCAACCTGGAAGATTGAACAAATGCCATCTCCCCGGGTTATGGGAGATATAATGATTCTCCCGACTGGCGATCTGCTTATGCTTAATGGGGAAAAACTTGGTACATCTGCCTGGAACGATGCTGAGGACCCTAATTACGTGCCCGTTTTATACAGGTCTAACACGGCGGAGAACCAAAGATTCCAGGAATTGGCTGCAACAACCATTCCCAGAATGTACCATTCATCATCTGTGCTATTACCAGACGGGAAAATTCTTGTTGCAGGAAGCAATACTCATGATGGATACAAATTTGACGTGAAGTACCCGACAGAGCTCAGAGTCGAGAAGTTCTCACCTTCTTATTTGGATCCCTTGTTGGCTCCGCTAAGACAAAATATAATGGTTGAGTCTTCGGACAAGAGTATCAACCATTGCATGAGGTTTTCGATGAAGGTTAGATCAAACGAGTTTACATTAAACAGGGATGATCTTCAGGTTACAATGTACGCCCCGGCTTTCACTACGCACGGTATCTCAATGAATCAGAGGCTGATTGTTCTGAGTTTGGTTGATGTGATTGACAACGTTTGGCCTGGAGTTCACAGCATTACAACTGAAGCACCATGTTCAAGTGCAGTTGCTCCTCCTGGGTATTATCTGCTTTATGTTGTTTACAAAGGAGTTCCAAGCGTCGCCATGTGGGTTCAGATCAAGTAGATCCAGCTTTGATTCAAGTTGTTACTGTTGATGGCTGTATGTATTTATTTATTGTTTTGTGAAACGTTGTTGTTATGCTCTCATGGAGTTCATTGGATGATTAAATACTCCTTTTCAATTTATTGTTATTATTTTTTTATTATGATTATGATTATTATTATTATTATTTGGAGGAAATTAATAATAATAATAATAATATTAATTCTATAGCTTCCTCATCTTTTGAGGAACCATACATTACTGAAAGAAGAAAATTACATTGCAACATGAGACAGTTAAATCTTAAATGCTTTTTCTTCAATGAACCATACGTAATTTAAAATAGGAAAATTACTTCACAAATACATGAGAACTATAAATTATTTAAATTAAAGAAAATTACCTCACAATATAAGATTGACTTTAATGTATTTGTATTACTTATAATTTGTCAATAGACGGTTAAAAGCTTTCTTTCATTTTTTTTGGTGACAAACTTCTAATAGGAATGAGGAAATTTTATTAATAAAAAAATAAAAATACATTTAATTAGGGGATATAATGAGTCTTACCTCTAAAAAAAATCATAAAATTATGACAATATTAGAGTAAAACACAAACTTAACGAGTTATTCTCAAGTAAAAAAAAAGAAGATGCGAGAAAGGAAGAAATAGGTTGGATTCTAATCCCTAATACTTTTGTGATTGTTATTTATGAATTCAGCGATGATTACGATTGTTGAAACTTGTTTTAATTCTTCTATTTGAATCACGTTTTAATTCCTCTGTTCGCCACATAATACATGTTATTTGCACACAGTAAAATTTTATCTCAAATTTTGCTTTTACTACTACATAAGGGTACGATTTTTTATAAACTATTTAGAAAATTTAGGATATAAAAAATTTGAATACTCTTAAGATCTTCGAGTAATCTCTAAGAGCATTTTTTTGTAATCATAATACTTTTTTACTTGCTTAAATATTTCTTTCACACAACACTCATTTTTTTATATTTGATACTAATTTGAATGTCAAAGTGCATTTTTTTATTTTTTTATAGGAGGACGATGCTGTTTTAAAATTCTTAAAGTGTTTAAGGGCAACATAGGAAGAAGATGATAGTGTTCTTGGAAATCCCACAAAAAATCAAGGGTGTGGAAGTAACTTCTTAAGGTTGCAAAACTGGGTACTTCATAGTTAATTATAATTATAATTAACTTATAATATAGTCAATTAAAATTCAACTGTGGAAGATTCAATTTAAATAAATTGATATTCATATCATAAATTAAATAATTTAATTGAGTAAATTAAAATTATAATTCAATTGTACAAGATTTAATTTGAATTAATTTATATTCATGTAGTAATTCAAATAATTCAATTGAGTATATTAAAATTATAATTTTATAGTGTAATATTTAATTTGAATTAATTTATATTTATATAATAAATTAAATAATTCAATTGAGTAAATAAAATTTTTAATTTAAGTGTGTAAGGTTCAATTCAATTAATTTATATTTATGTGATAAATCAAATAATTCAATTGGGTAAATAAAAATTATTTTTTTACAAAAAGGATATTTTTGTTCATAAAATTTTGACCAATACTTATATTTGTCCCACGAATTTTAAAAAAATTAATTTTATTTCAATTCATTAGCTTGTTACCGTTTATTTTGATTAAAATTTTTTTTATTGAATAACATTTATTATTTTGTTAGAATCCAAATATTAATCACCGGTTATTTAACCTCATATGTCATATTAACATGTCAATTATGAATGAGTTATTAATAATAGTAAAAAATAAAAAGTATACGGTAGCTTTAAATTTTTAATATTTATTTTTAAAAAATTTATTTTACAATTAAATGAATATTTATTTTATTCATTTTATAATAAATAAATAAAACAGATCGAGTTCTCAAAGATTCGTTCGGCCGTCCTGTCGTTGCTACTGCTTTAATCGTCCTTACCGCCGATCCAAGCCACCATCACACGAAATCCCAAACAACAGTGGGATTAATTGGTTGATATCTTCTAGATCGCGGCGGGAATAAGCGTTTGCAGATATCCGAAGTCAGGTTTAGCTTTTACTTTTACTCTTCAATGGAATTGATGTTTCCTGGTTCTGGAAATCGATGTTGAGAATTTGGTTTGAGAAGGGCAGTAATTCAGATGTGAAATTAGGGCACACTTCGAGATTAGCTTTGCACTCTGAATAAACGCGGTCCCCCTCTCTCTGTTTTTTTTTTTCATTGAATATTTGAAGAATGGCTAGTTGTCAACCATTTAGGATGTACCCCATGATGCCATGGCCACTTGTCGCAGTTGAGGCTGTCAGAAGGATTTGAATAATTGAAGCAGTAACATTCTGTCAGATTTTGTTTATTGTATATGTAAGATTCCTAAATAGAGTACCGCAAGAATTATTTGATGGATAAAAGAAGAAAAATTTGTTTGAAGGAAGTTGTTTATTAATTAAAATATAACCAGAAAGCCGATTGTTCTCACTGGAAAAATTGTTGCTTGCGAGATTTAAGAAAGAACATTATTTAATTTATTAAAATTTCATACAATTACTATTATAATATATAACATATAAAATTTAAAAAAATAAATATTATATTTAAATATTTATCAAAATATGTCATGTGTCCTTTCATTTGTTTTTCACTTTTATTAATAATAAATTCGTAATTAACATGAGGATATGATATATTATAGGTAAGTTTGCATTTCACTCTATTAGTCTATTTTAAATTTTATATTTAATTTTTTTTTATTGTCAAAACAAATGATAATAAATTAATTGATTGGGATAAAATTAATATTTTTAAAATTAATGAAATTTTTTTAGGTATTAGCGCAAACACTATAGACAAAGATGTATTTTATTATTATTTTATATTAATATAATAATTCAAATAATTTAATTGAGTATATCAAAATTATAATTCAATTGTGGAAGATTCAGTTTGAATTAATTTACATTTAAGTGATAAATCAAATAATTTAATTAAATAAATTAAACTTATAATTTAATTGTGTAATATTCAATTCAATTTATGTAATAAATCAAATAATTCAATTAGGTAAATAAATTGAAATTATAATTTAATTGTACAAGATTCAATTTGAATTAAATTCTATTATGTGATAATTCAAATAATTCAAGTGAATATGTTAAAATTATAAAATTTATATTATATGATAATTCAAATAATTCAAATGAATATGTTAAAATTATAATTAAATTGTTGCAATATCCAATTTTAATTAATTTATATTCATAAATTAAATTAATTAATTTATATAGTTGTGTTACCCAAATAAAACATTCACCAAAACCTCTACTAACATTCTCATATTTTAAAACCTACATAGTAATGAAACACTCTCAATTTCACATATAATCCAAATTCCAACATCAGGAGTCAATACCAACTTCATCATCCACACACGTTTTCATTAACAAAACTAGTGAATAACTTCAATAATTCATCGCCCACAAAATATTATAAAAAAAAGTCAAGGTCTATCGTCTCATTCATCATCAAAATTCAAGCTCCAACTCCAAGTCTATTAATAAACTTGAAAAATAGGTGTGAAGAAAAGATTATAAAAAATTATTAAAATTTAAATGAATTATCATAAAAATAATTCTAATATTTATATCAAATTTCAATATTTTTCATCTTACTATAAGCTATTAGGCAATACACTTCATGCTTGACTTGTATGATTTGGTATGGATTTGCGTACTTGACATAATAATTTTTTAAAAAAAATAATTAATTAAATATATAAAGTGCATTTAAAAAAATAAATGTAAATACATAAAAATTTAAATTCAATTACATACTTCAAAATTTTCATAATATTCTGCTTCATGAATCATAGTTTCAATCTTTTAAAAAAGCACTTTGTATTAGTGAGCTTGCAATGCTCTTACAAGGACCTATTTAAAAGGGAAATAATAAAACGTGAATATTATGATACATTGCAATTATATTATGATTGCTTTCTTGATACTAAGAAAATTTTAATCTACTTGCACATAATACTTTTATCTTGGTCTCAAAATAATAATTTCAAAGATCGTTTCTTTTTCAAACAGTGTAGAATAATCTCAAAGATCTTTCACAAATAATGATTGATACAGACTCTAATACCGTTATATATGGATCATGAACTATTTTATGCTCAAGAAATGTCCAACTCGATGTCCTTTCTTGTATTGTAGTTATGCTTTTCCTTGTAACTAAAAACACGAGTAATCAACATTTTATTCTCTGAAAGCAGCGGCATATTACATCTTTTACAACCATCTGCTGATAGGCTACGATGTTCCACACGAGCAGCTAAACTGAATTCAAAGTACGCGTAAAAGAAGAGATGTGCAAGAGAGGAAGAGAGTCCATGCTTCATGGGAATTTTGGACGCGCATGGGAACGTGAACTAAAGAAGTAAGGTGCATGGAAACGTGACAGATGGGCAGCAGCAAAAGTAAGAGGCATTAAGACATAAACTAACGTGGGAAAGAGTCCACTTTGGCCATATTTCCATCATGTAGATAACGTGTAGTAGTAGTTAGTTAATAGTTTGTTTTTGTTCAGAATATTAGTCTTTAAATAAGAGTCGGATACTAGGAGAAAAAAAGAAAAAAATCATATTGTAACTGGTTCACTCTCACCAAAAGAGAGCACTTTATATTAAGTAAGATTGCACTCTGATTAGGACTTATCAATTAGTATCAAAGCTGCGTTCAAATGGCTACAAATAAGCAGATGATTGAGCTCTTAGAAACGGGACTTGAAGGAATTCCGAATAAGCTGCAACGAGTGGAGATGAGTGTTAATAACAAGCTGTACCACATAGAAGGCGCCATTCAAAAATTATCTGAAGTCGTATCTTTTACCCAGGCTTTGACTGTTGTGTGATTTCTGTAACACAAATTAACGCAAGTACACGTGATCGCAACAAGTAATATATGATAAGTAGAGTGTCGATCCCACCAGGAATTGTTATTACTACTTGCTAAGTACTAAAATTATGTTCTTCTATTCTTAGTCAAGATATTGGCAATTCAAAGATTGTTATATCTAAACTAACTAAATAAAAAGAATAATTACAAAAATTGAGCAAAGAGAACAAATGTGATAGCACAAATACTCAAATGCTTAGGATTACAACAATCCCTCAATACCTCACCTGAATTCAATTACTCCCTTTAGAACTATCAATATGAATGTTAACTAAGAACTCTAATATCCTTACAAGCCTCTTTGGATGGTCAAATGAGTATATCTCATTCAATCAACTATCTATATGTCTATGATAATCAAACTGAAACAAGATTCATTAAGTTCAAATTCTCTAAATGGTAATATATGCCATATAAGTATATGTCTATCTCATATGGAACTCATACTTTTACACAATGATCATACATCAATTTATCCATAGCCAACACAAAATTCCCTTTTTCAAGTTCATTAAGGTTCCCAAATCAATCTAATACATTGTTATGTAATTAGAAGCATTAAACATAGAACAAATTGAACAATTCAATACCAATATGACAAATAAGGGAAAATAATCAATCCAAGCTACATATGAGTTCACATTGTAATCCTAGTAATAAAACTTAGTTCATAATTGAAAACATAAGTTTAGAGCATCTAACAACATCATTATACATGTTGGAATCAACAATAAATACGAATTTGAAGAGAAGAAGAAATTTTCCTTGATTTAATAGTGATGTTCTTCCTCCAAAATGCAAAAATTCTTCTTCTTCCACTTGATTTTTGCCTCTTGTTATTGATTCTTGATTCCAAGACCTAAATGAAGTGTTTATTTTCATGCTCTCTACTGCCCCCCTTTCTCTTGGCTCAACAATGAGCATTTATAAAGGTTTAGGGTTTCAAAAAGAGGACAAAAATACCTTTAAAGAGTGCCCAAAATTCAGTGCCGCAACATTTAGGTTCAATGTCGGGGCATTAGGATTCAATGCCGCAGCGTGGAGTTTTTGGAATTGGCGCCCCAGCACTCAAATCAAAGGCCCCGGCATTGCACTGTTCATGCACTATAGGATTTGTACTGTTCACTCATACTATTCACATTTTGAGCATTTTAGTCCCTTTTCGGATTCTCATCTTAAATAGCTTTATTTGCATCCGATTTTTGATATTTTTGATCCGATAGTACTTAAACCTATGAAACAACATTAATATGCATCAATAGCTAAATTATTGGGATAAATTTAACAAACATCAAGTTTAAGAGCATAAAATACTTTATACAATTATGCTCTATCATCGACCAACCACCACACACTTGAGAAAGACAATCATTCTCGTTTAAACCCTGGAGGAAAGAAAGGAAACCACCTCTCACTTTCAACTAGAATCATTAAACTAGAATTTTCAAGGTACTAAGAAGATGATCCCACCGAATGGTTCAGTCAGACTTAATTTTTTGAATATCAAGGCACCTCTAATGACCAAAAAGTGATGCTTGCATCCTACCACTTAGAAAGGGAAGCAAACCAATGGTGGCAGTGGTTGTACTGCACGTACCAGGAAGAAGATAAGCTGATCTCGTGGGAGTTATTCTCTGAAGAGTTGTGGACAAGATTTGGGCCAACCGATTGCCAGAACTTCGATGAGGCGCTATCCTAAATCCAAAAAATGGGTGCATTAAGGGATTATCAAAAAGAATTTGAGAGGTTAGGCAACCGAGTGCAAGGATGGACAATGAAGGCAATGGTGGGCACTTTTATAAGGGGCCTTAAGCCTGAAATTTCAGAGGGAATCCAAATGTTCTGACCAAAACTCTAAAAGATGCCATTAGCCTTGCTTGCATGAGGGACGAGAAACTTCTGCGAAAACGCCAAGCCAGTCAACCACCTCCTGCATCGCGCCCACTATTTACTTCTCTAGTTGTTCCATGGCCAAATTCAATGCCATCAACAAAACGGCTAACCTGGGAAGAAATGCAGTAACGAAAGGCCCAAGGGCTATGTTTAAATTACAACGATAAATTCACCCTTGGCTATAAATGTCAAAAGGCTCAACTCCTCCTATTTGAGGGGTATGAGATGACGAAGAAAAGCAATGCCAAAGGCTAATAGAGGAACCTGCCATCGAGCTTCTTCTAAAAGAACAATTGGAACCAGGGATATCTCTGCATGCTTTAACAGGATAGTCATCTATGAGAACCATGAGGATCGCAGCAAGGGTAGCCAACAAAAACTTCATAGCATTAATGGACATTGGATTCACTTATAATTTTATCAACGAAAGAATTGCCCAAACACTTCGGCTTACCATGATACCAACTAAACCATTTACGATTAAAGTGGCAAACGAAAACTGCCTCCAGTGCCAGGGAAGATTCGAACACGTTCAAGTTACTCTCCAGGTAATACCCTTCCACCTTATACTTTATTCGTTGCCATTGACAAGGCTCGATCTTGTGTTAGGTGTGCAATAGCTCGAGATGCTGGGAACAGTTAGGTGTAATTGTAAGATGATGACAATGGAGTTCCAATGGGAAGGAAAGGCTCGAACACTACAGAGGATCACCGAGCAATCCATTCAAGAAGCAACCTTGAAAACTGTAACCAAAGAAATCTAGTAGGGGAATTTCTTCACCATTTGTGTAATCAAGCTGCCTGATAAAAAAGAGACCCAACTACCTATCGAGATGCAGTAGCTTTTACACGAGTTTAATTATATTTTCCAAGAACTCGTACAATTGCCACCAACTAGGGAGGTAGACCATCGAATCAATTTGAAAGAAGGAGTAAAACCGGTAAATGTAAGGCCTTTTCGGTATGCACATTTTCAAAAAATTGAAATTGAGAAATAAGTGGATGACATGCTTACAAAGGGACTAATTCGGCCAAGTACCAGCCCATTTTCTTCGCCAGTACTCTTAGTGAAAAGAAAGATGGCTCATGGCATTTTTTCATCGATTACCGCTCTCTAAACTCCGTTACCATCAAAGACTGCTTCCTTATAGCAACAATTGATGACATGATAGATGAACTTTATGGGGCGACCTACATCACAAAGCTCGACTTGAGGGCTGGTTACCACTAAGTGAGGATGTTCCCAGGCGATATTCAGAAGACTGCCTTTCGTACACACAACGGACACTACGAATACTTGGTAATGCCATTTGGCCTCTGCAATGCTCCCTCTACCTTCCAGGCAGTTATGAACTCAATTTTTCAGCCTCATCTTCATAAGTTTATTCTAGTTTTTTTTTATGACATATTGACATATAGCCCTAGCTAGAGCCAACATCTCGACCATGTTAAACAAACATTTCAGATTTTAATGACTCATCAATTCTTTATCAAGGAAAGCAAATGTGAGTTCGGGAAACAAGAGCTTGAATACTTGGGACATGTGGTCAAAGTGGATTAAAGAAAAATTCAAGTAATGGAAGAGTAGCCACAACTAACCAATATTTCAGTCCTATGAGGATTCTTGGGACTTACCGGCTATTACTGCAAATTTGTTTGAAATTACGGAATGATTGCTCGACCCCTGACCAACTTGCTAAGGAAAGGCAAATTTGAGTGGAGTAAGGAGGTCGATGAAGCTTTCGCAAGCCTAAAAAAAGCTATGACCACCACCACCACATTAACCATGCCTAATTTTGTTGATATGTTTATAATTAAGACTAATGCCTCATAAAATAGAATTGGAGTTGTACTATCCCAGCAATGAAAACCCATAGCATTCATGAGTATGGCACTCAGCATCATTAAGCAAACCTGGTCCACTTATGCTAAGAAAATGCTAGCCATCATCGAAGCTATTCGCATTTGGTGACCTTACATACTTAGGAGAAAATTCATTATACAAACTGACCAACACAGCCTCAAATATTTATTGGAACAAAAGATTACAACCCCTGAACAACAAAAATGGTTGGCTAAACTCATGTGATACGATTATGAAATTCGTTATAGACTTGGGAAAGAGAATCAAGCAGCGGATTCTTTATCTCGAGTTCCAGATAGCCCTGTGTTGAATGCCATTTCACTACCTCAAATTAGCTTGTAGGATGAGATTCGAGAGGCCTCCAAAGTTCACCCTTATATGCAACGTATCTCACAACAGGCCAAGAAGGACCCTGGCAACCCGTACACCGCCAAGGAAGGATTGATCTACTATAAAGGAAAAATCATCGTCCCTCATAATATGACCATTACTGCCTAACTCTTATCAGAGTTTCATAACAGCTACTTGGGGGGACATTCAGGAGTAATACGCACTTTCAAACGCCTACGCCAACTTTTTTATTGGCCGTCAATGTATTCTGCAGTCCGAGCATATATAATCGCATGTGACATCTGCCACTGAAACAAAGCTTCAAGTTTCTCACTGGCGGGACTTCTCCAACCTTTGCTAGTACCTAATTAAGTTTGGAAATGCATAACTCTAGACTTCATTGATGGATTACCCTCCTCACAAGGCAAAGATACTATTTTGGTGGTAGTTGATAGACTGAGCAAGTATGCCCATGTCTTGCCATTATCTCACTCTTTAACAGCAAAAATAATCGCGGAGGCATTTGTTAATAGCGTAATGAAGCTTTATGGAATGCCACGATCCATTACCAGTGACCGTGATCCCATCTTCATAAGTAAATTTTGGCAAGAATTCTTTAAACTCTCGGGAATGCACCTCAAAATGAGCTTGGCATATCATCCACAAACAGACGGCCAAACCGAAGTCATGAATTGCTGCCTTGAGCAATAATTGCGTTGCTTTGTCCATCGGTACCTACGTAAATGGAGTTTTTACATACCTTGGGCTGAATTATGGTACAATACCACATACCATTCCTTCACAGGAATGTCTCCCTTTCAGGCACTATATGGCCGTCAACCACCAACCATTCCAACTTATGAACTTGGGCACAGCAATGTAAATGAAGTTGATCAGCAGCTCTTTTATCGCGATCAACTCCTTACACAACTCAAAAAACATTTAGAGGCAGCATGAAACCGGATGAAGCAAATGACCAACCGTAAGAGGCGAGAAGTAATCTTTTAGGAAGGTGACTTCGTATATCTACGCCTCCAACCATATCGACAGAGCTCGATGCCACATCGACTCAACCAAAAGTTATCTAGTAGATATTATGGCCCCTATGAAGTTAAGCAGAAAATTGGTGAGGTAGCTTACAAACTAAAGTTACCTACTGGAGCTAGGATCCATCCTGTCTTTCATGTATCTCTTCTCCAAAAACATATTGGTGAAGCTACCCAGGCTAGTTCAGAACTACCACCATTCATAGCAGACGGTGAAACCATTCTCGAATCTGAACGAATCCTAGATACACGATGGGTGAAAACTGGACACAAGTTTACAGAAGAACAGCTCATACAATGGAAGAATTTACCACCTGAAGATGCCACCTAGGAGTCAACAACAGCCATGGAATCCAGCTTCCCGAACCTCAACCCCTGAGGACAAGGTTGCACCCCAAGAAGGCGGCAATGATAAGCTACGACGTTCCACACAAGCAGCCAAACCGAACCCAAAGTACGCGTAAAAGAAGAGATGTGCAAGAGAGGAAGAGAGTCCATGCTTAATGGGAATTTTGGACGCGCATGGGAACGTGAACTAAAGAAGTAAGGTGCATGGAAACGTGACAGATGGGCAGCAGCAAAAGTAAGAGGCATTAAGACATAAACTAACGTGGGAAAGAGTCCACTTTGGCCATATTTCCATCATGTAGATAACGTGTAGTAGTAGTTAGTTAATAGTTTGTTTTTGTTCAGAATATTAGTCTTTAAATAAGAGTCGGATACTAGGAGAAAAAAAGAAAAAAATCATATTGTAACTGGTTCACTCTCACCAAAAGAGAGCACTTTATATTAAGTAAGATTGCACTCTGATTGGGACCTATCATCTGCTTATTAGGTTTTTCACTTTTTCTCATCCTTATTATATGGTCTCGTCATTATTTCTGATAATACATTTTACATGAAGGCAGAAGCAACATGATGACTTAACTGTTCTTGTGAACCTAATTTCTTTAATTTTCAAACAACTTTAAGAGCACCCATCCTTCGAAGTTTTGTACTAGATCCTGCGCTCTTCACAACCCATGTCTAACTAATCCTAGCCTTAACCATGATGTATTCTCCAGAGATCCAGATTAGATTTTTCGCGAAGCTCACGAGCAAACAGGACCTTGAGGAATTCTTCCACTGTCACTCTTCTGAACAATGCTGGTGTTTTTTCAGTGACCAAACTGGAAGCTGGGTGTATTTCGCCATCATATCTCGCGGTGTAAAATGCACCAATGGAGAGTCTCTCCTGTACAGAGTTCACTGTTGCACGATGCTGGATACTTCGGTATACTCCATTGCTTATTATCTGCTATATATAATTCAGAAAAATCACATGAGCTTCCTGACGTATTTAATTTTCCAGTGGAAAATTAATCAGTTCTCAAACTTGATGTTCAATTAGCATCATGCTAGTGAACATAATCGGCATTCTAGAACTTTTAATCTCATATGAGACAAAATAGAGTTAGTCAAGCTAAAACATATTAAAGAGGCATAGTATTTCCCTATGGTTTCTTCTAAAAAGCACCAAATAAGAATACATATGTTCATTGGTAGAAGTGTGAGCTTAAATTGGTTAATTCCAAATTCCTGTGCTGTTAAAAGTCAAGAGAACTAAGAGAAATCATATGATGCAGCCTGTCTAGCATTCTAGTTAGTCCTATTCACATTAGCACAAGCAAGAGGCAGCCAAGACAATGGAACCGTGCTCATGCAGTAACACACAAATTTGAGAGAACCACTAAATGTCCTCTCGAGAAATATTTCAAGTGGTTCTTAACGCTATACAAGTCCGAAAAGTATTCTCTTAGCCTATGTCTGTCTATTTGAGGGAAGGCCTATTATCCGGTTCTATTAAGGTCATTCTACGTGTCTTCATAGTTGCAGAATTCCCCTGCAGTTGTCAAGGGAAAAAAATTATTGCTACAGATGCCTTTTTGTCTCCTCACATGTCACTCGGTAAGTTGTGCCCCTCGCAAAATCAGAATATATTTTTTCTCGTAGATCATGAGAGAATTTGATTGGTCACGGAAAATAAGCAGAGGGACTAGTCTTAAGATGGCCATTTTAAAGTTGAAACAGAGTCCCTAACCTGTATTTGATGTTGTTCCTCCTAATACTAATTAATTATTCCTGACATTGTTTCTTGATGGGTAGTATGTTGTGAGGAAGCAAATTTTCTTCAATAAATGTTAAGTTAGGAAAATTAATGATTGTTACCTCGAACATGTCTCCAATGTTGACAATGAAAGCATTTGGGAGGGGTGTAACAGGAACCCACTTCCCATCCTTCTTTATCTGGAGACCTTCTACTTCATTGATTTGTAGGAGAATGGTAAGAGCGGAGCCATCAGAATGAGGAGTGAGGCCCATAACTTTCTCTGGTTCCGGACACGGAGGATAATAATTCATCCTAATTGTTTGCAGCCCATTTTCAAATAAATCTCTCATTTCTTCATCCTTAACATTTAAAACTTTCCCCATTTTCAATGCAAGAGTCACCGCTAGAGATTTTACTTCCATTGAGTAAACTTCCCAAGGTTTCTCTACATGAAAAAGGTGATTAGAAGCACTCTTTCTATGCAGATAATAAGAGCAAAAACATACAAATACTAAAAAATGGAGAAAGAGAGAACCTGAGCGAAGGAGGGAGTGTAGGAAACAAGTGAGGTTTCCTCAGATGGACTGGAAGGGTGGTCATGAAGAATAGGTCACTCCAATCAAGCTTTTGATTCTCAGATACAACAAAGGCTTGTCCAAATCCTTCTGCTTCTCCTGGATACTACCAATATTTTTTCTTCTCTTCCATGCTGAGATTGAAAAATTCCTGAATGTCCTCCTTCACTTTCTCTGTTAATGATGAGCTCACTCCATGACTCATCAGCTGAAACATTGTAGTGAAAGTGAGGAAGGAGATTCTTATGTTAGCTTTCAGCATACCAAGAAAAAAATAACAGAGATGAATAAAAGCATATGCCATATGTGATCTTTTAGCATACCAAGAACATTGTTGTTATTATCAACTACATTATGAATTTTTTCATAATCAAGTTTTCCCTATTATATGCAATGCCCCTTTCATTTGCTTTCTTCTACATCCAGGATCGCCATAGCAAACCTATATTTGAAAGAGAAATTATATCAAATTAATTTTCAATAACATGGGAAGGTCTTGCATCTAGTACTGTTTTCTCTCCTCGTCTTTAAAGAAGTGAATTTGATAACCAACAAGGACAGTTACATTACTCAATTCCCAAAAATGAATGCTTGAGACAGGCTTGTTAAGAATCCATAGACCTTGTTAAAACATTCTTATTGGAAACTTGCATGCAAGAACTAGTTGTTTCTCAGAAGTTCAATATCCCAGAAGGATGAATATAAGCATGAAGAAGAATCTCTTAACGTTTTGTAGGGATTTGAATTTGCGGAAAGATACAACATAAAAATAATTTCAATTTTAGTTCAAATGCGTCCTTGAAGTAGAGCACAAGTTGCAGCACATATAGTACTGACAACATTTTCCTGAAGAGTTCTGCATAATTTGCTACAATATATCTTCGTCCTTCTTTCTTGTAACTTTTTAATTTAAATTCCAACTGCTCATTTCATCTTCCTCACACCCTTCCCGCCTGCTGGCGCATTATTATTATTTTCATATTTGTTGAACTGAAGCATGTTTCTGTCAAGTCAAGCTACCAAAACCTATTCGGATAAATTAGGTAAAATTGAACAAGGGAATCTTCTTCATACTTGTGGGCTACTTTGGTGCTTAAGAATGAAATATAGATTCCAAATGTTTAATATCGTAGTGGATATATTTAAGGAAAAAAAAAATTGATATTTTAGAAGCTGCAGCCAAAAAGCCAACCAGTACAAGCACTTTGTTATTGAGAATGTTGCTCAATCTATTGAAGTCGTATTGTAAATTCAATAAAAAAGTTGAGTTTCAAATACAGATTCCAATTCTTTAAAATTTTCCATTCTTCTTCCCTCTTTGATTGAGAGTTACAGAAACCTTGACCACAGACAAAATTCTATAATCATACCAAACAAACAAGTGAATGTTATGAATCCGAACAATTATGGATTACTTCAATTCGGTTAAAACAACTAGATAACAACAAGATAGAATTTATTTTCATTTTAAACTATTTTTGAATAAGTGATAGCTATTATCTGCATTGAATATTAGCCAAACTACAACTATTTAAAGATCTAGGAGAAAAAAAGGAGAGATATGAGAACTTGTCATCAAAATATTTCTTAAATATATTTTCTTTTGTTTTTCTGTTAGAGTTCTATCAGAACAGATGATTAAAGTACTGATGATTGGATTCAAATTATTGCTTTGACGAAAAAAAAAAAAAAATCTAACGCACAAGGGAAGTATATTCTTGGGGGGAAAAGCTTGCCTGGAAAAAACCCCATTCCTTGCAAGCAAAATCAAGCTTGGCTAGTTCAGAATTCTCGGATTCCTCAGAAAGCAAGCTCTGCAAGTCAATGACAGGGATCTTTGAAAGCAAAGCATCATCGGAAATGATGTGTTGGTCTTGCTCTGGACGTATATATCTGGGAGGGACAGCTACCGTAGGCTCTTTGGCCAACTCTTGAACACTAGGCACAAGCAGGGAACCTCCAAACCTTGCCATCTTTTGTTCTACAAAATTGCTCAAGAATACTGAAGCTTTTTTTACATACAAAGTGCTTATTTTAGAACAAGATTGTTGATTTTTCCTAATTGTTAAAGAGTCACTTTGCCAACAGGTCAACATCATCCACCTAACCATTACATGAATATCAAATATTTGTGGGATAAGTCTAACAAGACTAGCACGGCTTATTACATGAATCTCAAATTTTGTAGTTAAGAAGATTTGAATTTTAGAGGCGGTGCTGGCATGAGACTGTGATGGGCTCATGTCAGGCCAGATTGTACAGGCCTAATTTGTGGGATAGGTCCAATAAGACTAGCACAACTTATTACATGAATCTCAATTTTTTTTAATATAAAAATTTAAACTTAAGATCTTTGACAAAAATTTAAAAGAGTAAAGGCCACCATTAAATCAAGCCAAACAATTATTTAAGTTACCAAACTTTAATATTTGTTTTAGATATAATACAATTAAATTAATAACCTTTTTTTCTAAAAACAATATTTTCATAAACATTAAATTTTTATTTATCATAAGCAATTATAATTCTAATTAAAAATATTCTAATGTTATTTATTAAAACTATAATTATCATTAAGTTTTTAATTGTAATTGAGTTGCAATAATAGTTATTATTATATTTTAATATAATATTATAACTAGAATTACAACGGTAATACATTTTTTCTTAGTTGTGGTTGCAATTATAATTGTAATTATCACGTAGTGCTTAATTTTAATTGCAATTGCTGTTAGAATTCTAATTCTAATTACAATTATAATTAAAATTACAACCATAATAAGAATTACATTTGTTGATCAAAAAAATATTTTTTTAGGGCCACAAGCTTTGAATTTATTTTGTTGCAAGAATCAGCACCTTGGGCTTTGTCTGATTAGGCTTTAGACTTCAATTTCGTAGGGATTCTCTTTTGACACAATGGCTGAAAACACTAGCAAAATACATTGAGGCTATTGTTAAGATCTCGCTGGGGTGAGTTCCGGCAAAGACTATCCGATGCTTAAGACAGGTATGATTTTTTCATAAGGTTGTGAGAGAAAAAAAGAATAAAATTGAAGAATGAGATGGAAGAGTCGAATACCAAAATATTCTGTCTCTTATGTGTAGTTTTATCACCTTTTTATAGCATCGATTTTCTTGAAATATTCCTTATACTTATCTTCGTTGGTGTTTGTAGTTGTTTAGGTAATCCTTTTAGGTAAGCTCTGAATGTTTTTGGGTAATCCTCTGATCTCTTTGCGTAATTTTGGGGATTTCTTTTAAAAAGCACTATAATTCTTATTCTTCCATGACTCTATCTCTTAAATAGTGCTGGTTTTCTTCTTAAGTTTTATCCTTATTTAAATTTTCATTTTTAAGCCACTGGCTACTGCAAGGTAGGGGGAAAGGTTCTCTAGCTCGGGCTTCAACACGGACGCCCCCACTTATTTAGCCTATAGAGGTGTTAAGCTCAGGGGGTCGGGAGGAGCCTTTGATAAGTAAAAGGCCTCATCTGACGGTTTTCTCTGATAATGCTGGTCTCGAAGAGAAAAAAAGACCTGGGCTTCTTGCTGCTAGTCATACGAAAGATAAAGAGATACTTGAGCTCGACCTGGGTAGCTCGGCCTGTTTTATAGATCCTATCACCGGCTTCTATATTGCTATAGTGTCAGCAATGGATTTAAGTCTTCTTTTTCTTCTTTATTTCTTTGCAATGTATTTTTTGCTTCTAAATTCTAACTGTCTTTTTATTCTACAGTCTATATACGTTTTCTTTTGGTTTTGGACAAAGATTTTGGAGATGGTGGCTCAATCCCACCAAGTTGAGGAGAGCCTTACACAGGCGAGAGAAGAGGCCTTGTAGCTTACTAGGGAGGCTGACCAGAAGAAAGAGTAGGCATAGAAGCTAGCTGCTCATATTGAAGGTCTAAAGACTGGTTGTGCTGAGACAAATAGTAGGGTCTTCGAGCTAGAGCTCCCAAAGAGGTTGACTGAACATAAACTTGTCAATGGTCTAACAATGGCTGAGAGTTATACTGCTGAGCTTGTGAATTAAAATTATAAACTAGAGAGATAGTTCACAACAGCGTAAAGGGAGATTGAGGTGGTCAAGTAGATCAGGAATAATTTGACAGCTTAACTTGAAGATCAGTAAAGTTTCTGGTCTACTGGTCATGATAAAGGTTTTCGCTAAGGTGCAGTGGAGGGCTTCTAAAGGTCAATTGGTCTCTTTGAAGAAAATTATCCTAAGATAATCCTTCAATGGAAGTAGGACTTGGCCACTGGAGGGGCAATCCTTGGAAGAGGAGACTTCCCAAGTTCAGAAAACTACTGAGGTGGTTAATCTTGCTTCTATCGATGTTGCCACTACTGAGGCAGTAGCTCTATTTGGTGAGAATCAGACAACTATTCCCTTTGGTGAGACTTAGACAACTATTTTCCATGGTGAGAACCAGTTAGCTGCTCCTACTCTAACTGACCAAGTCTATACTCTATCTTATGTCGTTACTACTCAGCCCTCAGGATCAGTTGAAGTTATTCTGGGCAATGCTTCTGAAGTTATTCCTCCTCTGGTCGATGTAAATCTAGGAAGTACTACAGTGGTTATTTACACTCAAAATGTAATGCTGCTATCAGAATATAGATTGAGGTGTTTATCCCAAGAGAATGTTTTTGGCAAAGTAGGTTGGTGAAGTTAAATATTAAAGCAATAGCAAAGGAGAAAATTAATTAATTGGTTTAAGTGGATAAGATAGAATTGTCTATGAATTGAGAAAAATGCCTTATGATGATTTAAGCAATGCTTCGAGAATCACAATCATGCTTTATAAATCTACTCTACACTTTGATTCAATGTTTATAACTCAATTGACAGTTTTACATCTAAACAATCAATCAAAAGATATGTAAAATATAGCACATTTGATAACACATGCATTTGATATGACTAAACTCTACATTGAGAGTTATATCTATTTTATCTAAACCTGTACAAATAGCATTCATTAATCACAATTTAAAGAGAACACTTTATTTCAAGCTAAAAATACAAAAATGCTAGATTTAGTGACATTAAATGGTGACTGAATCTCTTAATAAATATGCATTTTTATGTGTTCATCACAGCCTCTAACTAGCTTATTACTAATCTCTAGCAATTCAAGCGTAAATAAAATATGCAAAAGTATCTAAGTATTTTAAACAAAAAGTCAGTTCAAGATCATTGTTGCTATTATGGTTTTTTCAATTATTACTTCCAAAGATTGTGTGTGTGTCAACTAAGCAGTAACCATCTTACCACAAACTACAACAGATATAGCCTTGAGAATTTCTCCAAGTAAAAGCCTTAACTCCATATCCTTACAAGTGTATGATTGTTTAAAGAGTTAGGATTTCTCTTATAGAGTTGTAAAATAGTTAAGCACTCAAGAAAAAGTCAATTTTAAGGATAGACATATAAACTAACATTGATCCAAAGGTAGGAAAATTAATTGTTTAGAAATCAATTATTCTTAACATGTACTAGCTTTAGGACTTCAATTGTCTTGTAAGAATAATACCAATATAGCTTGGTGAGAAAATTGTCTTACAAAATTTTTTTTTCTCTAAAATTGAATAAAGACTTTATTAAACTGAATTGATTCTTGGTTTTTTTTTTCTTTCTTTCTTTTTTCATTTTTTTGGTATTTTGCTTTTTTATTTTTTAATTTTTTTTGTATTTTTGAAGAATAAAAGGAAACATTACAAAGGTTTCTCACCAAATTATATTATACACAAATGCAACTAACTTATTTCGTAATTTAAATAATATTAATCTAAACAAAAATTAACCAATTCAAAGGATCAATGAAGGTTCATAAGCTGTTTTCTCAACCTTTTCACTTACTTGCAAAAGATATGTGAGATTAGAAAAATATATACTTAAACATGAGAATTCTCTTGACTATATAAATTGAATCATCCTTCTTACCACAAGGCTTAACATCGTGCTCAAAAATATTTTGGAAGTCATTCTTTAGTAACTTAAATAGAAATAGTGACTCAACCTAAACAATTTTGAAATCATACCTAGGTAGGAAAGCAAATTTATTTATACAAGAATTACCAAGACTACAAGCAATAAACAACAATACATGAAATATAAAACAAAATAACAAAAAGTTAGTTAAAATGCGTTTTAAAAGTTAGAAATAAAACTCTTTACTCTGCCATTCTAATTTTACCTATAATGCACCTCAAGAGTTCAAGAATGAACTCTTTACTCTGTCATTTTAATCAAATGTCGAACAACAATTATTATTATTATTATTTTTTTAAAAATATAAAATGCAACTTATGTCTATTATCCTCCCTAAATAAGATGAAACATTGTCCTTAATGTTTAAATAGAAAGAGATAAAGTATAGGAGACATTACCTGAAATGCCAGTTATTCGAAAGAAACAAACTTGAGAGACACTTAAGCAAATATAAACAAAATGATGATACTGATAAATAAATAAAATAGAAAAAAACACATGTATTTACAAGTAGTTGTGATTGTGACTCACATCTTCCTTTGGTTTTACGTCCAGTAACGACTTAAACGCCTTCTATGGGTCGGGGATAGGTTTTCCATCCAATTTTCTTATAAATTAGCAAACAGGTCTTTTAGAGTTAGATTCCCGAGACTATACCGTTGATGTTCATTTTGAATTTATTTCATAAATCGAGAAGTTCACGTTGTACGAGCCCACAGGGATGCATCTCAAGAGTAAATAAGATATTATCCAAAGACTTCTTACTCAGTCCATCCTTAATGAATTGAATTTTATCTTCTCAATTTTTAGATGCAAATCTAGATAATCGAAGCTTGACTTCAATTAACCAACGAATATCCACAGGGATATTACCCAACATCAATAGCCTTAGTCTTTCACACCGTACTTTGTAAATCTTAAGTGGAGCATTTTAAGGTAATGAAGGAAAACGTTTTTTAAGATTGGCAAGAATGCGATCCATTTTGAAATAAAGAAAAGAGATGAATGCATAGTTTGAGGGATAGTTTTCAGGGAACTGAGAAACCGACTTTAATAGTCACAGAGTACCGTATCCGCCACTTGATCGAAAAATAAAATCACACTTTTTCACATAGCTTTTCAGCCACTGTCTATTCACTTTGAAAGTTCACCCATCAGTGGGGTCCTCGATTTTGATAGCACCATTAAGAAAAATGTGCCTTACCATAAATGGACCCGTCTATCGAGATCTCAACTTTTTAGAGTGTAAATGCAATCAAAAATCATAAAGATAGACCCGTTTATTTAGCTCGAAGTGTTTCATTGAGATCTGTTTGTTATGAGCTGCTTTCATTTTAGTTTTGTAAATTATGGAGTTGTTATATGCGTCATTTCGTAGCTCTTTTATTTTTGACAATTGTAACTTTCTCTAAAGGCCTACAGCACTCAAATTAAAGTTAAAGACTTTGACAGCCCAATAAGTTTTATGCTCTAACTCAACAGGTAAATGGCAAGCTTTTTCATAAATAAGCCGGTATTGAGATATTCATATGATGGTTTTGTATGCAGTGCGATATGCCCATAATGCATTAGAAAGGCGTAGAGACCAATCTTTGCGATTTGGGTTAATCGTCTTTTCTAAAATATGTTTAACCTCTCTATTTGCTAGCTCGACTTGTCTATTTGTCTGTGGATGGTATGCAGTGGAGACTTTATGAAGAACACCATACCTACGCATCAAAATTTTAAAAGAACGATTACAGAAATGTATTCATTGGTTACTAATGATGACATGTGGTGTCTCAAGGTTTGATGGCTTTGGTTTCTTCCTCTCTCGTGGAAACTCTTCAATGCCTGATTTCCAAAATCGAATCCCTTTATCCTGTAAGTCAAAAATACTAAATACATCAGTTGTTTCAGCGGATAGTACAATTCTTCAAAATCAAAATCAATGAGGTTTTCTAAAGAATCAGAGCTATGATTTTTATAAGCTTTCTCCGCTACAAATATATCTATATATGAATGATAACATTGGTCTTCTTCTCATGGTTGCTTGTCAATATGAAAAATGTTCACCTCAAGAGTTATATTCCCAAAAGGTAATTTCATTAAACCATTTTTGCAATTAATAAGAGCATTAGCAGTGGTAAGAAAAGGTCTCCTCAAAATAAAAGGGATTTTTGACTCCATGTTAACAATAAAATAAGTATCTAAAACAAGAAAATCAACAGGATAGTAAAATTTATTAATTTGCAACAAAACATCTTTTACTATTTCTTGTGGTTTCTTTATTAATCGGTCAGCTAATTGTAGGACTACAAATGTAAGTTTAATCTTACCAAGTCCCAATTGCAAGTAAATAGAATAAGACATTAAATTTACACTTGCTCCTAAGTCTAATTTGGCAGGAGATTGTAGGACATCTTGGGTCTTTATATTTGGGTGGTACCTTTTGTTCAAACACTACACTTAACTGTTCTGCCAAAAATGCAGTTTTCTTTACATGGTGTTTTTTTTTTATAGTGCATAGATCCTTGATGACTTTGGCATAAGTTAGAACCTGCTTAATCTATTGCAACAAGGGAAGATTAATCTTAACTTATTTCAAATGTTCCAAAATCTCACCTTGAATTTCTGAATTTTTTCCAACTGGTCGAAGAGCTTGAGGAAAAGGCACTGGGATTGAAAACTTATTTTCGGGCTCTTTTTCCACTATGGCCTCTTTTTCAAGGGGGGGATCTTTATTACTCATAGATGTGTTAATTTTAGAAGTAGGCTTACTTACAATCTTACCACTTCGAGTAGTAATGACATTGACTTCTTTGAAAATTTGAGCATCAGAAGTAGAAGCTTGTGCCATGAATTGTCCTTTCGGATTGGATTGAGGTTGAGATTGAAACTTACCTCGCTCTTGTCTAGTTAAGGCACTGGTCAGCTTTGTGATTTGACTCTTGATTTCTTTGTTTTCATCTATCACCTGCACAAGAACTATTTTAAATTTTTGATTAGTCTTACTTTGTGCCTCTATAAATGCTTGTAATGTATCCTCTAAAGGACTCCTAGTTGGTCATGCATTATATTAAGGTGTAACATAAGACTTGGGTATTATTTGTTCTTGTTTCCAATGGCTGTTGGCTTGTTGGTCAGACTTTTAACTAAAGTTTGGGTGGTTTCTCCAGCTAGGATTATAGGTTTCAGAGTAGGGTGAATAAGGCTTCTTGTACATCCCTATAGCATTACATTATTCCTCATATATCCCTCTCATCTCACTATAAGTGGGGCAATCATGAGCTAAGTGTTCCACTGCTCCACAGATAAAACAGACATTATGTGACTCAACCTTAGCAACTGTGTGGGTGACCCTTCTATCTTTGGCTTTCAAGTCCTCCAACTTCCTAGTTAAGACCTCTAATTAGGCTTTGAGGTTATCATCTTCCCTAAGATGGAAAACTCTACTGGGTCGTGACCTATTTGAGCTTTCAGTAATGTTAGGTCCAGTCCATATATGGGCTTTTTTGGCCAAGTCATTAAGGAATTCAATGGCTTCCTCAGGATCTTTGTGAAGAAACTCCCCATTACACATTATTTCAACAATTTAGCGCTCTCTAATTGTGAGTCCCTAATAAAAATAGCTAACCAATTAATGTGACTCAACCTTAGCAACTGTGTGGGTGACCCTTCTATCTTTGGCTTTCAAGTCCTCCAACTTCCTAGTTAAGACCTCTAATTAGGCTTTGAGGTTATCATCTTCCCTAAGATGGAAAACTCTACTGGGTCGTGACCTATTTGAGCTTTCAGTAATGTTAGGTCCAGTCCATGTATGGGCTTTTTTGGCCAAGTCATTAAGGAATTCAATGGCTTCCTCAGGATCTTTGTGAAGAAACTCCCCATTACACATTATTTCAACAATTTAGCGCTCTCTAATTGTGAGTCCCTAATAAAAATAGCTAACCAATTACCAATTTTCATACGAATGGTGAGGGCATAGATTTAGCAACTTTTTAAACCTTTCCCATGCTTGATATAAGGTTTCATTGTCTTTTTGAGAGAAGGAAGAAATTTGTATTTTCAGGTTATTAGTTTTGTGTTGTGTGAAGTATTTATTAAAAAATGCTTGGGTCATTTCTGCCTAAGTTTCTATAGACCTCGACCTCAAAGAGTATAGCCAACTCTTTGCTTTGTCTTTCAAAGAAAAAGGAAAAACTTTAAGCCTAACAATGTTTATGGCTACGAGTTTGCTATGGAAGGTGGCAATTACCTCTTCAAATTCCCTAACATGTACATAAAGATTTTCACTATCTAGACCATGAAAAGTGGGCAGAAGTTGTATCATTCCAGGTTTAAAATCCGAATATGGTGTGTTAAGTGGAAATATAATGTATAATGGTGTGGCTGTACGAGTAGGATGCAAGTAATCTTTTAGAGTTCTAACAAGGTTGTCCTCGTGTTGGCTCATTGTGTTGGAATTCCAAGATAAACTAGATGGTAAATTTTCTTTCCTTACAAATTATGGTGGTGGTTATAGTTTTACTTCTCTCACAAATCTTCCTCATTTGTCTCTAAGTCGATGCATACATCCTAACAATATTTTTTTTAATGAAGGAAATGCTCAAGAAAAATTAAGAAGTGAAATAAAACACAACAAGAAATAGAAATAAGTTAGGTGATAAGACCAACTATGAAATATAAATACAATAAATGAACAAAAGATAATAAATTGCAAAGTATAATAAAAAAATAAATAAAAAGAACAATAAGTAAATAAAAGAAAATAAAATGTAAAGTATAATAATTAAATAAAATAAAGTACAATAAATAAAAAAAAGGTACTATAAGTAAATAAATAAAAAGTTAGGCAGTAGAACCGGCCATTAAAATAAAATAAAAATACAACATATTAACTAAAGAAAATAAAGTACAATAATTAAATAAAAAAATAAAAATATTAAATATAAAAAAGTGCAATAAATAAATAAAAGGAAATAAAATGTAATATATAAATAAAGTACAATAAATAAACTAAAGTGCAATAAATAAATAAAAAACTAAGTTAGGTGGTAGAACCAGCCATTAAAATAAAAAATAAAGTGCGATAAAATAAAATAAAAGAAAGTAAAGTGCGACAAATAAATAAAAGAAAATAAAGTGCGATAAATAAATAAAAAAGAGTAAAGTGCGATAAATAAATAAAAGAAAATAAAATGCGATAAATAAATAAAAGAAAGTAAAGTACGACAAATAAATAAAAGAAAATAAAGTGCAATAAATAAATAAAAGAAAATGAACTAAGTTAGGCGGTAAAACTAACCATTAAAATAATATAAATATAAAAAATTAACTAAAAAAATAAAATAAATTAGGTGGTAGAACCAACCATGAACAATAAAAGGAATTACAACAAAGGAAATAAAATTAATATTTTACAAAGAAAAGAAAATGTACAAAATTACTGCTTTAGTATTGAGAAACGCAATCAACTTTCGCTTAGTGTGCCTCCCCGACAACGGCGCCAAATTTTGTTTACGCTCAAAATGTAATGCGACTATCGCAATATAGATTGAGGTGTCGATCCCACGAGGAAGCTTTTGGCAAAGTAGGTTGGTGAAGTAAAATATTAAAGCAGTAGTAAATGAGAAAATTAATTAACTGGTTTAAGTTGATGAGATAGAATTGTCTATGAATTGAGAAAAATGTCTTATGATGATTTAAGCAAGGCCTCGAGAATCACAATTATGCTTTATAAATCTACTCTACACTTTGATTCAATGTTTATAACTCAATTGACAATTTTACATCTAAACAATCAATCAGAAGATATATAAAATATAGCACATTTGGTAACACATGCATTTGATATGACTAAACTCCTTTGCAAATATTAACACAAATCATGTTCATTTATACAAGTTATCTAAGATTGACAACATATCATTTTGACAATATTGCAGTAAAGATCAACTTGAATATCAAATATTTATTGCCTTTACATGTTATCCAAGATCGACAATATATCAATTGACAATATTGCAGTATAAGATTAACATATAAAATAACGTAACCAATAACAATTATAATTCAACAAGTATCACATAAAGAAAGCATGACTGCAAATATATTAAACATGAGAATTATAACCTTTGGGTTATAGAAAATAAAATAGATAAGAGTTTAAGCATAATCAAACTTACAAACATTTATAGCTCTTGACAACGAATCAAAGCATAGAAGTAGATTTATTACACATAAAAGTTCATCTCTTAGCTTTGCCAAGAACTCTAGCCTAGATTACAATACATGTTAATGAGAAGAAAATAAGAGAGAATTATCTAATGTTGAAAACGTCCTAAGAGTGTATTTATATAGGCAATGAATGGAAATGTGACATCAATCTTCAATAATTTAGGCCAATAACTCATTCTCCCACTTGTAGCACAGTTTTAATAATGTAAATGACTGATGTAGCTTTTTTAGCCAACATGAAAGTTGTAATTTTGTCTCTTCTTTCTATAGGCACTAGATTCATGCAAATTGGATGAGTATCCAATGAGATATGGGCAAAATGCCAAAGATACCTCAGAAATAAGCCAACAACCCTTTTACCCACTTACAACATAATTTGGTCCATGATAACGACTGATTTGGATTTACCATCAATATAAAAGTTATTGATAATTAAGTCAGTATTTCACAGATTTAAGAATTATACCAATTGGGTATGTATTTTGTAAGATACGGTCCAAATACCTGAGTTGGGTCAAGCTGAGCAAAAGTTGTAGCCCGATTCTATTGTATCTCAATATTTGGGCCATAACATGTTGGATCTAGCTTTTCACCTATTCTTCAAGTTTGTGTAAGATTTAGTCATGTTGTTTTAGGTTCAAGAATTCCTTCATTTTGATTTATACATTGAGAGTTATGTACATTTTACCTAAACCTATGCAAATAACATTCATTAATCACAATTTAAGGAGAACACTTTATTTCAAGCTAAAAATAAAAAAAATGCTAGAATTAGTGACTTTAAATGGTGACTGAATCTATTAACAAATATGTATTTTCATGTGTTCATCAGTGGTTGACTTAGAGTCTACTGATACCGCTTCGGCTATTTGAGCCGATGAGCTTTATTTCTTTTTTCTGTAGTGGACTTCATAACTGTTCATTCTGATCAAAACAAGTTTGATTATGGCATTCTTGCCTTATTTATATTGAAATGCTAATGTAGACTTGTCCTTCTATAACTTGAAATATGTGCTTCAATTAATATTAATGTGGATATGTTTCTTTTATAATATTGCCTTTAGAAGTATTTTATCAAAACAAATCCTATTCAGGTCCTAACAAAACAACTCAGTGATATAATGTAGATGAGTGGCCTATGAAAGTATATTTTTAACCCTAAAGAATTAGAACAAATTTGTGTTGATAGGCAAGAGGATCAATTATCTCTTTATGGTGCGTCCATTTGCTAAAGTTAAGCTGAGCAGAGTAGTGTTTGAGTTGAATCAAATAATAACTCTAGAAGAGTAAATGTATAGTTTAACCAAGTAGCAAGGAAATAATAATATAAAAAATATAAGTTCAAGTGGCTTAAATAAATATTAACGCAAAGCCATATTGATGAAGTGATGTCTGAGCTGATCAGTAGATGTCTTTATAACATACTGGCATTTTGAATTGTTCTGATGGAAATATCTTATCTTTTTTTTAAGCAAATCTCTAGACAACTCTTTGTTTTTGGGTGTTTCACATCTGTAAGGTTCTCCTTTGAGAGCATTACCCTATCTAGCAGTATATGGGTAACCTCATGAGTGATGCCCCCCTACGGAATGTTATTTTTTAATATCTTCTTGGTCAACTCCTTGAGTGCTGCACATTCGTAGGGTTCTCATTTGAGAGCATTACCTTGTCTGGTGGTCTGTGAATAACCTCATGAGTGTTGCCCCCTACAGAGTATACCTCTAAGGGCATTGTCATCTTTAATGTTGATTATTTATAGAATTAATATTTGTTTGATTCAGATTTTAAGCAGCCATTCATGTAGAGGCACATACAATGACATAACACTTTTATTAGCAAAGATTATCCATACATAATGGGTATGTAATGCATTGAAGAAAAATAAAGATTTAAGGATAGTATTTCCTTAGTAGCTCAGCATTCCATACCATCTACTCCTTCAAGCTCATAAGCTCATTTTACGTGCTTGAAAACATTATAGGGTATTTTTCATGTTGGTTCGAGGAGTTCGTCTAATGGATTCTTTTTGTTCAGCTCAACTCCTCTTAGCACTAGGTCACATTCTCTGAATTCTCTTGCTTTAACTTTCTTGTTGTAGTACCTGGCGACTTTTTGCTGGTAGGTAGCTACTTGGACCTAAGCTTTCTCCCTTAACTGTTTAATTAAATCGAGTTGTCCCCTGATCAGTTTGTTATTAGCCGCTTTAGAGAATTATAATACTCAGTGTGTCAAAATTTTGATTTCTGCAGAAATTACTACTTCATAGCCAAAAAGCTAATGAAAATGGTGTTTAGCCAGTCGCTGTCATGCTTATGGTCTGCAGTGCCCAAAGTACCTCTAGAAGTTCTTCTACCCATCCTCCATTCCTATTAGTTAGCTTTTTCTTAAGCAGTTTCTTAACTACTTTGTTGGAGGATTCTATATGGCCATTGGTTTTAAGGTGAGCTGGTGAAGCGAATAGCAGTTGTATTCTCAATTGCTTGTAGAAGTTCTTGAAGCTATTTTTGTCAAATTACTTCCCATGATTAGTAATGATGGTATGAGGAATCCTGTACGGGCATATAATGTTTCTCTATACAAAATCTCATATAGTCTTCTCGGTTATTTTTTATATTAGGTCAGTCTCGATTCACTTAGTGAAATAGTCCATTGCCACGACTACATACTTGTAGGATCATTTTTCTTGTCTTAAGGGGCCTATTAGGTTAAGCCCCTATTAAATAAATGGCCAGGGTCCAGCCACCGTAGTTAACTCTTCAGCTGGTGCTTGTATTCTATCAGTGCATCTCTGGCAGGCATTAAGGTGTTTAACCAGCTCTTTAGCGTCTTAAAGAGTGGTCAGCCAGTAGTATCCAGTCTTGAACACTTTATGAGCCAGTGCTTCCATCCCTAAGTGGTTACCGCAAACCCCATCGTGAATTTCTCTAAGAATCTGCATCGCTTCTTGTGATTGGATGAGAGAAGCCTCGTTTATATAACACCCCTTTAATCACCGAGTATCTAGTTGCTCGATATTTAAGTTTGCGGGCCTCTTTTTTATCTATTGGGAGTATTCAATTTTGAATGTAATCCTTGCTTGGATCCATCCAATTAGGGTTCGAGTCAATTTGTTTGATCTACATTTCCTCTCATATGCTAGGATTGGGAATAAATTTGACACAGACTGTTTGGGGCAATCGAGCTTCTGCATTTGAGGCCATTTACGCTATGACATCTGCTCGGTGATTTTCAATTATTAAGATTAACTCTACTTTTACTTTATCAAATCGACTGGTCTAACTCCTCACTTTAGCCAAGTAGGTCACCATTTTCTCTTTTCGAGCTTCAAAATTACCATTTACTTGATCAAATTGACTGGTCTAACTCCTTACTTCTTTCACTGTTATTATCTAAGCAACCCTAAGCAACCCTTTAAATCTGAACCGTATGGTGTAACTAACTTTGTCTCCTTCTAGGCTAATAGGAATGATTCTCACACTACATCCTTGTAGGTTAGACGCCTCATATATATGGAGTACCTATGTCATGATTCTATCTGGAGCTTGATCCGATTCATCAACTTCTATATCCCCATGTGTGTATTCGGCTATGAAATTGGCTAAAGCCTACACCTAGATCGTTGCTCGAGGCCTAAAATATATGTCCAACTTGCTCAGTTCTATGGCCCATCTGACCAATCGACCTGATAAATCTGGTTTGTTTAGGATTTGCCTCAACGACTGATTGGAAAGGACAACGATTGTATAAGCCTACAAGTAGGGCCGCAGTTTTCTTCCTGACACTATTAAAGTCAGAGCTAACATCTTAAAAGGAGGATATATGCTCCTTAGGTTGGTAAAGGCCTTGTTAATATAGTATACCAGTCGTTGAACTCCCTCATCTTCCTTGACCAGTACTGAGCTTATCGCTCGATCTGAAACTCTCAGATGAAGCATGAGTTTATCACTATAGACTAGAATAGTAAGGTGAACTAGTTTAGAGAGGTAAGTCTTAAGCTGCTGAAAAGCCTTTTCGCATTCTAGGGTTCACCAAATTTTCTCTTTTAGCTTTATCGATTGAAAGAACTCAAAGTATTTATCGGTGGCTCAAGAAATAAACCTGTTCAGAGTAGTAACTCTCCCTGTGAGTCGTTGAATTTCTTTGACTATGCTAGGGGATTTCATCTTTAAAATGGATCGGACTTTGTCTAGATTTTCTTCTATTCTCCTCTTACTAATAATGAAACCTAGGCATTCTCTGATTTCACCCTGAAAGCACATTTTTGTAGATTCAACTTCATCTTGTTCCTTCTTAATATTTTAAAAAATTCTCTTAAATCTTGAACATTGTCCTCAGCTCTCCTAGATTTTTCTATCATATCATTAATATATACCTTCATGTTCCTACTAATCAAGTTCTTAAATAGGTTGTTTACCAACCTTTGATAAGTAGCCTTGGCAATTTTCAACCCAAACGACAATACTTTGTAACAGAATTTTCTCTAGTGTGTGATGAAAGATGTTTTCTCTTGACATGGAAAAAACATTAGAATTTGATTGTAACAAGAGAATGTGTCTATAAAGCTGAGTAATTCATGCCTGACCGTAGCATCAATGAGCTGGTCGATCTTGGGGAGCAGGAAGCTATCCTTCAGGCATGCTTCGTTCAGATTGGTAAAGTCGACACATATTCTCTATTTTCCATTGGCTTTTTTCTTCATTATGACGTTTTCCAACCAATCGGGATAATGAACTTCCCTAATAAAACCTGCTATTAACAGTTTTTCAACTTCAACTGCTACCGCCTCATTTCATTATTGATTAAATATTCTTATTTTTTGTTTGACTGGTCAAAAGGTTGGGTTTATAGTTAATCTGTGAAAAGCCAGGGTAGGATCTATTCTAGGTATGTCCTTGTAGGACTAAGTAAAGACATTTAAAAACTCTCGTACTAGTGCAATCAGCCTTTCTCTAACCTTATACTATAATTGAGACCCAATCTTGATTGTCTTCTCCAGCTCCTCGATTTTAACTTGAACTGGTTGTAATTCCTCCATCGACTCTAATGACCCGACCCCTTCCTCGCACGAATCAATAGTGGAGATGCAAAAGGCTTTCTTTGTTGATATTGTATAGTAACTGATAAGGGCATATTTGTCATATATTTTCTCATGTTTTTATTTTGATATATTATTGTTTTATAAGAATAGATGGTTATTTATGTGCTTTATTGTTATTTAAAGGGACTTGAACCAAATTTAAAGAAGAGGGACTAAAATGAAAACTTTTCAAAGTATGGATCTGTCGCCCTAACTCTATAAGAATTTTTGCTCCAGCACTGAAACAGTGATAGAAATAAGCAAATAAAAAAGACGACCTATTTAAGTTGCAACTGGCGCTCCAGCGCCAGACCTTTATCGTGCCAGCGATAGGCCAACGCTCCAACGGTGAGGCTTATTACACATAGCGCCTTAGCGACAGCAGCATAGCGCCCCAGCGGTAGTGCGAGTCCTAATCCTATGAGAATTGAGATTTTAAAGCTCGTATCAATCCTTATAAAAGGTCACTCGTCCCCAGCCTTTAAAAACAATCCAAAATAACCTAGAGCAATTCAAGAACACCAAGAATATAGAGCACAAGTGTTAGAGAGCAATAAGAGTTTAATTAATGCAACTTTAGAGAGAGATTCAAGGCATTTTTCGGCATCAAGAGTATCTTAGATAGCGCAATTAAGAGTAATTTGACATCTATATCGGTTTGCAATTGATTATATCATGATTTATTATTATTTTTACTGTTGTTCTCTTATAGCCATGAACTAAACTTTCTTTTTAGGGTTAATACTTGAACTCAATATATGTGCTTAATTGCCATATCTTTTTAATATTTAATAAACTTTGTTCTTTGTTATTTGAATTACTTGATCTTAATGCTTCAATATATTTGGCCAATATATGGTGAATGAATTGGTAATATTTTGATAAACTCGAAAGAGGAATCATAATATTTACACCTAAGTAATTTGATTCATTATTGTAGAGTAACATTCAATGTTGCATATATAAGTTTTAATTTAGGATAGGAATATACCTAATTGGCATATATGATCAATAAGACTTAATCTAAAAGAATCTTAATTTATTACAAGTACTATAGGAATATAGGTATTTGATAAATTAAGGTAAACTGGCATGACCTTGGAAGAGGCTTGTAAATACATTAGTGTCTTGATCAATAGCAAAGACTAAAAGAGTTAAATATTAGAGATTAATTATTAGAAAACATATTGAGGGATAATATTAATCTTAGGTTTTCTCTATATTGCTATCACCTAATTCTCTTTGTATTGTGTTTTTTGCTTTTATATTTTCTACATTCATTCTTAGATTTTTATTTTTCTGAATAATTATTTGAAAGACATAATTTTAGTACTTGGTTAAAAAGTAAAAATTATCCCTGTGGGTTTGACATCCAACTATTTAGTCCCTTTATTACTTGCATACGATAGTCTATACTTATACTTAATTTTAAGATATAAAATATTGAATCAATAACTCCTAGCCTTTTTTTGGTCTCCTGTCACTAATTCTATCCCTTTTTTGGTTGGAATTTAAACTTTAAATAATGAATAAATAAAACTACATTTGTGTTTCCCATGAATGGAAACCAAAGAAGAATTTTGTATAGGAATGGCTGATTGACCATAATAAACTTGGTAATTATTGTCTTCTTACATGGTTTTTATCCTATGGTGAGAGGGAAGGCTACTACCCCGATCGGCATTACACAACCTTCTTCGAACCTCTGTAATGGTTTTGGCTTCTTTTTATATGTAGATATCTAATTCCCAATTCATCTAGGGGGCTTTAAAAATAATATCTACCAAACTTTTCAGATCAATAAATACCCAATTTATCTTTTCTTCGGTTACTTATACTTCTATCACCAATGTGTCATTATAGGGGTAACTTACTTCTTGAGCGTCTTCTTCTATAAATATTATTGGAACTTCTTGTTGCAGTATTGGTTTTTTTTCATCAATGGCATGTTGCACATAATCTGATGCCCTACCATAGAATATTTTGAATAATTCTTGCTTTGCTTGTCAGAATCACTTGCTAGCATGGGTCCATTAGATATAATCATCGTAGGTTTAGAATTTAGTCCGCTAGGGAAGTTCAGCAGATTGACCACGATGCCTATCTGCTTGAAATTCTCCTAGATAACCGTTTCTCATTAATGCATCCACTTATTTTTTCAGCTCTAAACATTATCCTATGGCATGCCCTGAATTTCGATGGAAGTCGCACTAGCCTTTTGAATTTGTCCGTTATTCTACCTTTACCTTTATTGGGAGCTTTATTGAGTAAGCCTCTATCCTTAATGGCCCCATAAATATCTTTTAGTGGTATAGCTAAATGAAGAAAATTTTCTCCCTGGGCCACCCTTCTTTCCTCCGCTGGATGCTCTCTGGGATTTTTGAGGCTTCTAGGCAGTTTAAGGTAATGGTAAGAATGAGATTTGTTGTACCCATTATTCCCCTAGGTAGTTGACATGTAATGCGATACTTCTATATCTTAAAATTAAGTGTAAGTATACACTATCGTATGAAAGTAATAAAGGGACAAAAGAGTCGGATGTCGAACCCATAGGGATAATGTCTTCTTTTTAGCCAAGTACTAAAATAATGTCTTTCTAGTAATTATTTATAAAAATAAAAAATCTAAGAATGAATGTAGAAAATATAAAAGCAATAACACAATGTAAAGAGATTTGGAAGATAGCAATATAGAGAAAACCTAGGGTTAATACTATCCCTTAATATGCTTTCTAATGATTAATCCTCTAATATTTAATTCTCTTAGTCTTTGTTATTGATCAAGACACTAATGTATTTATAAGCCTCTTCCAAGGTCATGGAAGTATACCTTAATTTACCAAATACCGATATTCCTATAGTACTTGTAATAAATTACGATTTATTAAGATTAAGTCTTATTGATCATACATGCCAATTAGGTATATTTCTATCCTAAATTGAAACTTGCATATGCAACATTGAATGTTTCTCTATAGTCATGTATCAAATTACCTAGGTCTAAATATAATGATTCATCTTCCGAGTTTATAAAAATTATTACCAATTCATTCACTATATATTGGCTAGATATATTGAAGTATTAAGAATAAGTAATTTGAATAACAAAGAACTAAGTTTATTAAATATTAAAAAGATATGGCAATTAAGCGTATTTATTGAGTTCAAATATTAACCCTAGAAAGAAAATTTAGTTCATGGCTACAAGAGAATAGTGAAAAAAATAATAAGAAATCATGATACAATCAATAGCAAACCAATATAGGCGTCAAATTGCTCTTTATTGCGCTGCCTGAGAAACTCTTGATGCCGAAGAATGCCTTAAATCTCTCTCTATGGTTGCTTTAATTAGGCTCTAATTGTTCTCTAAAACTTGTGTTGTGTGTTCTTGATGTTCTTTAAAGGATGAGGACTAGTGGCCTTTTATAGGGATTGATATGAGCTTGAAAATATGAATTCTTGTTGGACTAGGAATCGCACTACCATTGGGGCGCTATATTACTGTCCCTGGGGGACTACGTGTAAAAGGCCTCGTTACTTCAGTGATGAGGTACTGGCGTTAGAGCGCTGGTCTATCACTGACGCGGTGGCAAGCTGGCGTTGGGGAGCTAGACTACGACTTAAATATGTCATTTTGTTTTTCTATTTTCTTATTTTGATCACTGTTCTAGTGCTGGGGTGAAAATCCTTATGGTGCTGAGGTGACAGGTCCATATTTTGAAAAGTTTATATTTTAGTCCCTATAAATAACAATAATGCACATAAGTAGCCATTTATTCTCGTAAAATAATAAAATATCAAAATAAAAACATTAAAAAATATATGACAAATATGCCCTTATCAACATGCTGCACCGATTCATAAGTTTCTCCTTTGTTGAGGTCAATAGTCGTTATTTAAATTTTGATATTTTTGAAGAGGGGGTGATGGTCTCTCATTCCTTCCACTGTATCTTTTGTTTTCTCTTAGCCAGACCTGCCCTTGAAGGGGTTCGGCTAATGACTTTTTTTTGCCTCTTCTTCTTTTTCTATAGCAATGTATTTTGGTACCTTGTTATATGCTAATGCATAGTTAGAAAGTTGGGAATGTTACTTTCGAATAGGTAGTATCAGAACTTGTTTAGCTTCAACCCTGATTTAAGAGCCTCTAAGGTGATGGGCTAGTCGAAAGCTTCTAGTGATATCACCTTTTTATGAAATCTCTGAACATAATCCTTTAAGGTCTCATTTTGCCCCTGTTTAACTTGTTTCAATTGTGTCTGATCCTTGGCTACTTCATAGGAACCCCAAAAATGTTTAAAGAAGTTTTTAGTGAGCTCATAGTAAAAAAAAATACTCTGCTACTTTAATCCCATATATAAAAAAATAAATTGATCTTTCCAGATTCATGTGAAAAAGTCTGCACATTTGATCTTACCTCAATCCTATAATTGAGAGTAGATCAGTCACCAAAAGCAAGCAGTTAAGGTAAAGACGTTTAAATTTGCAGTAACCTAATACAACAACAATTCAAATGTGCCTTTTAAGTATAGGAAAAGTGCAGCATTGCCTGCACAAACGATATATAATAGTGAGTTCATCTTTTAAGAGTTCTTTGATATCTTGATACACTTTCTTTTAACTTTTCCAATTTGAATTCCAACTTCTCGTTCATCTTCTACCCCCTTTTTTCTTTCATTTTTTATTAATTTCAAAGCATGTTTATCCGAAGCTACCAAACCTATTGAAAGTATAGCATGGGCAATTGAACAAGATTGTTTTTTCCCTTTCATATTTGTGGTCTACTTTCTGGACCCTTACGAATGAAATATCTAATCCTAACCTAATGTTTGTAGTAAGAATTGTGGTGAATAGCTGAAGCAATATAGAAATTCAAGCACAAGATGTTTTTCTTCTTTTCAAATAATTTTTGTCTTATAACAATTTTTTCTCTTCGGTTATTAGGAGGGGCTGACCAGAATTAATATTTTAAAGGCGCCAAAATATTTAAATTAAAAAAATAAAAAAGTGTTAAAATTGATATTACGAAGATTTTAAATGTCAAAGATGAAAATAATAGTCATAAAAATATAAATCCTCTATTCTAAAGGATTAAAATCATAATTATACATTTATTGATTTCAGAACTTTTACGAGCTCCGTGCATTTATGTATAATTTTGCCTTTGCTTATCAATATTACAATTAATGATATAATACTTTTTATATTAGTAATTGAAATAATACACATCTTGAACCTCCCACTAACGAAGGGGTGAGATGACTAATGAAGAGACAGTTGAGATAAATCGAACCTTTGACTTAGAGGTAATGGTGTAATAGAGCCTCACATCAATGTGTTTCGACCTTTCATAGAACACTTGATGCTTGCTTAGGTGTATGACACTCTGGCTGTCACAATATACACCGGTGTTCACATCTTTACTAGCCAATACCTCTACACATATGCCTTTTAACCACACGGCCTCTTTGATAGCTTCACCAATAGTTATGTACTCCGCCTCTGTGGTAGAGAGTGCAACCACATATTGTATAACTGATCTCTAACAAACACTACACCCAAACACTATGAATACGTACCCCGTTAATGATCTTCTCTTGTGTAGATCACCTGTATAATTTGAGTCTACGTACCCTCTTACCATTTCATTGCTGTCCTCATCCCTCTTATATATCAACCCGTGATTTGACGTCCCCTTGAGATATCTCAGAATCCACTTTACTGCAAACCAATGATCTTTTCCCGGATTCACCATGTCTATGTCTGGTCTTGTGCAAACCATTGCATACATGATGCTCCCCACAGCACTTGCATACGGTACTTTGCTCATCTGTAGTTTCTCCTCATTGGATGTCGACGACTGTGCTGTTGAAAGTCTGAAATGCATGGCCAAAGGAGTAGAGACAGCCTTTGCGTTGGACATACCAAATTTCTCTAGAATTTTGACAATATATCGCTGTTGAGACAAGAAGATAACATCTCTTCTTTTCCTTACAATATCCATACCTAAAATTCACTTTGCTGCTTCCAAATTCTTCATTTCAAACTCGCCACTCAACTGCTTCAAGTTTGTGTAAGATTGGGTCACGTTGCTCCAGGTTCAAGAATTTCTTCATTTCGATTTCTACATTGAGAGCTATATCCATTTTACCTAAAATTATGCAAATAACATTCATTAATCACAATTTAAGGAGAACACTTTATTTTAAGCTAAAAATACAAAAATGTTAAAATTAGTGACATTAAATAGTGACTGAATCTCTTAATAAATATGCATTTTCATGTGGTCATGATAGCCCATAACCAGCTTATTGCTAGTCTCTAGCAATTCAAGCATAAATAGAATATGCAAAACTACCTAAGCATTTCAAACAAAAAGTCGGTTCAAGATCACTGTTGCTATTATGCTTTTTTCAATTATAACTTCCAAAAATTGTGTGTGTGTGAATTAAGGCATAACCATCTTACCACAAACCACAACATAATAGCCTTGAGAATTTTTCTAAGTAAAAGCCTCAACTCCATTTCCTCACAATTGTATGACTGTTTAATAGGTTAAGATTTCTCTCATGGAGTTGGAAAACAGTTAAGCACTCAAGAAAAAGTCAATTTTAAGGACAGACATATAAACTAACATTGATCCAAGGATAGAAAAATCAATTGTTTAAAAATCAATTATTCGTAATATATGCCAGCTTTAGAACTTCAATTGGCTTATGAGAATAATACAAATATAACTTGGTGAGAAAACTGTCTTACAAAATATTTGTCTTCTAAAATTGAATGAAGATTTTATTAAACTGAATTGATTCTTCTCTTTTTTTTTCTTTCATTTTTTTGGTATTTTACTTTTTTTTTAATTTATTTTTTTTGTAATTTTAAAGAATACAAGGAAACATTACAAAGGTTTCTCACCAAATTATATTATACACAAATGCAACCAACTTATTCTGTAATTTAAATAATATCAATCTAAACAAAAATTAACCAATTTAAAGGATCAATGAAGGTTCATAAGCTATTTTCTCAACCTTTCCACTTACTCACAAAAAATGTGAGATTAGAAAAATATATACTTAAACATGAGAATTCTCTTGGCTATATAAATTGAATCATCCATCTTACCACAAGGCTTAGCATTGGGCTCAAAAATATTTTGGAAGTCATTCTTTAGTAACCTAAATAGAAACAGTGACTCAACCTAAACAATTTTGAAATCATACTTGGGCAGAAAAGCAAATTCTTTTATACAAGAATTACCAAGACTACAAGCAATAAACAACAATATATGAAACATAAAACAAAACAACAAAAAGTTAGTGAAAATGCATTTTAAAAAGTTAGAACTAAAACTCCTTACTCTGCCATTCTAATTTAACCTAGAATGCGTCTCAAGAGTGTAAGAATGAACTCTTTACTTTGCCATTTTAATCAAATATTGGACCACAAAATTATTTTTTTTTGGAATGCAAAATTGAACTCGTGTCTACTATCCTCCCCAAAACCAAATGAAACATTGTCCTTAATGTTTAAATAGAAAGAGATAAAATATAGGAGACATTACCTGAAATGCCAATTATTTGAAGGAAACAAACCTGAGAGATACTTAAGCAAATATAAACTAAAATGATGATGCTGATAAATAAATAAAACAAAGAAAAATTTACAAACGAAGTGTTATATCCAATTTTTGCTTGTTAAAGCCCACTGACCAATCGATCCGAGTTATTGCTAGGTCAGGTTCGTTGGTAACTGCATGTAATTTGTCAATCAATTCATCCGCCTCGGTAGCAGAAACTAGGATCTGTCCTGCTGAATGTGAAATAAAATTCTGTTCTACAACTTGATCAAAAAAATAAAGTAACCAATCAAAATAGTTATTAACATTCAACAAACCTATAGGTTTTCGGTGGATATTCAGCTGGGCTTAAGAGGCAATTTAAAAATTTTCTTCCAAGGTACCAAAACCACCTAGTAAAGCAATAAAAGCGTCTGCATTGTAAAGCATTCTAGCTATACGTTGATGCACAGATGAGACTCGTAATTCTTTCTCTATTGTTTTCCCAGTTAGGTTTCCCACGACTAAAGCTGTAGGAATAATACCTAAAAATTGACTTCCTCCTAAATGTGCAACTGTTGACACACACCCCATTAACCTAAGGCTACCCCATCCATAAATCAAATGAATGTTTCTTGCAACTAATGCTTTCCTAGATTGTTTACTGCTTCTAGAAGCACTTTATTTCCCCTAGGACTAGATCTACAAAATACACATATATTTCAAAATTGTTGAACTGGGTTTCCTCCATAACTACACTCACCTTTATCTCAATATATGAAAATAAAGAAAATGAAGTGTTATATTTATAGAGTATCAAATGATAACAATGATTGTGATAACCCGACAGTTTTTCAGAAGAGAGTTAAAAATAAAACACAAAAATTTAAACATAATGACCCACATGCATTATTGAACAAAAAGATTTGAATTTAAGACATCTACATGAGTAGCCCTGCTATTCATAAAACAAACTAAAATAAAATTCAGTTTAAAAATACATGTATTTATAGGTAGTTGTGATTGTGGCTCATATCGTCCTCTGGTTTTACGTCCAGTAACAGCTTAAACGCCCTCTATGGGTCAGGGATAGGCTTCTCATTCAATTTTCTTATAAATTGGCAAACAGGGTATTTTAAAGTCAGATTCGTGAGACTATACCGTTGATGTTTATTTTTGAATTTGTTTCATAAATCGAGAAGTTCACGTTGCACGAGCCCACAGGGATGCGTCTCAAGAGTCAATAGGATATCATCCAAAAACTCCTTACTTAATCTATCCTTAATAAACTGAATTTTGTCTTCTCGATTTCTAGATGCGAATCCTAAAGAACGACAACTCTGGTTACAATTTCATCGAACACATTTATGACAAACTTGTAACCTTTTTGCTCGTCGCCTTTTGGTATAAGAGCTTCTTCCAAGACCAGGCATATGAGAAATAAAATCATTTGCAGATTCACCAGATAATCGAACCTTGGCTTCAATTAACCAACAAAGATCCACAGGGATCTTACCCAACATCAATAGCCTTAGTCTTTTACACCGTGCTTTGTAAATCTTAAGTAGAGAATTTTGAGGCAATGAAGAAAAACGTTTTTCAAGGGTGGTAAGAATGCGATCCATTTTGAAAGAAAAAAAAGAGATGAATGTACAATTCGAAGGACAGTGTTTAGGGAACTAGAAAATCGACTTCAATAGTCACAGAGTATCGTATCCGCCATTTGACCGAAAAATTGAATCACACTAAAGAAAAAAAAGAAAAAAAAGAAAATAAAGTAAACTAAAATGTGAAAGAAAATAAAAGAAACAATAAAAAGTCAAAATATAAAATATAGACAAAATATAAAATATTGTACAGATAGGTTAAACCTAATCAAGTATGATAGACAAGATCCACAAGAGGGATCTCGTCTAGGTACATAGAATGGTCTACCTTTTCCAAATAGCTTTTCAGCCGCTGTTCATTCACTTTGAAAGTTTGCCCATCAGTGGGGTCCTCGATTTTGACGGCACCATTAAGAAAAATGTGCCTTACCATAAATAGACCAGTTCATCGAGATCTCAACTTTTCAGGATGTAAATACAATCGAGAATCATAAAGATAGACCTATTGATTTGGCTCGAAGTGTTTCATTAAGATCTGTTTATCATGAGCTGCTTTTATTTTAGCTTTGTAAATTATAGAGTTGTCATATGCGTCATTTCGTAGCTCTTCTATTTCTGATAATTGTAACTTTCTCTGAAGGCTTGTAGTACTCAAATCAAAGTTAAGGGCTTTGATAGCCTAATAAGCTTTATGCTCTAGTTCAATAGGTAAATGACAAGCTTTCCCATAAATAAGCCGGTATGGAGACATTCTTAAGATGGTTTTGTATGCAGTACGATATGCCTACAATGCATCAAAAAGGTGTAGAGACCAATCTTTGTGATTCAAGTTAACCGTTTTTCCCAAAATCTCTTTAACCTCTTTATTTGCTAGCTTGGATTGTCCATTTGTCTGTGGATGGTATGAAGTGGAAACTTTGTGAAGAACACTATACATGAGCATCAAAGCTTCAAAAGAACGATTACAAAAATGTGTTCCTTGGTCACTAATGATGATATGTGGCATACCGTACCTAGATAACACATTTTCTTTTAAGAATTTTACCACAGTTGCATTATCATTAGTACGACAAGCTATAGCCTCCACCCATTTTGATACATAATCAACAGCTAAAAGAATGTAAAGGTAGCCAAAAGATGAGGGATAAGGACCCATAAAATCGATACCTCAACAGTCAAATATCTCGATAACAAGAATAAGGTTAAGAGGCATCATATGTCTTCAAGATAAAGCATCTAATTTTTGACATCTTTCACAGAAACGACAAAAATTATTAGTGTCTTTGAACAAAGTGGGTCAGTAAAGACCACATTGTAAAATTTTCACAGCTGTCTTATTCATAGAAAAATGACCACCACAAGCAGTACTATGGCAAAAATTTAAGACACTAGAAACTTTATTTTCAGGAATGCAACGTCTCATAATTTGGTCAGGACAGTATTTGAAAAGATATAGATCTTCCCAATAAAAATTACGTACCTCAACCAAGAACTTACACTTATCTTGTGCGCTCTAGTTAGATGGAAGTTCACCACAAACCAAATAATTTACGATATGTGCATACCAAGGTATTTGGCTTATAGCAAAAAGATGTTCATCAGGAAAAGCACTCGAATGAGTGGCAAATCAGTAGAGTCAGTGAACTCAAGGCAGGATAGATGATTAGCAACAACATTTTTAACGTCTTTCTTGTCTTTGATGGTTAGATCAAATTCTTATAAAAGAAGAATCCACTTAATTAAATGGACTTTAGCATTCTTCTTAGAAAGAAGGTACTTAAGGGTTACGTGGTCATTAAAAATAACAATAGGTGAACCAATTAAATAAGAACGAAATTTGTTTAAGGCAAAAACAATAGCCAGTAGTTATTTTTCAGTAATAATGTAATTCATTTGAGCATCATTCAAAGTCCTATTAGCATAATAAACAACAAAGGGTTTTCCCTCCCTACGTTGCCTAAGAACTGCTCCTACAACATAATTACTTGCATCACACAAAATTTCAAATGAGAGGTTCCAATCATGTGATTGCATGATAAGAGTGGTGGTGAGTTTGGCAATGAGTGTTCATAATGCCTCCTCATACTCTTGTGTCTATGTAAATTCTGCATCTTTTAGTAAAAGGTTACATAATGGTCTAAATATGGCAGAAAAGTTTTGTATAAACCTTCTGTAAAAGCTAGCATGTCCAAGAAAAGATTAGACATCTTTTATCGTTTTGGGTGTAGGTAATTTAGAGATTAATTCAATTTTGGTTTTGTCAACCTCGATCCCTCTTTCAGATATAATGTGCCCCAAAACGATTCCTGAAGATACCATGAAATAACATTTCTCCCAATTTAGCACAAGTCCTTTTTCTTTACACCCACTCAAAATAGCTTTCAAGTTAAGTAGGCATAAATCAAAAGAATTACCAAAAACAGTTAAATCATTCATAAAAACTTTCATGCAGGTTTTAACCATATCAGAGAAAATACTAAACATACAACGCTAAAAAGTAGCTTGTGCATTATATAATCCAAATGGCATTATACGAAAAGCATAAGTACCAAAAGGGCATGTAAAAGTGGTTTTTTCTTGATCTTATATAGCTATCTAAATCTAGTAATATCCTAAATACCCATTAAGAAAGCAATAAAAAGGATGTCTAGCTACACGTTCTAAAATTTGGTTGATAAAAGGCAATGGAAAATAGTCTTTCTTAGTGGCTGTGTTTAATTTTCTATAATCCATGCACATTCGCCAACCATTTACTACCCTAGTTGGAACAGGTATCCCATTCTCATTTTCCACAACAGTAACCCCAGATTTCTTAGGAACTACTTGAGTTGGACTTACCCATTGACTATCAAAAATTGGGTAGAGTATACTCGCATCTAATAGTTTCAAGATCTGTTTCTTCACTATTTCTTTCATTGTTGGGTTAAGTCTTCTTTGTGGGTCTCTACGAGCTTGGGTACCTTCCTCTAAATGAATTCTATGGGAGCATATCAATAGGAAAATACCTTTAATATCAGCAATGGTCCAACCTAGTGCAGACTTATGTTCTTTTAACAATTTTATCAAATTTTCCTCTTGTTTAGTACTAAGTTAAGAAGAAATAATGATAGGAAAGGTATCATCTGGTCCCAAGAATGCGTGTTTCAAACTTTTGGGCAGTAGAGAAAGCTCAACTTGTGGTGTCTCGAGGTTTGATGATTTTGGTCTCTCACTCTCTCGTGGCAACTCTTCAAAACGTGGCTGCTAAGATCGAGTCCCTTTATCCTGTGAGTCAAAAATACTAAACACATCAGTTGTTACATCAGGATAATACAATTCTTCAAAATCAAAATTGAGAAGGTTTTTCGAAGAATCATAGCTATGATTTTTATAAGCTTCCTCTGCTACAAGTGTGTCTCTCATATATGAATGATAGCACTCGTCTTCTTCTCGTGGTTGTTTGCCAATATTGAAAATGTTCACCTCAAGAGTCATATTCCCAAAAGATAATTTCATTAGACCATTTCTGCAATTAATAAGAGCGTTAGCAGTGGCAAGAAAAGGTCTCCCTAAAAAAAGAGAGATTTTTGACTCCATATTAACAACAGAATGAGTATCTAAAACAAGAAAATCAATAGGGTAGTAAAATTTATCAATTTGTAAAAAAACATCTTCTACTATTCCTCGTGGTTTTTTGATTGATTGGTCAGCTAATTGTAGGACTACAGATGTAAGTTTAATCTCACCAAGTCCCAATTGCAAGTAAATAAAATAGGACATTAAATTTACACTTGCTCCTAAGTCCAATAAAGCTTGACCAAACTTATGTGTCCCAATTTGGAAAGAGATTTTAGGACATCTTGGATCTTTATACTTGAGTGCTGTCTTTTGTTCAAACACTGCACTTACTTGTTCTGCCAAAAATGTAGTTTTCTTTACATGGTGTTTTCTTTTGATAATGTATAGATCTTTGATGACTTTGGTATAAGTTGGAACCTGATTAATCAAATGTAACAAGGGAAGATTAATCTTAACTTGTTTCAAATGTTCCAAAATCTCACCTTGAATTTTTAAATTTTTTCTAACCGGTCGAAGAGCTTGAGGAAGAGGCACTGGGATTGAAAACTTATTTTCGGACTCTTTTTCCACTGTGGCCTCTTTTTCAAGGGCGGCATCTTTACTAATCATAGATGTGTTAATTTTAGAAGTAGGCTCACTTACAATCTTACCACTTCGAGTAGTAATGGCATTGACTTGTTTGAGATTTTGAGCATCAGAAATAGAAGCTTGTGCCATAAATTATCCTTTTGGATTGGATTGAGGTTGAGATGAAAACTTACTTCGCTCTTGTACAGTTAAGGCACTGGTCAGCTTTGTGATTTGACTCTTGATTTCTTTGTTTTCATCTATCACCTACGTATAACTGTTTCAATTTTTTTATTAGTTTTACTTTGTGCCTCCATAAATGCTTTTAATGGATCCTCTAAAGGACTTCTGGCTGGTCGTGCATTATATTGAGGTGTAACATAAGACTTGGGTGCTTGTTGTTCTTGTTTCCAATGGCTGTTGGTTTATTGGTCAGATTTTCAACTGATGTTTGGGTGGTTTCTCCAGCTAGGATTATAGGTTTCAGAGTAGGGTCAATAAGGCTTCTTATACACCCCTTGGGCATTACATTATTCCTCATATATCCCTTTTATCTCATTATAAGTGAGGCAATCCTAAGCTAAGTGTTTTGCTCCTCTATAGATGAAACAGACATCGTGTGACTCAATCTTAGCAACCATGTGGGTGACCCTTCTATCTTTGGTTTTCAAGGCCTCTAACTCACTAGTTAAGACCTTTAATTAGGCTTTAAGGTTATCCTCTTCCCTAAGATGGAAAACTCCACTGGGTCGTGACCTATTTATGCTTTCAGTAATGCTAGGTCTAGTCCATGTATGGGCTTTTTCGACTAAGTTATTAAGGAATTCTATAGCTTTCTTAGGATCTTTGTGAAGGAACTCCCCATTACACATCATCTTAACAAATTGGCGCTCTCTAATTGTGAGTCCCTCATAAAAATAGCTAACTAAGTGCCAATTTTCATACCCATGGTGAGGGCACAGATTTAGCAACTCTTTAAACCTTTCCCATGCTTGATATAAGGTTTCATTGTCTTTTTGGGAGAAGGAAGAAATTTTTCTTTTCAGGCCATTAGTTTTGTGTTGTGCGAAGTATTTATTAAAAAATGCTTGGGCCATTTTTGCCCATGTTCCTATAGACCTCAGCCTCAAAGAGTATAGCCAACTCTTTGCTTTGTCTTTCAAGGAAAAAGGGAAACATTTAAGCCTAACAGTGTCTATGGCTTCGGATTGGCTATGGAAGGTGGCAATTACCTCTTCAAATTCCCTAACATGTACATAAGGATTTTCACTATCTAGACCATGAAAAGTGGGCAGAAGTTGTATCATTCTAGGTTTAAAATTTGAATGTGGTGTGTTAGGTGGAAATATAATGCATGATGGTGTGGCTGTGCAAGTAGGATGCAAGTAATCTTTTATAGTCCTAACGGGGTTATCTTCTTGTTGGCTCATTGTGTTGCAATTACAAGATGAACTAGATGGTGAATTCTCTTCCCTTACAAATTGTGGTGATGGTTCTAGTTTTACTTCTCTCACGAATCTTCCTCGTTTGTCTCTAAGTCGATGCATACATCTTAACCATTTTTTTTTTGTTACTCTTTCTTTTTTAATGAAAGAAATGTTCAAGGAAAATTAAGAAGTGAAATAAAACACAACAAGAAATAAAAATGAGTTAGGTAGTAAGACTAGCCATGAAATATAAATACAATAAATTAATAAAAGATAATAAACTGTAAAGTACGATAAAAGAAAATACAATAAGTAAATAAAAGAAAAGAAAGTGCAATAAATAAAGAAAAATAAAATGTAAAGTACAATAAATAAATAAAAGGAAAAAAAATAAAATAAAGTACAATAAATAAAAAAAAAGGTATAATATGTAAATAAATAAAAAGTTAGGTGGTAGAACCGACTATTAAAATAAATAAAAATACAACATATTAACTAAAGAAACTAAAGTACAATAATTAAATAAAAGAAAATAAAAATAAAGTACAATAAAAAAAGTGCAATAAATAAATAAATAAAAATAATACTAAGTTAGGTGGTAGAACCAGCTATTAAAATAAAAAAAAGTGCAACAAAAGAAATGAAGTGCAATAATAAATAAAAGAAAATAAAATGTAATAAATAAATAAAATAAAATGAACAAAGTTAGATGGTAAAACCAGCTATTAAGATAATGTAAAATATAATGAATTAACTAAAGAAAATAAAATAAATTAGGTGGTAGAACCAACCATGAATAATAAAATAAATTACAACAAAGAAAATAAAACTAAGATTTTACAAAGAAAAAAAAATGTACAAAGTTACCGCTTTAATATTGATAAACGCAACTGACTTTCGCTTAGTGTGCCTCCCCGGCAACGGCGCCAAATTTTGTTTACGCTCAAAATGTAATATGGCTATCACAGTATAGATTGAGGTGTTGATCCCACGAGAAAGCTTTTGGCAAAATAGGTTGGTGAAGTAAAATATTAAAGCAGTAGCAAATGAGAAAATTAATTAATTGGTTTAAGTGGATGAGATAGAATTGTCTATGAATTGAGGAAAATGTCTTATGTTGATTTAAACAAGGCTTCGATAATCACAATTATGCTTTATAAATCTACTCTACACTTTGATTCAATGTTTAAAATGCAATTGACAATTTTACATCTAAACAATCAATCATAAGATATGTAAAATATAGCACATTTCATAACACATGCATTTGATATGACTAAACTATTTTGCAAATATTAACACAAATCATGTTTATTTATACAAGTTATCTAAGATCGACAATATATCATTTTAACAATATTGCAGTAAAAGATCAACTTGAATATCAAACATTGTTTTCCATTACATGTTATCCAAGATAGACAATATATCAATTGACAATATTGCAGTAAAAGATTAACATATAAAACAATGTAACTAATAACAATTATAATTCAACAAGAATCACATAAGAAAAGCATGATTGAACATATATGAGAAATGAGAAATATAACCTTTGGATTATAGAAATAAAATAGATAAGAGTTTAATCAATACCAAACTTACAAACATTTATAGCTCTTGACAACGAATCAAAGCATAGAAGTGGATTTATTACACATAAAAGTTCATCTCTTAGCCTTGCCAAGAACTCTAGCCTAGATTATAATGCATGTTAATAAGAAGAAAAATAAGAGAGAATTATCCAATGTTGAAAAAAATCCTAAGAGTGTCCTTATATAGGTAATGAATGGAAATATCTCATGTGTGACATCAATCTTTAATATTTTTAGGCCAATAATTCGTTCACCCACTTGCAGCACGTTTTTGATAATGTAAATGACCGATGTAGCTTTTGTGGCCAACATGAAAGTTGTATAATTTTATCTCTTCTTTCCATAGGCACCAGTTCATGCAAATTAGATGAGTATCCAATGAGATATGGGAAAATTGACAAAGATACGTCAGAATTAGGCCAACAACCCTTTTATCCACTTGCAAGATAATTTGGTCCATGATAACGGCTGATTTGGACTTTATCATCACCATAAGAGTTGTTGATAATTACGTTCGTATTTTACAGCTTCAAGAATTATACCAATTGGGTACGTATTTTATTAGATATAGTCTAAATACGTGAGTTGGGTCAAGCTGAGGAGAAGTTGTAGCCCGATTCTATTGTATCTCAATTTTTGGCCTATAACATGTTGGATTTGGCTTTTCTACTATTATTCAAGTTTGTGTAAGATTGAGTCATGTTGCTCCAGGTTCAAGAATTTCTTCATTTCAATTTCTACATTGAGAACTATGTCCATTTTACCTAAACTTGTGCAAATAACATTCATTAGTCACAATCTAAGGAGAACACTTTATTTCGAGCTAAAAGTACTAAAATGCTAAAATTATTAACATTAAATGGTGATTGGATCTCTTAATAAATATGCATTTTTATGTGTTCATCAGTTACATAGGAATGCTAGTGTAGAAATGCCTCATAGTTGTCTTTTTTGCTTGCTATTTGCCACTGCTAATTCTGATAACCTATTAGAGTCCATGGAAAGTTAAATTCTTACTTCATTTATACCCATGTGTGTTCTTGTTGCAAGCCTGTATCAGTTTCATAGTATGCAACTAAGACCTTCTATCTCTAATATACAGAAAACTTACTCAGCTTTTTTAGTTGCAGGCTTATTAACATCTTCGTCAGGCTGACATTTCGAAGTTCACAGTAATTGTGGCTCAAAAGAATCACCACACAAAGCTGTTCCAAGCTTTGGTTTAGAAAATGTTCCTTTCGATATGCTGCTTCTATGTGCTGTTATGTTATTTTAATTAAATCACTTTTAGCTGTATGGGATAAATTAACCCTTTCTCTCTCTCTCTCATCACACAGGGATGGTTGTAGACAAAAAACATTGTGCATCTAAGAAACTACAAATTCTACATGTGTGCGCATGCTGGGATGATTGTAACTTCCTTTTTGTTTTTCTATTTTCTTATAATCATTTGCTTCTATTTTTTTGATTAAGTGTCCAATTATTAAGTTTCTCAACCCAAAAATAATCTTATGCTATTTGAATAAGACTGTAGAAAATGATGAAATAAAAATCTAACCTTAGTTTTTTGGCTGCAAATGCCCAGATAATTCTGCACTTCTCTGATAAGTTGGTGTCATATTTTATTACTGCTATTACTTCATTACAATAATTTTCCTATCAATTAATGAACCTTGGATTAACTGCTTCTTTATACTTTAAAGCGGTTTATATGACTAGTGATGAGGTAATTGATTTATAAGTCTTAACTTCTCTCCTTACAACCTTATAAATAGTGCTTACTTTATACCAATAACATCAGTCTTCAATCACATTTGAAGATTGTACATTCAAATAAATTGAATGTGGGAAAATTTAGAGATGTTAACCACTTGCTTAAAGTGATTTAGTATAACTAAAATGTAATAAACCTACATGTATTTGAATCTTAAATCAATTGAGAAATTATAAAACTAGACTTCTTACAAAAAAGTTGTTTTAACCTAGAAAAGAACATGGACTAGAAGTGAAGGGTTGGCTTGTTTTTTGCATGGCTTGCTTTTGCTAATAGAGTGAATGCTTGAGTTTTTTATTCAATATGAGAACTTGTCTCTCTTTTTAAATTTCTCCTTACTTTTTTCATATATTATGAAAAATGGGATTTTATTGTTGTTGATGTAGCTAGATTGAGTTTTTAGTGAATTGTTCTTCCTCAATATTTTAGTTTGTGTTGTCATTTTTTTTATTTAAATAAAAGTGGTGAAATTCAAGATTTGTTCCTTTAAATGCTGGTAATCCTACATATATAGCCAATCCCTCTTTAATTGACTATTTATTACTAAACTTTTGCCATGTTTTCATAACAAATTTTCCTTTTCACTTCTGGACATAGAGATGCTGATATGAGGCTTATTGACTTTAGTTTCTTTGATTTTATCAAACCAAGTAATATTTTAATTTTACAATATACTTTTGACTATTTATATTTTTCCCTGATAGGAATTTTCTTTATGCCACCATTTTTAATCATACCCCTTTCAAGTCATATGATTGGCTTGATTTAATGGAGCCTGCGATCCATTGCAAAGTGTGTTTGATGCGATATTTCTATATCATAAAATTAAGTGCAAGTATACACTATCGTATGCAAGTAATAAAGAGACTAAATAAGTCGGATGTCGAACCCACAGGGATAATTTTTTCTTTTTAACCAATTACTAAAATTATATCTTCCTAATAATTATTCAGATAAATAAAAACCTAGGAATGAAGGTAGAAAATATAAAAGTAAAAACACAATGCAAAGAGAATAGGGAGATAGCAACGTAGAGAGAACCTAGGATTAATATTATCCCTCAATATGCTTTCTAATGATTAATCTTCTAATATTTAACTCCCTTAGTCTTTGTTATTGATCAAGACACTAATGTATTCACAAGCCTCTTCCAAGGTCATGCAAGTTACCTTAATTTACCAAATACCTATATTCCTATGGTACTTGTAATAAATTAAGATTCATTAAGATTAGGTCTTATTGATCATACATGCCAATTAGATATATTCCTATCCTAAATTGAAACTTGCATATGCAACATTGAATGTTACTCTACAATCATGCATCAAATTACCTAGGTCTAAATATTATGATTCCTCTTCCGAGTTTATCAATAATATTACCAACTCATTCACCATATATTGGCTAGATATATTGAAGCATTAAAATCAAGAAATTTGAATATCAAAGAACTAAGTTTATTAAATATTCAAAAGATATGGCAATTTAAGCGCACATATTGAGTTCAAGTATTAACCCTAGAAAACAAGTTTAGCTCATGGCTACAAGAGAACAGTAGTAAAAATAATTATAAATCATGATACAATTATTAGCAAACCGATATAGACGTCGAATTGCTCTTAATTGCGCTGCCTAAGAACTCTTGATGCCGAAGAACGTCTTGTATCTCTCTCTAAAGTTGCTTCAATTAAGCTTCTATTGCTCTCTAAGACTCGTGCTCTGTATTCTTGGTGCTCTTAGGTCGTCTTGGATTCTCCTTGAAGGCTGGGAACAAGTGGCTTTTTATAGGGATTGATATGAGCTTGAAAATCTCAATTCTCGTCGGACTAGGACTCGCACTACCACTGGCGTGCTATGCAGTTGTCGCTGGGGCGATGCGTGAAAAAGCCTTCACCGCTGGAGCGGTGGGATGATAGCGCTGGGGCTATGTAGTGTCACTGGCGTGGTGACTCTTCGGCGCTGGGGCACTAGACGCGACTTAAGCAGGTCGTTTTTCTTATTTCGATCACTATTTCAGCGCTGGGGCGCTGGACTCAAACTTTGAAAACTTTGTATTTTAGTCCCTGTTTTCGCTCCTTTTGCATTCTTTCTTTAAATTTCGTTCAAGTCCCGATAAATAACAATAATGCACATAAATAGCTATCTATTCTCATAAAATTATAAAATATCAATAATAAAAATATGAGAAAATATATGATAAATTTGCCTTTATCAGTGTTCTTATGGTATATTGTCATGTCCCTCTTCAGTTGACTATTTATCCTTTTGTGCATGTAAACAAACATAAAATATGCCTATATATTTAAAACTGAACTTGCTTTGCTATGTGAACATTTATTTCATTAGGACATGAGAATGATTATGTAAAGAATAGTGGTTGGCTAAGAAAGGGCTTTTAAAAGAGGAGCTTAAAGCTCAAAATGATCTAGTTTTAGCACTCGAGTACATACATGTATGGACCAAGCAATTAGCTGAAGCGCGCTTGATTGTGATGCTATAGTAGTTAGGCGCAAGTGTACGCAATTGTATCAAGTAATATAGGATTTTAAGTCAAAATATCGATCCCACAGGAACTATGCGATCTAATTATATAAATCAAGTACTAAAATTGTACCTACTTAACTTTTATTCAAAAAATTAAAATCTGAAATTTATTTAACTAACCTACTCTATCAATTAGACAGAACAAAAGTAAAGGATAGAATTCACAAATAAAGATAATCTAGGGTTTTGACTTGTCCTATAGTATTTCATTGGACTCATTAATCACTTAATTAATCCTTTAATACCAATTGATTGGCTTAGACACTAATCTCATCACAAGCCTCTGTCGATGGTCAAGTGACTATATTACACATTCCAACAATCACCTATATGTCTATGGTAATCAAATCAGAATGTAATTCATTAAGATCAAGTCTAAATTAGACCATACATGCCACCTAGGTATATGTATATCCTAGATAGAACTCATAGTTGTTATCTTATGATCATGCATCAAACTACCCTAGGCTAAACATATAAATCCCTTTGTCAAGTTCATCATGGTTCCTCAATCATTCAAAATATTGATCAGGTATAATGAAAGCAATAAATACAAGATAGAATGAATGAATTAATGTATCATATTCATAAACTAAAAACTAACACAATCTAAATCTATACTGGGTTCACATAGTTTAACCCTAGATAAATAATTTAGCCCATTACGAAATCAAAAGTATCTAACCAATTCATAAAGATCAATAAGAACAAGAATATAACGATAAAGAAAGAGAAGAAAAACTAATCAAAGTGACTCCTTGATGTGTTTCTCCCTCAATCTTAAATTGAAGCTTGAATCTTGATCTTGATTCTTCAATCTTTGATTTTGTGTTGTGAATTTTTTCTCTAAGTTTTTGCCTCTTTTCTTATCCTCTACTCCTCTTAGGGTTTTTTTGCACTTCTATTTATAGGGTTTTCTTCTTTAAATTACTGTTCACGAGTTATTGTAGCAAAATATTGTTCATGAGTTACTGTTCCCCCACTGTTCACCGCCATGAGTGTCGTGGCACTCAGCTACTAACCTGGGCGCTGCGGCGCTCAGTCGCTGGGCGCTACAACGCCCAGCTTTGGTGCCTCTTTCGTATTTTGAGCGTAACTTCTTCGTTTGACGTCCGATTTGCCTTTCATTTGTTCCTATATGTCACATTTTCCATCGTACATCTATTTATGATTATAGAAACACAATGAAATAACCAAGTATTTATGATTTGGAGCAAAATATAAAAGTTGGGTACAAATCATACTAGTATTTTTACGCCCCTATTAGCGTTTTATGGCTTGGGCATTTTATGTCATTTATACTTCTCAGCTTTTTGTTTGTAATACTCTTATGAGATACTTTGTATTGTTTATGAAACTTAATTTAGATGCTTTGATAATTGTAGTTTTAGTTATTTAAATAAATAAAATTGATATTTATTTAGATGTGGTATTTATGTATGAATTTATATTTTTAAAATGAATTTAAAATTTTGATCCAATATTTTAAATTTTAAATCATCAAAAAAATAAAATAAAATAAATTAAAATTGATATTATTTAATTTATTTTTTACACTACAATAATTTCTTTGATACCGTAGTATTAGTGATTCATTGATACTACAGTGTAAGTGATTCACTGATACCATGGTAACAAGAATTCTCTGATACCATGGTGTTAAAGATTCATTAATACTATAGTGTTAACGATTCACTGATACTATGGTATTAGTGATTCATTGACACCATACATAGTGTAAGTAAATTTTTAGCTCAAACAACACTGACACTATAAAATAGTGTTAGTGAAATCATTCATTGACGCTAACTTAGTGTCAGTGAATGCCATTTTTATAGTAGTGTAGGAATTTAATTCCATAACAAAATAGAAGGGGAGAGAGATAGTTTATATGTGTTTACTCCCACAACAGAATAAAATGAGAGAAAAATAGTTTATAAGATTTTAATCCCATAATAGAATAGAACGGGAGTGAGATAATTTATAGGAGTTTAATTCCATAATAGAATAGAAGTAACTTATAGAGCCGGAGAGAGAAGATATGTTTTTTAGAGAATTGTTAGTAATAAGGATGATAAAATGTTGGTTAAGTTCCTGCATATTATAAAGAACAATTTAGTTATTTGTGGCAGCAAAAGTTGAGTAAAGGATGAGAATAATGGTTGTGTTGGAGAAGAATTAGACTTCATACAAAAGAACTTGTATTATTAGCAAAAGAAATATTATAAGAGAGGAAACACTCAAAATACAACTCTTAATACTCTCAAATCATTTCCTCACACAAACAAAGTTCTATAAGTTATTTTAAACACTCTCGGAAGCTTTCTTCCTTTATTTCTTTCCCTCACTTCTTTCACTCTTCACACTTCACTTGTTGCCTTTGCTCAAACTTAAGGGGTATTTATACTTGTGCTTAATGAATCTACACCACACAAAGTGATACACATCACTTTAATCTACACCACACAAGGTGGTACACATCACATTATTTTAAACCATATAAAACACTTTTAATTAAAATCACACAAAACACTTTTAATTATACCCAACAAGTCTCTCTTTAATCAGTTAATCATTTACCTAACTTAAGAAGCTTCCATGGGTTGGATTAAGCATCCATTGATTGGATTCGAACTTGTCTTTAATTTGGGTCATTAAAATAAATTTACTATTCAACATCCATCCCCCCCCCCCAAACTTGTTTTGTTATACCAAGTAAATTTCTTAACCTCAAAAAGTCTTATTGTTTGAGTGGCTTAGTGAATATGTCGGTAACTAGATCTTGTGACTTTGCACACTTCACTTGTACATTCTTTCTTGTGATGCACTCTCTTATGTTGTGATATCGAGTATTGATATGTTTACATTGATTATGAAAAATAGAATTATTTGCTAAAGCCATAGCTGACTTATTGTTGACACAAATATTTGTTGGTTCTTCTTGTAGTAATCCTAACTTCTTCAGTAAATATCTCATCCAAATTGCATGGAAAATAGATGAAGTAGCGGCTACATACACAACTTCACATGTGAAAATGTAACAATTGGCTGTTTATTCGACATCCACATGAATGCAGTATCTCTTATAAAGAATAAAAATCTAGTAGTGCTTTTTCTGTCATCCACATCTCCAGCCTAATTGCTATCAATATATCCAACTAACTTGTAATTATCAGAAGAAGAATAAAACATGCCAAAATCAATTGTACTTTTGATATAGTATAGGATTCTCTTAGCAGACTTGAAATGATTAGTTGTTAGATTCTTCATACCATGACTCATAAGTCTAGTGGCATAGAGAATGTCAGGTTATGTGCATGTCAAATATCTCAAGCTTCCAATTAAGCTCTTAAAGAGTATCAGATCCACACGTTCTTCTTTATCATTATTGGATAATTTGAGTCTGCACTCTACCGGTGTGCTTATGGGTTTGTAATTCCCCATCTTTAACTTCTTGATAATCTCCTTTGAATAGCTTCATTAAGAGATAAAGATTCCATCTCCCTTTTGTTTTAATTCAATCTCAAGATAAAATGATATTAGTCCAATATTAGACATCTCAAATTCTTTTGCCATTACTTTCTTAAACTCTTCAAACATGCTTGGATTATTTCTTGTAAAGATTAAATCATCCAGGTATAAGCATACAATCAAGATATCTCCATTTGTGATCTTGATATAAAGAATATGCTCATAAGGGCATTTGGTGAATCCATTCTCTACGAAGTACTTGTCATTTTAACTATTCCATGCTCTTGGTGCTTGCTTTAATCCATAAAGGGTTTTCTTTAACTTCAAGACTTTGTCTTCATGTCCTTTGACCTCATATCCCAATATTTATTGGATATATACTTCTTTTTCGAGAAATCCATTTAGAAATGTAGACTTGACATTCATTTGATGAATCTTCCACTTGCTTTGTGCTACCAAAGATAGGGTCAATCTTATAGTTTCCATACGAGCAACACGAGTAAATACCTCGCTATAATCAATACCAGCTCTTTGACTATAGCTTTTTACTACTAGTTTAGCCTTGTATCTTTCAACTTTTCTATTGGCATTCTTCTTTATTTTATACACCTATTTGACACCAATAGCCTTGTGGTCTTTTGAAAGATTAGCAAGTTTCCATGTGTCATTCTTCACGATGGCTTTGATTTCTTCATCCATCGTATCTCTCCACTTATATTTTTGAACAACTTCTTGAAAGTTCACTGGTTCACAATGGGCAAAGAGGAAAAAGAGAGTAAGATTTTCTAGCCTTTCAATTACCTCATAAAGTTCATATATGCTTCTTATGCGTGGCACCACTCTTTTATCTAAACTACAAGATGTTGATGATGAAGATGGTGAGCCTTAATGAGAAATTATTGTGGGTGAAGTAGATTAGGTAATTACTTCTTCTCGTTCATCTCTTGCTTGCTCCATCATTAGTTGCTCTTTTGCTTCTTCAAAGTACATAAAGAAGTTATAGTTGCATGCATTAAAACTTCAATCCCAATTGCTTTCTTCATCAAATTCCACATCTCAACTTATCATGATCTTACCGGTACTTAGATTATACAACTTATAACCATTAGAGTTGTCATATCTAATGAAGATAAACTTCTCGCTTTTGTCATTGAGCTTAGTTCTTTTCTCGTCCGATATATGCACATAAGGTATACTTCTAAAAAACCCTTAAATGAGAGACACTAGGCTTTCTCCCACTCCAAGCTTATTGTGGTGTCTTTCCCCATACACTTATTGTTGGAGATCAATTTAATAGGTACACAGCAGTTGCTACAGCTTCAACCCAAAATTCCTTCGGCATTCTCTTACTTTTAAGCATGCTTCATACTATATAGAAGATGGTTATATTCTTTCTCTCAGCCACTCTATTTTGTTGGGGAGATCTCAAAACTGTTAAAGGTCGACGTATCCCATTGTCTTTAAAGTAAGCTTGAAACTCTTTAAAATTGAATTCGCCTCCTTGATCAGATCTCATGACCTTGATCTCACATCTACTTTCTTTCTCCATGATAGCTTTAAATTTCTTGAAAGCTTCAAATGCTTTTAATTTTTACTTTAAGAAGTGCACCTAAGTTTTTTTTAAAACACATCAATAAAGAGAATGAAATAATTACTATTACCATAAAAGGTTGGTTTGATTGGACCACACACATTCGTGTGTATAAGCTCAAGCAACTTTGTGAGCTTTTGTGTTTGACTCTTTTAGAAAGCTTTTTCTGAATTGCTTCCCTAATAAACATCCTTCACATAGCTGATCGGGACGACCTATAAGAGACAGAGCTCTAACCATCTCTTTGTTAGATAATAATTCTAATCCTCCAAAATTAAGATGTCTAAATCGAAGATGCCAAAGCCAAGTTGTGTCTTTGTAGTAGGCCTTCAGACACTTTGTAGCATCATTTTGAATGTTTAAAAGGAATATTCAATTTCTTATCATTGAGACCTTTGCTATTAAATTATTATTATTATCTCTTATAGAAAGACTATTTTCTATCATATGTTGGGAACATAATAAACATTAGAGATGAATTTGTACTTTTCATCTTTCAAGAGGATTAAGATAATACCTTTGCTTTTCACTGGTATTTTTAATTCATCTCTAAAAGAGGCATTTCCCCTTACAGTTTCATCAAGTTCCACAAACATATTTCTTTTTCCATACATTTGTTACTGGCGCCTGTGTCAAGGTACCACATGTTGTCTTATCTTGCAGTATTATCTTTATATACTAGCAACAAAGTAACATCTCCTTGGTCTGCTTTCTCGATATAATTTGCACTTCTTTCAACGTTGTTGTTGAAAGTTTTACAGTTAGAGGCATAAGGCCTGTACGTCTGACATTTGTAGCATTGAATTTGAGACTTATCATACGTTATGTTTGAGTGTCCTCTTTCAGGGCCTCTACTTGAGCTTTCTCCTTTTCTATTGTTGTTATTGTAATTCCAACCTCGTTCACGTCCACAACTTGCTCCACAGCTACGACCTCTTCCACGCTGGCTTTTTTCATTACAAAGACTTTCTTCTTTCTCATTGACTTGCATTTTCAAGAGTTTCTCGACGATTCCTTGCTTATTCTTGTGTTTTCCTTCATATGTTTTCAATGATCCTTTAATCTCTCAATTGTTATTTCTTTCAAGTCTTTAGTTTCTTCAATAGTCACAACTATATGCTCGAATTTTGGATCTAACGAGTGAAGTATCTTCTCCATTATTCTTACATCTTTCAACTTTTCACCATTACTTTTTAGTTGATTAGAAATAGCTAAGACTCTCGATAAATAATTAGAGATAGACTCGGATTCTTTCATATATAGAGATTTAAATTCATCTCTTAATATTTGGAGACGAACCTTTTTCACTTGTTCCATTCCTTTGTAAGAGGTTTGAAGCTTCTTCTATGATTGCTTGGCATAAGTTGTACTTGAAATCTTCTCAAAATCGTCATTATCTAATGTTTGATAGATAAGGTAGAGAGCTTTCTTGTCTCTTCTTCTTAAATCCTTTAAACTTTCTTTTAGTTGTTGGGTTAAAGTGGCCTCATCTTGTGGTTCACTATAACATTTTTTAACAACTTCTCAAACATCATGTGCACCCAAAAGGTCTTTTATCTTGATACTTCAATTTTTATAATTATTATTGTTAAGTGTAGAGACTTGGAAGGATGACATACCATTGCTAGCCATACCTTCAAGTTTTGTAGAAACTTTCGATGAAGTGTGACAAAGCATTGAGCATCTAGCTTTGGTGATTCTAGCAGCACGGTGTTTGTTTCCTCGAGGTCTTGTAGCTTTAGCTCTGGTACCACTTTATTGGAGAAGAATTAAACTTTATACAAAAGAACTTGTATCATTAGCATAAGAAATAGCACAAGAGAGGGAACACTAAAAATACAACTCTTAATACTCTCAAATTTTTTCTTACACACAAAGCTCTATAAGTTATTTTAAACCCTCTTGAAAGCTCTGCTTTCTTTCCTTTACTTCTTTCACTCTTCACACTTTACTTGTTGCCTATGCCAAAACTTAAGGGGTATTTATACTTGTGCTTAATGAATTTACACCACACAAAGTGATACACATCACTTTAATCTATACCACACAATATGGTACACATCACATTATTCTAAACCACAAAAAACACTTTTAATTAAAACCACACAAGTGTCTCTTTAATTAATTAATCCTTTACCTAACTTAAAAAGCTTCCATGGGTTGGATTAAGCATCTATGGATTAGATTTGGGCTTGTCTTCAATTCGGGTCATTAGAACAAGTTTACTAATCAACAAGCAGATCGAGGTAGTAGGTATTGTTCATTGCTATTGACAGCAATTACTATTTATGCATGGGTATTGTTTATAGTTACTATTACACCCAGTTCACTAGTATTGTTTGCGGTTATTATTTATGTGCACTGTTCAGGGGAAGGAAGAAACGCATTAAGGGAGGAAAATTGAATATGGTGTTAAAAAGTTGACTGATGCATAAAATTTATAAAAAAAAGAGAAAAAAATAAGAAATTAATCATGAACTTGTTTTGGTTGCTATACAATAGTGTTTATTTAGCCATGCTCGCGACTTTACATAGCTACTGCATAGTGGAGGCCAAAAAAAAAAATTAACCCAAGAGAGGCTATAATACCATGTAGAGATTAGAGAGAAAAACAAATATTGATTTGTATTCTCATTGATGAAGGCTTCAGTACATATAGAGTTTACACTAAACTATAAAGGAAAATGATAAATCTAAAAGAGAAATAAACCTAATAGGAATAAACTAAAACAGTAAAAATAAATTTAATAGGAGTAAATCAAAGTAGAAGAAAGATAAACTTAAAAAGAGAAATAGACCTAATAGGTTGAGAAACCAAAATAGGTAATTTCTAAAACTGGTAAATTTAAATTAATTTAAATATTTTGATTTCTTTTATCAATAGGGGCTTTATGGTGCTAGACTTTTGAGAAGATTATAGTCTTTATCTTAGATGAACAAATTAAAGAATTTTTTCGTTTTGATTAATAAGATTTGAATTTAATGTTTAACTAATCATTTATCATTTTGAGGTTTGGATATTTGGAGTTATTTGATCATTATTTAGTATATTTTCATTAAGAAGATTTGAGGTTAATGAATAAATATGCTTCATTCTCTTTGATGTATGTTTATCATACATTGTGGTGTCAACGAAACACGAGAGACGATCAAATATTAGGATTAGCAAATTCTTCTTATTGTTTTAATAGCTTTTTTCTTTCATTTATTCAACTTCAGAATAACATATAATGTTCAATAAAAATGTGGATGATAGTGTATTGAGTTTGACAAAATTTCCATTTTGTATGTCACTTGATTGATCTATTATACGATGATATGATATTTATGTAGGAAACATTCTCAGTCAAATTAAACAAGCATCTCAAAGCAAAAATAGGGAAAAAGAAAAATAATTTTGATATAGTCCTTATAAAAATTAAAGATATTTTAACTTTCTCCACAAATTGGGTATAGTTAACATTCATACTGGGATACTCTAATTTGACCGGCATGTTAGGCTATACATTATCATATACTAAAATAGGGTGAGAAAAGGAAACATTTTGAAATTATAAAAATAATAAGGAAGAGTGTAGCCAGAATATTATATTAAATTATTAAGAAATTGACAGTGTAATTCCTGAATTATTTATTTAAAAACAATTACTATAAGGTTGCTAAATTTTAAATTAATACTCTTAAATAGACAATTGGACTTTCTTCAAAATAAAAATGAAGAAAAAATGATGTAATTGACTATTTGACAAAAAAATTTAGAAATCTAATGAATAATTCAATAAAAATTCAGAAATTAAACCATGTTTTATATTATATTATGAACCAATACATGTATCTACCGGTAAAATTAACATTCGACATTCAATCTTGTTTTCCAAGGTACAAAAGTAGGAAAATTATTCCTACATTGTCCAATTTAATAGTGAATGCTAACTTGTTGGTAAGAAGACTAACAATAGAAAGAGTTTTCAATCTTGTTTAAAAAAGCAACAATCTTATAAGAAAATTTGTATAGTTGTTAATCGAGCAAAATTGTGAAACAAAAGATGGTCAAGTTTGGAAGTTCTTTGCTTGTAGTGTTCCTCGTGCTCATAGCCCCTAAATTTGAATTTGAAGTATTCCTTTTAAATGCTTGAGTATTTTGAACTTTATATAAATACTCTATTATACTTAGGGTTGAGATATAACACAAAAAACACTCTCAATAATACTGTACAACAAAATATAGAACTCTAAACTTGATTGTATTATTCCTTGATATTCTAAGATCAATTCTCTTATAATCAAACAACAAATAAGAGAGACTTGGATCCTTGATCCACCGTGGATGTAAGTGCATTGTTGAACCACGTATTTTGTGTCTTAGTATGTTATATTTTTGCATTTTCTCTATTGTCACTAATTAGCTCTTTTTTAGTTTGTTGTCCTTGGTTGGATTGTATTATTTACTTCATTACTTAGTTTGTACGATTCTATTCTACTGCGTGTTAAACTCTACAAACTTGTATCAGAGCTTGTTATTGGCTATCTAAGTTTATTTTTTGTTGAACATGGCACCACATAAGCATAAAGTATAGAAATTTACAAGGCATATTGTTTTCAACTTATAGAAGCTTAAGATAATGGCTTTGTTGGAGAATCAATGACTAGAATCAGCATTTAAGGAACCCTCTAGTACTAATGATAAGCCTACAACATCTAAGTTCGACATAGATCCTAAAACCATTAATAAAAAGGTCCAGAGTAAAGTTATTTTGAGTTTGGGTAATGAAGTTTTGAGGAAAGTGGGTAAAGAGAAATCTATACTAGATTTATAAAAAAGACTTAATGAGTTGTACATGACTAAGTCTCTTGCAAACTAGTTGTATCTTAAGAAGAATTTGTTTGGTTATCTTTGGTTGAAGGTGGTTTACTCAATGAACACATTGATTCCTTCAACAAGGTTGTTATTGATTTGGAGACAGTTGATGTCAAAATTAGTGATAAAGACAAGACAATTCGGTTATTGAGTTGATACTCTCTTATATGGAAGGGATTCATTGACAATGAAATATGTTAGAGCAACCCTAAACTCAAAAGAGCTTGTCAAGAAGTTAGAACTACAACAACAAATTTTTATAGTTGTGCACGTTGTGAGGGTGAGAGCTGAAAGTCAGAAAACTAAAGCGATAAATTGATCAATATCAAAATCGAGGGGCAGCTCTAAGAAGTGTTACTTCTGTAAGAAAGAAAGCCATTTCAGAAAATATTATCCAAAAAGGAAACCTAAGTATCAAGGAAAGAGACTTAAAGCAGATGCAACTATAGTTTATAAATTTGTAGAAACATTAGTTGCTTTGAATAGGCAGAATACTAATGAGTGGAGTTTAGACTATGGATGTACTTTCTATATGTGTCATAATAAAGCCTTGTTCACTAGATATCAATCTATTAATGGTTGTAAAGTATTAATGAGCAATAATATGGCTTGTCAAGTCATTGCAATGGATGGTATAAGGTTGAAACTACATATAAGAGTGATAGAGAGTTATTATATATGAGGCATCTACCTAAACTTAAAAGAAATTTAATTATTTAGGCATACTTGATCAATCTGTTTCATTATTTAAGGGTGAAAGTGGTAAATTAAAAGCAATTAAAGATTCAATAGTTGTAATGAAAGATGAGTGTAAACACGGGTTGTATGTGCTGAGTAGAGAGGCTGTCATTGGGTTTGCATCCTTCTCTATTGATAATTAAAATATACTAACCACGTTGTAGCATTTGAGGTTAGGGCACTTGGGTGAGAGAGATCTAAAGGAGCTGTATGATTAAGGTGTATTTCGCAAGGATAAAATTTAGCCAATGGGTTCGTTAACATTGAGTACTTGGTAAAGCTCATAAAGTTAAGTTCAACACAAGTGAACACAACACCAAGAACACTCTGAATTACGTACATTCTGACCTTTGGGGACTTGTACAAGCTATCACTCGTAGTGGTGCACACTATTTTTTATCATTCATTGATGATTGCTCAAGAAAGTTATGAGTTTATGTGTTGAAGAGCAAAGAGCAGGTATTTGAAACATTATAAAAATGAAAATCACTTATGAAGAATGAAACAGGTAAGAAAATCAAAAGACTTAAGACTGATAATGGTCTTGAGTTTTATGCTGAGCATGGTATTTCAAGGCCTAAAATGGTGCAATATACGCCACAACAAAATAGACTAGAAGCAATGATGAACCGAACCTTACTTGAAATAGTAAGGTGCATGCTAACCAATGCCAAATTGTTTAAGAAATTTTGGGGGGAGGCGGTAGTAACAGTAACGTATTTGGTAAACCAAAATCCTTACTCAACTATTGGCTTTATGACACCAGAACAGAAATGGTCTGGAAGCACTCCAAAATATAATCACCTAAGGGTATTTGGATGCCCTACATTTGGACACATTAAATAGGAAAAACTAGAACAAAGAGCCTTGAAGGGGATATTTATTGGATATCTAGAAGGTCTTAAGGGATACAAGATATGGTGTACTGATCTTAGTCCATACAAAAGTATCAATCTACATTGTTGGAAACCAATCCAAATTTAGTTTTAAAGAAGCCAGAAGATTTTTCAAGTTTAATTTATGAATCTGAAACTAAACATCATGAAGTTGTATGTGATTTGAGACTTGACTCTCATATGGATTAGCACTTTAATGATGAAGCATATGGAGAACAAGAATTTAAAATCTTCTTAGAAACATCACCACTAGAGTCTAGCGTTCTTAAAGTTAAACTTGAAGACTACCAGCTGGCTAGAGATAGATAAATGAGAATTGTTTGACCACTGAACACGTATGCACATGCAGATTTGATAGCTTATACATTTAGCTCTGCTTACACTAGGAAATATGATGAACCAACATCATATGATGAAGCCAAAGAGAGTGTAAAATGTGTTAATGATCGATTTGTGTACTTCAAAGCACTGAATAACAGTAAGCGGATGTATCTCTTTCTATGTATTGATGATATGTTAATTGCATGTAATGATATAGAAGAGATACATAAGCTAAAATATCAGTTGGGTGGTGAGTTTAAAATAAAAGATTTGGGTATGGATATAGTGAAGGGCAATGATATTATTTTTTTATCTCAACAACAGTATATACTCAAGGTTCTTGACAAGTTCAGAATGATGGATACTAAAGCTGTGTCAGCTCCATTGTTACTGTATTTCTAACTATTGGCATCTCAGTTACCATAAACTAAAGAAGATAAACTATAAATGCTTAAGATACCGTAAGGTAGTGTTGTAAGTTCTATCATGCATGCTATGGTTTGCACAAGGACAGATATAGCACACATTGTGAGTGCTGTGAGTAAATACATGGCTAAGCCTAGAAAAGAGCATTAGATGGCTCTGAAATGGATGCTAAGGTATCTAAAGGATACGTCACATTCTACTTTACTATTTAAAAGGGTTGCAACGGGTGATGAAATGGTGAAAGATTTTATAGACTCAGATTATGCAGGTGACCTGTACAATAAGAGGTCCTCATCTAGGTATATCTTAATCATTTGGATGTAGCATATACTGAAAATCAATATTGCAGCATGTTATAGCAATGTCAACTACTGAAGCAGAGTATATAGCCTTAGGAGAATCAATTAAGGAAGCTATTCGTTTAAAGCTATATGTACTGAACTTTTGGCTATGGATGAAGTTAATACTTTTGTGCATTGTGATAGGCCAAGTTCCATACATCTAAGCAAATATCAAGTTTGGCATGAAAGTTCGAAACACATTAATGTTATGATGCATTTCATTGGAGATATTATACAAAGTAAAATTATTAGTCTGTGTAAAATTCTAATGTCAGAGAATCCTGCTGATATATTGACTAAACCTTGCTTGCAGTTAAGTTCAGGTTATGTATGGACTTAATTAGAATCACAACTTATAATTAAGGTTGTGATGTGGATAGGATGGATCATTGGGTGCTCTCTTGGAGTTGATAGAGTGATTTTGTATCAAGGGATTTTGTGAATTAATGATCTAAATCATGTTTATGATAATGGTTAGGTTTGGAAAAAATTCGGGAACATGTAATAATCAAGTTAGAGCTGGAAGCATATGTCAAAGGGATAAAGAACAAATAGAATAGTACCAGAAATGAAGAAAAAAATAGTGAAAAATTCTTAGGTATAAGAGCCTTGGCATTGGCCAATGCTTAAGTGCTGGCTAAAGCGTCAACGTTGGCCAAGGCATTGGTTCCAGAATGTCAATGCCTTGGCAATACCTTAGCGCAGGCCAAGGCATTAGATGTGGGTATTTTTTATAGCCCCCAAATTCAAATTTTAAGCATTTTTTTTTAAATGCTTGAGTGTTTTGGATTTCATATAAATACCCCATTATGCATAGGGTTGAAATATAACACAAAAACATAGTATCAATAACACTGTATAACAAATCCTAGAACTCTAAACTTGATTGTATCATTCCTTGATCTTCCAAAATAAATTCTTTTTTAATCAAACATCAAATAAGAGTGAATTGAATCCTTAATTCACTGTGGATGTAAACACATTGTTAAGCTACGTATTTCGTGTCTTATTATGTTATATTTCTACATTTTTCCTACTGTCACTGCTTAATTCTTATTTAATTTGTTGTTCTTAGTTGGATTATATTATCTACTTCATTGCTTAGTTGGATTGTATTACCTACTTCATGCTAAATTACCAATTGGAGCTTATAAGATACCATGCACCTTTTAAATAATTCTACCAAACGCATGTATGGTATAATTTAATATTACATATAGCCCGGAAGACCAAGGATACCCCATAAGTAATAAGATTTGAAGTTAATGTTTAAATTAATTTCATGGCTGCTTTTATGCTAGCCACCAATAATATTCTTACTGACTCTCTTTATATATATATCTTTCTTCACTGCCCTTCAAATCGGTTTTGAAATTTGTACTTCACTAAAATTTGACCGACATATATTAGCAATATAATAATTGAACCTCAGTATTATCCACACATAATCAATATTCAACATTGAATCATAATCATCAATAATTTGTGTTAAGATTTTTTTTAAAGCTATCTACATTTGTCCTTCTCGTGATTTTATCATGCTACCTGAATTTGTCTTTTCTGACACCCATATTTTAATCTTATCAATTGCGTGGGAAAAGGGTAATCTGATAACACAATATCGTAAACAATAATCGTCCTTTTTTACTGAATTTCTTTTATTGTTTCTTCTTTCTTATGTTATGAAACAAATATAAGCATAAGATTTGAGCTTCAAATTAAATGTTAGTTAGGTGTTGGAATTCGTGATTCAATAATTATGTGTTAATATAAATTAAGATAGATATCAAGTTCAAAATTAGCAAAAACTTTAGTACTCGAAAATTATGCGTGAAAGAAGTAAAATAAAAAGGAAGAATAATGGGGTATTGATTATGTTGCGGGTATTATTCATGCCATGGGTACTATGTATGTAGCGAGTATTGTTCATGCTACAACGTGTGAGTATTTTTTGTTTTAACTTAATTAATTTTTTAAAGTGAAATTTAGATTCCTACAAGCATAGACTCTTATTCCAATTAGGTATAGGGTTTCTAAAAACTTTGTAAACGCTATATAAACATTATATAAATTCTTATAATCCCCTTAAAATAACTCAAACATCTCAAGCATCAAGATGTAAATATAAGAAGGAATAGAGGAGTTAGGTATGCACTAAGTGCGTGATGCAATAATGTAACCTTTGAAGGTGTCTTTTTGTAAATAAAAGGAGTACCAAAAGATCATTTTGAAAGGACTCGGACTATTCTTTTATTCCTTGAATTAAATCTCTCATAGGATATAGGAGATACTAAGAAGTATTATAAAGATCATAGTAATTTAAGAGATACTTAGAGGTCTACAATGAGATATGCTAAGTGATCTTGTAAGATTATGGTAATGTAGGAGATGCTTAGTAATCTAATTAATAAAAAAAGTTAAATCATGAATCCCCTGTAAACGTAAGCGTTTTGCCAAACTAAGTTTAATGTGTCTTGTCGTTTATTTCTTCATCTTTATTAGTGTGTTGATATTTTATGTTCATAATTATTGTGAGTTATGTTTTTTGTATTTGCATAGAATTTATTTAGAGTGCACGCCAAAGAAATTTCTAACAAAAGGATATTAGGGCAAAGATTAATCTCATAGAGAGTAGTGCTAAGGCTATTCCCCATCAATAAATTTATATCAGAAATGTAGCTTAATTGATATTAAAATGATGTCAGATTAGAGAGCAAATTTATATCAAAACTATAGCTTAATTGACATTACAATGATGTCAGATTAGAGAGCGTAACTTAAATCTCAACATTAGCATTGATTGAGATTATATAAACCAGAAAATACCAATAGATTAAAAAAGAAAAATGAGAAACTATTTGACAAGACGGAAGGTCTTGCGAAGATGAACAGACTAGAATTTGAGTAGAAGTAAAATTTAATTATTAATTCGTTTAGACACATAAGATTTGTATTTGTTGGAAACTTGAAGCCGCCATCAACAAATGGAAGTATAATAATATGATTAACGATATTTGTTGGGAAGAAAGGGTAAATATAAAATTACGCATGGAAGTACGGGTATCATAATGTCATTACTACAAAAATGGCCTTCACTTACGCTAAGTTAGTGTTAGTGAAAGGTTTTATTGACATTGTTTTATAGTGTCAGTGTTGCTCAAGCCAGAAATTTACTAACACTATATATGCTGTCAGTGAATCATTGATACCATGGTATCAATAAATCGTTGATACTATAGTATCAGTAAATCTTTGACACCATGGTATCTAAGAATTATTGTTACCATGGCATTGGGGAATCGTTGACACTATGGTATTAGTGAATTTCTGACACTATAGTATCACTAAATCATTGACACTGATATCAAAGAGTTACTATTACTGAGGTGTAAAAAAAATTATTTTTAATTTATTTTTTTAATGATTTAAAATTTGAATTATAGCACTAGAATTTTAAATTTATTTTTAAACTACAAATCCATACATAAATACCAAATATAAATATCAGTTATATTTATTTATTTAAATAAATAAAGCTATAGTTGTCAAAGCGTCTAAATTAAGTTTCATAAACAATACAAAGTATCTAAAATTGTATTTTAAAAATCTACAACAGTTCAATAAGCACATTTAAATGATACCAAAGTAAATTGTCAAAAATATCCCAATATATAAAGATTAAACATATAGTTGCAAAATAAAAAACATTACACAACTAACACTCAACAAAAGACTTGAGAAAAAATCCACCAAGAATGTCCTCTCAAGATCCAACACTATTTTTTTTGGGGGCCTAAAAAAACTTCATTTTTTAACCTGTTTAAACTTTGTATCTTTGGATTCCTCGACTCAATTTTGAAAATAAATTAATATCCTTTGAAAGCTTATATACGCATAATCCTAAGATAAAACTTTATCGCTGAAATCTAAAAAATAAGATTCAATGTGGAAAGTAATCATCCAAGCATTCATGTATGAGCATACAGTACATGAATTCTTGCATAACGATAAGAAAAATATCCACAGGGTTCAATTCATAAAATAAATCAAAATAGTGTAATTACATGCACGTGTGCATAAAATCAATAACAAATATTAAGGAAAATGAAGCATTCAGTTGTGAAAATCACTTTTTAGACCAACACTGTTAGAGTTGGTGCTTACATGCCATCCCTGAATGTACATATACTTGTATATTTATACAAGTGTACATTCTTATTAAATCACTAATACCCATTTATATGGTATTATGTAATGCAACGTTACAGACATCATAGATCTAAAGAAGTTTAGATAAGGGCTCATAGTTAGCCACGCTGAGAAATATAAACACTAAATGTTAGCACAGCTAAGGGTTAGCTGGTTATAATACTCAGCATATCCAAGAGTTTGAGACTTATCTGTAATGGGACATATGTTGGGATTTATACTTACGTGCCATCCCTTTATGTATGAATATTTGTTTAATATTTATACTAGTATTATCATTTCATTAAATCGCTAATTATATTTTATATATGGTAAGATGCTTGTAATGTTTTAGACATTATAAGATTTAAAAGAGTTCAGATCTGGTCTAAATGAGTTTAGATCAGTTCTAAGAATTAGTAACGCTGAGAGTTATAAATGCTAAGAGTTGGCACTGATAAGAGTTATCAAGTTATAAGAGTCAGCGATATCTAAAGAGTTAGAACTTTGTCTGGAATGGGACAAAGACATACTAATATATTTGTAATGACGTAGTTCGTAAGAGTTACAAATTATGCTAGAAAACTTCATTATGCAAATATGTTCTCAAATATTATATTCCTGATCTATCTTCACTGATGCTGGTCTGTCAGTGAATACCTTAATAAATATATAGATTGGTGTATGTCTATATCTAGATGGTCCAGATGGTTAGTCTTAGCAAACTATGAGTTTAGTGGAAGCTCGTATAGAGATACAGACATTCAGCAAGGACAAAATACTGAACAGACTCATAAAGATCTCCAATAGACATCCCATAAAGCTGTCAATGTGGGGTCTTTCGAGTTGAGTAGTATTCGTGGTCCTTTGACCTGAGTGCCACGGTGGGCTTGTGAGTGATCCATCATACTTTAGTTCCACATATGTCAGAAACCTTTCATGGTCTGACCGCTGGGTGTCGCTGGATATGGTCCAATGCTTGTAGAGTCCGGTGTGCATAGATATAGGATCCATCAGCTCATTTGGGTGAGTATTATATCCTAATACTCTATAGATTATATTTTAGAAAGTCTTATGGCCATAAGCAATAATTCCCGAGAAAAGAGTTTAACCTTAAGGATAAATAATATTTGACAGGACCCGACCCGAGACCCTCTACTATAGATCCCAGCGGCCCTGCCGGGCACCCCGACGAAAGTTCCTCCGAACCTAACTGGGTAAGTTAAGAAATTCCACAAGGCGAACCCCTTTTTAATTCTTGTTACTACTAAGAAGATCTGGTAATATACATGAAAATGACATCTTAGTTTTAAAAATAAACGGACAGAGTTTCTCCTGTTTTTCAAAAAATCCATATAAACCTGCAAAGAAATTTCACTTCTAATTCTAACACATCTCAATTCTATCAATTCGGACCTCCGGTCCTTTTCCAATCAAATCCAACCCAACTCAATTATTTCGTGTAAATCACAAAATAAGCATAATCTTAAAAAGTAAAAACAATCATCATAAACTGGAAATCTCTTCTTCTTGATTCAACACATACATACAAATATACATGCCTACAACTATTATGCATAAAGTAAAGAGTACTATTAGCACCTTTACATGTACAAAAATTATCTTTGGATTCGGCCCATTACTCGGCGATAGGAGAATCAGCAGCTTGCATTCTGAGACCTGCACCTGGGAAAGGGGTTTAAAACATAAAACATAAAACGAGTGAGCTAAAGGAGCTCAGTGAGTGTAAATGAGAATTCAATTACAAGAATATTATATAAAGATAGCAATTTCTAAAGTACATATAGAAATTATGCTTCTAAAACGGATGTAAAATTGTAAAACGGTTTCTAATATCATATGCTAATGAAATATTGCCGAGCGGGTTTTATCTACATCTTTGGAAAACTATATTCAGAATCTGTATAACATAATAACTGCTGTGTGCATATAAATGCATAAATGCTATCGGTAAATCGAAAACTAGTAAAATCCTCGCTCGGCCATTTTCTCTCTAAACTGTACCAATGGTAACCCTAAAGCTCTATACACACGCAGCGACTCAACTAGCACCGCATACGTGAGTAGGTCACGGGGCACCTTAACTAGCAGCACCCACAGTGACATCTCAAGACATCTCACTGGCTACGCAGCGGAATCCTACATCGCATGCATATAGCGAGACAATATCCCGTACACATAGAGCGACTCACATGACTCGACATCCCGACTTCCCGGAGTTAGTGACACACCCCCAAGACCTGCCCATGTGCACGTATATACCGGTCGGGTTTAATACAATCATCACCACTATAATCTGAGGGTACCAATGGCCTTAAAACAAATGCAGAAGTTTTAAAACTGTTTCACAAATCGATCATGTAAAAGCATGTCTATGAATATATCAAGATCATAAATCATGTTTATGCATCGAAAGCTCATAAATCATACATAGTCATTGTGCGAAAACATAATAACCGAAAAGTAAAAGAAATGGCAGATTTCCACTCACAACCGCTCCGCACTCAATTTCGCTCCCGATTCCTGCTCCCGTTAACGCTCTCGGTTATCCTCATCTACGCGCCATAAATGACATTTAGAACCAAATCGAACACTAGAATCTCGTTTAACTACTAAATGCCCTAATCGGCATACAAAGCCCGGATGTAAACTACTTCCCGATTTTAGTTACGGAGCCATAATCGAAACTAACTCACCATCCGGCGCCCTGCAAAATTTTTGAACACCTTATAATTTGATTGGACATACTTGCCCTTCACCTTTCCAACATGGACAATTATGTCCCATTTTCTTCATTTTTGGGTTTTTTCATCAACCATATACATTCAATTCACAATATGCATCATTTACACACAACAATTTAATCAAAACACCACTCAATTCCTAACTTCCCTAAAGTGGCAGAATTTCACCCTAGGTTCCAACACATTCCTTTTCTCAATTTCTTGTTCCAATTACAACAAAATCATGCCAATTTCATTCTAAAGCCCTAATTACAATCAATTGAAATCTCTACAACAAAATCACCAAAAACCCTAATTCTCACCTTGCCAATTTCTTCAAATTGATGACTCCTTCAAGCTCCAAACTAGAATTCAACTCAATCTAAGCCAAGAATACACATAAGAACATCAATTAACACATTCTTGAATTCTCACTTATCAAACTCATAAAAGATGCTTTTCTTACCACTTTTTCTTGAATTTCCACTAGTAGAGACTTCAATTGAGCTTAGGGATTGGTTTGTAACCTTAATTTGACTTGATTACACATGAAAAATCATGAAACAAAACTTGAATAGTCACTGTAGCAGCACCCCCTTTTGAAGCTCGAATTTCTCTCTTTTTTATTGGCTAAGTGTTGGTTTTGATCTCTCTTCAAATTTCTACACACTTCTAACATATATATAGTGCTCCCTCAATTTACCATTTTGGCCTTCAACTTACTTAAAACTTCTAATTTGACATTAGTTAAAAACTAATTATGTAATTCATGCAATGGTGGTATGACTCATTGGACTATATACATCATTATATATAAGTTCTAATAAATTAGTGGGTTAGTATCTAATACTTATATAAGTATTTGATCATTTTCTCTTGAATCTAAGATTCATAAATTTCCTAAGGTTTCATAGTCAGATCAAATATCTGGCTATCCTTAAACTGACAGAATAGTTATGACTACATGACCTAATCTTATATCCTAAAATTCATCATCATTCAAAGTTCTCGAACTACTAATTGTTCTGTTCATATAGACATTTCCTGTTGTCTTTAAGATATAATGATCAATTATTAACTGACATTCAGCTACTAAAACATTATCATTATCATATTTATATGAAGAACTATTCTTGATGTATGCATGATAACCCTCTTTATATATCACAGGAAGTGATATGATTTTCCTAATAATGTTTGGCACAAAATATCAATTATGTAATTTAATGCTTCTGCCAAAATAGAGAAGTGATTTTAAAGTCCAACGGCTACCGCGTTAAGAAATCTCTATTTTTAATGCAAAGCTGTACTTCTCCTTTCAAAGCTTCTTAACATTACTCAAAAAATGCAACACTTATAGATATAAGAATAACAGGCAGTATCTCATACACCTGTGTCGCTTAGCATCACATGTCAATAAAAAATAATCGGTAAATAGATATTTAAGGGGTCTATCTTTTCTAAAATAAGGTACATTAAATAGTAACAAACTACGTCTTTACTAGTATACCATCAAATTTTTGTCCTATTTCAGACAAGGCTCTAACTATTTAGATCTCGCTGACTCTTATAACCTATTAAGTCTTAATAACTATAACTCTTAATGTAGCTAATTCTTAGTGCTGGTCAAAACTCCTTTGAACTAGACCTTAATTTCTTCATATCATAAAACGTCTGAAATGTTATAAGTATTTTACCATATATATGTAATATTAATGATTTTATTCGAAATGCTTATTGTATAAATATTAAATAATTAATATTCATCTAATACTGGAATGGCACGCAAACACTAGTTTCAACAAAAGAGACACTAAGTATTGCTTTCATGTGTGTTAGAATTGGATTATGCAATCATTAGAAAAATACTAAGTCTTGCATTTTGATATGTGATATGGGAATCATCCATTCATTTAGAGAAAATTCTAAATCTTGCCTATTTTTATGTGAAATACGAAATTTGCTAAAGTGTGACTCCTTTATTATAGATGTGTTTCAAGGAAGGTTGATTTATGAATCTATGTCTCCCAAAGAAGTGTTTTTGACGTTTTGTGCTTCCATGAAAGGGTAACCTCTAGATACATTGAATATGTCTTTCTTTTGAAAATTTGTGTGTCTTTTAAAGAAGGGTTTTTGAATATACACAATCTTTTGAGGAAGTCTTTCTATAATTTTGGGGACTTTGTCGGAGGGTTTTTATCAGTCTTATGCTTTCTATGAATGGTGATTTAGAGATACATAACCTTTTTGAGAAACTCTTCTTTAAATTTTGGAACTCGGTGAATGTCTTTTCTCTTTTCGAACTGTGATTCAAAGGAACGAACAAGAAAATATCTACCACCGCAAATATTACTGATGAATAAAATTGTGGGAAATAATTAGTAGATAAAGCCAATAGTTGCACAGTAATTATTGATACTATTCTTCTTTTGACATGTCCATTATAGGTACTATTGGTATCTAAATAGGTTGATCGTTCTTTTAAAAAGATGAATGGATGGCATTCGTTGAATCGTTAATTAATGGGAGCGTCCAAGATGTAACTTCAAGGACGCATCTCATAAAATTTTTCGACCATTCGGAGCTCAGGAAATATTACAAAAAGTCTAAAACGTTTAGAGGGCGTCCATCACAAATTTTGACATTATTAGTTGGTGCATCTCATGTATGGCCTACTATTATTTTGTGGCCGGTGCAAGTGGACGCTAATAGTGCCATCGGATATAATTGAAGCAAAATATGGTCTTACATTTCTGGCTGTCATTTCTTTTAGAGAAATAAATTATAAGAAATTACGTTGATATTTATTATCACTAGTACAAATGAAGGTCGAATTTAGGTAGGATCCGGATTTAATTATAGCCCAACCGAACTTTTAAAAATATATATGTAAATAAAAAAAATTTTAAAAAATCTTTAATTGTTTATTTATTTAATTTCTCTAAAATGTTCTATTGACTTCAAATTCTTCTTATTTTCTAAGTTGCTTTTTTTTTTATCCTTTAAAAATTTTTAGTTTTCAATATTATAACAAAAGGACTAATTTGTATCCTTTAGCAAAATTGATATTTTAGTCTTCAAAATTTTGTTGAATTATTCAGTTAATTCTTATATTGTTTTTGAAATATCTCGCTAATGTTGAAAACATCGTGTTTGAAGGATACTTTTTATTTACTATGTCTAATTATTATAAATAATCTCATATTTGATCATGTCTACTTTATTGTTATAAAAGAATGCATTTGAGATGTTATTTTTTAATGGTAGAGACAAATCAAGAAATTCCTCATTACGTCTCCGGTGCTAATGCCATGAATGCCCTTTCACGAATAAAATAAAGATAAAAAAAACAAAAAAACTAATACCACAAATATTATAATTTGAATTTGCCTATAAAAATAGTTAATAAGTAATGCAGTGAATGTTATAATTGAATCTGTCATAGATGAAAGTAGTGATTAATGCTAGCAACAATCTTGTGAGCGAATCTATTAGTTTATTATTTAAGGACGTGCATTTATTAAACTCTTATTCATTATTTTCCTTTCTTTCAGAAAAGAAGAAAAATCATACATGAGATTTCTAATAAACCGATGTAACCATAAGTTAGGGCCTAACATCTCAATTTGAAAGTATATATATGAACGATAGTCCAAGGCTTCTAATATAGGAGAGAGCTTCCAAAATCTCCTATTTCCAGATTGACCTCGCTAGCTCTCTCCCAATTGAAACTCTTTTTTCTCCTAGTTTTTCAGTCATCTTTCCTTCTCTTTTTTTACTCTAGAAGTAGATACATGATTCTTTTTCGATTTTGTTTTGTTGTCTTAAATTGTTATGTTATGACGTTTTCACAAATTTGAAAGGCTTTAAAGTTCGATCTGGAAAAAGTAGTTTTTCCATTTTTTTTTTGGTTATCTTAAATTATTGTGATGTGGCTCTTTCCAAATCTGAAAGGCTGTAATGTTCGGATTTGGACAAAAATTAGATTCAAGGAGATCGATTTCTTCAAAACATCTATCATTATCGCAGTCGACAAAACTAAATTAAGAGATTCAAAGTTGTGAAATAAATTGAAATTGAAATTGTGATAGAAAAATTAAAGTCTTTGTATTTTCATTTTGAATAATAACCAAGAGATAGTCTTTATATAGGCATTAAATCTATAATTTATATAGAAAAAATTAACGCATAAAATCTACCACTATGATACAAAAGTTAACAGAATTAAAGCTAACTTAATTTGGGAGATATTCTAAATTGATAAAGATCAAATTAAGGATGATAAAATTACCTGCAAACTCGCTAAAATTCGCTCGCACTGGGAATGATTTGATAAAGTTTGAAGTGAGTTTGATATAAATTTAGTATACAAAATAAAATTCTCCCAACAGATTTGGTACGAGTTTGGTAAAAACATCCATAGATATCGCAACGAGTATTTGCACATACAATATTTTTTTTAAAAAAATTAGAAAAAAAATGAGTTGATTTTTGTTTTGCATTTATTTTTAGCCCCATCAAAAGATCTAGATTTGGTTTACCGTCGCTCATACTGTTAAATAAGAAATAAATAACATTAGTTCAAATAAACTAATGATTGTAATTAAAATTATAATATTTAAAATAAGTGAAATTGAAACTAGAATTAACAAATTTAATATTTAACGCAATTAAAATTGGGTTTTGAGTTATAACATTTAACGTAATTAAAATTATAGTTGTAATTAGAATTAAACATTTAACGTAATTGAAATTGGATTTGGAATAATAACAGTTAATATAATTAAAATTAAATTAGATTTGAAATTATAACAGTTTACACAATTGAAATTGAATTTAGAGTTATAACATTTAATATAAATAAAATTGGAATTAGAATTGGAATCACAACATTTAACATAATTAAAATTGGATTTGAAATTAAAACATTTAACGTAATTGAAATTGAATTTGGAATTATAATATCTAATATAATTGAAAATAAAATTAGATTTAGAATTATAATATTTAACGTAATTGAAACTGTGAGAAATGACAAAAAGAAAAAGACAGCATAATAATAAAGAGAAACTGAAAAACTTTACGAACTACATTGTTTTTGTAATTTTTCTTGTATTAATATGCTACAGAGATGGCCTTTATATAGGCTTTAGGTTAACATAAATAAATAAAAGAAAACTAAATATAACTTACTAATTATAATATATATATATGACAGAAGATTACTATATTAATTTCCTATATCTTTAATATCCCCCTTCAAACTCAAGTACAAGCTTGAGTTTAAAACAGAACATTTTTTATTGTAATGATGGGCATTGAGAAAATCAATTACTTGCAGATGTAAACGTGTTTAATGAAACTTAAAACCAACCATTGTGAATGCAATTGCGTTGTCAACTACTAAGAGTGCAAAGGCGTTGATATAGAAACAGAAAATCTACCGTCACGAGTGCAAGTGCATTGTCTACCATTACAAGTGCAACCACATTGATAGAAAAAAAATCAATCACTGCAAATACAAGTACGCTGAGAGATTTACCCAACAATTTATTTAAAATTATAAAAAAAAACTCAAAATTCTAAAACTTTGAAAAATTTACAAAAAAGTCCCTATAGAAACGCGGGGTGTCAAATAAGAAAATTGACAACGTAGATTGATAGATTGGACCATAAGTCAAACAAAGTGGGGGTGTCAGCTCACTTGCCGAAAAATGATCGAGATAAAAAATTAAAGAAAACTGGTGGCTGCAACTTCAAGCTGCACATGGCAGTGTATGGAACCTCCGATCGGCTGCGCATTCTCTAGATAAAACTTTCGGCATTATTTGAACGTGTGGGTGTGAACGGTGCATGTTAGCGTACCAAATATGGGTCAAAATCCAAGGTGAACAGTAACAAATGCAGAAATATGTCCGACACATGGGCAATGTCGATTATGGCGAACTCCGACGAACTTTTGATTGCTTTTCGACAAAACGCGAGTGAGCTTCCTAAGAGTTTGCAAAAAAATTCTAACAAATTCTCGCTAAACAACAAGATAGTGAAAGAATCAAAACTTAGGCTCTGATATCATGTGAGAAATGACAAAAAGAAAAGAAAAAGACAATAGAATAATAGAGAGAAATTAGAAAACTTTAAGGATTACATTGTTACTGTAATTTTTCTTGTATTACAATGCTATAGAGATAACTTTTATATAGGCTTTAGGTTAACATTAATAGAAAAATATAAATATATAAAAGGAAACCAAATATAACATATTAATTATAGAATATATATAGCAGGAGATTAATATATTAAGTTTCTATATCTTTAACAAAAACAAAATTAGAATTGGACTTATAATATTTTAGCGTAATTGAAATCAAAATTAGAATTAAAATTATAATATTTTATAACATATGATATTAAAATTGAAATTATAATTATAACATTTAATATAATTGAAATCGAAATTGGATTTGGAGTTATAACATTTAAAATAATTAAAATCAAAATTGGATTTAAAAATATTATATTTAACATAATTGAAATAGAAATTGAAGTTATAATATTTAAAGTAATTAAAATGAAAATTAGATTTAGAATTATAATATTTAACGTAATTGAAATCGAAATTAAATTTAAAATTATAACATTTAACGTAACTGAAATCTATATTAGAATCCAAATTATAATATTTAGCATAATTAAAATCAAAATTGGAGTTTGAATTATAACAGTTAATGTAATTAAAATCAAAATTAAATTTTAAATTATAACATTTAACGTAATTAAAATTAAAAATTAGAATTGAAATTATAAATTTTAATGTAGTTGAAATCGAAATTGGATTTAGAATTATAGTATTTAACATAATTGAAATCAAAATTAGAATTAAAATTATAATATTTTAACATTATTGAAATCAAAATTGGAATAAGAATTATAATATTTAACGTTATTGATATCAAAATTGGAATAATAATTATAAAATTTCATGTTATTGAAATTAAAATTAGATTTAAAGTTATAATATTTAACATAACTGAAATCGAAATTAGATTTGGAATTATAACATTTAACGTAATTAAAATCAAAATTATAATTAAAATAAAAATATTTATTGTAATTAAAATTGAAATTAGAATTAAAATTATAATATTTAACGTAATTAAAATTGAAATTAGATTTGAAATTATAATATTTAATGTAATTAACATTGGAATTTGAATAAAAATTATAACATTTAACGTAAATGAAATTGAAATTATAATTGATATTATTTTAATTGTTATATTTTATGAATTTTTAATTAAATTAAGGTTATAATTTTATTTTTTATTATATTAATTTAAAACTCGCGGATAACCCATTGCTGGTTTGGTAATGTGTACATAACCGCTAGTGCGAGTTTGGTAATGGAACTCAAAACTGATGCGATATTTTTATATCTTAAAATTAAGTACAAGTATACACTATCGTATGCAAGTAATAAAGGGACTAAATAAGTAGGATGTCGAACCCACAGGGATAATTTCTTCGTTTTAACCAATTACAAAAATTATGTCTTCCTAATTATTATTCAAAAAAATAAAAATCTAAAAATGAATGTAGAAAATGTAAAAATAAAAACACAATGCAAAGAGATTTAGGTGATAGAAATATAGAGAAAACCTAGGATTAATACTATCCCTCAATATGTTTTCTAATGATTAATCTTCAAATTTTTAACTCCCTTAATCTTTGTTATTGATTAAGACACTAATGTATTCACAAGGCTCTTCCAAGGTCATGCAAGTATACCTTAATTTACCAAATACCTATATTCCTATGGTACTTGTAATAAATTAAGATTCATTAAGATTAAGTCTTATTGATCATACATACCAATTAGGTATATTCCTATCCTAAATTGAAACTTGCATATGCAACATTGAATGTTACTCTACAATCATGCATCAAATTACTTAGGTTTAGATATTATGATTCCTCTTTCGAGTTTATCAACAATATTACCAACTTATTCACCATATATTGGCTAGATATATTGAAGCATTAAGATTAAGTAATTTGAATAACAAAGGACTAGGTTTATTAAATATTAAAAAGATATGGCAATTAAGCACACATATTGAGTTCAAGTATTAATACTAGAAAATAAGTTTAGTTAATGGCTATAAGAGAACAGCAATAAAAATAATAATAAATCATGATATAATCAATAGCAAACTGATATAGACGTCGAATTGCTCTTGATTGCGTTGCCTAAGATACTCTTGATACCAAAGAACGCCTTGAATCTCTCTCTAAAGTTACTTCAATTAAACTCATATTGCTCTCCAAGACTTGTGCTTTGTATTATTGATGTTCTTGAATTGCTCTAGGGTGCTCTAAGTTTATCTCTAAAGGCTGGGGATGAGTGACTTTTTATAGAGATTGATATAAACTTGAAAATTTCAATTCTCATCAGACCATGACTTGCACTACCACTGGAGCGCTATACAGTTGTCATTGGGGCGACACGTGAAAAAGGTTTCACCGCTGGAGCGGTGGTATATTAGCACTGGGGCGCTAGCTTATAGTTGGCGTGGTGACTGTTTGGCGCTGAAGTGCCAGATGTGACTTAACCATGTCATTTTTCTTATTTCGATCACTGTTCCAGTGCTGGAGCGAAAACCCTCGTGGCACTGGGGCATTGGACACATACTTTGAAAAAGTTTGTATTTTAGTCCCTATAAATAATAATAATGCACATAAATAGCCATCTATTCTCATAAAACAATAAAATATCAAAATAAAAATATGAAAAATTATATGACAAATTTGCCCTTATCAAAAACCCACAACGGGTTTATGAAGGATTTCGTATTTTATTTTGTTAAATGGACATGGATACGAGTTTAGAGGTATCCGTCCCAAACCCAGATTGCTACTATCTCTAGATTAAATAAGAAACTAAACTCTAACACTCCATCTCTAAACTCAAGGTGAGGAAGCAACTTGAGTTAGTAAATTGAACTAAGAAAAAAATTGAAAATAAAATGATAAAATAATTGAATAATAAATCATTAATGGCACGCAGGAAAGACAACAGCTATCGGAGAAGGTAACTATTATCAAACAGAGACAAGCATTATTGAAGAGAGGCAATGATGTCGAAGAGTGACAAGCACGTTGAGAAAGTTAACCACTACAAGTGCAAAAGTATTGTAGAGAAATGCATGATGTGAGAATTGTAGGCAAATTGTGCTAAAAATAAAAATAAAAAACATTTTATTATTGACGCCAGCCCAAAAAGTGATTAATGGCTTTTCCATTTAGATTATGAGCCTAATAATGTATTATAATAAGATTTGTACATAATAAAAAGTTGTGATATATTATAATTACTTTTCTTGTAAAATTAGGTTTTATATAGGATTTTACAGTCTATAAACAGGTTTAATTTCTCATTGTAAATATTTATCAACTATTTAGTACACATAATTTATTCAAGCTTATTAGCTATTTATTCTTTTTTCTCATTTTTATCACCCAACTTAGGACTTCGCATGCTTGCTTGTTTGAAAACTTCCACAGCCCTATTGTTAGAGCTTCGTTTGTCCTTCTCCGTGAATAACCCAAGCTCTGCAGCACGTTTATTATGCTACAGCCTAGGTTTAGCAATAAACTTCACATGCTAGAAATATTCTTAGTCTGGATTTCTCATGAATCCAAGGTGACCTTTGCCTAGCCAAAAACAGAGCATATTACATGGTACAAATGTTCATTCCTAGCCGACTGTGAGTTTGTAGCTTGTATTGATATATGAGTGACTTTGATGTAGAAACTTCAATTGGTTGTAATTTGGACATTAGAATAAAATTGGATTGATTTTGATGCTACTGGAATAAGAAATTTGGAAAAGAAATGTATTTGGTGAGTAGGGTAAAATTCGGCCACTTAGGGGATTATAGGGCTTGAGTTGTGTTTTAGTTGAATTTTTGTGTATAACTGGTGCCTTATGTGAATTAAATGTATATGGTTGATGGAAAATAGAAAATGAAGAAAATGGTACATAATTGTCCATTTTGGTAAGGTGAAGGAAAATTATGTTTAACCGAAGTTATAAGGTGTTAAGTAATTTTCTGAGCGTCAGATGGTGAATTATATAAGATTGAATGGCTTCGTAAATGAAAATCAGAAAGTTGTATCCATCCGAGCTTTGTATGCTAATTAAGGAGTTTAGTAGTTAAATGTGATTCTAGTGTTTGAATTGGTTCTAAATGTCATTTATGGCGTGTAGGTGAAGAAAATTAAGACTGGTAACGGGAGTAGATATTCGGAGCAAAATTGAACTCGGAGCGGTTGTGAGTAAAACATCTTTCATTATTTATCTTTCATTTAATATGTTTCTGAATATTGAAATTGTATATTTTATGTGCTTTTAATGTATAAACATGATTTACGAGTTTGATATATATCCATAAATATGCCTTTACATGTTCAATTTAAGAAACAGTTTTAAAACTACTACGTTAGTTTCAAAGGTCACTTATACCCTTAAATTATAGTGGTGGTGATGGTTTAAGACCTGGTTGGTATATTTCGTACACATGGGCAGGTACTGTGGGTGTTGCTAGTTGAGACGTCCCATGACCTATTCACATGTATTGTGCTAGTTGAGTCGTTGCATGAGTATAGAGCTTTAAGGTTACTGTAATATCCAATCCCCATTAGTAGTATTGGCGCCTAAATTTTGGTATAGAGTAATGAAGACACCGTGGGGTTACCCGATTGTAACCCTATTAGAAATATTTTTTTATGGTGCGCATGAGAGATATTAGACCTAATTTGGTAATTTCACACTTGGTCGGAGCATTGGACAACTCTAGAATATTTTTGAAAATTTTCTCTATTGGCTTGGAAAAGGAAATTTTAATTTACTACATGAATTTTCATTTAAGGGTTATGTATGGAACAAGTCTTTGTTGAGAAACACAATCCATATATTAGAGAATGGACCAATTAGAAACAATCTAATGGATTGCCAAGTTGAGAATTCTAATTAGTTCCTTGGACTATTCTAACTAGATAGTTACAACGGAACCAATTGTATACTTAGTTTTCAACCAATGGCAAATTAGAAATTTAGAGTAAGTTGAGGGGAAAATTAGTCTTTTGAAGGAGCACTATATATATGGTAGAAGTGTGTAAAAATTTCAAGTGATCAAAAGCACAACACTTAGAGCAAAAGAGAGCAAAATTCGTGCAAAAGAAGAGAGGGCTGCTATAGTGAGATTTCAATTTTTTTTTTCCATGATTTTTCATGCTTAATCAAGCTAAAATAAGGTCACATACTAGTTCCTAAGATCAATTGAAACCTCCATTAGTGAAAATTCTGGAAAACGAGGTAAGAAAAGCATTGTTTTTCAGAGATTAATATGTGAACTTTCAAGATTGCTTCAATTGATGTTCTTATGTGTATTCTTGGTTTAGATTGAATTGAATTCTAGTATGCAGCTTGAAGGAGTCATCAGTCATCAAATTGAAGCAATTGGCAAGGTAAGAATTAGGGTTTTGAGTGATATGGATGTAGAGACTTCAATTGGTTATAATTAGGGCATTAGAATGAAATTGGCTTGATATTGATGCAATTGGAATAGGAAATTGAGAAAAGAAATGTGTTGGAACATAGGGTGAAATTCTGCCACTTTAGGGAAGTTAGGGATTGAGTTGTGTTTTGGTTGATTTGTGATGTATAAATGGTGCATTTCATAAATTAAATGTATATGGTTGATGAAAAAAATCAAAAATGAAGAAAATGATACATAATTGTCTATTTTGGAAAGGTAAAGGGCAATTATGTCCAACCGAAGTTATAGAGTGTTAAGAAATTTTCAAGACGTCGGATGGTGAATTAGATAAGATTGAATGGCTCAGTAAATGAAAATCAAAAAGTAGTATCCATCCGGGCTTTGTATGCCGATAGGGCGTTTAGTAGTTAAATGAGATTCTACCATTCGATTTGGTTCTAAATGTCATTTAAGGCATGTAGGTGAAGAAAATCGAGACTGGTACTAGGAGCAGAAATCCAGAGCGAAATTAAGCTCGGAGCGGTTATAATGAAAACCTGTCATTTTGTTTATCTTTCGTTTATTATATTTTCGCATAATGAAATTGTATGTTTTAAGAGTTTTTAATGCATAAACATGATTTATTATTTCGTTTTTACTTTTTATGAGTATGCTCATTTTGTGATTTAAATGAAATTATTGAGTTTAGTTGGATTGATTTTGAAAAGGACCGGAGGTCTTATTTGGTAGTATTGAGAAGTGGTTTGAAATAGAAGTGAAATTTCTTTGCAGGTTTTGTATTAGATTTTCAGAAAATAGGGGAAACTCTGTCCATTTTTTTTTTAAATTTAAGAAGTGATTTTCGTGTATATTCCAAGATTTTCTTAGTAATAGCAAGAACTAAAAATGGGTTCGCCTAGTCGAGATGGTGGAAATATGTACGTAGCTTAGATGGCCCAAATACTAGCAACAACAATCCAGCAGCCGAGAGAGACAGTAGTGTCTATTGAGGATGCCAAGAAATTGGGCACTAAGCCTTATGATGGTACTGGAGACCTTGAGAGAGCCTTATCCTGCTTAGAGAACAATGAAGAAAATTTTCAAGTTATGGGATGTAATGAAGAACAGATGGTGGTATATTCTGCATTTATATTGAAGGAATGAGCGAAAGATTGGTGGAAGGCCTTGCAAATGAGGAATGCTGATGGGGTGTCTTGGGCGCATTTCAAAGAGGAAATTCTGAATAAATTTTACCCCAACAGTTATAAAGATGTGAAGATAGAAGAGTTCTTCAAGTTGGAACAAGGTTCTCTCTCGGTAGTAGAGTATGAGAAGAAGTTTTCAGAGCTCCTCCGCGCCTTCACTTTAAAGCTGATAATAAAGAGAACACTATATATATGGTAGAAGTGTGGAAAAATTTCAAGTGATCATAAGCACAATATTTAGAGCAAAAGAGAGTAAAATTCGTGCAAAAGAATGAGGGGGCTGCTACAGTGAGATTTCAGTTTTTTTTTCTCAAGATTTTTCATGCTAAATCAAGCTAAAATAAGGTCACATACCAGTTCCTAAGATCAATTGAAGCCTCAATTAGTGAAAACTTCAATTGATGTTCTTGTGTGTATTCTTGGTTTAGATTGAGTTGAATTAGTGTGGAACTTGAAAGAGTCATTAGTCATCAAATTGAAGAAATTGGCAAGGTAAGAATTAGGGTTTTGGGTGATTTGGATGTAGAAACTTCAATTGGTTATAATTAGGGTATTAGAATGAAATTGGCTTGCTTTTAATGCAATTGGAACAAGAATTTGAGAAAAGAAATGTGTTGGAACATAGGGTGAAATTCTGTCACTTTAGGGAAGTTAGGGATTGAGTTGTGTTTTGGTTGAATTGTGATGTATAAATGGTACCTTTCATAAATTGAATGTATATGGTTGATGAAAAAATAAAAAATGAAGAAAATGGGACATAATTGTCCATTTTGGAAAGGTAAAGGGTAATTATGTCCAACTGAAGTGATAAGGTGTTAAGAATTGTTCAGGATGTCGAATGGTGAATTAGATAAGATTGAATGGCTCCGTAAATGAAAATTAGAAAGTAGTATCCATCCGGGCTTTGTATGCCGATTAGGGCGTTTAGTAGTTAAATGAGATTCTAGCATTCAATTTGGTTCTAAATGTCATTTAAGGCATGTAGGTGAAGAAACCCGAGACTGGTAACGGGAGTAGAAATCCAGAGCGAAATTGAGCTCGTAGTGGTTATGAGTGAAAACCTGTCATTTTGTTTATCTTTCATTTATTATATTTTCGCATAATGAAATTGTATGTTTTAAGAGCTTTTAATGCATAGACATGATTTATAATTTCGATATATATCTATAGATATGCATTTACATGTTCGGTTTAAGAAACAGTTTTAAAACTACTTCATCAGTTTCAAAGGCCATTGGTATCCTCAGATTATAGTGGTGGTAATTGTATTAGACCCGACTGATATATCCCGTATAAATGGGCAGGATCGGAGGTTCTATTTGGTAGTATTGAGAAGTGGTTTGAAATAGAAGTAAAATTTCTTTACAGGTTTTGTATTGAATTTGTAGAAAAATAGGGGAAACTCTGCCCTTTTTTTTTTCAAATTTAAGAAGTGATTTTCGTGTATATTCTAAGATATTTTTAGTAATAACAAGAACTAAAAAGGAGTTCGCCTCGCGGAATTTCTCAACTTACCCAGTTAAATTATGAGGAACTTTTGTCGAGGTACCCTACAAAGCCCCTAGGACCTATAGTAGAGGGTCTCGGAGCGGGTCTTGTCAATAAACATTGGTTCAGTTTAGAAAGAAAATGGCCGAGCGAGGACTTTGATAGTTTTCAATCTATCGATCACATATTATGCATTTATATGTACATGCTAGTTATTATGTCTTACAGATTTTGGATTTTGTTTTTCGAAGATGTAAATAAAATCTGCTCGACAAGATTTCATCGGCATATGATGTTAGAAACTATTTTACAGCTTTATACAAGTTTTAGAAGCATGATTTATGCATGTCTTTTAGAATTTAATATCTATATAGAATTTTATTTTATTTGAAATCCTAAATACACTAACTGAGCTCCTTTAGCTCACTCGCTTTGTATTTTATATTTTCTAAACCCCCTTTTCAGGTGCAAGTCTCGATACACAAGCTGCTGATTCTTCTACTGTAGATTAGTGTGCAAAATCTGAAGATCATTTTTGTAAATGTAAATATGCTAAGTAGCACTCTTTTTGCTTTCTGCATAATAGTTCCAAGCTTGTGTTGTACATATTTATTTATTAACAAGAAGAGGCCTCGATATCATGATGACCGTTTCACTTTTTGTTAGTATGCTAGTTTTGTGTTCAAAATGAAATCATTGAGTTAAGTTAAATTTGGTTTTAAAAAAGACTAGAGGTTCTATTTAGTAGTATTTAGAAACGGTTTGAAATAGAAGTGCAATTTCTTTGCAAGTGTTGTATTGGATTTTCTAGAAAAACAGGGGAAACTCTGCCTTTTTTAAAAAAAACTTAAGAAGTCATTTTCATGTATATTCTAAGATTTTCTCAGTAATAGCAAGAAATAAAAATGGGTTCATCTCGCGGAATTTTTCAACTTACACAACTAAATTTTGAAAAACTTCCGTCGGGGTGCCCGCAAGACCGCTGTGATTTACAATAGAGAGTCTCGGGGTGGGTCCTGTTATAAGGAGTCCTGCAATATAATGTATACTCGTTGTGCATTGGGGCAATGTATAAAATTAAATAGTTCAATCAAGTAAAATTTAACAAAATTGATTTCCTTTTCAAGAACTATTGGAATATGCGTGTATGCATACTTAAGTGTTAAGTACATTAATTTGTTAATAATTATTATTAATTATTTAAATAGTGACACATAGCGGATAAATTTACTCTAAGTCTAGGACTCAGTGGGATCTACATTGGGTTAAATAAAGGCTGCAGAGTAATATAACTTAATTGATTATTTAATTATTAAATAATTAATTTATATATTTAATTATTAAATAAATAATTAATTAAACTATGGTTATGTGTTAACCAATAAGTTTAATTAATTAGGATATTATTAACCTAACCTAGGTTAGCTTACTAACTAAGATTGAGTTAAATAAAATATTTTGAAAACTAAACTAGGGTTAATAATTAACTATAATTTGATTAAGTAAAATATCTAACATTACTTATTTGTTGAGTCTAATTAACTAAATTAAAGTTAATTTATTGAGTTTAGTTAAGTTTAAGTATAGTTACTTTTATGAAACAAATATTAAATAATTATTAAGCAAAATCTCTCATTTAGCTTTAGTGTTAAGTTTACTGAACTAAATTAGTGTTAATAGGTTAACATTGGTTAAGTTTAAATGATGAGACAAATATTAAATGAATTGAAATCAATTTATTTTATATAAAAAAAATACAAAAGGTCTTGGCAGCCCATATCACTTGGTTTTTAGTTTTGAAAGAAATATCTTTTGTTCTTGGTTCTAAGTGTTAAAAACGAAACAAATAAAAATTATTTTCCATCTTCACCATTTCTTCATTTTGGCTGATCAAGTTATAAGTAATTAGCCAATTATTTTTCTTGTTCAAATGTTGAATTAGAAAAAAAATATTAATTATTTTTATAATTGTATTAAGAGTTCAAGGGTTGAACTTTTAGATTAAAGTGTTAATTTATGATTTAAAAAGTTAAACCAAAATTGTTAAATTAAAATTTAAATTTTGGTTGCTGTATTAACTGATCAAATTCATCCCGTTGATCATTAGAACTATTAACAAGTCTCACTTCGAACGAATTTTTGAATACATTAATCCAAAGACTTAAGAGGTGATTAATTCTCTATCACTATTTTATTATAATTAAAAAATATAAACTTTATTCATATTATTATTTTAATATTTTCGTTACATATTTAATTCATATATATATATATATCTAAATATGTATATATAAACTATATAAATATTAATATCACATATATACATCTTAAAATAATTAACAATTTAGCTATATCCAAACATAATGTGCTGCTGCAAAAGATCTTCTGCAACGATTGAGTACCTTCCAAACTTTAATACTTTATGTTGTTGGAATATGCGTGTATGCATACTTAAGTGTTAAGTACATTAATTTGTTAATAATTATTATTAATTATTTAAATAGTGACACATAGCGGATAAATTTACTCTAAGTCTAGGACTCAGTGGAATCTACATTGGGTTAAATAAAGGCTGCAGAGTAATATAACTTAATTGATTATTTAATTATTAAATAATTAATTTATATATTTAATTATTAAATAAATAATTAATTAAACTATGGTTATGTGTTAACCAATAAGTTTAATTAATTAGGATATTATTAACCTAACCTAGGTTAGCTTATTAACTAAGATTGAGTTAAATAAAATATTTTGAAAACTAAACTAGGGTTAATAGTTAACTATAATTTGATTAAGTAAAATATCTAACATTACTTATTTGTTGAGTCTAATTAACTAAATTAAAGTTAATTTATTGAGTTTAGTTAAGTTTAAGTATAGTTACTTTTATGAAACAAATATTAAATAATTATTAAGCAAAATCTCTCATTTAGCTTTAATGTTAAGTTTACTGAACTAAATTAGTGTTAATAGGTTAACATTGGTTAAGTTTAAATGATGAGACAAATATTAAATGAATTGAAATCAATTTATTTTATATAAAAAAAATACAAAAGGTCTTGGCAGCCCATATCACTTGGTTTTTAGTTTTGAAAGAAATATCTTTTGTTCTTGGTTCTAAGTGTTAAAAACGAAACAAATAAAAATTATTTTCCATCTTCACCATTTCTTCATTTTGGCTGATCAAGTTATAAGTAATTAGCCAATTATTTTTCTTGTTCAAATGTTGAATTAGAAAAAAAATATTAATTATTTTTATAATTGTATTAAGAGTTCAAGGGTTGAACTTTTAAATTAAAGTGTTAATTTATGATTTAAAAAGTTAAACCAAAATTGTTAAATTAAAATTTAAATTTTGGTTGCTGTATTAACTGATCAAATTCATCCCGTTGATCATTAGAACTATTAACAAGTCTCACTTCGAACGAATTTTTGAATACATTAATCCAAAGACTTAAGAGGTGATTAATTCTCTATCACTATTTTATTATAATTAAAAAATATAAACTTTATTCATATTATTATTTTAATATTTTCGTTACATATTTAATTCATATATATATATATATCTAAATATGTATATATAAACTATATAAATATTAATATCACATATATACATCTTAAAATAATTAACAATTTAGCTATATCCAAACATAATGTGCTGCTGCAAAAGATCTTCTGCAACGATTGAGTACCTTCCAAACTTTAATACTTTATGTTGTTGGAATATGCGTGTATGCATACTTAAGTGTTAAGTACATTAATTTGTTAATAATTATTATTAATTATTTAAATAGTGACACATAGCGGATAAATTTACTCTAAGTCTAGGACTCAGTGGAATCTACATTGGGTTAAATAAAGGCTGCAGAGTAATATAACTTAATTGATTATTTAATTATTAAATAATTAATTTATATATTTAATTATTAAATAAATAATTAATTAAACTATGGTTATGTGTTAACCAATAAGTTTAATTAATTAGGATATTATTAACCTAACCTAGGTTAGCTTACTAACTAAGATTGAGTTAAATAAAATATTTTGAAAACTAAACTAGGGTTAATAGTTAACTATAATTTGATTAAGTAAAATATCTAACATTACTTATTTGTTGAGTCTAATTAACTAAATTAAAGTTAATTTATTGAGTTTAGTTAAGTTTAAGTATAGTTACTTTTATGAAACAAATATTAAATAATTATTAAGCAAAATCTCTCATTTAGCTTTAGTGTTAAGTTTACTGAACTAAATTAGTGTTAATAGGTTAACATTGGTTAAGTTTAAATGATGAGACAAATATTAAATGAATTGAAATCAATTTATTTTATATAAAAAAAATACAAAAGGTCTTGGCAGCCCATATCACTTGGTTTTTAGTTTTGAAAGAAATATCTTTTGTTCTTGGTTCTAAGTGTTAAAAACGAAACAAATAAAAATTATTTTCCATCTTCACCATTTCTTCATTTTGGCTGATCAAGTTATAAGTAATTAGCCAATTATTTTTCTTGTTCAAATGTTGAATTAGAAAAAAAATATTAATTATTTTTATAATTGTATTAAGAGTTCAAGGGTTGAACTTTTAAATTAAAGTGTTAATTTATGATTTAAAAAGTTAAACCAAAATTGTTAAATTAAAATTTAAATTTTGGTTGCTGTATTAACTGATCAAATTCATCCCGTTGATCATTAGAACTATTAACAAGTCTCACTTCGAACGAATTTTTGAATACATTAATCCAAAGACTTAAGAGGTGATTAATTCTCTATCACTATTTTATTATAATTAAAAAATATAAACTTTATTCATATTATTATTTTAATATTTTCGTTACATATTTAATTCATATATATATATATATCTAAATATGTATATATAAACTATATAAATATTAATATCACATATATACATCTTAAAATAATTAACAATTTAGCTATATCCAAACATAATGTGCTGCTGCAAAAGATCTTCTGCAACGATTGAATACCTTCCAAACTTTAATACTTTATGTTGTTGGAATATGCGTGTATGCATACTTAAGTGTTAAGTACATTAATTTGTTAATAATTATTATTAATTATTTAAATAGTGACACATAGCGGATAAATTTACTCTAAGTCTAGGACTCAGTGGAATCTACATTGGGTTAAATAAAGGCTGCAGAGTAATATAACTTAATTGATTATTTAATTATTAAATAATTAATTTATATATTTAATTATTAAATAAATAATTAATTAAACTATGGTTATGTGTTAACCAATAAGTTTAATTAATTAGGATATTATTAACCTAACCTAGGTTAGCTTACTAACTAAGATTGAGTTAAATAAAATATTTTGAAAACTAAACTAGGGTTAATAGTTAACTATAATTTGATTAAGTAAAATATCTAACATTACTTATTTGTTGAGTCTAATTAACTAAATTAAAGTTAATTTATTGAGTTTAGTTAAGTTTAAGTATAGTTACTTTTATGAAACAAATATTAAATAATTATTAAGCAAAATCTCTCATTTAGCTTTAGTGTTAAGTTTACTGAACTAAATTAGTGTTAATAGGTTAACATTGGTTAAGTTTAAATGATGAGACAAATATTAAATGAATTGAAATTAATTTATTTTATATAAAAAAAATACAAAAGGTCTTGGCAGCCCATATCACTTGGTTTTTAGTTTTGAAAGAAATATCTTTTGTTCTTGGTTCTAAGTGTTAAAAACGAAACAAATAAAAATTATTTTCCATCTTCACCATTTCTTCATTTTGGCTGATCAAGTTATAAGTAATTAGCCAATTATTTTTCTTGTTCAAATGTTGAATTAGAAAAAAAATATTAATTATTTTTATAATTGTATTAAGAGTTCAAGGGTTGAACTTTTAGATTAAAGTGTTAATTTATGATTTAAAAAGTTTAACCAAAATTGTTAAATTAAAATTTAAATTTTGGTTGCTGTATTAACTGATCAAATTCATCCCGTTGATCATTAGAACTATTAACAAGTCTCACTTCGAACGAATTTTTGAATACATTAATCCAAAGACTTAAGAGGTGATTAATTCTCTATCACTATTTTATTATAATTAAAAAATATAAACTTTATTCATATTATTATTTTAATATTTTCGTTACATATTTAATTCATATATATATATATATCTAAATATGTATATATAAACTATATAAATATTAATATCACATATATACATCTTAAAATAATTAACAATTTAGCTATATCCAAACATAATGTGCTGCTACAAAAGATCTTCTGCAACGATTGAGTACCTTCCAAACTTTAATACTTTATGTTGGCCACAATAGCACTAGTCAAATGTTCAACCAGTAAAATTTAGATTGGGAGCGTGTAGTACGCTTGTATAATCATCCTTGCTATTGGCGAAGTGAATCCACCGGCAGCAAAACAGCAGTAATGGCATTTAACTTGAATTAAAATTAAGGTAGATAACATAGAGTTCTCATTACAAAAATATGTTCCGTTGACATTTAATTCTCTCCACAAAAAAAAAAAAAAAAAAGCAATCATTATATTTGTAGATTTAAAAAGAAAGTTATTGAAGATTTGGTGATTCAATAATTTTGTTTAAATAACAATTATAAATAATATCAAAGAAGAGAATCACAAAAAATTAAAAACTTGTAAGATATGTATGAGAAAGTCTAAGATGTATGGGATACAAAAAGGGAAGCGAAATAGGACTTTAAGACGCGAAAGGAAGTGAGAAAAGCACAGAGGCTCGATACAGGGCTGAGGGTCGCAATGCCCAAGGCTGAACACCACAGCACCCAGTGGTAGCATGTACAGCGCCGCGACACCGAGAGTCTAGCTCTGCGGTGCTGGCTATGCATGATGCAGTGCTATAGTGCCAGAGCGAGAAAAGTCTATTTTGACTTTAGACTTTTGAGTTTTGGGGAGTTTAAGACTTTCAAAACAAGTAAAGTCTTATGTTAATTAAGATTAAGATTAGTAAGCATGAAATAATTCCTATATAAACTCTTATAAATCCTTTAGTTTGAAATTAAGTATTAAGAGATAAGAACAACTAAGTAGACACTAAGTGTTTGTGTGCGCTATAATGCAACTATTATTTAAGTGTTCATTGTTCGTGAGAGAGTAAAGGTACATTAAACATTATATTCTTTTAAGTGTTCTTCATTATATTTTCTTAAATTTTTTAGGGAGTTATTAAGAAAGGTTAAGATCTTTAGATTCATCGTGGACGTATACAATTAGCTGAATCATGTAAGTAATTGTGTTGTGCTCTTTATTATTTGCTTAACGTTCTTGCTATTTTTTTTTTTTACATTTTAATTATTTTGATGTGCAAAAAGGTTAAAGTTAAAGGTTGAACTTAATTAGAATTCTTTACTTTAACTTAATTTCATGGCACGAAGAACAATTCCTCGACAACAACAAAAAGAAATACATAACAAAAGATAGTTTAAATGAAAAAAAGGGTCTTCTTGAAAATAAAAATAAAGATGGTTTATAGCTGTCTTTTATTTTAGTAGATACTTTTAAAAGCACCCGTATAGAAGACAATCTTATAGAGTAGACATTGCAGAAGCTACATGATCACATTTCAACTGTTTTCGTAAAACTTATTTCTTTAATTTTCACACCATTTTTAGAACACCTGTACTTCCAAATTGAGTACACCTTTTCGCAACCCTTTACTGTGTTAAATTCTAAATAAATCCAGATGTGATTTGTTGCGAGACAGACGAGCAAACCGACTCTTGAGGAATTCTTCAACTCTCACTCGTGTGAATGCTGCCGGAGTTTTTTCACTGATCAAACTGGATGCTGGATGAACATCACCATCATATCTCGGACTGTAAAATGTGGCAAGGGAGAGTCTTTCATGTGATGAGTTTACTGTTGCGCGGTGCTCAATGCTAGAATATGCCCCATTGGTTACAATCTGCGGTGTGTGACATTTACAGAAACGTCATGAGCATGCTCATATTTGTTCTTCAATATTGGTAAACTATATCAATTCACAAACATGAGGTTAAACCACCACTATGCTGGCCAACACAAGCGGCATCACTCGTGGAATTTTTTTAAAGCACCAATTGAGAAGATTAGGTGTTTGCTTGATTAAAACGCGTTTGCTTAGTTTGTCCTTGGCTTTGACACGAGTTCCCTGGCGATAATAATATGTAATTGTTCTAGTTGACTATGTGATTTGACTGATGAAGAAAACAAAAGTATGACTCGATTATTAATTTTCTATGATCATTACCTCCAGCATGTCCCCAATAATGACAATAAAAGCATTTGGGAGTGGTGTAATTGGAATCCAATTTCCATCCTTCAATATCTGAAGACCTTCAACCTCACTGACTTGTAGGAGAATGGTCAGAGCATTTCCATCAGAATGAGCACCGAGGCCAATAACCTTCTCCGGCTCAAGACATGGGGGGTAATAGTTCATCCTTATTGTTTGTAATCCATCATCAAAGAACTCTCTCATTTCTTCATCCTTAATATTTAGGACTTTCGCCATTTTCAATACCATAGTCATGGATAGAGATTTTAATTCCATTGAGTATACTTCCAAGGTTTCTCTACATTGAAAATTAAGAAGGTGATTAGAAGCTTTAATTTTCTTCTTCTGTTTCTTTGCATATAATATTGTAGCACCTAGATACCCTATTTGAATAAGAGCAAACACAAAGACAGAGAGAAAAAGAAAGAACCTGAAGGAAGGAGGGAGCTTAGGAAACAAGTGAGGTTTCCTCATTTGGACTGGAAGGATGTTCATTAAGAAAAGGTCACCCCAGTTAAGTTTTTGATCCTCACTTACAAGGAAGTCTTGTCCAAATCCTTCTAGTTTTCCTGGATGCTGCCAATACTTGCTCTTCTCTTCCATGCTGAGATTGAAGAATTCTTCCATCTCTTTCTTTGCTCTCTCCACGACTAATGAGCTCACTCCATGGTTAACCAGCTGAAACAAAGCAGAAAAAGTAAATAAGAAAAAGAAAAAAAATACGAAATATAAACCAAGCCTCTCGCTGACCCAACGCTAGTGAGGTTTGAATTTAAACCTTTTGTTTCACCACATTGTAAAGTGGAGCTTACCTGGAAAAATCCCCATTCCTTGCAAGCAAAATCAAGCTTGGCTAACTCAGAATTCTGGGATTCTTTAGAAAGCAAACTCTGAAAGTCAATGACTGGGAGCTTTGAAAGCAAAGCAGCATCAGAAATGACGGGTCGATCTTGCTGTGGACGTATGTATCTAGGAGGGACAGCTAGCATAGGCTTCTTGGCCAACTCTTGAACACAAGGCACAGGCAAAGAACTTCCGAACTTGGCCATCTTTCTGTTTCACAAATTTGCTCGATCAACAACTCTGCAACTTTCTTACAAGACTCTGTTGCTTTTAAAACGAAATTGCAAAAACAAAAGCCAATTTGAAGGCAGTGAAGAAAGATAAAATATCTTTAATTTCTGTTAGGACTGTTAAAAGAATATTATTAGCCAAAATTAATTATTAACACTTAGTAATTAAATGCACTAATAAAATCATGGCTTAACAAATTAATGTTATGATATGTGGCATTCAATAGAAAGGTAAAAATGACAAGTTTCACTTACCGAGATCCCAATCTTAGCACTTAAACCATATGATCTCTTCGAGAGACAAATAATAATTCTGATTTTTGTGAGAATTTCTTAAATTGAACTATTTAATTTGGTGTACTACCCCAGTGCACAATGAGTACAATTCATATAGTGAGACTCTCTAAGTTCACATCCGTTCGTCTTATATACCTCTTCTATAAATCTATAAACAATGCCCCACACACACATTATGAAAATAAAAAAGTAGTTTGTTGAACTACACAAGTTGAAGTAATATATATTTGTATAATCCCTCTGTCATTTATATCTTAGAAGAGCGGAAACATAGATCATTACTGTCAAGTCTCTATATGCTAAACTCTACAACTTATCTCCAGATTCGTATTCCTATAAACAATATCTATAAACAATTTTGCAATATTGTTTCTTACAAGGGAAACATTTTTCTCAAGTGAATTGCTTATGAAAATAAGACTTTCACGAATACAATTTTGGAGCATTTGGATATACTACTTATTATCGGGGATCTAATACATGTGGGTGTATGCATGTGCAATTGTGTCTATTGTCTAAAATACGTATTTTATACATATTCTACGCGGCAGAAGCGTGTAAATTACAATAAATAAAATATATTAATCACATTAATATATTACTAGTATAGAGAACTCACCTCAACGTGTAACGTTATATACGTATTTTGTTCGAAGTCTGCATGGAGACCAACTCGCAACACCGGATTTAACTCTTAAACTCCAAAATAGCCAAGTATATTTTCATTATTTTCTCTAAAAAAATAAAAAAATACAAAGTTTGAAGCAATCCACCATTACTTCATTTAAAACCAAAAGAAAAAATAAAATAATTTTATTATTTCCTTTTTTTTCTTTTCCTTCTTTCTTTCTTTCTTTTCTTCTTTCTTCTTCTTCTCCATTTCTCAGCTCTTTCTCTCGGCCAAAATGGCCAACACACTCAATCTCATCTCTCTCTCTCTCTCTTTATATTTATATCTAATATATATAAAATAATAATATAATATATTATATAATATAATATATATAATAATAATAATATAATATTAATAATGGGTGCCAACTATTTGGCACCCAAAATATAATATTAATATATTTATAATATAATATAATAATATATAATATAATAAAATAATATAATATAAAAATATAATATATAATATAATAAGAGAGATATTTTGATTATTTAATAATTAAATAATTAAAGTGTAAAATAATCATTTTACCCCTCATAAATAGTTAGTAAGTCCACCTCCTAGTGGGTCCACTAAACTCATACTTGAGTAAACTCAACTGAGGGTCCATAATGCACCATGTGTCATTATATAATTAGTACATAATAATTATTGACTAATTGTTGTATTTAACACTTAAATACAGATACACACGCATTTCTGTAGTAGTGCTGAATATTGCTAGATTAAACAATTTAATCTGGTACGCTGCCCCAGTGCACAACAAGTACACTCCATAGGTTCTACGCCCGATTCATCAAATGGAACTATTCTATGAGTCCGTGAGCAATGCCTTACCCACACGTCATGGATATACAAATCAGTGCATTGAACCATGCAAGCTGAGGTTACAACGCATACATATAGTCCTTCCGTCATGATATCCTAGATGTGCGGGGATATACATTATCACCATCAAATCCCCTAGTTCTCATCCATATCCTATCTCCAGACTCATATCGCACTGAATAATATGTGCAAACTCCTTTGCAATATTGTTCTACCGTGGCAGAACTCTTTCCTGGGAAATGCTTGCGGCTACAAGACTTTCTGAGATACAGTCTCAAAGCATCTGAATATCTAACTCCCTTTGAGAGATGATGAATCCTATATTTGTACACAACGGACTCCATAAGCATCGGACCATACCCAACGGTCACACCATGAAAGGTCTGTGACATGCGTAGAACCAAAGTATGGTACATCACTTACAAGCCCAGTGTGAAACTCAAGTCAAAAGACCACGTATATTACTCAACTCGAGAGGACCCTCCGTTGATGGCTTACATAAGGTGTCTATCGGAGGCCCTCGTGAGTCTGACCCATATCCAGTCCTAACTGGATACCCATATGTCAATACGAGCTTCAAGCTCACAGTTGGCTAAGAACGACCATCTATGCCCTAGGTACAACATATGCTGATCTATGTATAAAGGTATCCACCGATAGACCCGCACTAGTAGAAATAGATCAGGGATAATTATTCGAGAACATACTTACACAACTAGCATTTTCTGGCACCCGATTGCAACTCTTGCAATTATGTAGTTACTAGTATATTCCTAGGTCTATGTCCCATTATAAATAAGGCTCCAACTCTTAGATTTGCTGAGTATTATAACCAATTAACATTTAGCTATGCTAACATTTAGCACTTATATCTCTCAACGTGGCTAACTATAAGGCCTTATCTAAACTCTTTTAGATCTAATCTGAACTCCTTTAAATCATACAATGTTTGTAACATTTTATTGCATAGTACCATATGTATTTGTATTGGCGATTTAATGGGAATGTACACTTGTATAAATACACAAGTATATGTACATTTAAGGATGGCATATAAGCACCGACCCTAACACTACTCACTCATATGAGTTGATTGATCCCATATTTATACACATCGGACTTAATGAGCATTGGACTATACTCAGCGACACCCAACGATCAGACCATAAAAAGGTCTCTGACATGTGTGGAACCTAAGTATAGTGGATCACGCATACGCTTACCCTGGTACTCAGGTCTAGGGACCACGAATACTACTCAATTTGAAAGGATTATCCATTGATCGATTTATGGGATGTCTATTAGAAATTCTTCATTGAGTATGTTCAATACCCAATCCTCACTAAATACCTGCATGTCTATATGAGCTTCCATTAAGCTCATGGTTTGCTAAGACTAAATACATAGACTATCCAGATATAGACATACACCAATTTATATTATATAGGGTTTTCATCAACAGACCGGCATCAGTGAAAATAAATCAAGAACATAACATTTGAAAACATACTTGCACAATGACATTTCTTAGCACTATTTACAAATATTTACAATTATGTCATTGCTAGTATACATTTAGGGCTTTGTCCCATTTCAGATAAGGCTTTAACTATTTAGATTTTACTGACTCTTATAAACTACTAACTATTAGCGTCACTAACTTTTAGTGCTGGTCCAAACTTCTCTGAACCAGATCTGAACTCTTATAGATCATACAATGTCTAAAATGTTACAAATATTTTACCATATATATTTAATATTAATTATTTTATTCGAAATGCTTATTGTATAAATATTAAATAATTAATATTCATAAAATACTAGAATAGCTAGTAAGCACCAATTCCAATAACTCCTACTTGCTCTAATGCTATTGAAGATGATATCTAATACATGTCGTCTATATATGTTTCTTAAACATATTAAAAGTTAATACTTTCGCTAGTGGGTCCACTAAATTATTCATGGAATATATCTTAGATATTATTACATCTCTAATGGCCAAGAACGTTTTAATTATATGGTATTGAAAGTCCACATGATCAGAATTCTGGTGCGCCTTTATAGCTTCTTAGCTTGAGCATTAGGCTTGGAACTATTCTAAGCTCTGTAACTAACTTATATATCCACAAAACATCTTTTCCAGGCTTCTCAAGCTGTAATATATTTTACCTCAAAGATAGAATTAGCTATAGATATTTATATTGCACTTTCAACTAACTACGATACTGATGAGAACAAATACATTACTAGATATAGACATTCAATAATTTAGACTAAACTAGAAGTCCAAGTCTGTGTATCTTCTCATTTGTATGTAACGTTTTCCATGAGTTAGAAACTTATTCTCTATACCTCTCAGGTATTTCAGATTTGTTTCACGACCAATTAATGGCTCTGAACTGGATCAGACCGATACCGATTCATAACACTTATAGCCATCCAAAATCAGGTTTCGTACATAACATGGCATATATCAAGCTAACTTTAGCTAATGTACATTGTATATTAAACACTCTAATATTTTCATCTTCTTGCCGAGAACATCTCTTCCTAAAAAAGATGAATTTCACATTTGAAAAGTACATTAACTATATTACAGTTACTAAAATTGTACTTTTTAAGAACATTGTCTATGTACGAAGATTGGGATAGCCCTATTAGCTTCCTAGCTTTATCTCTATAACACTTTATAGCTAGTATATAGAAAGCGTGTCCCAAATCTTTTATGGAGAAATTCTTATTCAGATAACTCTTATCGACTAACTTACAATATATCAACTTCATTTTTGACATTGAATATGTCTTCCACATAGAGAACTAGAAAGATAATTATGCTCCCACTGTCCTTTCTAAATACACATACTTTCTCTTCATTTTTTATGAAACCAGACTCTCTGATTTCTTTGTTAAAACAAAGATTCTAGCATAGTATAATAGCTAACAAAATTTGAATTGACTTAAACATGATTACTAGTGAAACAATTTTCTCATTATCGATACCAGATCATGGGTATAACCTTTTATCACCAGTCGAACTTAGAAAGTCTCTACCTTCATATTTAACTTATGTTTTCATTGCATAAACTAATTTACAATGAATAGAAATAATTCATACTGACAGTACAACTAAGTGTAGACTTGATTATCATACATAAAATCAATTTTGAATTTCATAGAATTTTTTTATTTTCTTGAATCGATGTCCAACATTGCTACTTTATAAGTCAAATGATGATTTTCTCCAACTAAGAAAATATAAAAGGCACATTTAGGTATCAAACATACCTAATAGGTGACCCTTGATATCCTTATGAAGAGAGTGTATTATAGGTATTTCAGTCAATTGAACTTAAAATTTTACTATCAGTTCATATAGTTTTAGATTAACTTCACCAAGTTTAATTTTTTCGACAATTCCTACTGTCTATGAGAAACTGTTTATCAAGAAAGTGGCTAACGAGGAATGAACATGTTTCACTCCTCTAGATCATGGAACTAGTACCCTATGGAATGCTTGGGATACCCAATTAACTAATACTTGTACCGATTAGGGCAAGTTTATCCTGTTACATAACTCTTATGCAAACACAGCAGCCTCAAATCTGAACATACTTAAGACTTTATTTCCTTCTAGTTGATATCTTATACAAAACTGAAAGAATGGCTTTTAATAGAACTTTATTCAATAAGTGATTAGCAGTTACTAGAGCATATACCTAAAGATGTTCTAGAGGATCGGTGAAACTTAATATCAATTAAATCATATCTAACAAAGTTTAATTTCTCCTCTCCAAAACACTTTTCATTGAGAAGTACCTAGAGGACTATATTAAGTCAGAATCACATTCTCCTTTAAATAATTTATAAATTTACTGTTCATGTATAAATTGCCTTGATCTTATTAATAGCATTGAATATACATAAGGTTTTATTTCTCTACTTACAGTTGAAACTCTTTGAACATTGCAAAGGTTTTCGTACTGTGTTTTCTAAAAACATATATCTCTATCATGATAGTTCATGATCAAGTACAAAAATTCATGCAATTGTGATATGATTTATTAGACCATATACATCATTATGTACAAGTTCAATAAATTAGTGGGTTAGTATCTAATACTTACATAAGTATTTGATCATTTTCTTTTGAATCTAAGATTCATAAACTGCCTAAAGTTTCATAGTTAGATAAAATATCTGGCTATCCTTAAACAGACGGAATAGTCATGAATACACGACCTAATCTATATCCCAAAATTCACTATCATTCAAAGTTCTCGGACTATTATTTGTTCTATTCACATAGACATTTCCTATTGTAGTTAAGAAATAATGATCAATTATTAACTGACATTTAGCTAGTAACATATTATCATTATCATATTTACATAAAGAATTATTCTTGATGTATGCATGATAACCCTCTTTGCATATCACAGGAAGGGATATGATCCTAATAATGTTTGGCACAAAATATCAATTATATAATTTAATGCTTCTGCTAAAATAGAGAAGTGATTTAAAAGTCCAACGGTTATCGTGTCTAAAAAATCTCTATTTTTAATACGAAGCTATACTTCTCATTTCAAAGCTTCTTAACATTACTTAAATAATACAACACTTGCTGATATGTGAATAACAGGCAGTATCTCATACTTTTGTGTCGCTTAGCATCACATATCAATAAAAAATAATCGGTAAATAGATATCTAAGGGGTCTATCTTTCCTAAAATAAGGTACGTTAAATAATAACAAACTATGTCTTTACTATTATACCATTAGGTTTTTGTCCCATTTCAGACAAGGCTCTAACTATTTAGATCTCGTTGACTCTTATAATCTACTAACTCTTAATAACTATAACTGTTAGTGTGGTTAATTCTTAGTGCTGGTCCAAACTCCTTTCCTAAAATAAGGTACATTAAATAGTAACAAACTATGTCTTTACTAGCATATCGTTAGATTTTTGTCCTATTGCAGACAAGGCTCCAACTATTTAGATCTCGCTGACTCTTATAATTTGCTAACTCTTAATAACTATAACTCTTAGTGTAGCTAATTCTTAGTGGTGGTCCAAACTCTTTTGAACCAAATTTAAATTTCTTCATATTATACAACATCTGAAATATTACAAGTATTTTACCATATATATTTAATATTAATGATTTTATTCATAAATATTAAATAATTAATATTCATCTAATACTGGAATGACACGTAAACACTAATTCCAACAAAAGAGACACTAAATACTACTTCCATATGTGTGAGAATTGAATTATGCAATCATTAGAAAAAAAACTAAGTCTTGCATTTCAATATGTGATATGGGAATCATCCATTCATTTAGAGAAAATTCTAAATCTTACCTATTTTTATGTGAAATACGAAATTTGCTAAAGTGTGACTTCTTTATTATAGATGTGTTTTCAAGGAAGGTTGATTTATGAATCTATGTCTCCCAAAGAAGTGTTTTTGACGTTTTGTGCTTCCATGAAAGGGTAACCTATAGATACATTGAGTCTTTCTTTGAAAATTTGTGTCTTTTAAAGAAGGGGTTTTGACGTTTTATGCTTATGCGAGAGGGTTTTTGAATATACACAACCTTTTGAGGAAGTCTTTCTATAATTTTGGGGACTTGGTCTGAGGGTTTTTATCAGTCTTATGCTTTCTATGAATGGTGATTTAGAGATACATAACTATTTTGAGGAACTCTTCTTTGAATTTTGGAACTCGGTGAATGTCTTTTTTCTTTTCGATCTGTGATTCGAAGGAACGAACAAGAAAACATCTACCACCACAAATATTAGTGATGAATAAAATTGTGAGAAATAATTAGTAGATAAAGCCAATAGGTGCACAGTAATTATTCGAAAAAAGTCTAAGAACTTTCTAGGGCGTCCATCACAAAATTATAGATACTATTGCCTCTTGAAAGCAATAGTGATTGACCTCCATTATTGATACTATTTTTCTTTTGACATGCCCATTATAGATACTATTGGTATCTAATTAGGTGGATCGTTCTTTTAAAAAGATGAATATGGATGGCATTCGCTGAATCGTTAATTAATGGGAGCGTCCAAGATGTAACTTCAAGGACGCATCTCATAAATGTTTTCGACCATTCGGAGCTCAGGAAATATTACAAGAAGCTAAAAAGTTTAGAGGGCGTCCATCACAAATTTTGACAGGTGAGCAATGTTTGTACATATTATCAGTCGGTGCATCTCATGTATGGCCTACTCATTATTTTGTGGCCGGTGCCAGTGGACGCTAATAGTGCCATTGGATATAATTGAAGCAAAATATGGTCTTAAATTTCTGGCTGTCATTTCTTTTAGGGAAATAAATTATAAAAAACTACGTTGATATTTATTATCACTAGTACAAATGAAGGTCGATTTTAGGTAGGGTCCTGATTGAATTATAGCCCAACCGAACTTTTAAAGATATATATGTAAATAAAAAAAATTTAAAAAATCCTTAATTGTTTATTTATTTAATTTCTCTAAAATGTTCTATTGACTTCAAATTCTTCTTATTTTCTAAGTTGCTTTTTTTTGTCCTTTAAAAATTTTTATTTTTCAATTTAATAACAAAAGAATTAATTTCTATCCTTTAAGAAAATTGATATTTTAGTCTTCAAAATTTGTTGAATTATTCAGTTACTTCTTATATTATTTTTGAAATATCTCGCTAATGTTGAAAAAATCGTGTTTGAAGGATACTTTTTATTTACTATGTCTAATTATTATAAATAATCTCATATTTGATCATATCTACTTTATTGTTATAAAAGAATGCATTTGAGATGTTATTTTTTAATCGTAGAGACTAATCAAGAAATTCCTCATTACGTCTCCGGTGCTAATGCCATGAATGCCCTTTCACGAATAAAATAAAAGATAAAAAAAAAAAAGAAAATTAATACCACAAATGTTATAATTTGAATTTGCCTATAAAAATAGTTAATAAGTAATGCAGTGAATGTTATAATTGAATCTGTCATAGATGAAAGTAGTGATTAATGCTAGCAACAATCTTGTGAGCGAATCTATTAGTTTATTATTTAAGGACGTGCATTTATTAAACTCTTATTCATTATTTTCCTTTCTTTCAGAAAAGAAGAAAAATCATACATGAGATTTCTAATAAACCGATGTAACCATAAGTTAGGGCCTAACATCTCAATTTGAAAGTATATATATGAACGATAGTCCAAGGCTTCTAATATAGGAGAGAGCTTCCAAAATCTCCTATTTCCAGATTGACCTCGCTAGCTCTCTCCCAATTGAAACTCTTTTTTCTCCTAGTTTTTCAGTCATCTTTCCTTCTCTTTTTTTACTCTAGAAGTAGATACATGATTCTTTTTCGATTTTGTTTTGTTGTCTTAAATTGTTATGTTATGACGTTTTCACAAATTTGAAAGGCTTTAAAGTTCAATCTGGAAAAAGTAGTTTTTCCATTTTTTTTTTTGGTTATCTTAAATTATTGTGATGTGGCTCTTTCCAAATCTGAAAGGCTGTAATGTTCGGATTTGGACAAAAATTAGATTCAAGGAGATCGATTTCTTCAAAACATCTATCATTATCGCAGTCGACAAAACTAAATTAAGAGATTCAAAGTTGTGAAATAAATTGAAATTGAAATTGTGATAGAAAAATTAAAGTCTTTGTATTTTCATTTTGAATAATAACCAAGAGATAGTCTTTATATAGGCATTAAATCTATAATTTATATAGAAAAAATTAACGCATAAAATCTACCACTATGATACAAAAGTTAACAGAATTAAAGCTAACTTAATTCGGGAGATATTCTAAATTGATAAAGATCAAATTAAGGATGATAAAATTACCTGCAAACTCGCTAAAATTCGCTCGCACTGGGAATGATTTGATAAAGTTTGAAGTGAGTTTGATATAAATTTAGTATACAAAATAAAATTCTCCCAACAGATTTGGTACGAGTTTGGTAAAAACATCCATAGATATCGCAACGAGTATTCGCACATACAATATTTTTTACCAAAATTTTGAACACATCATGGATTCTAGCCAGATCTTCGGGTAACCGTAGACGATATGCCACATTTCTAACTCTTTCAACTATCCTTGTTTTCCAAATCTTAGTACTCCTTTCCATGGCGATATCTTCAGAAAGACCTTACCACCGATCTCAAACTCCAAGTCTCTTCTTGTGTTATTTGCATAACTTTTCTGTCTATCATTAGCTGTTTTCAGTCTTTGCCTGATAAGTTGAATCTTTTCTGAAGTAATCTGGATAATTTCTGGGCCGATCAGCTTCCTTTCACCTACCTCATCCCAACAAACTGGAGTTCTGCACTTTCTTCCATACAATGCTTCATATAGTGCCATCTCGATGCTAGTCTTGGTAGCTATTATTGTAGGCGAACTCCATTAGCGGCAGATGAGTATCCCAACTTCCCTTAAACTCCATAACCCACGCTTTAAGCATATCTTCAAGTGTCTGAATTGTCCGTTCCGACTGACCATCCGTCTGAGGATGAAAGGCCGTACTGAAACTCAATTTTGTACCTAGAGCTTTCTGTAAGCTGGGCCAAAATCGAGAAGTAAACTGTGGATCCCTGTCTGACACAATGGATATGGGAACTCTATGGAGTCGTACCACCTCATCTACGTACAACTGGGCCAATTTATCTAAAGAACTACTGCTTCTAATGGGAAGTGGGCAGATTTCGTCAGTCTATCAACAATCACCCATATTGCATCATTGCCTCTCTGGCTACATGAAAGTCCTACCACGAAGTCCATCGTTATTCTTTCCCATTTTCACTCCGGAATCGAAAGGGGTTGCAAGAGCCCTGCAGGTTTCTGATGCTCCGCTTTTACTTGTTGGCAAGTTAGGCATCTCGAGACAAATTCAGTTATATCTTTCTTCATGCCCTTCCACCAGTAGTGCTCTTTTAGGGTACGGTACATCTTTGTGCTCCCCGAATGCATAGCATACGCAGAAGAATGAGCTTATTACATAATCTCTCTTCTTAACTCATTTACATCCGGAACACATAACCTCCGACCCAAGGTTATTATACCATCCTCGATCACTAAAAGATCATTCCGCTGCCCGGACTCGATTTCACCCTTTAATTTAACTACTTATGGATCTTGAGTCTGTAGTTCTTTGATCCGATCAACCAGTATTGGACGGACCTGAAATCTGGCAAATAATGCTCCCGAATCTAACAATTCTAATTTTACACCTAAAGACCTCAATTTTATCAACATCGATAGATATGCGACCTTCAAGTGAGCTATTGAACCGACACGCTTTCTGCTGAGAGCATCTGCTACCACATTAGCTTTTCCTGGATGGTACTCCAAGGTGCACTCATAATCTTTAATAAGCTCTAGCTACCTTCTCTGCCTCATATTCAATTCTTTCTGAGTGAACAAGTACTGCAGGCTCTTATGATTCGTAAAGATCTTGCAAGGAACCCCATACAAATAATGCCTCCAAATCCTTAAAGCAAAAACTACTGCAGCTAGTTCTAGGTCATGTGTAGGATAATTTTGTTCATGTTTCTTTAATTGTTTGGAAGCATAGGCTATTACTTTCTCCTTCTGCATCAGCACACAACCTAGACCTTGCCTGGAAGCATCACAATATATGGTAAATCCGTCATTCCCCGATGGAAGTGTAAGCACTGGGGCCGAAGTCAACCTTCGCTTTAGCTCTTCGAAGCTCTGCTGGCACGCTTCCAACCATACAAACTTCTCTTCTTTCTGGGTTAACTTAGTAAGAGGAGCGGCTATCCTTGAGAATCCCTCTACAAACTTCCTATAATATGCGGCCAAACCCAAGAAACTATGAATCTCCGTCACGTTCGTGGGCTGTCTCTAATTCACTATTGCTTCGATCTTTTGGGGATCTACTGCTACCCCTTCTGTAGAGATTACATGCCCCAAAAATGCAACTCTATCTAGCCAAAATTGACATTTACTAAGTTTGGCATACAGCCGATGCTCCCTTAAGGTCTGCAAAACTATCCTCAAATGTTCTGTATGCTCTTTCTCACTGCTTGAATAAACCAGTATATCATCAATAAATACTATGACAAACCGATCTAAATAGGATCTAAAAACTCTATTCATAAGATCCATAAACGCAGCTGGGGCATTAGTCAGCCCAAAAGGCATAATCAAGAATTCATAATGCCCATATCGAGTCCTAAAGGCCGTCTTAGGAATATCTTTCTCCCGGATTTTCAGTTGATGATAGCCTGACCTTAGATCTATCTCAAAAAATACTCTGGCTCCTTGCAGCTGATCAAACAAATCATTAATTCTCAGAAAGTGGAAATTGATTACGCACCGTTACTTTATTCAGCTCCCGGTAATCAATGCACAATCTCATACTTCCGTCTTTCTTCTTCACAAACAAAATCGGTGCACCCCAAAGAGAAGTACTCAGTCTAATGAAACCCTTATTCACCAACTCTTCTAACTGAACCTTCAGTTCTTTCAATTCGGAAGGAGCAATTCTGTAGGGTGTTTTAGAAATTGGTTGTGTTCTAGGGGCTACTTCTATTTTAAACTCTATCTCTCTATCCGGAGGCAATCCCGGAAGATCCTCGAGGAATACATCCAGAAACTCTCTCACCACCGGAATATCCTCCAATTTTGTTCCACCATCTCTTACGTCTATGGCATAGACTAAGTAATCCTGACATGACTTCCGAAGCATCTTTCTTGCCTTCATTACCGACACCATGCTGGCGGAAAGTGATTTTTGCACCCCACGAAAAATAACTTCCGTTCCGCCTGGGCTAAATAATCTAACTTCTTTCAGGAAGCAATCCACTAAGGCCCGATACTTAGACAACCAATTCATCCCTAAAATCACATCAAACTCACTGATGGCCAACACAATTAAATCCGCCATAAAACTTTTGGCTTTCAATATTGATTTTACTACTCCTATACGCCGTTTCTGCTACAATGGAGTCTCCGGTAGGAAGAGACACTACTACTGCACCATCTAATAACTGAGGCGCTATACTAGCATTTACAGCAAACTCCACAGAAATAAAAGAATGGGTCGCTCCAGGATCTATCAGTACATAAGCATCTCGATCAAAAATTGACATTGTACCTGTCACAACTTCTAGGGCCGCATCCACCCCCTGTTGGGTCACCGCAAATACCCTAGCCTGGGTATGCGGTTTCACTTATGATCCACCGGATGATCCTCCTCGATCGGCTCCCTTACTAGGTTGGCTTGCGCCGCTCGATCTTCTGAATTGGGGGCCTCCTTGAATCTACCCTCGACCGCCACTGGTTTATCCCGGAGCTGGTGGTTTATCTTCTAACTTACTGCTAGCTCCATCATTCGAGCAATCTCTCATGTAGTGACCCTCTTGACCGCACTTATAACACCCGGTAATCCCCTTCCTACAATCCCCTGGATGGGCCTTGCCACATTTATTACACCTCGGGAAATTCTTCCAACTCTCCTTAGTGCTTCAAAATTCGGCGGATGGTTGCCGAACGGAAGCTTGGCTAGATTGAGCTCCTTAGCTTGGTTTTTAACTGCTGGACCATGAAGATCTCTCCTCTGTTCGGGTGAATTTTCTCGGTCTTGCTTGAGAACTACCTAACTAGCCTCTTTTCTGACCTTGCTGTTTTGGTTTAGAGATGGCCGACATGCTTCTTTCAACCCGTGTTGCAGCTTCCACCAATGCTCCATACTGAGTGTGGGCTGCCGATACTACATACGCCCTGATTCGTGAATTGAGACCCACTGCAAAACGGTTAGCTTTCTGCTCCTCATTATCGGCTATAAAGGGAACGGCACGGAGGAGCTTCGAAAACTTCTTCTCGTACTCTGCCACCGAGAGAGAACCTTGTTCCAACTTGAAGAACTCTTCTATCTTTGCATCTTTATAACATTTAGGGTAGAACTTATTCACAAATTCCTCTTTGAAAAGCGCCCAAGACACCCCATTGGCGTTCCTCCTTTGCAAGGCCTTCCACCAATCTTTCGCTCATTCTTTCAGTAGAAATGCGGAGTACACCACTATCTGCTCTTCCGTACTTCCCATAACTTGAAAAATTTCTTCATTGTTCTCTAACCAAGATAAGGCTCTCTCGGGATCTCCGGTACCGTCATAAGGCTTAACGCCTAATTTCTTGGCGTGTTTAATGGACACTCCGGTCTCTCGCGGCTGTTGGATCACTGCTGCTAGTATCTGGGCCATTTGAGCTATATTCACGTTTCCACCCTCTGGCACAGCGGGTTGAGATGATTCAGGAGGGGTCTGAGGCGTAGGAACATTTACTGACTCATTTTCCTGCTCCTCTTCAGGTGCAAGAGCCTCCGTAGCTGCTCTCCTAGTACATGGGCCTCCACGGCGATGCATATTTTCTGAAAATTTAGTGATGCAAATGATTATCAAATACAAAGAATTCAACTTACTAAACTTAGAAAAATATACATGCAATTTCAAGAATCTCATTCTAAAAATGAACTTTTTAACTAAAACTTCAAAAACCGTGCTCTGATACCACTCTGATAGAACCCGACCCGAGACCCTCTACTATAGATCCCAGCGGCCCTGCCGGGCACTCCGATTTCTGCTCCCGTTATCGCTCTCGGTTATCTTCACCTATGCGCCATAAATGACATTTAGAACCAAATCGAATGCTAGAATCTCATTTAACTACTAAATGCCCTAATCGGCATACAAAGCCCGGATGTAAACTACTTCTCGATTTTTATTTACAGAGCCATTTAATCTAACTTATCTCACCATCCGGTGCCCTGAAAATTATTGAACGCCTCATAATCGTGGTTGGACATAATTGCCCTTCACCTTTCCAAAATAGACAATTGTGTCCCATTGTCTTCATTTTTTATTTTTCCATCAACATATACATTTAATTTACAATATGCACCATTTATACACAACAATTCATTCAAAACACCACTCAATCCCTAACTTCCCTAAAGTGGCAGAATTCCACCCTAGGTTCCAACACATTCCTTTTCTCAATTTCTTGTTCCAATTACAACAAAATCATGCCAATTTCATTCGAAAGCCCTAATTACAACCAATCAAAATCTCTACAACAAAATCACCAAAAACCCTAATTCTTACCTTGCCAATTTCTTCAAATTGATGACTCCTTCAAGCTCCAAACTAGAATTCAACTCAATCTAAGCCAAGAATACACATAAGAACATCAATTAAAGCATTCTTGAAATCTCACTTATCAAACTCACAAAAGATGCTTTTCTTACCTCTTTTTCTTGATTTTTCACTAATAGAGACTTCAATTGAGCTTAGGGATTGGTTTGTAACCTTATTTTAGCTTGATTACACATGAAAATTCATCAAAAAAAAACTTGAATAGTCACTGTAGCAGCACCCCCCCTTTGAAGCTCGAATTTCTCTCTTTTTTTTTTTTTTTAAGTGTTGGTTTTGATCTCTCTTCAAATTTCTACACACTTCTAATATATATATAGTGCTCCCTCAATTTACCATTTTTCCCTTCAACTTACTTAAAACTTCTAGTTTAGCATTAGTTCAAATGAAAAGATTTAATTGGTTTCTTTATAACTATCTAGTTAGAATAGTCAAAAGAACTAACTAGAGTTTCTAACTTGGCAATCCATGAGATTGTTTCTAATTGGTCCATTCCTTAATATATGGATTGTATTTCTCAACAAAGGCTTGTTCCATTCATAACCCTTAAATGGAAATTCATGTAGTAAATTAGGATTTCCTTTTCTAAGCCAATAGAGGAAAATTCAAAAAATATTCTAGGGTCATCCGGCGTACCGATTGAGTGTAAGATTACCAAATTAGGTCTAATATCTTTCACGTGAACTATAAAGGAAATATTTCTAATAGGGTTAAAATTGAGTAACCCTACGATGTCTTATTTGCTCTATACTGAAATCTAGGCGCCAATACTACTAATAAGGAATGGATACTACAGTTGTAACATTGATGCGGTGCACCTAAACACTTAAGAACTCAAAGACATGGAGATATTAAACCCTCACATTAAAAAGAATGTGTTAAGGCATAGAAGGAGAAGAAAGAAGAAGAAGAAGCAGCAGTTTGATGAGAGGATAGAAGAAAATGCCACAAGAGAAACACTTCACTGGTCTAAGATTCAAGTCTTTCCAGATAAGCACAAGAAAGAGGAACAAGTTACTGCCCGAGGTCTAAGTGCAAGAATGTGGAAGCCAAATGGGCGGAAGCCCAGCAAGCTTACATACAAAGATGCTTCTACTATTAACGATTATCCTCCATAAAGAGTAGAAAGAGCCCCGTCAAGCCGACAACGTTAAATCAAGCGCTTATTGAGAGGCAACCTAATTAAAATTTTATTTTTATTAGCTTATTTTTAGTTTTAGTTATGTTAGTTTTTTTTTTGTAGGAATAAATCAGCAATTCAAGCATTCAATGAAGCAGCATGAGCAAGTTCAAGCGTTGGAAACAAAGAGAATCGCATTCACATTCAATAGAACACAATGCTGCACTGCTTCAACTTCAGTTACCAATGGAGTTTCTCTTACTTTTAAATTTATTTTTAGACATTGAGGACAATGTCTAATTTAAGTTTGGTGGTGGAAAACACACTTTCTTGTATTTATTTTGCTGCTTATATTGGTTGGTTGTCTTGTGAAGTAAATTTATTTTTTAGGTTGTTAAGTTTTAGTTGCGATGATGATCATTAGTCCATGATCAGAAATAAAATATTGGCTGAATTTATTTTCACAAGCCTTTAGGAAATAATAGAGGCTTGAGATAATTCTTATATCATGATTATTGGATTGAATTCAAGCTTATGTTTTATCACTTATTCTTGAGAACATTAAAATAATTATATATTAGTTGAATTTTTTGCTTAGAGTTATTCATGCTTAAGTAGTATACCACAGTCTCGAAGACCAACACTCTAGAACTTACTTGATTACTACTTGAGGCAAAATCCTAGAATTCGCATGCCTAGGGAAATGACATTAGGCCATATTTGGACCGTTTGAGCCTTTTTGAGCCTACCTTATATGTATATTTATCCCTAGTCACCCCGTTTGAGCCTAATTAACCATTGTTTCTATTTAACCACATTGCAAGCTTAAAAACTTTGAGTTTACTTACCCTAAAATCTACCGGTAGCACCATAAACCTTGAGTTTACTTAGAAATATTCTTAAAACGAAGAAGGTTGTGGATGTATGAAAGAAGGGTACTACAATGAAAAATAATAAGTCTTGAATGTACATATCATTCTAAGTTTTAGGGTATATAAAAAAAAAAGAAAAAAAAAGAAATGTTTAAATGCATAATACCCACAGCTTAAGAAAAAGAAGAAATTCTTTGTAAAAGGGATTAAAAGAAAAATGGGAATAGCATAAGTTTTGGGGAAGAGATGAATAATTAAGGAGGAGAAGGAATCAAGAGGCTTCTGAGTAAAGTCTAAGTGTTAATGGTGTGATTTGCACTTTATATATATCTTTATAACCCACCTTTACCTTAGCCTTACATTACAAGCTAATAAAGTCCTAAATAGATCCCTAGACATGTGTATTTCTACATTAGTGGAGAGTAGTATGAAAAGCAAGCTTATGGTAGTGTTATAATTGAAACTATGCCGAGATATCATCTTTATGTACTTTCTTAAGTATTGAGTAAATCTATGTTCTATTTAGCTAATTACTTTCTTATTACACACACACATAAGTGATCATTAACAAGGGAGAATGAAGTACTTGATCAATGGTATAAGGATTGTTGAAAGTTGTTTATTGATTTCTAAAGTACCTTATGCTATTTTTCACAGCTTTTGAGACAACGATATTGATCATCTAATCAATTTGAGCTTATTTTCAGTTTTTTATTTTTATTTTTTGTGTCATGAATAAATTTTGAATGTTTTTCTTCGTCTATCTCGAAGACGAGCAAAGTCTTAAGTTTGGGAGTATTTAATAGGGGCATAAAAGTACTAGTAGGATTTCTACTTAACTTTCATCTTATCATACATATTTGACTATTTAATTGTGTTTTCTGATCATATGTAAATTCATGATGGAAAATGTGATGCATAGGAACAAACGGGAGGCAAATCGGACGTCAAACGAAGAAGTTACACTCAAAATGCGGCGCTCGTCGAGTACAGGTCTTGACAGACCTGTACTCGTGCCTAGCGCCGCAGCACTGAGCCCCTAGTGCTGCATCGCCCATGTGGATGTTTAAATACCCTTTTAAACTTGCCTATTCAATGGGGATTTGAAGCTCCTCGTGCCTAGGGTTTCTTATAGCAACAAAAATACTCTTTTGAGGAAAAAATAGAGAGACCTAGCAAAGAGAATAACACAAACAACAAACACACATTTAAGCGAAGAGATCAAGGTGAAAGTATTGAAGATTGAAGATTGAAGATTGGGGAATCAACTCTTGAGCGATCAAGACAAGAGGAAGAAGAAAAACTCAGGGCATCACTTGTTTTGTTTTATTCCTTACTTTTAAGAGATGATTTCGTTCATTATATTTTCATACTTTTGCTTTGATATTCTTGTTTTGAACATGAGCTAATTTCTTTTGATCTAGGGTTAGACGTTATTGAACCTAGTATGTAATTGATTCTTTTAATCTCTTAGTTATGAACTTTTATCCCGTAATTGATTCAATCTATCTATGCTTAATGCTTTCATTATACTTGATCACTATTTTGATTGTTTAGGAACCATGATAACTTTGATGAAAGGAATCATGTGTTTAGCCTATGGTAGATTGATACATGATCATAGGGTAATATCTATGAGTTCCATCTAAGATAGACATATACCTAGGTGGCATGTATGGCTTGATTAGACTTAATCTTAATGAGTTGCATCTTATTCGGATTACCATAGACATATAGGTAATTGTTAGGGTGTGATATTATCATTTGAATGTTGACAGAAGCTTATGGTGAAATCAGTGTCTAGCCAATCAATTGATAAAAAAGGAAATAACTAAGGGGTTAAAGGGTTCAGTGAACTACTAGGGGATGCGTCGATACCTTAGATTACTTATCAATTGAGTGAATTCTATCTCTAAGTACTTGCGATATTTTAATTAGGTTTAATTTGATAGCAATAGTTTAGTTAGTTAAAGTCCATCCTTGAAGCTAGTTTGGATAAAGGTAAAGTAGAGTAATTTTAGTATTTGATTGAAGAAAATAGAAACAATAGTCTCTGTGGGATCGATAATCTGGACTTAGTCCTATATTACTTGATACGAAAAGCGTACACTTGCGCTAGGTCACTAAAATAGACATCAGTAATCAAATCAGAATGTAATTCATTAAGATCAAGTCTAAATTATACCATATATGCCACCTAGTTATATGTTTATCCTAGATAGAACTCATAGTTGTTACCCTATGATCATGCATCAAACTACCTAGGCAAAACACATGAATCCCTCCGTCGAGTTCATCATGGTTCCTCAATCTTTCAAAATATTGATCAGGTATAATGAAAGCATTAAACACAAGATAGAGTAAATCAATTGAATGTATCAAGTTCATAAACTAAAATTTAACACAATCCAAATCCATACTAGGTTCATATAGTCTAACCCTAGATGAACAAATTAACCCATCACAAAACCAAAAGTATCAAACCAATTCATAAAGATCAATAAGAAAAAGAATACAATGATAAAGAAAGAGAAGAAAATCTAATCAAAGTGACTCCTTGATGTGCTTCTCCCTCGATCTTGACTTGAAGCTTGAATCTTGATCTTGATTCTTCAATCTTTGGCTTTGAACTTTGATTTGTGTTGTGAATTCTCTCTAATTTTTTGGCTCCTTTTCTCTTAGGATTTTTGGCCTTCTATTTATAGGTTTTTGTCTTCAAAATATTGTTCATGAGTTAGTGTAGCAAGTAATGTTCACCGCCACAAGCTCCACGTCGCTCTGTCACTATGGCGCCCAGCCCTGCTGCCCTTTTTGTATTTTGAGCGTAACTTCTTCGTTTAACGTCCGATTCACCTGTCATTTGTTCTTTGCGTCACATTTTTCATCGTGCATCTATTTATGTTCAAAAAATACAATTAAATAGCCAAATATTTATGATTTGGAGCAAAATAAGAAAGTTGGGTACAAATCATAATAGTGCTTTTACGCCCCTATCAATGAACAATATAAACAAACACTTTTGTTATATTATCCAACCTTATGGAAATTATTTTTCCAGGTTTATTGCTCAAGGACGTAAAAATTTCTAAGATACTATCTTGAAGCATCGGATATACAACCCACCTATCTAAGCTGATAGATCTTGTATCTATCCACATTGAACTCCATGAGCATCAGACCACACCCACTGACATGTAGCGGTTAGACCATGAAAGGTCTTTGACATGTGTGGAACTAAAGTATGGTGGATCACCTATAAGTTCACCATGGCGCTCAAGTCAAAAGACCACATATACTACACAACTCGAGAGGATCTACCATTAACATTTTCATAGGATATCTATTGGGGTCCTCGTGAGTTTGTTCAATATTCAGTTCTAACTAAATACCCGTATGCCTATACAAGCTTTAAGCTCATGGTTAGCTAAGAACAACCATCTGTACCCTATAGATATAGACTTACACTGAACTATATGAAAGGGATTCAGCGACAGACTTGCATTGGTAAAAATAAATCAGGAACACAGCGTTTGCAAACACAATTGCATAATGACATTTCCTAGCTCTTATTGCAACTTTTTGCAACTATGTCACTTTTAGTGTACCATTGGGTCTTTGTCCTATTATAGACAAGGTTCTAACTCCTTAGATCATTGACTCCTATAACCTGCTAATTCTTACAGGTGCAAACTATTAGCATTTATAACCCTCAACTTTTTAGCTCTAAGCATCGGTCTAATATCTTTTAGATCAAATCTAAACTCTTTTAGATCATACAGTGTCCATAATGTGACAAACATCATTATTTAATAAAGAGTATTAGCGATTTAACCAAAAAAAATACATTGAATAAATATTATCAAATAAGCATTCATACAAATAGGAATGACACATAAGCACATACCCTAACAATCCCATCCCACTAAATTCAACAATATAAGGAAAATGCTCAAGCCAAGAAGCCATAAAGGCATACCAGAATTCTGATCATATAAACTCTGAATACCATATAATTAAGAAGTGTTTTGTTATTGAAGATGTAATAATATCTAAGATATATTCTATAAATAATATAACGGGCCTACTAACTAAAGCCATAACTCTTAATATGTTTGAGAAACACAAAGAGATGATAGGTATTAGATATCATCATGAATGACACTAAAGCAAGTGGGAGGTTTTGAAACTGGTGCTTATGTGCCATTCCAAATTATATAAAACCATTTTTTAATTAAAAAAAAAGTTAAAAAATTTATTTAAATTTGATAAAGCCCATATTTATATTAGTTTATTAGATAAAGATGTAAATAAAAGTTTTAAAATTTTAGAACTGAGCATGTACTTTCCTAAAATTTTAAAGATTCAAGTAATTTTTTCCCCATAAAACTATAAAGATAGACTTTATTAATAGTTAAAGCAAATTGCAAATTCCGTATGTCTAGGATGAAAGATGCAATGACTTGTCTTAACATGATAGTTTATTATTATTTTTTTCTAGTTTGATTTAACGTCGTCAACTTGGTGGGGCTTTTACTACTCGTATGGTGGATCAAAGTTAATGGTGGAAGCATCTTTGTATGTGATCTTCTTGGCTTTTCTTTCTTTCATCTTCCACATTTTCTTAAGTCAAGAGTAATAGCTTTCACCTTATTCTCCTTATGCTTCTTTGGAAAGACCCGAATCTTAGACTAGTGCAGTGATTCTCTTGTGCCCTTCTTATTGATCCTCTAATTAAAGTGCCGCTCCCTATTCTTTTTTTTTTCTATACCTTAATACCTTTTTTTTTATGTGAGGATTCAACATCTCCATGTCTTTGAGCTCTTTGGCATTTGGGTGCACCACATCAATGCTACAGTAGTCTTTACCTTTAGATGGCAACTTGATTTTCTTGAAGACTAAAAAAGTGACAGTGTCATCTTGTACCCTTATGGTTAACTCTCAATTTTGAACATCAATGATCGTTCGTCTTGTGGCTAGGAAGGGTCTTTCAAGGATGATGGGATCTCATTGTCTTCTTCTATGTCTAGGACGACAAAATCTACAAGGAAGATGAATTTATCTACATTTATTAGCATGTCCTCTATAATTACTTTCGGGGAGGAGAAAAATCGAAAGTGTGATTTATGATTTATATTTGCTCCAAGGTCAGAAAGTGTTTTATCAAATTATAATTGCTAATGAAGCACGGGATAGTTAAGCTTCTGGGATCCTTGAGCTTTAAAGCTAGCTTATTCTGAAGGATGGCACTACACTCCTCCATCAATGCTAAGGTCTCATAATCTGCTAGTCTCCTATTCTTAGATAATATCTTCTTCATAAATTTTACATAACTTGGCATTTGTTCAAGAGTATCTATAAAAGGTATGCTAATGTGAATTTTCTTGAAGATATCTAGAAACTTCAAGAATTGTTTGTTTAGCTTCTATTTTTGTAGCCTATGAGGAAATGGTGGTGGCAGATAGAGATGTTTTATAGGTAGTTTCTACACATTGCTATTGGTATTTGCTATTGATTTGTCACTTTTTTGCACATCAAGATTTTTCTATACTTGTACACTAGTTTCTGTAAAATTTTCTATACTTTTCTGCTATCCATCTTTTGTTTCAGCACTTTGTGGATTGCCTTGCTGCAATATTTTAGTTTTAGCACTTGTGTTGCACCTCTGTAGCCTTTGAGGGAAGGGTAAAGGCAGTCTATATTGCTGCACTTCTTTTCTTGTCACCTTCTCTTTCTCTTTCACATTTGATGGTGGATGTTTGAATATGTTATCTTGTAAGATCCAACCACTCCTCAAGTTAATAGCTTAGAATTTCTCTACGTTTCTTGGATTTGCTTCAGTGTCACTTGGTAGAGTGCTTTGAGGGTCGCTTATTAATGGCTGCAGCAAGTTGTCCCAATTGAACCTCCTAATTCTTCAATGATGCTAAATGATTATATAGGATGGCATTATTTGACTTTATATATTATTCAATTATGTCTTCCAAGTCGGCTTCTTTTCTTAATGTGGTTGGAATTTTGAGGGATTCATTAGTCTAGATGACTCTCATTGATTGTTACGCAAAAAGATGTTTGAATGATCTCTCTATTTTGAATTAAAAAAATTGGATTGTGAGTTAGGTTGCTGTCAGTTAAAATTACCCATAAAGTTTGCTGTCTCCATACACCACCCATTTATACCACACCACAAAAGTCACATGTCACTTAATAGGGTTTGATGACGTTCAATGCATCAAACTTCTTAGATAAGGTATTGATTTGTGCTACCAAAACATTGAATGCGTCAATCTCATGTATACCAGCGATTCTCTTGTGTGTAACTGATAGGACCTGATCCGAGACCCTTTACTATAGATCTCAGCGGCCCTGCCGGGCACCCCGACGAAAGTTCCTCCGTACCTAACTGGGTATGTTGAGAAATTCCGCGAGGCGAACCCCTTTTGATTTCTTGTTACTACTAAGAAGATCTAGTAATATACATGAAAACGACATCTTAATTTTAAAAAAACAAACGGACAGAGTTTCCCCTGTTTTCGGAAAATCCATATAAACCTGCAAAGAAATTTCACTTCTAATTCCAACACATCTCAATTCTACCAATTCGAACCTCCGGTCCTTTCCAAATCAAATCCAACACAACTCAATTATTTCGTTTAAATCACAAAATAAGCATAATCATAAAAAGTAAAAACGATCATCATAAACTGGAAATCTCTTCTTTTTGATTCAACACATACTTACAAATATACATGCCTACAATTATTATGCATAAAGTAAAGAGTACTATTAGCACATTTACATGTACAAAAATTATCTTTGGATTCGGCCCACTACTCGGCAATAGGAGAATCAACAGCTTGCGTTCCGAGACCTGCACCTAGGAAAGGGGTTTAAAAATATAAAATATAAAACGAGTGAGCTAAAGGAGCTCGGTGAGTGTAAATGAGATTTCAATTACAAGAACATTATACAAAGATAGCAATTTTTAAAGTACATGCAGAAATTATGCTTCTAAAACGGATGTAAAACTGTAAAACAGTTTCTAATATCATATGCTAATGAAATCTTACCGAGTGGGTTTTATCTACATCTTTAGAAAACTATATTCAGAATCTGTATAACATAATAACTGCTGTGTGCATATAAATGCATAAATGTTATCGGTAAATCAAAAACTAGTAAAATCCTCGCTCAGCTATTTTCCTTCTAAACTGTACCAATGGTAACCCTAAATCTCTATACCCACGCAGTGACTCAACTAGCACCGCATACGTGAGTAGATCACGGGACACCTCAACTAGCAGCACCCACAGTGATATCTCAAGACATCTCACTAGCTACGCAGCGGAATCCTACATCGCATAGATATAGCAAGACAATATCCCGTACACATAGAGCGACTCACATGACTCGACATCCCGACTTCCTGGAGTTAATGACACACCCCCAAGACCTGCCCATGTGCACGGGATATACCGGCCGGGTCTAATACAATCATCACCACTATAATCTGAGGGTATCAATGGCCTTAAAAATGAATGCAGAAATTTTAAACCTGTTTCGCAAATCGATCATGTAAAAGCATGTCTATGAATATATCAAGATCATAAATCATGTTTATGCATCGAAAGCTCATAAAACATACATAGTCATTGTGCGAAAATATAATAACCGAAAAGTAAAAGAAATGACAGATTTTCACTCACAACCGCTCCACGCTCAATTTCGCTCCCGATTTCTGCTCCCGTTAATGCTCTCGGTTATCTTCACCTACGCGCCATAAATGACATTTAGAACCAAATCGAATACTAGAATCTCATTTAACTACTAAATGCCCTAATCGGCATACAAAGCCCGGATGTAAACTACTTCCCGATTTTAGTTACGGAGCCATAATCGAAACTAACTCACCATCCGGCACCCTGAAAATTATTGAACACCTTATAACTTGGTTGGACATAATTGCCCTTCACCTTTCCAACATGGACAATTATGTCCCATTTTCTTCATTTTTGGTTTTTCCATCAACCATATATATTCAATTCATAATATGCACCATTTACACACAACAATTCAATCAAAACACCACTCAATTCCTAACTTCCCTAAAGTGGCAGAATTTCACCCTAGGTTCCAACACATTCCTTTTCTCAATTTCTTGTTCCAATTACAACAAAATCATGCCAATTTCATTCTAAACCCCTAATTACAACCCATTGAAATCTCTACAACAAAATCACCAAAAACCCTAATTCTCACCTTGTCAATTTCTTCAAATTGATGACTACTTCAAGCTCCACACTAGAATTCAACTCAATCTAAGCCAAGAATACACATAAGAACATCAATTAAAGCATTCTTGAAATCTCACTTATCAAACTCATAAAAGATGCTTTTCTTACCTCTTTTTCTTGATTTTCCACTAATAGAGACTTCAATTGAGCTTAAGGATTGGATTGTAACCTTATTTTGGCTTGATTACACATGAAAATTCATGGAAAAAAAACTTGAATAGTCACTGTAGCAGCACCCCCCTTTGAAGCTCGAATTTCTCTCTTTCTTTTTTGGCTAAGTGTTGGTTTTGATCTCTCTTCAAATTTCTACACACTTCTAACATATATATAGTGCTCCCTCAATTTACCATTTTGCCCTTAAACTTACTTAAAACTTCTAATTTGCCACTAGTTACAAACTAATTATGTAATTAGTTCATTTGTAACTATCTAGTTAGAATAGTTCAAAGAACTAACTAGAACTTCCAACTTGGCAATCCATGAGATTTCTTCTAATTGGTCCATTCTCTAATATATGGATTATGTTTCTTAACAAAGGCTTGTTCCATTCATAACCCTTAAATGGAAATTCATGTAGTAAATTAGAATTTTCTTTTCTAAGCCAATAGAGAAAATTTCAAAAATATTCTAGGGTCGTCTGGCGCGCCGATCGAGTGTGAAATTACTAAATTAGGTCTAATATCTCTCACGTGCACTATAAAGAGAATATTTCTAATAGGGTTAAATTCGAGTAACCCTACGGTGTCTTATTTGTTCTATACCCAAATATAGGATCCAATACTACTAATAGGGATTGGATATTACAGTAACTCTGTCTGTTGGCCATTGATAACTGTTAGACGCCATCTTTACTAGTAGATCATATGCCCTATTCGTCAACTTATTCATTATAATTCCTTCAACAGTGGCATCTATAATGGTCCTCAAATTGCCTACTAATCCATTATAGCCATTTAGGGACACTATTATGAGGACACTTCCTTAACAGGTCCTTGAAGCTCTCCTATACCTCATACAATGACTTGCCATCAATCTGACTAAATAAGGTGATGTTATTCCTCATCTTTACTATCTTTGCTGATGGGAAGAACTTGGCCAAAAACTAAAAGTGTACTGTGCATAGGGTGACTGTGTACATTTTAATTTTTTAATTACACATCAAACATACATAATTAAGTACAGCAAAAAATAAACGAACATCTCATTACGCTAATGAGATATTAAGGAACTCATACACGAAACGTATTTTGTGCAGTTCTAGTTATGACTCAGTAGAATCCTTTGAGTTAGAATAGTAGTTTTCTATTCTCGCCAAAATATTTAACTTGAAGTAACACTTGCTTCCATTAATCTCTCGGCCCTTTACTATTTGTACTTATATTGTTCATGCTACTTATTTCACATTTAATAAATGAAATTCAGTCCATATATATAGCTAACATTGCTGCCACCCTAACTACTAAAAAATGAATTAGTGGCTTTTAACTTAAGCATGAGGTGTTGCCAATTTGACTACTTAAAAGCACCTTATGCTTAATTGAAACAATAGTTGGCAAAGGCAAAATTGTTGGCCGAATGAAAGCAAAAGGGTGGCACTTTTACTTTCATAAAGCCTTACCAGTATAACTTAAAGAAGTATGACAAATCATGCTACTACCACCTTAATGTTTGCTAATCAATTTAGCCAAAAATTATTTTGGCTAAAAGACTCATTAATTTGGCCAAATTTAATTATTGACACTTAATAATAAAATGGGCCAAATAAGTCATGCTATGTGTCATGCCTTCATAAATTAATGGCATGACATTTAGCATCTAATAGAAAGGGTAAAGTGGCAAGTCTCACTTATCGAGATCCCAGGATTAACACTTAACCATATGATCTCCCCGAGAGACCCTTAAATAATTATGCTTTTCTAAGAACTTTTTAAATTGAACTATTTAATTTGGTACGCTACCCCAGTATACAATGAGTACACTTCATATAGTAAGACTCCCTATGTTCACACCTATTTTGTCTTCTGAAACTCTTCTATAAGTCCATAAACAATGCCTCATAGGCACATTATGAAAATAACAAAACAGCATGTTGAACCATACAAGTTGAGATTAATATATAATCGTTTAATCCTTCCATCATTTATATCTTGAAAAAGCGGAGACATAGATCATCACTATCAAGTTTTTGTATGTTTAACGCTAGAACTTATCTCTAAATTCATATTCTGATAAACAATATCCACAAATATTTTTGCGATACTATTTCTGACATGGGAAAGATTTTCTCGAGTGAATTACTTATGACCATAATAGTTTCTGGAATACAATCTCAGAGCATTTGGATATACAACTCACCCATATGAGTTTACAAATCCCATATCTACACACAATGGAGTCCATGAGCATCAAACCATACCTAGCGACACCCAGCAGTCAGACCATAAAAGGTCTCTGACATGTGTGGAACCTAAGTGTAGTGGATCACTCACAAGTCTACCATGGTGCTCAGGTCAAGGGACTATGAATACTACTTAATTCGAAAGGATCATTCATTAATGGCTTTATGGGATGTCTATTAGAAATCCGAATTTAGTCTATTCAGTACTCAGTCTTAACTGAATACCTGCATGTCTATACGAGCTTCCACTAAGCTCATTGTTTGCTAAGATTAACCATCTGGACCATCCAAATATAGACATACACTACTTTATGTTAAATAAGGTTTCCATTGACAGACCCGCATCAGTGAAAATAGATCATGAACATTACATTTGAAAATATACTTGCACAATTATATTGTTTTAGCACTATTTACAACCCTTTATAACTATGTCATTGCTAGTATATCCTCATGTCTTTGTCCTATTTTAGACAAGGCTATAACTCTTTAGATTTCGCTGACTTTTATAATATACTAACTCTTAACAGTGCTAACGTTTAACAAATATAACCCTCAGCGTAGCTAACTCTTAGCATTAGTCCAAAATCTTTTGAATTAGATTTGAACTCATTTAGATAATACAATGTCTAAAGTGTTACAAGCATCTTATCATATATATTTAATATTAACAATTTTATACTAAATGTTTATTGTATAAATATTAAACAATTAATATTCATATAAAATTGAAATGGTACGTAAGCACAATTTTCAACAAAAACCTCTATGTTAGATATTGATATGGATTCGAGCGGCAATGACCTAAACCAGCTCTGTCCTTGTCCCTTAAAGAAAAAAGAAATAATCCAAGTCGAATAGCATCGTCTGAGGATCCATTATACTTAAAGGTATCACAAATCTCCAAGAAATTTATGTTACACATGTAAGGATCGTCATTAGGGCGTCTGCTAAACTATATAGACTATTTCAGCATCTGAATAGTATTTGGCTTGATCTCAAAGTTGTTAATGTTAACAGTTGGTTGCCAAATACTAGACTGAACACCATTTTTAGTTGGGACAACATACTATTTTAAAGCTCTTTATGGTACTATCAGCTTAAACACAGGATTATTAATATATTCATTGTCTTTCTCCATGTTTAAAGCTTGGTGCTATTGTTCACGTCGAAATCTATGTAATGTTTTTTCGATCTTAGGACTAAAAGAAGTCAAGTCAGCACTTTTTGCCCTTTATATGAACTGTCAAAGCAAAAGAAAAAGAAAATCAAAGTAAAAAGAAGAGAATAAATTGAAACAAAAATAAAATAAAAAAACAAAAACTGAATTAAAAGCAAGTAGATTAGTATTAGTATTGATCTAAGAATAAAAAGAAACAGTCCCTGACAACGACATCAAAAACTTTATGTATGCTATAATAGTTTAGCGCAAGTACAAGCTATCGTATCAAGTAATATAGGATTTTAGTCTAGATATCATTCCCACAGGGACTATGTGATCTAATTCTTTCAATCAAGTATTAAAATTATAATTACACTTTTATTTAGAAAAATTAAAATCTGAAATTCAATTAATTAACCTAGTTCTACCAAATTAAACTAAACTTAAATAATGTATAAACAAAGATTTGAATTCACCAATTAATAATAATCTAGGGTTTGTACTTATCCCCAAGTATTTTATTGGATTCATTAACCTCTTAGTTAATCCCTTAATATAAATTGATTGGCTTAGACACTAATCTCATCACAAGCCTTTGTTGATGGTCAAGTGACTATATTACGTATTCTAACAACTACCTATATGTCTATGGCAATCAGAATAGAATGTCATTCATTAAGATCAAGTCTAAATCACACTAGACATGTCATCTAGGTATATGTCTATCCTACATAGAGCTATAGTTGTTATCCTATAATCATGCATAAAATTATCTTAGACTAAACACATGAATCACTTTGTCATTCATTATGGTTCCTCAATCATTCAAAATATTGGTCAGATATAATAAAAACCTTAAACTCAGATAAAACGAATCAATTGTAATGTATTAAGTTCATAAACTACGAATCAATAAAATTCAACTACATATTAGGTTCAAAAGTCTAACCTTAGAAATAAAAAAACTTAGTTCATAGTGAAATAAAGAGTTCTAGAACTTATCAAGAATAACATCATAAAAATCATAGAAAAACTAAAAAGATAAATAGTTACAGAGATAAAACTAATTTTTCTGTAGTATTCAATCTTCTAGTCTTCTTGGTCCTTCAAAAATTGCTCTTTCTCTCTCCTCTTGATTCTTGAATTTAGCTTTTTGATCTTCAATTTATAAGTTTATATCTTTAATTTAGGGTAAATTATTAAATATAAGTCAGATTAAGATTACTATTTATAAGTTATTGTTCACACAGTGCTGGGGTACGGTGCATACTATTTTGAGCGCTACGACGATGGTACTGTAGCAAAGTACTGTAGCTCATTATTGTAGAAATCTAGTATAACCGGGTGCTATAGCAATTTAATATTTTTGACTTATTTTCATTAGATTTTTATAACTATTTGCTTCATTGACTTCAAACTTACAAAATAAAAATAAAGCATATAAAAAGTCAAATAATCTTAATTTTAACAAACAAATATTAAGCTTAGAAAATGAAAATATTAAACCCAATTAACCCTTATCAGCCTCTCTTAAGTTTGTCAAAGTATTATCAATTCAATCATATTATTCATCAGATATAATGAAGCATTAAGAGCAAATAATTTGAATTATAAAGAATTGAGTTCAAATAAATATTAAAAAGATCCAACAATTAAGCACACATATTGAGTTTAAATAATAACTCTAGAAAAAGAAATTAGTTCGTGATAACTATAGATTAATGACTGAAAAATAAAATAAACATAATATAACCAAAAGAAAACTAATATAGACGTCAATTTGCAAATGGTAGACCCGCCAAAGATTCACCAATAATCACTTGCTTCTCTCGATATTCTTTCTCTAAATTTTTATAATTGTGCTATTGTGTTTTTTAGGTCTGAAATGAGGATTGTTTTATAAGGATTGATTGGATTCTTGGAGTTAAATTTTTTTTTAGTTCGTGAGTTACTATTTATACGCACTGTTCATGTAGCACTGTAGCGAAATATTTTAAGTGCTGGTGTGGTGACGACATTGGGATTTTTGCTGGGGAAAAAATTGTTCACCACTATTGCGATTTTATTATAGCAAATCACTGTTCATGATTACTATTGTCATTTATTGTAGCAATTTTAATATTTTTGCCTTTTGTTTCTATATTTTCATCATTATTTGCTCAATTGACTCAAAATCTGTAAAATAATAATTAAACATAAAAAATCCTAATATGAGCAATTAATCAAGTTAAGGGAATGAAAATAATAGATACAATTTATGCTTATTATTTACATATTAAACTTGCTTCGAATCACCACTTCACTAGTATAAGAAACATTAGCAACCACTATTAAATCCTTGCTTAATGAAGCTTTTCTAAAATTTAGCGTCAAAATTTAACTTGTTAAAGCTGAGACTTGAGTTGAAATAGCAACTATAGAATTAACCTCATGAATTCCAACCGCCTTCTTCACAATAGATTGCTTATTGGACCATTGATATTTGTTAGTCGCCATCTCTTCTAATAGAAGTTGAGCTTTATCAATTGTTTTAGACAATAGAGTACCATCGGCTATTGCATTAATAATTATTCTTGTTGCTCATTCAATCTATTATAAAACAATTATATTTGGAACCAATCTTGATATCTATGTCAAGGGCACCTTTGAATAAGATCCTTTAAGTGCTCATATGTCTCATAAAGAGGTTCAAAGTCTATTTGGCATAATTATGAAATTTCACTTTGAAGTTGAGAAGTTTTCAATAAAGGGAAGAACTTTATGACAAACTTTTATGCCAACTCCTTCCAAGTTATAATACTACTAGGTTGCAAAGATTGGAGCTAAGCCCTTACCTTGTCCCTAAGAAAGAAAAGAAACAAGCACAATTTTATGATGTCTTCTAATAGACCATTCACCTTAATGATATCACAAATCTCTAAGAATATAACTAGGTGAACATTGGGGTTCTCACTTAGCAATCCTCTGTATTATTTTTGTTGGACCATGTTAATGAGACCTGGCTTCAATCAAAGTTATTGCATTAATTCCTTGGCACCAAATTCCCAAATAGTTTTCATTAACAACAAGGTTGAAATAATCTTGCTAGGCCCATTGTTATTGATTTTTACCTCATTTTGCTATAGCTTGAGCTTTCTTTCTCCATAGCTTAAGTTTGTTCTTTCTTTCTCATTTCAGCCTTTAAATAGTATGCTTTATTTCTGAATCAATTAGCAACAAATTCAAGCTATGTGCTCTTCGCATTTACCCTTTAAATAACTAACTTAACCAAAACTTAGTAAAAGTTTAAGAAAATAAATGTCTAAATTTAGATTAAGTTACTTAACCATAATATTAGCAAAAAGTTAAAAAATTACAATCCCCTGCAACAACACAAAAAACTTGTTCCTTAAATGCACATATACAAACATCATAAGCACATGTGTCGTGATAAAGTAATAAAGTAATAAGTACTATCCCACGAAGATTGTTCTTTCAAATTTATGCTAAATACTATGAGCGTTCACAATTTAATTTTATCTAAGCAACAATTAAAATTGACAAACTTACGAAATGAGAAATCTATAATAAAGAGATCTTAGGGTCTTGATTTCACTATTTTCTTTCTATATTCTTTTTATTTAGTAATTATTAACTATTTTAATTTTAATTTCTTAATCAAGAATTTAAGATTAATCTCATTATCTTTTCCAAGTGTCTTATGTATACATATTCAAGTTGATATCCCTATCTAACTTGTCTACTTATACATTTATTAAGCAACCCTTATATTGAATACCTAATGCTATTGGCCTCCCAAACTCAATAACAACTAAGGTTATATTTTTCAAATTCGATAAATGAGTCAATCTCTCCCAAGCATTAAAACTCATAAATCTAAGTTAACTAATTTATTTTCCAACAAATTAGAGGTATTAATCATAGAGAAACACAAATGAATTGAACTGAACTTTGTTAGCAATTAACTACATTTCCAAAAATAGTATTAATAGAGCTACATCAAGCCCTAGAATGAAAATCTAGCCATACATAGATATATTCATAACTAAAATCATCAAGAAAATTATAGATGCAAAAATGTTTAAAATAATATCCATAAATATAATTTTCTAATGAAAATAGAGAAAGAAAATATGATGGAGATAATCTTAAAGTCTTTAATCCTTCAAGAATCTTCAAGAGTTTTCAACCTAAGTCTTTATCTATTAAAGTGTGGCTCTGTCTCATTAATTTTGTACTTTCTTCTCCTTTTGAATAGTGGCTTTTAAGTCTCTATTTATAGGTTCTGATTAAGGGCAAATTTTAATACAAGATAACAAGGTTTCTTGTTTGTTTGGCAGCATCATGGCTTGGGCTCTAATTATAATGAGGTTGAGACCTAGAAATATTGGCATTATGGCTTTGGGACTCTAGTTGAGTTGGCGCTGGGCTTGGAAATACTAAGGCTGTAGTCTATAGGTGCTGACTTGTCTTTCAATTCCTACTTTGGGGTTATTTGAGATCTTGGGTTGCGGCTTAAGTTTATGAAATAACTATTTTTCCCTTTTCTTTTGCTCTTTTTATTGCATCATTTTGTTAAAACCTTCAAAATAACAATAACATGCATGAAAAGTTATATATTCATACTCATGTCGAGCAATTATTAAGTTAAGAAAGTCAAAATATTATATATAAAATACACTCATTAAAGGTACCTCATGGTGTTGAGAGAGAAATATGGGATACTAATCTCTGTAACTCTTAAGGTCCCTCGAGAGAATGATTACACGAGTATACCACCTATTAGAGAGGTGGCCTTCAGCTTTGATTTCTTTAATTTAGGTTTGAGATTACTCATCTAGCCTTACTTTTGTCTATATGCTCGCACATTTATACTTAGCACCATATCAGCTAAGCTTAAATTCATAGAGGTATTGGTCAGTTTGTGGGTGATGTGGATAAAGGTCTAGTATAGTGAGCCCACCATCCTTGAGTTTCAAAAGTTTCACTAGTGTAGGGTGAATGTTAATCTGTAAAGAGGATTCCATTACTTCTTTGCTTATGATGGGAGAAGAAGTTCTCCCTTATTCAAGACATGCTCTCAAGTAACCATGATTGAAAATACTTATGGTTTTTTATTAGTGGTGAATGGGGCTAAGAGCACTTTGGGGTGCTTGTCCATATTTTTTGTCCATGGTCTTTTCTAGATTAGGTCCTTGTCTTCTTATTATGCCTATGCTTTTATGTTGTTCAAAAAAATTTATGACTCAATTTCTTCCATTGTTACAATGACGACTTGAATTTTGAAATCCAAGTTCTCCTTGAAAGAAAAAGATGAAGTCGACCAATCTCGAAAATAAGTTTGACTTATCAACGAGATTCTTTTTCAAGAGAATTTAGAGATAATATGCCTAATCAGCAAGTTTTCTATGTCTCCAAAGAGATATAAAGAGGAAAAAGTAATCTTTATTTATGTTTTACTAGATATGTTGGTTTTTAATTGTTCTAATCTTCACCTTATTTTCCTCTTTTGCTTTTGGAAAAAATAGACAATGGTGAGAGTTATCTGAAATGTCCTCACTCTTATAAGGCTTTCAGTTGAATAAGAGGATTAAAAGGGCTTCTTAATCTTCTTGGCCTAGATAAAGGAGAGAGTTTAAGAAATATGTCCAAAAGAAGAGGTAGTTTAAAGAGTTATTCAACTGATAAGAGGAAAAGGTCCACTAAAGCCTAGATAAACCTTTTGAGGGTCTTAGTAGATCTATGAGACCAATCATATTCTACCTTAGTGGATCTATGAGATGACGTTCCTCATTTTCATCATTTCATAAGGATGCCTCAACCCTAGCAAATAAGTGGGGAAGCCTAGTGGCTGGGGTAATGGCTTCGATTTCTCCAACCTCATGTAACACTATTTTTAGCTCGAGCATGTCACGAGCAAAACCAGGCTTCTCATTCTTCAAACTATCTGGTGTACTTGTAGTGAAACAAGACAAGTATAGACATATCGTGCTCTTAGTAAGGAAGGTTGAACGACCAGTCTTAACTGCTCAAGCTAACTAATTATCCAAGTATGATTCCCCCAAGTCTTTAACATACGATATGGAGTTTCAAGCTTCTTAACTCATTTGCCTCTCTTTTAAGTGGCTTTTGTCTTTACTCAGTATCAGGATAAAACTTTTGGTGCTGTTAATGAGTAGAAGCTACAATGGACTAAAGTCGAGGTAGATAGACTTAATAAAGGCTGAAGGTTAATAACAAGTTTGATAAGTAGAGCCAAAAGCACAAAAGTCTGGCTGCTAAAGTGGAAGGTACTAAGGCTCAGCTAGCCACCGCAAAGAGTAAAGCTTTGGTAATGGAGAACAAGGTTTTAGATCTTTAGTAAGAAGTTTTCTAGCTCAAAGAGGCAATTGATAAGTCTCAAGCTCTAATTGAGACTCATTTGGAGAAGAATGCAACTTTCAAAAATAGGAGTGAGGAGGTGACTAGAGAGCTTGAAGCTACTCGAAACGATGCATTAATGAGGGCTAAGGACCATTTTGGTGATGAAGTGAATATGAGTTTTGAACGATATGTCCAAATCTTTAAAACTCACTACCCTAACCTAGACCTCGCTTGGCTTGAAGAGGTGATAGCAGTATAAGTGAAGGTTAGAAAAGATAAAGCCAAGAATTCCTAGTATTTTTTTAATGTTCATTAGAATTTTAGGAGAGGCTTCATATACTTGGATTTTTATGCAAACGGTAGAAACTGTTGTGTATTTCACAATGGCCATTTTGTTTATAGTCGAGTGCCGCTTCCAATTTTTATTGCCTTTAAAGTCGTTATTGATTTTTCTTTATTACCAGGAGTTTCTTTAAAGGTAATCTGGTGATCGTCAACGTGCATCTTCTAGTCATGGCCTTTTATTTGTTCTCCATAAACAACGCTAAACTATTGACCTTGAATTTTGGGTGATCTTGAGCTGACAAGACAATTTTGTATTTTAGAGAGAAACAACGTTTGCGCCTGCTTTCGGGCTTGTGACACATGATGGACAACACATAGGGGCTATTGCGAAACACTGTTTTATTAGAGCACAAGGTTAAAATATACATATATGGGACAACAAAATTATAATTGCTCAGCCTTATACAAGTGTACATCCACAATCAAACTTGATTAGCCGATAACACTATCGATAATATGTTTACTGTGAGTGATTTTAAACTTAGGGTGCACGCATGTGGGTTTATGTCTATCATTCAAATATAGCATATATATCTCATACATACATAGCAGCGGATAAGCAGAATACAAATTACTCAATGATAAACACAAATAAACTTTACATGTTATCTCATAAATGTAAAATAGTTCAAGATTGAGAAATAATACTTTGTCAAGCCTTTGGTATAGTTGGTCGAATCAGAGTACCCACCTTTGAAGCAACCCGTTCACAATTTTAGTTCCTCAACACGGTGGGGTTGAGGAAGCTAGAATAGTAGCTTTTCGAGCAAATGATTCAACTCTTGAATCCTTATTTCCACCTTGTAATATGGGTGACAACAAATAGAAAGAAAAATGGAAGAGATGTTTTTACTCTCAACACTTGAGAGAATTCCTAACTTTTAGCCTTTCAAAAGTTTCTCTACCATTCACTTAATCCTTTGCACGAATTTTTTATAATTAATTGAGCAATTAATTACTCTTTCATTTTTTCTATTATTATCTAACCTAATGGTAACCATTATGTTTACCATTAGTGTTTTGTTTATTATTATCTTTCATTTTCTCACCTAATGGCATCCATTAGTTTTTTTTTATTATTGTCTTACAATAAACAAAATTAAAACAAAACAAAATGGAATATCATTTAAATGAACTTATCTTTAATTTAGGCCAAATGAGAAAACACTTTCTCATCATTAAAAAACATCTTAAGGCCCACCATTAATAAATGCCACTCATTTATACTTATTTATCATTTAATAAATATTAAACAAATAATTTAATCATATTCAATCATGGAAGAAACAATGCCAATTTAAATAAAAAAATTAATTATTTGATTTCAATTTAAATAATAATATCATATATTATTATTATTATTCAATAAATATTTTAATAAATAAAATAATGATATTATTTGTCCAACAAATAAAGTCATTTTTGTAATTTTCAAATCAAACAATAATTGGCCCACATATGCCATGTGTCAACATCATATTAGTCAACAACTAATTGTTAACTGATTGATGTACTTAACTCTTAAGTCTTGACACGTGCACGACCGGAGGGAAACCGAAGTAAATGTCCAGTCTGCTAAACTTTTTTGGATCGAACTATTCAATTTGTTACGCTGCCTAAGTTCACAACGAGTACATTTCATATTACGGAACTCTCTAGGTCCACTCTCGATTTGTCAGACAAAACTATTCTGTTAGTCCGAGATTGATGCCCCACGCACACGTCATGGATATTACAGATTAATGCAGTAGACCATACAAGTTGAGGTCATAGTGCATACGTATAATCCTTTCGCCAATCATATCTTGGAAGAGTAGGGATATAGACCACTACTGTTAAATCCCTATGTGCTCATCCGTGAACTTATCTCTAGGCACGTATCTTAATAAAAAATATATGCAAACACTTTTACAATATTGTTTAACCTTGTAGGAAACTCTTTTCATGGGTTTGTTGCTTATAGCTATAAGACTTTCTAAGATACAGTCTTTGAGGATCTGGATATATATAACTCATCCATGTGAGCTGACGGATTCTATATCTGTACACACCGGACTCCATAAGCATTGGACTATACCCAACGATACCCAACGGTCACACCATAAAAGGTCTGTGACATGCGTGGAACCAAAGTATAATGGATCACTTACAAGCCCACTATGGTACTCAGGTCAAAGGACCACGTATACTACTTAACTCAAGAAAACCTTTCATTGACGGCTTCATGAGATGTCTATTGGGGTCCTCGTTGAGTCTGTTCAGTATTCAGTCCTCACTGAACACCTGTATGCTATACGAACTTCCAGTAAGCCCATTGTCAGCTAAGAACAGCCATCTAGACCATCTAGGTATAGTATACACTGGTCTATGTAAAAGAATTCCACCGTCAGACCTGTATCGGTGAATTAAGACTAGGAACATATAATTTGAGAATAGACTTGTATAATAACATTTCTTAGCCCTATTGCAACTCTTGCAACTATGTTATTACTAATGTATTCTCAGGTCTATGTACCGTCATAGACGATATTCTAACACTTAAACCTCACTGATTAATATAACATGCTAACCCTTTAGCATTTATAAATTTCAGTGATGTTAACTCTTACCATTGATCTAAACTTGTTTAGACCAAATCTGAACCCTTTCAGATTATATAATGTCTGTAGCATCACAAGCATTGAACCATTTAATAATAGTAATTAGCAATTTAAAAAATAATGAACTATATAAATATTACAAGATAAAATATTCATACAACAATGGGATGGCAAGTGAGCACAAATCTCAACAAACTCCCACTTGCTCTAGTGTCATTCATAGTGGTATCATATACCCATAGACTCCACGTGTTTCTCAAACACCTTTGGAGTTAAGGCCTTAGTCAGTAGGTCTGCTACATTATTTATAAAGCCAACTCTACAAATTATTACATCTCCCATAGCCAAGATTTCTCTAATTATGTGGTATTTCCTCTCCATATGTTTAGATCTCTGGTACGCTCTTGGCTTATTTGCTTGTGCAATAGCTCCGTTTTTGTCGCAAAATAAAGGGATATGATCAATTGAGCTTGGGAAAATCCCGAGCTCGGTAAAAGACTTGCGTATCCACACTGCTTCCTTTATTGCCTCAGAGGCTATAATATATTCCGCTTCAGTTGTTGAATCAGTTGTGGATCACTGTTTGGTGCTCTTCCAACTCACTGCAGCATCGTTGAGGATAAATACATATCCAGACTGAAAGTCTGAATCTGTGTATCCCCTAACATGCAAATCACTTTCTCCATAAAATGAGAAACTTGTCCTTTGTACCCTTAAGGTATTTAAGGACATGTTTAATTGTCATCCAATGGTTGTCACCTGGATCAGATTGATATCGGCTAGTAACACTTGCAGCCATGCTGATGTCAGGTCTCGTGAACATTATAGCATACATCAGGCTGCCTACAGCTAATGCATATGGCATCTCAGACATTCTAACTCCTTCGTCTTCTGTCTGAGGAGATATTCTCCTCGAAAGATGAATGCCATGTCTGAAAGGCACATTAGCTGTCTTGTAGTTAGTAAAATTGTACTTTTCAAGGACACTATTGATGTATGATGATTGTGAGAGTCCTATCAGCTTTCTAGCTTTATCTCTACAAAGCTTTATACCCAATATATAGAAAGCTTCTCCCAAGTATTTCATGGAGAAGTTTTTGTTTAGATAACTCTTGACTGATTGTAACATACCGGTATCATTCCCAATGATCAGTATGTCATCCACGTAGAGAATTAAGAAGACAACTATGCTCCCACTGACCTTTTTATACGCACATGGTTCCTCATCATTTTTTATGAAACCAGATCCTTTAATTACCTCATCAAAACGAAGGTTTCAACTCCGGGAAGCCTGCTTAAGCCCATAAATTAACTTCTTCAGTTTGCACACTAAACTTGTGGATTAGCTGGATGCAAAACCTTCAGGCTATTCCATGTATATCTCTTCCTTGAGATATCCATTCAGAAATGTCATCTTTACATCCATCTGCCAAATCTCATAGTCATAATATGCAGCAATAGCCAATAAAATTTTTATTGACTTCAACATCGCTACTGGTGCAAAGGTTTCCTCATAATCGATCCCGGATTGTTGAGAATAACCTTTTGCAACTAGTTAAGCGTTTAAGGTCTCTACTTTTCCATCGAGCCCATGCTTCTGCTTGTAAATTCATTTACAACTGATAAAAACTATTCCTTCAGGAAGCTCAACCAAGTCCTAGACTTGATTGTGATAAATTGAGTCAATTTTAGATTTCACGGCTTCTTGCCACTTTCTCGAATCAATGTCTAACATTGCATCCTTATAGGTTAAAGGATTGTTTTCTTCCACTAAGAAAACTCCCAGTGCACCTTTAGGCATCTGACCATACCTACTAGGTAGCCTGGACATCCTTTCAGACCTACGTAGAGAGTGTATTAAAGGTATACCGCTCGATTGATTTTGAGGTTCCATCTTGGTTTCATGTTCACTTTGATTAGCTTCATCAAGCACAATCTTTCTACAACCTCTACGATCCAAGAGAAACAAACACTCGAGAAAGTGTGGCATTGAATTTTTAGGATGCCCAACGAACCGATACTTGTACCCCATGGGTGCAAGTTTATCCTGTTGCGTAACGTTTACGTAAGCAGGACAGCCCCAAATCTTAAAATATTTAAGACTTAGTTTATTTCCATTCAACATCTTATGTAGAGTGGTTGGAACAGTTTTAGATGGAACTCTGTTCAATATTCAGATAGATGGAACTCTGTTCAATATTCAAATAGATTGGAACTCTATTCAACATCTTATGAGCAGTAATTTTCAGAGCATAACCCCAAAGATATTCAGATAGATCAGTAAAGCTCATCATCGATTGGACCATATCCAATAAAGTCCGATTCCTGTTCTCTGATACACCATTGTGTTGCGGAGTACCTGGAGGACTATACTAAATAGAATCCCATTCTCCTTTAAATAATTAGAGAATTCACTGTTCATGTACTCACCGCCTCGATTTGATCAAAGGCATTTGACATACATTCTGATTTTTTTCTCTACCTCAAGTCTAAACTTTTCAAAGATTTTTTACTTGTGTTTTATAAGAAACACATACCCGTATCATGACAAATCATTGATAAAGACAACACAGTATCAAAATTCACCCATTGTAGTGTGATTTATTAGACCACATACATCACTATGTATTAGTTCCAATAAATCAATGGCACGATGTCCAACACCAATGAATGAAGATTTAGTTATTTTCCCTTTAATACAATATTCATAAACTGGGTAAGGTTCTATGGTCAGATCAGGTATACGACCATTCTTAACTAGACGGGTTAGGCATCTCACACCTATATAACCTAATCTCATGTGCCACAATTTAGTTTCATTTAAAGCTTGTGCACTATTACTAGTGCTACCCTGTACATTGATGACATTTCTCGTTGTATCCAAAACATTATGCTCATTAATTAACTAACACTCAGCTAATAAAACATCAAATATATCACATAAATATAAAGAACGATTTTTAATATACATATGATACCTTTTACTATCAAGTACAAGAAGAGAGATAATCTGTCTGATCATAGCAGGTACAAAATAATAGTTATGAAGTACAACAATTTTATTACAAGGGTGAATCAAATTATAATGTCCTACAGCCTTGACCTGTAAGAGATCACCATTTCCTACTCGAAGTTGTACCTTTCCCGGCTGTAGCAATCTAACTTCCTTTAGACCTTGTAACATATTGCAGATATGATAAGGACTTGCGGTATCTAATATCCAACCGATACTAGCATTAAATGCTAAAGAAATGTTAATAATAAGAAAAATAATATCTGAGGGAGTCTTCTTCACAATGGCAAGGTATTTGGGGAAGTTGAGTTTCCAATGCCCATTATCACTACAATGAAAACACTTGCCTTTCATTTTCCGTTTCTCCAGTGGTTTAGATATCTGTCGTCGCTGAGGACCCATCTTGAGTGTGTGCCTAACCTTTCTTTTCTTCTTCCCTTTAGACTTTCCAAAAGCCCTCGGGGTCAAAGATGAAGCACCATGAATAAGAAAGGCCGAGCCTCCTTTATGCATGTCCTCATCTGCTGTCTTCAACATATTGTGAAGATTAACATAAGTATGGGTCATTCCCTGCATATTGAAGTCCATGATGAACTGTGCAAATGACATTGCTCAAAGATATGTCCATGAACTCAAGCCTCTCGATTAATCCTATCATCTTGAGAACATGAGGACTCACTAGACTGCCCTCAGGGAGCTTTGCCTGAAACAGCGCTTTGGTGACCCTATAATTCTCAATTTAGGGTCGGTCACCAAAAAGCTCCCTGAGATGGAGCATAATGCTGTTGGCATTATCCATGCGGACATGCTCCCTCTGCAGCTTAGTGGACATTGAGGCAAGGATGTATGATTTAACTTTTAAATCGTCATCTAACCATTTTTGATATGTCACCTTTTCTTCCTCGGTGGCATTCTCAGAAACACCTATGGGTATCTTTTGGTCAATAACATATCCTAGTCTTTCTGAATCCAGAACAATTCTGAGACTCATGTACCAATCAGAAATTCTCGACACCTTTGAGTTGGTGTGCATCCAGTATACTCACCAAGGGATTTGAAGATGTCATTCTAGTTGACACAAGTCAAATAAAATAATATTATGGGATGTTGGCGGAAAATATTATTAAATCACTAATAATACATTTTAAATCATGGGTAGAACATTTATACATTTTTTTAAATTTTAAAATATCCCCCCACTATTTTACATAATCCCTCTAATCTCTCAAAACGGGATAACGACAATTTATATTATTTTAAACTATACAGTGGAAAGTGAACCCCATTAGTATTTTACTTGAGCTGCACACGTAGCAATCTGGGCCTTTATAAACCCAACAGGTAGATAACTCTTATCAATTGCATCTCATACAACTCTTACTCTTGATCTTAAATACACCTTATTCACACACTGTAGCAATCTAAGATAAGTATATTCTAGATTAACTTGTCAATTATCAAATATATGCTACCGGTATTGCCCGTACACTATAGCGATCTAAGGCAATACTTTCGCATATATTTGCCTCATCTCATATTTAACTAGTATAGTCTAAATCATACCGACCAAATCCCTCATAATGTAGCGATCTTAGGAAAGTATATTCTAGATTAACTTGTCAATCATACCTACTCTTAATCCTAAATACAACTTATCCGTACACTGTAGCAATCTAGGATAAGTATATTCCATATTAACTTGTCAATTATCAAATATATGCTACCGATATTACCCGCACACTGTAGCGATCTAAGGCAATACTTTCGCATATATTTGCCTATTCTCATATTTAACTGGTATAGTCTAAATCATACCGACCAATCCCTCATAATGTAACGATCTTGGGAAAGTATATTCCAGATTAACTTGTCAATCATACCTACTCTTAATCCTAAATACACCTTATCTGCACACTGTAGCAATCTAGGATAAGTATATTCCATATTAACTTGTCAATTATCAAATATATGATATCGGTATTGCCTGCACACTGTAGCGATCTAAGACAATACTTTCGAATATATTTGCCTCATCTCATATTTAACTGGGATAGTCTAAATCATACCGACCAAATCCCTCGTAATGTAGCAATCTTGGGAAAGTATATTTCAGATTAACTTGTCAATCATACCTACTCTTGATCCTAAATACATCTTATCCGCACACTGTAGCAATCTAGGATAAGTATATTCCAGATTAACTTGTCAATTATCAAATATATGCTACCGGTATTACCCACACACTGTAGCGATCTAAGGCAATACTTTCGCATATATTTACCTCATCTCATATTTAACTGGTATAGTCTAAATCATGCCGACCAAATCCCTCATAATGTAGCGATCTTGGAAAAGACCGATATAATACAGCTAACACCTATTGACAAGACGGATCGACAATAATAAAACACTATCTTATAATGTATTGTTGTTTAATCTGATTAGGGGAGATTTTTTACTCCTTTTTTTTTTTAGTATCACAAAGACTTAATCCCTATCTCATGAGGAGGTTATTCTCAATCAAACATTAATTTGTGTGTAAGCACAACTAACCCCCGCCAGTAAGGCTCCCATGTATTTACCAACACAAAACAAATGATTCCAGTTTATAATACAACCTAATAACTCTTATCATTGTATCTCATAAACTCACACATGATTAAAATAATATTTTAAGCAATTTAAAACATAATTAGAGTGAGTATCGTCGGTGCCGCGGTACTAGGCCCACTGTATAGCAGCATCAGGGAGGTATAGCCCCCGGCGCTGCGACACCCAAATTCTGGCACTGCGGCGCTCCACAACTAGAGTTGTGGCGTTGGAGGTCACACCTTCACCATTACAGCGCCTTGTGTGTGGCGTTGTAGCACCAGGGCTTGGAGACTCCTCAGCGCTCGACGCCTGGTGCTACGGCGTGAATTCCAGTATCTATCCGTGGGAGCCTATTTTCTTAATGTTGGGGTGCCCAGCATCTAGCGCTGCAGCACTAGGGCCTAGAAGCCCTAGCGCCGTGGCGCTAGCTACCCAGCGTTGGGTTGCTGGAATAAAATTTTCCAACGCCTCGGCACTAAACACTTATAGCCGTGGCACTCCGGTGCTCCCTCCTTCAGTATACTCATTTCAATAACTTGAAATGCACCTTTTGAGCACCGAAACTTCACCAACAATAATTTTACACTCAAAACACCCAATATCAACTCAAAATAGCTCTGATACCATTTTGTAAGTGATTTTAAACCTAGGGTGCATGCATGTGGGTTTGTGTCTATCATTTAAATATAACATATATATCTCATACATACATGCGCAGTGGATGAGCGAAATATAAATTACTCAATGATAAACACAAATAAACTTTATATTTTATCTCATAAATGTAAAATAGTTCAAGATTGAGAAATAATACCTTGTCAAGCCTTTGGTATATTTAGTCAAACCGAAGTACCCACCTTTGAAGCAACCCATTCACAATTTTACTTTCTCAGTGCAGTGAGCTTGAGGAAGCTAGAATAGCAGCTTTTCTAGCAAATGATTCAACTCTTAAATCCTTATTTCTACCTTGTAATATGGGTGACAAAAAATAGAAAGAAAAATGAAAGAGGTGTTTTTGCTCTCAACACTTGAGAGAAGTTTTGAGAGAATTCCTAACTTTTAGCCTTTCAAAAGTCTCTCTACCATTCACTTAACCCCTTGCACGAATTATTTATAATTAATTGAGCAACTAATTGCTCTTTTATTTGTTTATTATTATCTTTTATTTCTCACCTAATGGTAACCATTATGTTTGTCATTAGTGTTTTATTTATTATTATCTTTCATTTTCTCACCTAATGGTGTCCATTATGTTTGCCATTAGTTTTTGTTTATTATTGTCTTACAATAAACCAAATTAAATAAAATAAAATGGAATATCATTTAAATGAACTTAGCCTTAATCTAGGCCAAATGAGAAAATACTTTCTCATCATTAAGAATCATTTTAAGAATTACCATTAACAAATGCCACCAATTTATATTTATCTTTTTATTTAATAAATATTAAACAAATAATTTAATCATATTAAATCATGGTAGAAACACATGTCAATTTAAATAAAAAATTAATTATTTGATTTCAATTTAAATAATAATATCATATATTATTATTATTATTTTATTCAATAAACATTTTAATTAATAAAATAATGATATTATGTTTTCAACAAATAAGGTCATTTTGGTAATTTCTAAATCAAACAATAATTGGCCCACATATACCATGTATCAACATCACATTGGTCAACAACTAATTGTTAACCAATTGATGTGCTTAACTCTTAAGTCTAGACACGTGCACGACCGTAGGGAAACCGAAGTAAATGTCCAGTCTGCTGGAATATTTTGGATCGAACTATTCAATTCGTTACGCTGCCCAAGTGCACAACGAGTATACTTCATATTGCGGGACTCTCTAGGTCCACTCCCAATTTTTCAAACAAAATTATTCCGTTAGTCCAAGATTGATGCCCCATGCACACGTCATGGATATTACAAATCAATGCAGTAGACCGTACAAGTTGAGGTCATAGCGCATACATATAATCCTTCTGCCAATCATATCTTGGAAGAGTATGGATATAGATCACTACTGTCAAATCCCTAAATGCTCATCCGTGAACTTATCTCTAGGCACGTATCTTAATAAACACTATAGGCAAACACTTTTACAATATTGTTTAACCCTGTTGGAAACTCTTTTCCTGAGTTTGTTGCTTATGGCCATAAGACTTTCTAAGATACAGTCTTTGAGGATTTGGATATATATAACTCATCCATGTAAGCTGACGGATTCCATATCTATACATACTGGACTCTATAAGCATCGAACTATACCCAGCAATACCCAACGGTCACACCGTGAAAAGCTTGTGACATGCATGGAACCAAAGTATAATGGATCACTTATAAGCCCACCGTGGTACTCAGGTCAAAGGACAACGTATACTACTTAACTCGAGAGGACCTTTCATTGACAGCTTCATGGGATGTCTATTAGGGTTCTCGTTGAGTTTATTCAGTATTCAATCCTCACTGAACACCTGTATGTTATACGAACTTCCTGTAAGCCCATTGTCAGCTAAGAACAACCATCTAGACCATCTAGGTGTAGTATACACTGGTCTATGTAAAAGGATTCCACTATCAAACCTGTATCGGTGAATTAAGACCAGGAATATATAATTTGAGAATAGAATTACATAATAACATTTCTTAGCCACTATTACAACATTTGCAACTATGTTATTATTAATGTATTCTCAGGTCTCTGTATCATCACAGATAAGATTCTAACACTTAAACTTCACTGAATAATATAACATGCTAACCCTTTAGCATTTATAGTTTTCAGTGATGTTAACTCTTACCATTGATCTAAACTTCTTTAGACCAAATCTGAACCCTTTCAGATCATATAATGTATGCGACGTCACAAGCATTGAACCATTTAATAATAGTAATTAGCAATTTAACAAATAATGAACTGTATAAATATTACAAGATAAAATATTCATACAACAACAGTATGTGATGTGCCTTGATTTATAACAAAATTAAATTGTGGAGTTGATGGAGGATAGAACTAAATAGATACCTTGATAAGTCGAATGGACGCCACAAGGATCAATTTAGGGTTTTGACGCCACACTCTTGATGATCAAAGAGTGATAAGTCAGCAACTATCTTCAAGAGTTGAAAAACTTGAGAAGACAATTTTGAGAGAGAAATAGCTCTTCTATTTCGTGCTTCAAATTTCAAAATGAGGCAACTGCCTCTACAAGACTTTTACATGCCTTATATAGGCTTACAAAATGAGGTGAAACCCTAATGTTACCTAATAAACTTAAAAAGCCCCAAAATAAGCCCAATATGACTTAACAATTTTAAAACAAAACTAAACAAGTTCAAAATAGCCCAAATACATAAAAGTAGTAACATAAGAAATAAGTAAAGCCCAATAGCATGAAAAGAAAGCCCTTAGCTGCTTCTTAAAGCCCAACGTCACCAAACGTCTCTAAATCACGTCCCAATCTCAAATTGAAGACAAATAAATACATTTAGCTCGTTTCCATTCAGATCGTAAGCTTCCAATCCCATAGAAGCTTCAATAGCTCCAATTTGACTACTTATGGCCCTTTGAAGCTGTTTAGCCTTAGCCCTTGTTATTGGACCATCTGAAATATCCTTTATGCTCAGCTCGCCTTCTTGAGTTGATTTAGAACCTTCATGATGCACATCCTCACCCCCGGGCAGAGAATGATTTGCCCTCAAATCAGAATCTTCTAAATCTTCCAAATAAGGAGATAAGTCCTTCACATTAAAAGTGGCTGAAACATTGTAATCACCAGGAAGGTCAACTTTGTAAGCATTACTATTTACCTTCTCTATAATACGAAAAGATCCCTCAACTCTTGGCATCAGCTTGGACTTTCGCTTGCTAGGAAATCTTCCCTTGCTAAGATGAATCCAAACAAGATCACCAGGTTCAAAGCTAATCATTTTTCGTCCTTTATTAGCATGCTTAACATACCTAGCTGTTTTCTCCTCAATATGAATTCGAACCTGCTCATGAAGCTTCTTCATCAATTCTGCCTTCTTAACACCATCCATAGATGTCCTCTCATTAATTGGAATAGGAACAAGGTCAATAGGAACAAATGGATTAAATCCATACACAATCTCAAATGGTGAAAATTTTGTAGCCCCATGCACACTACGGTTATATGCAAACTCTACAATAGGCAAACAAGTATCCCAACTCTTTAAGTTCTTGTTTATAACAGCACGTAATAAAGAAGATAGAGTACGGTTCACTACCTCAGTTTGCCCATCAGTTTGTGGATGACAAGCAATACTGAAAAGCAACTTTGTTCCAAGCTTCTTCCAAAGAGTCTTCCAAAAATAGCTTAAGAACTTTGTATCACGATCAGAGACAATGCTTTTAGGGATTCCATGCAAACGTACAATTTCCCTAAAAAACAAATCAGCAATATGAATAGCATCATCAGTTTTGTTACAAGGAATAAAATGTGACATTTTGGAGAACCGATCAACCACAACCATCACTGAATCCTTCCCACGCTGTGTTCTAGGTAATCCAAGCACAAAATCCATACTAATATCCATCCATGGTTGCTCTGGGATAGGTAAAGGCATATATAGTCCATATGCATTCTCTTTACCCTTAGCTTTCTTGCAATTTACATATCTTTCAACAACTTTATGAACATCCCGCAGCATATTAGGCCAAAAGAAGTGCTCTTTCAGTAGCTCATAAGTTTTCTTCTCCCCAAAATGACCACTACGACCACCCCATGAGCCTCACGCACAAGCAACTCACGTAAGGATCCTGAAGGTATACACATTCTGCCCAACTTGAACAAGTAACCATCATGCACAAAGAACCCATCACAAGCTCCTTTAGCACATTTAGACATCATATTAGCAAAGTATGAATCACTGGTATATTGTTCTTTCACCTGTTCAAAACCCAAAAGCCTTGCATTTAACATAGAAATCAATGTATACCTCCTAGAAAGAGCATCAGCAATGACATTAGTTTGCCCCTTCTTGTATTTTATGACATATGGAAATGGCTCCATGAGCTCTACCCATTTGGCATGTCTTCTATTCAGCTTGTTCTGCCCTTTAAGATACTTTAATGATTCATGGTCAGTATGAATAACGAACTCTTTAGGTAATAAATAATGCTGCCATACCTCGAGAGCCCGAATCAATGCATAAAACTCCTTGTCATAAATAGAGTAGTTTAACCGTGCCCCATTCAGCTTCTCACTAAAGAAAGCAATTGGCCTCTTTTCTTGCATCAACACAGCCCCAATACCGACCCCTGAAGCATCACACTCTATTTCAAATGTTTTAGCAAAATCGGGAAGTGCTAAAACTGGAGCAGAACATAATTGTTCTTTTATCAGTTCAAATGACTTATGTGCATTCTCATTCCATCTAAACTCATTTCCCTTTTTCAAACACTCTGTCATAGGCGCAACAATAGAACTAAAGTCTTTAATAAATCGCCTATAGAAAGAGGCTAAACCATGAAAACTTCTCACATCTGCAACACCAGTAGGTTTAGGCCAATCACGAATTGCCTTAACCTTCTCCTCATCAACCTTAATTCCGCTACCAGAAACTACATACCCCAAAAAGATAACACTATCTTGGCAGAAATAGCACTTCTTGATGTTTCCATACAACTTAGCATCACGCAAGGTCTCAAATACAGCCATAAGATGCTTCACATGATCATCTAAAATTTTACTATAGATCAAGATATCATCAAAATAGACCACAACAAACAGCCCGATAAACTTCCTCAAAACATGGTTCATAAGTCTCATAAATGTACTAGGTGCATTAGAAAGCCCAAATGGCATCACCATCTACTCATACAATCCATGCTTAGTTTTAAAGGCTGTTTTCCATTCATCACCTTCTTTCATCCTAATTTGGTGATATCCACTCATTAAATCAACTTTAGAAAAATAAACAGCACCATGCAATTCATCAAGCATATCATCAAGTCTAGGGATAGGGAATCGATACTTAACCGTTATCTTATTGATAGCCCGACTGTCCACACACATTCTCATGGTACCATCCTTCTTTGGAACAAGCAAAGTAGGCACTGAACAAGGACTAAGTGACTCACGCACATAGCCCCTCTCTAAGAGCTCACCAACTTGCCTTTTGATCTCCTTTGCTTCCTCCAGATTACATCTATATGCTGGTCTATTTGGAAGTAAAGCTCCAGGCACCAAATCAATTTGATGCTCTATCTCTCGAATAGGTGGTAATCCCAATGGTAGCTTTTCTGGAAATACATCTTTGAACTCTTCAAGCAACTCCACAACCTGCCTTGGCAAATCCAAACCCTCCACTTGCAATAAAGGCTTTGCCCAAGTCATGAAAACAACCCCCACAGAAGCTAGTGCTTGCTCAACATCTCCCTTTTTGGCTAACATTAACCCTTTACCAGATTCCATCATCTTCCTTTGATTCTGCAACTGATCTTTTCTAACTTGTTGAGAACTCAATGGCATCAAATTCACTTTCTTCCCATTCAGCACAAATGAATAAGTGTTCCTTCTCCCATTATAAGTCACATCATTATCAAATTGCCATGGGCGTCCTAATAACACATGACTAGCTGTCATCGGAACCACATCACATAAAACCTCATCATGAAAGGTTTTAATGGAGAATGGCACCCGAACCTGTCTTGTAACTTGAATCTCTCCCTTGTCATTAAGCCAATGTAATTTGTATGGTTTTGGATGTGGAACAGTAGTTAATCCCAATTTCTCCACTAAAGTAATGGATGCAACATTGGTGCAACTACCATTATCAATGATCATGGCACAAACCTTATCTCGGATTTGACATCTTGTATGAAAGATGTTTTCGCGCTGTTCCAAACCAATATCAACTTCAGCACTCAAAATCCTTTGAATAACTAATAAATTTCCCTCCATTGGCTCAAGATTCTCTTCTTGTTCAGTCACTTCGACTTTAGATTCCGCTTCCATCTCAGCTTCATCTTCACTTACAAGCTCTCCATACTTCCCTTGTAAAACCATCACCCTCTTATTCGGACATTCAGAAGCAATATGCCCATTTCCCAAGCACTTGAAACACTTGATGTCTCGTGATCTCCTGGAAAATTGAGGTTCAAATACCTTCTCCTTTCCTTTCAATGAACCTGAACTAACACTTCTTTTACTGAACTCCACTTTCTCATCACGTTTAGGTGTGTTCCATGTTCGCGAAGGTGAAGAAACAGCCTTTGTATTACTTGTTGTAGTTGACCTCATATGGATACCCCCTCTTTTCTGCTGTCTTTCTACTTTAGTTGCAAGCTTTATGACATCCTCAAGAAATATGAAGGGCTGTAACTCAACAACATTAGCTATGTCCCTCTTCAATCCATCAAGGAATCTAGCTATTGTTTGCTCTTGAGGTTCATTCAAATCACAGCGAATCAGCAACAGCTCAAATTCTTTCACATACTCCTCCACACTCAAGGAACCTTGCCGCAAAGTCTGGAGTTTGATGTATAATTCTTGTTTATAGTAATCCGGAACAAATCTCTTCTTCATTAATCTTTTCATAAGTGGCCAGCTTGTAACTTCTTCTTCGTCATCCCTTCTTCGCTGAGCTTTTAAGTTTTCCCACCACAAAAGTGCGTAATCGGTAAACTCAAGTGCTGCTACCTTACACTTCTTTGCCTCAGGATACTCATGCCAATCAAACACCCTTTCTACCTTCTGAACCCATTCAAGATACTCCTCAGGAGAACTAGTACCTATAAATGGTGGTGTATTAAGTTTGATACCACTAGTAGGGTCATTTTGCTGCCTCCTTATCCTACCCCTATCTTCAGCCTCATCATCCCTATTTGGCTCATCTCCAGCATCCCCTAGGTCATTTCGAGGTACCCTATGCCCTACCCGCCTTTGTTGGGGTTGCAAAGTGTTTCTTTGCATCATTTCTATAATTGCAGCAAGTTGTCCACGAATTTCAGTAATCTCACCTCGAAATTCATCATGAGCTCGTTGTAAGCCCACGAGTTGAGCTTGTTCTAAACTCAATCCCTTTGGTACTCTACTTGCATCATCGTCAGCCATTATTAACAAAAACTTCAAACAAGTATGAACAATTGAACAACACAACCAGTAGCTAAAACACTCTTCTCAAACTGAATTTTTCACCAATTCAGTAAATACAATCAGATAGCCACAATTTACTCAAATTCGAAATTTCCAGGTTCACAAAATTTCCAGGTTCAAGAACAATTTAATTCAGCCAACCCATCTCCAGTTCATAAACTACTAAGAATTAATTTTAATGCTTCAGAGTTGCAATTCAACTCCTCAAATATTAGAGACCCAAACTGATAATAACCCCACGAAATTATATAACACAAAAAATAGCAAGACACCTTCAATAGCTAAAACTTCAGTTTGCACACTGAAATCCTATGCTCTGATACCAGATGATGTGCCTTGATTTATAACAAAATTAAATTGTGGAGTTGATGGAGGATAGAACTAAATAGATACCTTGATAAGTCGAATGGACGCCACAAGGATCAGTTTAGGGTTTTGACGCCACACTCTTGATGATCAAAGAGTGATAAGTCAGCAACTATCTTCAAGAGTTGAAAAACTTGAGAAGACAATTTTGAGAGAGAAATCTTCTATTTCGTGCTTCCAATTTCAAAATGAGGCAACTGCCTCTACAAGACTTTTACATGCCTTATATAGGCTTACAAAATGAGGTGAAACCCTAATGTTACCTAATAAACTTAAAAAGCCCCAAAATAAGCCCAATATGACTTAACAATTTTAAAACAAAACTAAACAAGTTCAAAATAGCCCAAATACATAAAAGTAGTAACATAAGAAATAAGTAAAGCCCAATAGCATGAAAAGAAAGCCCTTAGCTACTTCTTAAAGCCCAACGTCACCAAACATCTCTAAATCACGTCCCAATCTCAAATTGAAGACAAATAAATACATTTAGCTCGTTTCCATTCAGATCGTAAGCTTCCAATCCCATAGAAGCTTCAATAGCTCCAATTTGACTACTTATGGCCCTTTGAAGCTATTTAGCCTTAGCCCTTGTTATTGGACCATCTGAAATCTCCTTTACACTCAGCTCGCCTTCTTGAGTTGATTTAGAACCTTCATGATGCACATCAGTATGGCACGTGAGTACAAATCTCAACATTTACAACGAATATAAAGGGAGGCATAGCTTTTACAAATCATTGATTACACAACAAATTACTTTCTAGCTACATAAATCTCTGCTAGGGTGTTGTGTTCTTAGGAGTTATGGCGAGGCTGTTCTTTTGAGAAGGTCTTTATGTTTATAGTTATTGAATATAGTTGAATTCTTGTAGGATTAGATAATCTGTCTCCTTTCTTACATAAGACACGTTGCATAATTATAAGAGATTTTATCCTAAAGAATCTTTGGATTCCGATAATTTTAGAATTAAAGGTACTTCACATCTTTAGGATAGTAATCTAACTCAGGCTTAGTCCTTAACTATTCATCTTAGTTAAGTATCCTTGCTTGAAGAGAAATGCTCAGTCTTGATGGGAATGTTAGACGATCTACTCAGCTTATGCTAATTTGCCAATGACACCTTGTTCTTCTAAGTTATGAAAATTCAGGTCATATTCCTAAAGCCATTTCTTATAATTCCAAAGCATTGTGCTCATCTCCTTATAGCGTCTTCCATAATAAACCTCAATCAAATCAAGATTTATAGGTTAAGCTAAACTTATAAAAGATAGACTTTAGACCGAAATCCCACCTAAAAAAAACAAGTGAATAATAAAGATTCCTACTCCTTGTGAAATCTTTTTTTTTTAAAGGAATAGTTCATAAATATAAATCAGGAGGAAGAAGCACCTCGAATACAAAGAATTCAATTTGGGTAGGTGTTTTACCAAACCAAATAGTTTTAGCCTCTAATTTAAGGGCAAGATGTGCCAATTCATGTGCAACTCGATTAGATGAGCGATGAGCATAGATAAATGAATAACAAGAAAATGATGAAGAAATTGAAATAATGTCTTGGAGGACCAAGCCCAATTCTGCAGTAGAAGGGGAGCGATTTTTTATGTCTCGAATAATGCCATCAGTGTCAGAGACCACTTAAATAGCTGAGAGGCCCAACATTTATGCTAGGCAAAGACTGCGTAGCAAGGCCAAGGCTTCAAGAATATCCACTGAAGGCTGTGCATAAATAGGGATAGATGAAGAGGCCAAGACAACCCTAAAATGGTCGCGTAGCACCACACCTAACCCAGCTTTGAAGTGTTTTGAAGATAGGCCTACATCAGTATTTAATTTATAATAAAACCTAGCGTAAGGGCTTGCCATAATCTGTTTTATGACATTGAGGTACCAGTAGTGGAGACATGGTTAGTCATTGATTCATTCCTGTAGCATTTCACCCAACTCAACACGTCCGACATCTCAAACCTTTTGTGTTCCAAATTAAATTGGTTTCTGATAAACCAAAGTCTCCAAAAAAGTATTAGCAAAGTCTCAAACTCAGAAGATAAGCAGGCCATACAATCAATCAAAAGATTTATTATGGGAGTATTATGAGAAATACCAAAGCTATGCATAAAAGAGAAATACTGGCGTACTTTCTTCAGGGCATCACAAAACCATAACGCATGAATGGAGTTTTAGCTCCTCTATCGCAGTAGCTACAAGTATCATTAATAGGTACATGATGTCTCCTAAGGTTGGAAAAAGTAGGGATCCAACCATGTGACAGTCTCTAGATAAAGTGTTTGATCTTCGAGGGAAGCTGTAACCTCCATATATGCTTCCACCAGTTGAGGGAAAAAACATTGCCATTAGAAGATGATACGTGATTCAGAGCAAGAGAGAGCCAATAATCACTCTTAACATAAATTTGACCATGTTTGTCGAAGTGCCACATAATTGATTCGCTAAGGTGGGACCAAGAAGGCGAGCGTTGAATGCTTAGGATAAGTTTACATTCTTCTTCCGAGAAAGAATTTTGTATAATAAGCTCATGGTTCCAGGAATCTGACGGAAGAAGTAGATCAGCCTCAGAGAATGTTCAGGCAAAATATGCGAAAATAAAGGTTTAAAGAATAGGGGGCAGGGGAGCCATTGGTCATGGTAGACCGAGACAGATGATCCATCATTGATGCGCCAACAAAGCCTCTTAACAAGCAAATTGCGTCCCCGAAGGATGCTTTTTCAGACTATAGAATCAGTGTTTAGGGTATGCTTACAAGAATAAAGAGTTGGGGAAGTAAATACTTTGTAGTGTCCTTGCCACAAGAGAGTTTGGGTGAGCAATCACACGCTAACCCTGTTTAGCCAAAATTACTTGATTAAAGGAGTGCAAATCCCTAAACCCAAGGCCACCATCTTTTTTGTGTTGACATAGCATTTCCCAGGAGCACCAGCGAACTTTTTTCTTTTTCCCGTCACCACCCTAAAAGAATCTAGTACAAAGTTTGTGGATTTCCTTAATAAGACTCTTAAGAAGCTGGAACAGATTCATAACGTAAGTCGGAATTACTTGGATCACATCTTTAATAAGTACCTCCCGACCACCAGCAGAGAAAAGATGTCTCTTCCAACCCCTCAATTTATTCCATAGCCTTTCTTTAATGGCACCAAAAAGATTCTGCTTATTCTTACTGGAGACACAAGGGAGACCCAGATATTTACTGTGATGTAGAACCTGGGTGACACCAAGGTGATGAGATAGATAAGTACTGGATACCCTCAAAATATATTTACCAAAGCATACGACCGATTTCTAGTAATTGATTAATTGTCCAGAAGCAATCCCATAAGTTTGCAAAATCTCCAAAATCGAATTGCAGTCATCCAAGGTTGCCCTAGTGATAATTAGGCTATCATCAGCAAACAACCAGTGAGAAATAACTGGGCCTAACCTACCACATTTCAAACCATGTAAAGCACTACATTGCTCAGCCGAATTAAGAAAGGCAGAAAGACCTTCAACATAAAGTAAGAATAAGTACGGGGATAAAGGATCACATTGGTAGAGACCTCGAGAAGGAGATATATTGCCCCATGCCAAGCCGTTTACAACAACCGAGTAGGATACCGAAGATATAAAATGGTAGATCTTTTCACACTAGCTTTCAGGGAAGCCAAACCTACGCATCATAGCCATCAGAAAATGCCACTCAACACGGTCATATGCCTTGGACATGTCCAGTTTCAAGGCCAGATAATTCCCACCAGAGAATTTATTTCTTTTAATAGCATGAAGACATTTGAAACCAATTATTGCATTATCAATAACTAGCCGTCCTGGGATGAAGGCGCTTTGAGAGTCTAAAATCACCTCATTCATCACACATCGTAATCTGTTAGCCAGTGCTTTTGCAATAATCTTGTACAAGACATTACAATGGCTAATGGGACAAAAGTTTAAGCAAAGCTTGGGCTCAATGATTTTAGGGATTAGAGTGATGAAGGTTTCATTAGCCATCCCAATATCATCACCATTATTAAGGAAACCCAAGCACACGCTACAGATAGAAAGGCCAATGATGTCCCAAAAATTTTAATAAAACAAGGCAGACATACCATCTTTTCTAGAGGCTTTTGTATGGTACATTTGATGAACAGCAGTATAGATTTCCTCAGTGCAGAAAGGGGTGGCTAACCATTGACGGTGATGCGCAGAGAGACATCGTTTCACACAAGAAACAACAACATCAATCACTGACACAGAAGGCCTAGAAGAAGTGAAGATGTCAGAAAAGTGCTCATCAAAAGATCGTGCAATTTGATCGGCGTCAGTATGCCAAGTTCTATCACTCCCCAAAATTCCCGCAATATTGTTTTTTCTTTTGCGACCAGAGGCTCTAAAGTGGAAGAATCGTGAATTTCTATCTCCGACCTTGAGCCACAACTCCCTCGATCGTTGTCTCCAGTACGTCTCTTCTTTACAAAGTAGGGTGTCCAGGGATTTTTGGATCTTATTAATCTCCTGCCAAGTTTGCTTTATCTACTTGCTGGTTTAGAACCCTTAGGAGATGCTTTTTCTTCTTTATCTCAAAATTCAATCTTCGAAAATGAGTCAGATTCCACTTTTTAAGTTGGGTCTCAATACGTTGTAGGTTCTTACAAACTTCGTTGAGCGAAGTTGAATTACTGGACCAACCCTTTGAGATTAGCTGTCTACACTCCTTATCATTAACCCAAGCCTCCTCGAAATGGAACCTGCTGCGGGGAAACTGAGATGAAATTTCACTAGTTGTCGTTCCGTACCCCCCCACAAACTAATAGTAGAGGGCAGTGATCAGAGCCCCAAAAATTCAGATGATGTACAAAGCTATTAAAGAAAAAGTTGTGCCAAGAGAAGGAACAAAGCATGCGGTCAAGTCTTTCTTGAATAAAAGAATTGGAGTTGTGTCCGTAAAAGGAGGGCCTTTGAAGTAAATCCCTATTAAGTTACAATCATCTATAACATTTCTGAAATTTTATATAAGAGATAGAGGTCGAGGGAGCCTGCCATCTTTTTCAAAGCTTCTAAGAATCTCATTAAAGTTTCCACTGCAAACTTAAGGGAGAGAAGAAAGTGAGCATAAGCGCGTTAGAAGTGCTCCTTGTGAAATCTTAATTCCTCGTATTTAAAAAATTACAATTTTTAAAAAATCTTTATTTTATATTAAAATGACCGACTAAACAAAGGGATCCTAAAAGAAAATAGAATTCCTTTCCATTCAACTAAACAACACCTCAGTGAGGAGTACAAGTTCAACCTCTATTGTGTTTCTTTACCATTTAATCTGAAATGAAACTGCAAAAAATACGATAAATTTTTTTTAAAAAAAATGTTTATAGGCTCCTGTGTAGGGCAGTTGACGATGCTGTATATGTTGAGTGGAAAAGAAACAAAATGTCGAAGAGATACGAAAACCAAAAGTTGGTAGATACATCAAATTCTTCGATTGCAACAATTAAGCTTCTAAAAGTAGAAAATTACAAAAAAAAGGCATCCCAAATCGTAAGGACCATGACTAACTCACTCTATCCGAAAAGGTGCTAAACTTGCACCATACATACAAATTTATATTAAGTTATACCTATAAAATCTAGGGTAATTTTTTACATATATTTAAGGAGAAAAAAAGACAATCAATATTCATGTCTGCTTCATACAATATGAACTAGTCAATGTTGTGAAAGCCTGGAAGGAGAGAAGTAATGAAGCCGAAGACGATCATCTGGATCTCCTTCACGATACCCCACCAATGTTGACCACCATTGGCTTCAGGATCTGCAACATTCTCATTCTCAGCTGACTGATTACCATCATTTGGTGCCTGATTCTCATTCTCAGCTCCAGCTTGTCCCTCTACAATTATTATAACAGCACAAGCAATTAATGAGTGAGCTTTGGGTTCTACTTCCAACTTGAATCGAAATTTTTGTATAAAAACCATTTTATTCTAATGAACAAGATAACTTTGTACAATGCCATTCACCAAAAGCATATGTGGAGTTCTCGTTTTAGCATTCGTTTGGATTAAACAGTAAAAATGACAGTTAACGGGAGGGTTGGATCATAACCAGGTTGGTTAAATCATTGATCAAGTTGAGGTTAGACAGGTTCACTAAAACTCAAATTATCTACTGATTGTAATGAGATCAATCTGCGTAAATACAATCACTACAAATAAAACGTATTTTCATGGATTATAATGGAAACACAAGTTACCTGCTACACCGGCATTCTCATTCCCCTGCCCTGCATCAGCATGAACATTTTCGGCTCTGACAGCAGGCCTAAGTGGACCGGGTGGCTGTGCTGCCCTCTGCATGCTTTGTGAAAGCCACCGAACGATGTTTGCAAAGTTCAGTTTCAAGTCAGATATTAACATAGATGAAATTTCTAAAGAAATGAAACCAAAATTCAAAAAGAAGAGAAAAGCCACAGAATTCAAAATGCACCTAATAAACTGAATCACACAAAGTTCAGAGAAGCAGGTACAAATAGTGAAAGATAGTTTTTACATGAAAAAAAAAATTGAAAAGCAATGTTGTGATCCATAAATGAAACAATCGGAGCATATGTTTTTCCCCATATAACCTTTATGAGTTATAGTTTTTATTAACTGGCATATGGGTTAATTAGGTCGTTTTGATAAGATTTCTTAGCTGTCAACTGCTAGATACTAACTCAGCAAAGCAAATTAGCAGAGACAAGTTAGCCCTTCGCTTATATTAATACAGATAACAAACTTATTAAATTAATACAGATAACTGAAAGAACTAAATGGACATAAAGAATATAACCAACTATTACATTTACACAGATAACCAACTTATTCCATTTATACAGATAATTAAAAGAACTACATCTACATAAAGAGCCAGGGAAGAAAAACAATTCATGTTAAAAGAACCAAACAAATACCAGAAAAAGTGCAGAGAAAATGCCTCAAAATAGAAAAACATTTTGAAGTTGGACACTTACAAGTAAATAAGTGAAGCAAAAAGTACTAGGACAGTAAGCCTTAGTCTCGATCCATCTTGGTTGAACACAAATATTACAGCTGCCAGCTTTAGTATAAGCAACAGATCAAGCTGGAATGCAATTTGAAATCTCCTTACAACTACTTGTCTTTGGCGTGCACCCTGTTGCTGCTGATGTCGCTTTTCTTGACCCGTGTGTCCATACTCAGAACCCCCTGCCCCAGCCTCGGTGTTTGGTCTAGTACTGTAGACGGCCAGATGCAACTTGCATTAGAAAAAAAAATAAAAGTAATTTTTAATGTATTCAATATCTTAAAAATATCTGTTGCAATAAAAGTACAGTCATCATGCTATCAGCATTGCCACCAGTCATCACAAGTATTGTTGACAGACAGAGTTAAGCACGCAATGGTTTGAAAACATTAGTTTATTTCTCTTATCCAAGAAAATAAAATAAAAATTTCTTAGAGTATTTCATTAAATTCTAGAAGATAGAGTGGCTTAACACCTAGAGCTGACTTTCTAGATTAAAAGTATGTTATTTCCTACTTGAACAATGACTTCTACAGATTAGTGGAACAAAATTACAGATATTGGGCATTGACATATTCAATTCAGCATTGCATGGGGTCCCAAATTTAAAGATACAACGAGCAAATATATCCATTAATATAGAAATTAAAAAATCAAAGCACATAATTGATTATAACTTTACCAAATATTATGTTTCCTATAAATATTGCCCAACAATTTATATCTTTTCTACAGAAATTGAGCATCGTACCTAGACCAAATTGGGATGCAATTAGCTGTACTGAAATGTATTAGAGTCCATTCCACAAACTTGAGTGCTTACACCCATCAGACAGCGGTACTAAGCATAATGAAGTGAAGTTATATTTCTCATTTTTGCAGCTTTTCCAGTGTGGATATGTTACATAATAGTATAGCCTGATGAACATCAAAGAGCTATATACCTGTAACGGTAGTCCTATAATACATAAACGGAAAGCAAATGAAGTAAGCCGGTTGAATGCAACACGTATACTGGGGTAGGTTTCTTTGGATTTCCAAGCCAATCTGCACATTCCTCAGAATGTTTATGAAATTACATTTTAAGTTCTAATTAAAAAATTGATATCATCCATTGCCTAATTAGCTCTCATTATCATCCAGCCTTACGACCCTATATGCCACCCTCTGTCTCTCTACACACAGTTTCATTAAATGACAGACCGCAGTATATCCCTCTCTATTTTTCTTTCTTCAGAATACATAGTTGACTCTTCCTAATATGATTATGTATTTTGGTCTTTATGATTGAAATATAGTAATTTGAATCACTTGTTCCAATCTAAAATCAGTTGGGATTAGTATTTGTAATAATTCTGTCATAAGCCTTCTATATATACAGAATTGCAAGTAAAAACTTGTCACTTATATTCAATTTGAACATCATTGCCATCACAACCATTATCCTGTGTAATAAAAAAAAAAGCAATGCCTAAATCAAAACTGTATCTGATGACATCCTGTCCAAGTATAATATTTTCTTTGACCTAGTTAGTCAGAAGTATACAGAAATGGTAAAATGTGTTAGTGTATGTACATAATTTTCAAATTTTCATTCTATATTATCTTGGTTTTCTTATTTCCTTTTGGCACCACATTCTAAAATAATTCTAAAAAGTAAAGGTGGGCACGGTCTGATTCGGTTTTTTCAATAATTAAAACCGAAACTGATTTTTTTAATGGGAAAAGCCGAACCAGACTGAACCGGTTTTTTCCGGTTCGGTTTTTTGGTTATTTTTTTAAATTGTGGGCTTTAACTGGTTCGTTTTTTTCCGTTTTTTGGTTATTTGTTTTAATTTTTTATTTTAAATTGTAGTCTTTTTTTAATTCATTTGTCCAAATAATTTAGTAGCTTATTTTAAATTATTTATTATTTTTTCATTACACCTTACAAGTCACTAAATTTGTTCTTATAAATTATATAAGTATTTAAAAATTAAATTGACTAAATTAATATATATTACACGTTATATATTACATAATAAAAATATTTATTATACATTACATAAATTACTAAATTTATTTTTATATATTATATGTCTTTAAAAAATTAAATTCACTAAATTATTATATATTACACGTTATATATTATATAATAAAAAAAAACTTATTACACGTTACATAAACTACTAAATTTATTATTATTTATTATATTAGTTTTAAAAAATTAAATTGACTAAATTAATATATATTACACGTTGTATTACACGTTATGTATTATATAATCAAAATTACACATTACATAAACTACTAAATTTGTTCTTATATATTATATAAGTCTTTAAAAATTTGGACTATTTTTTGAGTTTTTTTTTAATTTTTATTTTAAATTATAGACTTTTTTTATTTATTTGTCTAAAAAATTTAATAAATCATTTTTTGACCTAACTTTTAGGTCTATTTCATATTAACATAATTATAATTTATTTAATTTAAGATAAATTTAATTTTTTTTATTAAATAATTACAAAAAAAACTGATTTTCCAATTCAGTTATTATTTTGGGGAAAACCAAACATGAACCAAACCGGACCGATTGATTTTGTCCCAAAAAATATAAGACCCAAGGGAACGGTTCGGTTTTCCGGTTTCCCCTTTTTTTTGCCCACCTCTACTAAAAAGGTACTCATAGTTTTTTTTCTCACATAATGCATATACTTTACTGTCCAAGGACAAATTTAATTGCGATAGAAATCATAAATTTAATTCAATAACCACCACAGTGCACAAGAACCACACAGCAGCATGATTAATGAAAGATTTCACAAACTAAAAATGATAAAAGAATAGAATCTAAACGATGAAGTTGAAACGTCTTTTTAGTAAAGACATACTTACGTGGGTATGTTGTAGGTAAGGGGAATAAGAGTGTTTGAAGATGGAATTCTGGTATATGGGAGAACTGACACGGCATAGATGCTTGCACCGCGGATATTTGTCTGCCGTTGATTCTCCCATTCATTTAACCCAGCTAATGCTGCAGGGTATATCAGTGGTAACATCGGAAGATCTCCATTTGCAAGAGCCGGGAAACCTGAGAATGCTGAAACCTGACGGTAAACACAATCAATCAATATAGAAACTCCTGCTATACTTCTGTGTATTAATCTATGGTCCTCATGAAGCTTGGGCTAAAGCTAAACAAGAATGAGATGATTCTAATGAAGAATTGATACAGTCCAGTATAATAAAATGACCAACTCGATACATATAACGCAAAAATGAAAAGATTTTAACCTCATTAAGATGCAAAATTACAACCATTCCTGAAGCAATATTATTTTCCAATTTTTACATATATTCAACCACGGTTTTTCAAAAAAAAAAAATAATAATAACAAACAAACAGCATGAACACATCTCTAATGACCCAGAGGGTGAAGGAACTCCATTGATTAGTAATATCATAGCAATATTGAAAAACCGATAAAATTCTGATACCACAATGAACATTCAGTAAAAGATAAAAACAGGATTAGAAATTGAAATTTCATTCATTGAAAAAAAGAAAGAACCTGGGGTGGTTTGAGATTGGCGTCGGGCGGAGATGTAGAAGAGGATTGCTGACGTGAGCTTTACGCCAACGAATACGGCGCCGTTTCTGCTTCTTCTGTCATTACGATTGATTGATTTGTTTCAGTACAGATCAAATTCAAATCTTCTCTCTTCCTCCTTAAAAAAATGGCACCGAGGATTAATTAGTTTTTTTTTTAACTGTTTTGAAAGGCCAAACAAAAGTATTTTTACGCCGAATTTAATACGCCTAATTTTATCACTCTTCCAATGAAGTTATGTCACGTTGACATAAACAGACTAGACATGTTAGCCTTTCTTGCCTGGATTTTTTTACCGTATTTTAATATTAAAATATTATTTAAAATTTTTTTACGTTTATTTAAAATTAAAAAAGAGCTTTTAAATATTAAAATGTTATTTTATCTTTATTTGTAAAAGTTAATTTTACATTTTTAAAAATAAAATTTTTAATTTTTTTTAATATTTATGTAATATCATATATTCTTTAATAATATTTTTTTATTTCTAAAGTGTATCCTTAATAAAAATAAACCTTGCTAACATATTTTTAATATTTTCTTAAAAATAATCATATTCTCAATTCTTCATATTTCTATAATTATCATATTTTTTATAAGAATTTATCAAATTTTTTGTTGATTATTTTATTTTTTAAATAAAAGAAGTATTATTTTATTTTTAATTTTTATACCGTGATAATTTATATTGATTTATTAATGATTATGTATTAATTTTACTTAATTATTATATTTTAAAAAATTGAAAAATATATAACAAAAAAATTATTGAATTATTGAATATAAGTTTATTAAGTGTACTTTTTAGTAATTTAGTAATATATAAGTACTTTTAATAATGTAAAATCAAATGATCTATTATTTCAAAAAAAACTTTTTTAATTAACAATCAGATGATTAATAATTTTTTTAAAAAAAATTTACTTCTAAAAATTCTACTTTGAAAAACTCTATTTGAAAAACTCAATCAAACGAGTCCTTAAACCCATTGAGTGAACTTGTTTATTCTTAGTTATTTTTTTCCTCTCATTTTCTTCTTTTTATTTTCGATTTCTGTTCAAATCACCCCACAAAAGCATCATAAATCATGATAAAAGGAAATCGCATTTCTTACATGAATTTGAAAATACAATTTCTAATCACATCTAATTAGGTTTCACAATTGATACTAATTCTTACTATTATTGTTGTTGCTTTTATTGTTATAACCTTTGTTTAATCTCTACAAGACAATGATTTGGAGAGCCTCACTATTTGTTGTTTGGTTAAGTGTTTTATTGTTAACGCCACACATATAAAAATAAAATATAAATATTTAATACCAACTAATATAGCTTTATGACTCTATAGGTGTAACAAAATCACATTGTAATGAGTTAGTGGTTCTCAAAGTAAATAATGATTAAGTTGTTGGGCATTTAAGTAATTTCAGGATTAGTTTATTTTGCCCTAAGTGAAAACGCCACCGTTTAGGTTGTTATATATATTTGTTATTTACTCTTCTTTGTAAATAGATTTAAGGGATTACGATTGCTGTGGTCGTTGGTTTTTCGAGTGGTTTCTGTGAGAGAGAAAAAATCATAATACAGTTAGGGTTTTTGTTTAGAGTGAGTTTTGGATTATCTTGTATCTTTCATTTCTCTTGTTGTGATTGTATCATTAGAAACCTCGTCGAATTATAACTGTAACTAATCTGGAAAGATTGCAGAGACTAAGCCTCCATTGTTGAGCTCGTAAGTGAATGTAGGTTACCTTGGTGACCAAACCACTATAGATTGTTGTGTGTTTCTTGTTGAATCTTATTTTTGTAATTGTTGGTATTTTGATTCTTGAAACAGTTGAGAGTCTTGTGTTGTAGTTTTACAACAATGGTATCAGAGCCTAAGGTTAGGGTTTCGATTGCAAAGACTTCTCTGGTTTTTTCTTGTTGTATTTAAAGAATATGTGTTCTGAGCTATGGGTACCACAAGATTTAAGATCAACAAGTTCGATGGATATGGTGACTTTAATTTATGGAAAAAAAGATGAAAGCAATCCTGGTACAATAGAAGGTGTCAAAGGCCTTGATAGATCATCTAGAGCTCATAAAATCAATAATGCCAGAACAAGATGCAGAACAAGATGAAACAACTTTCAGTGCAATTGTGTTACAGCTCTCAGACAACATCTTACGACAAGTAAATGAAGAGACCACAACAGCTAGTCTCTGGGATAAACTCAAAACTTTGTTCATTTCAAAATCATTATCTAGTAAAATACTATTAAAAGAAAGGCTATTTGGTTTTAAAATGTACTCTACTAAAGGACTTGAAGAAAATCTTGATGATTTTACGAAAATCTTCATTGACCTAACTAATACTAGTGAAACCATCTCTGATGAGAACTAAGTTGTGATTTTGCTAAATTCTTTACCTGTTTCTTTTAAGGATGTTAAATCGGCTATTAAGTATGGTAGAACATCTTTGACTTTAAATTATTATTTATCTGCTCTGAGAGCTCGTGAACAAGAATTGAAATTAGAAAGAAAAGAAACACATAATAGTGAAAACTTATTTGCTAGAGGCAGAAATGAAAAGAAAGAGAATAAATGAAAATTTATGGGAAAATCAAGATCAAAATCTAGGTCTGGGCCTAGGAGATGCTACTATTGTGGCAAAGAAGGACATCTTAGAAGAAATTGTTATGAAAGACTAAAAAAATTAAAAGAAAAATCACTTAAAAACTCAGAAGCTGCCATAGCTAGTGATGGTTATGATAATGTTGAGGCCTTAACAATTTCTTTAAGTGGTAATTCAAATGAATGGGTACTAGACTCAAGCTGTACATACCATATGTGCCCGAATAAAGATTGGTTTTAAAATTTTAAAGAACATAATGATGGAATGGTTCTAATGGGTAATAATGAAAAGTGTAAGGTAGAAGGAATAGGAACTGTGCCTATTAAAATGTTTGGTGGTCGTATAAGATTCCTTGAGAATGTTAGATATGTACCTGAATTAAAAAAGAATTTAATTTCCTTAGGTACACTGTAAAGTAGAAAATGGCCAATTAAGAATAACCTACTGTGCAATGGTTGAAATAAAAGGAATTAAAAATAAAGGCCTCTACATTCTTCAAGGAACAACAGTATCTAACCCTGCAATTATTGCTGTTACATTAGACCTGGATAAGACAGAACTTTAGCATAGAAGACTTGGTTACATTAGTGATAAAAGTCTACTTGAGTTAAATAAAAATGGAGTTCTTGAAAATGACAAGATCTTTAAGATAAAATTATGTGAACACTGTATCCTAGGAAAACAGCAAAGATTGAGTTTTAAACTAAGTACCCATAGAACTAAAACTGTATTAAAATATGCTCATGCAAATTTATGGGGTCAACTCACACTAGTACACATGCTGGAAATATATATTATTTTTGTCAATAATAGATGATTATTCTAGGAAACTATGGGTGTACTTATTAAAAAATAAAAGTGATACCTTTGTAAGGTTTAAACAATGGAAGAATTTAGTTGACAACCAAACTGGCAAAAGAATAAAAGCCTTGAGAACTGATAATGAATTAGAGTTCTGTAATGAAGAATTTGATAATTTTTGTAAAGATAATGGTATTGAAGACACAGAACTGTATCACACATACCTCAACAAAATGGGGTTGCTGAAAGATTGAATAGAACCCTCCTAAATAAAATAAGTGTATGCTAATCAGTTCAGGGTTATCAAAACATTTTTTGGGGGGAAGCATTACATACTGCTTGTTATCTGATTAATAAATCACCATCTAGTGTAATAAATGTTAAAGTTCTAGAAGAACTTTGGTTAAGAAGAAAAACTAGTTATAAACACTTGAGAGTATTTAGGTGTACTGCATATGCATACAAGTCTGATGATAAATTAGAACCTAGGTCTAATAAGTGTGTTTTCTTTATTTATCCAGATGGTGTAAAGGGTTATAGATTGTGGCTGAGGGATTGTTCGGGGGTAAAAATTATTACCAGTCGAAATGTCATTTTTAATGAAGAAATCATGCTCTGTTTAAAGACTAAACCAGAAAATGCAGATGATATAAGTACAGGTCAACAACAGGATTCAACTTCGAATAATGAGACAACTCACTTTTAAGGTGGAAGTACCACAAGATCAGACAAAGGAATCTATTTAGGATAATGATGAATTGGTAAATTAACAAGGTCAATAAGGACAATCAAAATCTTCATCTTCTCTGTAAGATTATCAACTTGCGAGAGACAGAGTAAGAATGAAGGTAAAGGCTCCTTCTAAATGTTTACCCTATGATCTTATTGCATTTACTTTAATGTCATCATTAGAATTAAATATATCTGAACCTAGTATGAAGATGCAATGACTGGTAATAATGCTAATAACTGGTATCTTGCAATGTATGATGAAATAAAATCTTTTGAATTAAATAACACATGAATTTTGGTACCACATCCCTAAAAATAGAAACCTGTTGAATGTAAGTAGATATACAAGTTGAAATAGGGAACTAACAATACTGATCTATCTAGATTTAAGGTTAGATTAGTGGCTAAAGGATTCTCACAAAAAAGGGAATTGATTATACTGAAATTTTTTCACTTGTAGTTTTGTATACAACAATTAGACTTATTCTAGCCCTAGTCTCACATTTTGTATAGGAATTAGAATAATTAGATGTTAAAACTGCTTTTTTACATGGTGAACTTGAAGAAACAATATATATAAAACAACTACTAGGCTTTGAAGATAAAACCAAACCTAATCACGTGTGTCTATTAAAAATAATTCATGTATGGACTAAAACAATCACCAAAGCAATGGTATAAAAGATTTGATGCCTTTGTAATAAAATTTGGGGTTTAATAGAAGTAACTATGATAGCTATTTTTACTTTATGAATTTGAGCAGTGATATGAAAATTTACTTGTTGCTTTATGTTGATGATATGCTTCTTACCAGTAAGAGTAAATCTGAGATTAATGTGTTAAAGAAACTCCTAAAGTCAGAATTTGACATGAAAGATCTTGGTCAAGCTAAGAAAATTTTAGGGATTAATATAATCAGAAACAGAATTAAAAGAAAACTATTTTAATCTCAAAAGAGTTATTTAGACAAAGTCTTGAATAAGTTTTCCATGATAAAAACTAAACCAGTCAAAATAACACAAGTTGCCCACTTTCGATTTTCTCTAGAACAGTGTCCCAAAACTGATAAAGAAATACATGAAATGAGAAGTGTACTATATGCTAATGCTGTAGGATCAATCATGTACTCTATGATTGGCACTAGACTTGACATGGCCTACTCCATTAATGCACTTAGTAGATATATGGCTAACCCTGGTAAAGATCATTGGTTAAATATAAAATGGCTATTAAGATATATTAATGGTACATTAGATTATGGTTTAATGTTTAATGGGAATAATAGAGAAATTGAGCTTGTTGGATATATAGATTCTGATTTTACAGGCGATAGGAACAAAAAAAGATCTGTTATAGCTTATTATTCTACTCTTGGAGGGTGTTGTATAAGCTAGAATCACAGCTTCAGTCAATTGTTGCACTCTCAAGTGCATAAGCAGAGTATGTGGCCATGTTTGAAGTAGTAAAAGACGGCATTTAGCTAAAGGGAATGTTGAGTGAGCTTAAAATCTTAAACAGATCAGTAGTAATATATTCTAACAGCCAGAGTGCACTTTATTTGTACAGAAATCCTATATTTCATGAGAGAACGAACATGTAGACATAAAATTTTACTTCATAAGGGAAATTATGTCAAGAGGAGAACTAGAAGTGAAAAAGATATCAATAGATGAAAATCCAGCTGATATGGGACAAAGGTACTACCAGTAAGTAAATTTGATTACTGCCTAAGTCTGCTTAACATTGACAGAGGATGAAAGGTCTGGTAAGATAGAGCGATGATGCAAAGAAGGTAATTCTCTGCACCAAAGAATTATTTACTTTGTGAACCAAGATGGAATTTGTAATGAGTTAGTGGTTCTCAAAGTAAATAATGATTAAGTTGCTGGGCATTTAAGTAATTTCAGGATTAGTTTATTTTGCCCTAAGTGAAAACGCTACCATTTACCTTGTTATATATATTTGTCATTTACTCTTCTTTGTAAATACATTTGAGGGATTACGATTGTTGTGGCTGTTGGTTTTTCGATTGGTTTCTGTGAGAGAGAGAAAATCATAATACAGTTTGGGTTTTTGTTTAGAGTGAGTCTTGGATTATCTTGTATCTTTCATCTCTCTTGTTGTGATTGTATCATTAGAAACCTGGTCAAATTAGGACTGTAACTAATCTGGAAAGAGTGCAGAGCATAAGCCTCTATTGTTGAGCTCGTAAGTGGATATAGGCTACCTTGGTAGCCGAACCACTATAGATTGTTGTGTGTTTCTTGTTGATTCTTTTTTTTTTTTTTGTGATTGCTGGTATTTTGATTCTTGAAACGGTTGAGAGTCTTGTGTTGTAGTGTTACAACACACACTTTAATGAAAAAAATTACAAAAACAAATAAACATATATTTTATATACTTCAGTTGTTCATAACCGTAAGTAAAGATAAAATGAAATTTAAATTAATATTTCAACTGTAAGAGTATAATGTTAATAAGCCAAGCCTTGATAATTGTTTTTTAGTGTGTATGACGAGTTTAATTTATATATAGGTTTTAGGCGTGTGCTAAACTCTTAATTGAGATAATTATATGATTGTTTTGATACAATTGTTAGCTTGTCAAAGCCTTTGATTCGATCAAGACAAGGAAAATATAATTATAAACAGACATGAGATATAATTATAATAATTCAACTCCAAAAGAGCCTATGTCTGTTTCACTAAGCCTAATTAACTCATTCATATACACTATTAAAGATGATTTTTATAAAAGTACAAAGATGGAAAGCCTCTACAAAAAAATATAATCATAAATATATTGTCTAGAGATATTAGGTGTAAACATAAAGCCTGGCCCTATGAGGCCATGATGGAGCTTTTGAAAGCTATAGTCTATTTGGTGACAAAGTTCAATTCTTCCCTCAAAGAAGAAGAAGCACTAGAAAAAGTCTTCAAGGAGGGGGAAAAGGCCATTTCTATGCTACTTAGCCTCATTTTCATAGGTGTTATTATAATTAGTTGTAGAATCCTTTTATAATTAAGGGAAGCCTTTACTTTCCTAACTATGACACATCCCATGATTATTAAAGTAGGATTTATGTTCAAAATCTAAGAATTTTGAGATTTTCAAAGATAAAGGTAATTTTGAGTCCTCGAAATTGTACGAGTCCTTGGTCATCGATAAGTAGTGAATGAGTATCTTCTCACCTGTTTAGGGGAAAGGGATGATCGACCTCATAAAAGGTTTACATATCAGCCTCGGAAAGGCTAGTTATTGAGAAAGCTTATTGATGCCAAAGACTATTAGTGCCGAGAACTGAGAATGTGTCCTGAAGATGTTTCTTTGTTTAATATCGAAGCTCCCAATAATAATTGGGCAAGGCTTGAAGTGTTTATATAATAGATCTTATTATAGGCTTTAAGTAAGACATTCTGAATTCTCAAGATCCGTGTGCCACACTAAACCTTTCGAAAGATTGTGTTTGTGTCAAAATCCCTAAGGCAAAACATTAACATTCATACGTGAGCTCAAAAAGTTTCGTCTTCTACTTAAAAAAAGTCCTCTATAGAGCATTTGATTCAACTAAATCTTAAATTTCTTTTCAAACGCTTTTAATTAAGGATAGAATTAGAACTGAAAAACTACAATTAAGGTAGAACTTCGTTTAAATGAAGGTTGAAAAATAACACAATTTATGAGTTGTCTCTCTCTTTCTTCTCTTCTTTTATTTTTTTTTTTCGCGACTTACTATTTTGTCTAGTCATATCACTTGTTAGTAAGAAATAATTTATGCGTACCAGATTTAGACCGTCATAGCTTTTAAAAAATTCTCTTCGATTTTATTCATTTATAATATAGTGGAAGTCAATTTCTATTTGTAGAACGCTTTCACACAGACAAAGAACAAAGGGACTACGAAGGAACTATAACCTAAAATTAGATTTCAACTTTCCTTTGGACTTGTAACAATATAATAAACTCTTAGTTTAAGAAAAGTAGTCATGACAGTGTTATTATAATTAGTATCCCATGATAATACAAAATGGTAAATCACGTAGAGCATGTAAAAGCAAAAAAATGAAGTTGCAGAAACTGAAACAACGAGGTTGTGTGTGTAAGTGAGAGAACGGCGACTTATTTGGTTATAAAAATGAAAGAAACTTTCATATGCAATGTGGCAGAGAATCTATATAGATTAGAAGGTAGAAAAAGGTAAAGATGAATAAGAAAGACTACAATTATCAACTAATGAAAGAAGCCGCAGTGAGAATTTGAGATGGAGAAGGAGGAATTAAAGATAGAATTGAAAACCAATGTAAGTGACAAATTGCACCTTTATTTGAACACGTCAAAAACCACAAACTGATGTAAATAACACCAAATTCTAATACTTATAATCCAGTCCAAATCAATCAAATTCAACAAAACCATGAACATGTATATGTATGATCCATTTGAGAGGATAAAATAGCTCGTTTAGAAGATGTCTGCTTTGCAAAGCCATAGAGAGCAGTGGTTGCTACTACTGCTAAAGACTTTTAACTATACTAGAGGTAATAGTGAAATGTACAAGGGCATTGTAAAATGAGATTGCTCTCAAACTTGAAAAGTATTTGATTATCTATTTCCTAAGTAAATACTTACAGCTACTAGGTTAGCAACTAAACTAATAGAACATTAACAGTAGGTAATAGAACTCCCTCTGTAAAAGGCAGTGATGTGGCCATAATAAAATCGAATTCTCGATCAGAAAAGGGCACAGATTGACCTCACAGAAGACAAGACGCCAATGATTGAGTAGAAGCTTGAGGCTTTTACTTGGTGCCACAAGCCGAATGTAAAATATTCCCTACCCCAAACCAATTAGGTACTTAAGTAATGGAACAATAAAATTTGATTCGATAGAATTATATCCTAACCAATGTGGTAAAAATTAATAGACACTGTCTATTTGAACGGACAGAACGGGCTTTAGCAACCCAAATCTTATCCAATTAGAATATATGTGTCTAGGGGTGGGCAATATTTCCATTCCGTCCCGACTGGACCTAACTTGTCTCGAAATTGTAAGTCGAGATAGGAACAGATATAGATTCGAACTGGTCGAGTTGGGTTTAGAAAATGTCCAAACTCATTTAGGAATTTTCCAAACCCTCCCTTTTCTTTGAAAACGCACAAAACAGTGCCATTCATGAGGGTCGAAATAGCGCCGTTTTGCTTCAGAAAAAAAGGGTTTGGTCATCAGCCCCTCCATAGGCCACAGCCACAAAATATGTCTCGCTCTCCTCTCTCTTGGTCATCAGCCCCTCCATAGGCCGTGACGCCACAAACTGTCACTCAGCAACTCATTCCTGCTCTTTTTTTTTTCTTTTCATTTTTTTATTGTCGACATGTATCTTGATCATTCTGGTTGTGTATTCCTAGTTTATAAGGTGTAACTCACAAACTTTTATTGCTTTGTGTTCTTTGCATATTCATTCACAAAAAAACTGCCTAATTGTAATATTGAATCATGTGCATTTGATTGAAGTGTTTACTAAGCCTGTAAGATGAATTCATAATATTTAGCAAGATCATTTGAAATGATCAGAAAAATGATGAAAAAAATGGAAATCAGATATGAACCCATGTCAAGAATTACTGGATACCAATCTCTGAAACGATCCAAAACCTGGGAAAGAGCTAAGGAAGGTTCTGCAAAGTGCAAAGTTGTGGAATGATTACATAAATCAGTTTGAATAAACAGGACATTTTTTGTCATCTCGATTGGGTTTGGATATGGTTTGAAAATTTTCAAACCTGACTCGAACACGAAATTGCTCGCCCCTAATATGTTAGTTTCCTGATGGGAAGAAGAATTGACACTGTCCCTACAAGGTAGAAGTATCTAAAAAAACCAATCTTTCATGTAAGGATACTCAAACTTTACCAAATAAACATGGATGACCTTAGTCGGGAAAAGTCACTGAGCAGTGAGTGCCATCACCAGTTACCACCTCCTTTGATAGGACAATGAATATATCTTGACAAAAAGATTGATAATTCATAAAAAAAAACATATACCAACATGTAACTTTTAAAAAAAAGGCTAGAGAATGGATCAAACTTGGAACATGTCAAAACATAAATATACTCTGCATGCAATATAAGGAAAATAATAAATAAAATATAAAAATAAACAACTATTGCTACTAGAATAGGTCAAGATGAACATGTGGCGAGCACATTACCTAATTTCAAGTAATTAGTAAAGATCCTTGCTCTATGAGATTGTTGACACCGACCTAAAAAATATATGGTGGGCTCATTTAAGGTTTAGACCTATTTAAGTGTTGTATTTTGGTGGTTTAATATTATAAAAAGTTTTACTTTATTATAATTCTTACCTTTTAGAATTGGGTTTGCAATAGGATAGAACAGCTTATATAAAGGTCTAATTCTTTCAATGTAAGAATAAACTATTCATTAAACACATAATACATAAGGTTTTTAACTTTTTTTTTAAGTTTTTCTCGATATTATTGTTCAACTTAGAACTCACATCCTTGCTTGTTAAAACCCCATAACCTTATTGTTGAAGCTTTGTCTGTCCTTCTCCGAGAAGCACCCAAGTTTTATAGTTCACTTGCTATCCTACAACTCAGGTTTAGGTTAAACCTCACTTATTGTCAACCAAATTCGACTTAGCCTTATCTGGTATATCCTCAATCTAAGTTTTTTGCGAATCTGAAACACACATTAGTCTAGCAGGACACTGAATATACATGGATGTCTTAAATTGTATCTGACAAACATCTTTTTTGCACACCTAATAGGACTCCTTTTTGTATGCCAGTAGAAACTAGATTGATGATGAAAACTAATAAGCCTAGAAAGAATGCCTTTGAGTCATCTAACATGGCTATATTGTCACCTCTAGTCCAACATTTAGCTAATTCCTTACTAGAAGAGGTGAATCTAGCTCATTCTGAGGAAGACTTGCTAAATCAGTAGTTGGAGTAGATTCAAAAAGACTCTATCTCGTCACCTAGGCTATTTTCAACAACCGATATATAGGGGTTGGTTTCCCATATCGCCTTAGGAAATCAACAACTCTGCACATTGCTCACAAATTAGATGGTTGCAGTTTTTCGACCATTGATAGAAGACAATCAGAATTTGGGTTTAAGTATTTTGAAAAACTTGAAGTCAATGAGGCAAAATCAAATATAACTAACAGCTCTTCTCCAAAGTCAACTGAACCCCGAACTTCAAGAACCATGGAGACGACAAAGTTATAGTTAAGCCGATCCACCATATGGTTCAGTCAATATTCTTGACGACCTGAGAAAGTGGACTCCACAAAGTCACAGGTCCACCAAAAGCAGCCAGATCAAATTTTTAGTTATGACCAATAGATAAAATAATTATTTTGAGAAGTTTACACCAGCCAACCCTCCAAGTTCATAATAAGTCACTCAAACTTAGCCTAGGCCAATCTAATTTTGTTATATGAAAACTATTCGGCCAACCAGTAGTTCGGGACGACCTAAGATTGATAGAAATATACTGGTAAAAGCTTTGCAGAACACAGGGTCGACCTAATAATGTCAATTCATTGTTCCCTTTCCCAAAGGGATATAAAATTCTTGAATTTTTTCTGTTTTCAAGCGAGGAGAATATGACCATATACGAGCATATTTCAAGATTCACTGTACAATGTAGAGAAGCTAGTTCATCACATTTCTAAAACTAAAGCTATTTGGCAACTCCTTAACCAAGACAGCTTTCACCTGGTATACCAACCTAATTATAGAATAGATTGCTAGTTGGAAGTAGATGTAAGATAAGTTCTATGCCAAATTCTATCGGCCGGCCTCGAAAGTCACTCTGGCTGACCTTACTAGGGTAACGCAGATGCCAAGATAATTAGTTTCAAAATATATATGTCTATTCAGGAAAATTTGAACATGATGACAAACGCAAATCAATGAAGCTGATTGCGTTCCCACAGTGGTTAAAGGCGTGTCCTTTACCATAAGGGAACACTTTAATGGGCATTATTTTAGGGATTTGTATGAGTTGGCTAAAAGAATAGCTAGTTACGAACGACTCCCGATGGAAAAAGGTCAGAAGCAGACGCCTTTTAAAAGGACTTATTACAATAATAAAGTCGATGACGCTATAGTACAAGCCAACTTAAAGAGTGATTCTGATTCATCAAATTCTAAAAATAGGTTTGCCCAACTGAAGTGGTAAAAGAGGGACCATACAAATGCTCAATGTTGAAGAAGGCAACCCCTAGGAAAGAGAAGAAAAAGTTCAACAAGAATACTCAGATAACCAAGGAATACTTTTGCGATATAAGGAAAGCCGATCAGATTTTTTATTAACTTCTCAAAGATAAACAGTTTAAGCTATTTGAAGGCCACATTATCCCACCGGTCGACCAGCGTGCAGAGAAGGATTATTACAAATGCCATAATTCTTGGCGATATAATACAAACAACTGTATAATGTTTAGAAATAAAATTCAACAGCTGATTGACGAAGGCTAACTTCTCTTCAACTCCAAAGAGAAGTCCCTAATCATTAAGACTGACCGATACCCCACAACAGGTATCAATGTCATACCCTCTGCCAAAAGGAAGATATTGGTAGAAGAGTCATTAGCTGAAGTTTGGACCTTTGACAAGCCAAAGATTAAGATTCAGGTGGGCAATTCAGTCTTAGAGGCAACTCGGAGGGAAAGAATAGTCACAGTAGAGTTGTCCCCATGTGATCAGTTAATCTCCAAGAAAGCATGCCTATTTTGTCCTCAATGTTAAACCACTTTTGCAAAAGCCCAAGGTGAATCAAAAGAGAGGCCGATTTCTCAACAACCCACTAGAACTTCAAGAATAGAGCTAGCAAGGTCGGCCAATGAAAAGTCAATAGGCTAAAACGAAGTGTATTTAATCGACTTGGGAACAATCTTACCAAAACCCAAAGCTGACCAAAACTCAGAAGATGAGAATAGAAAGGCGAGAGCAGCTATGGCATCTCGAGAAAACTATCTAGAATGTATGCAAAGGCCAAGAAGTTGAGGAAAGTTTGGCCAAATTAATAGCCTTAATAAAAAGCTTTATAGGAACAGAGCAATTAAGGATCACCAGCCATCTAAGTCGATTGACAAGGGTAATAAACCCTAAAGGAAGACATGGTTACCAATAAAAAAGAAAAAAAACTAAAGATCTAGCCAACTAAAGTGACCTAGTTGATTATGGCGATCAAGTCGATCAAGGTAATTAAGTCAACAATGAGGTATCTGAGAAAATTAATGTTAAAAAAGAAACCGTTAATATAGCCATCTTATACTAGAATTTGTCCAGTCAAAGCCAAAACAGGCCTCAAAATTAGATGGGGATGTGGTCAAGGTATGCCATGTTACTGAAGATGAACCAGAAGAACCAACATTATTGACGTTCTCCCATCCTACAGAAGACATGACTCAGTATACTCGGACTTTTTTTATATCAGGGTTGATCTCAATGGGATTCCTTGTAAAAGGATCCTCGTTGATAGTGGATCAGAGGTCAATATTTTACCTTTAAGGATATTAAGAAAGCTTGGGATAAACAAGGGTGATCTGAAGCCTCATGAGGTAATTATGACCAATTTTGCTAGACGCAAATCACTAACTGATGGATTTATCTCCCTTAAAGTAAAAATCGGCCACATAGAGAAGGAAGAAATATTTTATGTAGTTAACGTGCTGAGTGACTACAACTCCTTATTGGGATGAGATTGGACTCACTCCAACAAGACTTTGCCATCTAGCATACTCCTGATGATCTTCAGATGGCAACTAAATAGATCAATTGAGATAATCCATGCCAATAAAAAACTATATGAAGGCGATGAACATGTGGCATCCTCTAATTTGTATGATGCAACTGTCACCACTATAATTCTCAATAGAAATGATACAGGCTAATACATAAAGAAGATGGCCAGACCGGTTATGAATGACGCGTATCAAGTTATATAAGAAAAACTTACCCGACTGACCACAATCATAACTGACCGACCTTTTATCTATTTTTCTAATGAATTGATAAGAAACACACATGCTAGCATCAGTCAAATGTGTCAATGAGGATGAAAGACAAGATCTATGATCGACCATGAGCTAAAATAAGCAACAGTAAAGTTGAACGACCATAACTCCCAAATACTAAACAAATTAAAAGAAGTCAACTTGGGTAATAAGGTCGACCCTGGGCCGATTTTCATTAGCGAACATTTGAACTCAACCTATAAAACTAAACTGGTGGTGATTTTGAGGGGGTTTAGAGATTGCTTCACATGGGACTATACCAAAATGCCCAGTTTAAGCTAAGATTTAGTCAAAAATAGTCTTCCGACAAAAGAGGGATATAGATTGTACAAGTAACACATGCGAAGAATGCTATAAGAAGTTAAAGACAAGATCACCAAGGATATCAAAAGACTTCTCCAAGTAGGTTTTATCAGGAATACTAACTACGCAGAATAGCTGTCTAATGTAGTACCCGCTATTAATAAGAAAGATAAGCTGAGGCTTTGTATCGACTTTAAGAATCTTAACCAGGTGACCCTTAAAGATAGGTATCCTATGGCTATAGACGATATGTTGGTCGACTCGGCAGCATGTCATGAGATCTTAAGTTTCTTTGATGGACATTTTAGAGATAATCAAATATTCATCAAGAAGTGAGATATCATCAAAACAACATTAAGATGTCCTAGGGTGATTAGAATGTATACGTGGATAGTAATGCTGTTCGGTTTAAAGAATGCCAGTGTGACATATCAACAAACGATGAATACTATTTTTCATGACATGATAGGGTGATTTATGGAAGTTTATATTGATGATATCGTATTCAAGTCAAATTCCAATGTCCAGCATCTGGCTAACTTGTGAACAGCTTTTCAGCAAATAAGGTTTCATCAGTTAAAAATGAACCTACTTAAATATGCATTTAGAGTGTTGGCTAGTACCTTTCTCAAATTCTTGGTACACCAACGAGGGGTAAACGTAGACAAAAAAAAGGCTAGAGTGATAATAGAAGTACATGCACCAAGAACCAAGAAAGAATTGTAATAGTTAGTTGGTAAAATAAATTTTTTAAAACGACTTATTTCGAATTCTACTGGTCGACTTTATTTATGGTTTCCCTTAAGCAAGCTAAAAATGGAGAATACTTAAAATGGATGATATATCATTAGCAGGTCTTTGAAAAAAATAAAGAAGTATCTAACAAGTTCGACAGTCATGATGCTACCTAAACTCGGGTTACCACTGATCCTCTATATCATTACAGCATAAGTGTCAATTGGTAGTATGCTAACATAGGAATGCCATAACATAGAGAAAGCCTTCTACTATCTCAGTCAAGTTCTAAACCATGTTGAAACAAGATACACTACAATTGAAAAGATGTGTTTGGCTCTTTACTTTTTCATGCATAAAACTCATGTATTATCTACTACCCACAACAATGCATGTATTATCAAAGCTATTTTTAAGAAATCAGCTTAAAAAATAGGCAATCACCCTATCAAAATTTAATTTAAAAAAACATGCCCTAAAAAGTAACCATAGTCAAGCCTTGGCTGATTTTCTTGCTTACCATCTCACATTATACTCAACCATAGTTGATTTTGAAATCGGCCATATGGATTGTATGAATTGGCAACTATGGTTCGATGTGTCAAAAATAAATTAAGTAGTAGGAGCTGGAATCATCTTGGTCTCTTCTTATGAACTAAAGACGAAGATGTTGCTCATGTTGGACTTTCCATAAATCAATAATCAGAGCAAATATGAAGCCCTTATTATTGGCCTTAAACTACTTTAGAAATGGGAATAAAAGAAATAGAGGTAAGAGGTGATTTTTTACTTTTTATCAAACAAGTAATAAGAGAATAAAACTATGAAGCTAACCTACTAATTTCATACTACAATAAAACTCAACATCTACTCCAAGGGTTTAAGTCCACCCTGGACGAATACTCAATAAGAATGAAAAAATCAAAAGCCAAATAACCTTTGCTGGGGGGAATCAAGTTTTAAGAAGGATATAAAATAAATATCTTTAATTGATCGGCCCAATTCATGTTTGCACAGTGCAGAGTTGTCACCACAACAATGGCTAATCTTACAAGTCGATTTTAGCTGAGATTAAAGAAGAGAATTGGTTGATTATAAGTAATTCAATAATGTTAAATTTGATTGGCAAGTAAGATTGATGGCACCTAAATTTTTCTTCTTCGCAGAAGAATTGTTTAGAAGATGACCCTTGAAAGAATTATTGAGATATGTTGGCTCAAAAGAAAGTATATTAGTCATGACCGAGTCACATAAAGAGTTTACTAAGGCTTATCTAAGCAGTCGATTAATAAAGAAAGCTATCCTAAAAAACAATTTCTGATGGCTGACCATAGAGTAAGACTGTTACAACTACTCCAAAGGTTATAATGAATGCCAGAAGCACTGCCAAATTCAAGTTGTCCCAGTTGAGGAAATGCATGCGGTGATAAAGTCGTAGCCATTTAAAGGATGAGCGATGGATATAATTGAAAACATTTATCCATCATCTTCAAAACAACATGTCTTCATTTTAGTAGTGATCGATTACTTCACCAAATGCATAAAAGTCACTCCATTAAAGATGGTTACTCAATATTCAGTCATGAAATTTCTCAAGAAACATATTATATACAGACATGGCCTTCTAAAGTCTATCACAACTGATCAGAGAATAGTCTTCGCTAATGAAAAAATGGTCAACTTTGCTAAAGAATTCAACATAAACTAATACATAGCACTCTCTATTAGGTTCAATTAATCAGGCAAGCCAAATCAACCAACAAATCGATTATTCAAGGTTTGAAGAAGGTGATCGACAAAAACCCCAAAGTATTGTATGAAAAGCTTTAAGAGGTTCTTTGAGTAAATAAAGTTAACCTAAAAACAGCAACAGGGACGTCTCATTACCAGTTGGTTTATGGCCATGAAGTCATAGTTCTAATGGAAGTCATAGCCAGTTTAACAAAAAGACGATTTTAAAGGGATTTGAGCACCGAGAAATATCAAGATGCCATGGTAGAAGAAATAGACATGATAGAAGAAAATCTCTTTAAGACCCTGAATCATCTCAAAGTATAAAAGTTTATAGCAGAAAGGTTCTAAAATAAAATAGTGAAGTTCAAGTCATTCAAGGTTGGCGACATAGTGTAGAAAGTTGTTCTCTCAATTAGATTCAAAGAGTTGGATCTAGGCAAGTTTAGTCTAAATTAGGAAACACCATGCAAGATTACTAAGATCATTGGCAAGGGGACATATCTCTTGAGTGATTTGAAAGGTAATACTCACTCAAGGGCGATTAATGAAAAATGCCACAAGTTCTTTTAACCAATTGTTTGGGAAATGGTTGACAGGTCAATTTTTCATCAAGCACATTGATGAGTTTGTCTTAATTAGATGGATATTGTTTAGCTCTTGATGATTTATATCAATTTTTATATAAAGTCGATATTTTGATTGGTTACTGTTTAAGCTATTTAAGATGTATTACTAATTCTTACTAATAAAATAGTTGATTATTACTTTGGTTTGAAATCCAAAATATACTATCATTAATCAAATATTGCATTGGTCGATTGTTAAGAATCAATTAACGTACTTTAAAGGTGTTAGGTCAAAAAATAAACAGAAAGGCAATTTATACAAGAAAAATAAAAATATCTTTCATTAATAAAAATAAAAGATGGCAAAAATCAATATTTCATTAATGTAAAATGTTTACAGAGAGGGCTCTTAGGCCGATCTTATTTATAACTGGTCAATTGAAGTAAAGAAATCTACCATTTAGAAGTCAATAACCTTTGGTTATACTTCACCTTCGAGAGGATATCATTATTAAGCTTGAGGCTTTTTTTCAATGTTGTCTTATGAAGGCAATTAATCAGTATTTGTTACTTTAAGCTTTGAGACCGTTCAATCCGCTCAGCCTAAGCCACTTTTAACATAGCCAATTTCACCTTTAAGGTTGTTATCTTTTCCTTAGTAGCCTGGGTTTAGACACTCAACTCCCTCACCTTAGCTATTGACACGTCCAGAATATAGAAGTTATTCCTAAGTGTAGGATTGTCGAAGTAATAAATAACCCGATGAGAACGGGGTCGATCCACAGGGAAGTAGAATTAAAATTACAGTCGAATTGTGTTTATGCTACAATTTTGATCATTATACGTGTTACAGCTATCAATTGAACCTTACAATGATCTATAGGCTCCTTCTCCTTGGCCTCTTTTTCAGCCTCTTTGATGACCTTGATGACTGATTGCTTCTTCTTTGCCAAAGTAGTGAACAACGTTGTAAATTCATTTATCTTTGTTTTGAGGCTAATGATATAAAATTTCCTGTAGCATTATCAGATAGAAATTTGAGCTTCATATTGATGTCCAAAACACTACAGTAATTTAGAAGAAGGTTGGCCATCGCCTTTAGTTAATGAATGATCTCCATTACTTCAGGCTGGGGAGGCCGATCTTTAGTCTGAAGAATGATCATATAAGTCCTCACTCTTATCAGATGACTCCTGAAAAAGCATTGAGAGAATGTCCGCAGCTGACAAAGCCCTAACTAGTTGAGGAGGCTTCTTCAGAGCAGGCTTACCAAAAAGAATAGATTACGGAGATATGAACCTTGGTAATTGCTCAAAAGTTAGATAAAGGTTTAACTCTTGAACACCCTGCCCTTCAACAGCCGGTTGAGGTAATTTATTGGATAGAATAGGAAGAGGTGAAGTCGGTTGAGGTTGATTGATGCGATATGGTCGACTTTTTGGAGACCGATTTGGAGTGTACGATCTTTATTTTATTTTATTTTTGGTTTTCTTGTCCATTGTCTAAAATTAAGGAGAAAAAAATTAACGAGCAATCCAAAAATAAAAGCAAAATGGTCTAAAAAAGTTGTAAAGGTTACGTTTACATGCTTAGTAAGAGGGGTTGGCTCATCTTCACCCAACTAGGGCACATCAAGAGTAGTAGAGATCGCCAAGAAATCAAAATAAAAAATTGAAATATGATAAAAACAAACAATTTAAATACCTTGTTGGCTTGTATCGCCAACGATCTTTACCGATTGAGGATCAAAGATAGGTTTACAATAATTATCTAAATAAAAAGCAATCCATGTAGGCTAATTTTTTCTCCTGCTTAAGATGTCACCAACTATGTTGAACTTTATCGTTGGGATTGAGGGTCTTGGATCCACAAATGATCATTCGAAGAACACCTCCCTCAACTAAGAGTTGCCAGAGCAAACCTATTAGGTTTAGCGTTCAACGACCGACCACTTATGTTCCAAGAGAAGTTCCATTTTTCCTTTGATAGCATAGACTCCTCATTTCTCTTAACTTATATAATTAAATTTAAAACTATAGAAACTTTCAAAGTTTAAAATTTCTTTGATTAGCTTACCCCGTGTCTTTTTCTGGCCAACCTGCACAATAGCACTAGTATTATTTTCTTCAAAATTATGACAGACAAGTGCGACATCAAATGAGAGACTAAAATGTTGGTCAACTATTACCTCCCAGTATTGATCAAATAGTTTCATGTGATTAGAGGGGATAGGAACATCGACTAACTAAAGGGATCTTTTTAACAAGTTGGAGACTTTAGAGGTTTCATCGAAAAAAAATGACTCCTTAAAGATGACCCTACTCCTAAACTTCTGATTTTTCGAAAAAAAAGTTAGGGTGAGAAATAGCTTAAATACATCTAAATTGGTGACTTACCCACTGAGGATGTTAAGTCTTCATCCCACACTTGTTATTAATTTCAGTAGTTATGATCACCCTATGACACATGTTGCGAGCTGTCAATCAACTCACCCAAGAGTGATGCCACTCTGCATTAAGAGCGACTTCTTTTGAGTATAATTTTGATTTTTATAGGATCATCTAGTCCATTTAGAACTAAAAAGTACTGGCCTAAGATGACAAAAAGCTCTATCTTCTAAATAGGATGTGGTGTAAAAGAATTTGAAAATATTTCTAAAGCTAAGATCCTTTATTTGCCATTGAAGGAGCCAAAGGGCATAACAACTAAGCCAATTTTCATCAGGTTGAGAAATTACAAGGAAAAAATGAACAAAAGTAAGCCAATATCTAAAAGTAGAGAATCTATAAAGGACCCCTGCCATTTGAAAAGGTTGACTCACCTTTAGAAGAAAGAATATCAAATAAACTTCTGTAAAATTGAGAAAGGAAAAAGGGACCTAAAGCTAGATTTATACCATGAGCGTAATTGCTACTTTTAGATATTTCCTAGTGATTCTTTGAGAAGAGGGGAGGCACAAGCCATACTTACACAGTCAGTATAAGACGAAGGCGATATGCACAGTCCTTGAAGGTTTGTCTGATTTTTCTTTGAACGTGTTCATAAATTTATCAAAGCTTGATTCAGCTCTGGAAAAGTATAGGTTGGCCTCACTTACTTCAAGCTTGACGTTTATTTCAACACCATGGACTGGTAAATTAAAAAAGACAGCTAAGTCATATAAAGTAGGCAACATATAATCAAACCTAAAGTAAAAACTATTACAAGTTTTGGACCAAAAAAGAAGATTAGTCAATATAAGATTGTTATAAAGGGAGATTTGATATTTGGAAAGTTAAATGAGATCATAGATCCTAGTTGATTTCTAGATAGATGAAAAATGAGGCTTTAGACGATTGAGCCAACCTCTAAAATTGCTAGTCGATTTTGGCCAAGACCTAGTCAATTTTGAAGTCGATTAAATAGATATATCATACTTTTGGCTAAATCTCATAGGATCTTTAAAATGGGTGAAAAAACGTTAAGGTAATAAACTATAATGGAGGTTTCACAAGGTCCTAGGATGTAACTAGAGAAATCGGCCGTACAGGGAAGTACCTTAGTGGCGACCTTATTGCTCAAATTAATCTCCTAATACTTAGTGTGTAGAAAAAGAGGTTTGTCTTCAATTCGGTCGTCCTGGATTAATTAATTACAATTGAAATGCTAAATGAAGAGTCATTGATGAAATTGATCTAAAATAATCTCCAAGTGCAAGAAAATTGACTTAGCATGACATGAGATTGAAAATACAAGGGCAGAGACAAGATGATACTAATCGGCCCTTGTATTTAAAAGACTTTGGTGTCATAAGGAGTCGATTTAGAAGACTTTACTAAGGAACGAGTGATTTTTTAAAGCGATGATATAGTGGGCGAAAATCATTTAAATGTTAGCTAAATGATTTTATATAATATAACGATTTCAAAAGTGACAGTGGATTACAAGGCAGACTTCTCAACAAAAAGTGATTTTAACGTATGATTAATCTTCATAATTAACAAAGGGGATTTTAGAATCAACCTACAATGGAGGGCTAGTTTTTAGGAGGAACATTCAGGGCAATCATAACTAATGATAATAGCATCGTATTTAACTCGGGCGACTTGAGGTGAAGTTCATGACAGTGATCTCTTTAAATATATTGGGTAGGGCAATTTTTAACAATAATATGTAATTAAGTATCAATCCCCAAATACCCAGGGCAATTTTTGCTAAAAGAGCCAAAAGGATCTCAACATGAGCGATCTGAAAAGAGAAGTTAAAAATAGGTCAATTAGCAAGTCTAGAAGTCTATTATAGGGCGATCCTAAAGATCTATTATGGAGCGATCCTAAAACATTTATTACAGGGCGATATCTTAAAAAAAAAAACTATGACATAGAAAGACAACAGAGTTGATTACCCAGGAAAAGGAGGACAGTTGGCTAATTAAAAAGTTACAAACCTTAGCAACACTTTTTTTATCGGCTTGCAGGAAACATTGTTGATGCCGACCTAAAATTGTATAGTGGGCCTATTTATGGTTCAGGACCAATTAAGTGTTGTATTTTGGTAGTTTAACATTATAAGAAGTTTTACTTTATTATGATTAGATTTGCAGTACGATTTTATAGTTTATAAAAAAGATTTATTCTTTCATTATAAGGAGGAATTATTCATAAATATATAATACACAAGCTTTTGAGTTTTTTTTTTAGTTTTTCTTATTATTATCATTCAACTCATGACTCACGTCCTAATTACTTGTTGAAACCCCATAGTCTTACTGTCAAAGTTTTGTCTATCCTTCTCCAAGAAGCACCTTAGTTATATAGTTCGCTTGCTAACCTAAAGGCCAGATTTAAGTTAAATCCTACTTGTTGTCAACCAAATTCGGCCTAGTCTTATTTGGTAAATACCCTATCTCAGTTTTTCATAAATTTGAGATAGACATTGATCTAGTAAGACATTAAACATACACAAATTCTGTTTCCAAATTTTACCTGATGAACAGAGATTTAAACAGATATGCACAAAAATTCACTCCATACAACATTTTTGTAACACTTTGCATCAATTTATAAAACATTAGAAAAATAATCGAAAGAAAACGGATTTTAGAAAGAAACTGCTTGGAGGAGGTCACGCCTCCATTCGTGTCAAGTATGAGTATCTATAATCATACAACTGATGTTATCTTAATCATTGCTAGTTCTCATGACAATCCACATCTACTTATATCCGGATCGTGAGACACGCCAATTGCACAAAGAATCTAGACAACACCATATTAATAATAATAATGAAGCAAATAAAATGAGATCATATTTATTTTTTCAAGAAACGGTTCCCTAACATTTTAATGACACTAAATGTCTAGCTTTACTTACAGTTTATACACAAACTAGTGCAAAACAGGAACAAGCTTGAGATGTAAGAATGTGCAAATCCTCGCAGGCTTCTGGGTAGCCGAAAAAAACCAATAGTCAAATGTACAAGAGCCACGCTAAATGAGAATGTTGTTGAACTTGAGAAATATTTGAGCATCTATTTCCTAATTGCTCGAAATTAGAACATAGATTAATACTTACAGCTACTAGGTCAGCGACCAAACTTAAACAGCATCAACAGTAGGTAATAAAACTCCTTATGCAAGGGGTGAGTCTGTCATAGCAAAGTAAGCGAAATGTAAAATATTCGTCTTCACCCCAATCATCCATAATTGCATCTATACATCATTGTATTTAGAAACTCGCATCTCGTTAACCATCCTTTCTTTCCCTTCAATCTTCAAAAATTTATAAAAGGTGAGCGAGCCTGCATATCCAACAGAAATATTCCATGAAGAAAGACGTTTGTAAATCATTCTATTAAAAAGTAGGGAAATTTAGAACTAAATTGCAGGAACAGCCATCACTTGACATGATAACAATCAAAACCATGATTTTCAAAATATCTATATCAAGATAATGATGCATATCTAATGTTTGAAATCTCAAAGGAGCATATAATTACAAATCCACGAAATTATAGCTAGAAGTGATTAGGACGGAAACTAGCAAATGAACACAATAATACACACTTACTGCAGCTGATGACTATGGCATGAGATATGCAATTCATCATTACTCATCCTCGTGATGAGACATGTTATCTGAATCGTGAAAAGCCATCACCTTCACCTCCAAATGCCCCCGTCCTCTTCTACCACCTTTACCCTATCATCACCATCCTTTCTAACATCTGCAAGTAAAACCAAAGACCTAAAAGTCTCCTAAAATTATTAATATAAAAATAATTTTTATTAATGCTAACATATTTACTAACACTATTTTATAGCATCAGTGTTATTCGAGTCAAAAATTTATTGACACTATATTAAATGTCAGCGAATCACTAACATTATAGTATTAGTAAATTTCTATTATCATGATATCAAAAAATCGCTGATATTATGGTATCAGAAATATTTTCATACTATAGTATTAAAAGATCAACTAATATTATAGTAATTAAATTTATTTATTTTTAATTTTTTGACATTATATTGAAACTTATAATTTGAATTTAATCAAAATTTGAAGGTAAACTCACATAAAGTTATTCAATAACAATAAAATATTTATTCAATTCAAATTCAAATTACAAATTAATTGAAAGTAATTCTAATAAATAGAAAATAAGTTTAAAAAAATAATTCTATAGAGTACAATAATACTATCAAGTGTAAAACAAAGTTTCATACTACAACTAAGCCTCTACCAAGAATTCAACCTCCTTAGAAATCATTTCACATGCGGCTGTCTCTGCAAATATTAAACAACTAATGTCAAAATTGGCAACTACAAATGAAACTAGATTTCATATTAAGTTATTAGATCCAAATTTAACAAACAATCATCTCTATGTAATTTATAATATAGCTAGGGCTCTAGGGATATTCTAGCCGTTTATAATATGGCTAGGGCTTTAGGACCAATCACCACTTGTGCCATTATCAATTATAATCAACCCAACTTGTTTGATCTGTAAGGGTTCCCAAGTTCATGAATGTTTTAGTTCTCTCATCTTATGCTACTCCTATCATTTCTTTTTATGGATGGTAATTAGCCACATTTAGCGTACTGCTTATTGGCAAAGTTCAGAACATGAGAAGCAAAAGCATATATATGTTACCAGCAACTCAAAAAATTAAAATGGAAAACCAAAAAGAAACAAGTTATCACGGAAAAGGAAAGGTAAAATAGAAGGCAAAAGATGCAACAATGCAAATTTTATTAATCAATAAATACTGCAACATAGTTATGTGCTTACCTTCTTAAGTTCCTCCAAAACAGCTTTAGTAACTTCACCTTTTTGTTTCAAAGAGTTCATCCAATGTCATTCTTGGAACAAGAGCACGGACCTAAGAAAACAAACTATATGCAGAATTGGAAGAGGTTAGGAAGGAAGGAGTAGTAAAGTATCTAGCCTAAAAGATGATGAGAAATATACCATAAAAAACATGAGTCCGGATCTGCTTTTTGGGGTTTTGCAACTCACAAAATGCATCATCAGCATTTTCTCTAACTATCCGATGTTGAATTGAGCAAAGCAGTTGCATAAATACATTGTCCTGGAAAAAAGTAGGACAAAAAGTGATTGGGACTCGTCCAGCACAATTTATTCGTGTTTTATTTATTAAAATAACCATAGACACACAAAAAATCAATAAACGCAAATACCTTACTTAAGGAACAAAATGCCGCATATAATCTATTATTGTTCTTCCAATCTTCAAAGAGAAAGAATTTTTTTTAAAAAAAAAGGAAAGAATGATAATCAATAGTATTCTCAACAAAAGAATCCTAAAATAGAATAATAATCAATATTGTCCAGGAAAATTCTTGTCTTTAGAATATTGAATTAACTTGAGGTTCATGGCATAATGGGTGCTTTTACTAGCTTTGGAAACATAACCACTAAAATATTTGATAAACATTATTTTTACTCTACAAATAAGTGTAATTAAACACCCATCGCTTTCACCTTATAATGAAACATCCAGTTTACGAAATGAGGTGAATCACAAAATGGCAGAGTTGGAATGGAGGAGACGTGTGAAAACAAAACACAAAATGGAGGAGATGCTGGGTATTTTGAAATCGACAGTTCACAGTTCACAGGTTAAATACAAAATAGAGGAGACGAAACCGGTGCCTTTTATTATGGACAAAACCCAGTTGGTTTACGCTTTTTGGGTTTTATTTTATCTAACCCTCAAAACACCGATGTTTTGGGGGACTTAATTTTTCTTTAGGCCTCCAAAACGACGCTTTTCGCTTAGAGATATTTTTTTTGGAAAATTTTTTAAATTGACCCAGTTATTTTATTTTACTATTTTGACCAAAGTCAACACTTGTAAATTATATTAACCAATACACAATTTTTTTCTATTTTGCCTTCATTGCAAATTTTGAAAGCTTTTTCTCTTTCTTGCAAAGTTTCTCTCGGCCAAATTGCAAAATCGATCCCATTTCTATATTATATTAACCAAATACATAATTTTTTCTATTTTGCTCTCATAGCAAAATTTGAAAGCTTTTTCTCTTTCTTGCAATGTTTCTCTTGGCCAAATTGCAAAATCGATGGGATCGATTGAAAATCTTGTAAATCAACTTTAAAATTATTACATTTTTAAAATTAAAAATAAAATAACCGATTATGGAGTTGAAAAAAATTAGAAATTGATAAAAATTTGTGAGTTTTTATTATAAATATTATTTTCTTATATTTTTATATTCTATTAGTTTAAATGTTTAAATTTAGTGTTAAGAATATGAAAATATGATTGAACCTAGGTATAAAAGGTTGAAAACAATGAAAAATAGCCAAAAATTACCGATTTAGGTCTAAACTGCATCTAGGTCGTGGCGCATGCACTGGTGCTTGCACCACGTGCTGGATGAAAAGCATCAAGCACATGACTTGTGGTGCCACGCACCAAGCGTACTCTACACTTCAGTGCATTGCACAGTGCGCTTACGAGCACTATACGCATTGCACGCATGTTGCGCATGTCACGTGACGCCATGTGGTAATTTAAATTATTTTAAATTTATATGTTATTTTTGTTTACTAAATTTTATTTAATGTAAATTTTATTTAATTAATTATTTAACTTTCTTTTTTTAATTAATTAATTTTTTTATTAAATTTGATTTTGTGTATTAAATTTTATTTTATTTCATATTTTGTTACTTTAAAATTTTAGTAATTATTTAAATTTTGTTATTTTAATTAATTCAAAATTTTTAATTAAAATTTGCATTTTTTAAATTTCATGTAATTTCTCATATACTAATAATTATTTTTCAGTTATTGGTGATGTTGTTTTAGATATCATGGGGCTTGTTTTGACCATTGTATACTTTAGTGGAAGGTGGGAGAGTTTCAGTGATGGTGTTGAGAGATACATTGAATTTTAAAATATTTACATGTTAGTTTCAAAAAATATAAAATACGAAGCATTGTTTAGAAGAGTTTGTCGTATTATTAGAGTTGGTTAGGTGTAATATAAAGTGATTCTCAAATTCAAGGTTCATTCAAATATTATAAAGTTGAGACCTATTCCACTTGAAAATGATGACGATGTGATCTTTTGGTTAAGCTTATGAAAAAAGTACACCTCTATGTGTAACATTGGATGTTCAAGCTCTCGTATATGAAAATAATGCAGAAGCACTCATCAAGCAAAAACAAGTCAATCCTAATCAATTTATGTCTACAAGCGGTAGAAACTAAATGAGTAGTATAACCCTAACAATTCCAACCTTTGTGTTTTCGTCAAACCATCCAAATGATTACCATTATTATCCTCCAATGTTTAATGAAGACCTAACTTACACATATAGAGATGTTGGCATTGATGCTGGTAATGATGTTAGTTATGATATTAGTAATGGTGTTGGTTATGATGTTTGTAATGATGATAAAAATGATTATGAAAATGACAATGGTTATGAAAATGATGATTGTGGTAATGATTTTGGTTATGATGTTGGTTATGATACTGATAAGGATGATGAAAATAATAATGATGATGATTATAAATGAAAGCCGATAGATTAAATAACATACTAGACGGTGGGCTATGTTACATTTCTAAAATTTCTGTTCATGGGCTGCATGTGAGTATGTCCCATATGCAAGAGAAGATGGAGTTCAAGTAGAAAACCCATTTCAATTCATGCCTCTGATACCACCATTTGACTTGAATATATCGGAATAGGTATTGTATACTTAAATTGGAGATGCATTTATAGGAAAGTTGTATAACTGCAAAGATAAAATTCATGAAGCTATAAGCATACTATCACTTAAAGGCAATTTGAGCTTCAAAGTTTATAAGTCAACCAAAGATCATTTTGAGGCAAAATTAGATGATGACAGATGCAAATAGATATTACATGTAGTGTTAACAAAAGGGCAATAGTTCTTCATTATGATAAAAGTAGATGTAGAGCACATTGTGTTTTAGACCGATTGTGGGATGGTCACCAATAAGCTAAGAGATGTATTATTGGTAAAGTAATTAAAAATAAGTTTGCATCGGTTAATAGAAATTATAGATCGAAGAAAATTCAAGTAGATATACGTAAAATATTTTGTGTTGAGATAATGTATAATATAGTTTGGTGAGCTAAGAAGCATGCATTAAGATTGAAAAGAGGTGCTCTAGAGAATTTTTCAGATTGATTCTTGCATACAGCTATATGTAGCAACAGCAAAACATGGATATGGTTACTCACTTGAAATCTCATACTAATAATTACTTTAAGTATTTCTTTATAGCGTTGGGACTCTACATCAGAGGTTTCTAGTCATCCATTCGACCAGTGATTACAGTTGATGAAATATTTTTAAAAGATGCTTATTTTGGTATAATATTTTTGACAGTATGTAAAGATGAAAATAATCAGATATTTCTATTGGCATAAGGGATTGCTGACTCAAAAAATAATGCTTCTTGAATATAGTTTATAGTCAAACTACAATGAGTAATTTGTGACCATCAAAATCTAATTTTTGTATATAATCGACATGCCAATATTGAGAGGGCTATTTTAAGATGTGTTTTCTAATACATATCATGAGTTTTGCATCTTTCACTTAAAAAAAATTTAATGATAAAATATAAGTTACCAACAGAAAAGTCTAAAAAATGGAAATACTTGCCTGCTTATTTTCTTACTACTAAGGCTTGTCGTCTTTCTGATTTTCAACACCAAATGAATAAGATACGGAGATGAGACCTAATGTAACTAAGTATTTCAAGAAGGATGTTGGTACAGGAAAATGGGCTCAATCAGCTGGTGCTTTCAAAACATACGACATTATGACCACCAATATTGTAAAGATCATTAATACAGTTCTAGAAGAAGTAAAAAAGCTTATTGTGACTAATTTAGTAGAATCGAAATGAGAGCTAACATAGCTATGGTTTTATCATAAATAAGAGGTGAAACAACTAGGGATGGCAATAGAATTAAGTTTGTGATGGATACCTGTAAACTCGCATCCGCATTCGCATTCGCTTCAATAAATGAAATACAAAATCTATTATAGGTTTGGAATTTCAATATCAAACCCGCTCTAGCGGGTATATACTCACTACCAAACCGCAACTAATTATCTACAAATTTTAAGTGGGTTGGTAATGAGTATATAACAATTAGTATGCGTGCTAGGAATGAATGCTAAAAGCGCACAATATTGTGCACTTAGCGCACTCAGCACATGAGCTAAGAGCTCACGCTAAAAGCGTGTGATATTGTATGCCTAGTGCACTCAGTACGTATACTAAAAGCACACGCTAAATGCCCAATATTGCTCATTTAGCCCTTAGTATGCGTCCAAGTAGTGCATGCTAAGTGCGCAATGTTGTCCGCATAGCACTTAGCACATATACTAGGAATGCACGTGTGCTAAGAATGCACAATAAACATGCAATATGCCTGGTGCTTAGCACGAGTGCTAAGAGCGCACACTAAGCATGCAACACTTAGCACGCATGCTAAGAGTGAATGCTAAAAGCGTGCAATATTGTACACTTAGTATGTTAGCATATGTGCTAGGATTGCACACTAAGAAGCTGCACGCCTAGTGCTTAATACGCGTGCTAGGAGTACTTGTATCTCACGCTTAGCACGTGTGCTAAGAGCCCATGCTAAGTGCGCAACATGCACGCGCACTAGGTATGCAGTACACAACTTCTTTTCTTTTTTCTCTAAAAAATAATTTAAAAAAGATATAATATCCATGGATACCTATTGCAGGTATCCTTAAATGTTTTTTATCAAAATTATACTTGTCTTAAATTCGCTGTAGATTTAATTTTGTATACCAAATTGTATAAAACCTACTTTAAACCTTATCAAATCCTTCATAATATGGGTAATATTTAGTGAGTTTATGGGTTTGTAGGTAATTTTTTCATCCCTAGGTACAATGTATCACAAACGTGTTTATTACTGCAAATTGCAAGGTGATAAAACACAATAATAAAACTAGTCAAATTATAGTTTACCCAATGGGTAATTCACGATTTTTAGTGAAGGACTATGGTGGAGATGAAATAGTAGACATCCTGCGAAGACAAGTAGCTATTAGAAGTTTTACTTCCAACAAATAGCTTGTTCCTATGCACTTGTGGTAAGTAGACATATCAAATTAGTGCACAAGAGTCTTTTTTTTTTAACTTATTACATGGTTGAGTCTTTATTCCGTGCCTATAGTAAGTCAATACTTTCGGTTAGCCATCTATTAAATTGGGTAGTCCCAGAGGAGTTGAGAAATATTGACATCCAATCTCTAATAGCACGTTGACAAGCAGGCAAGCACAGAACGAATTAGATTCCATCTCAATGGGATGAAGCATCAAAGAATGTTTATAGTGTTTGTAGATAATATGGACACAACTGACAATCATGTAGAAACCTTATTGTTTTACATAGCAACTGATGTATGATTGTTTATAAAACTAAAATTTATATTTAATCTTGAATTTCTCTATATTATTAGTCTAATTCAATTTTGTTTTTGTTTTATGATCAGTATGAGATAAAAGGAATGACTTGGACCCCAAAGCGCAATTCCCATATCGATTTCATGAGATGGAGAGTTCCTGTACACAACTTACAGAACATTTTTGTTTTATTGTATTAGACTTTGGAGCTTGAATTTTTATTATGCTATTTTTGGCATTTGATGTACATCATGAAGATTTTAAATCAACTCAAAAAGGTGAGCTAAGCATAAAAGAGATTTCAGATGGTCCAATAACAAGAGCTAAGGCCAAACAGCTTCAAAGGGCTATAAGTAGTCAAATTGGAGCTATTGAAGCTTCTATAGGCTTGAAAGCTTGCGATCTGAATAGAAATGAGCTAAAGGTGTTTATTTGTCTTTAATTAGATATTAGGACATGATTTAGAGACGTTTGGTGACATTGGGCTTAAAGAGGCAGCTCAGAGCTTTACTTCCATGCTATTGGGCTTAATTTCCTTCTTATGTTCCTATTTTTATTACTTCACTTATCTCTTTAAATTTCCATGTATTTGGTCCATCTAGAACTTGTTTGGCTTTATTTTAAATTGTTAAGTCATATTGGGCTTATTTTTGGGCTTTTAAAGTTAATTAGGTAATATTAGGGTTTCCCTCATCTTGTAAGCCTATATAAGGCATCTTAAAATCTTATAGAGTCAGTTGCCTCATTCTTGAATTTTAGGAATGAAAAAGAAGAATGTTTTCTCTCTCAAAATTATCTTCTCAAGTTTTCCAGCTCTCGAAGATAGTTACTAACGTATCATTCTTTGATCATAAAGAGTATGGCGTTAAAATCCTAAATTGATCCTTGTGGTGTCCATTGACTTATCAAGGTTTCTTTTTAGTTCTATCCTCCATCTTATTTACCATTTATTTGTTATAATTCAGCCTAAACACTTAAAGAAAAGACTAACAAAAATCAGACATTACCCTCATCTTAAAAATCAGATTTTGTTTATATTCTGAATAATCTATTTTGAAGATCAAGGCACATCAGTATTTAATGCCATAATGTCATTACTTTGTGGAATTCACTTAAATTTTTTTTTATTATAGATGTATTTTTTACTTAATGTTGATAGATTTGAGTATCAAGCCAGTGATATAAAAGGTCGTTAAACCACTTTCCATTAACATCAAGCCCATGTAAAGAAACATGCTGTTGTGGGTTATTATGATTTATTCAATTGTGACATTCTTTAAATTTGGCCTCATTTATAGGAATCAATTGCTAATATATGTCAATTGTAGCTTTTGGTTTCAATTCAACAAGTTTTCTTTTGACTTTCTTTTAGAAAAGATTGGTATAAGAAGTGTGTTTAACATATGCAGACTTATACTAGCGCTTATACTTGCTCATCCCTTGTGCAATAGCATCGGGTATAATTTGAACACTTGCAAGGCTCTCAGTTATTTGCTGCATGTTCAATTATAACTAATGCTGATACTTAGGCGTAGGAATTTATGTCTGAACGTCATTGACCTTGCATTCTCTCCCCTAAAACAAAATAACATCGATCAATATATTGACTTGTTAACTTTGTACCAAATCAACTTCATGTTCAACGTACCATTGTTTAATATGCATCCTCGGAGATCTTGGATGATTTGAGGTACTGCACCATAAGACTCATCTAATGTAAGAGCTCTGCTTTGTCCTTGTCTATCCCGATTATTAACTCTATTTTAACTATATCAATCTTAGTAGTTAACTCTATTTTTATAACTTTTATATCGTCCCCCAGATTATCAATCTTCTTCTCCTAATTATTATATTGCGATAACGTGCCCTACTCAAACTATATTTAAGTAATTATAATCAATCATGATTATGGAATACACATCAACATTATATAGTGAATAAAAGAAAAAAGATTAAATTATTATATCGTTGGTGCAGACACTGGTAAGGCTTCGATTTGGTAGCCACGCTGAACATCCATATCATCCATAGGATCATTGAATTAGATGTTCGACTTTATAATATGCTCGATCAGAGCTCGTACCCATTCTCTCGATGGAATGTGCAAATTTGCTGTTGTACGACAGTTCTCAGTTTTCTTATGTTTGTGGGGCACCATCTTCTTATATGCTTCTAAAACTTACACAAAAGTTTAGATTGGTCAACCATTAAGAGGAAATGAAATTTCCAACAATATATATATATATATATATATATATATATTGTTCTATGTAAAAACATACAAAATCTTCATCTCTTTTGAAAAGAATGTTTTTAACATCTTTGTATAATAGAAGGCCCTTACTAGACCAATTTTGAAGACAAGAAAAATGGTCACCCTCTTTGCGCGGATATGACGATCCACACATCGAGATCACTTATAGATTCAAACATATGATAATAAAAAATAACGATCTCAAATAACACTATTTTCTTGTCGTCTTTAATATAATATAAAAATAAATATTTTTTTTCGAATTTCAATATAATAATGAATCAATAATTAATTAAAAAGAATTACTCATCAAGAATGTCTAACAAAAAGCATAGATGTTATACAATTCTTTCTCCTGATTGCGCCTTTTTTCTAACTTTTATTAATTTTTTAACTGGCGTTGTACTTAAGCTATTATAGAACACACTCCGTACAATTGTGCTTTATAGGTAGGTATTAAACTTATTTAAATTGTCCACGAGCCAAAGCACAAAAAATAGGATGGCTGTACCCCGGTCACGTGGTATCATATGAAATAAATAAAATAGACATATTTTCACAGCATCTATATCATTGTTAGTGCTAAAACTAATTGTATTAAACCATGTATCTAAATCCTTATAGGTCAACTGTTAACGTATTTTAGGGTGTATGCATATGATTATATACATATTAAAAAATAAACACATGTATCATAATACACGAATTTTGCAATGGAATTTATTATGTAATCAACATATACACATTACTTAAATTCTTAATAACTTAAGAATACAGAAAAATACATTTGAAGACCTCCGATGAAGATTTCAAATTCGGATTTCTTAGCTCCAATTTTGAGCTCACCTTGAAGTGCACTGATGTTCAATTCTAGTTCACAACAATCCAGTGGGATTGTGAAGCTAGATTAGCAGCAATAAGGTTTGTATTACTTGAAAGAAAAATAAGAAGAATTTATTTTTCTTTCTCTTTAGTTTTTCTCACAAGTCTTTGTTCAATGAAAAACTCTCTTAAAACCAACTCTTCTTTTTCCTCTCCTCCCTATGCACGAAATTGATTCACATACTTGTTAACACAAATGAAACCCAACCATTTGTAGTGCTCTCAACACTTCACAAGTGCTCTACCAAAATTAGATTAAGTGGCAAACTACCAAAATAATATTTGGTGGCTATTTTAATGGTTTCATAAAATTAACCATTAATTACAAAATGATGCCCCACTTAATTTAATTTATGTTTCTCAAATTAGGTATGTCTTCCATTTAGGAATAAAATAATAAATAAATAAATTATATTTTATTTATTTAATTATTCAAAAAACTATTTGAATAATTAATATTTACCTTATTTGATTTTACTAACATAGTTAATGGGTAAATTTATGGTAAAATAATTCATGGAATAAAATTGTGCCACTTGCTAACATCTAATTAGTTAATAACTCTTGTCAACTAATTAAATGATATACTTAACATTTAAGTCTAGACAAGTACACAAACCGAGGAACCTTGAAACATATTTTCGGTTCGCTAAAATTTCTAACATAGAACTGTTCAATCCATTATGCTACCCTAGTGCACAATGAGTACACTTAATATTGTGAGACTCTCTAGGTTCACACCCGAATTGTCATATGGAACTCCTCCATACGTTCGTGAACGATGCCCCACAAATACATTACGAATATTGTAAAGCGACGCATTAAACCATACAAGCTGATGTTATAATATATTCATATAATTCCTCCATCTTTTATATCCGAGTAAAGCAGAGATATAGATCAACACTGTCAAATCTCAATATGCCCGACCGAAATCTTATCTCTAGAATTGTATTTCAATAAATAATATTCTCAAACACTTTTGTAATATTATTTATCTCTAGGGTTAAACATTTTTCCCAGAAATTACTGCTTATGGCCATAAGACTTTTTGAAATATAATTTTAGAGCATTAGGATATAATACTCACCTAAATGAGCTGATGGATCCTATATCTATACACACTAGACTCCATGAGCATCGGATCATACCCAGCGGTTAAACCATGAAAGGTTTCTGACATGTGTGGAACCAAAGTATGGTAAATCACTCACAAGCCCACCGTGACACTTAGATCAAAGGACCAGGAATACTACTCAACTTAAAAGATCCCCTATTGACGGTTTTATAGGATGTCTATTGGAGATCTTTGTGAGTCAGTTCAATATTCAGTCCTTACTGAATACCTGTATATCTATATGAGCTTCCACTAAACTCATAGTTTACAACCATCTGAACCATCCAGATATAGACATACACCGATCTATATATTTATTAAGGTATTCACTGACCAACTAGCATCAGTGAAGATAGATCAAGAATATAATATTTGAGAATATATTTGCATAATGACATTTCCTAGCACTATTTGTAACTCTTTGTATCTACGTCATTACTAATATATTCTCATGTCTTTGTCTCATTTTAGACAAGACTCTAACTCTTATCAGTGTCAATTCTTAGCATTGACAACTTTCAGTGTTGTTAATTCTTAGCACTGATCTAAACTCATTTAGACCAAATCTGAACTCTTTCAGATCGTACAGTGTCTGATACGTTACAAGCATCTTACCACATATAAAATATAATTAGCGATGTAATAAAATGATAATACTAGTATAAATATTAAACAAATATTCATACATAAAGGGATGGCACGTAAGTACAAATCCCAGCATCAACTCCCTTTTATCTTTTAAATATTTATCTTATAGTCTATTATCTAGTTTTTTTTTCAACTCTCTTACTAAGGGATAATCTTCCATCCTGAAACCCATAATCAAATAAAATTCTATACATGAGAATCTAAATCACATTTGGCATATATAAAATCATAATTCTTCATATAAATTCTTGGTATGCACTTATCTTAATAAAATCTCATGTACTAATATACCTGAGAATGAAATGTCGTATGAATTTAGAAAATGGCCAAAATATGTGGTCTTAAATAATTCTGTCTGCTTTTTTGTCAACTTCTTCTTAATCGAGTCTATAGTCCACAATTTAAAGTAAGTAGTGACTGACGCTCGATAGAATTTACTTTCTGGAATTATATAATCCTTAGAGATGTTTTGCTTCCTAAAAAAATAATTATTAGTATATGAACAATTACATAAAAAAAAATACAAATTTTAATTAAATTTTTTTGAATTAATTAAAAAAATAAATTTTAAATAATTACCAAATTTTAAAATAACAAAATATGAAATAAAATAAAATTTAATAAACAAAATCATAACTAATAAAAAATAAATTAATTACAAAAATTATAAAAAAGGACAAAGTTAAATAATTAATTAAATAAAATTTAAAAAATTACGTTAAATAAAATTTAATAAACAAAAATAAAATAAAATTTTAAATTATCACGTGGCATGCGCCGCGTGCGTACTGCACAACATGCTGAAGCACGGAGCCCGCTTGGCGTATGGCACCATGTCCTATGTGCATGTGCCACGAGCTAGGCCCAATTTCTGACATAAATCGCCCATTTTTAATTATTTTTTACCGTTTTCGATATTTTACACCCATTTTCAACAACTTTTTCATCTTCACTAAATCTAAATATTTGAACCAGTAGAATACAAAAACATAACAAAATGATTTTACAATGAAAACTCATCAAATTTCACCCAGTTTCAATTTTTTTAACTCCACAGTCAATTATTTTTTTACCTCTAATCTTCAAAATGTGATGATTTTGAAGTTGATTAATAAAATTTTCAATCGATTTTGTCAATTTTACAATTTGGCTGAGAGGAACATTGTAAGAGAGAGATAGAGCTTTCAAAATTTGCAATAAGAGCAAAATGGTAAAAAATTGTGTGGGTTAATATAGTATAGAAAAGTTGAAATTGGTCAAACTAGTATAATAATAAAATAAATGGGTCAATTTCAAAATATTCCCTTTTTAAATTTGTTTCCCCATTTTTCCATTTCTAATTAATCTTTTCTTCTTCTTTTTAAAAGAATAATGATTTATTTTAAATTTATTTCTTCTTCATTAGTTCATCTTTTAAAATATTCTCAAAAATTATTTTGTATTTCAAAATAATTAGTCTATGTTTCTTAATTAGTCTTGTTTAAATATTAAAGTTTTTAAATATTAATAAATTTTACTGATTAATTTTTAAAAAAATTAAGATAATTATATTTTTAATCAAAACTACATCTTTTGAGGTTTTTGATACTACAGTATCAATATTTCACTGACACTTCATACTTCTGATAACTTAGTATTAGTGATTCACTAACACTTCAATAAAGTATTAGTGAGTCTGACACAATTCTATCATATCAATCATAGGCAATATTATTTTAAAAAGTGTCAGTAGCATAGTATCAGTGAAGCTCAGTGTTCTAGTAGTAAATAATCTTTAAAGCCTATGGATACGAAAAATATAAATCACACGCTGTTGCTACAAGCTACCATAGAATTAGATTATCTCTACACTTAGTAAGAGTTAAAGTTTTTGCTATATATGATGTTTGTTTCTTGAGAAAACGGAATGCAAAATCAAAGAGAAAGTTTGAGAGAACAATCCAATCTAGAATTTTTATTATATTGATCGATAAATTGAAGATAGTACAAATGAGAGAATACACTACTCTATTTATACTACCATTAAGCTACATCTAATTTGTCTTCGAGTGTAACAATCTTTTGGTGAGAATGAATTATTTCAAAATACTTTGCATCACACACACTAATTTTGCACTAAAGTAATCCTAACCACCAGATTCATCAAGGCTGGATATCATCATTATGACTATCATTTTCGTAACTTCTTTCATACCCCTCAAACTCAAAAACATTGAGTTTGCTTCAAAAGAAAGAAAATTGGTTATAAGAAAGGGGCTTCGTAAATATATTTGCAATCTAATCCCTACCTGCAATGTAACCAAACTTGATCTGCCCGTTTGTTATTTAATGTAAGATGAATAATCACCAACCAATCTTCTATCATCAATATCACACCCTCAGTCTGCATTAGTGAGTCTAGTTAATGTAAGATGACTAAGTGAGTTGAATTATAGGCTAAACTCTTTTGTAGACTGAAGATACGAAGCACTTTCTTACAAGTTGACTAGTGCATAGATGTAGGTTGGGATTGGAATTGACTTAGCCTATTTACTGCATAAGCAGGGTTTGATTTTGTTAAAGTTCAATTAAAAAGCAACCATTATACTTCTATAGATAGAAGGATCTAATATGAACTCGATGTCTTCTTTATGAATCTTTTGCCGTATACTCATTGGTATGTCACAAGGCTTGCATATTTTGCATATTTGCTCTTTGTTTAAAAACTCTTAATGTACATTTTCTATGATAACAACAGACCTTTTTGAGTATGAATCACTTCAATTCCAAGAAAATAATTGCAGTGACCAAGATCTTTAAGCATAAAGGTTATACTAAGAAGTTCTATTATTGAATTCATTAGTTTTGAGGTTGATGAATAAAAAGGTGTCAGACTTGGAATCTAAAATTTCCAATCAATAAGAGATTGCCTTAACTTTTCACAACAGGCTCTTGGGGCCTACTTTAAACCATATAGTGCTTTTTACAACTCACGAACATGATCTGGCATTTGAATATTGACAAGCCCCTCACGTGGCTCTATATAAACCTTTTTTGACAAAACCCTATTTATAAAAGTATTATTTATGTTTGTTTGTTTGATCAGCCACTAGGTCATAACTACTAGACTTTAGATTACCCTAATTTTTGATGCCTTAACCACTGAACTAAAAGCGTCAAACTTCAGCTGTTTGATGAAATCACTTTTTTATAAGTCTAGCTTTGTACTTTAAAACTGTTTCATTAGGGTTGTATTTGATTTTAAATGCCCATTTATTCCCAATAACCTTCTGAGCATCTTATCTTAGAACTAGTTCTTTGGTCTGTTTAGTTATCAGGGCATCAAATTCTTTCTTCATTGCTTTCTTTCACTTGGGATAAGTTAATGCAAATGATATATTTATTGGTTTGTCTCTTGCTTTTCAGCTTAATAAGCTTTTAGCTTAAAGATTTCAGCCCTTGCTCTTGTAATTAAGATTTTAGCCTTTGCTTTTGTTTGTCTGATCAACCACTAGTTCATAACTACTAGACTTTGGATTACCCTAATTTTTGATGCCTTAACCACTGAACTAAAAGCGTCAAACTTCAGCTGTTTGATGAAACCATTTTGTAATAAGTCTAGCTTTGTACTTTAAAACTGTTTCAATTGGGTTGTATTTGATTTTAAATACCCATTTATTCCCAATAACCTTTTGAGCATCTTATCTTAGAACTAGTTCTTCGGTCTGTTTAACTATCAGGGCATCAAATTCTTTCTTCATTGTTTTCCTTCACTTGGGTTAAGCTAATGCAAATGATATATTTATTGGTTTGTCTCTTGCTTTTCAGCTTAATAAGCTTTTGGCTTAAAGATTTCAGCCTTTGCTCTTATTTGTCTGATCAACCACTAGTTCATAACTACTAGACTTTGGATTACCCTAATTTTTGATGCCTTAACCACTGAACTAAAAGTGTCAAACTTCAGCTGTTTGATGAAACCATTTTGTAATAAGTCTAGCTTTGTACTTTAAAACTGTTTCATTAGGGTTGTATTTGATTTTAAATACCCATTTATTCCCAATAACCTTTTGAGCATCTTATCTTAGAACTAGTTCTTCGGTCTGTTTAACTATCAGGGCATCAAATTCTTTCTTCATTGTTTTCCTTCACTTGGGTTAAGCTAATGCAAATGATATATTTATTGGTTTGTCTCTTGCTTTTCAGCTTAATAAGCTTTTGGCTTAAAGATTTTAGCATTTACTCTTATAATCAAGAGATGAGTTGCATTATGTTGATATGTTTAGTTAGTAGTGTGCAATGTCTATTGTTTATTCTGGTTGTTTAATGTGGTGTTTAGGTTACGAAGTTTTATGATGTGTATTGCCGATGTGTTTGAGTTGTTTGATGAAAGGTGTTTTCATTAAAGTTTTGATGTATTGTCGTAGAATATGGTGAACTGGGCAAGTAATCAGCTTCTGCTTAGTGATGTGAGGAAATAAATTTCTGAGAACTGCCTTGACTACTATTGTTAAGCATAAGAGGTATTTTGTAGGTATAAAGGAATTGATAATTTCATATGGTTGGTGATGTTTGATGAAACCACTTTGTAATAAGTCTAGCTTTGTACTTTAAAACTGTTTCAATTGGGTTGTATTTGATTTTAAATACCCATTTATTCCCAATAACCTTTTGAGCATCTTATCTTAGAACTAGTTCTTCGGTCTGTTTAACTATCAGGGCATCAAATTCTTTCTTCATTGTTTTCCTTCACTTGGGTTAAGCTAATGCAAATGATATATTTATTGGTTTGTCTCTTGCTTTTCAGCTTAATAAGCTTTTGGCTTAAAGATTTTAGCATTTACTCTTATAATCAAGAGATGAGTTGCATTATGTTGATATGTTTAGTTAGTAGTGTGCAATGTCTATTGTTTATTCTGGTTGTTTAATGTGGTGTTTAGGTTACGAAGTTTTATGATGTGTATTGCCGATGTGTTTGAGTTGTTTGATGAAAGGTGTTTTCATTAAAGTTTTGATGTATTGTCGTAGAATATGGTGAACTGGGCAAGTAATCAGCTTCTGCTTAGTGATGTGAGGAAATAAATTTCTGAGAACTGCCTTGACTACTATTGTTAAGCATAAGAGGTATTTTGTAGGTATAAAGGAATTGATAATTTCATATGGTTGGTGATGGTTTTTCTGATTTAAACTCACTATCACTGGAAAAGGGAATTGATGTTTCATCAAACACAATATCTTTAGCAATATATAATTTTCCAATGAGACTGAGACACTTATATCCTTTTTGCATTGGACTATAGCCAATAAAGACATATTTTATTGTCGAAAGTTAAACTTATTTTTTCTATAGAGTTTGATGTGAGGAAAGAAAGTACATCCAAAGCATTTTAGAAACTTGTATCGAGGTTTTGAAGATAGATTGACTCAAAATGTGAAAAGCTTCCCACTATAATTTGAGGTGCATTTTTTTTATGTGCAAGAAGCATAAGACCAAGCTCTATAATATGTTTATGTTTTCTTTCTACCTTTCGATTTTAATAGTGAGTATAAGGACAAGGGTGTCTTGAGGAAATACCTTGTTCTCAAAGAAATGGCATAAAACTCTTAAACTCACCACCCTAATTTGTTTGTAGTGCCTTAATTTGTTTCTCAAACTAATTTTCAACTTGAGTTTTGAATAGTTTAAAGGTATCAAGGCTTTCTAATTTGGTTTTTAATGGAAAGATCCAAGTATGTCTTGTATGGTTATTTACAAAACTTATATAGTATTTAAAACCCTCTCTTGAATTTAATGGTATCAGACTACAACGATCTGTATGAATAAGTTTTAAAGCTTGTTTTGCTTTTGTTTCTGAAGTGGGAAAGTATAGTTTACGTACTTTGCCATATTGGCAAACATCACAGAACTTTGGCAATGAATTTTATTGATATGTAACACATTTTTACAAGATTGTATTATTTGATACAAAACTTGACTATTGGGATAGCCAACTTTTCTATGAAAAAAATCAACTTCCAAGAGTGTTTTATTGCTTACATATGCAGACTTATTGCAAGCTACTTGGTCATTACACCTTTGCTTTAACTTAGACTAACAAGTAGAAAACATAGAAGTTGGTTTATTTAATAAAGATAGGTATTTTATATTATTGACTGGTTAGTCCTCTATCAATAATTCCCTTCAACGTCACCTTGCCAGACCTCTGATCCTTAATCAAGCAATGATTAATATAAAATTCAATGGTCAAAGGATTATTAGTAGTATGTTTTGAAATGCTAATTAAGGTTTTAGTGATATGTGGAATACAAAGTATTTGTTTCAGATGTATAGTTGAGTTCTTCAAGCATTATTAAGCAATACAGAAACAATATGTGTAAATTTTAATCTTTTGCCATCACTAATAGTAAGAGAGTCATTACCTTCATATTCTTCGTTCTCAGCAAGATTATGTTGATCATTTGTAAGGTGATGAATGGCACCACTGTCTAGGTACCAGCCTTGATTTGCTACTTCTTCAAGTGTTACAAGGTACCAAAACCTTTATAACATTGAAATTGATTGTTATAGTCTAAAACTATGGCACAAAATTTCTATTAAGCCTGTTGTTACACTTAGAGGCTGGGTGTATAAGTTTATAACAGATTTGATAGACTGGTTTATAATATTTTCTTCCAACAACAATATTGTTTTGTCCTCTATTACAACTATTGCCATTTTTTATTTAGAAGAAACTTGTGAGTTACCAGTAAATGCTCTTCCACCAAAATTACCTTTATTCAAACCTCTTCCTCCTTAACTAAATCCACTAAAGCCTCCCCTGATTCCTCTACCAGCCTAATTATTAAACTACTTTTGATTGTTCTTTGATTGAGCAACTTTTGCATTAATCCTTATACTAATTGCTCTTTGTTTTAATTCTATTTTCTTGTATTAGCATTAACGACAACACTTTATTAAATTTAATCATGCCTAATTTACTCTAAAAATGTATAATAATAGGATCATAGCTTTTATCAAGTCCATTCAAGGCATGCATGATTAATTCCTCTTTATTAATTAGATTTCTAGTAACCACTAAGCTATCAACTAGACTTTTAACTTTCATAAAGAGCACAATAATTAACATTATGCCTCTAGTGATGTATGAAAGTTATGCTCTAATTGTCATAGCAAGAGCTTTAAATTGATTATGAAACTGCTTTTCAACTGCTTTTTACAACTTAAAGGAGGTTTTGTAACCTAGTACAAAGCTCAGTACTAGTTCTGTTATGGAGGCTTGAAGCCATCTAAGGAGTATCTAATCCTGTCTTTTCTCATTAACAAACTCCAAATTCAATTGTTGTTCTTGCATTTGTCTTTGATCTAAAATTCCAAGTACTGGGAAGGCGCTTTGACAAATCCATCAATGTAGCCTTCTAGTCCATGTTCGGAGATTATAATTCAAGTTTATGACTTCCACAAGAGAAAATTAGATCGATCAAGCTTAATTTGTGTTGAAAAAGCAAATGTAACAAATGTGTTTTGATTTGGAGTGAAAGAAATAGAATATGATGAGTTAGCCATGACTTTTGGCTCGGATACCAAGTTAAAGTTTATGTTGTGTATGGTGTTTTTTTCTTGAGAAAACAGAGTGGAAAATATAAGAGAAAGTTTGAGAGAACAATCTATATTTTTTACTATACTCATTGATAAAATGAAGAGAGTACAAATGAAAAAAATACACTGCTCTATTTATATTACCATCAAGCTACAACTAATTTGTCTTCTAGTGTAACAACTTTTGGTGGGAATAAAGTAATTCAAAATACTATGCATCACACACATTAATCTTGCACTAAAGCAATCCTAACCATACGATTCATCAAGGCTGAATATCAACTTCACAACCTCTTTTAGTAGGCACTAAACTTTTTAGCATAATCCTTTTTGAAGCACCAAGTTAGTTTCTAAAAGCAGTCACTAACACATTATTTCAAATGTTTATATTTAACAAAACCTTTGACAAATTAAATTTATTTTACATGATAATACTGATTCAAAAGTATATTATACCTTGAAGCAAAAATGATGAGCAAGGCCTACCACGAATAGTGGCGAGGGACAACAGCTTATGGGATCGTCCATATAGCAGGACCTAAAAAGACAAGCCAGGGATGAAGGGGAGCAAATCAGAGGTCAACTTCTATACAATGATCCTGTGAATCATTTCTTCTAGCCTTCTTATCACCAAGGTCTTTGCTTCACTCACACCATCCGATGAGGTCGACAAGGATGAGATGAGGTGGTAAAGGAAAAGTTGAGGTCATTTTCGATAAGTTCGGGTTTGAATGAATGGAGACAATTGAGAAATAGGGGAATCAAGGGTAGATCATGGCGGAGTAGGGATTGAGAGAAAATTCGGGACATTTTTATTTCATTTTATGAAATGAATTAGCTTAGATGTATGAGTGAATATATATATATATATATATATATATATGAGAAAAAATATTTTTATCTCAAGAGTTTAAACTAATTTTTAATTTTATCATACAAGTTTTAAAAATATTAATTTTATTTCAATTTATTAGTGAGATTCTATTTATTTTTACAATAGAGTTGTAAATTCAGAACTCAACATAAAATTTTAGAGTGAGCTCAAACAAACTGATATATTACGCATAATGTATACGTGTCAATTATTGATTTGTCGTTAATAAAAATAAAAAAATTAAAAAAATACATGATACACATTAATAGGTTTAAATTTTAATATTTAATTTTAAAAAATTATTTTATAATTAAACAAATAATTAAAAAATAAAAAAGAGATATAACGTTAGATCTCTACTTATTCTTCGGCAGATGCTTCTCATAAATTTTTAAACTCGTCCTCCTTTTCTCAAATCCCTTCTCTTTTATATCTAAAAACAAGCCAAACCTACAAGGAAAATTTCATTCATCTTATTTTTTTTTAAGGGCAATTAATCTTTTGTTTGTTTTTTGTTTTTGTTTTCTCGGTTAATGATTGCGTTGAAATGCCTGCTAATTCATCATCAACATAATCATCATCATCATCATCATCATCTTCATTTTTTTTTTGTCTCCTACCCATCTCAGTTCCATAATCCTTCTTTCATTTACGAGAGAGAGATGCTATTTGTTGGTGGATTTGTAAGAAAAGTATTTAAGTTTTGAATAAAAATTTTTCATTGGAAAAATTAATTTAATAGGGGATAAAAATAAGAGAGAAACTGAAATACCATGAAATATCAGACCCATCATCATTACCCGCCATCCTTCCCATTCTGATCTTTAATTTTTATGTTAAAAGTCCAAATCAGTCTCAGATCTTTGCCAGCAACATATTTGGTTGCTTTGCCACTTCGTCTCTCAACATTGCACACTCCAAGTTTCCAATTCTATCTCTAATACCCCCAACTATGTGCCTGCAATCTTCAGTTTCGCCATTCAAGACTCTGAATCTCTGGCTATTTGGGTTGGAGTTTATTTGACGATGAATTTGTAATTTTTATGAAGAAATTTTATTTTTTTAAATTATTAAAATTTTATATATTTTTATTGTTTGGAATAAAATTTATAATATTAATTTGTTAAAAATTGAATTGATTAAACGAATGGATAAAATTATGTCATGTGCTTAAAATTAAATTAAATAACGATAGAATGAATTATAAATTATTTATGAAAGATAAAAATATTTTTATATAGAAAAATTAATTTTTTTTATTAAAATAAATAAAATTCTGCCAAAAAATTAAGACAAAATTGATCCTTTTTTTAAAATATTAAAAATTAGGTTAAACTCTTATGGTAATTATGTCCTCTTTTATATATATATATACACACACATGAGCAATAGAGGGTAATATTCTGTATGGTAATCGGATAATGAGAATGTGAGATGATTGGCATGGCATGACACAATGCTAAAATTTTTTTTAAATATTAAGAATTAAGTTAAACTCTTATAGTAATTATGTCCTTTTATATATATATATATATATACACACAAGCAATAGAGGGTAATATTCTGTATGGTAATCGGATAATGAGAATGTGGGATGATTGGCATGGCATGACACATGTTAAGAGGAGTGGCAAGGTACTTTTTTGGGCCAAGTTATAGGACACGCAATAAATCACAATTTAAAATATAAAGATTTTAGAATAGATATGTATATATGTTTTTACTATTAATTAAGGGTTAGCATTTATAGTACTATATTTTTTACGCAATATTCTATATAATTTTTAAAACGTTAGATTAATATATATTTAATAGTTTAGATTAAATTTTAAATATATATTAAATGCAGTATATTAATTACATATGTGTAATTATATCTGAGTTATTAAATATATATTAATTTAATAATTTAAAATTTGTATAAGATATTATGTAAAAACAATATAGTGTCATGAATCTTGCTACATTAATTAAAGGATTATTATTATGAATACGTTAAGGTAAGATTTAATTACATAAATATTTACAAAGTTCAAATTATGTCAATATGAAGCAAAAATTTAAAAAAATTTCACCAATGCACTTTTATTAAAAAAAATTTTATAAAAATTAGTAGGACAAGGGTAATAAATTTATTTCATCAATATTAATTTTAAAAACTAAAATTTCACCCAAATTTTACCAAAATCATTTCATTACACTCAAACCCTCCCCGCCACCACAACCGTCACCATTATGAATAATCAAATTTAACCACCTTGTTTCAATATGCATTGGGAAGGATATGATACAATATATGGTATTGACTTCCGAATCATGCTTATTATTTTTATTCGACTGAGAAAGAAGTTTCCACTATAAACACTGTTAAATGGGTATAACAGAGATCAGAATTGGTATTAGTTAGTGAAATTTTTTATTCTCATCCGAAATTTTAAATTACAGAGGAAAAACTAAGACGGACACTATACATGACTACTATATGAATATATTATTTATTTTGTATATCTAATAATATTTTAATAATTTTATATTTCTCCTTTTTTTTTCTAACACTAACATTTTTCAATCATGTATCTTGTTAGATGTTTTTTTTATAGTATTATTATTATTACGGTGTAATTTAACGTTCTCCATTTACAATATTTGGGGCAACTTTCTAGTTTTATTACAATGAGCTTTTAAAAACTAAGCACGCGATTAATACTGAATGAAGCATAAATTAAATTGATTTCTGCCCAACGTAATTTACATGCTAAACTGGATACAACTACAATTAAATAGTATCTTTTTTAGAGATATTATTATTAATATTCTTGAGGTATAACTTAATTTCTTTAATATTCATAAATTTAAAAAATCGATGTTAGTATCTAATATTTTTGTAAAATATGTATAAATGTTCAACTGTTAGAAATATTCCGTTATAATTGACAAATTCAATGTCAATCAATATCAAATAACCATTTTATCATTTACACATTAAACGAGACTATCATGACATAATATTACACGAGTTTTAAAGTTTTGACTTTTAAATAAATAAAAAATAAAAATAAAAATAAAAATTTCAAAATCTTTAAAAAATAAATTAGAAAATAATAAAAATTTTCACTAGCGGCCATTCTAGCTAGAACCAAGCGGTTATATGGCCACTGTTCCAATCAGCCAAAATGGCCGTTGGAACTAGCCAGCCATTTGGCCGTTAGCTGCTTACACCACTGGTCCAATGGGCCATTGTGATTGTCGATCCTGTTGGAAATAGTGCTTATGTGCTATTTCAATATTGTATGAATATTAATTATTTAATATTTATACAATAAATATTTCGAATAAAATTGTTAATAATAAATAAAAATAATAAAATGCTTGTAACATTTCAGATATTGTATGATCTAAAAGAGTTCAAATATGATTTAAAATAATTTAGATCAGAGTTAAGAATTAGCAATCTTGAGAGTTATAAATAGGACAAAAATCTTGTTTAAAATGTGATAAAAACCTAAGATATATTATCAATGACATAGTTGCAATGAGTTGCAAATAGTATTAGGAAATGTTATTGTACAAATATGTTCTCAAATATTATGTTACTAATCTATCTTCACTCATACTGGCTTGTCAGTAAAAATCTTATCATATATAGATCAGTGTATGTCTATATCTGGATGATTCAAATGGTTACTTTTAGTAGACCATGAGTTTAATGAAAACTTTTATAGGTATACGAGTATTCAATGAGGACCTCAATTAGACATCCCATAAAACCGTCAATAAAGGATTTTCTCAAGTTGAGTAGTATTTATGATCCTTTGACTTGAGCACCATAGTGGACATTATTTACAAACTTAAGAAAGAATTTTATAAGACAAATGGGTGTAAAAATTTCAGGAAGTAAGAATTATTTGAAGGAAAATTTCAGTCTCATAATATAAAGTGTATTTGTTGAACACCAGTCGAATAATTTAATCTAAAAACAATTCTAAAAGTAAGAATTATTTCAGAATCTTTTAGAAAGTTAATAAAGTTTAAGTGTTAAGTTTAAAGACATTAATTAATAATTATTGTTAATTAATATTAATTGACACATAATTGAAAAATGGCAAGTGTATATGGTCAATTTGGTTGTTAATGGACATTTGCCCTTTAAAAAAAAAGTGTTAATTGGCATTTTGTGTAGAATTCGGCCATCTTGCAAAGCAAATGCAAAAGTTGCAATGTGGACAAAAGCCATTCGGCCATCTTGTGAACCAATGGCAAGTAAGTTGCCAGATAATTAAGGATATGTGTCCTTGTTACATGGTAACATAAATGGGTGAAGTAAATGGCATTCGATTAAGTGTGTTAGTCACCAATTATAACGGTTATAGTTGGTAAATAAAGGATATTTGTCATTGTTTCATGAGATGTGAATATGACAAAACATTTACCATTAAAATGGCTTGTGATTTGTTAAAATTTGACCGAATTTAAAAAGTATAAATAACAAGCCATTCTTTTAATTAAGATGAGACAAGTGTAACGAAAATAGTTTTAGTTGGCCAAATGAAATATGATTAAAAGTTAGTCAAAAGAATTAGAAAAATGACTAAGCGAAGAGTTACGAAAAGTTAATCTAATTCTCTTTGAGCTTAAATTTGGCTACTAAAAAGAAAAAAAAGAAAAGAGTTTTCTTTCTTCAACACTTGACTTAGAGAGAAGAAGAAGCAAATGGTTGCTTCAAAATAATTTCAGCTGAAATAGACATTATCATTCTAGTTCTGCAATTCCACCGCATATTATTGGCTAGAATTGTTCGCAAGATCATTTTAGGGTTAATTTCAAAAACTCAAACTATTATAAATTATCTTTAAGGATAATTTTTAATCTTATTAGTGTAACGAAACTTTAATTTAATATGTGTATATTGCAATAAAAAATTAAATTTTCTTTTCATTGTATTAATTTGCATTAAAAATTGTAATGTACACATTTGCACAGCACACTAATAGATTCAACGGGACATTTTGGCTGGCTGTTTATTTTTATTGTTTTATTATTTTATTATTTTTTATAAATTTAAATGTTTAAAGTGTGAAAAGACTTGGTTACTTTTAGATTCATTAATTTTGATAACAAATCACTAATGGTTGGCCATTATATATATTTTACAAATAAATTGGGTAAAAACGTTGATTTTTCAAACTTATGGGTATTAAAAAAATTAAGTCATACCTTAATAATATTGATGATAATATCCATTTTTTTAAGTAGCATCATTCAAAACAAATATTAAAACCTATCAAATCTCATTTTTTAAGTGTTTATGATAAACGTTGGGCTTATAATTAGAAATAAGCCTAACAAGGCTCACAAAATCAATTAAGTGCCACTTATTAAGAAGAAACCCAAAATTGAAGAATAGGAACTAACATAAACAGTACGGTGACGAGCTAAAAGGCAAAAAAAGGGTCCACAATGATTGAAATTATAAAGATGCCCTCAACCTAAACGGTATAGTCCAAATTCAATTATGAAGACAAGTTTAAATTAACTCAAACTTCTCTCTAGCGAGGTACTTGAGTAAGGTTTAAATCTTATTCCTTATATGATTTATCATTCTTACATGTTTTGTTATTCTTGTAATTAAAAAATAATTCACGTTCTTAGATAAGAGAATATCCTTATTCAACTCTTCTTGTGAGAGAAATCTTCGATTCACTAAAAACATAGTGAGGTTGAATACAAACTATATACAGTGTCACTACAATACTCTTACGGATTAAACATCAAACACTAAACACAGGATTTCTCACAACTTGGATCATCGAATTCCAGTACAACAAAGAACCATATAAGCATTCTTGAGATCTTCAAACAATCTTTAAGAGCACTCTATAACAAAAATAATAGCCTTTTACTTGTTTAAACACTCCTCACACACGACACTTGATTTTTTTTTTTTTTTGTTACTAACTTGAGTATCAAAGTGTCTTTGTAAGTAGAAGGAAGTTCTTATTCTCACATCATTACCGCATTACAAGGGAAGAAGACAATGTCATTCTTAGAATTCTTTTGAGGAGTTAAGAGTGCATAAGTAATTTTTTGAGGTTCCATAATTCGAGAACCATAGTGGTGTCATGTATGGGAAAGTTGCTGAAAGCTTTCTTATCCTAAACATAGAATCCTTCTTCTTCAAACCATTAAATTGCTCATCCAAAAAGTCGCCTAAACATGACGCAACTGAGCTACATGATGCAACCGAGCAACCTGACTAATTTAAAAAACCCATTGGAATGATCTTATTTCTAGGAACTCATTGCCCTAAGCAATGAACTTGCATCGGGAGTGACAGCTCTGATTACAAAACTAATAAAAAAAATTTATAACTATCATAACAAAAACCTAGAACTTTGAGACAAAATAATGATGTTATAGGGGGATAAAGACAACGAGAACCAAGAAGATGACTTAGAATAACTCCTTAACTAATCCATATACTACCCATACTGTAACCTAAACTTCTAAAAGGATTCCCAAAAGGATAGTACTGAACACCACTACCACTCAGGAACCAAATCTAGAACTTTCAAGAACTAAAGAAAAAGAGGACATAAAAGCTATTATTTTGAAAGAGGTTGAAAGTATGTACGCCTAAAAAAACAAAGCAGAACATCTAGATGATATCTCTATGATGGCAAAAAGATGAATCAGGATTCACTCACATACACTATAAAACTTTCACCTACTTAATAGAACTGGTGACCCTAAAAAATATGTCTTTCACTTCAATGCTAGAATGACCATGCACGCGTATGATGGGGCATTGAAGTTCATAGTATTTCTTTCAAGTTTGAAAGGATCCGCTCAAATTTAGTTCTGAAACCTTGAACAAAATTCTATCTCTACATTCGAAAAGATGACTGAGCAATTCATTAAACAATATTTACAGAATTGAAAAACCAAAAAGACCACATCAAGCTTGTCTGCTATGAGTCAAGGCGATACTAAAAATATTCAAAACTTCCTCTTCCGTTTCAACAAAGAGTTAAGCGAACTCGAAGGTTACAACTCAGATATAACAGCACAGGCTTATAAAAAGGCTATCAAACCTTTCATCATTTATCATAAATACTTAATTAAGAAGAACTTTACTTTTTTCAAGTTAATTAACCAAAAATCCATTCAATGGGTTAGAAAAGAATAAGCTGAAGTTGAAACAAAGAAATAAGCTTTTGTGATAACAATAAAGACAATTGAGAAACCACCTCAGAAACCAAAACAGGAAATGAATATACAGCAAGGAAAGTACCCTAGTCTTGAGGAAAGTAAAGGAACTGATAAAAGACCATGACGACCCACAGAAACATTGATTCCATTCAACACCCCAACAAGACAAATATGGGCAAACTTAAAGGACACTAGGATATTCTGGTCACCAGCACCCATACAAAATCTAATAGAAAAAAATGATCAAACAAAGAACTACCCATTTCATAATGATTACAGCCACACTATCCAAACCTGCAGAGCTTTACGCTTTTAGATTCACCAAGTAATGAGTGAGGGCCAAATAAATAAATATAGGGTAGACAACATCACAAAAACCCCTAAACCTACAAAAGTGCCAGTAAACCAGATCCACATAGAGGATATCGGCACATTAATCCTCAACTCTATTCATGGTTTCATATTTAACTCAAACATCCAACTAAGGGTTATAAGCTATTGGACGAAGAAACAGACGAATCCTGTACTTCCAGTGCTCGAAGGACTGAAAGAGGTTAAAGAGTCAATTGAAGCATTAATATCTAGACATGTGATCAATTACTTCTATATGAAAGTAGTACATGGGAGACCCCTCGAAAAGACAAAAGCTGAAGAAAAGTGGAGGCCTCTATTCCAAAGAGCTTTCAAAATTCAACGATAAGGGATTACTGATATTTCTGCTTCCTATATAATCTCTTAGGAACTTAAGGAGATGAAATTTTCAAGAGACGATTTAACTAACCTTGTTATGCCTCACTTGGATCTGGTTATGGTTAGTTTAAATATTATTGGAACTATTGTAAGAAGAGTACTTGTTGACGGAGGTAGTAGTGCTAATGTCCTATGTTATGAAGCCTTTTAAGGGCTTAACCTAAAAAAATAGAAGACTTAAAATAGTATAGTATGAAAGTAATAGCCTTTGAAGGAGCAAAATTTCATGTAAAAGGAGTAATAATTTTACTTGTAGTCATGACAAGAAAAAGATTGGAAGTTGACTATTTAATAGTACAAGCACCTATCCCCTATAGCTCCGAGTCGGTCTCTTCAAGCTTTACTACATAGAAGCAGTACTATCTACTCTACATCAGATGGTCTGATGCATTTTGGCAATAAGAAAATAAACCATAGATATCAAAGCAAATAGGTGCAAATAAAATAGTATTATGCCAACTCCTTAAAAGCCAGCAATAAAAAAGAAAAATTAGAAGCATCTACAGCTAAAAAACCCAAACACGCACTTCCTTCTGAGGAAGACACAGACACCAAATAATAGCTAATTGATCAGTGACTAAAGAGGATTCCTCTTGAAAACAAGTACGTGCCACCTAACACTGAAAATAGAAGAAGTAATCATAAACCAGTGGCCCTCGATCGAAAAGTTCTCTTAGAGATTCACCTAACTAAAGGAGAATAACAATAGTTAGTAGAACTCTTTATTAGGAACCAAGATATCTTTGCCTGGACCTATAAAGATATTATTGGAATCGACTTAGAAGTAATGAGTTATAAATTAAACATCTAAGAAGGATACAAGTTGATCAAACAAAAACAGAGGCATTTTACGCCTGAAAAAAATTATGTAATCAATAATGAAGTAGATAAACTACTAGAGATAAATTTAAGTGTCGAGATCTAATCTAATAAAATGATGTGGCAAGGATATTTTTAGCCATCAATTAAGAGGGACACCATAAAATACATAAAGAAATGTGAAAAGTGCCAAAAATATGCAACGCTTACCAACCACCCTACCAATGACCTCAATATGGTGTCCAATCCCTGACCATTCATTCAATAGCGAATGGATACCGTAGGACCTTATCTAATAGTTGCAAGAGGGAAATGTTTCATCCTACTAACCACTATTTACTTAAGTAGAAGCTTACAACAACATTATTGGGATGAAAGTAAAAATATTCATTTGGCAGAACATTATCACTAGAATTAGCATGCCATGAATAATAGTATCTGATAAATGGAAGTAATTTGTAAGCACAGCTGTAACTTCTTTTTGTAACAAATTTAAGATACAATAGTGTTTTTCATTTGACAGTTATCCATATGGAAATGACAAGTTGAAATCTCATATCGGATAATTTTCACAATGCTACTTAAACAGCTAGAACAAAAAAAGGACAGATAGCTAGAAGAACTTCCAAAAGTACCTAGGCCTACAGAACAACGGAGAACAGATCCATGGGGACCTCACCGTACTCTCTAGTATTCGAGGCGGAAGTAGTACTCCTCATGGAAACCTTTATCTTGACCTTAAAGACAATAATTATGCAACTAGAACTAAACGATGAAGCTTTATCTATAGTTAAAGATTTGGCAGACAAAGCTAAAGATATTGTAGCAATACACACAACGATTTATAAAGCAAAGATGAAAAGACACTATAATAGCAAAGTCAGGAAATTTGAGCTTAATGAAGGTGACTTAGTCTTACAAATTAAATTAACAAAGAGCATATTGCTGGTGAGATGGCAGAAACATGGGAAGGGCCCTGCAAGATCATATAAAAGCTAGATAAAGACACCTTCCTACTACAAGACATGGACAAAAATCCAATTTCAACTCCCTAGAACATATCAAAGTTAAAGAAGTTTTATGTATGGCTTCTTTTCTCTTTTATTTCTTATTCCTATATTTTAAACATTTCTTTTATTTGAGTTTTTTAAATAAAGCATCATACATGAGATATGTAAAGTATAATTACTCATCGTTGACCTCACCATCTAAAGAAAAGTTCTATTTCTCTTTTCTGCTACACCATTTTATTGGAGTAACCCTATTGTAGTTAACTAGGATAATATTCTATTTTCTGACAAATAGGTCCTTACTCACTATAGAGATATTCTCAACCTTGACAGATCAAAGTGTCTTTACGTGTTTCCCTAATTACCTTTTCGCTTCTATCTGAAACTCTTTGAATTTATTAAGTGCCTTCGACTTATGGCATATTAGGTACACATAATTGAATCTATAATCACCATCAATGAAAATGATGAAATATTTATAATCTCTTTGAATTTTTATGCTTATAGGCTCACACACGAATGACTGCATTAACTTTAATGCTTCAATGACTCTATTTCCTTTAGCATCAAAGGGTCTTCTGGTTAGTTTACCTTCTATATAGAATTTGCAGAATGGTAATAGTTTAATTTCCAATAAACTCAAAGGTCCATCTTAACCAGTTTTTGAATCCATTATAGACTAATATGAAATAGACATAGATGCCATAGATACATTTGATTAGCAAGGGACTTCTTAATTCTCATATGGTGATTAAATTTATTATTTAATTATTTATCATGTAGTGAGATGATTTTAGGATATATGCAGTACAGATTGTTAATTATTGTCCTAGAACATATAAATGACTTATTTCTTTTTATCATCACATTTGAGTAAAAAATAACAAAATCATAAAATTTATTCAAATAAATAACTAAACTTAAATTGCATTTGAGTTCAGGTACTAACAAACAATCATTTAATACTAAAGTCCTAAAAGTATTAACATAAAGATGAATAACTCCCAATGCATTGGTTGCAATATGTTTAGATCGCACCAATTGCCTCCCTAGTTTCGCACCACAACCATTTTTTCACTCCTTTTACACCAATTTGACACTATTTTGCACCATTTTCACTCGTTTTTAACCAATGTAATTATTTTAAATACATATATCGTAAAAATATTCATTTTCTCCAAATATTGCATAATATATCCTTAATTGGAGAAACTTGCCAAATACTCAAAGTCAATTTGACAATAATTTCCTGTCCACTTGATTAGATCTTTGAAGAGAAATGTGTATGCTTGTTTAGGGGCTTTGGGTGTTCTTTTTCTTTAGGTGAGGTTTTCTAATGTATAGATAATATAGTTGATGGGCAAAAGTATCCTAAAATTTATCTTTTGGCTATAGAAGATTAAAAATTGGATGTGCGACTAAAAAAGAATAAACCTTAAAAATGTGGGTCATTTATGAAAATATCCCCATTTTTGTTTGATCATGATAATTTGTTTTTTTTTGTGTGTGATTTACGTATGGGTTTACTGTTCTTACTATTCTTGCCTTGTTTTGACGAGTTTTATCTCATGTTATACATATACATGCCATAAGATTACTGTAATACCTTTGCTTTTAATTTCTTCTCCTCTGATTTTTGGAAATTTTTTATGTTCCTCAAGATTTCAAGGTCAACCCTAACCCTAAAAGAGGGGGATCATTATCCCTTTGATGGGAATTAATAGTCACCCCTTAAAAGATGGAATTGATGAAGATTAAATGACATTCCTAAAAGGACTCTACCACTAAAAATGGGGTTCCCCACTATGTTAAACTTTTTATGTTTCCTTTTCTCCCATATTTTCTTCTCTATAATGACCATGTGCCTTGTACTATTGTTGTAAAATAATTATTGAATAGTGCACATGAACGAGCCCATCAAGCTCAATAAAGTGAACATAATCTTGAATTGAACTAAACCACTATAAATTTGATATCTTTGTGCCTCTTCTAATTTTATTTTGTTAATCTCAATCTCATTTCCCAACACAAACAAAATTAACTCGTTGGCTTAGGGATTGTCCAAATTTCTAGGTCAATAATTTGGCGCCATCAGTTGGGAATATAATAAAAATTTATGGAGACTAACCATGAAGAACAACATAAAGATAAGTTTTTTATTTTGATTAAATGCTCGTGTTTAATTTTATACAAATACATTTATCTCAATTAGACAACTTTTGATGTTAACCCCCTTAAGTTTTGAATTAATTTGGTGGTCGGATAATTTTGCTACAACACAAAAATAAAATAAAAAAAGATAAATAAAAACTGTGTTGTAGGATGTGGAACTCTATAAACAAAAGAGAGGCATGCCATAAAAGCCTAAAAGAATAATTAAAAATATAATAATAACAAAAAAAATGAGAAAAGACAAAAACATTGCTAAAACTTTTTTTTATAAAAAAAAGAAAAAAGACAAAAGGTTGCTTTGATGAAAGAAACTAAATAGTAAAAAAAGCTGTTGGGGTAGAAAAAAAAGGAGCCAAAGACATAGGAGGAGGCGCTGAATTAACCTCTCTTCTCTCCTTAGGTTTCTTAAAAATATTTGTTTAAAAAAAAGATTGTCAAGTAGAGGAACTATCTCTTTGGGAGTGAAATAAAAAAAGAAAAAAGAGATTGTTAGACAAAGAAACTAACTTCTAAAGAGTGAAAACACAAAAAAAAAACAAAAAATTGGAAGAAAAAAAAATGAAAAAAATGTGAAAGAAGACAAAAAAAGTATAAGCACCGAGTAGGAGGCTGGTCCATCCTAAAAAGAAGAAGAAGAAAAGGAAAGTTACACAACGACCACCTAAGTCTACCTTGTGAATTCATTAATCAATAGTTTAGAACTAATCTCATTACCTCTCTCGAACGTCAAATGAGATCTTATGCATATACATTAAAGTTGATATCCCTATCTAACTTGTTTATCTATACATGTATTAACCTACCCTTCAATGATTACCTTAATTCTATTAGTCTCTAAAGTCAATAAAACCAAAGGTTTTCTTTTCAATTCCAACACATTGATTAAACTTTTCCAAGTATGCAACCCACAAGTCTAAATCATCTAATCAATTTTTCAATCCAATTATTAGAAGCATTAAACTGAGAAAAACATAAATGAAAACACACAAGATATAGTCATTAATCAAATAAGAACATCAAAACATAGTACTTAGTACAGTTACATCAAGTCCTAGAACATGAAATTTAACTATCCATAATGAAATGTTCATTATATTAATCTAAAGGTTTACAAGAGTAATCATGTTCAAACAACACAAATTTAAAATTTAAAATTTAAATAAATGTAAATGGGATAAAGAGATAAGGGAAAACTAGTTAGAGAAACTCTTAGAGCCTTCAATCGTTAAGGGTCTTCATGATTCCAAGCTTCCAAATATTTTCTCTCACTAGAAACTCTTTGTTTTTCTCTACAATTTCATGCCTCTTTGCTAATTTCAAATGGGACCTTTAGCTATATTTTTATAAGTCCTAAAATTAGGGCAAAATGGGCTTTTCTACATCGATTGTGTCTGTGGGGCACTGCAGCACTAGATTTTTAAGGCTGCAACGCCTAGTTTCTCCTTAAATTGGCATCGCAGTACTGAATTTTGGGGCTGCGGCGCGGTTATTGTTCATACAAACAGTACCATGAGCAATATTATTTATGGACACTATTTATTTTTACTGTTCAACGCCCCTCAATGCCAATACATGAGTTTTGGGGCCAAAAGCGGGCATTATAGCAAAATAGGTTTATGATCACTGTAGCATATTTGCTATTTTTGTCTTATTTTCTTTGGATTTTCATCCCAACTAACGCCTTAAATTTAAGCCTACAAAATCACATTAACACACATAAAAAGATCCCATATTTATGGTTAAAATAAGCAAACATCAAGTTGTGAGATATAAAATATAATTTATGAAATGTGCTTATCACCCATGTTATGTGGACGTGCAATTTATTGTAGTGACTGGACTTTTGTTTAAAGTAGATACCTTTTATTGCACTAAGCATTCATAATCTCTTAAGAAATTTACCATTGTCTAATAATTTTAATGAGTAATTACTCCCATTTTTGAATGCGTGGTGACGTGTCATCATCTAGGAACTTGATTGTTAATTATACGGTTGAGGTACGTTGGTTGAGGAGATGTCTTCAACAATTTTTTCATCTCATTAATTTTGAATTAATAGTTAAGATCTCTCTTTTTTTAGCTGTATATATAATCGCATGACCCTTTGAATGCTTAACTTCTTGATTTTCTATTGCCATTTTCTGAAGAGAATTTATTCTCATGATTCAAAGCTTTTCTTGTCTTGCAACTTGGTAACTTTTTTTTTCAAGACTTTTTTTTGGTAAGTGTCTTCTTTCTTGTTGTCTATCCTTTTGTTGTTATTTTCTTGTATTTTGTTTTTTTTTCTCTTTGGCTTAGTGCTTGTTATGAGTATTTGTTCCTATATCAACAAGTTTTTTTGGGAAGTTCATAACAGGTAGTCCTCTGAACTTTATCTAGGTATAAAGTTATGTCTTAGATGGATGATTCCTAGAATGTGTCTAATCGAGATTTAGATTGCCATAGGGACAACTTTGGTACTGAGAGTAGCGCAACCCAAGATGTATTGAGTGCTTAATATGGGGAGGGTCGAGGAATCGGTCTGCAAGTGGGAAACCCCGCTCGAGGAGATAATGTTTCGAGGGTAGATGATCCTGATAATCCTAAGCAAACGTTTAGCAATTTGATGTCACCAGTGGTCCTTCAGGAGCATAAGGGAATGTTCGACTAGTTTAGTAGGCCTAAGAAGAAAAAGATGAAGTATGTTGCTAAAAGCAATGAGGATGCTCGTTTGAGCTAGATTGTCCTTTTTACCATTCTTCTAGTGTAAGTGAGGAGGTCCTCGCTGAGTTGAGAAAGATATTAGAGATCAATGATTCTATCACTTTGAGGGTTCCTCGAAAGGATGAGTATGCACGTGCACCATCAAATGAGGATATGACTTTGAATTTGGAGTTACCCATTTAATCATTTTTTGTGGATATATTATCCCACCTAAATCTAGCTCTATGCTAGTTGAATCTAAATGGTTAGAGAGTTTTGGTGGGACTTTATGTTATTGATAAGGCGTAATTGTATAAACTATTTTATCTTCCTAACTTGATATTTGTTCAATTTATCTCAATAATTGGGCTATTTATACGTATTAATGTTGTTTTATAGGTTGAAGCATTATCGGAGCAAGAATACCGGAAAACGGACGCAAATCGGAGCATTAGAGATAAAAATACGAATGGAGGCACTGTCGCTACAGTAACACTGTAGCAACAGTGCAGCGCCGCAACGCTGGATTTCAGCGCCGCGGCGCCGATTGCAGAAACTGGGCGCCGCAGCGCCAAATCGCAGCGCCGCGGCGCCGGAACCTGGGCAACAAGTTTTGACAGGTTCCTGAAAATCAGGAAACCCAAAAGCAGCCCAAAATGCGCCCTAATTCCGTGCTCTTACCTATTTATTGGCTCAAAACTTACATTTTGAGTAGGACTCCAGCTGGGACAGCAGCTGGAAACACAAAGAAACACCTAACTTCTAAGTTTGAAGAAATCAAAGAGGAGGGAAGCAAGCTTCAACAACAAAGGCATTTGACAGGGATGTCTTCTTTGCTTTGATTCTTTACTTGTTGTAAGATGTTTAGTTTACATGTATTGATGGAATTAGCTTCAAGATTGTGTAGTTTAATGATGAGCTAATTTCGTTCATCTAGGATTACATCCTTGAACTCATTATGTGATTGATTTTAGTTCTCTCTTTTATGGTATTAATTCAGCTTTTGATATATTCATTGTGCTTGTGCTTAATGCTATTTGATTACTTGGCCAGTGGTTAAATTGATCTAGAAATGCTTAAATAAACTTGACAAAGGCATTTAGGTATTTAGTCTTAAGCATATTGATGCATGATCATAGTGTAGTACACTTGAGTTTCCTATGAGATAGACATATACTCATAAGGCATGTATGGCTCATAAAACTTGTGCTTAATGAATTTTGTTCAATTTATTTATCATAGACATATAGATATTTGATTGGATGGAATAGATTCACTTGACCTGCAAAAGAGGCTTGTGATGTGTTAAGTGTTTTGGTCAATATATCAAGTTGAGAACTAATAAACATCAAAGAGATTCTGCTGAATTTATTTGCATAATGGGGGATAGTTTGTAATCCTAGGATTTCTCATATTGAATATAATTTGTTGGTAATTTAGTTTGTCACTTAGCATAATTAAGTTGTTCTTTTACTTGAGTAGTTTAATCATCATACATTAAATCATTTTCTGGATAATAGTAGAAAGACACCATTTCGGTACTTAAACTAGAAAAGATAAATCATTCTCTGTGGGATCGACACTCTACTTATCATATATTACTTGTTGCGACAACGTGCACTTGCGCTAATTTGTGTTATAGAAATCACACAACAGTTATGTAGAGCAAGGTTAATATTGAAGGCCCTTGTTTCCTTAAGCTTTAGTGTCTATTGAACGATGGTTAACAGAAAGGTTTATACTTTCTTACTATTTATGATGAGAAGAAGGGTATTACTCATGTAAAAGACTCGACCTTAAGAAATATAGAGTGGAAACACCTCTGATATTTTGCTAGAGGAAAGTAAGGGCAAGTTTATAAGGGTCTGCATGGCTCTCAGTCCGTTTAGATAGGAAAGGTAACCTTCTCTATACTTTTTTCCTATATAAATAGATTTATTTCTTTTGTTTCACCTACTAATGTTTCTTTTTCCTTTTTTATCTATTTTTTAGTCTTCGAAACCTTATCTTTCTAAGAAGGAGGAGAATCATGTTAAAGCAGCTTGTGCTTATAACTATCTCTACGAAGAGTTGGTCTCTTAAGACAATCTTGTGTTTTCTAGGATGATCAAGGATATTTCTAACCCATCAAGCTCTTCTAACTCTTGGACCGAAAGTAGTTCTTTTTACTACTTCTTCTTAATACTTTTCTTTGATTATCAGAGCTAAGAAAAAATAAAAGCAAATTTAGAGTAGAAAAAGAAAAAAAAAGAAGAAAGAAAAGAGAAAGAAAAAGAAATAGGAGAAGGGCAATAAAAAATCTGAAGAAAAGAAAAGAAATAAAAAGAAAATTGTAAGAAATATTTATAGATAATTAGATTTATATCTTGCAATTCAAGGGTAATACTGGAATTAGAGTATTTATGCTTTAGCATTTATATTTCATATTAGCTCTAATGGTATGTTTTTATACCCTATGATTTAGAAGGAATAAATGCAGCTGGTAGACACCAGGTTCTTAATCCAGGTCAGGATTAATACATTTTTGCGAATAGATATTTATATATATATTATATGTTTTTAATATTATAGTATTATGATTTAATTATATACACATTATCATTTTTTATCCATATTCGTTTGGACAAATAAATGTTAATGTTAAAATAATTTTATTTGGAAAATTCTAGTAGAATTTATTAGCATATTTTATTGTTACATTATAGAATTTTTTAAATTAGAATAATTATGCTTCCACGATATTATATAGCAATAGTTTTTAAACTACTAAATATCTACCTTACTCTTTAGTTTAGTTTACTTTAATCAAGCAATACAATAATTATATAGGGTGAAACTAGATCCCTCTACTCTGGTTGTGCATGAGACGTTATATATGTTTAGCCTTAGAACAGATTTTATGATAGCTTATGAATTTAACACATTTTATGTTTATTCAATATATAGTTTCATGGTTATTTTATATAATATAAATTTATACAAATATGCTATGTATAGTGTTATTTGTTAACATGATGTTGTTGTTGTTAGCATATATATAAATATATTATAGTTTTAGATTTATGTCATCTCACTGAGCCATAAACTCATCATTTTTTACTATTTGTTCCTATTGTTCTAGATTCTTATAAGAACCCGTGCATTTTGATACATCTTAACATTTTGAGATTAGGCCATGACATGCATGCCACATTAGTTATCATACTTTGTATTTTCTTGTACATATATGTATAGTTTGTTAAGGCACGAAGACTCGTGACAATAGATGTAATGAGTTTGAAATAGAATGGTTCATGCTTTCATAAAATCCACCACAAGTTATAAGAAGGGTTCGGGTCAGGTCTTGTCAATTTAGTATCGGAGCATAATTTTAGATTCTGTAGACTATTACATAATGCATTCATGTTAGAGACATCATAAAATGATTTTATTGCATTTTTTAGAATTTTATCATACATCTACGTGGTCGACCTTGTATAAAACAAATTGCTAAATTGGGTTCACCCTCAATATTAGAGAGAAGGGAAGAATCTATTATAAAAGTATTTATTGAGTCAATTCCCCTTAACCCTAGACTTTGAGCCTAACCAAACCATATTGTATAATAAACACATCTTTAGCTAGAGTCAGAGCCTGAGACACAGGCTAAACAAAGGTAGCCAGACAGACCCACTTTAGAACAATCTACAGATAGGCTTGCTTAATTAGGTACAGTTGCAGTTGAGAGACAAATATAAGAGAAACCTATAAGAGACAACATGATTAAGCTCATTTATAGTTTAAGGGCATAGAATTTTGTAGGCATTATACAACAACTTGATGCAGTTATGGTTAACCAGAGTAGAATAAATATCTGTGCTATAAATGCATTGATAACGAGAAGGTCTTAATTGCTACATTTTTACTTACAAGTAGAGTATGCCATTGATGGATATTAGTTTTATATAGATATAAAGGATTAATTAGTTAGACTGATTTTTATAAGGAATATAATGCTAAATGTTTTCTCACTGTTTACAAAAACATCTAGTGGAGTAAATTCTTTAAATTGGAGCAAAGATCGATAACAATTAAGGATCACGAAAACCAATTTATAGAGTTATCAAGATTTGCCTTATATATAGTGCAGAATAAAAGAGATAAATGCAAGATATTTGAATAAGGCGTTAGAGGCAATATCAAGACAATAGTAACCATAAGGCATAGAGAGTGTAGAGAATTTGTATGAGATGCAATTAAGGTTGAGAGGAGCCTAACAAAAATGTGTAGAATGATTAGTAGTCAATGATATAAAATGGAAACATGATTTCAAATGCTACTTACTTTTCGAAACAATAAATATTGTGATTGTTTACCTGGTAACCTAAGATAAGATCGGCTTCACTTTGTGTTTACTTAATCTTTTAGTTTTTATGCTTACTTAGAAGACATTTATGCATAATAAAGATACTTAGGGTCTCAAAAATGCGCTAGAACGTGTTTGAGCATCACTAAATGTAAAATCCTAGGGCATACGTAATTGAAGATATGATTTTTGGCCATCTTTGAACTCATTGAGCCTTTCAAGCAAACCTTATATATTGTTACCCCTAGTCACTCTCATTGAGCTTATTCACCACTTGTCTTTGCTAACCATATCCCTTAGCCTTTATTTTTATTATCTTTTATAGTACCCAACACACTATAGGCAAAACACTCATTTTAGATAGTTATATGAACTCTTGAAAATGAAAGGGTAAATTAAAGATGGGTTATGGTTTGGTTATGGATTTTGGTTATTCTAATATCTAAAAGTTTAAGTTTGGGGTATAGTGACTTTTATGCATCTATAAAAGAAAATTCATAAATTTTGTTTAGATTGAGTTTGTTATACCCTTAGCATAGAAAACAAAATAAGGAAAAAGAAGAACAATAAAATAGCAAGAGAATCAAAGAAATAAGTTTGAGAGAAATCGAGTGAAAACAAATTGGTTATGTTAAGTCGACATTGATCCGTTTTATCCTACCTTTACCCTAGCCATGCATTACAAGCTAAATAAAAGTCCTGTTTGATCCCTGATTATATGTGTGCCTTCATTAGTGGAGATGATGTGGAAATCAAGCATATAGAGTGTTAATTAAATAAAAATTCATAAAGACCATTTCATTGTCTTATGTTCATAAACTAACTCGAGTGCATGTGACTAATGATTTTAGCTATTCACATACACATACACACACCAAGTAGGTAATTTGTGGGTTATAGTAAGTGTATGATTAATATATTGAATGGTTATGATGTTTAAGTTTTTCTTGAGATTGGTAGTCATGAGAAATTTTTGAGACAATTTACTAATTATTTACCGACCTAGTGTTTAGTGTTTTCTTATAGTTTGTTGTCGTTTTAACTTTTAATCATCTCTCTTTGATTAAGGATGAACAAGTACTTAAGTTTAGGGGAATTTGCAATACCCCTCTTAGTATGATATTTTCTTTTTTAAGTATTAAAAATGTGGCCACTTATGCATGTATTTATTGCTTTGTATTTTCTATTCAATTGGAGCATAAAAAAGATTAAATTTTGATGAAAAGAAGGGTAAAAAAGTCATTTCACAAGCCTCTAATCTACATTCCTAAGAAAAACAAGAATGAAGTTCCAAGCATTAAGGTTGCGACCCCAAATGTTTTGAGGCCGCAGCCCCAAGTCATGAAAATGGTGGTACGACTTGCAGTTTTGGTTTTGTAATGTCTTTTTGCCTTAATTTTCTAAGGGTGTTTTTGGGAAGACCTATATATAGAAGATCAAAGACTTCATTTGAGGGGAAGGAGACCACGGAATAGAGAGAGAAAACTAAGGGTTTTAGTGAGAGAAATACATTTGTAGCTTGGATTATGGGAGGCCATTGAAGATTGAAGGCTTCCAAGGACTTAACCAACTAGTTCCCCTTTCTCTCTACCTCAATTACATTTGTTTCAAGTTTATATTTGTAATTTGTTTTTTTGAACATGATTACTCTTGTGAACATTTTGATTAATGTAATTAAGTATTTCACTATGGATAACTAGATTACATATTCTAGGACTTTATGGAACTCTATTGATTACTGTGTTTTAATGTTGTTAGTTTGTTAATGACTATATCTTATATTGTTAATTTATACTTTTTATAGGTTTAATGCTTCTAATTTGATTGAAAAAATGATTAGATGATTTAGACTTGTGGGTTATGTACTTGGGATAGTTTAACCTATATTTTGGTATTAAAAAGCATAACTTTGAGTTTATTGAGTTGGGGGACTAGTAGACTTATTGTAATCACTTAAGGGTAGCTTAATGCATGTATGGATAACAAGTTAGCCAAGGATATAAACTTTGTTTTATATGTATAGGATCTCATTTGACACTTGAAAAAGGTAATGAGATTAATTCTAAACTATTGATTAATGAATACACAAGATTAATTGTTATCACTAATGATAAAGAACATAGGAACGGTGGAGTGAAATCAAGTCCTTAGAATTCATTATCATAGAACTCTCACCTATTTAATTTACTAAATTTTTTAGTATTAAGCATATTTAATTTTAAAATTCATCTTAGCCTTTAGATTAGCATAGATAAAGTTTGGTTGTCAATACTATAGTACTTAAGATTAATTTAGGACACCAATCATTGTGAGAACAATACTCACTTATCACTTTATTACCTCACGACCCATGCACTTACGGTTATAATTCGCGTGTGTATAATTTTACGAGCAATTATTGTCAGTTGAAGATCAGAATGCTGACGTGTCTAAAACTACCTTAAAGACTCAATATAGGCATTATGAGTTCTAGTAATGTCATTTAGGTTTACTAATGCTCCAAGAACATTTATGGATCTAATGAAAAAAGTGTTTCATTATTATTTAGATTAGTTTGTTATAGTATTTAATGATGATATACTTGTATATTCATAGAGTATAAAAGATCATGTAGAGCATTTGAGGACCATATTGCAGACTTTTAGGAATAATTAGTTATATGCTAAATTAAGCAAGTGTTAGCTTTGGTTAAACAGAGTTGCACTTTTAGCCATGTGATCTCAACCACTAGGATTTATATGGACTCTAAGAAGATATAAGTCATTGTAAATTAGGAGCGATCAACTAGCGTGGCAAAAGTTATAAGTTTTCCTAAATTAGAAGCTTATTATCAAAGGTTTATTAAAGAATTCTTTGAGATTGTTAGTTACCTAAAAGAATGTAAATTTTAAGTGAACGGATGATTGTGAAGGTAGTATTTAAGAATCTAAGAAGAGATTGACTTCAGCTTTTATTCTCACACTTCCATCTGGTACTTAAGATTTTATTATTTATAGTAATACTTCTAGATAGGGATTAGATTGTGTATTAATACATCATGGGAATATGATAGCTTATACTTCTATGAAGCTTAAGAAGCATAAGTTAAATTACTCAACTCATGATATAGAACTTGCAACAGTAATACTTCCATTACCAACATCATTACCATCATCGTTACGAACATCATTACTATCATCATACTCATATGTCTGACTATAATAATGTGTGTAAGTTAGGTCTTCGTTGAACACTGGTGGAGAATAATGATAATTATTTAGAGATTTATTGGAAACATAAATTTTAGTATTATTGGGGTTATGTTACTCACTTAGATGCTATTGCTTGCGAATATAATTTGATTAAGGTAGGTTTAGTTTTTCTCAATAGGCGCCTCTGTGCTATTTTCACATATGAGAACTTGATCATTCACTATTATACATAGAGGTGTCAATTTTATTTTCATGGAGGCCTAACAAAACTCTGTATCGTCATCATTTTTAAGTGTAATTAGTCTCAACTTTACCCTTTTTACATGAACAGTAATTCTAATAGTCATTTTATATTATACTTGATCAACTTTAATTACGTGACAAACTTTCCTCAACAGTGCTTTATATTTTTTGGAATAAAAAAACCAACATTTTAGAATCCGATATATTTCTCAACATCATCACTAGAACTCTCTCATCTTCCCTCGAAGTAACTATATGGAACTACACGTCATAATACCTATAACAAAACTAAAATGTCAAAATTATAAGTAGAATGAGAAAAGCCCAAATTCAGGAAAATCACAGTGTGGAAAAATACCATGTCTGGCGCACTATGCACTTGGCAGGCCCTTAGTACAAGTGCTTATAGGGCCTTAAGCCATACACAGCCATCGCACCAATTGCCTCCCTAGTTTCGCACCACAACCATTTTTTCACTCCTTTTACACCAATTTGACACTATTTTGCACCATTTTCACTCGTTTTTAACCAATGTAATTATTTTAAATACATATATCGTAAAAATATTCATTTTCTCCAAATATTGCATAATATATCCTTAATTGGAGAAACTTGCCAAATACTCAAAGTCAATTTGACAATAATTTCCTGTCCACTTGATTAGATCTTTGAAGAGAAATGTGTATGCTTGTTTAGGGGCTTTGGGTGTTCTTTTTCTTTAGGTGAGGTTTTCTAATGTATAGATAATATAGTTGATGGGCAAAAGTATCCTAAAATTTATCTTTTGGCTATAGAAGATTAAAAATTGGATGTGCGACTAAAAAAGAATAAACCTTAAAAATGTGGGTCATTTATGAAAATATCCCCATTTTTGTTTGATCATGATAATTTGTTTTTTTTTTGTGTGTGATTTACGTATGGGTTTACTGTTCTTACTATTCTTGCCTTGTTTTGACGAGTTTTATCTCATGTTATACATATACATGCCATAAGATTACTGTAATACCTTTGCTTTTAATTTCTTCTCCTCTGATTTTTGGAAATTTTTTATGTTCCTCAAGATTTCAAGGTCAACCCTAACCCTAAAAGAGGGGGATCATTATCCCTTTGATGGGAATTAATAGTCACCCCTTAAAAGATGGAATTGATGAAGATTAAATGACATTCCTAAAAGGACTCTACCCCTAAAAATGGGGTTCCCCACTATGTTAAACTTTTTATGTTTCCTTTTCTCCCATTTTTTCTTCTCTATAATGACCATGTGCCTTGTACTATTGTTGTAAAATAATTATTGAATAGTGCACATGAACGAGCCCATCAAGCTCAATAAAGTGAACATAATCTTGAATTGAACTAAACCACTATAAATTTGATATCTTTGTGCCTCTTCTAATTTTATTTTGTTAATCTCAATCTCATTTCCCAACACAAACAAAATTAACTCGTTGGCTTAGGGATTGTCCAAATTTCTAGGTCAATAATTTGGCGCCATCAGTTGGGAATATAATAAAAATTTATGGAGACTAACCATGAAGAACAACATAAAGATAAGTTTTTTATTTTGATTAAATGCTCGTGTTTAATTTTATACAAATACATTTATCTCAATTAGACAACTTTTGATGTTAACCCCCTTAAGTTTTGAATTAATTTGGTGGTCGGATAATTTTGCTACAACACAAAAATAAAATAAAAAAAGATAAAGAAAAACTGTGTTGTAGGATGTGGAACTCTATAAACAAAAGAGAGGCATGCCATAAAAGCCTAAAAGAATAATTAAAAATATAATAATAACAAAAAAAATGAGAAAAGACAAAAACATTGCTAAAACTTTTTTTTATAAAAAAAAGAAAAAAGACAAAAGGTTGCTTTGATGAAAGAAACTAAATAGTAAAAAAAGCTGTTGGGGTAGAAAAAAAAGGAGCAAAAGAAATAGGAGGAGGCGCTGAATTAACCTCTCTTCTCTCCTTAGGTTTCTTAAAAATATTTGTTTAAAAAAAAGATTGTCAAGTAGAGGAACTATCTCTTTGGGAGTGAAATAAAAAAAGAAAAAAGAGATTGTTAGACAAAGAAACTAACTTCTAAAGAGTGAAAACACAAAAAAAAAACAAAAAATTGGAAGAAAAGAAAATGAAAAAAATGTGAAAGAAGACAAAAAAAGTATAAGCACCGAGCAGGAGGCTGGTCCATCCTAAAAAGAAGAAGAAGAAAAGGAAAGTTACACAACGACCACCTAAGTCTACCTTGAGGCCGAGTATAAAAGTTCAACTTGAGGCCGACTACTCAGGCTTTCACCGAGCCTGATCACTTGATTACTTAAAACTTTTACTAAAGACCCTAAGCATTTAAACTCTCCCAAGCAAGACTCACTTAGGCTCTCACCGAGCCTAATTACTCAAAGCTCTCACTAAATGAAAAACTTAAGCTCTTACCAAGGATTCCAAGCACTTAAGCTCTCCCCAACCCAAACACTTAAGCTCTTATTGAAGACTTTAAGCACCTAAGCTCTCTAAACTCTACCCGAGCCTACCCAACTACTTAGAGCTCTCACCAAAGACCCCAAGCACTTAAACTCCCCTGAGCGTAACTACATAGGCTCTCACTGAGCCCGATTACTCAAAGCTCTTACTAATGTGTGATTTCTAGTTAAGCACAAGTGCACGCTACCATAATTAAGTAATATAAGATGAGTAGAGTATCGTTCCTATGAGGAATTATTATTATTTTTTATGCTAAGAACTAAAATTGTGTCTCCTTACTTTTATTCAGATGAATTGTTTTTTAAAGATAGTAATCTAAACTAAATAATAGAAAAACAACAAGATAGAAAAGACTAAAGATAACGAGATAGAAGCACCGATAATAGAAAAAACTTAAGATTACAACTATTTCTCAATATGTTAATTGAATCAATTAATATTTTTTAAGTTAATCTTTCAATATGAATTGTTGGCTAGATTCCTAATATCATCACAAGCCTCTGTTGATGGTTAAGTGACTATATCTTACCTTAACAATTACCTATGCCTATAATAATTAGATGAGAACAAGATTCATTAAAAACTATTCTATTAATATGATATGTCACGTAGGTATATTTCTTTTTCACATAAAACTCACAATTGTTACTCTATAGAATTATTCAAGTCCAATACTTAAATTTATTTTGTCAAGTTCATTAGGGTTCCCACGACAATCTAATTAGTGAACATGTAATCAAAAAGCATAAAGCATAAAATAATTGAACTATTCTATTACTAAGTTCATAAAAATAAGAAAAGAATTTAAATTTAATCACATATCGAGTTCAACGTTATAACCTTAGAATAGAAATTTAGGTCATGTTGAAATAAGTATTTTTAAAGCTTATCAATATTAACATCATGAAAATGATAGAAAACCATAAAATAAAGAGTTAAAGAGATAAAACTAATTTTTATACAATCTTTAATCTTCTAGTCTTCTTGATCCTTCAAAATTACTATTTTTCTCTGTCTTCCTTTTCTCTTTCTTCTTGATTCTCTAAAATAGGCTTTTTAGTCTTCTATTTACAAGTTTATGCTTTAAATGAAGGTGAAACATCAAATATAATTCAATTTAGGATTTATGTTCACACAGTTACTGTTCATAGTTACTATTCTTGTAGCATCGCGGCGCTGGTACTTTAGTAAATCTCTGTAACTTATTATTGTCGCAAGTACTATAGTAGATTTGATAATTTTTACCTTGTTTTCTTTGGATTTTCATCATTGTTTACTCTATTGACTTCAAATCTACAAAATAATATTAAAGCACATAAAAAAATCAAATAATCTTAATTTAAATGAACAAATATTATGCTTGAAAGATAGAAATATTAGACCTAATTAACCCCTATCAAATACCCTAAAACTTAGAGTTTGCTCATCTTTGAGCAAAGAGAGAAATCTAAAACCAGATACTAGAAAGCAAGAAGATGGGTTAGTTGGTGCTTAAAAATGTCTCAAAGATTGCATATAATCTCTTACTCATGAAAAACTCTGGGTAACACAAAAGTCAAAATGTCAATCCATGTACTAGCCTTACCTTATATGTGATTCACATGGTGTGTGCGTATGTGTAAGTTATTTTCATTTACTCATTTGCACTCGAATTAGTTTATAAAACACAAGATGTAATAAATGGTCTCTATGGAGTTTTATTTATTTATATTCCATATATTTTCTTTTCATACCATTATCCACTAATGTAGTTATACATATAATCAAAGATAGAATAGGTCTTTAACAAGCTTATGGTTAAATTTCAGGCTCAATTCATACCATAAACATACATTCTTGTTCTTGGATCATCCCTATCATCAAATTTCCCAAGATTCCCACCACCCAAACTTATTTTATACTTTCTTTATACTTTGTTGCTCAACTCTTTCTCTCTCTCATTGAGTAAATATTTCAAGTCAATATACCCTAAACTTAAGTTTTCACAATCCTTTTTGAACAACCAAAATCCACAACTACTCTTCATTCTACTCCTTTTTTTAATAAGCTGAATAATTTTCATATAGCCGACAAACTTAAGTTTTCCTATCTTCTAATGTTGTAACTTATTGTGTTGCCCCTTAAATACTGACTTGCTTTTCTAGTACTAAAAGAAAATAAAATAAAACAAACAACATAAAAAATAAAAATTTATTTGGGTTGCCTCCCAAGAAGCTCTTAATTTAACGTCATCATGGAGGATCAAACTGCATGTCAATGGTGTTGGGCCTATGGAACTTCAGTCGATGTCTAAGAGCATTGATATTTTTTTTCTTCGACTTTCATAGCTTCATGAGCAAATCTCTTAGACGAGGCCCCAACCATCTTAATTTACACCTTATTGGAAAGATTTTAATCTTAGATTGAAAAAGTGAACCTCGTTGGCTAGTATCTATTAATTTCTTTTTGATGAACTTGTTTTACACTTCTTGGTCTCTCTTTTATGTGGCATCGCCTTTTTACATGCTTGATCTTTGATGAGTTCAATCACTTTTAGCTTAGGCGGTGGTTGTGCTTCATCTGGAATTACCTTGTCAATCATGAAATAATGGAGAAAATCCATGAAAATTTATAAATCAAGGTAATCTTCTTGAAGTCTCTCTAGCAATAGAAGTGGTAGATTGCTATGACTCAAGAAGCTTAGGTCTTGTGTTTTTTCTTCCTCTTATTGCATTTCTCCTCATCCTCTTCAATTTGCACTTCATCCTTGTAATGATTATCTTTTTATTTAGTTATCTCAACGGATGAAAGTTGCTCTATTATACTATCTACAATAATTATCTTGCAATGTTCAAGATTATTTATAGAATTAATCTCTGTATTGCTAAGCAATGCTTCTTAAGTATGATTATAGCTTGTGTCTATAATTTGTTTAACTTAAGTCTTTATAGTCAGCAAAAAAGCAGATTGGTTTTGGAAAAGAGCATTTGCATTCTTCATGCTTTGTATGAACACATTCTCTAGGGCAGAAATCTTCTTATCCTATAGTAAATTTTACGTTAGAAACTAAGGTGGACTCATTTATCTTGAAGTTTGTTCTTGGTTTTTACTCTATGAAACATTTGTGTGATCCCTCAATTCTCGATAAAAGAAATTGGAAATAGGATTGTGCTATTGTTGGTTACAATCTCTCATATAATATAGAGTTTTTATATAGTGTCCATTTAGATGATTGTCACCATAGAAATCATATATGATATGTTCTCTCCTCTTGATGGTTTTTCTAGAAGCAATAATTTCAGTTGTCCATTAATAATTGTTGAAGGCTATCTCCTCTAACAAGTCATAAGCATCATCAATAGACTTATTTATAAATGCACCCCCTGCTATAACGTCAATTATGATTCTAAAATATCTAGCTAATCCATTATAGAAGGTTTACATAAGTAGCCATTTTAGAATCCCATGGTACTTTCTCAACAACTCTTTAAATCTCTCATATACTTCATCTAGAAGTTCTGAATCATATTGTACAAAGGAAGTAATGGAATTCCTCATCATTGCTGTCCTAGTCGGTGGAAAATTTTTTACTAAAAACTTCTGAGCTAAATCATCTCATGTCGTAATCGACCTTAATGGTAACGATCTTAACCAAATCCTTGCTCTATTTTGAAGTGAAAAAATGAATAGTCAAAGTCGTATCGCATCATCCGAGACTTTATTTTATTTGTATTAAGCATAAATTTCTAAGAAATTTACAATATGCTCATTTGGTAGTCCATTAAATTGTACCAAAGTTTTCAACAATCGAATCATCTCCAGTTGGATTTCAAAGTAGTCGACATTTATTGAAGGTTTTTGAATACTATACTGTATGTCACCTAGTTGTGGGACAATAAAATCTTGTAGTAATCTTTATGTTCCAACTTGGTGTTACTCGGCTATCATGAACAAATTAAATATAACTACTGAAGAAAATGAAAATAAAAAAATAGAAAGTAACTGTACAAAAACAAAAATAAAAGAAAAATGACTATAAAAATAAGATAAAAAAATCTAATAAGATAAAATGGTATTGGTATTAACAAGAACAATAAACTAATTCTCTGGCAACGACGCCAAAAATGTGATGTGCAATTTCTAGTTAAGTGCAAGTGCAAGCTATTACAATCAAGTAACATAAAATGAGTAGAATAGCATTATCACGAGGAATTATTGTTATTGTTTATGCTAAGTACTAAAATTATGTCTCCTCGCTTTTATTCAGATGAAAGTAAATTAAAAGATAGTAATCTAAAATAAATAATAAAAAAATAGAAAAGACTAAAGATAACAAGATATAAACACCAATAATAACAAAAACCTAGGATTACAACTAGCCCTTGATATTTTAATTAAATCAATTAATCTTTTCTTAAGTTAATCCCTCAATATGAACTGTTGGCTAGATCCTTAATATTATCATAAGCCTCTGTCGATAGTCAAGTGACTATATCTTACCCTAACAATTACTATATGTCTATGGTAATCAGGTAAGATAAAATGGTATTGGTATTAACAAGAACAATAAACTAATTCTCTGGCAACGACGACAAAACTTTGATGTGCAATTTTTAGTTAAGCGCAAGTGCAAGCTATTGCAATCAAGTAACATAAGATGAGTAGAATGTCATTACCATGAAGAATTATTGTTATTGTTTATGCTAAGTACTAAAATTATGTCTCCTTGCTTTTATTCAGATGAAAGTAAATTAAAAGATAGTAATATAAAATAAATAATGAAAAAAATAACAAAATAGAAAAGACTAAAGATAACAAGATATAAACACCAATAATAACAAAAACCTAGGATTATAACTAGCCCTCGATATTTTAATTAAATCAATTAATCTTTTCTTAAGTTAATCCCTCAATATGAACTGTTGGCTAAATTCTTAATATTATCATAAGCCTCTATCGATGGTCAAGTGACTATATCTTACCCTAACAATTACTATATGTCTATGGTAATCAGATGAGAATAAAATTCATTAAGAACTAATCTATTAATACCATATATGTCATGTAAGTATATGTCTATCCCACATGAAACTCATAGTTGTTACCCTATAATCATATATCAATTTCAAGGCCAACATAAAAATTCTTTTGTCAAGTTCATTAGGATTCCCACAATAATCTAATTAGCGATCAAATAACCAAAAAACATTGAGCAAAGAATAATTGAACAATTTTATTATTGAGTTCATAAAAAATAACAAAAGAATTTAAATTTAATCATTTATAAAGTTAAAAGTTGTAATCCTAGAATAGAAATTTAGATCATGGTGAAACAAAGCGTTTTAGAGCTTATCAATAACAACATCATGAAAATTATAGAAAATTAAAAGATAAAGTGTTGAACAGATAAAACTATATTTTTTTTTTTTGCAATCTTCAATCTTCTTATCTTCTTGATCCTTTAAAAATTACTTCTTTTCTCTCTTCTTTTTATCTCTTTTTTTTTTTTTTGATTCTCCAAAATAGGCTTTTTGGTCTTCTATTTATAGGTTTATGTCTTTGAATTTGGGTAAAACATTAAATATAAGTTAAATTAGAATTTATTGTTTACGCAGTTACTATTTATGCATACTGTTTACATAACACTACGGCGCTAGATTTTGGGTGCTGAAGATACTGACTTAAGCACCGTGACACTGACACTGTATCTTATTATTATAGCAATCTACTGAAGTAAGGTACTATAACAGATTTGATAATTTTTTCCTTATTTTCTTTGGATTTGCATCATTGTTTGAAGCTTGAAGTAGACACAAGCTTGAATTGGTCAAACCCCTATAAATTTAATGTCTTTATGCCTCTTATTTTGTTATTCTCGATCATACTTTGTAACATAAATAAACTCAACTCGTTATCTTTGGGATTGCTTAAATTTTTCGGTCAATATGTTCTTTTGAAGTCTCTTTTATCTTTAATTTCTAATTTTGCGAGCTTTCTTTGCAAGCTTAATATGGTGTTGGTGGTCTCCATTTATGCTTAATCAATTTGAGATTTAGCTATATAAGATTATGATCCTAGCTATGTGTCACGCCCTAAATATTCTCAAGCTGTTGGAAGCATTACCGTAGAGGTACGAAAGGTGCGGAGTTTGAGCCACACAACCGGGAGCCTATGGGATTTCCACATGCCATGACAAAGAGGAGGAACTCAGGATGGACCTTAAGTACTTTGTCAAGTAGAAAGGGCTGCCCGATGGGAGAGCACGCTCGGAACACGAGAGCGCACAACTAGAGTTTGATGAACGGGGTGTGCAAGTTCTAGCGAAGACGCGATGAGGGCGTCGCATGAATTTGGTGGGGGAGAATGTTACGCCCTAAATACTCTCAAGCAATTACTCGAACATTTGGCGTACGACAAGACCACCAAGAGGGTTTTTAGCCTATTATGTGTTACATGAGCTAGAGTTTATAGAAGGCCCAATTAACTTAGGTTAAGGCCACATTAATATGGTAGGTGGGAGAATATTCTAGAGATGACATATTCCTTTGGATATTCTTGTGGTAAGTGGTATCTTTGGAATATTTCTTTGTATATTCTCTACTTTAGATATAGACCATTTGATTATAGTAGATCCTAGCCGTCCATTGTATATAGCTTTAGCTATAAATAGATAGGGCTCTTATTTGATCAAACCATCCTCCAAATTGTAGAAATACTCCAAGTTTGTAATTCTATAGCTTTGTAATCTCTCTTTAGTAATAAAATACGAGAGCATTCTCTCAAACACTTGGTGTGCTTCTTCTTCATCTCTTTCTTTGGTTAATTGGGTCTTGTAGGATGCTTAGCACTTGAAAAGTGTCTAAGGCTTCTTTTCTCTCTTCTTTTTATCCTTTTTTTTTAATTCTCCAAAATAGGCTTTTTGGTCTTCTATTTATAGGTTTATGTCTTTGAATTTAGGTAAAACATTAAATATAAGTCAAATTAGAATTTATTGTTTACGCAGTTACTATTTAGCATTATTGTTTACATAACGCTACGACGCTAGATTTTGGGAGCTGAAGACATTGACTTGAGCACCGTTGCACTAGCACTGTATCTTATTATTATAGCAATCTACTGTAGTAGTGTACTGTAGCAGATTTGATAATTTTTTCCTTATTTTCTTTGAATTTTCATCATTGTTTGCTCAATTGACTCTAAACCTACAAATAATAATAAAGCATATAAAAAATCAAATAATCTTAATTTAAACAAATAAATATTAGGTTTGGAAGATAGAAATATTAAACCTAATTAACCCTTATCACTTACCAAGTACCTTGAGTACCTAAACTCTATTCGAGCCTAACCACTTAAGCTCTTAAGAAGCACAATTACTCAAAGCTCCAACCAAGGACCCCAAACACATAACTTTACCCCAGGGCTGACCATATTAGACCTCCCCAAGGCCAATCACATATTTCTACCCTAAGGCCAACAATACTGATTCGCCTCACTACCGACTATATAAGTTTGCCCGAAGGCCGATCACATAATTCCTCCCCAAGGTCGACCACAAATCTGCTTTATAGTTGACCATATAAGTCCACCTCAAGGCCAACTGCTTAAGCCTCTCGAGGTTGAGGGCTTGAACATTTAAGCCTCCTAAGGCCAAGTACTTAAACACTTAAGCCCTCGAGGCTGAGCACTTGAATGTTTAAAGCCCTCCAAGGCTGAGCACGTGAATGCATAAGCCTCTAAGGTAGATCATTTGAACACTTAAGCCCTCTCCCCCCTCCGGCCTCTCGAGGCCAAGCACTTGAATGCTTAAGCCATCATACAACCTCTACCCGACACAAGAAATAAATTTATATGCATTCCAAGTAGAGACGAAGGATCAAAAAGTACTCAATCCACTTAGGATGAGGCTGACTTTTTGTAAATCTATATGCATCCCAAATAAGAACGGAGGATTGACTAAGTCCTTAAACGCCTAGAGTAAGGATGACTTTCTATAAATCTACATATGTCCCAACTGGGGACGGAGGATCGACTAAGTCCTCAACCCGTCTAGGGTGAGGATGGCTCAAAGGATCTACTAAGTTCTCAATCCACGTAGAATGAGCATTGTTTTCTACAAATTTACATGCATCCCAAGCGAGGGCGGAGGATCAACTAAGTCTTTAACTTACCCTAGGTGAGGACAACTTTCTACAAATTTACATGCATTCTAAGTGAGGATGAAGGATTGACTAAGTCCTTAACCTACCCAGGGTCAGGAAGACTTTCTATAAATCTACATGCGTCTTGAGCAGGGATGGAGGATCAATAGGTTCCATACCTGCCCAAGCGAGATTGGACTTCTATATCACTCGTGCACCAACGACCAACTTAAAATAAGAGGGTAAATTATCCAGCCCAAACTATATAAAATTTTTAAGTATCAACCAATTAATATTGAAAACTGATGGACCCTGTTCCCTGTAGATTTCAAGTTCAACCCTAACCCTGTAAAAAGGGGATCCCATCCCTTTTAAAAAATCTAATCCAATTAGGAATCAATCACATCCTTTAAATTGGGGGACCGATGAGGATTAATTGTCACCCTTTAAAACATTGAATTGATGAGCATTAAATGAAATTCATAAAAGGACTCTACCACTAAACCCTATAATACTTTAAAATGGAGGGCTCAACAATGGAAAAAAAGGCTACCCATTACGTTAACTTCTTTGTGTTTATTTTTTTCTCATTATTTATTCTCTATAATAGCCATGGTGCTTTATACTACTATTGTAAAATAATTATTAAGTAGTCACATTAGTGAGCCCATTAAGCTCGGTGAAGTAGGCACAAGCTTGAATTAGTCAAACCCCTATAAATTTAATGTCTTTATGCCTCTTATTTGTTAATCTCGATCTCACTTTGTAACATAAATAAATTTAACTCGTTATCTTTGGGATTGCCTAAAGTTTTGGGTTAATATGTGCTTTTGAAGTCTCTTTTATCTTCAATTTTTAATTTTACGAGCTTTCTTTGCAAGTTTAATACGGTGTTGGTGGTCTCCATTTATGCTTAATCAATTTGAGATTTAGCTACATAAGATTACGATCCTAGCTATGGTAACACATTGATAAGTATTTATGTTACAACATTTTGTGCCTCAATTGTTAGCCTAATTGGTAAAAAGGAAACTTGAATTTAAAGTTTCATTGTAAGGCTATAACCACAAGATCCTGCAGTTTCTTTTTTATGCCTTCAGGACACCCTTCTTCTTAGATTATCGCAATTACTTTCTTTAAAACTCTTCCATTTTTTAGGTCCTTCTCTTATTAAACTCTAGTAGGTTTGTTATTACTGATCATTCTTCTTCATTTTATGGACGTTTTACGGAGTCCTAACTATGGAGACATATAAGCTCATTTATTTTAAATTCTTATGGCATTAATCTTTACGACTTTATTCATTTTTTGGTAGCATGAAGGTTCTATAATCTATCTTCTTATGGATGATGCGTCATACAGCTTGACACATTATCGTACAATGGCATATATACTGATCATATTGGCAGCAACATGGAGGTTTCTTACTTTCCTTGAAGGGAACTTTTCAAAGATGTAAAGGTTTCATAACCCTTATTGTTATTTATTGATTTACAGTTATGCCCAACGTTTCACTACTGCAAGATGCTAGTTGGTAAGTCCTAGTGCTCTTATGCTTTTATTGACAAAATATCTCAAGTTCATTGCTAGTGAATGAGGCATGATGTTCACCACCTTCTTCCATCAAATTTCTCGAATGGGATGAACTTTTCAGCTAATATAGGATTTTTGCTAAAGGCTCCAACCAATTTAAAGAACAATGAAATTTCAAAATTTTGCAATATAATTGATATTAAGGTATTATGTTGTTGATGTAGTTCTATATAAATTCAAATTCTATTAGACATTTTATGTTATTTTGTACCCTTAAAACATGTATAATAACATTTCATTTGATTAATGAAGTTTATTCAGACATATGATTGAGCATACATTGATGAATTCATATTTACAAAGTATGTGATCTATGTATTAGGCATGTGATGTTAATACAGAAGGTATGGATCACAACTTCCTTAGAAATTAAATTTTGTTCACAACCATTAATGAAAAAGGATAATTCATTTTGTAAGACTATAGTTTTTTTTACTTTTTATAGTGAATAATTTACTCTGATTATTGAAGTAAATACTTCAAGTAAAAAGACTAATGTATATAATACATTGAATGAGATTACTATAAAGTTTGATCTAATTAACTAAAAGCTTTAATAAGAATGTTTGACCTTAATCCTAAGCAAGTAATAAATATACATTCATTTTTGTATCTTTTGAATTATCACAAGGTGAGATCTATAAAAATGATCAAAATCTCGATAATTTGAAGATATAATTCATAAGTTACAGTAACATATATTTGCAATATAGAATCTATTTAATTATATTCACCTATGTTGATCGCAGCACTTAATCATTTAAATTTGTGAAAGCATTTTATTAAATAATAATATTTATTTACATCTATATATATTAAAAAAATAATCATTAGAGCATTTAATAACTTAAGAGTAAATAGGTAATTAAAAGGTGATACAATTTTTTATAACTTGACTTTAATTATGGACATTTATTAGAGGATCAATTAAATGGTTATTTGATTTTCGCTGTGTTTATTTTATTAAACAAAAAATATTATGTCAACAACTAGTTTTTTAGCCACCTTATTCTATATTCCATATATAATTCAATTTTATGTATGACAATAATCATTTATTCTGGCACCAACTACATAAATTAATCTCTATTTATTATTTTTATTAATTATATGATAAATAATTTTACTTATAATAATAATTCATGATTAGATATTTGTTTATATTTTTTTTTTAAGAATTATAACAAAAGAGTTGATGGAATAATATCATAATTTTTCCTCTTGATTAATTTCTTTGTATTCTTAGATTAATTGTAACTCAATTAACTTGCTTATAATTTTTATTTGTAAATCTAAGAATCAAATTAGGATTTTCATTTGTAAATTTAAGAATTAAATTATTATTCTTATTTATTTATTATAATTAAAAATAGAGGAAAAGAAAAAAAAAATCCAGCAAGATGAATTTTCCAGCGACATAACTGCAATCGTCACGGGCTTTTGCTGCTACGTATGTTGCCATGTAATCGTGGCAATGGCATGCGCAGGCTCAGCAATCATCTCTTTTGGTTGATGATTAGGGCGGTTGCGGCTAGGCAATGGAGGCTAGTTCCTGCGTAGGTCGAATTTATTTGAGTAGATCAGCAGTGATAAAATGATTGAGGATGTCAAGCGGCGGCTAACTGCATTGTCGACAGCGAGTAACAATCAAATATTGGCTTTGGTCGATGATGGGCAGGGAAAGGATGGGTGGCAGTGCAAAAGAGAAAAGATGAATTAGGGTTTTCATTTTACTTTTCTCATTTATTCCCTCCATCTTTTATTAATTCTGTTGAGACTAGAATAGTTTTCGAATTTTACAAATAAGCCCTAAACAGAATTTATATTTTGAGTAATTACTGTTTGGTTGAAAACATTTTAAAATATTTATAAATAGGTTCCAATTTTGATCTAAATTTATTTGTAGACTTTTTTTTTTATGTATTTACAATTTTAAAGTTGGTCCAAACTCCTTTTAGTTTTGGTCCAAATTTTATAAAACTATTTGGGCTATTTTAATATAATTATAAGATCTAAACATATTTTTTAGTAAATTCACAAGAATAGTTGTTACTCACTAATTATATAGAACATAGGAAAAGTCGAGTGAAATCAAGACCCTATGACCCTTTTGTCGTAGAATTCGAATCTCCGTAAACTTGTTAAATTTTAGTTTTTTGGATCTTTAAATTCCTTAATCATCTTAGTGCTTAATTTAGGCTAGATAAATTTAGGTTGTTACTTATTAGTACCATAGTAATTAGCATTAATTTAGAGTATCAATCCTTATAGGAATAATACTCACTCATTACTTTATTACTTGCTATAACCCATACACTTGCAGTTACAATTCGTGCGTGTTAGTTTCACATACAAGTTTTTAGCGCCGTTGCTCAAGATTGTAAATTTTGAATTTTGCTAATATTGTGGATAAGCAACTTGATTTTAATTTAGGCATTTCTTTTGTTTTTTCTTGTTTAATTATTGTTGTTGTGATATTTTGAAGGTTTATGAGAAGAGCTCGTAGCTTGGAGCTTTTCCCTTTTGATCCAGAAGTATAGCATACTTTGTGGAGGCTTAGGAGAGAAATGGGAGATCAAGCTCAAGCTATGGCTGACGATAGTAAAAGCCACCAACAACCACAAGCTTTGATGCGCTATTTCTATATCTTAAAATCAAGCGCAAGTATACGCTATCGTAACAAGTAATAAAAAGACTTATAAAGTCGAATGTCGAACCCACAGAGATAATTTTATTTTCTAGCAAGTATTAAAAATATATCTTTCTTATAATTATTCGGAAAAATAAAATTTAATTGTGCAATAAATTTAAGTAAAATAAAAGTGTAGAAAATATATAACACAACTTAAATAAATCAAGAAGATAGTAAGATAGAAAAAGCATAAGATTAATTACTATCATTCAATATGTTTTCTAAAGATTAATCATTTTAATATTTATATCCCTCAATTCTTATTATTAGTCAAGACACTAATATATTCACAAGTCTCTCCCAAGGTCAGGTGAGAATATCTTAATTTACCAAAAACTCATATTTCTATGATACTTTGAATAAAATAAGATTCATTAAGAACGAGTCTTATTGACCATACATGCCAATTAAGTATATTTCTATCCTAATTTAAAATTTGCATAAGCAACATTAAATGTTACTTTATAATCATGCATCAAATTATCTAGGTCTCAATACAATGATGCATCTTTCGAGTTTATCGAAGTATTACCAAAACAATCATAATATTGATAAGAAATAATGATGCATTAAGAACAAATAATTTAAATAATAGAATGTTAAATTTAAATAAATATTAAAAAGATCCAACAATTAACCACTCATATTGAGTTTAAGTAATAACTCTAGAAAATAAAATAACTCTAGAAAATAAAATAGCTCATGATAATAAGAGAATTATAGTTGAAAAATAAAATAAACATAATATAAGAGCCAATAATCTCTCGCTTTCTTGAATTCCCCTTGAGTTTCTCTCTCTAAAATTACTATTTTCTATGTGTTGTGGCTCTAAGAGCCTTAAGTTGTGTTTTCCTAGAAGTCAGAAATAAGTGGCCTTTATATAGGGATTGATTAAAGTTTTAGAGTTGTATTTTTTTTACGTTTAGGAAAATCACATTGTTCACTGCTACAGCGAAACACTATTCGTCGTTGGGCCGAAAGTATAGTAGAAGGTACTATTTATGAAGCACAGTTCATGATGACTGTTCACATGCACTGTTCACTTGGCACAGCAAGATGTCTTAAGGGTTGGGGCAAAATACTATTCACCACTTCAGCGATTTTACTGTAGCAAAATCACTGTTCTCTTGGTAATGTAATTATTTAATGTAGCAATTTAATGTTTTACCTTATTTTCCTTATATTTTCATCCTCAATTGCTTCATTGACTCTAAACCTACAAAATAATAATAAAACATATAAAAACCTAATATTCTTATTAAAATGAGTAATTAATTAAGTTAAGGGAGTGAAAATAATATATATAATTTACGCTTATCAGGTAATATTGGGACTATTTTAGGCCCGTGGTTATTTAGAGATCCAACGTCAAGGAATTCAAGCCAACAATTTTCAGTTAAAATCATCCTTCATTAGTCTCGTGTAGGAAAATTAGTATAGGGGATTTTCAAGTGAGGATTCTAATGTGCATCTTGCCATGTTCTTGGAGATTTGTGACGCTATCAAAATGAGCGGGGTTCCAAATGATATCATTCAGCTACCCTTGTTCCCTTTCTCTCTTAGGGATAAGGCGAAGGGTTGGCTTTAATTTGTGCAACCTAGAAGGTTACAACATAGGAAAAACTAGCACAAAAGTTCCTCACCAAGTTCTTTTCACCATCCAAGACACCTCAACTTTGGGGAAAGATAGCTCAATTTTAAAAAATAACTTTCGAGCCACTCTATGAAGCTTAGGATCGGTTTAAGAATCTTATTCAAAAGTACCTTTAACATGGATACCAAGATTAGTTCTAAATACAACTCTTCTTCAATAGACTAAATGGTATACTAGAGTTATTGTAGATATGATGGCTAAAGGTACGTTGTTGTCAAAAATTACAGAAGAAGCCCAACTCTTGTTAGAGAAAATGGCATGCAACAATTATCAATGGCCTAATAAGAAGTCCATTATGAGGAAAGCCACTGGAGCACATGAAGTTGACCCTATTATTGCACTTTTAGCTCAAGTCTTGGCCTTAGCGAATCAAAATTCTGCACTTAATGCTAGAGGTGCCTCAATAAGTAAAGATTTGATGATGTATGCAAATGTGTCCTACACCGGTGAAGGGAGTGAACCGGAACAATTGCAATATGTTAACAATCGCAACTTCAACTATCAGAATAATAACTTACCTATACATTATCATTCGAGGCTATAAAATTATGAGAACTTCTCTTATGGCAACACAAGGAATGCTCTACAAACATCACCAGGGTTTAATCAACCAATAGTTAAGAAGAACCCTCATTAAAAGATCTTTTGTGTAGTTTTATTGTTGAGATAAGGAAGAGGTTCAACAAAGATGAAGCCCGACTTAATAACATCAAGTCACATTGTATACACATGAATGCAATATTGAAGTCACTATAGGTGCAAGCTCACTATAGGTGCAAGTTGACTAACTTGCCAATGTAATCAAATATCAATATTTTAAGAATTTCCCAAGTGACATGGAGGCTACTGTGAGGGAGCAATATAAATTCATCACTTATATGAGTGGTAAAAAAAGTAGAAGCTTAAGATAAAAAAGTGGTTGAAAGTAAAGAGAATGAAGTTGAACCAAAACCAAAAAATGTGATTTCAAAACCCAACTCTATTTCTTTTCCAAATAACCTTCTTATCATTACCCTACCATTTCCATACCCTCAATGCTTCCACAAGAAGAATTTAAATGATTCTCTAAATTCCTTGAGATCTTTAAAAAGATTCATATCAAAATTCCCTTTACAGATGCCATTGAGCAAATGTCAAACTATATAAAGTTCATGAAAGAAGTGATGTCAAAAAAGAGGAGTTTAGAGGATTATAAGACAATCAAGCTAATGGAGGAATGTAGTGCAATCCTTCAAAAAAAATTGCCTCAAAAGCTAAAGGATTTGGATAGCTTCACAATCCTCCTTTGCACTATTGGGAATTCTACTTTTGAGAAAGCTTTATGTGATCTTGAGGCAAGCATCAACCTTATACCTCTATTCATTTTCCAGAAGTTAGGACTTTGAAAAGTAAAGCTAACAATAATATCCTTGCAAATGGCGAGTAGATCTCTCACTTATCCTTGGGGTATTATTGAAGATGTGCTCATCAAAGTGGACAAATTCATTCTTCTAGTGGACTTTGTTATTTTAACATAGGGGAAGATAATGAGGTTCCTATTATTCTTGGTCATCCATACATAGCTATAGGAAGGCTTTTTATTAACATGGAAAAAGATGAGATGAGATGAAATAAGGGTGTAAGATGAGAAAGCCACATTTAAGGTCTTCAAGGCATTAAAAATGCCAAATGACTCTAAAGAATACTTGAGGATTGACAATATGGATCTAGAAGGAGAACAATGTGCCTCTTTTTAGAAGGAGATAAATGTTATCAAACCATAAGTTTATGGCAATGCAATGTTGCACCAATCAAAGAAGAAACTAAGGCATGGCAAAATCATCATGGAAAAGTAATCAAATACCAGCCATCGAGGTTCATTCTTTTGATTAAGATTAAAACACTTTTTGGGTAAGCTCAAAATAAGAAAGTTAGGGTCATTCATTAATGATCATCTTATGAAACTTTGGAAATCAAGAAAAGAGCTTGACAAGGCCATTGGGTACATACAGAAGATCCTCAATGAATTCGAAAAAGGTCAAGTCGAAGATATTAAATCAAGCACTTTTTGGGAGGCAACCCAAGTGAATTTCAATGTTAGTTTTTAATGTTTTTTCTTTATTGTAGTATATTAAAATTACAAGTTATTACATTATTAAGCATGGAAAATGAGTGGAAGTATAGCCAATTAGGTGCAGCTCAAAAAGCTCAAAAGTGAAGCAAATTGAGGGCTTCGGCACTAACTCAAGCAAGAACTTTAGCCTCACAATTCGAGCACCACCACATTAAGCCATCATCTATAAGGGAAGTTTCTTTTACTCACCCTTACTTTTTTCATTATGGACAATGTCAAATTTAAGTTTGACGGAAGAAAATACTATTTGGTGTTTATTTTCCATGTTTGCTCATGCCTACTCTTTATGATTGCTATTTTTAGTTGTTTTATTTTGCATGTTAATTTTTATTATTTATTTTCGTTGTTAGTCTTGAGTTGGTTGAATGATTAGTAGTCAATGATATGAAATAGAAAAATGATTTCAATTGCTATAATGTCTTGGAAACATTAAATGTTGTGATTGTTTTCATGTTTAATCTAAAGACAAGTTCAACTTTATTTTATAACCGCTTGATCTTTAAGCACGTAGTTAGGATCGTCTAATTTTTATGGTTACTTAGATGATATTTATGCATAACAAGAATATTTAGGATCTCAAAAATACGCTAGAACTTGTTTGAGTATTACTCAAGACAAAATCCTAGGGTATGCATAATCTAGGAAAAGATTTTAGGCTATCTTTCAACCGATTGAGCCTTTTAAGCTAACCATTGTATATTTTTACCCCTAGTTACCCCTGTTAAGTCTAACAATCATATTTGTTTTTGCTAACTATATTAATATCTGAGCCTTTAATTTAATCATCTTTCTTAATTCCCATCACACTATGAGCATAAGATTCATTTTAGAGAGTTGTGTGAGCTATGAGATTTTTTAAAATGAAGGAATGAATTATATAAGGATTATGGCTTTTGGTTGTAAAGTTGTCAAAAACTTAAGTTTAGGGGTATAGTAGCTTGAACATAAAAAAACAATTCAAACAAAAATCAAAATAAAAAAAATGAATGAATATTGAGTTTGCTATACCTCTAAATTAGAAAAAGGAAAAAAAAACAAAATAGAAAAGAAATCGAAGAAATAAGTTTGGGAAAAAATCATTTGGAAATAAAGGGTTCAGTTTCATTAATCTCTAAAAGAATGTATATTTATGGTGTAAGTTGAGCTAAAATGTATCCATTTTATCTTACCCTCACCTTAATTGTGTATTACAAGTTAGATAAAGTCTTATATGATTCTTGATTATGTGTGTGCCTACATTAGTAGAGAGTGATACAAAAAATAAATCTATGGAATGTTAATTAAATAAAACTTCATAGAAACTATTTCATTGGCTTGTGTGCATAAACTAATCCGGCTGCATATGACTAATAATACTATCTATACACACATGCGCTAAATAGGTCACTTGTAGGGTATAACAAGTATTTGGTTTACATGTTGAATTATTAGGACATTTAAATATTTTTGGAGATTGGTAGTCATGAGAAATTTTTGAGATAAATTGCTAATCATTTGCCTACCCAATGTTTTATGTCTTCTTATAGTTTGTTATCATTATTAGCTTTTAATTATGAGTTGCGCTTCCTTACTCGAGGCCGAGCAAGTATTTAAGCTTGGGGGAGTTTGATAAGTGCATTTTATATATCATATTTTATCTCTCATAACTTGATATTTACTTATTTTGAACATGAATATGGGGCTTTTTATATAAGTTAATATCATTTTGTAGGTTCAAATTTAAAAAGTTAGTTGGGATGAAAATCTAAAAACAATAAAGAAAAAATATCAAATATGCTATAGTGACTGCTACAGTGATCATGAACAGTGCCTATCACAATACTGTTTGCATGAACAGAGACCGCAACACAGAACTAATTGATGTAGAAAAGCCATTCTTTTTTTTTTCCCCTAATTTTGAGGACCTATAGAAAGAGGCCTATTTGAAAAGGGGAAAGAAGCACGAAATTGTAAAGAAAAGCAAAGAGTTTCTAATGAGAAAAAGTATTTGGAAGCTTGGAATCATGAAGACCTTTGAAGATTAAAGGCTCTACTTCTCCAACTAGTTTTCCCTTCTCTCTTTGTCTTATTTATGTTTATTTGAAGTTTATATTTGTAATTTTTATTGTTTGACCATGATTACTTGTGAACCTTTAGATTAATGTAATTGAGCATTTCACTATAGATTGCTAAATTTCATGACTTGATGTAAATCTACTAAGTACTATATTTTGGTGTGATAATTTGATTAATGACTATATCTTGTGTTTTCATTTATGCTTGTCTGAGTTTAATGCTTTTAATTAGATTAAAAAATTGATTAGATGATTTAGACTTATGGGTTAGGTGCTTGGAAAAGTTTAATCAATGTGTTAGAATTGAAAACCAAAACCTTTGATTTTATTGAGTTGTGAGACTAATAGAATTAAGGTAATTATTTAATAGTAGTTTAATGCATGTAAAGATAAACAAGTTAGATAGAGATATCAACTTGAATGTGTATGCATAGGATCTTATTTGATGCTCGAGAGAAATAATTAGATTAATTCTAAACCCTTAATTAGTGCATTTATAAGAATATTTGTTAGTCACTAATTATAAAGAACATAGGAAAGGTAGAGTGAAATCAAGATCGTAAGACCCTTTTACAATAGAATTCGACTCTCCGTAAACTTGTTTAATTTTAGTTTTTTGCATCTTTAAATTCCTTAATCATCTTAGTGTTTAATTTAGGCTAGATAAAGTTAGGTTCTTAGTACCATAGTAATTAGCATTAATTTAAAGAATCAATCCTCGTAGGAATGATACTTACTCGTCACTTTATTATTTACTCGTGATCCGTGCACCTACATTTACAATTCGTGTGTGTTAGTTTCATGTACAATAGGCCTAAAGAGCATCTACTCAAAAGAGGAATCCTACTAGACAAATGAGTAATCATAAAGACCTAAAGATTGATCGAGGACATTGGTTAAACACAATCAAAGGCACTCCAATGAGCACCTCAATCCAGGAATATTCCTTACAAAGTTTACAATGTCAATAAGTTAATATTAAAAATTGAGGGATCCTTGTCTCTCATTGAATTTAGTATACAAGGTCCAAAAACTTTGGTTTATTAGACCCAAAAGACTGTGGCCTACACAGCCCAAAATTTTCTGTCCACAAAGGCTTAAAAGATAACATCGGCCTAAAAATATTATCGAACCATAGGCACCCTCTTTGAAATGGTCTAAACATTAGTCGTAACTTGACTACCTTGTTCGATCAGACTCTAAAGGATAAGAGATAATCTATAATCTCTGAGCTAGTTGGAACATTAGTCGTAACCTAGCTACCTTGTTTGATCAGACTTCAAAATGAAAACTTACACTCTTATTAAGTTGGTTAGAGCATTGGTCACAACTTGGATATCTTGCTCAGTCACATTTATTACTTTTAGAGCTGGTTATAACATTGGTCGTAACCTTGCTACCTTATTCGATCAGACTCTAAACAAGAGGAATAATCTCTGCCTATATCGAGTAAAAGACAAGTCCAAATTTGACAATCCCAAAAGTTTAAGAAAAACTCCTAAAAGGACTTAACTTATGAAAGTCGTAGAAATTTATAGATAAGGTCTAATTTATCATGGAAAGATCCTTAAATCCAAAGGACAACCTTTAAATCATGGCACAAGTTCTACCATTGTAAGAAAAAATCTAATTCAATTCCAATAATACTCAGATAGCAAAATCCTTAAATGGAATGTCCACAAGACTTTTAAATTTAAAATGAATTCTAAATCCTACATGTTAAATCTGTTGGGATTGGTAAATAAAAATTTTCTGTTTATAAAAATAAATGCAGCGAAAGCCAGATCATCTTGTTCATAATTACATGTATAGGCATAAAAAATTACCTCAATTCCTTGCTATGACAGATCTTGAATTGACTGGCTGTAATCTTCTCTACTATCCTCAATCTTCAAACTCAACGTGTGGATCTTTCTTAATCTCTAAAACTACTAATACTCAAATATGAGAGAATGGTATTAACTAAATTCTTTTTCCATGTAAGAATACGTAAAAGAATTTTTCTCTATATGGTTATGGTCATTTTTCTTATTACAAACCTCTCATATGTATAGGGATCTCCTTTGGGTATTTATAATTTGATTAGGATTAGAAAATTATAGTTTGATTATGATTTGAGCTAGTAAAGGGACTGCAAGACCCATGGGCTTCATAGCTCCAACTTAAAACGCCTAGTTCTTATTATCTCTTAATAAACCAATTCTTCTAAGTTAACCCTAGGCTATTCTACTAAAAGTCAATGGCTGTATTCTAGTAACCCATGTTATAAAATAAAAGCCCATTTAATTAAAACTCATTTTAATTAAATTGGGCTTGGTCTTTAAACCAGCAATAACCACTTAATTGACCCTCTAATCGATGTCCATAATTAAAGTTAAGCCTTTAAAAAATGTCTTGCCTCTTTAATTACTTATTTGCTCCTAAGTCATTGAATGCTCTAATGATCATTTTTAATATATCTATATTTGTAAATAAATTTACAAATAAATAATTTATTGAATAAACTATGGCCATAGATTATAATGATCAAGTACTGCAAACATCTTAGGTGGATATTAATTATTAAATTTTATCTTGCAAATATATGTTCCTACGACCCATGAAATTATATCTCCAAGCTATCGAGATTTTGACTGTTTATATGGATCTCACTCCGTGATACCTCAAAAGATACAACACATGAATGTAAGTTCATTACCTGCTCAGGATTAAGATCAATCAAGCTTATTAAAACTTTTGTGAATTAAGATCTACGACATTTAGTTAGCCAGATCGAAGTTCACAGTAGTCTTGTTCAATATATCATATATACTAGTTTTTCTACTCGAAGTCTCTACTTCGATAATCAGGGTAAATCATCTATTATAAGAAGCATAAAAATTACAACATTATATAATGAAATGCCATTTTCATTAATGGTTGTGAACATGATTTAATTTATAAAGAACTTGTGATCTATATCTTCTGTATTAGCATCATATGCCTAATACATAGATCACATACTTTATAAATATAAGCTTATCAATGTATGCTCAATTATATATATGAATAAACTTTATTAATCTAATAAAATGTTATTTCACATGCTTTAAGGGCATAAATAACATTATATGTCTAACAATCTCCCACTTACCCTAAAATATATCAAGTAACTATTGAACCCCAATATTATTCATACGAGTTTCAAAACTCTTTGCTGGCAATGATTGAGCTGAATGGATCCATTAGATTATCTATTTACGTCATCTTAGATACAATGAACTTACCATTTTTCACAAAACTTTCTTACCAAACATGATTTTCTCTCAATGTGTTTTCTTCTCTTGTGGTATTCGGTTCCTTAGACTGTGCTACTGCTCATGCTATTAACTTAATAAAGAACAATAGGTATCTAAGCACTAGGTACCATCTTAAGCTCTATAAAGAACTTTCAGAGCCATACAGCCTCTTTTACAGCTTCTGACGCAGCTACATATTCAGCTTCCATGGTAAAGTCTGCGATGCATGATTACTTTACACTTCTCCAACTTATAGCTCCACCACCTAAAGTAAACATATATCCTAAGGTTAATCTCCGAGCATCCTTATCTGATTAGAAATCTGAATCTATATACCTAATAAGTATAAGATCCTCACTGGAATACACGAGCATATAATCTTTCGTTCTCCGAAAGTACTTGATAAGGGCAAAATTGTCATATATTTTCTTATATTTTTATTATTGATATTTTATGGTTTTATGAGAATAGATGGCTATTTATGTGCTTTATTGTTAATTGTAGGGACTTGAACAAAATTTAAAAAAAGGATTCAAAAGGAGCAAAAACAGGGACTAAAATGCAAACGTTTCAAAGTATGTGTCCATCACTCCCGCGCTAAGAAGAATATAGCCCCAGCTCTGGAATAGTGATAGAAATTAGAAAAAATGAACTGTTTAAGTCGCGTCTGGGGCTCCAGCGCCGACGATTCACCACGCCAGCGACGGTCCAGAACCCCGGCGCTATCATCCCACCGCTTCAGCGATGAAGCCGTGTTCATGCAGCGCCCCAGCGACAACAGTATAGAGCGCCAGCGGTAGCGCGAATCCTAGTGCGATCAGAATTGAGTTTTTCAAGTTCAAATCAAATCCTATAAAATGCCACTTGACCCCAGACGTAAAGACGAGACCAGAGAAGAACCTAGAGCAAGAAAAAGAGAACTTAGAGCAATTCAAGAGCACCAAAAATCTAGAACAACATCAATCAAGAGCAATTCGACGTCTACATCGGTTTGCGATTGATTGTATCATATTTTATTTTTATTTTTATTGCTGTGATTCTCATGTAGCTATGAACTAATTTATTTTTTAGGGTTAATATTTGAACTCAATATGTGCGCTTAAATTGTCATATCTTTTAGTATTTAATAAACTTAGTCCTTTATTATTTAAATTACTTGTGTTTAATGCTTCAATATATGGTGAATGAATTGGTAATATGTTGATAAACTCGGAAGAGGAATCAATATATTTAGACCTAGGTAATTTGATACATGATTGTAGAGCAACATTCAATGCTACATATGCAAGTATCAATTTAGGATAGGAATATACCTAGTTGGCATGTATGATCAAAAAGACCTGATCTTAATGAATCTTAGTTTATTACAAGTACCATAGGAATATAGGTATTTGGTAAATTAGGGTATACTTACATGACCTTGGAAGAGGCTTGTGAATACATTAGCGTCTTGATCAATAATAAAGACTAAATGAGTTAAATATTAGAAGATTAATCATTAAAAACATATTGAGGGATAATATTAATCCTAGGTTTTCTCTACATTGCTATCACCTAATTTTCTTTGCATTGTGTTTTTGTTTTTATATTTTTTTACATTCATTCTTAGATTTTTATTTTTCTGAATAATTATTAAGAAGACATAATTTTAGTAATTGGTTTAAAAGAAGAAATTATCCCTGTGGGTTTGACATCCGACTAATTAGTCCCTTTATTACTTGCATGCGATAGTGTATACTTGCACTTAATTTTATGATATAGAAATATCGCATCAGTACTTAAATATATGCTTTACTATGGTCTAGTATTCTGGTCCTGGATTAGATTGATATCTACTGACCATGCCGACTGCATAACAAATATCTGGTCTAGTACATAGCATTGCATACATGAGACTTCCTACTACTGATGCATAAGGAATTCCTCTCATTTGATCTATCTCTTCAGGAGTTTTAGGACACTGATTCTTGGATAGATCAATTCCATGTCTAAAAGGGAGTGTTCCCTTTTTGGATTCATGCATAGCAAACCTAACCAAAATTTTGTCTATATATGCAGCTTGAGATAAACTTAATTGTTAGGGTCAATGCTTACGTGCCATTCCTGAATATACATATACTTGTGTATTTATACAAGTGTGCATTCTCATTAAATCGCTAATACCAATTTATATGGTATTATGCATGTAACATTACAGACATTGTAGATCTGAAGGAGTTCAGATCGAATCTAAAGAGTTTAGATAAGAGCTCATAGTTAGCTATGCTGAGACATATAATTGCTAAATGTTAGCACAGTTAAGTGTTAGCTGGTTATAATACTCAGCAGATCGAAGAGTTTGAGCCTTGTCTGTAATGGGACATAGACCTAGGAATATACTAGTAACTGCATAGTTGCAAGAGTTACAATCGGGTGCCAGAAAATGTAAGTTACGTAAGTATGTTCACGAATAATTATCCCTAATTTATTTCTACCGATGCAAGTCTATCGGTGGATACTTTTATATAGATCACATATGTCGTACCTATCAGGTATAGATGGTCGTTTCTGACCGACTGTGAGCTTGGAGCTCATATTGACATATGGGTATCCAGTTAGGACTGGATATGGGACAGACTCATGAGGGCCTCCGATAGACATCCTATATAAGCCGTCAACGGAGGGTCCTCTCGAGTTGAGTAGTATAGTGGTCCTTTAACCTGAGTGCCACGGTGGGCTTGTAAGTGATCCACCATACTTTGGTTCCACGCATGTCACAGATCTTTCATGGTGTGACCGCTGGGTGTCGCTGGGTATGGTCTGATACTTATGAAATTCGGTGCGTACAGATACGGGATTCTTCAGCTCTTATAGGGAGTTTGATATCTAGATGCTTCGAGAATGTATCACAAAAAATCTAGTGACCATAAGTATCAATCCCGGGAAAGAGTTCCGTCAGGGTAAAACAATATGGCAAAAGTATTTGCGCATATTATTCAGTGAGATACAAGTCTGGAGATAAGATATGGATAAGCACTAGGGAATTTGACGGTGATAATCTATATCCCCGCACATCCAGGATATCATAACAGAAGGCTATACGTATATGTTGTAACCTCAGTTTGTATGGTTCAACGTGCTGATTTGTATATCCGTGATGTGTGCGTTAGGCATTGCTCACGGACTCATGAAATAGTTTCATTTAATGAATTAGGCGTAGGACCTAGGGAGTCCCGCGATATGGAGTGTACTCGTTGTACACTGGGGCAGCGTGCCGAATTAAATTGTTTAATCCAACAATATTCAGCATTACTACGGGAACGCGTGCGTGTCTGTATTTAAGTGTTAAATACAACAATTAGTTAATAATTGTTATTTACTAATTTTAAATGAAACGTAGCGTATTATGGACCCTCAGTTGTGTTTATCCAAGTGTGGGATTTGATGAGACCCACTAGAGGGTGAACTTGGTAACTATTCATGAGGGGCAAAATGGTCATTTTTCATTTTGATTATTTAATTGTTAAATAATCAAATATCTTTCTTTTTATATTATATATTATATATTATATATTATATTATATTATATTTTATATATTATTATTATATTATATTTTATATTATATATTATTATTATATTATATATATATATATAAAGAAAGAAAGAGAAAGAAGCAAGAGATTTGGCCAAACGGCCGAAGGAGGAGAAGAAAAGAAATGGAGGGTGAAGAGAAGGAAGAAAGAAAGAAGAAGAAAAGAAAAAGAAGAGAAAAAAATAGGGAGAGGAAAAATGAAATTGTTTCATTTTCCTTTACCTTTTCAATTGGAGCAATTGTGAATTGCTTCAAATCTCTATTTTTTATCCTTTTGGAGAAAAGGATATAAATTCACTCTTGGCCATTTTGGGAATTAAGAGTTAATTCCATACTGAATACAGAGCTGCTGTTCTAGCTCACCAAGCTCACCGTGTTGGTGACTAGAACTGCACACGCGTTGGTCTCTATGCGAACTCCAGGAAAAACATGTGTATAATGTTACACGTTTGGTGAGTTCTCTAACCTTATTAATATATTAATGTGATTAATATATTTATTTATTGTGTTTATTGTAAAATTTATATTTCCATTGCGTTAGGCAATAGACACAATTGCACATGCATACACCCACGTGCCTAAGATCTGACATCGCCGACACTAACATCCTATTTTACAATCTCGTAATAACTTAATTCCAATCATGTAACTAGCTTCACCTAAGTCCTTCTTATTAAAATGGTTAGATAACTAAATTTTAACTGATGATAATACTCCTACATCATTTCCAATGAGTAGTATATCATCTACATACAGGACTAGGAAAACCATCAACTGCTTATCTATCTTCTTATAAACACGAAGTTCATCAGGGTTTTGATCAAAACCAAATGATTTGATTGCCTGATCAAATCTGATGTTCCATGATCTAGATGCTTGTTTAAGCCCATAGATAGATTTATGCAGTTTACAAACCATGTGCTCTTGGCCTATAACTATAAATCTATTTAGTATCATATAGATACTTTCTTCAAGATTGTCATTAAGAAAGGCAGTCTTGACATCCATTTTCCAAATCTCATAATCAAGATTTGGCAAATGGATAAGAGAATTCTAATAAACTTAAGCATGTCTACTGACAAAAAGGTCTCCTCATAATCGATACCTTCTTTCTGAGTGTACCCTTTAGCAATATGCCTAGCTTTAAAGGTTTCCACATTTCCATCTACTCCTCTCTTTCTCTTGTAGACTCATTTACACCCTATGGGTTTTATCCCTTCAAGTTTCTCTACAAGTTCCCAGACTTTATTGAAATACATGGAATCTATTTCTGATTTTATATCTTTATGCCAATGGTTTGCATATTTATCAACCACTATTTCATCATAACGAATGGGATCTAGTTCATGCTCATTAGCGACTGTCTAAAATGACTCTTCGATTAACATGTACTTAGTTGGACGTCTAATAATCCTCCCACTATGATAAAGTACCGATGGTTGTTGTTCTGCTACTGGCTTTGGTTGGTTATTATGATCTGAATTGAGAATTAACTCATTGACTCTATTAAGCACAATATTAGAGTTCCTAGATAACTCATGAATAATTATCTTACTCCTAGGCTTGAAGTCTTTCATATAATCTTCTTCAAGAAAGATTGTATTAGTGCTAACTAATACTTTCTTATCTTGAGAACTATAGAAAAGACTTCTTCTTGTTCCTTTAGGATAGCCAACAAACAGACAAACTTCTGACTTAGATTTTAATTTATTTGTCTTCCCTTTTAGCACATGTGCTGGACAACCTAAATATATATATATGACGTAAACTTGGTTTATGTCCTATCCACATTTTCAGATGTGTTTTAGGGATTGACTTAGATGGAATTAAGTTAAGAAGATACATGACTATTTCTAAAGCATAACCCCAGAATGAGATGGGTAAAGTCGAATAACTCATCATTAACCTCACCATTTCAAAAAGAGTTCTATTTCTCCTTTTTGCTACATCATTTTGCTGGGGTGACCCTAGTGCAGTCAATTAGGATAATATCCCATTGTCTAACAAAAAGGTCATGAACTCACTATAGAGGTATTCGCCACCTCAATCAGATCAAAATACCTTTATGTGTTTTTCTAATTGCCTTTCTACTTCTGCCTGAAACTCTTTAAATTTATCAAACACCTCAGACTTGTAGCACATTAGGTACACATAACCGAATTTAGAATAATCATCAATGAAAGTGATGAAATATTTATAACCTCCTCTAACTTGTGTCCCCATGGGCCCACACACGTCAAAGTGCACTAATTCTAACGTTTCAATGGCTCTATTGCCTTTAGTATTAAATGGTCTTCTGGTTATTTTACCTTCTATACAAGATTCGTAGACTGGTAATGGTTCAATATCCAATGATCTCAAAGGTCCATCTTTGCCCAGTCTTTGGATCCTATCTAGACTACTATGACCAAGACGTAGATGCTATAGATACGTTTCATTAGTGGGAGTCACTTTAACCCTCTTATGGTGACTAGATTCAATATTCAATTACCTAGTGTACCAGAACATATAAACGACTTTTTTTTTTATCACCACAGTTGAGTCAAATATAATATAATAACTAAATTTATTCAAATAACTAAGTGAAATTAAATTACGTTTGAGTTCTGGTACTAACAAACAATCATCAAATACTAAAGTACTAAAATCATCAAAATAAAGTTGAACAACTCCCACTGCCTTGGATGCAACAGTTGCGTCATTTCCTAGCCTTAAACTGATCTCCCCTTCACTGAGTCGTCTGATTTTCTGAAACCCCTGCAATGAATTACAAATATGATTAGTGGCTCTAGAATCTACTATCCAAGAATCAGTAGAATCAACCACTAAACATGTCTCAATGAAAAGAATTTTACCTGAAGTAGAAGCTGTCCCTTTAACTATTGAAAGCTTTGCTAAGTGAACTGGACAATTTGTCTTCCAATGCCCTTTAAAGCCATATTGGAAACATTTTCCTTTGGGTTTCTTGTCCTTTTGAATTTGCACAAAAGTTGAGTTAGATGCTTTCTTAGGTTTATTCTTTTTCTTCTTACTACTCTTTCCCTTAGGATTGAGACCAGACGAAAAAGATGGGCTCTTAGTCAAATGAACACTTAGTCTAGGTTTCATTATGGCCTCAACAGCTCTAATCTAATTCATTAGTCTAGGTTTCATTATGGCCTCAGCAGCTCTAATCTAATTCATTAGTCTAGGTTTCATTATGGCCTCAGCAGCTCTAATCTAATTCATTAGTCTAGGTTTCATTATGGCCTCAGCAGCTCTAATCTAATTCATTAGTCTAGGTTTCATTATGGCCTCAGCAGCTCTAATCTAATTCATTAACTTAGTTAATGAAAAATTCAACTGATTCATTGACATATTTAACAAGAAAGTCTGAAATGAGGGTGCTAGGGTTTCTAGGACCATCTTGACCACTGACCGGTGTATTCCCAACCCAAATCCTCAACTTGCTGGAACAGTGCTATCATTTTCAACATGTGATTTTGCACAAGAGTTCCTTTGGCTTGCCTGGTATTCATGATCTCTTTCAAAATAGCCTACCTCAGAGTCTTATTTTTATCAACAAACATCTTTGAAAGGCTGAAGACTATATCAGCAGCCGTTTCTATAGTCTCATGCTACTTTGCTAAAGTAATAGACAAAGAAGCTAATATATAACATCTGGTCATTTCATCAGACTGTTACCACTTGTTATAAGCATCTATTTCAGCTTGAGATGCCTTTTGCATTAGGTTCAGAAGTGCATTTTTCAGTTAAGACATATTTGTACTTTTCAATTGTGAGAACAATATCTAAATTCCTCTTCCAATCCACATAATTATTCCCGATTAACTTATTTTATTTGAGGATGGATGCTAGTGGGCTGAATGAATACATGATTTTGAAAAATAAATTCATATATAGCATACATTATCTGAAAGCATGTATTACTTTTGCATGAATACATGAAATGCATTTATGTAGAACTCTTTAACTATATTATACATCGGTAATCTAATTTTCATTCAAAATGGGCCTCCGTAGAGTGGTCATATTTGTCATAAATCAGACTAGTACCATACTAATTTATTATTATTATCTAGATATCTCATATTAAATAATAATAAATTATCGATTTAATTGACAAGAACTTCGTAGGGAGGATATCATTCAACCTAAGTTGAGTGTACAACCAATATTTCAATCCTTTATATTTCTCAATTAAAAAAGCCACCTTAGGGTAGTTAGTTTTGCATGAGTCCTATATTGGGTCTTATCCTTTAGGGAAGTCCTATCTAATAACCAGTTCTGATTAATACCCTCTGTAGGGAGCTCACAAGATTTGAGGCAAGGCATTAATCTACCTTACTATAGGACTAATAATGGAGACTATGGGCTTTATGCCTAAAGCCCTCTCTTACTCAATATTTTAATTCTTAGAGTTTTTAATTAATTTATAAAATGACGTTCTATTCATTAATATCTAATTTTATTTCCATAAAATAAGGCTACATCAAATAATAAATTAATATAATATAAAAATTATAATAATAATCTTATCTTAATCTCATTAGAACATTAATATCATACAATATGATATATTTTATGCATAGAGATGTGATGTGGCACCCTTAATCTATATGACATGTTATTCATCCAATTAGATAAATAAATAAATAACTCATAATTCATGGCTTTTACTAGGAAGAAAAATATTAAAAACTAAGCCTAAATTCTTCAAAGTCTTCCTTGAAGTCTACTTGAGCTCTTCCATAATGTTACATCTTCTTACTTGTCTCTTTTTATGGGTTTGAATTTTGAGCCTTTTAATTTTCTTTGTTCTACTTATTTTAAAAATAAATTGGGCTTATTTTAGGCTTTAAAATTTCTTTGGGCCTTCAAAAAAAATTTAAAAGAAAATATTTTAGACCCAAAAAATTAATAAAATAGCCCAAATAAAATTTTATAAAATTGGACCAAGATTAAAAGGAGTTTGGGCTAACTTTGAATTTATAAATATCCAAAAATAATTTGGTCAAATTTAGGGATCTATTAACAAATATCTCAAAGTTCTCTAGCCAAACTATGATTACCCAAGTCTTGGAGGGGCTGAGTGAAATAAAACAATTTTGTTAAGGCCTATATGCAAAATTGACAAACTTTTAGGGGTCTATTTGTGTAAAATATAAATTTCTTGATCAAAAATAGAAATTTTTATAATAAGGAAGGGCTTATATGATATTTGCCAGTGAAAACCCTAGTTCCACGTTATTCACACAGCACAGCCGCCGCCCACCCTTTCTTTTTTCTTTTCTTATTTTTGTTTTTACATTTTTCTTCTCTTTTTTATTATTTTTTTCCTTTTTTTATTATTACAATCAAAATAATAAAATACATATTCTTTAGATTACAAATAAAAATCCTAAGCCATTTATTTGGCTTACAAAAAAATCTAAAGAATCACCAAGAATTAACCTAACCAAGAGAAGAAATTATGATACAATTTCATCACCCCCTTTTGTTACAATTCCAAGAAAAAAATACAAACAAATATCTAACCTTGAATTATTAAGCATATTCATTCATCAAATAATTAATAAAAATAACAATATAGATTAGTATGAAATTGGTGCCACAATAACCAATTACTACCATACACAATATAACTCATACATGTAATATGAAACAATGTGGCTCTAATACTAGTTGTTGAGATTGATAAATAAAAATTTTGTTTATAAAAATAAATGCAGCGGACGCCAGATCGTCTTGTTCATAATTACATGTATAGGGATAGAAGATTACTTCAATTCTTTGTTATAGCACATCTTGAATTGACTGGCTGCAATCTTCTCTACTATCCTCAATCTTCAAACTCAATGCGTATGGGCGCGTATATCTTTCTTAATCTCTAAAATCACTAATACACAAATCTGAGAGAATTGTATTAACTAAATTCTTTTTCCATGTAAAAATACGTAAAAGAATTTTTCTCTATATGGTTATGGCCTCTTTTCTTATTACATACCTCTCATATATAGGGATCTCCCTTGGGTATTTAAATTTAATTAGGATTATAAAATTAGAGTTTGATTATGATTTGAGCTAGTAGAGGTATTGCAAGACCCATGGGCTTCCTAACTCCAACTTAAAAGGCCTAGTCCTTATTATCTCTTAATAAACCAATTCTTCTAAGTTAACCCTAGGCTATTCTACTAAAAACTAATGGTTGTACCTAGTAACCCATGTTATAAAATAAAAGCCCATTTAATTAAAACTCCTTTTAATTAAATTGGGATTGATCTTTAGACCAATAATAACCACTTAATTGACCCTCTAATCGATGGCCACAATTAAAGATAGGCCTTTAAAAAAATGTCTTGCCTCTTTAATTACTTATTTGCCCTTAAGTCATTGAATGCTCTAATGATCATTTTTAATATATCTATATTTGTAAATAAATTTACAAATAAATAATTTATTGAATAAATTGTGGCCACATATTCTAATGATTAAGTATTACAAACATCTTAAGTGGACATTAATTATTAGATTCTATCTTGCAAATATATATTTCTACGACCCATGAAATTATATCTCCAAGCTATCGAGGTTTTGACCGTTTATATGGATCTCACTCCGTGATAACTCAAAAGATACAACGGATGAATGTAAGTTCATTATCTGTTCAGGATTAAGATCAATCAAGCTTATTAAAACTTTTGTGAATTAAGATCTATGACATTTAGTTAACCATATCGAAATTCACAGTAGTCATGTTCAATGTATCATATACACTAGTTTTTCTGCTCGAAGTCTCTACTTCGATGATCAAGGTAAATCATCCACTATAAGAAGCAGAAAAACTACAACCTTACATAATGAAATGCCATTTTCATTAATGGTTGTGAACATGATTTAATTTATAAAGAACTTGTGATCTATATCCTCTGTATTAGCATTATATGCCTAATACATAGATCACATACTTTATATATATGGGCTTATCAATGTATGCTTAATTATATATATGAATAAACTTTATTAATCTAATAAAATGTTATTTCACATGCTTTAAGGGCATAAATAACATTATATGTCTAACAAAATCTACATCCCCACCCTATAAATAGGTAAAAAATCTACACTGGGGATTATCCGAGCATTAGTCATTTATGTAAGTTCTCACAGTTGAGACAATTATCATGTTCAGGCTCATATTCAGAGAGGCACATACAGTATCACATATTTTGCAATCTCAAAAAGCTCTAAAATGCTCTCCAAAAGTCTAAATTCTCAGGATTATCATCCTCAAGATCACAAAAGTATATATAGAGAGTCATTCACCATTAAACCCTTTACATTCTTTCCCTATCCTTTACTATTTCAAATGATTGTTGACTTAGCATTGAAGTGCCTACATCGAAAAAAAATACACGGCTCTACCTCACCTTTTTATTTAGTTGGAGGGTTTTATCAAATGAAGTATCTTGAGGGAAGAGTGATCAAATCAGTTTAATCTTGTCTCATCCTTGACACATAGCCTAACTTTCTAACAACAAATAAATTTGACTCATTAACTTTAAAACGACCAAATTTTGAGGTCAACAATAATTCTGAATAAAATACTTGTTATATTAATTAGGTGCCATATTAAGAAAAGTACATTTATTTATTCTAATTTTTAAAAAGGTTCTAAGGTTAAAAAATATTTTATTAAGTTTGCGTTTCTTCATTAGTCTTAATTATATAGATTTATTGTTGTGTTGAGTTAAATTTTTCCCCAAGTGGTCCTTAGCTTAAGGGTATATATACTTTGAATCTTACTTTATGTAACTCTATGCTTACTAAACTATGACCTACAAGTTAAATCCCGTAACTCTATGTCATTGTATACAGTTGTGATTTTATACAATGACAATAATATAATACTTATAATTTTCAACACCACGTTAGATTTATTAAATTCTAACTCTTCAAATTTACATTATATTTCATATTTATTATTAAAATTATGTTACTACTGGGTGGAATTTTTTTCCACATAAAATAGTTGCCCAAATTATAAGCCATAAATGTCTGGAATTCTATATTTGAAATTGAGAATTAGAAAAAATTAATATTATCCATTTGTCAAATTGTAAATCAATAAATTTTATATCAATGACTCGTAATTTGTCTCTTATTTTTAATTTAAATTATAAGATGACTAATTTGTATAGTGCTGGTATAAAATAAAATTGTTAAAATAAATAGTCTTGTTTATAATTATATGTATAGCGATAGGAGAATATCTCAATTTCTCACTTTATAAACTTTAAATTAAATTGCCATAATCTTCTTTACCTCAATCTTAAAAATCATGCGTGGGCATATAGATTTCCATAATCTTCAAACTCACGTGTACTCAAGACTAATAGTTAGAAGATGAGCAACCTAATTCTTTTTCCATTTAAGAACACGTAAAATAATTATTCTTATTGTTATCTTTTTTGTACTACTCCATGCCTTCCTTATATATAGGCATCTTTCTTGGGTATTTAAAGTTTAATTAGAATTAAGAATTTAAAGTTTAATTAGGATTTAAGCTAGTAGAGGGATTGTAAGACTCATGAACTTCCTAACTTCAACATAAAAGGCCTAGTCTAGTCATCTTATGTCCATTAGCTTTTTTAAGTTAACCCCAATCTATTCCACTAAAAATCAAAGATTGCACTTTAGTAACCGATGTTAAATTAATAAAAGCTTATTTTAATTAAAATTCTTTTAATTAAATGAGGCTTGGTCTTAGACCAATAATAACCCTAGACCAATAGTAGAGAGACTGCAATACCTATAAGCTTCCTAACTTCAACTTAAAAGACCAAGTCTAGTCATGTCATAGTCCATTAGTTCTTCTAAGTTGACCTCAACTAAAAGTCAAAAGTTGCACTTTAGCAACATATGTTAAATAAATAAAATTTTATTTTAATTAAAACCCTTGTAATTAAATGAGACCTGGTCTTAAATCAATAATAACTACTTAATTGATCATAGACTAATAATAACCACTTAACTGGACCTCTAATTGATATCATTAATTAAAACCATGCCATAGAAAAATGTCTTATCTCTTTAATTACTTATTTACCTCTAAGTCATTAAATGCTATAATGATATTTTTTAATGTCTATTTGTAAATAAATTTACAAATAAATATTAATATTGAATAAATTGCAACCACGTGTTTAAATAATCAAGTATTGTAAGCAATTTAAGTGAACATCATTAATTAGATTTTATATTGCAAATATATATTTCTACAACCTATGAAATTATATCTCTAAGGTATAGAGTTTTGACTGTTTATATGGATTTCACTTTGTGATAAGTCAAAAGACACAATAAATAAATATAAGTTCATTATTTACTGATGATTAAGGTCAATTAAGTTTATTAAAACTTTTTGTGATTTAAGATCACTGTCATGTAGTTAACCTGATAAAAATTTATAATAGTCCCATTCAATATATCACATACATTAGTTTTTCTACTTAAAATCTCTACTTCGATAATTAAAGTAATCATTCACTATAAAAAGTATAAAAAAAATATAACTTTACATAATGAAATACCATTTTCATTACTAATTGTGAGTAAGATTTAATTTAGAAAGAACTTGTAATTTATACTTTTTTTTAGCATCATATGTTTTATACATATATCACATACTTTATAAATATACACTCATCAATATATGCTCATTTGTATGTATAAACAAATATTATAAATTAATTATTATAAATATTTTAAGAGCATAAAATAACATAAAATATTGTTGAATTGTTTACTTTTATTTTCTAAGAAAATAATTTGTGAGCAAGTATTGGTGCAGCTTTTAAAACTTGACCACTACGAGTCAAATTACATTATCGGTGTTCTTTACACATGCAGTAGAACTTGGTTACCTTACGATTTAAAATCATGTTCTAAAATCAAATCACACATGCAGTTAAATCATGTTTTAAAATTTATTGATATCTAAAATTAGATTTTACTTATAATTTAGAAGAGTAACTAAATTATTTAAATAATAAGTGTAAATATTAACCAATATACTTACAATTATATTAAATTTAATAATATGTATTAGTAAAATATGTTTAAAATTAAAATTAATGTTACATAAATTTTTTTTTAGTGTATAACAATAATAGCATAATGATAATAATTTTATGTCAATTAATATATTATCTTTAATTTATTAATTTCATAAAAGGGGATCTTTGATAATTATTTGATCTTAAAAGATATATTTTACATTTAACTAACTAAATGAGGGGCTTTTGTTTTTTTTCATTGCTCCCTTTATTCCACAAACTTACTATACTAATTATCGGTTTCACTACTAATCAAACTTTAGCTATTGATGTTTTAGGTTGTACAGTATAGTTGACGGTAGTGTAGCATGACTGTTGGTATTGGGGATAAGTATATATATTTAAGTAGAGCCAATTTGTTTGACTTATGAATAAGAGTGGTTGAGTTAATTTATTTGACTTGTGCATAAGTGATTGAGCCAACTTATTTTACTTGTGTAGAGGTTGTTGAGCTAATTTATTTTACTTATGCATAAGTGGTGGTTGAGCCTGTTAAGTGGGTGTGTAATGTGTGGAGTGTACATAAAATTTTAAAAATTTATACACGCAGTAGAAGTATCATATACATATTACGTTCAATATGGCATAATCAAATACATATATTGCATATATGTTCATAAGTATCATTTAAATAAATTGCAAGCAAGTAAATCTACTCGGATTGAAGGTGGCTTTCCAATTCTTCAAGAACTCCAATATCCAATTCTTGAGCTCACCTTGAAGTATGTTGTTGTACAGTTCTAATTCACAACTAAAATTGATGGGATTGTGAAGCTAGAATAGTAACTTCAAATTTCCAGTAACAAAACTATTTTAACTCTTAAAACACTTTGAACTATATGGTGTTTGTTTTTTGTAAGTGATGAGAAAGAGTTTAATGTTCTTGGTCTTTTTCTCTCATAACTCTTTTGTAAGAATATCAAGGACTTCGCCAAAACTTTTTTTATTCTCTTTTCACTTACACTTGGCCGTATCATGCATCCATTGAATGAATTTAATTCATTCAATTTTTGTTTTAATTTTCTAATGCTTTTGTAGCCTACCATTAAACATTGTTGGCTATTTCATTGCATTATCTTATCAAATACATTTGATTAATGGCCACCAAATATTCATTTACCTAATTGTTGAAATATCTTTAATATATTAAATAATTAATGGTCAACATCAAGGCCCCTCATTAGGTAAACGATACCATTGATATAATTAATGTTTATCGCTTTGTAACAATAATAATAATAAATGAATTTTACATTAATTATTCAAAAATTATTTTTGAATAATTACTTTTACCTTACTTGATTTTACTAGTAAGGTAAATCGATAATTTTAAGGTAAAAATAAATTATACATAATATTGTTTCATTTGTCAACAAATTATGTGATGTACTTAACATTTAAGTATTGACAAATACACATCCTAAGGAACTTTTAAAACATATTTTCGGTTTGCTAGAATTTCTTGGACCAAACTGTTTGATCTAATATGCTGCCCTGGTGCACAACGAGTATACTTCATATTATAAGACTCTTTAAGTCCACGTCCGGTTTGTTATATGTCCATACGTCCGTGAACAATGTCCCACACACATGTTATAGAAATTACAAAACGGCATGTTAGACCATACAAGTTGAGGTTATAACATATTCATATTATCCCTCAATTATGGATATCTTGAAAGAGTGGAGATATAGATCAACACTGTCAAGTCTCCATATGCTTGACCATAAACTTATCTCTAGATTTGTATTTTAATAAATAATATCCGCAAACACTTTTGTGATATTATTTATCCCGGGGATAAAACGCTTTTTCTCAAGTATAACTGCTTATTAACATAAGACTTTCTAAAATACAATCTTAGAGCCTTAGGATATATTAATCACCTAAATGAACTAATAGATCTCATATCTATGCGCACCAGACCATACCCGAGACACCCAGCAGTCAAACCATGAAATGTTTCTGACATATGTGGAATCAAAATATGATAGATCAGTCACAAGCCCACCATGACACTCAGGACAAAGGATTACAAATACTACTTAACTCGAAAGACCCTCTATTGATGGCTTTATAGGATGTCTATTAGAGGTCTTTGTGAGTCTGTTCAGTATTCAATCCTTACTGAATACCTGTATCTCTATACAAGCTTTCACTAAACTCATGGTTTGCTAAGACTAACCATTTGGACCATCCAGATATAAACATACATTGATTTATATATTTATTAAGGTATTCACTGACAGATCAGCATCAGTGAAGATAGATTAAGAACATAATATTTGAGAACATATTTGCATAATGACATTTTCTAGCACTATTTACAACTCTTTGCAACTACGTTATTACTAATATATTCTCAAGTCTTTGTCTTATTTCAGATAAAGCTCTAACTCTTTAGATATCACTGGCTCTTATAACCTGATAACTCTTATCAGTGCTAACTCTTAGCATTTATAATTCTCAGCGTTGTTACTTAGCACTGCTCTAAACTCATTTAGACCAGATCTAAACTCTTTCAGATCATACAATATCTGAAATGTTACAAGGATTTTACCATATATACAATATAATTAGCGATTTAATGAAATGATAATACTAGTATAAATATTAAACAAATATTCATATATAAAAGGATGACATGGAAGCACAAATTTCCAACAGAACTAACTTATTTAACTTGTGTAAAGGTTATTGACCTAATTTATTTGATTTAAATATGAAGAAAAATAAATTTTTGCATGTGGCACCGAAATTGGTAAATACTTTTGCATTATAAAAGCTTATAAATAGGCTATTTTAGAGATGAGAAGTACACCATTGTGATACCAAACAAAGAAGAGCAACAGAAAAGAGAGAAAGAAAATGTGAGAGCGTGAGAAGAAAAATAAAAGGATTATTTTTATTTTTCTCATCTTGTAATCCTTTGGGTTTATCTATAGGTTTATAGTGTAACTATCATTAAGATAATAGGAAACACTTGTAATCTTGAGTTAGTATTCTCTTGTAGTAAGCTTGGTTTAATAGGTGAGTGGTGAAAAGTTTATGTAATTATAACCATTTTTACATAGTGCATTTTATCTTTTATAGCTCGTAGATAGGCTTGATTTGAGTCGAACCACATAAATTATTGTATTGCTATGCTCCTTTCTTTTTCTTCAATATTGTTTGATATTTTCTATAAAAGTAGATTCGAGCAAGGAATAGGGAATCTCAGTACAATTAATTGTAAGATCTCTCACGTATTTTGTATTTTTTTTCTCAATAAGTGGTATTAGAGTGGGTGATTTCTTTGGTGCATTTTGAAGCTTTTGTTGTGATAGTGTAAATACATATAATACTATTCATGTATACGGGACTATTTACATATACAAAAATTCATCACAAGCTGATAACACAAGATAGAAATGTCAACAGTAAAATTTGAGGTGAAGAAGTTTGACGGGAGAATTAACTTTGGCTTATGACAAGTACAAGTCAAAGGTGTGTTAATTCAACATGGACTTTATAAGACTTTGAATGGCAAACCTACCATTGATCATGAAAAAAATTCTATAAGTTCTAAATCCGTTATGAGTGATGAAGATTGAGAAGAATTAGATTTGAGATGTGCAAGTGCAATAAGGCTATGTTTGACTAAGAATATTCTTTCAAACGTGCATAGAATATCTACAGCCAAAGAGCTTTAGGGAAAGCTTGAAGAATTATATCAAATTAAAGGTGTCTCAAATTGAGTGTACCTAAAGAAGCAGCTCTATACATTATGCATGCAAGAAGGTACAAAAATCTCAAATCATTTGAGTGTTCTTAATGGAATCGTTTAAGAATTAAAAGTTATTTGAGTGAATATTGAAGATGAGAAAAAGGCTGTAAGGCTTATCTAGTCTCTTCTAGCTTCCCATGAATACATGAAGTCGATCTTGAAGTACTGGAAAGAAACGGTGGTTTTTTCAGAAGTCACCAATAAGCTCTTTTCTGAAAAATGAAGGTTGAGTAATAGAAAAAATTCTTTATCTAGAGAATTTGTACTAGCTGCTAAATGAGGAAAGGATAAAAAGAACTCCATGAAAGGAATCTGTTGGATGTGTGGACAATTTGGACACGTTAAAAAAAATTGTACCAAAGGTGGAGCGAGTTCAGCTAATAGCTCAAAAACTAAAGTTTACAGTGTGATATGTGATAAAGATTTTATCTAAGAGGAATTACAACCTTATGCCATGATCGCTAGTTGCTATGAAAAAGAATGTGTTACTGTTATCGGGTCCACAAATTTACACAGGGGCATTAGTTTTGTATTTATACAAAGTGTATGGTGGAATATTGTCGATGGCTGAAGAACTCTAAAAAAAGCCATACGTGAAAGTTGCACCACAACTTTTTAGCAAATTGTTCGACAGGAGCAAAAAAAGAATTATTAAAATAGTTGAATTCTAAGTGTTTATACTTTTATGGTGGATCATGATTCTCTATATTGAAAATGCCAGTAATATTTTAGCATCTTAGTAAAAGTGATGCAAGAATCCTGATAAGTGCACTGAAATGATGAAATTTTACTCATGAGGGATTGTAGTTGTAAATGACAAAATTAATGTATTTATCTCTAAGGTGGAGATTGTTGGTATTGGAGACAAATATGTATTTAGGTGAAGTCAATTTATTTGACTTTATACATAAGAGTGGTTGAGTAAATTTATTTAACTTGTGCATAAGTGGTAGTGGTTGAGTCAACATATTTGACTTATATAAAAGTTGTTGAGCAAATTTATTTGATTTTATGCATTAGTGGTAGTTGAGTCAACTTATTTGACTTATACAGAGGTTATTAAGTCAATTTATTTAACTTATGCATAAGTGATAGTTGAGCCAACTTATTTAACTTTTGCAAAAGTTGTTGAACGTATTTAACTTAAACATGAAAAAAAAAATTGGTGCATATAATATCAAAATTAGCAAAGACTTTTTTGTATTGTAAAAGTTTATAAATAAGTTATTTTGGAAATGAGAAGTAAACCATTGTAATACTAGAAATACTAAAAAAGAGCACTGAAAAAGAAAGAAAGACTGTGTACGAATATAAAAATAAAATAAAATATTTATTTTTATTTTTATCATTTTGTAATCTTTTAGGTTTAACTAAAAATTTATAGTATAATTATTATTAAGATAATAAAAAAATATTTGTAATCTTGAGTTATTATTTTTTTATAATAAACTCGATTTGATAAATAAATAATAAAAAATTTATGTAATTATAACTATTTTATGTAATTATAAAAAATTTACATATTATATTTCATCTTTCATACTCCGTGAACGTAAACTTTTACACTGGTCAGCTACTAATATTATGTTGATTTTTTCCCTCTTCTGAATGAGCCCCGAGCAAATTGGTACAATTGTACACAGGAAAAGCCTAACAAAATTACGAAAAAGCGAGGGAAAGTGAAAAACAGTTTTGTTGAAAAGCAACCTTTTTCGAGGGCAGGCGAGGTCCTGACACAAAATTTTAATGCTGTTTTCCAAATCAGGTAACATATCCTAACAATACAAATCATAACTAAAATAAAAATTAAAGCAGTTGGCCTTTGCTAACATATATATACATACAGCAAAAAAAGAAATTTAATAGATTACATAAATTTTTAGGCATATAATAAATTTTTATAATATATTATAAATTATATAAAAATTATAAATTTATTAAATAATTACATATGATAATATTACTTAATATAAATTACACAATCCATTAAATCATTTACATATATATAAATATCTCTCAAATAAACTCTTCCCCACCACGTACATGCCACTAGAGTAAAAATCATAATGTGAAAACTGGTATGTTGCTATCGGCAAAGGGGATTATACTCGACGCACAAAAATTGAAACTGCCACGGTTTGCATCTAATTTCGTTTTCTAAAATAATAAATTTAAAGGAAAAGAGCGAGAAAGAAAATGTGGTTTATATGATCTATGCATTATTAGTTCCTACCTCTCACTAACATTTTAGCTCTTATATAATTAGTGAAAATAGTAACAAGAGGAAGACCAATTATTTTTAAGCTACAAGGCCGGTTAACATCGTTAACAAATTCAACTTCAAGAACTCAGATTCCAAAATAAAAAATAAAGGATAAAGTTGTAGGAAAACAAAAGGAGTACAAAGAAATGAAGTAAAAAGAATTTTGAAATAAGCAAAAGGACTTGAAAGAAGTAACATTTCTACTTTTACTGAAAATATAAAACATGCACTAAGCAAAAACCGATGGGAATGGGGCAATTTGAATCTTACAAACTTGAAAATCTTTCTCTTTTAGCTCACTACTTGTTGTGTAAAGGATTTGGACCTGTTGGAATTACTCGCTTATCCTTCAAAGAGTGGTTCTTTTTGTCGGAGCTAGACAAGAACTGATTCTTGATGACATGCTTGGATTCTGTGGACCTCTTTTTCTTGGCAACATCATTAAAGGGACTGAATAAAGTCTTTCTGGCCACTGCATCAGACCCATTATAATTTGCAAATATCAGCAATAAACCCATCAATATTACAACTGCTAACCTCATTTCACCTCCACTAAAAGAAATTTTTGGCAATATATTAATGAAAAACCCAAAAAGATCAAAGATGAAAGTAAGAACCCAGATGAACTAAATACTTGAAAAGGGACCAGAGAGTGAGAGGCAAAAAGAACCGGGATTGTATAAGAGGTAAAAAAAGAAAAAAAAAAGGTTTAAGGGGAAGGTGGGTTGTAGATAATAACTAGGGTACCTCGGATTTACAGTAAAGGCTTCGATACATCAACATTTCAGAACAATTCACCAAACCTCATTAAATGCATGCATTTCAATTCAATTTCACTCGACGCCATGCATTGCATTACATTATATAACAAATCATAAATCAAATACAATTAAAAAAAGAAAAAAAAAAGCAAATAGACTTGGGAAAGAGTGAAATAAACAACATTCTGTTCCTTAGCTGTCTAGTTCTAGAGCCTCTTCTCATCTTTTATGCGTTATTATCACAAATATTTTTAAGATAAAATTTAATTATAAAAATATTCAAAAATTTCAAATTTTGATAAATATAATAAAAAAATTTTAAAAAATGTCACCAATATTTTTTATTAAAATTTTTTCCATGAAACTTAAAAAGTATTAGAACTATTTTATATAACTGATTTAAATTAACTTAAAACATGTTAAGTCAAAATAATCCGTGATGTGAAAGAAAAACATGTGGCATTATAACCAAACAACCCCAAATCTGTTGCCAAGCACTTCTTATCCGTATAAACGAACATTCTTAAATCCCAACTATCACCACCTTCTCGTTGTTTCCTTACCCATAAATGTGTATGAGACCTCAATCTCGTGTTCCACATTCATCAGTTGCATTCATGGCAAAATTAATCATACTTCTCATTGGTAAACTAAAAAGAAAACCCAAGAAAGGGCCAGCACAAAATCCCCAACCACCATTGATACATGTACAAGCTCTGGACACCATAAACAGCAAAAACACAACTACAAATAAAGAAAACCTAAACTTCCCTCCTCAAATCCGGCGAGTTGTTGCTTCATCGACAGAATCCGGCGTTCTGACGTCGAATCGTTCTTCACCGTCAAGCTCCACTGCCAAGCGCACCATCGACAAAATCCGAGTCTTCACGAACATCGTCCTCCGCACTCACTCCGAGCTTGACCCCACTCGCCAATCCGACGTCGAATCATTCTTCACCGTTGAATCGTCGTATTTGCTTCGCTGTCGAATTATCAAACACGTCCAGAATGTTAAGATACCGATTTGATGTCAAAAATAATTTATTAGATCCTATCACATGTGTGGGGGTTCATTTTCATCATCAAACACGTCGGGAATGATTTGGGGAATCGATCGAAAATAATTAAATAATTAAAGAAATGGTCTTTTATGGATAATTAAAGAAATTTTTTATATGCTCTTTTAGGGATAATTAAAGAAATTAAAACATAATTTAAAGAAAATTAATTAGAACATAATTTAAAGAAACTAATTAAAACATATTTTAAGACTTATCTCAATATATTTATTATAACTCCCTCTTTCATAGTCTAGTATTGAGTTTTGGGAAGTAAGAAGCCTTCTTCAATGGCTGCTTTACACGCGCTCGAAGGCGCTCGAAGGCTGACAGGCCATAGAAAAAGAGAAGCAAAGCAACTTGGTAAGGAAATATACTAATGGGAGGGTTTTGACCGGACATGACTCCCTCGCTCCCATTGCATTGCAATAGAATAGGCAATAGAGGATTTGTTTGGGCCGGTCTTTGATCAAATGAGAATTTTTGGTTTGACAAGCTGGTTGTATATGCTGACACCTTTGACATATTGACAATATATACCTCAGCTTCTCCGTAGAATCATATCACATATGAATGATGGGTTGGGATTTATTACATTATATATCGTATTCATATTCTCTTCACATGGTCTCTCCCGCCCCGTTTACTCTTTTGTTCAATTGGGTCGTCCTACAATACAGCCGGTTATTTTTTTTAGAGCCAATAATCTAGCCGTTGGATATTATTCAATGATATCCAACCGCTCAACTTTTCTCACCACTAAAACTGGATTAGGATTAATCCGTGGGATGAGGAACGGTTGGCAAATATCAAAGCCCCCTTTCATATTTTGTTTAATATGAAATATACCACAACTCCCTTTGTGAAGTTAATAAATTTAAGATAAAAGTATAAATAAAATTGACTTATGTTAACTGAAATAAAATTATCAATACTATATCATTATTATACTAATAAAAAATAATTATCATGTAACATTAATTAAATTATTAAATATGTAGTATGATACAAATGACGTTGCACAACTTATACGCATACAAGAGAGAATTCATACGTGGCTTGGAGGGGCTCAAGTTCAGTAATCACATAATTCATTAAGTTTACCAAATAGGTCAATCACAAGACTTAGAGCCAAGTAATTTAAAGAAGCATTAAATTAGCTAATTCAACAAGTTTGTGAGATAGCAAACACATGGCATAAGCCAAAATCCATTCAAATAAGTCTAAATCAGATTCAAGAAAACCTAACCACTTTAATTAAGACAGATTTTCTGCAGATTTGATTCTAAAAGGCTAGCAAATCACTTTTCCTTTCAATTCAAGAATTATAAACATGTTGGTTGAATTAATAGAGATTAAGTTTTAATTTTGTAATTGTAAATTGTTGTATATTAGTTGTAATTGTGGACTGTTGGGGAGTGGATAGCTGTATGTTTGTTGTTATATTTTGAATTTTGTTGTGGTAGTTGTAATTATGGACTTTTGAGTGAGAGGGTAGTTGTAAGTTTGAAATATACATTTAAAAGTTGTAACTTGATATCCCTCATGATCTCTATAAATACCATGGGGATTGAGAGTGGGAGGATAGAATTCAGAAAATAAAATTTGAGAGTTTTTGTGTTTCTTTTTCATTCTTGAAAGGATTTGAACTAATTAGTTTATTCTTGTGGCTTTCAAACAATCGAACTTATCACCTTGATTCTCGAGTATCTTTAGGTTTCTTAGTGTGGTGTCCTTTATCCAACTGTAGTCTTGGTTCTTGATTTTCTAACTCAAGGGTCAAGACTCATCAAACTTGAATTTGGAAGATCTTGGGTTCGATTCTATATTTTGGTGTTGGGTTTCGTCACATCGTTGGCGAGGTTCCTTCTTATATTGAATTGTCACTTGAATCTTGATTGTTCTTGAGTCTTATTAAGGTGAAAAGAAAACGTGTGAGTGAAAAAAGGCAAGAGTAATGAGAACAAAAGAGGGTAAAAGCTGTTTAAGTGCTAAACACGAGAGTGAGTGAATATTCTTGAGTGAAACACATGAGGGAGTGCTTGTGAGGCCTTAACCGTGTTTTTGTAGATTCTAAACATGTTAAACAATTAAGAAGAAAACTCAACCGAAGAGGTACAACAACCAACCAATCCTAATGTATAGTTGCAGGCGTTATTGGGTGAAATAAGAGGGATGATAAGGATCAAATTAGAGCAAATTCATAAGAGGATGGATAGGTTGGAAAATAGAGGACAACATTAAAACACTCTCATTGGGCAACCACCTAGGTAAGTGCAACCAGGAGTACAATAGGGAGATGTTGGAGATAAAGAGGAGTTGGATGAGTTAGATAAACCACCAACGAACCAAGATAGATTTGGGTGTGGATTTGGAGATATAGGTGCTAGGAGGGGAAGACCTAGGCGAGATGACGACTTGGGAAGCATTAAGGTAAAGATTCTACTCTTCCAAGGTAAAAATGACTCTGAGGCATATCTAGAATGAGATATAAAGATAAAGATGATCTTCGATTGTCACAACTACTCCGATGCCAGAAAGGTAAAAGTGGTTGCAATTGAATTCACTAACTATGCTATTATTTGGTAGGATCAATTATTGAAGGAACAAATGAGAAATCATGAATGAGAAATCATGAATGACCTATTGAGACATGTAACGAAATGAAGGCTATTATAAGAAGACGCTTCATTCCTAGTTATTACCATCAGAAGCTATATAACAAGTTGCACGAACTCAAGGATCCAAGAGCGTTGATGAATACTATAAAGAGATAGAGGTTGCTATGATCTAAGCGACTGTAGAGAAGGACAGAGAAGCCATTATGTCTAGGTTCTTGAATGGCTTAAACTAAGAGATAGCGGACATGGTGGAGATGTAGCATTGTGTTAAGTTAATAGATATGGTGCACTAAGCCATCAAAGTTAAGCAATAATTAAAGCAAAGGAACACGGTTAGAAAATGATCAAACATGCCTGCCACAAACTCATAACAATCAGCCCGAAAAAGAGATGAATTTCTATTAACTAAGCCTAAGTCTGAGCCATCTAAGGATGCCAAACAAGATACGACATTGAAATAAGGTAAACCTGAATCCACAACTTCTAGAAATTGTGATATTAAGTGCTTCAAATGTCAAGGCATGGGATATATAGCTAGCTAATGTCCAAACAAAAAGTGTGATAATGATCATCACTCAAGGGGAGATTGAGTCGAAAGATGAGCAAGAAGATGAAGTAGATGACATGCTACCTCTTAAAGATGACTATGAAGGGCAATATATAGTAGAAGGAGAATCATTGGTGGTAAGACGAGATCTTAAGGCATAAGTCAAGGAAGAAGAAAACAATCAGTGAGAGAACTTGTTCTATACTAGATTTTTGTGAATAACAAAGTTTGCAGCGTTATAGTTGATGGTGGGAGTTGCACCAATGTTGTCAGCATCAAATTAATGGAGAAATTGGTGTTACTTACCTTGAAATGTCCATGACCATACCGACTTTAATGGCTAAATAATTGTGGAGAAGTCAAGGTAACCAAACAGATGTTGGTGGAATTTTTCATTGGCAAATACGATGATTAGGTACTTTGTGATGTGGTACTTATGCATACATGTCACATCCTATTGGGATGGCCATTGTAGTTTGATAGGCGAGTCACATATGACGATTACACCAACAGGTACTTTTTATTATTAAAAAGTAGCCTATAACATTTGTACCATTGACACCAAAATAAATTCTTGAAGACCAACTCAAGACACAAAAATTGAGTGAAAAGAAAAAGGAAAGAGAGAGAGAGAGAGAGATCAAAGCTAAGAGAAAAGAAAATGAGAGGAGAGAAAAAGAGAAAGGAAAAGGCATGAAAAAATGTGAGAAGGAAAATGAGAGAGTTTTGGCCTTGGTGAGTGCAAGAGAGGAAAAATATAACTACATTGCAAAAAACTGTAAGATCAAGAGAGCTTTATTTTCACAACAACCCCTTATAGTACTCATGTACACAGAGGCTTTTTTGTGTACTAACAATCTTGCTGAATCTTTATCGAGCAGCATTATTTCTTTTTTGTAAAATTTTAATGATACATTTCCTAAAGAGCTGCTTCCAGGCTTACCTCCAATTTGAGGAATTGAACATCAAATTGATTTCATACTCACCTATAAAAGTAATCCCGAGGAGACGAATGAACTTCAATGGTAGGTTAACGAGCTGATGAAAAAAGGGTATGTTAGAGAGAGCATGAGTCTTTGTGCGATTTCGATCCTATTAGTGCCAGAGAAGGATGGGACATAGAGGATGTATATTGATTGTCAAGCCATCAATAACATTACGGTAAAGTATCGCCATCTTATTCCTCGATTAGATGATATGTTAGATGAACTGCATGAATCTTGTGTGTTTTCTAAGATTGATCTTAAGAGTGGATACTATCAGATTAGGATGAAAGAGCGTAATAAGTGAAAAATTGCATTTAAAACGAAATATGGTTTGTATGAGTGGCTAGTTATGCCTTTTGGATTAACTAATGCACCTAGAATTTTCATAAGACTTATGAACCATGTTTTACTTGCTTTTATTGGCGAATTTTTAGTTGTCTACTTTAATGATATCCTGATCTATAGCAAAAATTTGGACGATCACGTTGAACACTTAAAACTTATTTTAGAGGTTTTAAGAAAAGAAAGGTTGTTTGCAAACCTTAACAAATGTACCTTTTACATAGATAAACTTATTTTTCGTGGTTTTGTTGTAAGTTCTAATAGAATTGAGGTTGACGAGGAAAAGGTGAACGCAATTCAAGATTGGCCAACGCTTATGTTATTGACACAAGTAAAAAGCTTCCATAGCTTAGCTAGTTTTTACCGACGCTTTGTTTGGGATTTTAGTAGCATAGCCGCGCACCCATAACCAAAGACATCAAGAAGAACGTTTCATTTAAGTGGGGAGAGAAGCAAGAAAAAGTCTTCAAGTTCATCAAAGAAAAATTAACTAATGCACCTTTACTTGTTTTACCTAACTTGACTAAAACATTCAAAATTGAGTGTGATGCTTCCGGTATAGGTATCAAATGAGTGTTAATGCAAGAGGGAAGACCCATTGCATACTTTAGTGAGAAATTGAATGCGATAGTCTTAAAATATTCCACTTATGACAAAGAATTATATGTATTAGTTTGAACTCTAGAGACCTAACAACACTATATATGGCCGAAAGAGTTTGTTATTTATATAGATCACGAATCTTTAAAGTATTTAAAGGGGCAGCATAAGTTTAGCAGACGCCATACCAGTTGGGTGGAGCTTATTGAAATATTTTCCTATGTGATCAAATATAAACAAGGTAAGAAAAACGTATTTGTTGATGCACTATCATGTAGGTACGCTTTGCTTTCAACCCTTGATGCTAAATTGCTTGGATTTGATTGCATTAGTGAATTATATGTAAACGATTCTGATTTTGGTGACTTGTTTAAAATTTGCACTAAAAGGGCAAGTGGGAAGTTCTATTTACATGATGATTTTTTTGTTTCTAGAAAATAAATTGTGTGTTTCATATTCATCCTTGCGTGAATTATTTGTTCGGGAAGCACATGATGGTGGTTTGATGGGTTATTTTAGGATAGCAAAGACTTTAGGTGTATTGCATGAGCATTTCTTTTGACCGCACAAGAAACGTGACCTAGAGAGGATTTGTGCGATCCATTACTTACAGGCAAGTTAAGTCTAGGCATCAACCACATGGGTTGTACACACCCCTCCCTATCCATAGTGCATATTGGGTCGATGTTTCTATAGATTTTATTTTAGGCTTACCTAGGACTAAAAAGGGGAGAGACTCAATTTTTGTGGTTGTTGATAGGTTCTTTAAGATGACACATTTTATTGCATGCCATAAAACTAATGATGCATCACATATAGCAGATTTATTTTTCAAGGGAGATTATTAAGTTACATGGCATGCACAAGACTATTATTTTTTATCGGGACGCGTGGTTCTCAAGCTACTTTTGGAAGACTTTGTGAAAAAAGTTGGAAACTAAATTATTGCTCTTTACTATATGTCACCCACAAACTGATGGTTAAACTAAAGTAGCAATATGCCAAACAAGCCAATAAGGGATGTAAGAAGATTGTCTTTGAACTAAGAGATTAAGTTTGGCTGCATATTAGGAAGGACTGCTTTCCTGAACAAAGACATTCTAAACTCCTTCATAAGAGTAACAGGCCGTTTCGAGTATTAGAACGCATCAACGACAATGCTTACAAAATTAAATTACCTGGTGAGTATGGTGTTAGTGCTAGCTTTAATATTTCTAACTTATCTCCTTTCGATGTAGGTGATGATGTAAAAAAAGATTTGAGGACAAATCTTTTTCAAGAGCGGGAGAATGATGCAAACAACGCTACATAGCCTATATGCATACAAGAGACAGAACTCACATATAGGCTTGGAGGAGTTCAAGTCCAACAATCACATAATCTATTAAGTTTACCAAATAGGTCATTCACACGACTTAGATCCAAGCAATTTAAAGAAGCATTAAATAAGCTGATTCAACATATTTGTGAGATGGAAAACACATGGAGGCCTGACATATGCCCAAATCCATTTTAAATAAGTCCAAATCAGATTCAAGGAAACCTAATCACTTTAATTAAGGCGGATTTTTTGCATATTTGATTCTAGAAGGCTAACAAATCACTTTTTCTTTTAATTTAAGAATTAGGAACATGTTGGTTGAATTAGTAGAGATTAAGTTTGAATTTTATAATTGCAAATTGTTGTATTAGTTGTAATTGTGGACTTTTGGGTATTGTGTAACTATAAGTTTGTTGTGATATGTTTGAATTTTGTTGTGGTAGTTGTAATTGTGGACTTTTGAGTGAGAATGTAATTGTAAGTTTAAAATTTACATTTAAAAGTTGTAACTTGACATCCCTTATGATCTCTATAAATACTATGGGGATTGAGAGTGGGAGGATATAAATTAGAAAATAAAATTTAATTGTTTTGTGTTCCTCTTTCATTCTTGAAAGGACTTGAACTTATTAAGTTTATTCTTGTGGCATTCAAACAACCAGACTTATCACCTTTATTTTTGCGTGTCCTTAGATTTCTTGGTGTGGTGTCTCTTATCCAGCTGTAGTCTTGATTCTTGGTTTGCTAACTTAAGGGTCAAGACAATCCAACTTGCGTCTTGAAGATCTCGGGTTCAATTTTGCGTCTTAGTGTTAGGTTTTGTCACATCGTTGGCCAGGTTCATATTATAGTAGATAATTATTGCTAAATTTGAATGCATTGCTAAGTGTAATTATAAATAAAGACAAGAACATTGACACCCTTTGAATTTGGTGATTTAGACATTTTGATTTTTTTTGATTAAAAATACAATAATATCCCAATTCATTAGTAATTTTTGTTAACTCTAAGTAATTATTAAGGATGGCAACAAATAGGTTTTAGGATGAATATTCCTAAACTTATATTTGCATCTATTTCAAAGATATAGTACTAAGTCCTTCCTTATTGTAGGTTTAAGGTTTTATTACCAAATTCATAACGAGTATCTGCAAATTTTAAGTAGTTTTCAAATTAATATAATTAAAAAATATAAACTCATAGCATTAACTTCAAATAAATCCCATAAGATATCTTAAATAATATTATATCACAAGTTTAAGTTTGAATCAATATAAAATATAATAATATTAGTTCAATTAACATATAACATAGTATCAAAAGGTTAAAAAAAAAGAATATGAAATATAACTCTACAATAAAATTCTCATCCAAAACATTTACAATATAACACATTTTCATTATAAATTTAATTTTTCAACCATATGATACCATTTTGGCAACTTTACTATTCAAAACAATAACGTTTGATGCCTCTTTTTTAAATGTAAAAAGTACACAGGTACTCATTGTGGATATCTTAAGATTTTTTTTCTTAAATCTGTATTCATTCTAAATCCATTCAAGTTTTAACTTTGTTTACAAATTTGTCTAAAATCTACTTAGGGCTTTATATCCTTTTTTATAAGGTTAAGTAACAACGAATTCCAATATCCATGGGTCATTTTGCTATCCTTTTGTTGCTTAAATAACCTAACTTAACCCATGAATCATACATTAAAGTTAATTTTGGATATCAATAATTTCTTATATATGTCAAAATTATATCCAATCATTTAATATAAAATATATTAAATAAAATAAGTGGAATTAAAATTATTTATTTTTATATCTAGTATTGTATTTATTATTTATTTTTTATTTTATATCATCATAAGTTTTTAATTTTTTATGCAATAAAAAGTTTTAATTAGTGCAGTAAATATATTATAAAAATAAATTGTTAGAATGGTATTGTAAAATAAATTAAATTTATTCTAACAATATTTTTAAAAAATAATAAATATATATTATGATTTATTTTTTAAAATTAAATACATTAACTTTGAAATTAAATTAAATTTAATAGTAAAATTAGAAAAATAGTTAGTTGTGAACGAACACAACCTTCAACTCATCTTCCCAGCAACAATGCCAAATAAAACACTATCTACATCATTAAAGTCTAAATTTATCAATTTATGTAATAATTGTGAAGATGTTTTCAATAAGTATCAAGATAGTATGAAAGGTGTTTTTTTTTTGTTTTGTTGTAATTTAAAACTAATTATACAGTATATGTTATAAAAATGCAATTAAAGTTACATAATAATTTTTTTTATCAAAATAAGAATAAGAATATAGTACAAATAATTTATGGCAATTGAATAAATTAATATCTTTAGGGATAGGAACAATTTAGTCCATTGTTCTAGTATAATCTTTTGTTCTCTAAAAGTATTTGAAAATATGTTTTATTGTAGTTCAGTGTTCTAGTCCTGTATTAAATTGATATCCATCGATCATTCAAATTTACATAACAAACATCTGGTCTAGTACATGACATTGCATACATGAGACTTTCCACTGCTAATGTATAAGAAATACTTCTCATGCAAGCTATCTCTTCAATTGTCTTAGGAAATTAATACTTGGGTAGATCAATTTCATATCTAAAGGAAAACAATCCCTTTTGAAATTATGTATGGCAAACTTGATCAGAATTTTATTAATATACTCAGTTTGGGATAAGCTTAATATCTTTAACTTGAGATCCCTTAATACTTTGATCCCAATGATGTTATTGGCTTCTTCTAGATCATTCATTTCAAAATAGTTAGATAACTATATTTTATCTGATGATAATGCTCCTAAATCATTTACAATGACTAGTATATCATCTAAAATACAGGACTAGAAAAATCACCAACCGCCTATCTATCTTCTTGTAAATACAAGGTTCATCAAGATTTTAATCAAAACTAAATGATTTGATTGCCTAATCAAATTTGATGTTCTATGATCTAGATGCTTGTTTAAGCCCATAGATAACTTTTTGCAGTTTACAAACCATATGCACTTGGCCTATAGCTATAAAATAATCTAGTTGTATCATATAGATACTTTTCTTCAAGATTGCCATTAAAAAAGGCAGTCTTGACATCCATTTACCAAATCTTATAATCAATATTTACTGCAATGAATAAGAGAATTCTAATAGACTTAAGCATGGCTATCAATAAAAAGGTCTCCTTATAATCGATACCTTCTTTCTGAGTATATCTTTAGCAATAAGCCTAGCTTTGAAGGTTTTCACCTTTCCATCTACCGTCATCTTTCTCTTATAGACCCATTTACACCCTATGGGTTTTTATCCTTTCAGATTTCTCTACAAGTTCCCAGACTTTATTGGAATACATGGAATCCATTTCTGATTTCATAGCTTTATGCCAATGGCTTGCATCTTTATCAACCATTGCTTCATCATAACTAGTGTGATCTAGTTCATACTCATTAAAGACTGCCTGAAATGACTCTCCAATTAACATGTACCTAGTTGGACATCTAATAATTCACCCACTATGATGAAGTACCGGTGGTTTTTGTTCTGCAATTGGTTCTGGTTGGTTATTATGATCTAGATTAGGAATTAACGAATTGACTCTATTAGACACAATAATAGAGTTCCCAGATAACGTATCAAGGATTATCTTACTCCTAAACTTGAAGTCTTTCATATAGTCTTCTTGAAAAAAGATTGTATTAGTGCTAACTAATACTTTCTTATCTTGAGAACTATAAAAAAGACTTCCTTTTATTCCTTTAGGATAGCCAACAAACAGACAAACTTCTAACTTAGATTCTAACTTGTCTGTCTTCCCTTTTAGTACATGAGTTGGACAACCTCATAATGCATGTGACGTAAACTTGGTTTATGTCATATCCATATTTTTAGAGGTATTTTAGGGATTGACTTAGATGGAATTAAGTTAAGAAGATACATGGTTATTTTTAAGGCATAACCCCAGAACGAGATGGGTAAAGTTAAATAACTATCATTGACCTCACCCTTTCAAGAAGACTTTTATTTCTCCTTTATGCTACACCGTTTTGCTAGGGTGACCCTGGTGCAGTCAATTGAGATAATATCCCATTGTCTAACAAATAGGTTCTGAATTCACTATAGAGGTATTCGCCACCTCGATCAGATTGAAGTGCCTTTATATGTTTTCTTGATTGCCTTTTCATTTTTACCTGAAACTCTTTGAATTTATCAAACGCCTCAGACTTGTAACGCATTGGGTACACATAACTAAATCTAGAATAATCATCAATGAATGTGATAAAATATTCATAACCTCTCATAACTTATGTGCTCATGGGCTCACATACGTCAGAGAGCACTAATTCTAACATTTCAATGGCTTTATTACCTTTAGTATTAAATGATCATCTGGTCATTTTTCCTTCTATACAAGATTCACACACTAATAATGGTTAAATGTCTAATGAACTCAAAGATCCACCTTTGACTAGTCTTTGGATCCTATCTAGACTAATATGACTAAGACGTAGATGTCATAGATATGTTTAATTAATGAGAGTCACTTTAACCCTCTTATGGTGATTAGATTCATTATTCAATTCTGCGTCATACAGTGAGTTGATTTTAGGATATATACAGTATAGATTGTTAACTAGTGTACCAGAATATATAAACGACTTATTTCTTTTGATCACCACAATTGAGTCAAAAATAACAGAATAACCAAATTTATTCAAATAACTAACTGAAATCAAATTACGTTTGAGTTCCGGCATCAACAGACAACCATCTAATACCAAAGTCCTAAAATCATCAAAATAAAGTTGAACAACTCCCACTACCTTGGCTGCAACAGTTGCGCCATTTCCTAGCCTTAGACTGATCTCCCATTCATTGAGTTGTCTGATTTTCTAAAACCCTTGCAATTAATTGTAAATATGATTAGTGGCTCCAAAATTTACTATCCAGGAATCAGTAAAATTAACTACTAAACATGTTTCAATGACAAGTATTTTACCAGAAGCTGAAGCTGTCTTTTTAGCTATTGAAAACTTAACTAAAGGATAATTTCTCTCCCAATGCTCTTTAATACCACATTGGAAACACTTTTCTTTAGGCCTTACTACATTTTTATGAATTTGCACAAATCCTGAATTAGATGCTTTCTTTGGCTCATTCTTCTTCTTCTTCTTACTACTCTTTTCTCTAAGATTGGGACCAAAAGATGAAGATGAGCATTTAGTTGATTAACTATTATAAGCATCTATTTTATCTTGGGGTGCATTTTCATTAGGTATTTGAGTGCATTTATCAGTCAGGACATATTTGTGCTTTTCAATTATAAGTTCAATATCTAAGTTTCTTTCCTAATTCACATAATTATTCCCGGTTAACTTGTTTTTATTAAGAATGAATGCTAGTGGGCTGAATGAAGACATGATTCTGAAAAATAAATTCATACATGAGCATACATTATCTGAAAGCATGTGTAACTTTTGCATGAATACCTGAAATGCATTTATGTAGAACTCTTTTACTACATTATGCATCGGTACTCTAATATTTATTCATAATACGCCTCCGTAGGGTGGTCGTATCTGTCATAAATCAGACTAGTACCATACTAATTTATTATTATTATCTCGATATCTCATATCAAATAATAATAAACTACCAATTTTTTAGCCCTTAGATTTAATTGACAAGAACTCCGTAGGGAGGATATCAACCAACCTAAGTTGAGTGTATAACCATTATTTTAATTCTTTATATTTCCCAATTAAAAAAGCCACCGTAGGGTAGTCAGTTTCGAATGAGTCCTTTATTGGATCTTATCCTTTAGGGAAGTCCTATTTAGTAACCAGTTTTGATTAATACCCTATGTAAGGAGCTCACAACATTTGAGGCAATGCATTAATCTACCTTCCTAGATGACCAATAATTGAGGCCATGAGCTTTATGCCTAAAGCCTTCTCTCACTTAATATTTTAATTCTTAAAATTTTTAATTAATTTATAAATTGACGTTCTACTCATTAATATCTAATTTTATTTTCACAAAATAATTAATAAGGCCACGTCAAATAATAAATTAATATAATATTAAAAATATGATAATAATCTTATGCTAATCTCATTAAAACATTAATATAATATAATATGATATATTTTATGCATGGACATGTGAATGTGGCACCCTTAATCTATATGACATGTTATTCATCCAATCAATTAACTAAATAAATAAATAACCCATAATTCATAGCTTTTTCTAAGAAGAAAAACTAAACCTAAATTCTTTAAAGTCTTCATTGAAGTCAACTTTGGCTCTTTCATAATGTTATCTCCTCTTACTTGTCTTCTTTTATGGGCTTGAATTTTGGACCTCTTAATTTTCTTTGATCCACTTATTTTAAAAATAAATTAGGCATATTTTAGGCTTAAAATTTCTTTGGGTCTTCTAAATATAATTTTAATAAAAATATTTTTAGACCCAATAATTTTAATAAAATAGTCCAAATAAAAATTTATAAAATTGAACTAAGATTAAAAAGAGTTTGGACTAACTTTGAATTTGTAAATACCCAAAATTATTCCAAAAAAAAAATTTTGGTCAAATTTGGGGACCTATTAACAAATATCTCATAATTCTCTAGCTAAACTATGATTATCCAAGTCCTGGGAGGGGGCTGAGTGAAATAAAATAATTATGTTAGGGTCTATTTGCATAATTTATAAATTGTTAAGGATCAATTGTAACATAAGAAAAATATCTTAACTATATCAGAATTAATTAAAGATGAAGGGGTTTGAATGATATTTTCTGAATAAAAATCATCTTTCCCTTTTCTACCCCCACGCCGCCGCCCCATTCTTTCCCTTTTTTTTAAAACCATTTTTCTCCTTTTTTTTTCTTTTTTTTAACTATTACAACCATAATAATAAAATACATTTTTTAGATTACAAATAAAAATCCTAAGCCATTTATTTGGCTTACAAAGAAGTTTAAAGAATCACCAAGAATTAACCTAACCAAAAGAGGAAATTGTGATACAATTTCATCACCCCCTATTGTTACAATTTCAAAAAATAAATACAAACAAATATCTAACCATGAATTATTGAACATAACCATTCATCACATAATTAATAAAAATAACAATATAGATTAGTATGCAATTGGTACCACAATAAACAATTACTATCATACACAAAATAAATTATATATGTAATATGAAACAAGGTGACTCTAATACCAATGCTTTTTATAGTAAATAAAAATAAATTTTCTGTATATAAAAATAAATGCAGCGGAAGCTAAATCGTCTTGTTCATAATTACATATATAAGGATAGAAGATTACTACAATTCCTCGCTATGGCAGATCTTGAATTGACTAGCTGCAATCTTCTCTATTATCCTCAATCTTCAAACTCAACGCGTGTGGGCGCATGGATCTTTCTTAATCTCTAAAACCACTAATACCCAAATTTGAGAGAATGGTATTAATTAAATTCTTTTTCCACATAAGAAAACGTAAAAGAATTTTTCTCTGTATGGTTGTGGTCTATTTTTCTTATTACATACCTTTCATATATATAGGGATCTCCCTTGAGTATTTAGAATTTGATTAGGATTAAAAAAATTAGAGTTTGATTAGGATTTGAGCTAGTAGAGGGACTACAAGACCAATGGGCTTCCTAGCTCCAACTTAAAAGGCATAGTCCTTATTATCTCATAATACACAAATTCTTCTAAGTTAACCCTAGACTATTCCACTAAAAGGCAAGGGCTGTACTCTAATAACCCATGTTATAAAGTAAAAGACCATTTAATTAAAATAGGCTTTTAATTAAATTGAGCTTGGTCTTTAGACTAATAATAACTACTTAATTAACCCTCTAATTGATGTCCATAATTAAAGCTAGACTATGAAAAAAATGTCTTATCTCTTTAATTACTTATTTGCCCCTAAGTCATTGAATACTTTAATGATTACTTTTAATATATCTATATTTGTAAATAAATTTACAAATAAATATTATTATTCAATAAATAATTTATTAAATAAACTGTGGCCATAGATTCTAATGATGAAGTACTGTAAACATCATAGGTGAACATTAATTACTAAATTCCATCTTACAAATATATGTCCTTACGACCCATGAAATTATATCTCCAAGCTATTGGGGTTTTGATTGTTTATATGGATCTCACTCCGTAATAGCTCAAAAGATACAATGCATGAATGTAAGTTCATTACCTGCTCAGGATTAAGATCAATCAAGCTTGTTAAAGCTTTTGTGAATTAAGATCTACGACATTTAGTTAACCATATCGAAATTCATAGTAGTCTCGTTCAATGTAACATATACACTGGTTTTTCTACTCGAAGTCTCTACTTCGATGATCAAGGTAATGATGTACTATAAGAATCAGAAAAATTACAATCTTACATAACGAAATGCCATTTTTCATTAATGGTTGTGAACTAGATTTAATTTATAAAGAACTTGTGATCTATACTCTCTGTATTAGCATTATATGCCTAATACATAGATCACATACTTTATAAATATAGGCTCATCAATATATACTCAATTATATGTATGAATAAACTTTATTAATCTAATAAAATATTATTACACATACTTTAAGGGTATAAAATAATATAAAATGTCTAACACTAACAATATATGTATGCAATCTAGTTAAACATAGGTAATATATGTTCAATAGATTCTTTTAGCATCTTGTAGCTGTGGCATTCAAATATGATATAAAACATTGGATACATATTTAAGCAAGGTTGTGTTCACCATATTAAAAAGGGATAAAGATCAATAATTGTTGTGAAGGGCAACAATAAACCTATGAATATGGTAGTAGCAAGTGATCAAATTCAAAAAGTAAGAACTAGTATATTTGTATATGCATGTTAAAATAATGTAATTCAAAAAGAAAAAAATTGTATATTTGTAGCGACTAATTTCTTCGTTGTTAAAAATAATTTGAGGAAAACAATTACAATTGTCTTGTCAAAAGAGAAGAGTGGGTATGACAAGAGGCATATATCTTGTATATTTGTTGATGCCATCTCAAAAAGTATCTAACGGACTTTTTCGTTTTAAGATTTCAAGCCCAGTTGTATGTTGTAACCTATGTAAGGATTTGTATATAATAAGAAGTTGTGATATATTAGAATTACTTTTCTTGTAAAATTAGGTTTTATATAAGATTTTGCAGCCGATAAATAGGCTTGATTTCTAATTGTAAATCATCAACTATTCAATTCACATAATACACAAGCTTCTTAACTTTTATCTTCTCTCTCGTTTTTATTCATTCAACTCAAGACTCCGAGTCCTTGTTGAAAAATTCCACAGCCTTGTTGTCAAGCTTCTTTTCTCATTCTCTGAGAAGAACCCAAACTCTATGACACACTTGCTGTACTCTAACCTAAGTTTAGCAATAGACCTCGCTCGCTGGAAAACTCCTCAATCTCGGTTTCTCTTGAATTCAAAGTGACCTCTGTCTAGCCGGACACAGAGCATACATGGATCTAAATTTTATTCCGCGAACATCTTTTTGGCACACCCAATAGGACCACATCCTTGTATGATAGTAACAACTAGACAGATGGCCAAAAATCACATATAAAAGAATGGTGTTGAGTCATTCGAGACCACTCTACCTCAGCTCAGAGATCCAACAAAAGTTAAGCAAGACGGGGCAAGTTTGGCTCATGTCGAAGAAGACCTGTTGAACTAGCAGTTGGAAGAGATTCACCATAGTACTCTTCTATATCCCAGGCCGTTGTCTATAGGCAACGTCCAAGGGTTGGTCTCCCAAATCGCCCAGGAAAACTAGCAGCTTGGCATAATACTGACCAACCAGATGGTCAAGTATTTTAGCCTTTGATAAAAAATAATCAGAACATTAGCTTAAGTATTCTAAAGAACCTTGAGGCGATGAGATAGAACCAGACAAAGTTGACAGCTTTACTTCAGGGTCGACCAACCTTAGGTTTGGTTAATATCCTTAGGCGACTTGAGAGAATTGAGTCTTTTAAATCTCAGGTCTACCAGATTTAGCCAGCGTAAATTTTTAGTTATGATCAAGGTGGTAACATGATTAACTTGGAAAGTTTGAACTAAAACCAAGATCAAGTCGACCAAACCCAATCTAGGCCGATCCAATTTGGGTCTATGGAACCAGTATGGCCCACCAACAGTTTCGAGCGACTTGAAATAAACTACAATATACTGGCCAAAGCATTGCAGAAAATGGGGGTTGACCTAAGGCCCATGGTGCTTTCTTCATATAGAAAGCCCTACCCTTATAGCATTGACACACTTTTTCCCTTTCCAAAAAGATACAATATTTCAATATTCTTTTTATTTTCAGGTGAAGAAAATATGACCACCTTTGAGCACATCTCTAGATTCACAGTGCAGTGTGGTGAGGCCACCTCATCTCCATTTTGGAAACTAAAGCTGTTCAACAATTCCTTGATAAAAACAACCTTTACTAGGTATACTAACTTGGTGCTCAATTCGATCGCCAATTAGGAATAGATGGAGGATAAGTTCTATGTTGAATTCTACAGGCTACCTTCATAAGTCACTTTGGCTGACCTGGTTAGGGCTATTCAAATGCTGAGTAAATTAGTCTTAAAATATATAAGTCAAATTAAAAAGCTTTGGAAGCATTGCCAAACGCAGATTTTGGAGGCCGACGTATGTTCTTCGTAATGAGAGAACACTTTAAAGGACATCGTTTCATAGATCTTTATGAGTTACCAACCCAGACGACCAGCTACGAGCAACTTTTGATGGAGAAAGATAAAAAATAAACATCCTCAAAAGGAACATACTACAAGAATCAATTGAAAGTCGTGGCTATCCAAGCCAATTCAGAAAGTGAATCGAAAGAATCGGACTATGATGAGAAAGTATGCATTTCTAAGGTAGTCAAAGGTGAGCCATATGAGTGCCTTTTGCTGAAACAGGCAATGCCTAGCAAAGAGAAGAAAAAGAGCGACAAGAATACCCAAATTACCAAATAATGTTCCTTTAATCTATGGAAAGCTAACAAGACTTTTTATTGATTATTAAAGGACAAGCAAATCAAGTTATCCCAATGCCATACCATTCATCTAATTGACCAATAAACTAATGCCCCTCAGTGCCAAACCATCTTCAAGAAGGTTCTGGGCGATCTAGATTGAACTAATGCCCCTCAAAGGCCTTTGCAAACTTTCAAACCCAAGACCAACACCATTGGCCAATAGAAGGTCAAAAGGCCAAGGCAATATGTGTTCAATTATTTAAGAGGATGCATTCCTTCTCGATCTGGGCTAGCCAAGACTAAAAAAAAAGAATGCAAAGATGCCAACAGCTTAGGTGCCTTGAATGGGCCACCCAAAACTAAGGCGATGCTCATGATTTTGGGAAAACCTTGACAAAGATTAAAAGTCTTAACAAAAAGACTTTATGGGAATTAGGCATTAGAGGTTCAACAGCCTTCTCGGTGGACCAGTAGAGGCGATAAACCCCGAAAGAAAGTTTGGGTACTGACCAATAAAAAGGGTAAACAATCACTCAAAGCTATTAAAGACCAAGCCAACACTGACAATCGTACCGATCTTGACACACAAATGGATCAACCTCACCAAGGAGTAACAAAAAAATGCCCATAAACAAAATATCAACATAGTGGTCATGTTGTCTAAATCGTTCCAGTCAAAACTAGAGCAATCGTTCACTCTAGATGGTGATGTACTTGACATTTGCCATTTTAGAGATGAGCAGGATGAACCAGCACCTCAAACACTACCTCACCTGGCTGACAACATGACCAAGCACATTCGGCCACTATATATGAAGGTCGACCTCAATGAGGTGCCATGCAAGAGAATCCTGATCGATAATAGTTCAGGAGTTAATATTTTTCCCCTGAAGATGCTAAGGAAACTAGGCATCAACAAGGGCGACCTGGAGCCCTCTAAGGTTATTATAACCGATTTTGCAAGCCATGAAACACCATATGATGGATTTGTTTCCCTCAAGGTAAAAATCGATCATATTGAGAAAGATAAACTATTCTACATGGTCAATGTACTAAGCGACTACAACGTCCTACTTGGCCAAGATTAGATCTATTAGAATAAAACTCTACATCTAGCATGTTGATAAGAGCGTAAAAGCACTAGTATGATTTGTACCCAATGTTTGTATTTTTTTCTATAAATCATGAATACTTGACTATTATATCGTGTTTCTAATCATAAACAGATGTACGATGAAAAATGTGATGCATAGAAATAAATGAGAGGTAAATCGAACGAGAAACAAAGAATTTACGCTCAAAATATGAGAGCGTCTGATCAGGCCTAAGGCCGCAACACCCAAATCAGTAGCTATCAACTCTTTTATTTTGACTTATATTCGAAGGCTCTCGCTCTTAAGATTTCTCATTGATATTAAAACACTTTTTTAAGAGTACAAAGAGAGAGTGAAGGGAGGCAAAAAAAACTTAGAAAAATAATTCACAACACAAAATCAAATATCAAAGCCAAAGATTGAAGAACCAAGATCAAGATTCAAGCTTCAAGTCAAGATAAAGCGATAAGAACATCAAGGAGTCACTTGATTAGTTTTTCTACTATTTCTTTATTATTAAGTTCTTATTCTTATTGATCTTTATGAATTGGATGAAACTTTTAGTTTTGTAATGGGCTAAATAGTTCATCTAAAGTTAGACTATGTGAATCTAGTATGGATTTGAATTTTACTATTTTTTAGTTATAAACTTAATACAATAGATTGATTTATTCTATCTTGTGTTTAATGGTTTTATTATTCCTAATCAATATTTTAAATGATTAAGGAACCATGATGAACTTGATGGATGGATTCATGTGTTTAGCCTAGGATAGTTTTAAAGATTGCATAATTACTGTAGGATTGATATATGGACTTAAAATCCTATGTTACTTGATACGATAGCATGCGTTTAAGCTTAACTACTATAGCATCAATTAAGTTTTAGCGCTGTTGCCGAAGACTATTTCTATCTATTTTTTTATCAATACTAATACTAAGCTATTTGCTTTTAATTCAGATTTTTTTATTTTATTTTTTGTTTTAGCTATTTTCTTCTTTTTAATTTGCTTTAACAGATCAGACTATAAAGGGAAACAACGATAACATCAACAATCCTATCCTTGAGCCTATGATTCCACAAGAGCGTTGAGAGAATATGTTATCCTAACTACCAATGGTATGCAATCTAGTATTCAGCAACCAACTATCACTACTAATAACTTTAAGATCAAGCCGAATATTATTCATATGCTAAAAGAGACTATACAGTTCAGCGGAGCTGCCAATAATGATCTAAACATGTATATTATAAATTTTTTTTAAAATATTTGATACCTTCAAATATAACGGAGTCTTCGACGATGCCATCAGATTGAGATTATTCCATTTCTCCTTAAGAGACAAAGTTAAGAGTTGGCTGATGTCATTGCCATCAAGATCCATATTGACATGGAAAGATTTAGCACAAAAGTTCTTAGCCAAGTTCTTCCCACCTGTAAAGATAGCAAAGATGAGGAATGACATCCCTAGGATTTTAGCCACTACAAGAGAAAAAGCCGACTTTGAAAGACATTTGTGCAAAATATGAAGTCTAACAATGTCATCCTACATAATCATTTAGCGTTCTTGAAATATTTAGAGGTCTAAATGGGACATCTTGCTGCTGCAATTAAGAGAAGATCTCAAGGCACTTTATCAAGTGATACTAAGTCAAATCCAAGAGGAAGTGTGGAGCAATTCTAAGCCGTCAACTTACGAAGTGGTAAGATCTTACATGACAACACACTACCAACAACACTTTTAAAGATAAAGGAAAATGAGAGGGTTGAACAACAAAAGGATGTATAGCCATTTAGACCGCCTATTACTTTTCCTTAAAGGCTACAAAGGTGAAATATAAGTGCATAAATTGAAAGATTTCAGTAAGGCAATCCTGAAAGTGTAGAAAAGAAAGATGGGCAGCATACAAATGCAAAAGACATTGAAAAAAATATATTGAAACAACCATTGCAGTCATTCACACCTCCTCCACCATTCCCACAGAGGCTGTAAAATCTCTAAATGTTTTGATGTATTTATGAAATTATATATTAATCAATAAGAGATATAAGCAATTCTCTAAATGTTTTGATGTATTTATGAAATTATATATTAATCTCCCTTTTGCAAATGCGCTTAAACAGACGTCTAGTTATGTCAAGGTCATAAAGAGCATCCTTTCAAAGAAGAAGAAAGTGGAGGATTATAAGATAGTAGCGTTTACAGAAGAGTGTAGCGCTATTCTTTAGAAGAAGCTACCTCTTAAGCTCAAAGATCCTAGAAGATTTACCATACCATGCTCTATTGGCAATCATGACCTTGGTAAAGCTTTATACGATTTAAGATCGAGTATCAATCTCATGCCCCTCTCCGTCTACAAGAAGTTAAGTTTGAGAGAAGCGTAATTAATCAATATCATACTTTAACTTATTGATCGCTCTCTCACCTACCCGAAAGGAATTATAGAGGACGTATTAATAAAAGTGGACAAATTCATCTTCCCCACTGATTACATTATTCTAGACATAGAAAATGATAATGAGATCTCTATTATTCTTGGAAGACTTTTCTTAGCCATGAGGCATATGGTTATTGATGTTCAAAAAGGGGAGATGACAATGACGGTACAAGATGACATTGTCATTTTTAAAGTTTTCAAAGAAATCAAGTTGCCATTTGAAGGTGGAGACTATTGTAACATTAATGTTGTGCACTCAAACACCAAAGAACTCAAAGACATAGAGATATTAAACCCTCATATAAAAAAGAAGGTGTTAACACACAGAAAAAGAAGAAATAAGAAGAAGAAGAAGCAGTTTGATAAGAGGATAGAAGAGAAGGGCACAAAACAACCACTTTACCGGTCTAAGATTCAAGTCTTTCTAAAGAAGCACAAGAAATAGAAAAAAGTTGTTGCCCATGATCTAATAACAAAAATGTGAAAGCCAAAAGAAATAAAGCCCAATAAGCTCACATACAAAGATGTTCCACCATTGACTTTGATCCTCCATAAGAGTATAAAGAGCCATGCCAATCCTATGACGTTAAATCAAGCACTTCTTGGGAGGTAAACCAAGTAAGTTTTCTTATTATTTTTATTTAGTTTTAGTTTTAGTTATGTTAATTTCTTTTCTTTGTAGGAATAAATTAGAAAGTCAAGTATTCAAGGAAGTAGCATAAGCAATTTTAAACGTTAAAAACAAAGGGATACCGCAGTCCAATCAATAGGCAACAACACTACATTGCTTGAACTTCATCCATCAGGCGAGTTTTTTTTTTACTTTTAAGTTTATTTTTTGACATTGAGGACAATGTTTAATATAAGTTTGGGAGTGTGAAACATATAACTTGTGTTTATTTTTGCTACATGATTTGAGTGGTTATCTTGTGGAGTAATTGTTTTAGGTTGTTAAGTTTTGGTTGAGATGATGATCATTAGTCTAAACATGAAATAGAATATTGGCTGAATTTATTTTCACAAGTCTCTGAAAAACAATAGATGCTTGAGATACTTCATATGTCATGAATCTTTAACTGATTTCAGCATTATTTTTGATAACTTATTCTTAAGCACATTAAAATAAGCTTTTATTATTTGAAATTTTTGCTTAGAGATACTTTTTATACTTAAATAGTACACCACGGTCTCGAGGATCAACACTCTAGAACTTGCTTGATTACTACTTGAGGGAAAATCCTAAGAAACACATGAATATAAAAATGACATTAGGCTATCTTTGAACCGATTAAGCCTTTTCTAACCTACCTTATATTGTATATTTATCCTTAGTCACCCTGTTTAAGCCTAATTACCTTTTTTTTTGTTTGACCACATTACAAGCCTTAAGACATTTATCCTAAAAATCTATCGGTAGCACCATAAACTTTGAGTTTACTTAGAAATATTGTTAAAATGAAAAAGGTTGTATATGTAAAAAGAGTATTGAATTGTAAAGGAATAAGTCTTGAAGGTGTATATCAATCTAAGTTTGGGGGTACATAAAAAAATATAGAGAAAAAATGTTTAAATGCATAATACCCCAAACTTAAGTAAAAGAAGAAATTCTTTGCAAAAGTGATTAAAAGAAAAATGGGAATAGCATAAGTTTCAGGGAGAAGATAAATAAATCAAGTAGAAAAGATCAAGAAGTTCTAAATAAAGTTAAGTGTTTATGGTGTGAGTTGCGCTTCATATTTATATATATTTATATCCCACCTTGACCCTATCCTTACATTATAAGCTAAGTAAAGTCTTAAATAGATCCCTAGATACGTGTATTTTAACATTAGTGGAGAGTTGTATAAACAACAAGCTTATGGTAGTATTATTATTAAAAATATGCCAAGACATCATTTTTATGTGGTTTCTTAAGTATTGAGTAAATCTATGTTATATTTAGCTAATTACTTATTTATTACACATATGTACAAGTGATCCTTTATAAGGAGGAATGAAGTACTTGATAAATGGTACGAGGAATGTTAAAAGATGTTTATTGATTTCTGAAGAGCATTGAACTAATTTTTACAGCCTATGAGACTATAAGAATGATTGTCTAATCAACCAAAGATTATATTTATTATTTATTTTTGAGTCAAGAATAAGTTGTGAAAGTTTGTCTTTTTTTGCTCGACGACGAGCAAAGTCTTAAGTTTTGGGGTATTTGATAGGGGCGTAAAAGCACTAGTATGATTTATACTTAGGAAAAGAACTCACATCACAAAATCAAAGATCGAAGCCAATGATTGAAGAACCAAGATCAAGATTCAAGCTTCAAGTCAAGATAAAACAAGAAGCACATCAATGAGTCACTTTGATTAGTTTTTCTACTCTTTCTTTATCATTATGTTCTTATTCTTGTTGATCTTTATGAATTGGTTGGATACTTTTAGTTTTGTGATAGACTAAATTATTCATCTAGGGTTAGACTATGTGAATCTAACATAGATTTGGACTTTGTTAATTTTTAGTTTATGAACTTAATACAATAGATTGATTCATTTTATCTTGTGTTTAATTATTTCATTATACATGATCAACATTTTGAATGATTAAGGAACCATGATGAACTCGACAGATAGATTCATGTGTTTAGCCTATGATAGTTTGATGCATGATCATAGGGATAAAAGGGTAACAACTATAAGTTCCATCTATGATAAACATATACCTAGGTGGCATGTATTGTATAATTTTTAGACTTGATCTTAATGAATTACATTCTGATTTGATTACCATAGACGTATAGATGATTGTCCTATTATCTTAGCCGAGTTTTAAAAGATGCAAAAACTAGATTTACGATGATCAAAAGGTTATGTTTGGCCTTGTACTTATCATGTACACAACTAAGATACTATTTGTTGTCCATAATAGTGCATATGATAGGCCAGACAGATATTATAAAATATCTCCTGTCAAAACCCTTCATTAGAAATCAGCTTGGTAAGTGGGCGATTATATTGTGAGAATTTAACCTGAAGTATACTCCTTAGAAGACAGTCTAGGGGCAAGCTTTGGCTAACTTTCTAGCAGATCATCTTACGCCACACACGGATACAATCAAACATAAAATTAGCACCTTGAGTATAGTTGGCAGTTATGGTTCGACAACTCAAAAATAAATTAGACCATTAGAGCAGGGGTTATCCTATCCTCTATAAGGATGAAAACAAGAATGTTATTCTTCTTAGATTTCCCATATACCAATAATCAGGCCGAATATGAAGCGCTAATCATTGGGCTAGAAATACTTACTGAGATGGGTATCAAATACATTGAAGTCTGAAGCGATTCTTTATTGGTAATCAAACAAGTGATTGGGGAATACAGCTGCAAAGCCAACCTACTAGTCCCATATTACAACAAGGTGAAACACCTCATCCAAGGCTTCTATTCCACCTTGTTCAAATATTTCACAAAGGTAGATAATTTAGAAGTCAATGATCTCGTCCATGGGGCATTCGGGTTCAAAATAGCGATTGACAAAATCCCTTTGATTTACAGATCATAATCTTGCTTGTATACTCCAAGGCTACTTAATCACTTACCTATCTTGCAGATCAATTTTAGCAATGACTGGAGAAATATTTGATCGCCTGCTTGAAGAACCCTAGTTAACAGGCCGATCGAAAAAATCAAGATCATTGCACTAAATTTTGCTCTTTTCACTAGAAAATTATTTAGAAAATTACCTTTAAGTGAACTATTAAGGCGTATCAGCCCAAAAGAATTTATGCTTATCATGGCCAAATCTCACAAAGGTTTAGATGGGGCTAATCTCAATAGACGTCCAATATAGAAGGCGATCTTAAAGATCCAATTTTAGTGGCCAACTATGCAACAAGACTGTCATGACTATGCTAAGGGTTACGAAGAATGTCAGAAGCATGAGTTGATCCAGGTCAACCCTACCCAAGAAATGCATGCAGTAATCAGACCTTGTTTATTAGATATCAGGCCATGGACGTAATTGGAAAAAAATATCCACCATTGTCTAAGCAGCACTAATTCATTCTTGTGGCAATCGATTATTTCACAAAGTAGGTTGAAACAATCCCGTTGAAGATTATAAATCAATAATCAGTCATAAAATTCATCAAGAAAAATATTATTTATAAGCACGGCCTGCATGAATCCATCATAATCGACTAAGGAATGATCTTCACATGAGAAGAGATGGACGATTTTTCTAAAGAATTTAGCTTCAAATTAATACATAGTATGCCTTATTATACGCAATCAAATGGATAGGCCAAGTCGATAAATAAATCCCTCATCCAAGGGTTGAAGAAGAAGATCGTGGATAACCCCAAGTTATGGCATGAGAAGCTTCAAGAAGTATTGTAGGCAAACAAAGTAAACCCAAAAATGGTCACTGGTACGTAACCTTATCAGTTAGTCTATAGCCATGAGGCCATAATTTCAATGGAATTGACTGGAAACACTTCTAAACGTAACCTTTAGAAGACGATTCTAAGACAATCTGAACCCCTAATAATACCATAACTCCATAACGGAAAAGATGGATTGGCTGGATGAGCATCACCTAGAAGCCTTAAACTAACTCGAGGTTCAGAAAAATAAGGTTGACAAGGCTTATAATAAAGGGCTCAAGTTTAAAACTTTCAGCCAAGGCAGTCTAGTTTGAAAGGTAATCATATCCATAAGTTTCAAGTAAAATGAGTTAGGAAAATTTAGTACTAATTGAGAAAGGTCGTTCAAAATTGTCAAAATCCTATATAACAGAGCATATTTATTAAGTGATCTAGATGGAGAAGTGAATTCCAGGGCGATCAATGGCAAGTATATAAAGCCTTATCAACTGACTGTTTGGGAAGGAATCGACAAGGCAATTTTCAGCAAACTTCATGAGCCTTGATCGTTCCATTTAGAGATTACGCTCGACTACTGTTATCGCAGTTGGTCTAAATTTAGTCAATCAATTGTTTTATCGATTTCATTATACTTATTTAATCATTACACATTAATCGGTCGACCTTATTAGACCAGCCTCTAGTTTTAAAAGTTTATGCTGTAAATACTTAATTCAATAAAAAGTTGATAGATTTTTTCATCAATTTAAATTTTGACAAAATTATTAATAAATATCAGTTAATTTTGTTAAAATAGTATCAAATAATGCCCATTACCCATCGAGTGATGGGCGACATCATCCACCTAATCAAATTCCTATATATATATATATAATTATTGGGGCCTAGAAAGAAAAAGTGGAAACGTAGAGCCCTGGAGTTGGTGAATGCTTATTTTTGGTCCCTAATCCATAACTTAGTGAATTTAACCAAATCTTGGTGAACATTGGTGACTTAGAGAGTATTATGTACATGGAATGTACTACGGAAATTTAACACAAAGTTGGCATCTAGAGTTTGAATCGTAGAGTTTGTGAGTACGTATATTTGGTCCATTATCTAAACTTGGTGAATTCAACTCAAAATGTGGTCAATTTAATCTAATACTTGATGACTTGAAGATTAGTATGTAACTAAAATATACCTGGGGAGTTTAACATTGGGATCTAAAGAGAAACTTTGAATCTTAAAGTTCCTGAGCACGTACTTATTGTCCCTAATAATACATAATTTGGTGAATTTAACCCAAAACATGGAGAACTTAATTTAAAACTTGCTAACTTGGGGGTTACTATATGCCTAAATATACTTAGAAGTTTAATACAATAATTGGGACGTAAAGAGAAAAAGTTGAGACTTTTATAAAACTGGTGACATGTATTTTTGTCCATAATCCATTACTTGATAAAATTAAGGGAAATTGTCACTTTAATCTCTATATTTTTGTTAAATTATTTATGACATTCTTAACATTTTAAAAATTACTAATTAAGTTCCTTAAGAATGAAAATGGTCATATTTCAATAATAAATATGATAGTAAAAAAGTATATTTCAATGATAAAAATGGTAATAAAAATGTAGTAAATGATGTAATTAATAATTTTTAAAATATTAAAGATTATATGAATGATTTAATAAAAATATAGGGATTAAACTGTTAATTTTTTAAATTTAATCTAATACTTAGGGGACTTGAAGCTTAGTAGATAACTAAACTGTACTTGGAGGGTTCAACATAATAGTCGGGATCTAAAGAAATTTTAAACCTTAAAGTTGGTGAATTCGTATTTTTGTTCCCTTATTCATAATTTGGTGAATTTAATTTAAAACTTGCTAACTTGGGGATTACTATGCGCCTAAAATATACTGAGGGCATTCAACACAATCATTGGGACCTAAAGAAAAAACAAATCGGGCCTTTTAAACCCTAAAATTAGTGAATATGTATTTTTGGTGCCTATTCATAGCCACTCGTTAAATTTAACACAAAATTTGGGAGTGTCATTAGAAAATTAAAGAGTTGTAAGTGTCACAGAAATGTCTTTGTAAACACAACAGAGAAAGTGGGATTTAATCATAAGACTTGTGCATAGCGTATTTTTTTTAACTTTTAAAATAAAATTTATAACATTCTATCATAATAAATTCTTGCGTATTATATCTTTGGTAAAGTCTCAAGAGACAAAATTATAAATTATGTAATATATATTTTTCTTATTTTGATTCCATTCTTTTATAATACAAATATTATATTGTATACTTTGGTTTTATGATAACAAATATTTTTTTTATAATATTTAAATTATTTGATATTCTTGTTTTGAACGAATTATTTATTTAAAGAAAAATAAAGTGATACTGAATTTTATAGAGATTAACTGGAAAACAGGACAAGCTTCATAGGTTAATGTATAATTATTTTATAGGGTTGTATTGATGTGTAATATATATTTCTTATTTTGATTTCATTCTTTTATAATAAAATATTATATTGTATAAAACACCGCTTGCTATGGGCGTTGTCCAGCGTCATACTGTCGAGTGCCCGCTTATATTTAGAAAATTTTGCAATGAGTAAATTATTATTATTATTTGACAAGAAGGAAATAATGATCCATTAAACTGAAGAGGAAAATCCCTCAATACACTTGAAAGTAAGGAATAATATATATCCTCCTTCGAAATATATTTTTAAGAAACAGATAAATCAAATTAGCTAAATCATGGGCTAAGCCATTAGCTACTCTAGATACATGAAGAAGGCAACTACAAGATAGGAACTCAATTTGTGCTGATAACCATCATAATTCTAAGATAGATTCCAACTTAGAATTGGACCCAAGAGCCTCCCAAACTATATGTGTAAGAGAAAGACAATCTGATTCCACTTCCAATTTTGAGAAGCCTTGTTGGCTTGTCAATTTGTGTCTATTAATAAATAATTCTGGAATGATTTTGAAATATTTTTTTTATATTTTTTTATTATACATATATGTTATTAATATAAAATATTATTTTTTATGTATTTAATTTTTTTATTTTGTAATAAAATTATAGTCTATATAAAGGCTTTATTGTACAGTTTATATTTACAGTGAAATATATTCTCTTTACATTTCTCACATAGTATCAAAGCTTTGATTTTTTCATTGTCATTTTGTTTAGTTAGAGATTTGCTGAATTTTTTTTCAAAATCCGACGAAATCCATCGGAGTTTTTCGAAAAGTCATCGAAAAATTTTGAAATCTTACCGTCTTAGCCATCGCCCATCTCAGATTATTCAAAATCCTCCAGTCATTTCAACATCGTCGACGACGAGCCAATCTGAGGCCGAAAATCGCCGGATGCGCCGCTGAAATACCACTGCCGCCGACCACTGTCACTTCATATCCCGGCCGTTCTACGGTGACGTGACCGACACCACCCACACCAAAATAATCCTTAGTCATCGGTTGTTTCAACGCCGTCGACGACGCGCCAATCAGAGGTCTGAAACCACCGAACGTGCTGCCGATCACTTTCACTTCAAATCCTAATCGTTCTACGGCGACGTGACCGACACCGCCCAAACTGAAAGAATCCCCATTCACTGGTCGTTCAAACGATGCCGAGTTTACATCAATTGGAGGTCAGAGTAAGCCGGACGTGCCACCTGAAGTTCACTGTTTCCTGTTAGGGGTCTGTTTGCAAACTTTTTTGTATTTCAAGGTCAGATCGTAATTTTTTATTTCGCTGGGAATTTTTGAAATTTTTAATAGTTTTAGGGCTATTTTACAATTATAATAAATTTTAGGGGTTATTATATAATTTTTTAAAAGTTTAAAGGCTATTTTGTAATTATATTATTTTATAGGGATTAATTTGTAATTATTCAAATTTAAGGGGTCAATTTGTTATTATTAAAAGTTTGAGGGTCAACTTATAATTAATATAAATTTAGGGACTAAATTGTCATTAGTCAAAAAAAAAAGGAAGGAGGGTTTTGGAATTTATGGATAAGTGTGGTATTTCTCAGTGTTATTCTACTGGTTCTGCTTTATCTAAGCCATGCCACATATCTGGACCATCTCAAGGTGCTGCCTTTACAGGACTTATTGTTACTCCTACACAGGATAGTGTGAATTATTTTCCTAATAACTTTGAATCTTTACTCCGTCTACTCTTTTCTAATTCTGATAAACTCTTAATTTCTGCCTCTTCTAATTTTTCAGGTAAATCTTTTTAGTATTTTGACTCTGTATGTTGTAATCACATGACTTCTGATCTTACAATTTTCTCCTTTAAAACTCTTAATTCCTATTTACTATCTATTCAAATTGCTAATGGTTCTCTCATAAAAGTTAACCATGTTGGTCAAGTGTCTTGTCATAATCTCTCTGTATCTGATACTTTTTTATTCCTAACCTTACATTAAACCTTTTATCTGTTGGTCAATTATGCGAACTTGGTCTTAATATCTTATTTACTACTTCTGGTTGTTGTGTACAGGATCCAAAGACTGGTCGGACGCTTAAGACAGACTGCAAAGTTGAACGTCTGTATGAACTTATTTCTTTAGATCTATCCTTTCTATATCCTTCGTCTGCAACATCTACCTCTTCAATGCCTTCATTACATCTTTGGCACTCTCGTTTGGGTTATGCATCAGTCAATCGCATCTGATCTCTAGTATCCAGTAGTCATTTAGGTATTGTTTCCGATAACAAAGATGATTGTCTTACATGTCATTTAGTTAAACAACTAGCCTTACCTTTTGATAATAGTACTACTGTCTCTCATGCTCCATTTGATCTTGTACATTCTGATATATGGGGTCCTTTTTCAAATCCCACAATGGAAGGATCCAAATATTTTGTGATCTTCGTTGATGACTATTCTCGATATACTTGATTGTTCCTTATGAAACAACGATCCGAATTTACTAAAATTTACTGAGATTTTGCTCAGATGGTTAAAACTCAGTTCTCATGTCCTATTAAGGTTTTCCGCACTGATAATGCTATGGAGTATAGAGATTCTGATTTTCTAAATCTTTTACAGGAACACGGTACTATATGTCAAAGGTCTTCTCTTGGTACATCTCAGCAAAATGGGAGAGCTGAACGTAAACACAGACACATTTTAGATACTACTCTTGCTCTTCTTATCTCTTCCTCTTGTCCTGAACATTTTTGGTGAGAAGCTGCTTTAACCGATGTCTTTACCATTAATCGTATTCCTTCTCCTGTTATAAAGAACAAGTCACCTTATGACAGTCTTTATAGAACTCCACCTAATTACAAACTCCTCAAAGTATTTGGTTGTGTTTGTTTTGTCCTACTTCAAAAATATGAGCACACTAAACTCAAGCCACGTACTTAATTATGTTGCTTCTTAGGATACGAGCTATGACTAAGCTCTATTTGTCTGTAAAACAGCACAAGGTTGTGTTCTTCTTATCTATGTTGATGATATGATTATCACGGGTGATGATCTTCTTGGTATTTTCACTCTCAAGAACTTTCTTCAGCAACACTTTGAGATAAAAGATCTTGGTAACCTTAGTTATTTCCTTGGCCTATAAGTACTATCTGACTCTACTGGGTATTATCTTTCTCAGGCTAAATATGTATCCGATCTACTTGCTAAAGCTGGGTTGACAGACAGTAAGACTGCCTCCACTCCTTTAGAGCCTATTGTCAAACTCCTATTCTCTGATGGTACTATTCTCAGTGATGCTACCCTATATCGTCAATTGGTTGGTAGTTTAGTTTACCTTACAGTTACTCGCCTAGACATTGCTCATGCTGTTTATATTGTCAGTCAGATTATGGCCGCTCATCGTACCTCTCATTATGCAGTAGTTCTTCATATCCTACGTTATCTCAAAGGTACACTTTTTCACGGTCTTTATTTTTTGACTCACTCTCCTCTTGTGTTATGAGTTTATGCTGATGCGGATTGGGCTGGTGATCCTATAAATCGACGATCAACTATTGAATTTTGTCTTTTCTTGGGTGATTCTCTTCTTTCATGGAAAAGTAAGAAACAAACAGCCCCTGCTCGCTCGAGTACTGAAGCTGAATATCGTGCTCTTGCAAATACTACCCAAGAAATTGTCTGGCTCCGCTGGCTTATTGAAGATATGAGTATTTCTCACACTAGAGCTATACCTCTTTATTGTGACAGTCAAAGTACTATTTAAATTACCCACAATGATGTATTTCATGAGTGGATAAAATATATTGAAACAGATTGTCACTTTGTTCGGCAACATGTTTCTCAAGGCACTATCATGCTCCACTCCATCTCATCTGATGAGCAACCTGCTGATATCTTTACCAAATCTCTACTTCCGCGCTGTTTTCATGCTCTAGTTTCCAAACTCAAACTTGCTTCCACTGCGCCATCTTGAATTTGAGGGGAGGTATTAAGGAATAATTCTGGAATGATTCCGGAATAATTCCTTTATACTCTCCTACCATATATATATATATATATGTGTGTGTTATTAATGTAAAATATTATTTTTTTATGTATGTTATTTTTCTATTTTGTAATAAGGTTACAGCCTATATAAAGGCTTTATTGTACAATTTATATTTACAGTGAAATACCTTTCCCGATCAATCATCGCGTCCGTGTTCAGGTTTAGAGTTCCAACCGGCGGTGGCTACCTTTGTAGAGTTCTTGTTGGACCTTGATCGTGCTAGGATACAATGGCATTCTAATAGTCATTCTGAAAGGCATTCTAAAAATCAATAATGAGGTTCTATGCTCATTGAACCACCATATTTATAGAAAGAGACATTGGTTATGTATGAAATAATTTCTGTGGAACCAAATTCGCCAAAGTATAACAACCCGCAATTCAAACTCAGTTTCAGACAAAATCAAAACACACCACATCACAAGGGCCCATGAGAGACATGCATTTCAAAAAAGACTTATCTTGTAAAAACGAGCAAGCCTTGCAAATTTGTCTAAGATTCGTACAGAGCCATCATGCATAAGCAGTCGTTTCTTGGCTATTTTTACATAGTGGGCATACTGTTGACATATAATATTATTTATGCTCTTAAAGCATGTGAAATAATATTTTATTTTATTAATAAAAGTTTATTCATACATATAATTGGGCATACATTGATGAGCCTATATTTATAAAATATATGATCTATGTATTAGGCATGATGCTAATACAGAGGGTATAGATCAAAAGTTCTTTATAAATTAAACAAAGTTCACAACCATTAATGAAAAATGGCATTTCATTATGTAAGTTGTAGTTTTTCTACTTCTTATAGTGGATGATTTATCTTGATCATCGAAGTAGAGACTTCGAGTAGAAAAACTAGTGTATATGTTACATTGAACAGGATTACTATGAATTTCAATCTGGTTAATTGAATGTCGTAGATCTTAATTCACAAAAATTTTAATAAGCTTAATTGATCTTAATCATGAGCAGATAATGAACTTATATTCATGCATTGTATCTTTTGAGTTATTACAGAGTGAGATCCAAATAAACGATCAACCTCGATAGCTTAGAGATATAATTTCATGGGTCGTAGAAACATATATTTGCAAGATGGAATCTAATAATTAATGTCCACCTAAGCTGTTTGCAGTACTTGATCATTAGAATCTGTGGCCACAAATTATTCAATAAATTATTTATTGAATAATAATATTTATTTGTAAATTTATTTACAAATATAGACATATTAAAAGTAATCATTAGAACATTCAGTGACTTAGGGGTAAATAAGTAATTAAAGAGATAAGACATTTTTTCAAAGTTTAACTTTAATTATAGACATTAATTAGAGGGTAAATTAAGTGGTTATTATTGGTCTAAAGAACAAGCTCAATTTAATTAAATGAAGTTTTAATTAAATGAGTTTTTACTTTATAACATGGGTTACTTGAGTACAACCCTTGATTTTTAGTAGAATAGCATGGGGTTAACTTAGAAGAATTTGTGTATTATGAGATAATAAGGAGTATGCCTTTTAAGTTGGAGTTAGAAAGCTTATGGGTCTTGCAGTCCCTCTATTAGCTCAAATCCTAATCAAACTCTAATTTCCTAATCCTAATCAAATTTTAAATACCCAAGGGAGATCCCTATATATATTAGAGGTATGGAGTAATAAAGAATACGACCATATAGAGAAAAAATTCTTTTTACATATTCTTACGTCGAAAAAGAATTTAATTAATACCATTATCTCAGATTTTGGTATTAGTATTTTTAGAGATTAAAAAATATTCACGTACCCACATGCGTTAAGTTTGAAGATTGAGAATAGTAGAGAAAATTGCAGCCAATCAATTCAAGATCTGTCATAGTTAAAAATTAAGGTAATCTTCTATCTCTATATATGTAATTATGAACAAAATAATTTAATTTCTATTACGTTTATTTTTATATAAATAAATTTTTTTTTTAATTTTACTTCCAACATATGCATTCTCAACTTGCATACCATGCATACTTAGATTAGCAAAAGTTGGTATCCAGTTATGTATCGCTTTCCAAAGAAAAAATTTGATTTTGAAGGGGACACAAAGGTTTTATAATTTCTTGCACCAAGGCTAAAGACTCATCGTTGAGGAAGATAGAGCCAGTGTACTTGTTCGTAGCCAGTATCCAATTTTAACACTAAAGTGGCCATTTTTCTCATAGTGGCAAATGAGTTTCTGTCCAGAATAGCCTTTAGATTGGAATACTAAGAATTGCCTCCATTTCCTCCTTGTCAAATTTCTAGCTAATAATGTTGACATCCCAAACTCCAGCATCCGTTTGAAGTTCCCCCACCATTGCATGCTCAGCAAGCTTATGAGGGTATAGTGCCTTGAATGAAGTTGGTCGAGGGAGCCACCGATCATGATAAATGGATAAATCTGAATTATAAGCCACTCGCCATCTGGAGCCCTCTTCTATTATTTGTCTTCCCCACGGCATGAGTAAATTATTGGATATATAACCTTTAACATTTACTGTGCAATTGGTACATAAAATTCTTATCTGAGAGTACACACTGAAGGACTTTTCCAATAAGTTATGGTTTATAATATCCAAGAAGCAAATTCGAATTTCTCGTATGTAGTTTGGCTTGGTGAGTTTGAATTTTAGAGAGTATTTGAATGAGATCATAAAAAATAAAATATTATGCAACCCTCTAAGAGAAAAATATTTTGGCAAAAAAGTGGACAAAAACATGCATTGATTGGATAATTATTTCTTAGGATTAAATTTTAAGTAGATTAATAAAGAGAATGCTACGTTGCCGTTGTACTATTACGGAACGAGTGTTACTAGGAAGGCCCTGATATGTTCATGGACCATTTTATATTTCAATTAGTTAATCATTTGGATGATTTTAAAATTATCATTACAATAATGCGGCTTACGAATTTTTGTTGCATTCTATTTAGAAGGTATTATGTGACCAACCAAAAAGATTTTTAAAAAAAAGTAAAAAAAAAAAAAACTCCAACCGAACTGAGGAAAAATATAAGTTAAATGGGTTTACTTATGTATTCGTGTACTAAATATTATACTACATTTTGTAATTATTAATTGTTTTAATATCTATTTTGTTATAACCATGTTAACTTTAATTTATTTTATTTTATAAAATTTGGATCTTCGATGTAATTTTCATTTTTGGTGAGCAGTTTGGATGAATAACCCTAACTTGATTCTATGCATTTTAAAATAGTCGACGAAAAATACTTCAAACTACATAGCTAGTAACTTTTTTTCAACAAATTGATGTGAGTCTGTGATTACTTATCTTAGTTATTTAAGCAACTATTTTATTACATAATTTTTAAAAAATACATTGGTCACTTGTTGCTTAGTTAAGTGTATCTAAAGTGTTGACCTCTATTACGAGAGAAAATGAAGAGATGTTTGTATGGTAGCTTTAGCATATTCACATGCCCATAGAATCATACTCAGATACCCTCCATATGAATGATGGTGATAAGGATGATGTCGATGTTAAACCAGACAATATAAATGACAAAGAGCAACCCCTATATGAAAGAAGGAGTTAAGGCTTTGATGCTTTGTACACAGACGAGGTAATCCATCGTTAAAGTCATTGACGCGTGTTTATAATGACGTTTATTAGTCACTAAATTTAACATTGTTTTTTATGTCTAGGTGAGACAAACTGTAGGATATGGTCAAAGTCATTTGGACACCATTTAAAGGCAATACAAGATAAGATGATACAACAATTTTAATTATTACGGGTTGGTTTATTTGCGGAGTTCATCGACAAGATGCTTGTAATGAAAGAATGTTTGACAAACAAGACTAATTCTTGGCCAACCTTAGAGAATGGGATAACTAAACAGATACATTCATGAGATGTGAGATTAAAAAATTTAGAGATTAGAGGGTTGACAGAATCCTAGAAGCTTGCGCTGGTGTCTAACCATCTTCAACATCATTTCTGTTTCATCAGGTAAGTGGGTGTGTTGAAATATATTCATTGAAAATTTTAATTTTTGCAATTTCCCTTTTTGAAAATGTTTTTAATTTATTCTTAAGTTGTAGGTCATAGATATGGATGTGGATCACGACTATAAACGTACTGGTATTAGTGTCAATTGCAAGCCACCTCCGGATTCATTTGAGATGGTGAGTGTTAGTGAAAAACACAATGTGCACGTGTCAGCTAGGGCACCCATAGGTCTAAGTATATATGGGAGACCACTTAAAAGAGATTGAAGATAATCCTATGCCCAACCGTGTACATAAGAGAACGGGACAAGGTATGCATCAAACAAGCCATTTTTAAACCGTTGGATTTGATTCATAAGAACCTAATAGAAAATAAAGGCCTTATCGGTGCATTGCCGTTAGAGATTGATTCACTACGTGGGATTGAGATCTAGTACTTGTTTCTTTGTACGAGGCATGGATACATGACACTACCTGAACTTATTTTTTATTTACCTAGTATTGATGCATGACCAACTTTATTCACGGTGTCGATTAAAGGATAACGGTTGGAGGTAATGTATAGCAATTTGTTGTCATAATCAATTCATATGGTATGATTAAACTTTTTCAGCATCAAGTATAATGATGCAATTGCAATTATTATGACACAATGTATTAACTAGTACTTCAAATTGATTTGACATTGGCAACAAAATTATCCTCAGCAAATACCACAAACATCCATTTCTTTGTAAGTTTAACCTCTCATATAACTATGGCATATTATTTCCATCTTGAAATTAATATAAAGTTATTTATAGGAAATGGTTAGGTCAGTTTGTAAGAAGCATTGTAACAACATTCATCGATAAAATGGCCTAAAGGCACAATAGATATTGTTAAAAGTGAGTTCTGGCTTCATGTGAAGGATTGGCAACATGTTGACACGGTATTAATATACACATTATTTGTTTATATTTTGTGTGTGTGTGTATATATATATATATATATATATATTGAGTATTATAGTGTGAATTTACTATTATAATTTTTACCATGCATAGGTGCACTTCTAGTGAATTTCAAGAACCAAACACTGGATTTTAGTGCACATAGTTCTCGTGTGTATATATATATATATATTGAGTATTATAGTGTGAATTTACTATTATAATTTTACCATGCATAGGTGCACTTCTAGTGAATTCCAAGAACCAAACACTGGATTTTAGTGCACATAGTTCTCGTGTGTAGGAACATCATATTGTTTGACTCGTTGATTAGAAGTTCCAAGTCAGGATTTAGAAGTTTACAAATTGCACTTACGTTTGACATTATTCAAGATCCTGATCAATCAAGATTTTATTATAAGGTGCAGCTGTAACATTCAATCCTTCACCGTTTGCACTTGAATCTTATTGAAGGAGTCCCCCAATATGATAATAATATTAATTGTGGTGTTGTTGTATGTAATTTTTGCGAGCACTTAATACTGGATCATCCCTTTGATTTTGGGCGACAATATGAATAATATTTTAGGATGATAATGGTAATTGAGTTGTGGAAAAATGAGCTATTGTGATTTAAACATGTAATGCCACTCATTTTTTTGTTTATATAATATAATCCGATTGAGCCCCTCATTTATTTAGTTATATTTTAAATATTATTAGTTAAATTAAAAGGAAAAAAAGGAGCTATGAGAGGTTCTTGTGGGAAATATAGCAACAAAAAGAGGAGCTATAATGCGTAAATATAGCAAAACATGCAACCATCAATGGAAAAATATCAAAACAACTCAAAAAGTGATTCTTATAGCACACGACAGACACAATCATGGCACTCGACGCTTTTTTTAAGCGCCATGCAAGGGGCTCGACAAAAAGTTGCGAGCACCCTCAGCACCTTTGCTACTCAATACTTTTGTCGAACTACTTTGATGGCGCTCAACAAAAGCGTTGAGCAGATTTCCTTACAATTTGTAAATCAACTCTTTTATTCATTTTATCTCGTAATAAGTGTATAATTTTCATCAACATTCTGAATCCACACAAAAACATTTAGTCTTAGTAATAATAATACTCTTGCAAACACGATTATAATAATAATTTTTATATCTAAAGTGTTAGCACTTATTATCTTTGTCTTCATCAACATTTTACATAACTATGGCTATAAAATCAACGTTGTCTATATGCTAACCTTGTATGTCGCATGATTATGTGCATGTTGTTTATAATTGCTACATATTTTAATAGTGATTTCTTCTTCTTGAGATGGAATTATTTACTTACAAACCGATAGGAATTACTCTATTGGACGTTTTATACATACACTCTGCACGTCTTTGAAAAAAGCTCAATGCAATTTATGACCCATAGGATGTATTAACTTGAAATAGGTATTAGCGAGTGCATCTTTACAAAAAAAATAGTGAACACATACTCTAAAACTATAACCTAACTTGTTTGCAAGCAGCAATTGCATGAGTACAAAGAAACTGGTGAAGATAAAACATCTAACATTTGCATGTATTATTATAGATCAAATCCACTATCTTATCCTTCGTTTGAAACAAAAATTCATTAACAAGACAAAAGGTCATGGTAAGATATTTTTGTTTTCAAATTCAATTTTTTTTTTCTATCCTTATTGTGTTAAGAAGGGTGTCAACTGAGAAACAACATTTCTTCTAGCATAAAAATTATTATTATAATAAAGTTCTCATATACTCAACCAATGTTGTAATCGAGAAGGCTTGTGCTTCATTAATGATGGCATTAACGCACTTCGTAATATTAGTTGTCATGATATCTTTGGCTACTAAATTATGATCAAGCCCATCTTTGATAACCAATCTCCTCCTCTAAATACTTTACAACCTCATGATTCAACCTGGTATTAGAACTTGGTTTTAAGTAAACATGACCACACTCAAGTATGAGATAGAGAAATTCAACAGGACAAATGACTTCAACCTGTGGAAGATGAAGATTAAGGTATTATTGGTAAGCCAACGGTTAGGCTCGGTATTAAAGAAGACTGTAACTCCGTCTAGTGAAGAGGAGAAAATGCCAAAGTCATCTAAGACTGAAGCAAAAAGAAGAGACATTCAAGAAAAAGCTCATAGCACAATTATTTTGTTATTGAGCAATGAAGTACTGAGGGAAGTAACAAGAGAGATGACGACGATTGGTCTTTGAAAGAATCTTGACTCACTTTATATATGGAAGTCATTGGCCAATAGATTGCATATAAAGAAGAAGATGTATTCGTTGTCTCTGTCAGAAGCGACGCCGATGAAAGATCATATAAATGCCTTCAATAAATCATTCTTGATCTTGAGTCTATCAACATCAAGATAAAAGATGAAGATATGGTGATTATCTTGCTAAGTTTTGAGAGCTTTGTTAATACACTTCTCTACGCAAGAGAGAGTTTAACGATGAGCGATGTAAAATCATCATTAAACTCAAATCTATTAGGAAAGCAAATTGAGGGCAATGTAGAAAGCTTATCTATAAGAGAAATGCCATCATATAGAGATGGAAAGGAAAAGAGCTCAAGATCAAAGTTTAGGACTCTTAGGAAGTGCTATTGCTATAAGAAATATGGGCACTTCATAAAGAACTGTCCAGAGAAGAAAGCACAAGACAAGAAAAAAAATGGATGCTGCACTTGTCTATGATGATAGCTACGATAGCACAGAGACTCTAATCGCTACTGATGGTAAGAATACTGAACAGTGGGTTCTTGATTCTGGTTGTACATTTCAAATGTGCCCGCACAAGTCTTAGTTTATAAATTTCCATCCCATTAGTGATGGTAAAGTATTAATGGGTAATGACATTGCTTATCAGATGATGGAAATTAGTAGTATTAAACTTAAGTTGCTTGATGGCCGAGTGAGAGAGTTTATAGAAGTTAGATATGTTCCTGGCATCAAGAGGAATTTGATCTCACTAGAGACTTTAAACCAGAATAGGTGTTCAATCAGGATCGATGGAGGGGTTTTGAGAGTATTAAAAGGTTCTATGGTGGTAATGAGATGAAAGAAGCACAAAGGTGTTTATGTGCTTAAGGGTAAAGTTGTAAGTGGTTCTGCATTATTCTCTATAGATGATCAGAATATGTAAACCAAGCTTTGGCATCTTAGACTAGTACATCTATACGAGAGAAACCTGAAGGAGTTATTTAGTCAAAAGGCATTTGGTGAGGATAGGTTCCAACCATTGAAATTTTGTGAACATTGTGTGCTTGGGAAAGTACATAAGGTGAGGTTTAGTACTGATAAGCACAAGACTAAGGGGACTCTTGACTATATACACTCGAATCTTTGGGGACCATCTCAGACAACTACTCGTGGTAGTGCTAGGTATTTTCTCAGTATGATTGATGACTATTCAAAGAAGCTGTGAGTTTATATGTTGAAGAGCAAGGATCAAGTGTTTTATACGTTCAAGACTTGAAAGACTCTTGTTGAGAATCAGACTAGAAAAAGGGTAAAAATGCTAAGAACTAACAGTGGCCTCGAGTTTTGCAATAAAGTGTTTGATAAATTTTATACCAAGCATGAGATTGAAAAGCATAAAACAGTTTGATCAATACCACAGTAGAATGGCATAGCTGAGAGGATGAATAAAACCCTACTTGAAGGGGTTAGATGTATGCTTACCAATACGAAGATGTCCAAAGCATTTTAGGGAGAAGCTATAGTGACTGCAGCTTATTTGATTAATAGAAGTCCCTCCTCAATAATTGATTTCAAGACACCAGAAGAAAAATGGTCTAGCAACCCTACTAAGTATGACCATCTTAGAATTTTTGGTTGCCCTGTCTTTTTATATGTTAAGGAGGGGAAATTGAAACCTAGAGCTATCAAATGGGTATTCATAGGGTATCCCGAATAAGTGAAAAGATACAAGGTGTGGTGTAAATATTTGACACCGCCAATGAGTATCATAAGCCATAACGTAATCTTCGATGAGACAACCATGTTGAAAGCCTCCCAAGAAAATGAGAAAGAAGAACTTATGCCCAAGGAAGACTCAGCACCTAAGTCAATAGAAGTTGAAGTGGAGCTTGAGAGTAGATCTGATATACCCCCAGATTAGCACTTCAATAAAGAAATCCTTAAAGATAAACCAAGCACATCGATAAGTTCCTCCAAGTCCATCCAAAGAAAGACTAGGACTCCTAAGATAAAACCTGAAGAGTACCAGCTAGCTAAAGATAAGCTAAAGAGAACAATTAACCCACCAATTAGGTATACACAAACAGACTTAGTTGCTCACGCTTTTAATTCTACTTTCACTCTTAAATTTGATAAGCCTAAAACATATGGTGAGGCTATAAAGAGTAAAAATAAGAAAGATTGGTAACAGGCTATGAAAGAAGAGATTAGTTCTCCTAGAAAGAATATGTTGGAATTTTTGTTCACATGCCATCCTATTATTGTATGAATATTTTATTTTATAATATTTATATAGTACATTATTTGTTAAAAGGCTAATTACAACTATTAAATGGTTCAATACTTGTGACGCTACAAATATTATATGATCTGAAGGGGTTCAGATTTGGTCTAAAGAAGTTTAGATCAATACTAAGAGTTAGCATCACTAAAAAATTATAAATGCTAAAGAGTTAGCATATTATAATAATCAGTGAAGTTTAAAAGTTAGAATTTTATCATATTATAATAATCAGTGAAGTTTAAAAGTTAGAATTTTATCTGTAATGGTATAAAGACCTAAGAATATGTTAGTAATAATATAGTTGCAATAGCTGCAAGAGTTGCAATAAGTGCTAAGAAATATTATTATGTAAGTCTATTCTCAAATTATATGTTTCTAATCTTAATTCACCGATGCAGGTCTGTCGGTGGAATTGTTTTACATAGACCAGCGTATACTATACCTAGATGGTCTAGATGGTTGTTCTTAGCTGAACATGGACTTATTGGAAATTCGTATAGCATACAAGTGTTCAGTAAGGACTGAATACTGAACAGACTCAACGAGGACCCCAATAGACATCCTATGAAGTTGTCAATGGAATATCCTCTCAAGTTGAGTAGTATATATAGTTCTTTGACCTGAGTACCACAGTGGGCTTGTAAATGATCCACCATACTTTGATTCCACACATATCACAGACCTTTCATGTATGGCCGCTGGATGTCATGGGTATAGTCCGATGCTTATGGAGTCCAATGTGTACAGATATGGAATCCATCAGCTCACATGGATGAGTTAGATATCCAGATGCTCAAAGACTGTATCTTAGAAAATCTTATGGCCATAAGCAACAAACTCAAGAAAAAAAGTTTCCTACAGGGTTAAATAATATTGTAAAAGTGTTTGCATATATTGTTTGTTAAGATACGTTTCTGAAGATAAGTTCATGGATTAGCACATAGGGATTTGATGATCGTGATTTATATTCCTGCTCTTTCAGGATACGATTAGCAGAAGGATTATACGTATGCGCTATGACCTCAACTTGTATGGTCTATTGCACTGATTTGTCATATCCGTGACGTGTACGTGGGGCATCGATCTAGGAGTCACAGAATAGTTCTGTTTGACAAATCAGGAGTGAACATAGAGAGTATCGTAATATGAAGTGTACTCGTTATGTATTGGGCAATGTACCGGATTGAATAGTTTAATCCAGAAAATTCCAGTAGATCGGACATTTACTTCGGTTTTCCTCCGGTCGTACACGTGTCAAGACTTAAGAGATAAGTACATCAATTAGTTAACAATTACTTGTTAACCAACGGGATGTTGACACATGGTACATTGTAGGCCAATTATTATTTGACTTAGAAATTACCCAAATGACCTTATTTGATAGACAAATAATACCATGATTTTATTCATTAAAATATTTATTGAATAAAGTAATAATAATAATAATATGTGATATTATTATTTAAATTGAAGTCAAACAATTCATTTTTTATTTAAATTGGCATATGTTTCTACCATATTTATGATTAAATTATTTGTTTAATATTGATTAAATGATATAATAAGAATAATTGGGATAATTGTAAATGGTAGGCCTTAACATATCTTTTGCAAATGAGAAAGAGTTTCTCATTTGGCCACGATATAGGCCAAGTTCATCCAAATCATTTTCTATTTTATTTTGTTTTCATTTTGTTTATTGTAAACGATGATAAATAAATTATTAATGGCAAACATTGACCATAATAATGGATGTCATTATGTGAGAAAATAGAAGAAAAATAATAAACAAATAAAATAGCAATATGTTGCTCAATTGATTAAGAGAAATTCAGCCAAGGAAATGGTATGAGAGAGAGAAGTGAATTTTGCTAAGTGTTAGAAAATTCTCTCAAGTGTTGAGAGCACAAAAATATACTTCTTCTATTTTTCTCTTCCATTTTGGTCATCTATACTACAAGGTAGAAACAATAATTCAAGAGTTGAATCATTTGTTAGAAAAGTTGTTATTCTAGCTTCCCCAAACCCACAGTGTTGAGGAACTAGAATTATGAACGAGTTGCTTTAAGAAAGGTACCCCGATTCAACTTAAAATCAAAGGCTTGTCAAGGTAATGAATTCTCAATCTTTATGTAGTTTACATTTATGAGATAATATGTAAAATTTATTTGTGTTGTTAAGAAATTAGTATTCTGCTCATTCGTTGCACATATTGTATGTGATACATATGCAATTTGAATGATAGATCCACATGCATGCACTTTAGGTTTAAAACCACTCATAGAATAATACCTGAAAGTTGGTGGAGAGACATCAAAAGAAACTAGTTTGGTACAAATAGGTGTATAAGGTGAAGGAGGGGATACCGGGGATAGAGCCTACGAGATTCAAGGCTATGTTAGTTGCACAAAGTTTTATTCAGAGATGAGGAGTTAACTTTCATGAGATATTCTCTCCAGTCGTCAAGCATACATCTATTAGGATATTGTTAATCATGTGTGCAAACCTTGATTTACATCTAGAGCAGATGGTTGTAAAGACAGCTTTTCTATATGGAGAGCTTGAAGAGACGATTTACATGGCACAGCCACAAAGGATTATAGAGTTCAGAAAATAAGATTATGCTTATTTGTTAAAGAAGTTGTTATATGGGTTAAAGCAATCACTTAGACATTTGTATAGGAGATTTGATGAGTTTGTGATGGCTTGTGGCTTTAGTAGCATCAAGTATGACGGATGAGTATACTTTAAGAGCTTGAGTTGCTAGATGATGTATTTGCTTTTATACGTCGATGATATATTGATTGTATGTAAGAACATAAAAGAAATACAGAAACTCAAGAAGCAGTTAAGTGACGAGTTTGAGGTGAAGGATTTGGAAGCAGCGATAAGGATATTAGGTATGAATATTGTGAATGAAAGATGAGATGTTATCTTATTATCTCAACAACAATATATACTTAAGATCCTAAAAATGATTGGTATGTCTAATACAAATATTGTTTCTACTTCTTTGGCCATGCATTTCAAACTTTCAATAGCACAGTCACCGACATCTGAAAAAGAGAAACTACAGATAAGTAAAGTACTATATACAAGCGTTGCAGAGAGCATCATGTATGCAATGATTTGCATAAGACCAGATATAGTATAAGCTGTAAGTGTGGTGAGTAGATACATAACAAATTCAAATAATGATCACTGGCTTGTAGTGGAGTAGATTTTGAGATATCTCAAAAAGACATTGAATCACGGATCAATGTATAAAAGAGACGAAGACAGCAATGTAATGGTAAGAGGATACAAGACTTAGATTATGCAGGTGATCTAGATAAAAGAAGATCATTGACGGGTTACGTATTCTCAGTGTTTTGATGTAGTGTATGTTAGAGATCTGTTCTACGATATATGGTTGCACTATTTACCATAGAAGCGGAGAACATAGCGTTAAAGAAGCTATTAAGAAGGTTGTGTGGTTGAAAGGCAATGGTGTGGAGGTAATGGCTACTAAAGATGTGAACATATGTGTGTATTGTGATAGCCAAAGTACTATATACCTAAACAAACATCAAGTGTTTCACGAGAAATCTAAACACATTGATGTGCAGCTCCATTATATTCGAGAGATTGTCCAAAGTGGTGAAGTTAGTCTAACAAAGATAGAGTCGTCTAAAAATCTTGTTGATATGTTAACTAAGCCACTTCCCTCAATTAAGTTCATCCTATGCAAAGACTTAACTGGAGTCACTACTTTATGAGGGTAACCAAAGATGCAGAGATGTGAGATCGAAATACTTTGTGAATGAGTTTGAGTCAATAAAGGGATTTGTGAAAAAATTGATTAAAAATCATCGGGATATGATTTGGAGAGCAAGCCATCAAATTTTGTTTCGACTCCCACTTGTTTTAGGACTTCCTAAAACAACTCCCACGCGTTTTGGGTTAACCTAAATCGTCCTAAAACTTATATAAAAGCTCTCTATTAGCTTGTAAACATATCTTAATAATCAAACACAAATCTTTGTGAGCTTAATGATAACTTTGTGGGATCTAAATGTTCTTTGTAATTCTTAGTGAGAGAAACCTCTTGTTTACAAGAAAAAGAGAGTTATTTATGAGTCTTTCTTGTAAAAGGCATACTTTGTGAGTGCCTTGAGATTTAATAATAAAATAGTGTGATCTTAATCTACCGTGAACGTAAACAAATTGTCAAATTACGTAAATTCTGTGTATTATTCTTTTACCTTTCTTTCTCTAAATTCTTGATTGCTTATTTTTGCATTATATTATTTGAAATATTTGCTTATTTTGATTGCTTCCACTTCTATAGGGGTGAAATAAATAAATTATAAAAAATTTACCTTTTTTTTTTCTTAAATATTAAATCTATAGAGTTATTTGTAGAAAAATGATTTTTTTTCTCAAATATACAAAAATTCATTTGGTTTGTTAGCTTTGTTTTAGAGTCAATATGCATTGATTAATGAAGTTCGTTTATTATAAATGAAATTGTCGGGGGTGTGGGAGCATTTTGTCCTCACAACCCTTCTTTAGTTAAAATAATGAGAAATTGGAGGTGTTGGCTAAAATAATTAATATTAGAATGCAAAAACAAGTTACAAAGAAATTGTAAAGAGTAACCCAACAACAACATTTTATTTTTCAAAAAAAAACAACAATATTTACAAACAACACAATACCAATTGAAATGAAGCAGTGTAGAACAACAGGAACAGATGAAGGCAACAACAAAAAGAACCACCAACAACAGTAAGAACCAGCAATAGCAACAACAACAAGAACCACTAGCAGCAGTAATAAGAGCCAGCAGCAGCAGCAGCAACAAGAACCAGTAGCAATAGCAACAACAACAAGAACCACCACCAGCAATAGCAAAAACCACTAGCAGCAGCAACAAGAACCAGTAGCAACAGCAACAAGGACCAGCAGCAGATAAATAAACACAAGGAAAGAACTGGAGTTTGATTTTTAGGTAATTTCAATTAATTTGTATTATTTATGGGATAAATTAATTAAGTTAATTATTTATGAGATATTAATTAATTTATATAATTTATGGAATTAATCTATTAATTAAATTGACTAAATTGAAATAATAATTCAATTCAATTATACAAGAATTCAATTTTAGTTGGATTAATTTATATAATTCATAGGATCAATCTATGAATTCAATGGACTAAATTGAAAACAACGATTGTTTCCACTGCAGGGTACATTCCCAAGCACACTAGAGTAGACAAAAAATGTGTTATATCTTTGGACAAATTTGTAAGATGGCAAAAAAAAAGGAAAAGAACTCTATTTATACTTTTTTTTAAAAAAACTTTTGATTGTTAATAAAATAATAAATTGGTTGTTACAACATTAAATCATATAAATAAATACATCAGTTGCAATATGTTTTAAAATTCAAACAATTCAATTAAAAATATTAAATGAATTGTAACATCAATATTATTTTGAGAATTTAATTTCATAATAGCTAAATTAAAAATGAAATTTTCAAATCAGCTCTTTAACAATTAAAAAAAAAATTAAATTAATTTCCAAGCCCTTTCAAACAGTAAAAAAGTAAATTTGGGGCAGCCCACATACATGTGCGACGCTGTACAAATATTAATTTGAAATTTTAATTTCATAACAACCAAATTAGAAATGCAAATTTCAAATCAGTTCTTTAATAATTATAATTAAATTAAACTTTGCCGTTACAACATTAAATCATATGAATAAATACATCAATTGCAACATGTTTTAAAATTAAAACAATTCAATTAAAACATTAAATAAATTGTAACATTAATATTAATTTGAGAATTTAATCTGATAACAGCCAAATTTTAACAGTAAAAAATTAAATTAAATTCCCAGCCCTTTCAAACAAGACATTATTAGTTTGAGAATTTAATTTCTTAACAGCCAATTTAAATTTTTAAATCAAATCTTTATCAGTGAAAAATATTAAATTAAATTCCCAGCCTTTTCAAATCAGACTATTAATTTGCGAATTTAATTTCATTATAGCCAAATTTAGTGAAAAAATTAAATTAAATTAAATTTCTAGGCCTTTCAAGCCAGTAAAAAAGTAAATTTGGGCTAACCGACGAGCAGATGGGAAAAAATTAAAGTTGCAAATTTCAAATCAGTTCTCTAACAATGAAAAAAATTGAATTAAATTCTCAGCCCTTTCAAACTAGTAAAATAATAAAATTGGGCCCACCCATTATATCTCTAATGTGGAATCGACTATATTGAAATTAAAATCCAAAAATCTTCTATGGGATAAGCGTGCCACAGTTATTCATTTGTTCATCCAATAAAATTAACATATAAAATCTTATTTTAAAATCGACCGTTTATAACAATAATAGTGATAAATTTAAAGTGTTATACCGATTCTATTCAAACTATCCCCTATTAAGTCTTTGTCTACTGCGTCAGTTGAGGGTCCTTCCACATCCAATTGCCACTACTCGGAGAAAATTTGGATAAGTCCTTAAATAGAAAACAAGAATGGATCCTCTCCCAAGCATGGAATTTAAATATATTCTTCATTTATGCATGTTTGTAAAACAACAATGAATAATAAAATGTCTATGTAATCTTTTTTTTAAGTGACCTGTTAAGCAGTATGCTACCTACATCATCTCTTCCTAAAATCTCTATATATAATTTTAAAAGTTAGAATTATAAAACAAATAATACTTGACAACTCTTTGGACTACACACCTAAGTTGTGATTGTGTATCTTCGCTCCTTTATATGCCTTGCTCTTGACCTCAGTTTGGTGGCGGAGGTAATGAAGGGGATTCACTTCGTGAAAGAGAAGGGAAAGGCTCTGATATAGAATCCCAAGAAAGTGTCTCATCCTTTTTGCGCCTTCGCTCCAAGAAGGCCGGTCTCATAGGTGTTCCAATCATTTCAACTTTGCATGTCAGCATGGCAACAACTTCTGACATTGGAGGCCTTTTGTTTGCATGTGGTTGAAGGCATAAAAAGGCTACATTGATTACTTGCAAAACATCCTTCTCCATAATCCCATCTTCTTGCATTCTTGGATCTACTAGCTCAATGACTCTTGACCTCTCATATAACTTCCATGCCTAGTATTTACAAAGATTAAAAATGTAAGGCCTGCAGTTTATGTAGAGAAAATTAAAGCAAAAATTAATAAATTAGCATATTTCAAACTATAAGCTCACGTATTCAGGAAGATATTGCAGTTCTGATGGTAAACTAAGATCTGTGTTTTTCCTGCAGCTAATTATTTCAAGAACTAGAACTCCAAAACTATAGATGTCAGCCTTTTCAGACAGTTCTCCTCTAATAGCATATTCAGGTGCTGTATAACCTCTGTATATAAGGAGAAGAAACGTGAATGTTAGAAACAATCAACCGGCTATGGGTTGGTTGTTATGGCAAAATATCTCAAATTCGAATGCAATTGCTAGCAGACTTCAATAAAGCACAAACCAAAATACTATTGATGCATTAAGCAATTTAAATGGCCTTCACTTGGCATTGCTTTTGTGTTAACTTTATCGTGATATCAACAAGCAGAAAAATCATGGACTGATTTAAGGGGGCCCTCTTTCCACCACTGCAGTAAATTTAACTAAATTGTGCAATAAAATTTGATATCAGCCCTCCAAGTATTAATGTTGGTTGCCCTAATCTATAGCATTCTTCATGCAGATCCATGTAAGATCTAGTGTGCTCATATCTTCCACAAAGTAGAACGTATTCATTTGGTTTAGATGTCTGCCAGATTTCAAACCACGTGAAAATCGGCTAGTCATAGTTTATCAATTTTCTGAAGCAATTACACAACATAAAACTGAAATTTGCAGTTTTATCAATGACTTTGAAAGAATTTCACAACAAAAGAGAATAGAGAATATAGTACTCAGTGGAATGCTATTTAGAATATGGTGTGAGAGAGTTGTAAAGCAATCCTGGAAAAAGGTGAGATGAATTTGCATTTCCAAATACAACTATCTTGAAATATATATATATATATATATATATATATATATATATATATATATAACAATAATATCAAAAGAATATTTGTTGAAAAAATCAATCTGGCATTTTTATTCATTACCAGAGCTCATCATATATATATATATATATATATATATATATAAATAATATCAAATGAAGATTTGTTGAAAAAATTAATCTGGCATTTATTGCTCTCAGCAAGCAATAAAAGGCCCTAACAGTTTTTTCATATAAAAAGAATGACTTACAGGGTTCCGGCAAATGTAGTGCTGAGATAAGCTTGATCTTCAGGAAAGAATCGAGCCAACCCAAAATCTCCAATCCTTGGTTGAAATTTTTCATCAAGAAGAATATTGCTTGCTTTGATATCTCTGTGAACAATCCTTACATGAGAATCTTCATGTAGATACTGCAGTCCTCGAGCAATGCCTATAATTATCTGAAATCGAGTGTTCCAATTCAGGAACTGATCACATTGTCCTGCATCAGAAGACATTACAAATATTTGAAAAATTATAGCAAATCTTAATTCCTGTTATTCATTTTAGGAATATTAATCTGCATTTGAAAACAATAAAAGGTAGATCACAGATGTGCATCAAAGCAACTCCATTTGAGGCTATGGTTGTACCACCAACTGATGGAGAGTTTCTTCATTTGACTGTAGACATAACCAAAAAGGGACAAATTTTCTCAAATTGTCTAGTTTTAAGGATTGTTTTATGGATATTGCCTGGCCAAAAAACAACTTTTTAGTTTTTCTGTTCAGTTTTTTTATCCTCCTGGACTTGCTTCAATCTCGTAGTAAAATGACACAAGTTCCCACAAAGACATGTTCCTATGATCACAGCATCCACAGCTTACAACATCACTAATAATTCTCCATTTTTGTTGCCAGCTTGCCTCACAAAAGATAATGACCCGCAGACCTATTACATAGTACTAGAGAAGATTGTACCCAGTAACCTATGATTAAATTTATCTTATTTATGTAAGGAAGGTATCTGGCTAAAGGAAGGAAGATCATATGTATATTATCATCAAATTTTCATATTAGTACTTTGATAACAATGACCTACAATCAAGCATATGGTTTTATCACTTTAGAGATCAAAGAATTTATGAATCTTCTTATGCTTCAAGCTGAGAAAGAATTACTTTAATTTTGTATGAATTCAGTGAAAAAAAAAGGAAAAGAAAAAAGGGGGAAAACAGTGAGACCATAAATCATCAACTCCAAGCTCCTATTCTTCATGTACTCATACACAAGTAGCCGTTGAGAGCCATCTGAGCAACATCCAAGGAGATGAACCAGGTTCTTATGTTGGATGCTTGTGATCATCCTGACTTCAGAAAGAAATTCTGATTCTCCTTGTTGAGATTTGTCAAGAGACAATTTTTTCACAGCAACCAACCTCCCATCTGCTAATTTTCCCTGTGGAGAGAGAATATATATTTTAAATCCTTATTGATGAATCCCATGAAAAACAGAGAAAGAATTATACTGACCAAGAAAATGCTATGAAAATGGATTGTACATGACCATAAAATCCAAAATTTATTCCCAAGGACCCTAATGAAAGCTCTTAGCTTTTAAAAGTGATTAAGATACTGAGATTCTTTCCCAAGATGTACTTATCATATAATTTTGTTGACTGATGTTGAGAGATCATAATCAATTAATCAACGGAATCTAGTTCTGCAATATCTTGCAGCTTGGATACCTCCAACCGTTACAGGTATTTTGTGTTATGTAAATATGTATGTGCACACATATGTACTTATATTTAAAGAAATGCAATATCTATGGTGCATTTAAAGCTCTTATATATAGCAACATCAAAACAAAAAAATTCAACAGAACATGCTTAATTAGGTTCAGCCATAATACCCAATAGACGGACCCAAATCCACCTCTTCCAAGAAGATTGCTCGGATGAAAATTTTTGGTCGCCTTCTTCAATGTCTGGTAATCAAAATAGCTTATTGTTCGAAGGTTTCCACTAAAGAATTCCTTGGAAGCTGCATCAAAACACAAAGATATTAGTTCCTCACCACAATATTTCAATACATAAATTTTAAACAAATTTCTTACCTTTCCCTCTGCTAGTTCGTAGCGCCAACTTCACCAACTCCTTTGGTTTGTCAAACTTCCAGTATATTATTATAAGTATTAGCAGAATTACAAGGACAGCTATCGCTCCAAGGAAAAAAAACAAGACTGGAGAAGGCATCTCAGACGATGAGCCCTGCGTCCTTACATTGGTGGGTGCTGGAGGGATCACTGCATGCGTTCAATTGCACAACTGCTCATTCAGTCAACATATTTTCAAATATGTGGTAAATTGTAAGACCCACATCTGAAATTAAATTTTACAAAATCAAATGTAATTACTTCTTTATATATGTAAGTAAATATACATATTGATTGAACCATACACTCACCTTGCTAACAGAGGAAGATGGAATTAAGAACACACGCAAGTTCAACTCCCACTTGAACTACCCCTCTATAATATTTAATGGCGTTCTAGTCAAACCATTTGCTCTTAACAAAATTTATTTTCTAAATATTTCAAGAACTGAAGAGGGAAAAATGAACATTCTATAGTAAAAATAATAATGATACACCGATGAAACAGTCTAAGAATTCATACATAAGAATGTACCTTCTAATCTACGGAGCGCCATTGGCAGAGGGTGAAAGAAAAATAAAATTTAGAGTGTATCTTCAACTGACAACAGCTAGCATTTCTAACTTAGTTTTTTTCATCTTTGGAAGTCCGGAAGGTTCAAGATTACCAGGAAAAGATGTAACTGTAATACATAGAAATAATCGGGGGAAAGGAATTTCGGATATTACAAGTTTGGTTTTTGAGAGGCAATGCATCGATAGAGACGAAGACATAGCTCCAAATGACCTAGCTTTCATTCTTTGAATGCAAAACTTTATTGGAGTTTAGAAATCTTGAATTCGTCTTCCTTTTGCCTTTTTTTTTTACTCATCCTCTAATTGATAATTTTATCTTAGCTAAATTCAAAATATTTAATTTATCATAATTAAATTTAAAATACTTAATTTTACTTTAATTAAATTCAAAATACACAATTTTTATCTTAGTTCATTAATTTTTTCTATTAATTTATATGAAATAAAAGCATTTAGTCTAATTACACAAATTTTAAAAAGTTGATTTAGATTAAATTTTATTTATAATTAGAATAAAATACTCTTATTTCATTTAAATTAATTAAAAAATTAAAGGATTAGAGTAAAATTAAGTATTTTAAATTTAATAAAACAAAATTGAGTTTTTTTTAAAATCTAATAGAATCAAATTGAGTATTTTGAATCTACTTAAAATAAAATTATTTAGTAGGCCAAACTTTAAGGGTATAATTGTACTATGTTATTATTAGGGATAAAGGACTATTTTACCCTATAAAATTGATCTAATTAACAAGTTTGTCCTAATTAAATCTGAAGTATTTATTTTACCCTAATTTATTAACTTTTATTGTCAAATTGGATGATAGAAAAATAAAAAAGTAATCTAACTATATGACATGTCAAAAACACATATCAAACTTTGATTAGTTGAGGGATCAAAACTCACATCCTCTTTTGCGCTACCACGGGTTATTAGTGGCCACCATCGCCAATCGGCTGTTGTGACTGATGACGATTCGACTCTAAATTAATATTATTTTACTAAAATTTTTATGATAGACGTGATGATAGAATTTTTTTTATCAACAAACCATCGTAGAGGTGCCAAAAGTTGAGAGAATATAGTGAAAATGTAGCATTGTTCACCGTTAAATGGTAGGGTGTAACGTGTACCGCCATCATCTTTGGATAGATTAGCGGTCAATCTATAAATGGCAGTAGCCGCTACCCTCCCACTATATTTTTGGTCATTTGGTCGAAAATAACTTTATCATTGTATAAATCAAGAAAAATAAAGTCCAACGATATAAGTTTTAGTTATTTTTGTCATTGGAAGCCTGCAGCATGCCACCACCGAATTAATGATTCTTTTATAAACTTAATGTATTTTATATAAATTAATTACATGATGACACATGTTATTTATTACTTATCATATTATGCCACTATTCTTTTTTAATTATATTAAATTAAAATAAATAGATAAGATTGCACTATATATTCAAAGAAAATGAATAGGTAAAATTATACCATGTGTCCTAAATCAAAAGGGCAAATAAATAAGGGTAAACTAGTATTTGTATATTAAAACTACTATTTTTGTTCAAATTAATGGTAAAACTTAACAAATTAGGGTAAAGTTTTGTATTTTAGATCTACTTGTCAATTAGGTTAATTTTGTGGGGTAAAATTATCCTTATCATTTATTATTTGAAAGTGTTTTAATATACTGGGCACATGTGTGTGGTACGTGTTCATCATTATTTAATTTATGCATCATATACACAAATTAGTGCAACAGAAGTGAAAATCTTTATTTTCTAGTACAACAAACATATTTAAATTTTAAGTTTCATTATTATAATGAAATTAAGAATTGAAAATCACCTGTCAAGCCTTTGAAAATTACTGAACTAGAGTCCACCACAAAGTACACTCATTAACAATGCTAGGATCCAACTGGGGTGGGCTTGGATCATTAGAATAACAGTTTTAATTTTTAACAATGATGTTTAATTCTTAAACACCGAAAGTGATTAACTCTTAATCACCTTAGTTAACTCTTAGCTATTATTTAAACTCTTTAAGTTAGAGATTATTAGTTAAACTCTTTAACTAATTTTTATATTTGTTCCATAGTTAAACACTTTAACCATTTTTTATTTCACAAAATGGTGTTTTTGATTCATGCAACAGTTACACAAAATTTTGAAACAATTTCTAATGAAAAGTATTTTTGAACAACATTTGCCCAAAATAAATTTTCTTTCTCCATTTTTCTTGTTACTTGGACAACCATGCATGAGAAAATAAAGAAGATAAAGATGAAAAACCAACTCTTGCTTACCCATTTCTTCTCTTCACTCTTTCTCCCCTTCTTGCCCAAATGAATACCAAAACAATTTTTTTTTAAAAACACTTTTATTTGTTATTGATTTTTCTTTTTTAAAATGAAAACACCCTTTTCATTTATATATGTTTTTATTTGCTCCCTCCATTGGTCAAACAAAAGCCCCACCAAGCAAATAAAACCATACTCTTTTGTTTAATACCATTTTTCCATAGATCGACAATAAGGCAAAATGAAAACTATTTTCCTTTTGGAAGCCATCGGTTACAACAACAAAAATATTTCAAATGCAACATTTTGAATTTTTACAAGTCAAATGAAAATGGCCCACAACCATACTTCTTTGTTCCTATTTTCTTTCTCATGGCCGAATCATCCATCTCACATTTGAACCAAATTGCAACATTTTGCACTTTTTTATTTTTCAAAAGGCATCACTCACTTACCATGCCTCCATGTCATTTTGTTTCTTTTATTTGTTTAATCACAAATAAACATATGTTATTCGTTAATATAATATTTATTTGACTTAATTAAAATAATATTAATAATAATTATTAATACATTTTTTATTCAAAATATTTTAAAATAAATAAATGACTTTATTTGTCTCATAAGTAAGGTCATTTTAGTAATTTCAAAGTCAAACAATAAATGGCCTATAATGTATCACGTGTCATCATCTCATTGGTCAACAACTATTGTTAACCAATTAATTTACTGAACTCTTAAGTTTTGACAAGTGCACATCCTGAGAGAACCTGAAATAAATATCTCGGTTTGTTAGAATTTACTAGATTAAACTATTCAATCCAGTACGCTGCTTCAATGCACAATAAGTACACTTTATATTGTGGGACTCCCCAGGTCCATGCTTGATTTGTCAAATAAAACTATTTCATAAGTTTGTAATCGATGCCCCATACACACGTCACAAATATTATAAATCAACGCGTTAGACCATACAAGTTAAGGTCATAACATATTCGTATACTCCTTCCGTCACTTATATCCTGGATGAATGGAGATATAGATCATCACCATCAAATCTCTACGTGCTCATCCATGAACCTATCTCCAAATTTGTATCTCGATAAACAATATACGCAAAAACTTTTATGATATTGTTCAACCCTATGAAAAACTCTTTTTTCGGGTTTGTGCTTGTGATCACGAGTCTTTATAAAATATAATCTTGGAGCATCATGATATATAACTCACCTATGTGAGCTGCCAGATCCTATATCTACGCAAACTGAACTCCATGAGCATCGGACCATACCCAACGACATGTAGCGGTCAGACCATGAAAGGTCTCTTACATACGTGGAACCAAAGTATGGTGGATCACTCACAAACCCATCGTGGTACTTAGGTTAAAGGATCATGAATACTGCTCAACTCGAGAGGACTCGCCATTGACGGCTTCATAGGATGTCTATTGGCAATCTCGTGAGTTTGTTCAGTACTGAGTCCTTACTGAATACCTATATGCTTATATGAGCTTCCGGTAAGCTCATGGTTAGCTAAGAACAACCATCTGTGCCATTGAGATATAGCATATATTAATCTATATAAAAGAAATTCATCGATAGACCCACACCGATAAAAATAGCTCAAGAATATTGTATTTGAGAACATACTTGCATAATAACCTTTTCTAGCATATATTGCAACGATGTCATTACTGGTATACCCTCAAGTCTTTGTCCCATTACAGACAAGGCTCTAACTCCTTATATTTCACTAATTATTATAATCTACTAACTCTTAGCAGTGCTAATTATTAACATTTATAACTCTTAACGTTGCTAATTTTTAACCCTGATCTAAACTCTTTTAAGACAGATCTGAAATCCTTCAAATCATATAATGTATGTAGCGTAACAAGCATAATACCATTTATTATAATATTAACGATTATATTTGAAATGTATATTGTATAAATATTAACAATTAATATTTATATAATATTAAAATGACAGGTAAGCACCAATTCTAACATTATTATCTTATTATTTTGATAAAGGCATTTTATAAATGCCCTTATTGTTTCTCTTTTGATCAAGAGATGGAAAATCGGTGGCCCCACCTAGTATGGTACGTAAAGTGCTATATAGTGGCACAACACGCTATAATGCTGTGCTTGGTGGCATAACCCAAGAAGTTATGATGTGTTGGGTCACAAATTTTGGCCCAACATATCGTGTCAGTACGAGCCCATGATGGGTTTGTGCTAGAACAAGCCTACATAGTTGTGCCAAGCACGTGCCATCATGGGCTTGACATGAATTAGGCCCATAGGCATATGTCGATTTACTAATTAACTTTTTAAAATATTTTAATTATTTTTTAAATATTTTTTATTTTCTTATAATATTTTAATTATAATTATAAATATTATAATAACAATTAAAATTATTAATTATAAGTTAACTATATTGGATTAGAATTGTGTCATAATCATAATTGAAATTACAATTATAATTTGTCGATATAAATTTATTGATATTATTTTAAATTTAAAAATATAGATACAATAAAAATATAAAAGATTAAATTTATATCACTATAATTACAATACATCCTATCTAGATTATCACCTATTGAACCATATTTCATGTGCAAATTCAACTATTTCTAATAATTTACAAATTTCTATTTCAAATGATCAAATATCAAAGTTCTCAAATTCTATTAACATGTCTTTTTGTAAATTTTGTTTTTGGTTCAATCACAACTTCTCAATCTTTTACATACATTAAAGCCTCTAAAATATCTAATATCAACATTGATCGTTTTTCATCTAATATCTTACCCCCTGCATTAAAAGTAGATTCCAATGCTACAGTGAACATCAAAGGAGTTAGTAGATCTCAAGTCATGATGGATAACACAATATAAATCCTTTTGTTTAATTTTTACTATGACAAAATATTAAATTCTCTTTATTGTTGTATACTCAACATAGAAAAGTAGCCAATATCTATAAATTGTTTTAATTCAAAAGCAATAAAAATAGTGAACTAAAACCAACTTGTCTTTCATCGTTTAACAAGATATTCCAAGTAGAGTGATCATAAATAGGCTCCTCATTTATTTCTTCTATAGATAAAGCCGACTCAAATTTATTTTCATAAAAAATAAAAAAATTGTGTAAAAAAAATCGTAAATTTGATCAAAATTATATGAAAGTCCAAAGTTTAAATTTTATGAGATCCTTCAAATTAAAACTTTTACACTAAACTAATTGATTCTAAAAAATTTTATCGCTGCTCAAATAAATAATATAGGAATTTTTCTCTAATATTTTTAGAATTTGATCTCCATAATAATACATATATCATAAAAAAAATATAGATTATCTCTATATTTAACAAAAACATCACTAATATTATATATATATATATGAGTCAAAGCAAAGAAGATGAAGGCTGATACACATATGAACATGCTAATGTGGCATCATTAAATACATCTAAAAAATGCATATAGTAAAATACAATTTCCTAATCATCACTAGTAGTATAGTGTCTTTTGTTTTATCATTAGAATAATATATAATGTAGTTACTAAAACTGTAATATCCAATCCTTATTAGTAGTATTGGCGCCTTAATTTCAGTATAGAGTAATGAAGACACTGTAGGGTTACCCAATTTTAACCCTATTAGAAATATTTTCTTTATGGTGCGCTTGAGAAATATTAGACCTAATTTGATAATTTAACACTTGATCGGAGCATCGGACGACCCTAGAATATTTTTGGAAAATTTTCTCTATTAGCTTGGAAAAAGAAATTCTAATTTACTATATGAAATTTCATTTAAGGGTTATGTATGAAACAAGCCTTTGTTGAGAAGCATAATACATATATTAGAGAATGGACCAATTAGAAGAAATCTCATAGATTGCCAAGTTGAAAATTTTAGTTAGTTCTTTAGACTATTCTAACTAGATAGTTACAAATGAACTAATTACATACTTAGTTTCCAACTAGTAGCAAATTAGTAATTTAAAGTAAGTTGAGGGGCAAAATAGTCAATTGTGGGATAACTATATATATGTTGGAAGTGTGTAGATTTTTCAAGATAACAAAAGGCAAACACTTAGAGCAAAAAGAGAGCAAATTCGAGCTAGAAGAGTGGTGCTGCTACAGTAACCTTTCAAGTTTTTTTTATTTATGATTTTTCATACTTAATCAAGCCAAAATAAGGTTACATACCAATTCCTAAGCTCAATTGAAGCCTCCATTAGTGGAAATTCAAGAAAACAAGGTAAGAAAAGCATTGTTTTATGAGATTTATAAGTAAACTTTAAGGATTACTTAAATTGATGTTCTTGTATGTATTTTTGGTTTAGATTGAGTTGAATTCCAGTGTGGAGCTTGAAGGAGTCATCAATTTGAAGAAATTAGTAAGGTAAGAATTAGGGTTTTGGGTGATTTAAATGTAGAAACTTCAATTGGTTGTAATTAGGGCATTAGAATAAAATTGGCTTGATTTTGATGTAATTGGAACAAGAAATTGAGAAACGAAATGTGTTGGAACATAGGGTGAAATTCTGCCACTTTAGGGAAGTTAGGGATTGTGTGGTGTTTTGATTGAGTTGTTGTGTGTAAATGGTGCCTTATATATGTTGAATGTATATGGTTGATGGAAAAACCAAAAATGAAAAAAATGGGACATAATTATCCATTTTAAAAAGGTGAAGGGCAATTATGTCCAACCAAGTTATAAGGCGTTTAATAATTTTCAGGGCGTCGGGTGGTGAGTTAGATTAGATTAAATGACTCCGTAAATAAAAATCGAAAAGTAGTATGCATCCGGGCTTTGTATGCCGATTAGGGCATTTAGTAGTTAAATGAGATTCTAGCATTCGATTTGGTTAAAATTGTCATTTATGGCGCGTAGGTGAAGAAAATCGAGAGCGGTAATAGGAGCAAAAATTTGGAGCGAAATTGAGCGCAGAGCAGTTGTAAGTGAAAATCTATCTTTTCTATTATCTTTAATTTATTATGTTTTCGCATAATGAAAATGTCTATTTTATGAGCTTTCAATGCATAAACATGATTTATGATCTTGATATATATCCATAGATATGCATTTATATGTTCGGTTTAAGAAACAGTTTTAAAATTTCTGCATTCGTTTTAAAGGCCATTGGTATCCTCAGATTATAGTGGTGGTGATTATATTAGACCCGGTCGGTATATCCCGTGCACATGGGTAGGTCATTGGGGTGTGTCACTAATTCTGTGAAGTCGGGATGTCAAGCATGTAAGTCGCTCTATGTATACGGGGTATTGTCTCGCTATATATATGCGATGTAGGATTCTACTGCATAGCCAGTGAGATGTCTTAAGATGTCACTGTGAGTGCTGCTAGTTAAGGTGCCCTATGACCTACTCACGTGTGCTGTGCTAGTTGAGTCACTACATGAGTATAGAGTTTTAGGGTTATCATTGGTACAGTTTAGAAAGAAAATGGCCGAGCAAGGACTTTACTAGTTTTCGATTTACCAATAGCATTTATGCATTTATATGCACACAGCAGTTATTATGTTATATAGATTTTGGATATTATTTTTCAAAGATGTAGATAAAACCCGCTCGGCAAGATTTCATCAGCATATGATATTAAAAACCATTTTACAGTTTTACATCAGTTTTAGAAGCATGATTTATACATGTACTTTAGGATTTACTATCTATGCATAGTGTTATTTTATTTGAAATCTTAATTGTACTCACTGAGCTCCTTTAGCTCACTCGTTTTGTGTTTTATATTTTCTAAACCCTCTTCCTAGGTGCAGGTCTCGGTACGCAAGCTACCGATTCTCTTATTGCCGAGTAGTGGGCCAAATCTTAAGATCATTTTTGTATATGTAAATGTGCTAAATAGCACCCTTTACTTTTTGCATAGTAGTTGTTGGCATGTATATTTGTATGTATGTTTTGAACCAACAATAAGAGATTTCGATATTATGATGATCGTTTTTACTTTTTATGAGTATGCTCATTTTGTAATTTAAATGAAACTATTGAGTTATGTTGGATTTGGTTTTGGAAAGGACCGGAGGTCCGAATTGGTAGTATTGAGAAATATTTGAAATAGAAGTGAAATTTCTTTGTAGGTTTTATATGAATTTTTTGAAAAACATGGGAAGCTCTGCCCGTTTTTCTTTTAAAAATTAAGATGTCGTTTTCATATATATTAAAAGATTTTCTCAGTAATAGTAAGAACTAAAAAGGGGTTCGCTTTGCAGAATTTCTCATCTTGCCCAATTATATTCTGAAAAACTTCTATCGGGGTGCCCGACAAGGTCGCTAGGATCTACTGTAGAGGGTCTCGGGTCGAGTCCTGTCAAAAACTTCCATAATATTTTACTATCATATATGTAGCATTCTAATGAGTTTGCACGTCAAGTTTGAATCTTCTACTATTTATTTCATAATTATTCAATACAACTTTAAATTTTTATCGTTTAGAAGATGATGAAGCAATAAATTTTATTGCTTCTCTAATTCTTTTCAAGTTATACAGGGTGGCATTTACGTAAAGATTATATTGCCCATAATTTTTATGAAATACAATATGCTTATTGAATTCTAAGAAATTAATCTTCATTTTTACAACTCTCAATATTCAAGAAATATTTGTACATTCTTTTCGAGATCAAACAGAGGAATTGAAGCCTCATTTGTATTATGAGTGGGCTAAATAAATTAAATTAAAAAGACAATATAAATAAGAATTCTTTGAAATTCTCAAAATCTGAAGATGCTTATTTTGGGTGAGTCAAGCCAATAGGTTGAACTAAAAAAAAGAGTTCTGCATTATAAACTTTGTATTGCGCACATCACATAGATAGGCTTTAGCGGGTCACATAGAGGAAAAAGAAATAGAAAAAGGAAGAGGAAAGAGAATTGAATTCTTTTAGTACATATATATATACTTTATATACTCTACTCATCTAAAATCTAAACAAAATCAAAATATAAAAAAATCTATTAAAAATATCATTTTGGTCCCTAATTATATATATATATATATACAATTTAGTCCTTACTTGTCTAATATATACCATGTTAGACTTTGTAGGGACAAAAATAGTAGTATTTTAGGGACGAAAATTGTAATAAAAATACCATAAACGTCCCTACAAGGACTAATATGGTATATATTAGAGAAGTGAGGACTAAGTTGGTATATATCCATAAAATTAATGATTAAACTGGCATTTTCCCAAAAAATTAATTGAGGCGAATTTTTCGTCTCAATTTTGAGTGATAAAGGTATTACGAAGGCATATTCTCAATTTTTATATTTCTTTTAGAGAGGGGTATGTTCTCATTTTCTTATATTACCACAATTCATTTTAACCATTATATATGATATATATATATATATATATATATATATATATATATAAGATCTATTTGTATAGATATCATTATCTACATCTAGAAATCCATATGCTTTAGAAAAGGCTTGTACAGTTTGGGAAGGGATTTTGATTGATAAAAAAGATTAATCTACTTCAAAATATCCTTAAGCCTTAGTGGTCATTTGTGCTTAATATGGTGAGTGACTTAAGGAATGATGGAAGGGAATAAAATAAAATAAAAAGAGGGGAAAAATAATAAAGAATGAGTAAATAAAAATAAAGTAGAAGAACCTACATTCCAAATGAACAAATTCAAACTTGAAAAAGATCTTTTCGATTCTCAAAGAATGAGGGGCAAAGGGATTGATCGAGAAAGATCTTTTATTCTTATTATAAGATTGTGTGATTAGATCTGCAGGTATTTGGTAAAGGAAAATTTTCTTTTTTGAGAGTAATAAAAAATAAAAAGTGTTTAATTGGAGCATGAAAATGTGAATGAATTGGTCCTATTTACAATATTCCATGGATCTTATAGTGGACAGAAGAAAAGGTCATTTGTGCCTTAAAATATCCTTAAGCCTTAGTATACATGTTTTCCTGCGGACATTTGTACTAATCTTGTAAGGTTTTTGTTGGCGAGGAAGAAGAAACTTATGCTGCCACTAAACCAGTTATTGAATTTTGATCAATTTTTTGCCTCTGTTCTTCCTATAAAGGAAGGTTAGGTGACGTTTTAGTCCCTTAACATGCTACTCCTATTGATTCTGATAAACTTTCCATCCAAACTTCTTAAGTTGTGATGCTTGCTCTTTATTTTCCTTTTTCTCATCCTTTTTATGTTCGTAAAAAAGATCTTACTACTTAAGCAATTCCTCTATAGGATACTAGTTACATTACTTTTAAGGTTCTTTCATTCTTTCAGATTTTAAAGTGTTCTGACCTTCTTAATCCTGTCCAACAAATATATTGAGTTTTGAAGTTAATGATTCAAGTACTAACAATAATTATCCTGCTTCCTTTAAGGGATAAAAGTTGGAAGAGCATTTGGTATTTTTAAGTATTCTTTACTCACGTGTCATTCTAAAGTCACATGTTATCCCAAAGTTCCATGTTGTTCAAATGTCTATTTCTTAATGATGGTTGGAACTTCGTTCATATATTTCTGAAAGGTGACCTTTTTGAAGTAGTGAAAGAGTCAAATATGTTGAGAACAAATCTAGTGAGCTTAGTTGTAGTTTTGAACGTGTTATTTACTTAGGAAGGTAGGAGAGTAATCCAAAAGATGAGTGGGAAGAATTGGGAACTAAAGAGCTCTCAATAATAGTAATCGTTGTGAGTTTTTAGAAAGCTTTTTTTTTTCACTTTGCTACTTTGATTATGATTTTGTTTATATTTTATATTGTTTTGCAAGATAACATGTGCACTATCAAGGTTTATAAGGAATACTTTAGGATTTTTAATCTTAGAAATAGAGTTTTCAAAGCAAGTATTAACACATTTGTGAGTAAAATTGAGATTTTGATTGTAAGATTAGGTTGAAGGCTAAGAATAATCACTTGCAAGCAAAATTGAATGTAAGGGAACATATGAAACATTACGTAGATGATTTTTTTTAGGAAAGTGGAAAGAACCAAATCTCTAATAAAAGACTAAGGAAGGCTAATGGAACTCTTTTAAAAGAGAAGTTAGACTTGGAAGATTGCTGAACGATAAAGATGATGTGGCCAGTAACTTGAAATCAGAGGATCTAAGTTTAAAGTCTAGTATTAAAAATTTGGAGAGTGCTTTAGTGTAGAAACAAAACCAAGTTTTAGTCTTGCATTTCTAGTTATAGAGCATGTAAGATGAACTTAGAGTTGCTTCTAATAAAAGATCAAATAAGTGCTGATTTATTAAGGAAGTTGATAGGCATATTTTATACTGATTATTGAGGCTTCTATTTTACTTAACATTTGTTTATTTTAAGTGTGAATTTTAAGCTTTTTATATGCTTCATTTTTATTTTTGTAGGTTTGAAGTTCATGAAATAAATAAGGATGAAAATCTAAGAGAAACAAGAAAAATTGTTGAATTGGGACCAAAAGCTCAGCGTTGCATCCTTGAATAAAAGTTGCATCGCTAGAAATGACTAAAGAAACAAGTTCGAGTAACAACTTAAGGCTACAGCATTAAGAGTTCGACACTGTAGTATTCCATATTGGCAAAAAGCAAGTGATGAACACATTAAAATGCATATTTATTAAGAGATTTAGTTACCATTTAATGTCACCAATTTTAGCATTTTTATATTTTTAGGCTTTAAATAAAGTTTTGTCCTTAAATTATGATTAATAAATGTTCTTTGCACAAGTTTAGGTAAAATGGATGTAACTCTCAATGTAGAAATCAAAATGAAGAAAATTTTGAACCTAAAGTAATATGACTCAATCTTACACAAACTTAAAGAACAGTTGAAAAGCCAAATCCAACATTTTATAAACCAAAATTAGGATACAACAGAATTGGATTACAACTTTCGCTCAGCTTGACCCACCTCACGTATTTGGACCTTATTTTACAAAATACGTACCCAATTAGTATAATTCTTAAAGCTGTGAAATAATGACTCAATTATTAACAACTCTTATGTTGATAGTAAATTCTAAATCAGTTGTTGTTATGGACCAAATTGTATTGCAATTGGGTAAAAAGGTTGTTGGCTGAAATCTAACATATCTTTGGCATTTTGCCTATATCTCATTGGATACTCATCCAATTTGCATGACCTGGTGGATATGGAAAGAAGAGACAAAATACTACAACTTTTATATTAGCTAAAAAGGTTACATCGGTCATTTTTATTATCAAAAAGGTATTGCAAGTGGGTGAACAAGTGATTGGCCTAAATTATTGAAAATTGAAGTCACACTAAACATATTTCCATTCATTGCCTATATAAGGACACTCTTAGGACATTTGTAACATTAGATAATTCTTTCTTATTTTCTTCTCATTAACATGCATTGTAATCTAGACTAGAGTTATTGGTAAGGCTAAGAGATGAATTTTTATGTGTAATAAATCTACTTTTATACTTTAATTCCTTGTTAAGAGCTACAAATGTTTGTAAGTTTGTTTGTGCTTAAAATTTTATAGTATTTTTCTATAATCCAGAGGTTATAATTCTCATGTTTCATATATTTTCAGTCATGCTTTCTTTATGTGATTCTTGTTGAATTATAATTGTTATTGGTTACATTGTTTTACATGTTAATCTTTTACTGCAATATTGTTAATCGATATATTATCGATCTTGGATAACATGTCCAAACAATAATTGTTTGATATTCAAGTTGATCTTTTACTGCAATATTGTCAAAATCATATATTATCAATCTTAGATAACTTGTATAAATGAACATGATTTGTGTTAATATTTGTAAATAGTTTAGTCATATCAAATATATGTGTTATCAAATGTGCTATATTTTACATATCTTCCGATTGATTATTTGGGATGTGAAACTTTCAATTGAGTTATAAATATTGAATTAAAGTGTAAAGTAGATTTATAAAGCATAATTGTGATTCTCGAAGCCTTACTTACATCATTATAAGACATTTTTCTCAATTCATAGACAATACTATCTCATCAACTTAAACCAATTAATTAATTTTCTCATTTGCTACTGCTTTAATATTTTACTTCACCAACTTATTTTTCCAAAAACTTCCCCGTGAGATCGACACCTCAATCTATATTGCGATAGCCACATTATATTATAAGTGTAAACAGCAAGCATCAGAGTGCTTAGGAGCAAGGTCACAGCATTGGGACAATATCGTGCCAAATGTTACAGCCCTAAAAATTTAAGGTCGCGATGCTAGAATTGGAAAGACTATTCTAACTTGGACTTAGAGTTTTATCTTAATTTAAAGATAAAAGCCTATAAATAGAAGATAAAAACCCTATTTTAAAGAGACTATAAAGGAAAAGAGAGAGAGAGAGAGAGAGCAATAAAGAGAATAACGTTTTTTAGAGTTTAGATTAGATTTTTGGAGAATTAAAGAGACCAAAATTCAAGAGAAGGAGAAATTAAAGATTGCAGAATTTAGAGCCTCTTAAACCTTACTTCTTTTCTTTTGATCTTTCTTAGTTTATTTGTTATCTCTATGATGTTGAGCTTAATATTTTTTTAAACTCTTTATTTCATCATGAGCTAATTTACTTTTTTAGGATTACAATATGAACGTAATAGATAGCTTGAATTGATTTATTTTCCTTTAATTTATGAAATAAATGATGAATTATTTATTCTATTATGTACTTAATGCTTCTAATTACTTGATCATTAATTAGATTGATTAGAAAAACCTTAATAAACTTGAATAAGGGATTTTTGAGTTTGTCTTTCAATAGATGGATGTATGATCAATGTGTAAGAGCATTGAGTTTTATGTGAGATATAAATACACTTGCATGGCATATATAACCAAATCTTAATAAATCTTATTTTAATCTAATTATTATAAGAGTATAGATAATTGATTAGGTAAGGTATTTTCACTTGGTTTCTTGGTTAATAATTCATATTGATGGATTAAATTAAAGGGAGTAATTAGATTTAAGTGAGATATTGAGAGATAATTGTAACCTAAGTTTTTTTTTTTTATATTGATGAACTAATAGTTTGCTTTGTTCTATCTTTGTTGAACTAATATTTTTGCTTTTATTAATTGCTTAAATAATAAAAAGGGGACATAATTTTAATACTTAACAAATTTAGTAGTAATTCCTTGTGAGAATGATACTCTACATATTATTATATTACTTATTTATGATAACGAGCATTTGAGTTTTTAAATCATACAATAGAATTTTGAAGTTTGTACCTCAAACTTGAAAAGGTTAACTAGGAAGTTAGTTTAGCCTTGAAAGTTCACAAAATTCTCTAGAAGAGACAAAGGTTGACTTTGAGAACGCTTGACAATAAATGCCTCCACCATTTCATATCTTTGATAGATAGAGAGGGAGGGAAACAACAATACGATTGTTAATGCCAGATTATAGAGGTTAGATAAACTTTTAGACAATGATTTTGGTCTGAGAGGGAGCCTAACTCTTAAAAAGTTTCTTCCTAAATATTTTGATGAAGAATATGGATTATAAAGAGGTTGATTAGCCAAATACTTTAAAGATGATCTAAAATGTGTTAATTTTGACTATGTTAGAGAAGGTGTTTCTGAAGGAGCTCCTTATATAGTTAACCTTAGTTAGTTTTTTATGAGAGAAAGATGGAATTCCATATTTTCTAATTTGTATAGATAAAGCCCCTTTTTATTGCTCTCAAATATTATGTATAACTTCTGATCTTGGTGATATGTAATTATAATTCAATGATATATAATAAAATGAACTTTTGTAATATGCTTATGAGATATAAATATTAATTTTTACCTGTTAAATAACTAATTCTCTTACTTGGTCATTCAAATTTGTTACACTTTGCTCGTCCTTGAAATCTTTAGAAGAAATTTTTGTTAATCAATTTAAGTTTCTGAATATGTGACTAATCTCTTAGATATTAGATTCTTCTTTGGAAGAATGAAGAGGTATTCCTATTTCTCAAAAGTATTGACTTCTTGAGACTTGAATACTTTAAGTGTATGAATTTTCTAAGAAGTGGAACTTTGGATTTTAATTGAGGATATGAATTTTTGTAAATAAAACAACTCAGTGGGTTATTAAGCATATTCTTCTTCTTTAGGAAGCATATTATTCTTCTTTGGGAAGAATGTTACATAATTTCTAAACATATGATTCTTTCAAAGGAAAAATTATTTTGTAATTTTTAAATGTATAATTTTTTAAGGATGAATCTCACATTACTTTTCCAAAGAATATTGGAATTTAATATCTAAGCATATGATTCTTCCAAAGAAGAATGAATTGTAGCATATGATTATTCATGAAAGATTGACATTTGATTTTTGAGCACACGACTCTTCTAAAGAAGAATGGCTTACAACATATGATTCTTCTTGGAAGAGCGGTATTGATTTACAACACCCTTATAAAACAAATATATATTCTTAAAATTTTTATCCATTTAATTTTATAAATTAAAATTTATATTTTATTTGGATAAGATATTATCTGTAGAATTAATTAATTAATTTTCATGGAATAAACCATACGTATTATTGAAAAATATTTTTTGGAGATAATAATTTAATCTTATTACATTGTTCACTGTAATAACTCTAGAGGTGATGTTGGGGATCTACTATTTCAAACTCCAATTTTTTTTGGATAATTAATTAAATTTTTTAATCAATTAATTTAATTTATTAATTCCAATGTTATTTCACTAAAAATTTGAAATTGCACTCTTGAAATTGCAGATATATTTTACTTAAAAAACTTAGAGCAGTCAATTAATTTAATCACTTCATACAACTCAACTCTCCATAGTTGGTTTATAATTAGAGTTAGGTCAAAATACCGTTTTATCCTTCTAATTACTTATTTATCTTTAAGTGTCATTAATTCACCAATGAACAATACTTGTTATAAATGGAGCGCTCTAATTGCTTGTTTTTAGAATTAATACTTGAAGGAATCTTCTTTCTAACTTTTTTTAGGAAAGAATGAATTCTAAATCTATAAATCACATTCCTAACTGTTTATCTTATTGTACCACCAACATACAAGGTTTTTAGCTTGTTTTAAGACAAATCATAACGAGTATGTGATGCAAATCAGGTTGCCAAAACTTCACAATATTTGTTGAACATCTATAGTGGTCCAATGATAAGGACAGGAACTAAGAAAATGAAAGAAACATTAAAAGAGCTATTTGAGCACATCTTAAATTCATAATTTATTTAAGACACTAATATTATCAAATTGAGTGTTCAAGATGATTAATACCTTGTCAATGTTATTCAAGTTTATTTAAGTAATATAGGGTAATTTACAAGAAAAATAAAATAAAGCGCATATCAATTTAGGAATGAAGTTCTAGCACAGATCAATTTAGAAATGAAGATCTGGCGTATATCAATTTAGGAAGGAAGCGCATAAAGGAAAATAATGACATGCATAAAGGACTTTCCTTATTTTGTAGATTTTCTTATTTTGTATCTTAGATCTTTTATTTTTATATAAGTCAACTTGACACTGTTCATGCGTTATTGTCCATGCGGTTTTATTAGATCCTTATTTGTTTTATTTCCTTTTTATTTTAGGTTATATTTAGAAATAAGGATACAAAAATATTTGTTTCCCTAATATACTTGTTATTTATTTCTTCTTTTTGTAATCAATTCTTGTTAAGCCTAGGATTTGATTTACTTTTTCTTTTAAGCTCTTGGTAAATTCAGCTATATAAGTCATTGTAAACCTAAGGAGAATTCAATTTATGACATTAATATTATTGAGAGTTTTTTTCTTGACAGAACTTATCAGGATTTTATCTTGTGGCATTTATTCTTGACTTATCACTCACAATGTTTTTCATCTATCTTGAGTGTGACATCTATCTTTATATCCTTATACCTTTCGTTCTTATCTCTTCATAGATAATGGGTCAAGGTCCCTATACTTTGTATGTTTGTGAATCTAAATTGAAATGATCATTGGCAAAGGAACCTTATTGAGTGTCGGGTCTCCCTTTTTTTTTTAGATTCACTTCAGTATCTCAACACAGTGACACACACATAAGAGTTTATAATAATTCAGGATTGAGGTTGATCTGCATATGATCACTAGTTAATATTATTTGAATTCTTAATTAATAATGGTATTTACATAAGAATTCAAACTTTGTTCGGTTCAATTATATATAATCATATTATATAAAGTGCTTCCACCATATTAGTGATACAAATAAAATCACTATATTTTTCAATATTTATAAACTGCAATAGTAATATTTAATTAAAAATCTCAAACATTAATTAATTTATTACAAACTTTTTCTATTTCTTATCCACAACTTTAATCCTCTTATATATAACAATTATATACTAAGGTTATAGTCACATAATTAAATGAACCTGTGATTTTTTTTTATATTTACAATATAATATTATGCACACTTTTTAAATATAAAATTATTATTTTATTTATTTTATTAAAAAAAAGCATAAGTACATAATTTTAGAGCACTATCCCTAACATAATATTGATCGTCATTCCTCTATCTGTAGCTACTCAATAAGCCCAAAAAGAAAGGAGAAAAAGTGTATAATCACTAAATTAATTATTTTTTGTAATATCTAATCCCTATTAGTAGTATTTGCGCTTAGATTTCGGTATAGAGTAATGAAGACACTGTAGGGTTACCCGATTTTAACCCTATTAGAAATATTTTATTTATAGTGCGCGTGAGAGATATTAGACCTAATTTGGTAATTTCACACGCGGTCGTAGCATCGGACAACCTTAGAATATTTTTGAAAATTTTCTCTATTGGCTTTGAAAAGGAAATTCTAATTTACTATATGAATTTTCATTTAAGGGTTATGTATGGAACAAGCCTTTATTGAGAAACACAATCCATATATTAGAGAATTGACCAATTAGAAACAATCTCATAGATTGACAAGTTGAAAATTCTAGTAAGTTCATTGGACTATTCTAACTAGATAGTTACAAAGGAACCAATTACATACTTAGTTTCTAACTAATGGGAATTTAAAATTTTAGAGTAAGTTGAGGGAAAAATTAGTCAATTGAGGGAGCACTATATATATGGTAGAAGTCTGTAGAAATTTCAAGTGATCAAAAAGCAAACACTTAGAGCAAAATTCGTGCAAACAAAAGATGAGGCTGCTACAGTGAAATTTCAATTTTTTTTTCAAGATTTTTCATGTTTAATCAAGCTCAAATAAGGTTACATACCAATTCCTAAGCTCAATTGAAACCTCCATTAATGAAAATCTAAGAAAAAAAGGTAAGAAAAATATTGTTTTGTGTGATTTATAAGTGAACTTTCAAGATTGCTTCAATTGATGTTCTTGTGTGTATTTTTGGTTTAGATTGAGTTGAATTCTAGTGTGGAGCTTGAAGGAGTCATCAATTTGAAGGAATTGGCAAGGTAAGAATTAGGGTTTTGGGTGATTTGAATGTAGAGACTTCAATTGGTTGTAATTAGGGCATTAGAATAAAATTGACTTGATTTTGATGTAATTGGAATAAGAAATTGAGAAAAGAAATGTGTTGGAACCTAGGGTGAAATTCTGCAACTTTAAAGAAGTTAGGGTTTGAGTTGTGTTTTAGTTGAATTGTAGTATATAAATGAGGGCATTATATAAATTGAATGTATTTGGTTGATGGAAAAATAAAAAATGAAGAAAATGAGTTATAATTGTCCATTTTGGATATGTAAAGGACAATTATGTCAAACCGAAGTTATAAGGCGTTTAATAATTTTCAGGACGTTGGATGGTGAGTTAGATGACTCCGTAAATGAAAAATCAAAAAGTAGTATGCATCCGGGCTTTATATGCCAATTAGGGCGTTTAGTAGTTAAATAAGATTCTAGTATTCGATTTGGTTCTAAATGTCATTTATGGCGCGTAGGTGAAGAAAACCGAGAGCGGTAACGGGAGCAGAAATCTGGAGAGAAATTGAGCGCAGAGCGGTTGTGAGTAAAAATCTGCCATTTTTTTTATCTTTCGTTTATTATGTTTCCGCATAATGAAAATGTCTGTTTTATGAGCTTTCAATGCATAAATATGATTTATGATCTTGATATATATTCATAAATATGCTTTTACATGTTCGATTTAAGAAATAGTTTTAAAATTACTGCATTTGTTTTAAAGGCCATTAGTACCCTCAGATTATAGTGGTGGTGATTGTATTAGACTCGGCCGGTATATCCCGTACACATGGGCAGGTTATGGGGGGTGTGTCACTAACTCCGGGAAGTCGGGGTGTCGAGTCCTGTGAGTCGCTCTATGTGTACAGGGTATTGTCTTGCTATATATATGCCATGTAGGATTCCGCTGCATAGCCAGTGAGATGTCACTGTGGGTGCTGGTAGTTGAGGTGCCCCGTGAACTGCTCACGTGTGCGGTGCTAATTGAGTCGCTACGTGAGTATAGAGTTTTAGGGTTACCATTGGTACAGTTTAAGAAAGAAAATTGCTGAGCGAGGACTTTACTAGTTTTCAATCTATCAATAGCATTTTATGCATTTATATGCACATGACAGTTATTATGTTATACGGATTTTGGGGATTATTTTTCAAAGATGTAGATAAAATCCGCTCGACAAGATTTCATCAGCATATGATGTTAGAAACCGTTTTATAGCTTTACATCAGTTTTAGAAGCATGATTTATGCATGTCTTTTAGAATTTACTATCTATGCTTGTTATTTTATTTGAAATCTTAAATGCACTCACTAGGCTCTTTTAGCTCACTCGTTTTGTGTTTTATATTTTTTAAACCCCCTTCTCAAGTGCAGATCTTGGTATGCAAGCTGCTGATTCTCCTATTACTGAGTAGTGAGCCAAACCTGAAAATAATTTTGTTTATGTAAATGTACTAAATAGCACTTTTTTTACTTTCAGCATGGTAGTTCTAGACTTGTGTATTGTACATATGTTTTGTATAACCAAGAAGAGTTTTGATATTTTGATGATCGTTTCACTCTTTTATTAGTATTTGAGTTTATGATTATAATAAAATTATTGAGTTGAGTTGGATTGATTTAGAAAAGGACCGGAGGTCCTATTTGGCAGTATTGAGAAGTGATTTGGAAATAGAAATGTAATTATTTGCAGATTTTATACTGAATTTTTAAAAAAATAAGGGAAACTTTACCCGTTTTTAAAAAAAATTAAGATATCAATTTTATGTATATGTCAAATTTTCTCAATAATAATTAGAATTAAAAAAGGGTTCGCCTCGTGAAATTTCTCAACTTACCCAATTAAATTTTGAAGAGCTTCCGTCAAGGTGCCCAGTAGGGCCGCTGAGACCTACAGTAGAGGGTCTCAGGGCCAATCTTATCATTTTTAATGTATAATTAATTAATTATTAATTAAATTCTTAATTGTAATAAAATTTACATATACGTATTCTTTCGGAACGAGAGCACATATTACCAATTCTTCACTAATTATATTCGATTGTGAGATAGTTTGATTAGTTAATGACCGTTTAAGGCCTCTGGGCTGGTGGGCCGGTTTGGCCCTATTTGCAAAACGCCCCGCCCCTAGTCCTAACCTAGGGTTACAAACAATACATTTTGCTTGTCAACTGAGTGCGAACCGGGAGTCATTCGACATTCAACATTAATCTTAGTCTCGCTTCACTACTCGCTTCCTCTCTCTTGCCCTGAAAAATCAAAAGCACAAATTAAACCTAAGCAAATAATAAATAAGAAAAGGACGGACATGGATGAAAGCGAAAGCCAAGTAGCTTCTTCTTCATTATCATCATTAACAATGATAAAACAGCTGGCTTCGTGCAATAAAGGCAGCCGCGACAAAGCCCTGAACGTGCTCCTGAAGAGGTGGCTTCCAACCCAGAGCCGGATCTCAGACGAGGACATGAAGAAGCTTTGGAAGGGGCTTTTCTACTGCGTCTGGCACGCCGACAAGGTTCCTTTTCAAACTCAACTCATCGAACGCCTCTCTTCCCTGCTCCCTTCCCTCGATCTTCATCTCTCCATTCACTATTTCTCCGTCTTCTTGCTCACTATGCGCCGTGAGTGGACTGGCATTGATGCTTTGAGGTTAGACAAATTCTATTTGTTAATTAGGCGATTCTTGCACTACTTCTTTCAGATTTTAAAGAACAGTTCCTGGGATACGGAACTCTCACATAGATTAATGGCTGCCCTGACGGAGATGACTTTGTTAGCTGATGATAAGTTTCATGGAAATGGTGTCAATTACCACATCGTTTCTATTTTTCTCGAGGAACTTAGGCCTTTTCTTCCCGTGAGGAAGCAAGTGCTTGAGCAAGTTTTTAGGCCCTTTGTTTTGGTAATGGGAAAACTTCAAGATAAGGTTCTTTTAGGGAAGATTAAAAGTAGTGTGTTTGGTGTGTTGCTGGAGATGGGAAATACATTGTTAGACGCAAAGAAGTGTGGGCATGAGGTTGATTCTAGTGATGATGTATTGCTGTTGGGGACTGTTGCATTGGTTATGGGATTTTCAGCCAAGTTTTTTGAATTGGGATCCTCGGTTGAATGTTTTCAAGGTAATAGGAAGGTGCTATTTCGTTTATACCGTGACTTTCTTAAATTGGAGAAGGATTTGGGGTCTTCTGGGATTGACATTTCAATTCCTGATGTTAATGTTGATGATGAGGTGCCCGATTTGTTTCCTATTACCTCCAAAACAGAATTGGATGATTCTGCTGATGATGTCGCTGAGGGATCTTTTGATAAGATTTTGAAGAAATGCAATAAATCCAAAAAGGAAACTTTTGGTAACAATGAAAAGGCAAAAAAATCTAGGAAGAAAAAGAAAAAGATTGTTGTAACTGACCTTGGTAATGAAACTAGTTTTATTGGTAAGAAAGAGGGGACTGTAGTTAGTACAACCTCTAATGTTTCTGTTGACGAACAGAGCTCTGATACAAATGTATTATTTAATGAGTCTGTGATATCGAATCTCCAGATGCAGTTTGAGAAGATTGCTGCTGAAGTGGGACTGGATAACGATGTCGATAGTGCTTGTGATTTACCTAAAGCTACTGCTAATAGTGTCGCTGTCTCCAAGAAGAGGAAGAGAGCAAAGAGTGTGGATGGGCAGAAATCACAAAATCCTGAACTGGCTAACGAAGGCGATGCTGACAGTTGCGTAACTGCCAAGAGCAGGCAGAAGAGTTCGAGGAAGGTAAAGTTTTCAATGAGAAACAATTTAGTGTGGAAACCTCAAAGTCCTTTGCCTCCACAAAGTTTGAGATTACCACCTTCTGTTGCCCCCAGAGGAAGTGCTCTTAAGAAAGGGGTGCCACCAGGTCCCATTGGGGAGATGCCTGTTGCAAGTAAAAAGGTGAAACAAAGAGCTAAATCTGTCAAGAAGGCTCGGAAGGTGATAAAGATATTGAACCCTTAACAGTTCTAAGAACTTAAAATCTGATTCCACCTAATAGAGTTTAGTTTGTAGGTTTGCACTTTCTTGAATCAAACCAATTTCATGGTAAGCATCCTTATAATTTCAAAGATACTTTGCTCTTTCTCTTGCTCTGTAATTTTATGAGATTTTCAAATTCCTCCATTGTGATGTTATCAAATGAAACAAAAATGATGTGCTGGACATGGTGCTTTTTTTTTTGGGGGGCTTATGTTAAATTATTTCTGATGTTAGTACTAAAACTGTCCCATGAATTGCATTTTCTTCCCTCACATTGTTATGTTATTCTTGTCTTAACTAAGATTGCTAATTTGGAGAATCTTGTTTGCATTGAGAGTTCTCTGTTTGAGGAACCTAGTTGCAAATAGTTCATGGTCCATGTTTATTTTGCAGCACAAAACAGTAACTAGGAGCTTGTTATTTCTAGTTCTGGGACAAGATTCTTCCTTAGAAAAATCGTGCACTTCTTTTACTAGTATTGCTTTTAATAATATGTATGGAAACTGATTTCTGTTTTCTGTTTTCTGAGATCAGCACTATAACGAGTGTGGTGGAGTTTGGATGCAATATTCCTTCCAGCTTATTAAGTTGGAATTCTGTTTGCTTAACATACGGATTTAAAAGATGCTCAAATTATTGCAAGCTTTATTTAATTGCTTTGGTAACCATCAATTCGGCTTTATTTTTTTGGCCTTCATTTATATTGTGGTTTAAGATTTTGTATGCATCATATGCATTTCTGGCTATGACTAGATTTTTGACTGATCTTATATTCCAATAGTGTATTTGCTTGAAATCTTTTGAGTGTAGATGTTTATTTGCATAGAAATGGAAAAATTAGATGGACATATAAAATACTGATCCTTTTGGTGCATATTTGGTCATCTAGAAAAAGATAACGAAGTCTTGAGAGAATGCATGTACATGTTTGGGATGCTCGGAACTTCTCATAGCCTTTGTGTATTTATTGTGGTTTTGCTTAATTTTAAAAGCTCAACAATAAGGTTTTTGAAAAATATTTGCCACTTTGTTTTTAAAATTAAGTTGATTTATACCATAGTTGATTTAAAAAAACATAGTTGACCTAGAAATTTGGATGATCCCAGAGCTAACAAGTTGAATTTGTTAGTTGTTGGAAATAACGAAATAACTATAAAGATGTAAAAAGAGTTATAGTGATTTAGTTTAATATAATCTTACATTCATTTCATTAGGCTTTTAGCCCATTATTAATCCACTATAAATAATATTTGTATAAAGAAAATACAAATAGTAATTACATAGTGAAATTATCTTTTTAACTAAATATATGATGTCTTTATGAGGGTTGTAACAAAGTCATTCATTCGAGGATGTCCTAGGAAAATTTTCCCTTCAGGATATGAAGGTCTCCTTTTCTTCCTTTCTTGAGCTTTTATTTATAGGCGTTCATTGATGATTGAATCCTAATAAAGTTAAGGCAACTTGTCTCTTTCCTCATATAAGACACATCCCAAGATCTAGGAGATTTTTTTTAGGTAATCAAAGGTAGTCTTTAGGGCGACTAGTCAACTGTCTCTATTCTCTGTCTATATCAAGAGACCTTAGTCAAGTGTTTTTACTCAAGGAGGGGAGCTTGTTTTTGATGGGAATATTGATGCCTTGCTCAATTTTATAATCGAAGTTATCATCTCATTTAACTCTGGGGCCTTTTAGAGAGCAGGCCATGACGTCTTTAACATTCTTTATGAGGGCTTAGACAATGCTCGAGGACTCTATGTCGTCCAAAGTTCGTGGGTTAAATTGACCTATTCAAAGAAATGAACCTTGGGTTGAAATCCTTAGGGGGAACAACGATTCTTCAATTTTTAGTATTAACTTGTTGACATTGAAAACTTTGTGACAATTCTTGGCCTAAGAACATTTCCTTGGTTTTCATTAAGTCCTTGGTAGTGAAGGGCTCTTCTATACGTGTACTTTAGGCTGCTATGACATCAGTGTTATGCAGTTGTCAAATCACGCTATTGATGAAATTTAGATTTTGAAATTGGTGGCCAAAATGGTGTCATTTAATTGCAGGTGACCTTTCGAAAGACATGCATTGATTGAGAGTAAGGGGAACAATTGTGTCTTTCATTTACTTTGTTGATGTGGTTACATCTTAGCTTGTTTCTGTTGATTGAACAACTAGGAAGAGAAATTCAACGTGTTGTGCCAGTTGAAAGGAGATTTATTTAATGAAACCATATCAACAATTAGATTTGAAATTGACGATTATGGCAATACTGAGGGCATTATATTTAGGACACAATTTCATTTTCTCTTATTTTGCAACTCAAGAGATAACGACTTCTTACAATTTTAAAGAGAGAAAAATGTTGCAACTTTCTACAATCCTCATTTGGAAGGATCTTCATTTAAGCAGCTTTTTTCTTTTCCTCTTTATTTTCTAGTGCTATTGATTCTACTACTTTCATTATTTTGGATATTTTACATATACTAAACAAGTCTTCTAGGTTTATTCTCCAAACATTGGGTGTTCAATTTGAGTTGCTGTCAAAATAATTTATCTGATAGGGTGTATATCTTTCTTTTTGTTTAGGTATGTAAACCATGTCTTTCATTAAGGACTTTCAAAATGTATTTGGTTATGAGTTTGATGGTGTTAGTCGGGGATTTGGCTGCGAGGAGTAGCTTAGCTCTTGAAGTAGACAATATGAGTTAAGAAGTTCATAGGCCTCGTTTGCTTGCTAGGGCCATTGATGCAAGATAAGGGTTGATGGGTTTGTAGTTTCGTTCGCGAAGATACAAGTGTGTTGATATCGTTCAACAAAACAAAAATAGATATTGGTTGAATACTAATTTAAAAGAAAAGTTTTTGAATTCTTAATTTTTGAAATTTCAATCTCCGAATGCTTTCTTACTCATCCCTTATGTATTTATAGAGGCCACCTAGGATGTTTAACATTTATTTTAACAATTAATGATAACTTACAACTATCAATTACTAATTATTACTAATAATTGAGACTTTTTTTCAAACTGACTATCATACTTGCAACTGCTATGATAAATGTAGTTTTAAGCTCTTAGAAGCTTCTCATTACATAAGTTGTTGTTCCTCATCATTCTCCTCCACTTAGAAAGAACTTGTCATCGAGTGATCATAGAGGTTGCTTTTGGGATGATAGGTGGAGATATCTGTTACGTTGAAAGTTTTAGATATATGCCTATATCATTGAGTAGGTCTATTATATATGCATTGATTCCTTTTTAAAACGTTGAAAGGATTATAACGTTTTTGTCTTAGCTTGTCTTGAATTTTAGCGTGTAGCCTCTCATTGTGTAAATAAACTATCACTTTATCACCCACCTTAAACACTTGTTGCTTTCGATGTTTGTCTACAGTTGCCTTGTATTTGAGATTATTTTCTTCCAAGGATTGTTACACTTTTTAGAATATCTTTGAATACGTATCCACTAAAGCAAATGCCGCTGCATTAGAACCTGTATTAGAAGGAAGTTTGACTAGATCTACAACATGCCTTGGACTTTTAGTATAAACAACAGAGAAAGGGCTCCTTTCGGTGGAACTGTTAACTAAGTTGTTGTAAGCAACCTCAGTTTGTGCCAAAGCAAAGTCTCATTGGTCCTTTTTGTTTTCACATATACATCTAATCAAATTTCTCAAGGAATGGTTCACTACTTTGAAGTCTTTGTTGAACTAGTTAGGCTATGGCCCTGAGGTAGGAAATGTTGTAATAGAAGCATTGCTTAACTTGTACATATGATGTATTCAATATTAGTTAAGCACAATTGCACTTTATCGTACTAAATAATATAGGATTTAAAATTCAAGTTATCATTCCTACAGAGATTATTAATCTAGTTTTTTCAATAAATTATTAAATTAATTATACTTTTATCCAGATGAATCAAAATATGAATTATATCTAATTAACCTAAATTTATTAAATTATTAAACATAATATTAATTAAAAGCAAGTAAAGAGTTTGAATTCATTAATTAAGAATAATCTAGAGTTTTAACTTATTTTCTATTATTTCATTGAACTCGTTAATCTCGTTGTTAATTCTTTAATACAAAGTATTGGTTTAGATTCTAATCTCATTGTCAGTTTCTGTCGATGGTCGAGTGACTATATTACGTATTCTAACAATTACTTATATGTCTATGATAATTCAAATAGAATGTAATTCATTAAGAACATGTCTAATAATACCATACTTGCCATCTAGGTGTATTTCTATCCTACATGGAAGTCATAGATATTATCTTATAATTATGAATCAAATTATCTTAAGCTAAATATAAAATTTTTTTTGTTAAGTTCATTATAATTCTTTAATCATTCAAAATATAAACTAGATATAATAAAAGTAATAAATTCAAGATAGAATGAATTAATTATAAGTACTAAGTTTATAAATTAAGAGTTAATAAAATTCAACTACATATTAGGTTCAATAGTCTAATCATAGAAATAGAAACTTAGGTCATGGTAAAATAAAAAGTTATATAGCTTATCAAGAATAACATTATGAAAATTATAGAAAACTAGAAAGATAAAGAGTTGAAAAAATAAAATTAATTTTTTTGCAATATTCAATCTTTTAGCCTTCTTAATTCTCTAAAAATTACTCTCTCTCTCTCTCTCTCTCTCTTTTTCTCTCTCTTATTGATTCGTTGAATTTAAATTTTTGACCTTCTATTTATATGTTTATGTCTTCAATTTAGGATAAAATATTAAATATAAGTCATCCCCAAATTTGATTTTCTCTTTCTTTTTATTCTTATTTTTATATTTTTTCTTTTGTTTAAATTTTCAATTCTGAATATTGTTTAAACAAATTTGTATCTATAAATTTTTTGATAATTTTAGTTGTGGTTGAATTTATATGTGATTGAACTTAAATTCTAAAGCTTGAAGTAATTTTATTTATATTTTGTTTAGATGATTTAGTGAATTTTTATGTAATTAATTTATGTTTCTCTATACTTTATGCTTTCAATTGATTGAAAAATGAATGAACTTTTGTAGATTTATAGATTGATGTTTGGTAGAGTTCGACCCATTTATCGAATTTGAAAATTATAACCTGAGGTTGTTATTGAGTCGAGAGGCTAATAACACTTAGGTAATCATAATAGTTTTCTCAATGATTGCATGTGGTGCACACCAAGTGTTTGAGCAAATGTGTGAGACCACTTGGAGTGTAATATTATGCCTAAGATTTCATTTGATGTTTGGGAGAGGTAATGAAATTAATCACTGGGTAATCAATTTAAGAGTTGCGTAATACATGTATAGGTAGACAAGTTAGATAGGGATATCAACTTGAATATGTATGTATAGTAATCTCATTTGACGTTCGGGAGAGATAATGAGGTTAGTCTTAATCATTTGATTAATGAATTCAATAAAATTGGTAAAGAGGAAAAATATAGGAAGAATAGAATGAAATCAATATTTAAGGATCACATTTTTATAGAATTCACTATATCGTAAGATTATCATTTTGTTACTAGATTATATATTCTAGGCCTTGGTGGAATTCTATTGAACAGTATATATTGATGTTGTTTTATGATTAATGACTATTTTGTGTTAGTTGAGTTGGGAGACTAATGATTTAAACATTTGAGTTATGTGCTTGAGAAAGTTTAATCTATATGTTGGTTGTAAAAAGCATAGCTTTAAGTTTGTTGAGTTGGGAGACTAATAAACTTAGGGTAGTCATATAAAAGTACCTTAATTCGTGTATGTAGAATATGTTAGATATAAATATCAACTTAGTTGTATATGCATAGAGTCTCATTCGATACTCAGGAGATGGAATGAGAATAATTTTACATCCTGGACTAATGAATACATAAAATTCGTTATTGATCACTAATGATAAAGACCATAGGAACAATAGAGAAAAATCAAGTCCCTAAAACCCTGTTGCATAGAACAATTATATCTTTAATTTATCGATTTATTTACTTTAAAGTATTTTTAATTTCATAATTCAACTTATTATTTAGATTAGCCTAGATAAAGTTAGGTTGCCAACATCATAGAACTTAGTATCAATTTAGGACACAATCCTCGTGGGAATGATACTCACTCATCACTTTATTATTTGCTCATGACTTGTGCACTTGCGATTATAATTTGTGTGTGTATATTTTTACGATCATAGAGCCACAGAGGTTCCAAGGCCATCTAAGTCGACCGATAGGGGTGGTAAATCCCAAAGAAAAATCTAGGTACTAATGAAAAGAAAAATTGACCAAAAATCACCAAAGATTCAGGGTGATCAGGATAATTAGAGCGATCCAGACGACTAGTTTGACCTTAAAACTTAAGTTGATTAGCCCAATCGGTGGGCAACAAGGGAGAACGCTCCAAAGAAAGCCATCAACATGGTGGTCATATTGTTCTAGTAGTTTAAGTCAAAACCATGGTAGCCATTGACTCTAGATGGTGACATGGTAGACATATGCCACATCATGGAAGATAAGCCAGACAAACCAGTATCACTCACTCTATCTTATTCAGCAAGATACATGATCCAACATATTTGGCCCGTTTATGTTAGGGCTGATCTTAATAGGGTTCCTTGTAAAAGGATCCACATCGATAATAGGCCATGAGTCAATATCCTGCCTCTAAGGATGTTGAGAAAATTGGGAATCAGCAAAAGAAACCTGGAGCCCTCAGAGGTTATCGTGACCGACTTTGCTAGGCATGAAACCTTGCCGATGGATTCTTCTCCCTCAAAGTCAAAATCAGCCTTGTTGAAAAGGAGGAACCCATTCTATGTAGTCAACGTACTGAGACATCTTACTTGAGAGAGATTTGATTTACTCTAATAGAAATATGCCATTTAACATGCATCAAATGGTCTTCAGATGGCAATCGGATGGCTCGGTCAAAATAATTCATGTCGATTCAAAGCCATTTGAAGGGGATGAACAGGTGGCATCCACATAATTATATAACCCTACTATTACCACTACCATTCTAAGAAGGAACGACATTGGTTGACCTACTAGAGAGCCATGAAGCCATATTCCATTATATGATCGGCTGGTTATTAGAGGTTTACATTGATAATGTGGTGATTAAATCAAACTCAGACTACCAACACTTGGCATATCAACAAACAACATTACAGAGGATGAGATGACATCAGCTGAAGTTGAAGCCATTGAAGTGCGCATTTAGGGTTTCAGTTGGCAATTTTCTTAGTTTCTTGGTACACCAAAAGAGGGTGAAAGTAGACTAAAATAAGGCCAAAGCGATTATCGACATACCTGCATAAAGAACCAAGAAACAATTACAATAGTTGATTGGTAAAACAAATTTTTTGAGGCGATTTATTTCAAACTCTATCGATTGACTCAATGCGTGGTAGCTCCTACTTAAGTAGAAAAACGGAGAGGGCTTCAAATAGAAAATTCACCTTGGCACATCTTCAAGGAGATTAAGAGATATCTGACAAGTCCATTAGTTATGGTACCACCTAAACTCAGGCTACCTCTGATTCTATACATCGATATTGCGAAAGAATCAATTGACAACATGTTGGCATAAGAGCATGACGGAGTAAAAAACGTCATCTACTATCTCAGTTGAGTTATAAATGACACAGAGATTAGACATACTACAATTGAGAAAATATGTTTGCCTTTATATTTTTCATGAAAAAAATTGAGATATTACTTATTGCCTAAAATAATGCATGTGATAAGTCAGATGGACATTATAAAGTATCTTCTATTAATGTCTTTTTTAAGAAATCGGTTCAGAAAGTAGGCGATTGCATTATTTGTTGGGAATGGTACTTTCGTACCATTCAAATTGTTGTATGAATATTTATTTATTTAGTATTTATATAACGAATATTTCTTTTATTCGTCAGTTATTATTATTTATATAGTAAGAAGCTTGTAATTTTTCGGACATTGTAGATTTAAAAGAGTTTAGATCTAATATAAAATAATTTAGGTTAATGTTAAAAGTTAGCAATTATAAAGAGTTAGAACCCATTGTCTGAAAAGGGGATAAAGATCTGAGAATATTATAGTAATGACATAGTTGCAAAGAGTTTGCAAATTGTGTTAAGAAATGTCATTGTGTAATATGTTCACGAAAATATTGTTCTTGATCCATAGTTGCTGACATGGATTGATCAGTATTCATTTTGGATCAGTGTATGTCCATATTTAAATTGTCCAGATAGTTAGTTTTAGCAGACCATAGGCTTAGTAGAAGTCTGTATGGGCATGTAAGTATTCAGTAACACTGGACACTGAATAGACTCGTGAAGATCTTCAATAGACATCCTATAAAGCCGTCAATGAAGGGTCTTCTTGAGTTAAATAGTATTTGTGATCCTTTGACCTGAGCACCACGATGAGATTGTGAGTGATCCATTATACTTTGGTTCCACGCATATTCGAGACTTTTTATGATCTGACCACTAGATGTTGCTGGGTATGGTATGAGGCTCATGGTATCAAAGCATGTTTTGTGTATTTTGGAGTTATTGGAGTTTTATTTGAAGTATTAGAAATGCCCAAAAACAGTGGGAGGTACATTTTGAAGTATTTAAAGTGTAAAAAATAACCTACTATCGAGAGAATGCTGGGGTGTTCAAGTGTTGAACGTTGAGGCATTCTCAGGGAAAAACATTGAGGCATACCAACTATTACCAACATGGCTTTAAACTAGTTTTTTTTTTCAAACTTTGCAACTACAACAATAAATGCAGCTGCAGACTTTAACTAACTATCAACCACCAACAACTAAGGTTTTATTTCAAATATTACAACTACTATCATAAATGTTTATTGTAGGCTCCCAAAAGCTTCTAACTACTTGTTTGCTCAAAAGGGCTGCTGTGATCACCAATTTAGAAAACTCCTATAATTTTATCCACTTTGTGATCTAAGAAATTTCTTCTAGATTATTTCAAAGCTTGAATCATGGAAATCCAACTTTGTGAAACACGTGGAATATCTTCCTTGCACCTCCATGAATTTACTTCTGCATAAATATTTTGAATCAGTCCATTGAGAGTTTCCTTGAACCTTTTAGCTCGAGCCCTTGTAACCGGACCAATTGGAACTTGAATAGGTTCTGCATTCCATTTGTTAGTCGTGCCCTCATAATTATAACTACTATCATAAATGTTAATTGTAGGCTCCCAAAAGCTTCTAACTACTTGGGTTACTCAAAGGGGGCTGCTGTGATCACCAATTTAGAAAACTCTAATTCCATCCACTTTGTGATTTTAGAAATTTCTTTTAGATTATTCCAAAGCTTGAATCATGAAAACCTAACTTTGTGGAACACGTACAATATTGTCCTTGCACCCCATGAATTTATCTCTGCCCAAATGTTTTGAATCAGTCCATTAAGAGTTTCTTTGAACCTTTTAGCTCGAGCCCTTGTAACTGGACCAACTGGAATTTGAATAGGTTATGCATTCCATTTGTTAGTCGTGCTGTCATCATTCCCCTCCTCTTAAAAAGGATTTGTCCTCCAATCATCACCTACATCAAAAGGACTTAAATCAGTAATATTAAAAGTGGCACTAACATTATACTCACCTGGCAAACCCAACTTATATGCATTGTCATTGATGCGCTCAAGGACTTGAAAAAGGTCCATCTCCTCTTGGAAGTAACTTAGATTACCTTTGTGTCAGAAATCTTTCTTTTTGCATATGCAACAAAACCCAATCTCTGGGTTCAAAAATCAGCTATCGACGCCCTTAATTAACTTGTTTTACATACTGCTACATCCTTCTCTTTATGTTGAGTCTTGCTTTTTCATGTATCTGCTTAACAAATTCAGCCCTTTTTTTCTGATCTAAGTTAGCACGTTCAGACAAAGGTAATGGCATAAAGTCCAATAGACTTAAATGATTAAAACCATAAACAATTTCAAATGGTGAAAACTTAGTAGCAGAATGAATAGTACGATTATAAGCAAACTCAACATGTGGTAAACATTCTTCTCAAGTTTTGATGTTCTTTTTAATTATAGTCCTTAACAAAGTAGACAAAGTTCTATTTACTACTTCAGTGTGACCATCCGTTTCTGGATGACAAGTAGTAGAAAATAATAACTTAGTCCTTAACTTACACCATAAAGTCTTCCAAAAGTAACTCAAGAACTTAGCATCTTTATATGAAATTATTGTTCTAGGCATAACATGTAATCTTACAATTTCTCTAAAGAAGAAATCAGCAACATGTGAAGCATCATCAATTTTGTGACATGGAATGAAATGTGCCATCTTAGAAAATCTACCCACAACCATAAAAATTGAATCTTTACCACGTTTAGACCTAGGCAAACCTAACATAAAGTCCATCAAAATATCAATCCAAGGCTCATTGGGTATTAGTGGCATGTATAAACCATAGGGTTGCACTCGAAATTTTGCTTGCCTACATGTAACACATCTATCACAAATTCTCTCAACATCTATTTTCATGTGTGGCCAATAGAAATGTTCTTGCAAAACAGCTAAGGTCTTAGCAACTCCAAAGTGTCCCATTAACCCTCCACCATTGGATTCCCTTACTAACAAATCACACAAAGAGTAATTTGGCACACATAATTTATTTTCTCGAAGCAAGAAGTTCTCGTGCCTAAAGAACTTACCTACTACATTTTTCTCACAAGTCTGAAACTCCTCACAAAAATCATGGTCTAAAAGGATACAATTCTTTAATATGCTCAAAACCAAGTAATTTTGCATCAAGAATAGAATATAATGCGTAACTTCGAGAAAGTACATCGGCAACGATGTTTTCCTTATCTTGCTTGTATCGAATGACATATGAGAATGTCTCGATGAATTCCAGGCATTTTGCATGTCTCCTGTTCAACTTATATTGACCCTTCAAATGTTTTAAGGACTCATGATCGGTGTTAATCACAAACTCCTTAGGCCAAAGGTAGTGTTGCCATGTATCTAATGCTCGAATCAATGCATACAATTCTTTATCATAATTAGGATAATTTAAGGCTGCTGGAAACTTAATTTTTCACTGAAATATGCTATTGGTCTTCGTCCTTGTATCAGAACTGAACCTATACCCATACCTAAAGCATCACATTTAATTTTAGAAGTTTTAGTAAAATCAGGCAAAGCAAGTAATGTATCATGAGTTAATTTTTCCTTGATAAATTGGAATGCCTTTTCTTGCTCGTCTCCCCATTTGAATCCAACATTTTTCTTGATGACTTCAGTAAGCGGTGCAGTGATGCTGCTAAAGTCTTTCACTAACCTCCTGTAAAAACTAGAGAGCCCATGAAAACTACGAACATTACCTACACTTGTGGGACTCGGCCATTCTTGAATCACACGGATCTTTTCTTCATCAACCTGTATTCCTTGTGCACTAACAACAAAACCAAGATACACAAGATTATCGGTGCAAAAGGTGCACTCCTTGAAGTTAGCAAATAACTTCTCTTTTCTAAGTACATCCAAAATTGATTTTAAATATATAACACAATCATCCAAGTTTTTGCTATAAATGAGAATATCATTAAAACTAACAACAACAAACCGGCTTATGAAAGCATGCAAGACTTGGTTCATTAGTCGCATAAAAGTACTTAGTGCATTAGTTAATTCGAATGGCATAACTAAGCACTCATATAAGCCATAGTTTGTTTTAAAAGCACTTTTCCATTCATCGCCCTCTTTTATTCTTATTTGATGATACCCACTCTTCAAATCAATCTTAGAAAATACACAAGCACCATGCAGCTCATTAAAACTATCATCTAAGCGAGGAATAGGATGACGATACTTTACCGTTATATTATTAATTGCTCAGCAATCAATGCACATTCTCCACGATCCATCTTTTTTAGGAACTAAAATCACTGGTACGATACATGGGCTCATACTCTCCCTTACATACCCATTTTTCATCAATTCACTAACTTGCCTTTGTAGCTCATTTGCCTCCTCGAGATTGCTTTGATAGGCTGGTCGGTTCGGACTAGAAGCATCAGGCACGAAATTTATTTGATGTTAAATTCCTCGAATAGGAGGTAAACCAGGTGGAATCTCCTTGGTAAAGACATCATCAAACTCCTGTAAAAAAGAAACAATTGAACTAGGCAGAGATGAGTCAAGTTGGTTAGTGTTTAAATACGCCTCTTTGTATAAAAGTACAATCATTTGCTGATTTAGAAACACTGCTCTTTTTATTTCACAAAGCTTCCATGAGAAATTTTGAATCAACCTTTTTCAATGCAACTTCGGAAGTAATTTTTTTCCTTGTTGTTTAACATGTTTGCTGCAAAACAAAGTTAGAAAAGTAAAAAGAACCTTGCACACTCCCTCATGTGTTTCACTCAAAGAATGATTTACTTAACTTTCACTCGTGTTTTTTTAAAAAAAAATTTAGAAAAGTAAATCTGGAAACAATGGATTTGAATTTTTTTAAAATTTTTTTGTCTCTTTTTTTTATTTATATATAATAACATAACTTGAAGAATTAGATAAAATAATAGACAAGAAGAAACAAGAAAATTGATATAGACTACAGATTTTTAGAGACTAAAATGAAGTTGTTGTTTTAAAAGAAAGAACAATCAATGAAAATTAAAAGGATAGTTCAAACCTGATTAGAGATTAAGCTCTAATAATGTGAACCTCACAAAGAAAAGTGAGATCCGACGCTCAATGAGGTTCCTTTACTAAGGATCGTTCTAATTCAGATTTTTGGACAAACAGAAATAAGAACCTTGACCTGTTATCTATAAGAGATAAGAACCAGAGGTATAAGAAGATTGTAGACGTCATGCTCAAGATAGATGAGAAGTTGTGAGTGATAAGTTTGAAAGAACGCCACAAGATAAAAATCTTGATAAATTCTAATAATAGTGCTTTGAAGAACTTAAGAGAAAACTCTCAACATTAATATTATCAATTCTGTTTTGTTCTCCCTCATCTCTCATTTATTTATAGAGACCTCTTGGGATGTCTAGCATTTATTACAGCAATTAATGATAACTTACAACTACTAACTACCAACTACTACTAATAACTTATGCACTTACGATTCCAGCACTTATTATAATATTTAATGAAAATTTACAACTATTAACTATCAACTACTACCAATAAACTAGGCACTTGTAGATGCCACACTCAAGATAGATGAGAAGTTGTGAGTGATAAGTCTGAAAGAACGCCACAAAATAAAAATCTTGATAAATTCTAATAATAGTGCTTTGAAGAACTTAAGAGAAAACTCTCAACATTAATATTATCAATTCTGTTTTGTTCTCCCTCATCTCTAATATATTTATATTGGGGTATTGCATTCCCCTCTTATATGCGAGAATTTATCCATCTTCCATAAAGAAGCCGAGTGAAACCAAAGTTTCATGTTCAGTTTTGAATTAAAGGCGTTAAAAAGTATGAATCGACGTCGACTATAACCCTTAGCCTTCCAAGCTAACGATGCAGGTTCGATTCCTGCTACCCACTTCATCAAATGATTATAGAGACCTCTTGGGATGTCTAGCATTTATTACAACAATTAATAATAACTTAAAACTACTAACTACCAACTACTACTAATAACTTATACACTTGAGATTCCAGCACTTATTGTAATATTTAATGAAAACTTACAACTATTAACTACCGACTACTACCAATAAACTAGGCACTTGTAGATGCCACACTCAAGATAGATGAGAAGTTGTGAGTGATAAGTCTGAAAGAACGCCATAAAATAAAAATCTTGATAAATTCTAATAATAGTGCTTTGAAGAACTTAAGAGAAAACTCTCAACATTAATATTATCAATTCTGTTTTGTTCTCCCTCATTTCTCATATATTTATTGAGACCTCTTGGGATGTCTAACATTTATTACAGCAATTAATGACAACTTAAAACTACTAACTACCAACAACTATTAATAACTTAGGCACTTGGGATTCCAGCATTTATTACAATATTTAATGATAACTTACAACTATTAACTACCAACTACTATCAATAAACTAGGCACTTGTAGACACCACACTCAAGATAGATGAGAAGTTGTGAGTGATAAGTCTGAAAGAATGCCACAAAATAAAAATCTTGATAAATTCTAATAATAGTGCTTTGAAGAACTTAAGAGAAAACTCTCAACATTAATATTATCAATTCTGTTTTGTTCTCCCTCATCTCTCATATATTTATTGAGACCTCTTGGGATGTCTAACATTTCTTATAGAAATTAATGACAACTTAAAACTACTAACTACCAACAACTACTAATAACTTAGGCACTTGGGATTCCAGCATTTATTACAATATTTAATGATAACTTACAACTATTAACTACTAACTACTACCAATAAACTAGGCACTTGTAGACGCCACACTCAAGATAGATGAGAAGTTGTGAGTGATAAGTCTGAAAGAACGCCACAAAATAAAATTCTTGATAAATTCTAATAATAGTGCTTTGAAGAACTTAAGAGAAAACTCTCAACATTAATATTATCAATTCTGTTTTGTTCTCCCTCATCTCTCATATATTTATAGAGACCTCTTGGGATGTCTAACATTTATTACAACAATTAATGACAACTTAAAACTACTACTAATAACTTAGGCACTTGGGATTCCAGCATTTATTATAATATTTAATGAAAACTTACAACTATTAACTATCAACTACTATCAATAAACTAGGCACTTTGAATGCTAGCACTTATTATAATAATTAATGATAACTTATAACTACTAATTATCAATAACTACAAATATTTAGACTTCAAATCATATGGGCTACTCACATGAGTTGCTGTGCTATTTTTTCCCATCACACATGGATGCTCAATGGACCTTGTGAAGTTTTGCTAACCTAGTTCGCAGCACTTTTGATCCCACCAAACTAATGCAAAATCTGCAAATACAGAGGCTGCTAACCTCACCTTTTTCTCCTTAGAAAAATGATGGCATTCAAACACCAATTCTACCTTCCTCTCTCATTCTAAATACAGATCAGGATCTAAACTCCCTTTGAATGATGAAATCTCCATTTTGATACTACCGAAATCCCTATCTTGCCTATCTTCTCATTTATCAGAGCCCCTTTCCATCCTAGGTCGCCTATATCCATGACCGCCTTTACCACCACCTCTACGTCCTCTCAGATATCTCGCCATATTGACATTATAAGTTCTATCAAACTCCTCATACTCATCTCTCAAATCTGCACCATTATCATCAACAGCATCCTCATGCAGATCTGTAGTCCTTTGTCATTCTTGTGGCAAATTAGCATTCACACCATTTTTCTTTTCTAACTAATCTAATCTGTCAGTAACATTATTGAGAACAATATCCAGATGTTTAAATTGTTTGCAAGGTGAATTGCTCATTTTTTTTCTCCATCGAAAATGCTGTTCTCCTGGTTTTGTGACATGATTGAAAAAAAAAACTGAGAAGAATGTTAGAACACATCACAAACACTACCTCACGTGTTTAACCTTACTCCCTCATAAACAGCACTCAACTCTCGTGTTTAACACTCAATCAAATTTGGCTTTTACCCTCTAATGCACCCACACACTCTTGCCTTTTACCTCTCCAACTTTCTTGACTAAGTTCTTTATTGAACTAAGGACATTTTGTGTAATATCCAATCCCTATTAGTAGTATCGGTGCCTAAATTCCGGTATAGAACAATAAAGACACCGTAGGGTTACCCGATTCTAACCCTATTAATTTTTTTTTATTGTGCGCATGAGAGATATTAGACCTAATTTGGTAATTTCACACTCGGTCAGAGCGTCGGACGACCCTAGAATATTTTTGAAAATTTTCTCTATTGGCTTGGAAAAGAAAATTTTAATTTACTACATAAATTTCTATTTTAGGGTTATATATGGAACAACCCTTGGTTGAGAAACACAATCCATAGATTAGAGAATTGACTAATTAGAGACAAGTTCATGGATTGCCAAGTTAGAAATTCTAGTTAATTCTTTTGACTATTCTAACTAAATAGTTACAAATGAACCAATTACATACTTACTTTTCAACCAATGGCAATTTAGAAATTGAGTTAGTTTAGGGAAAAATTGGTCAATTGAGAGAGCACTATATAAAGGTGGAAAATGCAGAAATTTTGAGAGAGGAAAGCATAACATCTTAGAGCTCAAAAGAGTGAAAATTCGTCCAAGTGAAGAGGGGTGCTGCTATAGTGAAATTTCAAGTTTTTTTTTTCATGATTTTCATGCTTGATCAAGCTAAAATAAGGTCACGTACCAGTTCCTATGATCAATTGAAGCCTTCATTAGTGAAATCCAAGAAAAAAAAGGTAAGAAAAGCATTTTTTGTGAGGATGATATGTGAACTTTCAAGATTTCTTCAATTGATGTTTTTGTGTGTATTCTTGATTTAGGTTGAGTTGAATTCTAGTGTGGAGCTTGAAGGAGTCATCAAATTGAAGAAATTGACAAGGTAAGAATTAAGGATTTGAGCGACTTTAATGTAGAGACTTCAATTGGTTGTAATTAGAGCATAAGAATGAAATTGGCTTGATTTTGATGCTATTGGAACAAGAAATTAAGAAACGAAATGTGTTGGGTGGTGGATGTAAATTCTGCCACTTTAGGAATGTTAGGGTTGAGTTGTGTTTTGGTTGAATTATTGTGTAAAAATGGTGTCTTATGTAAATTGAATGTATATGGATGATGAAAAATAAAACAAAAACGAAGAAAATGGGACATAATTGTCCATTTTGGTAAGGTGATGGGCAATTATGTCCAACCAAAGTTATAGGGTGTTAAGAAATTTTCAGGGCGTCGGATGGTGAGTTAGATTAGATTAAATGACTCTGTAAATTAAAACTGGAAAGTAGTATCCATTCGGACTTTGTATGCCGATTAGGGTGTTTAGTAGTTAAATGAGATTCTAGCTTTTGAATTGGTTCTAAATGTAATTTATGGTGTGTAGGTGAAGAAAATCGAGACCGGTAACGGGAGCAGAAATTCAAAGCGAAATTAAGCTCGAAGCGGTTGTTTATCTTTTGTTTATTATGTTTTCGCATAATGAAAATTGTATATTTTATGAGCTTTTAATGCATAGACATGATTTATAATTTTGATATATATATATATACATAGATATGCATTTACATGTTCAGTTTAAGAAACAGTTTTAAAACTACTACATCAGTTTCAAAGGCCATTGGCACCCTCAGATTATAGTGGTGGTGATTTTATTAGATTTGGCAGGTATATCCCGTACACATGGGCAGGTATTGGGGGGTGTGTCACTAATTTTGAGAAGTCAGGTTGTTGAGTCATGTGAGTCGCTCTATATGTACGGGGTATTGTCTCGCTATATGTAAGCGATGTAGAATTCTACTACACAGCCAGTGAGATGTCTTAAGATGTCATAGTGAGAATTGCTAGTTGAGATGCCCTGTGACCTACTCACGTGTGCGGTGCTAGTTAAGTTGTGCGTGAGTATAGAGTTTTAGGGTTACCATTGGTTTAGTTTAGAAAAAAAATGGCTGAGCGAGGACTTTAATAGTTTTTGAGATACCAATTGCATATTATGCATTTATATATGCATGCTAGTTATTATGTCTTACAGATTTTAGATATTATTTTTCAAAGATGTAAATAAAACCTACTCTACAAGATTTCATCGGCATATGATGTTAGAAACTATTTTACAGCTTTATACAAGTTTTAGAGGCATGATTTATACATGACTTTTAGAATTTAATATCTATGCATAATGTTATTTTATTTGAAATCTTAATGCACTCACTGAGCTCTTTTAGCTCACTTATTTTGTGTTTTATGTTTTCTAAACCCCCTTTTTAGGTACAAGTCTCGGTACGTTAGCTGTTGATTCTCTTACTACTGATTAGCGGGCCAAATCTGAAGATCATTTTTGTAAATGTAAATGTGCTGAGTAGCACTCTTTTTACTTTCTGCATAGTAATTCTAGGCGTGTGTTGTACATATTTTTTTTATAAACAAGGAGAGGTTGCGATGTTGTGATGATTGTTTCACTTTTTGTTAGTATGCCAGTTTTGTGTTAAAAAAATTATTTAGTTGAGTTGGATTTGGTTTTGAAAAGGACTAGAGGTCTTATTTGGTAGTATTGAGAAGTGGTTGGAAATAGAAGCGAAATTTCTTTATAGGTTTTTATATTGGATTTTTAGAAAAATAGGAAAAACTCTGCCCCTTTTTTTAAAAAATTCAAAAGTCATTTCCATGTATATTCTAAGATTTTCTCAGTAATAGTAAGAACTAAAAAGGGGTTCGCCTTGAGAAATTTTTCAATTTACACAGTTATATTCTGAAGAACTTCAGTTGGGGTGTCCGATAGGGCCGCTGGGATCTACTGTAGATGGTCTCGAGCCGGGTCCTATCACTTTGAACCAAATCAGTCTTAGCAATTCATAAAACCTAGATTAATCACGCAAGATTTTCAAGGAAAATGCGATTTTAGAATTGAAAAATAGTAATTCGACAAGGGTCAAATGAAACAAGGAAAAATTAAACAATAAAAATACTAATTAACGAAACCAAAAAAATGAAAGGAATAAGATTTTAGAATTAAAGGAGTAATAATTAGACAAGATCAAAAGAAATTACAAGAATCAAGGTGATTTGAGAAGACATAGAATCAACTTTGCACAATGAAACACATTAAAAGTAAATCAACCAAATTAAGAAGTTTTGCGCACTGTTAGCAAATTTATGTTGACAGCTTTTCTTTGGGCTAAGGCTTCCTACAAGTATTAGGATTTATAAAGTAGGCAGTAAACCTAATACAAGCAAGATCTATCTCAACACACTCTTTTTTTTTTTCTTTTTTCGTTGCTTTTTTTTTTTCCATTTCTTTTTTCTTTTGGGTGTGGCGAATACAAATAACATAACTAAATTAATAAAGATGCGAAAAAAATAATACAGGTATTTTAAATGCGTAAAGACGAGTCAAGTTGGTTAATGTTTAAATACGCTTTTTTGTATAAAAGTACAATCGTAGGCTAATTTGAAACCACCATTCTTTTTATTTCACTTGCTTTTGTATAGAAGTTTTCTTTTCTCTCAATGGCCAAATATGTCCTCTTGCTTTCTCTCTCATTTTTCTCAGCCTCTTTTTTTCTCTTTCTAATTTTCATTTATTTTCTTTTCCTCACTTTCTTTTTTTTTATCAGTTTCTTTTTGTAATCTCACTTGATCTTTATAGACTTGCTTTGGTGACAAAGGAACTAGAGTGATTGTCCTTTGATTAAACAAAAATGAGTATTTGTTGGTGTAACCATCATGCTTAACATGCCGATCAAATTGCCATGTTCGTCCTTGTAACAAGTGTCCAGCTTGCATTGAAACTACATCACACAGAATTTCATCTTAATATTTTCCAATACAAAAGGAAACTAATACCTATTTAGTAACCTTCACCTCACTACTATCATTTAACAATTGCAATTTGTAAGCCTGGGGATGTTTAATTGTTAGCAGCCCTAATTTCTCCACCATTGTAGTGCTAGAACCATTAGTACGACTACCTACATCAATAATCACACTACATACCTTATTTTGTGATGCAAACGATATTGCACAGCCTATACGCATACAAGACAAAGAATTCGCACGTGGGCTTGGAAGGGCTCAAGTCCATCAATCACATGATACATTAAGTTTGCCAAATGGGTCAATCACAAGACTTAGAGCCAAGAAATTTAAAGAAGCATTAAATGGGCTGATTCAACAAGTTTGTGGGAGGGCAAACACATGGAGGCCTAGCATAAGCCCAAATACATTTCAAATCAATCCAAATCAGATTCAAGGAAACTTAATCACTTTGATTAAGGCAGAATTTCTGAAAAGTTGAATAATCAAGGAAACATAATTCCTTTGATTTAGGCATGTTTTTTGGAAATTTGAATATTCAAGGAAACATAATTCCTTTGATTTAGGCATGTTTTCTGGAAAATTTGAATATTCAAGGAAACCATATTTTCTGAAAATTTGAATATTCAAGGAATCCTAATCCCTTTGATTTAGGCATGTTTTCTGGAAATTTGATTAAGTTTGAATTTTGTTGTTATATTAGTTGTAAGTTTGAAATTTGTATTTGAAAGTTGTAACTTGACATCTCTTATGGTCTCTATAAATACCATGGAGATTGAGAGTGGGAAGACAGATTTCAGACAATAATATTTGAGAGTTTTTGTGTTCTTCTTTCATTCTTGAAAGGACTTGAACTTATCAAGCTTGTTCTTGTGGGGTTCAAACAACCGGACTTATCACCTTGGGGTTTCTTGGTGTGGCGTCCTATATCCATCCATAGTCTTGGTTCTTGGTTTGCTAACTCAAGGGCTAAGACTCGTCAAACCTGCGTCTTGAAGATCTCGGGTTCAATTCCATATTGTGGTGCTGGGTTTTGTCACATTGTTGGCAAGGTTCATATCATTTTGCACATGGCATCTAGTATGAAAGATGTTTTCTCGTTGTACTTCATCATCTTCCTTAACTTACATAGTTAGAACTCTCTTTGCAACCAACAATTCACCTTGGGCAATGTATTCCTCATCATCCACATCCTTTAATGTTGGCATCGATTCGGTGGCATCTTCAACAACAGATTCAATTTCACCATTACCTCGCAATATTATAACTCTTTTATTTGGACATTAGCTCGCAATGTGGGTGCCTTAGTATTTAAAACACTTAATATTACGATTTCAAGTGGTGGAAGAATCAGATTTACCTTGCTTTCTATGGCTAGTCATTTCTTATTTTTGCTCAATTATGGGCTTGGCATTGGCTTGCTTCTCCTTTTTCTTCATAAATTTGGCCTCCATGATGAACCCAGGATTTTGCTGTGTACTGCTGCCCTTCCTCTTGAGTTGGTTCTCAATTTTGATAGGCATGTGCACCATATCTTCAACTCTACCTATTGTTGCAATTCTACCAAATTAGCAATTTCTCGGTCCAACCAACCAAAAAATAGTCAAAATGGCCTTTCGGTCTTCCTCTACATTCGTTCTAATCACAGCAATTTCAATCTCCTCATAATAATCCTTCACACTTCGATTATCTTGTGTAAGACTTTGTAATTTTTCGTACAACTCATGGTAGTAATGGCCAACAAACCATCTCCTCATCACAGTTTTCATTTCTTCCCACGTCTCTGTTGAACACTTTTTATTTCTCTTTCTGTTTAAAAGTAGTTGATCCCACCAAATAATCACAAAATCAAAAAAATTCAATGACTGCAAGTTTTACCTTTTTTTTGTCTCGGAATAGTTGTGACAATCAAATACTAATTTTATCTTCTTCTCCCATTCAAGGTAAGCTTCTGAATTATTTTTACCTTGAAACGACGGAATCTTAATCTGAACACTATCCAAGTTATTAACTTCTTGAATCCTAGCTTCTCTAAATCACCCACCATATCTCCTATTGCCAATAATTGAATCCTGGTCATCATTTCTTCATCAAATCCGTCCCCATAACACTCTTCAGATTCAACTCTCACTTCTTTAGGTTGAACTCTCCGTCTCCTACACATATTAAGATTGTTTTGTGGCTGCTCTAAATATGCATTCTCTACCCGATCTATCCGTTCCTAAACCTGTTCCATCTCCGCTTTTAATACTCTCCTCATCTCACCCATTAAAGCTTCCATGAAAAACTTTGGATTAACCATTTCAGATGCATTTCTGGAAGTATTTTTGTTCTTAATGTCTGACATGTTTACTACAAAACAAAGTTAGAGAAACAAAAAAAAAAAAAAAAGAACCTCACACACTCTTTCACATGTTTCATGGAAAGAATGATTCCCTCAACTTTCACTCGTGTTTCACACAAAATTAGATTGGCTTTTACCCTCTTATGTGCTCACTACTCTTGTCTCTTTTTCACTCGTAATAATCCTCTATAGGTTCTTATCAAATTAAACAAATAAATATAACAAGTTCCAACAACAATTCTCCAAGAACTCACACCAAGAGAAATTCGAATTTAAAGGCTTAGAAAAAAAAACAAGACTGTTCATAATTTTTTTTTTTAATCCAGGAATTCATATTTGTGAAATCAAAAAGGAACTCAAAGATGTAAAATTAAAATAAGAATTACAAGAGTTGAATTGCAATATAACTTTCTTCAATTCTCTTTTTTCTTTTTCTTTTTTTAAGAATATAAAGTTAGGAAAACCAGTAACTAGTTCTAGGCTTTGATACCAACTGATACAATCCAAGTCAAGAAATTGATGAAGTTGTGGATCAAGAAGGACTCCAAGACCGTCTAGAAATATAGTTGTATGAAATCGCAACCCCTTATTATATATTGCGCAAGAACCTTGGTATAAAGAAGATGCTACAATCAATTATGGAATGATTGATTGATAATTTGAAGGAGAACGCCACGGTAATTATTCCAATATGTTCAAAGAGTTCTAAAAGGACAAAGAGAATTTTCTTAATTAAATTACTAAATGCATTCCTCTGATCCCTCATGTATTTATAGTAAACATTTGGGATACAAGTATTTAAAATAATATTTAATGACAACTTAAAACTACTAACTACTACAAATAAGTCTTTACTTTAAACTAGCTTTCAAACTTTGCAACTATAACAATAAATGAAGCTATAGACTTTAACTAACTACCAACTATCACCAATAACTAAGACTATATTTCAAATAATATAACATTATCATAAATGTTTATTGTAGGCTCCCAAAAGCTTCTAAACACTTGGGTTGCTCACATGAGCTGTTGTTTCCATCATTCCCCAACACTTGATGAGTCAAAATTTGGAATCACCAATTTAGAAAAATCCACTAATTCCACCACTTTGTGATCTGAGAAATTTCATTTAGATTATTCCAAAGGTTGAATCATGGAAATCAAACCTTGTGAAACACGTGGAACATCTTTCTTGCACCGTCATGAATGCACCTCAGTCCAAATAATTTGAATCAGTCCATTAAGAGTTTCTTTGAACCATTTAGGTCGAGCTCTTGTAACCGGACCAACTGAAACTTGAATAGAATTTGCATTCTATTTGTTAGTCTTGCCCTCATCAAAATAGTTGCCTTGTTGAAACGTTCCTCACCAAACCGCACCAAAAATCATTGAAACAGATGCTTTAGAGTTAACGAATAGGGTATCTTCAAATAAATTCTAGATCGAAAAGAGAAACTAATTTGTTTCACTTTAAGAACTTGGAATTTAACTCAGCAAAATTATGCCACTATTAAGGAAGAAATTCATTCCATAGTGCATTACAAAATTTCAAGATGATCTTTTTAATAAAAAAAATTCTACTGATAGTAGATTGTAAGAGTTCCAAAGAAATTCTTCAAAAAGATGTAAAACATTTGACAACTAAATAAATTGCAAGCTCTTATTGCAATCTTTGAATTTGATATCAAGTTTATTAAAGGAAACAATAATAGTTTACTAGATTTTCTAGCTAGAGAACTTTTGCAGCGGTCCTAAAAGATGAACAAAACAACCAATTGAGAAAATTGAAGAAGGATCCTGTTCCTCGACAAATAAGTCGAAGTCTGGGGTTAATATGCCAATTAATGAGGAAGAATTCCCATTTAAAGCATCACTCAACAAGGAGATAATGATAATTGAAATTGGTCATGCAAATAGAAGTATTTCAAAAATTGCTGGTTTTTAAAATATTTGAGAGATCACCTTTCTTCTTTCATGTTTGCAAAAAACAGGTTCTCCTTTGAAAAGGTCCTAGAAGAAACTGAGTTGATGAAATTGACACATAATCTTTCTAAGGTAGACATTACCTACTCAAAATTTTTTTATCACTAAGCTACTTTTTGCAGGAGATTGGGGTTATAAACTCGACAAGATTAGAGAATTTTATGTCCCTTGATCTTTAAAATAGACTATTAAAAAAAATTCGGATTTCAAGATGTGGGTGGTATCTGATTTTTGTTTGTCTTTCTTTTAAGTGTTTAGGCTGAATTATAACAAATGAATGGTAAATAAGTTAGAGGATAGAACTAAAAAGAAACCTTGATAAGTCAAAGGACACCATAAAGATCAATTTAGGTTTTTGACGCCACCCTCTCGGTGATCAAAGTGTGATAAGTCAATAACTGTCACCAAAAGCTAGAAAACTTGATGAGACAAATTTTGAGAGAGAAGAAGTTCTTCTTTCACATTCATAAAATTGAAGAGAGGCAGAGATACCTCTATAAGATGTTTAAGATGCCTGATATAGGCTTATAAGATGAGGAAAAACCTTAAACTTACCCAATTTACTTAAAAATCTCAAAATAACTCAAATAAGTCCAATCTGACTTAACAACTTAAAACAAAGCTAAACAAGTTTTAAAACGTCCAAATACATGATAATAGAGATAGATAAGTGAAATAATAAAAATAGCCCCAAAAGAAGTAATTTAAGCCCAACAGCATGCAAATAAAGCTCCCATCTGCCTCTGTAAGCCTAAAGTCACCAAAGGCCTCTAAATCACATCCCAAGATCTAATTGAAGACAAGTAAACACCTTTAGCTCATTCTTATTAAGACCACAAGCTTCCGAGCCTATAGAAGCTTCAATAGCTCTAATCTGATTACTTATAGTCCTTTGAAGCTGTTTGGCTTTAGCTCTTGTTATTGGCCCATTTGAAGTCTCTTTGATGTTCAGCTCACCTTCTTGAGTTTTTAGAACCCTCATGATGCACATCAGAATTGAAGAATAAGTATGTTTGATCTTACCTTTTCAACTTCTTTGATTCTAGGTAAGCATTGGAAATTTTTCTATACAAAATGTCAAATTATCCTATAGTTGGTTTATCCATTTCAAATTAGAAAACCCAATGATGAGGGCACGGCTAACAAATGGAATCTATATCCTATTTAAGTTTTAGTTGGTTCGGTTACAAGGGCTCAAACTAAAAGGTTCAAAGAAACTCTTAATGGGTTTATTCAAAAAATATGGGCTGAGGTGAATTCGCGGAGGCCTAATTAAGATGTCTCACATGTTCCACAAGGTTAAATTTTTATGATTCAAGCTTTAGAATAATCTAAAAGAATTCCTTAGATCACAAATTGGGTGGATTTAGTGCAAATTTCTAAATTGGTGATTACTCAATTTTGACTCATCAAGTGTTAGGAGACATGATGGACATTTTATTAATAGCCATTAAATTTTTAGAAGCAATTCAAAAGTAATTTAAGTTTCCAACAGTAGCCCATGTGATGAGAAGTTGATGCGAAGCCTATAATTACATTTAATGTTGTAGTTGCAAAGTTTGATAACTAGTTTAAAATCAAGTCTCAGTTATTAGTAGTTGTTGGTAGCAGTTGGTAGTTAGTAATTTTTAAGGTGTCATTAAATATTGTAATAAATGCTGGTATCTCAAGTGTTCACTATAAATACATGAGGGATGAGAGGAAAACATTTTGCAATTTGATTAAGAAAATTCTCTTTGGTTCTTTTAAAACTCTTTGAACTTATTGAAATAATTTCCATGGCATTCTTCTTCGACTTATCAATCAATCCTTCCATAATTGATTTTGTCGTCTTTATTATACCAAGATTTTGGTTTCATACAAATCTATTTCTAGACTATATTAGAGTCCTTCTTGATCTACAACGTTCTCAGTTTTTTGGTGTTAATTGTATCAATTATTATTTGAGCTTGGCACTAGTTGCAGCTTTGCCTTTATTTTTTATTTGAGAAAAAAATATTAAAGTGATAATACGATTCAACTCTTGTAATTCTTATTTAAATTTTACATCTTTGTGTTCCTTTTCAATTCCACAAATCCGAAGTTCTTACTCTAAAAAAAAAAACTCAAATCTGTGACACAGTCATGTTTCTAATTCTTCAAATCCGAATTTTTCTTGGTGAGTTCTTGGTGAATTGTTGCTGAAAATTGTGATATTTGTTTGATTAGTTTGATAAGAAACTATGGAGGTTTACTATGAGTGAAAAGAGGCAAGAGTAGTGATATTTTTGAATTGGCACATCATATGCACGACTTTGATGCCTATAGCTTAAGATATGGTTTTCCAAAAGATTCTGTCGATTCTCCGACAGAGGGTCCCAGAGGTCCGGTGTCAGAATCACTCATATATTATGCCGTTTGACTCATTTCAGGATTCTAAGTCCATTTACGGCTACTTCACACCAAGATATCCAACTTTAAGGGTTCAAAACCCCCAAAAACACAGTCTGAGGCTAAGGTACACGGACTGTTTGAGATTTTCAAATTTTGTTTGTTTTTGTGTAGAAAAATAGTAAAAACTCAAACATTTAACCGAAAAAGTCATATGTCAATACACATTCTATAAAAAAAGATAAAATTCTCCGAAGTAGGAGAAAATGCCTTGACCAAGCTTGAGCAAGCAATTTGAGGGCCCAAACGACACATTTTGTCCTCGATCTGTAGGATTCATAATGAGGCCGATAGGTTGAAGGTAGGGCGTGCCAATAGCTTTGAAACGGTACATCATATGCATGATTCAGACGCCTATAGCTCAAGATATGGTTTTTTTGAAGATTTTGAGATTCTCCGACAGGGGGGGTCCCAGAGGTTCAGTGTCAGAATTACGCATATAGTATGCCGTTTGACTCGTTTTGAGATTGTAAGTCCATCTACGGCCATTTTGTACCAAAATATCAAACTCTCAGGGCCTGAAACCCCCATCCCAAAATGCGGTCTAGGGCCAAGGTATATGAACCTTTATAGGTTCTTGAAATTTTTTTATTTTAGAGCAAAAAATAGTAAAAAAACCTTTAACAGAAAAAGCCATACATCAATATGCATTCTATAAAAAAAGATAAAATTTCCTGAAAGAGGAGAAAATGCCTTGGCCGAGTTTAAGTGAGTGATTTGTGGGCCTAAATGATAAATTTTGGCCTCGATCTACAGGCCTCACAATGAGGCTGGTAGGCCGAAGGTATGGGCTCATATGCATGATTTGGATGTTTGTAGCTCGAGATATAGTTTCTTGATGATTCTCTAACAGAGGGGTCCCAAAGGTTCAGTATTAGAATCACGCATATATTATGCCGTTTGACTCATTTCGAGATTTGAAGTCCATCTACGGCCACTTCGTACCAAAATATCCAACATGACTGATAAACTTCTGAAGGGAAGATTTCTTCAAAAGTTCCCCATTGAAATTCCATTCTTCAAACCAATTTGGAAAGTCAGAATTCATGTGATACGATCCACGCCAAGAAACTAAGAAAGTTGTGGATCAATAAGGACTTTAATACTGTCTAGAAATATATTTGTATGAAACTGCGACCCGTTGCTTATATTGAAATAAGAATCTTGGTATAATGAAGTCGCCACATTCAATTATAAAATGATAGATTGATAAGTCGAAGGAAAACACCATGAAAATTGTTTCAATAAGTTCAAAGAGTTCTAGAAGAACCAAATAGAATTTTCTTAATCAAATTGTTGAATGTTTTTCCCTCATCCATCGTGTATTTATAGTGAACACTTAAGATGCTAGCATCTATTATAACATATAATGATAACTTAAAAACTACTAACTACTACCAATAAATCTAGCTGTCAAACTTTGCAACTACAATATTAAATGCAATTGTAGGCATCCTAGTAGCTTCTCATCATATGGGCTGCTGCTAGCAACTTGAACTTCTTCTTAATTACTTCTAAAAAAGTAATGACTATTAGTGAAATGTCCATCATGTCCCAAAACAACTGTTGAGTTAAAATTAAGTAATCACCAATTTAGAAAACTGCACTAAATCTCCCCACTTTGTGATTTGAGAAATTCTTCTAAATTATTCCAAAGCATGAATCATGGAAATCCAACCTTGTGGAACACATGTTACATCTACCTTGGAATTCCATGAATTCACCTCGGCCCAAATGTTTTAAATCAGTAAATTATCTTGTTTTGTAATCTCACTTGATCTTCATAGACCTGTTTTTATGACAAAGGGACTAGAGTATTTGTCCTTTGATTAAGCGTAAATGAGTATTTGTTGGTAAAACCCTCGTGCTTAACATGTAGATCAAGTTGCCATGGTTGGCCTAGTAACTAGTGTCCCGCTTGCATCGTAAATAAATCATACAAAACTTCATCTTCACATTTTTTGATGTGAAAGAAAACTAACACATGTTTAATAACCCTCTCCTCACCACTGTCATTGAGCCATCGTAATTTGTAAGTCCAATGATGTTTAATTGTTGGCAGCCAAAATTTTTACACCATTGTCGTGCTAAAAATATTAGTACAATTACCTCTATAAATAATCATACTACATACTTGTTTTGTATGTGGCATCTAGTATGAAAGATGTTTTCTCACTGCACTTTATCATCGGCTTTGACCTACATACTTAGAACTCTCTTCATAATCAACAATTCACTTTGGGCAGCATATTCCTCATCATCCACGTTCTTCTTTGGGTGGTATAGATTCGGTGATATATTCATCATCAAATTAAATTTTATCATTATCTCACAATATTATAACTCGTTTTGTTTGGACATTGGCTTGTTATGTGACCTCTGCCTTGGCATTTAAAACACTTAATACCACGATTTCGAGTGGTGAAAGAATTAGATTTACCTTGATTTCTATGGCTAGTCACTTCTTGTTTTTGCTCTATTTAAGGCTTGGCAGTGAATTTCTTCTCCTATTTCTTTACAAAGTTTGGCCTCCATGATGAACTTGAGCTAAGGTTTTGCTGTGTACTAATGCCCCTCCTCTTGAGTTGGTTATAAATTTTGATAGCCTTGTGCACCATATCTTCTAATTCCACATAATGTTGCAATTCACCAAATTAACAATTTTCTAGTTCAAACCAATCCAAAACCTAGCCATAGTAGCCTCTCGGTCTTCCTCTACATTCGCTCTGATCCTAGTAATTTCCATCTCCTTATAATAATCCCCCATATTTTGATTACCTTGTATAAGACAATTTTTGGTATAACTCACGGTAGTAATGGCTTGGAATTAAGTGTCTCCTCATCACAGTTTTTATTTCCTCTCAAGTCTTTATTTGACGCTCTCTATTTCTCTTCCCACTTTATAGTAGTTGATCCTAATAAACAATCACATAATCAAAAAATTCAATGGCTACAAGTTTTAAGCTCCGAATAATTGTGACAACCAAATACTAATTCTATCTTCTTCTCCCACTAAAAGTAAGCTTTTGGATTGTTTTTGCCTTGAAACGATGGAATCTTCATCTTAATACTATCCAAGTTATTATCTTCCTGATTTCTAGCTTATCTAAACTGCCCACCATATCTCCTATTATCAACAATTGAATTTGAATCATCTTTTTCATCAAAACGTTTCCATAATACTATTCAACTTCAACCCCAACATCTCTGGGTTTAACTCTCTCTCTCTCTCTCTCTCTCTCCTAAGCACATTAAGACCATTTTGGGCTGCTCCAAATGTGCAGTCTCTACCCGATCTATCTGTTTGTGAACCTGTTCCATCTCCGCTATCAATACTCTCTTCATCTCACCCATTAAAGCTTCCATGAGGAACTTTGGATCAACCTCTTTCAACACATCTCCAGAAGTATTTTTGTTCTTGTTCTCTGACATGTTTGCTATAAAACAAGTTAGAGGAAAAAACAAAGAATCTCGCACACTCCCTCATTGGCTACACACAAAGTATGATTCACTAAACTTTCTTTTGTGTTTTCTCACAAAATCATATTGGCTTTAAACCTTTTATGTGATCACCACTCTTGCTTTTTTTCACTTGTAGTAATCCTCTAGAGTTTCTTATCAAACTAATCAAACAAATATCACAATTTTCAGCAACAATTCACCAAGAACTCACCAAGAAAAATTCGGATTTGAAGAATTAGAAAACATGACTGTGTCACAAATTTTAGTTTTTTTTTGGAGTAAGAAATTCGGATTTGTGGAATTTAAAAGGAATTGGATGACTGTATCACACTTGACTAAATGCTTTGCTCTCATCTCTTAAGTATTTATAGTGAACATTTTGTGATGACAACATTTATTACAACGTTTCGGACCCTAAGAATTGGATGTTTTGGTGCGAAGTAGCTGTAGATGGACTTAGAATCTCAAAATGAGTCCAACAGCATACTATACTTGTGATTCTAACATCGGACCTCTGGCCCCCCCGTCAGAGAATTGACAGAATCTTCAAAAAATAATATCTCAAGCTATAGGTGTCCAAATCAGGCATACAAGTTACCGTTTCAGAGTTATCAGTGCGCCCTACTTTTAGTCAGTTGGCCTCATTGCATCGAGGCCAAAATCTATCGTTTAAGCCCTTAAATTGCTCGCTCTAGCTCAATCAAGACATTTTCTCCTGCGTTGGATAATTTTATCTTTTCTTATAGATTACGTACAATATGTACGGCTATTTTTATTAATTTTTTTTTATTTTTTATTATTTTTCTATGCCAAAATAAAAAAAATTCGAGAACCTCAAAAAGTTCTTGTCACTTAGCCCTGAACCACTTTATAGGGTTTCAGGCACTGAGAGTTGGATATTTTGGTGTGAAGTGGCTGTAAATAGACTAAGAATCTCAAAAATAGTCAAATTGCATAATATACACGTGATTCTGACACTGGACTTTTAGGAACCCCCTGTCGAAGAATTGACAGAATCTTTGGAAAATCATATCTCGAGCTATAAGCATCCAAGTCATGTATACGAGGTACTGTTTCAAAGCTATCGTCGTGCCCTACCTTTGGCCTGTAGGCCTCATGTGAGGCCTACAGATTGAGGCCAAAATCTATTGTTGAGGGCCCTCAATTTGCTTGCTCAATCTCGGCCAAGGCATTTTCTCTTACTTCAGGAAATTTTATCTTTATTTTTACAGAATGTGTATTGATGTACGACTTTATCCATTAAAAATTATTGATTTTTACTATGTTTCTGCGCCAAAATTAACAAAATCTGATAACCTCGAAAAGTTCGTGTACTTTAGCCCTGGACCGCATTTTTAGGGGTTTCGAGCCCCAAGAGTTGGATATTTTGGTATGAAGCGGCAATAGATGAATTTTGAATGTCAAAACGAATCAAACAACACATTATACACGTGATTCTAACACTGGACCTCCTGGACCCCCATGTCGGAGAAGTGGCATAATCTTCAGAAAATCATATCTCGACGTACAGGCATCCGAATTGCACATACGATGTACCATTTTGAAGCTATCAACACGCCCTACCTTCAACCGATTGGCCTCATTTTGAAGACTATGGATCAAGGCCAAAATTCATTGTTTGGGCCCTCAAATTACTCACTCAAGCTTGGCCAAAACAGTTTCTCTTGCTTCGAGGAATTTTATGTTCTCTTATAGAATGAGTATTTATGCACTGCTTTTTCCATTAAATGTTTTTGATTTTTTACTATTTTTGTGTAAAAATAAACAAAATTCTAGAACCTCAAAAAGTTTGTGTAACTTATCCCCAGACTGTAATTTTTGGGGTTTCGGGCCCCGAGAGTTGGATATTTTGGTGCAAAGTATCTGTAGATAGATTTAGAATTTTGAAACGTGTCAAATGGTATATGATGTAGAATCTTCGAGAAATTATATCTCGAGCTACAGGCCTCCGAATCGCATATATGATGTACTGTTTCAAAGTTATCGGTGCGCCTACCTTTGGCCTGTTGGCTTCACTGTGAGGCCTATGGATCGAGGCCAATATCTGTTATTTTGGTCCTTAAATCACTTGCTCAAGCTCGACCAAGGCATTTTCTCTCGCATTGGTGAACTTTATCTTTTTCTAGATAACACATATTGATGTACGTCTTTTTCCGTTAAACGTTTCTGACTTTTTACTATATTTTTATGCCAAAATAAACAAAAATTGAGAACCTTGAAAAGTTTGTGTACTAAGGTCTTGGATTGCGATTTTAGGGGTTTTGGCCTCAAGAGTAGGAACTTTTGGTGCTAAGTGGCCGTATATGGACTTAGAATCTCAAAATGAGTCTAACGACATATTATAGGCGTGATTCTGACACCAGACCTTCGGCACCTCTCCTGTCGGAGAATTGGAAGAATCTTCGAGAAACCATATCTCAAGCTACATGCATCCGAATCGTACATACAAGGTTTCGTTTCGAAGCTATTGGCACCCCCTGCCTTTAGCCTATCAGCCTCATTGTGAGACCTGCGGACAGAGGCCAAAATCTATTCTTTGGACCCTCAAATCTCTCATCCAAACTCGACCAAGGCATTTTCTCCTGCTTCAGGGAATTTTTCTTTTTTGTTTATAGAATGTGTATTAATGTACGGCTTTTTTGTAGTTAAATTATTTTTTATTTTTTACTACTTTACTATTCTAAAATAAGCAAAATTTGAGAACCTTAAATAGGTTGTGTACCTTGGTCTCGGACCATGTTTTTGGGGGTTTCGAACCCCGAAAATTGGATATTTTGGTCCGAACTAGCCGTAGATGGACTTAGAATCTTGAAACAAGTCAAATGGCATATTATACGCGTGATTTTGAAACCGACCTCTAGGACCCCCTGTCGGAGAATCAAAAGAATCTTTAGAAACCATATTTCGAGCTACAGGCGTCTGAATCATGCATACAGTACTGTTTTGAAGCTATAGATGTGCTCTACCTTCGACTTATTGGCCTTAAATTTAGTACTATGGATCAGCTTTTTGGGACCTCAAATCACTCGCTCAAGCTTGCCTAAGGCATTGTTTTTTGCTTCTGGAAATTTTAGAGAATGCACATTGATGTACGGCTTTTTTTGTTAAAAATTATTGATTTTTTACTATGTTTCTGCACTAAAATAAATAAAATTTGATAACCTCAAAAACTTCGTGTACTAACCAAACCGCTTTTTTGGGGGTTTTGAGCCTCGAGAGTTGGATATTTTGGGGACACCACACCAAGAAACCAAAGGACACTCAAGAATCAAGATGATATGTCCAATTATTTGAATGCCGCAAGAATAAAATTGATAAGTTCAAGTCCTTTCAAGAATTAAAGTAGTACACAAAAACTCTCGAATTTTACTTTTTTTGAATTTTGTCCTCCCACTCTCAATCCCCATAGTATTTATAGAAACCATAAAGGATGTCAAGTTACAACTTTCAAATATAAATTTCAAACCTATAACTACCCTCTCACTCAAAAGTCCACAATTACAACACCAACAACAAAATTCAAATATGTCACAACAAACTTACAGCTAACACTACAACTAATACAACAATTGCAATTACAAAATTCAAATTTAATCTCTATTAATTCAACCAACATGTTCCTAATTTTTGAATTTAATGGAAAAGTGATTTACTAGCCTTCAAGAATCAAATGTCAAGAAAATATGCCTTAATCAAAGTGATTAGGTTTCCTTGAATCTGATTTGGACTTATTTGAAATAGATTTGGGCTTTTGTCAAGCCCCTATGTGTTTGTCATCTCACAAACTTGTTGAATTAACCCATTTAATGCTTCTTTAAATTGATTGGCTCTAAGTCTTGTGATTTGCCCATTTGGCAAACTTAATGAATCATGTGATTATTAGACTTGAGCCCCTCCAAGTCCACGTGTGAGTTCTTTCTCTTGTATGCATAAGGCAGTGCAGAGTTGTTTGCATCATCAATTCTGCCTTCTTAACCCCACCTATAGATGTCCTCTCAGCAATTGGAATAAGAACAAGATCAATACGAACAAATGGATTAAATCCATATACAATCTCTAATGTTGAAAATTTTGTAGCCCCATGCACACTACGGTTGTATGCAAACTCAACAATAGGCGAACAAGTATCCAAACTCTTCAAGTTCCTATTTATAACAGCCCGCAATAAAGAAGATAGAGTATGGTTCACTACCTCAGTTTGGCCATCAGGTTGTAGATGACAAGAAATACTGAAAAGTAGCTTCTTTCCAAGCTTCTTCCAAAGAGTCTTTTAAAAGTAGCTTAAGAACTTTATATCGCGATCAGAGACAATGCTTTTAGGGATTACATGCAAACATACAATTTCCCTAAAATACAAATCAACAATATGAATAGCATCATCAGTTTTGTTACAATGAATAACATAGGAAATTTTGGAGAACCGATCAACCACAACCATCACTGAATCCTTTTCACGTTATGTTCTAGGTAATCCAAGTACAAAATCTATACTAATATTCATCCATGGTTGCTCTGGGATAGGTAAAGGCATATATAGCCTATATGTATTCTCTTTACCCTTACCTTTCTTACAAATAACATATCTTTCAACCACTTTATGAACATCCTGCAACATATTAAGCAAAAAGAAGTGTTCTCTCAGTATCTCATAAGTTTACTTACCCAAAGTGACCACTAAGACCACCATCATGAGCCTCATGCAAAGATCCAAAATGTATTCTCATTTTGCCCACCTTGAACAAGTAACAATCATGCATCAAGAACCCAACTCAAGCTCCTTTAGCACATTTAGACACCATATTAGCAAAATATGAATCACTAGTATATTATTCTTTCACCTGTTCAAAACCTAACAGCCTTGCATTTAACATAGAAATCAATGCATACCTCCTAGAACCAACTTAAGCCTAATAGCATGCAAATAAGACTGTCATCTAACTTGGGATTTTTTGCATTTATTACAGCAATTTATGACTACTACTAACAACTAAGGCACTTAGAATGCCAGCACTTATTACAACACAATTAATGAAAACTACCAACAACTACCAATAATGAAATATTACTTCAAAACTAATTGTCAAACTGTTAACCACACCAATAAATATAATTGTAGGCTCTTGAAAGTTTCTCATCACATGGGTTGCTACTGGCAATTTGAATTGCTAACAATGCAATGGCCATTAATAAAATATCCATCATGTCCCCATCATATTGCTTTCAAGGCATAGACTTCACTACTCGTATCATAACATTTGCAAAACATTTTGGGGTCACTGTTCATTCTACTGTAGCTTCTATCAGAGAATTCATATTGGAACTATTATTTTATCAAGTCTAGGCACCTTTCTAAGTCAAATTTGGCTTATGAGGTCCTCCAATTTTTTAGAAGATTCTGCTTGATCAATTCGTTCAACATATGTCTGGTCCACTTCAGGGAGCCCTTCTAGGTCATTAACCCCAATTTTAAGAGAAATAATTTCTACTTTCAATTCTACAAATTTGTTTTTGACAGTGTTGATTTAAATTTTAAGTTTATAGATATTGGTTCTTTGAAAGATTCTTTTTGAACCCTATCTACGATGCCTTTTAAAGAGGTCGAAGTAGAGGTCATGGATAAGGGTTTGGACTGTTGGACTTTGTCAATTCTCTTCCCTTGCTTAATTTGAATATAATTCTGCAAAGTTCCTCTTTTTTAAGTAGGATCTTGAATTTTATCAATAATGTCTAAGATGAAATTTTTATCTTTTGAAAAAATATTAATCGATAATTTATCTTGCAAAGCATTAATTTAGCACATACATTTATCATCTTTTCTTGTGCATTGACATTCATTTTCACTCTCTTCTGTAGAGGATTGAGATGATTCAACTTTTGAATGTTTGTAAATTTCTTCCATTTCACTGTTAGTTTCATCTAACAAGGCTACCATTTAAAGCTTTTTTGAGGCCTTTTGGATTAGAGAACTTTTCTCTTTTGTACGACAATTTGATGCATAGTGGCCATTTTTTCCACACATATAACAAGTAGGAATCCTTTTAGATCCTTTATTGGTTCTGGGCTACTTATAAGGAGTTATTTTGACATATTGGGAATAGAAATCTCCCATTGATTTGGCCTTTGTTGCTCTTTCAATCTGCAACTGCTTTTGAATCTTATTCCAGTTGCAAATTTCTAGGCCTAAATTGACTATCTCTGAGGCTAATTCACCATAAGTGTAAATAATTAAGCTCAGCAAATACTACTCTTCTGCTAGTAGAATACATCTTTATACTACTGGAAATGGAACATGGATGGACATCCCAATAAAGTGCTTAATTATAGAATATATTAGTGTACTAACTGCATCTTCCTCAATTTTAGGTTATTGTAGTATTTGCCCATAATTGTTGTTTTAAAAGCTGATAAAATTTCTTCTTGAGCTTCAGGTGATAAAACTGGATCCCATCAACCTTGAAGTTGGCCTACAAATCTAGTAAATATGATCGAACCAATGTCTATTTGAATTTTCTTTGACTTTTGATGCTGTTGCATATATCAGCATGTGCTTTAAGAGTATTGTAATTTTATACTCTGTCAAAACATCAATGTTCCATTCAACAAAAAGAGGAACCACCAAAAAAGACCCCATCATATTGTATTTCTACAAATTACATATTTACTAGTGATGGTCGTGGATAATAATTTTTCCCTGGGCTGCCCAAAGCTTACAATCTGTAGAGGTTGATACTTCCTTATCCCTATTATGATGGACTTCATTTATCATTCTTTGTATCTTTTGATAGGGATCTGCTAGATCTCCTAAAACGACCAGGTTCTATTTAACTTCAAATTCATCAAGTAAAAAGAAAAACAAAGAAATAGTTATTAGTTTCAATATCATTTGTAAAACGGATAATTCCAGAAACCTCACCTTAAACGGTGTACAAAAGGAGTTCATTTTTGTCCAAATTGAACTATATGATAAAAATGGTAGAGGAAGAATTGCCCTTTTTTCAAACACCAGATGCTTTTTGGGGCACAACATTAGTTAAGTGATATGAACCTCGCCAAATCTGTGACGAAACCCAATACCAAAAAGTGGAATCAACCCCCAAGATCTTTAAGATGTAAGTTTGATGAGTTTTGACCCGTGGCCTAGGAAGGCCAGAACCAAGAATATGGCCGAATAGGGGACGCTATACTAAGAAACTCAAGGACACTCAAGAATCAAGGTAATAAGTCAGGTTGTTTGAACGCCATAAGAATAATCTTGGTAAGTTCAAAGTCCTTTCAAGAATGAAAGAAAAACACCAATAATATTCTAGAATGAATAATTGAATACCCACAAGAAAAAAAAGCAAAGTATATAGGTTGTAAAATCCTACTACAAACATATTCAAAAAGAGAAAGAATCCTAATATGTATTTGGGCCTTTCTTGAACTTGTTTAGTTTTGTTTTAAAATTGTTAAGTCAGATTGGACTTATTTTGGGCTTTTTAAGTTAATTAGGTAATATTAGGGTTTCTCCTCATCTTGTAAGCCTATATAAGGCATCTAAAAGTCTTATAGAGACAGTTGCCTCATTCTTGAATTTCATGCACGAAAAAGAAGAACTTTTTCTCTCAAAATTTATCTTCTCAAGTTTTCCAACTCTTGAAGATAGTTACTGACTTATCGCTTTTTGATCACCAAGAGTGTGGCATCAAAATCCTAAATTGATCCTTATGGCGTCCATTGACTTATTAAGACTTCTTTTTAGTTCTATCCTCCATCTGATTTACCATTTACTTGTTACAATTCAGCCTAAACACTTGAAGAAAAGACCAACAAAATCAGACAGCAACCTCATCTTAAAAATCATTTTAGTTTCTTATTCTGAATAATCCAATTTGAAGATCAGGGCACATCATCTTGGTATCAGAGCATAGAATTTCAGTGTGCAAACTGAAGTTTCAGCCATTGAAGATCTCTTGCTATTTTGTTTTATATAACATTGTGGGGTTATTCATGAGGTTGGGTCTCTAATATTTGAGGTTAGTAGTTTTAAATTCCAACTCTGCATAATTAAAATTAATTCTTAGTAGTTTGTGGACTGGAGATGATTTGGCTGAGTTGAGTTGTTCCTGAACTTAGAAAATTTGAATTTGAGTCAATTGTTGCTATTTGATTTTATTTACTGAATTGGTAAAAATTCAGTTTGAGAAGTGTGTTTTAGCTACTGTTTGTGTTGTTCATTGTTCATACTTGTTTGAGGTTGTTGTTAATAATGGCTAAAGATGATGCAAATAGAGTACTAAAGGGACTGAGTTTAGAACAAGCTCAACTCATGGGCTTACAACGAGCTCATGATGAATTTCGAGGTGAGATTATTGAAATTCGTGGACAAAACTCATTGTAATTATAAAAATGATGCAAAGAAATACTTTGCAACCCCAACAAAGGCAGGTAGGGCGTAGGGTAGCTCGGAATGACGTAGGGGATGCTGGAGATGAGCCAAATAGAGATGATGAGGTTGAAGATATGATTAGGATAAGGAGGCAGCAAAATGACCCTACTAGTGGTATCAAACTTAATATACCACCATTTAGAGGTACTAGTTCTCCTGAGGAGTATCTTGAATGGTTTCAGAAGGTAGAAAGGGTGTTTGATTGGCATGAGTACCATGAGGCAAAGAAGTGTAAGGTAGCAGAACTTGAGTTTATCGATTTTCCTCTTTTGTGGTGGGAAAACTTAAAAGCTCAGCGAAGAAGAGATGAAGAAGAAGAAGTTACTAGTTGGCTACTTATGAAAAGATTAATGAAGAAGAGATTTGTTCCGGATTACTATAAACAAGAATTATACATCAAACTTTAGACTTTGCGGCAAGATTCCCTGAGTGTAGAAGAGTATGTGAAAGAATTTGAATTGTTGCTAATTCACTGTGATTTGAATGAACCTCAAGAGTAAACAATAGCTAGATTTCTTGATGGATTGAAGAGGGACATAACTAATGTTGTTGAGTTACAGCCCTTGATATTTCTTGAGGATGTCATAAAACTTGCAACTAAAGTAGAAAGACAGCAGAAAAGAGGGGGTATCCATATGAGGTTAACTACATCAAGTAATACAAAGGTTGTTTTTTTACGTTCCCAGACATGGAACACCCCTAAACGTGATGAGAAAGTGGAGTTCAGCAAAGGAAATACTAGTTCAGGTTCTTTGAAAGGAAAGGAGAAGGTATTTGAACCTCAACTTCCCAGCAGGTCACGAGACATCAAGTGTTTGGAAAATGGGCATATTGCGTCTGAATGTCCAAATAAGAGGAAAGCATGGAGAGCTTGTAAGTGAAAATAAGGCCGAAACAAAAGAGGACTCTGAAGTGGAAGTGACTAAACAAGAAGAGAATCTTGAGCCAATTGAGGGAAATTTATTAGTAATTCAAAGGGTTTTGAGTGCTGAAGTTGATATTGGTGTGGAGCAACGTGAAAACATCTTTCATACAAGATGTTTTCACGTTGCTTCGCACCAATATCAACTTCAGCACTCAAAACCCTTTGAATTACTAATAAATTATTTTCACACAAGATGTCAAATTCAAGATAAGGTTTGCACTATGATTATTGATAATGGTAGCTGTACAAATATTGCATCCATTACTCTGGTGGAGAAATTGGGATTAACAAATATTGCAATTTGTACACCCTAAACCGTACAAATTGCATTGGCTTAATAAGAATAGGGAGATTCGGGTTACAAGACATGTTTGCATGCCATTTTTCATTATAACCTATCATGATGAGGTTTTATATGATGTAGTTCCTATGACAACTAGTTATGTGTTATTGGGACGTCCATGGCAGTTTGATAATGATGTGACTTATAATGGACGAAAAAACACTTATTCATTTGTGCTGAATGGGAAGAAAGTGAATTTGATGCCAATAAGTTCTCAACAAGTTAGAGAAGATCAGTGGCAGAATCAAAGAAAGATGGTGGAATTGGGTAAAGGGCTGATGTTAGCAAAAAATGGAGATATTGAACAAGCACTATCTTCAGTGGGGGTTGTTTTTATTGCATGCACAAAGCTTTTATTACAAGTGGAGGGTCTAGATTTGCTGAGGCAGGTTGTGGAGTTGCTTGAAGAATTCAAAGATGTATTTTTAGAAGAGCTGCCATTGGGATTGCCACCTATTCGAGGCATACAGCATCAAATTGATTTGGTGCCTGGAACTTCACTTACTAACTGATGTGCCTTGATTTATAACAAAATTAAATGGTAAAGTTGATGGAGGATAGAACTAAATAGATACCTTGATAAGTCGTATGGACGCCACAAGAATCAATTTAGGGTTTTGACGCCACACACTTGGTGATCAAAGAGTGATAAGTCAGCAACTATCTTCAAGAGTTGAAAAACTTGAGAAGACAATTTTGAGAGAGAAAAGTTCTATTTTCGTGCATCAAATTCCAAAATGAGGCAACTGCCTTTATAAGACTTAAACATGCCTTATATAGGCTTACAAAATAAGGGGAAACCCTAATATTACCTAATAAACTTAAAAAGCCCAAAATAAGCCCAATATGACTTAACAATTTTAAAACAAAACTAAACAAGTTCAAGAAGGCTCAAATACATAAAAATAGCAACAAAAGAAGTAAATAAAGCCCAATAGCATGGAAAGAAGGCCCTTAGCTGCTGCTTTAAGCCCAACATCACCAAACATCTTTAAATCACGTCCCAATCTCTAATTGAAGACAAATAAATACATTTAACTCATTTCCATTCAGATCAGAAGCTTCTAATCCCATAGAAGCTTCAATAGCTCCAATTTGACTACTTATGGCCCTTTGAAGCTGTTTAGTCTTAGCCCTTGTTATTGGACCATCTGAAATCTCCTTTACGCTCAGCTCGCCTTCTTGAGTTGATTTAGAACCTTCATGATGCACATCAGTAAAGGCATATATAGTCAATATGCATTCTCTTTACCCTTAGTTTTCTTGCAAATTACACATCTTTCAACAACCTTATGAACATCCCACAGCATATTAGGCCAAAATAAGTGCTCTTTTAGTAGCTCATAAGTTTTCTTCTCCCCAAAATGACCACTAAGACCACCCCCATGAGCCTCACGCACAAGCAACTCACGTAAGGATCCTGAAGGTATACACATTCTGTCCAACTTGAACAAGTAACCATCATGCACAAAGAACCCATCACAAGCTCCTTTAGCACATTTAGACATCATATTGGCAAAGTATGAATCACTGGTATATTGTTCTTTCACCTGTTCAAAACCCAAAAGCCTTGCATTTAACATAGAAATCAATGTATACCTCCTATAAAGAGCATCAGCAATGACATTAGTTTGCCCATTCTTATATTTTATGACATATGAAAATGGCTCCATAAACTCTACCCATTTGGCATGTCTTCTATTCAGCTTGTTCTGCCCTTTAAGATACTTTAACGATTCATGGTCAGTATGAATAACGAACGCTTTAGGTAATAAATAATGCTGACATACCTCGAGAGCCCGAATCAATGCATAAAACTCCTTGTCATAAATAGAGTAGTTTAAACGTGCCCCATTCAGCTTCTCACTAAAGAAAGCAGTTGGCCTATTTTCTTGCATCGAAACAGCCCCAATACCGACCCTTGAAGCATCACACTCTATTTCAAATGTTTTAGTAAAATCGGGAAGTGCTAAAACTGGAGCAGAACATAATTGTTCTTTAATCAGTTCAAATGACTTCTGTGCATTCTCATTCCACCTAAACTCATTCCCCTTTTTCAAACACTCTATTTCAAAGTCTTTAATAAATCGCCTATAGAAATAGGCTAAACCATAAAAACTTCTCACATCCGCAACACCAGTAAGTTTAGGCTAATCACGAATTGCCTTAACCTTCTCCTCATCAACCTTAATTCCACTACCAAAAATAATATACCCCAAAAAGATAACACTATCTTGGCAGAAATAGCACTTCTTGAGGCTTCCATACAACTTAGCATCACGCAATATCTCAAATACAGCCATAAGATGTTTCACATGATCATCTAAAGTTTTACTATAGATCAAGATATCATCAAAATAGACCACAACAAACAGCCCAATAAACTTCCTCAAAACATGGTTCATAAGTCTCATAAATGTACTAGGTGCATTAGAAAGCCCAAATGGCATCACCATCCACTCATACAATCTATGCTTAGTTTTAAAGGCTGTTTTTCATTCATCACCTTCTTTCATCCTAATTTGGTGGTATCCACTTATCAAATCAACTTTAGAAAAATAAACAACACCATACAATTCATCAAGCATATCATCAAGTCTAGGAATAGGGAATCGATACTTAACCGTTATCTTGTTGATAGCCCGACTATCCACACACATTCTCATGGTACCATCCGTCTTTGGAACAAGCAAAGTAGACACTGAACAAGGACTAAGTGACTCATGCACATAGCCCCTCTCTAAGAGCTCACCAACCTGCCTTTTGATCTCCTTTGCTTCCTCCGGATTACATCTATATGCTGGTCTATTTGGAAGTAAAGCTCCAGACACCAAATCAATTTGATGCTCTATCCCTCGAATAGGTGGTAATCCCAATGGTAGCTCTTCTGGAAATACATCTTTGAACTCTTCAAGCAACTCCACAACCTGCCTTGGCAAATCCAAACCCTCCATTTGCAATAAAGGCTTTGCCCAAGTCATGAAAACAACCCCCATAGAAGCTAGTGCTTGCTCAACATCTCCCTTTTTGGCTAAATTTAACCCTTTACCAGATTCTATCATCTTTCTTTGATTCCGCAACTGATCTTCTCTAACTTGTTGAGAACTCAATGGCATCAAATTCACTTTCTTCCCATTCAGCACAAATGAATAAGTGTTCCTTCGCCCATTATAAGTCACATCATTATCAAATTGCCATGGACGTCCTAATAACACATGACTAGCTGTCATAAGAACCACATCACATAAAACCTCATCATGAAAGGTTTTAATGGAGAATGGCACGCGAACCTGTCTTGTAACCTGAATCTCTCCCTTGTCATTAAGCCAATGTAATTTGTATGGTTTTGGATGTGGAACAGTAGTTAATCCCAGTTTCTCCACTAAAGTAGTGGATGCAACATTGGTGCAACTACCATTATCAATGATCATGGCACAAACCTTATCTCGGATTTGACATCTTTATGAAAGATGTTTTCGCGCTGTTCCAAACAAATATCAACTTCAGCACTCAAAATCCTTAGAATAACTAATAAATTTCCCTCCATTGGCTCAAGATTCTCTTCTTGTTCAGTCACTTCAACTTTAGATTCCTCTTCCATCTCAGCCTCATCTTCACTTACAAGCTCTCCATACTTCCCTGGTAAAACCATCACCCTCTTATTTGGACATTCAGAAGCAATATGCCCATTTCCCAAGCACTTGAAACACTTGATGTCTCGCGACCTCCTGGAAAATTGAGGTTCAAATACCTTCTCCTTTCCTTTCAACGAACCTGAACTAGCACTTCCTTTACTGAACTTCACTTTCTCATCACGTTAAGGTGTGGTTCCATGTTCGCGAAGGCGAAGAAACAGCATTTGTATTACTTTTTGTAGTTGACCTCATATGGATTCCCCCTCTTTTCTGCTGTCTTTCTACTTTAGTTGCAAGCTTTATAACATCCTCAAGAAATATGAAGGGCTGTAACTCAACAACATTAGCTATGTCCCTCTTCAATCCATCAAGGAATCTAGCTATTGTTTGCTCTTGAGGTTCATTCGAATCACAGCGAATCAGCAACAGCTCAAATTCTTTCACATACTCCTCCACACTCAAGGAACCTTGCCGCAAAGTCTGGAGTTTGATGTATAATTCTTGTTTATAGTAATCCGGAACAAATCTCTTCTTCATTAATCTTTTCATAAGTGGCCAACTTGTAACTTCTTCTTCGTCATCCTTTATTCGCTGAGCTTTTAAGTTTTCCCACCACAAAAGTGTGTAATCGGTAAACTCAAGTGCTGCTACCTTACACTTCCTTGCCTTAGGGTACTCATGCCAATCAAACACCCTTTCTACCTTCTGAACCTATTCAAGATACTCCTCAGGAGAACTTGATGTGCCTTGATTTATAACAAAATTAAATTGCAAAGTTGATGGAGGATAGAACTAAATAGATACCTTGATAAGTCGAATGGACGCCACAAGGATCAGTTTAGGGTTTTGACGCCACACTCTTGATGATCAAAGAGTGATAAGTCAGCAACTATCTTCAAGAGTTTAAAAACTTGAGAAGACAATTTTGAGAGAGAAATAGCTCTTCTATTTCGTGCTTCCAATTTCAAAAAGAGGCAACTGCCTCTACAAGACTTTTACATGCCTTATATAGGCTTACAAAATGAGGTGAAACCCTAATGTTACCTAATAAACTTTAAAAGGCCCAAAATAAGCCCAATATGACTTAACAATTTAAAACAAAACAAAACAAGTTCAAAATAGCCCAAATACATAAAAGTAGTAACATAAGAAGTAAATAAAGCCCAATAGCATGAAAAGAAAGCCCTTAGCTGCTTCTTAAAGCCCAACGTCACCAAACGTCTCTAAATCATGTCCCAATCTCAAATTGAAGACAAATAAATACATTTAGCTCGTTTCCATTCAGATCGCAAGCTTCTAATCCCATAGAAGCTTCAATAGCTCCAATTTGACTACTTATGGCCCTTTGAAGCTGTTTAGCCTTAGCCCTTGTTATTGGACCATCTGAAATCTCCTTTACGCTCAGCTCGCCTTCTTGAGTTGATTTAGAACCTTCATGATGCACATCATCACCCCCGGGCAGAGAATGATTTGCCCTCAAATCAAAATCTTCTAAATCTTCCAAATAAGGAGATAAGTCCTTCACATTAAAAGTGGCTGAAACATTGTAATCACCAGGAAGGTCAACTTTGTAAGCATTACTATTTACCTTCTCTATAATACGAAAAGGTCCATCAACTCTTGGCATCAGCTTGGACTTCCGCTTGCTAGGAAATCTTCCCTTGCTAAGATGAATCCAAACAAGATCACCAGGTTCAAAGCTAATCATTTTTCATCCTTTATTAGCATGCTTAACATACCTAGCTGTTTTCTCCTCAATATGAATTCGAACCTGCTCATGAAGCTTCTTCATCAATTCTGCCTTCTTAGCACCATCCATAGATGTCCTCTCATTAATTGGAATAGGAACAAGGTCAATAGGAACAAATGGCTTAAATCCATACACAACCTCAAATGGTGAAAATTTTGTAGCCCCATGCACACTACGGTTATATGCAAACTCTACAATAGGCAAACAAGTATCCCAACTCTTTAAGTTCTTGTTTATAACAGCCCGTAATAAAGAAGATAGAGTACAGTTCACTACCTCAGTTTGCCCATCAGTTTGTGGATGACAAGCAGTACTGAAAAGCAACTTTGTTCCAAGCTTCTTCCAAAGAGTCTTCCAAAAATAGCTTAAGAACTTTGTATCACGATCGGAGACAATGCTTTTAGGGATTCCATGCAAACGTACAATTTCCCTAAAAAACAAATCAGCAATATGAATAGCATCATCAGTTTTGTTACAAGGAATAAAGTGTGACATTTTGGAGAACCGATCAACCACAACCATCACCGAATCCTTCCCACGCTGTGTTCTAGGTAATCCAAGCACAAAATCCATACTAATATCCATCCATGGTTGCTCTGGGATAGGTAAAGGCATATATAGTCCATATGCATTCTCTTTACCCTTAGCTTTCTTGCAATTTACACATCTTTCAACAACTTTATGAACATCCCACAGCATATTAGGCCAAAAGAAGTGCTCTTTCAGTAGCTCATAAGTTTTCTTCTCCCCAAAATGACCACTAAGACCACCCCAATGAGCCTCACGCACAAGCAACTCACGTAAGGATCCTGAAGGTATACACATTCTGCCCAACTTGAACAAGTAACCATCATGCACAAAGAACCCATCACAAGCTCCTTTAGCACATTTAGACATCATATTAGCAAAGTATGAATCACTGGTATATTGTTCTTTCACCTGTTCAAAACCCAAAAGCCTTGCATTTAACATAGAAATCAATGCATACCTCCTAGAAAGAGCATCAGCAATGACATTAGTTTGCCCCTTCTTGTATTTTATGACATATGGAAATGGCTCCATGAACTCTACCCATTTGGCATGTCTTCTATTCAGCTTGTTCTGCCCTTTAAGATACTTTAATGATTCATGGTCAGTATGAATAACGAACTCTTTAGGTAATAAATAATGCTGCCATACCTCGAGAGCCCGAATCAATGCATAAAACTCCTTGTCATAAATAGAGTAGTTTAACCGTGCCCCATTCAACTTCTCACTAAAGAAAGCAATTGGCCTCTTTTCTTGCATCAACACAGCCCCAATACCGACCCCTGAAGCATCACACTCTATTTCAAATGTTTTAGCAAAATCGGGAAGTGCTAAAACTGGAGCATAACATAATTGTTCTTTTATCAGTTCAAATGACTTCTGTGCATTCTCATTCCATCTAAACTCATTTCCCTTTTTCAAACACTCTGTCATAGGCGCAACAATAGAACTAAAGTCTTTAATAAATCGCCTATAGAAAGAGGCTAAACCATGAAAACTTCTCACATCCGCAACACCAGTAGGTTTAGGCCAATCACGAATTGCCTTAACCTTCTCCTCATCAACCTTAATTCCGCTACCAGAAACTACATACCCCAAAAAGATAACACTATCTTGGCAGAAATAGCACTTCTTGATGTTTCCATACAACTTAGCATCACGCAAGGTCTCAAATACAGCCATAAGATGCTTCACATGATCATCTAAAGTTTTACTATAGATCAAGATATCATCAAAATAGACCACAACAAACAGCCCGATAAACTTCCTCAAAACATGGTTCATAAGTCTCATAAATGTACTAGGTGCATTAGAAAGCCCAAATGGCATCACCATCCACTCATACAATCCATGCTTAGTTTTAAAGGCTGTTTTCCATTCATCACCTTCTTTCATCCTAATTTGGTGATATCCACTCATTAAATCAACTTTAGAAAAATAAACAGCACCATGCAATTCATCAAGCATATCATCAAGTCAAGGGAAAGGGAATCGATATTTAACCGTTATCTTGTTGATAGCCCGACTGTCCACACACATTCTCATGGTACCATCCTTCTTTGGAACAAGCAAAGTAGGCACTGAACAAGGACTAAGTGACTCACGCACATAGCCCCTCTCTAAGAGCTCACCAACTTGCCTTTTGATCTCCTTTGCTTCCTCCGGATTACATCTATATGCTGGTCTATTTGGAAGTGAAGCTCCGGGCACCAAATCAATTTGATGCTCTATCCCTCGAATAGGTGGTAATCCCAATGGTAGCTCTTCTGGAAATACATCTTTGAACTCTTCAAGTAACTCCACAACCTGCCTTGGAAAATCCAAACCCTCCACTTGCAATAAAGGCTTTGCCCAAGTCATGAAAACAACCCCCACAGAAGCTAGTGCTTGCTCAACATCTCCCCTTTTGGCTAACATTAACCCTTTACCAGATTCCATCATTTTCCTTTGATTCCGCAACTGATCTTCTCTAACTTGTTGAGAACTCAATGGCATCAAATTCACTTTCTTCCCATTCAGCACAAATGAGTAAGTGTTCCTTCGCCCATTATAAGTCACATCGTTATCAAATTGCCATGGGCGTCCTAATAACACATGACTAGCTGTCATCGGAACCACATCACATAAAACCTCATCATGAAAGGTTTTAATGGAGAATGGAACCCGAACCTGTCTTGTAACCTGAATCTCTCCCTTGTCATTAAGCCAATGTAATTTGTATGGTTTTGGATGTGGAACAGTAGTTAATCCCAATTTCTCCACTAAAGTAATGGATGCAACATTGGTGCAACTACCATTATCAATGATCATGGCACACACCTTATCTCGGATTTGACATCTTGTATGAAAGATGTTTTCGCGCTGTTCCAAACCAATATCAACTTCAGCACTCAAAATCCTTTGAATAACTAATAAATTTCCCTCCATTGGCTCAAGATTCTCTTCTTGTTCAGTCACTTCAACTTTAGATTCCTCTTCCATCTCAGCTTCATCTTCACTTACAAGCTCTCCATACTTCCCTTGTAAAACCATCACCCTCTTATTCGGACATTCTGAAGCAATATGCCCATTTCCCAAGCACTTGAAACACTTGATGTCTCGCGTCCTCCTGGAAAATTGAGGTTCAAATACCTTCTCCTTTCCTTTCAATGAACCTGAACTAGCACTTCCTTTACTGAACTCCACTTTCTCATCACGTTTAGGTGTGTTCCATGTTCGCGAAGGTGAAGAAACAGCCTTTGTATTACTTGTTGTAGTTGACCTCATATGGATACCCCCTCTTTTCTGCTGTCTTTCTACTTTAGTTGCAAGCTTTATGACATCCTCAAGAAATATGAAGGGCTGTAACTCAACAACATTAGCTATGTCCCTCTTCAATCCATCAAGGAATCTAGCTATTGTTTACTCTTGAGGTTCATTCAAATCACAACGAATCAGCAACAGCTCAAATTCTTTCACATACTCCTCCACACTCAAGGAACCTTGCCGCAAAGTCTGGAGTTTGATGTATAATTCTTGTTTATAGTAATCCGGAACAAATCTCTTCTTCATTAATCTTTTCATGAGTGGCCAGCTTGTAACTTCTTCTTCGTCATCCCTTCTTCGCTGAGCTTTTAAGTTTTCCCACCACAAAAGTGTGTAATCGGTAAACTCAAGTGCTGCTACCTTACACTTCCTTGCCTTAGGGTACTCATGCCAATCAAACACCCTTTCTACCTTCTGAACCCATTCAAGATACTCCTCAGGAGAACTTGATGTGCCTTGATTTATAACAAAATTAAATTGCAAAGTTGATGGAGGATAGAACTAAATAGATACCTTGATAAGTCGAATGGACGCCACAAGGATCAGTTTAGGGTTTTGACGCCACACCCTTGATGATCAAAGAGTGATAAGTCAGCAACTATCTTCAAGAGTTGAAAAACTTGAGAAGACAATTTTGAGAGAGAAATAGCTCTTCTATTTCGTGCTTCCAATTTCAAAAAGAGGCAACTGCCTCTACAAGACTTTTACATGCCTTATATAGGCTTACAAAATGAGGTGAAACCCTAATGTTACCTAATAAACTTTAAAAGGCCCAAAATAAGCCCAATATGACTTAACAATTTAAAACAAAACTAAACAAGTTCAAAATAGCCCAAATACATAAAAGTAGTAACATAAGAAGTAAATAAAGCCCAATAGCATGAAAAGAAAGCCCTTAGCTGCTTCTTAAAGCCCAACGTCACCAAACGTCTCTAAATCATGTCCCAATCTCAAATTGAAGACAAATAAATACATTTAGCTCGTTTCCATTCAGATCGCAAGCTTCTAATCCCATAGAAGCTTCAATAGCTCCAATTTGACTACTTATGGCCCTTTGAAGCTGTTTAGCCTTAGCCCTTGTTATTGGACCATCTGAAATCTCCTTTACGCTCAGCTCGCCTTCTTGAATTGATTTAGAACCTTCATGATGCACATCACTAACAGACCAGCATATAGATGTAATCCGGAGGAAGCAAAGAAGATCCAAAGGCAGGTTAATGAGCTCTTAGAGAGGGGCTATATGTGTGAGTCACTTAGCCCTTTTTCAGTGTCTACTTTGCTTGTTCCAAAGAAGGATTGTACCATGAGAATGTGTGTAGATAGTCGAGCTATTAACAAGATAACGGTTAAGTATCAATTCCCTATTCCTAGACTAGATATTATGCTTGATGAATTGCATGGTGTTGTTTATTATTCTAAAGTTGATTTGATGAGTGGATATCACCAAATTAGGATAAAAGAAGGTGATGAATGGAAAACAACCTTTAAAACTAAGCATGGATTGTATGAATGGATGTTGATGCTGTTTGGGCTTTCTAATGAACTTAGTACATTTATAAGGCTTATGAATCATGTTTTGAGGAAGTTCATTGGGCTGTTTGTTGTGGTATATGTTGATGATATCCTGATCTACAGTAAAACTTTTGATGCTCATTTGAAGCATCTTAGGGTTATATTTGAGATCTTGCGAGATGCTAAGTTATATGGAAACCTCAAGAAGTGTTATTTCTGCCAAGAGAGTGTTATCTTTCTGGGGCATGTTGTTTCTGGTTGTGAAATTAAAGTTGATGAGGAGAAGGTTAAGGTAATTCGTGATTGGCCTAAACCTACTGGTGTTGCAGGTGTGAGAAGTTTTCATGGTTTAGCCACTTTCAATAGGCGATTTATTAAAGACTTTTAATTCTATTGTTGCTTCTATGACAGAGTGTTTGAAAAAGGGGAATGAATTTTAGGTGGAATGAGAATGCACAGAAGGCATTTGAGCTGATTAAAGAACAATTATGTTCTGCGCCCCGTTTTAGCACTTCCTGATTTTGCTAAAACATTTGAAATAGAGTGTGATTCTTTTGGGCTTGGTATTGGGGCTGTTTTGATGCAAGAAAAGAGGCCAATTTCGTTCTTTAGTGGAAAGATGAATGGAGCATATTTAAACTACTCTATTTATGACAAGGAGTTTTATGCATTGATTCGGGCTCTTGAGGTATGGCAGCATTACCTATTACCTAAAGAATTTGTTATTCATACTGAGCATGAATCGTTAAAGTATCTTAAAGGACAGAACAAGCTGAATAGAGTTTTTGTGTTCTTTCATTCTTGTAAGAACTTGAACTTATCAAGTTTGTTCTTGTGGCGTTCAAACAACTGAACTTATTACCTTGATTCTTGAAGTGTCCTTGGGCTTCTTGGTGTGGCGTCCTCTATCCAGCCATAGTCTTTGTTCTTGGTTTGCTAACTCAAGGGTCAAGACTCTTCAAACTTGCATCTTGAAGATCTCAGGTTCAATTACACATTTTAGTATTGGGTTTTGTCACATCATTGGCGAGGTTCATATCAGTAGAAGTGACTGAACAAGAAGAGAATTTTGAGCCAATAAAGGGAAATTTATTAATTATTCAAAGGATTTTGGGTGTTGAAGTTGATATTGGTTTGGACCAACACGAAAACATTTTTCATACAAGATATCAAATCCGAGATAAGGTTTGTGCTATGATCATTGATATTGGTAGTTGTACCAATTTTACATCCACTACTTTAGTAGAGAAATTGGGATAAATTACTGTTTCGCATCCCAAACCATACAAATTGCATTGGCTTAATGAGAATGGAGAGATTCGGGTTACAAGACAGGTTCACTTGTCGTTCTCCATTAAAATCTAACATGATGAGGTTTTATGTGATATAGTTCCTATGACAGTTAGTCATGTGTTATTGGAACGTCCATGGCAGTTTAATAATGATGTGACTTATAATGGGCAAAGAAATGCTTATTTATTTGTGCTGAATGGGAAGAAAGTGAATTTGATGCCATTGAGTTCTCAATAAGTTAGAGAAGATCAATTGCAGAATCAAAGGAAGATGATGGAATCGGGTAAAAAGCTGATGTTAGCCAAAAAGGGAGACATTGAACAAGCACTAGCTTCGGTGGAGGTTTTTGTATGGCTTGGGAAAAACCTTAATTGCAAGTGGAGGGTCTAGATTTGTTGAGATAGGTTATAGAGTTGCTTGAAGAAGAGGGGCTATGTGTGTGAGTCACTTAGTCCTTGTTCTGTGCCTACTTTACTTGTTCCAAAGAAGGATGGTAACATGAGAATATGTGTGGAAAGCCAAGCTATCAACAAGATAACAGTTAAGTATCGATTCCCTATTCCTAGACTTGATGATATGCTTAATGAATTGCATGGTGTTGTTTATTTTTCTAAAGTTGATTTGATGAGTGGTATCACCAAATTCGGATGAAAGAATTGTATGAGTGAATGGTGATGCAGTTTGGGCTTTCTAATGTACCTAGTAAATTTGTGAGGCTTATAAATCATGTTTTGAAGAAGTTTATTGGGCTGTTTGTTATGGTCTATATTGATGATATCCTGATCTATAATGAAACTTTTGAAGATTGTGTGAGGCATCTTAGAACTGTATTTGAGACCTTGTGTAATGCTAAGTTGTATGAAAAACTCAAGAAGTGTTATTACTACCATGATAGTGTTATCTTTCTTAGATTTTTTGTTTCTAATAGTGGAATTAAGGTTGATAAGGAAAAGGTTAAGGCAATTCATGATTGGGTAAAACCTACTTTTGTTATTAATGTGAGAAGGTTTCATGGTTTAGCCTCTTTCTATAGGGGATTTATTAAAGACTTTCACCTAGGATAGTGTTTAAAAGGGGGAATGAGGTTAGGTGGAATGAGAATGCACAGAAGGCATTTAAGTTGATTAAAAAAATTTATGTTCTGCTCTTGCTTTAGCATTTCCTAATTTTAAAAAAATATTCGAAATAGAGTGTGATACTTTTGGGCTTGGTATTGGGGTTGCTTTGATGCAAGAAAAGTGGCCAATTGCATTCTTTAGTGAGAAGCTGAATGGGGCACGTTTAAACTATTTCAATTTTGACAAGGAGTTTTATGCATTGATTCGGGCTCTAGAGGTATGGTAGCATTACCTAATAACCTAAAGAGTTTGATATTCATACTAACCATGAATCTTTGAAGTATCTTAAAGGGCAGAACAAGTTGAATATAAGACATGCTAAATGGGTAGAATTCATTGAGATATTATTTTATGTCATAATATAGATGAAGGGGAAAACTACTGTCATTCCTGATGCTCTTTCTAGAAGGTATGCATTGATTTTTATGTCAAATACAAGGCTGTTAGGTTTTGAACAGGTGAAAGAACAATATGCTAGTGATGCGAATTAGGTCGCCAAAAAATGTCACAAGGTCCATTGAACATCCATGTGTGATGGGGAACAACAACACAGCAACTGATGCGAACTAGGTTGCCAAAACATCACAAGGTCCATTGAACATCCATGTGTGATGGGGAACAACAACACAGCAACTGATGCGAACTAGGTTGCCAAAACATCACAAGGTCCATTGAACATCCATGTGTGATGGGGAACAATAGCACAGCAGCTCATGTGAGTAGCCCATGTGATTTGAAGTCAATATTGGTAGTTATTGGTAGTTAATAGTTATAAGTTACTATTAATTGTTGTAATAAGTGCAAGCATTCCAAATGCCTAGTTTATTTATAGTTGTTGGTAGTTAATAGTTGTAAGTTTTCATTATTTATTGTAATAAGTGCTGAAATTTCAAGTGCCTAGATTATTGGTAGTAGTTGGTAGTTAATAGTTTTAAGTTGCCATTAGTTGCTATAATAAATGCTAGACATCCCAAGAGGTCTCTATAAATATATGAGAGATGAGGGAGAACGAAAATAAAATTTATATTAATGGTGAGAGTTTTCTCTTAAGTTCTTCAAAGAACTATTATTAGAACTTATCAAAATTCTATCTTATGGCGTTCTTTCAGACTTATCACTCACAACTTCTCATTTATCCTGAGTGTGGCATCTACTATCTTCTTATACCTCTAGTTCTTATCTTTGATAGATTATGGGTCAAGGTTCTTTTTTTTTTTTGTTTATATAAAAATTTGAATTAGAAGAATCCTTGGCAAAGGAACCTAATTGAGTGTCAGGTTTTCTTTGTAAGGTTCACATCAGCAACCGATGTGATATGACGTCTCAATATTTGTAGTTGTTGGTAGTTAGTAGTTATAAGTTATCATTAATTGTTATAATAAGTTCTAGCATTCCAAGTGCTTAGTTTATTGGTAGTAGTTGTAATTTTTCATTAATTGTTGTAATAAATACTAGACATCACAAGAGGTCTCTATAAATATATAAGAGATGAGGGAGAATGAAATAGAATTGATGATATTAATGTTGAGAGTTTTCTCTTAAGTTCTTCAAAGAACTTTAATTAGAACTTATCAAGATTTTATCTTGTGGCGTTCTTTCAGACTTATCACTCACAACTTCTCATCTATCTTGAGTGTGGCATCTACAATCTTCTTAAACCTTTTTTTCTTATCACTTATAGATAATGGGTTAAGGTTCTTGTTTTTGTTTATCTAAAAATCTGAATTAGCATGATCTTTGGCAAAGGAACCTCATTGAGCATCGGGTCTCACTTTTCTTTGTGAGGTTCACATCATTTGGTATTAGAGCTTAGCCTCTAATCAGGTTTGAACTATCCTTTTAATTTTCATTGATTTTATCCTTCTTTTAAATCAGTAACTTTATTTTAGTGTTATTCAAAATTGGATTATTCAGAATAAAAACAAAACTGAATTTTGTTGCTGTTTGATTTTGTTGGTCTTTTCTTGAAGTATTTAGGCTGAATTGTAACAAGTAAATGGTAAATCATATGGAGGATAGAACTAAAAAGAAGCCTTGATAAGTCAATGGACACCACAAAGATCAATTAGGGTTTTGACGCCACATATTTGGTGATCAAAGAGTGATAAGTCAGTAACTATCTTCAAAAGCTAGAAAACTTGAGAAGATAATTTTTTAGAGAAAAAGTTCTTCTTTTTCGTGCTTGAAATTCGAGAATTAGGCAACTGCCTCTATAAGACTTTAAAATGCCTTATATAGGCTTACAAAATGAGGGAAAATTCTAATATTACCTAATAACTTAAAAAGCCCAAAATAAGCCCAATCTAATTTAAAATTTAAAATAAAGCTAAACAAGTTCAAAATGGCCCAAATACATAAAAGTAGGAACATAAGAAGCAAATTAAGCCCAATAGCATGGAAAGAAAGCCTTTAGCTGCCTTCTTAAGCCCAACGTCACCAAACGTCTCTAAATCACATCCCAATCTCTAATTGAAGACAAATTAACACTTTTAACTCATTTTCATTCAGACCGCAAGCTAGAATCCCATAGAAGCTTCAATAGCTCCAATTTTACTAGTTATGGCCATTTGAAGCTGTTTGGCCTTAGACCTTGTTATTGGACCATCTGAAATCTCTTTTATGCTCAAGTCACCTTCTTGAGTTGATTTAGAACCTTCATGATGCACATCATCACCCCCGGGCAGAGAATGATTTGCCTTCAAATCAGAATCTTTTAGATCTTCCAAATAAGGAGATAAGTCATTCACATTAAAAGTGGCTGAAATATTGTTGTAATCACCAGGAAGATCAACTTTGTAAGCATTACTATTTACCTTCTCTACAATCCGAAAAGGTCCATCAACTCTTGGCATCAGCTTGAACTTCCGCTTGCTAGGAAATCTTCCCTTGCTAAGATGAATCCAAACAAGATCACCCGGTTCAAAGCTAATCATTTTTCGTCCTTTATTAGCATGCTTAACATACTTAGCTGTTTTCTCCTCAATATGAATTCGAACCTGCTCATGAAGCTTCTTCATCAATTCTGCCTTCTTAACCCCATCCATAGATATCCTCTCATCAATTGGAATAGGAACAAGGTCAATATGAACAAATGGATTAAATCCATACACAATCTTAAATAGTGAAAATTTTGTAGCCCCATGCACACTATGGTTGTATGCAAACTCCACAATAGGCAAACAAGTATCCCAACTCTTTAAGTTCTTGTTTATATCCGTCCGTAATAAAGAAGATAGAGTACGATTCACTACCTCAGTTTGCCCATCAGTTTGTGGATGACAAGCAGTACTGAAAAGCAACTTTGTTCCAAGCTTCTTCCAAAGAGTCTTCTAAAAATAGCTTAAGAACTTTGTATCATAATCAGAGACAATGCTTTTAGGGATTCCATGCAAACGTACAATTACCCTAAAAAAAATCAGCAATATGAATAGCATCATCAGTTTTGTTACAAGGAATAAAGTGTGACATTTTGGAGAACCGATCAACCACAACCATCACTGAATCCTTCCCACACTGTGTTCTAGGTAATCTAAGCACAATATCCATACTAATATCCATCCATGATTGCTCTGGGATAGGTAAAGGCATATATAGTCCATATGCATTCTCTTTACCCTTAGCTTTCTTGTAAATTACACATCTTTCAACAACTTTATGAACATCCCGTAGCATATTGGGCCAAAAGAAGTGCTCTTTCAGTAGCTCATAAGTTTTTTTCGCCCAAAAATAACCACTAAGACCACCCCTATGAGCCTCACGCACAAGCAACTCACGTAAAGATCCTGAATGTATACACATTCTGCCCAACTTGAACAAGTAACCATCATGCACAAAGAACCCATCACAAGCTCCTTTAGCACATTTAGACATTATATTAGCAAAGTATGAATCACTTATATATTATTTTTCACCCATTCAAAACCCAAAAGCCTTCCATTTAACATAGAAATCAATGCATACCTCCTAGAAAGAGCATTAGCAATGACATTAGTTTGCCCCTACTTGTATTTTATGACATATAGAAATGGCTCTATGAACTCTACCCATTTGGCATGTATTCTATTCAATTTATTATGCCCTTTAAGATACTTTAACGATTTATGGATATGAATAATGAACTCTTTAGGTAATAGGTATTGCTGCTATACCTTGAGAGCCCGAATCAATACATAAAACTCGTTGTCAGAAATAGAGTAGTTTAAACGTGCCCCATTCAGTTTCTCACTAAAGAATGCAATTTGCCTCTTTTCTTGCATCAAAATAACCCCAATACCAAGCCCTGAAGCATCACACTCTATTTCAAATGTTTTAGCAAAATCAGGAAGTGCTAAAACAAGAGCAGAACATAATTGTCCTTTAAACAGTTCAAATGCCTTCTGTGCATTCTCATTCCACCTATACTCATTCCCCTTTTTCAAACACTCTGTCATAGGTGCAATAATAAAACTAAAGTCTTTAATAAATCGCCTATAGAAAAAGGCTAAACCATGAAAACTTCTCATATTAGCAACACTAGTAGGTTTAGACCAATCACGAATTGCCTTAACCTTCTCCTCATCATCCTTAATTCCACTACCAAAAACAAACATACCCAAGAAAGATAACACTATCTTGGCAGTAATAATTCTTCTTGAGTTTTCCATACAACTTAGCATCATACAAGGTCTCAAATACAGCCCTAAGATGCCTCACATGATCATCAAAATAGACCACAACAAATAGCCCAATAAATTTTCTCAAAACATGATTCATAAGCCTCATAAATGTACTAGGTACATGATGTGCCCTGATTTCCAGAAAAATAGATTATTCCAAAATTCGAATAAAAATATGGTTCTTTTGTTGGTTAGTTTTCTTAAGTGTTTAGGCTGAATTATAATAAAATTAAATGGTAAATTTGATGGAGGATAGAACTAAATAGATACCTTGATAAGTCAAATGGACGCCACAAGGATCAATTTAGGGTTTGACGCCACACTCTTGGTGATCAAAGAATAATAAGTCACCAACTGTCTTCAAGAGCTAGAAAACTTGAGAAGACAATTTTGTGAGAGAAATAGCTCTTCTATTTCGTGCTTCTAATTCCAAAATGAGGCAACTGCCTCTATGAGACTTTAACATGACTTATATAGGCTTACAAAATGAGGGGAAACCTTAATGTTACCTAATTAACTTAAAAAGCACAAAATAAGCCCAATATGACTTAACAATTTAAAATAAAGCTAAACAAGTTCAAAATGGCCCAAATACATAAAAATAGTAACATAAGAAGTAAATTAAGCCCAATAGCATGGAAAGAAAGTCCTCAGCTGCTTCTTTAAGCCCAACATCACCAAATGTCTCTAAATCACGTCCCAATCACTAATAGAAGACAAATAAACACATTTAGCTCATTTCCATTCAAATTGCAAGCTTCTAATCCCATAGAAGCTTCAATAGCTCCAATTTGACTACTTATGGCCCTTTGAAGCTGTTTAGCCTTAGCCCTTGTTATTGGACCATCTGAAATCTCCTTTAAGCTCAGCTCACATTCTTGAGTTGATTTAGAACCTTCATGATGTACATAAGTACATTAGAAAGACCAAACGGCATCACCATCCACTTATACAATCCATGCTTAGTTTTAAAGGCTGTTTTCCATTCATCACATTCTTTCATCCTAATTTGGTGATATTCACTCATGAAATCAACTTTAGAAAAATAAATAGCACCATGCAATTCATCAAGCATATCATCAAGTCTAGGAATAAGGAATCGATACTTAACTGTTATCTTGTTGATAGCCCGACTGTCCACACACATTCTTATGGTACCATCCGTTTTTAGAACAAGCAAAGTAGGCACTGAACAAGGATTAAGTGACTTACGCACATAGCCCCTCTCTAAGAGCTCACCAACCTGCCTTTTGATCTCCTTTGCTTCCTCTGGATTACATCTATAGGCTAGTCTATTAGGAAGTGAAGCTCCAGGCACCAAATCAATTTGATGCTCTATCCCTCGAATTGGTGGTAATCCCAATGGCAGCTCTTCTGAAAATACATCTTTGAACTCCTTAAGCAACTCCACAACCTGCCTTGGCAAATCCAGATCCTCTACTTGCAATAAAGGCTTTGCCCAAGCCATGAAAACAACCCCCCACAGAAGTTAGTGCTTGCTCAACATCTCCCTTTTTGGCTAACATTAGCCCATTTACCCAATTCCACTATCTTCTTTTGATTCTGCTACTAATCTTCTCTAACTTGTTGAGAACTAAAAGGCATCAAATTCACCTTCCTCCCATTCAGCACAAATGAATAAGTATTCCTTCGCCCATTATAAGTCACATCATTATCAAATTGCCATGGACGTCCTAATAACACATGACTAGCTATCATAGGAACCAAATCACATAAAACCTCATCATGAAAGGTTTTAATAGAGAACGGAACACGAACCTATCTTGTAACTTGGATCTCCCCCTTGTTGTTAAGCCAATGCAATTTGTATGGTTTTGGATGTAGAATAGTAGTTAATCCCAATTTCTCCACTAAAGTAGTGGATGCAACATTGGTACAACTACCAATATCAATTATCATAGCAGAAATCTTATCTCGGATTTGACATCTTGTATGAAAGATGTTTTCGCGTTGTTCCAAACCAATATCAACTTCAGCACTCAATATCCTTTGAATTACTAATAAATTTCCCTCCATTGGCTCAAGATTCTCTTCTTGCTCAGTCACTTCTACTTCAGATTCCTCTTCCATTTTAGCCTTATCTTCACTTACAAGCTCTCCATGCTTCCCATGTAGAACCATCACCATTTCATTTGGACATTCGGAAGCAATATGCCTATTTTCCAAGCACTTGAAACACTTGATGTCTCGAGACCTCCTGGGAAGTTGAGGTTCAAATACCTTCTCCTTTCCCTTCAAAGAACCTGAACTAGCACTCCCCTTACTTAACTCCACTTTCTCATCTCTTTTAGGTGTGTTCTATGTCCGGGAAGGTGAAGATACAGCCTTTGAATTACTTTGTGGAGTTGACCTCATATGGATCCCCCTCTTTTCTGCTGTCTTTATACTTTAGTTGCAAGTTTTATGACATCCTCAAGATATATGAACGGTTGTTACTCAACAACATTAGTTATGTCTCTCCTCAATACATCAAGAAATCTAGCTATTGTTTACTCTTGAGGTTCATTCAAATCACAATGAATCATTAACAACTCAAATTCTTTCACATGAGTCCACACTCAAGGAATCTTGCCGCAAAGTCTGGAGTTTGATGTATAATTCTTGTTTATAGTAATCCGAAACAAATCTCTTCTTCATTAATCTTTTCATAAGCGACCAACTAGTAACTTCTTCTTCATCATCCATTCTTCGAGTGCATGATCAGTAAATTCAAGTACTACTACCTTACACTTCTTTGCCTCAGGGTACTCATGCCAATCAAACACCCTTTCTACCTTCTGAACCCATTCAAGATACTCCTCGGGAGAACTAGTACCTCTAAATGGTGGTATATTAAGTTTGATACCACTAGTAGGGTCATTTTGCTGCCTCCTTATCCTACTTATATCTTCAGCCTTATCATCCCTATTTGGCTCATCTCCAGCATCCCCTAGGTCATTCCGAGGTACCCTACATCCTACCTGCCTTTGTTGGGGTTGCAAAGTATTTCTTTGCATTTCTATAATTGTAGCGAGTTGTCTACGAATTTCAGTAATCTCACCCCAAAATTCATCATGAGCTCGTTGTAAGCCCATGAGTTGAGCTTCTTCTAAACTCAGTCCCTTTGGTACTCTATTTGCGTTAACTTCAGCCATTACTAACAAAAACCCCAAACAAGTATGAATAATGAACAACACAAACAGTAGCTAAAATACACTTCTCAAACTGAATTTTCACTAATTCAGTAAATAAAATCAGATAGCAACAATTGACTAAAATTCTAAAATTCTAGGTTCAGGAACAACTCAACCCTGCCAAATCATCTCAAATCCACAAACTACTAAGAGTTAATTTTAATGCTGCAGAGTTGTAATTCAAAACTACTAACCTCAAATATTAGAGATCCAACTTGATGAATGACCCCACAATATTATATAAAACAAAAACAGCAAGGGACCTTCAATGGCTGAAACTTCAGTTTACACACTGAAATCCTATGCTCGATACCAAGATGTGTCTTGATCTTCAAATTGGATTATTCAGAATAAAAACAAAAACTGATTTTTAAGATGAGGTCGTTGTCTGATTTTGTTGGTCTTTTCTTTAAGTATTTAGGCTGAATTGTAACAAGTAAATGGTAAATCAGATGGAGAATAGAACTAAAATTAAGCCTTGATAAGTCAATGGATGCCACAAGGATCAATTTAGGATTTTGACGCCACACTCTTGGCGATCAAAGAGTGATAAGTCAGAAACTATCTTCAAGAGTTGGAAAACTTGAGAAGATAATTTTTGAGAGAAAAAAGTTCTTCTTTTTCGTCCATAAAATTCAAAAATGAGGCAACTGCCTCTATAAGACTTTAAGATACCTTATATAGGCTTACAAGAAGAGGGGAAACCCTAATATTACCTAATGAACTTATAAAGCCCAAAACAAGCCCAATCTGACTTAACAATTTAAAATAAAGCTAAATAAGTTCAAAATGGCCCAAATACATAAAATAAAGAGAGATAAGTGAAGTAATAAAAATAGGAACATAAGAAGCAAATTAAGCCAAATAGCATGGAAATAAAGCCCTCAGCTGTCTCCTTAAGCCCAACATCACCACACGCCTCTAAATCACATCCCAATCTCTAATTAAAGATAAATAAACACCTTTAGCTCATTTCCATTCAGATCGCAAGCTTCTAAGCCCATAGAAGCTTCAATAGCTCCAATTTGACTACTTATGGCCTTTTGAAGCTGTTTGGCATTTGCTCTTATTATTAAACCATCTGAAACCTCTTTTATGCTCAGCTCACCTTCTTGAGTTGATTTAGAACCTTCATGATGCACATCACGTAGTCGAGTGCAACCATGAGTACAATGGGTAGCTCTAAATTGGAGATGAAGAGGAGTTGGATGAGCTGAATGAACTATCAATGAACCAAGGCATATTTGAGCGTGGATTTGGAGATATAAGTGCTAGGAGCGAAAAACCTAGGGGGGATGATTACTTGAGAAGCATTAAGGTGAAGATTCCACCTTTTCAATATAAAAATTACCCTGAGGCATATTTGGAATGGGAGATAAAGATATAGAGGATCTTTGATTGTCACAACTACTCCGAAGCCAAAAATGTAAAATTGGCTAAATTAAATTCACTAACTATGCTATTGTTTGGTGGGATCAATTGTTGAAGAAAAGAAGGAGAAATCACGAATGACCTATTGTGACATGGAACGAGATAAAGGCCATTATGAGAAGACGCTTCATTCTTAACTACTACTACCATTGGGAATTGTATAACAAGTTCCAGGGTCTAACTCAAGGATCCAAGAGCGTTGTTGAGTAGTATAAAGAGATGGATGTTGCTATGATCCAAGCGAATGTAGAGGAGGACGAGAAGCCACTATGGCTAGGTTCTTGCATAGCTTAAACCTAGATGGAGGCCTGGCATAAGCCCAAATCCATTTAAATAAGTTCAAATCAGATTCAAGGAAACCTAATCACTTTGATTAAGGTAGATTTTCTGGAGATTTGATTCTATAAGGCCAACAAATCACTTATCCTTTAAGTTCATGAATTAGGAACATGTTTTCTGAATTAGTAGAGATTAAATTTGAATTTTGTAATTACAATTGTTATATTCGTTGTAATTGTGGACTTTTAGGTATTTTTAGCTGTAAGTTTGTTGTGATATGTTTGAATTTTGTTGTGGTAGTTGTAATTGTGGACTTTGGAGTGAGAGGGTAGTTGTAAGTTTAAAATTTATATTTGAAAGTTGTAACTTGACATCCCTTATGGTCTCTATAAATACCATGGGAATTGACAGTGGGAGCACAAAATTTAGAAAATAAAATTTGAGAGTTTCTGTGTATTTCTTTCATTCTTGAAAGGACTTGAACTTGTTAAGTTTATTCTTGTGGCGTTCAAACAACCGAACTTATTACCTTGATTCTTGATTGTCCTTGGGTTTCTTAGTGTGGCGTCCCCTGATGTGAACCTCACAAAGAAAAGTGAGACCCGACACTCAATGAGGTTCTTATGCCAAGGATCGTTCTAATTCAAATTTTTATATAAATAAAAATAAGAACCTTGACCTGTTATCTTTCAAAGATAAGAACCATAGTTATAAGAAGTTAGTAGATGCCACACTCAAGATAGATGAGAAGTTGTGAGTGATAAGTCTGAAAGACGCCACAAGATAAATCTTGACAAGTTTTAATAAAATTTCTTTGAAGGAATTAAGAGAAAACTCTCAACATTATATTTATCAATTCTTTTCGTTCTCCCTCATCTCTCATATAGTTATAGAGATCTCTTGGGATGTTTAGCATTTATTACAACAACTATTGACAACTTAAAACTACTAAATACCAACAATTACCAATAATTTAGGCACTTGAGAGTCCAGCACTTATTACAACAATTAATGAAAACTTAAAATTACTAATTACCAACTACTACCAATAAACTAGGCACTTGAAATGCTAGCACTTATTACAACAATTGATAGTAACTTATAACTACCAACAACTACTAGTATTGAGTCTTCACATCATATGGGCTACTCACATGAGCTGTTATGCTATTAATCCCTATCGCACATGGATGCTAAATGATCCTTGTGAATTTTTTGGCTGTCTAATTCTCAACATCCTCTCTCCAAACGTAGTCTTGGTTCTTGGTTTGCTAACTTAAGGGTCAATACTCATCAAACTTGCCTCTTGAAGATCTTGAGTTTGATTCCACATTTTGGTGTTAGGTTTCGTCACATCACTGGTGAAGTTTATATCAATTAATGAAGAAGTTCATGAGCAGGTTCGCATTTATATTCAGGAGAAAATAGCTAAGTATATTTAGTATGCTAACAACAGGCAAAAAATGATTAGCTTTTAACCTGGTGATCTTGTTTGGATTCATCTTAGCAAGGGAAGATTTCCTAGCAAGTGAAAGTTCAAGTTGATGCCAAGAGTTGATGGAACTTTTCAGATTATAAAGAAGGTGAATAGTAATGCTTATCAAGTTGATCTTCCAAGTGATTAGAATGTTTCAGCTGCTTTTAATGTGAAGGACTCATCTCTTTATTTGGAAGTTCTAGAAGATTTTGATTTGAGGGCAAATCATTCTCAGCTTAGGGGTTATGATGTGCATCATGAGGGTTCTAAATCAACTCAAAAAAGTAAGTTGAGCATAAAGGAGACTTCAAATGGACCAATAACAAGAGCTAAGGCCAAACAGCTTTGAAGGGCTATAAGTAGTTAGATTGGAGCTATTGAAGCTTCTATGGGCTTGAAAACTTCTGATCTGAATGAGAATGGACCAAATGTGTTTCTTTGTCTTCAATTAGAGCCTGAGATGTGATTTAGAGGGTGTTGGTGACTTTAGGCTTAAAGAGGCACATTAGAGACTTAATTGCATACTATTAAGCTTAAGTTGCTTCTTTTGGACCTATTTTTATTATTTGATTATCTCTTTCTATTTTTATGTATTTGGGCCTTTTAAAACTTATTTACCTTTGTTATAAGTTGTTAACTCAATTTGGGCTTATTTGAGTTGTTTTGGGCTTTTTAAGTCAATTTAGTAAGATTAAGGGTTTTTCCTCATCTTGTAAGCCTATATAAAGCATCTTAAATATCTTGTAGATGCAGCTGTCTCTCTCTTCAATTTTTTGAACAGGAAAGAAGAACTTCTTCTCTCTTAATATTTGTCTTATCAAGTTTTTCAACTTGTGATGACAGTTATTGACATATCACTCTTTGATCACCAAGAGTGTGTGGCATCAAAACCCTAAATTGATCCTTTTTACATCCATCTGACTTATTAAGATTTCTTTCTAGTTTTATCCTCTATCTCATTTACCATATATTTGTTATAATTCAGCCTAAACACTTAAAAGAAAGACCAACAAAAACCAGACACCACCATTATCTTGAAATCATTTTTTTTTTAATTTTAAATAACCTAATCTGATTCGCATAATTTCCCCTCTCTTGAAAAGGATTTGTCCTCAAATCTTCACCTACATCATAAAGGCTTAAATCAACTACATTAAAGCTTGCACTTACATTGTACTCACATGGATGATCTAGCTTGTAGACAATATCATTGATTCTTTCAATAAATTGAAATGGTTTGTCTCCCCTTGGAAGTAGTTTAGAATGCCTTTGAACTCTAACTGTTCCTTTCTCATATGCAACCAAACCCAATCACCTGGTTCAAATACAACTTTCTTGCACCCCCTATTAGCTTTCTTAGCATATTGTTCAGTTCTCCTTTCAATGTTTTGCCGTACCTTTTCATAGATGTGCCGAACAAAATTACCTTTCTTCTTTCTATCTAAATTTATATGCTTATCCACAAGTAAAAGAGTTAAATCTAAAGGAGTTAATGGATTAAAATCATATATAATTTCAAAAGGTAAAAATTTAGTTGCTGAATGCACAATCCGTGATGCGAACTAGGTTGCCAAAACAAATCACAAGATCCATTGAACATTCATGTGTGATGGGAAACAACAGCACAACAGCCCATGAGATATAAAGTTTCAATATTGGTAGTTGTTAGTAGTTATAAATGACTATAAATTATTGTAATAACTGCTAGCATTCCAAGTGCCTAGTTTATTTGTAGTAGTTGGTAGTTAGTAGTTAGTAGTTGTAAGTTTTCATTAATTGTTGTAATAAGTGCTGGAATCTCAAGTGCCTAAATTATTGCTAGTAGTTGATATTTAGTAGTTTTAAGTTGTCATTAGTTGCTATAATATATGAGAGATATATTAGTGCGAGACATCCCAAGAGGTCTCTATAAATATATGAGAGATGAGGGAGAATGAAAATAGAATTGCAGATATTAATGTTGAGAGTTTTCTCTTAAGTTCTTCAAAGAACTTTTATTAGAACTTATCAAGATTTCATCTTGTGGCGTTCTTTCAGACTGATCACTCACAGCTTCTCATCTATCTTGAGTGTGACGTCTACTATCTTCTTATACCTCTGGTTCTTATCTTTGATAGATATTGGTTCAAGGTATTTATTTTTATTTATATAAAAATCTAAATTAAAACGATCCTTGGCAAAGGAACATCATTGAGCGTCGGGTCTCACTTTTCTTTGTGAGGTTCACATCATTTGGTATCAAAGCTTAGGCTTAATCAAGTTTGAACTATCATTCTAATTTTCATTGATTATTCTTTCTTTTAAATTAGAAACTTTATTTTAGTGTCTAAAATTTGTAGCCTATATGATGAGAACCAGCAAGTTGATCACCATTCGGCTAAGGTTGGAAAAGATCCTTTAAACGTTCACGGAGGACCAATGACAAGAGCTAAAGCTAAAAGAATGAAAGAAGCCTTAACTTGTTTAATGGAAAACATTTGGAAGGAGCAAGCTAGTCAAGTTTCGATCAAGGTTCTAAGGATGCAAGAAGAATCTAAAATGGTCAACATGATTCAAGCAAGTCCAAATCATGAAGACAAGAGTCCAACCCTATTAGAATGAAGTTTTTAGCTTACCTCAAGTCCAAATCATGAAGACAAGAGTCCAACCCTATTAGAATGAAGTTTTTAGCTTACCTTGAAGAATAAAAAGGCCATTCGGCCATGTTGGTGATCAGGTGCAATGGAGTGCAAATTAAGGTTCAATTGATCAGATGTGATTAAAGAGCATGATCAGAAATGATTAATATAATGTGGTGTGCAAGTTGAAGTTAAATGCAAAGGAGTTACAAAAAGAGTTACAAAGGAGTTACAAATGAGTTATGCTGCAGTTATCTTAAATGGTGTAATTTGTAACTATTCTTAGCCTTTGTTCTATATAAACAAAGCTGATTTTTTTTCATGGAGAAGAAAATTTCGTGATATACAAAGTTTTGAGCACTTGAGAGTGTTTTGTTTTTAAGTTCTTACATGAACTTTGGAACTTATCAAGTTTATTCAACTTGTGATGTTCAAATCCTTCAAATCTTTGTTTTTCGTTAAACTTATCAACTTTCATAGTTTGTGGCGTTTTGGGAAAATCAAAGTATTGTTCTAATTATTTTATCATCATTCAATTGATTAAGTATAAGAATAGTTTCTCTTACTTTATTCTTGAACGACCGGGTTTGTTTCAATTCGTTGGAGGGTGTTAATTTACATTCCATTGTATCATAGCAGATAGCTATTGGGGTGTATGGTTGTCAAAATTAATGATTTCCATCACTATATCAATTTTCTTATTTCTTCTTGTCTATTATTTTATCTAATTCTTCAAGTTCTGTTATTACATATAAAATAACCAAAAAAAAAGAGAAAAAAATAAAAATTCAGATTCTATTGATTCCGAATTTACTTTTCTAAATTTTTTAAAAAAACCTGAGTGAAAGTTGAGTGAATCATTCTTTGAGTGAAATACGTGAGGGAGTGTGAGAGGTATTTTTTTATTTTTCTAACTTTTGCAGCAAATATGTTAAACAACAAGGACAAAAATACTTCCAAAGCTGCATCGAACAATGTTGATTCAAAGTTTCTCATGGAAGTAGAATTTGAGCAAGTTCATGAACAGATAGATAAATTTGAATCTAGAACACAAAGGGCGCAGACACCTAGAGTTCCTAATGTGCTACTATGAGTTACGATGGCATTGATGAAGATGCTTGGGATAGATTGTTGAATATGGGAAAGAAGGTAGACAAACAACTAAGTAAGAAGAGTTCTACTGGATATGGCCAAAACTCTAGTTTCATATCATCTTTGCAACTAGATTGGAGTAAAAACGATGAGCAAGCTAATTCCAATTTCAATGCAAAACCAACTAAGAGCCAAAACGTGGGAGGCAGCGAAGGTCATATTACATCTCAATGTCCAAATCAAAGTGCATTGATTCTAATCGATAACAATGTTATTAAATTTAAAAGTAAGTCAGATGACAAACCTATGCCACTGTTGGAAGATGCAAGTGATAGAATGTAGTACCTAGTAGATGGTAAGGTGATGGTTACTAGCATACATTAAGTTTGCAAACTGAAAAATATGAAATGGAATTTGTTGTAGTGTTTTTCGAAGAGATACTTAATGCTTTACCACTAATAAGGGGAATCGAGCATCAAATCAACTTTATACCTGGAGCATCAATTTCAAATATTATAGCCTATAGAAGTAATCCCAATGAGACAAAGGAACTTCAAATACAAATTTGTGAGCTCATAGGGAAGTGGTACGTGTGTAAGAGCATGAATCATCCTATCATACCATTATTGCTTGTGCCTAAAAATGATGGATTATAGAAGATGTGTGTGAATTACTGCACTATAAAAAAATACCACTTCAAAGATTTGATTTGGACAAATTCTTTTTAAGAGAGGGGCAATGATGCAAACTAGGTTGCTAAAAAAAATCACAAGGTCCATTGAACATCCATGTGTGATGGGAAACAATATTACAACAGTTGGTAGTTGTTAGTAGTTATAAGTTACTATTAATTGTTATAATAAGTGCTAGCATTCCAAGTGTCTAGTTGATGCAAACGACATTGCACAGCCTATACGCATACAAGACAAAGAATTCGCACGTGGGCTTGGAAGGGCTCAAGTCCATCAATCACATGATACATTAAGTTTGCCAAATGGGCCAATCACAAGACTTAGAGCCAAGCAATTTAAAGAAGCATTAAAGGGGCTGATTCAACAAGTTTGTGAGAGGGCAAACACATGGAGGCCTAGCATAAGCCCAAATACATTTCAAATCAATCCAAATCAGATTCAAGGAAACCTAATCACTTTGATTAAGGCAGAATTTCTGGAAAGTTGAATATTCAAGGAAACATAATTCCTTTGATTTAGGCATCTTTTCTGGAAATTTGAATATTCAAGGAAACCATGTTTTCTGGAAATTTGAATATTCAAGGAATCCTAATCTCTTTGATTTAGGCATGTTTTCTAGAAATTTGATTAAGTTTGAATTTTGTTGTTATATTAGTTGTAAGTTTGAAATTTGTATTTGAAAGTTGTAACTTGACATCTCTTATGGTCTCTATAAATACCATGGAGATTGAGAGTGGGAGGATAGATTGCAGAAAATACAATTTGAGAGTTTTTGTGTTCTTCTTTCATTCTTGAAAGGACTTGAACTTATCAAGCTTGTTCTTGTGGCGTTCAAGCAACCAGACTTATCACCTAGATTCTTGAAGTATCCTTGGGGTTTCTTGGTGTGGCGTCCTATATCCAGTCATAGTTTTGGTTCTTGGTTTGCTAACTCAAGGGTCAAAACTCATCAAACTTGCGTCTTGAAGATCTCGGGTTCAATTTCATATTGTGGTGCTGGGTTTTGTCACATTGTTGGCAAGGTTCATATCACTAGTTTATTGGTAGTAGTTGATAGTTAGAAGTTGTAAGTTTTCATTAATTATTGTAATAAGTGTTGGAATCCCAAGTGCCTAAATTATTGGTAGTAGTTGGTAGTTAGTTGTTTAAAGTTGTCATTAGTTGCTGTAATAAATGCTAAATATCCCAAGAGGTCTCTATAAATATATGAGAGATGAGGGAGAACGAAAATAGAATTGTTGATATTAATGTTGAGAGTTTTCTCTTAAGTTCTTCAAAGAACTTTTATTAGTACTTATCAAGATTTCATCTTGTGGCATTCTTTCAGACTTATCACTCACAACTTCTCATCTATCTTGAGTGTGGCATCTACAATCTTTTATACCTATGGTTCTTATCTTTGATAGATAATGGGTCAAGTTTTTTATTTTTGTTTATATAAAAATTTGAATTAGAACAATCCTTGGCAAAGAAATCTCATTGAGCGTCGGGTCTCACTTTTCTTTGTGAGGTTCGCATCACTTTGATTATATGCAAATTGTACATGCAGCAAACATTCCTCCCATGTTTTCAAGTTCTTTTGTAACATGCAACAAAGTAGATCCATCATTCTTAGGTATCAGCAACATAGGAACGGCACATCGACTCATACTCTCACGCACATATCCTTTCTTAATTAATTCACAAACTTGCCTTTCTAACTCCTTCGTCTACTCAGGATTAGTTCTATAGGCAGGTTTATTAGAAATTTGTGCACCAGGAACAAAATCAATTTGGTGCTCAATCCCTCTAATTAGCGGCAGTCTAAGTGGTATATCCTTAGGGAACACGTCCTCAAAATCCTGCAACAAAATTTGCACAACACTAGGCAAAGAAGAATCAAGGTCAGAGTTAGCGAAATAAGTGTCTTTATACACAAATACATACATAAATTGTTTAGCCGCGTAGGCTGCCCTCATGTCGCTCTCTTTTTCATAACCACTCAAAATTTTTCATTCTTGTTGTTTTCACTCAAGCTCTCCTTTTTCTTTCCACTTCTCTTATCTTTTTCATGCGCACTCCTAATTTGGTTTTCTTTCAAGCTATCGACCTCACTAGTTCTCTCACTCTCCAATCTCTTTTTTCCACTTTCATACTTTTGCTCACTCTCTCTAATCCTAATCTGATCCTCATAAATTTGTTGTAGTGTTAAAGGAATAAGTGTGTATGTTTTTCCTTCTTTGGTAATTGTATATCTGATGTGCCTTGATCCTTAAAATGGATTATTTAGAATAAAAAAAATGAAAACTGATTTTTTAAAGATGAGATTGCTTTCTAATTTTTGTTGGTCTTTGCTTTATGTGTTTAGGCTAAATTATAACAAGTAAATGGTAAATCAGATGGAGGATAGAGCTAAAAAGAAGCCTTGATAAGTCAATGGATGCAACAATGATCAATTTAGGATTTTGACGCCACACTCTTAGTGATCAAAGAGTCAAAAGTAGTAACTATCTTCAAGAGCTGAAAAACTTGAGAAGATAATTTTTGAGAGAAAATGTTCTTCTTTTTCGTGCATAAAATTCAAGAATAAGGCAACTGCTTCTATAAAACTTTAAGATGCCTTATATAGGCTTACAAGATGAGGAAAAACCCTAATATTACCTAATTAACTTAAAAAGTTCAAAATAAGCCCAATCTAACTTAACAATTTAAAATAAAGCTAAACAAGTTCAAAATGGCCCAAATACATAAAATAAAGAGAGATAAGTGAAGTAATAAAAATAGGAACATAAGAAGCAAATTAAGCCCCAATAGCATGGAAAGAAAGTGATGTGACTTGATTTATAAAAAAATTAAATGGTAAATTTGATGGAGGATAGAACTAAATAGATACCTTGATAAGTCGTATGGACGCCACAAAGATCAATTTAGGGTTTTGACGCCACACTCTTGGTGATCAAAGAGTGATAAGTCAGCAACTATTTTGAGAGAGAAAAGTTCTATTTTCGTGCATCCAATTCCAAAATGAGGCAACTGTCTCTATAAGACTTTAACATGCCTTATATAGGCTTACAAAATGAGGAGAAACCCTAATGTTACCTAATAAACTTAAAAAGCCCAAAATAAGCCCAATATGACTTAACAATTTTAAAACAAAACTAAACAAGTTCAAAATGGCCCAAATACATAAAAATAGTAACATAAGAAGTAAATAAAGCCCAATAGCATGGTAAGAAAGCCCTTAGCTGCTTCTTTAAGCCCAACATCACCAAACGTCTCTAAATCACGTCCCAATCTCTAATTGAAGACAAATAAACACATTTAGCTCGTTTCCATTCATATCGCAAGCTTCTAATCCCATAGAAGCTTTAATAGCTCCAATTTGACTACTTATGGCCCTTTGAACCTGTTTAGCCTTAGCCCTTGTTATTAGACCATCTGAAATCTCCTTTACGCTCAGCTCGCCTTCTTGAGTTAATTTAGGACCTTCATGATGCACATCATCACCCTCGGGCAGAGAATGATTTGCCCTCAAATCAGAATCTTCTAAATCTTCCAAATAAGGAGATAAGTCATTCACATTAAAAGTGGCTGAAACATTGTAATCACCAGGAAGGTCAACTTTGTAAGCATTACTATTTACCTTCTCTATAATACGAAAAGGTCTATCAACTCTTGGCATCAGCTTGGACTTCCGCTTGCTAGGAAATCTTCCTTTGCTAAGATGAATCCAAACAAGATCACCAGGTTCACAGCTAATCATTTTTCGTCCATTATTAGTATGCTTAACATACTTAGCTGTTTTCTCCTCAATATGAATTCGAACCTACTCATGAAGCTTCTTCATCAATTCTGCCTTCTTAACACCATCCATAGATGTCTTCTCATCAATTGGAATAGAAACAAGGTCAATAGGAACAAATGGATTAAATCCATACACAATCTCAAATTGTAAAACTTTTGTAGCCCTATGCACACTACGGTTGTATGCAAACTCCACAATAGGAAAACAAGTATCCCAACTTTTTAAGTTATTGTTTATAACAGCCCGTAATAAAGAAGATAGAGTACGGTTCACTATCTCAGTTTACCCATCAGTTTGTGGATGACAAGCAGTACTGAAAAGCAACTTTGTTCCAAGCTTCTTTCAAAGAGTCTTCTAAAAATAGCTTAAGAACTTTGTATCACGATAAGAGACAATGCTTTTTGGGATTCCATGCAAACGTATAATTTCCCTAAAAAACAAATCAGCAATATGAATAACATCATCAGTTTTGTTACAAGGAATAAAGTGTGACATTTTGGAGAACCGATCAACCACAACCATCACTGAATCCTTCCCACGCTGTGTTCTAGGGAATCCAAGCATAAAATCCATACTAATATCCATCCATGGTTGCTCTGGGATAGGTAAAGGCAAAAATAGTCCATATGCATTCTCTTTACCCTTAGCTTTCTTGCAATTTACACATCTTTCAACAACTTTATGAACATCTCGCAGCATATTAGGCAAAAAGAAGTGCTCTTTCAGTAGCTCATAAGTTTTCTTCTCCCCAAAATTACCACTAAGACCACCCTATGAGCCTCACACACAAGTAACTCACGTAAGGATCCTGAAGGTATACACATTCTGCCCAACTTGAACAAGTAACCATCACGCACAAAGAACCCATCACAAGCTCCTTTAGCACATTTAGACATCATATTAACAAAGTATGAATCACTGGTATATTGTTCTTTCACCTGTTCAAAACCAAAAGCCTTGTATTTAACATAGAAATCAATGCATACCTCCTAGAAAGAGCATCAGCAATGACATTAGTTTGCCCATTTTTGTATTTTATGACATATGGAAATGGCTCCATGAACTCTACACATTTGGCATGTCTTCTATTCAGCTTGTTCTGCCCTTTAAGATACTTTAACGATTCATGATCAGTAAGAATAACAAACTCTTTAGGTAATAGATAATGCTGTCATACCTCGAGATCCCGAATCAATGCATAAAACTCCTTGTCATAAATAGAGTAGTTTAAACGTGCCCCATTCAGCGTCTCACTAAAGAAATCAGTTGGCCTCTTTTCTTGCATCAGAACAGCCCCAAAACCAACCCCTGAAACATCATACTCTTTCAAATGTTTTAGCAAAATCGGGAAGTGATAAAACAGGAGCAGAACATAATTGTTCTTTAATCAGTTCAAATGACTTCTGTGCATTCTCATTCCACCGAAACCCATTCCCCTTTTTCAAACACTCTGTCATAAGCACAATAATAGAACTAAAGTCTTTAATAAATCGCCTATAGAAAGAGGCTAAACCATGAAAACTTCTCACATCCGCAACACCAGTAGGTTTAGGCCAATCACGAATTGCCTTAACCTTCTCCTTATCAACCTTAATTCCACTACCAGAAACAACATAACTAAAAAAGATAACACTATCTTGGCAGAAATAGCACTTTTTGAGGTTTCCATACAACTTAGCATCACGCAAGGTCTCAAATACAACCATAAGATGCTTCACATGATCATCTAAAGTTTTACTATAGATCAAGATATCATCAAAATAGACCACAACAAACAGCCCAATAAACTTCCTCAAAACATGGTTCATAAGTCTCATAAATGTACTAGGTGTATTAGAAAGCCCAAACAGCATCACCATCCACTCATACAATCTATGCTTAGTTTTAAAGGCTGTTTTCCATTCATCACATTCTTTCATCCTAATTTGGTGATATCCACTCATCAAATCAACTTTAGAAAACCAAACAGCACTATGCAATTCATCAAGCATATCATCAAGTCTAGGAATAGGGAATCGATACTTAACCGTTATCTTGTTGATAGCCCGACTATCCACACACATTCTCATAGTACCATCCTTCTTTGGAACAAGCAAAGTAGGCACTGAACAAGGACTAAGTGACTCACGCACATAGCCCCTCTCTAAAAGCTCACAAACCTGCCTTTTGATCTCCTTTACTTCCTCTGGATTACATCTATATGCTGGTCTATTTGAAAGTGAAGCTCCAGGCACCAAATCAATTTGATACTCTATCCCTTGAATAAGTGGTAATCCCAATGGTAGCTCCTCCGGAAATACATCTTTGAACTCTTCAAGCAACTCCACAACCTGTCTTGGCAAATCCAAACCCTCCACTTGCAATAGAGGCTTTGCCTAAGTCATGAAAACAACCCCCACAGAAGCTAGTGCTTTCTCAACATCTCCCTTTTTTGCTAACATTAACCCTTTACCAGATTCCATCATCTTCCTTTGATTTCGCAACTGATCTTCTCTAACTTGTTGAGAACTCAACGACATCAAATTCACTCTCTTCCCATTCAACACAAATGAATAAGTGTTCCTTCGCACATTATAAGTCACATCATTATCAAATTGCCATGGATGTCCTAATAACACATGACTAGCTGTCATAGGAACCACATCACATAAAACCTCATCATGGAAGGGTTTAATGGAGAGGGCACTCGAACCTGTCTTGTAACCTGAATCTCTCCCTTGTCATTAAGCCAATGTAATTTGTATGGTTTTGGATGTGGAACAGTAGTTAATCCCGATTTCTCCATTAAAGTAGTGGATGCAACATTGGTACAACTACCATTATCAATGATCATGGCACAAACCTTATCTCAGATTTGACATCTTGTATGAAAGATGTTTTCGTGCTGTTCCAAACCAATATCAACTTCAGCACTCAAAATCCTTTGAATAACTAATAAATTTCTCTTCATTGGCTCAAGATTCTCTTATTGTTCAGTCACTTCGACTTTAGATTCCTCTTCCATCTCAGCCTCATCTTCACTTACAAGCTCTCTATACTTCCCTTGTAAAACCATCACCCTCTTATTCGAACATTCAGAAGCAATATGCCCATTTCCCAAGCACTTGAAACACTTGATGTCTTGTGACCTCCTGGAAAATTGAGGTTCAAATACCTTTTCCTTTCCTTTCAACGAACCTGAACTAGCACTTCATTTACTGAACTCCACTTTCTCACCACGTTTAGGTGTGTTCCATGTTCGCGAAGGTGAAGAAACAGCCTTTGTATTACTTGTTGTAGTTGACCTCATATGGATACCCCCTCTTTTCTGCAGTCTTTCTACTTTAGTTGCAAGCTTAATGTCATCCTCAAGAAATATGAAAGGCTGTAACTTAACAACATTAGCTATGTCCCTCTTCCATCCATCAAGGAATCTAGCTATTGTTTGCTCTTGAGGTTCATTCAAATCACAGCGAATCAGCAACAGCTCAAATTCTTTATCACACTCCTCCACACACAAGGAAACTTGCCGCAAAGTCTGGAGTTTGATGTATAATTCTTATTTATAGTAATCCAAAACAAATCTCTTCTTCATTAATCTTTTCATAAGTGGCCAGCTTGTAGTTTCTTCTTCGTCATCCCTTCTTCGTTGAGCTTTTAAGTTTTCCCACCACAAAAGTGCGTAATCGGTAAACTCAAGTGCTGCTACCTTACACTTCTTTGCCTGAGGGTACTCATGCCAATCAAACACCCTTTCTACCTTCTGAACCCATTCAAGATACTCCTCAGGAGAACTAGTACCTCTAAATTGTGGTATATTAAGTTTGATACCACTAGTAGGGTCATTTTGCTGCCTCCTTATCCTACCCCTATCTTCAGCCTCATCATCCCTATTTGGCTCATCTCCAGCATCCCCTAGGTCATTCGAGGTACCCTACGCCCTACCTGCCTTTGTTGGGGTTGCAAAGTATTTCTTTGCATCATTTCTATAATTGCAGCGAGTTGTCCACGAATTTCAATAATCTCACCTCAAAATTCATCATGAGCTCGTTGTAAGCCCATGAGTTGAGCTTGTTCTAAACTCAGTCCCTTTGGTACTCTACTTGCATCATCGTCAGCCATTATTAACAAAAAACCCAAACAAGTATGAACAATGAACAACACAACCAGTAGCTAAAACACTCTTCTCAAACTGAATTTTTTTTTTCACCAATTCAGTAAATAAAATCAAATAGCAACAATTTACTCAAATTCAAAATTTCTAGGTTCAAGAACAATTTAATTCAGCCAACTCATCTCCAGTTCACAAACTACTAAGAATTAATTTTAATACTTCAGAGTTGCAATTCACCTACTAACCTCAAATATTTGAGACCCAACCTGATAATAACCCCACGAAATTATATAACACAAAAAATAGCAAGACACCTTAAATAGCTAAAACTTCACTTTGCACACTGAAATCCTATGCTCTGATACTAGATGATGTGCCTTGATTTATAAAAAAATTAAATGGTAAAGTTGATGGAGATTAGAACTAAATAGATACCTTGATAAGTCGTATGGACGCCACAAAGATCAATTTAGGGTTTTGATGCCACACTCTTGGTGATCAAAGAGTGATAAGTCAGCAACTATCTTCAAGAGTTGAAAAACTTGAGAAGACAATTTTGAGAGAGAAAAGTTTTATTTTCGTGCATCCAATTCCAAAATGAGGCAACTGCCTCTGTAAGACTTTAACATGCCTTATATAGGCTTACAAAATGAGGGGAAACCCTAATGTTACCTAATAAACTTAAAAAGCCCAAAATAAGCCCAATATGACTTAACAATTTTAAAACAAAACTAAACAAGTTCAAAATGGCCCAAATACATAAAAAATAGTAACATAAGAAGTAAATAAAGCCCAATAGCATGGTAAGAAAGCCCTTAGCTGCTTCTTTAAGCCCAATGTCACCAAACGTCTCTAAATCACGTCCCAATCTCTAATTGAAGACAAATAAACACATTTAGCTCATTTCCATTCATATCGCAAGCTTCTAATCCCATAGAAGCTTCAATAGCTGATGTGCATCATGAAGGTTCTAAATCAACTCAAGAAGGCGAGCTGAGCGTAAAGGAGATTTCAGATGGTCCAATAACAAGGGCTAAGGCTAAACAGCTTCAAAGGGCCATAAGTAGTCAAATTGGAGCTATTGAAGCTTCTATGGGATTAGAAGCTTGCGATCTGAATGGAAACGAGCTAAATGTATTTATTTGTCTTCAATTTGAGATTGGGACGTGATTTAGAGACGTTTGGTGACGTTGGGCTTTAAGAAGCAGCTAAGGGCTTTCTTTTCATGCTATTGGGCTTTATTTACTTCTTATGTTACTACTTTTATGTATTTGGGCTATTTTGAACTTGTTTAGTTTTGTTTTAAATTGTTAAGTCATATTGGGCTTATTTTGGGCCTTTTAAAGTTTATTAGGTAACATTAGGGTTTCACCTCATTTTGTAAGCCTATATAAGGCATGTAAAAGTCTTGTAAAGGCAGTTGCCTCATTTTGGATTTGGATGCACGAAAATAGACTTTTTCTCTCTCAAAATTGTCTTCTCAAGTTTTTTTCAACTCTTGAAGATAATTGCTGACTTATCACTCTTTGATCACCAAGAGTGTGGCGTCAAAACCCTAAATTGATCCTTGTGGCGTCCATACGACTTATCAAGGTATCTATTTAGTTCTATCCTCCATCAACTTCACAATTTAATTTTGTTATAAATCAAGGCACATCATCTGGTATCAGAGCATAGGATTTCAGTGTGCAAACTGAAGTTTTAGCTATTGAAGGTGTCTTGCTATTTTTTGTGTTATATAATTTCGTGGGGTTATTATCAGTTTGGGTCTCTAATATTTGAGGAGTTGAATTGCAACTCTGAAGCATTAAAATTAATTCTTAGTAGTTTGTGAACTGGAGATGGGTTGGCTGAATTAAAATTGTTCTTGAACTTGGAAATTTTGTGTACCTGGAAATTTCGAATTTGAGTAAATTGTTGCTATCTGATTTTATATACTGAATTGGTGAAAAATTCAGTTTGAGAAGAGTGTTTTAGCTACTGGTTGTGTTGTTCAATTGTTCATACTTGTTTGGGGTTTTTGTTAATAATGGCTGAAGATGATGCAAGTAGAGTACCAAAGGGATTGAGTTTAGAACAAGCTCAACTCGTGGGCTTACAACGAGCTCATGATGAATTTCGAGGTGAGATTACTGAAATTCGTGGACAACTTGCTGCAATTATAGAAATGATGCAAAGGAATACTTTGCAACCCCAACAAAGGCGGGTAGGGCATAGGGTACCTCGAAATGACCTAGGGGATGCTGGAGATGAGCCAAATAGAGATGATGAGGCTGAAGATAGGGGTAGGATAAGGAGGCAGCAAAATGACCTTACTAGTGGTATCAAACTTAATATACCACCATTTAGAGGTACTAGTTCTCCTGAGGAGTATCTTGAATGGGTTCAGAAGGTAGAAAGGGTGTTTGATTGGCATGAGTATCCTGAGGCAAAGAATTGTAAGGTAGCAGCACTTGAGTTTACCGATTACGAACTTTTGTGGTGGGAAAACTTAAAAGCTCAGCGAAGAAGGGATGACGAAGAAGAAGTTACAAGCTGGCCACTTATGAAAAGATTAATGAAGAAGAGATTTGTTCCGGATTATTATAAACAAGAATTATACATCAAACTCCAGACTTTGCGGCAAGGTTCCTTGAGTGTGGAGGAGTATGTGAAAAAATTTGAGCTGTTGTTGATTCGCTGTGATTTGAGTGAACCTCAAGAGCAAACAAATGCTAGATTTCTTGATGGATTGAAGAGGGACATAGCTAATGTTGTTGAGTTACAGCCCTTCATATTTCTTGAGGATGTCATAAAGCTTGCAACTAAAGTAGAAAGACAACAAAAAAGAGGGGGTATCCATTTGAGGTCAACTACAACAAGTAATACAAAGGCTGTTTCTTCACCTGCGCGAACATGGAACACACCTAAACGTGATGAGAAAGTGGAGTTCAGTAAAGGAAGTGCTAGTTCAGGTTCATTGAAAGGAAAGGAGAAGGTATTTGAACCTCAATTTTCCAGGAGATCGCGAGACATCAAGTGTTTCAAGTGCTTGGGAAATGGGCATATTGCTTCTGAATGTCCGAATAAGAGGGTGATGGTTATACAAGATAAGTATGGAGAGCTTGTAAGTGAAGATGAAGCTGAGATGGAAGAGGAATCTAAAGTCGAAGTGACTGAACAAGAAGAGAATCTTGAGCCAATGGAGGGAAATTTATTAGTTATTCAAAGGATTTTGAGTGCTGAAGTTGATATTGGTTTGGAACAGCGCGAAAACATCTTTCATACAAGATGTCAAATCCGAGATAAGGTTTGTGCCATGATCATTGATAATGGTAGTTGCACCAATGTTGCATCCATTACTTTAGTGGAGAAACTGGGATTAACTACTGTTCCACATCCAAAACCATACAAATTACATTGGCTTAATGATAAGGGAGAGATTCAGGTTACAAGACAGGTTCGGGAGCCATTCTCCATTAAGACCTTTCATGATGAGGTTTTATGTGATGTGGTTCCGATGACATCTAGTCATGTGTTATTAGGACGCCCATGGCAATTTAATAATGATGTGACTTATAATGGGCGAAGGAACATTTATTCATTTGTGCTGAATGGGAAGAAAGTGAATTTGATGCCATTGAGTTCTCAACAAGTTAGAAAAGATCAGTTGCAGAATCAAAGGAAGATGATGGAATCTGGTAAAGGGTTAATGTTAGCCAAAAAGGGAGATGTTGAGCAAGCACTAGCTTCTGTGGGGGTTGTTTTCATGACTTGGGCAAAGCCTTTATTGCAAGTGGAGGGTTTGGATTTGCCAAGGCAGGTTGTGGAGTTGCTTGAAGAGTTCAAAGATGTATTTCCAGAAGAGCTACCATTGGGATTACCACCTATTCGAGAGATTGAGCATCAAATTGATTTGGTGCCTGGAGCTTCACTTCCAAATAGACCAGCATATAGATGTAATCTGGAGGAAGCAAAGGAGATCAAAAGGCAAGTTGGTGAGCTCTTAGAGAGGGGCTATGTGCGTGAGTCACTTAGTCCTTGTTCAGTGCCTACTTTGCTTGTTCCAAAGAAGGATGGAACCATGAGAATGTGTGTGGACAGTCGGGCTATCAACAAGATAACGGTTAAGTATCGATTCCCTATTCCTAGACTTGATGATATGCTTGATGAATTGCATGGTGCTGTTTATTTTTCTAAAGTTGATTTAATGAGTGGATATCACCAAATTAGGATGAAAGAAGGTGATGAATGGAAAACAGCCTTTAAAACTAAGCATGGATTGTATGAGTGGATGGTGATGCCATTTGGGCTTTATCATGCACCTAGTACATTTATGAGACTTATGAACCATGTTTTGAGGAAGTTTATCGGGCTGTTTGTTATAGTCTATTTTAATGATATCTTGATCTATAGTAAAACTTTAGATGATCATGTGAAGCATCTTATGGCTGTATTTGAGACCTTGCGTGATGCTAAGTTGTATGGAAACCTCAAGAAGTGCTATTTCTGCCTAGATAGTGTTATCTTTTTGGGGTATGTTGTTTCTGGTAGCGGAATTAAGGTTGATGAGGAGAAGGTTAAGGCAATTTGTGATTGGCCTAAACCTACTGGTGTTGCGGATGTGAGAAGTTTTCATGGTTTAGCCTCTTTCTATAGGCGATTTATTAAAGACTTTAGTTCTATTGTTGCGCCTATGACAGAGTGTTTGAAAAAGGGAAATGAGTTTAGGTGGAATGAGAATGCACAGAAGTCATTTGAACTGATAAAAGAACAATTATGTTCTGCTCCAGTTTTAGCACTTCCCGATTTTGCTAAAACATTTGAAATAGAGTGTGATGCTTCAGGGGTCGGTATTGGAGCTGTGTTGATGCAAGAAAAGAGGCCAATTGCTTTCTTTAGTGAGAAGCTGAATGGGGCACGGTTAAACTACTCTATTTATGACAAGGAGTTTTATGCATTGATTCGGGCTCTCGAGGTATGGCAGCATTATTTATTACCTACAGATTTCGTTATTCATACTGACCATGAATCATTAAAGTATCTTAAAGGGCAGAACAAGCTGAATAGAAGACATGCCAAATGGGTAGAGTTCATGGAGCCATTTCCATATGTCATAAAATACAAGAAGGGGCAAACTAATGTCATTGCTGATGCTCTTTCTAGGAGGTATGCATTGATTTCTATGTTAAATGCAAGGCTTTTGGGTTTTGAACAGGTGAAAGAACAATATACCAGTGATTCATACTTTACTAATATGATGTCTAAATGTCCTAAAGGAGCTTGTGATGGATTCTTTATGCATGATGGTTACTTGTTCAAGTTGGGCAGAATTTGTATACCTTCAGGATCCTTACGTGCGTTGCTTGTGCGTGAGGCTCATGGGGTGGTCTTAGTGGTCATTTTGGGGAGAAGAAAACTTATGAGCTACTGAAAGAACACTTCTTTTGGCCTAATATGCTGCGGGATATTCATAAAGTTGTTGAAAGATGTGTAAATTGCAAGAAAGCTAAGGGTAAAGAGAATGCATATGGACTATATATGCCTTTACCTATCCCAGAGCAACCATGGATGGATATTAGTATGGATTTTGTGCTTGGATTACCTAGAACACAGCGTGGGAAGGATTCAGTGATGGTTGTGGTTGATCGGTTCTCCAAAATGTCACACTTTATTCCTTGTAACAAAACTGATGATGCTATTCATATTGCTGATTTATTGTTTAGGAAAATTGTACGTTTGCATGGAATCCCTAAAAGCATTGTCTCTGATCGTGATACAAAGTTCTTAAGCTATTTTTGGAAGACTCTTTGGAAGAAGCTTGGAACAAAGTTGCTTTTCAGTACTGCTTGTCATCCACAAACTAATGGGCAAACTGAGGTAGTGAACCGTACTCTATCTTCTTTATTACGGGCTGTTATAAACAAGAACTTAAAGAGTTGGGATACTTGTTTGCCTATTGTAGAGTTTGCATATAACCGTAGTGTGCATGGGGCTACAAAATTTTTACCATTTGAGATTGTGTATAGATTTAATCCATTTTTTCCTATTGACCTTGTTCCTATTCCAATTAATGAGAGGAAATCTATGGATGGTGTTAAGAAGGCAGAATTGATGAAGAAGCTTCATGAGCAGGTTCGAATTCATATTGAGGAGAAAACAGCTAGGTATGTTAAGCATGCTAATAAAGGACGAAAAATGATTAGCTTTGAACCTGGTGATCTTGTTTGGATTCATCTTAGCAAGGGAAGATTTCCTAGCAAGCGGAAGTCCAAGCTGATGCCAAGAGTTGATGGACCTTTTCGTATTATAGAGAAGGTAAATAGTAATGCTTACAAAGTTGACCTTCCTGGTGATTACAATGTTTCAGCCACTTTTAATGTGAATGACTTATCTCCTTATTTGGAAGATTTAGAAGATTCTGATTTGAGAGCAAATCATTCTCTGCCCGGGGGTGATGATGTGCATCATGAAGATTCTAAATCAACTCAAGAAGGCGAGCTGAGCGTAAAGGAGATTTCAGATGGTCCAATAACAAGGGCTAAGGCTAAACAGCTTCAAAGGGCCATAAGTAGTCAAATTGGAGCTATTGAAGCTTCTATGGGATTAGAAGCTTGCGATCTGAATGGAAACGAGCTAAATGTATTTATTTGTCTTCAATTTGAGATTGGGACGTGATTTAGAGACATTTGGTGACGTTGGGCTTTAAGAAGCAGCTAAGGGCTTTCTTTTCATGCTATTGGGCTTTATTTACTTCTTATGTTACTACTTTTATGTATTTGGGCTATTTTGAACTTGTTTAGTTTTGTTTTAAATTGTTAAGTCATATTGGGCTTATTTGGGCCTTTTAAAGTTTATTAGGTAACATTAGGGTTTCACCTCATTTTGTAAGCCTATATAAGGCATGTAAAAGTCTTGTAAAGGCAGTTGCCTCATTTTGGATTTGGATGCACGAAAATAGACTTTTTCTCTCTCAAAATTGTCTTCTCAAGTTTTTTTCAACTCTTGAAGATAGTTGCTGACTTATCACTCTTTGATCACCAAGAGTGTGGCGTCAAAACCCTAAATTGATCCTTGTGGCGTCCATACGACTTATCAAGGTATCTATTTAGTTCTATCCTCCATCAACTTCACAAATTAATTTTGTTATAAATCAAGGCACATCAATAGCTCCAATTTGACTACTTATGGCCTTTTGAAGCTGTTTAGCCTTAGCCCTTGTTATTGGACCATCTGAAATCTCCTTTACGCTCAGCTCGCCTTCTTGAGTTGATTTAGAACCTTCATGATCCATATCAGAAAGCCCCCAGCTACCTCCTTAAGCCCAACGTCACCCAATGACTCTAAATCATGTCCTAATCTCTAATTGAAAACAAATAAATACCTTTAGCTCATTTCAATTTAGATCGCAAGCTTCTAAGCTTCAATAGCTCTAATTTGACTACTTATGGCCTTTTAAAGCTGTTGGGCCTTAGCTCTTGTTATTGGACCATCTAAAACCTCTTTTATGCTCAGCTCACCTTCTTAAGTTGATTTAGAACTTTCATGATGCACATCAATATCTATTCTTGTACCCAATATGCAGTACTCTCCTATCATACTGCCAAGGACGCCCTAGTAACACATGTCCAGAGTGCATCAGTACTACATTACACAAGGCCTCATCTCTATACCTCCCAATGGGGAACGGAACTCGTACTTGCTTTTTCACCCTTACTTCTCCACAATCCTGGAACCATTACAACTTGTATGGCCTTGGATGCTTCAAATTCGGCAGGTTCAATTTCTCTAAAGCAAAGTACTAGCAACATTAGTACAACTACCACCATCAATAGTCAAACTACATACCTTATCCTTGATTTCACATCTAGTATGAAAATATTCTCGCGTTGTACTTCTTCATTCTCTTTCACTTGCATATTCAAAACATGCCTCACCACAAGTGTCATTTGTACTTTAGGATACTGATACTCCCCTTCAACATCACTACAATCCTCCAAAGGTGGCACAGATTCCTTACCCGAATCAGATTCCAATTCTATTGCTTCATTCTCTCTCAAGATCATTACACGTCTATTAGGGCACTAGTTAGCAATGTGTCCTCTTCCCAAGCACTTAATATCCCTAGATCGACCTTGTGACACATCATTTGTAACCTTCTCTTGGCTACTCCCAGCCTCTTTGCTTCTGTTTTGATCGAACTTAAATCTGTTTGGTGCTTTATCCTCTCCTTTATTCCATTTTGCTTCCATGTTGAGGAACAATTCGTATTTGGACTATACTTTGATGTCGTACTCCTTCCTTTTAGCTTCCTTTCAACCTTAATTGCCATGTGAACCATGTCCTCCGTCTCCAAGTAATGGTGAAACTCGACTACATCAGCTATGTTCTTATTTAGCCCATGTAGAAACCTCTCCATTATTGCTTTTCTATCCTGCTCAATGTTTTCCTTGCACATGGTAATCTCCATTTCATTGTAATATTCCTCTACACTTTTACTTCCTTAAGTAAGCCCTTGTAACCTACAATAAAGCTCATGGTAATAGTGATTAGGAAAAAATCGGTTTCTCATATTCACCTTCATCTCATCCCAAGTGTCAATTGGTCTCTCACGATTTCTCTTCCTTTCTTGCACCTTTTGATCCCACCAAACTAATGCATAATCTGCAAATATAGAGGCTGCTAACCGCACCTTTTTCTCAGAAAAATGATGTCATTCAAACACCAATTCTACCTTCCTCTCCCATTCTAAATACACATCAAGATCTAACCTCTATTTGAATGATGGAATCTCCATTTTGATACTACCGAAATCCCTATCTTGCCTATCTTCCCATCTATTAGAGTCCCTTTCCATCTTAGATCGCCTATTTCCATGAACGCCTCTACCACCACCTCTACGGCCTCTCAGATATCTCCCCATATTAACATTATAAGTTCTATTAAACTCCTCCTACTCATCTCTCAAATCTGCAACATTATCATCAACAGCATCCTTATGCAGATCCGGAGTCCTTTGTTGTTCTTGTGGCAAATTAGCATTCACACCATCTTGCTTTTCCAACTTGTCTAATTTGTCATTAACGTTATTGAGAACAATATCTAGATGTTCAAAATGCTTGAACATTGCTTGCAAGGTGAATTGCTCATTTTTTCTCCGTTGAAAATGCTATTCTCCTGATTTTGTGACATGATTGAAAAAAAAGACTGAGGAGAATGTTAGAACACCTCATAAACACTACCTCACGTGTTTTAATTTACTCCCTCATAAACAGCACTCAACTCTTGTGTTTAACACTCAATTAAAATTGGCTTTTACCCTCTAATGCACTCACACACTCTTGCCTTTTACCTCTCCAACTTTTCTGACTAAGTTCTTTATTGAACTAAGGAATCTTTGAACCAAAATCAGTCTTAGCAATTATTTATAAAACCTAGACTAATCATGCAAGAAGTTCAAGGAAAATGCAAGAAACACGATTTCATAATTGAAAAATAGTAATTCGATAAGGGTCAAATGAAACAATAAAAATACTAATTAACAAAACCAAAAAAATGAAAAGAACAAGATTTCAGAAGTAAAGGAATAATAATTAGACAAGGATCAAAAGAAATTACAAGAATCAAGGTGATTTGAGAGGACACAGAATTAACTTTGCACAATGAAACACATTAAAAGCAAATCAACCAAATTAAGAAGTTTTGCGCACTTATAGCAAATCTATACTGACAGCTTTTCTTTGGACCAAGGTTTTCTTCAAGTATTAGGATTTATAAAGTAGGAAGTAAACCTAATACAAGCAAGATCTGTCTCAACACACTCTTTTTTCTTTTTTGCTTTTTTTCTTCTTTTTTTTTTAGGTATGGGAAATACAAATAACAGAATTAAATTAATAAAGATGTGCAAAAAGTAATAGAGCTATTTTAAATGCGCCTTTAACAGATAATTATTTGTAGAATTGATGAAACAAAGGATAAGTAAAACCTAATTTAGAGCCTAGCTCTGATACTAACTGATGTGAACCACACCTAAAAAGGTGAAACCCAACACCAATACGTTGTTAACAAACCCAGAAATGCTAAATTAGATTCAAAAAAAGAACCAAGACCCGTTGTCTAATAAAGAGACAAGAACCAAGGTTATATGATGAGTGATAAGTCAGATTTATACACCACAAGATAATTTGGATAAAAGAATCACAAGATGATTTGAATTAAATTAAAGAGGCCTTGTTCTTCTTGTGCAAATATAACCCCTTGTGTCTTGGCCCAACTAGCTTCAATAAGCCCCTACAAAGCTTGACGCACCCTCTTAGCTTTAGCCCTCACAATTGGACCATCCCTAATGGACAACGGATCATGGTTGCTTCTATTGTTGCTACCTTGATTTTCATCAAGTAGTTTTTAAATTGTCATTTAATATTATAATAAATGTTGGCATCCCAAATATTCACTAGAAATACATGAGGGATGATAGGAAAGTATTCAGTAATTTGATTAAAAAAAATTCTCTTTGGTTCTTTTAAAACTCTTTGAACTTATCAGAATAATTATGTGGTGTTTTCTTTCGATTGATCAATCAATCATTCCATAATTGATTGCGGTGTCTTCATTATGCCAAGGTTCTTGCTTCAATATAAGCAACGGGTCACAATTTCATACAAATCTGTTTCTAGACCATTTTGGAGTCCTTCTTGATCCATAAGTTTATCAATTTCTTGGCATGGATCATATCAGTTGGTATCAAAGCTTGGCATTAGTTACAGGTTTGCCTATCTTTATATTTTAATAAAAAAAATTTTAAAAAGTAATATTGCGATTAAACTCTTGTAATTCTTATTTCAATTTTACATTTTTGTATTCCTTTTCAATTCCACAAATTTGAATTCCTTACACCAAAAAAAAAATCGGACACAGTGTTGTTATTCTATGCCTTTAAATTTGAATTTCTTTTGGTGAGTTCTTGAAGAATTAATGCTTGAAATTGTGATATTTTTTTGATTAGTTTGATAAGAACCTGTAGAGAATTACTTCGAGTGAAAATAGGCGAGAGTAGTGAGCACATAAGAGGGTAAAAGCCAATTTGATTATGTGTGAAACACGAGTGAATCATTCTTTGAGGGAAACACATGAGAGAGTGTACTAGGTTCCTTTTTTTAACTCTAACATTATTTTACAGCAAACATGTCAGACAACAAGAACAAAAGTTCTTCCGAAAATGCATCAGAAGAGGTTAATCCAAATTTTCTCATGGAAGCTTTAATGGCTTAGATGAGACTTTGTATTGAAAGTGGAGATGAAATATATTCATGAACGGATAGATCGGGTAGAGAATGCACGTTAGGGGAGGGAGTGTTCAACCAAAGAAAGTGAGAGTTGAAGCTGAAGAGTGTTATGGGGAGGGTTTTGATGAAAAAGATGACCAAGATTCAATGTTGGTAATAGGAGATATGGTAGGCAGTTTAGAGAAGCTAGGAATTGGAAAGATAATAACTTGGATAGTATTAAGATGAAAATTCCATCATTTCAAGGTAAAAACGATCCAGAAGCTTACCTAGAGTGGGAGAAGAATATAAAATTAGTATTTAATTGTCAAAATTATTTCGAGCTTAAAAAGGTAAAACTTGCAGCCATTGAATTTTCTGATTTTGTGATTGTTTGGTGGGATCAAATAGTATTAAATAGGAAGAGAAATAGAGAGCGTCCGATAGAAACTTAGGAGGAAATGAAAATCGTGATGAGGAGATAGTTTGTTCTAAGCCAGTACTACTTTGAGTTGTATCAAAAATTGCAAGTTTTTACACAATGTAATCGAAGTGTGGAGGAGTATTATAAGGAGATAAAAATTGCTATTATCTAAGCAAATTTAGTGGAAGAACAAGAGGTATTTGGATAGTTTTTTATTTGGTTTGAACTGAAAAATTGCTAATTTAGTGGAATTGCAATACTATGTGGAGTTGAAAGATATGGTGCATAAGGCTATCAAAATTGAGAACCAACTCAAAAGGAGGGGCAGTAGTACACAACAAAACCCTAGCTTAATTCATCATAGAGATCAAATTTTGTGAAGAAAGAGGAATAACAAGCCACTACCAAGCACAAAATCGAGCAAAAACAAGAAGTAACCAGCCATGGAAATCAAGGTGATATGATCCACTCCAAGAAATTGATAAAGTTATGTATCAAGGACTCCAAGATCGTCAAGAAACAGATTTGTATGAAATCACGACCCGTTGCTTATATTGAAGCAAGAACCTTGGTATAATGAAGACATCACAATCAATTATGGAATGATTGATTGATAAGTCAAAGAAGAACCCCACGAAAATTATTCTGATAAGTTTAAAGATTTCTAAAAGATCCAAAGAGAATTTTCTTAATCAAATTGCTGAATCCTTTCCTATCACCCCTTATATATAGTGAACATTTAGGATGCTAACATTTATTACAACATTGAATGACAACTTAAAAACTAGTAACTATCAACATGGCTTTAAACTATTTTTTCAAACTTTACAACTACAACAATAAATGCAGCTATAGACTTTAACTAACTACCAACCACCAACAACTAAGACTTTATTTCAAATATTAGAACTAATATTATAAATATTTATTGTAGGCTCCCAAAAGCTTCTAATCACTTGGTTTGCTCAAATGGGTTGCTGTTTCCATCATTCCCTAACACATGATGAGTAAAAATTTGGTAATCACTAATTTAGAATACTCATCTAATTCCATCCACTTTGTGATCTGAGAAATTTCTTCTAGATTATTCCAAGGCTTGAATCATGAAAATCCAACTTTGTGGAACACGTGGAATATCTTCCTTGCACCCGCATGAATTTACCTCTGTCCAAATATTTTGAATCAGTCAATTGAGAGTCTCCTTGAACCTTTTAGTTCGAGCCCTTGTAACCGAACCAACTGGAACTTGAATAGGTTCTGCATTTTATTTGTTAGTCGTGCCCTCATCACAAGGTAAATCTGATTCTTCAACCACTCAAATCGTGATATTAAGTGTTTTAAAATGCAAAGGCAGGGTCACATAGCGAGCCAATGATGAAAATGACGAAATTGAATCTGATAATGAAAATGTCATTGAATCTATGTCACCATTGGAGGACGTGGATGATGAGGAATACGCTTCCCAAGGTGAATGTTGGTTGCAAGAAGAGTTCTAAGTAGATGCCACGTGCAAAACAAGGTGTGTAGTGTGATTATTGACGGAGTTAGTTGTGTTAATGTTGCTAGCACTACAATGGTGGAGAAATTAGGGCTGCCAACAATTAAACATCCACAGCCTTACAAATTGCAATGGCTAAATGACAGTGGTAAGGTGAAGGTTACTACACAGGTGTTAGTTTCTTTCCGCATTGAAAAATATGAAGATGAAATTTTGTGTCATGTAGTTCCGATAAAAGCTGGACACACTTGTTACTTGGCCGACCATGGCAATTTGATCGGCGTGTTAAGCACGATGGTTTCACCAATAAATATTTATTTATATTTAATCAAAGGACAATCACTCTAGTCCCTTTGTTACCAAAGTAAGTCTATAAAAATCAAGTGAGATTACAAAAAGAGAGTGATCAAAAGAAAGAAAGTGAGGAAAAGAAAACAAAATAAAATCATAAAGAGAAAAAAAAAGACAAGAAAAATTGAGAGAAAAGTAGAGAATAAAGAAAACTTCTATGCAAAAATGAGTGAAATAAAAATAGCGGTATTTTTAAATCAACCAATGATTGTACTTTTATACAAAGAGGTGTATTTAAACACTAACAAACTTGACTCGTCTCTGCCCAGTTCAGTTGTTTCTCTTTTGCAGGAGTTTGATGATGCCTTTCCCGAGGAGATTCCACATGGTTTACCTTCAATTTGAGGAATTGAACATCAAATCAAATTTGTGTTTGGTGCTTCCATTCCAAATCGACCAGCCTATTGAAGCAATCCCGAGGAGGCAAATGAGCTACAAAGGCTAGTTAGTGAATTGATGAAAATGGGGTACGTAAGGGAAAGTATAAGTTCGTGCATCGTGCCAAAGATTTTGGTTCCTGAAAATGATGGATCATGGAGAATGTACATTGATCACCAAGCAATCAACAATATAACAGTAAAGTATCGTCATCTTATTCCTCGCTTAAATGATATGTTAGATAAGCTATAGGGTGCTTATGTGTTTTTCAAGATTGATTTAAAGAGCGGGTATCAACAAATATGAATAAAAGAGGGCGATGAATGGAAAACTGCTTTTAAAACGAAAAATGACTTATATGAGTGGTTAGTTATGCCATTTGGATTAACTAATGCACCGAGTACTTTTATATAATTAATGAACCATGTCTTGCGTGCTTTCATAGGTAGGTTTTTGTTGTTCATTTTGATGATGTTCTCATTTATAGCAAAAACTTGGATGATCGTGTTGTACATTTAAAATTAGATTTTGATGGACTTAGAAAAGAGAAGTAATTTGCTAACTTGAATATATGTGTACCTTTTACACCGATGAGCTTGTGTTTCTTGATTTTGTTGTTAGTGCACAAGGAATACAGGTTGATGAAGAGAAGATCCGTGTGATTCAAGAATTGCCAAGTCCCATGAGTGTAGTTCATGTTCGTAGATTTCATGGACTCGTTAGTTTTTACAGGAGGTTTGTGAAGGACTTTAGCAGCATCACCACACTGCTTACTGAAGTCATCAAGAAGAATGTTAGATTCAAATTGGGAGATAAACAAGAGAAGGCGTTCCAATTTATCCAGGATAAATTAACTCATGCTTATTTACTTACTTTACCTAATTTTACTAAAATATTTGAAATTGAATGTGATGATTCAGGAATGGGTATAGGCACAGTTCTTATGTAAGGAGGAAACCAATGGAATCTTTCAGCAAGAAATTAAGCGAGCAACCTAAAATTACTCTACTTATGATAAAGAATTATATGCATTGATTCAAGCATTAGAAACATGGCAACACTACCTTTGGCCTAAGGAGTTTATGATTCACACTGATCATGAGTACTTAAAGCATTTGAAATGCCAACATAAGTTGAATAGGAGACATGCACAATGGATGAAATTTATCAAAACATTCCCAAATGTTGTCCGATACAAGCATGGTAAGAAAAACATCATTGCCGATGCACTTTCTCGAAAGTACACATTAATTTCTACTCTTGATGCAAAATTACTTGGTTTTGAGTATATTAAAGAATTGTATCCTTTAGAACATGATATTTGTGAGGATTTTCAGAATTGTGAGAAAAATACAGTAGGTAAGTTAAGAGGCATGAGGGCTTCTTGTTTCGGAAAAATAAATTTTGTGTGCCAAATTACTATTTGCGTGATTTGTTGGTAATGGAATCCAATGGTGGAGGGTTAATAGGACACTTTGGAGTTGATAAGACCTTAGCCATTTTGCAAGAACACTTATATTGGCCACACAAAAAAAGAGATGTTGAGAGAATTTATGGTAGATGTGTCACATATAGGCAAGCAAAATCCCGAAAGCAATCCCATGGTTTGTACACACCACTGCCTACTCTCAGTGACCTTAGATTGATATTTCGATGGACTTTGTGTTAGGTTTGCTTAGGTCTAAATGTGGTAGAGATTTATTTTTTGTGGTTATTGATAGATTTTCTAAGAGGGGATATTTCATTCCATGTCAAAAAATTGATGAGGCTTCACATGTTGCTGATTTGTTCTTTAGAGAAATTGTAAGATTATATGGTATGCCTAGAACAATAGCTTCAGATAGAGATGCTAAGTTCTTGAGTTACTTTTGAAAGACTTTATGGTATAAGTTTGGAACTAATTTGTTATTTTCTACTACTTGTCACTCACAAACTGATGGTCAAACCTGATGCAAACCTCACAAAGAAAAGTGAGACCCGACGCTCAATGAGGTTTCTTTGCCAAGGATCGTTCTAATTCAGATTTTTGGATAAACAAAAATAAAAACCTTGACCCATTATCTATCAAAGATAAGAACCAGAGGTATAAGAAGATAGTAGACGCCACACTCAACATAGATAAGAAGTTGTGAGTGATAAGTTTGAAAGAACGCCACAAGATACAATCTTGATAAGTTCTAATAATAGTTCTTTGAAGAACTTAAGCGAAAACTCTTAGCATTAATATCATCAATTCTGATTTCGTTCTCCCTCATCTCTCATATATTTATAGAGACCTCTTGGGATGTCTACCATTTATTACAGCACTAATGACAACTTAAAACTGCTAACTATTATCCAAAATTTAGGCACTTGGGATTTTAGCACTTATTACAACAATTAATAAAAACTTACAACTACTAACTACCAACTACTATCAATAAACTAGGCACTTGGAATGCTAGCACTTATTACAACAATTAATAGTAACTTATAACTACTAACAACTACCAATATTGAAACTTCATATGTCATGGGCTATTGTACTGTTGTTCCCCATCACACATGGATGTTCAATGGACCTTGTGATTTTTTTTGGCAACCTCGCATCACGGATTGTGCATTCAGCAACTAAATTTTCACCTTTTTGCAATTATGTATGATTTTAATCCATTAACTCTTTTGGATTTAAAGTTCCTTTGTCTCATTGGGATTACTTCTATAGGCTGTAATATTTGAAATTAATGATCCAGGTATAAAGTTGATCTGATGTTTGATTCCCCTTATTAGTGGTAATGCATTAGGTATCTCCTCGGGAAACATATCAACAAATTTATTTTCATCTTCTTCAATTTGCAAACTAAATGTACACTTAGTAACCATAACTTACCATATACTGGGTACTCCATTCCATCACTTGCATCTTCCAATGGTGGCATAGGTTTGTCATTTCACTTTTTGCTTTCAGTTTCAATGACATGGTTATCGCTTAGAATCAATACACTTTGATTTGGACATTGAGATGCAATATGACATTGGCTGCCTCCCACATTTTGGCCCTTAGTTGGTTCTGCTTTGAAATTAGAATCAGCTTGCTCATCTTTTTTACTCCAATCCAGTTTCAAAGATGATGCGAAAATAGAGTTTTGGTCACATCTTGTGGAACTCTTCCTACTTAGTTGTTTGTCTACCTCCTTTACCATATTAAACAATCTATCCCAAGCATCCAATGCCATCATCATTCATGGTAGCACACCTATCTTGAATTCGCAATTTAAGAACTCTAAGTGTCTGCGCCCTTTGTGTATTAGATTCAAGTTTATCTATCCATTTTTTTCATGAGAAACTTTGAATCAACCTATTTCAATGCAACTTCGGAAGTATTTTTGTCCTTATTGTTTAACAAGTTTGCTGCAAAACAAAGTTAGAAAAATAAAAAGAACCTCGCACACTCCTCACGTGTTTCACTCAAAGAATGATTCACTCAACTTTCACTCGTGTTTTTTTTAAATTTAGAAAAGTAAATCTGGAATCATGGAATCTGAATTTCTTTTATTTTTTTTTTGTCTCTCTCTTTTTTATTTAAATGTAATAACAGAACTTGAAGTATTAGATAAAGTAACAGACATGATGAAGAAACAAGAAAATTGATATAGGCTACTGATTTTTAGAAACTAAAATATAGTTGCTGATTTAAAAGTAAGAACAATAAATGAAAAATAAATGGATAGTTTAAACCTGATTAGAGCCTAAGCTCTGATACTAAATGATGCAAACCTCACAAAGAAAAGTGAGACCCTACGCTCAATGAGGTTCCTTTGCCAAGGAACATTCTAATTCAGATTTTTAGATAAACAAAAATAAAAAACTTGACCCATTATCTATCAAAGATAAGAACCAAAGGTATAAGAAGATAGTAGACATTATACTCAAGATAGATGAGAAGTTGTGAGTGATAAGTCTGAAAGAACGCCACAAGATAAAATCTTGATAAGTTCTAATAATAGTTCTTTGAAGAACAGAGAAAAATCTCAACATTAATATCATCAATTCTGATTTCGTTCTCCCTCATCTTTCATATATTTATAGAGACCTCTTGGGATGTCTACAATTTATTACAGCACTAATGACAACTTAAAACTACTAACTACCAACTACTACCCATAATTTAGATACTTGGGATTCCAGCACTTATTACAACAATTAATGAAAACTTACAACTACTAACTACCAACGACTACCAATAAACTAGGCACTTGGAATGCTAGCACTTATTACAATAATTAATAGAAACTTATAACTACTAACAACTACCAATATTGAGACTTGATATCACATGTGCTGCTGTGCTATTGTTCTCCATCACACATGGATTTTTAATGGACCTTGTGATATTTTGGCAACTTAGTTCGCATCAAAATCGAAGTAGTAAATAGGACTTTGTCTACTTTATTGAGGACTATTATTAAAAAGAAAATCAAACGTTGGGAAGAATGTTTACCACAAGTTGAGTTTTTTTTATAATCGTATTATTCATTCTGCTACTAAGTTTTCTTCGTTTGAAATTTTTTATTGTTTTAATCCTTTAACTCCATTAGATTAACTGCTATTACCTTTGTCTGAACATGCTAACTTAAATGGAAAGAAAAAGGCTGAATTTGTTATGTGAATCAGACTTCCAAAGTTTCACAAGATTCGTTACAAGATCCGTTGAGCATCCATGGGGGTCCGATGACAATTGCAAGAACCAAGAAATTGAAGGAAGTTTTAAATAGGCTAATTAAGCACATTTCAGACTCATGCTTTGCTCAAAACACTTATTTTCCCAAATTAAGTATTCAAAATGATCAATTCTTTGTTAATGTTATTCAAGTTCCTTTAAGAACAAAGTAAGCATAATCATAAGAGTTCAATCACATTTTGACCATTGAAGAAACACACTAAGTGCAGCCTCATCTACCAGCGCTGGCCCATGTGATTTGAAGCCAAAAATAAGAAATACATGGAGAAGTCAGCACCTCCATTCTAGATCTTTGATTTCCTACAAATTCATGAAACCAGCAGTAGAATTTGACATACTTGCAAAAATTAAAGACTTCTTTCAATTCAAGAATGTGCTTGTTGAATTAATTGACATTAAGTTTGAATTTTGTAATTTCAATTGTTGTGTTAGTTGTAATTGTGGACTTTTGGGTGTGATGGTAGTTGAAAGTTTGTTACATTTGTTTTGATAGCTGTATTTCTTGACTTTGAGTGTAAGGGTAGTTGTAAGTTTGAAAGTTGTAACTTGACATCCCATATGGTTTCTATAAATACCATGGGGATTGAAAGAGTTTGGAACACAGAATTTATGAAATAAACTTTGTGAGAGTTTTTCTCTTAAGTTCTTTAGAAAACCTTTATTAGAACTTATCAAGATTTCATCTTGTGGCGTTCTACTAGACTTATCACTCACAACTTCTAATCCATCTTGAGTGTGGCATCTACAATTTCTTATAACTTTGGTTCTTATCTTTCATAGATAACGGGTCAAGATTCTTAGTTTTGATTAATCTAAAAATCTGAATTAGAACGATTATTGGGCAAAAAATCTCATTGAGCATCGGGTCTCACTTTTCTTTCTGAAGTTCACATAATTTGGTATCAGAGCTTAGGCTCTAATCAGGTTTGAACTATCCTTTTGATTTCCATTATTTGTTCTCTTTTTTTTTTTTCAAAATCTGCAACTTTGTTTTGTTCCAGAGAATTCTTAGCCTATATCAATTTTCTTGTTTCTTCTTGTCAGTTGTTTTATCTATTTTTTTAATTTCTATTATTACATATCAGTAAAAAAAAGACAAAAAAAATTATTAATCATATTCCATTAATTCCAGATTCCAGGTATAATGTTCTCAATTAAAAAAAAAAAAAAGTTCTGAATTAGTTGAATTCAAGTTTTGTTTCATCAAGTGTATTCTGTCAATTTAAATTCAGCCTAAGACAAAAACCCTAATTGTCTTTGTTTTCTTATGTCGTTGTTCCAATATAGCATTATTCTCTTTGCTGCTTAAATTCTACTCATACTACCAACTGCCATTAAATCATTCTCGGTGAGACTTGTTTATTGAGTTTTAGATTGTCACAAGTTAATTTTGATTAAGTTCATATTATTTCAATAAAGAACTAAATAGGAGACTAAAGAGTGAAAAAAAGGCAAGAGAGTGTGAGCTCATAAGAGGGTAAAAGCCAAATTAGAGTAAACATGATTGTGAGCATATCAATCAAGAGAGAAAGATGTAATGGAGTGTTTGTGAGGTTGTCTAATATTTTATTTGTAGGTTTTAAAATATGTCTCAAGAAAAAGATTAAAGCTCATCAAATGAGGCTCAAGAGAAGATAGATTTCAAATTATTCTTTAAATCCTTAAAACAAAAATTTAATCTACTAGAATTAAGGTTTGATGAGGTAAATGAGAGAATAGATAAGGTAGAATCTAGTTCAAAAGGGGGCAGCTGCCTAGAGCTCTTAATGTGCAACGAAGAGAAAGGAATCAACTTATGTATGATTATGAAGATGACTATGGGGAGGATTAAATGATGATGATCATACCTCGAATGTTAATTTTATCAGATTTGGGCATAGGAATAGAGATAGAGGAGTTAGATATGGAGATAGGATTGATAATGATTTGGGAAACATTAAGATGAAGATTCCACATTTCTAAGGGAAAATGATCTTGAATCTTATTTGGAATGGCAGAAGAAGATGGAATTGGTGTTTGATTGTCACAACTACTCTGAATTGAAAAAGGTAAAATTGGCTGCTATTGAATTCACTGATTATGCAATTGTTTGGTGGTATCAGTTGGTTTCAAATAGGCGAAGAAATTGTGAGAGGCCTATTGATACATGGGAAGAGATGAAAGCTATTATGAGGAAGCAATTTGTCCCTAATCATTATTACAGAGAATTGTACCAAAAATTACAAAGCCTTACTTAGGGTTCCAAAAAGGTTGAAGAGTACCATAAAGAAATGGAAATAGCCATGATTCGAGCCAATATTGAGGAAGATATAGAGGCAACAATGGCTAGATTATTGCAAGGTTTGAATCGAGATATTGCTAATGTGGTTGAATTGCAGCATTATGTAGAGTTGGAAGACATGGTGCATATGTCAATAAAGGTGGAAAGACAACTCAAGAGGAAGAGTTCCATAAGATATGGCCAGAATTCAGGATCCTCATCCTCTTGGTGATTGAATTGGAATAAGAAAGATGAGCAAACTAATTCTAAGTCTAAGATAGAAGCATCTATGGGCCAAAGTATGGGAGGCGCAACAAACCAAGGTAAATTTCATTCCCAACCTTCTCAAAGTAGAGATATAAAATCCTTTAAGTGTCTAGGAATAGGTCATATTGCATCACAATGCCCAAATAAAATAGATGATTTTGAAAGCTAATGGTGATATTGAAACTGAAGGTGAATCTGATGATGAGTCCATGCCACCTGATGCGAACTAGGTTGCCAAAAAGATCACAAGGGTCCATTGAACATCCACGTGTGATGGGGAACAACAACACAATAGCCCAGGTGATATGAAGTCTCAATATTGGTAGTTGATAGTTAATAGTTGTAAGTTTTCATTAATTGTTGTAATAAGTACTGGAATCTCAAGTGCCTAGATTATTGGTAGTAGTTGGTAGTTAGTAGTTTTAAGTTGTCATTAGTTACTATAATAAATGCAAGACATCTCAAGAGGTCTCTATAAATATATTAAAGATGAGGGAGAACGAAAATAGAATTGATGATATTAACGTTAAGAGTTTTTTCTTAAGTTCTTCAAAGAACTATTCTTAGAACTTATCAAGATTTTATCTTGTGGCGTTCTTCCAGACTTATCACTCACAACTTCTCATCTCTCTTAAGTATGGTGTCTACTATCTTCTTATAACTCCGGTTCGTATCTTTGATAGATAATGGGTCAAGGTTCTTTTTTTTTGTTTATATAAAAATCTGAATTAGAACGATCCTTGGCAAAGGAACCTCATTGAGCGTCGGGTCTCATTTGTCTTTGTGAGATTCACATCACCACCTTTGGAAGATGCAAGTAACATTGAGTATCCAGTTTGTGGAGAGCTTTTGGTTACAAGGAGAGCTTTAAATCTGCAAATAAAAGAAGATGAAAAGTTACAACGCGACAACATCTTTCATATTAGATGCCATGTCAATGATAAGGTATGTAGCATGATTATTGCTGGGGGAGTTGTACTAATGTGGCTAGCACTAGTTTGGAGAAAAATTAAATTTGACAACTTTGAAACTTTCTATGCCATACAAACTACAATGGCTGAATGATTGTGGAGAAGTTAAAGCAAATAAACAAGTGCTTGTTTCATTCTCGAAAGATATAAAGATGAGTTTTTTGTGATGTGGTTCCAATGCATGCGGGACATATTCTTTTGGGGCGACCATGGCAGTATGATAGACGTGTAATCTATGATGGATATAGATATTATTTTGTAATTCGTGAAAAACAAATTACACTTGTACCTTTAACTTCAAACAAGTGTATGAAGATCAAGTGAGATTAAAAATAGAGAGTGTTATTAAAATAGAAAGTGAGAGCTCAAAAGCAAGAGAGGCTGAAACTAAAAACAGTGAAAAAGAGAGTGAAAAGAAAAAGGAAATTTCGGTTAACAAGGAAAGAAAAGAGAGAAAACAAGTGAATTTCTATGCAAAAGAGAGCGAGATCAAAAAGTCTTTGTTTTTAAACCAACCTATGATTTTACTTTTGTACAAAGACGCTTGTTTTAGTGCTAATGAACTTAATCCCTCTTTACCTAGTGTTATTGTTTCTCTTTTACAGGAATTTGATGATGTGTTTCCCGAAATGGTACCTAATAGTTTACCACCAATAAGGGGAATCGAACATCAAATTGACTTTATACCCAGAGCATCAATTCCAATACCAACCTATAGAAGCAATCCCATGGAGATAAAAAAACTTCAAAGGCAGGTCAGTGAGCTCATGGAGAAGGGGTATGTGTGTGAGAGCATGAGTCCTTGTGCGATTCCAGTATTACATGTGCCTAAGAAGGATGGGTCATGGAGGATGTGTGTTATGGTTCTTGTGTTTTTACCAAAATTGATCTGAAGAACGGATATCATCAAATTAGGATGAGAGAAGGTGATGAATGGAAAACTTCCTTTAAAACAAAGTATGGCTTGGCTAGCTTTTATAGAAGGTTTGTGAAAGATTTTAGTAGCCTTGCCATACCTTTGACTGAAGTGATAAAAAAGAATGTATGTTTTAAGTAGGGTGATGAATAAGAAAAGGCATTGAATTTGATTAAGGAAAAATTAATTAATGCACCTTTGTTTGCTTAACCTAACTTCACTAAAACTTTTGAAATTGAGTGTGATGCTTCAGGAATAGGTATTGGAGCTGTTCTAATGCAAGAAGGACGTCCCATTGCATATTTTAGTGAAACGTTAAGTGGGGCAACCTTGAATTACCCTACCTATGATAAAGAGATGTATGCATTGTTTAGGGCATTAGAAACTTGGCAGCATTATCTTTGGCCAATGGAATTTGTGATTCATATGGATCATGAATCGTTGAAATATTTAAAGGGCCAATACAAGCTGAACAAGTGGCATGCCAAGTGGGTAGAGTTCATTGAAATATTTTCTTATGTGATCAAGTACAAGTAAGGTAAGGAAAATATTGTGGCCAATGCAATATCTCAAAGATACACCTTACTATCTACTCTAGATGCAAAATTATTAGGTTTTGAATACATTAAAGACTTATGTGTTAATGCTTCTGATTTTGGTAATGTATTTAATGAATGTGAGAAAGTGGCATTTTAAAAGTTCTTTAGGCAAAATGGATTTTTGTTTAGAGAAAATAAATTTTGTGTGCCTAATTGTTCATTGCATGTATTGCTTGTCAGAGAAGCTCATAAAGTTGGTTTGAGTGGGCATTTTAGTGTATCTAAAACTTTAGTATACCAGATGATGTGCATCATGAAGGTTCTAAATCAACTCAAGAAGGCGAGCTGAGCATAAAGGAGATTTCAGATGGTCCAATAACAAGGGCTAAGGCTAAACAGCTTCAAAGGGCCATAAGTAGTCAAATTGGAGCTATTGAAGCTTCTATGGGATTAGAAGCTTGCGATCTGAATGGAAACGAGCTAAATGTATTTATTTGTCTTCAATTTGAGATTGGGATGTGATTTAGAGACGTTTGGTGACGTTGGGCTTTAAGAAGCAGCTAAGGGCTTTCTTTTCATGCTATTGGGCTTTATTTACTTCTTATGTTACTACTTTTATGTATTTGGGCTATTTTGAACTTGTTTAGTTTTGTTTTAAATTGTTAAGTCATATTGGGCTTATTTTGGGCCTTTTAAAGCTTATTAGGTAACATTAGGGTTTCACCTCATTTTGTAAGCCTATATAAGGCATGTAAAAGTCTTGTAGAGGCAGTTGCCTCATTTTGAAATTGGAAGCACGAAATAGAAGAGCTATTTCTCTCTCAAAATTGTCTTCTCAAGTTTTTCAACTCTTGAAGATAGTTGCTGACTTATCACTCTTTGATCATCAAGAGTGTGGCGTCAAAACCCTAAACTGATCCTTGTGGCGTCCATTCGACTTATCAAGGTATCTATTTAGTTCTATCCTCCATCAACTTTGCAATTTAATTTTGTTATAAATCAAGGCACATCATCTGGTATCAGAGCACAGGATTTCAGTGTGCAAACTGAAGTTTTAGCTATTGAAGGTGTCTTGCTATTTTTTGTGTTATATAATTTGGTGGGGTTATTATCAATTTGGGTCTCTAATATTTGAGGAGTTGAATTGCAACTCTGAAGCATTAAAATTAATTCTTAGTAGTTTATGAACCGGAGATGGGTTGGCTGAATTAAATTGTTCTTGAACCTGGAAATTTTGTGAACCTGGAAATTTCGAATTTGAGTAAATTGTTGCTATCTGATTGTATTTACTGAATTGGTGGAAAATTCAGTTTGAGAAGAGTGTTTTAGCTACTGCTTGTGTTGTTCAATTGTTCATACTTGTTTGGGGTTTTTGTTAATAATGGCTGATGATGATGCAAGTAGAGTACTAAAGGGATTGAGTTTAGAACAAGCTCAACTCGTGGGCTTACAGCGAGCTCATGATGAATTTCGAGGTGAGATTACTGAAATTCGTGGACAACTTGCTGCAATTATAGAAATGATGCAAAGAAACACTTTGCAACCCCAACAAAGGCGGGTAGGGCATAGGGTACCTCAAAATGACCTAGGGAATGCTGGAGATGAGCCAAATAGGGATGATGAGGCTGAAGATAGGGGTAGGATAAGGAGGCAGCAAAATGACCCTACTAGTGGTATCAAACTTAATATACCACCATTTAGAGGTACTAGTTCTCCTGAGGAGTATCTTGAATGGGTTCAGAAGGTAGAAAGGGTGTTTGATTGGCATGAGTATCCTGAGGCAAAGAAGTGTAAGGTAGCAGCACTTGAGTTTACCGATTACGCACTTTTGTGGTGGGAAAACTTAAAAACTCAGCGAAGAAGGGATGACGAAGAAGAAGTTACAAGCTGGCCACTTATGAAAAGATTAATGAAGAAGAGATTTGTTCCGGATTACTATAAACAAGAATTATACATCAAACTCCAGACTTTGCGGCAAGGTTCCTTGAGTGTGGAGGAGTATGTGAAAAAATTTGAACTGTTGCTAATTCGCTGTGATTTAAATGAACCTCAAGAGCAAACAATAGCTAGATTCCTTGATGGATTGAAGAGGGACATAGCTAATGTTGTTGAGTTACAGCCCTTCATATTTCTTGAGGATGTCATAAAGCTTGCAACTAAAGTAGAAAGACAGCAGAAAAGAGGGGGTATCCATATGAGGTCAACTACAACAAGTAATACAAAGGCTGTTTCTTCACCTTCGCGAACATGGAACACACCTAAACGTGATGAGAAAGTGGAGTTCAGTAAAGGAAGTGTTAGTTCAGGTTCATTGAAAGGAAAGGAGAAGGTATTTGAACCTCAATTTTCCAGGAGATCGCGAGACATCAAGTGTTTCAAGTGCTTGGGAAATGGGCATATTGCTTCTGAATGTCTGAATAAGAGGGTGATGGTTTTACAAGGGAAGTATAGAGAGCTTGTAAGTGAAGATGAAGCTGAGATGGAAGAGGAATCTAAAGTCGAAGTGACTGAACAAGAAGAGAATCTTGAGCCAATGGAGGGAAATTTATTAGTTATTCAAAGGATTTTGAGTGCTGAAGTTGATATTGGTTTGGAACAGCGCGAAAACATCTTTCATACAAGATGTCAAATCCGAGATAAGGTTTGTGCCATGATCATTGATAATGGTAGTTGCACCAATGTTGCATCCATTACTTTAGTGGAGAAACTGGGATTAACTACACCACATCCAAAACCATACAAATTACATTGGCTTAATGATAAGGGAGAGATTCAAGTTACAAGACAGGTTCGGGTGCCATTCTCCATTAAAACCTTTCATGATGAGGTTTTATGTGATGTGGTTCCGATGACAGCTAGTCATGTATTATTAGGACGCCCATGGCAATTTGATAATGATGTGACTTATAATGGGCGAAGGAACACTTATTCATTTGTGCTGAATGGGAAGAAAGTGAATTTGATGCCATTGAGTTCTCAACAAGTTAGAGAAGATCAGTTGCGGAATCAAAGGAAGATGATGGAATCTGGTAAAGGGTTAATGTTAGCCAAAAAGGGAGATGTTGAGCAAGCACTAGCTTCTGTGGGGGTTGTTTTCATGACTTGGGCAAAGCCTTTATTGCAAGTGGAGGGTTTGGATTTGCCAAGGCAGGTTGTGGAGTTACTTGAAGAGTTCAAAGATGTATTTCCAGAAGAGCTACCATTGGGATTACCACCTATTCGAGGGATAGAGCATCAAATTGATTTGGTGCCTGGAGCTTCACTTCCAAATAGACCAGCATATAGATGTAATCCGGAGGAAGCAAAGGAGATCAAAAGGCAAGTTGGTGAGCTCTTAGAGAGGGGCTATGTGCGTGAGTCACTTAGTCCTTGTTCAGTGCCTACTTTGCTTGTTCCAAAGAAGGATGGTACCATGAGAATGTGTGTGGACAGTCGGGCTATCAACAAGATAACGGTTAAGTATCGATTCCCAATTCCTAGACTTGATGATATGCTTGATGAATTGCATGGTGCTGTTTATTTTTCTAAAGTTGATTTAATGAGTGGATATCACCAAATTAGGATGAAAGAAGGTGATGAATGGAAAACAGCCTTTAAAACTAAGCATGGATTGTATGAGTGGATGGTGATGCCGTTTGGGCTTTCTAATGCACCTAGTACATTTATGAGACTTATGAACCATGTTTTGAGGAAGTTTATTGGGCTGTTTGTTGTGGTCTATTTTGATGATATCTTGATCTATAGTAAAACTTTAGATGATCATGTGAAACATCTTATGGCTGTATTTGAGACCTTGCGTGATGCTAAGTTGTATGGAAACATCAAGAAGTGCTATTTCTGCCAAGATAGTGTTATCTTTTTGGGGTATGTTGTTTCTGGTAGCGGAATTAAGGTTGATGAGGAGAAGGTTAAGGCAATTCGTGATTGGCCTAAACCTACTGGTGTTGCGGATGTGAGAAGTTTTCATGGTTTAGCCTCTTTCTATAGGCGATTTATTAAAGACTTTAGTTCTATTGTTGCGCCTATGACAGAGTGTTTGAAAAAGGGAAATGAGTTTAGGTGGAATGAGAATGCACAAAAGTCATTTGAATTGATAAAAGAACAATTATGTTCTGCTCCAGTTTTAGCACTTCCCGATTTTGCTAAAACATTTGAAATAGAGTGTGATGCTTCAGGGGTCGGTATTGGGGCTGTGTTGATGCAAGAAAAGAGGCCAATTGCTTTCTTTAGTGAGAAGCTGAATGGGGCACGGTTAAACTACTCTATTTATGACAAGGAGTTTTATGCATTGATTCGGGCTCTCGAGGTATGGCAGCATTATTTATTACCTAAAGAGTTCGTTATTCATACTGACCATGAATCATTAAAGTATCTTAAAGGGCAGAACAAGCTGAATAGAAGACATGCCAAATGGGTAGAGTTTATGGAGCCATTTCCATATGTCATAAAATACAAGAAGGGGCAAACTAATGTCATTGTTGATGCTCTTTCTAGGAGGTATGCATTGATTTCTATGTTAAATGCAAGGCTTTTGGGTTTTGAACAGGTGAAAGAACAATATACCAGTGATTCATACTTTGCTAATATGATGTCTAAATATGCTAAAGGAGCTTGTGATGGGTTCTTTGTGCATGATGGTTACTTGTTCAAGTTGGGCAGAATGTGTATACCTTCAGGATCCTTACGTGAGTTGCTTGTGCGTGAGGCTCATGGGGGTGGTCTTAGTGGTCATTTTGGGGAGAAGAAAACTTATGAGCTACTGAAAGAGCACTTCTTTTGGCCTAATATGCTGCGGGATGTTCATAAAGTTGTTGAAAGATGTGTAAATTGCAAGAAAGCTAAGGGTAAAGAGAATGCATATGGACTATATATGCCTTTACCTATCCCAGAGCAACCATGGATGGATATTAGTATGGATTTTGTGCTTGGATTACCTAGAACACAGCGTGGGAAGGATTCAGTGATGGTTGTGGTTGATCGGTTCTCCAAAATGTCACACTTTATTCCTTGTAACAAAACTGATGATGCTATTCATATTGCTGATTTGTTTTTTAGGGAAATTGTACGTTTGCATGGAATCCCTAAAAGCATTGTCTCTGATCGTGATACAAAGTTCTTAAGCTATTTTTGGAAGACTCTTTGGAAGAAGCTTGGAACAAAGTTGCTTTTCAGTACTGCTTGTCATCCACAAACTGATGGGCAAACTGAGGTAGTGAACCGTACTCTATCTTCTTTATTACGGGCTGTTATAAACAAGAACTTAAAGAGTTGGGATACTTGTTTGCCTATTGTAGAGTTTGCATATAACCGTAGTATGCATGGGGCTACAAAATTTTCACTATTTGAGATTGTGTATGGATTTAATCCATTTGTTCCTATTGACCTTGTTCCTATTCCAATTAATGAGAGGACATCTATGGATGGTGTTAAGAAGGCAGAATTGATGAAGAAGCTTCATGAGCAGGTTCGAATTCATATTGAGGAGAAAACAGCTAGGTATGTTAAGCATGCTAATAAAGGACGGAAAATGATTAGCTTTGAACCTGGTGATCTTGTTTGGATTCATCTTAGCAAGGGAAGATTTCCTAGCAAGCGAAAGTCCAAGCTGATGCCAAGAGTTGATGGACCTTTTCGTATTATAGAGAAGGTAAATAGTAATGCTTACAAAGTTGACCTTCCTGGTGATTACAATGTTTCAGCCACTTTTAATGTGAAGGACTTATCTCCTTATTTGGAAGATTTAGAAGATTCTGATTTGAGGGCAAATCATTCTCTGCCCGGGGGTGATGATGTGCATCATGAAGGTTCTAAATCAACTCAAGAAGGCGAGCTGAGCATAAAGGAGATTTCAGATGGTCCAATAACAAGGGCTAAGGCTAAACAGCTTCAAAGGGCCATAAGTAGTCAAATTGGAGTTATTGAAGCTTCTATGGGATTAGAAGCTTGCGATCTGAATGGAAACGAGCTAAATGTATTTATTTGTCTTCAATTTGAGATTGGGATGTGATTTAGAGACGTTTGGTGACGTTGGGCTTTAAGAAGCAGCTAAGGGCTTTCTTTTCATGCTATTGGGCTTTATTTACTTCTTATGTTACTACTTTTATGTATTTGGCCTATTTTGAACTTGTTTAGTTTTGTTTTAAATTGTTAAGTCATATTGGGCTTATTTTGGGCCTTTTTAAGCTTATTAGGTAACATTAGGGTTTCACCTCATTTTGTAAGCCTATATAAGGCATGTAAAAGTCTTGTAGAGGCAGTTGCCTCATTTTGAAATTGGAAGCACGAAATAGAAGAGCTATTTCTCTCTCAAAATTGTCTTCTCAAGTTTTTCAACTCTTGAAGATAGTTGCTGACTTATCACTCTTTGATCATCAAGAGTGTGGCGTCAAAACCCTAAACTGATCCTTGTGGCGTCCATTCGACTTATCAAGGTATCTATTTAGTTCTATCCTCCATCAACTTTGCAATTTAATTTTGTTATAAATCAAGGCACATCAGACGTCCCATTGCATATTTTAGTGAAATGTTAAGTGGGGCAACCTTGAATTACCCTACCTATGATAAAGAGATGTATGCATTGTTTAGGGCATTAGAAACTTGGCAGCATTATCTTTGGCCAATGGAATTTGTGATTCATATGGATCATGAATCGTTGAAATATTTAAAGGGCCAATACAAGCTGAACAAGTGGCATGCCAAGTGGGTAGAGTTCATTGAAATATTTTCTTATGTGATCAAGTACAAGTAAGGTAAGGAAAATATTGTGGCCAATGCAATATCTCAAAGATACACCTTACTATCTACTCTAGATGCAAAATTATTAGGTTTTGAATACATTAAAGACTTATGTGTTAATGCTTCTGATTTTGGTAATGTATTTAATGAATGTGAGAAAGTGGCATTTTAAAAGTTCTTTAGGCAAAATGGATTTTTGTTTAGAGAAAATAAATTTTGTGTGCCTAATTGTTCATTGCATGTATTGCTTGTCAGAGAAGCTCATAAAGTTGGTTTGATTGGGCATTTTAGTATATCTAAAACTTTAGATATTTTGCATAAACACTTCTTTTGGCCTCATATGAAATGTGACATAGAAAGAGTTTGTGAGAAGTGTGTTACTTGTAAACAAGCTAAGTCTAAGATTAAGCCTTACGGTCTGTGCACTCCTTTGCCAATATTTAGTGAACATTGGATTGACATATCAATAGATTTTGTATTAGGTTTACCAAGGTCAAAAGGGGGTAGGGATTCTATATATATGGTTATTAATAGGTTTTTAAAATGGCACATTTTATTCCATGTCATAAAACCAATGATGCATCACATATTGATGACTTTTTTTCAAAGAGATTGTAAGATTGCATGGCATGCCTAAGAGTATTGTTTTAGATAGGGATGCAAAGTTCTTAAGCTACTTTTAGAAGACTTTATGGGGTAAGTTAGGAACTAAACTTTTATTTTCTACAACTTGTCATCCACAAACCGATGGACAAACCGAAATAGTTAATAAGACTTTATCTACTTTGTTTCGTGCTATAATACAAAAGAACTTGAAAACATGGGAGGAATGTTTGCCAAATGTAGAATTTGCATAAAATAGGAGTGTGCATTCAGCAACTAAGTTTTCACCTTTTGAAATTGTGTATGGTTATAATCCATTAACTCCTTTGGATTTAACTCTTTTACCTGTGGACGAGCATATAAATTTAGATAGAAAGAAGAAAGTTGATTTTGTTCGACACATCCATAAAAAGGCATGGCGAAACATTGAAAGGAGAACTGAACAATATGCTAAGCAGGCTAATAAGGAGCGCAAGAAAGTTACATTTGAACCAAGTGTTGGGTTTGGTTGCATATGAGAAAGAAACAGTTTCTAGTTCAGAGGCGTTCTAAACTACTTTCAATGGGGGGGGGGGGGGAGACCATTTCAAGTGATTGAAAGAATCAATGACAATGCCTATAAGTTAGATCTTCTAGGTGAGTACAATGTAAGTGCAAGCTTTAATGTAGTTGATTTAAGCCATTATGAGGTAGGTGAAGATTTGAGCACAAATCCTTTTCAAGAGAGGGGGAATGATGCAAATCAGACTGTCAAAGCTTCACAAGATTCATTATAAGATCCATTGAGCATCCATGGGGGTCCGATGACAAGGGCAATAACCAAGAAATTGAAGGAAGCATTAAATGGGCTAATTAAGCACATTTCAGACTCATGCTTTGTTCAAGACACTTATCTGTCCAAATTATGTATTCAAAATGATCAATGTTTTGCTAATGTTATTCAAGTTTCTTTAATAACAAAAAAATCATAATCATAAGAGTTCAATCACATTTTGGCCATTGAAGAAACACACTAACTGCAACCTAACCTATCAGCACTGGCCCATGTGATTTGATGCCAGAAATAAGAAATACATGGAGAAGTCAGCACTTCTATTCTAGATCTTTGATTTCCTACAAATTCATGCAACCAACAGTAGAATTTGACATACTTGCAAAAATTAAAAACTTCTTTCAATTCAAGAATATTCTTGTTGAATTAATAGACATTAAGTTTGAATTTTGTAATTTTAATTGTTTTGTTAGTTGTAATTGTGAAATTTTGGGTGTGAGGGTAGTTGAAAGTTTGTTGCATTTGTTTTAATAGGTATTTCTTGACTTTGAGTGTAAGGGTAATTGTAAATTTGAAAGTTGTAACTTGACATCCCATATGTTTTCTATAAATACCATGGGGATTGAAAGAGTTTGGAACACAACATTTATGAAATAAATTTTGTGAGAGTTTTTCTTTTAAATTTTCCAGAGAACTTTTATTAGAACTTATCAAGATTTAATCTTGTGGCGTTCTACTAGACTTATCACTCACAACTTTTAATCTTTCTTGAGTGTAGCGTCTAGAATTTTTTATACCTCTGGTTCTTATCTTTAATAGATAAGGGGTCAAGTTTCTTAGTTTTGATTAAACTAAAAATCTGAATTAGAACAATTTTTGGGCAAAGAACCTTATTGAGCGCTGGGTCTCACTTTTCTTTGTGAGATTCACATCAATTTGTTAAGCATATACATGAGAAAGTAAGACTCATCATTGTGAGAAGGATGGAGCAGTATGCAAAACAAGCTAATAAAGGGTGTCGACGACTGATTTTTGAACCCGGAGATCAGGTTTGGTTGCACTTGCGAAAAGAAAGATTTTCAGTACAAAGGCGATCTAAGTTACTTCCAAGAGGAGATGGACCTTTTTCAAGCCCTTGAGCGCATCAATAACAATGCATATAAGTTGAATTTGCCAAATGACTACAATGTTAGTGTCGCTTTTAATGTTACTACTTTAAGTCTTTTGGATGTAGGTAATGATTTGAGGACAAATCCTTTTCAAGAGGAAAGGAATGATGAGGGCACGACTAACAAATGAACCTATTCAAGTTCTAATTGGTCTGGTTACAAGAGCTCGAGCTAAAAGGTTCAAGAAAACTCTCAATTGACAAATTCAAAACATTTGGGCTGAGGTAAATTCATTTAGGTGCAAGTAAGATGTTCCACATGGTTCACAAGGTTAGATTTTCATGATTCAAGCTTTGGAATAATCTAGAAGAAATTTCTTAGATTATAAAGTCGATGAATTAGTGAAGTTTTCTAAATTGGTGATTACCTAATTTTAACTCAACAAGAGTTGGGGAATGATGGGAACAGCCGCACAACAGCCCATGTAAGCAACCCAAGCATTTAGAAGCTTTTGGGAGCCTACAATAAACATTTATGATAATTATTATAATATTTAAAATTAAGCCTTAGTTTTTTGTGGTGGTTGGTAGTAAGTTAAAGTCTGCAACTACATTTATTATTGTAGTTGCAAAGTTTGAAATCTAGTTTAAAATAAAACCTTATTGGTAGTAGTTGGTAGTTAGTAGTTTTTATATTGTAATTCAATATTGTAATAAATGCTGGCATCACAAATGTTCACTATAAGTACATGAGGGATAATAGAAAAGTATTTAGCAAGTTGATTAAAAAATTCTCTTTGATTCTTTTAGAACTCTTGGAAATTATCGAAATAATTTTCATTGCATTCTCTTTTGACTTATCAATCCATCATTCCATAATTGATTGTGACGTCTTTATTATACCAAGATTATTGCTTTATTATAAGCAATAGTTTACAATTTCATACAATCTGTTTTTAGGCGGTTTCAGAGTCTTTCTTGATCTTATCAATTTCTTGGCATGGATCATATCATTACCGCACAAAGTATTCCAAAAGTAGATTAAGAACTTTGTATCCCTATCTAAAACAATGCTCTTAGACATGTCATGCAATCTTACAATCGCTTTGAATCATCAGTTTTATGACATGGAATAAAATGTGCCATTTTAGAAAATCTATCAATAACCACATATATAGAATCCTTACCCCCTTTTGACCTTGGTAAACCTAACACAAAATCCATGGATATGTCAATCCAAGGTTCACTAGGTATTGGCAAAAGAGTATACAAACTATAAGACTCAATCTTAGACTTAGCTTGTTTATAAGTAACACACTTCTTACAAAATCTTTCTACGTCACGTTCCATATAAGGCAAAAATAGCTCCAATTTGACTACTTATGCCCCTTGAAACTGTTTGACCTTAACTCTTGTTATTGGTCCATCTGAAGCCTCTTTTATTCTCAACTCACCTTCTTGAGTTGATTTAGAACCGTTATAATGCACATCAGATGGGGAACATGATGGACATTTTATTAATGGCCATCAAATTGTTAGCAGCAATTTATAGCAATTCAAATTTGACAGCAGCAGCCTATATGGTGACAAGTATCTAGGAGCCTACAACAATATTTATGATAGTAGTTGCAATATTTGACATTGTGTTTGGAGATAAGGCCTTAGATATTATTAGTAGTAGTTAGTAGTTTTAAGCTGCATTAAATGTTGTAATAAGTGTTGGCATTCCAAGTGCCTTAGTTTTTTTTTTTATAATAGTTAATAGTTAGTAGTTTTAAGCTGCATTAAATGTTGTAATAAGTGTTGGCATTGCAAATGCCTTAGTTTTTTTTATAATAGTTAATAGTTAGTAGTTGTAAATTTTCTTGTAATAAATGCTAAACATCCCAAGAGGTCTCTATAAATACATGAGAGATGAGGGGGAAAAACATTTCAATTTTTATTTTTATTGAACGATATCAACAACTTTCATCTTCTTGAACGAAATCAAGTTTTATCAGCACTTGTTCTATGTCGATAGTATCAGAGCCTTGTCTTGAGATGGCAGGACTTAGTTACTTAAATGGAGATAGCTTTAATACGTTCGAAAAAATAATGGATGAACATATGAGAAATATGAAGGAATGTTTGGCAGCAAAACACCAAACATTTTATGGTCATGAGAACTAATAATCCACTGCTACAAGAATAAATGGAGGCAAGGAGAAGACCACAAAAACAACCACATTATGCAACCTTTAATTTCAACTTAGAGGAGAAAGTCGAAGAAGAAGGCCTTACTATTTTCCCTCTCCAGTTGATGATTTCGGGGAGGAGGAAGACAATGAAGAAACTGATGGTGAGTTTCTGCTAAGAAGGGGACAACAACACCAACAATATAACTATTACAAGGTAAAAGCTGATTTACCTACTTTTAATGGTAATGTTGATGTAGAACAATTTATGGATTTGGAATATGAAGTAGAGAGTTTCTTTGAAGATATGTAAGTAAGTCCAAAATATAAAGTGGCTTTAGTGGCTAAGAAACTGCGTGAGAGTGCGGGTGCTTAGTGGCAACGCCATCAAGAAGTTCTAAGATCAAGGGGACAGCAACATGTTTGTCATTGGCACCAAATGAAGACACTCTTAAGGATGCATTTTCTACCTGAGGATTTTGAACAAACTCTCTTTCAACAATTCTAGAAATGCATCCAAGAAACCTGTTCTATTTTAGCTTATATGGAAGAGTTCTTGAGGTTGTAATTTATGTGCAACTTGATAGAACCAGAGGATCAGCAAGTAGCCAGGTACATAAATGAATTGAATAAGGGAATTCAGGATCGATTGACCATACAACAAATTTGGTCAATTGTTCAAGCTCAGAATTTAGCATTAAGAGCTGAGAGATTAGACAAAAATTGGAAGTACCCCAGAATACCAACTTATTTCCAAATTGAACTAAACTCCAAACCTTCTCCTACTACACCAGAAAGCAAAACTCCAAATCTAATGATAGAGAGATTAACCTAAGGAATCTTGAAACTAATGGAAAAGAGAAATTAGAGAGTTAAAAGATTATTAAATGTTTTAAGTGTAATGAAATGGGGCATGAGTCTAGTGAATGTCATAGGCAGAAGTTTGTGAATATGTCTTATCAAGAAAGGGATGAAGTGGATCCAGATGATGTTGAACTGAAGAAAATTGATGGTAATTATGAAAATGAGGAAGCTGAAGAAGAGGAAGAACCAATAGTGATCCACCTATCAACTTGAGAACTCAACACCTATGGTGGAGGATAAGACGTTATTTTCAGAGATCCATATAGAGAAGATGATGTGCATCATGAAGGTTCTAAATTAACTCAGAAAATTAAGGCACATCAGAAAAAGTTCGTGGAAGAGATTTTCAGGTTCAAGAACAATTTAATTCAGCCAACCCATCTCCAGTTCACAAACTACTAAGAATTAATTTTAATGCTTCAGATTTGCAATTCAACTCCTCAAATATTAGAGACCCAAACTGATAATAACCCCACGAAATTATATAACACAAAAAATAGCAAGACACCTTCAATAGCTAAAACTTCAGTTTGCACACTGAAATCCTATGCTCTGATACCAGATGATGTGCCTTAATTTATAACAAAATTAAATTGTGGAGTTGATGGAGGATAGAACTAAATAGATACCTTGATAAGTCGAATGGACGCCACAAGGATCAGTTTAGGGTTTTGACGCCACACTCTTGATGATCAAAGAGTGATAAGTCAGCAACTATCTTCAAGAGTTGAAAAACTTGAGAAGACAATTTTGAGAGAGAAATAGCTCTTCTATTTCGTGCTTCAAGTCTTTAATAAATCGCCTATAGAAAGAGGCTAAACCATGAAAACTTCTCACATCCGCAACACCAGTAGGTTTAGGCCAATCACGAATTGCCTTAACCTTCTCCTCATCAACCTTAATTCCGCTACCAGAAACTACATACCCCAAAAAGATAACACTATCTTGGCAGAAATAGCACTTCTTGATGTTTCCATACAACTTAGCATCACGCAAGGTCTCAAATACAGCCATAAGATGTAATGTGTGTGGACAGTCGGGCTATCAACAAGATAACGGTTAAGTATCGATTCCCTATTCCTAGACTTGATGATATGCTTGATGAATTGCATGGTGCTGTTTATTTTTCTAAAGTTGATTTAATGAGTGGATATCACCAAATTAGGATGAAAGAAGGTGATGAATGGAAAACAGCCTTTAAAACTAAGCATGGATTGTATGAGTGGATGGTGATGCCGTTTGGGCTTTCTAATGCACCAATGACACGTGCACGTGTACTAGCCTAGTAGTGAAAGTAGAAGAACTTTATGGACAATCAATGCAGAATGATGTCAAAGGTTTTGTGACTGAATTTTCAGACCATATGACTGAACCCATTACATTGCAATCAAAGCAGGATATCCAAAACTGTATTGATTTCGCTTTTGGCAACTTTCCAAATCTTCCACATTCTCAAAGTCACTTATCAAATCTGCCATATTATCAAATTAAAAATCAAGAACATGATGTTCTAAGAGAAAAGGTGGGAGAGTTATTTAGGAAGAGACACATAATGGAAAGTATCATTTCTTGTTCTATTTTTGCTCTATTTACACCAAAGGATGGGAGTTTGTGGATGTGCGTGAACATTCATAACATCAACATGTTTAATCAAGAAATTGATTCAGATAAATTGAGTGGCCATGTAGAGCATGACAAGACAATTACAAATTCGAGGAGAACTTATATGGTCACTCGAGGATGAGTTTTTTGTAAGTAGGGGAGAATGATAGGGGATACAACAGCACATGTGATAGGGAACATGATGGACATTTTATTAATGGCAATACATTGTTAGAAGCAAGTTACAGCATTTCAAATTTGCCAATAGTAGTCCATGTAGTGAGAAGTTTTTAGGAGACTGTAATAATATTTATGATAATAATTGCAATGTTTGACAGTGTGTTTTGAGATAAATCCTTAGTTATTGGTAATAGTTGGTAGTTAGTAGTTTTAAGTTGCATTAAATATTGTAATAAGTGTTGGCATTCCAAGTGCCTTAATTTTTTTTGTAGTAGTTAATATTTAGTAGTTTTAAATTTTCATGATTGCTGTAATAAATGTTAGACAACCCAAAAGGTCTCTATAATTACATGTGAGACGATGAGGAAAACATTCAGACTTTGTAATTTCAAAAATCAAGTATTCAAAAACTTTTCTTTGAATTTGTGATGTAAACTTCACAAAGAAAAGTGAGAACTAATGCTCAATGAGGTTTCTTTGCCAAGGATCGATCTAATTCAGATTTTTATATAAACAAAAATAAGAACCTTGACCCGTTATCTATAAGAGATAAGAACCAGAGATATAAGAAGATTGTAGATGCCACACTCAAGATAGATGAGAAGTTGTGAGTGATAAGTTTAAAAGAATGCTACAAGATAAAATCTTGATAAGTTCTAATAAAAGTTCTCTGAAGAACTTAAGAGAAAACTCTCTACATCAATATTATCACTTTTTATTTTTGTTCTCTCTCATCTCTCATATATTTATAGAGACCTTTGGGGATTTTTAGCATTTATTACAACAATTAATGATAATTTACAACTACTAACTACCAATTACTACCAACAACTAAGGCACTTGGGATTCCAACACTTATTACAACAATTAATAAAAACTTATACCTATTAACTACTACCAATAAACTAGGCATTTGGAATGCTAGCACTTATTACAATAATTAATAGTAACTTATAACTACTAACAATCACCAATACTGAGACTTCATATCACATGGGCTATTGTGCTGTTGTTCCTCATCACACATGGATGTTAAATGAAACTTGTGATTTTTTTGGCAAACTAGTTCGCATTATTCCCCCTCTCTTGAATAGGATTTGTCCTCAAATCTTTACCGGGCTCAAAAGGACTTAAATCAGTAACATTAAAAGTGGCATTAACATTGTACTCACCTGGCAAATCTAACTTTTTTGCATTGTCATTGATGCACTCAAGGACTTGAAATGGTCCATCTCCTCTTGGAAGTAACTTAGTTCGCCGTTGTGCCGAAAATTTTTCTTTTTGCATATGCAACCAAACCTAATCTTCGGGTTCAAAAATCAGCTGTTGACACCCTTTATTAGCTTGTTTTGCGTATTGCTCCGTTCTCCTCTCAATGTTGAGTCTTGCTCTCTCATGTATCTGCTTAACAAATTCAGCCTTTTTCTTTCCATCTAAGTTAGCACGTTCAGACAAAGGTAATGGTATTAAATCTAATAGAGTTAAGAGATTAAAACCATAAACAATTTCAAATGGTGAAAACTTAGTAGCAGAATGAATTGTATGATTATAAGCAAACTCAACATGTGGTAAACATTCTTCCCATGTTTTGATGTTCTTTTTAATTATAGCCCTCAACAAAGTAAACAAAGTCCTATTTACTACTTCGGTTTGACCATCAGTTTGTGGGTGACAAGTAGTAGAAAATAATAACTTAGTTTTTAACTTACACCATAGAGTCTTTCAAAAGTAACTCAAGAACTAAGCATCTCTATCTGAAACTATTGTTCTAGGCATATCATGTAATCTTACAATTTTTCTAAACAACAAATCAGCAACATGTGAAGCATCATCAGTTTTGTGACATGGAATGAAATGTGCCAACTTAGAAAATCTATCCACAACCACAAAAATTGAATCTCTACCATGTTTAGACTTAGGAAAACCTAACACAAAGTCCATCAATATATCAATCCAAGGCTCATTGGTAATAGGTAGTGGCATGTACAAACCATGGGGTTGCACTCGGAATTTTACTTGCCTACATGTAACACATCTACCACAAATTCTCTCAACATCTCTTTTCATGTGTGGCTAATAGAAATGTTCTTGCAAAACAGTTAAGGTCTTAGGGACTTCAAAGTGTCCCATTAACCCTCCACCATAGGATTCCCTTACTAACAAATCACGCAAAGAGCAATTTGGCACACACAATTTATTTTCTCAAAACAAGAAGTCCTCATGCCTAAAGAATTTACCTACTGCATTTTTCTTACACGTCTGAAACTCCTCACAAAAATCATGGTCTAAAGGATACAATTCTTTAATATACTCAAAACCAAGTAATTTTGCATTAAGAGTAGAAATTAATGCATACCTTCGAGAAAGTGCATCGTCAATGATGTTTTCCTTACCTTGCTTGTATCGGATGACATTTGGGAATGTCTCGATGAATTCCACCCATTTTACATGTCTCCTGTTCAACTTATGTTGGCCCTTCAAATATTTTAAGGACTCATGATCGGTGTGAATCACAAACGCCTTAGGCCAAAAGGTAGTGTTGCCATATTTCTAATGCTCGAATCAATGCATATAATTCCTTATCATAAGTAGGATGATTTAAGGCTGCCCCACTTAATTTCTCACTAAAATATGCTATTGGTCTTCCTCCTTGCATAAAAACTGAACCTATATCCATACCTAAAGCATCATATTCAATTTTAAAGATTTTAGTAAAATCAGGCAAAGTAAGTAAATGAGCATGAGTTAATTTTTCCTTGATCAATTGGAATGCCTTCTATTGTTCATCTCCCCATTTGAATCCAACAATTTTCTTGATGCCTTCTCTTATTCATCTCCCTATTTGAATTGGTATTCTACCATTTTAAAATTTTATTTTTGTTGAATGATATCAACAACTTTTATCTTCTTGAATAAAATCACGACCCATCAGTGCTTGTTCTGCGTCATTTACAATGATAATATTGATGGTGTAACAATCAACACACATTCGCTATGACCCATCCTTCTTAGGCACAAGTAATACTGGAACCGCACAAGGATTCATGCTTTCACGTACATACATTTTCTCCACAAGCTCACTAACCTACCTTTGAAGTTCCTTTGTCTCCTTGAGATTGCTTCTATAAGATGGTCTATTTAGAATTTATGCTATAGGTGTAAAGTCAATTTGATGTTCGGTGATACGATCCTCACCAATAAATTGATAAAGTTCTGGATAAAGAAGAACTCCATGATCGTCTAGAAATAGATTTGTATGAAACCACGACCCGTTGCTTATATTGAAGTAAGAACCTTGGTATAATGAAAACGCCACAATCAATTATGGAATGATTGATTGATAAGTCGAAGTAGAACGCCATGAAAATTATTCTGATAAGTCCAAAGAGTTCTAAAATAACTAAAGAGAATTTTCACAATCAAATTACTGAATTGCAATATTTCTTTTCTTTCTAATTTTTTTTAAAAGATAAATATAGACCAACATGTAACTAGTGCCAAGCTCTGATATCAAATAATGTGAACCTCACAAAGAAAAGTGAGACCCGACACTCAATGAGGTTCTTTTGCCAATGATTGTTCTAATTCAGATTTTTATATCAACAAAAAAAAGAACCTTGACCCATTATTTATAGATGAGAACCAGAGCTATAAGAAGATTGTAGACGTCACACTCAAGATAGATGATAAGTTGTGAGTGATAAGTTTGAAAGAACGCCACAAGATAAAATCTTGAGAAGTTCTAATTAAAGTTCTTTAGAGAACTTAAGAGAAAACTCTCAACATTAATATCAGAAATTCTGTTTCCATTCTTCCTCATCTCTCATATATTTATAGAGACCTCTTGGGATTTCTAGCATTTATTATAGCAACTAATGACAACTTAAAACTACTAACTACCAACTACTATCAATAACTTAGGCACTTGGGATTCCAACACTTATTACAACAATTAATGAAAACTTATAACTACTAACTACTACCAATAAACTAGGCACTTTGAATGCTAGCACTTATTACAATAATTAATGAAAACTTATAACTACTAACTACGAACAACTACCAATATTTAGACTTCAAATCACATGGGCTACTCACATAATCTGTTGTTCCCAATCACACATGGATGTTCAATGGACTTTGTGAGTTTTTTAGCAACCTAGTTCGCATCATTCGATTCCTTTATTGGTGGTAAAATATTAGGCATCTTTTTGGAAAACACATCATCAAATTCTTGTAAAAGAGAAACAACAGCACTAGGCAAAGAGGGATTAAGTTCGTTAATACTTAAACAAGAATGACTTTTTGATCTCGCTCTCTTTTTCATATAAATTCACTTGTTTTCACTCTTTTCTTTTCTTGCTAACTAAAACTTTTTTTTTTCACTCTATTTTTCACTCCTTTTAGTTTTGGCCTCTCTTATTTTTGAACTCTCACTCTCTATTTTTAACCTTACTTGATCTTCATACACTTATCTTGGGATTAAAGGTAAAAGAGTAATTTGTTTTTCATTAATTACAAAAGAGTAATTGTTAGTGTATCCATCATGGATTACACGTCTATCATACTGCCATGGTCGCCCTAAAAGAATATATCCTGCATGCATTGGAACCACATCACACAAAACCTCATCTTTATACCTAAATTTGAGAATGAAACAAGTACTTGTTTATTTACTTTAACTTTTCCAAAATCATTAAGTCATTGTAGATTGTATGACCTAGGATGTATTAAAGTTGTCAAATTTAATTTTTTCACCAAACTAGTGTTAGCATATTATCACAACCCCCAACCCCCCAATCAATAATCATACTACATACCTTATCATTGACATGGCATCTAGTATAAAAGATATTGTCACGTTGTAACTTCTCATCTTCTTTGATTTGTATATTTAGAGCTCTCGTTGTAACCAAAATCTCTCCACCAACTGGATACTCAATGTCACTTGCATCTTCCAAATGTGGTATAGACTTATCATCAGGTTCACATTATGTCTCAATATCATCATCTTTCAAAATCATCACTCTTTTGCTTGGGCATTGTGATGCAATGTGACTTATTCTCTGACACTTATATCTCTATTTTGATAAGGTTGAGAATCAAAGTTACCTTTATTTGTTATGCGTCCCACTCTTTGGCCCTTATGATGTGCATCATGACAGTTCTAAATCAACTCAAGAAGGTGAGTTGATACCAAAATGCCCCATCAACCACCACCATGAGCTTCTCTAACAAACAATTCACACAATGAACAATTAGACACACATAGCTTATTTTCTCTAAAAAAAAATTCATTTTCCCTAAAGAACTTGTCAAATGCCACTTTCTCACATGCATTGACTACATTACCAAAATCTGAATCATTAACATACAAGTTTTTAATGTATTCAAAACCTAATAATTTTGTATCTAGAGTAGATAGTAAGGCATCCCTTCGAGATATTGCATTGGCCACAATATTTTCCTTACCTTGCTCGTACTTGATCATATAAGAAAATGTTTCAATGAACTCCACCCACTTGGCATGCTACATACATTTCTTTACCATATCTAGGGTAATTCAAGGCTGCCCCACTTAGCTATTTTACTAAAATATGCAATAGGACATCCTTCTTACATTAGAACAGCTCCAATGCCTATTCCTGAAGCATCACACTCAATTTTAAAAGTTTTAGTGAAGTTAAGTAAATCAAACAAATGTGCAATAATTAATTTTTCCTTTATCAAATTAAATGTCTTTTCTTGTTCATCACCTCACTTAAAACCTACATTCTTTTTTACATGAACCTCCCCAACGATGTGACAAAACCCAATACCAAAATGTGAAATCGAACCCGAAATCTTCAAAATGAAAGTTTTATGAGTCTTGACCCTTGAGTTAGCAAACCAAGAACCAAGACGACGGCTAGATAAGGGATGCCACACCAAGAAACCCAAGGACACTCAAGAATCAAGGTGATAAGTCTAGTTGTTTGAACGCCATAAGAATAAACTTGATAAGTTCAAGTCCTTTCAAGAATGAAAGAAGAACACAAAAACTCTCAAATTTTATTTTTTTGAATTTTGTCTTTCCACTCTCAATCCCCATGGTATTTATAAAGACTATAAGGGATGTCAAGTTACAAGTTTTAAATATAAATTTCAAACTTACAACTACCTTCTCACTTAAAAGTCTCCAATTATAACTACCATAATAAAATTCAAACATATCACAACAAACTTATAGGTATCCACTACCCAAAAGTCCACAATTACAAGTAATACAACAATTCCAATTACAAAATTCAAACTTAATCTCTACAAATTCAACCAACATGTTCCTAATTCTTGAATTTAAAGAAAAAGTAATTTTCTGGCCTTCTAGAATCAAATCTCCAAAAAATCTGCCTTAATCAAGGTGATTAGGTTTTCTTGGATTTGATTTGAACTTAATTGAAATGGATTTGGGCTTATGCCAGGCCTCCATGTGTTTGCCATCTCACAAACTTGTTGAATCAACCCATTTAATGCTTCTTTAAATTGCTTGGCTCTAAATCTCTTCATCAACATGTATTCCTTGTGCGCTCACAACAAAACCAAGAAACACATGCTTATTGGTGTAAAAGGTGAACTACTTTAAGTTAGCAAATTACTTCTCTTTTCTAAGTACATCCAAAACTGAATTTAAATGCAAAACATAATCATCCAAGTTTTTGCCAAATGAAAACATCATCAAAATAAACATCAACAATTTGTCTATGAAAGCATGCAAGACATAGTTAATTATTCGGTGCATTAGTTAATCCAAATGAAAAAATTAACCACTCATAAAAACCATATTTTGTTTTAAAAGTAGGTTTTCTTTCATCACCCACGCTTTAAATCAATCTTAGAAAATACACAAGCATCATGCAATTCATCTAATATTTCATCTGAGCGATAAATAGGATGATGATACTTTACGGTTATATTGTTGACTGCTGATAGAGGCGTAAAAAATACTAGTAAGATTTGTGCCTAACTTTTGTATTTTGCTCCAAATTATAAATATTTGGCTATTTAATTTGTTTTTAATCATAAATAGGTGCAGGACGAAAAATGTGACACATAGGAGTAAACGAGAGGCGAAATGAATGTAAAACTAAAAAATTGAGTTCAAATTACTAGTGTGCGGAATGCAGACTCGAGCACTGCAGTGTCTAATTCTCGAATATGGAGTGTTGTGGTGCCCATTGCCTAGTGCCACGATGCCCATTCGATGACAGCAAATTATCACTCTTTTTTACTCATATTTTGATGCAGGACAAGCGCTGATGTATCGTGATTTCGTTCACGAAGACAAAGTTGTTGATATCCTTCAACAAAAATGAAAATGGAAAATGATAGAATACCAATTCAAAAGGAAAGTTTCTAAATACTTGATTTCTGAAATTACAAAGTTTTAATGGTAGAATACCAATTCAAAAAGGAAAGTTTTTGAATACTTGATTTCTAAAATTACAAAGTTTGAATGCTTTTCCCCTCATCTCTCATGTATTTATAGAGACTTATTGAGATTTTCAGCATTTATGACAGCAAATAATGACAACTTACAACTACCAACTACTACTAACAACTAAGGCACTTAGAATGCTAGCACTTTTACAACACAATTATTGAAAACTACCAACAACTATCAATACTGAAGTTTTACTTCAAAACTAATTGTCAAACTATTAACCACACCAATAAATGTAGTTGTAGGCTCTTAAAAGTTTCTTATCACATGGGCTGCTGTGCTACTATTCTCTATCATATTTCAACTTGGATTTGAATCCTCTCGCAGTTAGGGTTTCTAATAATTATAATGACACTCTTTTAAAGGACAAATCAGAGATTTGAGAGAAGAAAAAGCTTAGAAAAAGAATTCACAACACAAAATAAAATAACAAAGCTATCAAGGAGTCATTTTGATTAGTTTTTCTACTCTTTCTTTATCACATTATGTTCTTGTTGATATTTATGAATTGGTTGGATACTTTTGGTTTTGTGATGAGTTAAATTTTTCATATAGGATTAGACTATATGAACCTAGTATAGATTTGCATTTTATTAATTTTTTAGTTTTTGAACTTAATACATAAAATTGATTCATTCTAACTTATGTTTATGTGCGCTTGCGCTTAGCTACTATAGCACCAATCAAGTTTTTGACGTCGTTGCCAAGGACTCTTTCTTTCTATTCTTAGATTAATACCAATACTATGCCACTTACTTTTAATTCAGATTTTTTTAATTATTTTATTTTTTGTTTCAACTATTTTCTTCTTTTTACTTTGATTTTCTTTTGATTTTGATTTAATAGATCAAACTATAGAGGGAAATAATAATAACATCAACAATCATATCCTTGAACCCATGATATCACAGAGGATGTTGAGAGAATATGCTGTCCTAACAACCGTTGGTGTGAAATCTAATATTCGACGACCAACCTTCATTACCAATAACTTTGAGATCAAGCCGAATATTATTCAGATGCTGAAAGAGACTACAGTTCAGCAGAGCCCCTAATGGTGATCCAAACATGCATATCATAAATTTTTTAGATATTTGTGATACCTTTAAGTACAGTATAGTCTCTGACGATGCCATCAGATTAAAATTATTCTCTTTCTCCCGAAGGGACAGAGCTAAGAGTTGGTTCATGTCATTGTCATCAGGATCCATATCAATGTGAAAAGTTTTAGCATAGAAGTTCTTAGCCAAGTTATTTCTACCAGCAAAGAAAGTAAAGATGGGGATGACATCACCTTATTTAGTCAAATTGATGGAGAGTTATTGTATGAGGCATTGATGTGCCTTGATTTCTAGAAAAATAGATTATTCTAAAATTTGAATAAAATCTGGTTTTTTTGTTGGTTATTTTTTCTTTAAGTGTTTAGGTTGAATTATAACAAAAATTAAATGGTAAAGTTGATGGAGGATAGAACTAAATAGATACCTTGATAAGTCAGATGAACGCCACAAGGATCAATTTAGGGTTTGATGCCACACTCTTGGTGATCAAAGAGTGAAAAGTCACCAACTGTCTTCAAGAGCTAGAAAACTTGAGAAGACAATTTTGTGAGAGAAATAGCTCTTCTATTTTGTGCTTCCAATTCCAAAATGAGGCAACTGCCTCTATAAGACTTTAACATGCCTTATATAGGCTTACAAAATAAGGGAAAACCCCAATGTTACCTAATTAACTTAAAAAGCCCAAAATAAGTCCAATATGACTTAACAATTTAAAATAAAGCTAAACAAGTTCAAAATAGCCCAAATACATAAAAATAGCAACATAAGAAGTAAATTAAGCCCTCAACTGCTTCTTTAAGCCCAACGTCACCAAAAGTCTCTAAATCACGTCCCAATCTCTAATTGAAGATAAATAAACACATTTAGCTCATTTCCATTCAGATCACAAGCTTCTAATCCCATAGAAGCTTCAATAGCTCCAATTTGACTACTTATGGCCCTTTGAAGCTATTTAGCTTTAGCCCTTGTTATTGGACCATTTGAAATCTCCTTTACGCTCAGCTCACCTTCTTGAGTTGATTTAGAACCTTCATGATGCACATCAGGCATGTGAGTGCTTCAAGTACATGTTGAGAAAGTTTCCTCATTCTGGAGTCCCTAAATAGCTATCAGTTTAAACGTTCTATAATAGATTAGTAGGCCATTTGAGGGCCATTATACTGCTACTAGAGGAGCTTTAATGAATTAGTCTACAAAAGAGGTTAATGATCTATTGAAAGAGATGGCATCGAATAGTTACCAATGGCCAGCAGAGAGAGTTACAACCAAGAAAGTCACCGGTGTATATGAGATTGATGCATTCAAAGTGAAAATCAACTTATTATCCAAGAGGATTGATGCATTGAACGCTGTCAAAACCCAACAAGTGACATGCAACTTTTTGGGTGATAACCACATGAATGGGTAGTGCATGGAAGCAGTGAATTATATAGGCAATTTCAATTGGCAACAACTTAAGCCACAATCAAATTCCTTCAATCCGAGGGGAGAGATTATCCTAACTTCTCTTGGCATAACAATTAAGTGAAGTCATCTAGACCAATGAATCCTTCAGAATTCTAGCCACCATAAGAGAAAAAGCCGACTTTGAAAGACATATTTTTGCAATGTATGAGGCAAAAAATGCCATCCTACAGAATCATTCAACATCATTAAAGAATTTGGAGGTACAAATAGGACAACATGCTGCTGCCATAAACAAGCGACCTCGAGGCACTTTATCAAGCAATACCAAGACAAATATAAGAGGAAGTGTAGAGAATCATTGCCAAGCAATCAACTTACGAAGTGGTAAGATCTTATATGACAACACACCACCAACACCACTTTAAAAGATGAAGGAAAAGGAGAGTGTTGAACAACAATAAGATTTACAGCCATTTAGACAGTTTATTCTTTTTCTACAAAGGTGCAATACAAGTGCAAAAACTGAAAAATATCAGCAACGAAATCCTGAAAGTGAAGAAAAGAAATTTGGGCAGCATAAAAGTGTAGAAAATGTTGCAAAAAATTTGCAAAAGTAGCCTTTGTGACTCTCATTCACACCTCCTCCACCATTCCTACAGAGGTTGCAAAATAAGAGATTAGATAAGCAATTTTTTTTAATATTTTGATGTTTTTAAAAAATTACATATTAATCTCCCTTTTGTAGATGCGCTCGAACATATGCTATGTCAAATTCATGAAAAGTATCTTTCCAAGAAGACGAGACTAGAGGATTATGAGATAATGGCATTGATAGAAGAGTGTAGTACTATTCTTTAGAGAAGCTACTTATAAGCTCAAAGATCCTGGGAGACCATACCGTGCTCCATTGGTAGTCATGATCTTGCTAAAGCCTTATGCAATCTAAGAGCAAGCATTAATCTCATGTCCCTTTCCGTCTACAACAAGCTACGTTTGAGAGAAGTAAAGCTAGTCAATATCACACTTCAACTTGCTGATCTCTCTCTTGCCTACCCGAAGGAAATTATTAAGGACGTGCTAGTAAATGTGGAAAGATTCATCTTCTTCTCTGATTTCATTATTCTAGACATGAAAGAAGACAATGAGATCCCCATCATCCTTGGAAGACCCTTCTTAGCCACTGGATATACGATCATTGATATTCAAAAAGAGAAAATGACCATGAGGATACAAGATGACGCTGCAATCTTTAAAGTCTTCAAAGAAATCAAGTTGCCTTCTGAAACTGAAGACTATTGCAGCATTAACAAGATGTATCTATGCACCAAGGAGCTCCAAAACATGGAGATATTAAATCCTCACATAAAAAGAAGACGTTAAGACATAGAAAAAGAAGAAAGAAGTAGAAGGAATTGCAGTGCAATGAAATGATCAAAGATTAGGACAAAGAAGAGACACTTCACTGGTCTAAGATTCAAGTTTTTTCAGAGAAGCACGAGGAGAATTAGGCGAGAGTTACCACCCTTGGCTTAAATTAAAAATATGTGGAAGCCAAAGGAGAGGAAGCTAGCAAGCTCATATATAAAGTTGCTTCCATCATTGACTTTCATCCTCCATAAAAATTGAAGAAAACCCCATAAAGCTGACGATACTAAATCAAGCACTTCTTGGGTAGCAACCTAAGTAATTTTTATTTTTATTTACTAATTTTCAGTTTTAGTTATGTTAGTTTTTTTTTTCTTTACATGAATAAAACATCAAGAGGAACATTCAAGTAAGCAACACGAGCAATTACAAGTATTAAGAGCAAAAGAACATCACAGTACAATCAATAGGTAACAATGATGCATTGCTTCAACTTCATCTACTAAGGGAGTTTTTCTTACTTTTAAGTTTATTTTTAGACATTGAGAAAAATGTCTAAAAATAAACTTAAAAGTAAAAAAACTGAAGTTTGGGAGTGGGAAACACTTAACCTGTGTTTATTTTGCTGCATGATTTTATTGGTTGTCATGTGGGATAAATTGTTTTTAGTATTAAGTTTTAGTTGAGAAGATGATCATTAGTCTATGATAAAAATTAGAATATTAGCTTAATTTATTTTCACAAGTCTTTAGAAAATATTATATGCTTAAGTTACTTCTTATATCATAAATCTTGAACTGATTTTAAACTTAATTTTTATCACTTTTAAGAACATTGAAATTAAACTTAGTTAAATTTTTTTACTTAACAATATTTTTTGCTTAAAGAGATACATCGTAGTCTTGAAGACCAATACTGTAGAACTTACTTGATTACTACTTAAGGCAAAACCTAGGAATCACATGAATAGAGAAATGATATTAGGCAATTTTTGAATTGTTTGAGCCTTTTATGGCCTACCTAAATTGTATATTTATGCCTAGTGTCACTCCCCAAGTGCTCTCAAGTATTTGCTCAAGCACTTGGTGCTTGACTAGGTCTGCTGGAGGCCTTTTGGACCGGAGCTTCTAGAAGGCCCGCTGTTTGGGATGGAGAACCGGGCTTGGCCCGCGACTTATTAGGGTTGTTAACCTTAATTAGGAAAGGAATATTTCACAGAATATGTGATGACATCTAGTAATATTCTAGAGCATATTATTCCATCTTGTATGTACACCGTAAGATCATTTAGATCTCAACCGTCGATTGTATAGGGCTACTAGTATATAAAGGGGAGACGCTCACTTTTATAAATCATCTCATAGCTTGTGTTTCTCTTCAGCAATATATAGAGCATTCTTTCAAATAGTTGGTGTGCATTTTCTTCTCTTCTTTGTGTGGTTTTCTCGGCTGTTTAGCACGCAATGCGTCTAAGGCCGCACGGTTCTCAAAAGGTCCTTAACATTTGGTATCAAAGCAGGTTCAAAGATAGAGAAAGATGCCATACCATCATATTTGACTGAAGAGAGGGGTCGGAACACCAAAGATAAGTGGCACGGTAGTGTCCCTTGCGATAAGTCAGCAGATCCAGGTCAGAATATGGGGAGCATGGTGAAAACACTCAACGGCGCTGTTGGAAAGGCAGCAGATCACCTTGGAGAGTTGGAGCAGCAAGTAGAAAAGCTCGAGGTGGGCCTCAACACTCAAAGGGACGAGCTGCACTCCCTCATCTACACATCCATCGAGGCTTACACTGGTAAGCAGCGAGATTGGATCAAGGCTTTTCAAGAGAAGGTTCTCACCACAATGGACAAGATTCAAACCCAAGTTGAGGAGCTACGTCAAGTGTTTGAAAATATTAAGGAGGATGTAGTGCTGTGCCAGCGGGTGGTGGCAAACGGGTCTGTCGCCACTCAAGTTACGGGGAGAGATACTTTGACGCCCTAGGCGTACGGGGTAAGGATAAGGTAAACACCACAACCCTATATCTCTCAGATCATGCAATTCTGTGATGGTGTAAGAAGAGTGAGGAGATTCGCAAGGGTACTTACACCATTAACACCTGGACAGAGTTGCAATAGGAGCTGAAGCGTCAATTCTATCCGAAGAATGTGGCGCACGACGCTAGAAAGCGTTTAAAGGAGCTGAGACAAAACAAGTTGATTGACAAGTACGTAGAGAAGTACTCGTTATTGATGCTGCAGATCCCCAACATGAGTGAAGAAGACTTGCTGTTCAATTTCCTTGATGGATTACAAACATAGGCATCCAATGAGCTAAAGCGGCGTGGGGTGCAGAATATATCCAACGCCCTCACATTGGCAGAAACACTCACAGATTACTGCAATGATGATGTGAGGAAGTCTAAAACTTCGAAGACCAATCTTAGCCAAGGTGGGGGAACCAGGGAGTCTCACCCTTTGCATGATAAGGAAAGGAAAGGTAAACTGCCCATAGGGAGAGAACAGAAGTGCAATGGCGGGTGAAAGCTGAGATCTAGCTGCTTCTTTTGCGATGGGGATCATTTGGTAAAGTATTGTCTAAAGAAGAAGGTTATCAACGCGATGTTGGAGACTCAACAAGCGGGTGAATAGGGACAATTGTGATGTTTGCAGTTGCTCAATGCCATCAATGCCAAGCGGGCAGCCCGCGCACCAACGAAAAAGGCGCTGATGTACGTTGAAGTCTACATTAATGGGAGAAAACTCAAGCGCTAGTGGATATTGGAGCTACGCACAACTTTATTAAGCTTACAGAAGCAATGCGCTTGGGCCTCAAGGTGGAGAAGGGGATTGACTACCTCAAGACTGTGAATGCCGCAATTAAGCCACTGGATGGAGGGGTCATTTGTAGAGTCGAAATGCACCTAAAAAAATAGAGCGATAAGGTAAACTTTTCGGTAGCACCTCTCGATGATTTTGACGATGTTCTTCATATGGATTTCTTGCGACAATTTTATGTGGTACCGCTTCCCCAACACAACTACATACGTATCCTGGAGGGAGGACTATGCATGGTGCCAACAGTAGACATGCCGGAAGGTGGGCAATTCAAGCCCAACGCCCACACCACTCTTATTTCCACCATGCAACTAAAGAAAGGAACTAAGCGGGGGGAAGAGACATATCTTGCCACTATATAGGAGGCAAATGATGACGAAGAGGAGCTACTAGCAGAGATCACGAAAGTGCTCAAGTAGCACCAGGACGTGATGCCAGCAGCACTACCACAGAAATTATCACCAAGACAGGCGATTGATCACGAGATTGAGATAGAGCCGGGAGTTAAACCTCTAGCCAAAGTGCCATACCGAATGTCTCCACTAGAGTTAGCAGAGTTGCAAAAGCAGCTCAAGGAGTTGTTGGATGCGGGATTCATCCAACCATCTAAGGTGCCCTACGGTGCACCTGTGCTTTTCCAGCGCAAGCACGACAAATCATTGCTGCTATGCATAGACTACTGGGCGCTGAATAAGGTCACTGTCAAGAATAGGTACCCCATCCCTTTAATTGCTGACTTGTTTGATCAATTAGGGTAGGCCTTTATTTCTCGAAGCTGGATTTAGGATCAGAAGGTTACCATCAAGTGTGGATAGCCGAGGGTGATGAACTGAAAACTACTTGTGTGATGCGTTATGGGCCTTTGAGTTTCTTGTCATGCCGTATGGCCTCACAAATGCACCAGCCACATTTTGCACATTGATGAACAACATACTCCAGCCCTTCATCGATCAATTCGTCATCGTGTACCTAGACGACATCGTCATCTATAGCAACACTCTTGAAGAGCACGTGGTATACTTACAGTCTGTCTTGAAAATGCCCCACGAGAATGAGCTGTATGTGAAGAGGGAGAAGTGCTCATTTGCTAAGATGGAAGTAGACTTTTTGGGTCACAAGATCAAAGACGGCAAGTTGATGATGGACAAGGCGAAGATTAGCGCTATAGTGGATTGGGAGGTACCCATGAAAGTTATCGAGCTGAGGTCTTTCCTTGGGTTGATCAACTATTATCGGAGATTTATCAAGAGCTACTCCAACATTGCTGCACCCCTTACCAATCTGTTAAAGAAGACTAAAGCATGGGAGTGGACTAAGGAGTGCTAATAGACTTTTGATCAATTGAAGAAAGCAGTGATCGAGAACCTAGTCTTAGCATTACCGAACCACTTGTTACCATATGAGATACATACTGATGCGTCTGACTTTGCCATTGGTGGAATTTTAATGTAGCAGGACCATCTGATCATATATGAGAGCCGAAAACTCAACGAGATGGAGAGGCACTATATGGTACAAGAGAAGGAGATGACAGGGGTCATCTAATGTCTGTGCACTTGGCGACACTATCTGCTTAGGGCAAAGTTTGTAGTAATGACGGACAAAATAGTGACGAGTTACTTCCAAAGCTAGAAGAAACTCAGCCCGAAGCAAGCTAGGTGGCAGGACTTTTTGGCGGAGTTCGATTACGAGCTCAAGTACAAATCGGGGAAGGCGAACGTGGTTGCGGACTCCTTAAGCTGGAAGGTCGAGTTAGCAGCTATCAGCAAGCTGGAAGGTGATTTGCTCTACCTATTTCATAAGGGAATGAAGCATGATACCATAGCCACACAACTCTCCGCTCAAGCACAAGAGGGAAAGGACTCAGCGATTTTAGGTAGAAGATGGGCTTCTCTACACCAAGGGACGCCGGGTATATGTGCTGAAGTGGGAGAACTTGCGGCGTAACCTCATTAAAGAGTGTCATGACACAAAATAGGTAGGACATCCAGGACAGCGGCGTACACACACCTTATTGGAGACAGTATACTATTGGCCACACATGCGGGAAGAGATAGAACAGTTTGTCAAGACTTGTCTCGTGTGCCAATAGGACAAGATCGAGCAGCGGAGTCCCGCAGGGCTACTGGAGCCACTGCTCATATCGGAGAGACCTTAGGAGAGCATCACTATGGATTGCATCGTTGCCTTACCGAAGTTCGAGGGGTGTGGGGACTATCATTATGATGGTAGATCAATTTTCCAAGTATGCAACTTTTATACTAGCGCCCAACGAGTGTAGTGCGGAAGAGATAGCAAGACTTTTTTTTAAGCACGTAGTCAAGTACTAGGGATTGCCGAGAGTGATAGTCAGCGATCGTGACACGAGGTTTACGGGGAGATTCTGGACTGGATTGTTCAATCTCATGGGATCGGAGCTTCGCTTTTCCACCAGCTTTCACCCACAAATGGATGGGTAGACCGAGAGGGTGAATGCATTACTAGAGTTGTACTTGCGGCACTTTGTGAATGCAAATCAACAGGATTAGGTCAAGTTACTTGATGTGGCACAGTTCAAATAAAACTTACAGAGGAGTGAATCGATGAACCAAAACCCATTCGAGTTAGTTACGGCCAACAACCTCTCACGCCACACGTGCTCGTATCAAGTGATACAGGGAAGAGTCCAGCAACCTACAAAGCTGCAAAGTCCTGACAAGAACAATTAGACAAGGCACGGATGTGTTTGGACAAGGCGACAAAACGGATGAAGAAATGTGGGCTAATGGCAAGCAAAGACATATTGAGTACACCATAAGAGATTTAGTGATGGTGAAAATCCTTCCGACATAGCACAAGTCTATGCACCCACTTCATAATGGTCTTGTTCGAAAATATGAGGGGCTATTTCCTATTGCCAAGAGGGTTGGCAATGTCTTGTAAAAGGTGGAGTTACCTTCGAGACTTTGGCTACATCCGATGTTTCATGCAAGCTGCCTAAAGCCATACCATGGTGATGCGGAGGACACGGAGCGTGGGCTACAAACAAGGGCACCATTGGGAGTTTTCACATCTTATAACAACGAGGCTAAACTTATCCTTGATGTGAGGACAGTATGGAAGAAGAAATGCTGTTTAAGTCATGAGTATCTCGTTAAGTGGAAAGGATCGCCCGATAGCGAAGCAAGCTGGGAACCTGATAACACACTGTGGCAGTTTGAGAACATGGTGCGCGTGTAATATCCAATCCCTATTAGTAGTCTTGGCGCCTAGATTTCGGTATAGAGCAATAAAAACTCTGTAGGATTACCCGATTTTAACCCTATTAGAAATATTTTTGTTATGGTGTGTATGGGAGATATTAGACCTAATTTGATAATTTCACACTCGATCAGAGCGTCGGACGACCCTAGAATATTTTTGGGAATTTTTCTCTATTGGCTTAGAAAAAAAAATTCTAATTTACTACATGAATTTTCATTTAAGAGTGATGTATGGAACAAGCCTTTGTTGAGAAATATAATCCATATATTAAAGAATGGACCAATTAGAAGCAATCTCATGAATTGCTAAGTTCGGAATTCTAGTTAGTTCCTTTGACTATTCTAACTAGATAGTTACAAAGGAACCAATTAAATCCTTCCATTTGAACTAATGGAAAATTAGTAATTTAGAGTAAGTTGAGGGGCAAAATGGTCAATTGATGGATAACTATATATATGTTGGAAGTGTGTAGATTTTTCAAGAGAACAAAAAGAAAACATTTAGAGCAAAAAAGAGCAAAATTCGTGCAAGGTGAAGGGGGTGCTGCTACAAAGAAATTTCAGTTTTTTTTTCATGATTTTTCATTCTTAATCAAGCCAAAATAAGGTTACATACCAATTTCTAAGCTCAATTGAAGCCTCCATTAGTGGAAATTCAAGAAAAAGAGGTAAGAAAAGCATTGTTTTATGAGATTGATAAGTAAACTTTTAGGATTGCTTAAATTGATGTTCTTGTATGTATTCTTAGTTTAGATTGAGTTGAATTCTAGTGTGAAGCTTGAAGGCGTCATCAATTTGAAGAAATTGACAAGATAAGAATTAGGGTTTTGGGTGATGATATGAACCTTGCCAACAATGTGACAAAACCCACCACCACAATATGGAATTGAACCCAAGATCTTCAAGACGCAGGTTTGACGAATCTTGACCCTTGAGTTAGCAAACCAAGAACCAAGACTATGGATGGATATAGGACGCCACACCAAGAAACCCCAAGGACACTTCAAGAATCTAGGTGATAAGTCCGGTTGTTTGAACGCCACGAGAACAAGCTTGATAAGTTCAAGTCCTTTCAAGAATGAAAGAAGACACAAAAAAACTCTCAAATTGTATTTTCTAAAATCTGTCCTCACACTCTCAATCTCCATGGTATTTATAGAGACCATAAGAGATGTCAAGTTACAACTTTCAAATACAAATTTCAAACTTACAACTAATTCAACAATTGAAATAACAAAATTCAAACTTAATCAAATTTCCAGAAAACATGCCTAAATCAAAGGGATTAGGTTTCCTTGAATATTCAAATGTCCAGAAATTCTGCCTTAATCAAAGTGATTAGGTTTTCTTGAATCTCATTTGGATTTATTTGAAATGTATTTGGGCTTATGCTAAGCCTCCATGTGTTTGCCCTCCTACAAACTTGTTGAATCAGCCCATTTAATGCTTCTTTAAATTGCTTGGCTCTAAGTCTTGTGATTGGCCCATTTGACACACTTAATGTATCATGTGATTGATGGACTTGAGCCCTTCCAAGCCCACGTGCGAGTTCTTTCTCTTGTATGCGTATAGGCTGTGCAATGTCGCTTGCATCATTCTCCCCCTCTTGAAGAAGATTTGTCCTCAAATCGTCGTTTGCATCATCACCTATATCGAAAGGAGATAAGTCAGAAACATTAAAGCTAGCACTAACACCATAGTCACCAGGTAATTCAATTATGTAAGCATTGTCATTTATGCGTTCCAATACTCGAAATGGTCCATCATCCCTAGGAAGGAGTTTAGAACGTCTTTGCTCAGGAAAGCGGTCCTTCCTCATATGCAACCAAACCCAATCTCCTGGTTCAAAGATAACCTTTTTACGTCCCTTATTGGCCTGTTTGGCATATTGCTCCGTCCGCCATTCTATGTTTTGCTTTGCTTCTCATGAATTTGCTTAATAAAATCTGCTTTCATTTTTCCATCTAAGTTTTCAAATGGTGAAAACTTAGTTGCGAAATGAACACAACGATTATAAAGCAAATTCAACATGCGGCAAACAATCTTCCCATGTTTTCAAATTTTTTTATATGATAGCATGCAACAAAGTAGATAAAGTTTTATTCACTACTTCAATTTGACCATCAATTTGCGAGTGACATGTAGTAGAGAACAACAATTTAGTTTCCAACTTTCCCCACAAAGTCTTCCAGAAATTGCTCAAGAATCGCGAGTCTCGATCAGAAACTATAGTCCTGGGCATGCCATGCAACCTAACAATCTCCTTGAAAAATAAATCGGCTATATGTCATCATCATGTTTATGGCATGCAATAAAATATGCCATTTTAGAGAACCTACCAACAACCACAAAAACTGAGTCTCTCCTCTTCTTAGTCCTAGGTAAGCCCAAAACCAAATCAGTAGAGATATCAACCCAAGGTGCATTAGGAATAGGGAAGGGTGTGTACAACCCATGTGGTTGATGCCTAGACTTAGCTTGCCTGCAAGTGGTGCATCTCGTACAAATCCTCTCTACATCACGTTTCATGTGGGGCCAAAAGAAATGCTCATGCAATACACCTAAAGTCATTGCTACCCCAAAGTGACCCATCAAACCACTACCATGTGCTTCCTGAACAAGTAATTCACGTAAGGATGAATGTGAACACACAATTTATTTTCTCAAAACAGAAAATTATCATGTAGATAAAACTTTCCACTTGCCCTTTTAGTGCAAATTTTAAACAAGTCACCAAAATCAGAATCGTTTGCATATAATTTCTTAATGTAATCAAATCCAAGCAATTTAGCATCAAGGGTTGAAAGCAAAGCGTACCTGCGTGATATTGCATCAGCAACTACATTTTCCTTACCTTGTTTATATTTGATCACATAGGGGAATGTTTCAATGAACTCCACCCAACTTGCATGGCGTCTATTCAACTTATGCTGCCCCTTTAAGTGCTTCAAAGATTCATGATCTGTATGAATAACAAACTCTTTCGGCCATAGATAGTGCTGCTATGTCTCCAAAAAGTTTGAACTAATGCATACAATTCTTTGTCAAAAGTGGAATATTTTAGGACTGCACCATTCAATTTCTCACTAAAGTATGCAACCGGTCTTTCCTCTTGCATCAACACTCCTCCGATACCTATACCTAAAGCATCACACTCAATTTCGAACGTTTTAGTGAAGTTAGGTAAAACAAGTAAAGGTGCATTAGTTAATTTCTCTTTGATTAGCTTGATGCTTTTTCGTCGTCAACCTCAATTCCTTTTGAACTTACAACAAAACCAAGAAACAAAAGTTTGTCCGTGCAAAAAGTGCATTTCTTAAGGTTAGCAAACAACTTTTCTTTCCTTAAAACCTCTAAAACAAGCTTTAAGTGGTCAACGTGAGCATCTAGGCTTTTACTATATATCAGGATATCATCAAAGTACACAACTACAAATTTGCCAATTAAAGCACGCAAAACATCGTTCATAAGTCTCATGAAAGTACTAGGTGCATTAGTTAATCCAGAAGGCATAACTAACCATTCATACAAACTATATTTTGTTTTAAATGCAGTTTTTCACTTATCACCTTCTTTCATCCTAATTTGATGGTATCCACTCTTGAGATCAATCTTAGAAAATACACAAGATCCATGTAGTTCATCTAACATATCATATAATCGAAGAATAGGATGGCGATACTTTACCGTAATATTGTTGATGGCTCGACAATCTACACACATCCTCCATGTCCCATCCTTCTTAGGTACTAGTAAGACTGAAACTGCACAAGGACTCATGCTCTCTCTAATATATTCTTTTTCCATTAGCTCATTAACTTTCTGTTGAAGTTCTTTCGTCTCTTCAGGATTACTTCTATAAACGGGCCGGTTTGGAATTGTTGCACCAGGTATGAAATCAATTTGATGTTCAATTCCTCAAATTGGAGGTAAGCGTGAAGGTACCTCCTCAAGAAAGACATCATCGAATTTCTGCAAAAGAGAAATAATATTGCTTGGCAAAGATCCAGCAAGATCTTTAGTACACAAAAGGGCCTCCTTGTACATAAGTACTATAAGGGGCTGTTGCGAAATTAAAGCTCTCTTGATCTCACACTTTTTTGCAACATAGTTATATTTGTCCTCTCTTGCACTCAAAAAGGCTACAACTCTCTCATTTTCATTTTCACCCTGTTTCATGCCTTTGCCTTTCTCTTTTTCTCTCCTCTTATTTTCTTTTCTCGCAGCTTTGGCCTCTCTCTCATTTTCCTTTCTCTTTTCACTCACTTTTTGCATCTTTAGTTAGTCTATAAGAATTTATTTTTGTGTCAATGGTACAAGTGTTATAGGCTACTTCTTGATGATAAAAGAATACCTGTTGGTGTAACCGTCATGCGTGACTCATCTATCAAACTGCCATGGTCGTCCCAATAGGATGTGACATGCATGAATAGGTACCATGTCACAAAGTACCTCATCATCATATTTACCAATAGAAAATGCCAACAACACCTGTTTGGTTACCTTAACTTCTCCGCAATTATTCAGCCATTAAAGTCAGTATGGTAGTGGATGTTTCAAAGTAGGTAATGCCAAGTTTTCTACTAATTCGGTGCTGGCAACATTGGTGCAACTCCCACCATCAACTATAACGCTGCAAACTTTGTTGTTCACGAAACATCTAGTATGGAACAAGTTTTCTCGCTGATTGTTTTCTTCTTCCTTAACTTGTGCGCTAAGAGCTCATCTTGCCACCAATTATTCTCCTTCTACTGCATATTGTCCTTCATCGTCATTTTCAAGAGGTAGCATATCATACACTTCATCATCTTGCTCATCTTCTGACTCGATCTCCCCTTGAGTGTTGATCACTATTACCCTTTTGTTTGGACATTGGCTAGCTATATGTCCCCTACCTTGGCATTTGAAGCACTTAATGTCATGATTTCTTGAAGTTGTGGATTCAGTTTTCTATTGTTTCAACGTCGCAGCTTGGCATCCTTAGATGGCTCGGACTTAGGCTTTGTTAATGAAAATTCATCTCTTTTAGGGGCTGGTCGCCATGAGTTTGTGGCAGCTATGCTTGATCCCCTTTGAACTATGTTCCTTCGCTTCAATTGTTGCTCAACTTTGATGGATTGGAGCACCATATCTGTCAACTCTACATAATGCTGCATCTCCACCATGTCTACTATCTCTCGGTTTAAGCCATGCAAGAGCCTAGCCATAGTAGCTTCTCTGTCCTCCTCTACATTTGCTTGGATCATAACAACTTCCATTTCTTTATAATATTCATCAACGCTCTTGGATCCTTGAGTTAGACATTGCAACTTGTTATACAACTCTCGATGGTAGTAGCTAGGAATGAAGCGTCTTCTCATGATGACCTTCATCTCGTTCCACGTCTCAACAGGTAGTTCGTGATTTCTCCTCCTTTCCTTCAACAATTGATCCCACCAAACAATAGCATAGTTAGTGAATTCAATTACAGCCAATTTTACCTTTTTTGCCCCGGAATAGTTGTGACAATCGAAGATCATCTCTATCTTCATCTCCCATTCTAGATATGCCTCAGGATCATTTTTACCTTTGAAAGGTAGAATCTTCACTTTAATGCTTCCCAAGTCATCATCTCGCCTATGTATTCTCCTCCTAGCACCTATATCTCCATATCCACGCCTAAATCTACCTTGGTTCATTGGTGGTTCATCTAGCTCATCCAACTCCTCTTCATCTCCAACATCTCCCCATTGTACTCCTGGTTGCACTCGCCTAGGTGGTTGCCGAATGGACGAGTTTTGATGCTGCCCTAAATTTTCCAACCGGTCCATTCTCTTGTGAATTTGCTCTAATTCAATTCTCATAATCCGCCTCATTTCGCCCAATAACGCCTGCTGCTGTAGGTTTGGATTGGTTGGTTGTTGAACCTCTTCATTTGAGTTTTCTTGATTGTGTAACATGTTTAGAATATGTAAAAAATATAGTTAAGGCCTCACAAGCACTCCCTCATGTATTTCACTCAAGAAAATTTACTTACTCTCGTGTTTAGCACTCAAACGGCTTTTACCCTATTATGTTCTCACCACTCTTTGCCATTTTCCACTCATGCTTCTTCTTTTCACCCTTAATCAAACTAAAAAATTATCAAGATTCAAGTGGCAATTCAATATGAGAAGCAACCGAGACAAGTCACACGATTCAAGAATATATCCTTAAGAAAAATGATGCTAGTAACATATGCTAGAATTTGCAACAAATTTCTTGCCTTTTCTTTTCTTTCTTTTTTTTTTCTATCCTTTTTTTTTTTAATCTTCTTTCTTTCTTTCTTTTTTCTTTTTTTTTTAAAATCAGAAACCAGAGATAAAATAAAATACGAATTTATGTAAAGATAAATGGAACAATGAAATACATTAAAGGATAATTCAAACTTGTCTTGAAACCAAAGCTCTGATACCAAATGATATGAACCGTGCCAACAATGTGACAAAATCCAGCACCACAATATTGAATTGAACCCAAGATCTTCAAGACGCAGGTTTGACGAGTCTTGACCCTTGAGTTAGCAAACCAAGAACCAAGACTATGGATGGATATAGGATGCCACACCAAGAAACCCCAAGGACACTTCAAGAATCTAGGTGATAAGTCCGGTTGTTTGAACGCCACAAGAACAAGCTTGATAAGTTCAAGTCCTTTCAAGAATGAAAGAAGACACAAAAAAACTCTCAAATTGTATTTTCTAAAATCTGTCCTCCCACTCTCAATCCCCATGGTATTTATAGAGACCATAAGAGATGTCAAGTTATAACTTTCAAATACAAATTTCAAACTTACAACTAATTCAACAATTGAAATAACAAAATTCAAACTTAATCAAATTTCTAGAAAACATGCCTAAATCAAAGGGATTAGGTTTCCTTGAATATTCAAATTTCTAGAAAACATGATTTCCTTGAATATTCAAATGTCCAGAAATTCTGCCTTAATCAAAGTGATTAGGTTTTCTTGAATCTCATTTGGATTTATTTGAAATGTATTTGGGCTTATGCTAGGCCTCCATGTGTTTGCCCTCCCACAAACTTGTTGAATTAGCCCATTTAATGCTTCTTTAAATTGCTTGGCTCTAAGTCTTGTGATTGACCCCATTTGACAAACTTAATGTATCATGTGATTGATGGACTCATTGAGCCCTTCCAGGCCCACGTGCGAGTTCTTTCTCTTGTATGCGTATAGGCTGTCAATGTCGTTTGCATCAGGTGATTTGAATTTAGAGACTTCAATTGGTTGTAATTAGGGCATTAGAATAAAATTGGCTTGATTTTGATGTAATTGGAACAAGAAATTGAGAAAAGAAATGTGTTGGAATATAGGGTGAAATTCTGCCACTTTAGGGAAGTTAGGGATTGAGTGGTGTTTTGATTGAGTTATTGTGTGTAAATGATGCCTTATGTATGTTGAATGTATATGGTTGATGGAAAAACCAAAAATGAAGAAAATAGGACATAATTGTCCATTTTAAAAAGGTGAAGGGCAATTATGTCCAACTAAGTTATAAGGCGTTTAATAATTTTCAGGGCGCCGGGTGGTGAGTTAGATTAGATTCAATGACTCAGTAAAAAAATTTGGGAAGTAGTATGCATCCGGGCTTTGTATGCCGATTAGGGGGTTTAGTAGTTAAATGAGATTCTAGCATTTGATTTGGTTCTAAATGTCATTTATGGCGCGTAGGTGAAGAAAATCGACAGCGGTAACGGGAGCAAAAATTAGGAGCGAAATTGAGCGCAAAGCGGTTGTGAGTGAAAATCTGTCTTTTCTATTATCTTTCATTTATTATGTTTCTGCATAATAAAAAAATATATTTTATGAGCTTTCAATGCATAAATATTATTTTATGATCTTGATATATATCCATAGATATGCATATATATGTTCGGTTTAAGAATCAGTTTTAAAATTCCTGCATTTGTTTTAAAGGCCATTGGTACCCTCAGATTATAGTGGTCGTGATTGTATTAGACCCGACCGGTATATCCCGTGCACATGGGCAGGTCATGGGGTTGTGTTACTAACTCCGGGAAGTCGGGATATGGAGTCATGTGAGTCGTTCTATGTGTACGGGGTATTGTCTCGCTATATGTATGTGATGTAGGATTCTGCTGCATAGCCAGTGAGATGTCTTGAGATGTCACTATGGGTGCTGCTAGTTGAGGTGCCCCATTAACTACTCACATGCGTAGTGCTAGTTAAGTCGCTGCGTGAGTATAGAGCTTTAGGGTTACCAATGGTACAGTTTAGAAAGAAAATGACCGAGCGAGGACTTTACTAGTTTTTGATTTACCAATAGCATTTATGTATTTATATGCACACAGCAGTTATTATGCTATATAGATTTTGGATAATGTTTTCTAAAGATGTAGATAAAATTTGCTCGGCAAGATTTCATTAGTATATGACATTAGAAATCGTTTTATAGTTTTACATCAGTTTTAGAAGCATGATTTATGCATGTACTTTAGGATTTACTATCTATGCATAGTGTTATTTTATTTGAAATCTTAATTGCACTCACTGAGCTCCTTTAGCTTACTCGTTTTGTGTTATATATTTTCTAAACCTCCTTCCCAGGTGCAAGTCTCGGTACGCAAGCTGCTAATTCTCCTATTACCGAGTAGTGGGCCAAATTTGAAGATCATTTTTGTATATGTAAATGTGGTAAATAGCACCCTTTACTTTTTGCATAGTAGTTGTTGGCATGTATATTTGTATGTATGTTTTGAACCAACAAGAAGAGATTTTGATATTATGATGATCGTTTTTATTTTTTATGAGTATGCTCATTTTGTGATTTAAATGAAACTATTGAGTTGTGTTAGATTTGAATTGGAAATGACCAGAGGTCCGAATTGGTAGTATTGAGAAGTATTTGAAATAGAAGTGAAATTTCTTTGCAAGTTTTATATGAAATTTCTAAAAAACAGGGGGAAACTCTACCCGTTTTTCTTTTAAAAATTAAGATGTTATTTTCATGTATATTAAAATATTTTCTCAGTAATAGTAAGAAAAAAAAAGGAGTTCACCTTGTGGAATTTCTCATCTTGCCCAGTTATATTTTGAGAAACTTTTGTCGGAGTGCCCGACAAGGCCGCTAGGATCTACTGTAGAGGGTTTTGGGTCAGGTCCTGTCAGCGCAAGTTCCAGGAAAGATGAGATAAGGGCATCGCATGAATTTGGTGAGGGAGAATGTCATGCCCTAAGTACTCTCAAGCATTTCCTCAAGCACTTGATGCGCGACTAGGTCTGCTGGAGACCTCTTAGACCATGGACCGCTACGGGGATCGGAGCTTCTAGAATATGTGATGGCATCTAAGGTTGTTAACCTTAATTAGGAAAGGAATATTCCATAGAATATGTAATGGCATCTAGGAATATTCTAGAGCATATTATTCCATCTTATATGTACATCGTTAGATCATTTAGATCTCAGTCGTCGATTGTATAGAGCTACTAGTATATAAAGGGGAGACTTTCACTTGTATAAATCATCTCATAGCTTGTGTTTCTTTTCAGCAATATAGAGAGCATTCTTTCAAACAGTTGGTGTGCAGTTTCTTCTCTTCTTTATGTGATTTTCTTAGCTACTTAGCACGCAATGCGTCTAAGGCCGCACGGTTCTCGAAAGATCCATGACATTATCACCTTATTTGAACTTCATGACCCATTTTTTTTTTTAGTTTTACCATATTACAAGCCTAAATACTTTGAGTATATTTATCCTAAAATCTACTAGTAGTACCATAAAACTTGAGGTTTACTAAGAATTATTCTTAAAAGAAAATTGTTATATGTGTGAAAAAAGGATAATGCAATGAAAATCAATAAGTCTTGAAGTTGCATATCAATCTAAGTTTAGGGGTACAAAAAAATAGAGAGTTTTAAATACATAATACCTCAGTATGAGATAAAGAAGAAATTCTTTGCAAAAGTAATTAAAATATGAGAATATTATAAGTTTGGGGGAGGAGATAAATTAAGGAGAAATGATCAAGAAGTTCTAAGTAAAGTCTAAGTGTTTGTGTGATTTGAACTTCATTTATATAACCTTATATACTATCTTGACCTTAGTCTTATGTTACAAGTTAATTTAAGTATTAAATAGATCTTTAGACATGTATAACATTAGTGGAGAGTAAGCATGAACAGCAAGCTTATGGTAGTGTTATAATTGAATTATGACATGACATTATCTTTATGTGATATGAACCTTGCCAACAATGTGACAAAACCCAGCACCACAATATGGAATTGAACCCGAGATCTTCAAGACACAAGTTTGACGAGTTTTGACCCTTGAGTTAGCAAACCAAGAACCAAAACTATGGCTGGATATAGGACGCCACACCAAGAAACCCCAAGGATACTTCAAGAATCTAGGTGATAAGTCCGGTTGTTTGAACGCCACAAGAACAAGCTTGATAAGTTCAAGTCCTTTCAAGAATGAAAGAAGAACACAAAAACTCTCAAATTGTATTTTCTGAAATCTGTCCTCCCATTCTCAATCTCCATGGTATTTATAGAGACCATAAGAGATGTCAAGTTACAACTTTCAAATACAAATTTCAAACTTACAACTAATATAACAATAAATTTCAAATGGTGAAAACTTAGTTGCGGAATGAACACAACGATTATAAGCAAATTCAACATGCGGCAAACAATCTTCCCATGTTTTCAAATGTTTTTGTATGATAGCACGCAACAAAGTAGATAAAGTTCTATTCACTACTTCAGTTTGACCATCAGTTTGCGGGTGACATGTAGTAGAGAACAACAATTTTGTTCCCAACTTTCCCCACAAAGTCTTCCAGAAATAGCTCAAGAATCGCGAGTCTCGATCAGAAACAATAGTCCTAGGCATGCCATGCAACCTAACAATCTCCTTGAAAAATAAATCGGCTATATGTGATGCATCATCAGTTTTATGGCATGCAATAAAATGTGCAATTTTAGAGAACCTATCAACAACCACAAAAACTGAGTCTCTCCCCTTCTTAGTCCTAGGTAAGCCCAAAACAAAATCCATAGAGATATCAACCCAAGGTGCATTAGGAATAGGGAGGGGTGTGTACAACCCATGTGGTTGATGCCTAGACTTAGCTTGCCTGCAAGTGATGCATCTCGCACAAATTCTTTCTACATCACGTTTCATGTGTGGCCAAAAGAAATGCTCATGCAATACACCTAAAGTCTTTGCTACCCCAAAGTGACCCATCAAACCACCACCATGTGCTTTCCGAACAAGTAATTCACGCAAGGATGAATGTGGAACACACAATTTATTTTCTCGAAACATAAAATTATCATGTAGATAAAACTTTCCACTTGCCCTTTTAGTGCAAATTTTAAACAAGTCACCAAAATCAGAATCGTTTTCATATAACTCCTTAATGTAATCAAATCCAAGCAATTTAGCATCAAGGGTTGAAAGTAAGGCGTACCTGCGTGATAGTGCATCAGCAAATACATTTTCCTTACCTTGTTTATATTTGATCACATAGGGGAATGTTTCAATGAACTCCACCCAACTTGCATGGCGTCTATTCAGCTTATGCTGTCCTTTTAAATGCTTCAAAGATTCATGATCTGTATGAATAACAAACTCTTTCGGCCATAGATAGTGCTGCCAGGTCTCCAAAGTTCGAACTAATGCATACAACTCTTTGTCATAAGTGGAATATTTTAGGACTGCACCATTCAATTTCTCACTAAAGTATGCAACCGGTCTTCCCTCTTGCATCAACACTCCTCCGATACCTATACCTGAAGCATCACACTCAATTTCGAACGTTTTAGTGAAGTTAGGGAAAACAAGTAAAGGTGCATTAGTTAATTTCTCTTTGATTAGCTTGAATGCTTTTTCTTGCTCATCTCCCCACTTAAACGGAACATTCTTCTTGATGACTTCAGTTAAGGGTGCGGCTATGCTACTGAAATCCCGAACAAAACGTCGGTAAAAACTAGCTAAGCCATGGAAGCTTCTAACTTGTGTCACTGAAGTAGGCATTGGCCAATCATGAATTGCCTTCACCTTTTCGTCGTCAACCTCAATTCCTTTAGAACTTACAACAAAACCAAGAAACACAAGTTTGTCCGTGCAAAAAGTGCATTTCTTAAGGTTAGCAAACAACCTTTCTTTCCTTAAAACCTCTAAAACAAGCTTTAAGTGGTCAACATGAGCATCTAGATTTTTACTATATATCAGGATATCATCAAAGTACACAACTACAAATTTTTCAATAAAAGCACGCAAAACATGATTCATAAGTCTCATGAAAGTACTAGGTGCATTAGTTAATCCAAAAGGCATAACTAACCATTCATACAAACCATATTTTGTTTTAAATGCAGTTTTCCATTCATCACCTTCTTTCATCCTAATTTGATGTTATCCACTCTTGAGATCAATCTTAGAAAACACACAAGATCCATGTAGTTCATCTAACATATCATCTAATCGAGGAATAGGATGGCGATACTTTACCGTAATGTTGTTGATGGCTCGACAATCTACACACATCCTCCATGTCCCATCCTTCTTAGGCACTAGTAGGACCGAATCTGCACAAGGACTCATGCTCTCTCTAACATATTCTTTTTCAAGTAGCTCGTTAACTTGCTGTTGAAGTTCTTTCGTCTCCTCAGGATTACTTCTATAAGCGGGCCTGTTTGGAATTGTTGCACCCGGTATGAAATCAATTTGATGTTCAATTCCTTGAATTGGAGGTAAGCCTGAAGGTACCTCCTCAAGAAAGACATCATCGAATTTCTGCAAAAGGGAAATAATATTACTTGGCAAAGATCCAGCAAGATCGTTAGTATACAAAAGGGCCTCCTTGTACATAAGTACTATAAGGGGCTATTGTGAAATTAAAGCTCTCTTGATATCACACTTTTTTGCAATATAGTTATATCTTTCCTCTCGGGCTGCAACTCTCTCATTTTCATTTTCAACATGTTTCATGACTTTACCTTTCTCTTTTTCTCTCCTTTCATTTTCTTTTCTCGTAGCTATGGCTTCTCTCTCATTTTCTTTTCTCTTTTTACTCACTTTTTGCATCTTCAGTTGGTCTTCAAGAATTTGTTTTGGTGTTAATGGTACAAGTGTTGTAGGCTGCTTCTTGATGATAAAAGAGTACCTGTTGGTGTAACCGTCATGCGTGACTCTTCTATCGAACTGCCATGGTCGTCCCAATAAGATGTGACATGCATGCATAGGTACCACATCACAAAGTACCTCATCATCATATTTGCCAATGGAAAATGCCACCATCACCTGTTTGGTTACTTTGACTTCTCCGCAATTATTCAGCCACTGAAGTCGGTATGGTCGTGGATGTTTCAAGGTAGGTAATGCCAATTTTTCTACTAATTCGGTGCTGGCAACATTGGTGCAACTCCCACCATCAACTATAACGCTGCAAACTTTGTTGTTCACGAAACATCTAGTATGGAACAAGTTTTCTCGCTGATTGTTTTCTTCTTCCTTAACTTGTGCGCTAAGAGCTCATCTTGCCACCAATGATTCTCCTTCTACTGCATATTGTCCTTCATAGTCATTTTCAAGAGGTAGCATATCATCCACTTCATCATCTTGCTCATCTTCCGACTCGATCTCCCCTTGAGTGTTGATCACCATTACCCTTTTGTTTGGACATTGGCTAGCTATATGTCCCCTACATTGGCTTTTGAAGCACTTAATGTCACGATTTCTTGAAGTTGTGGATTCAGTTTTCTCTTGTTTCAACGTCGCAGCTTGTTTGGCATCCTTAGATAGCTCAGACTTAGGCTTAGTTAATGAAAATTCATCTCTTTTAGGGGCTGGTCGCCATGAGTTTGTGGGAGTCATGCTTGATCCCCTTCGAACTATGTTCCTTCGCTTCAATTGTTGCTCAACTTTGATAGCTTGGTGCACCATATCTGTCAACTCGACATAATGTTGCATCTCCACCATGTCCGCTATCTCTCGGTTTAAGCCATGCAAGAACCTAGCCATAGTGGCTTCTCTGTCCTCCTCTACATTTGCTTGCATCATAGCAACCTCCATTTCTTTATAGTATTCATCAACGCTCTTGGATCCTTGAGTTAGATGTTGCAACTTGTTATACAACTCCTGATGGTAGTAGCTAGGAATGAAGCGTCTCCTCATGACGGCCTTCATCTCGTTCCACGTCTCAACAGGTCGTTCGTGATTTCTCCTCCTTTCCTTCAACAACTGATCCCACCAAACAATAGCATAGTTAGTGAATTCAATTGCAGCCAATTTTACCTTTTTGGCCTCAAAATAGTTGTGACAATTGAAGATCATCTCTATCTTCATCTCCCATTCTAGATATGCCTCAGGATAATTTTTACCTTGAAAAGGTGGAATCTTCACCTTAATGCTTCCCAAGTCATCATCTCGCCTAGGTATTCCCCTCCTAGCACCTATATCTCCAAATCCACGCCTAAATCTACCTTGGTTCATCGGTGGTTCATCCAGCTCATCCAACTCCTCTTCATCTCCAACATCTCCCCTTTGTACTCCTGGTTGCACTCGCCTAGGTGGTTGCCCAATGTGCGAGTTTTGATGCTGCCCTAAATTTTCCAGCCAGTCCATTCTTTCGTGAATTTGCTCTAATTCGGTTCTCATCATCCGCCTCATTTCGCGCAATAACGCCTGCAACTATAGGTTAGGATTGGTTGGTTGTTGTAACTCTTCATTTGAGTTTTCTTGACTGTGTAACATGTTTAGAATCTGCAAAAAATACAGTTAAGGCCTCACAAGCACTCCCTCATGTGCTTCACTCAGAAAATTTACTTACTCTCGTGTTTAGCACTCAAATGGCTTTTACCCTCTTATGTTTCTCACCTCTCTTTGCCTTTTTCCACTCACGTATCTTCTTTTAACCCTTAATCAGACTAAAAAATAATCAAGATTCAAGTGGCAATTCAATATGAGAATCAGCCGAGACAAGTCACGCGATTCAAGAATACATCCTTAAGAAAACGATGCTAGTAACATACGTGGAAAATTTGGTTCAAAGTTTTAGAAAAACTGATGAAATTCAAAATTTAGAATTTGCAACAAATTTCTGGCCTTTTCTTTTGTTTCTCTTTTTTTTTTCTTTTCTATCTTTTTTTCTTCTTCTTTTTTTTTCTAAATCAAAAAACAGAGATAAAATAAAATACGAATTTATGTAAAGATAAATGGAACAATGAAATAAAGTAAAAGGATAATTCAAACTTACCTTGAAACCTGGCTCTGATACCAAATGATATGAACCTTGCCAACAATGTGACAAAACCCAGCACCACAATATGGAATTGAACCCGAGATCTTCAAGACGCAGGTTTGACGAGTCTTAACCCTTGAGTTAGCAAACCAAGAACCAAGACTATGGATAGGACGTCACACCAAGAAACCCCAAGGACACTTCAAGAATCTAGGTGATAAGTCCGGTTGTTTGAACGCCACAAGAACAAGCTTGATAAGTTCAAGTCCTTTCAAGAATGAAAGAAGAACACAAAAACTCTCAAATATTATTGTCTGAAATCTGTCCTCCCACTCTCAATCTCCATGGTATTTATAGAGACCATAAGAGATGTCAAGTTACAACTTTCAAATACAAATTTCAAACTTACAACTAATATAACAACAAAATTCAAACTTAATCAAATTTCCAGAAAACATGCCTAAATCAAAGGGATTAGGATTCCTTGAATATTCAAATTTCCAGAAAACATAGTTTCCTTGAATATTCAAATTTTCCAGAAAACATGCCTAAATCAAAGGAATTATGTTTCCTTGAATATTCAAATTTCCTGAAAACATGCCTAAATCAAAGTGATTAGGTTTCCTTGAATCTGATTTGGATTGATTTGAAATGTATTTGGGCTTATGCTAGGCCTCCATGTGTTTGCCCTCCCACAAACTTGTTGAATCAGCCCATTTAATGCTTCTTTAAATTGCTTGGCTCTAAGTCTTGTGATTGGCCCATTTGGCAAACTTAATGTATCATGTGATTGATGGACTTGATCAAGCCCTTCCATGCCCACGTGCGAATTCTTTGTCTTGTATGCGTATAGGCTGTGCAATGTCGTTTGCATCAACATGCTTATCATACTGCCATGGTCGCCCCAAAAGAATTTTCCCCCCATGTATTGGCACTACATCACACAAAACCACTTCTTTATACTTCTCAATTGAGAATGAAAGCAGAACTTGTTTATTTACTTTAACTTCTCTATAATCATTCAGCCATTGTAGCTTATATGTCCTAAGATGTTTCAAAGTTTTCAAGTTCAATTTTTTCACCAAACTAGTGCTAGTAGTACAGTTCCTCCCCAAATCAATAATCATGCTACATACTTTATCATTGACATGGCATCTAATATGAAAAATGTTATCATATTGTAACTTTTCATCTTCTTTGGTTTTCACACTAAGAGCTCTTCTTGTAACCAAAATCTCTCCAAAAGTAGGATACTCAATGTCACTTGCATCCTCCAAAGGTAGCATGGGCTTTATTATCAGATTCAACTTCAATCTCAATATCACCATCAACTTTCAATATCATCACTCTTTTGTTTGGGCATTTAAATGCAATATGAGCTATTCTCAAATACTTAAAACATTTGATATCTCTATTTCTAGAAGTTTAGGAATCAGAGTTACCTTTGTTTGGAAAGCCTCCATCTTTGTTATTTTTGAAGGTTTGGTCTTAGGCTTGAAATTAGGCTTTTCATTATTTTTGCTCCAATTCGGTTTCCATATTGAAGAAAAATCTGAATTTTACCCAATTCATGTGGAACCCTTCCTCTTTAATTGTTGCTCCACTTTTATGGCCATGTGCACCATGTCATTCAACTCAACATAATGTTGTAACTCCATCCAATTTGCAATATCAAGGTTCAAACTAACTAGGAACCTAGCTATAGTAGCTTCTCGGTTCGCCTCCATATCGAATCATAGATATTTTCATCTCCTTATGGTTTTGTCTTTAACACTTTTAAACCCTTGAGTAAGGTTTTGTAATTTTTGAAATAAGTCTTTATAATAATGACATGGAATGAATCATCTCCTCATAATAGCATTCATCTCTTCCCATGTCTCAATGGGTCTTTCACGATTTTGTCTCCTACTCAAAACAAGTTGATACCACAAAATAATAGTATAGTAAGTAAATTTTATGGTGGCTAACTTTACTTTTTTAAATTTGGAATAGTTGTGACGATCAAATAACAATTTCATCTTTTTCTCTCACTCCAAATACACTTCAGGATTATTTTTGCCTTAGAAAGGTGGAATCTTCATCTTAATGCTTCCCAAGTTGTTATAAATTCCATCTCCATATCTAAATCCTCTATCTCCTTTCCTATAGCTAAATCTGCCTAAATTAACATTAGAGTTATGATCATCATCATCTAGGTCATCCCCATAGTCATCTTCATAATTATACATAAGTGAATTCCTTTTTCTTCGTTGCACATTAAGAGCTCTAGGTGGCTGCCCCCATTTTGAACTAGATTCTACTTTATATATTTTATTCACCTCATCAAACCTTGATTCTAATCTATCAAATTTTTGTTCTAAGGATATAAAGTAGAGTTTGAAATCTATCTTTTCCTAAACATTATTGGATGAGCTTTTATCCTTTTCTTGAGACAAATTTAATAACCTACGAAAAAAAAGTTAGAAAACCTCATAAACACTCTCTTATATTTTTCTCTCTGAATTGATAGCACTCACACTCGTGTTTACACAAATTTGTCTTTTACCCTCTTATGAGCTCACACTCTCTTACCTTTTTCCATTCTTTAGTCTCCCTTTTAGTTCTTTATTGAACTTAACAAACTTAATCAAAATTACTTTATAACAATCCAAACTCATCAGATCACTAAGAATGAAAATGGGTTAATTCACAAAGGATAAAAAAATAGGCAGAATTTAAGAAGCAAAGAGAACAAATAAAATGAAATATAGATTTTGATGCAATTTAGGCTTGTTTGTTTTGTTTTAGGCTGAATTGCACAAATTGGGCAGAACGCACAATATACATAAAAAATATTTTGAATATGATGTGCATCATGAAGGTTCTAAATCAACTCAAAAAGGCGAGCTGAGCGTAAAGGAGATTTCAGATGGTCCAATAACAAGGGCTAAGGCTAAACAGCTTCAAAGGGCCATAAGTAGTCAAATTGGAGCTATTGAAGCTTCTATGGGATTAGAAGCTTTCGATCTGAATGGAAACGAGCTAAATGTATTTATTTGTCTTCAATTTGAGATTGGGACGTGATTTAGAGACGTTTGGTGACGTTGGGCTTTAAGAAGCAGCTAAGGGCTTTCTTTTCATGCTATTGGGCTTTATTTACTTCTTATGTTACTACTTTTATGTATTTGGGCTATTTTGAACATGTTTAGTTTTGTTTTAAATTGTTAAGTCATATTGGGCTTATTTTGGGCCTTTTTAAGCTTATTAGGTAACATTAGGGTTTCACCTCATTTTGTAAGCCTATATAAGGCATGTAAAAGTCTTGTAGAGGCAGTTGCCTCTTTTTGAAATTGGAAGCACGAAATAGAAGAGCTATTTCTCTCTCAAAATTGTCTTCTCAAGTTTTTCAACTCTTGAAGATAGTTGCTGACTTATCACTCTTTGATCATCAAGAGTGTGGCGTCAAAACCCTAAACTGATCCTTGTGGCGTCCATTCGACTTATCAAGGTATCTATTTAGTTCTATCCTCCATCAACTTTGCAATTTAATTTTGTTATAAATCAAGGCACATCAGAATAGCAAACAACAATTCAATTAATTCAGATTTCAATACTTTTTTTTTTCTGAATCTTGAATTCAATTTAATCTAACTTTTTTTTTTCTATATATTGTTTTGAAACTTTTTTCAAATATCTTTTTACTTATATGTAATGATAAATAATAGAACTTGAATGAATTAGGGTGAATAAATAGGTTAAAGTTGCTGTAAAAAAGAAATAAAGGTGATAGGTTGCAGATTCAAGGGAATCTAACAAAGGGTGCGAAATTTAAAAGAAGATCAAACAATGAAAATAAAGGATAGATTAAACCAGATTTATAGCCTTGGCTCTGATACCAATTGATGTGAAGCTCACAAAAAGAAGTGAGACCCGATACTCAATGAGTTTCTTTTTCCAAGTATCATTCTAATTTAATTTCATAAAAAAAGTAAAAATAAAGTACTTAGACTCGTTATCTATAAAGAGATAAGAATCAAAGATATAAGAAATTTTGATAGTCTCCACACTCAAGAAAGATGAGAAATATTATGAGTGATAAGTCAAAGATGAATGCCATAAGAAGAAATCTTAATAAGTTCTAAAAAGTTCTTTTAAGACCCAAGAGAAAACTCTTACTATCATTAATGTTAAAATCTCTTAATTTCCCTTAGGGTTAAAAGGCCTTATATAGCCAAATTTAACAAGATCATAAAAAGAAAAACTAAAGTCAAATTCTAAATCATAGTAGGAATTGATTACAAAAATAGAAAATAAATAACAAGTATATAAAGGAAACAAATAATTTTTGTATCCTTGTTTCTAAATTTAACCTAGGAATAAAAAACCAAAAAATGGATCTAATAAAGTCGTAAATAGTATTACATAAATAGTAATGTGTGGATAGTATTGCATGAGTAGTGACACAGATTTTCCGTCCTAAATTTATGCGTCTAATTTTCTTTTTCATGTAAATTACTCTAGATCACTTAAAAAAACTTGAATAACATTGATAATCTCGAACACTTAATTCGATTAGATTAGTGTCTTTAAAATATCACAAATGTGAGATGTGCTCAATTAGCGCATTTAATGCTTCCTTAATTTTCTTAGTTCTTGCACTTATCATTGGAATCCCATGGATACTGATGTGCATCATGAAGGTTCTAAATCAACTCAAGAAGGCGAGCTGAGCGTAAAGGAGATTTCAGATGGTCCAATAACAAGGGCTAAGGCTAAACAGCTTCAAAGGGCCATAAGTAGTCAAATTGGAGCTATTGAAGCTTCTATGGGATTAGAAGCTTGCGATCTGAATGGAAACGAGCTAAATGTATTTATTTGTCTTCAATTTGAGATTGGGACGTGATTTAGAGACGTTTGGTGACGTTGGGCTTTAAGAAGCAGCTAAGGGCTTTCTTTTCATGCTATTGGGCTTTATTTACTTCTTATGTTACTACTTTTATGTATTTGGGCTATTTTGAACTTGTTTAGTTTTGTTTTAAATTGTTAAGTCATATTGGGCTTATTTTGGGCCTTTTTAAGTTTATTAGGTAACATTAGGGTTTCACCTCATTTTGTAAGCCTATATAAGGCATGTAAAAGTCTTGTAGAGGCAGTTGCCTCATTTTGAAATTGGAAGCACGAAATAGAAGAGCTATTTCTCTCTCAAAATTGTCTTCTCAAGTTTTTCAACTCTTGAAGATAGTTGCTGACTTATCACTCTTTGATCATCAAGAGTGTGGCGTCAAAACCCTAAACTGATCCTTGTGGCGTCCATTCGACTTATCAAGGTATCTATTTAGTTCTATCCTCCATCAACTCCACAATTTAATTTTGTTATAAATCAAGGCACATCATCTGGTATCAGAGCATAGGATTTCAGTGTGCAAACTGAAGTTTTAGCTATTGAAGGTGTCTTGCTATTTTTTTTGTGTTATATAATTTCGTGGGGTTATTATCAGTTTGGGTCTCTAATATTTGAGGAGCTGAATTGCAACTCTGAAGCATTAAAATTAATTCTTAGTAGTTTGTGAACTGGAGATGGGTTGGCTGAATTAAATTGTTCTTGAACCTGGAAATTTTGTGAACCTGGAAATTTCGAATTTGAGTAAATTGTTGCTATCTGATTGTATTTACTGAATTGGTGAAAAATTCAGTTTGAGAAGAGTGTTTTAGCTACTGGTTGTGTTCAATTGTTCATACTTGTTTGAAGTTTTTGTTAATAATGGCTGACGATGATGCAAGTAGAGTACCAAAGGGATTGAGTTTAGAACAAGCTCAACTCGTGGGCTTACAACGAGCTCATGATGAATTTCGAGGTGAGATTACTGAAATTCGTGGACAACTTGCTGCAATTATAGAAATGATGCAAAGAAACACTTTGCAACCCCAACAAAGGCGGGTAGGGCATAGGGTACCTCGAAATGACCTAGGGGATGCTGGAGATGAGCCAAATAGGGATGATGAGGCTGAAGATAGGGGTAGGATAAGGAGGCAACAAAATGACCCTACTAGTGGTATCAAACTTAATATACCACCATTTAGAGGTACTAGTTCTCCTGAGGAGTATCTTGAATGGGTTCAGAAGGTAGAAAGGGTGTTTGATTGGCATGAGTATCCTGAGGCAAAGAAGTGTAAGGTAGCAGCACTTGAGTTTACCGATTACGCACTTTTGTGGTGGGAAAACTTAAAAGCTCAGCGAAGAAGGGATGACGAAGAAGAAGTTACAAGCTGGCCACTTATGAAAAGATTAATGAAGAAGAGATTTGTTCCGGATTACTATAAACAAGAATTATACATCAAACTCCAGACTTTGCGGCAAGGTTCCTTGAGTGTGGAGGAGTATGTGAAAGAATTTGAGCTGTTGCTGATTCGCTGTGATTTGAATGAACCTCAAGAGCAAACAATAGCTAGATTCCTTGATGGATTGAAGAGGGACATAGCTAATGTTGTTGAGTTACAGCCCTTCATATTTCTTGAGGATGTCATAAAGCTTGCAACTAAAGTAGAAAGACAGCAGAAAAGAGGGGGTATCCATATGAGGTCAACTACAACAAGTAATACAAAGGCTGTTTCTTCACCTTTGCGAACATGGAACACACCTAAACGTGATGAGAAAGTGGAGTTCAGTAAAGGAAGTGTTAGTTCAGGTTCATTGAAAGGAAAGGAGAAGGTATTTGAACCTCAATTTTCCAGGAGATCACGAGACATCAAGTGTTTCAAGTGCTTGGGAAATGGGCATATTGCTTCTGAATGTCCGAATAAGAGGGTGATGGTTTTACAAGGGAAGTATGGAGAGCTTGTAAGTGAAGATGAAGCTGAGATGGAAGAGGAATCTAAAGTCGAAGTGACTGAACAAGAAGAGAATCTTGAGCCAATGGAGGGAAATTTATTAGTTATTCAAAGGATTTTGAGTGCTGAAGTTGATATTGGTTTGGAACAGCGCGAAAACATCTTTCATACAAGATGTCAAATCCGAGATAAGGTTTGTGCCATGATCATTGATAATGGTAGTTGCACCAATGTTGCATCCATTACTTTAGTGGAGAAACTGGGATTAACTACTGTTCCACATCCAAAACCATACAAATTACATTAGCTTAATGATAAGGGAGAGATTCAAGTTACAAGACAAGTTCGGGTGCCATTCTCCATTAAAACCTTTCATGATGAGGTTTTATGTGATGTGGTTCCGATGACAGCTAGTCATGTGTTATTAGGACGCCCATGGCAATTTGATAATGATGTGACTTATAATGGGAGAAGGAACACTTATTCATTTGTGCTGAATGGGAAGAAAGTGAATTTGATGCCATTGAGTTCTCAACAAGTTAGAAAAGATCAGTTGCAGAATCAAAGGAAGATGATGGAATCTGGTAAAGGGTTAATGTTAGCCAAAAAGGGAGATGTTGAGCAAGCACTAGCTTCTGTGGGGGTTGTTTTCATGACTTGGGCAAAGCCTTTATTGCAAGTGGAGGGTTTGGATTTGCCAAGGCAGGTTGTGGAGTTGCTTGAAGAGTTCAAAGATGTATTTCCAGAAGAGCTACCATTGGGATTACCACCTATTCGAGGGATAGAGCATCAAATTGATTTGGTGCCTGGAGCTTCACTTCCAAATAGACCAGCATATAGATGTAATCCGGAGGAAGCAAAGGAGATCAAAAGGCAAGTTGGTGAGCTCTTAGAGATGGGCTATGTGCGTGAGTCACTTAGTCCTTGTTCAGTGCCTACTTTGCTTGTTCCAAAGAAAGATGGTACCATGAGAATGTGTGTGGACAGTCGGGCTATCAACAAGATAACGGTTAAGTATCGATTCCCTATCCCTAGACTTGATGATATGCTTGATGAATTGCATGGTGCTGTTTATTTTTCTAAAGTTGATTTAATGAGTGGATATCACCAAATTAGGATGAAAGAAGGTGATGAATGGAAAACAGCCTTTAAAACTAAGCATGGATTGTATGAGTGGATGGTGATGCCATTTGGGCTTTCTAATGCACCTAGTACATTTATGAGACTTATGAACCATGTTTTGAGGAAGTTTATCGGGCTGTTTGTTGTGGTCTATTTTGGTGATATCGTAATCTACAGTAAAACTTTAGATGATCATGTGAAGCATCTTATGGCTATATTTGAGACCTTGCGTGATGCTAAGTTGTATGGAAACATCAAGAAGTGCTATTTCTGCCAAGATAGTGTTATCTTTTTGGGGTATGTTGTTTCTGGTAGCGGAATTAAGGTTGATAAGGAGAAGGTTAAGGCAATTCGTGATTGGCCTAAACCTACTGGTGTTGCGGATGTGAGAAGTTTTCATGGTTTAGCCTCTTTCTATAGGCGATTTATTAAAGACTTTAGTTCTATTGTTGCGCCTATGACAGAGTGTTTGAAAAAGGGAAATGAGTTTAGGTGGAATGAGAATGCACAGAAGTCATTTGAACTGATAAAAGAACAATTATGTTCTGCTCCAATTTTAGCACTTCCCGATTTTGCTAAAACATTTGAAATAGAGTGTGATGCTTCAGGGGTCGGTATTGGGGCTGTGTTGATGCAAGAAAAGAGGCCAATTGCTTTCTTTAGTGAGAAGCTGAATGGGGCACGGTTAAACTACTCTATTTATGACAAGGAGTTTTATGCATTGATTCGAGCTCTCGAGGTATGGCAGCATTATTTATTACCTAAAGAGTTCGTTATTCATACTGACCATGAATCATTAAAGTATCTTAAAGGGCAGAACAAGCTGAATAGAAGACATGCCAAATGGGTAGAGTTCATGGAGCCATTTCCATATGTCATAAAATACAAGAAGGGGCAAACTAATGTCATTGCTGATGCTCTTTCTAGGAGGTATGCATTGATTTCTATGTTAAATGCAAGGCTTTTGGGTTTTGAACAGGTGAAAGAACAATATACCAGTGATTCATACTTTGCTAATATAATGTCTAAATGTGCTAAAGGAGCTTGTGATGGGTTCTTTGTGCATGATGGTTACTTGTTCAAGTTGGGCAGAATGTGTATACCTTCAGGATCCTTACGTGAGTTGCTTGTGCGTGAGGCTCATGGGGGTGGTCTTAGTGGTCATTTTGGGGAGAAGAAAACTTATGAGCTACTGAAAGAGCACTTCTTTTGGCCTAATATGCTGCGGGATGTTCATAAAGTTGTTGAAAGATGTGTAAATTGCAAGAAAGCTAAGGGTAAAGAGAATGCATATGGACTATATATGCCATTACCTATCCCAGAGCAACCATGGATGGATATTAGTATGGATTTTGTGCTTGGATTACCTAGAACACAGCGTGGGAAGGATTCAGTGATGGTTGTGGTTGATCGGTTCTCCAAAATGTCACACTTTATTCCTTGTAACAAAACTGATGATGCTATTCATATTGCTGATTTGTTTTTTAGGGAAATTGTACGTTTGCATGGAATCCCTAAAAGCATTGTCTCTGATCGTGATACAAAGTTCTTAAGCTATTTTTGGAAGACTCTTTGGAAGAAGCTTGGAACAAAGTTGCTTTTCAGTACTGCTTGTCATCCACAAACTGATGGGCAAACTGAGGTAGTGAACCGTACTCTATCTTCTTTATTACGGGCTGTTATAAACAAGAACTTAAAGAGTTGGGATACTTGTTTGCCTATTGTAGAGTTTGCATATAACCGCAGTGTGCATGGGGCTACAAAATTTTCACCATTTGAGATTGTGTATGGATTTAATCCATTTGTTCCTATTGACCTTGTTCCTATTCCAATTAATGAGAGGACATCTATGGATGGTGTTAAGAAGGCAGAATTGATGAAGAAGCTTCATGAGCAGGTTCGAATTCATATTGAGGAGAAAACAGCTAGGTATGTTAAGCATGCTAATAAAGGACGAAAAATGATTAGCTTTGAACCTGGTGATCTTGTTTGGATTCATCTTAGCAAGGGAAGATTTCCTAGCAAGCGGAAGTCCAAGCTGATGCCAAAAGTTGATGGACCTTTTCGTATTATAGAGAAGGTAAATAGTAATGCTTACAAAGTTGACCTTCCTGGTGATTACAATGTTTCAGCCACTTTTAATGTGAAGGACTTATCTCCTTATTTGGAAGATTTAGAAGATTCTGATTTGAGGGCAAATCATTCTCTGCCCGGGGGTGATGATGTGCATCATGAAGGTTCTAAATCAACTCAAGAAGGCGAGCTGAGCGTAAAGGAGATTTCAGATGGTCCAATAACAAGGGCTAAGGCTAAACAGCTTCAAAGGGCCATAAGTAGTCAAATTGGAGCTATTGAAGCTTCTATGGGATTAGAAGCTTGCGATCTGAATGGAAACGAGCTAAATGTATTTATTTGTCTTCAATTTGAGATTGGGACGTGATTTAGAGACGTTTGGTGACGTTGGGCTTTAAGAAGCAGCTAAGGGCTTTCTTTTCATGCTATTGGGCTTTATTTACTTCTTATGTTACTACTTTTATGTATTTGGGCTATTTTGAACTTGTTTAGTTTTGTTTTAAATTGTTAAGTCATATTGGGCTTATTTTGGGCCTTTTTAAGTTTATTAGGTAACATTAGGGTTTCACCTCATTTTGTAAGCCTATATAAGGCATGTAAAAGTCTTGTAGAGGCAGTTGCCTCATTTTGAAATTCGAAGCACGAAATAGAAGAGCTATTTCTCTCTCAAAATTGTCTTCTCAAGTTTTTCAACTCTTGAAGATAGTTGCTGACTTATCACTCTTTGATCATCAAGAGTGTGGCGTCAAAACCCTAAACTGATCCTTGTGGCGTCCATTGAACTTATCAAGGTATCTATTTAGTTCTATCCTCCATCAACTCCACAATTTAATTTTGTTATAAATCAAGGCACATCAGATACTCAGTGGATTTTGTGAAGCTTTGACAACTTGATTCGCATCAGTAATGTATGAACAGTGACACCAATGGGTCTTCGTTCCTAAATTGATAAGCGTCTTATTTTGTTCTTCATAAAAATTACTCCATATCACTTAAAGAAACTTAAATAACTTTGACAAGGCATTAATGATATTGAACACTAAATTTAGTTAGATTAGTGTTTTAAACAAAGCATGAATTTGTGATGTGCTTAATTAGCCTATTCAATGTTTTTCTTCATTTTCTTGGTTCTTGCTCTTGTCATTGGACCCCCATGAATGCTCAACAGATCTTGTGAAGCTTTGATAACCGAATTCACATAATCAAAGTTTCACAACAGAAAATCAAACCAACTTTTTGTACATTATATAAGGTGACGTTTCTAGAATTATCCAAAACAATCTTCCCTCTTGAATTGAGGAAGTTGCAGTTAACAGAAAAGAGATTTCTCAATTGAATATTATTTTTTGTTCTATCGAAATTTGATGAGAATACAAGATCAGATACTACTAGCGAGACTTAGCACTCTTAATAAAGAGACTTAGGTAAATAAACTTGTAGAATTGAGATTTGCTCCAAACCATTATGCCTCTTCTAAAAGTTTTTTAGGATAAAGCATATTAAGGAAAGGAGATCCAGTCCATCGTAATAAGGAAATGATGTGATGATGCAACCAAAACTGTACAGCCTATAAGCATACAAAAGGAAGAGCTCACATGTGGGCTTGGAGGGGCTCAAGGCCAGCAATCACATGATCCACTAAGCTTGCCAAGTGGGCTAATCACAAGTCTTAGAGCCAAGTAATTTAAAGAAGCATTAAATGGATTGATTCAACAAGTTGGTAAGATGGCAAACATATGAAGGCCTAACATAAGCCTAAATTCATTTCAAATAAGTCTAAATCAAATTCAAATGAACCTAGTCACTTTGATTAAGATTCTAGAAGAGCCAAATTAAAGATCTACATTACTTTTGGAAGGCCCAATATATTAATTTCGAATTTAAAATTGATATAGGTAAATTTTATGAAGGTTAAATTGTGTTCCAAATTATGGAGATTTGTTATAGATTTAATTATAGAAGTTTTGATGTATTAGGATTCTTTCTTTTTTAGAATTAGGTTTGTAGTAGAATTTTACAGCCTATATATATAGGCTTGTTTTTCTTATTTTAGTGATTCAACTATTTATTCTAAAAGAATATTGGAGAGCTTTTGTATTCTACGTTAACTTTGGAAAGAATTTTAAACTTATCAAGATTATTCTTATGGCATTCAAACTATCACACTTATCATCATGATTATTAAGTGTCCTTGGGTTTCTTGGTGTGGTGTTCCCTACCCAACCGTAGTCTTATTTTTGCCTTATTAGGTTACGGGTCAAGACTCATCAAACTTTCATCTTTGAAGATCTTGGGGTTCGATTCCACATTTTGGTGTTCGGTTTCGTCACATCCTGACCGTAAACAGTGTCGCATGAATAGTAAAATATGAACAGTATTACATCAATAGTGACATCCGATCTTCCTTCCTAAATTGATATCCACCAGATGTTCTTTCCTAAATTGATATGAATCTTATTTTATTCTATATGTAAATTACTCTAGATTACTTAAGGAAACTTGAATAAAATTGACAAGGCGTTTATCATCCTGAGTACTCAATTCAGTCAGATTAGTGTTTTGAACAAAGCACAAATTTAAGATGTGCACAATTATCACATGTAATACTTCCTCCATTTTCATGGTTCTTGCCCTTGTCATTGGAACCCCTTGGATGCTTAACAAATCTTGTGAAACTTTGACAACCTGATTTGTAACATTCGGCCACTTCAAAGTCCTTATCCTCCTCAACTGTTTCTTGCTATTCATCATCCTATTCATGCTCACATTGGGTGACAATGGCTAATTTACATCTAGAAAAATCACTAGATCTGTGACCCTATCTCATTACACTTATAATATCTAATACCTTTTCAACTATCCATTTTTTCCTTCCCCTTGTTTTTATATTTTCTTTGCCTAACCTCTCCACTCTTAGTCTCTATCGGTTTGCTTTTGAATATAATATGGATAGGTTTTGTGTTTGGTTCAATTCAGGAATTTGATGGTGCTCTTGGATACCTCCTAGTTTTATCTAGTCTCTTAACCCTCAAAGCAAAGTTGTGTGCCTAATCTATTGCCAAATTTGCTATATGGCCAAGCTATATTGGATCCCATCATTCAACCCATTGACATACCTAGCCACTTGCTGATCATCTGTTTCTATCAGGCTGCACATAACTTGCAACCTTAGAAACACTTCTATATAAGTTGAAATATATTGGGTTCCTTGCATGTAATTCTGGAACTACTGGATGAGAGTTTGTTCATAATCCAATGGTAGAAAATGCCCTCTTAAAAGTGCTTTCATTTGGTGTGCCAAAGATAAACAGGTGGCATTCCTTTTAATCTTAGACTTTCTTGATGGTGTTGCTATCAAGAAATTGCACCACCATGCAGTTTGTAAGCTACTAAGACCATCTTGTGGCATTATTTTAGATTTATCACTCACAAAGGGCGTAGACACCTAGAGTTTTGAATGTGCGAATTCATGATAGGCGTGTTAACATGAATGATAATAGTATTGATGGAGATACATTGGGATAGATTGTTGCATATGGCAAAGAAGTTAGAAAATAACTAAATAGGAAAAGTTCCACAAGATATGGCCAAAACTCCAGTTCTGCATCATCTTTGAAATTGGATTGGAGTAAAGAAGTCGAACAAGCTAATTCTAATTTCAAAGCAGAACCAACTAAGGGCCGAAACGTGAGAGGAAACCAAGGCAAGGGTAATCTTGATTCCCAACCAAGTAATAAAGATATTTAATGTTTTATATATTTGGGAACAAGTTATACTACATCTCAATGTCCAAATAATAGTGCATTGATTCTAAACGATAACAATATCACTAAAACTGAAATCAAGTCAGATGTCAAACCTATGCCACTGTTGGAAAATGCAAGTGATGCAATGGAGTACTGTTGTGTGATTTCTATAACACAAACTAACGCAAGTGCACGTTATCGCAACAAGTAATATATGATAAGTAGAGTGTCGATCCTACGGGGAATTGTTATTACTTGCTAAGTACTAAAATTATGTTCTCCTATTCTTATTAAAGCTATTGGCAATTTAATGGTTTTAATATCTAAACTAACTAAACAAGAAATAATAATAATTACAAGAATTGAGCAAGGAGAACAATTGTGATAGCACAAATACTCAAATGCCTAGGATTACAATAATCCCTCAATACTTCACTTGAATCCAACTACTCCCCTTAGAACTATCAATATGAATGTCAACCAAGAACTCTAATATCCTCACAAGCCTCTTTTGTAGGTCAAGTGAGTATATCTCATTCAATTAACTATCTATATGTCTATGATAATCAAATTGAAATAAGATTCATTAAGTTCAAATTCTCTAAATGGTCATATATGCCTATGAGTATATGTCTATCTCATATGAAACTCATGCTTTTACACAATGATCATACATCAATTTATCCATGGCCAACACAAAATTTCCTTTGTCAAGTTCATTAAGGTTCCCCAATCAATCTAATACATTTTCATGTAATTAGAAGCATTAAGTATAGAACAAATTGAACAATTCCATACCAATATGATAAATAAGGAAAAATAATCAATCCAAGCTACATATTGAGTTCACATTGTAATCCTAGCAATAAAACTTAGTTCATAATTGAAAACATAAGTTTAGAGCATCTAACAACATCATTATACATGTTGGAATCAACAACAAATACGAATTTGAAGAGAAGAAGAAATTTCCCTTGATGCAATGGTGATGTTCTTCCTCCAAAATGCAGAAATTCTTCTTCTTCCTCTTGATTTTTGCCTCTTGTTGTTGATTCTTGCTTCCAAGACCCAAATGAAGTGTTTATTTCCGTGCTCTCTACTGCCCTCTTCCTCCTCCTTCCTTTCTTGGCTCAACAATGAGTGTTTATATAGGTAGGGTTGCAAAAAAGAGGACAAAAATGCCCTTAAAGAGTGCCCAGAATTCAGTGCCGCGGCATTCGGGTTCAATGCCGCGGCGCTCACTCTCTGGAAGTGGCGCCGCTGCGCTCAATTTGAATGCCTCGGGCTTCACTGTTCATGCACTATAGAAATTTCACTGTTCACTTTTACTGTTCACGTTTTGAGCATTTTAGTCCCTTCTCGGATTTTCATCTCAAATAGCTTCATTTGCATCCAATTTCTGGTATTTTTGCTCCGATAGTGCTTAAACTTATAAAACAACATTAATATGCATGAATAGCCAAATTATTGAGATAAATTGAACAAATATCAAGTTAGAAAAATAAAATAGTTTATACAATTACGCCTTATCAAATACCCCCAAACTTAAAGTTGACATTGTCCACAATGGAAAAACTAGAAGTGAGTAAGAGAAACTCCGTTTGTAGACAATAGCTTGATGCTCGATTCAAGGTGGAAGTTGTTGCTAGAGTTGGTGCTCAAAACCCTAAATTTTCTTGACTTTTATTTTGAGCTCCATTGGGTTGCACCATGTTGGCTCTTGTTTTCGATTCTTTTCCATGCATTTATGATTTCCTAATTGTTGTTTTAGCACACTAGAAGAAAGAAAAACAAACATTAAAATCAAAAATTAAAATGCATTTGGGTTGCCTCCCAAGAAGCGCTTGATTTATTATCTCTAGCTAGACTTCTTCATTTATGGATCATGGTGGATCAAATTGCATATCTGAAGAGTCTCGCCTATGAAACTTCGGTCGACGCCTATAAGTAATGATATTCTTTTTCTTCGACTTCCATAGTTCCATGAGAAAACTTTTAAGGAACACCGCCGACCACCTTGCTTTGAGCTTTACCGGAAAGATTTTAATCTTAGATCGGATGATTGAACCTTGTTGGCCGGTATCTATTGGTTGCTCCTTGATGAGCTTATTTCTCCGTTTTTTGGTTTTTAATTTCTGCAGCGGTATCTCTTCATACGCATGATCCATGATAGCTTCTAATACTTGCTGTTTTGGAGATGGGTGAGCATCATCCGGAATAACCATATCGATCTTGAAGCAATGGGAAAATTTCTCATCCATGTGCTGAATCTCCTCTGATTTGGTTATTTCATTGGCTGCATGTTGCTCAACCTCACTCTCTATAATGATTCCATTGCAGTCTTCAACATTTTTCATTGAAAAAATTTCAGTATTGTTTGGCAAAGCATCTTGAAGATGATTGTGGCCAGCATTTGTCAATTGTTCCACCTGCATTTCTAACCTCTGCAGAGATGAAGATTGGCTATGTAACAACTCAGCTGTCCTACTTACATGTTGGAACATATCTTCTAATGAGGATTCCATCTCAAGTTGCTGTTGTTGCAGAATTTCTAGTGGTGTTACAAGAGGATTTAATTTCAGCGGAGTTTCCTCTTGTTTGTTATTCCAAGACGCATGATTTACACATTCTGGATAATAGGCACTGAAATTGTGATTGTGCTGCTGGTGGTAACCAATTTCTGAATAATCTGTAGGTTCTTCACATAGTCCATTTAGATGGTTACCACCATAAAAATCACAAGTAATTTGTGCAACGCTCTCAATGATCTTGCATGGAGCAACATAGTCAGCTGTCCATTGAGAGTTGTTAAAGGCCATCACTTCTAGCAATTCATATGCATCATCAACAAACAAATTTATAAATGCACCTCCAGCTGCAGCATCAATTATCATCCTCATATGTCCAACTACACCATTGTAAAAAATTTGCATAAGTAACCATTTTGGGATGTTATGGTGTGGACATATCCTCTGCATTTCCTTAAATCTTTCCCATGCTTCATGTAAAGATTCATCATCATTCTGCACAAATAAAGTTATGGCATTCCTCATCATCGTTGTCTTTGCCGGTGGAAAGAATTTGGTAAGGAATTTCTGCGCTAACTCATCCCACGTTGTTATAGATCCCGGTGGTAGTGACCTCAACCAATTCTTTGCTCTATCTCGGAGTGAAAATGTGAATAGGTGAAGCCGAATTGCATCATCCGAGACTCCATTGTATTTGCAAAGGTCATATATTTCCAAAAAATTTCCAATATGCTCATTAGGATCATCATTTGGCAACCCACTAAACTGTACTGAAGCTTTCAATAACTGAATCATCTCTGGTTGAATTTCAAAGTAATCGACATCAATTAAAGGTATTTGAATGATTGACTGGATGTCGCTTACTCTTGGTACTGCAAAATCCCTTAACAAACTAGATGTTCCAACCATCATATATCACTCCACAATAACTGAAAAACAAAAGAATGAACTAATGACAGTAAAATGTACAAATGACAGCAAAATATACAATGACAGAAAAATGCTTAAACTAAGAATAAGATGCAACGGCGCCAAAAACTTGTTGTGTGATTTCTATAACACAAACTAACACAAGTGCACGTTATTGCAACAAGTACTATATGATAAGTAGAGTGTCGATCCTATGGGGAATTGTTATTACTTGCTAAGTACTAAAATTATGTTCTCCTATTCTTATTAAAGCTATTGGCAATTTAATGGTTTTAATATCTAAACTAACTAAACAAGAAATAATAATAATTACAAGAATTGAGCAAGGAGAACAATTGTGATAGCACAAATACTCAAATGCCTAGGATTACAATAATCCCTCAATACTTCACTTGAATCCAACTACTCCCCTTAGAACTATCAATATGAATGTCAACCAAGAACTCTAATATCCTCACAAGCCTCTTTTGCAAGTCAAGTGAGTATATCTGATGTGCATCATGAAGGTTCTAAATCAACTCAAGAAGGCGAGCTGAGCGTAAAGGAGATTTCAGATGGTCCAATAACAAGGGCTAAGGCTAAACAGCTTCAAAGGGCCATAAGTAGTCAAATTGGAGCTATTGAAGCTTCTATGGGATTAGAAGCTTGCGATCTGAATGGAAACGAGCTAAATGTATTTATTTGTCTTCAATTTGAGATTGGGACGTGATTTAGAGACGTTTGGTGACGTTGGGCTTTAAGAAGCAGCTAAGGGCTTTCTTTTCATGCTATTGGGCTTTATTTACTTCTTATGTTACTACTTTTATGTATTTGGGCTATTTTGAACTTGTTTAGTTTTGTTTAAAATTGTTAAGTCATATTGGGCTTATTTTGGGCCTTTTAAGTTTATTAGGTAACATTAGGGTTTCACCTCATTTTGTAAGCCTATATAAGGCATGTAAAAGTCTTGTAGAGGCAGTTGCCTCTTTTTGAAATTGGAAGCACGAAATAGAAGAGCTATTTCTCTCTCAAAATTGTCTTCTCAAGTTTTTCAACTCTTGAAGATAGTTGCTGACTTATCACTCTTTGATCATCAAGAGTGTGGCGTCAAAACCCTAAACTGATCCTTGTGGCGTCCATTCGACTTATCAAGGTATCTATTTAGTCCTATCCTCCATCAACTTTGCAATTTGATTTTGTTATAAATCAAGGCACATCATCTGGTATCAGAGCACAGGATTTCAATGTGCAAACTGAAGTTTTAGCTATTGAAGGTGTCTTGCTATTTTTTGTGTTATATAATTTCGTGGGGTTATTATCAGTTTGGGTCTCTAATATTTGAGGAGTTGAATTGCAACTCTGAAGCATTAAAATTAATTCTTAGTAGTTTGTGAACTGGAGATGGGTTGGCTGAATTAAATTGTTCTTGAACCTGGAAATTTCGAATTTGAGTAAATTGTTGCTATCTGATTGTATTTACTGAATTGGTGGAAAATTCAGTTTGAGAAGAGTGTTTTAGCTACTGGTTGTGTTGTTCAATTGTTCATACTTGTTTGGGGTTTTTGTTAATAATGGCTGATGATGATGCAAGTAGAGTACCAAAGGGATTGAGTTTAGAACAAGCTCAACTCGTGAGCTTACAACGAGCTCATGATGAATTTCGAGGTGAGATTACTGAAATTCGTGGACAACTTGCTGCAATTATAGAAATGATGCAAAGAAACACTTTGCAACCCCAACAAAGGCGGGTAGGGCATAGGGTACCTCGAAATGACCTAGGGAATGCTGGAGATGAGCCAAATAGGGATGATGAGGCTGAAGATAGGGGTAGGATAAGGAGGCAGCAAAATGACCCTACTAGTGGTATCAAACTTAATATACCACCATTTAGAGGTACTAGTTCTCCTGAAGAGTATCTTGAATGGGTTCAGAAGGTAGAAAGGGTGTTTGATTGGCATGAGTATCCTGAGGCAAAGAAGTGTAAGGTAGCAGCACTTGAGTTTACCGATTACGCACTTTTGTGGTGGGAAAACTTAAAAGCTCAGCGAAGAAGGGATGACGAAGAAGAAGTTACAAGCTGGCCACTCATGAAAAGATTAATGAAGAAGAGATTTGTTCCGGATTACTATAAACAAGAATTATACATCAAACTCCAGACTTTGCGACAAGGTTCCTTGAGTGTGGAGGAGTATGTGAAAGAATTTGAGCTGTTGCTGATTCGTTGTGATTTGAATGAACCTCAAGAGCAAACAATAGCTAGATTCCTTGATGGATTGAAGAGGGACATAGCTAATGTTGTTGAGTTACAGCCCTTCATATTTCTTGAGGATGTCATAAAGCTTGCAACTAAAGTAGAAAGACAGCAGAAAAGAGGGGGTATCCATATGAGGTCAACTACAACAAGTAATACAAAGGCTGTTTCTTCACCTTCGCGAACATGGAACACACCTAAACGTGATGAGAAAGTGGAGTTCAGTAAAGGAAGTGCTAGTTCAGGTTCATTGAAAGGAAAGGAGAAGGTATTTGAACCTCAATTTTCCAGGAGGACGCGAGACATCAAGTGTTTCAAGTGCTTGGGAAATGGGCATATTGCTTCTGAATGTCCGAATAAGAGGGTGATGGTTTTACAAGGGAAGTATGGAGAGCTTGTAAGTGAAGATGAAGCTGAGATGGAAGAGGAATCTAAAGTCGAAGTGACTGAACAAGAAGAGAATCTTGAGCCAATGGAGGGAAATTTATTAGTTATTCAAAGGATTTTGAGTGCTGAAGTTGATATTGGTTTGGAACAGCGCGAAAACATCTTTCATACAAGATGTCAAATCCGAGATAAGGTTTGTGCCATGATCATTGATAATGGTAGTTGCACCAATGTTGCATCCGTTACTTTAGTGGAGAAATTGGGATTAACTACTGTTCCACATCCAAAACCATACAAATTACATTGGCTTAATGACAAGGGAGAGATTCAGGTTACAAGACAGGTTCGGGTTCCATTCTCCATTAAAACCTTTCATGATGAGGTTTTATGTGATGTGGTTCCGATGACAGCTAGTCATGTGTTATTAGGACGCCCATGGCAATTTGATAACGATGTGACTTATAATGGGCGAAGGAACACTTATTCATTTGTGCTGAATGGGAAGAAAGTGAATTTGATGCCATTGAGTTCTCAACAAGTTAGAGAAGATCAGTTGCGGAATCAAAGGAAGATGATGGAATCTGGTAAAGGGTTAATGTTAGCCAAAAAGGGAGATGTTGAGCAAGCACTAGCTTCTGTGGGGGTTGTTTTCATGACTTGGGCAAAGCCTTTATTGCAAGTGGAGGGTTTGGATTTGCCAAGGCAGGTTGTGGAGTTACTTGAAGAGTTCAAAGATGTATTTCCAGAAGAGCTACCATTGGGATTACCACCTATTCGAGGGATAGAGCATCAAATTGATTTGGTGCCCGGAGCTTCACTTCCAAATAGACCAGCATATAGATGTAATCCGGAGGAAGCAAAGGAGATCAAAAGGCAAGTTGGTGAGCTCTTAGAGAGGGGCTATGTGCGTGAGTCACTTAGTCCTTGTTCAGTGCCTACTTTGCTTGTTCCAAAGAAGGATGGTACCATGAGAATGTGTGTGGACAGTCGGGCTATCAACAAGATAACGGTTAAGTATCGATTCCCTATCCCTAGACTTGATGATATGCTTGATGAATTGCATGGTGCTGTTTATTTTTCTAAAGTTGATTTAATGAGTGGATATCACCAAATTAGGATGAAAGAAGGTGATGAATGGAAAACAGCCTTTAAAACTAAGCATGGATTGTATGAGTGGATGGTGATGCCATTTGGGCTTTCTAATGCACCTAGTACATTTATGAGACTTATGAACCATGTTTTGAGGAAGTTTATCGGGCTGTTTGTTGTGGTCTATTTTGATGATATCTTGATCTATAGTAAAACTTTAGATGATCATGTGAAACATCTTATGGCTGTATTTGAGACCTTGCGTGATGCCAAGTTGTATGGAAACATCAAGAAGTGCTATTTCTGCCAAGATAGTGTTATCTTTTTGGGGTATGTAGTTTCTGGTAGCGGAATTAAGGTTGATGAGGAGAAGGTTAAGGCAATTCGTGATTGGCCTAAACCTACTGGTGTTGCGGATGTGAGAAGTTTTCATGGTTTAGCCTCTTTCTATAGGCGATTTATTAAAGACTTTAGTTCTATTGTTGCGCCTATGACAGAGTGTTTGAAAAAGGGAAATGAGTTTAGATGGAATGAGAATGCACAGAAGTCATTTGAACTGATAAAAGAACAATTATGTTCTGCTCCAGTTTTAGCACTTCCCGATTTTGCTAAAACATTTGAAATAGAGTGTGATGCTTCAGGGGTCGGTATTGGGGCTGTGTTGATGCAAGAAAAGAGGCCAATTGCTTTCTTTAGTGAGAAGCTGAATGGGGCACGGTTAAACTACTCTATTTATGACAAGGAGTTTTATGCATTGATTCGGGCTCTCGAGGTATGGCAGCATTATTTATTACCTAAAGAGTTCGTTATTCATACTGACCATGAATCATTAAAGTATCTTAAAGGGCAGAACAAGCTGAATAGAAGACATGCCAAATGGGTAGAGTTCATGGAGCCATTTCCATATGTCATAAAATACAAGAAGGGGCAAACTAATGTCATTGCTGATGCTCTTTCTAGGAGGTATGCATTGATTTCTATGTTAAATGCAAGGCTTTTGGGTTTTGAACAGGTGAAAGAACAATATACCAGTGATTCATACTTTGCTAATATGATGTCTAAATGTGCTAAAGGAGCTTGTGATGGGTTCTTTGTGCATGATGGTTACTTGTTCAAGTTGGGCAGAATGTGTATACCTTCAGGATCCTTACGTGAGTTGCTTGTGCGTGAGGCTCATAGGGGTGGTCTTAGTGGTCATTTTGGGGAGAAGAAAACTTATGAGCTACTGAAAGAGCACTTCTTTTGGCCTAATATGCTGCGGGATGTTCATAAAGTTGTTGAAAGATGTGTAAATTGCAAGAAAGCTAAGGGTAAAGAGAATGCATATGGACTATATATGCCTTTACCTATCCCAGAGCAACCATGGATGGATATTAGTATGGATTTTGTGCTTGGATTACCTAGAACACAGCGTGGGAAGGATTCAGTGATGGTTGTGGTTGATCGGTTCTCCAAAATGTCACACTTTATTCCTTGTAACAAAACTGATGATGCTATTCATATTGCTGATTTATTTTTTTAGGGAAATTGTACGTTTGCATGGAATCCCTAAAAGCATTGTCTCCGATCGTGATACAAAGTTCTTAAGCTATTTTTGGAAGACTCTTTGGAAGAAGCTTGGAACAAAGTTGCTTTTCAGTACTGCTTGTCATCCACAAACTGATGGGCAAACTGAGGTAGTGAACCGTACTCTATCTTCTTTATTACGGGCTGTTATAAACAAGAACTTAAAGAGTTGGGATACTTGTTTGCCTATTGTAGAGTTTGCATATAACCGTAGTGTGCATGGGGCTACAAAATTTTCACCATTTGAGGTTGTGTATGGATTTAATCCATTTGTTCCTATTGACCTTGTTCCTATTCCAATTAATGAGAGGACATCTATGGATGGTGTTAAGAAGGCAGAATTGAGGAAGAAGCTTCATGAGCAGGTTCGAATTCATATTGAGGAGAAAACAGCTAGGTATGTTAAGCATGCTAATAAAGGACGAAAAATGATTAGCTTTGAACCTGGTGATCTTGTTTGGATTCATCTTAGCAAGGGAAGATTTCCTAGCAAGCGGAAGTCCAAGCTGATGCCAAGAGTTGATGGACCTTTTCGTATTATAGAGAAGGTAAATAGTAATGCTTACAAAGTTGACCTTCCTGGTGATTACAATGTTTCAGCCACTTTTAATGCGAAGGACTTATCTCCTTATTTGGAAGATTTAGAAGATTCTGATTTGAGGGCAAATCATTCTCTGCCCGGGGGTGATGATGTGCATCATGAAGGTTCTAAATCAACTCAAGAAGGCGAGCTGAGCGTAAAGGAGATTTCAGATGGTCCAATAACAAGGGCTAAGGCTAAACAGCTTCAAAGGGCCATAAGTAGTCAAATTGGAGCTATTGAAGCTTCTATGGGATTAGAAGCTTGCGATCTGAATGGAAACGAGCTAAATGTATTTATTTGTCTTCAATTTGAGATTGGGACGTGATTTAGAGACGTTTGGTGACGTTGGGCTTTAAGAAGCAGCTAAGGGCTTTCTTTTCATGCTATTGGGCTTTATTTACTTCTTATGTTACTACTTTTATGTATTTGGGCTATTTTGAACTTGTTTAGTTTTGTTTAAAATTGTTAAGTCATATTGGGCTTATTTTGGGCCTTTTAAGTTTATTAGGTAACATTAGGGTTTCACCTCATTTTGTAAGCCTATATAAGGCATGTAAAAGTCTTGTAGAGGCAGTTGCCTCTTTTTGAAATTGGAAGCACGAAATAGAAGAGCTATTTCTCTCTCAAAATTGTCTTCTCAAGTTTTTCAACTCTTGAAGATAGTTGCTGACTTATCACTCTTTGATCATCAAGAGTGTGGCGTCAAAACCCTAAACTGATCCTTGTGGCGTCCATTCGACTTATCAAGGTATCTATTTAGTTCTATCCTCCATCAACTTTGCAATTTGATTTTGTTATAAATCAAGGCACATCAATATCTCATTCAATTAACTATCTATATGTCTATGATAATCAAATTGAAATAAGATTCATTAAGTTCAAATTCTCTAAATGGTCATATATGCCTATGAGTATATGTCTATCTCATATGAAACTCATGCTTTTACACAATGATCATACATCAATTTATCCATGGCCAACACAAAATTTCCTTTGTCAAGTTCATTAAGGTTCCCCAATCAATCTAATACATTTTCATGTAATTAGAAGCATTAAGTATAGAACAAATTGAACAATTCCATACCAATATGATAAATAAGGAAAAATAATCAATCCAAGCTACATATTGAGTTCACATTGTAATCCTAGCAATAAAACTTAGTTCATAATTGAAAACATAAGTTTAGAGCATCTAACAACATCATTATACATGTTGGAATCAACAACAAATACGAATTTGAAGAGAAGAAGAAATTTCCCTTGATGCAATGGTGATGTTCTTCCTCCAAAATGCAGAAATTCTTCTTCTTCCTCTTGATTTTTGCCTCTTGTTGTTGATTCTTGCTTCCAAGACCCAAATGAAGTGTTTATTTCCGTGCTCTCTACTGCCCTCTTCCTCCTCCTTCCTTTCTTGGCTCAACAATGAGTGTTTATATAGGTAGGGTTGCAAAAAAGAGGACAAAAATGCCCTTAAAGAGTGCCCAGAATTCAGTGCCGCGGCATTCGGGTTCAATGCCGCGGCGCTCACTCTCTGGAAGTGGCGCCGCTGCGCTCAATTTGAATGCCTCGGGCTGCACTGTTCATGCACTATAGAAATTTCACTGTTCACTTTTACTGTTCACGTTTTGAGCATTTTAGTCCCTTCTCGGATTTTCATCTCAAATAGCTTCATTTGCATCCAATTTCCGGTATTTTTGCTCCGATAGTGCTTAAACCTATAAAACAACATTAATATGCATAAATAGCCAAATTATTGAGATAAATTGAACAAATATCAAGTTAGAAAAATAAAATAGTTTATACAATTACGCCTTATCAAGTATCCAGTAGATGGTGAGCTGATGGTTACTAAGCATACATTAAGTTAGCAAACTGAAGAATATGAAAACAAATTTTATTCTAAACGATAACAATGTCACTAAAACTGAAATCAAGTCAGATGTCAAACCTATGATGCAATGGAGTACCCAGTAGATGGTGAGCTGATGGTTACTAAGCATACATTAAGTTAGCAAACTGAAGAATATGAAAACGAATTTTATGATGTGTTTCCCGAAGAGATACCTAATTCTTTACAACTAATAAGGGAATCGAGCATCAAATCAACTTTATACCTTGAGCATCAATTCCAAATAGGACAGCCTATAAAAGAAATCCCAATAAGACAAAGCAACTTCAAAGACATATTTGTGAGCTCATGGAGAAGAGGTATATGTGTAAGAGCATGAATTTTCTTTCCATTCTAGTATTTCTTGTGCCTAACAATTATAGATTATGGAAGATGTGTATTGATTGTTGGACTATCAAAATTCCACTTCAAAGTTCAAGAAAGTTATATTTGAGCCTGGTAAAGATTTGAGGACAAATATTTTTCAAGAGTGGGGGAAAGATGTGAACTAGGTTGCCAAAACTTTACAAAGTCCATTGAGTATCCATGTGTAATGGGAAACAATAGTAAAACAGCTCATGTAAGTAGCCCATGTAATGTGAAGTCTCAATATTATTAGTTGTTGGTAGTTAATAGTTATAAGTTATCATAAATTGTTGTCATACATGCTAGCATTCCAAGTGCCTAGTTTATTGATAGTAGTTGGTACTTAGTAGTTGTAAGTTTTTATTAATTATTGTAATAAGTACTAGAATCTCAAGTGCCTAAGTTATTACTAGTAAGTTGGTAGTTAGTAGTTGTAAGTTGTCATTAGTTGCTATAATAAATGTTAGACATCTTAAAAGGTCTCTATAAATACATGAGAGATGATGGAAAACAAAAACAGAATTGCTGATATTAATATTGAGAGTTTTCTCTTAAGTTCTTCAAAGAACTTTATATTAGAACTTATCAAGATTTCATCTTGTGGCGTTCTTTCAAACTTATCACTCATAACTTCTCATCTATGTTGAGTGTGGCGTTTACAATCTTCTTATACCTCTGGTTCTTATCTCTTTTAGATAACGGGTCAAGATTCTTGTTTTTATTTATCTAAAAATTTGAATTAAAATGATCATTTGGCAAAGGAATCTCATTGAGATTTGGGTTTTACTTTTCTTTGTAAGGTTCACATCATTTGGTATTAGAGTTTACGCTGTAATCAGGTTTGAACAATCCTTTTAATTTTCATTGTTTGTTATTCCTTTTAAATCAGCGACTTTGTTTTTAGTCTCTACAATTCGTAGCCAATATTAATTTTCTTGTTTCTTCTTGTCTGTTATTTTATCTATTTCTTCAAGTTTTATTATTACATATAAGTAAAAAAAATATATATATATATATATAAAAAAATTCAGATTCCATTGATTCCAGGTTTGCTTTTCTAAATTAAAAAAAAACACGAGTGAAAGTTGAGTGAATTATTCTTTGAGTGAAATACGTGAGGGAGTGTGCAAGATTTATTTTTTCTAACTTTGTTTTGCAACAAAATATGTCAAACAACATGAACAAATATACTTCCGAAGGTGCATTGAAAAAGTTTGATTCAAAGTTAGTAATGGAAGCTATAATGGGTGAGATGAGGAGAGTGTTGAAAGCTAAGATGGAGTATGTTCATAAACGAATAGATAAATTTGAATATAGTACACGAAGGGCGCAGACACCTGCGCGAATTCATGATAGGCGTGCTACCATGAATGATGATAGCATTGATGGAGATGCTTTGGATAGACTGTTGCATATGGCAAAGAAGGTAAAAAAATAATTAAGTAAGAAGAGTTCCACAAGATATGATCAATTCTACTTCTACATCATCTTTGAAACTGGATTAAAGTAATGAAATTGAGCAAACTAATTCCAATTTCAAAGCAGAACCAATTAAGGGCCAAAACGTGGGATAAAGGCAAGGGTAATCTTGATTCCCAACCAAGTAATAAAGATATTTAATGTTTTATATGTTTGGGAACAAGTTATACTACATCTCAATGTCCAAATTATAGTGCATTGATTCTAAGTGATAACAATGTCACTAAAACTAAAATCAAGTCAAATGACAAACCTACACCACTGTTGAAAAATGCAAGTGATATAATGGAGTACCCAGTAGATGGTGAGCTGATGGTTACTAAGCATACATTAAGTTTGCAAATCAAAGAAGATGAAAAAGAATTTAATGATGTGTTTCCCGAAGAGATACCTAATTCTTTACAACTAATAAAGGGAATCAAGCATCAAATCAACTTTATACCTCGAGCATCAATTCCAAATAGGATAGCCTATAGATGTAATCCCAATGAGACAAAGCAACTTCAAAGACATATTTTTGAACTCATGGAGAAGAGGTATGTGTGTAGGAGCATTAATCTAGCACAACAACTCATGTGAGTAGCCCATGTAATGTGAAGTCTCAATATTAGTAGTTATAAGTTATCATAAATTGTTGCAATATGTGCTAGCATTCCAAATACCTAGTTTATTTGTAGTAGGTTGTATTTAGTAGTTGTAAATTTTTATTAATTATTGTAATAAGTGTTAGAATCCCAAGCGCCTAAGTTATTTGTAATAGTTGGTTAGTAGTTTTAAGTTGTCATTAGTTGCTGTAATAAATGCTAGATATCCCAAGAGGTTGCTATAAATATATGAGAGATGAGGGAGAACAAAAATAGAATATATGATATTAATGTTGATAGTTTTCACAAAAATTTATTTGAATTTATCAAGATTTCATCTTATGGCGTTCTTTCAGACTTATCACTCATAACTTCTTATTATCTTGAGTGTTGATGTGAAACCTTACAAAAAAAAAAGTGAGACCCAGTGCTCAAAGAGGTTCCTTTGCCAAGGATCATTCTAATTCAGATTTTTATATAAACTAAAATAAGAATCTTGACCTGTTATCTATAAGAGATAAGAACCAGAGGTATAAGAAGATAATAGATGCCACACTCAAGATAGATGAAAAGTGTGAGTGATAAGTCTAAATCCTGAAGCAGGCTCAAGTGTTTAGAAAAGAATACAACAAGATTGGAAGAATGAAAATAAACACTCACTTTTATTGAAATAAACTCAAACACTGATAAAGTAAAAGTGGTACAAAACCAAGCTCACCACTCAAGAGAAATACAATGGGATACAGAATAATTTACCACCCAAAGAAACCTACAAGAGATACAGATCAAACTCACCACTTTAAGGATTTCACCCAAGAGATACAGAGTTAAATGAAGAAACTTTTACAAGAGAACTCTTCAAAATAGAAGTACTTTAAAACTCACTCTCTGCCCCTCTCCTCTTATACTTCTTGGTATTTATAGAGAGTTCTTGGGAAGGCTACTGCAAAGCACTTATTACAACATTCAAACTTGGTGGTTGGGAGTTGACAAATTTCAAAAGACAACAACTAAGACTTACAACTACCCTTACACCAAAAGTCTACAAATAGCTGTAATGCAATAAATGAAGTATCAAAATTTAAACATAATATGCTCCAATTCAACAATGCATGCCATTAAGTCTTGGATGGAAACAAAAGTCTTCAATTCTTGCAAGTTGTCAAGATTTGGCTCACCTACTAACTGTTTGATCTTCCTTTAGTTATTAGGATTCAACTTACTCTAGAAAACTTATATTTATGTGCTATAAAAAGGATTTAGAACTAGACACATAATTTCCTAGTAGTGTGAAGATTACCTAGAAATTCCTTCCGAAACAGTACCAGATAAATTCCAAATTTACCCTTAAAATTCATTACCTTTCCTTGAGCCTTTAGTGTACGAATTTAACTAACTTGAATTCATTTTGTTATATTTTTAGCTCCATGTGATCAGACACTCCTGTGTCAAACTCTTCTGGTTGAAAAAGACTCGACCTCGAATCAATTTCGTTATCATCCTTATAAAGAGATAGATCAGCAACATTGAATACATCAAAAACACCATAAGATTCTGGAAGCTCAATTTTTTATGCATTTTCCCCAATTCGTTTTATCACCTTAAATGGTCCATCAGTTTGAGGATGATAGGAAGAACTGAAGTTAAGTTGAGTTCCAAGATTCCTCCAAAGTGCGCACCAAAAGTGACTCATGAACTTAGTATCACGATCTGAGACGACAGTCTTAGGAATTCTATGTAGTTTCATAATTTTCTGAAAATATAAGTCAGCTACATGGGAAGCATCAAGAGTCTTGTTGCAAGGAACGAAGTGCGCCATCTTGGAAAAACGATACACCACCACCATGACAAAATCTTTATTTCTTTGAGTTCTTGGTAATCCCAAAACAAAATTCATGCTAACATCTTCCCTAGGCGTTGTAAGAACGGGAAGTAGAGTGTACAAACCAGAATTTTGGCATGACTCTTAGCCACATGACAGATTTTACACTTATCCATATACCTCTAAATATTCTTCATCTTTGGCCAATAAATTTTTCTTGTATCAATGCCAAAGTCTTGTCTCTCCCAAAATGTCCGCCAAGTCTGCTATCATGAGATTCTTTGATAATAGACTCTCGAAGAAAACATTGGGGAATACATAAGCTGTTGCCTTTAAAAAGAGACCCATCATGCAACAAAAAATATTGAAAAGAGCCATGTTTGCAGTTTTATGTAATTTTTCCAAAATAAGCATCATCTTTGTAGAGTTGCTTCACTATCTCAAAGCCTACAACTTTCACTTGCATAGAGGACAGCAAGGAATATTTTTGACTTATTGCATCAGCCAACATATTTTAAACTCCAGATTTGTGCTTAATGGTGAAGTTGAAGGATTGAAGGAATTCAACCCAATGAGCATGACGCCTATTAAGTTTGTGCTGGCTATTTATGAACTTAAGTACTTCATGATCAAAATAAAGAACAAAAGGTTTTGGAAGAAGATAATGACTGTAATGATCTAGAGCTCGACAAATAGCATAGAACTCTTTATCATAAGTAGAATACTGCTTGCGTGAATCACTCAATTTTTCACTAAAGAAAGCAATGGATTTACCTTCTTGACTAAAGACAGTGCCAATTTCCACATTTGATGCATCACACTCAACCTCGAACACTTTGCCAAAACTTGGTAATGCAAGAATAATGGCTTGGGTTACCTTTGCTTTGATGACGTCAAAACTCCTTTGTGCTTCATTTTTCCACTTGAAGTGATCACCCTTTAAACATTCAGTGATTGGTGCCATAATTGAACTAAATCCTTTAATGAAACGCCGGTAAATGAAGCTAATATATGAAAGCTTCAAACATCATGAAGAGTTTGAGGAATAGGCCAGTTCAAAATAGCTTCCACCTTATTAGGATCCATTTTGATTCCATATTTAGAGACTATATAGCCTAAAAAGATAAGGCAATTTGAGAAGAACTCACAATTCTTTAAGTTGACATAAAGCTTCTATTTCCTCAAAGTGTTGAAAACTTGATGAAGATGATCTAAGTGTTGTTCCTCATCATTGTTATACACAAGAATGTCATCGAAGTAGACAACAACGAATCTTCCAATATAGGGCTTCAGAACATGATTCATCAAACACATGAAAGTACTGGGAGCATTTGAAAGTCCAAAAGGCATGACTTTCCATTTAAAAAGCCCATCTTTTGTATTGAATACTGTCTTCCATTCGTCACCTGGTTTCATTCTTAGTTGATGTTATCCACTCCGTAGATTATTAATCTTGGATAAAACACAAGCTTCATACAGTTGGTCAAGAAGATCATCAAGTTGATGAATTGGGAAGCGATAATCAATGGTAATTTTGTTGACGGCTCTACTATCCACACATATGCGAAATGAACCATCCTTCTTGGGCACAAGGAGAGCAGGACCAGTACAAGGGCTCTTACTTTCTTCAATTAAGCCTTTGGACAAAAGCTCATTTACTTGACTTTGAAGTTCAGCATGCTCCTTAGGACTCATTTTGTAGGCTACTTTTGTTTGGTAGAATAGCTCCTGGAATAAGATCAATGCCATGTTGAATGTCTCTCATGGGAGGCAATCCTGGTGGTATCTCATCTGGTACTATATCATGAAATTCTTGAAGTAGTTTCTTTATTATAAAAGGTGGCTTAGGACAATCATTGTTTTCTTCAAACACCACAAGAGCAATGGCTTCATCAACCTTTGAAAATTCCCTCTTAAATTCAAAAAGAGTCAAGAAATTATTTCTCTCCCCTTTAAAAGGCTTAGGAACATTGATCATCTTAGAAGGACCCAAAATGACTTTTACACCATCCTTGACAAAGGAATAAGTGTTTTTATGGCCATCATGAATAATATTTCTATCATATTGCCATGGATAACTAAGAAGTAAATGACAAGCATCCATTGGAACAACGTCACACAAAACTTCATCTTTATAGTTTTTTCCAATAGAAAAAGATACTAGGCAGCATTGATTTACCTTTATTTCATTTCCCTTTATAAGCCAAGAAAGCTTGTATGGTTGAGGATGCTTCACTGTCTTTAGGCCCAATTTTTCAATCATTTGTGCAGAAACCACATTTTCAAAACTACCCCCATCAATTTTGACATTACACACTTTGCCATTAGAAGTACACCTGGTATGAAAGATATTTTTTCGCAATTAATCTTCTTCTTCTTCATAGGCAGCACTTAAAACTTTATGAAGGATGAGAGTTTCACCTTCATCCTCATAAGTTATATCTTCATTGTCTTCCTCAGGTTCTGCATGGTTGTTCTTCATCTTTTCTTCATATTCTTCTTCAACAAGTGTCATAACCTGCGATTTGGACATTCAGAAGTAATATGTCCAAATCCTTGGCATTTGAAACATTGGCGAGAATTGGTGCTGGAGGAATGGGTTTGCTTCTTTTAGTTAGAGACACCATCATTCTTTGAAGAAGTTCTTGCAGTAGGAATGGTCTTAGAGTTGGAAGTACTCCCTTGGATAGAAATGCCCTCTCGTGTCAAGATTCGAGAATTGCCACTCCGTGCTGTCTTTTGTTGATTCTCCACCTTAAGTACAAGTCTACACACATCTCCATAAGTTCAGTATGGTTGTAATTGCACAATGTTTGAAATCTCAAGTCTTAAACCCCCAAGATAACGTGCAATTTTCTATTCTTCTTCTTCAGTTATATCGCATTTCAGTATGAGATGATCGAATTCTGCAGTGTAGTCTTTTCTACAGAAAGCTCCTTTTGAGAAAAATTGTGTAGTTTGAGAAAAATATCTTGCCGATAGTTGTTCGAAAGATATTTCCTCTTAAGCTCTCATTTCATTTTCTCCTAGGTCACGATCTTACTTCCACCTTTCCGTATCCTTTGTTTCCTCAGATTTTCCCACCATAAAGAAACATACTTTTTAAGTTTTATGGCAACGACTTTTACCTTTTGATTTTCTAAAACATCTTGATAATAAAAAATTCTTTCTATGGACTTCAACCAATCCACAAATTCATCTGGGTGCATTTTACTCTCAAAATCTGGTATTTCCACTTTTACATGGAAATCTCGACAATCATTTTCAAATGTCATATTTCTTATAACATTTGGATGTATGGGAGAACTATAATTAGAAGAATGAGATTTAGCTTGATGAAAAGGATTTGTATTACCTTCATCATTGCTAGAAGAACCATTATCGAGATCTTCCTGTTTCACAGCTTTACCTCGATCTTCAAAATGTTCTAAACGTTGTTGAAGTTGCTGAATTTGTTGTCTCAATTCTTCAATTAGAATGTCTCATGTATTAGCTTAAGCTGCTGGCTATTCTTCAATTGTTGGAACAAATCTATGACCCTTGGCCATTGAAAGACAAAGCCAAAGCCAAAATAAACCAAAATGATCTGATACCAAAACTGATGCAGGCTCAAGTGTTTAGAAAAGAATACAATAAGATTGGAAGAATGAAAACAAACTCTCACTTTTATTGAAATAAACTCAAACACTGATAAAGTAAAAGTGGTACAAAATCAAGCTCACTACTCAAGAGAAATACAATGGGATGCAGAATAATTCACCACCCAAAGAAACCTACAAGAGATACAGAGCTCTCAAACTCACCACTCTAAGGATTCTACCCCAGAGATACAGAGTTAAATGAAGAAACTCTTACAAGAGAACTCTTCAAAATAGAAGTACTTTAAAACTCACTCTTTGCCCCTCTCCTCTATCCTTCTTGGTATTTATAGAGAGTTCTTGGGAGGGCAGAAAACTTATATTCATGTGCTGTAAAAAGGATTTAGAACTAGACACATATAATTTCCTAGTAGTGTGAAGATTACCCAGAAATTCCTTCCGAAACAGTACTAGATAAATTCTAAATTTACCCTTGAAATTCATTACCTTTCCTTGAGTCTTTAGTGTACAAATGTAACTAACTTGAATTCATTTGATTCTATTTTTAGCTCAATGTGATTAGACACTCCTATGTCAACGCTACAAGATAAAATCTTGATAAGTTCTAATCATAGTTCTTTGAAGAACTTAAGAGAAAACTCTCAACATTAATATCATCAATTCTGATTTGTGTTCTTCCTCATCTCTCATATATTTATAGTGACCTCTTAAGATGTCTAGCATTTATTACAGCAACTAATGATAACTCACAACTGCTAACTATCAACTACTACTAATAACTTAAGCACTTGGGATTCCAGCACTTATGACAACAATTAATGAAAACTTACAACTACTACCAATAAACTAGGCACTTGAAATACTAGCACTTATTACAACAATTAATAATAACTTATAACTACTAACAACTATCAATATTGAGATTTTATATCACATGGGCTGTTGTGCTGTTGTTACCCATCACCCATGGATGTTCAATAGACCTTGTGATTTTTTTTTGGCAACCTCGTTCGCATCATTCCCCCTCTCTTGAAAGGGATTTATCCTTAAATTCTTACCGGGCTCAAATACAACTTTCTTGAACTTTGAAATTGTATTTTTGATAGCGCAGCAATCAATACACATCTTCCACAATCTATCATTCTTAGGCACAAGCAATATTGGAATGATAGGATGATTCATGCACTTACACACGTACCCTTTCTCTATGAACTCACAAATCTGTCTTTGAAGTTTCTTTGTCTCATTGGAATTACTTCTATAGGCTGTAATATTTGAAATTAATGCTTCAGGTATAAAGTTGATTTGATGCTCGATTTCCCTAATTAGTGGTAAAGCATTAGGTATCTCTTTGGGAAACATATCAACAAATTCCTTTTCATCTTCTTCGATTAGTAAACTTAATGTACGCTTAGTAACCATCAGCTTACCATATACTGTGTACTCCATTCCATCATTTGCATCTTTCAACGGTGGCATAAGTTTGTCATTTGACTTGCTTTAAGTTTTAATAACATGGTTATCTCTTAGAATCAATGCACTTTGATTCAGACATTGAGATGCAATGTGACCTTGGTTGCCTCCCATGTTTTAGCCCTTAGTTGGTTCTACTTTGAAATTAGAATCAGTTTGCTCATCTTTTTTACTCCAATCCAGTTTCAAAGATGATGCGAAACTAGAGTTTTAGCTATATCCCGTGGAACTCTTCCTACTTATTTGTTTTTCTACCTCCTTTGCCATATTCAACAATATATCCCAAGCATCTTCATCAATGCCATCATCATTTATGGTAGTACGTCTATCTTGAATTCGCAATTTAGGAACTCTAGGTATCTGCACCATTTGTGTACTAGATTCAAGTTTATCTATCCGTTTATGAACTTGCTCTAACTCTACTTTCAACATTTTTCTCATCTCACCCATTAAAGTTTTCATGAGAAACTTTGAATCAACCTATTTCAATGCAACTTCAGAAGTATTTTTGTCCTTATTGTTTAACATATTTGCTGTAAAATAAAGTTAGAAAAATAAAAAGAATCTTGCACACCCGCTCACATGTTTCACTCAAAGAATGATTCACTCAACTTTCACTCGTGTTTTTTTTTTAAATTTAGAAAAGTAAATCTGGAATCATGGAATCTGAATTTTTTTTTTGTCTCTTTTTTTATATTTAAATGTAATAATAGAACTTGAAGAATTAGATAAAGTAATAGACATGAAGAAACAAGAAAATTGATATAGGCTACTGATTTTTAGAGACTAAAATATATTTGCTGATTTAAAGAAAGAACATTCAATGAAAATTAAATGAATAGTTCGAACCTGATTAGAGCCTAAGCTTTGATACCAAATGATGTGAACCTCATAAAAAAAAGTGAGATAGTTTTATCAAATGATGTGAACCTCACAAGGATAGTTTTATCTAAAAATTTGAATTAGAACGATTCTTTGGCAAAGGAACCTCATTGAGCGTCGAGTCTCACTTTTCTTTATAAGGTTCTTCACATCACTCTCTACCTCATACTCCCAATCAAAAAATTGTTGTATATTAGTAGCACCATTAAAAGTAGGCAAATCAATTTTTACCTTGTAAGAGTCATCATGTTGGAGTTGTTGTCTCCCTCTTAGTAGAAACTCACCACCAAACTCTCCCTCAATTTTCTAATCTCCAAAATCAACAACTAGAGTGGTGAAATGGTTAGGCTTTCTTCGTGCGCCCATTGTTACTCCTCTTGCTCAGAACCTGAACTCAAGCGCATCTTCATCTTTTATCTCTAAATTGACATTCATTGGTGTAGAAGAGGCTGCCTGTGTGGACTTCTCCTTACTGTCATTGATTTTTGTTGTATTGGTTGATGCTGCGATATGTTCTTGCAATTATATTTTACGTGCTTCCATTCTATGCTCGATCGCATTCAAATGATCTCCATTCAAGTCACTGGGACCTGCTATCTTATCACCAAGCTCTAATACCACCTGACGCAGGACAAGCGTTGCTGGCTTCATGATTTTGTTCACAAAGATGAGGGTAGTTGATATTGTTCAACAAAGCTGAACACCAATTCATAAGTAAAGTTTCTGAAATTTTTATTTTTGAAATTTCAATCTCTGAATGCTTTTCTAATCATCCCTCATGTATTTATAGAGACCACTTGAGATGTCTGATATTTATTACAACAATTAATGACAAATTATAACTACTAACTACTAAGTACTACCAAGAATTGAGGCTTCATTTCAAATTGACTGTAAAACTTGCAACTATTATGATCAATGTAGTCTCAAACTCCCCAAAAGCTTCTTATTACATGGGCTGCTATTCCTCATCATGTTTCATTTAGTTCTATATTTTTTTTTTTTACTTAGTTTTATAAATCCCTAGGTCAGTTGAAGTAAAATAATTGTAAATATTTGTTTATTCAATCTCTTGTTAAACAAAGTGGATATGTATTTTATGTAATAAAAAGAGTAATAAAATATGTTCTGTAATAAATATTGTGCAGAACCTGTCAAAAGCAAGTGGTGCTGAGACCTTTAAAGCATCTGAGACCTTTAAAGCAAGTGGTGCTGATATCAGTTCTGATTGTAATAGTAGCTTGGAAGTAGTGCGGTAAACTTGTCTCGAGCTATGTAAAAAATAGAACTCAAATATTGGGAACTGCCTTAGTCTATAAAATGCAACTCAAACTTTGATTGTTAGGTATCCAAAACAATATTCTAATGTAAAAAAGAAAAAATCTTTCTCTCTCTTGTACAAACCATTTCCTATGAAATAAAAGTGCGTATTTCAATATCTTGCTCTATGTACGTTACTTTATATTTTCAATTTGCTTTTGATTATAAATACGTAGCCTGCTAGTTTAATTTGATTGCTTTGCTTGTTTTATGTTCCATTTTGCTTTCATTTTAATTAGTTATATTCTATTTTTGCTTTGTTTTGTAAATCTCTATACTATTTCAGATGAAACTTCAAAAATGAGACTAGTCAGTCCCTCCTAAAATTAGTTAGAAAGATGTCTAAATTCCAAATATTTGGAAATTACCAAACACAGTTCCAGCAGAATCTTTAAAAACTACTCACCTGTCTAATATTACAGAACATTATGATTGTTTTGTCAAAATTCAATTTAATTCTAGAACGATGAGAATACAAGATCTAATTGTTAAATCCTTCCCTGAATTAAGGATACTACTAGTGAAGTATGTGATCTTAATTTAGAGACACTTTAGGTAACTAAAGCCAGTTCTAGCCCGACTAATGTAGTGAAAGCTATTTATCGAGTGAATTCAATCATCAATTATGCCAGATTCTTCTGAAAATCAAAGTAGTCCTACTCAAATCAGATTGTCAAAGCTTCACAAGATCCATTGAGCATCAATGAGGATCCAATGTTACAAGGGCAAGAATCAAGAAATTGAAGAAAGTATTAAATAAGCTAATTTAGCACATCTCCAAATCATTCTTTGTTCAAGTTTCTTGAAGTGATATGGAGTAATTTACATAAATAACAAGATAAGATGAATATAAATTTAAGAAAAAGTTCTGGCACATAGCAGTTTAGAAAGGAAGATCTGGCATCATTGGTCTGCATCACTGTTCATATATCACTGTTCATATATCACTATTCATGATTTATTGTTTACACCGCTTTATTAGATTCTAATTTCTTTATAATTCTTGTTATTTATTTTCTCTTTTTGTAATTTATTCCTACATGACCTAGGATTTTATATATATTTTTTATTTTATGTTCTCAGTAAATTTGGCTAGATAAGGCCCTATAACCCTTAGGGGAAATTTAGATTTTTAACATTAATAATAGTGACATTTTTTTCTAAGTTCTTAAAAGAATTTTTCAAAACTTACCAAGTTTAAATCTTGTGGCGTTCATTCTTGACTTATCACTCAGAATCTTTCTCATCTTTGTTGAGAGTGGTGTCTACCCTAATTTCTTATAGCTTTGGTTCTGATCTCTTTATAAATAATGGGTCAAGATCCTTGTTGTTTTTCGATTTGTGAATTTGAATTAGAACGATCCTTGACAAAAGAATCTCATTTAGTGTTGGGTCTTACTTTTCTTTGTGAAGTTTACATTATACCCATAAGGATATGGAATTTTCTAATGTCCAAGCTAACATCTTCCTAAGTGTTGTAGTAACCAGAAGTGGTGATATGAACCTCATCAACGATGTGACGAAACCCAACACAAAAATATGGAATCAAACCTGAGATCATCAAGACGCAAGTTTGATGAGTCTTGACCCTTGCGTTAGCAAACCAAGAACCAACACCACACCAAGAAAACCAAGGATACTCAAGAATCAAGGTGATAAGTCCGGTTGTTTGAATGCCACAAGAATAAACTTGATAAGTTCAAATCTTTTTTGAATGAAAGAAGAACACAAAAACTCTCAAATTTTAATTTCTAAATTCTGTCGGGAGTCGCAATCCCTATAGTATTTATAGAGACCAAAAAGGATGTCAAGTTATAACTTTCAAATATAAATTTCAAACTTACAACTATCCTTCCACTCAAAAGTCTACAATTACAACTACCAAATTAAAATTCAAACATATCACAACAAACTTACAGCTACTCACTATCCAAAAGTCTAAAATTACAACTATTACAACAATTGCAATTACAAAATTTAAACTTAATCTCTACTAATTCAACCAACATGTTCATAATGCTTGTGATTGGCCCATTTGGAAAACTTAATGGATTATGTGATTACTGAACTTGAGCCTTGAGCCCTTCTAAGCCTACGTGTGAGTTCTTGCTCTTGTATGCATATAGGCTGTGTAGTATCGTTTGCATCATTCTCCCCATCTTGAAGAAGACTTGACCTCAAATCTTCATTTGTATTATCACCTATATTGAAAAGAGATAAATCAGAAACACTAAAGTAAGCACTAACACCATACTCACCAGTTTATTCAATTTTTGAAGCATTGTTATTGATGCGTTCCAATACTCGAAACGGCCCATCACCCATAGGAAGGAGTTTAGAATGTCTTTGCTCAGAAAAGCGGTCCTTCTACATATGTAGCCAAACCCAATCTCCTTGTTCAAAGACAATCTTCTTACGTCCTTTATTGTCTTGTTTGGCATATCACTCCGTCCGCTGTTTTATGTTTTGTTGTTTTCTCATGAATCTGCTAAATAAAATCAGCTTTCTTCTTGCCATCTGAGTTAACACATTCGCTCAAAGGTAGAGGAACTAAATCTAAAGGAGTCAATGGATTAAACTCATAGACAATCTCAAACAGTGAAAACTTGGTTGCGAAATGAACACAACGACTATTACCAAATTCAACATGCGGCAAACAATCTTCTCACATTTTGTACTTTTTTGTATGATAGCACACAAAGTAGATAAAAGTCCTACCATCAGTTTGTGAGTGACATGTAGTAGAGAACAATAATTTAGTTCCCAACTTTCCCCACAAAGTCTTCCAGAAATAGCTCAAGAATCGTGCGTTTCGATCAGAAATAATAGTCCTGGGCATGCCATGCAACCTAACAATCTCCTTGAAAACAAATTGGCTATATGTGATGCATCATCAGTTTTATGGCATGCAATAAAATATTTCATTTTAGAGAATCTATCAACAACCACAAAAATTGAGTCTCTCCCCTTCTTAGTCCTAGGTAAGCCCAAAATAAAATTCATAAAGACATTGACCCAAGGTGCACTAAGAATAGAGAGGAGCGTGTACAACCCATGTGATTGATTCCTAAACTTAGCTTGCTTGCAAGTAATGCATCTCATAAAAATTATTTCTATATCATGTTTCATGTGTGGCCAAAAGAAATACTCATGCAATATACCTAAAGTCTTTGCTACCCCAAAATGACTCATCAAATCATGATGTGCCTTGATTTATAACAAAATTAAATTGGGAAGTTGATGGAGGATAGAACTAAATAGATACCTTGATAAGTCGTATGGACGCCACAAGGATCAATTTAGGATTTTGACGCCACACTTTTGGTGATCAAAGAGTGATAAGTTAGCAACTATCGTCAAGAGTTGAAAAACTTGAGAAGACAATTTTGAGAGAGAAAAAGTCTATTTTCGTGCATCCAATTCCAAAATGAGGCAACTGCCTCTACAAGACTTTTACATGCCTTATATAGGCTTACAAAATGAGGTGAAACCCTAATGTTACCTAATAAACTTAAAAATGCCCAAAATAAGCCCAATATGACTTAACAATTTAAAACAAAACTAAACAAGTTCAAAATAGCCCAAATACATAAAAGTAGTAACATAAGAAGTAAATAAAGCCCAATAGCATGAAAAGAAAGCCCTTAGCTGCTTCTTAAAGCCCAACATCACCAAACGTCTCTAAATCACGTCCCAATCTCAAATTGAAGACAAATAAATACATTTAGCTCGTTTCCATTCAGATCGCAAGCTTCTAATCCCATAGAAGCTTCAATAGCTCCAATTTGATTACTTATGGCCCTTTGAAGCTGTTTAGCCTTAGCCCTTGTTATTGGACCATCTGAAATTTCCTTTACGCTCAGCTCGCCTTCTTGAGTTGATTTAGAACCTTTATGATGCACATCATCACCCCCGGGCAGAGAATGATTTGCCCTCAAATCAGAATCTTCTAAATCTTCCAAATAAGGAGATAAGTCCTTCACATTAAAAGTGACTGAAACATTGTAATCACCAGGAAGGTCAACTTTGTAAGCATTACTATTTACCTTCTCTATAATACGAAAAGGTCCATCAACTCTTGGCATCAGCTTGGACTTCCGCTTGCTAGGAAATCTTCCCTTGCTAAGATGAATTCAAACAAGATCACCAGGTTCAAAGCTAATCATTTTTCGTCCTTTATTAGCATGCTTAACATACCTAGCTGTTTTCTCCTCAATATGAATTCGAACCTGCTCATGAAGCTTCTTCATCAATTCTGCCTTCTTAACACCATCCATAGATGTCCTCTCATTAATTGGAATAGGAACAAGGTCAATAGGAACAAATGGATTAAATCCATACACAATCTCAAATGGTGAAAATTTTGTAGCCCCATGCACACTTCGGTTATATGCAAACTCTACAATAGGCAAACAAGTATCCCAACTCTTTAAGTTCTTGTTTATAACAGCCCGTAATAAAGAAGATAGAGTACGGTTCACTACCTCAGTTTGTCCATCAGTTTGTGGATGACAAGCAGTACTGAAAAGCAACTTTGTTCCAAGCTTCTTCCAAAGAGTCTTCCAAAAATAGCTTAAGAACTTTGTATCAGGATCAGAGACAATGCTTTTAGGGATTCCATGCAAACGTACAATTTCCCTAAAAAACAAATCAGCAATATGAATAGCATCATCAGTTTTGTTACAAGGAATAAAGTGTGACATTTTGGAGAATCGATCAACCACAACCATCATTGAATCCTTCCCATGCTGTGTTCTAGGTAATCCAAGCACAAAATCCATACTAATATCCATCCATGGTTGCTCTGAGATAGGTAAAGGCATATATAGTCCATATGCATTCTCTTTACCCTTAGCTTTCTTGCAATTTACACATCTTTCAACAACTTTATGAACATCCCGCAGCATATTAGGCCAAAAGAAGTGCTCTTTCAGTAGCTCATAAGTTTACTTCTCCCCAAAATGACCACTAAGACCACCCCCATGAGCCTCACGCACAAGCAACTCACGTAAGGATCCTGATGGTATACACATTCTGCCCAACTTGAACAAGTAACCATCATGCACAAAGAACCCATCACAAGCTCCTTTAGCACATTTAGACATCATATTAGCAAAGTATGAATCACTGGTATATTGTTCTTTCACCTGTTCAAAACCCAAAAGCCTTGCATTTAACATAGAAATCAATGCATACCTCCTAGAAAGAGCATCAGCAATGACATTAGTTTGCCCCTTCTTGTATTTTATGACATATGGAAATGGCTCCATGAACTCTACCCATTTGGCATGTCTTCTATTCAGCTTGTTCTGTCCTTTAAGATACTTTAATGATTCATGGTCAGTATGAATAACGAACTCTTTAGGTAATAAATAATGCTGCCATACCTCGAGAGCCTGAATCAATGCATAAAACTCCTTGTCATAAATAGAGTAGTTTAACCGTGCCCCATTCAGCTTCTCACTAAAGAAAGCAATTGGCCTCTTTTCTTGCATCAACACAGCCCCAATACTGACCCCTGAAGCATCACACTCTATTTCAAATGTTTTAGCAAAATCGGGAAGTGCTAAAACTGGAGCAGAACATAATTGTTCTTTTATCAGTTCAAATGACTTCTGTGCATTCTCATTCCACCTAAACTCATTTCCCTTTTTCAAACACTCTGTCATAGGCGCAACAATAGAACTAAAGTCTTTAATAAATCGCCTATAGAAAGAGGCTAAACCATGAAAACTTCTCACATCCGCAACACCAGTAGGTTTAGGCCAATCACGAATTGCCTTAACCTTCTCTTCATCAACCTTAATTCCACTACCAGAAACAACATACACCAAAAAGATAACACTATCTTGGCAGAAATAGCACTTCTTGAGGTTTCCATACAACTTAGCATCACGCAAGGTCTCAAATACAGCCATAAGATGTTTCACATGATCATCTAAAGTTTTACTATAGATCAAGATATCATCAAAATAGACCACAACAAACAGCCCGATAAACTTCCTCAAAACATGGTTCATAAGTCTCATAAATGTACTAGGTGCATTAGAAAGCCCAAATGGCATCACCATCCACTCATACAATCCATGCTTAGTTTTAAAGGCTGTTTTCCATTCATCACCTTCTTTCATCCTAATTTGGTGATATCCACTCATTAAATCAACGTTAGAAAAATAAACAGCACCATGCAATATCAAGCATATCATCAAGTCTAGGAATAGGGAATCGATACTTAACCGTTATCTTGTTGATAGCCCGACCGTCCACACACATTCTCATGGTACCATCCTTCTTTGGAACAAGCAAAGTAGGCACTGAACAAGGACTAAGTGACTCACGAACATAGCCCCTCTCTAAGAGCTCACCAACTTGCCTTTTGATCTCCTTTGCTTCCTCCGGATTACATCTATATGCTGGTCTATTTGGAAGTGAAACTCCAGGCACCAAATCAATTTGATGCTCTATCCCTCGAATAGGTGGTAATCCCAATGGTAGCTCTTCTGGAAATACATCTTTGAACTCTTCAAGCAACTCCACAACCTGCCTTGGCAAATCCAAACCCTCCACTTGCAATAAAGGCTTTGCCCAAGTCATGAAAACAACCCCCACAGAAGCTAGTGCTTGCTCAACATCTCCCTTTTTGGCTAACATTAACCCTTTACCAGATTCCATCATCTTCCTTTGATTCTGCAACTGATCTTTTCTAACTTGTTGAGAACTCAATGGCATCAAATTCACTTTCTTCCCATTCAGCACAAATGAATAAGTGTTCCTTCGCCCATTATAAGTCACATCATTATCAAATTGCCATGGGCGTCCTAATAATACATGACTAGCTGTCATCGGAACCACATCACATAAAACCTCATCATGAAAGGTTTTAATGGAGAATGGCACCTGGACCTGTCTTGTAACCTGAATCTCTCCCTTGTCATTAAGCCAATGTAATTTGTATGGTTTTGGATGTGGAACAGTAGTTAATCCCAGTTTCTCCACTAAAGTAATGGATGCAACATTGGTGCAACTACCATTACCAATGATCATGGCACACACCTTATCTCGGATTTGACATCTTGTATGAAAGATATTTTCGCGCTGTTCCAAACCAATATCAACTTCAGCACTCAAAATCCTTTGAATAACTAATAAATTTCCCTCCATTGGCTCAAGATTCTCTTCTTGTTCAGTCACTTCGACTTTAGATTCCTCTTCCATCTCAGCTTTATCTTCATTTACAAGCTCTCCATACTTCCCTTGTAAAACCATCACCCTCTTATTCGGACATTCAGAAGTAATATGTCCATTTCCCAAGCACTTGAAACACTTGATGTCTCGCGATCTCCTGGAAAATTGAGGTTCAAATACCTTCTCCTTTCCTTTCAATGAACCTGAACTAGCACTTCCTTTACTGAACTCCACTTTCTCATCACGTTTAGGTGTGTTCCATGTTCGCGAAGGTGAAGAAACAGCCTTTGTATTACTTGTTGTAGTTGACCTCATATGGATACCCCCTCTTTTCTGCTGTCTTTCTACTTTAGTTGCAAGCTTTATGACATCCTCAAGAAATATGAAGGGCTGTAACTCAACAACATTAGCTATGTCCCTCTTCAATCCATCAAGTAATCTAGCTATTGTTTGCTCTTGAGGTTCATTCAAATCACAGCGAATCAGCAATAGCTCAAATTCTTTCACATACTCCTCCACACTCAAGGAACCTTGCCGCAAAGTCTGGAGTTTGATGTATAATTCTTGTTTATAGTAATCCGGAACAAATCTCTTCTTCATTAATCTTTTCATAAGTGGCTAGCTTGTAACTTCTTCTTCGTCATCCCTTCTTCGCTGAGCTTTTAAGTTTTCCCACCACAAAAGTGCGTAATCGGTAAACTCAAGTGCTGCTACCTTACACTTCTTTGCCTCAGGATACTCATGCCAATCAAACACCCTTTCTACCTTCTGAACCCATTCAAGATACTCCTCAGGAGAACTAGTACCTCTAAATGGTGGTATATTAAGTTTGATACCACTAGTAGGGTCATTTTGCTGCCTCCTTATCCTACCCCTATCTTCAGCCTCATCATCCCTATTTGGCTAATCTCCAGCATCCCCTAGGTCATTTTGAGGTACCCTATGCCTTACCCGCCTTTGTTGGGGTTGCAAAGTATTTCTTTGCATCATTTCTATAATTGCAGCAAGTTGTCCACGAATTTCAATAATCTCACCTCGAAATTCATCATGAGCTCGTTGTAAGCCCACGAGTTGAGCTTGTTCTAAACTCAATCACTTTGGTACTCTACTTGCATCATCGTCAGCCATTATTAACAAAAACCCCAAACAAGTATGAACAATTGAACAACACAACCAGTAGCTAAAACACTCTTCTCAAACTGAATTTTTCACCAATTCAGTAAATAAAATCAGATAGCAACAATTTACTCAAATTCAAAATTTCCAGGTTCACAAAATTTCCAGGTTCAAGAACAATTTAATTCAGCCAACCCATCTCCAGTTCACAAACTACTAAGAATGAATTTTAATGCTTCAGAGTTGCAATTCAACTACTAACCTCAAATATTAGAGACCCAAACTGATAATAACCCCACGAAATTATATAACACAAAAAATAAGAAGACACCTTCAATAGCTAAAACTTCAGTTTGCACACTGAAATCCTATGTTCTGATACCAGATGATGTGCCTTGATTTATAACAAAATTAAATTGTGAAGTTGATGGAGTATAGAACTAAATAGATACCTTGATAAGTCATATGGATGCCACAAGGATCAATTTAGGGTTTTGACGCCACACTCTTGGTGATCAAAGAGTGATAAGTCAGCAACTATCTTCAAGAGTTGAAAAACTTGAGAAGATAATTTTGAGAGAGAAAAAGTCTATTTTCGTGCATCCAATTCCAAAATGAGGCAACTGCCTCTACAAGACTTTTACATGCCTAATATAGGCTTACAAAATGAGGTGAAACCCTAATGTTACCTAATAAACTTAAAAAGGCCTAAAATAAGCTCAATATGACTTAACAATTTAAAACAAAACTAAACAAGTTCAAAATAGCCCAAATACATAAAAGTAGTAACATAAGAAGTAAATAAAGCCCAATAGCATGAAAAGAAAGCCCTTAGCTGCTTCTTAAAGCCCAACGTCACTAAACGTCTCTAAATCACGTCCCAATCTCAAATTGAAGACAAATAAATACATTTAGCTCGTTTCCATTCAGATCGCAAGCTTCTAATCCCATAGAAGCTTCAATAGCTCCAATTTGATTATTTATGGCCCTTTGAAGCTGTTTAGCCTTAGCCCTTGTTATTGGACCATCTGAAATCTCCTTTACGCTCAGCTCGCCTTCTTGAGTTGATTTAGAACCTTCATGATGCACATCAAATCACCATCATGTGCTTTCAGAATAAGTAACTCACTCAAAGATGAATATGGAACACACAATTTATTTTTTCGAAACAGAAAATCATCATGTAGAAAGAACTTCCCACTCACCCTTTTAGTGCAAATTTTAAACAAGTCACCAAAATCAGAGTTGTTTGCATATAATTCCTTATTGAACTCAAATCCAAGAAATTTAGCATCAAAGGTTGAAAGAAAAGCGTACCTGCATGATAATGCATCAGTCAACCACGTTTTATTTGCTTTGTTTATATTTGATCACGTAGGGGAATGTTTCAATGAACTCTACCCAACTTGTATGTGGTCTACTCAACTTATGTTGCACTTTTAAATGCTTCAAAGATTCATGTTCCGTATGACTAACAAACTCTTTCGGCCATAGATAGTGCTACCAAGTCTCTAGAGTACGAACTAATGCATAAAATTCTTTGTCGTAAATGGAATATTTTAGGACTGTCTTATTCAATTTCTCACTAAAGTATGCAACCGATCTTCCCTGTTACATCAACACTCCTCCAATAAGTATACCTGAAGCATTATACTCAATTTCGAACGTTTTAGTGAAGTTAGGTAAAACAAGTAAAGTTGCATTAGTCAATTTATCTTTGATTAGCTTGAATTCTTTTTTTTTTTGCTCATCTCCCCACTTAAATGGAATATTCTTCTTGATGACTTCAGTTAAGGGTGCTGCTATGCTACTGAAATCCCGAACAAAGTGTCAATAAAAACTAGCCAAGCCATGGAAGCTTCTTACCTGAGTCACTGAAGTAGGCATTGGCCAATCTTGAATTGCCTTCACCTTTTCATCGTCAACCTCAGTTCTTTTAGAACTTACAACAAAACTAAGAAACACAAGTTTATCCGTACAAAAAGTACATTTCTTAATGTTAGCAAACAACCTTTTTTTCCTTAAAACCTCTAAAACAAGCTTTAAGCTTTCAACGTGAGCATCCAGGTTTTTGCTATATATTAGGATATCATCAAAGTAGACAACTACAAATTTACCAATAAAAGCACACAAAACATGGTTCATAAGTCTCATGAAAGTACTAGGTGCATTAGTTAATCCAAAAGGTATAATTAGCCACTCATACAAACCATAATTTGTTTTAAAGGCATTATGGTTTGTTTTAAATACAAACCATAATTAGCCACCCGTCACCTTCTTTCAACCTAATTTGATGGTATCTACTGTTGAGATCAATCTTGAAAAATACACAAAATCCATGCAGTTCATCTAACATATCATCTAATCAAGGAATAGGATGACGATAATTTACCGTAATGTTGTTGATGGCTCGACAATCAACACACATCCTCTATGTCATATCCTTCTTAAGCACTAGTAAGACCGAAATTGCATAAGGACTCATGCTCTCTCTAATATACCCCTTTTCCATTAGTTGGTTATCCTGATGTTGAAGTTTCTTCATTTCCTTGGGATTACTTCTATAGGTAGGTCGGTTTAGAATTGTTGACCTGGTATGAAATCAATTTAATGCTCAATTCCTTGAATTGGAGGTAAATCTGGAGGCACGTCCTCGGGAAAGACATCATCAAATTCCTGCAAAAGAGAAATAATGCTGCTTGGCAAAGATCTGATAAGATCATTAGAACACAAAAGAGCCTCCTTGTACATAAGTACCATAAGGGGCTGTTGTGAAAATTTAGCTCTCTAAACTCACACTTTCTTGCAACGTAGTTATATTTTTCCTCTCTTGCATTCTACCAAGGTTACAACTCTCTCATTTTCCTTCTGACTCTTTTTCATGCCTTTGCCTTTCTATTTTTCTCTCCTCTCATTTTCTTTTCTCTCAACTTTGGCCTCTTTCTCTTTTTCTTTTCTCTTTTCACTCACTTTTTGCGTCTTGAGTTGGTCTTTGAGAATTTTTTTGTGTGTCAATGGTACAAAGTGTTATAGGCTTCTTTTTTATGATAAAAGAGTACCTATTGGAGTAACAGTCATGTGTGACTCATCTACGAACTGCCATGGTTGTCCCAATAGGATGTGACATGCATAAATAGGTACCACATCACAAAACACCTCATCACGTATTTGCCAATGGAAAATGCCACCAACACCTGTTTAGTTACCTTGACTTCTCCCAAATTATTTAGCCATTTAAGTTAGTATGGTAGTGGATGTTTCAAGTTAGGTAACGCCAATTTCTCTACTAATTCGGTGCTGGAACCATTGGTGCAACTCCCACCATAAACTATAACCCTGCAAACTTTGTTGTTCACGAAACATCTAGTATGGAACAAGTTCTCTCGTTTATTGATTTCTTCTTCCTTGACTTGTGTGCTAAGAGCTCGTCTTGCTACCAATGATTTTTCTTCTACTGCATATTGACCGCCCCGAGACCCTCTACTGTAGGTCCCAGCGGCCCTGCCGGGCACCTCGACGAAAGTTCCTCCTAATATAACTAGGTAAGTTGAGAAATTTTCGCGAGGCGAACCCCTTTTTAGTTCTTGTTACTATTGAGAAAATCTTATAATATACATGAAAAATGACATTTGAATTTTTTTTTAAAAAAAGGGCAGAGTTTCCCTTGTTTTTCTGAAATTCCATATAAAACTTGTCAAGAAATTTCACTTTTATTTCAAAACACTTCTCAATAGTATCAATTCGAACCTCCGGTCCTTTTCAAATCAAATCCAACACAACTCAATAGTTTCATTTGAATCACAAAATGAGCATACTCATAAAAAGCAAAAACGATCATCATAATATCGAAATCTCTTCTTGTTGGTTCAAAATATACATACAAATATACATGCCTACAACTATTATGTATAAAGTAAAGGGTGCTATCTAGCACATTTACATATACAAAAAGGATCTTCAGATTTGGCCCACTACTCGGCAATAGGAGAATAAGCAGCTTGCGTACCGAGACCTGCACCTGGGAAGGGGGTTTAGAAAATATAAAATACAAAATGAGTGAGCTAAAGGAGCTCAGTGAGAGCAATTCAGATTTCAAATAAAATAACATTATGCACAGATAGCAAATTCTAAAGTTTATGCATAAATCATGCTTCTAAAACTGATGTAAAACGATTTCTAATATCATATGCTGATGAAATCTTGCCGAACGGATTTTATCTACGTCTTTGAAAAACAATATCCAAAATCTGTATAACATAATAACTGTCGTGTGCATATGAATGCATAAATGCTATCGGTAAATCGAAAACTAATAAAGTCCTCGCTCGGCCATTTTCTTTCTAAATTGTACAAATGGTAACCCTAAAGCTCTATACTCACGCAGCGACTCAACTAGCACCGCACACGTGAGTAGGTCACGGGGCATCTCAACTAGCAGCACCCACAGTGACATCTCAAGACATCTCACTAGCTATGCAGCGAAATCCTACATCACATACATATAGCGAGACAATATCCCATACATATAGAGCGACTCACATTGTAATATCCAATCCCTATTAGTAGTATTGGCGCCTAGATTTCGGTATAGAACAAATAAGACACCGTAGGGTTACTCGATTTTAACCCTATTAGAAATATTCCCTTTATAGTGCACGTGAGAGATATTAGACCTAATTTGGTAATTTTACACTCGATCGGTGCGCCGGCTGACCCTAGAATATTTTTAGAATTTTTCTCTATTGGCTTGGAAAAGAAAATTCGAATTTACTACATACATTTCCATTTAAGGGTGATGTATGGAACAAGCCTTTGTTGAGAAACATAATCCATATATTAGAGAATGGACCAATTAGAAGAAATCTCATGGATTGCCAAGTTGGAAGTTCTAGTTAGTTCTTTGAACTATTCTAACTAGATAGTTACAAATGAACTAATTACATAATTAGTTTTTAACTAATGGCAAATTAGTAATTTTGAGAAAGTTGAAGGGCAAAATGGTAAATTGAGGAAGGACTATAAATATGTTAGAAGTGTGTAGAATTTTGAAGATCAAAAGCAAACACTTAGAGCAAAAGAGAGAAAATTCGAGCTTGGAAAGGGGGGCTGCTACAGTGACCTTTCAAGTTTTGTTTTCATAATTTTTCATGTGTAATCAAGTCAAAATAAGGTTACAAACCAATCTCTAAGCTCAATTGAAGTCTCTATTAGTGGAAATTTAAGAAAAAGAGGTAAGAAAAGCATCTTTTATGAGTTTAATAAGTGAGATTTCAAGAATGCTTTAATTGATGTTCTTATGTGTATTCTGGGCTTAGATTGAGTTGAATTCCAGTGTGGAGCTTGAAGGAGTCATCAATTTAAAGAAATTGGCAAGGTGAGAATTAGGGTTTTTGGTGATTTTGTTGTAGAGATTGCAATTGGTTGTAATTAGGGCTTTAGAATAAAATTGGCATGATTTTGTTGTAATTGGAACAAGAAATTGAGAAAAGGAATGTATTAGAACCTAGGGTGAAATTCTACCACTTTAGGGAAGTTAGGAATTGAGTGGTGTTTTGATTGAATTGTTATGTGTAAATGGTGCATATTGTGAATTGAATGTATATGGTTGATGGAAAAACCAAAAATGAAGAAAATGGGACATAATTGTCCATGTTGAAAAGGTGAAGGGCAATTATATCCAACCAAGTTATAAGGTGTTCAATAATTTTCAGGGCGTCGGATGGTGAGTTAGTTTCGATTATGGCTCCGTAACTAAAATCGGAAAGTAGTTTATATCCGGGCTTTGTATGCCGATTAGGGCATTTAGTAGTTAAATGAGATTCTAGTATTCGATTTGGTTCTAAATGTCATTTATGGCGCGTAGGTGAAGATAACCGAGAGCGTTAACAGGAGCAGAAATGGGGAGCGAAATTGAGCGCGGAGCGGTTGTGAGTAGAAATCTGCCATTTCTTTTACTTTTCGGTTATTATGTTTTCGCACAATGACTATGTATGTTTTATGAGCTTTCGATGCATAAACATGATTTATGATCTTGATAGATTCATAGACATGTTTTTACATGATCGATTTGCAAAACAGTTTTAAAATTCTGCATTTTTTAAAGGTATTTGTACCCTCAGATTGTAGTGGTGATGATTGTATTAGACTCGGCTGGTATATCCCGTGCACATGGGCAGGTCTTGGGGGTGTGTCACTAACTCCAGGAAGTCGGAAAGTTGAGTCATGTGAGTCGCTCTATGTGTACGGGGTATTGTCTCGCTATATGCATGCGATGTAGGATTCCGCTGCATAGCCAGTGAAATGTCTTGAGATGTCACTGTGGGTGCTGCTAGTTGAGGTGTCCCGTGACCTACTCACATATGCGGTGCTAGTTGAGTCGCTGCGTGGGTATAGAGCTTTAGGGTTACCATTGGTACAGGTTAGAAAGAAAATGGCCGAGCGAGGATTTTACTAGTTTTCAATTTACCGATAGCATTTATGCATTTATATGCACACAGCAGTTATTATGTTATATAGATTCTGAATATAGTTTTCCAAAGATGTAGATAAAATCCGCTCGGTAAGATTTCATTAGCATATGATATTAGAAACCGTTTTACAGTTTTACATCCGTTTTAGAAACATAATTTCTGCATGTACTTTAGAAATTGCTATCTTTGTATAATGTTCTTGTAATTGAAATCTCATTTACACTCACTGAGCTCCTTTAGCTCACTCATTTTATGTTTTATATTTTTAAACCCCTTTCCCAGGTGCAGGTCTCGGTACACAAGCTGCTGATTCTCCTGTTGCCGAGTAGTGAGCCGAATTCGAAGATCATTTTTGTACATGTAAATATGCTAAATAGCACTCTTTACTTTATGCATAGTAGTAGTAGGCATGTATATTTGTATGTATGTTTCGAACCAACAAGAAAATATTTTGAGATTTTGATGATCATCTTTACTTTTCATGAGTATGCTCATTTTGTGATTTAAATGAAACTTTTGAGTTGTGTTGGAGTTGATTTGGAAAGGACCGGAGGTTCGAATTGGTAGTATTGAGATGTGTTGGAATTAGAAGTGAAATTTCTTTGCAGGTTTATATGGATTTTTCAAAAAATAAGGGAAACTCTGTCCGTTTGTTTTTAAAATTAAGATGTCATTTTCATGTATTACTAGACCTTCTTAGTAGTAACAAGAATTGAAAAGGGGTTCGCCTTGCGGAATTTCTCAACATACCCAGTTAGGTTCAGAGGAACTTCTATCGGGGTGCTCGGCAGGGCCGCTGGGATCTATAGTAGAGGGTCTTGGGTCGGGTCCTGTCACACATGACTCCGCATCCCGACTTTTCGGAGTTAGTGACACACCCCATAACCTGTCAATGTGCACGGGATATACCGGCCGGGTCTAATACAATCACCACCACTATAATCTGAGGGTACCAATGACCTTTAAAACAAATGTAGAAATTTTAAAACTGTTTCTTAAACCAAACATATAAATGCATATCTATGGATATATATCAAGATTATAAATCATGTTTATGCATTGAAAGTTCATAAAAACATACATTTTCATTATGTGGAAACATAATAAATGAAAGATAAAAGAAATCACAGATTTTCACTCACAACCGCTCCGCGCTCAATTTCGCTCCAGATTTTTGCTCCCGTTACTGCTCTCGGTTTTCTTCACCTATGCACCATAAATGATATTTCGAACCAAATTGAATACTAGAATCTCATTTAACTACTAAACGCCCTAATCAGCATTCAAAGCCCGAATGCATACTGCTTCCTGATTTTCATTTACGGAGTCATTTAATCTAATCTAACTCACCACCCGGCCCCCTGAAAATTATTAAATGCCTTATAACTTGGTTGGATATAATTGCCCTTCACCTTTCTAAAATGGACAATTATGTCCCATTTTCTTCATTTTTGATTTTTCCATCAACCATATACATTCAACATACATAATGCATCATTTACACATAACAACTCAATCAAAACACAACTCAATCCCTAACTTCCCTAAAGTGGCAGAATTTCACCCTATGTTCCAACACATTTCTTTTCTCAGTTTCTTGTTCCAATTACATCAAAATCAAGCTAATTTCATTCTAATACCCTAATTACAACCAATTAAAGTCTCTACATTCAAATCACCCGAAACTCTAATTCTTACCTTACCAATTTCTTCAAATTGATGACTCCTTCAAGCTCCACACTAGAATTCAACTCAATCTAAACCAAAAATACATACAAGAACATCAGTTTAAGCAATCCTTAAAGTTTACTTATCAATCTCATAAAAAAATGCTTTTCTTACCTCTTTTTCTTGAATTTCTACTAATGGAGGCTTCAATTGAGCTTAGGAATTGGTATGTAATCTTATTTTGGCTTGATTAAGCATGAAAAATCATGAAAACAAAACTGAAATTTCACTGTAGCAGCACCCCCCTTCACCTTGCACGAATTTTGCTCTCTTTTGCTCTAAGTGTTTGCTTTTTGTTCTCTTGAAAAATCTACACACTTACAACATATATATAGTTATCCATCAATTGACCATTTGGCCCCTCAACTTACTCTAACTTACTAATTTTCCATTAGTTCAACTGGAAGGATTTAATTGGTTCCTTCGTAACTATCTAGTTAGAATAGTCAAAGGAACTAACTAGAATTTCGAACTGACACAGGAGTGTCTGATCACATGGAGCTAAAAATAGAACTAAATGAATTTCAAGGGTAAATTTGGAATTTATCTAGTACTGTTTCGGAAGGAATTTCTGGGTAATCTTCAATACTACTCAAAAATTATATGTGTCTAGTTCTAAATCCTTTTTACAGCACATGAATATAAGTTTTCTAGAGTAAGTTGAATCCTAATAACTAAAGGAAGGTCAGACAGTTATTAGGTGAGCCAAATCTTGACAACTTGCAAGAATTGAAGACTTTTGTCTCCATCCAAGACTTTATAGCGTATTATGTTCGAATTTAATGCTTCATTTATTGTATTTGCTGTATTTGTAGACTTTTGGTGTAAGGGTAGTTGTAAGTCTTAATTGCTATCTTTTGTAAACTCCCAACCACCAAGTTTTAATGTTGTAATGAGTGCTTTGCAGTAGCCCTCCCAAGAACTCTCTATAAATACCTAAGGATGAGAGGAGGAGGGCAGAGAGTGAATTTTATATTACTTGTATGTGGGAGAGTTCTCTTATGAGAGTTTCTATATTTAACTCTGTATCTCTTGGGTGGATTCCTTAGAGTGGTGAGTTTGAGAGTTCTGTATCTCTTGTAGGGTTCTTTGGGTGGTGAATTATTCTGTATCCCATTGTAATTCTCTTGAGTGGTGAGCTTGTACCAATTTTACTTTATTCAGTGTTTCAGTTTATTTTAATAAAAGTGAGTGTTTGTTTTCATTCTTCCAATCTTATGGTGTTCTTTTTCTAAACACTTGAGCCTGCATCAGTTTTGGTATCAGAGCATTTGGTTAATTTTGGCTTTATCTTTCAATGGCCAAAGGTCGTAGATTTGTTCCAACAATTGAAGAACAACCAGCAGCTCAAGCTGATACACGAGACACTCTAATTGAAGAATTGAGACAACAAATTCAGCAACTTCAACAACGTTTAGAACATTTTGAAGATCGAGGTAAAGCTGTGCAATATGAAGATCTCGATAATGGTTCTTCTAGCAATGATGAAGGTAATACAAATATTTTTCATCAAGCTAAATCTCATTCTTCTGGTGATAGTTCTCCCATACATCCAAATGTTATAAGAAATATGACATTTAGAAATGATCGTCGAGATTTCCATGTAAAAGTTGAAATACCAAATTTTGAGGTTAGAATGCACCCAAATGAGTTTGTGGATTGGTTGAACACCATAGAAAGAATTTTTTATTATCAAGATGTTCCAGAAAATCAAAAGGTGAAAGTCGTTGCCATAAAACATAAAAAGTATGCTTCTTTATGGTGGGAAAATCTGAGGAAACAAAGGATACGGGAAGGTAGAAGTAAGATCGTGAACTGGGAGAAGATGAAACGAGAGCTTAAGAGGAAATATCTTCCAGACAACTATCGACAAGATATTTTTCTCAAACTACACAACTTTTGTCAAAAGGAGCTTTCTGTAGAAGACTACACTGCAAAATTCGATCATCTCATGCTGAAATGAGATATGGTTGAACAAGAAGAACAGACAATTGCACGTTATCTTGGGGGTTTAAGACCTGAGATTTCAAATATTGTGCAATTACAACCATATTGGACTTATGGAGATGTTTGTAGACTTGCACTTAAGGTGGAGAATCAACAAAAGACAGCACGCAGCGGCAATTCTCAATTCTTGACACGAGAAGGTTTTTCTAACCGAGGGAATACTTCCAACTCTAAGTCTATTCCTACTACCAATCCTACTACAAGAACTTCTTCAAAGAATGATGGTGTCTCTAACCAAAAGAAGCAAAACAATGCCTCCAACACTAATTCTCACCAATGTTTCAAATGCCAAGGATATAGACATATGCTTCTGAATGCACAAATCGCAGGATTATGACACTTGTTGAAAAAGAAGACGAAGAAGAGATGGAGAACAACCATACAGAGCCTGAGGAAGAAAATGAAGATATAACTTATGAGGATGAAGGTGAAACTCTCATCCTTCACAAAGTTTTAAATGCTGCCTATAAAGAAGAAGAAGAAGATTGGTTGCAAAAAAATATCTTTCATACCAGGTGTACTTCTCATGGCAAGGTGTGTAATGTCATAATTGATGGGGGTAGTTTTGAAAATGTGGCTTCCGCACAAATGGTGGAAAGATTGGGCCTAAAGACAGTGATGCATCCTCAACCATACAAGCTTTCATGGCTCAAAAAGGGAAATGAAATTAAGGTAAATCAACGTTGCCTAGTATCTTTTTCTATTGGAAAAAACTATATAGATGAAGTTTGGTGTGATGTTGTTCCAATGGATGCTTGTCATTTACTTCTTGGTCGTCCATGGCAATATGATAGAAAAATTATTCATGGTGGCCATAAAAACACTTATTCCTTTGTCAAGGATGGTGTTAAAGTCATTTTGGGTCCTTCTAAGATGATCAATGTTCCTAAGACTTTTAAAGGGGAGGGAAATAATTTCTTGACTCTTTTTGAATGTAAGAGGGAATTTTTAAAGGTTGATGAAGCCTTTGCTCTTGTGGTGTTTGAAGAAAACAATAATAGTCCTGAGCCACCTTTTATAATGAAGAAGCTACTTCAAGAATTTCATGATGTAGTACCAGATGAGATACCACCAGGATTGCCTCCCATGAGAGACATTCAACGTGGCATTGATCTTATTCCAGGAGCTGTTCTACCAAACAAAGCAGCCTACAGAATGAGTCCTAAGGAGCATGCTGAACTTCAAAGTCAAGTAAATGAGCTTTTGTCCAAAGGCTTAATTGAAGAAAGTAAGAGCCCTTGTGCTGTTCCTACTCTCCTTGTGCCCAAGAAGGATGGCTCTTTTCGCATGTGTGTTGATAGTAGAGCTGTCAACAAAATTACCGTTGATTATCACTTCCCAATTCCTCAACTTGATGATCTTTTTGATCAATTGTATGGAGCTTGTATTTTCTCCAAGATTGATCTACGAAGTGGATACCATCAAATAAGAATGAAACCAGGTGACGAATGGAAGACAACATTCAAGACAAGAGATGGGCTTTATGAATGGAAGGTCATGCCTTTTGGACTTTCAAATGCTCCCAGTACTTTCATGCGTTTGATGAATCATGTTCTGAAGCACTACATTGGAAGATTCATTGTTGTCTACTTTGATGACATTCTTGTGTATAACAAAGATGAGGAACAACACTTGGATCATCTTCACCAAGTTTTCAACACTTTGAGGAAACAGAAGCTTTATGTCAACCTAAAGAAATGTGAGTTCTTCTCAGATTGCCTTATCTTTCTAGGCTATGTAGTTTCTAAAGATGGAATCAAAATGGATCCTAGTAAGGTGGAAGCTATTTTGAACTGGCCTATTCCTCAAACTCTTCATGATGTTCGAAGCTTTCATGGATTAGCTTCATTTTACCGACGTTTCATTAAAGGATTTAGTTCAATCATGGCACCAATCACTGAATGTTTAAAGGGTGATCACTTCAAGTGGACAACTGAAGCACAAAGGAGTTTTGACATCATCAAAGCAAAGGTAACCCAAGCCCCTATTCTTGCATTACCAAATTTTGACAAAGTGTTCGAGGTTGAGTGTGATGCATCAAATGTGGGAATTGGCGCTATCCTTAGTCAAGAAGGTAAACCCCATTGCTTTCTTCAGTGAAAAATTGAGTGATTCACGCAAGAAGTATTCTACTTATGATAAAGAGTTCTATGCTATTTGTCGAGCTCTAGATCATTGGAGTCATTATCTTCTTCCAAAACCTTTTGTTCTTTATTCTGATCATGAAGCACTTAAGTTCATAAATAGCCAGCATAAACTTAATAGACGTCATGCTCATTGGGTTGAATTCCTTCAATCCTTCAACTTCACTATTAAGCACAAATCTGGAGTTCAAAATGTGGTGGCTGATGCATTAAGTCGAAAATATTCATTGCTGTCCTCTATGCAAGTGAAAGTTGTAGGCTTTGAGATTGTGAAGGAACTCTACAAAGATGATGCTTATTTTGGAAAAATCATAGAAGATTGCAAGCATGGCTCTTTTCAACAATTCTTGTTGCATGATGGGTATCTTTTTAAAGGCAACCGCTTGTGTATTCCTCAATGTTCTCTTTGAGAGTCTATTATCAAAGAATCTCATGATGGTGGACTTGGCGAGTATTTTGGGAGAGACAAGAGTTTGGCATTGATACAAGAAAAATTTTGTTGGCCAAAGATGAAGATGAATATTCAGAGGTATGTGGATAGGTGTAAAATCTGTCATGTGGCTAAGAGTCATGGCCAAAATACTGGTTTATACACTCCACTTTCTGTTCCTACAACGCCTTGGAAAGATGTTAGCATGGATTTTGTTGTGGGATTACCAAGAACTCAAAGAAATAAAGATTCTGTCATGGTGGTGGTGGATCGTTTTTTCAAGATGGCGCACTTCGTTCCTTGCAACAAGACTCTTGATGCTTCCCATGTAGTTGACTTATATTTTCAAGAAATTGTGAAACTACATGGAATTCCTAAGACTATCGTCTCAGATCGTGATACTAAGTTCACGAGTCACTTTTGGCGCACTCTTTGGAGGAAGCTTGGAACTCAACTTAACTTCAGTTCTTCCTATCATCCTCAAACTGATGGACAAACGGAAGTCACAAATCGCAGTTTGGGAAACCTTTTGAGGTGTTATGTTGGAAAGAACATTCGTTAGTGGGATCTTATTTTGGCTCAAGTTGAATTTGCTTACAATCGGACGAAAGGCCAATCTACGGGTTATAGTCCGTTTGAAATTGTTTATGATCAGAATCCCACAAGCCCATTGGATTTAGTCCCTTTTTCCATTACTCATCAATTTAGTGCAGATGCTGAAGAACGAGTGAAGAACATAAAAAAATTGCATGAAGAAGTTAGGAAGAAAATATTGAAGCAAAACGAGAAGTACCAAAATAGCGCCAATAATCATCGCAAGAAAATGGAATTTCGAGAAGGAGATTTAGTTTGGGTTCATCTCAGAAAAGAAAGGTTCCCTCGTGGCAAGTTTGCTAAACTCAAACCGAGAGCTGATGGACCATTTAAGGTGATAAAACGAATTGGGGAAAATGCATACAAAATTGAGCTTCCAGAATCTTATGGTGTTTCCAATGTATTCAATGTTGCTGATCTATCTTCTTATAAGGATGATAACGAAGTGGACTCGAGGTCGAGTCTTTTCCAACCAGGGGAGTTTGACACAGGAGTGTCTGATCACATGGAGCTAAAAATAGAACTAAATGAATTTCAAGGGTAAATTTGGAATTTATCTGGTACTGTTTTGGAAGGAATTTCTGGGTAATCTTCATACTACTCAAAAATTATATGTGTCTAGTTCTAAATCCTTTTTACAGCATATGAATATAAGTTTTCTAGAGTAAGTTGAATCCTAATAACTAAAGGAAGGTCAGACAGTTATTAGGTGAGCCAAATCTTGACAACTTACAAGAATTGAAGACTTTGGTCTCCATCCAAGACTTTATAGCATATTATGTTCGAATTTAATGCTTCATTTATTGTATTTGCTGTATTTGTAGACTTTTGGTGTAAGGGTAGTTGTAAGTCTTAATTGCTGTCTTTTGTAAACTCCCAACAACTAAGCTTTAATGTTGTAATGAGTGCTTTGCAGTAGCCCTCTCAAGAACTCTCTATAAATACCTAAGGATGAGAGGAGAAGGGCAGAGAGTGAATTTTAAATTACTTGTATGTGGGAGAGTTCTCTTATGAGAGTTTCTACATTTAACTCTGTATCTCTTGGGTGGATTCCTTAGAGTGGTGAGTTTGAGAGTTCTGTATCTCTTGTAGGGTTCTTTGGGTGGTGAATTATTCTGTATCCCATTGTAATTCTCTTGAGTGGTGAGTTTGTACCAATTTTACTTTATTTAGTGTTTCAGTTTATTTTAATAAAAGTGAGTGTTTGTTTTCATTCTTCCAATCTTGTGGTGTTCTTTTTCTAAACACTTGAGCCTGCATCACGAACTTAACAATCCATGAGATTGCTTCTAATTGGTCCATTCTTTAATATATGAATTATATTTCTCAACAAAGGCTTGTTCCATACATCACCCTTAAATGAAAATTCATGTAGTAAATTAGAATTTCTTTTTCCAAGCCAATAGAGAAAAATTCCCAAAAATATTCTAGGGTTGTCGAGTGTGAAATTACCAAATTATGTCTAATATCTCTTACGCACACCATAAAGAAAATATTTCTAACAAGGTTAAAATTGAGTAATCCTACGGGGTCTTTATTGCTCTATACCAAAATTTAGGCGCCAATACTACTAATAGGGATTGAATTACACATATTGCCCTCTAGAGTCATCTTCAAGAGGTATCATGTCATCTACTTTGTCTTTTTGCTCATCTTCCGACTCAATCTCCCCTTGAGTGTTGATTACCATCCATCACCCTTTTGTTGGACATTGGCTAGCTATATGTCCCCCGCCTTTGCATTTGAAGCACTTAAGGTCACAATTTCTAGATGTTGTGGATTTAGTTTTACCTTGTTTCAAAGTCGTCGCTTATTTGGCATCCTTAAATGGATCGGACTTTGGCTTAGTTACTTTAAATTCATATCTTTTAGGGACTGGTCACCATGAGTTTGTGCCAACTATGATCCCCTTCTAACTATGTTCCTTTGTTTCAATTGTTGCTCAACTTTGATGGCTTGGTGCACCAAATCTGTCAACTCCATATAATGCTGCATCTATACCATGTCCGCTATCTCTTAGTTTAAGCTGTGCAAGAACCTAGCCATAGTGGCTACTCTGTCCCCCTCTACGCTTGGATCATATCTCTTTATAGTATTCAACAACGCTCTTGGATCTTTGAGTTAGATGCTACAACTTGTTATACAATTCCCGATGGTAGTAGCTAAGAATGAAGCATCTTCTCATGATTGCCTTCATCTCGGTCCATGTCTCAACAGGTCGTTCTTGATTTCTCATTCTTTTCTTCAACAATTAATCCTACCAAATAATAGCATAGTTAGTGAATTTAATTGCAGCTAATTTTATCTTTTTGACCTCAAAGTAGTTGTGACAATCGAATATCATCTCTATCTTCATCTCCCATTTCAGATATACCTCGGGGTCATTTTTACCTTGGAAAGGTGAAAACTTCTCCTTAATGATTCCAAAGTCATCATCCCGCCTAGGTCTTCCCCTCCTAGCATCTAAATCTCCAAATCCATTCCTAAATCTGCCTTGGTTCATTGGTGGTTCATCTAGCTCATCCAAATCCTCTTCATCTCCAACGTCTCCCTATTTTACTCTTGGTTGCAAGTTCATACACGAATAGATAAACTTGAATCTAGTACACAAAGGGTTCAGCCACCTAGAGTTCCTAAATTGCGAATTCAAGATAGGCGTGCTACCATGAATGATGATGGCATTGATAAAGATGCTTGGGATAGATTGTTGAATATAGAAAAGAAGGTAGACAAACAATTAAGTAGGAAGAGTTTTACAGGATTTGGCCAAAACTCTAGTTCCACATCATCTTTGAAACTGGATTGGAGTAAAAAAGATGAGCAAGCTTATTCTAATTTCCAAGCAGAACCAACTAAGGGCCAAAACGTGGGAGGCAGCCAAGGTCAAATTGCATCTCAATGTCCAAAATAAAGTGTATTGATTCTAAGCGATAACCATGTCATTGAAACTGAAAGCAAGAAGTCAAATGACGAACCTATGCCACCGTTGGAAAATACATGGAATGGAGTATCCAGTATATGGTAAGCTGATGGTTACTAAGCATACATTTAGTTTACAAAATGAAGAAGATGAAAAGAATTGATGATATTAATGTTGAGAGCTTTCTCTTAAGTTTTTCAAAGAACTTTTATTAGAACTTATCAAGATTTTATCTTGTGGCGTTCCTTCAAACTTATCACTCATAACTTCTCATCTATCTTGAGTGTAGCGCCTACTATCTTCTTATATCTCTGATTCTTATAATAGATAACGGGTCAAGGTTCTTATTTTTGTTTATCTAAAAATCTGAATTAGAACAATCTTTGGCAAAGAAACCTCATTGAGTGTCGGGTCTCACTTTTCTTTGTGAGGTTCACATCAACTACAATAGTGGAGAAATTAGGGTTGCCAACAACTAAACATTTTTGGCCTTATAGGTTGCAATGGCTTAATGATAGTGGTGAGGTGAAGGTTAATAAACAGATGTTAGTTTTCTTCCGTGTTGAAAAATATAAAGCTGAAGTTTTTTGTGATCTAGTTTCAATACAAGCTAGACACTTGTTATGAGGGCAACCATGGTAATTTTGTTAAGCACGATAGTTTCACTAACAAATACTCGTTTGTCACCGAAGTAGGTCTATGAAGATCAAGTGAGGTTACAAATAGAGAGTTATTAAAAGAAAGAGAGTGAAAAAGGAAACACGTGAAAATCAGAAAGAGAAAAAATAAGAGGCAGAGAAAAATGAGAGAGAAAACAAGAGGATGGATTTGGCCATTGAGAGAAAAAATTACTATGCAAAAGTGAGTTAAATAAAAAGAGCAATGTTTTTAAATCAGCGAATGATTGTACTTTTATACAAAAAGGCATATTTAAACACTAGCCAACTTCACGCGTCTTTGCCTAGTTCAGTTGTTTCCAAAGAAGGTTTCACATGGCTTACCTTCTATTCGAGGAATTGAACATCAAATCGATTTCGTGCCCGATGCTTCCATTCCAAACTGACCAGCCTATCGAAGCAACCCCGAGGAGACAAATAAGCTACAAAGGCAGGTTAGTGAATTGATGGAAAAAGGGTACTAAAGAAATTTATGAGTCCATGCTCCGTGCCAGTGATTTTGGTTCCTAAGAAGGATGGAACGTGAAGAATGTGCGTTGATTGTCGAGCAGTTGATTGGTGTTAAGGAACTAAGTGTAAGCACACGTTATCGTTTCAAGTAATATAGGATTTTAAGTCCAAATATCGATCCCACAAGAACTATGCAATCTAATTCTATAAATCAATTTCTAAAATTTTACCTACTTAACTTTAATTCAGAAAATCACAATCTGAAATTTAATTAACTAATCTAACTCTATCAATTTAACTAAACAAAAGCAAAAGGTAGACTAATCTAAGATTTTCACTCGTCCCTTAGTATTTTATTTGATTAATTAACCTCTTAGTTAATCTCTTAATATCAATTGTTAGCTTAGACACTAATCTCATCACAAACCTCTGTCGATATTCAAGTGACTATATTATGCATTATAACAATCACCTATATGTCTATGGTAATTAAATCATAATGTAATTTATTAAGATCAAGTCTAAATTTTACCATATATGCAACCTAGTTATATGTCTATCTTGGATGGAGATCATAGTTGTTACCTAATGTACACTGTATTACAAAATTTCAAGAGGAATTATTTAATAAAAAACTTCTGTTTAAAGTAAATTGTAAGGATGCAAAAAGAATTTTTCAAAAAGATGTAAAACTTTTAGCAGCTAAATAAATATTTTTACTATGGCAAGCTCTGCTTGCAATCTTTGAATTTTATTTTGAGTTTACTAAAGGAAACAATAATACTCTACCAGATTTTTTAACCAGAGAATTTTTGCAGGGCTCCCAAAAGATCAACAAAACAACCACTTAAGAAGACTAAAGAAAGATTCTGTTCATCGGCAAATAAGCTGAAGTCTATAGCCAATAAGCTAAGTTATTGATTATATGTAACAAAAGATGTTTATGCCTGTATTTATTGTAATAAGTAATGTGTAAAACCTGTCAAAAGCATGCGGTACCCGCAAAAGCGATGGTGAGATCTTTAAAGCAAGTGGTGCTGACATCAATACTAATTATAATAATAGCTTGGGAGCGGTGCTGTAACTTATCTCTATGTAAAAATAGAACTCAGAGTTGAGGACTGTCTTAGTCTCCATTTTGAATTTTTCAATAGTAGCCACAATAGAACGAACAGTCTCTTTTCCGACCTTTTCATCGAAAAGGGATAAATCTTTAATTCTAAATTACAATCTTCTACAAATTTATCATTGAAATTTTTTTATCTGAACCTCACAAAAAAAAATGAGATCCGACGCTCAATGAGGTTCCTTTTTCTTGGATCATTCTAATTTAAATTTTTAAATAAATAAAAATAAAAACCTTGACTTGTTACCTACAAAAGATTAAAACCAGAGTTATAAGAAGATTATAGATGCCACACTTAAATAGTTAAGAAGTTGTGAATGATAAGTCTTAAAGAACACTACAAGATAAAATTTTGATAAGTTATAATAAAAGTTATTTGAAGAGCTTAAGAGAAAACTCTCAACATTAATATCATCAATTCTGTCCCCTTCTCCCTCATCTCTCATGTATTTATAGAGACCTTTTGGGATGTTTAGTATTTATTAAAGTAATTAATGATAACATATAACTATTAACTATCAATTACTACCAGTAATTTAGGCATTTGGGATGCCAACACTTATTACAACAATTAATAAAAACTTATAAATACCAATTATTAACAACTACCAATATTGAGGCTTTATTTTTAACAGACTATCAAACATTGCAACCACAATAATAAATAGGGTTGTAGGCTGCCAAAAGCTTCTTATCACATGAGCTACTTACATGAACTATTGTGTTGTTGTTCCCCATCACCCTTGGAAACTAAATGGACCTTATGAAGTTTTGGCTGTCTGGTTCGCATCATACCCCATCTCTTGAAAATGATTTGTCATCAAATCTTTACTGGACTCAAATACAACTTTCTTGAACTTTGAAATGATATTTTTGATAGCGCAATAATTAACATACATCTTCCATAATCCATCCTTCTTAGGTATAAGCTATAATAGTAAAACCGCAGAATGACTTATGCTCTTATGCACATACTCCTTCTTTATGAGCTCACTAACCTGCCTTTGAAGTTACTTTGTCTCATCGGGATTACTTCTATAGGCTGGCATTTTTGGAATTGATGCTCTAGGTATAAAATTGATTTGATGTTTGATTTCCTTTATTAGTGGTAAAGCATTAGGTATCTCTACGAAAACACATTATCAAATTCTTATAAAAGAGAAACAACAGCACTAGGCAAAAAGGGGTTAAGTTCATTAGTACTAAAACTCCACTCTCTTTTGCATATATGCTTACTTGTTTTCTTTCATTTCTCTCAAATTAACCCTCATTAACTTTCATCTTTTTCACTCATGCTCTCTTTCTTTTTACTCTTAGCCTCTTTCACTTTACTCTTATTTTCAAGTTCAAACACTCTTTCTTTTTTCAACACACTTTATTTTTTTTGTATCTCTCTATATTTTTATTCTCATATGATCTTTGTAAACCTACCTAGAGGTTAGAGGTACAAGAGTGATTTGTCTCTCATCTATTACAAACGTGTGTTTATTTTTGACACCATCATGCATTACACATTTATTGTATTGCCATGGTTTTTCTAAGAGAATTTTTCCACCATGCATAGGTACTAAATCACATAAAACTTCATCTTTGTACCTTCCAATAGAGAATGACATCAGCATTTATTTATTTACCATGACTTCTCCACATTTATTCAACTATTGAAGTTCATATCGCCTTGGATGCTTCGTAGTAAGTAAATTTAGGCTTTCAACCAAATTAGTACTAACCACATTAGTACAACTATCACCACCAATAATCTTACTACATGCCTTACTATTGATATTGACATCTATGAAAGATGTCATCACATTGAATCTTCTCATCTTCTTCAGTTTGCAAACATAATGCACGCTTAGTAATCATCAGATCGCCATTCACTACGTATTTCATTCCATCACTTGCATCTTTTAAAGGTTGCATAGATTCATCATTTGACTTGCTTTTAGTTTCGGTGATACCATTATTGCTTAGAATCAATGCACTCTGATTTAGACATTGAGATGCAATATGACCTATTCCCAGACATATAAAATATTTGATATCTTTATTACTTGGTTGGGAATCAATATTACTGTTGCCTTGGCTACCTCCCACGTTTTGGCCCTTATGTGCTTTTGCTTTGGAATTGAAATTAGTTTGCTCATCTTCTTTACTCCAATCTAATTTCAAAGAGGATGCGAACCTCAAGTTCGGGTCATATCTTGTGGAACTCTTCATATTTAGTTATCTTTCTACCGTCTTTTCCATATGCAATAATCTATAACAAGCATCTCCATCAATGCCATCATCATTCATGGTAGCACGCCTATCATATCTTTGTACATTAGGAACTCTAGGTGACTATGCCCTTTGTGTACTAGCTTTAACTTTGTCTATCCATAAAGAAACTACTCTATCTCTACTTTCAACACTCTCATCGTCTCACCCATTTAAGTTTCCACGAGAAACTTTGAATCAGCCTTTTCTGATGTAGCTTCGGAAGTATTTTTGTTCTTGTTCTTTGACATTTATGCTGTAAAGCAAAGTTAGAAAAAAAAAATCTCGCACACTCCTGAACTTATTTCACACAAAGAATGATTCACTTAACTTTCACTCATGTTTTCATACAAATTTTACTATTACCCTCTTATGAATTCATGAAGTCTTGTCTCTTCCTTTTTTTTTTCAATCATTTAGTCTCCTCTTTAGTTCTTTATTAAAAATAAAATTAATAAAAATTAACTTGTGAACAAAACTCAACAAATCAGTTCACAATAAATAGAATTTAAGAAGCAAAGGAAAGAATAAAAAAGATAAAATGAGACAACGGAATAGAAAAGTAACGACAAAAGGAATTATAAATTTTGATGAAATTAGGATTTTTTAAGTTGAATTGCACAAAATAAACAGAATACACACTTAATGCAACAAAGCTTTGGGTAACTCTTCAACTAATTCAGAATGGAAAACCTGAAATCAAATGAATTTGAATTTTTCTCTACTTTTTTTTTTTTGAATATTTATGAATTCTTTTGTCTTTCTTTAATATGTAATAACAGAACTTGACCTATTTATAATGAAGAAATGGACAAAAGTGACATAAAATAAGAAACAAAGATAATATATGCTACGGATTCTAGGATAGTTCAAACTAAATTTAGAGTCTAAGCTCTAATACCAAATGATGTGAATCTTACAAAGAAAAATAAGACCCGACACTTAATGAGGTTTCTTTTCCAATGATTGTTCTAATTCAGATTTTTAGGTTAAAAAAAAGAAAATTGACCTATTATCTATAAGAGATAAGCACCAAAGGTATAAAAAGATTATAGATGCCACACTCAAGATAGTTAAGAAATTATGAGTGATAAGTTTGAAAGAATGCCACAAGATAAAATCTTGATAAATTATAATTAACATTATTTGAAGAACTTAAGAGAAAACTATCAACATTAATATCATCAATTATGTCTCCTTCCTCCTCGTCTCTAATGAAAATATGGATCTCCTGGGATGTCTAGCATTTATTAAAGTAATTAATAACAACTTATAATTGTGTAAAATTTATGCTTACGTGCCATCACATTATGTATAAATATTTAACAATGCTAATAGTTATAAATACTAAGAGTTAGTGGTGCTAAGAGTTAGCGAAATCTAAGAAGTTAAAGGCTTTTCTGAAATAGGACAAAGACCTGAGAATATATTGGTAATGACATAACTGCAAAGAATTGCAGATGGTGTTAGAAAATATCATTATATAAGTATATTCTCAAACACTATATTCTTGATCTAATTTCATCAATGCGAGTCTATTGGAGAAACTCATTAATATAGATTAGTGTATGCCTATATCTAGGATGGTCCAAATGATTATTTTTAGTAAACCATGAGTTTAGTAGAAGCTCGTATAGAGATACAGGTATTCAGTGAGGACTAGGTACTGAATAGACTCACGAGGACCTTCAATAAACATCTCATAAAGCCATCAATGAAAGGTCTTCCAAGTTGAGTAGTATTTGTGGTTCTTTGACTTAAGCGCCATGGTGGGCTTGTGAGTGATCCACCAAAATTTGGTTCCATACATGTTAGAAACCTTTTATAGTCTGACCGCTGGGTGTTTCTGGGTATGGTTCGATGTTCATGGAGTCTCGTGTGTGTAGATATGGGATCAGTTAGCTTATATGAGTGAGTTGTATATCTTGATGCTCCGAGATTATATTTCAGAAAGTTTTGTGGCTACAAGCATAAACCCAAAAAAATATATTTTGAAGGGATAAATAATATCGCAAAAGCGTTTGTGGATATTGTTTATAAAAATATAAATCCGGAGATAAGTTCACGGTTGAGTAAATAGAGATTTGACGATGATGATCTATATATCTGCTCTTCTAGGATATAAATGACGGAGGGATTATACGAATATGCTATAACCTTAACTTGCATAGTCTGACTCATTGCTTTGTAATATCTGTAAAGTATATGTGGGGCATCGTTTACGGACGTATATGTTAAGTACATTACTTAATTAGTTAACAAAAGTTGTCAATCAATAAGATATTAAAAAGTGGCACAATTTTGTCCACTAATTTATTTTACTCTAAATTTATTATTTACCTTACTAGTAAAAACGAGTATGGTAAATTATTTATTCAATTTTTTTTGAATAATCAATTTAATTAAATTTATTAGGTAAAAGTTTAAGCAAATTAAATGGTAGTAGACCATTTATAATAAATGGCAAATACTTATAATATTAAAAGAGTTTTTATATATTAAGTATAGTAATACAATATGGATAAGTGGCAAGTGTTTGCCACTTGAAAAAATATAATTAAAAAATAAATTATCTTTCATAATTATTGTAGGTGGCCGGTCATACACATTCAATTTGATACAATTTATATTATTTTGGTTTAATGGAGGGACCTAGGCCATTTAATAATCTAAATGGAAAAAGCACTTGAATATTTTATTGTAATAAATTAAAATAAAGTGTCATATCTATGGAATGTTGGCTGACCAATACCACCACCAAAAGGATATTGGATTGCTATTCTAATTATTTTGTTAAAGTGGTGGGAGCATTTGTAAGAAAAATAATCAAATAATGGATTAGATTTGGTTTAATGGTGGGAACACTTGAAATTAATTTTTTGACACAGGAGTGTCTGATCACATGGAGCTAAAAATAGAACTAAATGAATTTCAATGGTAAATTTGGAATTTATCTGGTACTGTTTTGGAAGGAATTTCTGGGTAATCTTCATACTACTCAAAAATTATATGTGTCTAGTTCTAAATTCTTTTTACAGCACATGAATATAAGTTTTCTAGAGTAAGTTGAATCTTAATAACTAAAGGAAGGTCAGACAGTTATTAGGTGAGCCAAATCTTGACAACTTGCAAGAATTGAAGACTTTTGTCTCCATCCAAGACTTTATAGCATATTATGTTCGAATTTAATGCTTCATTTATTGTATTTGCTGTATTTGTAGACTTTTGGTGTAAGGGTAGTTGTAAGTCTTAATTGCTGTCTTTTGTAAACTCCCAACCACCAAGTTTTAATGTTGTAATGAGTGCTTTGCAGTAGCCCTCCCAAGAAATCTCTATAAATACCTAAGGATGAGAGGAGAAGGGCAGAGAGTGAATTTTAAATTACTTGTATGTGGAAGAGTTCTCTTATGAGAGTTTCTACATTTAACTCTGTATCTCTTGGGTGGATTCCTTAGAGTGGTAAGTTTGAGAGTTCTGTATCTCTTGTAGGGTTCTTTGGGTGGTGAATTATTCTGTATCCCATTGTAATTCTCTTGAGTGGTGAGCTTGTACCAATTTTACTTTATTCAATGTTTGAGTTTATTTTAATAAAAGTGAGTGTTTGTTTTCATTCTTCCAATCTTGTGGTGTTCTTTTTTCTAAACACTTGAGCCTGCATCAGTTTTGGTATCAGAGCATTTGGTTAATTTTGGCTTTATCTTTCAATGGCCAAAGGTCGTAGATTTGTTCCAACAATTGAAGAACAACCAGCAGCTCAAGCTGATACACGAGACACTCTAATTGAAGAATTGAGACAACAAATTCAGCAACTTCAACAACGTTTAGAACATTTTGAAGATCGAGGTAAAGCTGTGCAACATGAAGATCTCGATAATGGTTCTTCTAGCAATGATGAAGGTAATACAAATCCTTTTCATCAAGCTAAATCTCATTCTTCTGGTGATAGTTCTCCCATACATCCAAATGTTATAAGAAATATGACATTTAGAAATGATCGTCGAGATTTCCATGTAAAAGTTGAAATACCAAATTTTGAGGGTAGAATGCACCCAGATGAGTTTGTGGATTGGTTGAACACCATAGAAAGAATTTTTGATTATCAAGATGTTCCAGAAAATCAAAAGGTGAAAGTAGTTGCCATAAAACTTAAAATGTATGCTTCTTTATGGTGGGAAAATCTGAGGAAACAAAGGATACGGGAAGGTAGAAGTAAGATCGTGACCTGGGAGAAGATGAAACGAGAGCTTAAGAGGAAATATCTTCCGGATAACTATCGACAAGATATTTTTCTCAAACTACACAACTTTCATCAAAAGGAGCTTTCTGTAGAAGACTACACTGCAGAATTCGATCATCTCATGCTGAAATGCGATATGGTTGAACAAGAAGAACAGACAATTGCACGTTATCTTGGGGGTTTAAGACCTGAGATTTCAAATATTGTGCAATTGCAACCATATTGGACTTATGGAGATGTTTGTAGACTTGCACTTAAGGTGGAGAATCAACAAAAGACAGCACGCAGCGGCAATTCTCGATTCTTGACACGAGAAGGTTTTTCTAACCGAGGGAATACTTCCAACTCTAAGTCTATTCCTACTGCCAAACCTACTACAAGAACTTCTTCAAAGAATGATGGTGTCTATAACCAAAAGAAGCAAAACAATGCCTCCAACACCAATTCTCGCCAATGTTTCAAATGCCAAGGATATGGACATATTGCTTCTGAATGCCCAAATCGCAGGATTTTGACACTTGTTGAAAAAGAAGACGAAGAAGAGATGGAGAACAACCATACAGAGCCTGAGGAAGAGAATGATGATATAACTTATGAGGATGAAGGTGAAACTCTCATCCTTCGCAAAGTTTTAAGCGCTGCCTATGAAGAAGAAGAAGAAGAAGATTGGTTGCGAAAAAATATCTTTCATACCAGGTGTACTTCTCATGGCAAGGTGTGTAATGTCATAATTGATGGGGGTAGTTTTGAAAATGTGGCTTCTGTACAAATGGTGGAAAGATTGGGCCTAAAGACAGTGATGCATCCTCAACCATACAAGCTTTCTTGGCTCAAAAAGGGAAATGAAATTAAGGTAAATCAACGTTGCCTAGTATCTTTTTCTATTGGAAAAAAATATAAAGATGAAGTTTGGTGTGATGTTGTTCCAATGGATGCTTGTCATTTACTTCTTGGTCGTCCATGGCAATATGATAGAAAAATTATTCATGATGGCCATAAAAACACTTATTCCTTTGTCAAGGATGGTGTTAAAGTCATATTGGGTCCTTCTAAGATGATCAATGTTCCTAAGCCTTTTAAAGGGGAGGGAAATAATTTCTTGACTCTTTCTGAATGTAAGAGGGAATTTTTAAAGGTTGATGAAGCCTTTGCTCTTGTGGTGTTTGAAGAAAACAATGATAGTCCTGAGCCACCTTTTATAATGAAGAAGCTACTTCAAGAATTTCATGATGTAGTACCAGATGAGATACCACCAGGATTGCCTCCCATGAGAGACATTCAACATGGCATTGATCTTATTCCAGGAGCTATTCTACCAAACAAAGCAGCCTACAGAATGAGTCCTAAGGAGCATGCTGAACTTCAAAGTCAAGTAAATGAGCTTTTGTCCAAAGGCTTAATTGAAGAAAGTAAGAGCCCTTGTGCTGTTCCTGCTCTCCTTGTGCCCAAGAAGGATGGTTCTTTTCGCATGTGTGTTGATAGTAGAGCTGTCAACAAAATTACCGTTGATTATCGCTTCCCAATTCCTCGACTTGATGATCTTCTTGATCAATTGTATGGAGCTTGTATTTTCTCCAAGATTGATCTACGAAGTGGATACCATCAAATAAGAATGAAACCAGGTGACGAATGGAAGACAGCATTCAAGACAAGAGATGGGCTTTATGAATGGAAGGTCATGCCTTTTGGACTTTCAAATGCTCCCAGTACTTTTATGCGTTTGATGAATCATGTTCTGAAGCACTGCATTGGAAGATTCGTTGTTGTCTACTTTGATGACATTCTTGTGTATAGCAAAGATGAGGAACAACACTTGGATCATCTTCACCAAGTTTTCAACACTTTGAGGAAACAGAAGCTTTATGTCAACCTAAAGAAATGTGAGTTCTTCTCAGATTGCCTTATCTTTCTAGGCTATGTAGTTTCTAAAGATGGAATCAAAATGGATCCTAGTAAGGTGGAAGCTATTTTGAACTGGCCTATTCCTCAAACTCTTCATGATGTTCGAAGCTTTCATGGATTAGCTTCATTTTACCGGCGTTTCATTAAAGGATTTAGTTCAATCATGGCACCAATCACTGAATGTTTAAAGGGTGATCACTTCAAGTGGACAAATGAAGCACAAAGTAGTTTTGACATCATCAAAGCAAAGGTAACCCAAGCCCCTATTCTTGCATTACCAAATTTTGACAAAGTGTTCGAGGTTGAGTGTGATGCATCAAATGTGGGAATTGGCGCTGTCCTTAGTCAAGAAGGTAAACCCATTGCTTTCTTCAGTGAAAAATTGAGTGACTCACGCAAGAAGTATTCTACTTATGATAAAGAGTTCTATGCTATTTGTCGAGCTCTATCTCATTGGAGTCATTATCTTCTTCCAAAACCTTTTGTTCTTTATTCTGATCATGAAGCACTTAAGTTCATAAATAGCCAGCATAAACTTAATAGACGTCATGCTCATTGGGTTGAATTCCTTCAATCCTTCAACTTCACTATTAAGCATAAATCTGGAGTTCAAAATGTAGTGGCTGATGCATTAAGTCGAAAATATTCCTTGCTGTCCTCTATGCAAGTGAAAGTTGTAGGCTTTGAGATTGTGAAGGAACTCTACAAAGATGATGCTTATTTTGGAAAAATCATAGAAGATTGCAAGCATGGCTCTTTTCAACAATTCTTGTTGCATGATGGGTATCTTTTTAAAGGCAACCGCTTGTGTATTCCTCAATGTTCTCTTCGAGAGTCTATTATCAAAGAATCTCATGATGGTGGACTTGGCGGGCATTTTGGGAGAGACAAGACTTTGGCATTGATACAAGAAAAATTTTATTGGCCAAAGATGAAGATGAATATTCAGAGGTATGTGGATAGGTGTAAAATCTGTCATGTGGCTAAGAGTCATGGCCAAAATACTGGTTTATACACTCCACTTCCTGTTCCTACAACGCCTTGGGAAGATGTTAGCATGGATTTTGTTGTGGGATTACCAAGAACTCAAAGAAATAAAGATTCTGTCATGGTGGTGGTGGATCGTTTTTCCAAAATGGCGCACTTCGTTCCTTGCAACAAGACTCTTGATGCTTCCCATGTAGCTGACTTATATTTTCAAGAAATTGTGAAACTACATGGAATTCCTAAGACTATCGTCTCAGATCGTGATACTAAGTTCACGAGTCACTTTTGGCGCACTCTTTGGAGGAAGCTTGGAACTCAACTTAACTTCAGTTCTTCCTATCATCCTCAAACTGATGGACAAACGGAAGTCACAAATCGCAGTTTGGGAAACCTTTTGAGGTGTTATGTTGGAAAGAACATTCGTCAGTGGGATCTTATTTTGGCTCAAGTTGAATTTGCTTACAATCGGACAAAAGGCCAATCTACGGGTTATAGTCCGTTTGAAATTGTTTATGGTCAGAATCCCACAAGCCCATTGGATTTAGTCCCTTTTTCCATTACTCACCAATTTAGTGCAGATGCTGAAGAACGAGTGAAGAACATAAAAAAATTGCATGAAGAAGTTAGGAAGAAAATATTGAAGCAAAACGAGAAGTACCAAAATAGCGCCAATAAGCATCGCAAGAAAATGGAATTTCGAGAAGGAGATTTAGTTTGGGTTCATCTCAGAAAAGAAAGGTTCCCTCGTGGCAAGTTTGCTAAACTCAAACCGAGAGCTGATGGACCATTTAAGGTGATAAAACGAATTGGGGAAAATGCATACAAAATTGAGCTTCCAGAATCTTATGGTGTTTCCAATGTATTCAATGTTGCTGATCTATCTTCTTATAAGGATGATAACGAAGTGGACTCGAGGTCGAGTCTTTTCCAACCAGGGGAGTTTGACACAGGAGTGTCTGATCACATGGAGTTAAAAATAGAACTAAATGAATTTCAAGGGTAAATTTGGAATTTATCTGGTACTGTTTCGGAAGGAATTTCTGGGTAATCTTCATACTACTCAAAAATTATATGTGTCTAGTTCTAAATCCTTTTTACAGCACATGAATATAAGTTTTCTAGAGTAAGTTGAATCCTAATAACTAAAGGAAGGTCAGACAGTTATTAGGTGAGCCAAATCTTGACAACTTGCAAGAATTGAAGACTTTTGTCTCCATCCAAGACTTTATAGCATATTATGTTCGAATTTAATGCTTCATTTATTGTATTTGCTGTATTTGTAGACTTTTGGTGTAAGGGTAGTTGTAAGTCTTAATTGCTGTCTTTTGTAAACTCCCAACCACCAAGTTTTAATGTTGTAATGAGTGCTTTGCAGTAGCCCTCCCAAGAAATCTCTATAAATACCTAAGGATGAGAGGAGAAGGGCAGAGAGTGAATTTTAAATTACTTGTATGTGGAAGAGTTCTCTTATGAGAGTTTCTACATTTAACTCTGTATCTCTTGGGTGGATTCCTTAGAGTGGTGAGTTTGAGAGTTCTGTATCTCTTGTAGGGTTCTTTGGGTGGTGAATTATTCTGTATCCCATTGTAATTCTCTTGAGTGGTGAGCTTGTACCAATTTTACTTTATTCAGTGTTTGAGTTTATTTTAATAAAAGTGAGTGTTTGTTTTCATTCTTCCAATCTTGTGGTGTTCTTTTTTCTAAACACTTGAGCCTGCATCAGTTTATCAAGTGTGCAAACCACTTAGGGAATGATTTTTTTGATTCATTCTCTGTAATGAACAATTCGGCCATGTTAGGAGGGTGAGAGTAAGAGTTAGTCTTATTTTTTCAAGTGTTAAAAGAAACTAGAGAATGAAGGAGATTTTTATTATCTAACACATAGATATTTCAACCATGTGAAGAAAGGTAAGAAATAGTTTTATTTTTCAAGTGTTGATACGACAAAAGAACATCTCTTCTTCTTCTTCTTCTTCTTTTATGGTGGCCTAATTTGTATCAAAGAAAATGGAAAAGAAAAATTGATTTTAGATTAGAATTGTTCAAAATAATTTTTTTATGGAAATTATTTTCAAGAATTATACAAGAGTACAAATACATATATTTATAATCTCCATTTTTAGAAACAAAGATTTGTGTTCAAAGAGTTTGAACACAATATATATTGCTGAAAATTCTAAATCGAAGCTACTATTCTAGCTTTATAATCTCACTAAACCGTTATGGACTAGAATTGTTCAAAAAATACACTTCAAGGTGAGGTCTTCATTTGAATAATTGGAGAACTTGAAGTTTTGTAAAGTTACCTTCATTAGGTAAGTGTTCTTTACATTTTATTTTTTTCCAATTGTTCATCATATATAAATTTGTATAATAGTTATATATGAGCATATATATGATAATATGTATTTATATGCTATAAATGAGCGTAATTGTTAACATGTTTTCACTACGTGTTGTAAAATTTTAAAATTATATGTACACTCTTAAATTACACAATCAACTCAACAATAACTACGAACTACCAACTACTACTAATAACTTAGGCACTTAGTATGTCAGCACTTATTACAATAATTAATAAAAATTTATAACTATTAACTACCAACGACTATCAATACTGAGGCTTCACTTTAAACTGACTGTCAAACTTAGCCACCACAACAATAAATGACATTTTAGGCTCTCAAAAGCTTCTTATCACACGGACTACTCACATGAGCTATTGTGTTACTGTTCCCATCACCCATGGATGCTAAATTAACTTTGTAAAGTTTTGGCAGCACGTTTGCATCATTTTTTGGTAACATATGGTGGCGATCTCAAGAGAACAAGTTTTAGGATATAACAGATATAAACAAAAATATGGGTAGCAATTGAAATGTACTGGTCCTTCACAGAGAGAGGAAGAAACACATCCAAAAAGAAATTCTTTCTGTAGTAATATATATTATAAAATTTCAAGATGTTCTACAAGTTTGTTTACCAATAGACTAAATAAATAAATTTGTAAAATTATGTTGCTCAATGACACAATTTCCACTTGAAGAGAAAGAATTTTTCAAGTGCACACAAGCTTCTTTTAATGTAGTTGAAGAGAATACCGAATACACCACTACTGAAGGTATTGGTGCATCAATTCATCCTCCACCTGTTCCTTTAGAAATTGCTAACGGGAGCAAAGCTGTCCCACTTAAAGCCACTTCTAGGGAAGTATCAAAATCAACGAAAAGTAGAGACACTTAACTATGTCATTGAGCAAAATAATTGTACATCCATCCAGCGAAAGATTTTTATAAAAGTCAAGGATTTATTGGCTACTCACCGGAGTCTAAAATTGTAACTTGAATTTTCACTACAGAAAATTAAACCAACTCAATGAATAGTTCTTATCCAAATATCCAAATAGAGACATTTCTAAAAAGAAAATATAGGTTAGACTATAAATACCTTCATTTGGACATTTGGATGGAACTATTCATTTTCTTACAAATTGTACGATAAATCAATTGCATATTAATTGTGTTGGAGATGGTGGTTATGTACCATTCTTATTCATAATTATATGATAAGAAGCTTGTAACATTTACAGATATTATAGATCTAAAGGATTTTAGATTGATCCAAAGGCGTTTGCGTCAATGTTGAAAGTTAGCAATTCTAAAAATTAGAACTTTGTCTGAAATGAAACAGAGATCTGGGAATATATTAGTAATGACATAGTTGCAAAGAGTTGTAAATGGTTCTCGAAAACGTCACACCTGATCTATGGTTACTGACACGGGTCGATTGTTATTCCTTTCGAATTAATGTATGTCTATATTTGGATTGTCCAGATGATTAGCCTTAGCAGAACATGGACTTAGCGAAAGTTTATATGGGCATATAAGTATTCAGTGAGGACTAAGTATTGAACAGACTCACAAAGATCTCCAATAAACATCTTATAAAGCTACCAATGAAAAATCTTCTCGAGTTGAGTAGTATTCGTGATCCACCATAATTAAGTTTCACACATGTCAGAGACCTTTCATGGTCTGACAGCAGGGTATCATTGGGTATGGTTGATGCTCATGGAGTTTGGTGTGCGTAGATATGGGATCTGCCAGTTTATATGGGTGAGCTGTATATCCTAATGCTCTGAGAATTGTATTTCAAGAAGTCTTTTAGCCAAAAGTAGAAACCCCAAAAAAGAGTTTTTTGTAGGAAATAATATCGTAAAGGTGTTTGCAGATATTATTTTACGAAAATACAAATCTGGAGATAAGTTCATAGTTTAGCACATAGATATGTAATGGTGATAATCTGTGTCTCTGCTCTTCCAGGATATAGGGGACGGAAGGATTTTACGGATATGGTTGGCCTCAACTTGTATGGTTCAACACTCCCTTCTATAATATCCGTAATGTGTGTATGAGGCATTATTCACGAACCTGCGAAAGTGTTTTGTAAGGCAAATGGAGGTGAACCTAGGGAGTCTCACAATATGAAATGTACTCGTTAAGCACTAAGGTAGCGAAACGGATCAAACAGTTTTATCCTGGATGATTTTGAAAAGTAGGATACGTTTCAAGCTCTCTCTAGAAAGTGAGAAACATACTTTATAAATGTTGCAAAGAGGTCACTATTGCATGTCAAAGGAAATCTTGACACATGGCCACTTGGCACATTGAGGCTTTGCATGATTGACACTTAGTAACAGGCATGGAATGTGTGAGTGATAAGTGTCAACCATGCAAAGGGTGAGGTGGTTAAAGGTTTACAAATGTTACATTTAGCATCCCATATTTGTTAACTATAAATAACAAGTTTTGAACTAGTTTTATTAAGGTCCCCATTGTTAAATCAACAAAACACCCTATTTTGAAAGGATTTCAAATTTGAATCCTCCTGGAAATTGATCAAATAATGCTGCCATTCTAGAGTTTCAATCCTAGCACTTTGTTGAAGCCAAGAATTGTTCAATAGTTGGCTTCAATGTGAGTTCCAAGTAAAGAAATGTCCAAATGCTTCAAAGGTATGATTTTCTGGACTTGTTAGTGTAACAAGACTTCAATTTCAGTATGGTTGTTTCTTAAAAAATTAGTTTTTAATTTCGCTGCATAATTATGTATGCTTGTCATGCATTAGATAAAATAAGCAATAAACAGAATCACATGCATGCACCATAAATACATGTCAACAAATTGCTATTGGATCTGATATATGTAAAGAAAAATTGGGGTAGCAACTGAAATATACTAGTCCTTCACAAAGATAGGAAGAAACACATCCTAGTTTCCTTTTATAGACTAAGGCAGTCCTTGTTCCAAGAACTAGAAAAAAACATAATGATTTTGAATTTGAGAGGGAACTTAAAAACCATTGCTTAGCTTCTAGATTTTTCTTTGAATTGAAATGCTTTTTCAAAAGCTCTTTGAATTTTATGCACTTACTACCTTTTCGCTTAAGGATTTATTGGCTACTCACCAAAGTCTACAATTTTACCTTAAAGTTTCATAATAGAAAATCACACCAACATATTTATTGGCTCTAATACTAACCACAACAAGAAAAGTGAGACCCGACGACCAATGTGGTTCATTTGCCAAGGATTGTTTAATTCAGACTCGTAAACAAATAAAAACAAAGAAACTTGACCCGTTATCTATAAAGAGATAAGAAACAAATGTTACTTTCTAAAATTTTCTAGATCAAATTGTTCAACCCAGTCTACTATCCCAATGCTCAATGAGTATATTTCATATTTTGAAACTCTATAGGTTCACACCATTTATTTTATAGAACTCTTGTAATTTCGTGAACAATACCCTACACACATATTACAGATATTACAAATCAGTGCATTGAACTATACAATTTTAAGTTATAACATATTTGTATAGTTCTTCCATCACCTATATCCTAGAAGAGCAGAGACATAGATCATCACCGTCAAATCTCTATATGTTCGACTACAAACTTATTTCAGATTGGTATTTCAATAAACAATATCCGTAAATACTTTTGTGATATTGTTTATCTTTATGAAAATTTCTTTTCTCAAGTGTATGCTTGTGGCCACAACAATATGAACTGGTGAATCTTATATCTATACATATCGAGCCATACCTAATGACTCTCAAAGGTCAGACCATGAAAGGTTTCTAACGTATATGATTTCAAAGCATGGTGAATCACTCACAAGCCCATTGTGGTGCTTAGGTCAAAGGTAATACAAATACTACTCAACTTGAGAATTTTTTATTGACGACTTTATGGGATGTCTATTAGAGGTCTGATAAGGGCATATCTGTCATATATTTTCTCATGTTTTTATTTTGATATTTTAGTATTTTATGAGAATAAATTACTACAATGTAAAGTTTTTAAAATATAAACCTGTCGCCTCAGCGCCACAAAGATTTTCGCATCAGCATTGGAATAGTGATTAAAATAAGAAAATAAAAAAACAAACTGTTTAAGTCGCAGTTCAGCACCCCAGCGACAACAAGATTATGCCCCAGCGGTATTGTGATTCCTAACCCGATAAGAATTGGAGATTTCAAGCTCATATCAATTTCTATAAAAGGCCACTCATCCCCAGCCTTTAGAGGGCATCCAAGAACATTAAGAACACACAGCACAAATCTTAGAGAGTAATTAGAGCTTAATTGAAGCAGCCATAGAGAGATATTCAAGGCGTTCTTCGGCATCAAGAGTTTTTTAGATAGCGAAATTAAGCGCAATTCGATGTTTATATCAGTTTGCAATTGATTGTATCATGATTTCTTATTATTTTTTTCGTCATTCTCTTGTAGCCATGAACTAAATTTTATTTCTAGGGTTAATACTTGAACTAAATATATGTGTTTAATTGCTATATCTTTTTAATATTTAATAAATTTAGTTCTTTGTTATTCAATTTACATGTTCTTAATGCTTCAATATATCTAGCCAATATATGGTGAATGAATTGGTAATATTTTTTATAAATTCGGAAGAGGAATCATTATATTTAGACCTAGGTAATTTGATGCAAGTTTGTAGAGTAACATTTAATGTTGCATATGCAAGTTTCAAATTAGGATAGGAATATATCTAATTGGCATGTATGATCAATAAGACTTAATCTTAACGAATCTTAATCTATTACAAGTATCATAAGAATATAAGTATTTGGTAAATTAAGGTATACTTTATGACTTTGAGAGAGGCTTGTGAATACATTAGTGAAAGTATATTAAGGGATAGTATTAACCCTAGGTATTCTCTATATTGCTATCTTCCAAATCTCTTTATATTGTCTCATTGCTTTTATATAAATTCATCATTAGATTTTTATTTTTCTGAATAATTACTAGAAAGACATACTTTTAGTACTTGGTTAAAAAAAAGTTATTATCCCTGTCCGTTTGACATCCGAATCTTTTATCCTTTATTACTTGTATATAATAGTGTATACTTGCACTCAATTTTAAGATATAAAATTATCGCATCTAGGTCTTCATGAGTATGTTCATTACCCAATCTTCATTGAATACTTGCATGCCTATACGATCTTCCACTAAGCTAACGGTCTGTTAAAACTAACAATCTAGACAATCCAGATATAAACATATATTGATTTGAAAGATTCACTAATCGAGCCATGTCGATAAATATAGATCAAGAATGATGTATTTGAGGACATATTGCATAATCACATTTCTTAGTACCATTTATAACTTCTTACAATTATTCCAGGTCCTTGTTCCAATTCAAAACAGTTCTAACTCTTAGATTACTAACTCTTGGTGTTGACCTATGCTCTTTATATCATATCTAAACTCTTTAGATCTACAATGTCTGAAAAGCAACAAACTTAGTATCATAAAATTATTTAATGATTTATTGAAAATTTTACTATATAAATATTAAACAACAATCCATACAAAATGAAATGGCACGTAAGCACCATCTCCAACAATCATATGCTATGCATATGTACCCACTCATATTATTGTAATATGACATGCATACATGCTATAATTAGAATATAAATAATTTAATTTATCATGGAAAATTAATTTTTAATAGGATTAAATCAATATATAAATTAATAGTTTTATAACCTATATAATTAATCAAATAATGTTAAATTAAATTTAAATAATTGAATTTGGTAATTTCACACAATTCTAAGTAACCTATATTAAATAGTTTGATTTAGAATTACTTCAAAAGTATTATAGATTTTACTAATTATAAGATAATTAATTAATACCTACAATTGAAGATCTCGGTTCACTTAAATTGTTAGTTTCGTACAAATGGAATAGTTAGGCTAATGAACCTAGGCCAAATAAGCCTTGACTTTATTAAAATAATTAATTATACCTAGTAATTATTTTTATGAGTTATAATAATTTGCTAAGATTATCAAACATAAGATATTTTATAAAATAGAAAGTCAATTAAAAATAGTGTGGGAGAAATTACATGACAATGAACCCACCGGTCTCCATTATTAGTACAAAATCTTGAGATATAGGTTGCAACATTTTGATATCTTTCTCCCTATGGAGGGTGTCCAACTATGTCAATAACAAAGTTGACTACCTAGAGATAGAACTGAAGTGATGTATTTAAGAATTAACCTACCCTACAATGACAATTTTTTAGTTAAGTCATTATGATTCAAAATAATAGGTTACACTCACAAAGATATAATTAAGCGGTTAATTATATCTTCACCAATATAAATAGTAGTTAGTAGTAAATGAAAATATGAGTTATTTTGAACTTTACCTATTATTAATTTGAAATAGTCTCAATTCCAATTTGAAATTAATGTGACCTACCTTATGGCGGCACATTAATTGTTAGATTGAAATATCATGGACTAGTAATAATTTATGTGTTTAAATAATCTGAATTCATGCATCATGCTCACTATTTCAAAGCATGTTTAGTGGAAGATAAATTATCTCTTTGGATAATTCATTCATAAGCTACTACTACCCATGTATGTTCTTCCTTTCAAATGCTTAGTTCTTTCAGAGAACTCACAGATGGGGACTTTACCATAAAGGTGGCCAATGAGATAGTTATTTCGATTTTAGTAGTGGGAAAGGCTTGATTGAATTTTGGGAACAAATTTTTTTATTTTGAATCTTGTTAATTTTATTCCTAGATTTAGAAAGAATTTTATTTCTATTCTACATTGTATGAACAATTATTTAGTGTTTGTTTTTATAATAACGAGATTATTATTGGTAGAAATGATTTAGATATTTGTTATGCGAAATTAAAGATTAGACTTTACATTTTAAGGCCTGTTGAGCCCTCACTACTTATTTTTGAACTATTTAAAGTAGAATATTCTAAATCTACTAAAAGGAAAAAAGTTTCTCTAAGTGATAACACGTATATTTGGCATCTTAGATTTTGTCATATTAATCTAGATAGAATAACAGGTTAGTAATTAATAGTCCTTTAAGAGAGCTAAATCTTCACACTCTTCTTGTATGTGAGTTCTATTTAGAAGGTAAACTAACTAAAAGATCCTTCTCAATTAAGGGAGAAAAAGTAATTAGGTAAAATACCTAAGACCCTTTGATGTGATCAAGGTGGTGAGTACAACATAGAGTTCAAGGATTACTTACTAGAGCATGGTATTCTATCCAAACTCACAACACCTGAAACACTATAATATATTGGTGTTGCAGAAATGAGAAACAAAACCTTTTTGAATATAATTCTATGATAAGCTACTTTTTACTATCGCTCTCATTTTGAGGTTATGCACTACAAATCATGGTCAATAATTTGAATGTAATGCATTCCAAATCTATCCAGAGTACACACTTAGAGAAAGATTGAAAAGTTAGAATCGTAAACAGAAAAGTGTCTATTTGTAGGGTATCTTAAAAGCACAAGGGGATGTTTGTTTTATAGTTCTCAAGAAAAGAAAGCAATTGTATCGATAAATGCCACTTTCCTTGAGAATGACTATATATAGCAAACTTCATACCTCACGTAAGGTTGTAGTGGAGGAAATGCATTCTGATAAAATCAAATCTTCACCATCGATAGCTAGTGAATGATAAGTTCATGAAGCCACTGTTCCTTATCACAACACCTTGGCATCTCAACATATTGGGAGGGTAGTGAAACTGCCTACTCATTATAAAGATAATAGAGAGGCACAATTAGTTATGTTTGATACTAGCAAAGATAATCCGTTAACATACAAACATGTAATTGAGGATTATAAGAAGGAGAAATGCAAGAAGCCATGAACCAAGAAATGGAGTCCATGTTCTCCAATTCAGTCTTGAAACTTATAAACCCGCATGAAGATTTTAGATCTATTGGCTGTAAATGGATCTTTAAGAAGAAAAGAGGTGCAAATAAGAAAGTAAAAACTTAACAAGACTGATGGGAAAGGGTTACAGTTAGACCAAAAAGATGGAGTCGATTATGAGGAGACTTTCTCACTGGAAGCCATGCTTAAATTCATTCACATCCTCTTATCCATTACAGCATGTCTAAATTGTAAGATATGACAAATGAACATCAAGACAGCCTTTCTGAATGTCTACTTTAAAGAAAGCATTTACATGATGCAACTAGAGGGCTTTGTGGTGGAAGGCGAGGAGTAAAATCCGTTTTATAGACTTAAGCAAGCTTCGAGATCTTGGAAATTATGATTTAATGAGACAATCAAATCTTATGGTTTCGAGCAAAGTGTTAATGATTCTTGTGTGTACAATACATTAAGAACAAAAGGGTGCTTTTGCTTAATGTTATATGTAGATGACATTCTACTCATTGAGAATGATGTAGAAACATTATTTAACATAAAGAAGTGGCTAGCCAAACAATTCAAATTGAATGATTTTGGAGAGGCGAGTTATATCTTTAGGATCCAAAATTTTCAGGATCACAAGAACAGACTTTTGGCACTGTCTCAAGCATCATATATCAATAAGTTTGCTTATATGATTTTTGATGTAAAATTCCAAGAAGGGTCAATTACCCACTTGACATGGAATTGCTCTTTCTAAAGAGTAGTGTCCTAAGACAATTTAGGGTTAAGAAGCTATAACACGGGTTCCCTATGCATCAGCAGTTTGCAGCCTTATGTATGCTATGCTGTACACAATGCCTAATATTTCTATATAGTGAAAATAGTCAATTGCTATAAATCTAACCTTGGATTGGCTCATTAGATGGCGGTGAGCAAATTCTCAAGTAACTTTGGAGAATGATAACTTTGGAGAATGAGAAACTATATGCTTTTGTATTCACGTGGAGACTTGAACCTCACTATTTGCCTTTCAATCAGACAAAGATAGTCAAAAGTCGACATTTGGGTCAGTGTTTTACTCTTAGTGGCAGAGTTATAGTCTGGAGAAGTGTAGAACAATCCAGCACTATTGATTTATCTATGAAAGTTAAATAAATAATAGCTTGCGAAGTATTTAAAGGTGCAGTATATCTTAAAACATTCTTCACTGATCTGGAAGTTATTCAAGACTTAGATAAACCATTGACTCTTTACTGTGACAATAGTAGGGCAGTGTGAATTTGAAGGAACCTAGGAGTCAAAAGAGAAAAAAAAACATATAGAGAGGATGTATCACCTGATCAGGGTCATATGAAAGGCATGGGTTTAAGAGACACGTCTCACATACTTTAGGGCAAATGAGAGATTGTTAAGAATAATACCCTAAAAGCATGTAATTTGACAAGTTTTATGAAATAAATAAAATTATAATTTTATATTTGAAACGTATTTATAATGTTATGATGTAAATATCATAAAATCTCAAGTTAATTTATGTGGCTATAACCTTATATATAATTGTTATATACTAAAGGATTAAGGTTCTGGCTATTAAATAGAAAAAAGCCATAATAAGTTAATTAAAATTTGAAATCTTTAATTAAATATTACATTGCGGTCCACAGACATTGAGAATGTAGTGATTTTATCCGAATCATTAATGTAGTGACATTATGGTGAAAAAAATTAATATAATATAATTATATAGGATTGGACTAGACACAGTTTGAATTCTTATGTAATATACCATTGTTAATTAATAATTCAAATAACGTTAACTGATGATCATATGTAGATCAATCTCAATCCTAAATAATCATAAACTTCTGTTTGTGTCATTATGTCATTATGTCATTTATAATACTCTTTATGATTTGTCTGAAGAATAGGCTAAATACTTGTATTTTGGTGATATAGTGAGATAAGCAGTTGGGAATGTGATTTATAGATATGGAATCCATTTCTTTCTAATGGAAGTTAGAAAGAAGGTTTTTTTAAGTGTTAATTCTAGATCTAAATAGTTAGAGGCCTTAATTTATAACAAGATTATAAATTAATTGTTTACTGGTGAATTAATAGTACTTAAGGATAAAGAAGTAAGTATAAGGGTAAATTGGTAACTGACCAAACTCTAATTATGAACTATCTATGGAGGGTTGAATTACGTTTAATAATTAAATCAATGGATTGCTTTAAATTTTATGAGTGAATTATATTAATTTTATCCAAATATAAAACATATGTATTTTGAAAACTATTTTTTGGACACAAACAATTTGTGTAATAATACAATACATTTTTAATTGTTCACTATAATAACTAAAGAGGTGATATGAGACCTATGAACCTACAATTATATCGTAGTTTTAAGAGTGCAATTCTAGATTTTTAGTCGAATAACATTGGAATTAATAAATTTGATTTATTAATTATCTAAAATTTATTAGAGCTTAAATTGTAGGTCCATAGGTCTCATACCACTTCTTTAGTTATTATAGTGAACAATTAAAAATGTATTGTGTTATTATACAAATTGTTTGTGTCCAAAAAATAGTTTTCAAAATACATATATTTTATATTTGGATAAAATTAATTAATTTTAGAGATAATATCTGGTGCAAATAAAAATTCAAATTTAATTTAAGAAATAAAATAGATAAAATCTTAAGGATAAATTTTGAAATTATAAAAACATTATTTTATTTTTAGTAGTTTCCTTTTATTAAAAGACTACAAGTCCATTTATTTTAAAAGTCTTATAAACTCAATTATTAGGTATTATATATTAACTAAAATAGTAGGATTCTATGTGGTTCAGGTGTATCAGGTCTCTTTTTAAAGAGATAATTATTTTACTAATAAATATTATTAATTAAAATTATTAAAATAATAATATTTTATTATTTTAAAGACATTATAAAAGGATAACAAAAGGCTAATAATTGTAAGACGTAAAATATGCACGTAAAATTACATTATTAGTTTAGAAAAAAAATTGGAAGGCCACTCTTTCTCTTAATGTGGTACAAGAGGCTAAATGTAGAATCCTTTGGTGAAAGAAAACTAAGTGTGAATTTAAAATATGTTCCTAATTATTTTTTTTGAACATTAAATTTATATATTTATAAGAATTTAAGATAAAAAGAGTTTTTATTTGATGAAATAAAAATTAAAGAATTCCAATAATTATGCTGCGTTATGAATGTCGTAATTCCAACAATTAATTAGTAAATAAAGAATTGCTAAGTTAGGATTTTAATTACTAGAATTCTAAGGCCTAATTTGTTGCTTCAATTTCTTTGTTTCGTGAGTTTAAGATTTTCTAATAAATTTAAATTTCTTTTAAATTTAGGGTTAAAATTATAAATTACTTAAATTAGATTAAACATTTTTGCTCTAACCATATACATAAGAGCAAAAATATCCGACTTTTGCTATCTTTTATTGAAAAAATATATATTTTAAATTGGTTTCAATTTTTACCTAACATGGATGATGTGCATCATGAAGGTTCTAAATCAACTCAAGAAGGCGAGCTGAGCGTAAAGGAGATTTCAGATGGTCCAATAACAAGGGCTAAGGCTAAACAACTTCAAAGGGCCATAAGTAGTCAAATTGGAGCTATTGAAGCTTCTATGGGATTAGAAGCTTGCGATCTGAATGGAAACGAGCTAAATGTATTTATTTGTCTTCAATTTGAGATTGGGACGTGATTTAGAGACGTTTGGTGACGTTGGGCTTTAAGAAGCAGCTAAGGGCTTTCTTTTCATGCTATTGGGCTTTATTTACTTCTTATGTTACTACTTTTATGTATTTGGGCTATTTTAAACTTGTTTAGTTTTGTTTTAAATTGTTAAGTGATATTGGGCTTATTTTGAGCCTTTTTAAGCTTATTAGGTAACATTAGGGTTTCACCTCATTTTGTAAGCCTATATAAGGCATGTAAAAGTCTTGTAGAGGCAGTTGCCTCTTTTTGAAATTGGAAGCACGAAATAGAAGAGCTATTTCTCTCTCAAAATTGTCTTCTCAAGTTTTTCAACTCTTGAAGATAGTTGCTGACTTATCACTCTTTGATCATCAAGAGTGTGGCGTCAAAACCCTAAACTGATCCTTGTGGCGTCCATTCGACTTATCAAGGTATCTATTTAGTTCTATCCTCCATCAACTTTGCAATTTAATTTTGTTATAAATCAAGGCACATCATCTGGTATCAGAGCACAGGATTTCAGTGTGCAAACTGAAGTTTTAGCTATTGAAGGTGTCTTGCTATTTTTTGTGTTATATAATTTCGTGGGGTTATTATCAGTTTGGGTCTCTAATATTTGAGGAGTTGAATTGCAACTCTGAAGCATTAAAATTAATTCTTAGTAGTTTGTGAACTGGAGATGGGTTGGCTGAATTAAATTGTTCTTGAACCTGGAAATTTTGTGAACCTGGAAATTTCGAATTTGAGTAAATTGTTGCTATCTGATTGTATTTACTGAATTGGTGGAAAATTCAGTTTGAGAAGAGTGTTTTAGCTACTGGTTGTGTTGTTCAATTGTTCATACTTGTTTGGGGTTTTTGTTAATAATGGCTGATGATGATGCAAGTAGAGTACCAAAGGGATTGAGTTTAGAACAAGCTCAACTCGTGGGCTTACAACGAGCTCATGATGAATTTCGAGGTGAGATTACTGAAATTCGTGGACAACTTGCTGCAATTATAGAAATGATGCAAAGAAACACTTTGCAACCCCAACAAAGGCGGGTAGGGCATAGGGTACCTCAAAATGACCTAGGGAATGCTGGAGATGAGCCAAATAGGGATGATGAGGCTGAAGATAGGGGTAGGATAAGGAGGCAGCAAAATGACCCTACTAGTGGTATCAAACTTAATATACCACCATTTAGAGGTACTAGTTCTCCTGAAGAGTATCTTGAATGGGTTCAGAAGGTAGAAAGGGTGTTTGATTGGCATGAGTATCCTGAGGCAAAGAAGTGTAAGGTAGCAGCACTTGAGTTTACCGATTACGCACTTTTGTGGTGGGAAAACTTAAAAGCTCAGCGAAGAAGAGATGACGAAGAAGAAGTTACAAGCTGGCCACTCATGAAAAGATTAATGAAGAAGAGATTTGTTCCGGATTACTATAAACAAGAATTATACATCAAACTCCAGACTTTGCGGCAAGGTTCCTTGAGTGTGGAGGAGTATGTGAAAGAATTTGAGCTGTTGCTGATTCGTTGTGATTTGAATGAACCTCAAGAGCAAACAATAGCTAGATTCCTTGATGGATTGAAGAGGGACATAGCTAATGTTGTTGAGTTACAGCCCTTCATATTTCTTGAGGATGTCATAAAGCTTGCAACTAAAGTAGAAAGACAGCAGAAAAGAGGGGGTATCCATATGAGGTCAACTACAACAAGTAATACAAAGGCTGTTTCTTCACCTTTGCGAACATGGAACACACCTAAACGTGATGAGAAAGTGGAGTTCAGTAAAGGAAGTGCTAGTTCAGGTTCATTGAAAGGAAAGGAGAAGGTATTTGAACCTCAATTTTCCAGGAGGACGCGAGACATCAAGTGTTTCAAGTGCTTGGGAAATGGGCATATTGCTTCTGAATGTCCGAATAAGAGGGTGATGGTTTTACAAGGGAAGTATGGAGAGCTTGTAAGTGAAGATGAAGCTGAGATGGAAGAGGAATCTAAAGTCGAAGTGACTGAACAAGAAGAGAATCTTGAGCCAATGGAGGGAAATTTATTAGTTATTCAAAGGATTTTGAGTGCTGAAGTTGATATTGGTTTGGAACAGCGCGAAAACATCTTTCATACAAGATGTCAAATCCGAGATAAGGGTTGTGCCATGATCATTGATAATGGTAGTTGCACCAATGTTGCATCCATTACTTTAGTGGAGAAACTGGGATTAACTACTGTTCCACATCCAAAACCATACAAATTACATTGGCTTAATGACAAGGGAGAGATTCAAGTTACAAGACAGGTTCGGGTGCCATTCTCCATTAAAACCTTTCATGATGAGGTTTTATGTGATGTGGTTCCGATGACAGCTAGTCATGTGTTATTAGGACGCCCATGGCAATTTGATAATGATGTGACTTATAATGGGAGAAGGAACACTTATTCATTTGTGCTGAATGGGAAGAAAGTGAATTTGATGCCATTGAGTTCTCAACAAGTTAGAAAAGATCAGTTGCAGAATCAAAGGAAGATGATGGAATCTGGTAAAGGGTTAATGTTAGCCAAAAAGGGAGATGTTGAGCAAGCACTAGCTTCTGTGGGGGTTGTTTTCATGACTTGGGCAAAGCCTTTATTGCAAGTGGAGGGTTTGGATTTGCCAAGGCAGGTTGTGGAGTTGCTTGAAGAGTTCAAAGATGTATTTCCAGAAGAGCTACCATTGGGATTACCACCTATTCGAGGGATAGAGCATCAAATTGATTTGGTGCCTGGAGCTTCACTTCCAAATAGACCAGCATATAGATGTAATCCGGAGGAAGCAAAGGAGATCAAAAGGCAAGTTGGTGAGCTCTTAGAGAGGGGCTATGTGCGTGAGTCACTTAGTCCTTGTTCAGTGCCTACTTTGCTTGTTCCAAAGAAGGATGGTACCATGAGAATGTGTGTGGACAGTCGGGCTATCAACAAGATAACGGTTAAGTATCGATTCCCTATTCCTAGACTTGATGATATGCTTGATGAATTGCATGGTGCTGTTTATTTTTCTAAAGTTGATTTAATGAGTGGATATCACCAAATTAGGATGAAAGAAGGTGATGAATGGAAAACAGCCTTTAAAACTAAGCATGGATTGTATGAGTGGATGGTGATGCCGTTTGGGCTTTCTAATGCACCTAGTACATTTATGAGACTTATGAACCATGTTTTGAGGAAGTTTATTGGGCTGTTTGTTGTGGTCTATTTTGATGATATCTTGATCTATAGTAAAACTTTAGATGATCATGTGAAACATCTTATGGCTGTATTTGAGACCTTGCGTGATGCTAAGTTGTATGGAAACATCAAGAAGTGCTATTTCTGCCAAGATAGTGTTATCTTTTTGGGGTATGTAGTTTCTGGTAGCGGAATTAAGGTTGATGAGGAGAAGGTTAAGGCAATTCGTGATTGGCCTAAACCTACTGGTGTTGCGGATGTGAGAAGTTTTCATGGTTTAGCCTCTTTCTATAGGCGATTTATTAAAGACTTTAGTTCTATTGTTGCACCTATGACAGAGTGTTTGAAAAAGGGAAATGAGTTTAGATGGAATGAGAATGCACAGAAGTCATTTGAACTGATAAAAGAACAATTATGTTCTGCTCCAGTTTTAGCACTTCCCGATTTTGCTAAAACATTTGAAATAGAGTGTGATGCTTCAGGGGTCGGTATTGGGGCTGTGTTGATGCAAGAAAAGAGACCAATTGCTTTCTTTAGTGAGAAGCTGAATGGGGCACGGTTAAACTACTCTATTTATGACAAGGAGTTTTATGCATTGATTCGGGCTCTCGAGGTATGGCAGCATTATTTATTACCTAAAGAGTTCGTTATTCATACTGACCATGAATCATTAAAGTATCTTAAAGGGCAGAACAAGCTGAATAGAAGACATGCCAAATGGGTAGAGTTCATGGAGCCATTTCCATATGTCATAAAATACAAGAAGGGGCAAACTAATGTCATTGCTGATGCTCTTTCTAGGAGGTATGCATTGATTTCTATGTTAAATGCAAGGCTTTTGGGTTTTGAACAGGTGAAAGAACAATATACCAGTGATTCATACTTTGCTAATATGATGTCTAAATGTGCTAAAGGAGCTTGTGATGGGTTCTTTGTGCATGATGGTTACTTGTTCAAGTTGGGCAGAATGTGTATACCTTCAGGATCCTTACGTGAGTTGCTTGTGCGTGAGGCTCATGGGGGTGGTCTTAGTGGTCATTTTGGGGAGAAGAAAACTTATGAGCTACTGAAAGAGCACTTCTTTTGGCCTAATATGCTGCGAGATGTTCATAAAGTTGTTGAAAGATGTGTAAATTGCAAGAAAGCTAAGGGTAAAGAGAATGCATATGGACTATATATGCCTTTACCTATCCCAGAGCAACCATGGATGGATATTAGTATGGATTTTGTACTTGGATTACCTAGAACACAGCGTGGGAAGGATTCAGTGATGGTTGTGGTTGATCGGTTCTCCAAAATGTCACACTTTATTCCTTGTAACAAAACTGATGATGCTATTCATATTGCTGATTTGTTTTTTAGGGAAATTGTACGTTTGCATGGAATCCCTAAAAGCATTGTCTCTGATCGTGATACAAAGTTCTTAAGCTATTTTTGGAAGACTCTTTGGAAGAAGCTTGGAACAAAGTTGCTTTTCAGTACTGCTTGTCATCCACAAACTGATGGGCAAACTGAGGTAGTGAACCGTACTCTATCTTCTTTATTACGGGCTGTTATAAACAAGAACTTAAAGAGTTGGGATACTTGTTTGCCTATTGTAGAGTTTGCATATAACCGTAGTGTGCATGGGGCTACAAAATTTTCACCATTTGAGATTGTGTATGGATTTAATCCATTTGTTCCTATTGACCTTGTTCCTATTCCAATTAATGAGAGGACATCTATGGATGGTGTTAAGAAGGCAGAATTGATGAAGAAGCTTCATGAGCAGGTTCGAATTCATATTGAGGAGAAAACAGCTAGGTATGTTAAGCATGCTAATAAAGGACGAAAAATGATTAGCTTTGAACCTGGTGATCTTGTTTGGATTCATCTTAGCAAGGGAAGATTTCCTAGCAAGCGGAAGTCCAAGCTGATGCCAAGAGTTGATGGACCTTTTCGTATTATAGAGAAGGTAAATAGTAATGCTTATAAAGTTGACCTTCCTGGTGATTACAATGTTTCAGCCACTTTTAATGTGAAGGACTTATCTCCTTATTTGGAAGATTTAGAAGATTCTGATTTGAGGGCAAATCATTCTCTGCCCGGGGGTGATGATGTGCATCATGAAGGTTCTAAATCAACTCAAGAAGGCGAGCTGAGCGTAAAGGAGATTTCAGATGGTCCAATAACAAGGGCTAAGGCTAAACAACTTCAAAGGGCCATAAGTAGTCAAATTGGAGCTATTGAAGCTTCTATGGGATTAGAAGCTTGCGATCTGAATGGAAACGAGCTAAATGTATTTATTTGTCTTCAATTTGAGATTGGGACGTGATTTAGAGACGTTTGGTGACGTTGGGCTTTAAGAAGCAGCTAAGGGCTTTCTTTTCATGCTATTGGGCTTTATTTACTTCTTATGTTACTACTTTTATGTATTTGGGCTATTTTAAACTTGTTTAGTTTTGTTTTAAATTGTTAAGTGATATTGGGCTTATTTTGAGCCTTTTTAAGCTTATTAGGTAACATTAGGGTTTCACCTCATTTTGTAAGCCTATATAAGGCATGTAAAAGTCTTGTAGAGGCAGTTGCCTCTTTTTGAAATTGGAAGCACGAAATAGAAGAGCTATTTCTCTCTCAAAATTGTCTTCTCAAGTTTTTCAACTCTTGAAGATAGTTGCTGACTTATCACTCTTTGATCATCAAGAGTGTGGCGTCAAAACCCTAAACTGATCCTTGTGGCGTCCATTCGACTTATCAAGGTATCTATTTAGTTCTATCCTCCATCAACTTTGCAATTTAATTTTGTTATAAATCAAGGCACATCACATGCAGTAGACCAAATATCATATAGTGTTAAATTCAATATTATTAAATATAATCCATATTGAAATTAAGTTGAAAGCAAACCAATAAGAAAGGGATGTGAAGTAGAAGAGCGAAGACTCAAAGTGTGAAAATACACAAAGAATCGAGTGAACACCGTGGCATCCAAAAGCTAACACTGTGACAATAATTCCAATAAGTAGCACGGTTACCAGACAAGTAAACATTGAGGTGGTGAAAGTCACCATTGTAACGTCAATTCCAGTGAGTTAGATGTCACAGCTTCCAAAAGCTAATGCCCTAACGTTACTGCAATCTGTTCTGAATTTTAAAAGACTCTTAAGTTAGTTGAAACACCATATATTATTCCAAATCGTATCAAATTTAACTTAGGACGTATGTAGGCTATATAAAAGAGCCTAAATTTGGTTTGATTAGAGATATCATCATAGAACAATTGAGAGAGCAAATGTAATCCCTTCTAGAAAGAGAAAGAGTTCTTTTAGAGTTCTTTTTTTAAGTGTTCTTTGTTAATTCTTGTTGATTCAATAAAAGAAGTGAGATCTTGATCCGTCGAGATGTAGGCAATTGCCGAATTATATAAATCGTTGTGTGTTTTTTTTCTTTCTTTCTTACCTTCACTATTCTCTTTTTCTTTCTTGATTGTTGCAATATTATACTTGTATGTCAAGTGCTTTCACCAACAAACTAGTATCAAAGCAAGGTTTACCAATCATGGCTATAACCAGCATAAAGCAGAGAAATTCAATGAAGAGACTTTAAGTTGTGGAATGCTAAAGTAATAGATTTGCTGGTGAGTCAAGGATTAGGCTCAAACTTAGAGGAGACTGTAGCTCTGCCTAGTATAGAAAAGAAGACAAAGACATCTAAATCTGAAGCAGAGAGAAAAAACATTCAAGATAGAGCTTATGTACAAATTGTTCTCTCTTTGAGCAATAAAGTATTGAGAGAAGTTGTTGGAGAAAAGACAACTATTGGTCTTTGAAAAAAGCTCGACGATCTTTATATGATGAAGTTGCTAGTAAATCGTTTGCGTATAAAGAAGAAGCTTTATCAGTTGTTAAGTTCAGAAAGAACATCAATTAAAGAACACAAAGATGCCTTCAACAAAATTATCATAGATTTGAAAACAATTGATGTGTAGATTGAGGATGAGGATAAAGTGATCATCCTGTTGAGTTTCCTTCTTTAGAGTTATGAGTACTTTATTGATACGTTATTCTATGGCAAGGAGAGTTTAACCATGAAGGTTGTAAAACATTGTTAGTCTCTAAGCAATTAGTAAAGAAATCAGAGGCCAATGCAGAAGGGTTACCTGCAAAAGGAAGATTTAAGCAAAGAGAAGGAAAGTTAAATTAGGGTTCAAGATCAAAGTCAAGGAGCAAACCTAGAAAGTGCTATTACTGCAAGAATGATTTTCACTTTATCAAGGATTTGATGTGCCTTGATTTATAACAAAATTAAATTGTGAAGTTGATGGAGGATAGAACTAAATAGATACCTTGATAAGTCGTATGGACGCCACAAGGATCAATTTAGGGCTTTGACGCCACACTCTTGATGATCAAAGAGTGATAAGTCAGCAACTATCTTCAAGAGTTGAAAAACTTGAGAAGACAATTTTGAGAGAGAAATAGCTCTTCTATTTCGTGCTTCCAATTTCAAAATGAGGCAACTGCCTCTACAAGACTTTTACATGCCTTATATAGGCTTACAAAATGAGGTGAAACCCTAATGTTACCTAATAAACTTAAAAAGGCCCAAAATAAGCCCAATATGACTTAACAATTTAAAACAAAACTAAACAAGTTCAAAATAGCCCAAATACATAAAAGTAGTAACATAAGAAGTAAATAAAGCCCAATAGCATGAAAAGAAAGGCCTTAGCTGCTTCTTAAAGCCCAACGTCACCAAACGTCTCTAAATCACGTCCCAATCTCAAATTGAAGACAAATAAATACATTTAGCTCGTTTCCATTCAGATCGCAAGCTTCTAATCCCATAGAAGCTTCAATAGCTCCAATTTGACTACTTATGGCCCTTTGAAGCTGTTTAGCCTTAGCCCTTGTTATTGGACCATCTGAAATCTCCTTTACGCTCAGCTCGCCTTCTTGAGTTGATTTAGAACCTTCATGATGCACATCAGGATTGTCCCAAGATTAAGGCCAAAATGAAGAACAAGAAGAAGGGGGGGATATGCTGATATAGCTTATGAGGATATAGCACTGTTTTTTTTTTTTCAATTTGAGGGAACTAATCCGTTGAATCCATTCTAAGATTTTAGGGTTGTTCTTTTAGTGTTGTGGGCACTATAAACATACAGGGTGTTGTAATATGAAATAGGATTGAATGAAGAGCATTAAAGAGTAAATAGTGATGTCTTTTTAATATGAAAGAGGGGGATTTTATAGGATAAGTATTTTTGTTAGGTTAAAATTCATTTCTTTAAGATTATTTGATAAGTTTAGTCTTGTTGAAAGAGAAAATTAATTTTTAAATGTAAAAAAAAAGTAAAATATCAAATTTTATTCTAAATAAAATTCTAATAAGCTAAATTACTTGCTTTGTGGATAAGTAATTAAATTGTTCAGTTTTAAAAAGACTCTTAAGGGCCAAGACATACTTTATTAGGTTTGTATTTCTTCATTAGCATAATCATGTGGACTTGCCCTTTTTTAGGCTAAATTTTCAGCAAGTGGGTCTTAGCTTAGGAGTCTATATGCTTTTGGACTGAGTTAGTGAAATTATATACCTATAAAATCATGATCCACAAAGTGAATCATACTAAGTGGCTTGGGTCTACATATCATACCTGTTTAACATACTCATGCGCATAGGTTTGAACTGTGCTTTTATTGATTATTTTACAAAAACAATTGATAACCCAATAGTTAAAATACAAAAGTTATAACAAGATACAATTCATTGTTTAAAAAGAAGATGATTGTATTTTTTAAGTATTTATCAATTTAGTTTTTTTCATACACCTTCAAAACACCACAACAACCAAAAACTAAGTAACAAACAAAAGGTAAATAAAATTCTTAAAGAAAAATTAAGTTACACATCCACAATATTAGCACCAATTCAAAATTCAAAATCCCTAGAAATGGTGCCAAAAACTTATTTACGAAATTATACACATGCGAATTCTAAGCACAAGTGCATGGGTCATGATCAAGTAATAAAATGATGAATTAGTATTGTTTCCACGAGGATTGATGTCCTAAATTAATTTTAAGTACTGTGATGTTGGCAAGCTAACATTACTTAGGCTAATCTAAAGGCTAAGTTAAAATTTGAAATTAAAAATGCTTAAATTTAACAATATAATAATGAGAAGATGGAAATTCTATAGTATAGGTCATAGGGTCTTAATTTTACTCTATTATTCCTATGTACTTTATCCTTAAAGATTAACAAGTAATCTTGTGAATTCATTAATCAAAGATTTAGAATTAATCTTATTATCTCTCCCAAGCGTTAAATGATCCTATGCATACACAACTAAGATTATATTCCTATCTAACTTGTTACATATACATGCATTAAGTGACCCTTAAGTGATTATTCTAAGTCTGTTTGTCTTCAAACTCAATAAACTCAAGACTACGCTTTTTAATTCTAACACATGGGTTAATTTGTCCCAAGCACATAACCCACAAGTCTAAAACTATCTAATCAATTTTCCTATCCAATTAGAAGCATTCAACTATAAAAAGCATAAATGAACAATACAAGGTATAGTAATTCATAGTGAAATACTCAATTATATTAATCCAAAGATTTACAAGAGTAATAAAATTCAAACAACACAAATTTCAAATACAAACTTAAAATAAATGTAGATAGAGAGAAACAGGAAACTAGTTGCAGAAGTTCTTAGGTCCTTTTAATCTTTAATGGTCTTCAACAATTCAAGCTCCAAGTGTGTTTCTCTCATTAAAATCCTCAGTTTTCTCTCTTTATTTCATGCTCTCCTCCCCCAAGTGAGGCCTTTGATCTTCTATTTATAGGTCCTCCAAAAAATGCCCCTTTTAAAATTAAGGCACAAGTCCAAAAAATGATCTCCAATGGCAGTGCCAATTACTTCTTGACTTGGGGCTGCGACCCTAAGTTTCTGCCAAAGTGAGCCCATGGCCTCAGAAAAGTTGGGGCCGTGGCCCCAATGCCTAATACTTGATATCTTCTTTCTTTTTTTTGGGGGGGGGGAGGCTATGACTTGGAGGCTTGTGAAATGACTTCTTTGCCATTTGTTTCATCAAACTTTGATTTATATGCTCCAATTAGATGGAACCTACAAAACAATCAATGCATGCATAATTGGCCATATTTTAATACTTAAAATGAGAAAATATCAAATTAAGAGGCTGTTAAATATTGTATGAAATGTGCTTATCAAGTTACTAGAAGTTAGGTATGTTTTTAACTTCAAGAGGAACTTAATTTTCCTAAGTATGTTAGACCAGAATGGATGTTTCATTAGAGCTGAAAATGAGATTCTAAAGGTATTGAAGGTTTCCATGGTTGTGATGAAAGATGATAGGCACAATGGTGTGTATGTGCTTAGAGAAAAGGAAATTAGTGATTTTGCATCAATCTCTATAGATGATGAGAATATGAAAAACAAGTTATGACATCTAAGGTTAGATCACTTAAGAGAAAGGAACCTAAATGTGTTGTATGATCAAAAGGCATATGGCAATTATAAGTTTCAACAATTGGAGTTTTGTAAGTATTGTGTGCTTGACAAAACATATAGAGTAAAGTCTAGTATTGATGAGCACAAAACCATGGGGACTCTTGATTATATATACTCAAATCTTTGGATTAAGTATTTAATTACTTATGTATGTGGATGATATATTGGTCGCATGTAAGAATATGAAAAAAATATAAAAATTGAAATAGTAGTTGAGTGGTGAGTTTTAGACGAAAGATTTGAGAGCACCCAAAAGAACCTTGGTTCTAAACATCATGAGGGAAAGATTATATGTTATTTTCTTATCCCAACTGAGATATATACTCAAGATACTTTAGAGATTTGGTATGTCCATTTTAAAAGTTGTCTCCACTCATTTGGCCATGTATTTCAAACTCTCAGTAGCATAGTTGCTAGATATCGAAGAGAATAAACTATATATGAGTAAAGTATCATATGTTAGTGCTTTTGGGAGTATCATGTATGCGATGGTTTGTAAAAGACTAGACATAGCTAAAGTCGTGAGCATTATGAGTAGATAAATGTCAAATTCTAAAAAAGATCATTGGCTTGCAATTAAATAGATATTGAGATATTTGAAGGGAATGTCAGAGCGAGGTTTAATGTATAACAGAGCTAAAAGAGATGATAAAATGGTGAAAGTATACGTAGACTTAGATTACGCAGATGACCTCGATATTAGAAGATATTAATTGAGTATGTATTCAAAGTGTTTGTGTGTTAGAGATTGGTTCTACAGCATGTAGTGGAACTATCAACCACTGAGGTAGAGTATATAGCTATAAGTGAAGCTAATAAGGAGGTAATGTGTGATGCAAATGATGCTTCACAACCTATATGCATACAAGAGAAAGAACTCACACTTGGGCTTGGAAAGGCTCAAGTTCATCAATCACATGATCCATTAAGTTTTCCAAATTGGCCAATCATAAGACTTAGAGCCAAGCAATTTAAAGAACCATAAAATGGGCTGATTTAACAAGTTTGTGAGATGGCAAACACATGGAGGCCTAGTATAAACCCAAATTCATTTCAAATAAGTCTAAATCAGATTCAAGAAAATCTAATCACTTTTATTAAGGCAGATTTTCTAGAGATTTGATTCTAGAAGGCCACCAAATCACTTTTCCTTTAAATTCAAGAATTAGGAATATGTTGGTTGAATTAGTAGAGATTAAGTTTAAATTTTGTAATTGCAATTCTTGTATTAGTTGTCTTTATGGACTTTTGGGTGTGGGTAGCTGTAAGTTTGTTGTGATATTTTGAATTTTGTTATGATAGTTGTAATTGTAAACTTTTGAGTGAGAGTCAAGTTGTAAGTTTAAAATTTATATTTGAAAAGTTGTAACTTGACATCCCTTATGGTCTCTATAAATACCATGGGGATTGAGAGTGGGAGAACATATTTCAAAAAATAAAATTTGAGAGTTTTTGTATTCTTATTTCATTCTTGAAAGGACTAGAACTTATCAAGTTTGTTCTTATGGCATTCAAATAACCGAACTTATCACCTTGATTCTTGAAGTGTCCTTGGGTTTCTTGGTGTGGCATCCTCTATTCAGCCATATAGCCTTGTTTTTTAGTTTGCTAACTAAAGGGTCAAAACTCGTCAAACTTGCCTCTTGAAGATCTCGAGTTCAATTCCGCATTATGGTGTTGGATTTTGTCACATCATTGTTGATGTTCATATCAATGTGGTTAAAAGGAATTTACCATAGTTGACAGCTATTAAAGACATATCGATGTATATTATGATAGTCAGAGTACCATACATCTAAATAAGCATCAAGTATTTCATAAAGAGGTCAAAACACATTTGTGTGAGGCTTCATAGATGATTTAGAATCAAGGGGGGGATTTGTGAGAAGATGATTAAAAATCATGTTGAAAATAAGTTAGAATAAAGCCAATAAAAAAAGAACGTGAAGTGGAATTGTGGAGACTCAAAGTGTAATGGTACACAAAGATCGAATGAACACTACAACGATTTAAAGCTAATGCCACAACGATAATTCTAGTAAGTGGCGTGGTAACCAAACGAGCGAACACTATAGCGGTGAAAGTCACCGCTGTGACGTCAATTCTAGTGAGTTGGACATTGCAATGTTTGAAAGCCAACACTCCAGCATTAGCTTAGTGCTCCAATGTTCAGAAGTTAACGACCAACCATTATTGCGATCTTCTCTGAACTTTAGAAGACTCCAAAGTTGGTTAAAACACCCTACATTATTCAAACTCGTATTAGCATTAACTTAGGACATGTGTAGGTTATATAAAGGGTCTTAGTTTGGCTTGAATGGAGATTTACATCATAGAACAATTTAGAGAGTAAGTGTAATTCCTTCTAGAGAGAGAAAGAGTTCTTTGTGAGTTATTTTGTAAGAGTTATTTTTGAATTCTTGTTGATTCAATATACGAAGTGAGATTTTGATCTACCGTGTTGATTCAATATATGAAGTGAGATTTTGATCTACCGTGTTGATTCAATATACGAAGTGAGATTTTGATCTACCGTATACGTAGGCAATTATTGAACCACAAAAATCACTATGTGCTTTCTTTCTTACCTTTTATATTCTCTTTTACTTTCTTAATTGTTGCAATATTATACTTATGTGTCAAGAGTTTTCGTCAAAAAAATAACTTTCAAAAGAAAATTTGAACATTAAAATCAGTAAGCATGCCACTAGAGAAAAAAACACAATTCCCACCCTAGCCCGAAAGAGTAAAAATATTAAGATCTACAAAATATCTCATCATTCCTTGCCTTTAGATATACTCCGTTAAAGTTTTGGGAGGAAGATATTTGAACTGAACAAAACACTTCCTATTAAGACCTACAAAATATCTCTTCATTCCCTGCCTTTTAGATATATATTCCATAAAAAGTTTTGGGAGGAAGATATTAAAACTCAACAAAACACTTCCTTTGCCTACTTTTTAATGAAAATTATTATTGGCAAAATACCCTTGAGCTAATTTACTATAGGACAATATAACATAAATAAGATAAAATATTTATACTTATCTACATTTAGCATATACTCATCTTATTTCAAATCTTTTTTGTTTTTAGACAATATCAAACATAATAAATTGTCAATAAAATTAAAAAAAATCCATCATAGCCACAAAAACCAAAATTCTTATGACTAAAGTTAGGGAGATGATGTCGATAAAAAAATGTCTTCAGGTCTAATATTACTAATTTGTTTTCTATTTATCAATGAAAGGGGCGATCTCTTTATTTATCAACTTAATAAAAGAAAAATTACCATTGTCCTCTTAAAGTTTTTAACAAATACTACTTTCTCTCATAAGATTTTTAAAATTACTCATAACTCCTTTTCAAAAACTTTTTAGGGAAGAAAATTAGTACCAAAAAAATTACCAGTTACTCTAAAAAATAGTAAAATATAATTTTAAAAAACTCAGGGGAAGTGGTATATAAAAAAATAAATTTATAAATACTTAAAAATGCAATCGTCTTGCCACCAATGATTCTCCTTCTACTGCATATTGTCCTTCATAGTCATTTTCAAAAGGTAGCATATCATCCACTTCATCATCTTGCTCATCTTCCGACTCGATCTCCCCTTGAGTGTTGATCACCATTACCCTTTTGTTTGGACATTGGCTAGCTATATGTCCCCTACCTTGGCATTTGAAGCACTTAATGTCATGATTTCTTGAAGTTGTGGATTCAATTTTCTCTTGTTTCAACGTTGCAGCTTGTTTGGCATCCTTAGATGTCTCAGACTTAGGCTTAGTTAATAAAAATTCATCTCTTTTAGGGGCTGGTCGCCATGAGTTTATGGTAGCCATGCTTGATCCCCTTCGAACTATGTTCCTTCGCTTCAATTGTTGCTCAACTTTGATAGCTTGGTGCACCATATCTGTCAACTCGACATAATGCTGCATCTCCACCATGTCCGCTATCTCTCGGTTTAAGCCATGCAAGAACCTAGTCATAGTGGCTTCTCTGTCGTCCTCTACATTTGCTTGGATTATAGCAACCTCTATTTTTTTATAGTATTCGTCAACGCTCTTGGATACTTGAGTTAGACGTTGCAACTTGTTATACAACTCCCGATGGTAGTAGCTAGGAATGAAGCGTCTCCTCATAATGGCCTTCATCTCGTTCCACGTCTCAACAGGTCGTTCGTGATTTCTCCTCCTTTCCTTCAACAATTGATCCCACCAAACAATAGCATAGTTAGTGAATTCAATTGCAGCCAATTTTACCTTTTTGGCCTCGGAATAGTTATGACAATCGAAGATCATCTCTATTTTCATCTCCTATTCTAGATATGCCTCAGGATCATTTTTACCTTGAAAAGGTGGAATCTTCACCTTAATGCTTCCCAAGTCATCATCCCGCCTAGGTATTCCCCTCCTAGCACCTATATCTCCAAATCCACGCCTAAATCTACCTTGGTTCATTGGTGGTTCATCCAGCTCATCCAACTCCTCTTCATCTCCAATATCTCCGCATTGTACTCCTAGTTGCACTTGCCTAGGTGGTTGCCCAATGGACGAGTTTTTATGCTGTCCTAAATTTTCCAGCCGATTCATTCTCTCATGAATTTGCTCTAATTCGGTTTTCATCATCCGCCTCATTTCGCCCAATAATGCCTGCTGCTGTAGGTTTGGATTGGTTGGTTGTTGAACCTCTTCATTTGAGTTTTCTTGATTGTGTAACAAATTTAGAAACTGGAAAAAATACAGTTAAGGCCTCACAAGCACTCCCTCACGTGTTTCACTCAAGAAAATTTACTTACTCTCGTGTTTAGCACTCAAACGGCTTTTACCCTCTTATGTTCTCACCACTCTTTGTCTTTTTCCACTCAAGCGTCTTCTTTTCACCGTTAATCAGACTAAAAAATAATCAAGATTCAAGTGGCAATTCAATATGAGAATCAACCGAGACAAGTCACACTATTCAAGAATATATCCTTAAGAAAATGATGCTAGTAACATACGTGGGAAATTTGGTTCAAACTTGTAGACAAACTGATGAAATTCAAAATTTAGAATTTACAACAAATTTCTGGCCTTTTCTTTTCTTTCTCTTTTTTTTTCTTTTCTATCTTTTTTTTTTCTTTTCTTTTTTTTTTCTTCTTTTTTTTTTTAAATCAGAAATCAGAGATAAAATAAAATATGAATTTATGTAAAGATAAATGGAACAATGAAATAAAATAAAAGGATAATCCAAACTTGCCTTGAAACCAAAGCTCTGATACCAAATGATATGAACCTTGCCAACAATGTGACAAAACCTAGCACCACAATATGGAATTGAACCCAAGATCTTCAAGACGCAAGTTTGACGAGTTTTGACCATTGAGTTAGCAAACCAAGAACCAAGACTATGGTTGGATATAGGACGCCACACCAAGAAATCCCAAGGATACTTCAAGAATCTAGGTGATAAGTCCAATTGTTTGAACGCCATAAGAACAAGCTTGATAAGTTTAAGTCCTTTCAAGAATGAAAGAAGAACACAAAAACTCTCAAATTTTATTTTCTGAAATCTCCCCTCCCACTCTCAATCTCCATGGTATTTATAGAGACCAGAAGGGATGTCAAGTTACAACTTTTAAATACAAATTTTAAACTTACAACTAATACAACAATTGAAATAACAAAATTCAAACTTAATCAAATTTCCAGAAAACATGCCTAAATTAAAGGAATTATGTTTCCTTGAATATTCAATTTTCCAGAAATTCTGCCTTAATCAAAGTGATTAGGTTTCCTTGAATCTGATTTGGATTTATTTGAAATGTATTTGGGCTTATGCTAGGCCTCCATGTGTTTGCCCTCCCACAAACTTGTTGAATCAGCCCATTTAATGCTTTTTTAAATTGTTTGGCTCTAAGTCTTGTGATTGGCCTATTTGGAAAAATTAATGTATCATGTGATTGATGGACTTGAGCCCTTCCAAGCCCACGTGCGAGTTCTTTGTCTTGTATGCGTATAGGCTGTGCAATGTCGTTTGCATTAGGACTAAACCTAGATAAGAGGAAGAGACCCCAATAAAAAAAAGGGACCTTTGCGAAACCATCTTTACGACTAAAGAATCTCCTACAACCATACGGATAGAAAAGAAATTTCCACATGTACCAAAGTCCATGGCAGGACGACCCCTTAACAGTCATAGAAGGGTTGGTAAAGATTAACCTAAGCACGTGTTGATAAGAACCAAGCAGTGAATAGAAGAAAAGGAACCACTTGTCAACCTATTGAAAAAATACAGTGGCGTATTTGCATAGAGCAACAACCAAGACAAGCCTAAAATTAGACTCTCAATGGTTAATTATGCACTCAATGTCCAGTCTGGAGTGAAGCCTATCAAACAATATCATCCTACCTTCAATCTAGACATAGAATTAAAGATCAAAAGAAGAGGTCCAAACTCAATAGTTGTTGGATTTCTAAAGCCTATGAAACATCCCACCTGATTGGTCTATATAATACTCGTAAAGAAGAATGGTCAGATCTATCTATGTGTTAACTTTCGGGATCTCATCAAGGCTTCTCCTAAGGATGAGTTCCCACTTCCCAAAATGGACATACTTATCAAACTTTTTACTTTTGGTCTAACATGCAAACTGATGCCAAAATATTTGTCGATAGATGTCACACATGCCAAATTCACAACAATCTATAATACCAAACCCCATGACCCTATAGGAAATGACAAAACCTTATTCATTCTATACTTGAGGCTGGATGCATCTAGATGATGCACAAATAACTTTTCCATTTGTCAATAAGATACGTCTAGATAGAACCAATTTATCCACTCACTAAAGGATACATCTAGATACTCCACAACCATAAATAACTTCTCCAAACGGGTCAAGGCAATCCCATTGAAAATAGCAACTCTCCTCAGCCGACTTTGTGTGTAAAAACATAATTTTTCGCTTTGGCATCGTGCAAAACCAAGCCGAGACTACCAATAAAATACTATTGAACCTACCTTAGACAGTATGACATAAAGCACATACATCTCTTAACATACTATTTCCAGGCAACAACCAAGCTGAGACTACCAATAAAATACTATTGAAAAAACTCAATAACATGGTAAATGAATATTTATAAATTGAAGTATGTACCTCAATGGCGCCCTTTGGGCCTTATAAAACTTTGCCAAACAAAGCCACTAGTTGCTCCTTGTACTATTTAATATATGAATCTAACGCTATAACACTAATCAACCTCTTCTTAATACCTATAAAAGTGGTACTACCACAAGAAACTTATAGTTCCTATAACAAACCGAATGATTAAGCTTGAGGCAGTATATAAGAAGTGAGAAAACACCTAGAGGTATACTAACGTAGAACAATTGAAGTATACACCAAGTCCAATAAGGACAAGGGATCAATGAAAGTAATTTTATACTAAGGCGGTTGAGAATGTTAAGAAAAATATAGCTCCACCATTAAAGTTTACACCACAGTAGGAAGGCTCATACATCGTCAAAGAAGTCATGACAAAAAGGGAGATACTCAACAACCCCATCAATGATATATAATTGAAACATAACTATAATTAGGTTTTTGAGTTTAAATAAATAAGTGCAGCATGCTCACTTAAGACGAATAACAACTTTATGTAAGCTTTTTTTGCACATAAAGCAATAAAAACTAACCTTATCCCCTAAGTTATAGAAAAACAATTCATACCCTATGCATAGTCTCTTCGCATAGGATGCCCATAAAGATAGAGTCCTTATAGAAAGCCCATATTCACTTCAATATAGAAGTCTACAAGGTATTTGATATCCCACTTTAGTGTTTTACCCAAGTAAGATGCCCACTCATAACTTAAAATTGGAACATTAAATTCCTCTCTTAACGTTGTACCCAAGTGGGATGCCTTTCAATTCCTAACACAATTAGATGCCTATAGTTACTTTAAAATATGGAAGGCGTATCAGGACTATTTGTCACTTAGTGTAATACCTAAGATAAGAAGCTCACTTTCACTTCAAAAGGTAGGAGGCTAACATAAGGACATATCCTTATTTAGAGTCATGCCAAGGTGAGATGTTTATACAAAACAAGATGTTTAGTAGCTGCATTATCCTAAATAAAAGTCAAAAATAAACAATTCATATGAAAGTTTGCATTGAGGATACCTTACAAGTGACAATTCCTGATGTGAACCTCACAAAACAAAGTGAGACCCGACGCTCAATGAGGTTCCTTTGCCAAGGATTGTTCTAATTCAGATTTTTATATAAAAAAAAATAAAAACCTTGACCCGTTATCTATCAAAGATAAGAACCAGAGGTATAAGAAGATAGCAGACGCCACACTCAAGATAGATGAGAAGATGTGAGTGATAAGTTTGAGAGAACGCCACAAGATGAAATCTTAATAAGTTCTAATAAAAGTTCTTTGAAGAACTTAAGAGAAAACTCTCAACATTAATATCAATAATTCTGATTTCATTCTCCCTCATCTCTTATATATTTATAGAGATCTCTTGCGATGTCTACCATTTATTACAGCACTAATGACAACTTAAAACTACTAACTACCAATAATTTAGGCACTTGGGATTCCAGCACTTATTACAACAATTAATAAAAACTTACAACTACTAACTACCAACTACTACCAATAAACTAGGCACTTAGAATGCTAGCACTTATTACAACAATTTATAGTAATTTATAACTACTAACAACTACCAATATTGAGACTTGATATCACATGTGCTGCTGTATTATTGTTCTCCATCACACATGGATTTTTAATGGACCTTATAATATTTTGGCAACCTAGTTCGCATCAATTCCCAAGTTAGATATTTGTGCCAGAGTGGCATAGAAGCCCATGTTATACCTAATGCATTATATGGAAATATCTCATATAAGAAGTCTAAAGGGACATAGAAATCCATGTTGTACTAGATATCTGCAATGTACTAAATGCCCTATGTGAAAGACATCTCATATAGGATGCCTATACTTATACATTGTATTGAAGCTCGTGTGCACTCGAATGCCTTATAGAAAATATTCCATGAGATGCTTGCATAAGCCTAGACATACGGAAGCCTTTATAAGAGAGCACAACTGTCTTCATGGAATGGAACCCATAAAAGATGTCCATGTTGTCCCATAGATGCCTAAATAAACACAAAAGACTTCACGGCATCGTTTCTATGCAAGATTCCTTCATGGTGTATATCCATGCAAGATGCCTTCATGGTGCAATTCTCATGCTTGATGTCTTTATGACGTAGTCCTCATGCAAGATGTTTTCAAGATGTAGTCCTTATATGATGCGAACCATACCTATAAAGGTGAAACCCAACACCAATACGTTGTTAACAAACCGAGAAACGTTAAATCAGATTCAAGAAAGAGAACCAAGACCCGTTGTCTAATATAGAGACAAGAACCAAGGTTATGATGAGTGATAAGTTAGATTTATGCACCACGAGATGAATTAGATAAAAAGAATCACAAGTTCTCAAAAGAACAAAGCTGAATAGTTTTTATTCTCTCTTAAATTCAAAATAATCAAGTCTGCTATTTCTAAGGCTTAAACAAAGTATTTATAGCCTTTAGAAACCCTAAAATCAGAAGGAAATCTACTTATTCCCTGCCAAATAAGGATTAAACTTAATAAAGAAGGTTCAGCCCTAATCTTTATTTTGTGCATAGGTAAAATCAAATAAAATAAAATTAATCAACTTAAATAAAGTTTTTTCCTAGCCTTAAATAGCATAGGCACACCCAATATATTTTAAATAATGTAATTAGGCTTTATTACTAATATCAGCCCACTAATATTGAGTAAAAATATATTCTTCAATCCTGGGCTTGAATTAAATTAACCAGGCATTGTTCTTCTTGCGCAAACCCTTTGTGTCTTAGCCAAACTAACTTCAATAAGCCACTGCAAAGCTTGACGCACCCTATTAGCTTTAGCCCTCATGATTGGATCATCCCTAATGTGCAACGAATAATGGTTGCTTTTATTGTTGCTACCTTGATTTTCATCATTATACAAAGTGCTTTAATGCTTAGTTTTTATGAAGTTTTCCCTTATAAAGCGATTCCTATAAAGGGTGGCTTCATGAAAGTCATTACAAAAATAATGCTCATAAAATCTTATAGAAGCCTATGTAAGAATAAAAATGCCTTTATGGAGAGGTGCCCATAAAGAAGTCGAGAAGCCCCAACGTCTTCTCCAAAAGCTCAGAATAGGCAAGAAGTGACGACAGTGGTAGTGATAACTATAAATCCATGGAAAATTGGCTATATATGCTTTAAAAACTTTGGACAAAACACTTTCAAGTCATAAGGAATGCAGCGTTTCCCTCAAAATATCAAAACAAGATACTACATGATGTGAATTAGGTTATCAAAGCTTCACAAGATCTGTTGAGCTTCCATGGTGGTCCAATGACAAGAGTAAGAAGCATTAAATGGGCTAAGTGAGTACATTTCAAATTTGTGCTTTGTTCAAGACACTAATCTAACCTCAATGAGTGTTCAAGATGATCAATGTCTTATCGATATTATTTAAGTTTCTTTAAGTAATCTAGAGTAATTTACATAAAGATCTAAGAATGAATTTAGAGAATATAAAAGTAATGGCGCAATGTAAAGAGATTTGGATGATGACAATATAGAGAAAACCTAGGGTTAACACTATCCCTCAATATGTTTTCTAATGATTAATCCTCTAATATTTAACTCTCTTAGTTCTTGTAATTTATCAAGACACTGATGAATTCACAAGCCTCTCCCAAGATTATGCAAGTATACCTTAATTTACCAAATACCTATATTCCTATGGTACTTGTAATAAATTAAGATTCATTAAGATTAAGACTTATTGATCATACATGCCAATTAGGTATATTCATATCCTAATTTAAAATTTGCATATGCAACATTGAATGTTATTCTACAATCATGCATCAAATCATAGGTCTAAATATAATGATACCTCTTTCGAGTTTATAAAAAATATTAGCAATTCATTCACCATATATTGGTCAGATATATTGAAGCATTAAGAATAAGTAATTTGAATAACAAAGAACTAAGTTTATTAAATATTAGAAAGTTATAGCAATTAAGTGCACATATTGAGTTCAAGTATTAACCCTAAAAAGAAAATTTAGTTCATGGCTACAAGACAACAGTGGTAAAAATAATAAGAAATCATGATACAATCAATAACAAACCGATATAGACGTCGAATTGCTCTTGACTGCGCTGCCTAAGAAACTCTTGATGCTAAAGAACGCCTTAAATCTCTCTCTATGGCTGCTTCAATTAAGCTCTAATTGCTCTCTAAGACTTGTGTTGTGTGTTCTTGATGTTCTAAGTATGAGTGATTTTAAACCTAAGGTGCATACATGTGAGTTTGTGTCTATCATTCAAATATAGCATATTTATCACATACATATATAAGCGCAGTGGATGAACAGAATACAAAATTCTTAATGATAACACTAATAAACTTTTACATGCTATCTCATAAATGTAAAATACATCAAGATTGAGAAATAGTACATTGTCAAGCCTTTAGTATTTGGTCAAATCGGAGTTCCCGCCTTGAAACAACTCGTTCATAATTCTAATTCCTCAACACAGTGGGCTTAGGGAAGCTAAAATAGCAGATTTACCAATAAATGATTCAACACTTGAATTCTTGTTTCTACCTTATAGTATGGGTGACTAAAATTGAAGAGAAAAAATGGAGAGAATATATTTTTGCTCTCAATACTTGAGAGAATTTTCTAACACTTAGCCTTTCAACTCTCTCCACCATTCCCACTAATCCATTGGCCAATTTTCACCCTACCATATTGAGCAACATATGGTTCTTTTCAATTATTTATTATTTTCACTCTATTTTCTCACATAATGGTATCCATTATTATGGTCAATGTTTGCCATTAGTATTTTGTTTATCATTGTTTACAATAAATAAAATAAAAAATAAAAAATAATTTGGATGAACTTAGCCAAATGAAAAACTCTTTCTCATTTGTAAGTGACATTTAAGGCCTACCACTTACAAGTGCTACCAATTTACTTTTATTATAACATTTAATCAATAGTAAATTAATAATTTAATCTTATTAAATCATGATAAAAACACATGCCAATTTGAATAAAAAAATGAATTGTTTGAATTCAATTAAATAATAATATTATAGATTATTATTATTATTATTGTATTCAATAAAAATTTTAATGAATAAAATAATAATATTATTTGTCTAATAAATAAGGTCATTTTGGTAATTTTCAATTCAAACAATAATTGGCCCACAATGTGTCATGTGTTAACATTCCATTGGTCAACAACTAATTGTTAACTAATTGATCTACTTAACTCTTAAGTCTTGACACGTGCACGACCAGAGAAAAATCGAAGCAAATATTCGGTTTGATGGAATTTTCTAGATCGAAATATTCAATCCAGTACACTACCATAGTGCACAATGAATACACTTCATATTGCAGATTCTCTAGGTCCACTTCCAATTTGTCAAACAGAACTATTCTGTGAGTCTGAATTCGATGCCCCACACACACGTCACGGATATTATAAATAAGTGCAATAAACCATACAAATTGAGGTCAAAGTGTATACGTATAATCCTTCCGTCAATAATATCCTAGAAGAGCGGGGATATAGATCACTATCGTCAAATTTCTATGTGCTCATCCGCGAACTTATCTCCAGACACATATCTTCATAAATAATATATGCAAACACTTTTACAATATTGTTTAACCCTGTAGGAAACTCTTTTCTTGGGTTTGTTGTTTATGGCCATAAGACTTTCTAAGATACAGTCACTAAGCATCTAGATATATAACTCATCCATGTGAGCTAACTGATCCCATATTTGTACACACTAGACTCTATAAGCATTGGACCATACCTAGCGACACCCAGCGGTCACACCGTGAAAGATCTATGACATGCGTGAAACCAAAGTATGATGGATCATTTACAAGCTGATGCAAACTAGGATGCTAAAACATCATAAGGTCTATTGAACATCCATGTGTGATGGGGAACAACAGCACAGCAGCTCATGTGAGTAGCCCATATGATTTGAAGTCTCAATATTTGTAGTTGTTGGTAGTTCATAGTTATAAGTTACTATTAATTGTTGTAATAAGTGCTAGCATTCCAAGTGCCTAGTTTATTGGTAGTAGTTGGTAGTTAGTAGTTGTAAGTTTTCATTAATTGTTGTAATAAGTGCTGAAATCCCAAGTGCCTTAATTATTAGTAGTAGTTGTAAGTTGTCATTAATTGTTGCAATAAATGCTAGATATCCTAAAAGGTCTCTATAAATATATGAGAGACGAGGGAGAACGAAAATAGAATTAATGATATTAATGTTGAGAGTTTTCTCTTAAGTTCTTTAAAGAACTATTATTAGTACTTATCAAGATTTTATCTTGTGGTGTTCTTTCAGACTTATCACTCACAACTTCTTATTTATCTTGAGTGTGGCATTTACTATCTTCTTATATCTCTGGTTCTTATCTTTGATAGATAACGGGTCAAGATTCTTTTTTTTTGTTTATATAAAAATCTGAATTAGAACGATCCTTGGCAAAGGAACCTCATTGAGCATCAGGTCTCACTTTTCTTTGTGAGGTTCACATCACAAGCCCACCGTGGTACTCCAGTCAAAGGACTAAGTATACTCAACTCGAGAGGATCTTCCATTGATGGCTTCATGGGATGTTTATTGGGGTTCTCGTTGAGTCTGTTCAGTATTCAGTGCTTACTGAACACCTGTATGCTATACGAACTTTCAGTAAGTCCATAGTCAGTTAAGAACGACCATCTAGGTATAGTATACACTGGTCTATTTAAAAAAATTCCACCGATACACCTGCAACTGTGAATTAAGACCAAAAACATATAAATTTAAAAAAGACTTACATAATAATATTTCTTAGCACTTATTGCAACTCTTGCAACTATGTTATTACTAATGTATTCTCAAGTCTTTGTACCATTACAGAAAAGATTCTAACTTTTAAACTTCTTTGATTATTATAACATGCTAACTCTTTAGTATTTATAGATTTCATTGATGCTAACTCTTAGCATTGATCTAAACTTCTTTAGACCAAATTTGAACTCCTTCAGATTATATAATATTTATAGCGTCACAAGCATTGAACCATTTAATAATTGTAATTAGCGATTTAACAAATAATGCACTGTATAAATATTATAAAATAATATATTCATACAACAATGGAATAGCATGCGAGCACAAATCTCAACACTTGGATGTTCTCCAAAGGCTGGGGATGAGTGGCCTTTTATAGGAATTGATATGAGCTTAAAATCTCAAATTCTTGTCGGGTTAAGAATCGCATTGTCGTTGGGGCGCTGTACATAAAAGGCCGTATCACTATAGCGGTGAGGATTTGGCACTGGAGCGTTGGGCTGTTGTTGGCGTAGAGCGATGAACTGTGACTTAAACAGGTCATTTTCTTTTATTTTCTTATTTTGATCATTGTTCCAGCGCTGGGCCGAAAATCCTTGGGCCGACAAGTCCATATTTTAAAAAGTTTGCATTTTTGTCTCTATTTTTGCTCATTTTGCATCCTTAATTTAAACTTTGTTCAAGTCCCTATAAATAATAATAATAATGCACATAAATATCCATTTATTCTCATAAAATATTAAAATATCAAAATAAAAATATGAAAAAATGTATGACAAATATGCCCTTATCAGTAGTAGTCCATTTCGTAAGAAGTTCTAAGAGCCTACAACAACATTTATGATATAGTAGTTGGAATGTTTGATAGTGTGTTTTGAGATAAGGAGTAATTGGTAGTAGTTGCTAGTTAGCAGTTTAAGTTATATTAAATATTGTAATATGTGCTGGCATTCCAAGTGCCTCAATTCTTGGTAGTAGTTAGTAGTTATAAGTTTTTATAATTGCTGTAATAAATGCTTGATAGCCCAAGAGGTCTTTATAAATACATGAGAGATGAGGGGAAAAACATTCAGACTTTGTAATTTCAAAAATCAAGTAATCAAAAACTTTCCTTCTGAATTAATATTCTACTATTTTTAATTTGTATTTTTGTTGAACCATGTCAACAAATTTTATCTTTGTGAATACGACTCATCAATGCTTATCCTATGTTAGGTGGTATCAGAGCCTAATCTGGAGATGGCAGGCCATAGTTACTTAAATAGAGAACGTTTGCGTATTCGAGCGAAAAATGAAAACTCATTTTGTAGAAATAAAGAAAAATATAAAAGTAATGACTAAACATCCTATGGGTTTGAGAACTCACAACCAACTACCATAAGAAAAAATGGTGGCAAAGAGATTACCACATAAACAACCACATTATGTACCCTTCAATTTTAATTTGGAGGAGAAAGTTGAAGATGAAGTCGAAGTCAAGCCGCAAGCAAGAAGAGCAGTTGTTATTGCACGAAGAATGATACGATTCAGGTCAAGAAATTGACGAAGTTTTGGATCAAGAAGGACTTCAAGACCATCTAGAAATAGATTTGTATGAAATCGCGACCCATTACTTATATTCAAGCAAGAACCTTGGTATAATTAAGATGCCACAATTAATTATGAAATGATTCATTGATAAGTCAAATGAGAATGCCATGAAAATTATTCCGATAAATTCAAAGAGTTCTAAAAAAAATCAAAGAAAATTTTCTTAATCAAATTTCTGAATACTTTCCTCTCATCCCTCATGTATTTATAGTGAATATTCGGATGCCAGCATTTATTACATTATTTAATGACAACTTAAAAACTACTAACTACCAATTGCTACTAATAAGGCTTTATTTTAAACTAGCTTTCAAACTTTGTAACTACAATAATAAATGCAGCTACAGACTTTAACTAACTAACAACTACCACCAACAACTAAGGTTTTATTTTAAATATTACAACTAATATCATAAATTTTTATTGTAGGCCCCCAAAAGCTTCTGATCACTTGGGTTGCTCACATAAGCTGTTGTGTTGCTGTTTGCATCATTCTCCAACACTTGATGAGTCAAAATTGGGTAATCATCAATTTAGAAAACTCTATTAATTTCACCAAATTTGTGATTTGAAGATTTTCTTCTAGATTATTCCAAAGCTTGAATCATAGAAATTCAACCTTGTGGAACACGTGGAACATCTTCCTTATGCCTCCATGAATTCACCTCGGCCCAAATATTTTGAATTGGTCTATTGAGATTAACTTGAACATTTAAGCTTGAGCCCTTATAACCAAACCAATTGAAACTTGAATAGGTTCTACATTCCATTTGTTAGTCGTGCCCTCATCACTCCCCTCCTCTTGAAAAAAATTTGTTCTCAAATAATCACCTACATCGAAATGACTAAAGTTGGTAACATTAAAAGGGCATTAACATTGTACTCACCTGGCAAATCCAACTTATATGCATTGTCATTGATGCACTAAAGGACTTGAAAAGGTCCATCTCCTCTTGAAAGTAACATAGTTTGCCTTTATGCCGAAAATCTTTCTTTTCGCATTTGCAACCAAACCCAATTTTTGGGTTCAAAAATCAGTTGTCGAAACCCTTTATTAGCTTGTTTTACGTATTGCTCTGTCTTTCTCTCAATGTTGAGTCTTACTTTCTCATGTATATTTGTTTAAAAAGTTCAACCTTTTTCTTTCCTTCTAAGTTAGCACGTTCAGACAAAAGTAATGGCATTAAATCCAAAGGAGTTAAAAGGATTAAAACCATAAACAATTTCAAATGGTGAAAACTTAGTAGTAGAATAAATAGTACTATTATAAGGAAACTCAACATGTGGTAAACATTCTTCTCAAGTTTTGATGTTCTTTTTATAAAGTAGACAAAGTTCTATTTACTAATTCAATTTGACCATTAGTTTGTGGGTGACAAGTAGTAGAAAATAACAACTTCGTTTCTAACTTACACCATAAAATCTTCCAAAAGTAACTTAAGAACTTAACATATCTATTCAAAACTATTGTTCTAGGCATACCATGTAATCTTACAATTTTTTTAAAGAATAAATCAGCAACATATGAAGCATCATCAAATTTATGACATGGAATGAAATGTGCCATCTTAGAAAATCTATCACAACCACAAAAATTGAATCCCTACCACATCTAGACTTAGGCAAAACTAACACAAAGTCTATTGAAATATCAATCCAAGACTCATTAGGAATAGGCAGTGTCGTGTACAAACCATGGAGTTGCACTCAGGATTTTCCTTGCCTACATATGACACATCTACCTTAAATTCTCTCAACATCTCTTTTCATGTGTGGCCAATAGAAGTGTTCTTTCAAGACGGCTAAGTTCTTAGCATCTCCAAAGTGTCCCATTAACCCTCCATCATGGGATTCCCTTACTAACAAATCACGCAAATAGGCAATTTGGTGCACAAAATTTATTTTCCCAAACAAGAAGCCCTTATGCCTAAAGAACTTACCTACTATATTTTTCTCACAAGTTTGAAATTCCTTACAAAAATCGTGGTCTAAAGGATATAATTCTTTAATACGCTCAAAACCAAGTAATTTTGCAACAAGAGAAGAAATTAATATGTACCTTTGAGAAAGTGCATCGACAATGATGTGTTTCCTTACCTTGCTTGTATTAGATGACATATGAGAATGTCTCAATAAATTCCACCCATTGTGTATGTCTCCTGTTCAACTTATGTTGGCCTTTCAAATGCTTTAAGGACTTATGATCGGTGTGAATCATAAACTCCTTAGGCCAAAGGTAGTGTTGCAATGTTTCTAATGCTTGAACCAATGCATAAAATTCTTTATCATAAGTAGGGTAGTTTAAGGTTGCCCCGCTTAATTTCTCACTGAAATATACTATTGGTTTTCTTCCTTGCACAAAAACTGCTCCTATACCCATACCTAATGCATCACATTCAATTTCAAATGTTTTTGTAAAATCAGGCAAAGCAAGTAAAGGAGCATGAGTTAATTTTTCCTTGATCAATTGGAATGCCTTCTCTCGTTAATCTCTCTATTTAAATTCAATGTACTTCTTGATGACTTTGGTAGGCAAAGCGGTGATGCTGTTAAAGTCCTTCACGAACCTCCTGTAAAAATTAGTGAGTCCATAAAAACTACGAACATTACCTACACTCGTAGGACTTGACCATTCTAGAATCACACGAATCTTCTCTTCATCAACCTGTATTCCTTGTGCACTCACAATAAAACCAAGAAACATAAGCTTATCGGTGTAAAAGATGCACTACTTCAAGTTAGCAAATAACTTCTCTTTTCTAAGTACATCCAAAATAGATTTAAATTGTACAACATGATCATCCAAGTTTTTGCTATAAATGAGAATATCATCAAAATTGCAACAATAAATCTTTCTATAAATGCATGCAAGACATGGTCCATTAACCGCATAAAAGTACTCGGTGCATTAGTTAATCCAAATGGCATAATTAACCACTCATACAAACCATATTTAGTTTTAAAAGCTATTTTCCATTCATCGCCCTATTTTATTCTTATTTGATGATACCCACTCTTTAAATTAATCTTAGAAAATACACAAGCAACGTGCAACTAATCTAATATATCATCTAAGCGAGGAATAGGATAACATACGCATACCCAAAGCATCACATTCATTTTCAATGTTTTAGTAAAATCATGCAAAGCAAGTAAATGAGCATGAGTTAATTTTTCCTTGATCAATTGGAATGAATGCCTTCTCTAGTTCGTATCTATATTTGAATCCAATGTACTTCTTGATGACTTTGGTAGGTGGAGCGGTGATGCTGCTAAAGTTCTTCATGAACCTCCTGTAAAAACTAGTGAGTTCATGAAAACTATGAACATTACATACACTCGTAGGACTGACCATTCTTGAATCCCATGAATCTTCTCTTCATTAACCTGTATTCCTTGTGCACTCACAATAAAACCAAGAAACACAAGCTTATCGGTGCAAAAGGTGCACTACTTCAAGTTAGCAAATAACTTCTCTTTTCTAAGTACATCCAAAATAGATTTTAAATATACAACATGATCATCTAAGTTTTTGCTATAAATAAGAATATCATCAAAATAACAACAAAAAATCTTTCTATAAATGCATGCAAGACATGGTCCATTAATTGCATAAAAGTACTTGGTACATTAGTTAATTCAAATGGCATAATTAACCACTTATACAAACCATATTTAGTTTTAAAAGCTGTTTTTCATTCATCGCCCTATTTTATTCTTATTTGATGAAACCCACTCTTTAAATTAATCTTAGAAAATACACAAGCAATATGCAGCTCATCTAACATATCATCTAAGCGAGGAATAGGATGATGGTACTCTACAGCTATATTATTGGTTGCTTTGCAATCAAAGCACATTCTTCATGATCCATCTTTTTTTGGAACCAAAATCATTGGCACAGCGCACGAACTCATACTTTCCCTTACATACCCTTTTTTCATCAACTTACTAACCTATCTTTGTAGCTACTTTGCCTCCTCAGGATTGCTTCGATAGGCTAGTTGGTTTGGAATGCAAGCACTAGGCACGGAATTGATTTGATGTTCAATTCCTCGAATAGAAGGTAAACCAGGTAGAATCTCTTCAGGAAAGACATCATCAAACTTTTGCAAAAGAGAAAAAACTGAACTAGGAAAAGACGAGTCAAGTTGGTTAATGTTTAAATACGTCTCTTTGTATAAAAGTACAATCATTGGCTAAATTAAAAACATTGCTCTTTTTATTTGACTCATTTTTGCATAGAAGTTTACTTTTCTCTCATTTTTCTTGGGCTCTCTTTTTTTCTCTTTCTGATTTTCATTTTTCTTTTCCTCACTCTCTTTTGATCACTCTCTTTTGTAATCTCACTTGATCTTCATAGACCTGCTTTGGTGACAAAGGGACTAGAGTGATTGTCCTTCGATTGAATGTAAACAAATATTTGTTGGTGAAACGATCGTGCTTGATACGCCGATCAAATTGCCATGTTCAGCCTAGTAACAAGTGTCTAGCTTCCATCAAAACTACATCACATATAACTTCATCTTCATATTTTCCTACGTGGAAGAAAACTAAAACCTATTTAGTAATCCTCACCTCACCACTGTCATATAGCCATTGTAATTTGTAAGACTGAGGATGTTTAATTGTTGGCAACCTTAATTTCTCTACCATTGTAGTGCTGGCAACGTTAGTACAACTACCTCTATCAATAATCACACTACATACCTTGTTTTGCACGTGGCATCTAGACTGAAAGATGTTTTCTTGCTGCACTTCGTCATCTTCCTTGACCTGCATACTTAGAACTCTCATCGTAACCAATAATTCACATTTGGCAATATATTCATCATCATCTATTAAAGCTTCCTTGAGAATCTTTGGATCAACCTCTTCTGACGCATTTCTGGAAGTATTTTTGCTCTTGTTGTTTGACATGTTTGCTGTAAAATAAAGTTAGAGAAATAAAAAAAAGAACCTCACCTGTTTCACTCAAAGAATGATTTACTCCACTTTCTCTCATGTTTCACACAAAATCAGATTAGCTTTTACCCTCTTATGTGCTCACCGCTCTTGCCTTTTTCCACTCATAGTAATCCCTATATGTTCTTATTAAACTAATCAAATAAATATCACAATTTCCAGCAATAATTCTCCAAAAACTCATCAAGAGAAACTCAAATTTAAAGGCTTAGAAAGATAAGACTATGTCACTGATTAGTTTTTAGAACAAGGAATTCTGATTTGTAGAATCGAAAAGGAACTCAAAGACGTAAAATTTAAATAAGAATTACAAGAGTTAAATCGCAATATTACTTTTTTATAATTATTTTTTTAATATAAAGATAGGCACACCTATAACGAATGCCAAGTTTTGATACCAACTGATATGATCCACGCTATAAAAATTGATGAAGTTTTAGATCAAGAAGGACTCCAAGACCGTCTAGAAATAGATTTGTATGAAATTGTGTCCCGTTGCTTATATTGAAGCAAGAAATTTGGTATAATGAAGACACCATAATTAATTATGGAATGATAGATTGATCTAAGGAGAACACCACGAAGATTGTTTTAATAAGTTCAAAGAGTTCTAAAAAGAACCAAAGAAATTTTTTTTATTTAAATTGCAAAATGCTTTCCTCTCATCCCTCATGTATTTATAGTGAATATTTGAGATGCCGGCATTTATTACAATATTTAATGACAACTTAAAAACTACTAACTACCAACTACTACCAATAAGGCTTTATTTTAAACTAGCCTTCAAACTTTATAACTACAACAATAAATACAGCTATAGACTTTAATTAACTACCAACTACCACCAAAAACTAAGGCTTTATTTCAAATATTACAACTAATATCATAAATATTTATTATAGGCTCCCAAAAGCTTCTAATCACTTGGGTTGATCACATGAGTTGCTGTGCTGTTGTTTCCATCATTCCTCAACACTTGAGTCAAAATTGGGTAATCACCAATTTAAAAAACTCCAATATTTTCACCAAATATGTGATCTGAGGAATTTCTTCTAAATTATTCCAAAGCTTGAATTATGGAAATCCAAACTTGTGGAACACGTGAAATATCTTCGTTGTGCCTTATGAATTCACTTCAGTCTAAATGTTTTGAATCGGTCTATTGAGAGCGATGTTTTTAGTGGAAACACCATCAAGAAGTTCTAAGATCAAGGGGACAACAACATGTTCATCATTGGCACCAAATGAAGACACTATTAAGGAGATGTTTTCTACTTACGGATTTTGAACAAACTTTCTTCCAACAATTCCAGAAATGCATCCAAGAATCCCATTCTATTTCACCTTATGCAAAAGAGTTTCTAAGATTGCAATTTATGTGCAACTTAATAGAACCAGAGGATCAATAAGTAGCTAGGTATGTAAATAAATTGAATAAGGGAATTCAGGATCGATTGACTATGCAACAAATTTGGTCAATTAATCAAGCTCAGAACTTTCAATTGAAAGCTGAGAGACTAGCCAAAAATAGGAAGTACCCCAGAACACCAACTTATTCCCAAATTAAACTAAACATTAAACCTACCCATACTACATTAGAAAGCAAAACTCTAAAAGTCCAATGGTAAAAATATTAGCCAGGGGAAACTTGAAACCAATGGGAAAGAGAAAGTAGAGATTTTAAGTGTAATAAAAGGGGGCATGGATCTGGTGAATGTCCTAGGTTATTTGTGAATATTTTTCATCAAGAGAGGATGAAGCGGATCCAGATGATGCTAAACTCAAGAAAAATGATGGTGACTATGAAAATGAGGTAGTTGGAAAAGAGGAAGAACTAGTAGTTTGTGCGGAGGAAAGTTTGATGAGCATGCCTGTTCAACCCAAAAATGCAATCTCTAAAGTGAAGGAGAAGACTATAGTTTCAGAAATCCACGAAGAGGATGAGTTCATGAAAGAGATAAAAGTTACAAGTACTTGTACCAGCTTGGTAGTAAAGAGAGTTGAGTAACTCATACAACTGACACCTAAGGGGGTTCAAGGTTCATTAGAAGAATTTGTTGTTGTAATGGCAAAACCAACACAACTACCCCGATGCAAGATATTCAATATCGTGTTAATTTTATTCCTGAAGCAAGCTGGCCAAATTTGTTCCAATATCATACGAGTCCAAAGGAACATGAAATCGTGATGGAAAAGGTAGAGGAACTACTACAAAAAGGACACGTCAAAAAGAGCCTTAGTCCAACTATTGTACCGATATTACGTTCTCTAAAGAAGGATGTTAGCTGGAGGAAGATGTCTACAGTAATCATGCCATCAACAAGGATGCTGTGAGGTATCATTTTCTTATTCCATGCATAAATAATTTGTTTGATCAATTTAGTGGTGCCAAGATATTCTCCAAAAATAACTTGAAGATAGAATTAAAAAGTGGCTATCATCAAATCCAAATACACCCAAAAGATGAATGCAAGACTGTCTTTAGGACCAAGGATAGCTACATGAGTGGTTAATCATGACATTTGGGGTTGTCAAATACATTAAGAACCTTTATGCATCCAATGACTTATAATTTCAGCACTATAGTAACTCCCAGGACTGAATGTTTGATGAAAGAAAGTTTAAATAGAGTGAAGCTACAGATCAATACATCAAGATTATCAAAGAGAACCTTTCCATCACATTAATCCTTACACCTCCAGATTTTGCCAACACTTTAGAATTAAAGTGTGATGGAAGTGAAACAGGTATCAGATAAATTCTTTATCAAGAAAAAAGACCAATTACTTTCTATAATAAGAAGCTGAGTGAGTCAAGACAGAAATTTTCCATATGTCAACAAGAGCTTTATGTAGTTTTTATAGCTCTTAAGACTTGGGAGGTGCATCACCTAATCAAAGTGGAAGAGTTCACTGCAAGTGGAAGAGACTTATTCAAAGGAAACGAACTTTGTATTACCATGAGTTTTTTATAAGACAAACTTATTTTGGAGGCAAATTCAAGTGACTTGAGTGGCCATGTGGAGCATGATAAGACCATTGCAAATTTAGAGAAAACTTGTATGATCACTCGAGGACGAGTTCTCTATAAGTGAAGAAGAATGATAGGGGACTGGTGTAGGCTTAAGTGTTTGAAAGAGAAAACAACAAGATTGGAAGAATGAGTACATAAACACACCAGTTTCATTAAAATAAATTCAAACATTGATAAAGTGAAAAGTGGTACAAACCAAGCATACCACTCAAGAGAAAAATAATGGGATACAAAATAATTCATCACCTAAAGAATCCTACAAGAGATACAGAACTCTCAAACTCACCACTTCAAGAAATCCACCCAAGAGATATAGAGTGAAACGAAGAAACTCTCACAAGAGAACTCTCCCACATACAAGTTGATGTGCCTTGATTTCCAGAAAAATAGATTATTCTAAAATTCGAATAAAATCTGGTTCTTTTGTTGGTTATTTTTCTTTAAGTGTTTAGGCTGAATTATAACAAAATTAAATGGTAAATTTGATGGAGGATAGAACTAAATAGATACCTTGATAAGTCAAATGGACGCCACAAGGATCAATTTAGGGTTTGACACGACACTCTTGGTGATCAAAAAGTGATAAGTCACCAACTGTCTTCAAAAGCTAGAAAACTTGAGAAGACAATTTTGTGAGAGAAATAGCTCTTCTATTTCGTGCTTTCAATTCCAAAATGAGGCAACTGCCTCTATAAGACTTTAACATGCCTTATATAGGCTTACAAAATGAGGGGAAACCCTAATGTTACCTAATTAACTTAAAAAGCCCAAAATAAGCCCAATATGACTTAACAATTTAAAATAAAGCTAAACAAGTTCAAAATGGCCCAAATACATAAAAATAGCAACATAAGAAGTAAATTAAGCCTAATAGCATGGAAAGAGAGCCCTCAGTTGCTTCTTTAAGCCTAACGTCACCAAAAGTCTCTAAATCACGTCCCAATCTCTAATTGAAAACAAATAAACACATTTAGCTCATTTCAATTCAGATCGCAAGCTTCTAATCCCATAAAAGCTTCAATAGCTCCAATTTGACTACTTATGGCCCTTTGAAGCTGTTTAGCCTTAGCCCTTGTTATTGGACCATCTGAAATCTCCTTTATGCTCAGCTCACCTTCTTGAGTTGATTTAGAACCTTCATGATGCACATCATCACCCCTGGGCAGAGAATGATTTGCCTTCAAATTAGAATCTTCTAGATCTTCCAAATAAGGAGATAAGTCCTTCACATTAAAAGTGGCTGAAATATTGTAATCATCAGGAAGATCAACTTTGTAAACATTACTATTTACCTTCTCTACAATCCAAAAAGGTCCATCAACTCTTAGCATCAGCTTGGACTTCCGCTTGCTAGGAAATCTTCTCTTGCTAAGATGAATCCAAACAAGATCACCAGGTTTAAAGCTAATCATTTTTCGTCCTTTATTAGCATGCTTAACATACTTAGCTGTTTTCTCCTCAATATGAATTCGAACCTGCTCATGAAGCTTCTTCATCAATTCTGCCTTCTTAATCCCATCCATAGATGTCCCCTCATCAATTGGAATAGGAACAAGGTCAATAGGAACAAATGGATTAAATCCATACACAATCTCAAATGGTAAAAATTTTGTAGCCCTATGCACACTACGGTTGTATGCAAACTCCACAATAGGCAAACAAGTATCCCAACTCTTTAAGTTCTTGTTTATAACAGCTCGTAATAAAGAAAATAGAGTATGGTTCACTACTTCAGTTTGGTCATCAGTTTGTGCATGACAAGCAGTACTAAAAAGCAACTTTGTTCAAGCTTCTTCCAGAGAGTCTTCCAAAAATAGCTTAAGAACTTTATATCACAATCAGAGACAATGCTTTTAGGGAGTCCATGCAAACGTACAATTTCCCTAAAAAACAAATCAGCAATATAAATAGCATCATCAGTTTTGTTACAAGGAATAAAGTGTGACATTTTGGAGAACCGATCAACCACAACCATCACTGAATCCTTCCTACGCTGTGTTCTAGGTAATCCAAGCATAAAATCCATACTAATATCCATCCATGGTTGCTCTGGGATAGGTAAAGGCATATATAGTCCATATGCATTCTCTTTACCCTTAGCTTTCTTGCAAATTATACATCTTTCAACAACTTTATGAACATCCCGCAGCATATTGGGCCAAAAGAAGTGCTCTTTCAGTAGCTCATAAGTTTTCTTCTCCTCAAAATAACCACTAAGACCACCCCCATGAGCCTCACGCACAAGCAACTCATGTAAGGATCCTGAAGATATACACATTCTGCCCAACTTGAACAAGTAACCATCATGCACAAAGAACCCATCACAAGCTCCTTTAGCACATTTAGACATTATATTAGCAAAGTATGAATCACTTGTATATTGTTCTTTCACCTGTTCAAAGCCCAAAAGCCTTGCATTTAACATAGAAATCAATGCATACCTCCTAGAAAGAGCATCAACAATGACATTAGTTTGCCTCTTCTTGTATTTTATGACATATGAAAATGGCTCCATGAACTCTACCCATTTGGCATGTCTTCTATTGATGTGCATCATGAAGGTTCTAAATCAACTCAAGAAGGCGAGCTGAGCGTAAAGGAGATTTCAGATGGTCCAATAACAAGGGCTAAGGCTAAACAGCTTCAAAGGGCCATAAGTAGTCAAATTGGAGCTATTGAAGCTTCTATGGGATTAGAAGCTTGCGATCTGAATGGAAACGAGCTAAATGTATTTATTTGTCTTCAATTTGAGATTGGGACGTGATTTAGAGACGTTTGGTGACGTTGGGCTTTAAGAAGCAGCTAAGGGCTTTCTTTTCATGCTATTGGGCCTTATTTACTTCTTATGTTACTACTTTTATGTATTTGGGCTATTTTGAACTTGTTTAGTTTTGTTTTAAATTGTTAAGTCATATTGGGCTTATTTTGGGCCTTTTTAAGTTTATTAGGTAACATTAGGGTTTCACCTCATTTTGTAAGCCTATATAAGGCATGTAAAAGTCTTGTAGAGGCAGTTGCCTCATTTTGAAATTGGAAGCACGAAATAGAAGAGCTATTTCTCTCTCAAAATTGTCTTCTCAAGTTTTTCAACTCTTGAAGATAGTTGCTGACTTATCACTCTTTGATCATCAAGAGTGTGGCGTCAAAGCCCTAAATTGATCCTTGTGGCGTCCATACGACTTATCAAGGTATCTATTTAGTTCTATCCTCCATCAACTTCACAATTTAATTTTGTTATAAATCAAGGCACATCATCTGGTATCAGAGCACAGGATTTTAGTGTGCAAAATGAAGTTTTAGCTATTGAAGGTGTCTTGCTATTTTTTGTGTTATATAATTTCGTGGGGTTATTATCAGTTTGGGTCTCTAATATTTGAGGAGTTGAATTGCAACTCTGAAGCATTAAAATTAATTCTTAGTAGTTTGTGAACTGGAGATGGGTTGGCTGAATTAAATTGTTCTTGAACCTGGAAATTTTGTGAACCTGGAAATTTCGAATTTGAGTAAATTGTTGCTATCTGATTGTATTTACTGAATTGGTGGAAAATTCAGTTTGAGAAGAGTGTTTTAGCTACTGGTTGTGTTGTTCAATTGTTCATACTTGTTTGGGGTTTTTGTTAATAATGGCTGATGATGATGCAAGTAGAGTACCAAAGGGATTGAGTTTAGAACAAGCTCAACTCGTGGGCTTACAACGAGCTCATGATGAATTTCGAGGTGAGATTACTGAAATTCGTGGACAACTTGCTGCAATTATAGAAATGATGCAAAGAAACACTTTGCAACCCCAACAAAGGCGGGTAGGGCATAGGGTACCTCGAAATGACCTAGGGAATGCTGGAGATGAGCCAAATAGGGATGATGAGGCTGAAGATAGGGGTAGGATAAGGAGGCAGCAAAATGACCCTACTAGTGGTATCAAACTTAATATACCACCATTTAGAGGTACTAGTTCTCCTGAGGAGTATCTTGAATGGGTTCAGAAGGTAGAAAGGGTGTTTGATTGGCATGAGTATCCTGAGGCAAAGAAGTGTAAGGTAGCAGCACTTGAGTTTACCGATTACGCACTTTTGTGGTGGGAAAACTTAAAAGCTCAGCGAAGAAGGGATGACGAAGAAGAAGTTACAAGCTGGCCACTCATGAAAAGATTAATGAAGAAGAGATTTGTTCCGGATTACTATAAACAAGAATTATACATCAAACTCCAGACTTTGCGACAAGGTTCCTTGAGTGTGGAGGAGTATGTGAAAGAATTTGAGCTGTTGCTGATTCGTTGTGATTTGAATGAACCTCAAGAGCAAACAATAGCTAGATTCCTTGATGGATTGAAGAGGGACATAGCTAATGTTGTTGAGTTACAGCCCTTCATATTTCTTGAGGATGTCATAAAGCTTGCAACTAAAGTAGAAAGACAGCAGAAAAGAGGGGGTATCCATATGAGGTCAACTACAACAAGTAATACAAAGGCTGTTTCTTCACCTTCGCGAACATGGAACACACCTAAACGTGATGAGAAAGTGGAGTTCAGTAAAGGAAGTATTAGTTCAGGTTCATTGAAAGGAAAGGAGAAGGTATTTGAACCTCAATTTTCCAGGAGATCGCGAGACATCAAGTGTTTCAAGTGCTTGGGAAATGGGCATATTGCTTCTGAATGTCCGAATAAGAGGGTGATGGTTTTACAAGGGAAGTATGGAGAGCTTGTAAGTGAAGATGAAGCTGAGATGGAAGAGGAATCTAAAGTCGAAGTGACTGAACAAGAAGAGAATCTTGAGCCAATGGAGGGAAATTTATTAGTTATTCAAAGGATTTTGAGTGCTGAAGTTGATATTGGTTTGGAACAGCGCGAAAACATCTTTCATACAAGATGTCAAATCCGAGATAAGGTTTGTGCCATGATCATTGATAATGGTAGTTGCACCAATGTTGCATCCATTACTTTAGTGGAGAAACTGGGATTAACTACTGTTCCACATCCAAAACCATACAAATTACATTGGCTTAATGACAAGGGAGAGATTCAAGTTACAAGACAGGTTCGGGTGCCATTCTCCATTAAAACCTTTCATGATGAGGTTTTATGTGATGTGGTTCCGATGACAGCTAGTCATGTGTTATTAGGACCCCCATGGCAATTTGATAATGATGTGACTTATAACGGGCGAAGGAACACTTATTCATTTGTGCTGAATGGGAAGAAAGTGAATTTGATGCCATTGAGTTCTCAACAAGTTAGAGAAGATCAGTTGCGGAATCAAAGGAAGATGATGGAATCTGGTAAAGGGTTAATGTTAGCCAAAAAGGGAGATGTTGAGCAAGCACTAGCTTCTGTGGGGGTTGTTTTCATGACTTGGGCAAAGCCTTTATTGCAAGTGGAGGGTTTGGATTTGCCAAGGCAGGTTGTGGAGTTACTTGAAGAGTTCAAAGATGTATTTCCAGAAGAGCTACCATTGGGATTACCACCTATTCGAGGGATAGAGCATCAAATTGATTTGGTGCCCGGAGCTTCACTTCCAAATAGACCAGCATATAGATGTAATCCGGAGGAAGCAAAGGAGATCAAAAGGCAAGTTGGTGAGCTCTTAGAGAGGGGCTATGTGCGTGAGTCACTTAGTCCTTGTTCAGTGCCTACTTTGCTTGTTCCAAAGAAGGATGGTACCATGAGAATGTGTGTGGACAGTCGGGCTATCAACAAGATAACGGTTAAGTATCGATTCCCTATCCCTAGACTTGATGATATGCTTGATGAATTGCATGGTGCTGTTTATTTTTCTAAAGTTGATTTAATGAGTGGATATCACCAAATTAGGATGAAAGAAGGTGATGAATGGAAAACAGCCTTTAAAACTAAGCATGGATTGTATGAGTGGATGGTGATGCCATTTGGGCTTTCTAATGCACCTAGTACATTTATGAGACTTATGAACCATGTTTTGAGGAAGTTTATCGGGCTGTTTGTTGTGGTCTATTTTGATGATATCTTGATCTATAGTAAAACTTTAGATGATCATGTGAAGCATCTTATGGCTGTATTTGAGACCTTGCGTGATGCTAAGTTGTATGGAAACATCAAGAAGTGCTATTTCTGCCAAGATAGTGTTATCTTTTTGGGGTATGTAGTTTCTGGTAGCGGAATTAAGGTTGATGAGGAGAAGGTTAAGGCAATTCGTGATTGGCCTAAACCTACTGGTGTTGCGGATGTGAGAAGTTTTCATGGTTTAGCCTCTTTCTATAGGCGATTTATTAAAGACTTTAGTTCTATTGTTGCGCCTATGACAGAGTGTTTGAAAAAGGGAAATGAGTTTAGATGGAATGAGAATGCACAGAAGTCATTTGAACTGATAAAAGAACAATTATGTTCTGCTCCAATTTTAGCACTTCTCGATTTTGCTAAAACATTTGAAATAGAGTGTGATGCTTCAGGGGTCGGTATTGGGGCTGTGTTGATGCAAGAAATGAGGCCAATTGCTTTCTTTAGTGAGAAGCTGAATGGGGTACGGTTAAACTACTCTATTTATGACAAGGAGTTTTATGCATTGATTCGGGCTCTCGAGGTATGGCAGCATTATTTATTACCTAAAGAGTTCGTTATTCATACTGACCATGAATCATTAAAGTATCTTAAAGGGCAGAACAAGCTGAATAGAAGACATGCCAAATGGGTAGAGTTCATGGAGCCATTTCCATATGTCATAAAATACAAGAATGGGCAAACTAATGTCATTGCTGATGCTCTTTCTAGGAGGTATGCATTGATTTCTATGTTAAATGCAAGGCTTTTGGGTTTTGAACAGGTGAAAGAACAATATACCAGTGATTCATACTTTGCTAATATGATGTCTAAATGTGCTAAAGGAGCTTGTGATGGGTTCTTTGTGCATGATGGTTACTTGTTCAAGTTGGGCAGAATGTATATACCTTCAGGATCCTTACGTGAGTTGCTTGTGCGTGAGGCTCATGGGGGTGGTCTTAGTGGTCATTTTGGGGAGAAGAAAACTTATGAGCTACTGAAAGAGCACTTCTTTTGGCCTAATATGCTGCGGGATGTTCATAAAGTTGTTGAAAGATGTGTAAATTGCAAGAAAGCTAAGGGTAAAGAGAATGCATATGGACTATATATGCCTTTACCTATCCCAGAGCAACCATGGATGGATATTAGTATGGATTTTGTGCTTGGATTACCTAGAACACAGCGTGGGAAGGATTCAGTGATGGTTGTGGTTGATCGGTTCTCCAAAATGTCACACTTTATTCCTTGTAACAAAACTGATGATGCTATTCATATTGCTGATTTGTTTTTTAGGGAAATTGTACGTTTGCATGGAATCCCTAAAAGCATTGTCTCTGATCGTGATACAAAGTTCTTAAGCTATTTTTGGAAGACTCTTTGGAAGAAGCTTGGAACAAAGTTGCTTTTCAGTACTGCTTGTCATCCACAAACTGATGGGCAAACTGAGGTAGTGAACCGTACTCTATCTTCTTTATTACGGGCTGTTATAAACAAGAACTTAAAGAGTTGGGATACTTGTTTGCCTATTGTAGAGTTTGCATATAACCGTAGTGTGCATGGGGCTACAAAATTTTCACCATTTGAGATTGTGTATGGATTTAATCCATTTGTTCCTATTGACCTTGTTCCTATTCCAATTAATGAGAGGACATCTATGGATGGTGTTAAGAAGGCAGAATTGATGAAGAAGCTTCATGAGCAGGTTCGAATTCATATTGAGGAGAAAACAGCTAGGTATGTTAAGCATGCTAATAAAGGACGAAAAATGATTAGCTTTGAACCTGGTGATCTTGTTTGGATTCATCTTAGCAAGGGAAGATTTCCTAGCAAGCGGAAGTCCAAGCTGATGCCAAGAGTTGATGGACCTTTTCGTATTATAGAGAAGGTAAATAGTAATGCTTACAAAGTTGACCTTCCTGGTGATTACAATGTTTCAGCCACTTTTAATATGAAGGACTTATCTCCTTATTTGGAAGATTTAGAAGATTCTGATTTGAGGGCAAATCATTCTCTGCTCGGGGGTGATGATGTGCATCATGAAGGTTCTAAATCAACTCAAGAAGGCGAGCTGAGCGTAAAGGAGATTTCAGATGGTCCAATAACAAGGGCTAAGGCTAAACAGCTTCAAAGGGCCATAAGTAGTCAAATTGGAGCTATTGAAGCTTCTATGGGATTAGAAGCTTGCGATCTGAATGGAAACGAGCTAAATGTATTTATTTGTCTTCAATTTGAGATTGGGACGTGATTTAGAGACGTTTGGTGACGTTGGGCTTTAAGAAGCAGCTAAGGGCTTTCTTTTCATGCTATTGGGCCTTATTTACTTCTTATGTTACTACTTTTATGTATTTGGGCTATTTTGAACTTGTTTAGTTTTGTTTTAAATTGTTAAGTCATATTGGGCTTATTTTGGGCCTTTTTAAGTTTATTAGGTAACATTAGGGTTTCACCTCATTTTGTAAGCCTATATAAGGCATGTAAAAGTCTTGTAGAGGCAGTTGCCTCATTTTGAAATTGGAAGCACGAAATAGAAGAGCTATTTCTCTCTCAAAATTGTCTTCTCAAGTTTTTCAACTCTTGAAGATAGTTGCTGACTTATCACTCTTTGATCATCAAGAGTGTGGCGTCAAAGCCCTAAATTGATCCTTGTGGCGTCCATACGACTTATCAAGGTATCTATTTAGTTCTATCCTCCATCAACTTCACAATTTAATTTTGTTATAAATCAAGGCACATCATCTATTCAGCTAGTTCTGCCCTTTAAGATACTTTAATGATTCATGGTCAGTATGAATAATGAACTCTTTAGGTAATAGATAATGCTGCCATACCTCGAGAGCCCGAATCAATGCATAAAACTCATTGTCATAAATAGAGTAGTTTAAACGTGCCCCATTCAGCTTCTCATTAAAGAAAGCAATTGGCCTATTTTCTTGCATCAAAACAGCCCCAATACCAACCCCTAAAGCATCACACTCTATTTCAAATGTCTTAGCAAAATCAGGAAGTGCTAAAACTGGAGCAGAACATAATTGTTCTTTAATCAGCTCAAATGACTTCTGTGCATTCTCATTCGACCTAAACTCATTTTCCTTTTCCAAACACTCTATCATAAGCGCAACAATAGAACTAAAGTCTTTAATTAAATCGCCTATAGAAAGAGGCTAAACCATGAAAAGTCTCACATCCGCAACACCAGTAGGTTTAGGCCAATCACGAATTTCCTTAACCTTCTCCTCATCAACCTTAATTCCACTACCAGAAACAACATACCCCAAACAAATAACACTATCTTGGCAGAAATAGCACTTCTTGAGGTTTCCATACAGCTTAGCATCACGCAAGATCTCAAATACAGCCATAAGATGCTTCATATGATCATCAAAAGTTTTACTATAGATCAAGATATCATCAAAATAGACCACAACAAACAACCCAATAAACTTTCTTAAAACATTGTTCATAAGTCTCATAAATGTACTAGGTGCATTAGAAAGCCCAAACGGCATCACCATCCACTCATACAATCCATGCTTAGTTTTAAAGGTTGTTTTCCATTCATCACCTTCTTTCATCCTAATTTGGTGATATCCACTCATCAAATCAACTTTAGAAAAATAAACAGCACCATGCAATTCATCAAGCATATCATCAAGTCTAGGAATAGGGAATCGATACTTAACCGTTATCTTGTTGATAGCCCGACTGTCCACACACATTCTCATGGTACCATCCTTCTTTGGATCAAGCAAAGTAGGCACTGAACAAGGACTAAGTGACTTACACACATAGCCCCTCTCTAAGAGCTCACCAACCTGCCTTTTGATCTTCTTTGCTTCCTTTGGATTACATCTATATGCTGGTCTATTTGGAAGTGAAGCTTTAGGCACCAAATCAATTTGATGCTTTATCCCTTGAATAAGTGGTAATCCCAATGGTAGCTCTTCTGGAAATACATCTTTGAACTCTTCAAGCAACTTCACAACCTGCTTTGGCAAATCCAAACCCTCCACTTGCAATAAAGGCTTTGCCCAAGTCATGAAAACAACCCCCACAGAAGCTAGTGCTTGCTCAACATCTCCCTTTTTCGCTAACATTGACCCTTTACCAGATTCCATCATCTTTCTTTGATTCCGCAACTGATCTTCTCTAACTTGTTGAGAACTCAGTGGCATCAAATTCACTTTCTTCCCATTCAGCAAAAAATGAATAAGTGTTCCTTCGCCCATTATAAGTCACATTATTATCAAATTGCCATGGACGTCCTAATAACACATGACTAGCTGTCATAGGAACCACATCACATAAAACCTCATCATGAAAGGTTTTAATGGAGAATGGCACCTGAACCTGTCTTGTAACCTGAATCTCTCCCTTGTCATTAAGCCAATGCAATTTGTATGGTTTTGGATGTGGAACAGTAGTTAATCCCAGTTTCTCTACTAAAGTAGTGGATGCAACATTGGTACAACTACCACTATTAATGATTATGGCACAAACCTTATCTCAGATTTGACATCTTGTATGAAAGATGTTTTCGCACTGTTCCAAACCAATATCAACTTCAGCACTTAAAATCCTTTCAATAACTAATAAATTTTCCTCCATTGGCTCAAGATTCTCTTCCTGTTCAGTCACTTCGACTTTAGATTCCTCTTCCATTTCAGCCCCATCTTCACTTACAAGTTCTCCATGCTTCCCTTGTAAAATCATCACCCTCTTATTTGGACATTCAGAAGCAATATGTCCATTTCCCAAGCACTTGAAACACTTGATGTCTCGTAATCTGTTGGAAAATTAAGGTTCAAATACCTTCTCCTTTCCTTTCAACGAACCTGAACTAGCACTTCCTTTACTGAACTCCACTTTCTCATCACGTTTAGGTGTGTTTCATGTTCGCGAAGGTGAAGAAACAGCCTTTGTATTACTTGTTGTAGTTCACCTCATATGGATACCCCCTCTTTTCTGCTGTCTTTTTACTTTAGTTGCAAGTTTTATGACATTCTCAAGAAATATGAAGGGCTGTAACTCAACAACATTAGCTATGTCTCTCTTCAATCCATCAAGGAATCTAGCTATTATTTGCTCTTGAGGTTCATTCAAATCACAACGAATCAGCAACAGCTCAAATTCTCACATACTCCTCCACACTCAAGGAACCTTGCCGCAAAGTCTAGAGTTTGATGTATAATTTTTGTTTATAGTAATCCGGAACAAATCTCTTCTTCATTAATCTTTTCATAAGTGGCCAGCTCGTGACTTCTTCTTCGTCATCCCTTCTTCGCTGAGCTTTTAAGTTTTCCTACCACAAAAGTGCATAATTGGTAAACTCAAGTGCTACTACCTTACACTTCTTTGCCTCAGGGTACTCATGCCAATTAAACACCCTTTCTACCTTTTGAACCCATTCAAGATACTCTTCAGGAGAACTAGTACCTCTAAATGGTGGTATATTAAGTTTGATACAACTAGTAGGGTCATTTTGCTGCCTCCTTATCCTACTCCTATCTTCAGTCTCGTCATCCCGATTTGGCTCATCTCCAGCATCCCTTAGGTCATTCCGAGGTACCCTACGCCCTACCTGCCTTTGTTGGTGTTGCAAAGTATTTCTTTACATCATTTCTATAATTGCAGCAAGTTGTCTACGAATTTCAGTAATCTCACCTCGAAATTCATCATGAGCACGTTGTAAGCCCATGAGTTGAGCTTGTTCTAAACTCAATCCCTTTAGTACTCTACTTGCATCATCTTCAGCCATTATTAACAAAAACCCCAACAAGTATGAACAATGAACAACACAACCAGTAGCTAAAAACACACTTCTCAAACTGAATTTTTTTTTCCACCAATTCAGTAAATAAAATCAGATAGCAACCATTGACTAAATTTCAAAATTTCAAGGTTCAGGAACAACTCAACTTAGCCAAATCATCTTCAACCCACAAACTACTAAGAATTATTTCTAATGCTTCAGAGTTACAATTCAAATACTAGAGACCTAATCTGATGAATATTCCCACGAAATTATATAAAATAAAAATAGCAAGACACCTTAAATAGCTTAAACTTCAGTTTACACACTGAAAACTTGGCTCTGATACCAGATGATGTGCCTTGATTTCCAGAAAAATAGATTATTCCAAAATTCGAATAAAATCTGGTTCTTTTGTTGGTTATTTTTCTTTAAGTGTTTAGGCTGAATTATAACAAAATTAAATGGTAAATTTGATGGAGGATAGAACTAAATAGATACCTTGATAAGTCAAATGGACGCCACAAGGATCAATTTGAGATTTGACGCCATACTCTTGGTGATCAAAGAGTGATAAGTCACCAACTGTCTTCAAGAGCTAGAAAACTTGAGAAGACAATTTTGTGAGAGAAATAGCTCTTCTATTTCGTGCTTTCAATTCCAAAATGAGGCAACTGCCTCTATAAGACTTTAACATGCCTTATATAGGCTTACAAAATGAGGGGAAACTCTAATGTTACTTAATTAACATAAAAAGCCCAAAATAAGCCCAATATGACTTAACAATTTAAAATAAAGCTAAACAAGTTCAAAATGGCCCAAATACATAAAAATAGCAACATAAGAAGTAAATTAAGCCCAATAGCATGGAAAGAATGCCCTCAACTGCTTCTTTAAGCCCAACGTCACCAAACGTCTCTAAATTATGTCCCAATCTATAATTGAAGACAAATAAACACATTTAGCTCATTTTCATTCAGATCGCAAGCTTCTAATCCCATAGAAGCTTCAATAGCTCCAATTTAACTACTTATGGCCCTTTGAAGCTGTTTAGACTTAGCCCTTGTTATTGGACCATCTGAAATCTCCTTTATGCTCAACTCACCTTCTTGAGTTGATTTAGAACCTTCATGATGCACATCACAAGTAATTTAAAATTCACTCTCTGCCCTTCTCCTCTCATCATTCTTGGTATTTATAAAGAGTTCTTGGGAGGGTTGCTACAAAGCACTCATTACAACATTCAAACTTGGTGGGTGAGAGTTTACAAATTTCAAAAGATAGGAATTAAGACTTACAACTACCCTTACACCCAATAATCTACAAATACAGCTAATACAATAAAAGAAGTATCAAAATTCAAACACAATATGCTATAATTCAACAAAGTATGCCCTTAAGTCTTGGATGGAAAGAAAAGTCTTCAATTCTTACAAGTTGTCAAGTTTTGGATCATCTACTAGCTGTCTGACCTTCCTTTAGTTATTAGGATTCAACTTGCTCTAGAAAACTTATATTCATGTGCTATAAAAAGGATTTAGAACTAGACACATAAATTTCTAGTACTAAGAAGATTACCCAGTAATTCCTTCTGAAACTGTACCAGATTAATTCCAAATTTACCCTTGAAATTCATTGTCTTACCTTAAGTCTTTAGTGTACGAATGTAACTAACTTGAATTCATTTGGTTCTACTTTTAGCTCCATGTGATTAGACACTCTTGTGACAAACTCCCCTGGTTGGAAAAGACTCGACCTTAAGTTCATTTCGTTATCATCCTTATAAGGAGATAGATCAGTAACATTCAATACATCGGAAACACTATAACATTCTGGAAGCTCTATTTTGTATGCATTTTCCCCAATTCGTTTTATCACCTTAAATAGTCCATCAGCTCTTGGTTTGAGTTTAGCAAACTTGCCACGAGGGAACCTTTCTTTTCTAAGATGAACCCAAACTAAATCTCCTTCTTGAAATTCTATTTTCTTGCAATGCTTATTAACGCTCTTTTGGTACTTCTCATTTTGCTTCAATATTTTCTTTCTAATTCTTCATGCAATTTTTTTATGTTCTTCACTCGTTCTTCAGCATCTGCACTAAATTGGTGAGTAATGGGAAGAGGGACTAAATCTAATGGACTTGTGGGATTCTGACCATAAACAATTTCAAACGAACTATAACCCATAGATTGGCCTTTTGTTCGATTGTAAGCAAATTCAAATTGAGCCAAAATAAGATTCCACTAGACGAATGTTCTTTCCAACATAACACCTCAAAATGTTTCCCAAATTGTGATTTGTGACTTTCATTTGTCCATCGGTTTAAGGATGATAAGAAGAACTGAAGTTAAGTTAAGTTCCAAGCTTCCTCCAAAAAGTGCGCTAAAAGTGACTCATGGATTTAGTATCACGATCTAAGATGATAATCTTAGGAATTTCATGTAGTTTCACAATTTCTTGAAAATATAAGTTAGCTACATAGGAATCATCAAGAGACTTGTTGCAAGGAACGAAGTGTGCCGTCTTGAAAAAATGATCCACCACCACCATGGTAGAATCTTTATTTCTTTGAGTTCTTGGCCATCCCACAACAAAATCCATGCTAACATCTTTCTAAGGCGTTGTAAGAATAGGAAGTAGAGTGTACAACCAGTATTTTGGCCATGACTCTTAGCCACATGACAGATTTTACACCTATCCACATGCCTCTGAATATCATTCTTCATCTTTGGCCAATAAATTTTTTTTTGTATCAATGCCAAAGTCTTGTCTCTCCCAAAATGTCCGCCAAGTCCACCATCATGAGATTGTTTGATAATACACTCTCGAAGAGAACATTGGGGAATACATAAGTGGTTGCTTTTAAAAAGATACCCATCATGCAACAGGAATTGTTGAAAAGAGCCGTGCTTGCAGTCTTATGTGATTTTTCCAAAATAAGCATCACCTTTGTAGAGTTCCTTCACTATCTTAAAGCCTACAACTTTCACTTGCAAAGAGGACAACAAGGAATATTTTTGACTTAATGCATCAGCCACCATATTTTGAACTCCAGATTTATGCTTAATGGTGAAGTTAAAGGATTGAAGGAATTCAACCCAATGAGCATGACGCCTATTAAGTTTGTGCTGGCTATTTTGTGAACTTTAGTGCTTTATGATCAGAATAAAGAACAAAAGGTTTTGGAAGAAGATAATAACTCCAATGATCTAGAGCTCGAGAAATAGCATAGAACTCTTTATCATAAGTAGAATACTTCTTGCGTGAATCACTCTTTAATGAAGTGCTTCATTTGTCCACTTGAAGTGATCAACCTTTAAACATTCAGTGATTGGTGCCATGATTGAACTAAATCCTTTAATGAAACGCCGATAAAATGAAGCTAATCCATGGAAGCTTCGAACATTATGGAGAGTTTGAGGAATAGGCTAGTTAAAAATAGCTTCTACCTTACTAGGATCCATTTTGATTCCAATTTTAAAGATTACATAGCCTAAAAAGATAAGGTAATTTGAGAAGAACTCACATTTCTTTAGGTTGATATAAAGCTTCTGTTTCCTCAAAGTGTTGAAAACTTGATGAAGATGATCCAAGTGTTGTTCCTCATCTTTGCTATACACAAGAATGTCATCAAAGTAGACAACAACGAATCTTCCAATGTAGGTCTTCGACAACATGATTCATCAAACGCATGAAAGTACTAGGAGCATTTGAAAGTCCAAAAGGCATCACCTTCCATTCATAAAGCCCATCTCTTGTCTTGAATGTTGTCTTCCATTCGTCACCTAGTTTTATCCTTATTTGATGTTATCAACTCCATAGATTAATCTTGGAGAAAATACAAGCTCCATACAGTTGATTAAGAAAATCATCAAGTCGAGGAATTAGGAAGCGACAATCAACAATAATTTTGTTATGGCTCTACTATCCACACACATGCAAAAATAACCATCATTTACTTGACTTTGAAGTTTAGCGTGCCCCTTAGGACTTATTCTGTAGGCTACTTTGTTTGGCAGAACAGCTCTTGGAATAAGATTAATGCCATGTTGAATGTGTCTCATGGGAGGCAATCCTGGTGGTATCTCATCTGGTACTACATTATGAAATTCTTGAAGTAGCTTCTTCATTATAAAAGGTGGCTCAAGATTATCATTGTTTTCTTCAAAAATCACAAGAGCAAAAGTTTCATCAACCTTTGAAAATTCCCTCTTACATTTAGAAAGAGTCAAGAAATTATTTTCCTCCCTTTTAAAAGGCTTAGGAACATTGATCATCTTAGAAGGACCCAAAATGACTTTAACACCATCCTTGACAAAGGAATAAGTGTTTTTATGGCCATCATGAATAATTTTCTATCATATTGCCATGGACAACCAAGAAGTAAATGACAAGCATCCATTAGAACAACGTCATACCAAACTTCATCTTTATAGTTTTTTCCAATAGAAAAAGATACTAAACAACGTTGATTTACCTTAATTTCATTTCCCTTTTTGAGCCAAAAAAGCTTGTATAGTTGAGGATGCTTCACTGTCTTTAGGCCCAATTTTTCTACCATTTATGCAGTAGCCATATTTTCAAAACTACCCCCATTAATTTTGACATTACACACCTTGCTGTGAGAAGTACACCTGGTATGAAAGATATTTTTTCGCAACCAATCTTCTTCTTCTTCATAGGCAGCACTTAAAACTTTACGAAGGATGAGAGTTTCACCTTTATCCTCATAAGTTATATATATCTTCATTGTCTTCCTCAGGTTCTGCATGGATGTTCTCCATCTTTTCTTCGTCTTCTTCTTCAACAAGTGTCATAATCCTGCGATTTGGACATTCAGAAGCAATATGTCCATATCATTGGCATTTGAAACATTGGCAAGAATTAGTGTTTGAAGAATGGTTTTGATTCTTTTGGTTAGACACCATCATTCTTTGAAGAAGTTCTTGTAGTAGGTTTGGCAGTAGGAATATTCTTAGAGTTGGAACTACTCCCCCGATTAGAAATGCCCTCTCATGTCAAGAATCGAGAATTGCCGCTGCGTGCTGTCTTTTGTTGTTTCTCCACCTTAAGTGCAAGTCTACACACATCTCCATAACTACATTATGGTTGTAATTGCACAATATTTGAAATCTTAGGCCTTAAACCCCCAAGATAATGTGCAATTGTTTGTTCTTCATGTTCAGCCATATCCCATTTCAACATGAGATGATCTAATTCTACAGTGTAGTCTTCTACAGAAAGCTCATTTTGACAAAAATTTGCAGTTTGAGAAAAATATCTTGTCGATAGTTGTTTGGAAGATATTTCCTCTTAAGCTCACGTTTCATCTTCTCTTAGGTCACGATTTTACTTCTACCTTCTCGCATCCTTTGTTTCCTCAGATTTTTCCACCATAAAGAAGCATACTTTTTAAGTTTTATGGCAACGAGTTTTACTTTTTGATTTTTTGGAACATCTTAATAATAAACAATTCTTTCTATGGTGTTCAACCAATCCACAAACTCATATGGGTGCATTCTACCCTCAAAATCTGGTATTTTCACTTTTACATGTAAATCTCGACGATAATCATTTCTAAATGTCAATTTCTTATAACACTTGGATGTAGGGAAGAACTATCACCAGAAGAATGCGATTTAGTTTGATGAAAATGATTTGTATTACCTTCACAATTGCTAAAAGAACCATTATCGAGATCTTCATATTGCACTGCTTTACCTCGATCTTTGAAACAATCTAAACATTGTTGAAGTTGCTAAATTTGTCGTCTCAATTCTTCAATTAGAATGTTTCGTGTATTAGCTTGAGCTGCTGGCTGTTCTTTAATTGTTGGAACAAATTGATGATCTTTGGACATTGAAAGATAGCGAAAATAAACCTGGTTTTGATACCAAAACTTATGCAAGCTCAAGTGTTTAAAAGAGAATACAACAAGATTGGAAGAATAAGTAAATAAAGACACCAGTTTTATTAAAATAAATTCAAACACTGATAAAGTGAAAGTGGAACAAAACTAAGCTCACCACTCAAGAGGAAAACAATGGGATACAGAATAATTCACCACCCAAAGAATCCTACAAGAGATACAGAACTCTCAAATTCACCACTCTAAAGAATCCACCCAAGAGATATATAGTGAAATGAAGAAACTCTCACAAGAGAGCTCTCTCATATACAAGTAATTTAAAATTCACTATCTGCCCTTCTCCTCTCATCCTTCTTGGTATTTATAGAGAGTTCTTGGGAGGGCTACTGCAAAGCACTCATTACATCATTCAAACTTGGTGGCTGAGAGTTTACAAAGTTCAAAAGACAACAACTAAGACTTACAACTACCCTTACACCAAAAAATCTACAAATACAACTAATACAATAAAAGAAGTATCAAAATTCAAACATAATATGCTCTAATTCAACAAAGTATGCCCTTAAGTCTTGGATGGAAAGAAAAGTCTTCAATTCTTACAAGTTGTCAAGATTTGGCTCACCTACTAGCTGTCTAACCTTCCTTTAGTTATTAGGATTCAACTTACTCTAGAAAACTTATATTCATGTGCTGTAAAAAGGACTTAGAACTAGACACATAATTTTCTAGTAGTAAGAAGATTACCCAGTAATTCCTTCCGAAACAGTACCAAATTAATTCTAAATTTACCATTGAAATTCATTATCTTACCTTGAGACTTTAGTGTACGAATATAACTAACTTGAATTCATTTGGTTCTATTTGTAGCTCCATGTGATTAGACACTCCTGTGTCAGGGACACACCAGCATATGTGATGGGGGATGAACATTCCATTACATTATTAGAAGCAACTTACAGTAATTCAAATTTGCCAGTAGTAGCCCATTTAGTGAGAAGCTTCTAAGAGCCTACAACAAATTTATGACATAGTAGTTAGAATGTTTGATAGTGTGTTTTGAGATAAAATCTTAGTAATTGATAGTAGTTAGTAGTTAATAGTTTTAAGTTTCATTAAATATTGTAGTAAGTGTTGGCATTCCAACTACCTCAATTCTTGTTAGTAGTTAGTAGTTATAAGTTTTTATAATTGCTGTAATAAATGCTTGACAGTCCAAGAGGCCTCTATAAATACATGAGAGATGAAGGGAAAAGCATCCAGACTTTGTAATTTCAGAAATCAAGTATTTAGAAACTTTCATTTTGAATTTGTATTCTACCATTTTCAATTTTTATTTTTATTGAATGATATCAACAACTTTTATCTTCGTGAACAAAATCACGACTCATCAATGCTTGTCCTGCATTAGAAGAAAGATCTAGCATCACTATTTATGCATGACTATTCACACAGCTTTATTGAGATCCTCATTTTCTTTGTTTCCTTGTTTCTATTCTAAAATTAAATTTAGAAACAAGGAAACAAAATATTTGTTTCCTTAATATGCTTGTTATTTATTTTGTATTTTTGTAATTAATTCCTACTATGACTTAGGATTTGATTTAGTTTTTTTCTTTTATTCTCTCTGTAAAATTGACTATACAAGGCTTTGTAACCCTAAGGGGAATTTAGAGTTTTAACATTAATAGTAGAGAGAGTTTTTTCTTAGTTCTTAAAATAACTTTTCAAAACTTATCATGATTTTTTCTTGTGGCGTTCATCCTTGACTTATCACTCATAATTTTTCTCATCTTTCTTAAGTGCGGTGTCTACCCTAATTTCGTATACCTTTGATTCTTATCTATTTACAAATAATGGGTCAAGGTTATTTATTTTTGTTTATTTGCAAATCTTAATTAGAACGATCCTTGGCAAAGGAACTGCGTTAAGCGTTTAGTCTCACTTTTCTTTGTGAGGTTCACATCAGATGTCTCCGTAAGTCTATTCAATATCTAATCCTAACTAAATATCTGTATAACTTTACGAGCTTTTGCTAAGTTCACGATCTGATAAGACTGATCATGTATACAATTTAGATATAGATATATACTAATTGTTTTAGTTTACAATCAACCCATGTGGGTAAATCTACAACCAAGAACCATTTTTTAAAATATACTGTATAAAACATTTATAACTCTTGCAACTATGTTGCTAAAATAAATATTCTAAGGTCTTTGTCTCAATTTAAACAATGTATACTACTCTAGATCTACAATGTATGAAATAGAACAAGATTAATATCACATTATAAATAATGACTTATCGAAAAGTATATTATATAAATATTAATAAAAAATTTATAAAATATAGAATAGTACACGAGCACCAACTCCAATAGAATTTTCGATGTGTACTATTTTAACATGCTTAGTTTTGATCTAAAAATTTCGTACTAATACATCTTAAATTTCATTTTTAATGTTCCTACTTTTGTAAACAACTTATTGGACAAATCTTCTGACTTGTCTTTCATCTTACAAAAACTAGTTATAATATGACTTCAATTTTTTTTTAAATGTTCTTTGTATTGTGTCTTAAAATTTTAAGGAAAGTTTTATGCAAGTTCACCTCATATTTTACTTTTAATAAATTTTTGAACCTCTCTTGTTCTCGTGTCAGCTTATTGAAAGATTTTGGGACAATGTTTGATTAAATGAAAATCTAGTAAACTAATGTTGAAATGACTTTGAAATTTAGATATGTATAAGTTTAATATGCTTATCTTAATTCTGCATCGTTTCATGTTGATTTGGTTTATATTCAATCTTCAATGAATATTTAAATCTAAAATGCTCTAAATACTAGCTTGTTCCACGTTAAAATCCTTGTTTTATAATTTTAAAAGCCTCGTAACAAAGTTAACTGCTATTAATGGCCTATATTAAATCTCAAAGTTTCTTCAATAACGTAGGATAAGTGTTGATGGGCTCGTGATTTCATTCACGAAGTTGATGGTTGTTGATATCATTTAGCAAGATGAAAAAAAAATAGTTCAAAAAATCTGAACTGAACTCTTAGTAGAGAATTTTATTTTTTCATTAATCATCAAAAGCTATTGAAATACAGAAGTTAGGAACTTGAATTTCTTTGAGATGTGGCTTGACCTATTAGTGCAAGTTACCTAATCTAATGAGAAAAGGTTAGAAATGCGCTCTACTAGAATTAACTATGTTGGATGGATGCTCGATCATTTCATGACTTTCCATCCTTTTTGTGAGAATTTTAGATATAGGGAATGCAAGTCATCTTACTAGTTTAAATAATAAATACTTGAATAATCCTCCAAGTATATTTAAACCCAAATTAAAGTTTCAAGACCACATAAATATCAAAACATATTAAATGTAACTAAGAATTTCAAAAGTACGACTACTACCAAAATGAAATAAATTCAATATTAAATAAAACTACTATTACAAATGTAGATGCAAGTTCCGTAGAATGTCTTTTTTATCTTCTTCTTGAACTTTGCATCACAGGAGCTGATGTTGGTGATTTATGCTACACTTAACTTCTTGTAACAATGCTAGTGCCATATTATGATGTTTCCAATTACTATTATGTCACAATGCATTGGTCTGATCGTGATGTTCCTCGTCATTTAGAGTTGCATGTTATTATTCGGTAATTTTTCATCTATTAATCTAAAAATACATAAATTGAATTTAGTTGCAATGTGACCAATGAAGAAATTTTAATGAATAATAAAGCTTCAAAAACTAGAAATCTCAATTGCAAATATTTTGCTCACGTCTATTGATCTAGAAAGTTTTGAAGATTTTGATGATTCTAATTAATAGAAAAAATAATTATGAATGAAAGTGAAATATTTTTAAAGGTTTAAACAACAAAGATAAGCTCTCAAGGAAGTCATTTCAATAAAATTGGAGGGCATTTTAAAACTTTTATTGGAATTATATAAGATTGAATTTGAGCACAAGTTTGATGTTAATAGTTCAATTTTACAATAGAATCATATTAATTTAGAGTTTTCTACGATAAGATATGGACATATGATTCAAGCATGGCAACATTAATAGTGCAAAGATCTTAATCAATTTGGTCAAAGTCGTTTGCCAAGCCAGTTTTCCACCCTTTTTAAAAATTGTTTCAAGTTAGTAGCTAACCTCCTAAAAGCAATTTGGTCATTTAGCAAGGCACTCAATTGGTATGGACGTAAAAAGCTTTATAACGTGCTATAAACAAATAGTTTCTCTATTTGTTTATAGTACGTTATAGAGCTTTTTACATCCATATATTTCTCTACAAATACAAGAATTATTCAAGCTCAAGATACAAGAAAAGCACTCAATAAATTTTTTTTTAATCATTGGTAAGGAATAAAAATGCTCACTTTATATTGAAATTATTGAATATATTATTTGAGAGAGTTTTTCTCAATTTTATTTTAATCCTTATGACGGTTAAATTCTTAAATGGTAAGCCAATTAATTGTAAAAGTTTGATTAATAAATAGAAAGTTAATCAAAATGTCTTAAGAGATAGTTTGAGTTAGTGAAACCCTTAATACAATTTGTGTCAAGTCATAGATGTAAGCCAGATTAAGTGTCGAACCATGTAAACATCATGTGTTTGCTTTCTCTCTATTCCCACATTCTTTAATTTGTGCATTTGATATTTACTTGTGATCTATTGTGCTTATTTATTTTAATATTTTATATTTTGTTATATTTTTGAGTTTTAGATTAGTTTGTTATTTTTGAAGTATAGAACTACTATTCACCTTCCATTTTTAGACTTTTAATCTTGTATCGTAGATTTATTTTTGTTGCATCAGTTTGAGCATACTAAATTGCTTGATAAGTTATGCATGTTTACTTTCGTTATATCTTTTTTTAGCATACTCCATCATTCAACTGTAGCTACACTCGAGTTTAATGCACTTTGTGTATTCACAATTATATTTATCTTCCTACAGATTGTACAACTATCATCTAGTGAATATCTAAGTCAAATGTAAGAAAACAAATTTTCTTATCCCACTCATATCTTTTGGTTCTAGACTAACTGCTTTCTTAGTCATGTTATATAATCTATAGCATCATAGCCATATATAACATATTAAAGAAGCTAATATTAGTTTGCACTTTAAATACATAGTTGATGTTGATTGAGGATACTAGTTGAGATTTTATTTAACCTCAAAGGAACTTACACAATGAGGAAGAAGAGATTAATTTGCTCATTTTCTTTATATTAAGCTAGAAAAAAAAATGGTATAATTCATGTGCTACATTCAATTCTCTTTTCAAAAAGCATATGTATTACTAATTTAATGTATAGATCTTAGTTCAATTGCCACCCCAATACTTTATCTAAGTTTTTAATAAGCTCACCCTTACAAGGCATTGAATTTCAAAACTCACCTCTTGCTAAATTAGATTTTCATAATTGTGGCATCCCAGTTAATTTGGATACTCATTAAATGTGAACTTCTTCTTGACTTAGTCAAGGCGATGCATACTTAGCATAAATATAAGCTCCATAAGAATATATTTAGCATCTAATTCTTTTTCAATTTTGTGTCTCATCTTAGCTTGCCCTTCTAACAATTAAGGAAACTCCTTACATATGAAAGATGATCATAACTTAGCAATGCATCTTTCTTAATCATATATGTAATTCTGCTAACTACATAGTAAATGGAAGTAAATTAAAAGGAAAAGAACTTTATTAGATAAAATGCATAAGATGTTCAAACCTAATGAAAAAATCTTAACAAGAATAAATTTCAATCTAGATAAACTCAAAGACCACATAAATTTGATATAAACAACTCTAGCATAAAGATAAGAGTTTGTCCTTTTCTGTAGGAGTATCCATAAGCTTACAAACAACCATACCAATCATCTTAAAATTTGAGAAGAACCACTCTCTAGTAGTTTTAAAAAAAACTCCTTACTTTTCAACTAACAAAATATTCTCCACATATTAAGGTAAGAAAATAAAATCATCTTTAGACCTTGTAATATACACAAAATGGTTTCCTTTGATCATTGAGAATTTTTTGCGAAATTATACACACGCAAATTGTAACCGCAAGTGCACGGGGTCGTGATCAAGTAATAATGTGATGAGTGAGTATCGTTCCCACGAGGATTGGTGTCCTAAATGCTAATTACTATAGTGTTGACAACTTAACTATATCTAGGCTAATCTAAAAGATAAGTTAAATTTTGGAATTAAAATTTTTTTAGACTAAATAATTCGATAAATTAAAGGAATGAGAGTTCTATGACAATGGTCTAGGGACTTGATTTTCCTCTATTATTTCTATGCTCTTTATAATTAGTGATTAACAACTAATCTAATACAGTCATCAATTAAGGGCTTAAGACTAATCTCATTCACTATCCTGAGTGCTGAATGAGACTCTATGCACATATAATTAAGTTGATATCCTTATCTAACTTGCTATAAATACGTGCATTAAGCTACCCTTATATGACTACCCTAAGTTCATTAGTCTTCAAACTCAATAAACTCAAAGCTATATTTTTTACAACTAACGTATGGATTAAACTCTCCCAAGTACCTAACCCAAATGTTTAAAACATCTAATCTATTTTTCAATACAATTAGAAGCATTAAGCACATAAAAAGTACAAATGAATACACATCAATACGTAGAGTTCAATAGAGTTCCACCAAGCTTTAGAACATATAATCTAGCAATCTATAGTGAAATATTCAATTACATTCATCCAAATGTTCATAGAAGTACTTATGTTCAAATCAACACAAAACAAAATTATAAACTAAAAATAAATGTATATGAAGTAGAGAGAGAAGAGGGAATTAGTTGGAGAACCTTTGTAGCATTTAATCTTCAATAATCTCCCTCAATCTAAGCTTCAATGGTGTTTCTCTCTTTATTTCATGCTCTCCTTCCACCTCCTAAATGAGGATTTTAATATTTTTTTATAGGCTTTAAAATTAGGGCACAAAATGAAAAACAAAATTGAAATTGGGCTGTTGGTTGAGTATTTTGCCAATAGGAACCTGATTTGGTGCTTGGGCGTTAAAGCCTAGGGTGGTATTGCAGCAAAAAATTATTCATTAGCACTGTAGTAGGCACTGTGCACTGTTATTGTAGTACATTTAGTTTTTTTTGCCTTTTTTCTTTGAATTTTCATTCCAAATAGCTCTATTAACTTGAAATCTACAAAATAAAATTAATACACATAAAAAGTCATATATTCTTATTTAAATTAAGCGATTATCAAGTTTAGAAGAGATACAATATAATGTTTAAAATATGCTTATCAAGAATCCATAAGAGATTGTGAATTCATGAAACCTAAGATATCATTCTTTAAAAGATTATTTCAGCCTATATATTCACCTAGCTTGTAAAATTTATGCTCTTGGCCTTTGGTTATATATCCCTCTAATTGGTCCATATAAATATCTTCCTCCAATCCTTTAGAAAATTGTAGTTTTAACATCCATCTCATGTGATTTAAGGTCCACATGTGCCAAGATAACTAGAATCAATAACATTACCATAAAAAAATACACATTTTCTAATAGTCTACACCCTTTTGTTGAATAGCCTTGCCACCAAGCGTGCCTTTAACCTCTCAACTATGTTACCTACTTGATGCTTAATGCATATAACCCAATTATTTCAATTTTTCTACAGTTAAATCATAAATCAACTAACTTCCAAACATGGCTTGATTTCAAGGACTCAATTTCCTCATCCATTTCCTTTATCTAGGATTAGTTAATAGATATTGTAATGGTCTCATCAAATGTTATTGGCTTTGACTATCATGTGAAGCAATCATTTGTACCTCCATCTTAATCTTGAAACAACAATGAGGGATGGGGATACAATTACTTTGACGAATTGAATTATCCTATAGAATCAACTTAATGTTTACTTTTGCTAAGATTAGAACTTGTAGGCAAATCTAGGTTTCTCTAAATTCAATTAATATAATCAAATGTCTTAGTCCAATTCTATGATACCAAAAAATTCATTTTCAAGGAATATAATATCTCATCATTCTAACTTCGTTATAGTTTTATCCTCTTGTTCACCAATAAACACATGTCTTTTAGAGTGATGATACAGGCTCAAGTGTTTAGAAAAGAATACAACAAGATTGAAAGAATGAAAACAAACACTCACTTTTATTAAAATAAATTCAAATACTGATAAAGTAAAAGTGGTACAAAACCAAGCTCACCACTCAAGAGAATTACAATGGGATACAGAATAGTTCACCACCCAAAGAATCCTACAAGAGATACAGAGCTCTCAAACTCACCACTCTAAGGAATCTGATGCAAATTAGGTTGCAAAAATATCACAAGGTCCATTGAACATCCATGTGTGATGGGGAACAACAGCACATCAGCTCATATGAGTAACCCATGTGATTTGAAGTCTCAAAATTGGTAGTTGTTGGTAGTTAATAGTTATAAGTTACTATTAATTATTGTAATAAGTGCTAGCATTCTAAGTGCCTAGTTTATTGGTAGTAGTTGGTAGTTAGTAGTTGTAAGTTTTCATTAATTGTTGTAATAAGTGCTGAAATTCTAAGTGCCTAAATGTCATGACCCAACCCAAATCTGGCAAGATATTGTCTGTTTTGGGCCCAAGCTAGCAAGATTTTGATCTTGGGTTTCACGTAAGCGTCCTTCACCCAAAAAGCGTCTTGCCAATTAAGGTGTGGGTCACCCCTTATAAACCCAACATCTCTCATGTGCCTTAGCGATGTGAGATTTGCCTAGGGTGTTACACTAAATTATTAGTAGTAGTTAGTAGTTTTAAGTTGTTATTAATTGCTGTAATAAATGCTAGACATCTCAAGAGGTCTCTACAAATATATAAGAGATGAGGGAGAATGAAAACAGAATTGATAATATTAATGTTGAGAGTTTTCTCTTAAGTTCTTCAAAGAACTATTATTAGAACTTATCAAGATTTCATCTTGTGGCGTTCTTTTAGACTTATCACTCACAATTTCTCATCTATCTTGAGTGTGGCATCTACTATCTTTTTATACCTCTGGTTCTTATCATTGATAGATAACGGGTGAAAGTTCTTATTTTTGTTTGTATAAAAATCTGAATTAGGAACCTATTAAGCGTCGAGTCTCACTTTTTTTTGTGAGGTTCACATCAGAATCCACTCAAGAGATACAGAGTTAAATGTAGAAACTCTTACAAGAGAACTCTTCCAAATAAAAGTACTTTAAAACTCACTCTTTGCCCTTCTCCTCTCATCCTTCATGGTATTTATAGAAAGTTGTTGGGAGGGCTACTACAAAACACTCATTACAACATTTAAACTTGGTGGCTGAGAGTTTACAAATTTCAAAAGACAACAACTAAGACTTACAATTACCCTTACACCAAAAGGTCTGCAAACACAGCTAATACAGTAAAATAAGTATCAAAATTCAAACATAATATGCTCTAATTCAACAAAGCATGCCCTTAAATCTTAGATGGAAAGAAAAGTCTTCAATTTTGCAAGTTGTCAAGATTTGGCTCACCTACTAGCTGTCTGACCTTCCTTTAGTTATTAGGATTCAACTTACTCTAGAAAACTTATATTCATGTGCTGTAAAAAGGATTTAGAACTAGACACATATAATTTTCTAGTAGTATGAAGATTACCCAGTAATTCCTTTCGAAATAGTACCGGAGTAATTCCAAATTTACCTTTGAAATTCATTATCTTACCTTGAGTCTTTAGTATACAAATGTAACTAACTTGAATTCATTTGGTTCTATTTGTAGCTCCATGTGATTAGATACTCCCTGTGTCAAGTGATATTGATATCTAATAAATATTGTTTTTCCTCTTGTACTTAATTTCTTATGTACACGAGATGGGTTATGAACATATGCTATGTGCATGCAGGCTTGAAATGAGTTAGATTAAGTTTCTGCCCATCGCCTACTCATATGAGATGGAATCAACTTTCTTAAAAATCAATTATGTATATAGACAATACTTAGCAATGTATCTGTCTAGTATGGAATGGTAAGACTCTTAGATTATCATAGACCTAACCACTTTGTTCAATATCTTATTCCTCATTTCCACCACACCATTTTGTTGTAGGGTCTTAAAAGTAGTCAATTGTCTTTCAATAACTTTGTCATCATACAGTTTCTTGAACTATTTTGAAAGATATTCATGTCTTCCATCCATTCTTAGAACTTTGATTCTTTAGTCAAATTGATCTCTATCAAATTAAAAAATAATCTAAAACAATACAATACTTCAAATTTCTGAGAGATCAAATAGACATAACCAAACATGAGAATCATCGATGAATGTGTTAGAATATGAAACTCTATGTCTAGGCCTCATACTCATTGGACCATAATTGTCAAAATGGATTGGTTATAGTCTTTTTACCAAATGGTTTTCAAATTGGTTTTTCAGCCCGACATCTTTTACATATAGGCAATTCAATTACGCATATGAGTTCTATAAGCCTTATCTAACTAATCTATTAATTATCTCTTGCCCAATATGTCCTAGTTTAGCATGCCAAGTATTAGCATCTATATCAACTGAATTTAAGATGTAATTAAAGAAAAACAACCATCATTCATATCATAATTATGACAATCTATATCTAAAATCATAAAAACATCCCGTCAATAACTAGTGCCAACTAGAGATTAATTTAATATAATTTCTAAATCAGCACCATAAAAGTTCAAATGATATCCCAATAAAAGAAGAAAGGTAACAAAGACTTGTGTTTTGTTGGATCTTTGGTCCAAATAAGACAAAGTAAAGAAGAAGAGTTTAGCTACCACTAAAATAACACATCAACACTTTTCAAGGAATAGAGAGTTGTAATGACTACGTAACCTTAGCAAGTGAAAATTTTTATTTTTAGTCATTAAGATGAATGTTATATATCTATAGACTATGATTTAATATTTGGTATTGGGTTTCAAATTTATTTCAATGACCAAATTGAAATATCAAAAAACGATTAAGAGTTGTTTTGGGAAAAAGAACAAATTTTGTATTTGATTGATAATATTCAAGAAGGGGCTAAATAAAATTAGCCATATAATATATATACATCTTATTCTCTCCAACACCCTCATTTTTGGCTTGGTAGAGAGTGAGAAAGAGAGAAGAAGAGGAAGGAGAGAAGAAGTAGAAGACAAATTGAGTTTTAAAGTACTTAAGAGTTAATTATATGGTTTTTGTTAGGTTTCAATTTTTGGGAACGTAATTATTTCAGGATTTGATGAGTATTTGGACAGATATATTTGGAAATGACAATTATTTAATAGATTAGAGAAAGAATCATAAATGATATGCATGTTTTCTTTATGATAGTATCTTGGTCCAAAACTGTTGTAAATTTTTGTGGTTTTGAATAGGCTCTGAGATTTGATATTATAAAACTAACATTTATATGGTCATTTAGAACTTTGAATCATCTAAAAATATCATAAATTTGATTTTTGGTAATATTTCAAATATGACCCTGAAATTATGAGATTATCCATTTCTATAGAAGGGCCAAATGATGAATTGATTTTGATCTAAAGCGATCTTATAAAATTATGGGTTTTGGGGAAATTATATTTTGATGTATCTAGTATGACATATCCAAATTTGATCATTTAACCAATTATTTGTAAATTGTTATGATTTTTAAAATTATATAACCTCAGTGCAGGATTTTGTTTGTCAGATTCTAGAGGTTTTGAAATAAAATTATTTTAAAATATTCTCTCAATTACTTAGAATGATTTATTATGGACTAAGATATGTGTTATGAGTACTTTTGAGATAATTTTAAAATCTAAAAAGTATATGATTTTATAAAATTCAAAGACCAAATACTGCTCAATGAATGTCCATGTTCTATAAGCTTAATGATTCGATTTTATGAGTGATTTATAACTTGGATTTTGAAGGGGATAAATTCTTGTTTACTTCATTTGATAATGATTTATATATCAAGAGCAATATATTTGGAATTTTATTTTGTAAATAGACATCGTTTGATGCATAAAACAATTAGTAATAGTGGTCAAAATTAAAAGGTTTAAAGAAATTCTAAGTTTTAAATTATGACCCAAATTCAGATTTATGATTTGAGTCAAGGAACGTAAAATCCACTTCGAACTTACATGTTAAAAACCCCTAATATATGGAAGAGATGTTTCATGTTGAATTAGATTACTGCATATAAAGTTTTGTGAGTGGATACTTATACTATATTATTACTTTAAATTCATGATTTTAGAAAAATATATTTAAAGTATGATGAGAATGATTTAACTTTATAGTTAATGTTACATATTTTTTAATGATTATCTTGAATTATGTTTTACCTTGTAACTGATTTTTTTTATGTTGCAAAGGAAACATTTAGAATATAGTTTTGGGTTTTACTGAATTTATAATTGTGATTGTATTTTACTTATATCAATAGTAATGATCTTTAAATGGTTTGAGATTTAAAGAGTATGAGGATATGGTATGAGGAAATGTTATAAGTTTATATGTTGTATAAAGAAAATAGTTTTGAAACCACTAGATTTTACCCCTCTCCTTTCAAATATAAAGATGGGATTTATGATGCGAACTAGGTTGTCAAAAAATAATCACAAGGTCCATTAAACATCCATGTGTGATGGAGAACAACAACACAACAGCCCATGTGATATGAAGTCTCAATCTTGGTAGTTGTTAGTAGTTATAAGTTACTATTAATTGTTGTAATAAGTACTAGCATTCTAAGTGCCTAGTTTATTGGTAGTAGTTGGTAGTTAGTTGTTGAAAGTTTTGATTAATTTTTGTAATAAGTGCTGGAATCCCAAGTGTCTAAATTATTAGTAGTAGTTGGTAGTTAGTAGTTTTAAGTTGTCATTAGTTGTTATAATACTAGACATCCTAAGAGGTTTTTATAAATATGAGAGACGAGGGAGAACAAAAACAAAATTGATGATATTAATGTTGAGAGTTTTCTCTTAAGTTCTTCAAAGAACTATTATTAGAACTTATCAAGATTTTATTTTGTGGCATTCTTTTAGACTTATCATTCACAAATTCTCATCACGTTTAAAAAGTAATCACGTTCATAAGCAACAAATGAACAACTTAAAAAAAAAGACAATAATCAATATTTGTAGAAACATATATCTAAAACCTGAAATATTGTGTAGTCTTTCATTCACTTTGTAATTTATCTCATCTCGGCACCACCTTCAAAGACTCGTCTTTCATAAATGATCTTTTTAGCCACTTCCTGGTATCAGAGTGCATTATAACGATAAAACTATCTATTAAGCTGAACTATTTTTTTTATGCTATGCCCAACACAATATAACTTTCTTCAGCTAACTTTATTTTACAACAAATTTTTTTTTGATAACTTTAATTGCTCCAGTATCAAGCTTTACCAATATCTCTAATTGTAACTAAGACATATGTTGAAGTAATGTTAAAAAAAGACATGCACCCCCTCGCTCCAATTCTTTAAATTTTCTAGTATTAAGACTTAATAACATTGTGACCAATAAATCTTAGAAGCATATAAATTCTCACAGATGGTCCAATGTGAGTCTGTTTTGTAATCCCTAACACATCTATCTATTAGAACAAAACAATAAAAAAATTGTTTGACCTAAAAATTTAATCTTCTAGGCCAACGAGCCTTAAATCAATTATCGGAAAAATGCGACTAGGCCTTTGCTACTGAATGATGCTAAAATGGGCTCCTTTGGTTATATAGCACTCCTAAAAGTAGAGTAAGCAAGGTTAGGTCTCACTGATAGTAGTTCCGGCAAAAATCCTTTAATACTTAAGTTAGTAAATGCAAATGTAATTGAAAGAATGATAGATTTCAAAAATGTTTATATGGGAAAAATGTTGAGATCTAGCCTATCTAGACTAGGGTTTGATCTTGAGTCAAATATTTTAGGGGAGAAAAAGAGTTCTTTAGTTTCTAGTTTTAACTTGTCAAAGCTACAAACTCATATGTTTTAAAGTTTCCTCGGGATTGGTTAGAGTTATGACACTGTCTGATTGTTTGGCATGAATATCAAGAATATCCCAGGATACCTCAGGATATGACGACTCCTTTCTATAGTACCTATCATTTGGCCCGATCAGGCTAAGCCTCTTGAGTTGTCAATCTCCATAGGGGAATAAGGAGTCCCTCAGTTTTTAGTTCTTGTTAGGAGTGAAACTACCTATGTTCTACTTGGTTTTGGGATTTGATCTAGCCAACATTTTCCTTAGCCTTCTATTACACCCCGAGGAGGTTTGATGTTATGAGAACCTTTCATTAAATGCATGCGACTTATTGGAGATCGCATGCCAAATAGCCTTTACTTTTACTACTAAGACATTTGATATCATAAGTCTGAGGTGACGTGTATGAAACCTAACCTTATAAATTGAATTGGATGGTTCTCAATTAGCCAATCGTCGCATTGTTAGTTGAATGGACGCTTTAGGGTGCACTTTGATGTAGTTCGTTTGTTTTTGGAATGGTGATGATTTGCATTGGATCTGGCCTATAAATACGCCCTATTCTCATTTGGTTAACACTTTTACTCTGTTTGAACTTCTTTACCTAGAAAATGATTTTTCATTCTGAAAAATGTGATCACTCATCGGTCGACTCCTTGCTTTGCTTTGGCTTCATTTCCTCCGTCCTCCGTATCTCATGACTTCTTCTTGTTCTAGCGACGTGGTTTTTTCCATTTCTTTCCTCTTGTTAAGAGTTTCCATGATGCCTTTTGGATCACACGTTGGCATTGCTACAAACTTGCTTATTCTATGATGATAGTGTTAGAACAAACTTCCTTAAAATATTTTTTAGGAAACTCTTAGATCATAAGTTAGAATACCTTGGATTACTTCTTACATACAAAGGATATTTGTGATGATTTTCTTTTTATTTTACTTTGTATTTGATTCGATGTTGTTTGTATTTTGATTTTGGGCTTTATTTATGGGCTAGATTTTACTGTTTAATTCTTTGGCCTATAAGATATTTTCTACCCAATACTAATATGGTTAATAGGAAAGAGGGTAACTTAGATGCTAGGCAACTAGATTACCTTGAGGAGGAGACTGAGGAGGTTCTCTTTTGAAGAAACATTAAAGCTATAAGGGATCAGGATCTTAGTAAGGCTTTCAACTAAGGGAATCTAGAGGTTCCTGAGGACGCTCTTGCGGTGTTAGTTCTGAGGAGATGGGAAACGAGGGCAACTTAAGGGATGAGGTGGATCTTGACTTGAAGGATTTGAAGGAGGGGGCAGAACTATTAGATAACCATCTTACGGAGCCCAAGGAGATCAAATACGAACTAGACCTTAGGTTCCAGAGGTTACACATTACCAAGGAGATCCTAAAGTGCCTAAAGCACTGTTATAACATTCTGACCTCGAGTGAATTTATGTGTTTCAAACCTTATTTTGGCAAGATGTTAGCTTGTCTAGGAGTCACCCGCTCCCAATTAGGTCCCAACTTTTAGCAAGTGTTATTAGAGTTATTTTCTTATGGGCGAGGGCAGGACAATTTAAACCTACCTTTCAAGAGTTGTGATATATGTAGAAATTTAGTCATAGCGTAGCTGGGAGAAAGGGCTTTTACTTCTTAAGCCAAAGGGCTCTAATTTCAATTTGGAATATTTCTTCCACCAATGAGGGGTGGAAGGAGTTTTGGTTTTTCATTAATGGAGCATGGGGTCAGAAAATACCTCGACCTCGAGGCGGTTCTTGGTCCGTTCTGACCTAGTTTTCCTTAGACATAGGTTAATTCCCTTTTTATTATTTTCGAGCTATTTTTATGTTTCCTCTGGATTTTTGTATCATAGCTTGTAAATTTCTTATTGTAACTACTTGGGCTACACGGTTAGAACTTTCTGATGCTCGTAGGGGTCAGGTTGAAGCAGTCTTAGCCCATACAAATAGCTATCGTGGTTTTTAATTGAAGGGGAGTCCAAAGAAGCAAACCTTATAGTTGAACTATCTCGTGTTGTTCCCTAAAGAAGAAGAAATAAGGTCACTCCCTTCTTGCTTCTAGGGATGCAAAGGCATGGAGATGATTCAAGCCGCAAGCGAGCTTGTTATGGAGAGATAGGTTCGGGATTTATAGTAGTAGTGGGGATTGAGAATATGGACCCTTAGGGTGTTTTTAACTTGTTATTTGGCTTGGGAGCTCAGGGCAGGTCCGAAGATCCTACTTTGAGTTCACTCGGCATGGGAGCCGAGGTAGGGGTCATGGGAGCGAAAAAGGGAGTATGGCCCCATGAGGGTCACCTTGAGATCAGAATGACTAAATTCATAGATAATCCCTCATGTCAAGATAAGGTAGGGGTGCAACTGTCATTGCCAAGCAAAATATTACACTCCATTTCTAGAGTTCCTAACTATGGCGAAGTTCCTAATCCCTTTATCGGGAATAGTTACAACAGCTAGTCTTTAAACCTCAAGGGATGTTAACACATGCGAACCTAATTCCCATTTAGTGCACTAAGGTGAAGTACCTGGTCCTACTGCTGCATTAAGAGTACCAATACATGGACGATGATTTGGTTGAAAAAATAGTCAATTGGGATTCAGTTATTGTACTGAACCTTGGCATAGGGAGCTTTTTTTATGCAAGTTCCCACTACCTGTCTTTTATCTAACGAGTCGACTTAGGGTATTAACTATCATTATTTTGTAGGTTGCTTATGCTTTTTCCCGATACCAAAATTGTTGAAGCAAAGAACAAAGCCTTTGAGGTGGAGAGGTAAAAAACAGTTATAGAAAGGGAATTTACTGCTTTAGTTGTCCCTGATGAAAGTCAAGTATCTAAGCAAACTTGACAAAATAACGGCTAAATTCATGAGACTCGACATAAGCTGGAGGCCTTAGAGTGGATCGAGGTTAGATGGCCTTGAAAGTTAACGAGTTGACCTTGAATGTGGATGGGGCTTATGTTGATGGTTAAATTAATGTGTACTATTTTACGGTGTTAAAGGGATTCTCGAGGTGTATCAATGTCTTTAAGTATCATTATCTTGACCTCGACCTCTAATGACAAAAGAACACGGTGAGCCGTCGTTCTGAGGTGATAGAGGGCCAGACTCTTGAAGTTATTGTTGATCCTACCAACTCCATTGCCAATCCTAATCTCACCTTCTCTTTTCAAGGTGCCACTTTACCTTAGGAGGTTCCCATTGCGGTTGCAGTTATTGTTCCTCCTCTTGTCATTGACTTACCTATTTCTACCATTGTTTCCCCTGCTACCAAGGTTCTTTCTGTTGAAATGTTAACCCCAGAGGATAGGGTCGTTGTGGATAATTGATGAGAATCAGGTTGTCAAAGCTTGACAAGACTGTTGAGTATCCATAGGAGTCTAAAGACAAGTGCAAGTACCAAGAAAATGAAGGAAGCATTTAATGGGTTAATTGAGCACATCTTAAACTCGTGCTTTGTTCAAGACACTAATCTGACCAAATTTAGTATTCAAAATGATCAATGCCTTGTCAATGTTATTCAAGTTTCTTTAAGTAACCTAAAGTAATTTACAAGAAAAACAAAATAAGATGAATATGAAGTTAAGAAAGAAGATCTGGCGATATTATTCACGCATTACTATTCACATTATTAGATCATTATTTTATTTTTTTTCCTTATTTTTTGTATTCTTAGGATTAATTTAAAAACAAGGATACACAAATATTTATTTTCTTAATATGCTTTCATTTATTTTCTATTTTTGTAATCAATTCCTACCATAACTTAGGATTTGATTTTGTTTTTCCTTTCACGATCTTGGTAAAATTGGCTATATAAGGCCTTGTAACCCTAAGGAAATTTTACACTTTTAACGTTAATAATAGTGAGAGTTTTCTCTTGGCTCTTCAAAGAATTTTTCATAACTTATCAAGATTTGTCTTGTGGCATTCATCTTTGACTTATCACTCATAAAAAAAATTTAGATTCAGGATTTCTAGTTGCTATTTTGAATTCCGAATTAAAAAAATAGTACAGAAATTTGAATTAGTTAAATTTGTTATTCAAAATTTGTCTTCATATAGTGTGTTTTCTGCCTATTTTGTACAATTCAGCCTAAAACGGAACAAATAACTCTAAACTGCATCAGAATCTATATTTTCTTTTGTTTTTCTCTTTACTTATTAATTTATGTATATTCTTTATCTTTTGTGTTTAACATAATCTCATTCTTAGTGATTGATTTGTTATATTTGGATTGTTACGAAGTAATTTTGATTAAAGTTCGTTAAGTTCAATAAAGAACTAAAGCTGAGACTAAAGTGTTGGAAAAAGGCAAGAGAATGTGAACTCATAAGAGGGTAAAAGCCAAATTTGTGTAACACGAGTGTGAATGCTATCAATCTAGAGAGACAACACATAAATGAGTGTTTGTGAGGTTTTCTTAACTTTTTTTTGCAGGTTATTAAACATGTCTCAAGAAAAAGATTAAGGCTCATCCAATGATGCTCAGGAAAAGATAGATTTCAAACTCTTATTTAAATCCTTAGATAAAACAATTAATCAACTAGAATTGAGGTTTGATGAGGTGAATGAGAGAATAGATAAAGTTGAATCTAGTTCATAAAAGGGGCAGCCACCTAGAGCTCCTAATGCGCAATGAAGAGAGAGGAATACACTTAGGTATAATTATAAATATGACTATATGGATGTCTAGATGATGATGACTATACCGTCAATGTTAATTTAGGCCGATTTCGGCGTAGGAATGAAGATAGAGGAGTTAGATATAGAGATAGGATAGATAAGAACTTGAGAAGTATTAAGATGAAGATTTCATATTTCTAAGGCAAAAACAATCTTGAAACGTATTTGGAGTTGGAGAAAAAGATGGAATTAGTATTTAATTGTCACAACTACTCTGAATTGAAAAACGTATAGTTAGTTACAATAGATTTTACTGACTATGCTATTGTTTGGTGGGATTAACATGTTTTGAGTAGGAGATGAAATCATGAAAGACCCATTGAGACACTAGAAGAGAAAAAGTCTATTATGAGAAGATAATTCATTCAAAGTCACTACTTTAGAGGCTTAGTTTAGAAGTTGCAAAGCCTTACTCAAGGGTATAAAAGTATTGAAGAGAAAGTGTATGAAGATCAAGAGAAGTTAAAAAGAGAGGCTACTATGGCTAGGTTCCTAGTTGGTTTGAACCGTGATATTGCAAATATGGTGGAGTTACAACATTATGTTGAATTAAATAACATGGTGCGAATGGCTATAAAAGTGGAGCAACAATTGAATAGGAAGGGTTCCACGCAGATTGGGCAGAATTTCGGTTCTTCTTTAACATGGAAACCGAATTTGAGTAAAAAGGATGAAAAACCTAATTGCAAGCCTAAAGCCAAAACCTCTAAGTAAAAAAAATGGAGGTGCACCAAACAATGTTAAATCTAATTCCAAACATTCTAGAAATAGAGATATCAAATACTTTAAGTGTTTGAGAATAGGTCATATTGCATCCCAATGCCCAAACAAAATAGTGATGATATTAAAAGCTATTGATGATATTGAGACTAAAGGTGAATCTAATAATAAGCCCGTGCTACTTTTGAAGGATGCAAGTGCCATTGAGTATCTGGTTGATAGACAGCTTTTGGTTGTAAGAAGAGCTCTTAGTGTGTAAATAAAAGAAGATGAGAAGGTAAAATGTGATAAAAAAATTTATACTAGATGCCACGTCAATGATAATATATATAGCATGATTATTGATTGGGAGAGTTTTACTAATGTAGTTCACTCTAGTTCAGTGAAAAAATTGAATTTGACAAATTTGAAACATTCTAGGCTATATAAGCTACAATGGCTAAATGATTGTGGAGAAGTTAAAGTAATAAACAAGTGCTAGTTTCATTCTCAATTGAAAAGTATAAGGATAAGATTTTGTGTGATATAGTGCCAATGTATGCGGGGAATATTCTTTTGAGGCAACCATGGCAAAATGATGGACATGTGATTCATGATGGTTACACTAATAGATACTCTTTTCTACTTAGTGGAAAATCAATTACTTTTATACCTTTAATCCCAAGAAAAGTGTATGAAGATCAAGAGAAGTTAAAAAGAGAGAGTAATATGAAGAAAAAAAAAGTGAGAATTCAAAAGCAAGAGAGGCCGAAACAAATAGGAGAGAAAAATAGTAAAAAAAAAGGAAGTTTTTGTTAGTAATAAAAGAAAAGGAGAAAACTAGTGAATTTCTATGCAAGAGAAAGTGAGATAAAAAAAAGTTTTGTTTTTAAATCAACTTATGATTGTACTTTTGTATAAAGAGGCTTATTTTAGTACTAATGAACTTAACCCTTTTTTTGGCCTAGTATTGTTTTTGAAAATGTGCCGTGCATGGGTGAGCGTGTACATTGAATTTTAATTTACACATTACCCTTGCATCAAATATGTAGTGAAATTTTAACAAACATCTCATTACACTAATGAGATATTAAGGAACTCATCTTTGAAGCATGTTTTGTGTAGTTCTAATTGACGACAGGGTGGGATCCTTTGAGTTAAAATAGTAGCCTTCTTTTTCTAGTTAAAATTTCAATTGAAGCAACACTTGCTTCAATATTTTATCTCTCGGCACACAATCTTATTTTCCTTACCATTCACTTGTACCTTATAAATGAATTGTAAATGGCTATTTATAGCCAACTATGCCGTCCATTGGTCCAATGTCTTACAAATTAGTGTCAAATATTTAACAAGCATGACAATGCATTAAATTTGCATTGTCATATTTGTTTACATTTATTGGCCGAGGAAAAGAAAAATAATTGTCCAATGCATTTGATTTAAGGCAGTTTATGCTTAAAGACAAGCATGATAAACCATGCTTTCATTTGCCAATTTATTAGCTGAATGAAAAGTAATTTGGTGGCCTATGTAACTTATGCTAACATGCCACCTTTTGATTAAATGCAATTGATTTTGGTAGCACATGCTTAAATCAATTTGGCCAAAATTTCAGCTTCCAAAGCCTTGAATGGAATTTACCAAAAAATAATTATTAATATTTAACAATTAAATGGGCAATTAAAAACATGCCACGAGTCATGTTATTACAAATTAATGGCATGACATGTGGCATTCAATAGAAAGGATAAAGTGACAAGTCCCACTTGCCAAGATACTGGGCTTAACACTTGAACTCTATTATCTCTTTGAGAGATCTTGAATAATTTTGACTTTTCTAAAAACTTCCCAAATCAAATAATTTGATCCAGTGCGCTGTACACTTCATATAGTGAGACTCTTTAGGTTCACATCCGTTTTGTCTTACAGAACTCTTTCGTAAGTTTATAAATGATGCCCTACACACATAATATAAAAATAACAAAGCGGCACATTGAACTTTGCTAGTTGAGGTTAATACATATTCATATAATCCCTCCATAATTTATATCTTGGAAGAACGGAGATATAAATTATCACCGTCAAATCTCCATATGCTCAACTCTAGAACTTATCTCCAGATTTTTATTCCAATAAACAATCTCTGTAAATACTTTTACTATATTATTTCTCACACGAGAAGCACTTTTCTTAGGTTTATTACTTATGGCCATAAGATTTTTTAGAACACAATCTTAGAGCATCTAGATATACAACTCTCCCATATGAGTTAACGAATCCCATATCTACACACACCAGACTTCATGAGTATCGAACCATACTAAACGACACCTAGCAATCAGACCATGAAAGGTCTCTAACATGTGTAGAACATAAGTATGGTAGATCACTCACAAGCCCAACGTGGTGCTTAGGTCCAAGGACAACGAATACTACTCAACTCGAAACGATTCTCCATTTACGGCTTTATGAGATGTCTATTAAAGATCCTAATTGACCCTATTTAGTATTCAGTCCTCACTGAATACTGACATATCTATACGAGCCTCCACTAAACTCATGATTTGCTAAACTAACCATCTGAGCCATCCAGATATAGACATACACCAATCTATATTAAATTAGGATTTCACCGACAAACCCGCATCAATGAAAATAGATTATGAACATAATGTTTGAGAACATACTTGTACAACGGCATTCCTTAGCACTATTTATAACCCATTGCAACTATGTTATTACTAATATACCCTCGGGTCTTTATCCCATTTCAGACAAGACTCTAACTCTTTAGATTTCACTGATACTTATAACTTACTAACTCTTAACAGTTAAAATGCTCAATGTAACTACTCTTAGTACTGGTCCAAACTCCTTTGAACCTAATCTAAACTCCTTTAGATTATACAGTGTCTGAAATGTTACAAGCAACTTACCATATATAAAATATAATTATCAATTTAATGAAATATTAATTGCATAAATAAAAATATTTATATAAAATGAAATGGCATGTAAGCATAAATCTTAATAATTTTTTCTCTTTTACAAGAATTTGACATTGTGTTTCTTAAAGAGATACCTAATGGTTTACGATCAATAAGGGGGAATAATACTCCCTTAAAAAAATGAGAATTGGTCTATGGTCGATTCAATAAAAAAAGTAATTCTTGTCGCAGTCCCCCACCATAAGGAAGATGCAAGGTCTGGTAAGGAGTAGACTCAAGGACTTCTTTCATAGAGTAGGATTGAAGTCGTAAAATATTTTGATACAACCCCTTTTCTCCAAGAGTTCAGAGCAAGAAAGTACTATCAGTTTTTTTCTCCGAGGAGAATATTTTTCAATCAATAGGAATTCCTTCTTAACTGGAACTTGGCTAGTCGAGCATCAAAATGTCTTTACACCCGAAGCATCAATTTCAAATACGCTAGCTTATAAAAGAAATCACAAGGAGACAAAGGAACTTCAAAGGCTAGTTAGTGAGCATATGGAGAAAGGGTATGTGAGTCCTTTTGCAGTTCTAGTATTGCTTGAGTCTAAGAAGGATGGGTCTTGGAGGATGTGTGTTAATTGTTGCACAATCAATAATATCATTATAATGTATAGAATGAGAGAAGGTGATCGATGGAAAATTGAATTTAAAACAAAATATAGTTTATTTTTGCGTGTTTTTGTTTATAAATTTATGGTTGCATACTTTAATGATATTCTGATTTATAATAAAAACTTAGATGACATGTTGAACATTTAAAACTTGTTTTAGATGTTTTAAGAAAAAAGTTGTTTACTAATGAGGTTATTGGTTTATTAAAGTTCAAGAAAGTTATATTTGAGCCAGATGATTGGATTTGGTTGCATAAGAGAAAGGAACCGTTTCCCATTCAAAGGCATTCTAAATTACTTCCAAGGGGAGATAGACCATTTCAAGTGATTTAAATGATCAATGACAATGCCTAACAAGTTAGACCTTATAGGTGAGTATAATGTTAGTTCAAGTTTTAATGTTGCTATTTTGTTTTTGTTTGATGTAGATACAGATTTGAGGATAAATCCTTTTCAAGAGAGGGGAATAATGCGAATTAAGTTTTCAAAGCTTCACAAGATCTATTGAGCATCTATGGGAATCAAATGACAAAAGTAAGAACCAAAAAAATGAAGGAAGCATTAAATGGGCTAATTGAGCACATCTAAAATTTGTGCTTTGTTCAAAGCACTAATCTGATCGAATTGAATGTTCAAGATGATCAATGCCTTGTTAATGTTATTCAAGTTTCTTTGAGTGATCTAGAGTAATTTACATAAAGAAAAAATAAGATGCATATCAATTTAGTTCAAAGCACTAATCTGATTGAATTGAATGTTCAAGATGATCAATGCCTTGTTAATGTTATTCAAGTTTCTTTAAGTGATCTAGAGTAATTTACATGAAGAAAAAATAAGATGCATATCAATTTAGGAAGGAAGATCAAGCGGATATCAATTTAGAATGGAAGATCCGGTGTAACTACTCACACCTCACTATTTACAGCTTTATTAGATCCTTATTTTCTTTGTTTTATTTTTTTATTCTTAGGTTCAATTTAGAAATAAAGATACAAAAATATTTGTTTCCTTAATATACTTGTTATTTATTTCCTATTTTTGTAATTAATTCCTACTATGACTTAATTTAGTTTTTTCTTTTATGCTCTTGGTAAAATTAGCTATATTAGGCCTTGTAACCCTAAGAGGGAATTTAGAGTTTTAATATTAATAATAATTAGAGTTTTCTCTTGATTCTTAAAAGAACTTTACAGAACTTATCAATATTTCTTCTTGTGGCGTTCATCCTTGACTTAAAACTCACAATCTTTCTTTTCTCTCTTAAGTGTGGCATCTACCCTAATTTCTTATACCTTTAGTTCTTATCTCTTTATAGATAATGGTCAATGTTCTTTGTTTTTATTTGTTTGTGAATCTTAATTAAAACAATCTTTGGCAAATGAACCTCATTTAGCGTCGAGTCTTACTTTTCTTTTTGAGGTTCACATCAATGGTGAAGACCATATTGCCCATGCTGCTTAGTTTTCACCAGTTTTTAGTTTCCTTATGTGGGCGGAAATACCTGCAGAACAATGTTGGTTTTTGGATGGTTATGCCTTTTTTTTGTACAATTTTATATTTTGGATTATATTCTTTTTGAAATGATGATCTATTTTACATGAGTTGCTTTTACTTACTATGCATGGAGTGGTTTGTTTTATTTGTTTTACTCATTGTAACCAATTGTATATATTGGTGTTCCTTTGCCTTGAGCATATTAGGATAACTATTTTTTCAATTAAGCTTACCAAACAATTTGCCCTACTCTATCTCTAATCCCATATGCATTTGTAAGCTTTATTTGCTATAGGTGTGCTTTGAATTATGTCAATTAATAGTAAACATCTGCCTTAGGTAGCCTCAGAGAGTGTTAGGCTCAGAGCTTGTTATGGAAAGTTTTACCCTAGGCAAGCTCAGGATTTAATCAATCCTCTGTCTCTATCCTAGGCGGGCTTGGGATATTTTAGATTTTTAGATAATTGTCATTACCTTAGGCAGGCTGAGAACTTAGTCGATCCTCTTTCCATGCCTAGGTGGGCTCGGGACGTATGTAGATTTGTAGAAAAGTTTCCCTACCCTGGGCAAGTTAAGGACTTAGTCGATCATCTATCCTTACCCTAGGCAAGCTCATGATGCATGTAGATTTATAAAAAGTTGTCCTCACCTTGGGCAAGTTGAGGACTTAGTTAATCCTCTGTCCCTGCCTTGGGTGAGCTTGGGATTGTGTAGATTTGTAAAATGCCATCCTTAGCCTAATCAAGTTTAGGACTTAGTTAATCCTCCATCCTTACCTTGAGTGGCCTTGAGATGCATGTAGATTTGTAAAAAAGCATCCTCACCTTGGAATATTTAAGGACTTAGTCGATCCTTCATCCTTGTCCTGGGTGGACTTGGGACGTATGTCAATTTATAGGAAGTCGACCTCACCTTGGTAGGATAATGATGCTAATTAGGTTGTCAAAGCTTCACAAGATCCGTTGAGCATCCATAGGGGTCTAATGACAAGAGCAAGAACCAAGAAAATGAAGGAAGCATTAAATTGGCTAATTGAGCACATCTAAAATTTGTGCTTTTTTTAAAACAATAATCTGATAGAATTTAAGTGTTCAAGATAGTCAATGCCTTATCAATATTATTCAAGTTTCTTTAAGTGATCTGGAGTAATTTACATGAAGAACAAAAATAAGACGCAAATCAATTTAGGAAGGAAGATATGGCGGTTATTAATTTAAAAAAAAAAGATATGTCGTCATTGTTCATGCATCACTATTTATGAAATACTATTCACACTTTATTAGATCCTAATTTTCTTTGTTTATTATTTTTTTATTTTTAGGTTAAATTTAAAAACAATGATATAGAAATATTTATTTTCTTAATATGCTTGTTATTTATTTCCTTTTTTTAATCAATTCCTATTATGACTTAGGATTTGACTTAGTTTTTCCTTTTATACTCTTTGTAAAATTGGCTATATAAGGCCTTGTAACTCTAAGGAGAATTTAGAGTTTTAACAATAATAATAGTGAGAGTTTTCTCTTGGTACTTTAAAGAACTTTTTAGAACTTATCATGATTTCTTCTTTTAACGTTCATACTTGACTTATCACTCACAATCTTTCTCATCCTTCTTGAGTGTAGCGTCTACCTTAATTTCTTATACATTTAGTTCTAATCTCTTTATAGATAACCAGTCAAGATCCTTTGTTTTTATTTGTTTGCGAATTTGAATTAGAAGGATCCTTAGAAAAGGAACTCATTGAGCGTCGGGTCTCACTTTTATTTTTGAAGTTCATGTCAATTGGTATTAGAGCTAAGCCTCTAAATCTGGTTAAATCTATCCTTTATTTTCATTGTTTGTTCTTCTTTTAAATTCCGCACCATTTGTTCTTCTATTCCCTTGAATCTGTAATCTATCATCTTTATTTCTTATTGACCGCAAGTTTTACCTATTTCTACACCCTAATTCATTTAATTTTTGTTATTTTCATTACATATAAGTAAAAAGAAAAGAAAAGAAAAGAAAAAAATTTGAAAAAAAAAATTCAAATTCAATTGGTTTCAAGTTTCAATTCTGAATTAAAAAAAAGAAGATTGTAGAAATTTGAACTAGTTGAAGTGTTGTTCTTTATTCAAATTTTGTTTGGATATAGTGTGCATTCTGCTTATTTTGTGTAATTTAGCCTAAAACAAAACAAACAACCCTAAATTGCATCAAAACCCATATTTCCTTTCTGTTTTTCTCTTTGCTTCTTAAAATTTTGCCTATTCTTTATCTTTTGCGTTTACCCATTCTCATTCTTAGTAATATGATTTGTTGAGTTTGGATTATTACGAAATAATTTTGATTAAGTTCGTTAAGTTCAATAAATAATTAAAAAAGAGACTAATGAGTAGAGAAAGACGAGAGTTTAGCTCATACGAGAGAAAAAGTCAAATTTGAGTAAACACGAGTGTGAGTGCTATCAATCAAGAGAGAAAACACGTAAGGGAGTGTTTGTGAGGTTTTTTTATAACTTTTTTTGGCAGGTTATTAAACATGCCTAAAGAAAAAGATAAAGGCTCATCCGATGACGCTAAAGAAAATATAGATTTCAAAATCTTCATTAAATCCTTAGAACAAAAATTTAGTCAACCGAAATCAAGGTTTGATGAGGTGAATGAAAGAATAGATAAAGTTTAATCTAGTGCACAAAGTGGGCAGCGATCTAGAGCTCCTAATGTACAACAAAGAGAGAGGAATATACTTAGGTATGATTTTGAAGATGACTATAGGGATGACCTAGATGATAATGATCATGCCTTTAATGTTAACTTAGGTAGATTTAAGCATAGGAATAGAGATAGAGAAATTAGACATGGAGATGGGATTGATAACAATGGGAAACATTAAGATGAAGATTCTAAATTTTTAAGGCAAAAACAATCTTGAAGCATATTTGGAGTGGGAGAAAAAGATAAAATTGGTATTTGATTGTCACAACTACTCTGAATTGAAAAAAGTAAAGTTGGCTGCCATAGAGTTTACTAAATATGGTATTTGGTGGGATTGACTTGTTTTGAGTAGGAGACGAAATCGTGAAAGACCAATTGAGACATAGAAAGAGATAAAGGCTATTATGAATAGACGATTCATTCTAAGTCACTACTATATGGACTTGTTTTAGAAGTTATAAAGCCTTACTCAGGAATCCCAAAGTGTTGAAGACTACCACAAGGAGATAGAAATAGCCATAATTCAAGCCAATGTGGAGGAGGACCAAGAAGCTACTATAGTTAGGTTCCTAATTGGTTTAAATCGTGATATTGTAAATGTGGTGGAGTTACAACATTATGTTGAGTTGAGTGACATGATACATATGGCCATAAAATTGGAGCAACAATTGAAAAGGAAGGGTTCCATACAAACTGGGCAGAATTCGGGTTCTTCTTTAATTTGGAAATTGAATTGGAGCAAAAAAGATGAAAAGCTAATTTCAAGCCTAAGGCCAAAAACTCCAAAAATGACAAAGAAAGAGACGCACCAAACAAAGGTAAATTTGATTTCTAACCTTTTAAAAATAGAGATATCAAGTGCTCTAAATGTTTAAGAATATGTCATATTGAATCTCAATACCCAAACAAAAGAGTAATGATATTAAAAGATGATGGTGATATTGAGGCCAAAGTGAGTCTGATAATGAGCCCATGCCACCTTTGAAGGATGTAAGTGACATATAATATCTAGTTGATAGAGAGTTTTTGGTTGCAAGGAGAGCTCTTAGTGTATAAATCAAGAAAAATAAGAAGATAAAACATGATAACATTTTCCATACTAGATGTCAAGTTAATGATAATGTATGTAGCATAATAATTGATAAGAGAGAATTATACTAATGTAGCTAGCACTAGTTTGGTGAAAAAATTGAATTTGACAACTTTGAAACATCCTAGGACATTTAAGCTACAATGGCTGAGTGATTTTAGAGAAGTTAAAATAAATAAACAAGTGCTAGTTTCATTCTCAATTATAAATTATAAGGATGAAGTTTTGTGTGATGTAGTGTCAATGCATGCAGGCCATATTCTTTCGGGGTGACCATGGCAGTACTATAGGCATGTAATTCATGATGGTTACACCGATAGATACTCTTTTGTACTAAGTGGAAAATCAATCACTATTGTACCTTTAAACCCTATGTAGATTTGTAAGGATCAAATGAGAATAAAAATAGAGAGAGATGGAAAATAAGAGTGAGTTGGAAAAAGAAAGAGTGGCCGAACATGAAAATTAGAGTAATGAAAGAGAGGCCAAGAGTAAAAAGAAAGGGAACACGCGAGCAAAGATGAAAGTAAATAAGGGTACAGTTAAGAGAAACTAAAGAAAAAAAGTGAGCATATATATGCAAAAGACAGTGAAGTCATGAGTGCATTCTTTTGAAAACAGCCTGTGAATATACTCTTATACAAAAAGGATTATTTTAATGCTAATGAACTTAACCTTTCTTTACCTAGTGTTGTTGTTAACAAGTTTTTAAAGTTGGCACATTCCATTCCTTGTTATCAAACTAATGATGCAACCAACAGAGCATATTTATTCTTTAAGGAGATTATGAGATTACATGGCATGCCAAGAATTATTGTTCTAGATCGCAATGCCAGGTTCTTGAGCTACTTTTGGAAGACTTTGTAGGGAAAGTTAGGAAATAATCTTTTGTTATTCAACTACATATCACCCACAAATTGATGGATAAACTAAGGTAGTGAATAGAACTTTATCTACTTTGCAGCATGCTATTATTTGAAAGAACTTGAAGAATTGGAAAGATTGTTTGCCACATGTAGAGTTTGCTTCTAATAAAAGTGTACATTCAACTACTACTTTTGAGCAATTCGAGATTTGTTTCTAGTTTTAATCCACTTATTTTACTAGATTTATTGCCTTTACCTAGCATGCTTGTTTGGATGGTAAGAAGAAGGCTAAAATGGTGAAGCAATTACATAAGAAAGTGTGACAACAAAATAAGAAGAGGACTGAGCAATATGTAACTCAAGCTAATAAAGGGTGTAATAAACTTATTTTTAAACCTAGTGATTGGGTTTAGGTGCATATGCAAAAAGAAAGATTTTTAGCCCAAAGGCGTTCTAAGTTTCATCCAAGGGGAGATCGACCATTTTAAGTGATTGAATGATCAATGACAATGCCTACAAGTTAGACCATCTAGGTGAGTATAATGTAAGTGCAAGTTTTAATGTTGCTAATTTGTCTGCTTTTGATGTAGTTGAAGATTTGAGAACAAATTGTTTTTCAAAAGAGGAGGAATGATGCGAATTAGGCTGTTAAAGCTTCACAAGATCTGTTGAGTATCCATGGGAGTCTAATGACAAGGGTAAGAACCAAAACAATGTAGGAACCATTAAATAGGCTAAGTGAGGACATATCAAATTCGTGCTTTTTTCAAGATACTAATTTGACCGAATTAAGTGTTCAAGATGATCTTATCAATGTTATTCAAGTTTCTTTAAGTGATCTGGAGTAATTTAAATAAAAAAAATAACATGCATATCAATTTAAGAAGGAAGATTTGGTAGATACTGTTTATGTGTCACTGTTCATGCACTACTATTCACGTGACACTGTTCACAGCTTTTTAGATCTTTTGTTTTTTGTTTTTTTTTTTTAAATTCTTAGGTCAAATTCAAAAAATGAGGATACAAAAATATTTGTTTCCTTAATATACTTATTATTTATTTCCTATTTTTTAATCAATTTCTACTAAGTCTTAGGATTTGACTTTTTTTTTTTCTTTTATACTCTTGGTAAAATTGGCTATTTAACCTTGTAACCTTAAGGGAAATTCAAAGTATTAACATTAATAATAGTGAGAGTTTTCTCTTGGTTCTTCAAAAAATATTTCAGAACTTATCAAGATTTCTTCTTGTAGCGTTTATCCTTGACTTATCACTCACGATCTTTCTCATCCTTCTTGAGTGTGGTGTCTACCATAATTTCTTATAACTTTAGTTCTTATCTCTTTATAGATAATGAGAAAATCCTTTGTTTTAGTTTGTTTGTGAATCTGAATTAGAATGATCATTGGCAAAAAAACCTCATTGACGATCGGGTCTCACTTTTCTTTTTGAGGTTTACACCAATTGAGGACTTAGTTGATCATTCGTCTCTTCCCTAAGATGCATGTAGATTTTTAAAAAGTTATCCTCACCTTATGCGGGTTGAGAAATTAGTTGATCTTCCATCTTTACCTAGGATGCATATAGATTTGTGAAAACCATCCTTACCGTAAGTTGGTTAAGGATTTAGTCAATCCTCTATCCCTACCAAGGGCAAGCTCGTGACGTATGAATTAATTATAAAAAGTTATTCTTACTTTGGGAAAGTTGAGGACTTAGTAGGCTGGAGCAATTAATTTATTAACTATGCCAAGACTTTATTAAAATTCATAATGGCATGCTTTTATTATAAGAGAGAAGATTAAAACAAACATGTTATTTGTAAACAGATAAAGAGTTGTTCATAGATAGTACTTTTTCAGAAGCTTAGTAATCCATGGTTTCCACCCCATCCTGTTATTGGTATGCTAAAGTTCATATACTTCTACTCGAACTTTCTTATTATAATATCAAGTCACATTTTGTTGATAAGGTACGACTCTGACTGGTGCTAGTTCTCTCTTCTGTTGATACAAATCAGGTTGTTAAAGCTTCACAAGATCTTTTAAGCATCCATGGGGTTCTAATGACAAAGGTAAAAATAAAAAAAAAATGAAGGAAGTATTAAATAAGCTAATTGAGCACATATCAAATTCATACTTTATTCAAGACGCGAACCTGACTGAATTGTGTGTTCAAGATGATCAATGCCTTATCAATATTATTCAAGTTTCTTTAAGTGATTTGGAGTAATTTACATGAAGAATAAAATAAGACGCATATCAATTTAGGAAGGAAAATCTTGTGTTACTGTTTATGCATCAATATTCATGATTACTGTTCATGCGACTTTATTAGATTTTTTTATTTCCTTTTTTTATTCTTAGGTTAAATTTAAAAACAAGGATATAGAAATATTTGTTTTTCTTAATACGCTTGTTATTTATTTCATATTTTTATAATCAATTCCTACTATGATTTAGGATTCAATTTATTTTTTCTTTTTATACTCTTGGTAAATTTAGCTATATAAAGCTCTATAATCCTAAGGAGAATTCAGAGTTTTAACAATAATAATAGTGAGAGTTTTCTCTCTATTCTTTAAAGAACTGTTTAAAATTTATCAAGATTTCTTCTTATGGCATTCATCATTGACTCATCACTCATAATCTTTCTCATCTTTCTTGAGTGTGACGTCTATCTTAATTTCTTATATCTTTGGTTTTTATCTCTTTATATATAATGGGTCAAGATTCTTTGTTTTTGTTTATTTGCGAATCTGAATTAGAATGATCGTTGGCTCTTTGAGCGTCGAGTCTCACTTACCTCATTGAGCGCGGGACTCACTTATTTTTTTTAGGTTCACATAAATTGGTATTAGACCTTAGGCTCTAAATCAAGTTTAATCTAACATTTATTTTCATTGTTTGTTTTTCTTTTAAATTTCGCACCCTTTCTTATATTCTCTTGAATCTACAACCTGTGATCTTTATTTCTTCTTGACTGCAACCTATTTCTTCACCCTAGTTCATTCAAGTTCTATTATTTATCATTAAATATAAGTAAAAAAGAAAAAAGAAATTAAAAAAAAGAAGTATAGAAAAAAATCATATTTAATTGATTTCAAGTTGTTATTCAAATTCTTAATGAAAAAAAAGAGTATAGAATTTTGAATTAGTTGAAGTGTGGTTTGCTATTCAAATTTTATTTGCATTGAAAATGCGCCGTGCGTAGGGTGAGCATGTACATTTTAAAATTTTTAATTACACATCACACATGCATAATTAAGTGCAGTGTAATATAAACAAACATCTCATTATACTAATTAAATATTAGAGAACTCACCCTTGAAGCGTGCTTTGCACAGTTCTAGTCTAGGACTGGGTGGGATCCTTTAAGATAGAATGATAGCCTTCTAATCTCGGTTGAAATTTGATAAAAGCAACAATTGCTTTATCTTTTGTCTCTCGGTACTCTTAATATATAATTTGCTCACGATTTGCTTGTGTTTACCAAATAAAGGAAAAGCCCTGCATTTTTATAGCATTTTCTGCCACTTTACAAGCCAATTAAAATGCAATTGGTGGTCACTTTTGGTTAAGCATGACAATGCATTAACCTTGCACACTTCATGCTTTTATTAAGGCTTAGTGGCAAGGTGCCTCACATGGCCGAATCTAAGCATTATAAGTGGCCATTAATATTAATATAACGCCACCTCATGTAAAAGAATAGTATGATAAATAGCCTTTTCATTTTCCAATTTAGTGGCTGAATGAAAAGGAATTTGATGGCCATTTTAACTTGTGTAAATATGCCACCTCTAGCTACAATGATTTAATGAAATAAATGTTACCTCATGTTAAAAGTACTTGATAACAACAATTCAATTTAGCCAAAATTTGTATCTTATGCAATTATTAAATTATATAATAAGCCATTAAAAAAATTCTACATGTCATGCTAAATAAATGAGCCATTCAAATCATGCCATTACAAATTAATGGCATAACATATGGCTACCAATAGAATAATAAAGTGGCAAGTCCCACTTGCCAAGATCCTGGACTTAACACTTAAATACTATTATCTCTCTGAGAGACCCTGAAATAATATCAATTTTTTTAGAACTTCCCAGATTGAACTATTCAATCAAGTGCGTTGTTGTTGTAGGCTCCCAGAAGCTTCTCTTTACATGACTAACATGAGCTGTTGTGCTACTGTTCCCCATCACCCATGGATACTTAATAGACCTTTTAGTAGTCTAGTTGGCATTAATCCCTCTCTCTTGAAAGTGATTTGTCCTCAAATCTTTATCGGCCTCAAATACAACTTTTATGAATCTAATCCATCTCTACTTTCAACACTATCCTCATATCACCCATTAAAGCTTCTAGGAGAAACTTCAAAACAACTGTTTCTGACATAACTTCAAAAGTATTTTTGTTCTTGTTGTTTGACATATTTGCTACAAAACAAAGTTCGAAAAAAAAAAGAACCTCGCACATCCCTCACATGTTTCACTTAAAGAATGATTCTTTCAACTTTCACTTGTGTTTCACACAAATTTGGCTAATACTCTCTTGCATTTTTCCACTATTTTATCTCTCTTTTCATTCTTTATTGAACTAAAATGAACATAATCAAAATTAATTTGTGACAGTCCAAAACATAACAAATCAGTTAATTGAGAATGGATTAAATGCAAAGGAAGTAAAATTAAAGAAGTAGAGAGAACAAGATTATAATGGAACAATGAACTAGGAAAACAAAGACAATTAGCGTTTTGTTTTGTTTTAGGTTGAATTTGCACAAAATAAACAAAATACAGACTTGATGCAACAAATCTTGAATAAATCTTGAACTAATTCAAAATGGTAAACTTGAAATCAATTAAATCTGAATTTTTTTTTTATTTTTTGGTTTATTTTTTTATACTTATATGTAATAACTGAACTTGAATAATTAGAGTGAAGAAATATATAAAATTATAAACAAGAAGAAACAAATATGAAAGTCTGCAAAGTCTAGAGACAAAAACAAAGATGCAGATTTAAAAGAAAAAAACAAATAATAAAATGTAAAGAATAGGTCAAACCCGATTTAGAGCCTAAGCTCTGATACTAAATGATGTGAACCTTACAAAAAAAAAAAGTAAGACTCGACGCTCAATGAGGTTCCTTTGTCAATGATGGTTCTAATTCAAATTTTTAAATAAACAAAAATAAGAACATTGACCCATTATCTATAAAAGTTAATAAGCAAAGGTTTTAAGATTATAGACACCATACTCAAGATAGATAAGAAGTTGTGAGTGATAAGTCTGAAAGAATGTCACAAAATGAAATCTTAATAAGTTCTAATAAAAATTCTTTGAAGAACTTAAGAGAAAACTCTCAACATTAATATCATCAATTGTTTTTACTTTTCCCTTATCTCTTATGTATTTATAGAGACCTCTTGGGATGTTTAGCATTTATTACAGCAATTAATGATAACCTACAACTACTAACTACCAATAACTTAGGTACTTAGGATGACGGCACTTATTACTATAATTAATAAAAACTTACAAATACTAACTACCAATACTGAGGCTTTACTTCAAAATGAATGTCAAACTTTGCAACCACATTATTAAATATATTTGTAGGCTCCAAGAAGCTTCTCATCACATGGGCTACCAATATGAACTATTGTGCTACTGTTCCCCATCACCCATAGATGCTTAATGGACCTTTTAGTAGTCTGGTTCGCATCAAAATTTAAGGTGTATTTAAATAGTATATTTATTATTTCAAACCTCATCATGGTGGCAATACTTTCCATTATTCTTTATTTGTAGTTTAGATATATCAAATAATTTTTCAGATGAAACACTGTACTACTTGCATATCTGATGTGCACATATTCCTAATAAAAATCATTAGACATTGAGGTCAAGATATATGATTTGACTCTCAAATCATTCTTAATCCATTTCTGATAAATTTTCACCTCTACTGAAGTTATATTATCAGAAACACCTCTTAATTATCTTATGATAGTTTTCTAAATCTAGAACTATTCTCAGATTCACAAGCAAGCCAGATTATTTTTCGATACCCTAAAGTTGTTGTGCCATGATCAAGTAAATTAACGGATTGCTCATACTAAGTTTATCTCAATAAGATACCTATGAGATGTTTAGCGGGACATTTTTAATCGTTAATTAATAACGCTTTAAATCATGGTATAACGTTTATACATTTTGTTAATCTAAATACAACCTCCCACTACTTTACATAATCCCTTAAATCTTTCAAAGGAAAAAAATGATAGTTTAAGCTATTTTAAACTGTACAATAGGAAGTAGACCTCATTGACATTTTACTTTAATAGCACACTTTAGTGATCTTGGCTTTTGTAAACCCAAAAGATAAACAATTATTATCAATTTCATCTCATTCAACTCTTACCACTGATCCTAAATACACCTTATCTGCACACTTTAGTGATCTAGGGTAAGTGTATTCCAGATTAACTTATCAATTATCAAATATATGCTATCGATATTACCGACACACTTTACCATATAGGGCAATACTTTTGTATATATTTTTCTTATCTCATGTTTAACTGGCATAGTCGAAATCACATCGACCAAATCCTCACACTTTAGCGATATTAGGAAAGACCGATATGACCCATCTAACACTGTATTGACAAGACAGATCGGCGTGTAACATTATTTCGTAATGAAATACTATTTAAGCTCATTAAGGAAGATTTTGCATTCTTGTTCCTATCTTATGAGGATATGATTTGACACGTCCAAAATATAGGAGTTTATTCTCAATGCAAAATTGTCAAAGTAATAATTAACTCAGTGAGAACGAGGTTAACCACAAGGAAGTGTAATTAAAATTTACAAATTATAAATACTCTACAGACAAATAAAGTAATACAAGACATTTGCAAATAATAATTCAAATTACCAATTAAAATGAATGCCGAGGTTAGGGGGATCTACTCTTGGCATATGAAATAAGAATATATTCAACTCTTTTTATAACTCAATTTGAATCTTAACACAAAGGAGGTTCCAATCGAAAGTTATAACAATTAAGATTTTTCATCATTTATATATTAACTTGTATTTATTTTTTTTAATTATTATACACAAAATCTTGTAAATGGATTCAAGTATATATTATGCCAATCTTTATATTTGTCTACAATAAATCAAGACTTTCACTTTACAAGAAATGGTATCTACACCAAATCTTGTAAATGATTTCAAGAATTTATTATGTCAGCTATAAAAATTATTTATAATAAATCAAGATACATCACTTTACAAGAAAGGGTATCAATATTGCAAACAAAATATATACATCATATACAAATTTACATAACTTAAGAATGAAACCTTAAATTCATGAATAAGAGTTACTTCTTATTACCTTATCAAGAGTTTCACCTTTTTAGCTTAGTAAAAAAAAACAATTACTTGGATATAATAAAACTAAAGAAAAAGAAAATAGATGGAAGAAGAGATAACATGACTTTAGAATAATAAACAAAAGAAATAACACTACAAAGAGATATTACAAAACACAAGTATTTTAAACTAAAATTTAGCTTTCTAATTACATGCTTTTGGGCATAAACAAGCTACCTAATTATATAAAAAAATGAATAAATCAAGATAAATGAAGAGGAAACCACTTGGATGATAAAAGTCAAGAAGAGTGGCAACTAATTTGTATTGATTATCATTAATGTACTCACTTGATTATCCAATTTGGAATTGATGTAGTTCGAATTAGTTTCTAATCAAAATATCAAAGTTGTAGATAAGTCTCTTCTCTTTCCAGATTGAGTTGTCTCATATGTATTAGATACGTATTTGGATGGAGCTTGTACTACAGATCAGTTCTATTCTAGACCATTTTGCACCCTTTAAACGCTAAAATTACAAATTTTTTGTTACATAATATATTTTATCTTATTGAGTCAACTCTTTACAGGATCAAAATAACTCCAATTGAATTTCTAAGTAGAAATTTATGCCCACCAAACTTACCACAAAATAGTTAAAAGCTAATTAGGTACAATATTGTAAACATGCTTAAGTTAGGAAGGTTAATAACACTAGTAATACAAAATAATGATGCAAAACCTTTATTAAATTTGTAATTTCAAGTGTTCATCACACCCTCCAACCAGCTTATTGCTAGTCCTTAAAAATTTATGAACAAATAAAGTTTGAACACTACCTAAGTATTTCAAACAAAATGTCAGTTTAAGATCACAATCGCTATTAAAGTTATTTCAATAATAACTTCTTACTACAAACCAAAACATATATAGCCTTAAAACTTTTCTCCAAGTAAAAGCCTTAACTCCATAACCTCACAGGTGAATAACTATTTAAAGGGCTAAGATTTCACTCATAGAGTTGAAAAACAGATAATCACTAAAAAAAAGATTACATTTAAGGACAGACAGACAAACTAACATTGATCCAAAGATAGAAAAATTAATTATTTAGAGTCAAACCATTCTTGCCACATGCTAGCTTCGAAAATTTAATTACCTTATGCGAATATTATGAATAAAATCTAGTGATAAAACTGCTTCCTAATGACTTTTGTCTTCTAAAATTGAACAAAAATTTTATTAAACTGAATTTACTTCTTTTCTTTTCTCTTGTTTATACTTTTTTTTAAAAAAAAAACATAAAAAATCAATACAAAATAAGAGCAATTTCTCACTACAACACTTTTTCTTAATTTTTTTTATCATCCTTCAGTTAATCAATCAAATCATTTTTTATCCCAAATAATGTCATTGCAAACAAAAATTAACCATTTTAAAAGATCAATGAAAGTTTGTAAGCTGTTATCTCAAACCTACATTCACTCACAAAAGATGTATGAGTTTAGAAAAGAATATATATACATAAACACAAAAATTCTCCTGACTATATATATTGAATCATCAATCTTACCACAAGATTTAGTATTGTGCTCAAGAAATAATTTTGAAAGTTATTCTTTAGTAACTTAGACAGAAAATTTTATATTAACTAAATAATTTTAAAATCATGCCTCAATAATATAGTAAACTTATTTACACAAGAGTTGCCCAGAACTTAAGCAATAAATAAATGTACATGAAATGTATTAAAAATAAATCAATTGGAATGTGTTTCAAAATTTTAGTAATGTACTATTTACTCTGTCATTCTAAAACTAGAATACGTTTAAAGAGTGCATAAATAAAACCTTTTACTATCGCCATTCATGATAGAATTGTTTTTAAAGAACAAAATGGTAGCAAAAATTAACACCAACATTATATATCAATTACCCTCCCCCTAACCAAAATGAAATATTGTCCTCAATGTCAAAATATAAAAAGAGTAGAGTATAGAAGATATCACTTGAAACATCTTTTATTGAAAATAAAACCTGCAACAAAATAAAACAAACTACACAAAATACTTTAAAATACATAAAAGTAGATAAGTTTTAGACGAAGAGTCAAATCTAACTTGCGTTTCTTTTCACTGTCATCAGTATACCAATCTATTTGACACATTGTTTGATCAGATAGAGGTTTAAAAACTTGTAATTCATCAAGTAACTAATCAACAGTTGAAGCAAAAATGAGGATCTGTCATGCTATAAATTAGATGAAATTGTTTTCCACCATATAGTCAAGAAAAGAAAACAATTAAGAAAAAACCATCAACATTTAACAAACCAATGAGTTTTTGGTGTAATTGCAATTGTGCTAATGAGATACTTAAAAAAATTTCCTTCAAAGTTTCGAAACCTTCAGGTAGAGCTATGAAGGCATCAACATTCCAAAACATAAGATATATTCACTCATGCATTGATAATAGTTGTAGCTTATCCCTAATTATTTTTCCTACAATATTCCTAATAGCTAGAGCTTTCGGTATAATACCAAAAACTCGACTGTCTTTATTTTGTGTAGTTGTTGCCACACATCCCATTAATCCACAACTATCTCTCCCATATACTAAATGAATTTTTCACTCAGCTAACATCTTACCAAGGATTTTTGCTGCTGCTATAAACTATTTAGTTTTCCAGGGCTGGATCCACAAAAGACACAAATTTTTGTAAATTTACAAGTTGATGTCCCCTCCATTGTTACACTCACCCTCTCTTTTGAATGATTTTGAGTTTGTATGAAGATATAAAAATACTGTAATGTATTTATAGAGCTAAAAGCTGTTGTAAAGTAAAGTTATATAGGTAGTTTGGTTGATAATGGATAAGATTAAGCTTTAAATGCAAAATTTTTGAAATTGACTATGGGTGGTTGGTTGTTGGAGAAGACATTTAAGGTTGAAATGAAATATTTAAAAATAACAACTATAGTAAATATGTATAAGTCGTTGTGATTATGGCTCACAACTTCCTCTGGTTTTACATTTAAAAATGGCTTAAACGCCTTCTATGGGTTTAGGATAGGCTTCCCATCTAATTTTCTTATAAATTGACAAACAAGGTCTTTTAAAGTAGATTTTTGAGATTGTACTACTCATGTTCCTTTAGGAATATGTCCTATAATTCACAAATTGCAATATGCATAAATCTACTAGGATGCGTCTCAAGAGCTAATAAGATATCATCTAAAGACTTCTTATTCAAGTCATCTTTAATGAATCTAATTTTATCTTCGCGATTTACAAATACTATTCCTAAAGTACAACAACGTGTATTGTAGATGTTCACATTTGTAACAAACATTTAATTTTTTTTGCTCTTCGTTTTTTTGTAAAATAGCTTTTACCTAAACTAGGCATGTAAGAAATTAATTAGTCTGAAAACTCGCCTGCCAATTGAACTTTGACTTCAATTAACCAACATACATCAGCAGGTATATTCACAATCATTAATAACCTTAATCTTTCACATCTTACTTGGTAAATTTTCTTTAAGGCATTTTGAGGCAATGAGGGAAACTTTTTTTTAATTCATTAGAATGTCATCCATTTTTTTTAGAAAAGAGAAGAAGAAAAGGTATCAGTAATTATAAAAAACTAATAAAACTTACTTAACCTGTTACAGAGTACTGTTATCTATCACTCAACCAGGGTACAAAACAAAGCTTAATACAAAAATATTAAATTAACCTGTAAGTACAAAAACATAAATAAAGTTAGAAGAAGAATAAATATATATAATTATATACAATAAATATCAATTGGTCTCGTAACAAGGGTCAGATAGTAACACAAATTCTTCTTGAAAATCTTAGTTTTCTATACACGTCTTGAGTCTTCGCCCATTTACCTTAAACATATTACCATTTCTAGGATTTTGAATATTAATTGCTCCACAAGGGTATTCATGTTTTACAATAAAAGGGTCACTCCATCTTGATCTCAATTTTTCAAGAAATATGTGAAGTCGAGAATTATAAAGCAGAATCTTCTAATCAACATCAAAGTTTTTCTTTGAATTTTTTTATCATGAAAAGCTTTAATTTTAGTTTTATGAATTTTTGAATTCACATATGCATCATTTTTCAATTCTTCAAGTTCATTTATTTGTAATTTACATATCTATCCAGCAGAATCAAGATTTACATTGAAAGTTTTAATAGCCCAGTAGGCTTTATGCTCAAGTTCCATAGGTAGTGATAAAGTTTTCCATAAACTAGCCTATAAGGAAACATACCCAATGAAGTTTTAAAAAGAATTTCTATAAGTTCAAAGTGCATCATTAAGTCTTAAAGACCAATATTTGCGACTTAGGTTTACAGTTCTTTTCAAAATTTGTTTTATCTCCCTATTTGCTAGTTTAACTTGTCCACTTGTCTAAGGATGATAAGGGGTGACAACTTTGTGTGTAATACCATATTTTTTCATTAAATTTTCAAATGGACTATTACAAAAGTGCTTACCCCGATCACTTATAATGGCTCGAGGAATTCTAAATTGACTCAAGATATTTTTTTTCAAAAAATTATGACTATTTTATGGTTATTGTTTCGACATGGAATAACCTCAATCTATTTTGAAACATAATCTACTGCGACTAAAATATATGTAAATCCAAATGATAGTGAAAATGATCATATGAAATCTATCACCCAATAATCAAATATTTTAATGACAAGAATGGAGTTAAAAGGCATCATATTTCTTTTTGAAATAAATCCTAATTTTTGACAATTTTCACACATTTTAAAAAATGCATGTGTATATTTAAATAAAGTGGCAAATAAAATTCACACTGCAAGATTTTTGCAGCTATTTTCTTTGATGAGAAATATCCCTACACATGCTTCAGAATGACAAAACTCAATAACTCCACTTACCTCATTGTTGGGTATGCATCTTCAAAATATTTGGTTAGGACAATATTTGAATAGATAAGGATCATCTCAATAAAACTTTCTCAACTTAGTTAAAAAATTATTTTTATCTTGAGTATTCTATTGAGGTGGCATTTCTTTTATTATAAAAAAATTAATAATATTATCATACCAAGGTATTGTAATAGTAAGAAAATAAAAATTTATTCGAAAAAGAATCATTAATGGGTATTTTTTCTGTTGATGAATCTGGTACGAGTCTTGATAAGTGACCTGTAACAACATTCTCATCTCCATTCTTATCTTTGATAGTGATATTAAATTCTTAAAGCAATAGAATCCATCAAATCAGTCTTTGTTTTGCATCTTGTTTTGATATTAAGTACCTTATAGTAGCATGATTAGTAAACACAACAGTTTAAGAACCAATTAAGTAAGAACGAATTTTGTTTAATGTAAATATTATAGCAAGTAGTTCTTTTTCAATTCTTGTGTAATTTATTTGTGCACTATTTTAAGTTTTACTTGCATAATAAATTACATAATGTTTACCTTCCTTCTTTGTCCTAATACAGCACCAACAACATAGTCACTGGCATCACACATGAGCTCAAAAGGTAAAGACCAGTTAGGAGATTGTATTATAGGAGCAGAAGTTAAGAGGCTAATTAATTTTTCAAACGAATTTTGACACTAATGAGTCCACTCAAATGGTAAATCTTTTACTAAAATATTATAAAGAGATCTAGATATAGTACTAAAAGTTTTTATAAACCTCTTATAAAATTCAGTATGTCCTAAAAAGGATCATACTTCTCTGACTATTTTTTGTGGGGGGCAAATAAGCAATAAGTTGACTTTTACCTTATCCACTTCAATTCCTTTAGAAGACACTACATGTCCAAAATCCAAAAGTGACCATTTAATGAAAGTTTTTCTAATTCAATATAAGACCTTTTCCTTCACATCTTTTAAAGATATTTCCCAAGTTTTTAAGACAATTATCAAAAGAATTTCCAAACACAATTAAATCATTCATGAAAATTTCTAAATAATGTTCAACCATGTCACAAAAAATGCTTAGCATACATCTTTGAAATATTGATGGGGCATTACAAAGTTTAAAGGGCATTCTTCTAAAAGCAAAGGTCCCAAAATGGTAATGTGAATGTAGCTTTTCTTGATCCTCTAGTGCTATGGAGATTTGATAATAACGAGAATTGCCATCTAGAAAGCAATAGTAGGGATGCCTTGTAACTCTTTACTAAAAATTTGGTTAAGAAATGGTAAGGGAAAATGGTATTGTCTAATGGCAAAGTTCAACTTCTTATAATCTATACACATCTTCTAACTAGATAAGACTTGAGTTGGTATTAACTCACATTTGTCATTTTTAATAACTGTGATTCTAGATTGTTTTAGTATTACCTGAGTAGGACTTACCTACTCACTATCTTAGATAGGATAGATGATTTTTACTTCAAGTAATTTGAGAATTTCAGCTCTCATTACCTCTTTTATATGTGGATTTAATCACTTTTAGGGTTGCTGAAAAGTTTTGGCATTATTCTCTAAATGTATTCTATGTGTGCAAATCAAAGGATTAATGGCCTTTATGCATTTTAAAGTCCACCTATAGTATTTTTATGCATTTTTAATACTTTAATTAACTTACCTTTTTGTTCGCTTATGAGTGTAGAAGAGATTACCATTGGATGAGTTTGTTTTTCTCTAGGAAATGCATATTTTAGCGTTTCACGTAGCGGTTTCAACTCTAACTTTGTAATTTCGTTATATTTATCCTCATTTTCTACTAATTCTTCAAACTTTAGTTTTCATCCTTTATTTTTGATCAGTCGTGTGCTGTCAAGTAAAGAACATATGTTAGGGATTTCAAAATCTAATTACATATTTGACTCAAATGAATTTATTAATCACATTTCTAAAGTATCAATAGAAATCTCTTTTGAATATGATCCTTTACAATCATTTCAATCATGTTGGCTTCTTCACTTTCATCCTCCTCCTCATGTGGTTGCTTACACATATTGAAAACATTGAGCTCAAGTGTCATGTTTCCAAATTAAATCTTTAATAATCCATTCCTACAATTAATCAAAGCTTTAGAAGTTGCTAAAAATGGACGACTCAGAATTACAGGTATCAGATTTATCCTTTAACAAGTTTTGTGTTCAAGATAATAAAATCTATAAGATATATGAATTTATCAACTTGAACTAAAACATCTTCCACTTTCCCTCTTGATACTTTTATTGATTTATCGGTGAGCAAACGAGTTACAGAGTTGGTTTTAAATCATCGAGATTGAGTTGTGGATAAATTGAATATGACAGTTGATGTGCCTTGATTTATAACAAAATTAAATTGTGAAGTTGATGGAGGATAGAACTAAATAGATACCTTGATAAGTCGTATGGACGCCACAAGGATCAATTTAGGGTTTTGACGCCACACTCTTGGTGATCAAAGAGTGATAAGTCAGCAACTATCTTCAAGAGTTGAAAAAAACTTGAGAAGACAATTTTGAGAGAGAAAAGTCTATTTTCGTGCATCCAAATCCAAAATGAGGCAACTGCCTCTACAAGACTTTTACATGCCTTATATAGGCTTACAAAATGAGGTGAAACCCTAATGTTACCTAATAAACTTAAAAAGGCCCAAAATAAGCCCAATATGACTTAACAATTTAAAACAAAACTAAACAAATTCAAAATAGCCCAAATACATAAAAGTAGTAACATAAGAAGTAAATAAAGCCCAATAGCATGAAAAGAAAACCCTTAGCTGCTTCTTAAAGCCCAACGTCACCAAACGTCTCTAAATCACGTCCCAATCTCAAATTGAAGACAAATAAATACATTTAGCTCGTTTCCATTCAGATCGCAAGCTTCTAATCCCATAGAAGCTTCAATAGCTCCAATTTGACTACTTACGGCCCTTTGAAGCTGTTTAGCCTTAGCCCTTGTTATTGGACCATCTGAAATCTCCTTTACGCTCAGCTCGCCTTCTTGAGTTGATTTAGAACCTTCATGATGCACATCATCACCCCCGGGCAGAGAATGATTTGCCCTCAAATCAGAATCTTCTAAATCTTCCAAATAAGGAGATAAGTCCTTCACATTAAAAGTGGCTGAAACATTGTAATCACCAGGAAGGTCAACTTTGTAAGCATTACTATTTACCTTCTCTATAATACGAAAAGGTCCATCAACTCTTGGCATCAGCTTGGACTTCCGCTTGCTAGGAAATCTTCCCTTGCTAAGATGAATCCAAACAAGATCACCAGGTTCAAAGCTAATCATTTTTCGTCCTTTATTAGCATGCTTAACATACCTAGCTGTTTTCTCCTCAATATGAATTCGAACCTGCTCATGAAGCTTCTTCATCAATTCTGCCTTCTTAACACCATCCATAGATGTCCTCTCATTAATTGGAATAGGAACAAGGTTAATAGGAACAAATGGATTAAATCCATACACAATCTCAAATGGTGAAAATTTTGTAGCCCCATGCACACTACGGTTATATGCAAACTCTACAATAGGCAAACAAGTATCCCAACTCTTTAAGTTCTTGTTTATAATAGCCCGTAATAAAGAAGATAGAGTACGGTTCACTACCTCAGTTTGCCCATCAGTTTGTGGATGACAAGCAGTACTGAAAAGCAACTTTGTTCCAAGCTTCTTCCAAAGAGTCTTCCAAAAATAGCTTAAGAACTTTGTATCACGATCAGAGACAATGCTTTTAGGGATTCCATGCAAACGTACAATTTCCCTAAAAAACAAATCAGCAATATGAATAGCATCATCAGTTTTGTTACAAGGAATAAAGTGTGACATTTTGGAGAACCGATCAACCACAACCATCACTGAATCCTTCCCACGCTGTGTTCTAGGTAATCCAAGCACAAAATCCATACTAATATCCATCCATGGTTGCTCTGGGATAGGTAAAGGCATATATAGTCCATATGCATTCTCTTTACCCTTAGCTTTCTTGCAATTTACACATCTTTCAACAACTTTATGAACATCCCGCAGCATATTAGGCCAAAAGAAGTGCTCTTTCAGTAGCTCATAAGTTTTCTTCTCCCCAAAATGACCACTAAGACCACCCCCATGAGCCTCACGCACAAGTAACTCACGTAAGGATCCTGAAGGTATACACATTCTGCCCAACTTGAACAAGTAACCATCATGCACAAAGAACCCATCACAAGCTCCTTTAGCACATTTAGACATCATATTAGCAAAGTATGAATCACTGGTATATTGTTCTTTCACCTGTTCAAAACCCAAAAGCCTTGCATTTAACATAGAAATCAATGCATACCTCCTAGAAAGAGCATCAGCAATGACATTAGTTTGCCCCTTCTTGTATTTTATGACATATGGAAATGGCTCCATGAACTCTACCCATTTGGCATGTCTTCTATTCAGCTTGTTCTGCCCTTTAAGATACTTTAATGATTCATGGTCAGTATGAATAACGAACTCTTTAGGTAATAAATAATGCTGCCATACCTCGAGAGCCCGAATCAATGCATAAAACTCCTTGTCATAAATAGAGTAGTTTAACCGTGCCCCATTCAGCTTCTCACTAAAGAAAGCAATTGGCCTCTTTTCTTGCATCAACACAGCCCCAATACCGACCCCTGAAGCATCACACTCTATTTCAAATGTTTTAGCAAAATCGGGAAGTGCTAAAACTGGAGCAGAACATAATTGTTCTTTTATCAATTCAAATGACTTCTGTGCATTCTCATTCCATTTAAACTCAGTTCCCTTTTTCAAACACTCTGTCATAGGTGCAACAATAGAACTAAAGTCTTTAATAAATCGCCTATAGAAAGAGGCTAAACCATGAAAACTTCTGACATCCGCAACACCAGTAGGTTTAGGCCAATCACGAATTGCCTTAACCTTCTCCTCATCAACCTTAATTCCGCTACCAGAAACTACATACCCCAAAAAGATAACACTATCTTGGCAGAAATAGCACTTCTTGATGTTTCCATACAACTTAGCATCACGTAAGGTCTCAAATACAGCCATAAGATGCTTCACATGATCATCTAAAGTTTTACTATAGATCAAGATATCATCAAAATAGACCACAACAAACAGCCCGATAAACTTCCTCAAAACATGGTTCATAAGTCTCATAAATGTACTAGGTGCATTAGAAAGCCCAAATGGCATCACCATCCACTCATACAATCCATGCTTAGTTTTAAAGGCTGTTTTCCATTCATCACCTTCTTTCATCCTAATTTGGTGATATCCACTCATTAAATCAACTTTAGAAAAATAAACAGCACCATGCAATTCATCAAGCATATCATCAAGTCTAGGGATAGGGAATCGATACTTAACCGTTATCTTGTTGATAGCCCGACTGTCCACACACATTCTCATGGTACCATCCTTCTTTGGAACAAGCAAAGTAGGCACTGAACAAGGACTAAGTGACTCACGCACATAGCCCCTCTCTAAGAGCTCACCAACTTGCCTTTTGATCTCCTTTGCTTCCTCCGGATTACATCTATATGCTGGTCTATTTGGAAGTGAAGCTCCAGGCACCAAATCAATTTGATGCTCTATCCCTCGAATAGGTGGTAATCCCAATGGTAGCTCTTCTGGAAATACATCTTTGAACTCTTCAAGCAACTCCACAACCTGCCTTGGCAAATCCAAACCCTCCACTTGCAATAAAGGCTTTGCCCAAGTCATGAAAACAACCCCCACAGAAGCTAGTGCTTGCTCAACATCTCCCTTTTTGGCTAACATTAACCCTTTACCAGATTCCATCATCTTCCTTTGATTCTGCAACTGATCTTTTCTAACTTGTTGAGAACTCAATGGCATCAAATTCACTTTCTTCCCATTCAGCACAAATGAATAAGTGTTCCTTCTCCCATTATAAGTCACATCATTATCAAATTGCCATGGGCGTCCTAATAACACATGACTAGCTGTCATCGGAACCACATCACATAAAACCTCATCATGAAAGGTTTTAATGGAGAATGGCACCCGAACCTGTCTTGTAACTTGAATCTCTCCCTTGTCATTAAGCCAATGTAATTTGTATGGTTTTGGATGTGGAACAGTAGTTAATCCCAGTTTCTCCACTAAAGTAATGGATGCAACATTGGTGCAACTACCATTATCAATGATCATGGCACAAACCTTATCTCGAATTTGACATCTTGTATGAAAGATGTTTTCGCGCTGTTCCAAACCAATATCAACTTCAGCACTCAAAATCCTTTGAATAACTAATAAATTTCCCTCCATTGGCTCAAGATTCTCTTCTTGTTCAGTCACTTCGACTTTAGATTCCTCTTCCATCTCAGCTTCATCTTCACTTACAAGCTCTCCATACTTTCCTTGTAAAACCATCACCCTCTTATTCGGACATTCAGAAGCAATATGCCCATTTCCCAAGCACTTGAAACACTTGATGTCTCGCGATCTCCTGAAAAATTGAGGTTCAAATACCTTCTCTTTTCCTTTCAATGAACCTGAACTAACACTTCCTTTACTGAACTCCACTTTCTCATCACGTTTAGATGTGTTCCATGTTCGCGAAGGTGAAGAAACAGCCTTTGTATTACTTGTTGTAGTTGACCTCATATGGATACCCCCTCTTTTCTGCTGTCTTTCTACTTTAGTTGCAAGCTTTATGACATCCTCAAGAAATATGAAGGGCTGTAACTCAACAACATTAGCTATGTCCCTCTTCAATCCATCAAGGAATCTAGCTATTGTTTGCTCTTGAGGTTCATTCAAATCACAGCGAATCAGCAACAGCTCAAATTCTTTCACATACTCCTCCACACTCAAGGAACCTTGCCGCAAAGTCTGGAGTTTGATGTATAATTCTTGTTTATAGTAATCCGGAACAAATCTCTTCTTCATTAATCTTTTCATAAGTGGCCAGCTTGTAACTTCTTCTTCGTCATCCCTTCTTCGTTGAGCTTTTAAGTTTTCCCACCACAAAAGTGCGTAATCGGTAAACTCAAGTGCTGCTACCTTACACTTCTTTGGCTCAGGATACTCATGCCAATCAAACACCCTTTCTACCTTCTGAACCCATTCAAGATACTCCTCAGGAGAACTAGTACCTCTAAATGGTGGTATATTAAGTTTGATACCACTAGTAGGGTCATTTTGCTGCCTCCTTATCCTACCCCTATCTTCAGCCTCATCATCCCTATTTGGCTCATCTCCAGCATCCCCTAGGTCATTTCGAGGTACCCTATGCCCTACCCGCCTTTGTTGGGGTTGCAAAGTGTTTCTTTGCATCATTTCTATAATTGCAGCAAGTTGTCCACGAATTTCAGTAATCTCACCTCGAAATTCATCATGAGCTCGTTGTAAGCCCACGAGTTGAGCTTGTTCTAAACTCAATCCCTTTGGTACTCTACTTGCATCATCGTCAGCCATCATTAACAAAAACCTCAAACAAGTATGAATAATTGAACAACACAACCAGTAGCTAAAACACTCTTCTCAAACTGAATTTTTCACCAATTCAGTAAATACAATCAGATAGCAACAATTTACTAAAATTCGAAATTTCCAGGTTCACAAAATTTCCAGGTTCAAGAACAATTTAATTCAGCCAACCCATCTCCAGTTCACAAACTACTAAGAATTAATTTTAATGCTTCAGAGTTGCAATTCAACTCCTCAAATATTAGAGACCCAAACTGATAATAACCCCACGAAATTATATAACACAAAAAATAGCAAGACACCTTCAATAGCTAAAACTTCAGTTTGCACACTGAAATCCTATGCTCTGATACCAGATGATGTGCCTTGATTTATAACAAAATTAAATTGTGAAGTTGATGGAGGATAGAACTAAATAGATACCTTGATAAGTCGTATGGACGCCACAAGGATCAATTTAGGGTTTTGACGCCACACTCTTGGTGATCAAAGAGTGATAAGTCAGCAACTATCTTCAAGAGTTGAAAAAAACTTGAGAAGACAATTTTGAGAGAGAAAAGTCTATTTTCGTGCATCCAAATCCAAAATGAGGCAACTGCCTCTACAAGACTTTTACATGCCTTATATAGGCTTACAAAATGAGGTGAAACCCTAATGTTACCTAATAAACTTAAAAAGGCCCAAAATAAGCCCAATATGACTTAACAATTTAAAACAAAACTAAACAAATTCAAAATAGCCCAAATACATAAAAGTAGTAACATAAGAAGTAAATAAAGCCCAATAGCATGAAAAGAAAACCCTTAGCTGCTTCTTAAAGCCCAACGTCACCAAACGTCTCTAAATCACGTCCCAATCTCAAATTGAAGACAAATAAATACATTTAGCTCGTTTCCATTCAGATCGCAAGCTTCTAATCCCATAGAAGCTTCAATAGCTCCAATTTGACTACTTACGGCCCTTTGAAGCTGTTTAGCCTTAGCCCTTGTTATTGGACCATCTGAAATCTCCTTTACGCTCAGCTCGCCTTCTTGAGTTGATTTAGAACCTTCATGATGCACATCAACAGTAAATTCACACTACCACCAAGATCAAGTAAGGCTCTTTCAATTTTATGACTTCTAATATTGCATGAAATTATAGGACAACCAGGGTCAAATATTTCAACACATTATTGTTTTGAAGAATAACGCTTATTTGTTCAGCTAAAAATGCTTTCTTATTCACATTCAATTTTTTTTTACTATACATAAATCCTTCAAACAATTTGCATAAGAGGGAACCTATTTAATAGCATTCAATAAAGGAATATTAACTTTTACTTGTTTGAAGATTTAAAAACTTTTAGGATTGTGATTTAACTTCCTAGCATTACGTAATGCATGAGAAAATGGGGGTGTAGGTGAGGGTTCAGTGTTTCCTTACTAGGTGTAGGTTCAATGCTTTCCCTAAACCACTTCAACTTGATCCATGTGTTGGTTTCCAAAACTACATGCAGTTGAGTTATGTTGTCCTTTGAGGTTTGTTTATGGTCGAGAATAAAATTTTCATTTCTCATCAATGCAAATGCAAATTTAGCAAGAGTATTTTTTAAATCAACAAATGTTTGAGCATTTTAAGAATTAATACTCTTACATTTTAATGAATGCATACAAAGTTTCTTCAATATCTTTATTAAAAGGTGAGATATATGGTGCATAACCTTAAGAGTTTTAAAAAGTTTGGTGTGATTGAAAAGGTAGTTTTAAAGCCTGTGCTTGAGTTTTATTCCTCAAACTAAAATTTGGGTGATTTCTCTAACTATAAATATAGTTTTGTGAATATTGGTTATAGTTTGACCGCTTGAACGTGTTTAAAACATTGACTTATTCATGGAGACATTCCCTAAATATAGGCAAAGTTGGGTAATCATTGATAGAGTCATCATGGGTTTCACATATGTGACAAAAAAATTCTTGAATAGATTTCAATTTACCACTATTTTTTTATTTCTAAGGTTTCGAATTTTTTAACTATGGATGCTAATTTGGCTTGAAGATCATGGTCTTTCTTAAGATGATAAATACCTCCACTAGATGTAGTGATTTAAGTTTTGCTAGGTGCTTCACAAGTACCAGTAGTGTCCAAATTTTAAGCATTTTTTGCAAGTAAGTATAGATAATTCATTGCCTCTTCTAGGTCTTTATCCTTAAATGTTCCATTACAAATCATTTCTACCATTTGCCTAACTTGGGGTATTTAGCCCTCGTAGAAATTTGAGACTAATCTCTAAGTTTCAAAGCTATGATAGGGACAGGTATTAAGTAATTCTTTATACATTTCTCAACATTGACAAAGGGTCTCTCCTGGTTTTTGGACAAAAGTGATAATTTATCTTTTGAAAGAAATTGTTCTATGGGGAGGAAATTTTTTTTTTTTCAGAAACTGTTGTTGCATCTCATCCCATTAAGAAATGGATCATAGCATAAGGTTTTGTAGCCATGTTTTAGCTTTATCTTTTAAAGAAAAAGAAAAAAGTTTAAGTTAAATTGTATTCATGCTACAATTTAGGTCATTATATGTGTTATTCACTTCTTCAAATTCTCCCAGGTGTAAGTAAGGGTTCTCTACATCTAAGCCATGAAAAGTAGATAAAAGTTGGATAATGTTCGGCTTAAAATTAAAATATATTGCATCTAAGTGCATCGGTTTATAAGGGATTCATGTAGTCTCTAAGTGTCCTAGGTCAGTTATAGTTATTATGTTGGCATTGATTGTCCCTTCGGTCTAGGAGTCCCTCGATTTGATTATCGGTCATGGTGTTAATTGGTAAAGAATGAAAAGATGAAGGAGAATCTAATAAATTATCAAAGGAAGTTTTAAAATTACCTTTCACCAAACGACGGGAATTAGGATATCGAAACCAACAACTCATACAAAAAATAAAACAAAATACGATAACTATAAATATTACAAATAAAAAAAAAGAAATGAAATATTAAATAAAGGTAAATAAAATAAGCAATGCTAACAATAAAATAAAAGTTAGATAAATAGTTAGAAGTTAGATTAGAATAATAAAAAGTTAGTAAACAAATAGTAGGAGGCTTGGCTTTTCATGAAAATAACAAATAAAGAATAATTAAAGTAAAGTAAGTTAGGATGTTTAGCCTTCCAAGAAAATAAAACAAAAAAAAAACTTAGTTAATTTCACTTTCCCGACAATGGTGCTAAAAACTTAACATGTCAAGAATATAGGAGTTTATACCAAAGTGCAGGATTTTTAAAGTAACAATTAACCCGGTAAGAACGGGTCTACAAGGAAGTGAAATTAAAATTTATAAACTATAAATACTCTAAAGGCAAAAAAAGCTATATAAGACATTGCACATAATAATTCAAATAACTAATTAAAATGAATGCTAAGGTTAGGGGGATAAGAATATATTTGATGTGAACTTCACCAACGCTCAATAAAGTTCATTTGCCAAGGATAGATCTAATTCAGATTTTTATATAAACAAAAATAAGAACATTGACCCATTATCAATCAAAGATAAGAACCAGAAGTATAAGAAGGTAGTAGACGCCACACTCAAGATAGATGAGAAAGTATGAGTGATAAGTTTGAAAGCATGCCACAAGATAAAATTCTTGATAAGTTATAATAATAGTTCTTTGAAGAACTTAAGAGAAACCTCTGAACATCAATATTATCAATTATATTTTTGTTCTCCCTTATCTTTTATATATTTATAGAGACCTCTTGGGATGTCTAACATTTATTACAACAACTAACTATCAACTACTACAAATAATTTAGGCACTTGGGATTCCAGCACTTATTACAACAATTAATGAAAACTTACATCTACTAACTACTAACTACTACCAATAAATTAGGCATTTAGAATGCTAGCACTTATTATAACAATTAATAGTAACTTATAACTACTAACAACTACCAATATTGAGACTTCATATCACATGGGCTATTGTGCTGTTGTTCCTCATCACATATGGATGTTAAATAAAACTTGTGATTTTTTTGGCAACCTAGTTCGCATTATTCCCCCTCTCTTGAATAAGATTTGTCCTCAACTTTTTATCGGGCTCAAATACAACTTTTTTAAACTTTAAACTGGTATTTTTGATAGCGTAGTAATCAACACACATCTTCCATAACCGATCATTCTTAGCAAAAGCAATATTGGTATGGCAGGAAGATTCATGCTCTTATACACATACCTCTTCTCCATGAGCCCACAAACCTGTCCTTGAAGTTCCTTTGTCTTATTGAAATTACTTCTATAGGCTGTAATATTTGAAATTGATGCTCCAGGTATAAAGTTGATTTGATGCTCGATTTTCCTTATTAGTTGTAAAGCATTAGGTATCTCTTCGGGAAATACAGCAACAAATTCCATTTCATCTTCTTCAGTTTGCAAACTTAATGTATGCTTAGTAAACATTAGCTTACCATCTACTAGGTACTCCATCCTATCACTTGCATCTTCTAACAGTGGCATATGCTCATCATTTAACTTGCTTTCAGTTTCAATGACATTGTTATTGCTTAGAATCAATGCACTTTGATTTGGACATTGAGATGTAATATGACCTTGGCTGCCTCCCATGTTTTGGCCCTTAATTGGTTCTGCTTTGAAATTAGAATCAGCTTCCTCATCTTTTTTACTCCAATCCCGTTTCAAAGATGATACGAAACTAGAGTTTTGGCCATAATCTATGGAACTATTCCTACTTAGTTTTTTGTATACCTTCTTTGCCATATTCAACAATCTATCCCAAGCATCTTCATCAATGCCATCATCATTCATGGTAGCACACCTATCTTGAATTCGCAATGTAGGAACTCTAGGTGTCTACGCCATTTGTGTACTAGATTCTAATTTTTCTATTCGTATATGAACTTACTCTATCTTTACTTTCAATATTTTCCTTATCTCACCCAATAAAGCTTTCATGAGAAACTTTGAATCAATCTTTTTCGATGCAACTTCGGAAGTACTTTTGTCCCTGTTGTGTAACATGCTTGCTGCAAAACAAACTTAGAAAAATAAAAAGAACGCCGCACACTCGCTCACGTGTTTCACTCAAAGAATGATTCACTCAACTTTCACTCGTGTTTTCACTTGTGTTTTTTTTCAAAAAAATTTAGAAACGTAAATTTGAAATCAATGGAATCTGAATTTTTTATATTTTTTTTGTCTCTTTATTATTTATATGTAATAATAGAACTTGATGAATTAGATTAAATAACTGACAAGAAGAAACAAAAAAATTGATATAGGCTACAGTTTTTTAGAGATTAAAATAAAGTTGCTGATTTAAAAGAAAGAACAATTAATAAAATTTGAAAGGATAGTTCAAACCTGACTTTAACCTCTGATACCAAATGATGTGAACCTCACAAAGAAAAGTGAGAACCAACGCTCAAGGAGGTTCCTTTGCCAATGATCGATCTAATTCAGATTTTTATATAAACAAAAATAAGAACCTTTACCCATTATCTATTAAAGATAAGAACTAGAGGTATAAGAAGATAATAGATGCCACACTCAAGATAGATGAGAAAGTGTGAGTGATAAGTCTGAAAGAACGCCACAAGATAAAAATATTGATAAGTTCTAATAATAGTTCTTTGAAGAACTTAAGAGGAAACTCTCAACATCAATATTATCAATTCTATTTTTGTTCTCTCTCATCTCTCATATATTTATATAGACCTCTTGGGATGTCTAATATTTATTACAATAATTAATGACAACTTAAAACTACTAACTACCAACTACTATCAATAATTTAGGCACTTGGAATTCTAGCACTTATTATAACAATTAATGAAAACTTATAACTACTAATTACTAACTACTACCAATAAACTAGACATTTGGAATGCTAACACTTATTACAATAATTAATAGTAACTTATAACTACTAACAACTACCAATATTGAGACTTCATATCACATGGGCTATTGTACTGTTGTTCCTCATCACACATGGATGTTAAATGAAACTTGTGATTTTTTTTGGCAACCTAGTTCGCATTAATATTAAACTCAATTGAAATATTCACACGGAGTTCCAATCGGAAGATATAACAATTAAGATTCATCATCATCTATATATTAACTTGTATTTATTTCTTTTAACTATTATACACCAAATCTTGTAAATAGGTTCAAGTATATATTATATTAATCTTTATATTTGTCTACAATAAATCAAGACTCTTACTTTACAAAAAATGGTATCTACGCCAAACTTGTAAATAGTTCCAATAATTTATTGTGCTAACTATAAAAATTGTCTATAATAAATCAACATACACACTTTACAAGAAAGGGTATCAATAACAAACAAAATTAATACACCATATATAAATTTATATAACTTAAGAATAAAACACTAAATTCATGAATAAAAGTTAAGTATATATCTTATTACCTTACCAAAAGTTTTAACCTTTCATCTTAGCAAAAAGAAAATTATTTAGACATAAAAAAATTAAAGAAAAAGAAAAGAGATAGAAGAATAGATAACATGACTTTAGTAGTAAACGAAAGAAATAATACTATAAAGAAATAATATAAAAGAAAAGTATTTAAACTAAAATCTAATTCTCTAATTATATACTTTGGGTATAAACAGGCCATCTATTTATAAAAAAATATGGATAAATCAAGACAAATGAAGAGGGAACCACTTGAATGATAAAAGTCAAGAAGGGTGACAACTAATTTGCATTGATTATCATTCATGCACCCACTTAATTGTCCAATTTGGAATTGATGTGGTACGAATTAACTTCCACTCAACAACTCAAAGTTGTAGACAAGTCTCTTTTTTTTCCAAATTGAGTTGTCTCATACATATTAATAAGTATTTATCTAGTTATAGGCCAAATACTGATGACTGTTTGGATTGGGCCTGTATTACAGATCAGTTCTGTTCTAGAATATTTTTCACCATCTAAATGTTCGAATTCCAATTTCATTGTGAAATACAATATTTTGGTCTATTACGTTAGCGCTTCTTAGGATCAAGAATCACTCCAATTAGAGCCCGAGCTAGAAAATTACGCCCATTTTACCAAACCTGCTATAAAATAATTAAAAGCTAATTAAGCACAATTCCTACCATTGTGGTATCCCTTTTAGCTGTCCCTATTACGCATTTTTTAACATTTAAATCATAAAATCGACAACACTATGACAACCTAATTATGCTACAGACACTCTAATTATACACAAATAGCACACAATCGTGCACTCTGATTCCAATTTGAAAGTGTGCTATGCATAGGGTGCATGTATATTTTAAAGTTTTTAATTACATAACACATACATAATTAAGTGCAGTGGAATATAACCAAACGTCTCATTATACTAATGAGATATTGGAGAACTCACATTTGAAGTGTGCTTTGCACAATTCTAGTCTAAGACTAGGTGGGACTTTTTAAGTTAGAATGGTAGACTTCTAATCTCGGCTGGAACTTGATTAAGCAACACTTGTTGTATATTTTGTCTCTTGGCACTCTTAATAGATAATTTGCTCACAATTTGCTTGTGTCTACCAAATGAATAAAAGCCTCCTTATTTATATAGCACTTTTTGCCACCTTACAAGCCAATTAAAATATAATTGGTGGCCACTTTTGATTAAGCATGATAATGCATTAATCTTGTTACATGGTAAAATATAAACATTATAAGTGGCTATTAACATTACTAATATGCCACCTTATGTAAAAGAATAGCATGATAAATCCCCTTTTCATTTGCCTATTTAGTGGCCGAATGAAAAGGAATTTGGTGGCCATTTTAACTTATGCAAACATGCCCCTTCTTGCTACAATGGTTTAATTAAATGAATGCCACCTCATGTTAAAAACACTTGATAACAACAATTCAATTTGGCCAAAATTTGCATCTTATACAATTATTAAATTATATAATAAACCATTAAAAAAATACTATATGTCATGCAAAATAAATAGGCCATTCAAATTATGCCACGTGTCATGTCATTACAAATTAATGGCATGACATGTGGCTACCAATAGAAAGGATAAATTGGCAAGTCCCACTTGTCGAGATCTTGAACTTAACACTTAAATTATCTCCTTAACAGACCTTAAAATAATTTTAATTTTTTGAGAACTTCTCAGATTGAACTATTCAATCCATTGCACTACTCTAGTGTATAATGAGTACACATCATATAGTGAGACTCCTTAAGTTCACATCTGTTTTATCTTACGAAACTCTTTCGTAAGTCCATAAACGATGTTCCACACACATTATGGAAATAACAAAACAATGTGTTAAATCATAGACTTATCTTCAGATTTGTATTTTTATAAATAATATCCTTAAACACTTTTGTGATACTATTTATCCTACGGGAAATTCTTTCACGGATTGATTGCTTATGGCCATAAGACTTTTTGAAATATAATCTTGGAGCATTAGGATATACAACTTACCCACATGAGTCGACGGATCCCATATCTACATACACCAAACTCCATGAGCATTAGACCATACCCCACGACACCCAGCGGTTAGACTATAAAAGATCTTTAACATGTGTGGAACCTAAATGTGGTGGATCACTCATAAGCACATTGTGATGCTTTGGTCAAGGGACTACAAATACTACTCAACACTAAAGGATTATCTATTGACAACTTTATAGGATGTCTATTAGAGATCCTAATTGAGCTTGTTTAGTACCTAGTCCTCACTAAATGTCCGCATGTCTATATGAGCTCAACTAAGCTTATGATTTACTAAGATTAACCATCTGGACCATCTAGATATAAACTTACACTAATCTATATTAAATAAGATTTTTACCAACAGACCCCTATCAATAAAAATTGACTAGGAATACAACATTTGAAAATATGCTTGTACAATGACATTTTTTAGCACTATTTGTAACCCTTTGCAACTATGCCATTGCTAGTATACTCTCGGATCTTTGTCCTATTTCAGATAAGGCTCTAACTTTTTAGATTTCACTGACTCTTATAACTTACTAACTCTTCCCACTACTAATTTTTAGCAATTATAACTCTCAATATTGCTCACTCTTAGCCTTGGTCTAAACTCATTTAGACCAAATCTGAACTCTTTCAGATCATATAATGCCTAAACTGTTACAAGCATCTTACCATATATATTTAATATTAATGATTTCATATGAAATATTAAATAAATAATATTCATACATTATTGGAATGGCACATAAGCACCAATTCTAAGATGCATATAGTATGCATTCAACCTATTTTGTGCAATTTAGCCTAAAACAAAAGAACCCTAAATTGCATTAAATTTTTTTTTTCTCTTTGCTACTTAAAATTTTCCTATTCTATATCCTTTGCATTTAACCCATTCCCTTTCTTAGTGATATGATTTGTTGAGATTGGATTATTAATAGCCAAAGCACAACAACACAATTATCAGGGTGCACTCTACCACTGAGCTAATAATAGCCTATCGTGCGGGCTTCTCACAGGGGGCCCATTATGCCAAAAGAAAGCAGAGGCTTGGGGGCCATTCCTTTGAATCGTACTGATGAGAATTTGACTCCACGAGAATTTGTTAGACGTTTAGTCTGTTCTAAATTTATAACCACCCTATATTCATATTCTTTGGCTATGGCTTAAGGTAATTTTGATTAAGTTTATTAAGTTCAATAAAGAACTAAATAAGAGACTAAATAGTGGAAACAGGCAAGAGAGTATGAGCTTATAGAAGAGTAAAAGTCAAATTTGAGTAAACATGAGTGTGAGTGCCATCAATCTATATAGAAAACACGTAAGAGAATGTTCATGAGTTTTTCTAACTTCCTTTTGTAGATTATTAAAATGTCACAAGGAAACGATGAAAGCTCATCCAACGATGCTTGGAAAAAGATAATTTCCAGACTCTTCTTTAAGTCTTTAGAATAAAATTTAAATCGACTAAAATTAAGGTTTGATGAGGTGAATAAGAAAGTATATAAAGTTGAATCTAGTTAACAAAGGCGACGACCATCTAGAGCTCCTAATGTGCAACACAAATAAAGGAATTTACTTAGGTATGATTATAAATATGACTATAGGGATGACCTAGATGATGATGATCATGCTTTTAATGTAATTTTCAACAGATTTAGGCATAGGAATAAAGATAGAGGAGTTAGATATTGAGATAGGATTGATAACAAGTTGGGAAGCATTAAGATGAATATTCCATCTTTTCAAGGCAAAAACGATCCTGAAACATATTTAGAGTAGGAGATAAAGATGTAATTGGTATTTGATTGTCACAACTACTCTGAATTAAAAAAAATAAAGTTGGTCACCATGGAATTTACTGACTATGCAATTTTGGTGGGATAAACTTGTTTTAAGTAGGAGACGAAATCATGAAAGACTCATTGAGACATGGGAAGAGATAAAAGCTATTTTGAGGAGATGATTCATTTCAAATCACTACTAAGAGACTTATTATGTGACTCATGATGGTTACACCAGTAGGTACTCTTTTGTACTTAGTAAAAAATTAATTACTCTTGTACCTTTAACCCTAAGACAAGTATATGAAGATCAAGTGAAGTAGAAAAAGAAGAGTGATATGAAAGAAAATAGTGAGAATTCAAAAACAAGAGAGGCTAAAACTAAAAGTAGAGAAAAAGAGAGTGAAAATAGAAAGAAGGTTTCAAATAATATGGAAAGAAAAAAGAGAAAACAAGTGAATTTCTATGCAAGAGAGATTGAGATAAAAAAAAGAGCTTTGTTTTTAAATAATGCCTGTGATTGTACTTTCTTACAAAGAGACTTGTTTTAGTATTAATGAACTTAACCCCTTTTTGTCTAGTATTTTTGTTTCTCTTTTAGAAGAATTTGATGATGTTTTTCTCGAAGAGGTACCTAATATTTTACCACCAATAAGGGGAATTGATCATCAAATCAAATTTTATATAGAGCATCAATTCCTAATAGGCCAACCTATAGAATCAATTTCAATAAGACAAAGGAACTTCAAAGACGGGTTAGCGAGCTTATAGAGAAGGGGTATGTGATGCAGTACAAGTGTTGATCGGTCGTGATTTCGTTCATGAAGATGAAGGTTGTTAATATCGTTAAAAAAAGGAAAATTGAAAATGGTAGAATATCAATTCAAAAGAAAAGTTTCCGATTTCTTAATCTCTAAAATTATAAAGTCTTAAAATATTCCCCTTTATCTCTCATGTGTTTATAGATACCTATTGGGATTTCTAGCACTTATTACAGTAATTAATGATAAATTATAACTACTAACTACTACCAATAACTAAGGCACTTAGAAAGCCAGCATTTATTACAACATAATTAATGAAAACTACCAACAACTATCAATATTGAAGTTTTACTTCATAACTAACTGTTAAACTATTAACCACAACAATAAATGTAGTTAGTGGCTCTTTGAAGTTTCTCATCACATGGGCTACTCACATGAGTTGTTGTGCTGCTGCTCTCCATCATTCTCCTCCACTTGGAAAAAAACTCATCCTCAAGTGATCATATAGGTTGCCTTTAGGATGATAGGTGAAGATATATGCTACGTTGAAAGTTTTTGATATGCCAATGTCATTATGTAGGTCTATCATATATGCATTATCATTGATCCTCTTCAAAACTTTAAAAAGATCATAACATTTCTGCTTTAGTTTGCCATGACATTTCGCAGGTAGCCTCTCTTTATGTAAATGAACCATCACTTTATCACTCACCTCAAACACTTGATATTTTCGATGCTTGTCTACATGATGCAAAATAGACTGCCAAAAAATTCACAAGGACCATTTAGCATCCATGTGTGATAGGGATCAATAGCATAATAACCTATGTGATGTGAAGACTCAATATTGGTAGTTGTTGGTAATTATTAGTTATAAGTTACTATTAATTGTTTTAATAAGTGCTAACATTCCAAGTGCCTAGTTTATTGGTAGTAGCTAGTAGTTAGTAGTTTTAAGTTTCCATTAATTGTTGTAATAAGTGCTGGAATCTGAAGTGCCTAAATTATTGGTAGTAGTTGGTAGTCAGTAGTTATAAGTTGCCATTAGTTGCTGTAATAAATGCTAAACATCCTAAGAGATCTCTATAAATATATGAGAGACGAAGGAAAACGTAAATAGAATTGATGATATTAATGTTAAGAGTTTTCTCTTAAGTTCTTCAAAGAACTTTTATTAGAACTTATCAAGATTTCATCTTGTGGCGTTCTTTCAGACTTATCACTCACAACTTCTCATCTATCTTGAGTATGGCGTCTACTATCTTTTTATACCTCTGATTTTTATCATTGATAGGTAACGGATCAAGGTTCTTATTTTTGTTTATATAAAAATCTGAATTAGAATGATCATTGGCAAAGGAACCTTATTGAGCATCAGGTCTCACTTTTCTTTGTGAGGTTCACATCATTTAGTATCAGAGCTTAGACTCTAATCAGGTTTGAACTATCCTTTTAATTTTCATTGATTTTTCTTTCTTTTAAATCAGCATCTTTATTTTAGTCTCTAAAAATCTATAGCCTATATCAATTTTTTGTATGTTATTTTATCTAATTCTTTAAGCTTTGTTATTACATATAAAAAAAAGAGAAAAAATAAAAAAATTCAGATATCATTGATTCCAAATTTACTTTTCTAAATTTAAAAAAAAAACCCGAGTGAAAGTTGAGTGAATCAGTCTTTCAGTGAAACACGTGAGGGAGTGTGCGAGGTTCTTTCTATTTTTCTAACTTTGTTTTGCAGCAAACATGTTAAAACAACAAGAACAAAAATACTTCTGAAGTTGCATCGGAAAAGGTTGATTCAAAGTTTCTCATGAAAGCTTTAATGGGTGAGACAAAGAAAATGTTGAAAGTAGAGATGGAGCAAGTTCATAAACGGATAGATAAATTAGAATCTAGTACACAAAGGGTGCAGACACCTAGATTTCCTACATTGCGAATTCAAGATAGGCGTGCTACCATGAATGATGATGGCATTGATGAAGATGCTTGGGATAGATTGTTGAATATGGAAAATGAGGTAGACAAATAACTAAGTAGGTAGAGTTCCACAAGATATGGCTAAAACTCTAGTTCTGCATCATCTTTGAAATTGGATTGGAGTAAAAAAGATGAGCAAGCTGATTCCAATTTCAAAAAAGAACCAACGAAGAGCCAAAATGTGGGAGGCAGCCAAGGTCATATTGCATCTCAATGTCCAAATCAAAGTGCATTGATTCTAAGCGAATAACAATGTCATTGAAACTGAAAGTAAGTCAAATGATGAACCTATGCCAGCATTGGAAGATGCAAGTGATGGAATGGAGTACCTAGTAGATGGTAAGCTGATGATTACTAAGCATACATTAAGTTTTAAACTGAAGAAGATGAAATGGAATTTGTTGCTATGTTTCCCGAAGATATACCTAATGCTTTACTACTAATAAGGGAAATCGAGCATCAAATCAACTTTATACCTGGAGCATCAATTTCAAATATTACAGCCTATAGAAGTAATCTCAATGAGACAAAGAAACTTCAAATACATTTTTGTGAGCTCATAGAGAAGAGGTACGGTAAGAGCATTAATCATCCTGTCATACCATTATTGCTTGTGCCTAAGAATGATGGGTTATGGAAGATGTGTGTTAATTACTGCGCTATCAAAAATACCACTTCAAAGTTCAAGAGAGTTGTATTATAGCCCGGTAAAGATTTGAGGAAAAATCATTTTTAATAGAGGGGGAATGATACAAAATAGACTACCAAAAAATTCACAAAGACCATTTAGCATGCATGTGTGATGGGGAACAATAGCATAACAGCTCATGTGAGTAGTCCATGTGATGTGAAAACTCAATATTGCTAGTTGTTTGTAGTTATTAGTTATAAGTTACTATTAACTATTGTAATAAGTGCTAGCATTCAAAATGCCTAGTTTATTGGTAGTAGTTGGTAGTTAGTAGTTTTAAGTTTTCATTAATTGTTGTAATAAGTGCTGGAATCTCAATTGCTTAAATTATTGGTAGTAGTTGGTAGTCAGTAGTTTTAAGTTGTCATTAGTTGCTGTAATAAATGCTAAACATCCCAAGAGGTCTCTATAAATATATGATAGATGAGGGAGAACGAAAATAGAATTAATGATATTAATGTTGAGAGTTTTCTCTTAAGTTCTTCAAAGAACTTTTATTAGAACTTATCAAGATTTCATCTTGTGCCGTTCTTTCAGACTTATCACTAACAACTTCTTATCTATCTTGAGTGTGGCATCTACTATCTTCTTATATCTCTGATTTTTATCTCTGATAGATAATGGGTCAAAGTTTTATTTTTGTTTATATAAAAATCTAAATTAGAACGATCCTTAGCAAAGGAACCTTATTGAGCGTCGAGTCTCACTTTTCTTTGTGAGGTTTACATCACTACAACTGCCTTATATTTAAGGTTATTCTCTTCCAATGATTGATGCATCTTTTAGAATATCTTTGAATAGGTATTCGGTAAAATAAATTTAGCTGCAGTAGAACTTGTAGTATAAGGAAGTTTGACTAGGTCCACAACATGCTTTGAAATTTTAGTATAAAAAATATAGAAAAGACTCTTTTTAGTGGAACGGTTGACTGAGTTGTTGTAAGCAAATTCAGCTTGTGCCAAAGCAAAGTTCTATTGGCCTTTATTGTTTCCACATATGCATCTAATCATATTTTCCAAAGAACGGTTTACCACTTTTGTTTGCCCATCGGTTTGGGGATGTGCTGTGCTAGAAAACTTCAATATATTCCCAAACTTTTTCTATAAAGTTAGTAAAAGGCTGCCAAGAATTTACTGTCCCTATCTGAAATGATGGAAAATGGTACACCATGCAAATTAACAATGTCTTTAAAGAACAGTTTGGCTACATGATGTGCATTTGTTATCTTACGATATGGAATGAAATGTGACATTTTGGAAAATGGATCTACCACTACAAATATGACATCCTTTCCCCTCTGGGATCTTGGTAAACCAAGTATAAAGTCTATAGAAATTTCATCCTAAGTTACATTAGGAATAGGCAAAGGCATGTACAAACTTGTGTTTTGTGACTGTCATTTGCTCGTTTAACAAGTTGGACTCATTTGCATAAACTTTTCAGCATCTTTTTTAAGTTGAGGTAAGTAGTGACGTTCCTCTAAACCAATTATGGTCTTGTCTCTACCCACTTGGCCACTCAAGTCGCTATAATGCATTTCCTTTGCAACTTGTCACATAATGAGCCCATTGGAATACATAATTTGCTCCCCTTGAACAAATACCCATTTTGGACCAAATATTCACTCAAGGGTTGTTTCATTAGGTACTTAGTTCATACATCACCAAAATCTTCATCATTCTCATATAGCTCATTGAGTTGTTTGAAACCTGAAACTTCAGTAGAAATGATAACAAGTAGAGTGTTACGACAATAGAGTATTTAATACTCGATTAGTAATTCTAGATTTATGAACAATAATATAGTTGAATCTATCAAGATAAATTGCCCATCTAGACAATATACGATCAAAATTCGTTTGCCCTAGTGCTTAAGAGATTAATGGTCGGAGTAGACAATGAATTCTTTAGGAAAAAGTTATGCCTCATACTTCCTAAGAGCACAAAATATAGCATAGAGTTCTTATTAATATGTTGACCACTTCTGTCTTGCTTCACTTAAATTTTCATTGAAGAATGCAATGGGCCTCCTTTCTTGAGTAAGAACAGCTTCTGTGCCAATCTTGCTTGCATCATATTCCATCTCAAAAGTTTTAGACAAGTCAGCTAGAGATAGAATATGTGTTGTAGTTAATTTCTCCTTGATCAATTTAAAGATACGATCAGTAACTTTTTCCCATTGATATTGCCCTTTCTTCAAGTAATCGGTAATGGATACCACAATAGTACTGAAATTTTTAATGAACTTGTAATAGAAAGTTACTAGCCACGGAAACTACTTACATCTATTATAGTCTCCTGTTTTAGCCATTCTCTAATAGCTTTCACATTTTCTTCACCCACACGAATTCCCTCACTACTTACAACAAATCCTTGGAACACTAGTTTATTTATTAAAAATACACATTTCTTTAAGTTTACAAATATTTCATTCTTTCTCAACACTAGAACTTGCCTAATATGATCAAGGTGCTCTTCTACATTCTTACTATAGATCAAAATATCATCAAAATAGACAACAATAAAGTGGGATAAAAATAGTTTTAATACCCACATCATGAGGTGCATAAATATACTTGGTGCATCAGACAACCTAAATGGCATGACTAGCCACTTATATAGCCCATCTTTTATTTTGAAACCTGTCTTCCATTCATCTCCCACGTGAATTCTAATTTGGTGATATCCACTCCGCAGATCTGTCTTGGTGAATACTTAACACCACTCAATTGATGAAGTAAGTCTTCAAGTCTGGGGATTGAAAAACAGTACCTTATGGTTATTTTATTGACAGCAAGACTGTTTACACACATCTTTCAACTTTCATCCTTCTTTAGAGTAAGCAAGGTATACAACACAAGGACTAAGACTTCCTCATATGTGTTCCTTTTATATCAGCTCCTCCACCTTCTCTTTTAAGATTTTATGTTCCTTTGGACTCATACGATAATGGGATAGATTTGGCAAGCTAGTTATAGGAACAAAATCAATATGATGTTGAAGATTTTGCATTGGAGGTAATTATGTCAATTTTGCCATTATATCAACAAATTCTACCAATACGCCTTGAACCTCCTTAGGTATGGGTTGCATGGGTTCCTTCATTCCCTTCACTATTAAAAAAAATAGGTTTTGGCAATTTTTATGTCCTCTATAAACTCATCCTCTTTAAGAGCCATGGACAGTAATGCCTTCTCCTCCACTTTTGGCAAAATGTTCTCTTGTTAGTTTAAAATCACAACTATCCACTTGTGATCCCAAGTAAAGGTATAAATATTGTCCCTCCCCTTGTGAGTTGCATCAACATCAAACTGCCACGGCTTGCCTAGTAATGTATGACATGCATCCATCTCTATAATATCACAAAGAACTTTAGATTTGTAAGTCTTACCTCAATACAATGGCAAATAGCAATTTTGTGTAATTTTCATGCTAGGCCCCTTCTTTATCTAACCAATATTGTACGAGGATGGATATGGTTGTGTTTTAAGCTTAAGATACTTAACAAGGATTTATGAAATTAGGTCATCACAACTACAACTATCAATCACTAGTTTACAAACTTTGTTAGCCACAAAGCATTTACCTTCAAAGATGCATTTGCATTGCATCTCATCAGGTTGTTTTGGAATATATAGCAGCCTACTTACAATGCATATAACTTCCTCACCATCTTCTTTGGCTACTTCAAAGTCACCATCCTTTTATGCTATTTCTTGTTAATCATAGTCCTCCTCAGGCTCGCATTAGGTGACATTCGCAAATTTGTGTCTCGGACAATCACTTGATCTATGCCATTTCTCATTACACTTAAAACATCTAATACTCTTTGAACTATCCACTATTTCCTTCTCCTTTGTCTTAGGTTTCCTTTGACTAATCTCTCTACCCTTAGACCTTATAGGCTTGCTCTCAAATATATTATGGGTAGGTTTAGTGTTTCGTTCAATTCGAGAATAGAGTGGTGCTCTCGGATACCTCATAGTTTTAGCTAGTCTCTCAACCTTCAATGCCAAGTTTTGTGCTTGATCTATTGACCATATGTTTTACATTGCCAACCTATCTTGGATCCCATCACTCAACCCGTTGACATACCTAGCCACTTGCCAATCTTCTGTTTCTGTCAAGTTGCACCTAACTTGCAACCTTAGAAACTCTTCGATATAAGCTAAAACAGAATGAGTTCCTTAGATGCAATTCTGGAACTATTGGAAGAGATTTTATTCACAATCCAATGGTAGGAAACTCCCCCTTGAGAGTATTTTTATTTAATGCCAATGATAGATAAATGGTAGTCCTTTTGATCTTAGACCTTTTTGATGGCATTGCTACCAAGTACCCGTACTCCCACATAGTTTATAGGCCACTAAAATACTTTACATTATGGACTTATATAAAATATTTCAAAGAAACTCTCTACCTTATACTCACAATTCAAAAACTATTCTATATTAGTAGCACCATTAAAAGTAAGCAAATCAACTTTTACCTTATAATAGTCATCATGCAGGCGTTGTTGTCTCCCTCTTGGCAGAAACTTTCAATCAAATTCTCCTTCGATTTCCTTTTCTCCTAAATCATCAACTGGAGGGGTAAAAATGGTTAGGCCTTCTCTGTGCACCCATCGCTACTCTTCTAGTTCGCGATCTGACCTCAACCTCATCTTCAGCTTCCTCTGCTAAATTAATATTAATCATGTAAATTACGGTTGTTTATGTTTTCTTCTCCTTACCGTAGTTGATTCTTGTTGTATTTGATCATTAACTATCAAACTCATAACTAGTTTGGTTAATGCTGCCATACGTTCTTGCAATTATGTTATACGTGCTTCCATTCTTTGGTCGAGTGCATTTAAATGATCTTCGTTCAAGTCACTGGGGTCTACTATCTTAAGATGAGGTTCTGATACCACTTGACACAGGACAAGAATTGATGGGTCGTGATTTCATTCATGAAGACGAAGGTTATTAATATCATCAGCAAAAATGAAAATTAAAAATAGTAGATTACTAATTCAAAAGAAAATTTTCTGATTTCTTAATCTTTGAAATTACAAAGTTTGAATATATTTCCCCTCATCTCTTATATATTATTAGAGACCTAATGGATTTTCTTGTATTTATTACAGTAATTAATGATCAATTACTACTACTAACTTCCACCTACTACCAACAACTAAGGCACTTGGAATGCAAGTACTTATTATAATACAATTAATGAAAACTACCAACAACTGCCAATACTAAAGTTTTACTTCAAAATTGACTGTCAAATTGTTAACCACAACAATAAGTGTAGTTGTAGGCTCTTTGAAGTTTTTCATCACATGGGCTGCTGTGCTACTTTTCTCCATCAGTATATGCGTGAAACCATAAGTCCTTGTGCAGTTCTAGTATTGCTTGTGCCTACAAAGGATGAGTCATGAAGGATGTGTGTCTATTATTGTACCATCAACAATATCACTATAAAGTATAGACATCTTACTCCTAGATTGGATGACATGCTTAATGAATTACATAGTTCTTACACTTTTATCAAAATTGATCTTAAGAGTGGATATCATCAGATAAGGATGAGAGAAGGTGATGAATGGAAAACCACATTTAAAATAAAATTTAGTGTATATTAGTGGTTAGTTATGCCGTTTCGATTAACTAATGCAATTAGAACCTTCATAAGATTAATGAATCATGTTTTATATGCTTTTATTAGAAAATTTGTGGTTGTACACTTTGATGATATTCTAATATATAACAAAAATTTAGATGAGCATATGGAACATTTAAAACTTGTTTTAGATCTTTTAAGAAAAGAAAAGTTGTTTGTTAACATAAAAATTGTACCCTTTGCATGAATAAGCTTTTATTTCTTGGTTTTGTTGTTTATACTAAAGGAATTGAGGTAGACAAAGAAAATGTTAAGGCAATCCAAGATTGGCAAAAACCTACAAGGTTGGTCATGTTAGAAATTTTCATGGTTTGGCTAGCTTTTATAAGAGATTTTTGAAAGATTTTAGTAGTCTAGCTGCATCTATAATTGAAATTATAAAAAAGAATGTAGTTTTTAAGTGGGGAGACGAACAAGAAAAAACATTTAATTTGATTAAGAAAACATTAACCAATGCAATTGCTCTTGTTTTACTTAACTTCACTAAAACTTTTAAAATTGAGAATGATGCTTTATAAATAGGTATTGGAGCTGTATGCAAGAAGAACATCCTATTGCATATTTTAGTGAGAAGTTAAGTGGAGTAATCTCAAAGTACCCTACATATAATAAATGGATGTATGCTTAGGGCATCGAAAACTTGGCATTATTATTTTTTGCCAAAAGAGTTTGTAATTCATACGGATTATGAATTATTAAAGCATTTGAAGGGTTAACACAAGATAAACAAGCGTCATGTCAAGTGGGCAAATTCTATTGAAACGTTCCTTATATGATCTAGTAAAAGTAAGGTAAGGAAAACATTATGGCTAATGCATAATCTCAAAGGTACGCCTTACTTTCTACCTTAGACACAAAATTATTAGGTTTTTAATACATTAAAACTTGTTTATTAATGATTCTAATTTTGGTAATGTACTTACTACATGTGAGATAGCTTTAGTAAGTTCTTTAGGCATAATGGAATTTTGTTTAGAGAAAATAAGTTATGTGTACCTAAATGTTCGTGCGTGAATTATTTGTTATAGAAGCTCATGAAGGTGGTTTAATAGGGGAAATTTGGTATATCTAAGACTTTAGATGTTTTGCATGAACACTTCTTTTAGCCTCATATGAAACGTGATGTAGAAAGAATTTGTGAGAGGTATATCACTTGTAGACAAGCTAAGTCTAGAGTAATGGGTTTTGTGTTATGCCTTATGGATTGTATACACCTTTGCCAATATCTAGTAAACCTATATTGATATATTTATAAATTTTGTGTTAGGTTTACCTAGGTCAAAGGGGGTAAGGATTCTATATATGTGGTCATTGATAGGTTTTTGAAAATGGCACATTTTATCCTATGTCATAAAACCGATAATGTATTACATATTGCTAACTTATTTTTCAAAGAGATTGTAAGATTGCATGGCATAGCTAAGAGTATTGTTTCAAATAGGGATACAAAGTTCTTGAGCTATTTTTGGAAGATTTTGTAGGGTAAGTTAAGAACTAAACTTTTATTTTCTGCTACTTGTCATTTACGAACTGATTAACAAACCAAAGTAGTTAATAGGACTTTATCCACTTTGTTACGTGCTATAATACAAAAAGAACTTGAAAACATAGGAAGAGTGTTTGTTGCACATAGAGTTTGCATGTAATAGGGGTGTGCATTCAGCAACTAAGCTTTCCCTTTTGAAATTATGTATGGTTTTTAATCCTTTAACTCATTTACCTATGAACGAGCATGTTAATTTAGATACGAAGAAGAAAGCTGACTTTGTTAAGCATATCCATGAAAATTCATGACAAAACATTAAAAAAAGAACTAAACAATATGCCAACCAAGCTAATAAAGGACGCAAAAAAGTTGTACTTGAGCCAGGTTATTGTGTTTGGTTGAATATGAGGAAGGAATGGTTTTCCATTCATAGGCATTCTAAACTACTTCCAATGGGAGATGGACAATGTTTACGCTCAAAATGTAATGCAATTAACATAGTATAATTGAGGTGTTGATCCTACAATGAAGCTTTCAGAAAAATAGGTTAGTAAAATAAAATTATTAAAATAGTAATAAAAGATAAGATTGAATGTGAGATTGATATAGAGAAGTTAAAATTAAATGTGAATTAAGGAAGAAAATAATAATGATGTGAGCAAGGTTTTGAGAATCACTAATATGTTTCATAAATCTATTCTATGCTTTGATTCAATGTTTATAATTCAATTAAAAGTTTTACATCCCAAATAGTCAATAAAAAATTATGTAAAATATGGCACATTTAATAATAAATATAATTGACATGGCTAAACTCTTTGTAAAAATTATCACAAATCATGTCAAATATGTCACATTTAATCATAAATGTAATTGACATTGCAATAAAAGTTTAACTTGTAAAATGATGTGACCAATAACAATTAAAATTCGAAAAGAATCACATAAAAAACAGCATGCCTGAAAATATATGAGACATGAGAATTATAATCTTTGAATTATAGAAAAATAATAGATAAGAGTTTAGACATAAACAAACATACAAACATTGTAGCTCTTGAGAAAGAATCAAAGTCTAGAAGTAGATTTATTTCATATAAGAGTTTATCTCTAGCCTTGCTAATGACTTTAGTCTAACTTACAATTCATTCTCATGAATATTAAAAAAAAGTATTTGAGAGAATTGTAAGACATGAAAAAACATCCATTAGCCTCCTAAAGGTCTCCTTATATAGGCAATGAATAGAAACATGTTTAGTGTGACTTCAATCTTTAATATTTTTTGCCACCAACTCCTTCACTTAATTAGAGCACCATTTTGACAATAAAAACATTGATGTAGCCTTTGTGGTTGACATGGAAGTTATATAATTTTTTCACTTGTAGATAATTGAATAAGAATTTTCTAGCTTTAAAAATCATACTTATTGGATATGTATTTTGTGAAATATGGTCCAAATATGGGAGGTAGGTTAAGCTAAGTAGAAGTTGTAATTCAGTTCTATTTTATCCCAATTTTGGCCCATTAAATATTAGATTTGGCTTTCTGAATATTCTTCACATTTGTGTAAAATTGAGTTGTGTTGCTCTAGGTTTAAGAATTTATTCATTTCGATTTCTATATTGAGAGTTATATCTATTTGGTTAAACCTAAGCAAATAAGATTCATTAATCACAATTTGAAGATCACACTTTATTTCAAGTTTAAAAATACAAAAGTGCTAAAATTAGTGGTATGTATTTTAGTGTGTTCATCACACACCCCAACAAGTTTATTGCTAGTCCCTAGCAATTCAAACATAAATAAAATATGCAAAACTACTTAAGTATTTCAAACAAAAAGCTAGTTTAAGATCACTATTGCTATTAAGGTTTTTATTTTTTTCAATCATTACTTTTAAATTTATGTGTGAGAGAACTAAGTTGTAACCTTCTTACCACAAACCACAACATAGATGTAGCCTTGAGAATTTCTTAAGTAAAAGCTTCAACTCTATATTCTCATAAGTGTATGACTATTTAAAATGTTAGGATTTCTTTCATGGAGTTGGCAAATAATTAAGCACTCAAGAAAAAGTCCATTTTAAGGATAGACATACAAACTAACATTGATCCAAAACTAAGAAAATCATCCATTTAGAAATCAATTATTCTTGACACGCACTAGCTTTAGGACTTCAATTGTCTTGTGAGAATAATACAAATATAGTTTGGTGAGAAAATTGCCTTACAAAATATTTATATTCTAAAATTGAATGAAGACTTTATTAAACTGAATTGATTCTTTTTTCCCTTTTTTGTATTTTGCTTTTCATTTTTTTGTATTATTTTTTTAAAGAATACAAAGAAGCATTACAAAATAAAAAAAACAGTTTCTCACCAAAATATTTTACACATAATTTAGAAATTCACTTTAAATCGTCCTTCAGCTATGCAACTAACTTATTCTTAAATTAGAAAGGTCAATGGAAGTTCGTAAGTTATTTTCTCAACCTTTCTACTTACTCCCAAAAGATATGTGAGATTAGAAAATATACTTAAATATGAGAATTCTCTTGACTATATACGTTGAATCATCCATATTACCACAAGACTTAGTATTGTGCACAAAAATATTTTGGAAGTGATTCTTTATTAACCTAAATAAAAATAGTGACTTAAACCAAACAATTTTGAAATCATAACTAGGTAGAAATGCAAATTTCTTTATACAAAAATGACCAAGTCTACATGTAATAAACAACAATGCATGAGATATAAAGCAAATTAACAACAATTTAGTTAAAATGCATTTCAAAAGTTAAAAAATAACTCCTAACTCTGTTATTCTTAATCTAATTGACCTAGAATACTTCTTGAAAGTTCGAAAATGAACTCTTTACTCTAACATTTTAATCAAATAGATATGTTAGATCTCATCATCTTTTTTTTAAAATGCAAAATGTAACTTATGTCTACTATTCTCTCCCCCTAAACCAGATTAAAATATTATCCTCAATGTTTAAATAGAAAGAGATAAAGTATAGGAGACATTACCTGAAACATAAGTTATTAAAAAAAATAAACCTGTGAGATACTTAAGCAAATATAAACTAAAATAATAATGATAAAGTAAGAAAAATTTACAAACAAAATGTCAGATTTAGTTTTCGCTTATTATGGTTCACTGACCAATCTATCTGAGTTGTTGCCAGGTTAGGTTTGTAGGTAATTGCCTATAATTTTTCAATCCATACATCCGTATTGGTAGTAGAAACGAGGATCTGTCGCGCCAAATGTGAAATAAAATTTTATTCCACAACTTGATGAAAAAAATAGAGTAAGCAATAAAATAAGCTATTGACATTTAACAAACCTATAAGTTTCCTTCGGATATTCAGTTGGGTTCAAGAGGTAATTTAAAAAATTTCTTCTAAGGTATCAAAACCACTTAGTAATGCAATAAAGACATCTAAATAGTAAATCATTCTAGCTATACGTGTATGCATGGATGAGACTAATAATTCTTCCCCTATTATTTTTCTAGTGAAGTTTTCCACTGCTAAAGCTATAAGAATAATATCTAAAACTTGACTTTCTCTTACATGTGCAGCTATTGACATACACCCCACTAACCTAAGACTACCCCCTCCATATATTAAATGAATTTTTTTTTGTAGCTAATACTTTTCCTAGATTGTTGCTGCCTCTACAAGCATTTTATTTTTTCCAAGACTAGATCTACAAAACACATATATTTTGGAGTCACCAAACTAAGGTTCCCTCTATATCTACACTTAGATTTATCTCAATATATTAAAATAAAAAAATGAGGTGCTGTATTTATAGAGTACCAAATGATAACATCGATTTTGATAACCCAACAGTTTGTCAGAAGAGATTTAAAAATAGAACACAAAATTCAAAGATAATGATACACATGCATTATTCAACCAAAAGATTTGAATTTAAAATATCTATATGAGTTGCCTTACTATTTATAAAAAAAGATATTTGAATTAAGACGCATGCATATGTACAAGTAATTGTGGTTTTGGTTTATATCTTACTCTAGTTTTACATCCAGTAATGGCTTAAATGCGCTCTATGGGTCGAGGATAGGATTCCAATCCAATTTTGTTATAAATTGAAAAATAATGTCTTTAAGAGTCAGATTCCCAAAACTATATCGTCGATGGACATTTTTGAATATGTTTCATAAATTAAGAAGTTTAAGTTGCATAAGCCCACAAAGATATATCTTAAGAGTCACTAGGATATCATCCAAAGACTTTTTATATAGCCCATCCTTAATGAACTGAATTTTATCTTCTCGATTTCTAGATGTAAATCCTAAAGAATGACAACTCCGGCTACAATTCCATTGAGCGCAAATACTTTTATAATATTGTTTAACCCTATAGAAAACTTCTTTCTTGGGTTTATGACTTATGGTCATAAGATTTTCTGAGATATAATCTCGAAACATCAGATATACAACTTACCTATGTTTGATGGATCCTGTATCTATGCACACAGGACTCTATGAGCATCAGATCATTCCCTGCGATAGATAGCAGTCAGATCATGAAAGGTCTCTGACATATGTGGAGCCAAAATATGGTGGATTACTCATAAGCCCACTGTGATGCTCAGGTCAAATGACTACAAATACTACTCAACTCGATAGGACCTTCATTTGACAGTTTCATAGGATATCTATTGGGGTCCTTATGAGTCTGTTTATTATTCAGTCCTAACTAGATACCCACATGCCTATACAATCTCTAAGCTCATGCTTTGCTAAGAACAACTATCTGCACTAGTCAGTTATAGACATACACTGATCTATTTAATAGTGATTCACCAAAAGACCCGAATTGGTGAACATAGATTAGGAACACTATGTTTGAGAATATACTTGTTTAATGACATTTTCCAGCACGTATCGCAACGCTTTGCAACTATGTTATTAGTAGTATACTCTAAAGTCTTTATCCTATTTCAGATAAGGCTTTTAACTCTTAGAATTTTACTGACTCTTATAACCTACTAACTCTTTACAGTGCTAATTCTTAGCATTGCTAACTCTTAGCCCTAGTCTAAACTCTTTTAGACCAGATCTAAAATCTTTTAAATCATATAATGTCTGAAACGTTACAAGCTTAGTACCATATAATTAATATTAACAATTTTATTCAAAATATTTATTGTATAAATATTAAATAATTAATATTCATACAATAATTAATATTCATACAATATTGGACTAGCACGCTCCACGCTAAATTTCTCACCCGATTTCTGCTCCCGTTATCGCTCTCGGTAATCTTCACCTACGCGCCATAAATGACATTTAGAACCAAATCGAATGTTAGAATCTCATTTAACTACTAAATGCCCTAATCGACATACAAAGCCCGGATGCAAACTACTTCCCGATTTTTTATTTACGGAGCCATTTAATCTAACCTATCTCACTATCCGGTGCCCTGAAAATTATTGAAAGCCTTATAATCTTGGTTGTACATAATTGCCCTTCGCCTTTCCAAAATGGACAATTGTGTCCCATTATCTTCATTTTTTATTTTTCCATCAACATATACATTCAATTTATAATATGCACCATTTACACACAACAATTCATTCAAAACACTACTCAATCCCTTACTTCCCTAAAGTGGCATATTTCCACCTTAGGTTCCAACACATTCCTTTTCTCAATTTCTTGTTCCAATTACAACAAAATCATGCCAATTTCATTCTAAAGCCCTAATTACAACCAATTGAAATCTCTACAACAACATCACCAAAAACCCTAATTCTTACCTTGCTAATTTTTTCAAATGGATGACTCCTTCAAGCTCCAAACTAGAATTCAACTCAATCTAAGCCAAAAATACACATAAGAACATCAATTTAAGCATTCTTGAAAGCTCACTTATCAAACTCATAAAACAATGCTTTTCTGACCTCTTTTTCTTGAATTTCCACTAATTGAGGCTTCAATTGAGCTTAGGGATTCATATGTAACCTTATTTTAGCTTGATTACACATGAAAAATCATTAAAAAAAAAACTGAAATTTCACTATAGCAGCATCTTCCCCCCTTGCACGAATTTGCTCTCTTTTGCTCTAAGTGTTTGCCTTTCATCTCTTGAAAATTCTACAACCTTCCAACATATATATAGTGCTCCCTCAATTGACCATTTTTCCCTTCAACTCACTCAAAACTTCTAATTTGCCATTAGTTCAAATGAAAAGATTTAATTGGTTTCTTTATAACTATCTAGCTAGAATAGTCAAAAGAACTAACTAGAGTTTCCAACTTGGCAATCCATGAGATTGTTTCTAATTGGTTCATTCCTTAATATATGGATTGTATTTCTCAACAAAGGCTTGTTCCATTCATAACTCTTAAATGGAAATTCATGTAGTAAATTAGGATTTCCTTTTCTAAGCCAATAGAGAAAATTCCAAAAATATTCTAGGGTCGTCCTGCGCACCGATCGAGTGTGAAATTACCAAATTAGGTCTAATATCTCTCACGTGCACTATAAGGGGAATATTTCTAATAGGGTTAAAATCGAGTAACCCTACGGTGTCTTAGTTGCTCTATACCGAAATCTAGGCGCCAATACTACTAATAAGGATTGGATATTACATTCTTGGCTTGAGTAATTATTATATTATTGTTACAATATAGTGAGATAGGATCCACTACACTTAGAACTATTCAAAGCTTTGAAACTAGCTTGAATATCCATAGAACTGTCTTTATAGGCTTTTCAAGCAGCAACATATTCTACCTTCAAGGCAGAATTACATATAGATTTCTAAATTACACATTTTTAATTAGCTCCGGTACCGATAAAGAGAAACACATAACCAGATGTAGATTTTTCACTATTCAAATCAGATAAAAAGTCTGAATATATGCATTAATTCACTTATAATAAATATTTCTCCATATATTAGAAACTTATCTTCTATACCTATTAGGTATAGAAGATATGTTTCACAGCCATCTGATGGTCATGATCTGGATTAAATGGATACCAGCTCGTAACACTTACAGCCATCCAAATCCAAGTCACGTACATAACAAGAATGTATCTAATATGTAAGACACTCTAACAGTTTCATCTTCTTCCTAAGGACACTTTCTCCTAGAAAGATGAATGCCATGTCTAAAAGACACATTAATTGTCTCACAATAAATAAAGTTGTACCATTCTAGGACTTAGTCTATATACAAAGATAAGAAGAGTCCCATCAACCTTCTAACTCTGTCTCTATAGAGTTTTATGCATAGTATATAGGAAGCCTCTCTCAAATCTTTTATGAAGAAGTTCTTTACTCAAATAACACTTAGCTGATTAACTGGCAACATACCAACATCATTTCCGACATTAAGTATGTCTAGTATGTTGTAGAGAACATAGAAGGATAATTATGCTCTCACTGCCCTTTTTGAACATACACGCTTCCTCTTTATTCCTGATGAAACTCAACTTTCTAATTTCCTTATATAAATAAAGATTCTAGCTTTGGGAAAACTACTTAAGTCCACAAATGGACTTCTTCAGTTTACACACTATGTTAGAAGTTAAGCTAGATGTAAAACCATCAGGTTGTTCTATGTATATCTCTAGCTTGAGATATATATACCAGAATGCGGTGTTTACATCATTGGCCAGTTCTCAAAATCATAACATGCGGCAATAACCAACAAAATTTAAATTAACTTTAGCATAGTTATTGGTGAAAATGATTCCTTATAACTGATCATAAATCTCTGAGTGTAATCTTTTATCGCTAGTTAGGCCTTAAAGGTCTATACCTTTATTCGGGCCACGTTTCTACTACATAAACCTATTTGTAATAAATAGAAAAAATTCCTATGAGAAGTACAACTAAGTCCCAAACTTGATTGTCATATATAGAGTCAATTTTGGATTTTATGGCATATTGCCATTTTCTCAAATCGACGTTAAACATCGCATTTTCATAAAGTCAAATGATTCTTTTCTTCAACTAAGAAAACACCATGGGCACCTTCAGGTATCAAACATACCTAATTGGTGGTATTGATATCCTTTTTTACCTATGAGAAGAATGTATTAAATGTATTTCACTCAATTGAACTTAAAAATCCACCCTCGGTTTATATATATATATATATATATATATATATTGATTACTTCATCAAGTTCAATCCTTCTATAATCTCCACAACCCATAAGAAACTATTTCTTTTGGGAGGTGATATTATGAGCAACGAACAAATTTCATTCCTCTGGATCATAGAACTTGTATCCCATAAAATGCTTGGAATACACAATGAACCGATACTTGTACCCTTTCGTACAAGTTTATCCTGTTGCATAACTCTTATACAAGCAGAACAACCCTAAGGATTAACATACTTAAGACTCAGTTCCTTTTTAGTCTATATCTCATACAGAGTAGAAGGAACAACTTTCCAGTTCTATTTTCAATTAGTAAGGAGCAGATTCTAAAATATAATCCCAAAGATATTCTAGAAGATCAGTGAAACTCAACATTAATTAAACTGTATCTAATAAAGTCTAATTTTTCATTTCCAAAATACTTTCATATTAAAGAGTATCTAGAGAACTATGTTTAGTAAGAATCACATTCTCTTTTAAGTAATCTATTTAATGTTACTGGTTATGTATAAACTGTCTCGATCTAATCGAAAGCATTCAATATACATAAAGGTGTGTTTCTTTACATTCATGGTTGGAATGTTTTGAACATTTCAAAAATTTCTGACCTTTGTTTCCCAAAAACACGTCCATATCGTGTCAAATCATTATAAAGACAATAAAGTATCAAAAACCATCCAAGGCAGTATGATTCATTGGACCAAGTACATCATTATGTACTAGTACCAATAAATCAGTGGCCTGGTGTTTAACACCTACACAAAGATTTGATCATTTTCGTTGAATTCAAAATTCATAAACTAGCCAAGATTTTATAGTCAGATCCAGTATCTGACCATCCTTAACCAGATAAGATAGTCGTCTCACAATTAAGTGACCTAATCTTATATGCCATTATTCCTTAATATTCAAAATTCTTGAACTACTATTTATTCTATTTACCTATGAATTAGTGACATTTCATGTTGTATTTAAAGTTATAATGACTATTCATTAACTAACACTTAGTTAGCAAAATATTATCATTATCATATAAACATGAGGAACTATTTCTAATATTTTTATAATAATACTTTCTGTCTACTACAAGGAGTGATATGATTCGCTCAATAATATTTTGTACAAAATAGCAATTATACAACATTAATGCTTCTACTAGGATGGAGAAGTAACTCAGAAGTCTTAATTGCTACCACGTATAGGAAATCTCCATTTCCTCGTTAAGCTAAACTTGCACTTTTTCAAGCATCATAACATTCCCTAAATCATGCAACACCTTACAGATATGAGAATGACAAGCAGTATCTCACACCTTTGCATACTTAGCATCATATGCCAATGAAATGTCTATGATTGGTAAATAGATATCTAATGGTTTAATCTTTCTTAAGTGAAGGTTCCTTAAATAGTAATGCTTACTATTTCAAAACTTATCACAGTGGAAACACTTTCCATTGTGACTATTTTCTATGCGTGGTTTGGATATATCAAATATTTCTAAATCTAGAACTATTTTCAAATTCATAAGCAAGTCTAAATATTTCTCGGTACCCTATAATTGGTGTGTATATTATTCAAGTGTACTAACGGATTGCTCAGTACTTAGCTTATCGTTATAAGATAAATACCTTATCTCTATAAGACAAATTAAGAGATGTGTAGTGTAACATTTCTAATCGTTAATTAATAACGCTTTAGATCATGAGTATAACTATTATACACTTTTAATCTAAAATCGCCTCCCACTACTTTACTTAATCCCTTTAATTTCTCAAACAGGATAATGATAGTTTAAAAAATTTTAAACTATATAGCGAGAAGTGGACTTTATTGGCATTTTATTCTAGCCTCATGTTAAAGCAATATTGGTCTTTATAAACCCAATAGGTAGACAACTCTTATCAATTGCATCTTATGCAACTCTTACCAGTGATGCTATATAATACACCTTATCCTCACCCTAAAACAATATTGGGTAAGTGTATTTGAGATTAACATGTTAATTATCAAATATATGTTACTGACACTACCCTTACACTAAAAAGAAGAATTTTCAACCAAAAGAGGAATAAACCGATGGTTGTAGAAGTAAAAATATTATTAGCCATGGGTTTTGTAAGAGAAGTTAACTATCTTGAGTGGCTGGTTAATATGGTGATGGTCAAGAAGAAAAATAAAAGATAGAGGATGTGCATTAACTTCACAGATTTGAACAAAGTCTGTCATAAATATAACTTTTTCTTCTAAAAAATCAATTAGCTAGTGGACTCAACGACTAATCATGCCTTTTTAAGTTTCATGGATTGATATGAACCTTGCCAACAATGTGACAAAACCCAGCACCACAATATGGAATTAAACCCGAGATCTTCAAGACGCAGGTTTGACGAGTCTTAACCCTTGAGTTAGCAAACCAAGAACCAAGACTATGGATGGATATAGGACGCCACACCAAGAAACCCCAAGGACACTTCAAGAATCTAGGTGATAAGTCCGGTTGTTTGAATGCCACAAGAACAAGCTTGATAAGTTCAAGTCCTTTCAAGAATGAAAGAAGAACACAAAAACTCTCAAATATTATTGTCTGAAATCTGTCCTCCCACTCTCAATCTCCATGGTATTTATAGAGACCATAAGAGATGTCAAGTTACAACTTTCAAATACAAATTTCAAACTTACAACTAATATAACAACAAAATTCAAACTTAATCAAATTTCCAGAAAACATGCCTAAATAAAAGGGATTAGGATTCCTTGAATATTCAAATTTCCAGAAAACATGGTTTCCTTGAATATTCAAATTTTCCAGAAAACATGCCTAAATCAAAGGAATTATGTTTCCTTGAATATTCAAATTTCCATAAAACATGCCTAAATCAAAGGAATTATGTTTCCTTGAAAATTCAACTTTCCAGAAATTCTGCCTTAATCAAAGTGATTAGGTTTCCTTGAATCTAATTTGGATTGATTTGAAATGTATTTGGGCTTATGCTAGGCCTCCATGTGTTTGCCCTCCCACAAACTTGTTGAATCAGCCCATTTAATGCTTCTTTAAATTGCTTGGCTCTAAGTCTTGTGATTGGCCCATTTGGCAAACTTAATGTATCATGTGATTGATGGACTTGAGCCCTTCCAAGCCCAGGTGCGAATTCTTTGTCTTGTATGCGTATAGGCTGTGCAATGTCGTTTGCATCATTCTCCCCCTCTTGAAGAAGATTTGTCCTCAAATCGTCGTTTGCATCATCACCTATATCGAAAGGAGATAAGTCAAAAACATTAAAGCTAGCACTAACACCATACTCACCAGGTAATTCAATTTTGTAAGCATTGTCATTTATGCAATCCAATACGCGAAATGGTCCATCACCCCTAGGAAGGAGTTTAGAACGTCTTTGCTCAGGAAAATGGTCCTTCCTCATATGCAACCAAACCCAATCTCCTGGTTCAAAGACAACCTTCTTACGTCCCTTATTGGCCTGTTTGGCATATTGCTCCGTCCGCCATTCTATGTTTTGCTTTGCTTTCTCATGAATCTGCTTAATAAAATCTGCTTTCTTTTTTCCATCTAAGTTAACACGTTCGCTGAAAGGTAAAGGAGTTAAATCTAAAGGAGTCAACGGATTAAACCCATAGACAATCTCAAATGGTGAAAACTTAGTTGCGGAATGAACACAACGATTATAAGCAAATTCAACATGCGGCAAACAATCTTCCCATATTTTCAAATTTTTTTGTATGATAGCACGCAACAAAGTAGATAAAGTTCTATTCACTACTTCAGTTTGACCATCAGTTTGCGGGTGACATGTAGTAGAGAACAACAATTTTGTTCCCAACTTTCCCCACAAAGTCTTCCAGAAATAGCTCAAGAATCGCGAGTCTCGATCAGAAACAATAGTCCTAGGCATTCCATGCAACCTAACAATCTCCTTGAAAAATAAATCGGCTATATGTGATGCATCATCAGTTTTATGGCATGCAATAAAATGTGCCATTTTAGAGAACCTATCAACAACCACAAAAACTGAGTCTCTCCCCTTCTTAGTCCTAGGTAAGCCCAAAACAAAATCCATAGAGATATCAACCCAAGGTGCATTAGGAATAGGGAGGGGTGTGTACAACCCATGTGGTTGATGCCTAGACTTAGCTTGCCTGTAAGTGATGCATCTCGCACAAATCCTTTCTACATCACGTTTCATGTGTGGCCAAAAGAAATGCTCATGCAATACACCTAAAGTCTTTGCTACCCCAAAGTGACCCATCAAACCACCACCATGTGCTTCCCGAACAAGTAATTAACGCAAGGATGAATGTGGAACACATAATTTATTTTCTCGAAACAGAAAATTATCATGTAGATAAATCTTCCACTTGCCCTTTTAGTGCAAATTTTAAACAAGTCACCAAAATCAGAATCATTTGCATATAACTCCTTAATGTAATCAAATCCAAGCAATTTAGCATCAAGGGTTGAAAGCAAAGCGTACCTGCGTGATAGTGCATCAGCAACTACATTTTTCTTACCTTGTTTATATTTGATCACATAGGGGAATGTTTCAATGAACTCCACCCAACTTGCATGGCGTCTATTCAGCTTATGCTGTCCTTTTAAATGCTTCAAAGATTCATGATCTGTATGAATAACAAACTCTTTCGGCCATAGATAGTGCTGCCAGGTCTCCAAAGTTCGAACTAATGCATACAATTCTTTGTCATAAGTGGAATATTTTAGGACTGCACCATTCAATTTCTCACTAAAGTATGCAACCAGTCTTCCCTCTTGCATTAACACTCCTCCGATACCTATACCTGAAGCATCACACTCAATTTCGAATGTTTTAGTGAAGTTAGGCAAAACAAGTAAAGGTGCATTAGTTAATTTCTCTTTGATTAGCTTGAATGCTTTTTCTTGCTCATCTCCCCACTTAAACGGAACATTCTTCTTGATGACTTCAGTTAAGGGTGCGGCTATGCTACTGAAATCCCGAACAAAACGTCGATAAAAACTAGCTAAGCCATGGAAGCTTTTAACTTGTGTCACTGAAGTAGGCGTTGGCCAATCATGAATTGCCTTCACCTTTTCGTCGTCAACCTCAATTCCTTTAGAACTTACAACAAAACCAAGAAACACAAGTTTGTCCGTGCAAAAAGTGCATTTCTTAAGGTTAGCAAACAACTTTTCTTTCCTTAAAACCTCTAAAACAAGCTTTAAGTGGTCAACATGAGCATCTAGGCTTTTACTATATATCAGGATATCATCAAAGTACACAACTACAAATTTCCCAATAAAAGCACGCAAAACATGGTTCATAAGTCTCATGAAAGTACTAGGTGCATTAGTTAATCCAAAAGGCATAACTAACCATTCATACAAACCATATTTTGTTTTAAATGCAGTTTTCCATTCATCACATTCTTTCATCCTAATATGATGGTATCCACTCTTGAGATCAATCTTAGAAAACACACAAGATCCATGTAGTTCATCTAACATATCATCTAATCGAGGAATAAGATGGCGATACTTTACCGTAATGTTGTTGATGGCTCGACAATCAACACACATCCTTCATGTCCCATCCTTCTTAGGCACTAGTAGGACCGGAACTGCACAAGGACTCATGCTCTCTCTAACATATCCTTTTTCCATTAGCTCGTTAACTTGCTGTTGAAGTTCTTTCGTCTCCTCAGGATTACTTCTATAAGCGGGCCTGTTTGGAATTGTTGCACCAGGTATAAAATCAATTTGATGTTCAATTCCTCGAATTGGAGGTAAGCCTGAAGGTACCTCCTCAAGAAAGACATCATCGAATTTCTGCAAAAGAGAAATAATATTGCTTGGCAAAGATCCAGCAAGATCGTTAGTACACAAAAGGGCCTCCTTGTACATAAGTACTATAAGGGGCTGTTGTGAAATTAAAGCTCTCTTGATCTCACACTTTTTTGCAATATAGTTATATCTTTCCTCTCGGGCTGCAACTCTCTCATTTTCATTTTCACCATGTTTCATGACTTTACCTTTCTCTTTTCTCTCCTTTCATTTTCTTTTCTCGTAGCTATGGCTTCTCTCTCATTTTTTTTTCTCTTTTCACTCACTTTTTGCATCTTCAGTTGGTCTTCAAGAATTTGTTTTGGTGTTAATGGTACAAGTGTTATAGGCTGCTTCTTGATGATAAAAGAGTACCTGTTAGTGTAACCGTCATGCGTGACTCTTCTATCGAACTACCATGGTCGTCCCAATAAGATGTGACATGCATGCATAGGTACCACATCACAAAGTACCTCATCATCATATTTGCCAATGAAAAATGCCACCGTCACCTGTTTGGTTACCTTGACTTCTCCGCAATTATTCAGCCACTGAAGTCGGTATGGTCGTGGATGTTTCAAGGTAGGTAATGCCAATTTTTCTACTAATTCGGTGCTGGCAACATTGGTGCAACTCCTACCATCAACTATAACGCTGCAAACTTTGTTGTTCACGAAACATCTAGTATGGAACAAGTTTTCTCGCTGATTGTTTTCTTCTTCCTTAACTTGTGCGCTAAGAGCTCGTCTTGCCACCAATGATTCTCCTTCTACTGTATATTGTCCTTCATAGTCATTTTCAAGAGGTAGCATATCATCCACTTCATCATCTTGCTCATCTTCCGACTCGATCTCCCCTTGAGTATTTATCACCATTACCCTTTTGTTTGGACATTGGCTAGCTATATGTCCCTACCTTGGCATTTGAAGCACTTAATGTCACGATTTCTTGAAGTTGTGGATTCAGTTTTCTCTTGTTTCAACGTCGCAGCTTGTTTGGCATCCTTAGATGGCTCAGACTTAGGCTTAGTTAATGAAAATTCATCTCTTTTAGGGGCTGGTCGCCATGAGTTTGTGGCAGCCATGCTTGATCCCCTTCGAACTATGTTCCTTTGCCTCAATTGTTGCTCAACTTTGATAGCTTGGTGCACTATATCTGTCAACTCGACATAATGTTGCATCTCCATCATGTCCGCTATCTCTCGGTTTAAGCCATGCAAGAACCTAGCCATAGTGGCTTCTCTGTCCTCCTCTACATTTGCTTGGATCATAGCAACCTCCATTTCTTTATAGTATTCATCAACGCTCTTGGATCCTTGAGTTAGACGTTGCAACTTGTTATACAACTCCCGATGGTAGTAGCTAGGAATGAAGCGTCTCCTCATGATGGCCTTAATCTCGTTCCACGTCTCAACAGATCATTCGTGATTTCTCCTCCTTTCCTTCAACAATTGATCCCACCAAACAATAGCATAGTTAGTGAATTCAATTGCAGCCAATTTTACCTTTTTGGCCTCGGAATAGTTGTGACAATCGAAGATCATCTTTATCTTCATCTCCCATTCTAGATATGCCTCAGGATCATTTTTACCTTGAAAAGGTGGAATCTTCACCTTAATGCTTCCCAAGTCATCATCTCGCCTAGGTATTCCCCTCCTAGCACCTATATCTCCATATCCACACCTAAATCTACCTTGGTTCATTGGTGGTTCATCCAGCTCATCCAACTCCTCTTCATCTCCAACATCTCCTCTTTGTACTCCTGGTTGCACTCGCCTAGGTGGTTGCCCAATGGGCGAGTTTTGATGCTGCCCTAAATTTTCCAGCCGGTCCATTCTTTCGTGAATTTGCTCTAATTCGGTTCTCATCATCCGCCTCATTTCACCCAATAACGCCTGCAACTGTAGGTTAGGATTGGTTGGTTGTTATACCTCTTCATTTGAGTTTTCTTAATTGTGTAACATGTTTAGAATCTGCAAAAAATACAGTTAAGGCCTCACAAGCACTCCTTCACGTGTTTCACTCAGAAAATTTACTTACTCTCGTGTTTAGCACTCAAATGGCTTTTACCCTCTTATGTTTCTCACCTCTCTTTGCCTTTTTCCACTCATGTGTCTTCTTTTAACCCTTAATCAGACTAAAAAATAATCAAGATTCAAGTGGCAATTCAATATGAGAATCAACCGAGACAAGTCACGCGATTCAAGAATACATCCTTAAGAAAACGATGCTGGTAACATACGTGGGAAATTTGGTTCAAAGTTATAGACAAACTGATGAAATTCAAAATTAAGAATTTGCAACAAATTTCTGGCCTTTTCTTTTGTTTCTCTTTTTTTTTCTTTTCTATCTTTTTTTTTTCTTCTTTTTTTTTTCTAAATCAGAAACCAGAGATAAAATAAAATACGAATTTATGTAAAGATAAATGGAACAATGAAATAAAGTAAAAGGATAATTCAAACTTGCCTTGAAACCAAAGCTCTGATACCAAATGATATGAACCTTGCCAACAATGTGACAAAACCCAGCACCACAATATGAAATTGAACCCGAGATCTTCAAGATGCAGGTTTGACGAGTCTTAACCCTTGAGTTAGCAAACCAAGAACCAAGACTATGGATGGATATAGGACGCCATACCAAGAAACCCCAAGGACACTTCAAGAATCTAGGTGATAAGTTCGGTTGTTTAAACGCCACAAGAACAAGCTTGATAAGTTCAAGTCCTTTCAAGAATGAAAGAAGAACACAAAAACTCTCAAATATTATTGTCTGAAATCTGTCCTCCCACTCTCAATCTCCATGGTATTTATAAAGACCATAAGAGATGTCAAGTTACAACTTTCAAATACAAATTTCAAACTTACAACTAATATAACAACAAAATTCAAACTTAATCAAATTTCCAGAAAACATGCCTAAATTAAAGGGATTAGGATTCCTTGAATATTCAAATTTCCAGAAAACATGGTTTGCTTGAATATTCAAATTTTCCAGAAAACATGCCTAAATCAAAGGAATTATGTTTCCTTGAATATTCAAATTTCCAGAAAACATGCCTAAATCAAAGGAATTATGTTTCCTTGAATATTCAACTTTCCAGAAATTCTGCCTTAATCAAAGTGATTAGGTTTCCTTGAATCTGATTTGGATTGATTTGAAATGTATTTGGGCTTATGCTAGGCCTCCATGTGTTTTCCCTTCCACAAACTTGTTGAATCAGCCCATTTAATGCTTCTTTAAATTGCTTGGCTCTAAGTCTTGTGATTGGCCCATTTGGCAAACTTAATGTATCATGTGATTGATGGACTTGAGCCCTTCCAAGCCCACGTGCGAATTCTTTGTCTTGTATGCGTATAGGCTGTGTAATGTCGTTTGCATCATGGATGGCTTCTTGGGGTGTATAATTGGATTAGGATGTTTCCCCTAACTAGGAGAATATGTCATTCATCACCTATCAAAGCATTTATTATTATAAAATAATGCCCTTTTGTCTTAAGAATACTGAAGCTATTTATTAGGGGCTGGTGAACAAATTGTTCAAACCTTTGATAAGGAAGAGCATGGATGTAGATGATATGATCGTGAAGTCTATAAAGCTAGAGGACCACATGAAAGAATTGAGGGGTATATTTGAGATATTAGGGGTGTAGGTTGGCCCAACGGTACCGGAGGTGCTCCTCAGTTATCTTAGAACCCCATATGGTCCTGGGTTTGAGCCTCAAAAAGGCGAAAGAAATGAAGGATGACTCTGATATTCCTTTGAGTTGTAGTACTCCCTGCTAGCTGAGGGGAGGGGACCCACAAAGGCAACATTACATGAAGTTATAGAAGCTATTATGCAATCTCTTCAAAAAAACCTTACTACATTTCTACAATAGATCTATAAGAAGAACAAATTAAATCCCTAAAACTAGTGGAAGAACTGTGTTCAGTGTAGGGTAGTAAAGATCGAATCTTAGTTGATGCCTGAGATCAGAGATGGTTTGGTTGCTCTGGTAGAAAAATTCTCAAATATTTTTGCCTAGTCTCATAAGGATATACTGGGTATAAACCCAGCCTTGGTGTCTTATATGTTGGTAGTCAGCACACCTTTCAAGCTAGTTAAATAAAATAAAATAATTTTTAACTAAGAGGCGAATAAAGCGATAGTTGTAAAGGTAGAAAAATTGTTGGCCACAGGTTTTATAAGAGAAGTTAACTATCCTAGTGGCTAGCTAAATGTGGTGTTGGTTAAGAAGGCCAATGAAAAATGAAGGATGAGCTTTGACTTCACCGATTTGAATAAAGTTTATCTTAAATATAAATTTTTCCTCTAAACAATCAACCAAATAGTGAACTCAACGATTGGTCATGCCTTTCTAAGTTTCATAGATGCCTTTTTGGGGTATAATCAGATCAGGATGTTCCCCTTAACTAAGAGAAAACATCGTTCATCACCCATTAGGGCACTTAATATTAAAAAATAATGTTCTTTGATCTCAAGAACACTGAAGCTACTTATCAGAGGCTAGTGAACAAATTGTTCAAACCTCTAATAGGGAAGAGTATGAAAGTTTATATGGATGATATAGTCGCCACGTTTAAGAAGCCAGAGGACCACAAAAATTGATTCAAGCATATATTTGAGATATTAGAGGAAGATGATATAAAATTAAATCTGGATAAATATGCCTTCGAGGTGTAATCAGGGAAATGCCTTAGATTTATGGTTAGTAAGAGGGGTACGAGGCAAACTAGATAAGATATAGGTTATCTTAAAAATAAAATCCTCAACCACTATAAAAGAGATTCAACAGCTCATGGTTAGAGTAGCAACCTTCAGCAGATTCATCTATAAGGAGACCTACAAATGCTTTGAGTTCTTTCAAGCCATTTAAAGAAGAGAAATAAATAGTTTGACACAACAGTGTAAAGAAGCATTCTGGCAATTAAAGGCTAATCATATACCTCTGGGTATCAGCTTAGGGGATAAGTTTAGTCTTGGTCAAAGAGTAGGTGAGAGTTTAAAGAAAGTTTATTTTGCCAGCAAAGTTAGCCCTAGCACTTATTATGTTGGGATAGAAGTTACACCCCTATTTCTAGGCCCATACTATAAAAGTACTCACTGACTAGCCTCTAAGATAGATCCTGTATAAGTCTGATCTCTTGAGCCGACTAGTTAGATAAGCAATCGAGCTTAGTGAATTTTATACATAATATAAGCGAGAGCAGTAATGGAAGGCCAAGAACTCGTGAACGTTATGGCTAAATGCACTATATAGGAAGCAATGACTGAAGTATCCGTGGAATAACCTTCAGCGTAGAGTATGGAAATCTTAGCCTGGACACTTTACATTAATGGGGTATCCAACTCATAGGTATGTAGGGCAGAATTAGTACTTAGTAGTCTAGAAGGCGATAAGGTTTGTTATCTGTGTGATTTGAGTTCCCAGTGTCAAACAATAAAGCAGAGTATAAAGCTCTACTAGCAGGACTAAAAGTTGTACATCCTTTTCTAGCTAAGAAGATCTTAGTAAAAGGTGATTCTCAACTAGTAGTACACTAGGTGAACTAAAACTTTGAAGCCATGTGGGAAAGTATGGCCACTTATCTTAAGAAGGTTAAGAGATGGCTAGATAATTTAAAGAGATAAAGGTCTAGATAATCCCGAGAACTAAAAATACCAAGCTGACATCCTTGCACGACTAACCTGTACTGATGAAGCTCGAATACCTAGATCAGTACCCCTAGAGCTTATCTAGATGCCCAACATATATGAAACTGAGCAGATGATGCAGATTGACCATTGACCAAGCTAGTTAGACTTGATCAAGGAATATATAAAGACTGGATCACTTTTGGAAGGTAAGTGAGAGGCGCATTAGCTCTAATACAAGGCTGCCTGATACACGTTAACAGATAGGGTATTATATTAGAGAGGATTCTCTCACCTGTACATGAGTTATTTAGGGCCTCAAGAGGCAGATCGTGTCTTAGGGAAATTCACGAGTGTATATGTGGAAATAACTCGAGAGTGGATGCTTTAGCCCATAAAGTTTTCAAGACAAGGTACTAATGGCCCACTATACTTTGAGATGCAAAGGAATTGGCTAGGCACTGTGATGCCTATTAAAGATATGCTGACAATATCCAATTACCCCCCCAGAGAAGCTAAATACTGTGTTAGGACCATGGCATTTATGTATTTAGGCTTGATTTGATTGGGCCTTTGATGCAGCGGAATGGTAGATGAAGGGATAATTTTGATATTCCATTTAGTCTAAAATTACCTTGAATAATGAATTAAACTAAACTCACATTTATTCTAAGAATACCCATGAATTTAGGTGGTTAAATCCCGTTGATTCAAAAGAATACCAAGAGTTAATGCAAATAAAGAAAACTCAATTTATCAAATAATAGATCTGCCTTCATATACTATAAAAGACACTTATTTATAGTACTCAAATCCTAATTTTAACAAAATAAATTAAATAAGAAATTATAATCCTAAATAAAATCTAAATCCAAATAAACCCTAAATAAAACTTCTACTAGAATAAGGAAAATAAAAGTAAGAATCCTAGTTAAGCCATGTGATCCCAGTTATCTAGGAATTCTAATGTGAGATTGTCTATATTATTCTCCCCCTCTTTAAGACAATTCATCCTCGAATTTAAGCAACAATGTAGTCATGAGCATTATTTTTATCAAAAGCCTAAGTTGCTCGATGTGAAACACATCAAAAATATAAACATAGCTTGGAAGCTTGAAATGATATGCTTTACAATTGAGATTCTCAATGATCTCAAATGGTTAGATCTCTTTGATTGATAGAATGGCATAGTCTTGAGGAGGAAATCAATCTTTAGATAAATATTCTTGAACAAAGTATCCAATTTTGAACTTATGCGGCTTTAATGTTATTGTCTTGTTCTTGATTTTTGGTTTCAAGATATAGTGAGGAGGCACATTATCCTGTTGTATATCTACATCAATTTTTTTATTGCCTTTATATTGAATAAATTTGGTCGAATGGATAATCTGTGAGAATTACTTTACTAGGTACAAGAATAGTCCACTTGTTACCAAACATGAAACTGCAAGTGTTTTGTCTTTCGGTAAAAGTTACATCCCTAATGTACAACTAAGATCGTCCCAGTAAAATATGGAGAACATTTATAAAAACCACGTCACACTAAATTTCAATTGTATACTTGGTGTTGGAGATGGTGCTTACGTGCCATTTTAATTAACAGTAAATATTTTAATATAATGGTTAATACTTAAATATTATGATACCAAACTTATTACATTTTTAGAAATTGTAGATATAAAAGAGTTTATATCTGACCTAAAGGATTTTAGGTCAGCGCTAAAGGTTAGAATATTGTCTAAAATGAGACAAAGACATGGAAATATATTAGTAATGATATAGTTGTAAGGAGTTGCAAATGATGCTAAAAGAATGTTATTATGTAGTATGTTCTCGAATATATTATTCCTAATCTATGATTTCTGAAACGGGTCGATTGGTATTCCTTTTAGATTAATGTGTATCTATATTTGGATTGTCCAAATGATTAGTCTTAATAAACCGTAGGCTTGGTGGAAGCTCGTATAGGCATGCAGGTATTTAGTGAGGACTGGGTACTAAACAAACTCAATGGGAACCTTTAATAGACATCATATAGAGTCTTCATTGGAGGTTTTTCTTGGGTTGTATAGTATTCGTAGTCCTTTGATCTGAGTGCCACGATGGACTTATAAGTGATCCACTATACTTTGATTCTACATATGTCAAAAATCTATTATGGTCTGATTTCTAGATGTCGTTAGGTATGGTCCGATGCTCATAAAGTCCGACATTCATAAATATGGGATCCATTAGCTATATGGGTGAGTTGTATATCCTGATGCTCCGAGAATTTTATTTTCGAAAGTGTTTTGGCCAAAAGAAGAAAGTCCAAAAAGAGTTTTCTGTAGGGTTAAACAATATTTCAAAGGAGTTTATGGATATTGTTTATGAAAACACAAATCTAGATATAAGTTCACGGTCGAGCATATAGAGATTTGACAGTATCGTAAAGGAGTTTATGGATATTATTTATATCTCTACTCTTCCAAGATATATATGATGGAAAGATTATACGAATATGGTTGATTGCAACTTGTATGGTTCAACACGTCATTTTATAATATCCGTAATGTGTACCTTGTTCACGAACTTAAAAAAGCGTTACGTAAGATAAATGGGTGTGACTCTAGGGAGTCTTATAATATAAAGTGTATTCGTTGAGCACTGGGGTAGTGGATCAAGTCGAATAGCTCAATTCAGGAAAATTTAGAAAAGTAGGATTTGTTCCAAGATCTCTTGAAAAACACACTTGTCAAAGTGTAAGTGTTAAATATATATTTTATTAATTAAAATATTAACTAATAAAATATTGACAAGTAGTATGCATGGTAACAAGCATAATTGATAGGTAGAATTTAAGCTAGTTTAATGTAAGACACTTGGCTAATACACAGCTTGTAACTAGTTCAAATGTTGACAAGTGTTAAGCATTTAATTGCTAAGGGAAATAAACTTTGTAAATATTGCAAAGAGGTCTCCATTTGGTCATTTATAAAGAAAAAATTGTAATAGTTGCATTTTAACCCTTATGGCACATTTTGACAAAATGAGAGAAAAACTTGGACAAGTATTAAACAAAATCCTAATCCTTGTTAGAAATAGAACAAAGCTACAATTCTAGATTTGTAATCCCACCAGATCTTTACGAACTAGAATTGTTTAACGGATCACTTCAGTATAAGGCTCTAAATCGAATTCTTTACCAAATTTCTTAAGGGGTAAGTTTCTAGAATTTCGTATTGTATATGATTTAGTTTTGTAAATTTTTTGTTGATAAATTGGTTTTAATTCCACTATATTAATGTGTTTGACATGCATTTTAAAATTCATCAACATGTACACAATCACATGCATACATCCTTAATGCATGTTTATAATGGTATTAGAGCATATTTTGTGTATTTCTTGGTTATTGGAATATTATTAAAGTTTTGGGATGCCTAGGAATAGTGGGCTTTGCATTTTCAAGTGTTGGAAGTGTAAAACCATCTGACTGCTTGAAGTAACGCTGGGGCGTTCATGATTAACGCTGCAGTGTTCACTAAGGATGGATGAATGTTAGGGTGTTGGTCATATAACGTTGGGGCATCCAAGGCAATCAAACCCTGGGGCATTATGTGATAACACTGTGGCATTCAAGTAATTGAACTCTAGGGCATTCAAGTTATTGAATGTTGGGGCGTTAAAGTTATTAAATGCCTGGGCATTCTAAACAGTACAGTCTATTATGCATTTCACGCATGTGAAGTTTATTTAATTCAATATAACTGTTATATTGTTATCTTATAACCTTTTAATTATTTGTTTGCATTGTTAACCACAATAAAAGCCTTATCGGTAGAGTTTAGTTGTGCTTGTATAAAATAAATATTCTAAGAATGAATCAACATCTTTATAGGATGCAGATAATTACAAAATCTCTCTTAATCACATTGAAATGTATTTTGCATATCGATAATGTTATGTATGGTCTGTTTTATCAATATGGTATTAGAAGGGTCACCTTGGTCCTTCCCAATATTGCTAAAGCGTGAGAGATTGGTCGGTGTGATTTGAACTATATTGGTTAAACATGAGATGAGGCAAACATAAGTGAAAAGTATTATCCAATTTTGCTAAACCGTGAAGGTAGTATCAGTAACTTATATTTGATCATTAACAAGTGAATTTGGAACAAATTTAGCTAATATTGCTAAAGTGTGAGGATAAAGTGTGTTTAGAATCAATGTTAAGAGTTGCATGAGAAGCAATTGACAAGGGTTGTCTATCTTTTATATTTTATAAAGGCCAATATTGCTAAAGCATGATACCAGAGTAGTATGTTGATAAGATCTAACTCTCATTGTAAAATTTAAAGTGTTTAAATTTTTATCTTTTGATTTGAGAGATTAAAGGGAATATGTAGAGTAGTGGGAGGGCAGCTTTAGATCAAAAATATATACTAGCTATATATATGATCTACAGTGTTAACTTTAACGATTTAAAATGTTTCGCTAGATATCTCATATCTTGCCTTATATAAATAGGATAAAATGAGTATAAGCAATCCATAGGCATACATATTAGTGTACACTAATTGTAGAGTACTAAAAAATAATTTTGATTGGCTGATTAAATCTCAAAATTGTTTTAAATTTAGAAATGCTTGAATATGTCATTGATCAGAAGATGACTAGAGATGTTTCTGATAATAATTCTTCTGAAAAGGTTGAAACTTATCAAAAATGGATAAAGGATCATTTGAGAGTCAAATTATATATTTTGGCCTCAATATCTATTAATATTTAGTGGGAGTATGTGCACGTAGATAGTGCAAGTAGTATTATGCTCCGTTTAAAAGATTTGTTTGATATATTCAAACCACAAAATGAGAACAAATACAATGGTAAATGTTTTTATTGTGGTGCTGTTGGACACTGTAAATGTAACTGTCTAAAATACCTTGCCATAGACAAGATAAAACCTCTTAGATATCTTGATGTGCATCATGAAGGTTCTAAATCAACTCCAGAAGGCGAGCTGAGCGTAAAGGAGATTTCAGATGGTCCAATAACAAGGGCTAAGGCTAAACAGCTTCAAAGGGCCATAAGTAGTCAAATTGGAGCTATTGAAGCTTCTATGGGATTAGAAGCTTGCGATCTGAATGGAAACGAGCTAAATGTATTTATTTGTCTTCAATTTGAGATTGGGACGTGATTTAGAGACGTTTGGTGACGTTGGGCTTTAAGAAGCAGCTAAGGGCTTTCTTTTCATGCTATTGGGCTTTATTTACTTCTTATGTTACTACTTTTATGTATTTGGGCTATTTTGAACTTGTTTAGTTTTGTTTTAAATTGTTAAGTCATATTGGGCTTATTTTGGGCCTTTTTAAGTTTATTAGGTAACATTAGGGTTTCACCTCATTTTGTAAGCCTATATAAGGCATGTAAAAGTCTTGTAGAGGCAGTTGCCTCTTTTTTTGAAATTGGAAGCACGAAATAGAAGAGCTATTTCTCTCTCAAAATTGTCTTCTCAAGTTTTTCAACTCTTGAAGATAGTTGCTGACTTATCACTCTTTGATCATCAAGAGTGTGGCGTCAAAACCCTAAACTGATCCTTGTGGCGTCCATTCGACTTATCAAGGTATCTATTTAGTTCTATCCTCCATCAACTTTGCAATTTAATTTTGTTATAAATCAAGGCACATCATCTGGTATCAGAGCACAGGATTTCAGTGTGCAAACTGAAGTTTTAGCTATTGAAGGTGTCTTGCTATTTTTTGTGTTATATAATTTCGTGGGGTTATTATCAGTTTGGGCCTCTAATATTTGAGGAGTTGAATTGCAACTCTGAAGCATTAAAATTAATTCTTAGTAGTTTGTGAACTGGAGATGGGTTGGCTGAATTAAATTGTTCTTGAACCTGGAAATTTTGTGAACCTGGAAATTTCGAATTTGAGTAAATTGTTGCTATCTGATTGTATTTACTGAATTGGTGGAAAATTCAGTTTGAGAAGAGTGTTTTAGCTACTGGTTGTGTTGTTCAATTGTTCATACTTGTTTGGGGTTTTTGTTAATAATGGCTGATGATGATGCAAGTAGAGTACCAAAGGGATTGAGTTTAGAACAAGCTCAACTCGTGGGCTTACAACGAGCTCATGATGAATTTCGAGGTGAGATTACTGAAATTCGTGGACAACTTGCTGCAATTATAGAAATGATGCAAAGAAACACTTTGCAACCCCAACAAAGGCGGGTAGGGCATAGGGTACCTCGAAATGACCTAGGGAATGCTGGAGATGAGCCAAATAGGGATGATGAGGCTGAAGATAGGGGTAGGATAAGGAGGCAGCAAAATGACCCTACTAGTGGTATCAAACTTAATATACCACCATTTAGAGGTACTAGTTCTCCTGAAGAGTATCTTGAATGGGTTCAGAAGGTAGAAAGGGTGTTTGATTGGCATGAGTATCCTGAGGCAAAGAAGTGTAAGGTAGCAGCACTTGAGTTTACCGATTACGCACTTTTGTGGTGGGAAAACTTAAAAGCTCAGCGAAGAAGGGATGACGAAGAAGAAGTTACAAGCTGGCCACTCATGAAAAGATTAATGAAGAAGAGATTTGTTCCGGATTACTATAAACAAGAATTATACATCAAACTCCAGACTTTGCGGCAAGGTTCCTTGAGTGTGGAGGAGTATGTGAAAGAATTTGAGCTGTTGCTGATTCGTTGTGATTTGAATGAACCTCAAGAGCAAACAATAGCTAGATTCCTTGATGGATTGAAGAGGGACATAGCTAATGTTGTTGAGTTACAGCCCTTCATATTTCTTGAGGATGTCATAAAGCTTGCAACTAAAGTAGAAAGACAGCAGAAAAGAGGGGGTATCCATATGAGGTCAACTACAACAAGTAATACAAAGGCTGTTTCTTCACCTTCGCGAACATGGAACACACCTAAACGTGATGAGAAAGTGGAGTTCAGTAAAGGAAGTGCTAGTTCAGGTTCATTGAAAGGAAAGGAGAAGGTATTTGAACCTCAATTTTCCAGGAGGACGCGAGACATCAAGTGTTTCAAGTGCTTGGGAAATGGGCATATTGCTTCTGAATGTCCGAATAAGAGGGTGATGGTTTTACAAGGGAAGTATGGAGAGCTTGTAAGTGAAGATGAAGCTGAGATGGAAGAGGAATCTAAAGTCGAAGTGACTGAACAAGAAGAGAATCTTGAGCCAATGGAGGGAAATTTATTAGTTATTCAAAGGATTTTGAGTGCTGAAGTTGATATTGGTTTGGAACAACGCGAAAACATCTTTCATACAAGATGTCAAATCCGAGATAAGGTGTGTGCCATGATCATTGATAATGGTAGTTGCACCAATGTTACATCCATTACTTTAGTGGAGAAATTGGGATTAACTACTGTTCCACATCCAAAACCATACAAATTACATTGGCTTAATGACAAGGGAGAGATTCAGGTTACAAGACAGGTTCGGGTTCCGTTCTCCATTAAAACCTTTCATGATGAGGTTTTATGTGATGTGGTTCCGATGACAGCTTGTCATGTGTTATTAGGACGCCCATGGCAATTTGATAACGATGTGACTTATAATGGGCGAAGGAACACTTATTCATTTGTGCTGAATGGGAAGAAAGTGAATTTGATGCCATTGAGTTCTCAACAAGTTAGAGAAGATCAGTTGCGGAATCAAAGGAAAATGATGGAATCTGGTAAAGGGTTAATGTTAGCCAAAAAGGGAGATGTTGAGCAAGCACTAGCTTCTGTGGGGGTTGTTTTCATGACTTGGGCAAAGCCTTTATTGCAAGTGGAGGGTTTGGATTTGCCAAGGCAGGTTGTGGAGTTACTTGAAGAGTTCAAAGATGTATTTCCAGAAGAGCTACCATTGGGATTACCACCTATTCGAGGGATAGAGCATCAAATTGATTTGGTGCCCGGAGCTTCACTTCCAAATAGACCAGCATATAGATGTAATCCGGAGGAAGCAAAGGAGATCAAAAGGCAAGTTGGTGAGCTCTTAGAGAGGGGCTATGTGCGTGAGTCACTTAGTCCTTGTTCAGTGCCTACTTTGCTTGTTCCAAAGAAGGATGGTACCATGAGAATGTGTGTGGACAGTCGGGCTATCAACAAGATAACGGTTAAGTATCGATTCCCTATCCCTAGACTTGATGATATGCTTGATGAATTGCATGGTGCTGTTTATTTTTCTAAAGTTGATTTAATGAGTGGATATCACCAAATTAGGATGAAAGAAGGTGATGAATGGAAAACAGCCTTTAAAACTAAGCATGGATTGTATGAGTGGATGGTGATGCCATTTGGGCTTTCTAATGCACCTAGTACATTTATGAGACTTATGAACCATGTTTTGAGGAAGTTTATCGGGCTGTTTGTTGTGGTCTATTTTGATGATATCTTGATCTATAGTAAAACTTTAGATGATCATGTGAAGCATCTTATGGCTGTATTTGAGACCTTGCGTGATGCTAAGTTGTATGGAAACATCAAGAAGTGCTATTTCTGCCAAGATAGTGTTATCTTTTTGGGGTATGTAGTTTCTGGTAGCGGAATTAAGGTTGATGAGGAGAAGGTTAAGGCAATTCGTGATTGGCCTAAACCTACTGGTGTTGCGGATGTGAGAAGTTTTCATGGTTTAGCCTCTTTCTATAGGCGATTTATTAAAGACTTTAGTTCTATTGTTGCGCCTATGACAGAGTGTTTGAAAAAGGGAAATGAGTTTAGATGGAATGAGAATGCACAGAAGTCATTTGAACTGATAAAAGAACAATTATGTTCTGCTCCAGTTTTAGCACTTCCCGATTTTGCTAAAACATTTGAAATAGAGTGTGATGCTTCAGGGGTCGGTATTGGGGCTGTGTTGATGCAAGAAAAGAGGCCAATTGCTTTCTTTAGTGAGAAGCTGAATGGGGCACGGTTAAACTACTCTATTTATGACAAGGAGTTTTATGCATTGATTCGGGCTCTTGAGGTATGGCAGCATTATTTATTACCTAAAGAGTTCGTTATTCATACTGACCATGAATCATTAAAGTATCTTAAAGGGCAGAACAAGCTGAATAGAAGACATGCCAAATGGGTAGAGTTCATGGAGCCATTTCCATATGTCATAAAATACAAGAAGGGGCAAACTAATGTCATTGCTGATGCTCTTTCTAGGAGGTATGCATTGATTTCTATGTTAAATGTAAGGCTTTTGGGTTTTGAACAGGTGAAAGAACAATATACCAGTGATTCATACTTTGCTAATATGATGTCTAAATGTGCTAAAGGAGCTTGTGATGGGTTCTTTGTGCATGATGGTTACTTGTTCAAGTTGGGCAGAATGTGTATACCTTCAGGATCCTTACGTGAGTTGCTTGTGCGTGAGGCTCATGGGGGTGGTCTTAGTGGTCATTTTGGGGAGAAGAAAACTTATGAGCTACTGAAAGAGCACTTCTTTTGGCCTAATATGCTGCGGGATGTTCATAAAGTTGTTGAAAGATGTGTAAATTGCAAGAAAGCTAAGGGTAAAGAGAATGCATATGGACTATATATGCCTTTACCTATCCCAGAGCAACCATGGATGGATATTAGTATGGATTTTGTGCTTGGATTACCTAGAACACAGCGTGGGAAGGATTCAGTGATGGTTGTGGTTGATCGGTTCTCCAAAATGTCACACTTTATTCCTTGTAACAAAACTGATGATGCTATTCATATTGCTGATTTGTTTTTTTAGGGAAATTGTACGTTTGCATGGAATCCCTAAAAGCATTGTCTCCGATCGTGATACAAAGTTCTTAAGCTATTTTTGGAAGACTCTTTGGAAGAAGCTTGGAACAAAGTTGCTTTTCAGTACTGCTTGTCATCCACAAACTGATGGGCAAACTGAGGTAGTGAACCGTACTCTATCTTCTTTATTACGGGCTGTTATAAACAAGAACTTAAAGAGTTGGGATACTTGTTTGCCTATTGTAGAGTTTGCATATAACCGTAGTGTGCATGGGGCTACAAAATTTTCACCATTTGAGATTATGTATGGATTTAATCCATTTGTTCCTATTGACCTTGTTCCTATTCCAATTAATGAGAGGACATCTATGGATGGTGTTAAGAAGGCAGAATTGATGAAGAAGCTTCATGAGCAGGTTCGAATTCATATTGAGGAGAAAACAGCTAGGTATGTTAAGCATGCTAATAAAGGACGAAAAATGATTAGCTTTGAACCTGGTGATCTTGTTTGGATTCATCTTAGCAAGGGAAGATTTCCTAGCAAGCGGAAGTCCAAGCTGATGCCAAGAGTTGATGGACCTTTTCGTATTATAGAGAAGGTAAATAGTAATGCTTACAAAGTTGACCTTCCTGGTGATTACAATGTTTCAGCCACTTTTAATGTGAAGGACTTATCTCCTTATTTGGAAGATTTAGAAGATTCTGATTTGAGGGCAAATCATTCTCTGCCCGGGGGTGATGATGTGCATCATGAAGGTTCTAAATCAACTCCAGAAGGCGAGCTGAGCGTAAAGGAGATTTCAGATGGTCCAATAACAAGGGCTAAGGCTAAACAGCTTCAAAGGGCCATAAGTAGTCAAATTGGAGCTATTGAAGCTTCTATGGGATTAGAAGCTTGCGATCTGAATGGAAACGAGCTAAATGTATTTATTTGTCTTCAATTTGAGATTGGGACGTGATTTAGAGACGTTTGGTGACGTTGGGCTTTAAGAAGCAGCTAAGGGCTTTCTTTTCATGCTATTGGGCTTTATTTACTTCTTATGTTACTACTTTTATGTATTTGGGCTATTTTGAACTTGTTTAGTTTTGTTTTAAATTGTAAAGTCATATTGGGCTTATTTTGGGCCTTTTTAAGTTTATTAGGTAACATTAGGGTTTCACCTCATTTTGTAAGCCTATATAAGGCATGTAAAAGTCTTGTAGAGGCAGTTGCCTCTTTTTTTGAAATTGGAAGCACGAAATAGAAGAGCTATTTCTCTCTCAAAATTGTCTTCTCAAGTTTTTCAACTCTTGAAGATAGTTGCTGACTTATCACTCTTTGATCATCAAGAGTGTGGCGTCAAAACCCTAAACTGATCCTTGTGGCGTCCATTCGACTTATCAAGGTATCTATTTAGTTCTATCCTCCATCAACTTTGCAATTTAATTTTGTTATAAATCAAGGCACATCATATCTGTTCGCTAATAATTAATATTTCATTAGGATTTGGTGCTACTAATAAGTGGGTATTAAATACCATCTGTCTATCTCATATCTGCAATTTGTTGCATGAGTTGAGAAATGCTAGGGTACCACAGAAGGAGAAGTACAGCTTTGTATAGGAAATATAAATTTCTTAAACAATGAAGTTGTTGGGACTTTTAATTTACTTCACCCTCATCGCATAAGCATTAAGTTGTATGTCTATTTATTTGTGCCGAACATTATCAGATAGACAATATCCTTTCAAGTGTTAGACACTGAAGGATATCATGTACAAAGAAGGAATTATTCCTTATATCTATATAATGTTTGATAATGTCTCGTTGGATTATTGTTAGTTGATGAATGGCCATTATATCTAATATACAACAAGAAATATCTTGAAAGTATAGGTGAACAAAAATAGTAGATCAGAAACTTTGTATAATACAAAATTCTGGCATATGAAACTAACCGCCTAGCCCATCAGGATGGTCAGATACTACATCTCACCATAGAACTTTATCCAATTTGTGAATCTTGTATCAAGGAAAGATAACTAAATCTCATTTTATAGGTGTTGGACATTGAGCCACCAATTAATTGAAACTAATACAAGTGATGTATGTGATCCAATGATTTATCACGAATTGGACATGTGTTTATAATGAGACATAAGTCAAAAACCTTTGAAATGTTCAAGAAACTTTAATAGGATGTAGAGAAATAAGCTAGTATATATATTAAATGTCTTTCATCAGATTAAGGTGGTGAATACATAAGTAGTGAATTTACATATTATTTAAAGAAAAATAAGATTCTTGCTCAATATAGTCATCCAAGTACTCCTTAGCACAATGGTGTTTCAAAGAGAAGGAATCAAACTTTATTAGATTGGTTCAATCGATAATGAGCTTTATCGATCTTGCAAAATATCTATAGGTTTATGCTCTAGAAACCGCTGTTCACTTGTTGAATAGAGTTCCATCAAAAATCATTTCTACTACTCCTTATGCGATATAGACTAATAGAAAATCGAGTCTTAAGTATGTTAAGATTTAGGGTTGTCTTGCTTACATAAAAGTTACATTACACGATAACTATGAGATATCTATTTTATAATCCAAAAGTACGAAATATGTCTATTGCTCATACTGCTACTTTCCTAGGAAAACAGTTTCTCATGAGGCATGGGGATTGTAGAAGGTTGAACTTAGATGAAGTAAATCCATAAGTTTATGAACCAATGATAAAACCACTATTGGAATTTGTGCTTACGTGCCATCCCATTTTGTATGAATATTTTATTTTATAATATTTATACAGTATATTTTACTAAATCATTAATTTCATTAATTAAATGGTAGAATGCTTGTTACGTTGCAGACATTGTATGATCTGAAAGAGTTCAGATCTAGCCTAAAGGAGTTTAGACTAGCCCTAAAGGTTAGCAACACTGAAAATTATAATTGCTAATAGTTAGCACTACTAAGAGTTAATAGGTTATAAAAGTCAGCAAAATCTAAAAGTTAGGACCTTATCTATAATGAGACATAGACTCGATTGTACATAAGTAATAACATAGTTACAAGGAGTTGCAATAGGTGCTGAGAAATATTATTATGCACTTGTATTCTCAAACAAGATGTTTCTGATCTCATTCATCGATGCGGGTCTGTCGGTGAAACCTTTTATTATATATAAGTGTATGACCACATCTAGATGGTCTAAATGGTTATTCTTAATTGACCAAGGGCTTACCGGAAGTTCGTATGGCATATAGGTATTCAATGAAGACTAAATACTGAACATACTCAACGAGGAGCCCAATAGACATCCCATGAAGTCGTCAATGATTGGTCCTCTTGAGTTGAGTAATGTACTGATAAGGGCGTAAAAGAACTATTATTATTTGTACCCAATATTTGTATTTTTCTCCAAATCATAACTATTTAGCTATTTAATTGTAGTTTTTTTAATTATAAATAGATGCACGATGAAAAATGTGACGCATAGGAATAAACGGGAGGCGAATCAGACGTTAAACGAAGAAATTACGCTCAAAAAATGAAAGGGGCACCAGGGCTGAGCACAGTAGCGCCCAGAGACTGAGCGCTGCAACGCCCAGCGACGGAGCACCACAGTGCCCACAACCCAGTGCCGCGGTGCTCAAGACGGTGAACAGTGTCAGGAGAACAGTATTTTGCTATATTACCGGTATACAATATTTTGCTACAGTAACTCGTAAACAGTATTTTGAAAACAAAAACTTATAAATAAAAAGCCAAAAACCCTAAAACAAAAAGGGGAGAAAAAGAGAGAAAAGAGGCAAAAACTTAGAGAGAGAATTCACAACACAAATCAAAGATCAAAGCTAAAGATTGAAGAACCAAGATCAAGATTCAAGCTTCAAGTCAAGATTGAGGGAAAAGTACATCAAGGAGTCACTTTGATTAGTTTTTCTTCTCTTTTCTTTACCATTATGTTCTTGTTCTTGTTGATCTTTATGAATTGGTTTGATACTTTTGGTTTTGTGATGAGTTAATTTGTTCATTTAGGGTTAGACTGTAAACCTAGTATGGATTTGGATTGTGTTAAATTTTAGTTTATGAACTTGATAAATTCAATTGATTCATTCTATCTTGTGTTTAATGCTTTCATTATACCTGATCAATATTTTGAATGATTGAGGAACTATGATGAACTCGAATGAGGGATTCATGTGTTTAGCCTAGGGTAGTTTGATGCATGATCATAGGGTAACAACTATGAGTTCCATCTAGGATAGACATATACCTAGGTGGCATGTATGGTATAATTTAGACTTGATCTTAATGAATTACATTCTGATTTGATTACTATAGACATATAAGTGATTGTTAGAATGCGTAATATAGTCACTTGACCATCGACAAAAGCTTGTAATGATATTAGTGTCTAAGCCAATCAATTGGTATTAAGGGATTCACTAAGTGGTTAATGAATCCAATGAAATACTAGGGGACGAGTTAAAACCCTACATTATCTTTATTTGTGAATTCTACTCTTTACTTTTGTTTAGTTAATTGAGAGAACTAGATTAGTTACATAAATTTCAGATTTTGATTTTCTGAATAAAAGTTAAGTAAGTATAATTTTAGTACTTGATTTATAGAATTAGATTGCATAGTCCCTGTGGGATCGATATCTGGACTTAAAATCCTATATTACTTGATACGATAGCGTGCACTTGCGCTTAGCTACTATAGCATACCAATCATGTACGTGGTCCTTTGATCTGAGTGCCATGATAGGCTTGTGAGTGATCCACCGTGCTTTGGTTACATATATGTCTGAGATATTTTATGGTCTGACTGCTATGTGTCAATCCAATAAATTTCAGCAGATAAGATATTTGCTTCGGTATCCCTAGGGATGTGCACGTGTCAAGACTTAAAAGTTAAGTACATCAATTATTGACCAATAGGATGATGACAAGTGGCACATTGTAGGCCAATTATTGCTTGAATTAGAAATTACCAAAATAACCTTACTTGTTGGACAAGCAAGATTATTATTTTATTCATTAAATTATTTTTTGAATAAAATAATTATAATGATATTTGATATTATTATTTTAATCAAGCCAAACAATTAATATTTATTTCAAAATGAATGTGTTTCCAAATGATTTAATATGATTAAATCAAAGAGATAAAACAATAATATATGGGCATGTAGGAGGTGAGGCCAAAATATATTAAACAAACAAGTGAAGAAATTGTTTCTTCTTTTTGATACTAGATTCGGCAAACACAAACTTTAAGCCATTACATGTCTTTTGCTTCGAATTGTTTAATGTAAACAATTCTATCACAAGCAAAGAAACACTTGAGTATGGGCATGAGAGATTAGTGAGGCCATTTGGTGTTGAACAAAAGAAGAAAGGGGATACTTTATTTGCTTTAAAAATCGGCCACATTTAACCAATCATTAATGTGTTTTGCTTTATCAATTTGTTTAATGAAAATAATTCATGAAGCAAAAATAATTGACAAGTTATAAGCCATGCTTGTAGGACCATAGCTGTCTCATTTGAGGGAAAATGAAGTAAAGTATAAAGGAGCAAATTTTGCTCATTCAGAATGTGAGATACGGACATCGAAAGAGAGAAAAGAAATGTCTTCCATTTTTCAAGAGTTGAAAATTTTGTCCAAGTGTTTGGAACACTTTAATTTAAGCATGAGAGGTTGTTTTGCATGTTCAAGTATTGAACTCCCAAAACCAAGATCATTCCTTAAACCATAAAGCCTAAGTGTTAAGCTAATCTTGTTTAAGAGTTAAAGTAGGGTTTAAGTATTAAACCCCTTGTTGGAATTAAGTTGCCATTCTAAACTTCTCAAGCTCACCAAGTTGGGAGCTAGAATTCACAACAAGTTCACTTCAAGACGAAGACTCTGGCAACACAAATTCTAAAGGCTTGCCAAGGTAATTTTCTACAAATCCTTGTAGTTTCATTTATGAGATAACATTAAAAACTTATATGTTTATCATTTAGGAAATTAGATTTTTGATTTTTTGTTGTGCACAAATATGTATTTGATGCATATTTTGTAATGATGAACATGACATACCCACGCGTATGCACCTTATGATAATCAACACTCACAACCACAAGGTCAATAAAGTGAGATTTCTTTGACTCGCCCTTCTAATAGGTCAAAAAAGATCTTAAGGCCACCTGTAAGGTATGGCATGAGGCTTAAAGGTATCTTTCATGTTTTCTTAATTGAAAAAAATGATCTTATGACTTACAGAGAGACGATGTTAGGCATCGATTTGGGAAATTAAAGAGAAGCCGTTAAATTCAAAATTGAATCTACAACTGTCAATCAAGTTTGGGACTTGGTTGAGCTTTTTGAAAGAATTGTTCCATTGGTTGTAAATGGGTTTACAAGCGAAAGTGTGTTCCCGATGGAAAGGTAGATACCTTTAAAACCTGACTATTTATAAAAAGCTACACTCAGCAATTTGAGATCGATTATGAAGAAATATTTTCATAAGTAGTTATGCTAAAGTCGTTTCAAATTCTATTAGCTAGTAGATGGATGTAGAGATGGGTTTCCTAAATAGAAATCTCGAGGAAGAGATTCTCATAGAGCAGCATGAAGGATTTAAATCCACCTAACTTTTAATCTAGTGTGCAGACCGAAGAAGTCTATTTATAGACTAAAGCAGGCTTCTCAAAGTTGGAATCTTTATTTTGATAAAGTAATCAGAGGTCTGATTTTATAAAAAATTAGTGAGAAAATGTATGTGTGTAAAAAGGTCAGTTGGAGCATGATTGTATTTCTTGTTCTCCACGTGGATGATATATTCATTATCAAAAAGGATATTGATATATTACAATTTGTCAAGTGTTATTTGAGTAAGAACTTCTCTATGAAGGATTTAGGAGAGGCTTTCTATATACTAGGAATAAAGCTTTATAGAGATAGAGCTAGTAAGCTAATATGACTCTCTCAATCCTCCTACATGAAAAGTGTTCTTGAAAGGTAAAACTTCAATAACTACGAGATAGTCAATATACCTTTCAAACATGGTATTCATCTTTCTAGAAGAATGTATCCTCAAGAAGAAGATGAAAGAGTTAGAATGTCTAAATACCATATGCATCAACTTTAGGTAGTTTGATATACGCCATACTATGTACGAGACCTGACATTAGTATGGCTATAAGTGTTCTGAGGTAGTATCAATCTGATTTAGGTAACGACCATGGGAAGGCCATGAAACATATCCTAAAATACCTTAAAGGTACAAAGGCTAAGTTTTTAATTTAAGGAGACAATGACTTACAGGTGAGGAGATACACAAGTTCAAACTTTCAGTCTAATCTAAATGATAGAATGTTTATATCTGGTTATGTGTTTTCTCTCAATGGTGTCATGGTTAAATAGAAGAGTGCAAATACAAAGTGTTTATAGCTAATTCTACTTTAGAGGAATAATATCTTACAGTTTTAGAAGCTATAAAGGAAGCAATGTGGATACACAAAGTTTTCGTAGAGCTCGGAATAGATCCAAGTTTAGTGGATCCTATCTCACTATATTGCAACGATAATGAGAAATTACTCAAACGACTTGCCAAGGGCACACCAAAAATCTTAGCTAAAGGAGATGTAATAGTATCTAAAGTAGATTTTATAAAAAATGTAGCGGGCTCGCTCATTAAGGCCTTAACTCCTAGGATGTTTAAAAAATACTTGGAATCGTTGGGTATTAGATATCATTGCAAATGACAATAAAGCAAGTGAAAGTTATTGGAGATGGTGCTTATGTGCCATTCTAATTAACAATAAACATTTCAATATAATCATTAATACTTAAATAATATGGTACTAAGCTTGTTGCATTTTCAAAAATTGTAGATCTAAAGGAGTTTAGATCTAACCTAAAGAAATTTAAGTCAGCGTTAAGAGTTAGCAATTCTAAGAGTTAGAACCTTGTCTAAAATAAAACAAAGACCTAGAAATTATTAGTAATGATATAGTTGTAAGGAGTTGCAAATGGTGTTAAGAAATGCCATTATGCAGTATATTTTTGAAAATATTATTCTTGGTCTATAGTTACGACACAGAACGATTATTATTCCTTCTGGATCAGTGTTTGTCTATATTTAGATTATCTAGACAGTTAGTCTTAGCAGACCCTGGGTTTAGTAGAAGCTCGTATAGGTATACAGGTATTTAGTAAGGAATATGTGCTAAACAAACTCAATAAGGACCTCTAATAGACATCTTGTAGAGCCTTTAATAGAAAGTCTTATTGAGTTATGTAGTATTCGTAGTCCTTTAACCTGAGTGCCATAGTCGACTTATGAGTTATCTAGTATGCTTTGATTTCACGCATATCAAAGATATTTCATGGTCTAACCTCTGGGTGTCATAGGTATTGTCTGATATTCATGAAGTTTGGCGTGCATAGATATGAGATTCGTCAGCTCATATGGGTGAGTTATATATCCTGATACTCTAAGAATTGTATTTTAGAAAGTCTTTTAGCCAAAAATAGAAACCTGATGTGCATCATAAAGGTTCTAAATCAACTCAAGAAGGTGAGCTGAGCGTAAAGGAGATTTCAGATGGTCCAATAACAAGGGCTAAGGCTAAACAGTTTCAAAGGACCATAAGTAGTCAAATTGGAGCTATTGAAGCTTCTATGGGATTAGAAGCTTGCGATCTGAATGAAAATGAGCTAAATGTATTTATTTGTCTTCAATTAGAGATTGGGACGTGATTTAGAGACTTTTGGTGACGTTGGGCTTAAAGAAGAAGCTGAGGGCTTTATCAAGCAGCTGAGGGCTTTCTTTCCATGCTATTGGGCTTAATTTACTTCTTATGTTGCTATTTTTATGTATTTGGGCCATTTTGAACTTGTTTAGCTTTATTTTAAATTGTTAAGTCATATTGGGCTTATTTTGGTCTTTTTAAGTTAATTAGGTAACATTAGGGTTTCTCCTTATTTTGTAAGCCTATATAAGGCATGTTAAAGTCTTATAGAGGCAATTGCCTCATTTTGGAATTTGAAGCACGAAATAGAAGAGCTATTTCTCTCACAAAATTGTCTCTTCAAGTTTTCTAGCTCTTAAAGACAGTTGATGACTTATCACTCTTTGATCACCAAGAGTGTGGCGTCAAACCCTAAATTGATCCTTGTGGTGTCCATCTGACTTATCAAAGTATCTATTTAGTTCTATCCTCCATTAACTTTACCATTTAATTTTGTTATCATTCAGCCTAAACACTTAAAGAAAAAAAATAACCAACAAAAGAACCAAATTTTATTCGAATTTTAGAATAATCTATTTTTCTGGAAATCAAGGCACATTAAAACCCCAAAATATAATTTTTCATAGGCTTAAACAATATCATAAAGGAATTTACGGATATTGTTTACCAAGATAAAAATTTGGAGGTAAGTTCACGATCAAGCGTATAGAGATTTGACAATGATGATCTATATCTCTGCTCTTCCAAGATATAGGTGACAGAGGGATAATTTAGATATGGTTGACTTCAGCTTATAAGGTTCAAAGTGTCATTTTTTTATATCTATATTGTGTGTATGGAGCATCGTTCATGGACTTACGAAAGAGTTTCATAAAATAAATAGGTATAAACCTAAGGAGTCTCACAATATGAAATGTACTCGTTGAGCACTAAGGTAGTAGATCGGGTCAAACGGTTCGATCCGAAAACAAATTTAAAAGTAGAATTTATTCTAGGATCTTTTAGGAAACACACTTGTCAAAGTTTAAGTATTAAACATAATTTTATTAGTTAAAGTAGTTCACTAATAAAATGTTAACAAGCGGCATACATGACAATATGCATGATTGACAAGTGCCATTAAAGTTAGTTTAATGTAAGACATTTGGCTAATATATATTTTGTAACTAGTTCTAATGTTGACGAGTGTCAACATTCAATGGATAAAGGAAATAAACTTTACAAATGTTGCAAAGAGGTTCCTATTTTTCCATTTATAAAGAAAATTTTGCAAAAGTTGTATTGCACATTTTGGCAAAATGAGAGAAAAACTTGTTCAAGTGTTGAACAAAATCCAAATCCTTGCTGAAAATTGGAATAAGGCTTCTATTCTAGATTTTCAAATCCAACCGGATTGTTACAGACTAGAATTGTTTAACAAATCACTTTAGTGTAAGGCTCTAGATTGAATTCTTCATCTAACAGATCAAGAGTATATTTTTGGAATTTTGGACTATATATGATTTAGTTTTGTATATGTTTGTTGATTAATTGATTTTAATTCTACTGCATAATGTGTATTGAATATGCATTTTGAAATTAATCAAGATGTATACAATCACATGCATGCACTCTTAATGCATGTTTACACTTGGAAACAATAGAAAAAGAAACTAAGCAATGTTTTAAAACAATCAACCTATATTTATGTTTCTACCATGACAATTGATATAGTTATAGATTAATCTCTATCTTCAATTTTAATTTGGTACTTCAGATGTCCCATTCTCACAGCTGCTATAGTTAATAACAAAGTAACATACCTTACCTTTAATAGTATAACTTAAGTGAAATATATTATGCCTCAACCAATTATTTGCATTTTTTCCTTGGGAGAGTCGTCCAAATATTTAGTTAGCAATATTTTTCCCGTGTCAAGTATAGTACATTCTATGCTTTCATCATCAATAATGTCATCATGAGAATCTTCTTTATTATGATCGCCTTTAGTTTCTATGAATAGATTCTTTACATACTTAGTCCTATTACAATTTGACATTCAATGTCCAGTTTCACCACAACTAAAACAATAAACTTATAAAGTAAGTCCTTGAGGTTTATTAGTTTGGTGAAGAGAAGTTCTCCTTCTCGAAATCAAATCTCCTATAAATTTTTTTCTAATTATAGTGCTTGGTGATGTGCTTGTGAAACGGAGTAAGGATCCAAAAGATTCAAAGTATTTTAAAATTGTTGGTGAAGTCCTCTTATTTATTGAGAAACTAATTATATGTTTGTTTGTGACAAGTCATTACATTCTACTAACCAATAAGATTCAATAGTGTAATTGTCAATGAATCTATTACCTTGGCACAAATATTGTAACTATTGATACAAAAACTTTGAATCATTATTTGATAAAAATGCAATATGCATGTGTTTCTTTAACTTTTCCAATGAAACAATCTTCTTCTTTCCTTCCATTTCTTGTGTCAATTTTAATTGTTGCCACCAAGCATTAGTTCTACCATGAAAGCGTAGCAACTAAAGAATCTTATTTATTTGGAGGTACTTCGACTTGATTGCTTCCTTGAAATTTTCAAATGTCAATCTTTAGTCCAAATTCCCATTAGTTATCTTAAGGAGGCATAGATCTTGGGCGATAAGGAATTCTTAGATTTTAAGGAAAATGGGCTACAAGATTAATAAAGTTATCACCAGCTTCTTCTTCTCTTTTGGTACGGTTTGTTAGGCTTGACTCACTTGAATTATTGTTAAGTGCGTCCATCATTTGAGTTAACACATCCATATGCGCTACTAATTTTTAAACTACATCATAGAGTTATTCATTGTCATGATTGTCTTGTTTGTTTATTTTTTGTTATTGAATTTGTTTTCCAGGACCATAGATAAATCAAACTATATATATTTCACTCACCCTTTTTATCTTATTTTTCACTATTTTCTGCTTTGTTTGTAAATTAAAAAAAAAATCACTTCAAAAAAAAAACCTCTTGGTTAGAGCTTAATTTTGTTTTCTTGGTTCCTGCTAGAGCGGTGAGGATTGAATTCAAAAGCTACTTGTTCACGAAATTATGCATACATGAATTGTAACCGCAAGTGTACAGTTCCTGAGCAAGTAATAAAGTGATGAGTGAGTATTATTCCCATGCGAATTTTGTCCTAAATTGATGTTAAGTATTATGGTGTTGATAATCTCAATTTTATCTAGGTAAATTGATTTAATTGCAATGACTAAGAAAAATTAAACTAACCCAAACTAAGGGATTAATGAAGCAACAAAAAGATAATCTTGCGAAATAGTGAATTTTATCAAAATGGGATCCTAAAGTATTGATTTCATTCTATTCTTCCTATGTTTTTCTTATTTAGTAATTTCATTCAATTCATTAATCAATAGATTAAGACTAATCTCATTACTTCTTTCGAGCGTCAAATGAGACCCTAGGCATAATATCATGCCCTAAGTGCTCTCACATATTTTCTCGAACATTTGGTGTGCGCTACATGCAATCATTGAGAAAAGCACGGTGATTACCTAGTGCTATTAGCCTCCCGACTCAATAACAACCTAAGGCTATATTTTTCAAATCCAAAAATGGCATAATCATTGTATAAATTCAACAACAACTAATTCATTTTCTAATTAATTGGAAGCATTAAGCAGCGAGATATATAAATGAATTAAATGAAAATATACTAAATCATCTAAACATAATATAAATAAAACTACATCTAGCCTTAGAATTCAAGTTTAATCACACACAAATCCAACTATAACTAGAATTATCAAGAAATTCATAGGTACAAATATGTTTAAGCAATATTCATAACTATAAATTTCAACAAAAGAGAAATTATAAAGAAAGAAAGATAAAACTGAATTTGGGTATGTCTTCAAGATTTCAATCCTTCAAATGTCTTCAATAATGCTCAAGAAACCTTAGAGATATTCTTTTTTCTCTTCAAATTTGAGCTCAAGTCTTGATCTCCCTTGCGTATTTTGTGCCTCCTTTGATAGTGTGAGAAGTGGCTAAAATGTAATATTTATAGGCTTCAAATTATAACAAGAATATGACTAACAAAATACGAGGTGGTATTTGGATGCCAAACATTTTGCCCGATTTGTCGCCTGGGTGCCAAATCCTGGGTAATTTGTGATGAGATATTTCTATATCATAAAATTAAGTGCAAGTATACACTATCGTATGCAAGTAATAAAGAGACTAAATAAGTCGGATGTCGAACCCACAAGGATAATTTTTTCTTTTTAACCAATTACTAAAATTATGTCTTTCTAATAATTATTCAGAAAAAAATAAAAATCTAAGAATGAATGTAAAAAAATATAAAAATAAAAACACAATGCAAAGAGAATAGGGAGATAGCAACGTAGAGAGAATCTAGAATTAATACTATCCCTCAATATGCTTTCTAATAATTAATCTTTAAATATTTAACTCCCTTAGTCTTTGTTATTGATCAAGACACTAATGTATTCACAAGCCTCTTCCAAGGTCATGTAAGTATACCTTAATTTACCAAATACCTATATTCCTATGGTACTTGTAATAAATTAATATTCATTAAGATTAGGTATATTCATATCCTAGATTGAAACTTGCATATGCAACATTGAATGTTACTCTACAATCATGCATCAAATTACTTAGGTTTAAATATTATGATTCCTCTTCTGAGTTTATCAATAATATTACTAACTCATTCACCATATATTGGCCAGATATATTGAAGCATTAAGATCAAGTAATTTGAATATCAAAGAACTAAGTTTATTAAATATTCGAACGATATGGCAATTAAGCACACATATTGAGTTTAAGTATTAACCCTAGAAAATAAGTTTAGCTCATGGCTACAAGAGAACAGTAGTAAAAATAATTATAAATCATGATACGATTATTAGCAAACCGATGTAGACGTTGAATTGCTTTTAATTACGCTGCCTAAGAACTCTTGATGCCGAAAAATGTCTTGTATCTCTCTCTAAAGTTGCTTCAATTAAGCTCTTATTGCTCTCCAAGACTCGTGCTCTGTATTCTTGGTGCTCTTGGGTCGTCTTGGATTCATTCTTGAAGGCTGGGAACGAGTGACTTTTTATAGGGATTGATATGAGCTTGAAAATCTCAATTCTCGTCGGACTAGGACTTGCACTACCACTGGCGCGCTATGCAGTTGTCGCTGGGGCGACGCGTGAAAAAGCCTTCACCGCTGGAGCGGTAGGATGATAGCGCTGGGGCTCTGTAGTGTCGCTGGCGCAGTGACTCTTCGGCACTGGGGCGTCATACGCGACTTAAACAGGTCGTTTTTCTAATTTCGATCACTATTCCAGAGCTGGGGCGATATTCTTCTTGGCGCTGGGGCGATGGACTTATATTTTGAAAATTTTGCATTTTAGTCCCTATTTTTGCTCTTTTTGCATTCTTTCTTTAAATTTCGTTCAAGTCCCTATAAATAACAATAATACACATAAATAGCCATCTATTCTCATAAAATTATAAAATATCAATAATAAAAATATGAGAAAATATATGATAAATTTGCCCTTATCAATTTGGCACTAGTACTAAGCACTGTAGCACCACGCACTGTAGCAGGTTACTATAGCACATATATTGTTCATTACACTGTAGCAATTTTTGTTTTTTTTGCTTGTTTTCTTTGAATTTTCATTCTAAATAGCTCTATTAATTTGAAACCTACAAAATAAAATAAATACACATAAAAAGTGATGTATTTTTATTTAAAATAAGCAATTATCAAGTTTAGAAGAGATATAGTATAATGTATAAAATGCGTTTATCACTACTGCAGCAAAGGAGTACACGGGTGGTGCTAATTCAGTCCAAACAATACAAGAGGTGACAAATTGAAAAAAGTGGAGGTTCGTGAATTTGTTGTGATTTGCAACTTTTCATCGATGATCGATATTGAATAAGGATAGGGTTTGGTTAATTGGCCGTGCCTGCGTTTGTTTATGGATTTGGTCAATGGCTGTAGCGGTTAGAACGACCAGTTTTGGATGCGGTAGAGCTCTTGTGGGTTGGAATTTTGTGAGTATTGGATCTATGTTTTCTAGCATGGCTCATGAAGACAATGACTGGGTTATGTTGGTCAGTGTCTACTGAGTAATTCGATGTCTTGATCGGTGGAAATAACAATAGGTGGAGGGCGATGGCTTTGGAAAGCACTTGCGGTTTCACGATAGCTCCCTTTTTTCTTCTGTGCGTTAGTTATGTTCTCTCTTTTATTTTTATTTTTTTTGGTTCAAATATGAGAACTAACAAAAAAAAAATAAAGGTTTGTGTTTTTGTTTTAGATGGAAAAAGAAAAAAGAAAGTAAAGATTCTTGTTTTTTCTTAAACGAGAGGATTTTTGTTTTTTAAAGATTAATTTTATGGTGATTGGTGGCCTAGGAAGTTTATTATGTCTAGCGTAAAGGTAGACTCTGATACTAAACCAATGTAGTGGAATGGTAGATAAAGGGATAGATTTGATATTCTGTTTAGTCTAAAAATTTCCAAAATAAAGAATTAAACTAAAATCACATTGATTTTAAAGAATACCCATAAATTTAGGTGGTTAAAACTCATTGATTCAAAAGAAAACTGAGAGATAAGTGCAAATAAATAAAAAATTTAATTTATCGAATACCAAATCTGCCTTCATAGGCTACAAAAAGACACTTATCAATAGTACTTATCCTAGTGTTAACAAGATAAATTAAATAAGAATCCTATTCCTATATAAAATCTAAATCCAAATAAATCCTAAATAAAACTTCAACTCAAATAAGGAAAATAAAATTCAGAATCCTAGTTCAGTTATGCAATGTCAATTATTTAGGAATTTTAATGCGATAAGGTCTATATCAGTCTTTACCCTAAAGAAAGGGACTTGCCAAGTATGTTATTATTGTAGTGGATTATTTTACAATGTGGATGGAAACTAAGGCATTGTCCAGTATAACTAAGAAAAAGGCTCATGACTTTATATAAAGGAACTTGATCTGCAGATGTGAAGTACCAAGAGCAATCATAATTGACCATAAGAAATAATTCGATAACAATAGTTTTAAGAACTTTTATGAGTAATTAGGAGTGCAACTCTGGTTCACTTCCCTAACTTATCCAAAGACGAATGGGCAGGTGGAATCTTCTAGCAAGATCATAAAAAAAATTGCTTAAAAAAACTTTGACTGAGAGAAAAAAAGGGTGGGTTAAGAAGCTACCCAAGGTCCTTTAGGGACTCAGGACCACGAGCAAGACCCATCACAGGATAAAATGTATTCTTCTTAGCCTTCAAATGTGAAACTATGATCAAAGTGAAGATTAATGTTCCAACCAACCGAGTACTTTATTTTAAGGAAGGGACAAATAAAGAAATGATCAAAGGAAGCTTGTACTTGATTGAACAGATGATATGAATCTAAAAAGATAAGTAAGACCCGACTTTCAATGAGGTTCCTTTGCTAAGGATCATTCTAATTTAGATTTGTAAATAAACAAAAACAAAAGACTTTGACCGTTATCTATAAAGAGATAAAAACTAAATGTATAAGAAATTAAGATAGATGCCACACTTAAGAAAGATGAGAAAGATTATGAGTGATAAATCAATGATGAACACCATAAGAAGAAATCCTGATTAGTTTTAAAAAGTTTTTGAAGAACCAAGAGAAAACTCTCACTATTATAGGGCTTTATATAGCCAAATTTATCAAGAGCATAAAAGGAAAATTAAATTGAATCCTAAGTCATATTAGGAATTGATTACAAAAATAGCAAATAAATAACAAACATATTAAGGAAACAAATATTTCTATATCCTTGTTTCTAAATTTAACCTAAGAATAAAAAAGAAATAAAGAAAAAAATTATCTAATAAAGTTGTGTGAACATTAATGCGTGCATAGTGACCATGATCAGTGATGCAAGATCTTCATTTCTAAATTGATAAGTGTCTTATTTTGTTCTTCATGTAAATTACTCCAAATCATTTAAAAAAACTTAAATAACATTGGCAAGACATTGATCATCTTGAACACTTAATTCTGTCAGATTAGTGTCTTAAATAAAACATGAATTTGAGATATACTCAATTAGCCTATTTAATGCTTCCTTCATTTTTGTTTTTGTTCTTGCCCTTGTCAATGGACCAATATGGATACTTAACGGATCTTGCAAAGCTTTGACAACCTATTCGCATCATTCCCCATATTTTGAAAAGATTTGTCCTCAAATCTTCACCTACATCAAAAGGAAACAAATCAGCAACATTAAAACTTACACTTACATTGTACTCACCTGGAAGATCTAACTTGTAGGCCTTGTCATTGATCCTTTCAATCACTTAAAATGGTCTGATGAGCACCCCTACAAGAAGGCTATATCCATAGAAGGCTATATCCATAGAAGGCTATATCCATAGAAGGCTATGTCCTAGCCTTCTTAGCAGGTAAACGTAATAACGCTTCCTAGTAGGCTCTTAGACCCTTTCTTTTTAATCTTTAGGTCCACAACTTCTTAGGAAGGCAAAAATCTATCAACACATATGGGAGTTCCTTCATAAATGACTGAAAAACTAAAAAAAATAAATAATAAGAAACATGGAAAAAATTAGGAAACAAAAAGGATGTAGAATTTCAAAAAACACTTTATCTTTCTCATCTCTAGATGACACGCCTTGGAGAATGGAAGCATCCATTGGAACCAAAGCAAACACTTCAGGACCTAAAATATATGTCTGTAATGAAGGATCCACAAACAAAATATGAGTCACTAGTATAACTTAAAGAGCGGTTATTAAGACCCTGTTTATTAAGACTTAAGAAATGGTAAGAATTGGTTCTGTAGCATCATTAGGTCCTTCACCTACTTCCACCTCAGGACTAATAAAATTATCAATTCCTAAAGAAGAACCAGCCAAAAATAAAATTTGGATTTCTTTTTTCATAGAGACTTGAATTGCTTCCATAGATGCAACTACATAAGGATAAAGAGCTTGAGTTGGATTATTTGAAAAGTCATAAGTCATAAATAAAATAATTTCTTCCAAAACTTACTAACATATAGCAAGAATCTTGTATAAGTGAAGGGAGAAAATACTTCCTCACCGTATTGAGGAGCCTTTTGTAGGAATAACGTGTTCATAGACAAAAATGCCTGGTACAAAACTTGATGGCAAAACCCTACTAAATCGAAATGAGGGGTTTCTACCTTGATACTTAGGTCTATAGGAGTCAATAACTAGAATCCATCTTCTATCATGAAAGCATGAGGGAAATGGCATGCTCTCTAAAACCATACATATTTCCTCAACATCTCAAGGGTATGGGTGTGCCTGTGATTGATTGGTTTTTTCTAGAAAAACTTCTGCAAAAATCTTTCCTCGATAGAGATAGAAAGGAAAGTAATAGTTGTCTTCTAGTCATTGACACCAAAATAAGTATTAACTTTGTAAGGAAGCTATAGTTGCTTCTAATACCCACAAATAACCATCACACTTTCTTCAAAATGAGCCATTTTCCATAAAAATGTTCAAGATGCTTCTTTCTTTTCTTTGAGAGCCAAAGTAATTGGCTTTGCAATATATTAGATTTTGCGTGAAGAATACCTCTTAGAGGGATAAACAGTAAGGTAGATTCATCATATGGTTTAAGATGGCAACATCTTGAAGTAGATAGAATACATTACGGTAGACCTGAAGTAAGGACAAACCCATAACATGAAGGAAATCCAAAAGAATTAGAGGGATTGAAAACATAAAGCACTAAAGGTACTATCAGAGCAAAGGTAGTTCTACTAGTTTAACAAATTTGGGTTCCCTATAGGGATCGTTGTGGGGAAGCACCCTGATTTTTACCCTTTAAGCATCTATTATGTGGTCTTTAATTCATTTACATGAAAAGAACTCAAACATCTAGCCATTGTTTCAATATTGTTTAGGTAAAAAGCTTCCTCAAGATCGAAGATTTTCTAGAGAGTTAGGAATGAATACAAAGAAAAATGAAAAATGCTTTTTTGAAATTGGATATAAGAGGGAAAATTTGAGTTTTTCGAGTTTTTACGTTCAAAACATCTTTAACCACTTTTTTAGAGCTATTGCGTCCTCCTAAAAAAGTAAAAATATCACTGTTGTTGGACATTTTTTGATTTAGAATAATGGTAACTTAAAAATAGGTAGGACTTTTCAAAAATAGTGATATTCACTAGTTAGTTAGTAAAACAATGTGTCTTGCATGCTTCTCTAGTGTAAGGGACACAGTCCATCACTTATATGGGGACATCTATTAGGCCTATTATTAGCCCTCACCACTTAAGGATACGAGCCTAGGTAATATTAAAACTAAACCTGACACAGCTGCCTACATGGCTCAATAACATTAAAGTGTCCAAAATCCAAATTGTTTTAACCTATGGATAAGTAAGTACGACCCAATAACTCATGGGTATTCCTAAACAGGTAAAGAAATATGTGGCAACGAGGAATTTCTTATTTGAATTATGATTGTTACTCCTTCATGATTATTAGTTTTGAATTCTATTAGGATAATGAGTTTTAATCCATCTTCAATTTCATTAATTGCATTACATGAGGCATAATTAACATGCATATAGATTTTGATTCAAATTTAGTTCCATCATTATATATATACCACTGTTTTTGGTTTGTAATTCATTCAATTCTACTAAACAATACAAACTTATATACTAAAGCATTGATCATTTTCCTGCTTGCCTTAGAGATACTTTTCAACCACCCTTATTTTTGATTGAATATTAACTTGAGCATTGAAGTATTTTTCTTTGTAAGAACATGGTGCTTTCCCGCGAATTTAAGGAGTTATCAAGGGAAATGAGGTGATTTATGTGGGATTCCAACTTTTAAGAACTTAAGTATTATATTTTATTAATTAACAATCATTTTTATAAATTACAATGTTTTAAATTTTATTTATTATTTTAAAAGTAAATAATTAAATTAAATTTATTTATTTAGTAAAGAGCTTTATCTAATGAAAATCATAGAATAAGCTCTTGTTTTAAATGATAAATAGTGCATGTCATTTTTTGTGTCCATCCCATAAAATAGACTAGCCCTTAAAATATAGGTATGCTTATATGAGGAGAATGAGGAATGAGAATGATTACTTTATTTACTTGGTAAAAAAGGAAATTAGTAATAGACCCTAAAATTCATGAGAATAGCATTATAAAAAGTAAGTATAGGGAAATATACACCCCTTAGGGCGAGGGCTCTCTCTGCTCCCAAGGGCTCTCTTTACTCTGATTCACTTATGGTGGGGGATTATTAAGACGACTGCGATTAGACTAGAAGCTAGGTGAATGCCCTATTGGTAATGAGAAACTCCATCACTAAAATAATCAATCTCTTACCCCTTACTCTTACTTTAATAGCAGCAACAACAACAACAACAATAAATAATAATAACAATAATAATAATAATAATTTATTATTATTATTATTATTATTATTATTATTTTGTTAACAAATTATTATATTATATTAAATATAATGATAATTATAATAAATATTTACTAAATTTATTAATAATCAATTTTATTATTATGTGAAATGTTTATTTATTTTGTAAACTCATTTATTATTATTATATTAACTCTATTTATTTTTAAAAAGAAAACTAGGGTGTTCTTCCCCTGAAAAAACTTTAGGTGGAGATGCGAGTGGAAGAACTTCTAGCTATTCAATATTGGAAGAATTTTGTTATCAAGGTAGACTAGAAAAATCTCAATTGTCAATACCACGGTGTAACGCTTTATAGAATCCATTTCTTTAGAAAATAGTACATGAGGGAGTGGCAAAGGCATTTTTTCTCATTACAAAAAATTGTGAATGAAAAAGTGACATGTTGTGAGGCTACGAGGCGGTGAGGGAGTTGGTGGATTCTACTCCCTATGGGCTCATCTTGCCTATTATATGTGCCCCTTGCCATAAAATATATCTTCTAATACATTTTAAAAGAGCTCTAATACTTTTCAGAGGTGCTTTAATATTTTAGTTGTCTTTAATTTTTGTCTTTTATATTATTTATTTATAACACATTATCAATATAATTTACTAATAAGTTCATTTCTTAACTTTTATATTAAGATATTGACTTATTTTATGTTCTTTGTTTATGTGTTTTATTTATATTTAATTATTATTTGTATTGTATTTTTATTGTTGTATATTATAATCTTTATGAGTATGCTTTATAGTTGTTATTTATTTAAATCTGTTGCATCATAAAGTAAGGATAAATATTTTGTATCAGTTATGTTTTTATTATCACATATTTGTATTTATAATATTCAATATTATTATTTATTCTTTTAAATTTCAATATTGTATCTACACCCTGAAGTTTACAAAATAAATAAATATGTTAAAGTCTGAAGTTCTAAAAATTGATCTCATTAATATATAACTTAAAGTTTTGTATTATAATTCTAAATTAAAACCTAAAGTTTTATATCAAAGTTTTTAAATTTATTTCCTTATTTTAATTACATATTTTTATGGAATACTATTCCTCCTCATTATTATCAATACATGGTAGACTCTGATATGAACCTTGCCAACAATGTGACAAAACCCAGCACCACAATATGGAATTGAACCCGAGATCTTCAAGACGCAGGTTTGACGAGTCTTAACCCTTGAGTTAGCAAACCAAGAACCAAGACTATGGATGGATATAGGACGCCACACCAAGAAACCCCAAGGACACTTCAAGAATCTAGGTGATAAGTCCGGTTGTTTGAACGCCACAAGAACAAGCTTGATAAGTTCAAGTCCTTTCAAGAATGAAAGAAGAACACAAAAACTCTCAAATATTATTGTCTAAAATCTGTCCTCCCACTCTCAATCTCCATGGTATTTATAGACACCATATGAGATGTCAAGTTACAACTTTCAAATACAAATTCAAACTTACAACTAATATAACAACAAAATTCAAACTTAATCAAATTTCCAGAAAACATGCCTAAATCAAAGGGATTAGGATTCCTTGAATATTCAAATTTTCAGAAAACATGGTTTTCTTGAATATTCAAATTTTCAGAAAACATGGTTTTCTTGAATATTCAAATTTTCAGAAAACATGGTTTTCTTGAATATTCAAATTTTCCAGAAAACATGCCTAAATCAAAGGAATTATGTTTCCTTGAATATTCAAATTTCCAGAAAACATGCCTAAATCAAAGGAATTATGTTTCCTTGAATATTCAACTTTCCAGAAATTCTGCCTTAATCAAAGTGATTAGGTTTTCTTGAATCTGATTTGGATTGATTTGAAATGTATTTGGGCTTATGCTAGGCCTCCATGTGTTTGCCCTCCCACAAACTTGTTGAATCAGCCCATTTAATGATTCTTTAAATTGCTTGGCTCTAAGTCTTGTGATTGGCCCATTTGGCAAACTTAATGTATCATGTGATTGATGGACTTGAGCCCTTCCAAGCCCACGTGCGAATTCTTTGTCTTGTATGCGTATAGGCTGTGCAATGTCGTTTGCATCAGACTCTGCCTCTTAATTAATATTATTATAGAAGGTTATGCCTCCTAAATATTGTGTTTGATATTTATGTTTTGGATTGTAAAATTGTTGAACAATATTTATATTTTATCATACTAATTTTAATTCCTTTTTTTCATATCCAAAAGCCCTTGAAAATGTCCCTGACAATTTTACAAATTCCTACATTTAATATCTCTAAAAGAAATTACCTATAATGGGTATTCATATAATTTGGAATGACACGTAAGCATTAGTTCCAATAATGTCAGTGATGATGGAGGAAAATCATAATTCTTGACTTGTCATGCAAGAACACATTATTTTCTTTTTCAATTTTCATTTTCAAACTATTAGCTTAATATTTATACAATAAGAATTTTGAATAAAAATCATTAATATTATATATATATATATATATATATATGGTAAGATGCTTGTAACACTTCAGACATTGTATGATCTGAATGAGTTTAGATTTGTCTAAAAGAGTTTAGACCAATCCTAAGAATTAGTTACGCTGAGAGTTATAAGTGTTAAGATTTAGCATTGCTAAGAGTTAGTAAGTTATAAAAGTCGGCGAAATCTAAAGAGTTAAAGCCTTGTCTGAAATGGGACAAAGACACAAGGGTATACTAGTAATGACATAGTTGCAAAGGGTTGTAAATAGTGCTAAGAAATGTCATTGTGCAAGTATGTTTTCAAACATTATGTTCCTGATCTATTTTCACTGATGCAGACGTCAATGGAAACCTTATTTAATATAGATTTATGTATGTTTATATCTAGATGGTTTAGATGGTTAATCTTACTAGACAATAAGCATAATAGAAGCTCATATAGACATACAGTATATAGTTAGGACTAAGTATTGAATAGACTCTATTAAGATCTCTAATAGACATCTCATAAAGCCGTCAATAAATGATCCTTTCAATTTGAGTAGTATTCGTGGTCCCTTGACCTAAGCACCATGGTAGACTTATACATACTTAAGTTCCACATAGGTCAGAAACCTTTCATGGTCTGATCGCTAAGTGTCGTTGGATATAGTCCAATGCTCATAGAGTCAGGTGTGTGTAGATATAGGATCCGTCAACTTATATGGGTAGTTGTATATCCAGATGCTCCAAGATTATTTTCTAGAAAATCTTATAGGCATAAGTAATTGAACCAAAAAAAAATGTTTCCCGTGTAAACAGTGTTTATGAATATTATTTATAGAATACGAGTCTGGAGATAAGTTCTAGAGTTGAGCATATAGAGACTTGACGATGATGATCTATGTCTCTACTCTTATAAGATATAAATGATGGAGGGATTATACGAATATTTATTAACCTAAACTTGTATGGTTCAACATACTTTTTGTTATTTCTATAATGTGTGTATAGAGCATTGTTTAAACTTACAGAATAGTTCTGTAAGATAAAATAGGTGTGAACCTAGAGTGTCTCACTATATAAAGTGTATTCGTTGGGTACTAGGGTAGTGCACTAGATTGAATAGTTCAATCTAGAAAGTTCTTGGTAAATCAAAATTCTTTCAGGGTCTCTCAGGGAGATCATAGGGTTTAAGTGTTAAGCTTGGGATCTCATCAAGTGAGACTTGGCACTTTAACCTTTCTATTTTATATCACATGTCATGCCATTAATTTGTAATGGCATGACATGTAATATCTAATCCGTATTAGTAGAATAGGTGTCTAAATTTCAGTAGAAAGCGATAAAGACACCCTAGGGATACCAAATTCTAACCCTATTAGAAATATTTTTTTATGGTGCGCGTAAGAGGTATTAGACCTAAATTGTTAATTTCACACTCGATCAGACCGTCGGACAATCATGGACTATTTTTGGAATTTTCTTTTATTGGCTTAGAAAAGGAAATTTCAATTTAATACATGAATTTCCATTTAAGGGTTATGCATGGAACAAGCCTTTGTTAAGAAATACAATCCATATGTTAGAAAATAGACTAATTAGAGATAAGTTCATGAATTACCAAGTTGGAGGTCTAGTTAGTTCCTTTGACTATTCTAACTAAATAGTTAGAAAAGAACCAATTAAATCCTTTTATTTTGAACCAATGGTAATTTAGAAATTTTGAGTTAGTTGAGGGGCAAATTAGACTTTTAGGAGAGTACTATATAAAGAAGAAGTGTGTAGGAATTTGGCTAAGTTATAAACAAAGACATCGAGAGCTAAAAGATGAGAGAATTGCGGCCAAGAGAGGGAGATGCTGCCACAGTAAAATCCAATGCTTTTTCATGCATGATCAAGCCAAAAACAAAAAGCCAAATACCAGTTCCTAAGGTCTATTAAAGCTTCCACTAAGGAAAATCTAAGAAAACGAGGTGAGAAAAACCTTATCTAGTGATGGTGGTTTATGATTTTTCAAGATCACTTCAATTTATTTTTTGGTGAAAATTATTGATGTAGGTTGAGTTGAATTCAAGTGTGGAGTTTAAAGGACTCATCAAAGTAAAGGAATTGGTAAGGTAAAAGTTAGGTTTTGGTGTGAATTTATTGTAGAAACTTCAATTGGATGTTATTAGGATATTAGTATTAAATTGGCTTGATTTGGATGCTATTGGAACAAGAAATTGAGAAAAGAAATGTGTTGGGTGAAGATGGTAATTTCGGCCAATTAAGGAGTTCTAGGGTTGGTTGTGTTTTGGTTAAATTGTTGTGTATGAATGATTCCTTGTGTCAATGGAATGTATATGGTTAATGAAAAATGAAAAATGAAAAAAATAGGACATAATTGTTCATTTTGGTAAGGTGAATGGCAATTATATCCAACCAACTTTATAGGGTGATAAGCAATTTTCATGGCATAAGATGATGAATTAAATAAGATGGAATGACTTTGTAAATGAAAATCAGAAAGTGGTATCCATCGGGGCTTTGTAAGCCAATTAGGGTGCTTATTAGTTAAGTGAAATTTTAGCGATCATAAAGGTTCTAAATGTCATTTATGGCGTATAGGTGAAGAAAATTGAGACCGGTAAAGGAAATAAAAGTTCGAAGAAGAATTGAGCTCGGAGAAGTTGGTGAGTGAAAATCTATAATGGTTTGTTTTTCATTGAATATGTTTTGAGCATATAGAAATGGTATATTTTATGTGCTTTTATTGCATAAGCATGATTTACTATTTTTGTATACAGGTAAAAATTTGCATTTATATGTTCAATTTAAGAAATAGTTTTAAAACTATTAAATTAGTTTCAAGGCCATTGGTACCCTCAGATTTATAGTTGTGGTGATGGTTTAAGACCTGATCGGTATATTCCATATGCATGGGCAAGTATTGGGAGGCATGTCACTAATTCCGGGAAGTCAGGCTGTCGAGTCATGTGTCGCTCTATGTGTACGGGATATTGTCTCACTATATGTAGGCGATGTAGGATTTTGCTGCATAGCCAGTGAGATGTCACAGTGGGTGTTGCTAGTTGAGACGCCCTATAACCTACTCACGTTGTGCAGTGCTAGTTGAGTCGCTGTATGAGTATAGATGTCACGCCCCAGACCCAAAAGATCCGACACACGACATCACTTACATTCATTCACTGCATGTGCACTCATAAATAATATTACACAAAATTTTCAACTTTCATTCAACACAGAAATCCTTAGCAAGTTGCTAGTAAGTTCAACACTAAAATCAACCATAACCTAACATATAAATATAAACTTCTCTTGACAATATTTAAACATTCATTTCAATTTCTTTCAGAATTATAGCAATTGAATTATGACTGGGACAATTATTAAACCGGAGATACGCAGAGTTTTCTCAGAGATTAACACTCTACTACGTCACCAGTAGCAACTTTGTTACCGGGAGCCCAGAATATATCCATTGCAAATTCTTACTTAAAATCATCCAATAATCACACTTTATAAAACTTAAACCAAATCCAATCCACACACAATGAAATAATACATAAGTATTTATTCAATAGGGACAAACCAAATATCCTATCCCACGTGTCCCCAAATGAAACACACAACAACCTAGCAACTTAGGGAACCCAAGGAACAGCAGAAGCCTTGCCAAATCCGCTAAGCACACATGTACCTTATTTACCTGAAATCACCATAAACTATAATGAGTATAAAACTCAGTAAGCATACTAATTTTTCATATATCAAATACAAATACATATATGTACACAATGCATATGTATGATATGCTGTGATCAATCAAAATCATAATCTTATCAAATCACATATCATGTAAGCGCTTACACATTCTTTCAAAACACATAATAGGAATACCATCACTCAACCACTACTTAGTAGGACTTACATATCACATATCACATAATGAGCCAAATGTCACTCGTAGGTGACATACCGTATGAGAGGAATAGTACAAGTGAGGTCTTTAAATCACACATATATAACGCTTATGCCCGAAGGTAAAAGCCAAACCCTCACCCTGATCATCGGTGAGTCCTCTCACATGTACCAATACGCCACCACACGAATGTGATGACTCACACTTCCTTTAGGTACCAATAGGATCCTCCCTACATACGGAACACATAACATATACCAATCCCGAAGGAAAGGCCACACATAAAGGCTCCACAAATCACATAAAATGCCTACTAAGTTAACAGTGAGTTCAAGTACCCTCAAATCACAAAATATTTCTCATGGACATATTACACTTCAAAAGCTTTCTTTGTTAAACGCATCTTATTTTGGAAAGCTCACTTTCAAAAACACATGTATGTCCATGCTCAATGTCAATGCTCACATTCATAAACATATATTCACATTTCATATCAAAATATACTTTGACATATCATAAACATATTCTTAACCCCATTTACAAAATCATACAAGACAATTATTATGTTTATTGTGATTCCAGTAGTAAGTCTAGTATACTTACCTCTTAACACTTTCAGCTACAAGGCTTAAATCTCCTTAACCTATCAATGGAGATTAATCCTTTCATAAGCCTCACAATTCACACAAAATACTTTAAATAGCTTACAAAATTATACACAATGCATTTATCACATCAAATTGGTCTAAATATTTGGTTTCTCAAAACCTGTCATTCTGACCACTTACACTTAACAAAAATTTCTAATACATCAAATGATGTCCAATTACTCCGAAATCAGAATATATCATTCTTGACTCATATATACTTCTTATATATGAATATTATATCACAATTCCTACACAATCCATTCCATACACACCATCGAATCCAAACTACAAACCTGACAGGATCAAGATACTTACTAAACAGTATTCAATCTCCCAATTTTATAAAATCATATACTAACTCAAAAATTATAAAAATACCACATAATTACTCTTGACACATATCTCAGTCCATGATAAATATTTGGCTTCCAAATAACTGCCAAAAGTATTTTAAAACTATTTTATTTCATAACTTTAAAAATCTGTTAATCAAATACTACAATGAGCTGATACACTTTAGAAATTCATAACACTTCAGCCACATTGATCTAAATTCTCAATTCCGAGTATATCATATTAGACATATAAACTTATCATATTCCACAAATTCATAATTTTTGAAGATCATTCAGTAGGAAAAAATTATTTTTCACTGTACTATACTGTTTACACAGGAAATTTCCAGAATTTCAGGGTCATTTTAGTAAATTCACTATAAATTCAATTTCCAGAATTTTCAATCGATTCAAAGTCTCAGATGATCCTAAACATGTCTAATTTCATATACTCAAAATTCAAAACCAGAATCGAATCACAACAATTTATAAAATTCCTAGATCAAGAGGTTATCCAGCAGAAATTCCATAATTCATCATGATTTATCAAACTATCTTATAGATCATCATCAATTCTCATATGATCTTACGAAATACACAACAAATCCTCAATTACACATATTTTCAGAAATCAAAACTTAAAGGAATTAACTTAATTAATACCAATAAATTGAGAAATACGTATGATATACCTCTTGAAATTCAAATTTCCAATTTCTTCTTCTTTTTCTTCTTCTTCTCCTCTTTCTCTCTCCTCTATTTCTCTCTTCTCTCTCTTAAAATGGGTAGCTCGACCTAAAAATGGTAAATTAGGGTTTAAAAGTGTATTTTTATACTAAGTGGTTAATTTTTGATATTTACGAATTTACCCCCAAAACTTTCAAAGTATAACAATTTGGTCCCTAAAATAATTCCAAAGTCTTGCAAATAAACCCAATACTAATAGTATATCCTTAACCTATAAAAACACTACTAATAACAATATATAAATCAAGGATCACCCACATATAAATAAAATACGTATATTTATATATATAAATATACATATTCTTACCGGTTATGGATACTGGTTACTACAATAGAGCTTTAGGATTACCATTGGTACAGTTTAGAAAGAAAATGGCCGAGCGAGGGCTTTAATAGTTTTCGAGCTACTGAACGCACATTACGCATTTATATATGTACATACTAGTTATTATGTCTTACAGATTTTAGATATTATTTTTCGAAGATGTAAATAAGACCCGCTCAGTAAGATTTCATCAACATATGACGTTAGAAACTATTTTACAGTTTTTTAAAAATGTTAGAAGCATGTTTTATACATGTCTTTTAGAATTTAATATCTATGCAGAATTTTATTTTTATTGGAAATTCTAAATGCACTCACTGAGCTCCTTTAGCTTACTTTTTTGTGTTTTATATTTTCTAAACCCCCTCCAGGTACAAGCCTTGGTGCGCAACAACTGATTAGTAGGCTAATCTGACTATCATTTTGTAAATGTAAATGTGCTAAGTAGCAACTTTTTCTTTCTGCATAGTAGTTATAGACTTATATATTTTGTAAATATATTTTGGACAAATAAGAAGAGGTTTCGGTAGTATAATAATCGTTTCACTTTTTATTAGTATGTCAATTTTGTGATTGAAATCAGATTGTTGAGTTGAGATTGGAATTTATTTTGAAAAGGACCGAAGGTGCTATTTGGAAGTTAAGAAGCTATTTCAAATAGAAGTGAAATTTTCTTTGCAATTTTTGTATTGAATTTTCAGAAAAACAAGAAAAAATCTATCTCTCTTTTTTAAAAAAAATTTAATAAGTTATTTTGACGTATATTCCAAACTTTTTTCCAGTAATAGCAAGAATTAAAAAGGGGTTCGCCTCGCAGAGTTTCTCAACTTAAACAGTTAGATTCTGAGGAACTTCTATTGGGGTGCCCAGGAGGGCCACTGGGATCTACAGTAGTGGGTCTCAGGACAGGTCCTATCATGACACATGACATAGATTTATTAGTATAATTTTTTAATAGGTATGTATGCTTTAGTGGCCAAGTGAATTATTTTTTTAATTATTTGCATGAGATGCAAATTTTGGTTAAACTGGATTGTTGTTATTAAATGTATATTAAACAAGACTTGGCATCTATTTTATAATGCTTTCAATTGTAGTAAGTGGTGAAAAATGTTAATTTATTATTTAGCAACAAGTGTCATATATTTGAAGAAATAGAATTCGAGCAAAACAAAATTACAATTGTTGCTTATATATTCAGTTATTGTTTAAAAAAAAATCAAGCATGAGCTGTATTTCACCTTTGAAATTCTTAAGCCTTATCGTGCTTTTATCTTAAGTGATGAGGACACAACTAATAAATGGAATGCATAACCTATTCAAGTTTCTATTGGTCCGATTACAAGGGCTCAAACTAAAAGGTTCAAGAAAACTCTTACTAGACTGATTCAAAATATTCAGGCTGAAGTGAATTCATAAAAAGCCAAGGAAGATGTTTCACTTATTCCACAAGGTTGAATTTTCATGATTCATATCACAAAGTGGGTGGATTGAGTGGAGTTTTGTTTTCTAAATTAGTGATTACCCAATTTTGACTCATCAAGTGTTAAAAAATGATGAAAACAATAGTACAACAACCTATATGAGCAACCCAAGTAGTTAAAAGCTTGAAGAGCCTACAATAAACATTTATGATAGTAGTTGTAATGTTTGAAATAAAACATTAATTGTTTGAGGTAGCTGGTAGTTAGTTAAAGTTTGTAATGCATTTATTGTTATAGTTGTAAAGTTTGAAAAAGCTAGTTTAAAATAAAGCCTTATTGGTAGTAGTTGGTAGTTGGTAGTTAGTAATTTTTAAGTTGTCATTCAATATTGTAATAAATGCTAGTATCCCAAATTTTCACATTAAATACATGAGGGATGATAGGAAAGCACTCAACAATTTGATTAAAAAAATTCTCTTTGGTTCTTTTAGAACTCTTTAAACTTATTGGCACAATTTTCTAAGGCATTCTCTTTTGACTTCTTAATTAATCATTCCATAATTGATTGTGGTATCTTCATTATACCACGGTTCTTACTTTAATATAAGCAACGGATCGCAGTTTCATTCAAATGTATTTCTAGACGATTTTAAAGTCCTTCTTGATCCATAACTTTATCAATTTCTTAATGTGGATCGTATTAGTTGGTATGAAAGCTTTGCACTAGTTACAAGTGACAAGACCCAACTCGAGACCCTCTATTATAGATCCCAGCGGCCCTGCCTGGCACCCCGACTAAAGTTCCTCCGACCTAATGGGTAAGTTGAGAAATTCTGCGAGGCGAACCCCTTTTTAATTCTTGCTACTACTGAGACGATCTTATAATATACATAAAAACGACATCTTAATTTTAAAAACAAACAGACAGAGTTTCTCATGTTTTTCAAAAAATCCATATAAAACCTGCAAAGAAATTTCACTTCTATTTCCAATACATCTCAATTCTACCAATTCGGACCTCCGGTCCTTTCCAAATCAAATCCAACACAACTCAATTATTCATTTGAATCACAAATAAGCGTAATCATAAAAGTAAAAAGAACGATCTTCATAAAATTGAAATCTCTTCTTCTCGGTTCAAAACATAAATCCAATATACATGCCTACAACTATTATGCATAAAGTAAAGGGTGCTATTTAGCACATTTACATGTATAAAAAAATGATCTTCAGATTCGGCCCACTACTCGGCAATAGGAGAATCAGCAGCTTGCGTACCGAGATCTGCACCTAGGAAAGGGGTTCAGAAAATATAAAACACAAAACGGGTGAGCTAAAGGAGCTCAGTGAGTGCAAATAAAATTTCAATAAAAAAACATCATGTATAGATAGCAAATTCTAAAGTTCATGCAGAAATCATGCTTCTAAAACTGATGTAAAATTGTAAAACGGTTTCTAACATCATATGCTATTGAAATCTTGCCGACCGGGTTTTATCTACATCTTTGAAAAACTATATTAAGAATTTGAATAACATAATAATTGCTGTGTGCATATTCATTATGCGAAAACATAATAAACGAAAAGTAAAAGAAATGGCAGATTTTCACTCACAACCGCTCCACGCTCAATTTCGCACCCGATTTATGCTCCCGTTATCGCTCTCGGTTATCTTCACCTACGCGCCATAAATGACATTTAGAACCAAATCAAATGCTAGAACCTCATTTAACTACTAAATGCCCTAATCGGCATACAAAGCCCGGATGCAAACTACTTCCCGATTTTTTATTTACAGAGCCATTTAATCTAACCTATCTCACCATCCGGTGCCCTGAAAATTATTGAACGCCTTATAATCTTGGTTGGACATAATTACCCTTCGTCTTTCCAAAATGGACAATTGTGTCCCATTATCTTCATTTTTTTTTCCATCAACATATACATTCAATTTACAATATGCACCATTTACACAAAACAATTCATTCAAAACACCACTCAATCCTTTACTTCCCTAAAATGGCAGAATTCCACCCTAGGTTCCAACACATTCCTTTACTCAATTTCTTGTTCCAATTACAACAAAATCATGCCAATTTCATTCTAAAGCCCTAATTACAACCAATTGAAATCTCTACAACAACATCACCAAAAACCCTAATTCTTACCTTGCCAATTTCTTCAAATTGATGACTCCTTCAAGCTCCAAACTAGAATTCAACTCAATCTAAGCCAAGAATACACATAAGAACATCAATTTAAGCATTCTTGAAAGCTCACTTATCAAACTCATAAAACAATGCTTTTCTTACCTCTTTTTCTTGAAGTTCCACTAATTGAGGCTTCAATTGAGCTTAGGGATTGGTATGTAACCTTATTTTGGCTTGATTAAGCATGAAAAATCATGAAAAAAACTTGAATAGTCACTGTAGCAGCACCCCCCTTTGAAGCTCGAATTTCTCCCTTTTTTGTCTAAGTGTTGGTTTTGATCTCTCTTCAAATTTCTACACATTACTAACATATATATAGTGCTCCCTCAATTGACCATTTTCCCTTCAACTTACTTAAAACTTCTAATTTTCCATTAGTTCAAATGAAAAGATTTAATTAGTTTCTTTATAACTATCTAGTTCGAATAGTCAAAAGAACTAACTAGAGTTTTCAACTTGGCAATTCATGAGATTGTTTCTAATTGGTCCATTCTTTAATATATGAATTGTATTTCTCAACAAATGCTTATTCCATTCATAACCCTTAAATGGAAATTCGTGTAGTAAATTAGGATTTCCTTTTCTAAGCCAATAGAGAAAAATTCCAAAAATATTCTAGGGTCGTCCGACCCACCGATCGAGTGTGAAATTATCAAATTAGGTCTAATATCTCTCACGTGCACTATAAAGGAAATATTTCTAATAGTGTTAAAATCGAATAAACCTACGGTGTCTTATTTACTCTATACCGAAATCTAGGTGTCAATACTACTAATAGGGATTGGATATTACAACAGGTTTGCCTATCTTTATATTTTTTTTAAAAAGAATAAATATTGCGATTCAACTCTTGTAATTCTTATTTCAATTTACATCCTTAAGTTCCTTTTTGATTCTACAATCTAAATTCCTTGCTCCAAAAAAAAAAAATCTGTGACCCAGTTTTTTTTTTTTCTAAGCCTTTAAATTCAAATTTCTCTTGGTGAGTTCTTAAAGAATTGTTGCTGCAAATTATGATATTTGTTTGATTAGTTTGATAAGAACCTATAGAGGATTACTACAAGTGAAAAAAGGCAAGAGTGTTGAGCACATAAGAGGGTAAAAGCCAATCTGATTTTGTGTGAAATACGAGTGAAAGTTGAGTGAATCATTCTTTGAGTGAAACACGTGAACCAGTATGTGAGGTTCCTTTTTGTTCTCTAACTTTGTTTTGCGATAAACATATCAGACAATAAGAACAAAAATACTTCTAGAAATGCATTAGAAAAGGTTGATCAAAAGTTTCTCATGAAAGCTATAATAGGTGAGATGAGGAGAATATTGAAAACGAAGATGGAACAAATTTATGGATGGATAGATCGGGTAGATGATGCACATTTAGAGCAGCCACAAAACAATCCTAATGTTTATAGGAAAGGGAGTTCAACCTAGGGAAATGAGAGTTAAAGCTAAATAGTGTTATAGGGAAGGTTTTGATGAAGAAGATGTTGGTTGGTAAATAAAAAAATTTTGTTTATAAAAATAAACGCAGTGGAAGCCAGATCGTCTTGTTCATAATTACATGTATAGGGATAAAAGATTACCTCAATTCCTCGCTATGGCATATCTTGAATTGAATGGCTGTAATCTTCTCTACTATCTTCAATCTTCAAACTCAACGCGTGTGGGCGCATAGATCTTTCTTAATCTCTAAAACCACTAATACCTAAATCTGAGAGAATGGTATTAACTAAATTCCTTTTCCACATAAGAATACGTAAAATAATTTTTTTCTGTATGGTTATGGTCATTTTTCTTATTACATACCTCTCATATATAGATCTCCCACGAATATTTAGAATTTGATTAAGTTAGGAAATTAGAGTTTGATTAGGATTTGAGCTAGTAGAAAGACTGCAAGACCCATAGGCTTCCTAGCTCCAACTTAAAAGGCCTAGTCCTTATTATCTCATAATACACCAATTCTTTTAAGTTAACCTTAAGCTATTCCATTAAAAGCCAAGGCCTGTACTCTAGTAACCCATGTTATAAAATAAAAGCCCATTTAATTAAAACTCCTTTTAATTAAATTGGGCTTGGTCTTTAGACCAACAATAACCACTTAATTGACTTTTTAATTGATGTCCATAATTAAAGTTAGGCCTTACAAAAATGTCTTGCCTCTTTAATTACTTATTTGCCCCTAAATCACTGAATGCTCTAATGATCACTTTTAGTATATCTATATTTGTAAACAAATTTATAAATAAATATTATTATTCAATAAATAATTTATTAAATAAACTGTGACCATAGAATCTAATGATCAAGTACTGCAAACATCTTAGGTGGACATTAATTATTAGATTCCATCTTGCAAATATATGTTCCTACGACCCATTAAATTATATCTCAAATCTATCGAGGTTTTGACCGTTTATGTAGATCTCACTCCGTTTATGTAGATCTCAAATCTATACATTAGTTTCTCTACTCGAAGTCTCTACTTCGATGATCAAGATAAATCATCCAATATAAGAAATAGAAAAACTACAACCTTACATAATAAAATGCCCTTTTTTTCATTAATGGTTGTGAACATGATTTAATTTATAAATAACTTGTGATCTATACTCTCTGTATTATCATCATATGCCTAATAAATAGATCACATACTTTATAAATATGGGCTCATTAATTTATGCTCAATTATATGTATGAATAAACTTTATTAATCTAATAAAATGTTATTACACATGCTTTAAGGGCATAAAATAACATAAATTGTCTAACAATCTCCCACTTGCCCTAAAGTATGTCGAGCATCTGTCGAACTCCCATATCATATATATGAGTTTCAAAACACTTTGCTAGTAATGATTTGGTGAATGGATCCGCTAGATTTTCTACTAATGCAATCTTGGATACCATAAATTCACCCTTTTGCACTAACTTCCATACCAAATGGTATTTTCTCTCAATGTGTCTTCCTTTCTTGTGGTATTTCGGTTCCTTGAACTGTGCTACAGCTTCGCTATTATCACAATAAATAACAATGGGCATCTTAGCACTAGGTACCAGTTCAAGTTCCTTATGGAACTTGAGGAGCATACAACCTCTTTTGCAGCTTCTGACGCAGCTACATATTCAGCTTCCATGGTAGAGTCTGCAATGCATGATTGTTTTACACTCTTCCAACTAATAGCCCTACCACCTAACGTAAACACATATCCTGAGGTAGATCTCTGGGCATCCTTATCTGATTGAAAATCTGCATCTGTATGCCCAATAGGTATAAGATCCTCACTAGAATACATAAGCATATAATCTTTTGTTCTCCGAAGGTACTTGAATATATTCTTTACTACAGTCCAGTATTCTGGTCCTGGATTAGATTGATATCAGCTGACCATGCCAACTGTATAATAAATATCTGGTCTCGTACATAGCATTATTTATATAAGACTTCCTACTACTGATGCATAAGGAATTCCTCTCATGTGATCTATCTCTTCAGGAGTTTTGGGACACTAATTCTTGGATAGTTCAATTCTATATCTAAAAGGAAGTGATCCCTTTTTGGATTCATGCATAGCAAACCTAACTAGAATTTTGTCTATATATGCAGCTTGAGATAAAGCTAACATCTTATTTTTATGATCTTGCAATAGCTTAATTCCAAGGATGTAACTAGCTTCACCTAAGTCCTTCATATCAAATTGGTTAAATAACCAAATTTTAACTAATGATAATACTCCTACATCATTTTCAATGAGTAGTATATCATCTACACACAGGACTAGAAAAACCACCAACTGCCTATCTATCTTCTTGTAAACACATGGTTCATCAGGGTTTTGATCAAAACCAAATGATTTGATTGCCTGATCAAATCTGATGTCCCATGATCTAGATGCTTGTTTAAGTCTATAGATAGATTTATGTAGTTTACAAACTATGTGCTTTTGGCCTTTAGCTATAAAACCATCTGGTTGTATCATATAGATATTTTCTTTAAGATTGTCATTAAGAAAAGCAGTCTTGACATCCATTTGCTAAATCTCATAATCAAGATTTGCTGCAATGGATAAGAGAATTCTAATAGACTTAAACATGGCTACCGGTGAAAAGATCTCCTCATAATCGATACCTTATTTCTGAGTGTACCCTTTAGCAACAAGCCTAATTTTGAAGGTTTCCACCTTCCCATCTACCTCTCTCTTTCTCTTGTAGACCCATTTACACCCTATGGGTTTTATCCCTTCAAGTTTCTCTACAAGTTCCCAGGCTTTATTAGAATACATGGAATCCATTTTTGATTTCATAGCTTTATGCCAATGGTTTGCATCATTATCAACCACTGCTTCATCATAACTAATGGGATCTAGTTCATGCTCATTAGAGACTGCCTAAAATGACTCTCCAATTAACATGTACCTAGTTGGACGTCTAATAATCCTCCCACTATGACGAAGTACAGGTGGTTGTTGTTCTACAACTGGCTGTTGGTTATTATGATTTGGATTAGAAATTAACTCATTGACTCTATCAAGCACAATATTAGAGTTCCTAGATAACTCATTAAGAATTATCTTACTCCTAGGCTTGAAGTCTTTTATATAGTCTTATTTAAGAAAGATTGCATTAATGCTAACTAATACTTTCTTATCTTGAGAACTATAGAAAAGATTTCCTTTTGTTCCTTTAGGATAGCCAACAAACAGATAAACTTCTGACTTAAATTCCAACTTATTTGTCTTCCCTTTTAGCATATGTGCTGGACAACCCCGTATATGTATATGACGTAAACTTGGTTTACGTCCTATCCACATTTCCAAATGTGTTTTAAGGACTGACTTAGATGGAATTAAGTTAAGAAGATACATAGTTGTTTCTAAGGCATAACCCTAGAACGAGATGGGTAAAGTTGAATAACACATCATTGACCTCACCATTTCAAAAAGAGTTCTATTTCTCTTTTCTGCTACACCATTTTGCTGGGGTGACCCTGGTGCAGTCAACTGGATAATATCCCATTGTCTAACAAATAGGTCATGAATTCACTATAGAGCTATTCGCCACCTCGATCAGATCAAAGTGCTTTTATGTGTTTTTCCTAATTGCTTTTCCACTTCTGCCTGAAACTCTTTAAATTTATCAAACACCTCAAACTTGGGGCGCATTAGGTACACATAACCGAATCTAGAATAATCATCAATGAAAATGATGAAATATTCATAACCTCTCCTAGCTTGTGTGCTTATGGGCCCACACATGTCAGAGTGCACTAATTCTAACGTTTCAATGGCTCTATTACCTTTAACATTAAAGGGTCTTCTGGTTATTTTACCTTCTATATAGGATTCGCAGACTAGTAATGGTTCAATATCTAATGAACTCAAAGGTCCATCTTTGACCAGTCTTTGGATCCTATTTAGACTAATATGACTAAGACATAAATGCCATAGATAAGTTTGATTAGTGGGAGTCACTTTAATCATCTTATGGTGATTAGATTCATTATTTAAATCAGTAGAATCAACCACAAAACATGTCTCAATGAAAAGAATTTTACCAGAAGGTGAAGCTGTCCTTTTAGTTATTGAGAACTTAACTAAATGACAGTTTCTCTTTCTTTGGGCCTTACTACCTTTTTATGAATTTGCACAAACTCTGAATTAGATGCTTCCTTTGGCTTATTATTCTTCTTCTTACTATTCTTTCCTCTAGGATTAAGACCAAAAGATGAAGATGGACCCTTAGTCAATTGACTATTACAAGTATCTATTTTATCTTAGGGTATATTTTCATTAGGTATTTGAGTGCATTTATCAGTCAGGACATGTTTGTGCTTTTCAACTGTGAATTCAATATCTAAGTTCTTTTCCTAATCCACATAATTATTTCTGATTAACTTGTTTTGGTTAAGGATGAATACTAATGGGCTGAAGAAGACATGATTCTGTAAAATAAATTCATACATGAGCATACATTATCTGATAGCATGTGAAACTTTTGTATGAATGCATGAAATGCATTTATGTAGAGCTCTTTAACTACATTATGCATCAGTAATCTAATTTTCATTCAAAATACGCTTCCGTAGAGTGGTCGTATCCGTCATAAATTAGACTAGTATCACACTAATTTATTATTATTATCTAGATATCTCATATCAAATAATAATAAACTACTGATTCTTTGGCCCTTAGATTTAATTGACAAGAACTCTGTAGGGAGGATATCAATCGATTTAAGTTGAGTGCACAACCATTATTTCAATCCTTTATATTTCTCAATTAAAAAAGCCACCGTAGGGTAGTCAGTTTCGCATGAGTCATATGTTGGATCTAGTAACCAGTTCTGATTAATACCCTCCGTAGGGAGCTCATAAAATTTGAGGCAAGTCATTAATCTACCTTACTATAGAACTAATAATGGAGGTCATGGACTTTATGCCTAAAGCCATCTCTCACTCAATATTTTAATTCTTAAAGTTTTTAATTAATTTATAAAATGACGTTCTACTCATTAATATCTAATTTTATTTTTATAAAAAATTAATAAGGCCACGTCAAATAATAAATTAATATAATATAAAAATTATGACAATAATCTTATTCTAATCTCATTAGAACATTAATGTCATACAATATGATATATTTTATACATGGACATGTGAATATGGCACCCTTAATCTATATGACATGTTATTCATCCAATAATTAACTAGATATATAAATAACCCATAATTCATGATTTTTCCTAAGAAAAAAAACATTAAAAACTAAGCCTAAATTCTTCAAAGTCTTCCTTAAAGTCAACTTAAGCTCTTTCATAATGTTATCTCCTCTTGCTTGTCTTTTTTTATGGGCTTGGATTTTGGGCCTCTTAATTTTCTTTGGTCCACTTATTTTATGCTTTAAAATTTCTTTGGGCCTTCAAAAAATATTTAATGAAAATATTTTTAGACCCAAAAATTTTAATAAAATAGCCTAAATAAAATTTTATAAAATTGGACCAAGATTAAAAGGAGTTTGGACAATTTTAAATTTACAAATACCCAAAATTAATCCAAAAATAAAATTGAGTTAAATTTAGGACCTATCTATAAATATTTAAAAGTTATCTAGTCAAATTTTAATTAACTAAAATAAGAGGGGGTCAAGTGAAATAAAATAATTATGTTAGGGCCTATTTGCATAATTGGCAAACTTATTGACCAAAAATAGAATTAGTTATAACAAAGAAGGGCCTATATGATATTTGCCAGTGGAAACCCTTATTCCACCGTTTCACACAGTGCCGCTCCCATTTTCTTCCTGCCCATCGCCGGTCACAATTTCGGCTTTGCTTTCAGCCGCCAATTGCTGCCGGGAAGAGACCAGTGGCTTCAGGCGATGCCGACCAATCCATCCCTTCGCAAATAACAGCTGATCTACCGCAGCTCGTGGCCGTATCGACACGCCAAGCTAGCCGCTTTGTTTGCCACCCGTCTCCGCCAACAAAGAAGGACGACATCCTATCCTCTTGCCACCGACGAGCTTTGATGCTGCTGCTGCCGCGACAAGCGGCCATGCACGCCGCGACGAGGGGAAATTGTGATAATATTTAATCACCCATTTTTGTTACAATTTCCAAAAAAAAATATAAACAAATATCTAACCATGAATTATTGGGCGTAACCATTCATCACATAATTAATAAAAATAACAATATAGATTAATATGCAATTGGTGCCACAATAAACAATTACTACCATACACAAAATAAAGTATACATGTAATATGAAACAAGACTGTTCTGATACCAGTTGCTAGTTGGTAAATAAAAAATTTTTGTCTATAAAAATAAATGCTGCAGAAGCCAGATCGTCTTGTTCATAATTACATATACAGGAATAGAAGATTACCTCAATTTCTCACTATAGCAGATCTTGAATTGAATGGTTGCAATCTTCTTTTTTATCCTCAATCTTCAAACTCAACGCGTATAGGCACGTTGATCTTTCTTAATCTTTAAAATCACTAATACCTAAATTTGATAGAATGGTATTAACTAAATTCTATTTTCACGTAAGAATACGTAAAAGAATTTTTTTCTGTATGGTTATGGCCACTTTTTCTTATTACATACCTCTCATATATATAAAGATCTCCCTTGAGTATTTAGAATTTGATTAGGATTAAGAAATTAGAGTTTAATTAGGATTTGAGCTAGTAAATGAACTGCAAGACCCATGGGCTTCCTAGCTCTAACTTAAAAGGCCTAGTCCTTATTATCTCATAATACATCAATTCTTCTAAATTAACACCAGGCTATTTCACTAAAAGCCAAGGGCTGTACTCTAGTAACCCATGTTATAAAATAAAAACTCATTTAATTAAAACTTCTTTTAATTAAATTGATCTTAGTCTTTAGACCAATAATAACCACTTAATTGACTCTCTAATTAATGTCCATAATTAAAGTTAGGCCTTGCAAAAATGTCTTACCTATTTAATTACTTATTTGTCCTTAAGTCACTGAATACTCTAATGATCACTTTTAATATATCTATATTTGTAAACAAATTTATAAATAAATATTATTATTCAATAAATAATTTATTGAATAAACTGTGGCCACAGATTCTAATGATAAAGTACTGCAAACATCTTAGGTGAACATTAATTATTAGATTACATCTTGCAAATATATGTTCCTACGACCCATTAAATTATATCTCCAAGCTATTGAGGTTTTGACCGTTTAAATAGATCTCACTCCGTGATAACTCAAAAGATACAACGCATGAATGTAAGTTCATTACCTGCTCAGGATTAAGATCAATCAAGCTTATTAAAGCTTTTGTGAATTAAGATCTACGACATTTAGTTAACCAGATCGAAATTTACTGTAATCCTATTCAATATATCATATACATTAGTTTCTGTACTCGAAGTCTCTACTTCTATGATCAAGGTAAATCATCCACTATAAGAAGTAGAAAAACTACAAACTTACATAATGAAATGCCCTTTTTTCATTAATGGTTGTGAACATGATTTAATTTATAAAGAACTTGTGATCTATATCCTTTGTATTAGCATTATATGTCTAATACATAGATCACATACTTTATAAATATGGGCTCATCAATGTATGCTCAATTATATGTCTGAATAAATTTTATTAATCTAATAAAATATTATTACACATGCTTTAAGGGCATAAAATAACATAAATTGTCTAACAGAAGATGACTAGGATTCAATTGTGGGCGGTTTAGAGAAGCTAAGAATTAGGAAGATAACAACTTGGGTAGTGTTAAGACGAAAATTCTATCATTTCAAGACAAAAATGATCAAAAAGCTTACCTTGAGTATGAGAAGAAGTTAGAATTAGTATTTGATTGTCACAATTATTCCAAGCTTAAAAAGGTAAAACTTGCAACCATTAAATTTTCTAATTATGTGATTGTTTGTTGGGATCAACTAGTGTTAAATAGAAAAAGAAATAAAAAGCGTCCGATAGAGACTTAGGAGGAAATGAAAATCTTGATGAGGAGACGATTTGTTCTAAGCCATTACTATTGTAAGTTTTACCAAAAATTATAAAGTTTTACATAAGGTGATCAAAGTGTGGAGGATTATCATAAGGAGATGGAAATCGCTATAAGTAGAGCGAATATAGAGGAAGACCGAAGAGCCACTATAACTAGGTTTTTGGTTGGTTTAGACCAAAAAATTGCTAATTTGGTGAAATTGCAACATTATGTGGAGTTAAAAGATATGACATGGCTATCAAAAATTGAGAACCAACTCAAGAGAAAGAGCAATAATACATGGCAAAACCATAGCTTGGAAAAGATGAGAAACAAGCCACTGTCAAGTCCAAAATTGAGCAAAAATAAGAAATGACTAGGCATGTAAATCAAGGTAAACCTGATTCTTTTACCACTCAAAATTGTGATATTAAGTGTTTTAAATGTCAAGGCAGGAGATATATAGCGAACCAATGTCCAAACAAAAGAGTTATAATATTACAAGATAATGGTGAAATTGAATTTGATGATAAAGATGTCACCAAATTTATGCCACCATTGAAGGACATGGATGATGAGGAATATGCTACCCAAGGTGAATTATTGGTTGCAAGAAGAGTTCTAAGTATATAGGTCAGAGAAGATGACAAAGTCCAATGAGAAAACATCTTTCATACTAGATGCCACATGTAAAACAAGGTATGTAATGTGATTATTGACGGAGGTAGTTGTACTAACATTGCTAGCACTACAATGGTGGAAATATTAGAGCTGCCAACAATTAAACATCCCCAACCTTAGAAATTGCAATGGTTCAATGACAGTGGTGAGGTGAGGGTTATTAAACAGATGTTAGTTTTCTTCCGCATTAGAAAATATGAAGATGAAGTTTTGTGTGATATAGTTTCGTTGCAAGCTGGACACTTATTACTAGGCCAACCATGGCAATTTGATCGACGTGTTAAGCATGATGGTTTCACCAACAAATATTCATTTATGTTTAATCAAAGGACAATTACTCTGGTCCCTTTGTCACTAAAGCATGTCTATGAAGATTAAGTGAGATTATAAAAAGAGTGTGATCAAAAGGAAGATAAGTTATTTGTTAACTTGAAGAAGTGCACTTTTTGCACAGATAAGCTTGTGTTTCTTGGTTTTGTTGTGAGTGCACAAGGAATACAAGTTTTTAAAGAGAAGATCCACGTAATTCAAGAATGGCCGAGTCCTACAAATGTAGGTCATGTTCGTAGTTTTCATGGGCTCGCTAGTTTTTACAAGAGGTTCGTGAAAGACTTTAGCAGCATCACTGTACCGCTTACTGAAGTCATCAAGAAGAACATCGAATTCAAATGAGGAGACGAACAAGAGAAGGCATTCCAATTGATCAAGGAAAAATTAACTCATGCTCATTTACTTGTTTTGCCTAATTTTACTAAAACCTTTAAAATTGAATGTGATGCTTCAAGTATGGATATAGGATCAATTCTTATGCAAAGAGGAAGACCAATAGCATATTTTAGAGAGAAATTAAGTGGGACAACCTTAAATTATCCTACTTATGATAAAGAATTGTATGCATTGGTTCTAGCATTAGAAACATGGCAACACTAACTTTGGTCTAAGGAGTTTGTGATTCACACCGATCATGAGTCCTTAAATCATTTGAAAGGCCAACATAAGTTAAATAAGAGACATGTACAATGTGTGGAATTCATCGAGATATTCCATGTCATTCGATCCAAGCTAGGTAAGGAAAACATTGTTGCCAATGCACTTTCTCGAAGGTACTCATTAATTTCTACACTTAATGCAAAATTACTTGGTTTTGAGCATATTAAAGAATTTTATCATTTAGACCATGATTTTTGTGAGAAGTTTCAGACTTGTGAAAAAAATGCAGTAAGTAAGTTCTTTAGGCACGAGGGCTTCTTGTTTCGAGAAAATAAATTGTATGCGCCAAATTACTCTTTACGTGATTTGTTAGTAAAGGAATCCCATGGTGGAGGGTTAATAGGACACTTTGGAGTCGCTAAGACCTTAACCGTTTTGCAAGAACACTTTTATTGGCCAAACATTAAAAGAGATGTTGAGAGAATTTGTGGTAAATGTGTCACATGTAGGTAAGCAAAATCCCGAGTGCAACCCTATGGTTTATAAACGCCACTACCTATTCCCAGTGAGCCTTGGATTGATATTTCGATGGACTTTGTGTTAGGTTTGCCTAGGTCTAAACGTGGCAGAGATCAAATTTTGTGGTTATGGGTAGATTTTCTAATATGGCACATTTCATTCCATGTCACAAAACTAATAATGCTTCACATGTTGTTGATTTGTTCTTTAGAGAAATTGCAAGATTACATGGTATGCCTAGACCAATAGTTTCAAATAGAGATGCTAAATTCTTGAGTTACTTTTAGAAGACTTTATGGTGTAAGTTAGGAACTAAGTTGTTATTTTTTACTACTTGCCACCCACAAACTGATGGTCAAACCCAAGTAGTAAATAAGAGTTTATCTACTTTGTTGAGGGCTATAATTAAAAATAACATCAAAACTTAAGAATAATGTTTACCACATGTTGAGTTCGCTTATAATTATACTATTTATTCTACTACTAAGTTTTCACAATTTGAAATTATTTATGATTTTAATCCTTTAACTCCATTGGATTTAATGCCATTACCTTTGTCTGAACGTGCTAACTTAGATGGAAAGAAAAAAGCTGAATTTTTTAAGCAGATATATGAGAAAGCAAGACTCAACATTGAGAGGAGGACAGAGCAGTACACAAAACAAGCTAATAAAGGGTGTCGACAGCTAATTTTTGAACTCGGAGATTGAGTTTGGTTGCACATACGGAAAGAAAGATTTTTGACATAAAGGCAATCTAAGTTACTTCCAAGAGGAAACAAACCTTTTCAAGTCCTTGAGCGGATCAATGACAATACATATAAGTTAGATTTGTTAAGTGAGTACAATGTTAGTGCCACTTTTAATGTTACTGATTTAAGTCTTTTTTATATAGGTGATAATTTAAGGATAAATCCTTTTCAAGAGGAGAGGAATGATGAAGGCACAACTAACAAATGGAATACAAAACCTATTCAAGTTTCAGTTGGTCTAGTTACAAGGGCTCGAACTAAAAAGTTCAAGAAAACTCTCAATAGACTGATTCAAAACATTAGGCTGAGGTGAATTCATGGAGGGCCAAGAAAGATGTTTCACTTGTTCCACAAGGTTGAATTTTTATGATTCAAGCTTTGGAATATTATCTACAAGAAATTTCTCATATCACAAAGTGGGTGGATTAAGTAGAGTTGTTTTTTCTAAATTGGTGTTTATCCAATTTTGACTCATCAAGTGTTAAACAATGATGAAAACAATAGCACAACAGCCTATGTGAGCAACCCAAGTGGTTAGAAGCTTGAAGAGCCTACAATAAACATTTATAATAGTAGTTGTAATGTTTGAAATAAAGCATTAGTTGTTGAAGGTAGCTGGTAGTTAGTTAAAGTTTGCAGTGCATTTATTGTTGTAGTTGCAAAGTTTGAAAAAGCTAATTTAAAATAAAGCCTTATTGTAGTAGTTAGTAATTAGTAGTTTTTAAGTTGTCATTCAATATTGTAATAAATGCTATAACTACATCCTAAATGTTCACTATAAATACATGAGGGATGAAATGAAAGCATTCAACAATTTGATTAAGAAAATTCTCTTTGATTATTTTAGAATTCTTTGAACTTATCGGAACAATTTTTCTTGGCGTTCTCCTTCGAATTATCAATCTATCTTTCTATAATTGATTATAGCGTCTTCATTATACCAAGGTTCTTGCTTCAATATAAGCAATGGGTCGTGGTTTCATACAAATCTATTTTTAGACAATCTTATAGTCCTTCTTAATCTATAACTTTATCAATTTCTTGGCATAGATCATATCGTTAAGTATGACATATCCTTTTGAAAAGCAAAGTTTAGCCAACAAGCTTACACTACCATTCTCATCATTTTAATTTTGCATGACTTTTAGTTTTCAATTGGTTGAAGGTAAGGTTCAAATAGCTATGAAGAGTTAAGTTCAATTCATTTGTTGAACAAGTGTTGTTTTAAGGCAAACAAATGATGCAAGAGAATTGTAAGCAAAATTTATGTAAAAATGGCTGAAAGAAATTTTGAAGTAGGAGTTGTTTAATACAAATATTCCAATTGAGAACAGAAAGCTGTCATTCTAGCTTAAAGTATCCCACCCCAGTCCTAGATTAGAACTACGCAAAGTACGCTTCAAGAGTGAGTCCTCTAATATTTCATTAGTGTAATAAAATATTTGTTTATATTTCGCTGCACTTAATTATATATATGTAATTAAAAAAAATTAAAATTAAGATGTACATACTCACCCAACGCACTTTCAAATTTAGTATTAGAGCACATGATATTATGCTATTTGTGTACTTAATTAGAGTGTCTGTAGCGTAATTATGATGTTTTGGCACTGTTGATTAGGCAGATGCTGCGGCGGTGTCACTCTGCATCACCGTACTGGGGTTGTTCAGGCTTAAGTACTATAGCACTGGTAAGGGGCACCGCGGCGCTAAGGTTCACAGGCCCAAGCGCCACAGCGCTAAAGGCCTAGCACCGTAGTGCTAGAGAACAGAATCTCTTTTATGGCATGTGATTATGATGATAATGGAGGAGTACATGATCTGTGTGAAATGAAAAATTCTTCTAAACTTACTTTGCATAGAAGAGATGGACTTTCAATCCAAAAGCCTTTACTTGTGGTTGCCTCCTGGCCATGCGTCATCGATTCTAGTTGGAAGCCCCTTCTTATTCGCTCTAGCATCGCAACGCTGGTAGGCCAATCCGCATCACTGGGGCTCCCAGACCCCAGCACCATAACACTCGAGGCCTGGTGCTGTAATGCTAGAAATAGAATGTCCAGTGCTACAGTGCCATAGGTCCAACGCCGCAGTGCTGGGTGGTGACTTTGCACCGTAACGCCAAAAGCTCAGCACCCAGTGCCAGGGTGGGGACCCTAGCACTGCAACACTATGAAGGTTGGAACTGTGATATCGAAGGCTGGGCCTTCAGCATTGCAATATCGAGAACCTAAGAAAAAATGTAATTACGAATTACTCTAATTGTTATTTTTAAAATTGTTTAAAAATATTATTTATTTTATGTAATTTATAATTGTTATAATTATTAAAATATAAATTGTGGCCCATTTGTTTGTATTGAAAATCATACTAAAAGCCCTATTGTTGGGGCTATTTGTGCTTATACAAAACAAATGTATAATTTACAATCATGTCCTCATAAGATGGGACAAGAATGCAAAAATCTCTTTTAATCAGATTGAAAGTGTTTCATTATGATATAATATTACGCAATGATTCGTCTTGTCAATATGGTGCTAGACAGGTCACGTCAGTCTTTTCTTAATATTGCTATAGCATGAAGAATTTGATCGGTGTGATTCGAATTATGCCGATTAAATATGAGATAAGGCAAATATATGCAAATATATTGTCTAATATTACTACAGCGTGAGGGCAGTATCAGTAATATATATTTGATTATTGACAAGTTAATCTAGAATATACACTTACTCAATATTATTACAGCGTGAGGATAAAGTATATTTATGATCAATAGTAAGAGTTGCATGAGATGTAATTGATAAGAGTTGTCTACTTGTTAGATTTACAAAAGTCAATATTGCTACAACGTGAGGCTAGAGTAAAATACTACTATGGTTTACTTTCTACTGTATAGCTTAAAAGGGTTTAAACTATAGTTATCCCGTTTAAGAGATTAAGAGGATTATGTAAATTAGTAAGAAAGCGTCTTTTGATTAAAAATGTATAAAAGTAATACCTATGATCTAAAGCGTTATTTATTAAGGATTAAAAATTATTCACTAAACATCTCATTAGTATCTTATAGAGATAAGATCAATTTGAGCAATCTGTTAATATAACTATTTTTCGCACAACAATTTTTATGATACCGAAAAATATTCAAACTTGCCAATAAATCTGATAATAATTCTAGATATAGAAAATTTTGAATATATTAATGATGAATAGATAATTAGAGTTGTTTCTGATAATATTTCTTTTAAAGAAGATAAAATTTATTGGAAATGGATTAAGGATGATTTGAGAATCATTTATGACCTCAATGTCTAATGATTTTCAGCGTGCACATGAGATGTTCAAGCAATGCTCCGTTTGAAAAATTATTTAATTATATCTAAACTACAAATAGAGAATAATAACAATGAAAAACGTTTCCACTCTGATAAGGTTTAAATAGTAATTGTTACTATTTAATGTATTGTATCTTAAAAAAGATAGACCCCTTAGATATTTTTTTACTGATTATAAAATTTTTTTTACCGATTATAAAAATTTTATTAGCATATGATGCTAAATGTGGAAGGGTATGAGATACCGCATGTCATTCTCATATCTACAATATGTTGCATGATTTGAGGTATGCTAGAAATCTATGAAATGAGAAGTATAGTTTCGCACTGAAAATGGAGATTTCCTAGACGTGGTAGCCATTAAGACTTTTAAGTCATTTTTTCATTTTGGTAAAAGCATAACATTATATAATTGATATTTTGTGCCAAACATTATTAGCCAAATCATTCACTCTCTGTATTAGATAGATAGGTTATCATAGATACATCAAGAATAGTTCCTCACGTAAATAATAATAATATTTTGCTAACTGACTGTCAATTAATGAATGGCCATTATATCTTAAATTCAACTTGAAATGTCTAGGTAAATAGGACAAATAGTAGATTGAAAACTTTGAATAATAATGAATTATGGGACATAAGATTAAATCATGTAGTCATGAGACGGTTATCCCGTCTAGTTAAGGATAGCCAGATACTTGATCTGACTATGAAACTTTGGCCAATTTATGATTCTTAGATTCGAGAAAAAAAGACCAAATACTTATATAAGTATTAAATACTTCACTGTGATTTGTCACGATACAAATATGTGTTTTTAAGAAACACAAGTTAGAAACCTTTGAAATATTCAAAGAGTTATGACTAGAAGTAGAGAAAGAAACCCTTATGTATATTTAGTACCTTTGTTTAGATCAAGGCGATTTATACATTAATAGTAAATTCATAAATTATTTAAAGTAGAATATAATTCTCACTCAATATGATCCTCTAAGTACTCCTTAATGCTAAAGTGTTTTGGAAAGGAAGAATTGGACTTTATTATTCAATACCTTTGAGTGTTGAAGTTGATATTGGTTTGGAACAATGCGAAAACATCTTTCATACAAGATGTCAAATCTGAGATAAAGTTTGTGCTATAATCATTGATAATGGTAGTTATACCAATGTTGCATCCATTACTTAAGTGGAGAAACTGGGATTAACTACTATTCCACATCCAAAACCATACAAATTGCATTGGCTTAATGATAAGGGGGAGATTCAGGTTACAAGACAGGTTCGTGTTCCGTTCTCCATTAAAACCTTTCATGATGAGGTTTTATGTTATGTGGTTCCTATGACAGCTAGTCATGTGTTATTAGAACATCTATGGAAATTTGATAATGATTTGACTTATAATGGGCGAAGGAACACTTATTCATTTGTGTTAAATGGAAGGAAGGTGAATTTGATGCCTTTGAGTTCTCAACAAGTTAGAGAAGATCAATTGCAAAATCAAAGGAAGATGGTGAAATCGAGTAAAGGGCTAATGTTAGCCAAAAAGAAAGATGTTGAGCAAGCATTAGCTTCTGTGGGGGTTGTTTTCATGGCTTGGGCAAAGCCTTTATTGCAAGTGAATGGTCTGGATTTGCCAAGGCAGGTTGTGGAGTTGCTTAAAGAGTTCAAAGATTTATTTCCAAAAAAGCTACCATTGGGATTACCACAAATTCAAGAGATAGAGCATCAAATTGATTTGGTGCCTGAAGCTTCACTTCCTAATAGACCAGCATATAAATGTAATCCGAAAGAAGCAAAGGAGATCCAAAGGCAGGTTGGTGAGCTCTTAGAGAGGGGTTATGTGCGTGAGTCACTTAGTCTTTATTCAGTGCCTACTTTGCTTGTTCCAAAAAAGGATGGTACCATGAGAATGTGAGTGGACAGTCGAGCCATCAACAAGATAACGGTTAAGTATCAATTTCCTATTCCTAGACTTGATGATATGCTTGATGAATTGAATGGTGCTATTTATTTTTTAAAAGTTGATTTGATGAGTGGATATCACCAAATTATGATGAAAGAATATGATGAATGAAAAATAGCCTTTAAAACTAAGCATAAATTGTATGAGTGGATGGTGATGCTGTTTGGACTTTCTAATGCACCTAGTACATTTATGAGGCTTATGAATCATGTTTTGAGAAAGTTTATTGGGCTATCTGTTGTGGGCTATTTTGATGATATCTTAATCCATAGTAAAACTTTTGATGATTATGTGAGGCATCTTAGGGTTGTATTTGAGACCTTGCGTGATGCTAAGTTGTATAAAAAACTCAAGAAGTGTTATTTCTGCCAAGATAGTTTTATCTTTCTTAAGTATGTTTTTCTGGTAGTGGAATTAAGGTTAATGAAGAGAAGGTTAAGGCAATTCATGATTGGCCTAAGCCTACTAGTGTTGCTGATGTGAGAAGTTTTCATGGTTTAGCCTCTTTCTATAGGCGATTTATTAAAGACTTTAGTTCTATTGTTGCACTTATGACAGAGTGTTTGAAAAAGGAGAATGAGTTTAGGTGGAATGAGAATGCACATAAGGTATTTAAACTAATTAAAGAACAATTATGTTCTGCTTCTGTTTTAGCACTTCCTAATTTTGCTAAAACATTTGAAATAGAGTGTGATGCTTCGGGGCTTGGTATTAGGGCTATTTTGATGCAAGAAACAAGGTCAATTGCATTCTTTAGTGAGAAGCTGAATGGGGCACGTTTGAACTACTCTATTTATGACAAGGAGTTATATGAATTGATTCAAGCTCTCGAGGTATAGCAGCATTACCTATTACCTAAAAAGTTCGTTATTCATACTGACTATGAATCGTTAAAGTATCTTAAAGGGCAAAACAAGCTGAATAGAAGACATGCCAAATAGGTAGAGTTCATGGAGCCATTTTCATATGTCATAAAATACAAGAAGGGGCAAACTAATGTCATTGTTGATGCTCTTTCTAAGAGGTATGCATTGATTTTTATGTTAAATACAAGGCCATTGGTTTTGAACAAGTGAAATAACAATATATAAGTGATTCATACTTTGCTAATATGATGTCTAAATGTGCTAAAGGAGCTTGTGATGGGTTCTTTGTGCATGATAGTTACTTGTTCAAGTTGGGCAGAATGTGTATACTTCCAGGATCTCCGCGTGAGTTGCTTGTGCGTGAGGCTCATAGTGGTGGTCTTAGTGGTCATTTTGGGGAGAAGAAAACTTATGAGCTACTGAAAGAGCACTTCTTTTGGCCTAATATGTTGTAGGATGTTCATAAAGTGGTTGAAAGATGTGTAATTTGCAAGAAAGCTAAGGGTAAAGAGAATGCAAATGGACTATATATGTCTTTACCTATCCCAAAGCAACCATTGATGAATATTAGTATGGATTTTGTGCTTGGATTACCTAAAACACAACGTGAGAAGGATTCAGTGATGGTTGTAGTTGATCGGTTCTCCAAAATGTCACATTTTATTCCTTGTAACAAAACTGATAATGCTATTCATATTGTTGATTTGTTTTTTAGGGAAATTGTATGTTTGCATGGAATCCCTAAAAGCATCGTCTCTAATCGCGATACAAAATTCTTAAACTATTTTTGGAAGACTCTTTGGAAGAAGCTCGGAACGAAGTTGCTTTTCAGTACTGCTTGTCATCCACAAATTGATGGGCAAACTGAGGTAGTGAACCGTACTCTATCTTCTTTATTACGGGCTATTATAAATAAAAACTTAAAAAGTTGAGATACTTGTTTGCCTATTGTGGAGTTTGCATACAACCGTAGTGTGCATGGGGCTACAAAATTTTCACCATTTGAGATTGTGTATGGATTTAATCCATTTGTTCCTATTAACCTTATTCCTATTCCAATTGATGAGAGGACATCTATGGATGGGATTAAGAAGCCAGAATTGATGAAGAAGCTTCAGGTTCGAATTCATATTGAGGATAAAACAACTAAGTATGTTAAGCATACTAATAAAGGACGAAAAATGATTAGCTTTGAACCTGGTGATCTTGTTTGGATTCATATTAGCCAATGAAGATTTCCTAGCAAACAGAAGTCCAAGTTGATGCCAAGAGTTGATGGACCTTTTCAGATTGTAGAGAAAGTGAATAATGTTTTAGCCACTTTTAATGTAAAGGACTTATCTCTTTATTTGGAAGATCCAGAAGATTCTGATTTAAGGGCAAAGCATTATCTGCCCAGAGGTGATTAGCTTACAAAGTTGATCTTCCTAGTGATTACAATGTTTTAGCCACTTTTAATGTGAAGGACTTATCTCTTTATTTGGAGGATCTAGAAGATTCTAATTAGAGGGCAAATCATTATCTGCCCAGAGGTAATGATGTGCATCATGAAGGTTCTAAATCAACTCAAGAAGGTGAGCTGAGCATAAAAGAGATTTCAGATGGTCCAATAACAAGAGCTAAGGCCAAACAGCTTCAAAAGGCCATAAGTAGTCAAATTGAAGCTATTAAAACTTCTATGGGCTTAAAAGCTTGTGATCTGAATGGAAATGAGCTAAAGGTGTTTATTTGCCTTCAATTAGAGATTAGGACGTGATTTAGAGGCGTTTGGTAACGTTAGACTTAAAGAGGCAACTGAGGGCTTTCTTTCCATGCTATTGGGCTTAATTTGCTTCTTATGTTCCTATTTTTTTAACTTCACTTATCTCTATTTATTTTATGCATTTGGACCATTTTGAACTTGTTTAACTTTATTTTAAATTGTTAAGTCAAATTAGGTTTATTTTGGGCTTTTTAAGTTAATTAGGTAATATTAAGATTTTTCCTCATCTTGTAAGCCTATATAAGGCATCTTAAAGTCTTATAGAGGTAATTGCCTCATTCTTGAATTTTATGCACTAAAAAAAAGAACTTTTTCTCTCAAAAATTGTCTTCTCAAGTTTTCCAGCTCTTGAAGATAATTATTGACTTACCACTCTTTGATCACCAAGAGTGTGGCGTCAAAAATCCTAAATTGATCCTTGTGGCGTCCATTGACTTATCAAGACTTCTTTTTAATTCTATCCTTCATCTGATTTACTATTTACTTGTTATAATTCAGCCTAAACACTTAAAAAAACGACCAACAAAAATCAGACAGCAATCTCATCTTAAAAAAATTAGTTTTTGTTTTTTTTATTCTGAATAATCCATTTTAAGGATCAAGGCACATCACACTTTATTAAAGAGATTCAAAAAAGTAGTGGATGCAAGCAAACCATAAATTAAGTGTCAAAGAACGAGCAATAAGAGAAGATGCTCCTCATAGGTTGAGATAGGATAATAAATTTAAATAGTTCAGAGTAAAGGAGATTCGTAGCAAAACAAGGTTGCCTAAAACATGAGACAGAACAGTTGACTGAGTCCAAAAAAACAAACAATAATAGAAGATGAACAAAAGCACTTCAACTCTATGAATGACATCTTTCATTTATAGCTATTGTTGTTTCTCTCTCTGTTCAATATTAGTAACAAACTATGTATCAATATAAAGTGCATGCAACTGCAACACATGAACTAAAAGATTTTTAGTTCAGAATGCTAGTACTTTAAAATGCATGAGCAGAACATAATCTCTCTCTCTCCCCCTCCCTCCGTTTTCTCGTTCTCCATGCCTCTTCCACCACCCACCGCCTTCTTTTTCCCAACTCCCTCAGTCTTCTTTGCCCACATAACCATTCACAATTACCAATGATATTGATAACAAACAGTTTGTTTCTTATCATAAATACATAAAAAGAAGGAAGAGTATTACAGTTGATGAAACAACCAATTACTTCATAATGGACCAACTCAATATCAAACAATTCTCTTTCCCTATCCTAATAATACCTCAAACCTTGAAACACTTAGCCTGCACAAGTTTTATGTATCTTAAATCATTATAGATATCCAGCCAAACAGTCTCAATCCCAACCAACAGCAAATATCACATAGGAGAAGAGATTCAACACTTAGAAGCTAGATTGATAATCACTAGTAAAACTGAGATTGACTAGATCAAAGTAACGGTTAAACATGATGTAAATTTTTCAATCCTAACAGGGAACAGAAACTGGACGATGTCATGAATATTTGGTCTCAAAAGATAATTGCTTTGGATACTCTTATATCTGTAGGGTTATACACCAATTAAGATTTAGAGTCTCCTATTTCTGATTTAATTTCAGCTCCAATCTCTAGTGCCTCTTGAACCTAACCCTTCCCTAGGTGACCTAAAAGGAATTTTTAGCAGAAACTAGTTTTGTGATGGAGGAGCTTGCTGTTATGAAGGAAAAAAAGAATGCATAATAAAGACAACAGATTACAAAAGCACAAGAAAAGTATATCATGGAGGATAAACAGGTTAGAAACAAGGTTTAAAGTTTGATAGGCGTGGTTTTTGCTCTAACATTTGATATTGCCGAAATTTGTTACACATTTTATCATATAAGAAAATATATTTCAAGTTAAAAAGTAACAAAGGTTTTAGTCATCATTCTTATTCAATAAAGAGGAATAAATCAAGCAAACTTCAAGAGTTCAAGTTTGATTATGGAAAATGGATTTATTCGTAATTTAACTTTAGGAAAATTAGGCTGCTAATATAAGGGGCTATGATGCAGCTTCCAGTTGCGCAACATAGTTGGATAAAATGTACCAATTAAAAAACAAATTGCAAAAAAAATTATAAACAAGCAAGAAGAAAAGTAGTAAGCAAAATTTATTAGGCTAAGTTCTGTGAACCAGTCAGAATTTGAATATTTATGATTTGAAGTTCCACATGTCAAGACAAGTTGAAAATAAAAAGCAGATACAGAACTATATCCCAATCCAAGCAATTAATATGCGTCATGATATCAGGGTGACAACCCATCCTCATTTCATGGTATAAAACATATATAAGCATAAAAAGAATCCAAACAACAAAACTTTTAGTTCAATAAATCATACCCAAACTCATCAAAACAACCGAGAAGGTGAACAAAGAAATAGAAGACAGCATCACAAGCCATCACTTTAGCTTGCAAGCTAAGGTAGAATGGAATCATTAGCTGTGAAGTTCTAGTGGATGGACCGTTGATAAACTTTTGCTGCTAATTCTATTCGTCAATGTTCATTCAGCGAACCACTTAGAAAATTGATAAGGCCACTCATTGCAATGTATAGCATAAGCAGATCAGAGATTATAAAAATCCATAACAACATGAAACTGTCTATCAAAATACAAAACGACCATCTAAGAAAACATAACCATGATTAGAATGAAAATTCAGTTCACCTAAGATAACCAGGAATCTTAATGCGAATAAAGAGCATACTCATAATATAAGCGATGACAACAGAGGAGATCCCAGCAGAAGCATAGGAAACCTTGACACTCTTAGCCCTGTTCTTGTCAAGAGCGAGATCCATAAGCACAATTCCAATCCCACCCAGCACGAACATGAACCCAGAAGACAGACCCTCGATGATGTACTGACCATTGACGCGTCCCGGAAGGAATACCACGGGGCGGACGGACCCGGTGGCGGGGTCCTGGGTGGAGCCGATCCCCGGAGGCTCCACGATCACGTCGTAGACGATTCCCGAAACGACCATGAAATAAGTGAGGAGAATGAGAGCGAATACTGTCATGGGAGATGGAAGAGTGAAGGACGGCAGCTTCAGTCGGAGTCTTGGTAGGCGGAGGATGGAGTACGGGAAGATCTTCAAGATGTGAAATATTGGGTCCATTGACGATGGAAATGCTGCATCTGTTGCTGTTGCTGCCGAGACGCTGCTCGGGGTTGTTTCTGCTTTGGGAGCCATGGATATGAATCTTCTGCTTGAGAATTTGTTCAAATGCTGAATTCGGAAAAGTTTGGATTTTGTAGGGGAATCAGTGTTAAATGAATCGTTCGGGTTTTGGGTAGGGTTGACTCTCCTTCATCGATGATGTAAAACTACAAAAACATCCTTGAGGTTTAACTTAATAACACGTTAAAAGAACAGTTTTTTATATTTATCATTGATTTTCCGCAAATGTCAAGTCCTAAACGTTCTAAATGATTTTTTTTAATATTTTGTGCGTACAATATTTTTTAGATGTTATTTAGAATATTTTTTTAATATAAATCGGTATTTTTAGAAAGTCCATCGATCTAAGTGAAAAAATGGACAAATTCATTACCCAGTGGATAAGTAAAAAAGTTATAGAACTAGAATATTTCACGGAACATTTAATGGCTTCTTAGATTAATTTTCAACATATTTTTTTCATCTTTATTATATACTGCAAAATCATTATATAATCTTGTAAATCTAATAAATAATGTTACAAAAAGAGAGGCCTTCAATTGAACTAAATTATTGTAACTTGTATTTTTTTTGTTATATAAAAAATATTTTTTAAAATAATTAGTGTGTATTATTTCTTGAAAAATTTTCCTTTTTACCCAAAAAGAGGTGTTTATTAAATTTTAACCCAGGTCAAACTTTTTAAAATATATTAATTAAAAATCTTTTTTTACCATTTTTGCCCCTTACACAAAAACACTCAAATTTCACTTTTTTTTACTAATTATTCTCTCGGCCAAGCTCTAAAAGTATCCCAAACATGGTAGATTAACTCTTAAGTCATCATATTTTGAAGATTTGAAGTAAATCAAACCATTGTGGAGTTTGAAAAAATAAAAATTGGTGAAATTAGTGAATTTTTTCTCTAATTTTGATTTTATTGTGTTTTGAGTTATTTTTGTATTGTAGTCATTGAAAATATTTAGATTTAGTGTTAATAAAGTGAAAAGGAGGTTGAAAATGGGTATAAATGACTGAAAATGACAGATTTCGTAGTTTAGCCCATGACGCACGCGCCGACACATGCATCACATGTTGGAACTGTTCCTCACGTGCCATAGTGGGTCAAAACGTGTGCGTCAACCTACCAAAGTGCGCGCTTTGGCTCACCAAAGAGTATATGTTGGCCCTCATGCTCATGCTGGTGCTATCACTTGGCGCCATATGAGGGCACCATGTGGCTAATTTTTTGTTATGGTTTATACTTACATATCATCTCTATTTGTATGCATATTTGATATTTATACGTATTCTTTTTATTAAATCGCTAAATATTAAATTATATGGTAAGATAATTGTAACATTTCAGACATTATATTATCTGAAGGAGTTTAGATCTGGTTTAAAGAAGTTTAGACCAGGGTTAAGAGTTAGCAACGCTGAGAGTTATAATTACTAAGAATTAGCATTGTTAAGACTTAGTAGGTTATAAGAGTTAGTGAAATCTAAAGAGTTAGAGCCTTATCTGAAATAGGACAAAAACCTGATGGTATATTAGCAATGACATAATTGTAAAGAGTTACAAATGATGCTAAGAAATATCATTGTGTAAGTATATTTTTCAAATATTATGTTCCTGATCTATTTTCATTTATACGGCTTTGTCAGTGGAAACCTTATTTAATTTAAATCGGTGTATGTCTATATCTTAATGATCTAGATGGTTAGTCTTAGCAAATCATGAGCTTAGTGAAAGCTTATATAGACATGCAAGTATTTAGTTAGAACTGAGTACTGAATAGGCTCAATTAAGATCTCTAATAGACATCTCATAAAGCCGTCAATGGATGATCTTTTCGAGTTAAGGAGTATTCGTGGTCTCTTAACCTAAGCATTATGGTGGACTTGTGAGTGATCCATCATACTTAAGTTCTACACATGTCAGAAACGTTTCATGGTCTGACCGTTGGGTGTCGTTGGGTATGGTTCGATGCTCATGGAGTCTACTGTATGTAGATATGGGATCCGTTATCTCATATAGATGAGTTGTATATCCAAATGCTCCAAGATTGTGTTCTATAAAAGCTTATGGCCATAAGTAATTCACTAAAAAAAAAATGTTTCCCGTGTCAAAAATAATATCGCAAAAGTGTTTATAGATATTGTTTATCGAAATACAAATGAGATAAGTTCTAGCATGAGCATATAGAGACTTGACTGTGATGATCTACGTCTTCACTCTTCTAAGATATAAATGACGGATGGATTATACAAATATATATTAACCTCAACTTGTATGGTTCAACACGTTGTTTTATTATTTCTATAATGTGTGGGGGGGCATCGTTTATGAGTTTACGGAAGAGTTTTGTAAGACGAAATGAGTGTGAACCTAAGGAATTTCACTATATGAAGTGTACTCATTGTGTACTAAGGTAGCGCGCCAGATTAAATAGTTCAATTTAGGAAGATCTTGAAAAATTATAATTATTTCCCAGTCTCTCAAAGAGATCATAGGGTTTGAGTGTTAAGTCTGAGATCTCGGGAAGTAGGACTTACCACTTTTCTTTCTATTGGATATCACATGTTATATCATTAATTTGTAAGGATATGACACATGGCATAATTTGTATAGCCCATTTAATTATTAAGTGTTAATATATATAATAAATGGCTAAATAAATTATTTTTTAATTAGTGGCTTTGAAATGAAATTCGGCCATTTGTAAAACCAAGAGGTGGCATGTTTTTTGTTAATTAAAAGAAATGGTAAAACAAATGAATATTATTCAACCAAAGTTAATGGTGTCATAAAAGGATTCGGCCACTTTAGCTAATTGCTTTGTTATGCATTTGGCAAGTAACTAGTGGCATTATATTAGTAAGCATTGAACACTCATCTTCCTTTGTTTTGGCCAGCAAATGAAAACAAGCATAACAATGCAAGTTTAATGTATTGTCATGCTTGTTGAATTTTTTGACACTAATTGCATTATAATTAGTTGGAATGGGCAACCATGAATGCTATAAAATGAGAGTTATTTTCTTCATTTTTATATATACAGGTGAAGTGAATAGAAATAGATACATTAAAGTCCCGAGAGATTAATTGAAGCAAGTGTTGCTTCAAGTAAAATATTCTGGTGAGAATATGAAGCTACTGTTCTAGTTTGAAGGATCCCACTGAGTCTTCAACTATTAGGCAAAGCACGCTTTAAGGATGAGTTCTCTAATATCTCATTAGCATAATGAGATGTTTGTTATTTTCTACTATACTTAATTATGCATGTGTGATGTGTAATTAAAAATTTTAAATGTACACACTTACCCAACGCACAACACACTTTCATTTTTTCAAATCTTTTTATATTTAGTTTATTTAATTGTTAATTAAATATATTAAAATTGTGCCTAAATTATTTAATTTTAGTCATTATTTTAATTTTTTATCATTATTATATTATTTTGTTAGTTGAAAAAGTTTTAATAATTTATTTACTAATAAATTTTTAAAATTTTAGTAATTATTTTAATTATGTAATAGGTTATATACTAATAATTATTTTTTTAAGGAAGGAAAACATCTCGAAGGAATATATAATTACAAAAAATGAATTCTATCAATCGACTATAACTACTTACTTGAAGCTGTGGGCTATCGATAGAATGAAAACTAAATTGACTTCAAGTTAGATCCAATTTAGAACTACATGTTTTCGGCATTTTTTGGATGCTCGAGAGATTGCATTCTCAGGTATCTTAGTATACGAGGTTTTATTAAGATGAGTATATACCAAAATTTTACATGAAGAATTGTGGTTCTATATAGGGAAGAGTCGAATTAAATTCTCCTGTCTAGAGTTTTATTTTATTACTGATTTGAAGATAAGTGATTATCTCTCAGTAAGGGAGTTGGATTCAAAATTGGATGATAGACTATGGCATAAATACTTTAGGGGTAAAAATGAGTTGACCTATAATGAATTAGATCTGTGGTTCAACAAGGTTATGTTTGACGATGATATAGATGCTATAAAAATGTGTATGTTTTATTTATTTCATAAATTATTGATGCCCATGATCCTCGTAGAGCCATCCAATATTTTATGTTTTGTCTTATAGATGATTTGGATAAGTTCAATGCCTACCCTTAGGGCACAAATGCATAGACTATGCTCCACCATTGCTTAAGTATAGCGGCAATTAAAAAGTTAATAAAGGTCAGAAATGGGGTGCTCTGGAGAGAGAGAGATACAACCTATACGTATTTGGTCAAGTATTCTTGATGAGTAATTCATTTTCTTTTCGATTTATTTTATCGATTCATTATTATATTGAGATGCAGAAAAAATTATTATTTTCATTTTGCATTAAAGAAGATAAGAAAATAGTGTTATTATTTATTTAAGATTGTTATTTTTTTTATTATCTCAAGTGTGGATCTACAAGACGAACCCAAGATGTAGCTATGTGTTATGCACAAGAATAGTGATCATTTTTCTCGTCTTTTAAATTGGTCTAGTATGAGTCTTATGTTATACGAAGACATCGAAAACATTCTCTTCAACAGTGCTGCAGTTAGGCTATGTTGTTACATTCAATGAAAAATATATATAATTTTTCTATAACTTTTGTTATTTTCCTATTAATAATTAATAAATTTGAAATTTTGTGTAGGTTTTGGAAGTACATAGGAAGTTGGTGCCCCATAAACATGGAAAAAAATACGAACTATCGCATGACGCCAAAGTTGGGCATTCCATCGAAAAAATAGTCCCTCTAAAGTTAGAGAAAGTTGAGATTCCAAATACCAGATGCATTAATCGTCAGGTTAATATGGATATACAACATAGGTACAAATTTTAAGCCCCACTAGCGACTGAAGCAACAATATAATAATTTAATATTTTTTCTTGAATTCACTACTATATAATGTTGATGAGTATTATATTGTGAATATTGATTATATTTATTTATTTATGTATAGTTTGAGCCGGGCACGTTATCATATTATAATGTTTTAGAGAAGAAAATTAAAGATCTTAAAGTAGAGTTAACCAAAAGGATTGATACGATTAGCTCAAAGCTTTAAGCAGTGCTAACCACAAGGATTGATACGGTTAGCTCAAATCTTTAAGCAATACTAATGAGTAGGATGGATAAGGACAGAGAAAAGATCTTGCATTAGATGACTCTCATGATGGAGCACTTTAAGTCATCTAGGATCTCTGAGGATGCATACTAGAATATAGTACATTTTGAACATAAATTTTATTGGGTACAAAGTTAACAAGTTAATACATAGATTGGTATTATTTTGTTTTAGGGTAGATAATCCATGGTTGGTGACTTTCAGGCTTTCACTCATACGACTGAGTCTTAGAATCAGCCTATGTCGGTCATACAACATATAACTGAGAGGCTTGTAAGTGTACAAATTATACCCACTACTATTGCAGATAAGATGAGCAAGTATGGGCATCATTATAAGAAAACGCAAGCTTAAAGCAGTCATTATACAAATCCATTCTGAAAGTAGTCATAAAGGAAAGTTATAGAATTGGAAGCAGAAGCTACAGTTGACATACACGGGCAACTACTTCCTATAAATAAAGCAAAACTTAAGGAACTTATGGATTGGATAAATAATAATGACCTAACGCAACATGTTACTTTATATAGGCTTGATGTGATAAGAAGTGGTTTAATGAGCTTTTGTATCACTAGCTTGATGATGTTGTAAGAAATTTTTATTTTATATATTATATATGTAAATGTGAATTTTTTGATAGTATCAAAACTTATATATATGATATCGCAGTTTTGTAGCATATAAATAAGTATTTCAAGGTTTTGCGTACACGACAGTATACATTTTGCGACATGTACTCACAGGATTACACAACTGCAGATGCATATTTTTACGTGAATAATTTTTACCCATATATTGTGCACATTACATCATAAACTGTTGGTTACATTTAATGAGTTTAATGTCATATATATTTGTTTATAAGAATACGTTAGACAAATGTGGTTTATGCGTTATAACTCAAGCGAGGATGTTCAATGGGTCACAATATTGTTAGCATATGCGAATGGAACAAATAAGGACTTTCGTGGTGCTAGAACTTGGGCTTCTGCTAATAAGGTAGTGGAAGTACAGTAATACATTTTAATCATCATTAATACAATAAGTTCAAAATAATACAATAATGGTTTGTATAGGTATATATTCCATTGAATGTCAAACAAAAACATTGGTTTGCAGCAAAACTCGACTTTACTGAGAATAGGATTAAGCTGGATGATATCAGTGTGAATGGGCACTCCGATGAATAAATTCAAAGATTTATAGAGCCTTTGAGTGTTTCCATAACATATTATCTATGAAAATGTAAAATTTACCAATTAATGAGAGAAGTGAATACAGATATGTCGCATTTCTTAGTCATTCAACAGAAATATAACGTAACTCAATATGTGATCGAGAATAGGGATTGCAGTGCATTTACTTGTATATTTATTGAGTATCTTATGCTAGGTCGACCGTTTGATTTCTACCCTAAGATTGGTACTTCTTATAGTTATAAAATGGCCATAAATTTGTAGACCACTACAAACAACAATGTACAGATGTATAATATATTTTATATATGTGCATTTGTGTTTGGTGGATGTCGTTATGATATATGGATATGTGTTTTTTGGATGTGGTAAAATGGGAAATTTTTTCTATAATTGTATAAAAGTGTTATTTCTCCAATATGCAGGTTTGGCAATGTCCATAAAATAGAAAAAATTCTGTCGATATTTTGTTAAATGAAAAAATACATTTATAAGCAACAACGTGATATGTGCTATAATAGTTAAACCTTATATTAGTCTTAGATTATAGTGAATTAAAAATTAAATATCAATTTTAGTTTTGTAAACAAACATACATCACTTGCTGTGTAAAGCAACAGAGTTTTGACACTTTTATTGGTTATGTCTATGTTGTCTACAATGACTACAAATATTCTTTGATGGTTCCTCCCCTTAAGATGGAATTCAATTCGTCTAATGCATACTTGCCTGATAACGTGCTATTGGAGATTGGATGTCAATATTTCATAAATTCTATGGGACAATCCAATTCGACGGATGGCCAACCGAAAGTACCGACTCGTTATAGGCACGGAATAAAAGTCTTGAATGTGTAATAAGTCAAACAAAAATTCTCATGTGATAATCTTATGTATCTGTATGCAGCGAGTACATAAAGACAAGCTAATTGCCGAAAGTCAAACTTCATGCTACTACATTGTTTTCTCGTGTAAAATCACAACTACGTTAGCTCTCGTATCCACTTATCAAAGTGCGCACGTTAGCTTGGCGCGTACAACTATGCGCTAGTGCATTGAGCTCCACGCTTAGCGCATGCATCACGAGATGCATGCAAGTCTAGCCTTAAATCCACAATTTTTGATCATTTTATTGTTGTTTTTAGCTTTTTGCACCTATTTTTAACCATATTTTCACATTCTTGACACATCTTAACACTAAATCTACACATTTTAACTACTATATCTACAATCCAACAATAAAATCACAACAACAATACAACAATAAAAATTTACCAATTTTATTTTGTCTATTTTTAATTTCTTTAAGTCCATAATTGTTATTTTATTTTTATTCTTTAAAATATTATGCGTTTTAAACCGCTTTATAGATTATATAACAAATTCGGTAGTGATTTTACGTAAACTTTAAGTCCCAGAGAGATAGAGTATGAGAGAGAGGGAGAGAATGAATAGATATTCAAACTTAATAAAATTTATTTTTTTGTTAAATGATAATAAAAAATTAAAATTTTCAATATAAAATAATAAATTAAAAATTACAAAAATTATTAACATGTGGTAGCTCAAGGTGACACCACGTGGTGCTATGTAAAATTCCAAATTAGGTTCGAATTTTATAAAAATGGTAAAATGGACAAATTATTGCTTAATAAAGTTTTAAGGTGTTGACTGTGGTTAAAAAAATATAAAAAAAAAGTTGCTTAAATTTGACATTTTGCTTTTTTTTTATTGATTATTTTTACAGGCCGTTCAACATTTTAAGTGTTTAAGATGGTACAAAGAGTTTGCAATAAAAAAAAAATTACCACCAATCATTTCAAACTTAAAATTGTTGTAGGCCTATTTTAAACAGGTCAAGAGTTAGGGAAATGGGCCTTGCCCATATATTATTAAAAGTTTTTAATTTTTTTTTAAAGTTCTTAATATACCTTATTTGGTTTCAAAAATATTCTTATCATTATTCATAACATTATGAAATAAACCCCATCAATAAAATTCCTTTATTTTTCTCCAATCCTCTCTCAATCTATGATTTCTAATCGAAACAATTCCTTTTATTTTATTTTATTTCCATCTGGTGGAACTAGTGCCCTTAAAAAGTACATTTATGCAATTATTGTATTCTTAGATGAAATAAAATTAAATTTTTTTATGCATGTGATTATTTATTTTATAATATTTATTATAATTGTTTCATAATTAAGCAATACCTTGTGCAAAGAAAGTTATATGATTAGGTTTAGCGTAATGCATAATAAATCTAATCATGAGTTTATTTATTATTTTTTTTATATACAAATGTTCACAACTACGGTAAATTTTAAGATTCCTTCTAAATGGTTTTAACATATTAATCATATTATTTAGACAGGTTTATCTACACTACTATAGGTTTCTAGATTGATGTGTTAGTATATGAGCTTGATCCATTGAACAAACCAAATTAGAAATTAATTAATATAAAAGTATTGGAATTATGACATTTATAAAGCAGCAAAATAGAAAATAAAAACTTTAATCTTTATTTTTATCAAATAAATTTTTTTTTTTAATCTTAAATTCTTTCAAATAAATGAATTTAATGCTTTAAAACAAATAATAAAGATCAATAATATATCTTAAAACTATGCTTAGTTTTTTTTAATAAAGGATTTTGAACTAAATCTTTTATATCATAGTGAAAAATAGGCTTCCAATTTTTTCTTTTAAAGAAAAAATACATATTATATGCATGAGTTAGTTTCTTATCTTAATTTTCTCATTTTATAATGTTTTTAAAATAATAAATTATTATTATTTTAATTAAATAATTTAAATAATAATATTTATTAATCAAATTATTATCTTTTAAAAAGAAGTTTAATACATGTGAACCACATAGAGTTCCAAATTTTGTGGTTAACGTATAATATCCAATAATTAATTATTATAAGACTTTCAAAATAAGTAGACTAATAGTTTTTTAATTAAAAATAATACTAAAAATAAAATAAAATCTTTTTGATAATTTCAAAATTTACCCTTGAGATTTTATCCATTTAATTTATTAAATTAAATATTTAATTTATATTGGATAAGATATTATCTTTAAAATCAATTAATTATTAATTAATTTTATCTAAATATAAAATATATGTATTTTGAAAACTATTTTTTGGACACAAATAATTTGTGTAATAACACAATTCCTTATTAATTGTTCACTGTAATAACTAAAGAGGTGGCATTAAAGACCTATAGTCCCACAATTTAAAACTCCAATAAATTGTTAGATAATTAATTAAACTTTTTAATTAATTAATTCAATTTATTAATTCTAATATTATTCCACTAAAACTTAAAATTGCACTCTTAAAATTATAGAGATAATTTACTTAAAAAATTTATAGTTGTCCATTAATTTAATCACTACATGCAATTTAATCCTCTATAGATGGTTTCTAATTAAAGTTAGGTCAATTACTGTTTTACCCATTTAATTACTTCTTTACCTTTAACTACTATTAATTTACTAACGAACAGTTAATTTGTAACTTTGTTACAAATTGAGTGCTACTGTTTAGTTTTCGAATTAACCTTTAAGGGAGCGTTCTTTCTAACTTTCTTTAAGAAGAAATGGATTCTTCATCTATAAATCACATTTCTAGCAGCTTATCTCACTATGCCATCAAAATATAAGATTTTATCATGTTCTTCAAACAAACTGTAACGAGTATTTTAAATGACATAGTAACACAAACAAGAGTTTATGATCACTCATGATTGAGATTGATCTACATATGATTATCAGTGGACATTATTTGAATTTTTAATTAACAATAATATTTTACATAAAAATACAAACTTATATGATCTAGTCCTATATAATCATATTATATAAAATGCATCAACCATAATGTCACTATATTAGTGATCTAAATAAAATCATCACATTCTCAATGTCCATGAACCGTACTAGTAATATTTAATTAAAAATCTGAAACTTTAATTAATTTATTACAGACTTCTTCTGTTTATTAACCATAACATTAATCCTTTTGTATATAATAATTATATACTAAGTTTATGTCCATATAAATAAACAAGAGATTTTCTTATATTCACGTTATAATATTATGAATACTTTTTAAATATAAAATTGTAACTTTATTTATTTCTTAAAAATAGTACAAATACATACATTTAGGGCACTATCTCTAAAATCTCTCACTTGCCCTAAAGTATGTGAGACATGTCTCTTAACCGATGATCTTCATATGACCTTCAAATGTCATACATAATACTTTCTTTCTATATGTTTTGATATCTTATGACTCATTGGTTTTTTCGAATTCACTACTGCCCTACTGTTGTCACACTAAAGGGTCAACGATTTATCCATATCTAGAATAACTTTCAGATCAGTGAAGAACTTCCTAAGCTATTTCACAAGCTACTATGTATTCAACCTCTATGGTTGAATTAGCAGTATTGAATTATTTTAAACTTCTCTAAATTATGGTTCTACCATTAAGAATAAACACTAAACCAAACACTGACTTTCAACTGTCTTTGTTTGATTAAAAATCAGAATCAATGTAACCAATGAGGTTTATGTCTCTACCTCAATACACAAATATATATTCTTGTTCAATGAAGATACTTGAGAATGTGCTTCACCACAATCAGTGAAACAATCCAAGGTTAGATTGATAATGCTAACTATCTTTACTATATAACAAATGTCAGGCCTTGTGCACAGCATAGTATACATGAGGTTGTCAACTGTTGAAGCATAGAAAATCTGTCTCATATATTCTTCCTTAGAAGGTGTTTTAGGATATTGCTCTTTAGAAAGAATAATTCCATGTTACGTTGGTAATTGACCTTTTTAAAATTTTGCATCAAAAATTGTATAAGCATCTTATTGATATACAATGCATGAGATAGTGTCAAGAGTTTATTCTTATGATCTAGTATAATTTGAATCCTAAGAACATGACTTGTCTCTCTAAAATATTTCATTTGGAATTATTTGACCAGCCACTTCTTTATGTTGGATAATGTTTCTACATCATTTCTAATTAGTAGAATGTCATTCATATAAAGCATTAAAAAAAACCAAATTTTTTCTCTTGATGTACTTGTATATACAAGGTTTATCAACATTATGCTCAAATTAATTGTCTCATTAAATTTTAAGTTGTAAGACCTCAAAGCTTGCTTAAGTCCAAAAATAGACTTGAGCAACTTGCAGACTTTCTGCTCTTAGCATTTCGCCAGGAACCCCTCTTGTTGCACTATGTAGATGCTTTCTTCAACATAGCCATTTAAAAAATGCTATCTTGACGTCTATTTGTCATATCTCATAATCAAGGCATATAGCAATGGACAAGAAGATGTAAATGGATTTGAGCATGTCTACTGTTTGTAAAATAATACACACGCGAATTGTAACCACAAGTACACGGGTCGTGATTAAGTAATATAGTGATGAGTGAGTGTCGTTCCCATAAGGATTGGTATACTAAATTAATGTTAATTACTACGGTGTTGTCAACCTAACTTTATCTAGGCTAATCTAAAGGATGAGTTGAATTGTGGAATTAAAAATGCTTTAAACTAAGTAAATTAATAAATTAAAGGAATGAAAGTTCTATGATGATGAGGTTCTATAGATTTGGTTTCCCTCTATTGTTTCTATGATCTTTATAATTAGTGATTAATAACTATTCTAATGCATTTATTAATGAAGGACTTAAAACTAATCTCATTCCCTCTCCTAAGTGCCGAATGAGACTCTATGCATATACAATTGACATCCCTATCTAACTCATTATACATACATACATTTAAGCAACCCTTAAATGATTACCCTAAGTCGAATAGTCTCTTAACTCACTAAACACAAGGTTATGCCTTTTAAAACCAATACATGGATTAAACTCTCCAAAGTACATAACCTAAGCATTTAAAACATCTTATATATTTTTTAGTGCAATTAGAAGCATTAAGCACATAAAAAGCATAAATAAATAAACATCAAATAGTCATTAATCACAAAATAACATCAATACATAGAGTTAAATAGAGTTCCATTAAGCCCTAAAACATATAATCTAGCAATCCATAATGAAATATTCAATTACATCCATCCAAATGTTCATAAAACTACTTATGTTCAACTCAATACAAAACACAATTATAAACTAGAAATAAATGTAATTGAAGTAGAGAGAGAAGAAGGAACTAGTTGGAGAAGTCTTTGGAGTCTTCAATTTTTAATAATCTCCCACAATCTAAACTCTAATGATGTTTCTCTCACTAAAAACTTAAGTTTCTCTCTTTATTTCATGCTCTCCTTTAATAGTGTGAGAAATGGCTAAAGAGTGGTATTTATAGGTTTCAAATTATGGTTAAAAAATGAGTATTAAAATAGGTGGTGGCACTTGGGTGCCAAACATTCTATCTGATTGCACTGAGCATTGTAGCACATCTATTGTTCATTGACACTGTAGCGTATTTGGTTTTTTTGTTCATTTTCTTTGAATTTTCATCCCAAATAACTCCATTAGCTTGAAACCTACCAAATTAAATTAATACATATAAAAAACCATATTTTCTTATTTAAAGTAACTAATTATCAATGATGCCGGCTCAAGTGTTTAGAAAATAATACAACAAGATTGGAAGAATGAAAACAAACACTCACTTGTATTAAAATAAATTCAAACACTGAATAAAGTAAAATTGGTACAAGCTCACCACTCAAGAGAATTACAATGGGATACAGAATAATTCACCACCCAAAGAACCCTACAAGAGATACAGAACTCTCAAACTCACCACTCTAAGGAATCCACCCAAGAGATACAGAGTTAAATGTAGAAACTCTCATAAGAGAAATCTCCCACATACAAGTAATTTCAAATTCACTCTCTGCCCTTCTCCTCTCATCCTTAGGTATTTATAGAGAGTTCTTGGGAGGGCTACTGCAAAGCACTCATTACAACATTAAAACTTGGTGGTTGGGAGTTTACAAAAGACAGCAATTAAGACTATCATTGTTTTCTTCAAACACCACAAGAGCAAAGGCTTTATCAACCTTTAAAAATTCCCTCTTACATTCAGAAAGAGTCAAGAAATTATTTCCCTCCCCTTTAAAAGGCTTAGGAACATTGATCATCTTAGAAAGACCCAAAATGACTTTAACACCATCCTTGACAAAGGAATAAGTGTTTTTATGGCCATCATGAATAATTTTTCTATCATATTGCCATGGACGACCAAGAAGTAAATGACAAGCATCCATTGGAACAACATCACACCAAACTTCATCTTTATAGTTTTTTCCAATAGAAAAAGATACTAGGCAACATTGATTTACCTTAATTTCATTTTCCTTTTTGAGCCAAGAAAGCTTGTATGGAAGGATGCATCACTGTCTTTAGGCCCAATCTTTCCACCATTTATGCAGAAGCCACATTTTCAAAACTACCCCCATCAATTATGACATTACACACCTTGCCATGAGAAGTACACCAGGTATGAAAGATATTTTTTCGCAACCAATCTTCTTCTTCTTCTTCATAGGCAGCACTTAAAACTTTGTGAAGGATGAGAGTTTCACCTTCATCCTCATAAGTTATATCTTCATTCTCTTCCTCAGGCTCTGCATGGTTGTTCTCCATCTCTTCTTCGTCTTTTTTTTCAACAAGTGTCATAATCCTGCGATTTGGGCATTCAGAAGCAATATGTCCATATCCTTGGCATTTGAAACATTGGCGAGAATTGGTGTTGGAGGCATTGTTTTGCTTCTTTTGGTTAGAGACACCATCATTCTTTGAAGAAGTTCTTGTAGTAGGTTTGGTAGTAGGAATAGACTTAGAGTTGGAAGTATTCCCCCGGTTAGAAAAACCTTATCGTGTCAAGAATCGAGAATTGTCGCTGCGTGCTGTCTTTTGTTGATTCTCCACCTTAAGTGCAAGTCTACAAACATCTCCATAAGTCCAATATGGTTGTAATTGCACAATATTTGAAATCTCAGGTCTTAAACCCCCAAGATAACGTCCAATTATCTGTTCTTCTTGTTCAACCATATCGCATTTCAGCATGAGATGATCGAATTCTGCAGTGTAGTCTTCTACAGAAAGCTTATTTTGACGAAAGTTGTGTAGTTTGAGAAAAATATCTTGTCGATAGTTGTCTGGAAGATATTTCCTCTTAAGCTCTCGTTTCATATTCTCCTAGGTCACGATCTTACTTCTGCCTTCCTGTATCCTTTGTTTCCTCAGATTTTCCCACCATAAAGAAGCATACTTTTTAAGTTTTATGGCAATGACTTTCACCTTTTGATTTTCTGGAACATCTTGATAATAAAAAATTCTTTCAATGGTGTTCAACCAATCCACAAACTCATCTGGGTGCATTCTACCCTCAAAATCTGGTATTTCCACTTTTACATGGAAATCTCGACGATCATTTCTAAATGTCATATTTCTTATAACATTTGGATGTATAGGAGAACTATCAGTAGAAGAATGAGATTTAGCTTGATGAAAAGGATTTGTATTACCTTCATCATTGCTAGAAGAACCATTATCGAGATCTTCATATTGCACAGCTTTACCTCGATCTTCAAAACGTTCTAAACGTTGTTGAAGTTGCTGAATTTGTTGTCTCAATTCTTCAATTAGAGTGTCTCGTGTATCAGCTTGAGCTGTTGGTTGTTCTTCAATTGTTGAAACAAATCTACTACCTTTGGCCATTGAAAGATAAAGCCAAAATTAACCAAATGCTCTGATACCAAAACTGATGCCGGCTCAAGTGTTTAGAAAACAATACAACAAGATTGGAAGAATGAAAACAAACACTCACTTTTATTAAAATAAATTCAAACACTGAATAAAGTAAAATTGGTACAAGCTCACCACTCAAGAGAATTACAATGGGATACAGAATAATTCACCACCCAAAGAACCCTACAAGAGATACAGAACTCTCAAACTTACCACTCTAAGGAATCCACCCAAGAGATACAGAGTTAAATGTAGAAACTCTCATAAGAGAACTCTCCCACATACAAGTAATTTCAAATTCACTCTCTGCCCTTCTCCTCTCATCCTTAGGTATTTATAGAGAGTTCTTGGGAGGGCTACTGTAAAGCACTCATTACAACATTAAAACTTGGTGGTTGGGAGTTTACAAAAGACAGTAATTAAGACTTACAACTACCCTTACACCAAAAGTCTACAAATACAGCAAATACAATAAATGAAGCATTAAATTCGAACATAATATGCTATAAAGTCTTGGATGGAGACAAAAGTCTTTAATTCTTGTAAGTTGTCAAGATTTGGCTCACCTAATAACTGTCTGACCTTCCTTTAGTTATTAGGATTCAACTTACTCTAGAAAACTTATATTCATGTGCTGTAAAAAGGATTTAGAACTAGACACATATAATTTTTGAGTAGTATAAAGATTACCCAGAAATTCTTTCCGAAACAGTACCAGATAAATTCCAAATTTACCCTTAAAATTCATTTAGTTCTATTTTTAGCTCCATGTGATCAGACACTCCTGTGTCAATCAAGTTTAAAAGAGATACAATATAATGTATAAAATGTACTTATCATCTACTAGCGAGAAAGTTTCCTCATAATCGACTCTTTTTTTGGTATAACCCTTTGTCACCAGCCTTACTTTAAAGTCTCTACTTTCTCATCTATACCTATTTTCTTCTTGAAGATCCATTTGTACCTAATAGGCTTGACATCTTCAGGTAAATCTACAAGTACCCGGACTGAATTAGAGTATATGGACTTTATGTCTTGGTTCATGGCTTTTGCCATTTCTCATTCTCATAATCTTTCATTGCATATATGTATATTAATAGATCATCTTGGCTTAGGTCAGACACAACTAATTTTGCCTCTCCATTCGCTCTGTAATGAGTAATTAGTCTTACTACTTTCCTATTGAGTCGAGGTGCCAATGTATTTTAATACAAAATAGTGGTTTCCTGAACTTGTCATTTATTAACTGTCAACGCTAAATGTCTAATCTTAATAGAAAGTATTTTCTCTAGTACAACCTTACTACGAGGTTTGAAGTTTGTTATATAGTCATTCTCAAAGAAAATAATGTTTATTGACACAATTACCTTCTTTTCTCGAGGACTATAAAACAGACCTCTTTTTGTACCTTTAGGATACCCTAAAAATATACACAACTTCTGTTCGTGATTCTAACTTTCCAGTCTTTCCCTTTAGCATATTATTTTTTCGACACTCTCGTATGCAAAAATAGCGTAAACTAAGTTTACTACCATTCCACATGTCACGCCTCAGACCCAAAAGATCTGACACACGACATAACTTACACTCATTCAATAATGTGCACTCATAATTAATATTGCATAAAATTTTAAACTTAAATTCAACATAGAAATCTTTAGCAAGTTGCTAGCAAGTTCAACACAAAGATCAACCCATGACCATACTTGGTGAAATATAAACTAAATACAACCATACCTAATAAAATAATACTAAGTATTTATTCAATAGGAACAAATCAAATATTTTAAACTACGTGTCCACAAATGAAACACTTAGCAACCTAGCAACATAGAGAACCCAAAGGACACCAAAAGTCTTGCCAAATTTGCTAAGCACACATGTACCTTATTTACCTGAAATCACAATAAACTATAATGAGTATCAAACTCAGTAAGCATACTAGTTTTTTTTTCATGTATCAAAATAAAAATACATATATACATAATGCATGTGTATGATATGCCGTGATAAATCAAAATCATAATCTTATCAAATCACATGTCAAGTAAGCGTTTACACATTCTTTCAAAATATATAGTAAGAATACCATCATCCAACTACTACTTAGTAGGACTTTCATATCACATAATGAGCCAAATGTCACCCGTCAATGACATACCGTATGAGAGAAATAGCACAAGGGAGGTTTAAATTACACATATATAAAGCTCATGCTCGAAGGTAAGAGCCAAACCCTCATCCTGATCACATGCACCAATACGCCACCACACGAATATGATGACTCACTTTTCCTTTAGGTACTAATAAGATCCTCTTTACATATGGAACACATAACATATACCAATTCTGAAGGAAAGACCACACATAAAGGCTCCACAAATCACATAAGGTGTCTACTAAATAAATAGTGAGTTCAAGCATCCTAAAAGCTCAAAACGTTTCTCATGGACATATTCTACTTTAAAAGCTTTCTTTGTTAACCACATTTTATTTTGAAATGCTCACTTTCATAAACACATGTATGTTATGTATGCTCATGCTCAATGTCAATGCTCACATTCATAAACATATGTCTTTCACATTTCATATCAAAATATACTTTGGCATAACATAAACATATTTCTAAGCACATTTACAAAATTATACATAAACAATTACTATGCTTATTATGATTTCAGTAAAAGTCTAGTATACTTACCTCTTAACACTTTCGAGTACAAGGCTTAATTCTCCTTAATCTATCAATAGAGATTAATCCTTTCATAAGCCTCACCATTCACACAAAATACTTTAAAATAGCTTACAAAATTACACATATTGCACTTATCATATCAAATTAGTCTAATGACTTGGTTTCTCAAAACCTGTCATTCTGACCACTTACACTTAACAAAATTTTCTTATATATCAAATGATGTCCAATGCTCCAAAATCAGAATATATCATTGACATTCCAACCAATAAGAATCCTAATGAACCTAAAAAAAGGATAAAGGCCCAACAGAAATTACTTGTTTTGTTATATATCCTTCTTATATAAAAATATTATATTATAATTCCTACACAATCTATTTCATAAACAACATCAAATTCTAACTATTATCCTGACAGGATCAAGATATTTACTGAACAATATTCAGTCTCCCATTTTTATAAAATCATATACTAACTCAAAAATTATAAAACTACCACTGAATTAATCTTGGCATATATCTCAATCCATAATAAATGTTTTACTTCAAAATTCTTTCCAAAAATAGTTTAGAACTATTTTATTCCATAGCTTTAAAAATTTGTTGATCAAACAATATAGTGAGCTGATACACTTTAGAAAAGCATAATAATTTATCACATTAATCTAAATGCTTAATATTGAATATATCATATTAGACATATAAATTTATCATATTCCAGAAATTTATAATTTTTGAAGATCATTTAGCAGACCAAAAAGTGTTCGTCACTTTAGCATACTGTTAACATAGGAAATTTTTAAATTTCAGGGTCATTTTTGTAAATTCACTAAAATTTTAATTTGTAGAATTTTCAATCGATTCAAAGTCTCAAATGATTATAAACATGTCTAGTTTCATATTATCAAAAACCAAAATCAGAATCGAAGTATAAAAATTTACAAAATTCTCGGATCAAGATATTATCAAGTAGAAATTCTGCAACATCATCATGATTCATCAAGTTGTCTGTATAATCATCATCAATTCTCAATATATCTTACAAAATTCACGTCACATCCCCAATTTTTCATATTTTCCAAAATAAAAACTTAAAAAATTAACTTAATTAACACCAAGAAGTTAAGAAAGAGTTATGATATACCTCTTAAAGCTTAAAATTTTAATTTCTTCTTCTTTTTCGTCTCTTTCTCTCCCCTCTATTTCTCTCTTTTCTCTCTCTAAAAGGGGTGGCTCGACCAAAAATGAGTGAATTAGAGTTTGAAATGTGTATTTTTATACTAAGGGTTACTTTTAATATTTACGAATCAACTCCCAAAACGTTTAAAGTATTACAATTTGGTCCCTAAAATAAATTTAAAGTTTTACAAATAAACCCAATATTAATAGTAGGTCCTTAATCTATACAAACAATACTAAAAACAATACATAAATCAAGTATTACCCACATACAAATAAAATATTAATATTATATATATATAAATATTTATTCTTATCGGTTGTGGATAAGTGGTTACTACACCACATCTCTAAGAGTGTACTCTGGATAGATTTAAAAGTACTACATTCAAAATGTAAACTACAGTTTGTAGTACATATTCCTAAAATAAGAGCAGTAGTAAAGAGTAGCTCATCATAAACCTAACCATATCTAGGAAGGTTCTATTTCTCTTTTTTGCAACACTATTCTGCTGTAGTGTTCCAAGTGTTGTAAGTTAGGATAGAATACCATGCTCCAATAGTAATATTTAAACCATATGTCAGGGTACTCACCATATCGATCAAATCAAAGGGTCTTAAGTGTTTTACCTAATTGCTTTTTAGCTTTTGATAAGAATTCTTTGAACTTTTAAAAGTCTCAGATTTTCTTTGCATTGAGTAAATATAATCGTATCTTACTTGTATGTTTAATGAACCACAGACGTTAATATGTATAAGTTAAAGTGGTTCTTTAGCTCTTTCTCTTTTAGCTGAGAAGGGTCTTTTAGTTATTTTACCCACTAGACAGAACTCACATACGGAAAGAGTTCAAAATTTTAGCTCTCTTAAAAGACCATTCTTTACTAACGTGTTGATCCTATCTATATTAATATGACTCAACCTAAGATGTCAAAGATACATGTCATTACTCGAAGAAACCTTTTACATTTTGGTAGATATAGGATATTCTACTCAAAATAGTTTGAAATTAAGCAGTGTTGGGTCATCAGCTTTTAAAATATAAAGCCCAATTTTCAATTTTGCATGAAAAATATCTAAACCATTTTTGCCAATAATAATCTAATTATTATAAAAAGAAATACTAAATAATTATTCATGCAACTTAGGAATAGAAATCAAATTCTTTCTAAATCCAGGAATAAAATAAATATGATTCAAAATAAAAATTGTGTTCGCAAAATTCAATCGAGCCTTTCCCATTACTAAAATTGAAATTACTATCTAATTTTCGACTGCATAGTAAAGTCCCTATCAGTGAGTTCTCTAAAAGAACTAAGCATCTGAAAGAAAGAACGAATATGGTTAATGGCTTCTGAATGAATTATCCAAGAAGATAATTCATCTTCCACTAAACATGCTTTTAGAACTAGTAAATCATATTCAATTTCGTTCTTCTTTTCCTTCAACTTCGAGAGGTACCTTTTATAGTTCCTCTTCCAAAATGCCATTTGACTCTGCAATGGAAACATTTTTTTTTCTTACACTTACCATCGTTGGAGGCTTTTTTGGCTTTTCCTCTAGAATATAACTATCATAGTGATTTTTCCTCTTCTTATTGCTTTTGGAGGAAGTTGACTTAGCTTCAACAATTTGTGCCTTAGCTTTTTTAGGCTTATTTGATATATCCTCAAAATTTTATAATTCATTGAGTACCTGTATCTTTTAATATGAGAGCTTGTTCATAACATAATTTATTTTGAACTACGAAAATGCCAGAGTAAGAAAAAATATGCTTATGCACCAAAACTCCTTTCTTTATTTTAGCGTTCAGGTGGCTATCAGTAGCTTTATAACGTCTTTGTTCTGATTGCTAGCCAAATATTGCTTATAGAGAATCCCATGTATCATATACAGTCTCTAAGTGCTTATGTTTTAACTTGAGCACGTTGCTTATGCTGGTAAGCATGTAGCAACAAACTTTATTATTAGTCTGAATCTATTTTTCTTACTGCTCTTATACATTATGAAGATTATTGATTGTAGGTTCTGGAGGACACTTTTTTACGAGGATGCACTTTTGGTCCTTATAAATTAGCTCAATGTTCATATTGTTGGAAGTATAAGATGATCACATTAATTATATTACATGTAAATTAAATAGAAGAAGGAAGAAAATTACCTTAAAATATTTTAATGTAGAGAAATTCCTTTAGCTCTTAACTTCTCTTTCTTTGTTTTAGAGAGAATTTTATTTAGCTCTAGTCTTCTCTACTATTCTCAAAACTTTTATCTTTTAAGTATGTTGACACTTAATTCCATTAATGATTTCATCTATATACCTCATTTTAAACCATTCCATTTTTATGGAAAAGTATAAATTAGGTCACAATTTATTTAAATCAAAAGAGGCAAACAATTATAAATGTGTTTCCTCTTTTTAAACACCACACTTATATATAAAATTTAAGTTATAATTTATTTAATTAGAAGGAACCAAAACACTTATAATTGTGTTTTGCATAGTCATCATTTTAGGTAAAAGATAAAATGAAAATTTGAGTTGGCAAAGGGACTAAATGTCCATGGGCTTTCTCTCACCAAATTAGAGATCCAAATTCTAGTCATCTTATGATCCATTAGATCTTCTAAGTTAACCCTGAGCTATTCTACTAAAAGCTCAAGGTTGCATTTTAGTTGGCCCATGTAATAAATGAATCCAAATTTTAATTCAAACTACTTTAATTAAAATTAATAATAATCATTTGACCAATAATAACCACTTAATTAATCCTCTATTTGATGTCGTAATTAAAGTTAGGCCATTATAAAAATGTTATGCCTATTTAATTACTTATTTGTCTCTAAGCACTAAATGCTCTAATCATCATTTTTAAAATGTATATATTTGTATATAATTCTATAAATACATATTATTATTCAATAACCAATTTATTGAACAAACTGTGATAATAGATTTAAATGATCAAGTACTGTAAACAACATAGGTGACATCATTTAATATAGATTTCATATTGTAAGTATATGTTCCCAAGATCTAGAAAATTGCGTCTCCAAGTCATCAAGATTTTGACCATCCAACTGGGTTCCACTCCATGATAACTTAAAAGAATATAATATATAAATGTAAGTTCATTATTTACTTAGGATTAAGGTTAATTAAATTTATTAATGCTTTGTAAATTAAGATCAATGACATTTAGTTAACTAGATAAAAATTCACATTAGTCCAGTTTAATGTATCATACACTAGTTTTTCTACTCGAAGTCTCTACTTCAATAATCTAGGTAAATCATTCACTATAAGAAGTAAAAAAATCACGGTCTTACATAATGAAATGCTCATTTCATTAATGATTGTCAACAATATTTAATTTATAAAAAACTTGTGATCGATACCGCATTAGTATCACATGCCTAATACAAATATCACATACTTTATAAATATGGGCCCTTCAATGTCTGCTCAATTATATATGAATAAATTTTATTAATCAAATAACATGCTCTTGTACATACTTTCAGGGCACCATAAAAGATATTACATGTCGAATACATATATTTTTTTTTCATTTAACAAAGTTATCACCAGCTGGTTTTTCATTTGTTAAGAGGGCTATGATAGAGTTTATACCAGACATGATGTTGAAATAAATAAAGTAATTTTAAGAATTCTTGAATAAATATCATAGCATTTTTTTTAATATAGTAAACGTGATGCATGAATGCATTGTATTTAAATAAATAAATCAATACTAATCTATGATAGTTCAATTTAATAATTAATGTGCCACCATATGGTAGGTCACATTAATTTTAAATTAAAATTAAGACTCTCAAATTAATAGATAAAGTTTAAAATATCTCACATTTTCATTTAACTACTAATTACTGTTTATTTTGGTCAAGATATAATTAACTACTTAATTATATCTTTGTAACTTTAACTCATTATTTTGGATCAAAATGACTTAACTCAAAATGTTCATCGTAGGATAGGTCAATTATAAAATTCATTATTCATATCATATCTCTACAAGGTCAACCTTTTTATTGACATAGGCAGACACCCTTCGAGGGAGGACAAAATCAAAGCGTCGTATATTTTATGTTATTGTACTAATAATAGAGATTGGTGGGTTCATTATTATGTACCTCTCCCACTCACTATTTTTAACTATGTATTTTTCAAATTTATAAAATATCTTATGTTTTATAACCCTAGTAGGTTATTATATCTTATTAAAAAAATACTAGATATAACTAATTAATCCTAATTTTAATGTAATCTTATTGGGCTTAGGTTCATTAGCATATTAATCTATTTATATGGGCCTAACAATTTTGGTGAACCTAGATCTTCAATTATAGTTATTAATTAATTATCTTATAATTAATAAAACAAATAATTTTATTAATGTTATACTAATTAATCCTAAATCAAACTATTTAATTTAGATTACTTAGAACTATGTGAAATTATCAAATTTAATTATTAAATTCATTTCACAAAATTTGATAAATTATGCAAGTTATAAACATGCTAGTTTATCCACTAATTTAATCCTATTAAAGATAATTTGTCATAATAAAATAAACTATTTAAATTCTAATTATGGCATGTATGCATGTCATATTACAATAATATGAGTAGATACAAATGCATAGCATGTGATTACATATGTGTTGGGATTTGTGCTCACGTGTCATCCTATTGTTGTATGAATATTTTATTTTGTAATATTTATCAAATTCTAATATTTGTTAAATCGCTAATTACTATTATAAAATGGTTCAATGCTTGTGACGCTACAGACATTATATGATTTGCAAGGGTTCAGACTTGGTCTAAAGAAGTTTAGATCAAAACTAAAGTTAGCATTATTGAAAATTATATATGTTAAAGAGTTAGCATGTTATATTAATCAGTGAAGTCTAAAAGTTAGAATCTTGTCTATGACGGTACAAAGACCTGAGAATACATTAGTAATAACATAGTTGCAAGAGTTGTAATAAGTACTAAGAAATGTTATTATGTAAGTTTATTCTCAAATTATATGTTCCTGGTCTTAATTCACCGATGTAGGTCTATCAGTGGAATCCTTTTACATAGACCAGTGTATACTATACATAGATAATCTAGATAGTTGTTCTTAGCTAACCATAGACTTACTGGAAGTTCGTATAGCATACAGGTGTTCAGTAAGGACTGAATACTGAAGCTCAATGAGGACCCCAATAGACATCCCGTGAAACCGTCAATGAAAGGTCTTCTCGAGTTGAGTAGTATACTTGATCCTTTGACTTGAGTACCATGGTAGATTTGTAAGTGATCCATCATACTTGGGTTCCACGCATGTCACAGACCTTTTACGATGTGACCGTTGGGTGTCGCTGGGTATGGTCAGTTGCTTATGAAGTTCGGTGTGTACAGATATGGAATCCGTCAGATCACATGGATGAGTTTTATATATATCCAGATCCTCAAAGACTATATCTTAGAAAGTCTTATGGCCATAAATAATGTACCTAGGAAAAGAGTTTCTTACAGGGTTAAACAATATTGTAAAAGTGTTTGAATATATTGTTTATTAAGATACGTGTCTGGAGATAAGTTCACGGATAAGCATTTAGAAATTTGATGGTAGTGATCTATATCCCTACTCTTCCAAGATATCATTGGCGAAAGGATTATATGTATGCGCAGTAACCTCAACTTGTATGGTCTACTGCATTGATTGGTAATATCCGTAACCTGTGTGTGGGGCATCAATCTCAGACTCACAGAATAGTTTTGTTTGACAAATCAAGAGTGGACCTAGAGAGTCCCGTAATATGAAGTGTACTTGTTGTGCACTGGGGCCACGTACCGGATTGAATAGTTCGATCTAGAAAATTCCAGCAAATCGAACATTTAGTTCGGTTTCCCTCCGGTCGTGCATGTGTCAAGACTTAAAAGTTAAGTACATCAATTAGTTAACAATTAGTTGTTGACCAATGGGATGTTGACACATGGCACATGTGGGCCAATTATTGTTTGATTTAGAAATTATCAAAATGACCTTATTTGTTGGAAAAATAATATCATTATTTTATTCATTAAAATGTTTATTAAATAAAATAATAATAATAATAATATATGATATTATTATTTAAATTGAAATCAAACAATTAATTTTATTAATTTAAATTGGCATATGTTTCTACCATAATTTAATATGATTAAATTATTTCTTTAATATTAATTAAATGATAAGATAAGTGTAATGGGTGGCATTTGTTAATGATAGGCCTTAAGATGTTTCTTAATGATGAGAAAGTGTTTACTCATTTGGCCTAGAATAAGGCTAAGTTCATTTAAATGATATTCTATTTTATTTTATTTTAATTTGGTTTTTTGTTAATAATAATAAACAAAAACTAATGGCAAACACAATTGATGCCATTAGGTGAGAAAATTAAAGATAGTAATAAATAAAACACTAATGGCAAACATAATGGTTGCCATTAGGTAAGAAAATGAAAGATAGTAATAAACAAATAAAAGAGCAATTAGTTGCTTAATTAATGATAATAATTCCGTGCAAGGTGTTGAGGGGTATGTAAAAATGAGAAGTAAATTTTACTAAGTGTTGAAAAATTCTCTCAAGTGTTGAGAGAACAAAAACTCAACTATTCCATTTTTTCTTTTTCTATTTTTCCTTCTATTTTGGTCACCCATATAACAAGGTAGAAACAAGGATTCAAGAGTTGAATCATTTACTGAAAAAAGCTGCTATTTTAGCTTCCTTAAGCCTACTGTGTTGAGGAACTAGAATTGTGAACAGGTTGCTTCAAAGGCGAGTACTCTGGTTCGACCAAATACCAAAGGCTTGACAAGGTACTATAACTCAATCTTGATGTACTTTACATTTATGAGATAATATGTAATGTTTACTTGTGTTTATCATTCAGTAATTTCTATTCCGCACATCCGCTGCGCATGTATGTATATGTTTTGTATGTTATATTTGAATGATAGACACAAACTCACATGTATGAACCCACCCTAAGTTTAAAATCACTCACAATATGATCACGTTATAATTTATCACATAAATAAATAACATAAATTAACATTTAATTCAACTTTGGCTAGGTTCTTTAAGATTTTTAATTACAACCCATAAAAAGAAAAAATAAATAAATTACCTAATAGGTCTGTGCATGCATGCTCAGTTGTATGTAGTCTTCTGAAGTCTATAATGAGCCCCCTCTATTTTTTTCAAGCTTAGTACGTATAAGCTCAAGAATATTTCTTTAGTCAATTGTACATCTTTGTAAGTTAGTTCAATCTTTCAATTTTTTTCCTTAAAAAAATTTATCTATATTAAGCTCAAATGCCAAAAGGATTCATAATTCAATTAAAATTTAAGTTTTCCAAGTCTAAACGAGCCTTTTCGTTGCCCTAGTTGCACCTAGGGTAACAACTTTCACAATGGAGCCACTAAACACCTAGCCGCACATGGCTTGGCGGTGCATAATTTGCCAATAAGCAAAGAAGTTTCATTATTCAAATCAGCAATGGCCAGGGAGCAAATCAATGCATTAACTATTAGGATTTATACTAATATCATTTCATTAAATTACTAATTATATTTTATATATGGTAATTCATGTAATGTATGAATATTTATTTTATATTTATACTAATATTATTTCATTAAATTACTAATTATATTTTATATATGGTAAGATGCTTGTAATGTTTTAGACATTGTATGATCTGAAGGAGTTTGGATCTGGTCTAAAAGAGTTTAGATCAGTGCTAAGAGTTAACAAAACTAAGAGTTATAAATGTAATTTAGTACTACTAAGAGTTAACATGTTATAAGAGAGTGAAATCTAAGGAGTTAGAGCCTTGTCTGAAACGGGACAAAGACCACAGAATATGTTAATAATGACATAGTTGTAAGAGAGTTGTAAATGGTGCTAGAAAATGTCATTATTCAAATATGTTCTCACATATTATGTTCCTGATATATCTTTACTGATGCGGGTCTGTTGATGAAGACCTTAATATATATATATATATCATTGTATGTCTATATCTGGATGGTCTAGATAGTTAGTCTTAGCAGACTATAAGCTTAGTGGAAGCTCGTATAGAGATACAAGTATTTAGTAAGGATTGAGTATTGAACAAACTTACAAGTACCTCCAATAGACATCCTATAAAGCCGTCAATTGAGGATCTTCTTGAGTTGAGTAGTATTTGTGATCCTTTGACCTGAGCACCACAATGAGCTTGTGAGTAATCCATTATACTTTAATTTCACACATGTCAGAAACCTTTTATGGTCTAACCGCTGGGTGTTGTTGGGTATGGTTTGATGTTCATGGAGTTCAGTGTACGTAGATATGGGATGTATCAACTCATTTGGGTAAGTAATATATCTAGATGCTCTAAAATTGTGTTTCAAAAAGTTTTATAGTCATATAGTCATAAGCAATAATACCCAAGAAAAGAGTTTTATCCTAGAGATAAATAATATCACAAAAGTATTTACAGATATTATTTAATGAAATAGAAATCTAGAGATAAGTTTACGGTCGAGCATATGGAGATTTAATGATGTTGATCTACATCTCTGCTCTTCTAGGATATCTATAATGGAAGGATTATACAGATATGTTATAACCTCAACTTGTATGGTCTAACGCACTATTTTATGATATCTGTAACATGTGTGTGGGATATTATTCACGGACGTATGGACAAGCTCCATATGACTAACCCCACGTGGCCTAAAGAGTCTCACAATATAAAGTATATTTGTTGTGCACTGGGGCAGCATATTGGATTGAATAGTTCAATCTAATAAATTCTAGCAAACCAAAAATATATTTTAAGGGTTCCTCAAAATGTGTATTTGTCAAGATTTAAATATTAAGTATATCACATAATTGATTAACAAGAGTTGTTAACTAATAAGATGTTGACAAATGGCACAATATTGTCCATAAATTATTTTTATCTTGAAATCACCAATTTATCTTGCTAGTAAAAGCAAGTGAGGTAAACATAATTATTCAAAAATAGTTTTTAAATAATTAATGCAAAATTATTTTTTTATTATTATTATTACAAAGGGATAAACATCAATTATAACAATGATAAAATTTACCTAATGAGGGACTTGATGTTGACCATTAATTACTTAAAATAATTAAAGATATTTTAACATTAGGTAAAGAAATATTTGGTGGCCATTAATTTGTATTTGATAAGATAATATAATTAGATGGTCAACAATGTTTAATGGTAGGCCATGAAAGACATTAGCAAATTGAAACCAAAATTGAATGAATTCATTCATTCAAGGAATGCATCATTCGGCCATGTTGAGAGAGAATAGAATTGAGAGAAAGTTTTTAAGTTTTTTTTTCTAAGTATTCTTGTAAAGTGTTGTGAGGGAACAAAAGAACTAAAACATTCAATTATTTCACCTCTTATAAGAATAAATACATATAGATCAAAATATTTTAAGAGTTAAAGTATTTATTATTGAAAATTTATGGCTGCTATTCTTGAAGAATTGTGAACTAAAATTGTACAATAACATACTTCAAGGTGAGCAAGACTTAGATATTGGAGTTCTTGAAGAATTGAAAAGTTACCTTCAATCCGGATAAGTGTTCTCACTTGTAATTTGATTAATTGATACATATCATCACATATGAGATATATGTATATATTTTTGCTAGATTAAGTGTATATTATATGTGATATTTTTGCTGCATGTATAAAATTTTAAAATTATACGTACACTCAAATAATCACACACTTACATGAACAATTAATGCTTTCAGGGTATTAAAGAAAATAAATGCATGGTGGCAATAGGTTGTTTTATATATATATATATATATATATATATATATATATATATGAGAAGTTTTGTCTCTTTCATTTGGTTTCTTCTTCATCCATACGACAGTAACAAAAATTAAAAAAAATTACAATAAAAACCTATACCCATTTATGGGTTTACAAAATTTTGATCTACTTAAATTAAAAAAATTATAATAAAGGACCATACAATTAAAAAAATCCTTTTTTAATTGTTCATTGTAATAATTAAAGAGGTGGTATTGGGATCTATGGACTTATAATTTTAAGTTTCAATAAATTTTTGGATAATTAGTCAATCTTATTTTATTGATTTTCGTGTTATTCCACTTAAAATCATAATTGTAGATATAATTTATTCAAAAAACTTAGAGCAGGTCATTGATTTAATTACTACATGAAACGCAAATCCTCCATAGATGGTTCATAATTAGAACTAGGTCAATTACCATTTTATCTCTTTAATTACTTCTTTATCTTAAGTACCATTAATTCATTAGTGAACAGTTAATTTATTACCGTTTTACCTCTAACTATTCAATTCTAAAATTAACCCTTAAGGAAACTTTCTTTCTAACTTTCGTTAGGAATGAATGGATTCTATATCTGTAAATCACATTCCAAGCTACTTATCTCACTACACTACCAAAATATAAATTTTTAACTTGTTCTTTAGACAAATTATAACAAGTATTTCAAATAACACAGTGATATAAACATGAGTTTATGATCACTTAGTATTGAGATTAATCTGCATATGATCATCAGTTGACGTTATTTGAATTCTTAACTAACAATAGTATTTTATATAAGAATTCAAACTATGTCTAACCGAGTCCCATATAATTATATTATATAAAGTGCCTCTACCATAATGTCACTATATTAGTGATCCGAAAAAAATCACTACTTTCTTAATGTCTATGGACAGCACTAGTAATATTTAATTAAATATTTCAAATTTTAATTAATTTATTACAAACTGTTTCTATTTATTATTGATAACCTTAATCCTTTTGTATATAATAATTATATACTAAAGTTATGGTTACAGAAATAAATAAGAAATATTCTGATATTTATGTCATAACACTATGAACACTTTCCAAATATAAAATTACAAGTTTATTTATTTCATAAAATAGTTCAAGTATATGTTTTTAAGGCACTATACCTAACAAAAGTACATCAATTTAATATATTTTCTCAAGTTAATATAACTTGTTTACTCTTAATCTTGATTAAATGATGGACTTGGGTTTATTAGTTAATACATTTCGAGTGGTTAATGAGTAAATCATATTTAGTCAAAATCCTTGGTCAGTTTGAATTAGGTATTTGGCATTTTTGACCAAAATATATATAATTTTATTTGACCTCAGTTTAACAACTTCATTTTGGTCGATTTTGCCTCTTACACAAAAACACACTTCTCTTTTTCTCTCCCAAGTATTCTATCGCGCCATCACTTGAATTTATCCCAAAATTTGTAGATCGGCTGCAAACTAAGCACAATTTAAAGATTTGAAGTAAAACAACCTATTATGGAGTTTAAAAAACTAAAAATGGGAGAAAATTGGTGAGTTTTTATTCTAAATTTAGTTTTTGTTGTGTTTTTATATTGCAGTTGTTGAAATGTATATATTTAGCATTAATAAAGAATAAAAAAGGGTGAATCTGGATGTAAGTGGTCGAAAATAGCTAAAAAAATGATAAAAAATGATAGATATCGACTATTTTTATTGCCTAACTCATGACGCACGTGTGTGTGTCACGTGCTGGAACTATTCGTCACATGTTTGGTGCATGTTCATGTACCCGGGGCGAATACACGTGTTGAGAACACTTTGGTTCACCAATGCGCTCGCATTGCCTTTCACGCGCTCGCGTGGCACTGCCACATGGCAAATTTTTTCAAAATTTTTGTTTAGTTAGTTTATTTAATTTTTAATTGTAAATATTAAAATTGTACTTAAATTATTTAATTTTAGTCAATATTTTAATTTTTTGTCATTAATTGTTTTTTATTAGTTGTGATTTTGTGTATTAAATTTGATTTGTTTTCATATTTTGTTATTTTTGAATTTAAGTAATTATTTGAATTTATTTTTGTAATTAATTAAAAAATGTTTAATAATAGTTTTTTAAACTAATAATAGTTTTTAAAGTTTAGTATTTTTTTGAATTATGTAATTGGTTATATATTAATAATTGTTTTTAAAAAGAAAAATATCTCGAAGGAATATATAATTGTAAAAAATAAATTCTATCGAGCGACGGTGACTACTTACTCAATGTGGGCTATCAATAAAATAAAAACCAAATTGACAGAAAGACTAATCCAATTATTTAAGAACCATATATTTTTGCCATTTTTTAGATGTAAGGAGATTGTATTCTCGGGCCTATTAGTACATGAAATTTTATTAAGATAAGTACATACCAAAATTTACATGAAGAATTGTGGTTCGATATAGGCAAGAGGCGAATTAGATTCCCCTATCTAGAATTTTATTTAATTACTGGTTTGAGAATAAGGGATTATATCTCAATAAGGGAGTTGAATTTAAAATTGGATGATAGACTATAGGATAAATACTTTAGTGGTAGAAATGAGTTGACCTACATGGATTTAGATATATGGTTCAACAGGGTTATATTTGATGAAGACATAGATGCTATGAAAATGTATCTATTTTATTTTTTTCATAAATTGTTGATACCACGTGATCAATCTAGAGCCGTCCAGTATTTTGTACTTCACCTCATGGATGATTTAGACGAGTTTAATGCCTACCCTTAGGGCACGATTGTATGGACTTTACTACACTATAGCTTAAGCATAACATTAATTAAAAAAATTAGTAAAAATAAAAAAAATGGTGCTTAAGAGAAGAAAGTGTACAATCTCTATGCATTTGGTCAGGCATTCTTAGTGAGTAATTCTTTTTTTTTTGATTCATTATTATATTGAGATGTAGACAAAAATTGTTATTTTCATATTGCATTAAAGAAGATAAAAAAAATAGTGTTGTTATTTATTTAAAATTGTTATCTTTTTATTTATTATCTTAGGTGTGGATCTACGAGGTGATCTCAAGATGCACCTCGGCATTTGCGTGCAAGGATGATGACCATTTTCTTTGCCTTCTAAATTGGTCCAGTACTGGCCTCACATTATATAAAGACATTGAAAGCGTTCTCTGCAACAGTGCTAAAGATGGAGTATGTTTTTATATTCAACGAAAAATATATATATATTTTGTTGGGAATACTTTTTCTTGTTAATGATTAATAAATCTGAAATTTTGTGCAGGTTTTAGAAATAGATAGAAAGTTGGTGCCCCATAAACATGAGAAGAATGTTGACAATAACATGGTATCAAAGTTATATATTCAATCGGGAGAATGGGGAGGGACTCTAAAGCTGGAGGATGTTGCAATTTTGAACACCCGATTCACCAATTGTAAGGTTGATATGGATATTCAGTGTGGGCATGAATTCCAAGCCCTGTCAGCGTCTGAAGCAACAATATAATAATTTAATCTTTTTTCTTGGATTTACTATATGTTGTTGATGAGTATTACATTATAAAGATTGATTAAAATTACTTATGTATAGTTTGATCCGGGTACGTCATCACAATATTATGTTTTGGAGAAGAAGATTGATGATCTTCAAGTATAGTATATTAATAGGATTGATAAGGTTAGCTCAAAGCTTCATGCAGAGCTAATGAGTAGGATGAAAAAAATACAAAGAAGAGATCTTACATCAGATGACTCTCATGACGTAGCACTTTAAATTATCTAAGATTTCTGAGGATGCAGATCAGATTATGGTACGTTTTGAATATAAATTTCATTGGGTACAAAGTTAACAAGTTAATACATTGATTGGTATTATTATTTTTAGAGGAGAAAATTCATGGCCGGTGACTTTTAGGCTTACACTTTTTCGATTGAGTCTCACAGTTAGCCTATGTCGGATATGCAACATGTAACTGAGAGCCCTTAAATGTACAAAATTTATTCACTGCTATTGCAGAAGGGATAAAAAGATATAGACGCCTTTACAAGAAGGCGCAAGCTTAAAGCAGTCATTATATGATGCATGATAAATGTTGATGGGTTGTAATTTCGTTCATGAAGACAAACGTTATTGATATCGTTCAACAAAAATGCAAATTGAAAATGGTAGAATACCAATTCAAGAGTAAAGTTTCATAATACCCGAGTTCTGATATTTTACAAAGCCTGAATGCTTTCTCCCTCATCTCTTATGTATTTATAGAGATTTATTAGGATTTCTAGCATTTATTATAGCAATTAATGAAAACTTACAGCTACCAACAACTAAGGCATTTAGATACCAGCACTTATTACAACACAATTAATAAAAATTACCAATAACTACCAATACTGAATTTTACTTCAAAACTAATTATCAAACTGTTAACCATACCAATAAATGTAGTTATAGGCTTTTGGAAGTTTCTCATCACATGGGCTACCTACATGGGCTGTTGTGTTGCCGCCCCCCATCATTCTCCTCTACTTGAAAAAAACTCATCCTTGAGTGACTATATAGGTTGCCTTCAGGATGATAGGTGGAGATATCTGCTACATTGAAAGTTTTTTATATGCCCATGTCATCGGGTAGGTCTATCACATATGTATTGTCATTAATCCTCTTTAACACTTTAAAAGGACTATAACGTTTCTGCCTTAGTTTGCCATGAACTCTCGCAGGTAGCCTCTCCTTACGCAAGTGTACCATCACATTATCGCCTACTTCAAACATTTGATGTGTTTCAATGCTTGTCTACAGCTGCCTTGTATTTGAGGTTATTTTCTTCCAAGGATTGATGCACCTCTTGGAATATCTTTGAATAGGTATCCGCTGAAGCAAACGCAGCTGCACTAGAAGGAAGTTTGACTAGGTCTACAACATACCTTGGAATTTTAGTATAAACAATAGAGAAATGACTCCTTCTAGTGGAATGATTGTAACACCCTTATTACCCGCCCTCATCGAGACATAAGATCAGGGGATATTACGATAGCATCGAACACAAATAATAATAAACAATTATTCAAACTTACCAAAAATACACTTAATTTTTTTTTATGAAATAAACATTTACGGGAAAAAACTGGCAGAGTCTCCCCTAAAAATTTGACTTTATAGTACCTGTGACAAAAAAAAAACACTCTCAATCTTATTTTCAATTCTCAACCAACTTCTCATTTTTCAACAAATATCCACAACTCATATTACAATTTAAATACATCAAACATTTACCAAACTAATTCAAATCTAACATATTATCAAAACAAATATCATATATCATTATAGTTTTAAAGAAAATAGTTCTAAGGAAATACATATATACACGCATATACAATAAATGTCCATAATATAATATACAACAATTTATAGTCAAATAAAATATTTACCAAATCTAAATATATGTATATAGAGGATGTGAGCGACTCTGAGTTGCTGCAGAAATATTCGCTCTTCCATCTTTAGGGATGGCAACTCTACTATCCACGCATGGTAAATCTAACGCGCTAAGTACAACGGTTTAGTGAGTGTACACAAAAGTTGAAACAGTATAATAATGTTTTATTACCTTTTTGCAAATAAACCATATATATAAACAATAAAAATTTTAATAATAACCAATTTCGCCATATAATATAATAAATCAAAATTTATCAATTAATCAATTCATTAAACCAAAACATTATTCAATTTTTCATTTCAATTAATCAAAAAACATATATACACATATCATATTTATAATTTAATTAATCTATTTATTAAATATTTTAATAAATTACAATTAATCCTAGTAGGCGCCCAAAATAAACACTGACACAATATCATGGATTAGCTAACGAGCTAACAAATATCAGATAGTGATCCGGCATTAGCCACTCGGTGACTACCCATTGAATCCAGAACATATTAGAACAGATTAGAGCAGATAACAAGTAAGATACACAGAGTGGTGTCATCAGACAAGCAAACGACGCAATACTGTTATAATACTCTATTGGCATACCAACTACCAATCCTCCCCTAACAATGTTCAGGTTTACTTAGGGCGTCTTGATAATATTATTAATACATTATATTCTTTTAAATTCATTCTAACACAAATTATTATTATTATTATTAATTTTTTTAAACTAAATTATTATACAAATTCAAATTTACTCAAATTTTTTGATTATTCATATTTAGAAACAATTTTGTTTCTATTATTACAAATAGGCCCAAATTTTCTAACTATTCACCTTTATGCCCAAATGTTTTCAAAATTTTATACATGAGCCCAAATGTTCCAAAAGTTTTCATATAGGTCAAGAATATTCAAAATACCCAAATAAGTTCCAGATTTTTATAGATTTAATAATTAAGCCCAAAATTTTCTAATTTTCTACTTATAGGCCCAAATTTTCCTAAATTTTACAATTAGGCCCCAATTTCTTCAAAAAGTCATATATAAGTTCTAATTCCATAATAATTCAAATAAAGACCTAAATTTTTTAAATATTTACATATTAGTCTAGATGTTTTCAAAATTCTCACATAATTCCTATTTTTCTCAAAATTTATATTTATGCCCAATGTTTTTTTAATTTTGACCACCATTTAATATCTAATGTTCAAAACATATTTAATTCATTTAGAAAAAAATATAATTATCAATTCAATACCATAGTTCAACATACTCATCAATTATATTATTTAATCACATAAATATACACTAAATTCCCTAAAGTAAAAATTTAAGTTTCAATCTAAAGTGTACACCAACTTTATATGCTTAATCCTCCATTTGTGACTCACTTCTTCTCCTTCTCCTTCCCTTGGCTATCATTGGCCTAGCTTTCACCTTAATTTTCCAAAATACACAAATAATGAATAAAATTCCAATTTACCAAATTAAATGCACAAATCCCTAATCTATATGGCTATATTATCTATTAACCCTTAAAACCCCAAATCCATATTCAATAGAATTTTTAGCATCAACTCACCTTGGATAAAACATCTTCTAACTTAAAATTGAACCTTGAAACTTGATGAAGAGGGGTTTAATTAAGGGTTTTGGGACTTAATTTGTAAAGGGAAATTAGAACTTGGCTAGATTTTAAAGGAGAACAATTGAAAAATTGATGAGAAAACCAAAAAGGGGGGGACGGCCAAGGTGTCTAAAATGTCTCATTTTTTAATACTATTGCCCCTTGTATGGCCTTTATTTTTCTTTCCAAAATACCCCCAACTAAATCCAAAATTACAAAAATGTCATTGGTTAGAAATGGTGGCAATTAATTGGTCCAAAAATTCCAAAAACTATTCACAACTAAACTAAATAAAAAATCTAGTTCAAATCTAACTAATTCTAGTAAATTTCATTTAAATTATTGGCAAATTCTCATTGGTCCAAGTGTTGGAAAAGTCTTAATAGCATAGGTTTTAATTCCATGCAAAACACTTATACCATACTATAACACTTTTTCAACCAATCAAATTCTTCCATTTCTTTGACTAATAAATTTAATCAAAATCAATAAAATTTTAGGGTACTACAACGATTGACTGAGTTGTTATAAGCAAACTCAGCTTGTGCCAAAGCAAAGTCCCATTGTCCTTTATTGTTTCCACATATGTATCTAATTAGATTTCTCAAAGAACAGTTTACCACTTCTGTTTCGTCATCGGTTTGGGGATGTGCTATACTAGAAAATTTTAATGTAGTCCCAAACCTTTTCCATAAAGTTATCCAAAAAGCTATCGAGATTTTGCTATCTCTATCTGATGGAAAGTGGTATACCATGTAAATGAACAACTTCTTTAAAGAACAATTTGGCTATATGATGTGCATATGTTGTCTTACGACATGGAATAAAGTGTGACATTTTGAAAAATCGATCAACCACTACAAATACTGTATCATTGTCCCCTTGGGTCCTTGGTAAACCAAGTACAAGGTCCATAGAGATATCATCCCAAGGTGCATTAGAAATAGGCAAAGGCATGTACAAACTTGTGTTTTGTGAGTGCCTCTTGCTCGTTTGACAAGTTGGACACCTTTATACAAACTTTCTAGCATCTCTTTTAAGTTGAGGCCAATAATAATGTTCCTCCAAACCAATTATGATCTTGTCTCTACCCACGTGGCCACTCAAGTTGCTAAAATGCATTTCCCTTAGCAACTTGTCACGTAACGAGCTCCTTAGAATGCACAGTCTGTCCATTTGAACAAATACCCATTTTAGACCAAATATTCACCTAAGGGTTGTTTCACCAAAATCTTCATCATTATCATATAGCTCCGTGAGTTGTTCAAAGCCTGAAACTTCAGTAGAAATGGTAACAAGTAGAGTAGCGCGACTTAGAGCATCTGCCACTCGGTTAGTAATTTTAAATTTAGGAACAATGACGTAATTGAATCTTTCAAGATAAGTTGCCCACCTAGACAACATACGACCAACATGCTTTTGGCCTCGAAAGTGTTTGAGAGATTAGTGGTCGGAGTAGACAATGAATTCTTTAGGCAAAAAATATGCCTCCCATGTCTTTAGAGCACGGAACACAGCATAGAGTTCTTATTGATATGTTGACCACTTCTGTCTTGCTTCATTAACTTCTCGCTAAAGAATGCAATGGGCATTCTTTCTTGTGAAAGAATAACTCCTATGCCAATCCCGCTTATGTCACATTCAATCTTGAAAGTTTTTAAAAAGTCAGGCAGAGATAAAATAGGTGTTGTAGCTAATTTCTTCTTGATCAATTCGAAGCTACGATTAGTAGTTTCTTCCCATTTAAATAGTCATTTCTTCAAGCAATCGGTAATGGGTGCCACAATGGTACTGAAATTTTTAACGAACCTGCGATAGAAAGTTGCTAGGCTATGGAAACTCCTTACATCAGTTATAGTCTTCAGTTTTGTTGTCCTTTTCTAGTAGCTTTCACCTTTTCTTCATCCACATGAATTCCCTCACTACTTATAATAAATCCAAGGAACACTAGTATATTTGCTAAAAATACACATTTCTTCAAGTTTACAAACAACTCATTCTTTTTTAATACAACTAGAACTTGCCTAATATGATCAAGGTGCTCTTCTACATTTTTACTATAAATCAAAATATCATCAAAATAGACAACAACAAAGTGGGATAAAAAAGGTTTAAGTACTTGGGTCATTAGGTGCATGAATGTACTTGGTGTATTAGATAACCCAAATGGTATGACCAGCCACTCATATAACCCATCTTTTATTTTAAAAGCCGTCTTCTATTCGTCTCCCACATAAATTCTAATTTGGTGATATCCACTTCGTAGATCTATCTTGGTGAATACTTTAGCACCACTTAACTGATCAAGCAAGTCTTCAAGTTTAAGGATGGAAATATGGTACCTTATGGTTATTTTGTTGATAGCACGACTATCCATACACATCCTCTAACTTCTATCCTTCTTTGGAGTAAGCAAGGCAAGTACGACACAAGGACTAATACTTTATTGTTTATGTCCCTTTTGTAGCAGCTCCTTCATATTCTCTTTCAAAATTTCATGTTCCTTTGGACTCATACGATAATGGGACAGATTTGGGAAGCTAGCTCCAGGAACAAAATCAATATAATGTTGAATATCGGGATTAGAGGCAACTATGTCGGTTCTGCCATTACATCAATAAATTCTGCCAATAAGCCTTGAATCTCCTTAGGTGTCGGTTGCATGGGTTTCTCCATTCCTTTAACAATTAGAAAAGCACAAGTTTTGACACTTTTTATGTCCTTCACAAACTCATTCTCTCTAAGAGCTATGGACAATAATGCATTCTCCTCCAATTTTGGCAAAATGTTCTCTTGTTGGTTTGGAACTACAACTATCCATTTGTGATTCAAAGTGAAGGTATATGTGTTGTCCCTCCCCTTGTGAGTTACATCAACATCAAATTTCCATGATCTGCCTAGTAACACATGACATGTATCCATCTCCAGAACATCACAAAGAACTTTAGATTTGTAAGTCTTCCCCAAAGATAATGGTAAATAACATTGTTGTGTAACTTTCATGCTAAGCCCTTTCTTTATCCAACCAATGCTGTACGGGGTTGGGTGTGGTTGTGTTTTAAGTTTAAGATGCTCAACAAGGCTTTGTGAAACTACGTTCTCACAGCTATAACTATCAATCACAAGTTTACACACTTTGTTAACCATAGTGCATTTACCTTCAAAGTTGCGTTTGCGTTGCGTTTCATCAGGTTGTTTTGGAGTGTATAGCAGTCTCCTTACAACGCATAGGACTTCCTCACCATTTTCTTCAGGTACTTCAAAGTCACCATCCTTCTCTGTTATTTCTTGTTCATCATAGTCCTCCTCAGGCTCACGTTGGGTGACATTAGAAATTTTTTGTCTAAAACAATCACTAGATCTGTGCCCTATCTTATTACACTTGAAACATCTAATTCCCTTTGAACTATCTACTATTTCCTTCCCCTTTGTCTTAGGTTTCCTTTTACTTACCTCTTTACCCTTAGACTCTATAGGCTTGCTCTCAGATGTAGTCTGAGTAGGCTTAGTGTTTAGTTCAATTCTGGAATAAAGTGGTGCCCTTGGATACCTTCTGGTTTTTGTTAGTCTCTTAGCCCTCAATGCCAAAATTTGCGCTTGATCTATTGATCATATTTATTGCATGGCCAACTTATTTTAGATCCCATCACTTAACTCGTTGACATACCTAGCCACTTGCTGATCCTCCATTTCTGTCAAGTTGCACCTAACTTGCAACCTTAGAAACTCTTCTGTATAAGCTGAAACAGAATGAGTTCCTTGGATGTAATTTTGGAATGGTTGGAAGAGAGTTTGTTCATAATCCAACAGTAGAAAACGCCCTTTAAAAGTGTTTTCATTTAGTGCCAATAATGGACAGGTGGCAATCCTTTTGATCTTTGATCATTTTTATGGCATTGCCACCAAGCACCTGCACCCCATATAGTTTGTTGGCCACTAAAGCTACCTTACGTTCTGAAGTTACATTCATAATTTTAAAGAAACGCTCTACCTCATACTTCCAATCCAGAAACTGTTCTATATCAGTAGCACCATTAAAAGTAGGCAAATTAGTTTTTATCTTATAAGAGTCATCATGTTGATGTTGTTGTCTCCCTTTTGGCAGAAACTGATGCGATATTTCTATATCATAAAATTAAGTGCAAGTATACACTATCGTATGCAAGTAATAAAGAGACTAAATAAGTCGGATGTCGAACCCACAGGGATAATTTTTTATTTTTAAACCAATTACTAAAATTATGTCTTCCTAATAATTATTCAGATAAATAAAAATCTAATAATGAATGTAGGAAATATAAAAATAAAAATACAATGCAATGAGATTTAAAGATAGCAACGTAGAGAAAACCTAGGATTAATAGTATCCCTCAATATGCTTTTTAATGATTAATCCCCTAATATTTAACTCACTTAGTCTTTATTATTGATCAAGACGCTAATGTATTCACAAGCCTCTTCCAAGGTCATGCAAGTATACCCTAATTTACCAAATACCTATATTCCTATGGTACTTGTAATAAACTGAGGTTCATTAAGATTAGATCTTATTGATCATACATGCCAACTAGGTATATTCCTATCCTAAATTGAAACTTGCATATGTAACATTGAATGTTACTCTACAATCATGCATCAAATTACCTAGGTCTAAATATTATGATTCCTCTTCTGAGTTTATCAATAATATTACCAACTCATTCACCATATATTGGCCAGATATATTGAAGCATTAAACACAAGTAATTTAAATAATAAAGGACTAAGTTTATTAAATACTAAAAGATATGGCAATTTAAGCGCATATATTGAGTTCAAATATTAACCCTAGAAAATAAATTAGTTCATAGCTACAAGAGAACAACAGTAAAAATAATTATAAATCATGATACAATTATTAGCAAACCGATATAGACGTCGAATTGCTCTTAATTGCGCTGCCTAGGAACTCTTGATGCCGAAGAACGTCTTGTATCTCTCTCTAAAGTTGCTTTAATTAAGCTCCTATTGCTCTCCAAGACTTGTGCTCTATATTCTTGGTGCTCTTGGGTCATCTTGGATTCATTCTTGAAGGCTGGGAACGAGTGGCTTTATATAGGGATTGATATGAGCTTGAAAATCTCAATTCTCATCGGACTAGGACTCGCACTACCGCTGGAGCACTATGCATCTGTCGCTGGGGCGACGCGTGAAAAAGCTATTACCACTAGAGCGGTGGGATCTTGGCGCTGGGGCGCTGCATGGAAACAGCTTCACCGCTGGCGCGGTATGTTGATAGCGCTGGGGCGATGGAGCGTCGCTGGCGCGGTGACTCTTCGGCGCTGGGGCGCTAGACGCGGCTTAAGCAGGTCATTTTTCTTATTTCGATCACTATTTCAGCGTTGGGGCGACAATACTTGTGGTACGGGGGCGCTGGACTCATAATTTGAAAACTTTGCATTTTAATCCCTATAAATAACAATAATGCACATAAATAGCCATCTATTCTCATAAAACTATAAAATATCAATAATAAAAATATGAGAAAATATATGACAAATTTGCCCTTATCAAATTCCCCCAAACTTAAATACTTGCTTGTCCTCGAGCAATAAAATAAAACTAAGAGAGAAACAAAGGGTTATACTTGACTCATTTAACAAAACAAAATATACTAATCTAGTAAGATGATCAAAATCATTGTCTCAAAGGCTGACGAAATAGTACAAATCCATAAGGTAGATAAACAGCTAATAACAATTCTAAATTATCTTTATTTAGTCCCTCATTCTTTCTCATGGACAATCACCATGTGTGTGTGTGCCAGTAGCAAGTAAATAGCTAAACCATACTTTGATTTACTTTATACTTTAAGTTGTACAGAAAAGATGGTGTCTCGGTATTTTATTTTTATAATGACACTTCCATAAGCTTGTCTTTATTACCACTCTCCACTAATGTAGAAAATCATATGTCTAGGAATCTATTTAGGACTTTACTTAGCTTGTAACGTAAGGCTAGGGTCAAGGTGGGATAAAAGGATAAACATATGAAGTTCAAATTACACCATGAACACTTAGACTTTTACCTAGAAACCTCTTGATCTTTCGTTTCCTTGTATTATCTCTTCCCCCAAACTTATTGTGTTTCCCATCTTTCTTTTCAACCTTTTATTTTTCAAAGAATTTCTTCTTTTCCTTAAGCTGGGGGTATTTTTCTTACTCTTTTTTTTTTTTTGAATACCCCCAAACTTAGATTGACAAATACCACTCAAACTTATTTTTCTCATATCACCGTAACTTTTTCCTTTCAAGAGTATTTCTAAGCAAATGCAAAGTTTATGGTGTTACGGGTAAATTTTTAGATAAGTAAACTTTAAGTCTTGGGCTTGTAATGTGGTTAAACCAAAGAATGGGTAATTAGGCTCAAAATAAGGTACTAGGGATAAATATACAATAAAAGGTAGGCTAGAAAGGCTCAATCGGTCCAAAGATGGCCTAATGTCATTTCCCTATTCATGTGTTTCCTAGAATTTTGCCTCAAGTAGTAATTAAAGACAAGTTCTAGAGTATCAGTCTTCGAGACTGTGGTGTACTCCCTAAAGCATAAGTAACTCTAAGTAATAATTATAACTATTCATGCTTATAAAGTGCTCAAAAAATTGGTGATTATGAATAAGGTCAAATTTGTTCCTAAACTTAAATAATTAAAATTGTCTCAAGTATCTATCATTCCTTAGGGGTTTGTAAAAAATAAATTCAGTCATGATTTGTTTTTTCATAGACTAATGATCATCTTAAAAAAAAGCCTAATCAAAACTAATTAACTAAAAAAAACCTAACTAAAAAAAAATTTAACCCACAAGAATGACTACCCAAATCATGCAGCAAAATGAACACAAGAAAGTGTTTCCCACCCCTAAACTTAATTTAGACATTGTCCCCAATGTCAAAAAATAAAGAAGTGAAAGTAAGAGACTTCCCTGGTCAATTTTTGCTGCCGCGCTGACTCTCCATCGCTGGGGCGATGTTCTTACGCTGCCGCGATAAACGTCCATCGCTGCAGCGCTAAAGGTTGGTTTTTGCACAGTTACTAGAATTTGCGCTGGTGCGGTAATGAGTGTACCGCGGGGGCGGTGATGACTCGAATTTCCTATCGCGGCCGCGCTGAAATATGGCGCTGCAGCGCTGCATTTCTTGGTTTTTTTTTATTTTTTATTTTTAAAGGAACTAAAAAAGTAATAATATTAATAATAATACTTATCTTGGGTTGCCTCCCAAGTAGCGCTTGATTTAACGTCATCGGCTTGACGGGGCTTCCTATTCTTTTATGGTGGGTCGAAGATGCTGATGGAAGCATTTGAGTAAGTGATCTTGCTGGCTTTCTTCTTTTTCAGCTTCCATATTCTTGTAATTAAATCTCGGGCACTATCTTTTGCTGCATTCTCCTTATGTCTCTCCGAAAAGACTTTAATCTTAGACCGAGGAGATGGTTCTTCCTTTTCTTTCTCTTTGCTTGCTTCGTCGTGATGCTGCTTTTTCTTCTTCTCTCTTGCCTTCCTATGCTTTAATGCTCTTTTTCGGATGCGAGAATCCAATGTCTCACTTGGGTGCATCACATTAATGCAGAAACAGTCTTCATTTTCAGTTGGTAATTTGATCTCCTTGAAGACCTTAAAAGTGACTGTGTCCTCTTGTACCCTCATGGTCAACTCCCCTTTTTGCACATCAATGATTCTTCTTCCAGTGGCTAGGAAAGGTCTTCCAAGGATGATAGGGATCTTCTTGTCTTCTTCCATGTCCAGAACAATGAAATCGGCAGGGAAGATGAATTTATCGACTTTAACCAACACATCTTCAATTAATCCCTTGGGATATGTGAGAGAATGATCTGCCAGCTGAAGTGTGATATTTGTTGGCTTGGCTTCTCTCAGTCCCAATTTTTTGTACACGGACAGTGGCATAAGATTGATGCTAGCTCCCAAATCACAAAGTGCCTTCCCAAAATCATAATTTCTAATTGAGCATGGTATGGTGAAGCTCCCAGGATCTTTGAGCTTTGGAGGTAGCTTTTTTAGAAGGATGGCGCTACACTCTTCTGTCAGGGCCACAGTCTCGAAGTCATCTATTCTTCTCTTCTTTGATAGGATTTCCTTCATAAATTTCACATAGCTCGGCATTTGCTTCAGTGCATCTGCAAAAGGAAGATTAATATGTAATTTCTTAAAAATATCAAGAAATTTTGAAAACTGCTTATCTAGTTTCTTCGTTTGCAGCCTCTGAGGAAATGGAGGTGGTGGAGTGAATGACTGCGTAGGTTGCTTCTGCGGGTTGCTATTGGTATCTTCTGCTGCATTTTCTCTTTTCTGTTCTTGCACTTGAATACCATTTTCTATGCTTTTCTGCGTTTCAGCACTTTTCTCTTGGCTTCTTAGCTGCTGTAATCTCTGAGGAAATGGTATAAGTGGTCTATATGGTTGCACGTCATCTTGCTGGACCACTGTTTCTTTTTCCTTCTCTATCATCTCTGAAAGCTGTGGTTAAGGAGTATTGTCATGTAAGACTTTACCACTTCTTAGGGAGATAGCTTGGCACTGTTCTACACTTCCTTTTGGATTGACTTCAGTGTTGCTTGGTAGAGTTCCTTGAGGTCGATTGTTTATTGCTGTAGCAAGTTGTCCTACTTGATTCTCCAAGGCTCTAAGTGAAGCTGCTTGACTTTGGAAGAGTGCATCTGTTTTCTTCATAAATTGTAAGAGCATGTCTTCAATGTCTGATTTTTTCTCTTGCTGGATTTGCGGTTAGAAGCCAGGAGGAGCTTTAGAATACTGTCCTTGATTATTGTTGCTCCATGAGAAGTTGGGGTGATTTCTCCATCCAGGATTGTAAAAATTTGAGTTAGGATTGTTGCGGTTGAAGTCCCCTACATATTGAGTAGTCTCCATGCATTGTCCATTAGCATGATTTCCTCTACAGAAATCGCAAGTGATAGGTTGACTCTTGATGGCATTACCTCCCAAGTTGCTTAATTGTTTGGTCAAAAGGTTGACTTGAGCAGATAATGTGGTCAAGGTGTCTACTTCGTGTAGTCCAGCGATCTTTCTTGTGGTGGACCTTTCAATGGGCCATTGATAGGCATTGGACGCCATCTCATCTAGTAGATCATAAGCTTCATCGGTGGATTTATTCATAAGTGCTCCTCCAGCTGCAGCATCTACTATCGTTCTAAATTGACCAGCTAATCCATTGTAAAATGTTTGTACAAGCAACCACTTCGGAACTCCATGATGAGGATATTTTCTTTGCATATCTTTGTATCTCTCCCATGCCTCATAAAGAGATTCTCCATCTAGTTGTAGGAATGATGTGATGTCGTTCCTCATCTTGGCAGTTTTAGCAGGTGGAAAGAATTTGGTGAGGAACTTTTGTGCAAGATCATCCCATGTAGCTATAGATCCAGATGAAAGTGATAGTAGCCAACTTTTTGCTTTGTCTCTCAAGGAAAAGGGAAACTGTCTTAGTCGGATTGCATCATCGGACACCCCATTGTACTTGAAAGTGTCACATATCTCCAAGACGTTGATAATGTGCATGTTTGGATCATCATTGGGCAGTCCACCAAATTGTACCGAATCCTTGAGCATTTGAATTGTGCTTGGCTTGATCTCGAAGTTATTAGCTTGAACAGTTGGTCTTTGAATGCTTGAATGAATTCCATTGACTAAGGGAACAGCATACTCCCTTAGTGGTCTTGCTTCATTGTCAGGTGCAATTGGTACTTGATCTTCCATGATGTTAACTTGATTTTGCTCTCTTCTAATTCTTCTTAAAGTTCTTTCAATCTCTGGATCAAAAGAAATCAAGTCTTCACTTTTCGATCTTCACATGTACCTCGTAAGAAAGAAAGTAAAACTAAATTAAGAAAATAATTATAAAAAAAATCTGAAGTAAAAGTTAGAAAGATTGGTATTAATATTAGCAAAAAAAAAAAAAGTTAATTATCCCCGACAACGGCGCCAAAAACTTGATGCGATATTTCTATATCATAAAATTAAGTGCAAGTATACACTATCGTATGCAAGTAATAAAAAGACTAAATAAGTCGGATGTCGAACCCACAGGGATAATTTTTTCTTTTTAAATCAATTACTAAAATTATGTCTTCCTAATAATTATTCAGATAAATAAAAATCTAAAATCACCATTAGAAACTCACCATCAAATTCTCTAAAATCACTAACTGGAGGGGTAAAACAGTTAGGCATTCTTTGTGCACCCAAGGCTGTTCCTCTTGTTCGTAGTTTGACCTTAAGCTCATCTTCAGCTTCTCCATCAAATTGACATTAATTAGTGCAGATTGTGGCTGTTTATATGGTCTTTTCCTTGCATCCATTGATACTTATTATATTGGATCATTAACTATCAAACTCATAACCAGTTCAGTTAATTTTGCCATGTGTTCTTGTAATTATGTCATATGTGTTTCCATTCTTTGCTTGAACGCATTCAAACTATCTCCGTTCAAGTCACTAGGGCCTGCCATCTTAAAACAAGGCTCTAATACCACTTGACGCAGGACAAGCATTGATGGGTCGTGATTTCATTCACGAAGATGAAAGTTGTTGATATCGTTCAACAAAAATGCAAAATGAAAATGGTAGAATACTAATTCAAGAGTAAAGTTTCTTAATACTTGAGTTTTGAAATTATAAAGTCTGAATGCTTTTCCCCTCATCTGTCATGTATTTTTAGAGATATATTGGGATTTCTAGCATTTATTACAGTAATTAATGACAACTTACAACTACCAACTACTACAAACAACTAAGGCATTTAGATACCAACACTTATTACAACACAATTAATGAAAACTACCAACAACTATTAATACTGAATTTTACTTCAAAACTAATTATCAAACTGTTAACCACACCAATAAATGTAGTTGTAGGCTCTTGGAAGTTTCTCATCATAAGGGCTACCCACATGGGCTGTTGTGTTGCTGTCCCTCATCATTATACCAATTCGTTTCGAAAGCCAGCGAAAAGAAAAGCTGTGGAATTAGAAGTAGAATCTATAGTTGACATAAACGGGCAGTTGTTTCCTACAAATGAATCAAAACTTAAGGAACTTATAGATTGGATAAATGAAAATGACCCAATACAGTGTATTGCTTTACATTGGGTCATTGTTGACAACAGGTGGTTTAACGAGCTATTATTTCATTGGCTTAATGATACGGTGAAGACCTTTTATTTTATATTTTTTAGTATGAGTTTTTTAACAGTATCAAAACTTATATACATGATATCATGATTTTACAGCATATAAATACATATCTAAAGGTTTTGCGTACACAACAATATATGTTTTGCGACATGTATTTATAAGATTGCACAACTGCAAATGCATATTTTTACTTGAGTATTTTTTACCCGTCCGTTGTGCACATTACATCATAATACCATTGGTTAACTTTAATGAGTTTAATGTCATATATATATATATTAGGAATACATTAGACAAATGTGGCAACTATCTAAGCCCAGTTTAGGCTCTGACATTAAATGGATCACAGCATTGTTGGCGACGAAAGTGTGAGCTTTATATAAAGTTAGAGACCTTCAAGACCTGACTGATGTTAAAAGGTTATATTCAGAGATCTATGATCAGTTATGAGAAAACGTCAGAGATCTATGATCAGTTATGAGAAAACGTTTTCACCAGTAACCATGCTATAGTCAATTCAAATTTTTATTGGCTATTGCCATACATTATGATAATTGAGGTCTGGTCAATGGATGTAAGGACGGTATTCCAAGATGTATATCTTGGGTAAGAGATATGCATGGTACTTCCTGAAGGTTTTGCATCCATCTAATTTCTAATCTAGTGTCCAAATTAAGGAAGTCCATTTGTGGACTTAAACAATTTTTTTTTAAGCTAGAATCTTCATTTTGATGAGGAAATCAGAAAGTCTAGTTTCATTAAGGACGAAGATAAAATATGTGTGTTAGAAAGGGCAGTAAGAGCCTAGTTTTACAGAGATAGAGTTAGGAAGATAATAAGACTTTTTCAATCATTATATATTAATAATATCTTAGAAAGGTATAGTTTCACTAACTGTAAGATAACTAGTGTACATTCAAACACGACATTCATCGTTCGAGGATATTGTCTCCTTAAACTGAAGATGAAAGAGTTAGAATGTCTAATATGCCATATGCATCAGTTGAAAGAAGCTTGATGTATGCTATGATGTGCATGAGACTTGACATCAGCATGGTTGTAAGTGTTACTAGTCGGTACTAGTTTGATCCAAGTGATAGCCATTGGATGGCAGTCAAACATGTCCTTAAATATCTTAAAGGTACAAAGGACAAGTTTTTATTTATTTATAGAGATAGTGACTTATAGGTGAAAAGATACACAAATTCATATTTTCAGTCTGACCTAGATGATTAAAGTCTACTTCTTGGTATGTGTTCATTCTAAGTGGTGCACAGTAAGTTAGAAAAGTACCAAGCAGAAGTCCACAGTTGATTCTACAACTAAGACAGAATACATTACTGCCTCACACATAACGAAAGAAGTAGTATGGATACGTAAGTTTGTTGCAAAGCTTACAATAATTTCAAACTCAGTGGATCCTATCCCATTATAATGCAATAATAACGCAATAATTACTTAAGCCAAGAAGCCAAAGGCATACTAGAATTCTGATTATATGAACTCTGAATAACACATAATTAGAAAGTTTTTAGCTACTGGAGATATAATAGTATCTAAGATACATTCCCTGGATAACGTAGTGAACCCACTCGAGCCTAAACTCCTATGGTATTTGAGAAACACGTAGAGTATATTGGTATAAGATATATTGGTACGAATGACACTAAAACAAATAGGAATTTGTTAGAGTTGATGCTTATGTGTCAATCCAATATTGTATGAATATTAACTTTTTAATATTTATACAATAATGATTTTGAATAAAATTGTTAATATTAAATATATATGGTATAATACTTGTAACACTACATACATTGTATGATTTGAATGAGTTCAATTTGATCTAAAAGAGTTTAGAGGGGCTAAGAGTTAGCAACGCTAAATATTTTAAGTGCTAAAAGTTAGCACTGCTAAGAGTTAGCACTGCTAAGAGTTAGCAAGTTATAAAAGTTACCAAAATTATAAGAGTTAGAAGCATTGTCTAAAATGGGACAAACACCTGAGATTATACTAGTAGTCACATAGTTGCAAAGAGTTACAATAGGTGCTAGGAAATGTCATTATACAAGTGTGTTCTCAAACATTAGTTCTTGATCTATTTTTATCGATGCAGGTCTATCGGTGAGTCTTTTTTATATAAACTAGTGTATGTCTATATCTACATGGTACAGATAGTTGTTCTTAGCTGACCTTGAGCTTAGAGTTTATACAGACATGCGAGTATTTAGTCAGGACTGGATACTAAAACAGACTCATGAGGACCTTAATAGATATCCTATAAAGTCGTTAAAGGTAGGTCATCTCGAGTTAAGTAGTATTCGTGGTCCTTTGGCTTAAGCTCCATGGTAGGCTTGTGAGTGATCCAACATACTTTGGTTTCACGTATGTCAGAGACTTTTCATAGTCTGACCGCTACATGTCACTGGATATAGTCTGATGCTCATGGAGTCGAGTGCGCACAGATAGGGGATCTGTCAACTTACATAGGTAAGTTGTATATCTGATGCTATGAGATTGTATTTTATTAATTCTTGTGGCTACAAGTATAAACTCGAGAAAATATTTTCCCACAGTGTTAAACAATATCATAAAAGTGTTTGCGTATATTGTTAATTGAGACATAAATCTAGAGATAAGTTCATGGATGGGTTTATGGAGATTTGATGATGCTGATCTATATCCCTGCATATCCAGGGTATAAATGACAGAAGGATTATACGTATGCGTAATCTCAACTTGTATGGTCTAATGTAATGATTTGTAATATTTGTGATGTGTGCGTGAGGCATCAATCACAGACTCATGGAATAGTTCTATTTGACGAATCGGGTGTAGGTTAGAGAGTCCCGCAATGTGAAGTGTAGTCATTGTGCACTAGGACAGTGTACCAGAATGAATAGTTTAATCCAGTAAAATTCAGAGGGAATGGTTAATAGTGGAACCCACTTTGAGTTAACTTGGTAACCTTTAAGGGCATAAAGGTAATTTTACTTAATTAATTATTTAATTGTTAAATAATCAAGATATTTTATTTAACTTAACCTTGGTTAATTAATAACCTTAGGGTTAGGTTAAAATTATGATATTATATTATCTTATTATTAAATAATGTTTAACTTAACTTTGGTTAATTGTTAACCTTAAGGTTAGGTTAAAGTTAAAATATTTTATTATTTAAGTGTTAAATAAAAGTTTAACTTAATCTTGGTTAATTGTTAACCTTAGAGTTAGGTTAAAAAATTAAGATATTTTATTATATTTAATAATTAAATAAAATGTAACTCAACTTTGGTTAAGAGTTAACCCTAAGGTTAGGTTGAAGTGAAATTAAACTTAATAGAAATTCAAATTAATTTGAATTTAAATCCATTTGTAAATATATGTGAAATGAAATTAAAATTCGTAAGTTTTACAATTTGAAATGGCTAACAAATTTCGAGAGAAAAAGAATGAAAAGAAATTGTTTCTTATTTTTATTTCAAGTATTAAAATTTATTTATCTTATTCTACTTCCAATTTAGGCTATTTATTGTAATAACAATGGATTTGTTGTTAATTGTTCAAGTGTTGAGCAATGGTAAAAAAAAAATTATTTTCATTAGATTAAGCGTTAATTTAAATGGTTTAAGTGTTAAACCGGTGTTGGATTATAGGCTACTATTCTAGATAATCAAACCCACCTATGTTGATTGCTAGAATTCACAACGAGTTTATTTCATGCAGACTCAAAGAAAAAAAAATATTAATCCAAAGCGTTTGTTCCTTATGTTTATTATTCAATTTTTTATTTCCGCTGCTATATATATGTGATGCGTATATTTGGATAATGAACAAACACACTATATGTATACACCTATGGTTAATCAACATCTAACATGTTGGTTATGTCCATATTGTCTACAACTACTACAAATATTCTTTGATATTTTCTCTCATTGGATAAAATTTGATTCGCCTGATGCCTGCCTATTTGACAATGTGCTATCGGAGGCTATATGTCAATATTTCTCAAATTCTATAGGATTATCCAATCCGATGAATTGCCAATCGAAAGTACTAACTTGCTATAGGAACAGAATAAAGCCTTGGATGTGTAATAAGTTGAAAAAGATTCGTGTGATAATTTTAAATATCTGCATATGATGAGTGGATAGAGATGAGCCAGTTGCCAAAAGTCAAACTTTTGACAGCTACATGTTCTTTCGAAAATGTCCACTATCTCGTCTTTGCCATCGTATTGACTAAATAATATGAAACATCTATTGGGTAAATTATCATATGACTTACTTTATCATTATATTTCATCACCTTGCGATTTGCCCAAGTCGTCAACACAATCGTCATAAGTTGTGCCACCTCCCATCTATAATAAAACTACAACTGCATTAATTTTCATATCTACTCCACCAAATTGATCATAGGAAATTTTCTTATTTCTTTTGAAGCTGCATTAATGATCTCTGCAATATAGTGGTCATGATGTCATACCTTTTGAAAGCAACAGCTGATCAAGCCCATCTTTCCATACCAATGATGATAGCATAATGACAATGGTATTTTAACACTCTAACTTGGGTATTTTTTCTTTAATCCATTAATATTTGGCTACTTATTTGTGTTTTTAATCTTAAATAGGAGGTTGGAGGAAAATATGACATATAGGAACAAACGGGAAGCGAATCAGGCGAGAAACAAGCAAAATGCGCTCGAAAGACGAAAGAAGGGAAACAAATGGCTGGGCGCCGTAGCGCCCAGAACAGCGAGTGAGTGCCATGACACTTAGCACCCTACTCTTCTCAACTCTCCTATTCAGTGTGGATTCGAAGCTCCTCACGCCTAGGGTTTCTCTTAGCAACAAAAATACTATTTTGAGGCAAAAATAGAGAGATTTAGCAAGGAGAAAAATGCAAGCAACGAATACACAATCAAACCAAGAGATCAAGGTGAATTGTATTGAAGATTGAAGAATCAACTCTTGGGCAATCAAGATAAGAGGAAGAAGAACAACTCAGGGTATCACTTGTGTTATTTTATTCCTTAGTTTTAAGAGATGATTTTGATCATGATATTTTTATACTTTTGCTTTGATAATCTTGTTTTGAACATGAGCTAAATTCTTTTGATTTAGGGTTAGACGCTATTGAACCTAGTATGTAATTGATTTTTTTAAACTCTTAGTTATGAACTTTTACCCCTTAATTGATTCAATCTATCTATGCTTAATGCTTTTATTATACTTGATCACTATTTTGATTGTTTAGGAACCATGATAACTTTAACAAAAGGAATCATATGTTTAGCCTATGGTAGATTGATACATGATTATAGGGTAATATCTATGAGTTTCATCTAGGATAGACATATACCTAGGTGGCATGTATAGTTTGATTAGACTTAATCTTAATGAGTTGCATCGTATTCAAATTACCATAGACATATAGGTAATTGTCAGGGTGCAATATTATCATTCGACTATCGATAGGAATTTATGATGAAATCAGTGTCTAGCCAATCAATTGATAAAAAAGGAATAACTAAGGGGCTAAAGGGTTCAGTGAACTACTAGGGGATACGTCGATACCCTAGATTACCTATCAATTTAGTAAATTTTATCTTTAAGTATTTACAATATTTTAATTAGGTTCAATTCGATAGCAATAATTTAGTTAGTTAAACTCTATCCTTGAAGCTAGTCTGGATAAAGGTAAAGTAGAGTAATTTTAGTATTCGATTGAAGAAAATAGAAACAATAGTCTCTGTGGGATCGATAATCTGGACTTAGTCCTATATTAATAATTAAATAATCAATAAAGTGAAATTACAATTATACCCTTATTAGGTTACCAAGTTAACCCAAAGTGAGTCCCACCATAACCATATACTTTAGTTAACTTAACCATAATAATTTGCTATATTTTATACTGTATTAAACTATTCAATACGGTATACTACCCAAATGCATAACGAGTACATTTTATATTGAAACTCTCTATATCCACGCTCGATTCCTCAAATGAAACTATTCCATGAGTCCATGAACAATTTCTCACATACATGTCACGAATTTTACAAATCAGCGAGTTAGACCATACAAGTTGAGGTTAAAACATATATATATAATCCTTCCATCATTATACCCTAGATGTGTGGGGATATAGATCAGCATCATCAAATCTTCATTTGCTCATTCATAAACCTATCTCCAGATTCGTATCTCGATAAACAATATTCACAAATACTTTTACGATATTATTTAACCCTATGGAAAACTCATTTCCTGAGTTTATTACTTATGGTCATTAGATTTTCTGTGATACAATCTCAAAGCATCGGGTATACAACTTACTTAAGTAAGCTAACGGATCTCGTATCTACACACATCGAACTTTATGAGCATCAAACCACACCTAGTGACAATAGTGGTCAGACTATGAAAGGTCTTTGACATATGTGGAACCAAAGTATGGTGAATCACTTACAAGCCCACCGTGACGCTTAGGAACACTGTGTTTGAGAACATACTTGCATAATGACATTTCCTAACACTTATTGCAACTCTTTGCAACTATTTCATTACTAGTATACTCTCAAGTCTTTGTCTTATTTCAGACAAGGCTTCTAACTCTTAGAATTTTACTGACTTTTATAAGCTACTAACTCTTAGTAATGCTAACTCTTAGCCATTGTCTAAACTTCTATAGACTAGATCTGAACTCCTTCAGATCATACAATATTTATAACGTTACAAGCTTAGTACCATATAATTACTATCAGTAATTTATTTGAAATATTTATCGTATAAATATTAAATAATTAATATTCCTATGATCTTGGAATGATATATAAGCACCAACTTTAGTAGACACAACACCTAACTTTTGACATATTTTACAATAACAACAAAAATTGTTAGTGCTTTTTAACAATTTGGGCCAGTAAAGACCAGACTATAAAAGTTTCATAATTATCTTTTTGATAAAAAAATGACTGCCATAAGCAGCGCTATATAAACAATTTAAGACGCTAGCAACTTCACTTTCAGAAATGCAACGTCTCATAATTTGATCAGGGTAGTATTTGAAAAGATATAGATCATGCCAATAAAAATTATGTACCTCGACCAAGAACTTACACTTATCTTGTGCACTCCAGTTAGATGGAACTTCTCCACAAACTAAATAATTTATGATGTGCATACCAAGGTACTTGGCTTACAGTGAAAGGATGTTCATAAGGGAAATCACCTCAAATGAGTGGAATGTCAGTAGAGTCATTGAACTCAAGGCAGGATAAAGGATCTGCGACAACATTTTTAAAACATTTATTATTTTTAATGGTTAGATCAAATTCCTGCAAAGAAGAATCTACCTAATTAAACAGGTTTTAGCATCTTTCTTATAAAGAAGACACTTAAGGGCCATGTGGTCAGTAAAAATAATAATAGATGAGCCAATCAAATAAGAATAGAATTTGTTTAAGGCAAAAACAACAGTTAATAGTTTTTTTAAGTAGTAGAGTAATTCATTTAAGCATCATTCAAAGTCCTACTAGCATAATAGACAATAAAGGGTTTCCCCTCCCGTCATTGCCTAAGAACTGCTCCTACAATATAGTTACTTGCGTCACACATAATCTCAAATGAGAGGTTCCAATCTAGTGATTGGATGATAGAAGCGGTAGTGAGTTTGGCAATGAGTGTTCAGAATGCCTCCTCACACTCTTGTGTCAATGTGAATTGAGTATATTTTAGAAGAAGGTTACAAAATAGTCTAGATATGTCAAACTTTTTTTTGCCTAAACCTCCTGTAAAAGCTAGCATGTCCTAAAAAAGATCGGACATCTTTTATCATTTTGGGCGTAAGTAATTTAGAGATCAATTCGATTTTGACCTTCTCAACCTCTATCCATTTTTCAGATACAATATGCCCTAAAATGATCCCTAAAAATACCATAAAGTGGTATTTCTCCTAGTTTGGCATAAGTTCTTTTTCTTTACACCTACATAAGATAGCTTTTAAGTTAAGTAGACATGAATAAAAAGAATTACCAAAAACAGTCAAATCATCTATAAAATCTTCTATGTATTTTTTAACCATATCAGAGAAAATACTCAACATACAACATTGAAAAGTAGATGGCGCATGACATATTCCAAATGGCATTCTAAGAAAAGCATAAGTACCAAAAGGGCATGTAAATGTGATTTTTTCTTGATCTTTTATAGCTATCTCAATTTGGTAATATCCTGAATACCTATCAAGAAAGTAATAAAAGGGATGGACAGCTACACATTCTAAGATTTTGTTAAGAAACTACAATGAAAAATAGTCTTTCTGGTGGCTGTGTTTAGTTTTCTATAATCAAATGCACATTCGCCAACCACTTACTATCCTATTTGGAACAAGTATCCCATTCTCATTTTTCACAACAGTAACCCTAGATTTCTTAGGAACTACTTGAGTTGAACTTACCCATTGACTATCAGAAATTAGGTAAATTATACATGCATTTAATAGTTTCAAGACCTCTTTCTTCACTATTTCTTTCATTGTTGGGTTAAGTCTTCTTTGGGGTCCCTACAAGGTTGGGCGCTTTTTTTAAAATGAATTCTATGAGAGCATATTAATGGAGAACTACCTTTAATATTAGCTATTATTCAACTTAGTACAGACTTATGTTCTTTTAATAATTTTCTCAATTTTTCCTCTTGTTCAGCACAAAGTTCAGAAGAAATGATGATAGCAAATGTATCATTTGGTCTCAAGAATATGTGTTTTAAACCTTTGGACAATAAAGAAAGCTCAACTTATGGTGTTTTGAGGTTTGATGGTTTCTTTTTCTCTTTCCTTTATGTCAATTCTTCAAAACATGGCTGCCAAAATCGAGTCCATTTATCTTGTAAATAAAAAAATACTAAATACCTCATTTATGGTATTAGGATAATATAATTCTTTAAAATTAGAATTAAAGAGATTTTTTTAAAGTATCAGAGTCATAGTTTTTATAAGCTTCCTCCGCTACAAGTATGCCTATCATATATGAATGATAACATTTGTCTTTCTCTTATGGTTGCTTGCCAATATGGAAACTGTTTACCTCAGGAGTCATATTCCCAAAGATAATTTTATTAGACCATTTATGTAATTAATAAGAGCATTAGTAGTGGTAAGAAAAGATCTCCCCAAAATAAGAGGAATTTCAGACTCTATGTTAACTACAAAATGAGTTTTTAAAACAAGAAAATCAATAAGGTAATAAAATTTATCAATTTGTAACAAAACATCTTTTACTATTCCCCGTGGTTTTTCGATTGATCGGTCAACTAATTATAAGACTAAAGATGTAGGTTTAATCTCACCAAGTCCCAATTGCTAGTAAACATAATAAGGAATCAAAGATCGGCCAGCTAATTATAGGACTAAAGATGTAAGTTTAATCTCACCAAGTCCTAATTGCTAGTAAACAGAATAAGGCATCAAATTTACACTTGCTCCTAAGTCCAACAATGTTTGACCAAACTCATGTATCCCAATTTGGTAGGAAATTGTAGGAAATCCTAGGTCTTTATACTTGAGTAGTATTTTTAGCTTAATCACTGTACTTACCTGCTTTGCTAAAAATGCAGTTTTCTTTACATGATATTTTCTTTTAATGCTATACAGATCCTTGATGACTTTGGCATAAGTTGAAACTTATTTATAAGAGTGACAATTAAAATATGTTGTATATATATCGTACTTGTGTTCACAAACAATACGTAAGCATCACATACATATATACAGGCATAAAATACGCAGCGAAAGTCTAAAAATAATCATATGACTACATATTATGATTTTAATCAAATTAAAATAATAATTGAGAAATCTATACCTTTAAAGCCTTTGGATTAATATACCGGGAATTCGCTCTAAGTGTTGCTCATTGTTAGTACTAGTGATCAAATCAATTGGCTTGATCAACTAGATAATAGCTAGAAATTCAACTTGTGTTTAACCCTTTAAACACTTAATGGCTATTTGTTCTCACTTTGACCAACTCTTGATCAACAACAAAAGCTTGATTTGCTTTAATGACTTTAGCCATAATTGAAGAAGAGATGAAGATGGAATTATGTTTTATTTTCGTTTGCTTTAACTCTTAAAACAAGCTTCTCCCCCTTCACAAGTGTAATTGTAATATCCAATCCTTATTAGTAGTATTGGCGCCTAGATTTCGGTATAGAGCAAATAAGACACCGTAGGGTTACTCAATTTTAACCCTATTAGAAATATTCCCTTTATAGTGCACGTGAGAGATATTAGAACTAATTTAGTAATTTCACACTCGATTGGCGGGCTAGACGACCCTAGAATATTTTTGGAATTTTTCTCTATTGGCTTAGAAAAAGGAAATCCTAATTTACTACATGAATTTTCATTTAAGGGTTATGAATGGAACAAGCCTTTGTTGAGAAATACAATCCATATATTAAGGAATGGACCAATTAAAAACAATCTCATAGATTGCCAAGTTGGAAACTTTAGTTAGTTCTTTTGACTATTCTAACTAGAAAGTTATAAAGAAACCAATTAAATATTTTCATTTGAACTAATGGCAAATTAGAAGTTTTAAGTAAGTTGAAGGGCAAAATGGTCAATTGAGGGAGCACTGTATATATGTTAGAAGTGTGTAAAAATTTGAAGAGAGATCAAAAACCAACACTTAGACAAAAAAGAGAGAAATTCGAGCTTCAAAGGGGGGTGCTGCTACAGAGACTATTCAAGTTATTTTTTCCATGATTTTTCATGCTTAATCAAGCTGAAATAAGGTTACATACCAATCCCTAAGCTCCATTGAAGCCTCAATTAGTGAAAATTCAAGAAAAAGAGGTAAGAAAAGCATTGTTTTATGAGTTTGATAAGTGAGCTTTCAAGAATGCTTAAATTGATGTTCTTATGTGTATTTTTGACTTAGATTGAGTTGAATTCTAGTTTGGAGATTGAAGGAGTCATCAATTTGAAGAAATTGAAAAGATAAGAATTAAGGTTTTTGGTGATATTGTTGTAGAGATTTCAATTGGTTGTAATTAGGGCTTTAAAATAAAATTGGCATGATTTTGTTGTAATTGGAATAAGAAATTGAGAAAAGGAATGTGTTGGAACCTAGTGTGGAATTCTACCACTTTAGGGAAGTTAGGGATTGAGTGGTGTTTTGAATGAATTGTTGTGTGTAAATGGTGCACATTGTAAATTGAATGTATATGTTGATGGAAAAATAAAAAATGAAGATAATGGGACACAATTGTCCATTTTGGAAAGGTGAAGGGCAATTAAGTCCAACCAAGATTATAAGGCGTTCAATAATTTTTAGGGCACCGGATGGTAAGATAGGTTAGATTAAATGGCTCCGTAAATAAAAATCGGGAAGTAGTTTTCATTCGGACTTTGTATGCCGATTAGGGCATTTAGTAGTTAAATGAGATTCTAGCATTCGATTTGGTTCTAAATGTCATTTATGGCACGTAGGTGAAGATAACCGAGAGCGATAATGGGAGCAGAAATCGGGAGCGAAATTGAGCGTGGAGCGGTCGTGAGTGGAAATCTGCCATTTCTTTTACTTTTCGTTTATTATGTTTTTGCATAATGAATATGCATGTTTTATGAGCTTTCGATGCATAACCATGATTTATGATCTTGATATATATTCATAGACATGCCTTTACATGTTCGAATTGAGAAACAGTTTTAAAATTTCTGCATTCGTTTTTAAGGCCATTGGTACCCTCAGATTATAGTGGTGATGATTGTATTAGACCCGGCTGGTATATCCCGTGAACATGGGCAGGTCTTGGGGGTGTGTCACTAACTCTGGGAAGTTGGGATGTCGAGTCATGTGAGTCGCTCTATGTGTACGGGGTATTGTCTCGCTATATGCATGCGATGTAGGATTCCGTTGCATAGCCAGTGAGATGTCTTGAGATGTCACTGTGGGTGCTACTAGTTGAGGTGCCCCGTGACCTACTCACGTGTGCGGTGCTAGTTGAGTTGCTGCGTGGGTATAGAGCTTTAGGGTTACCATTGGTACAGTTTAGAAAGAAAATGGTTGAGTGAGGATTTTACTAGTTTTCGATTTACCGATAGCATTTATGCATTTATATGCATACCGTAGTTATTATGTTATACAGATTCTGAATATAGTTTTTCAAAGATGTAGATAAAACCCGCTCGGTAAGATTTCAATAGCATATGATGTTAGAAACTGTTTTACAGTTTTACATCAGTTTTAGAAGCATGATTTCTGCATGAACTTTAAAATTTTCTATCTATACATGATGTTATTTATTGAAATTTTATTTGCACTCACTGAGCTCTTTTAGCTCACCCGTTTTGTGTTTTATGTTTTCTGAACCCCTTTCCCAGGTACAGGTCTCGGTACGCAAGCTGCTGATTCTTCTATTGCCGAGTAGTGGGCTGAATCCGAAGATCATTTTTGTACATGTAAATGTGCTAAATAACATCTTTTACTTTATGCATAATAGTTGTAGGCATGTATATTTGGATGTATGTTTTGAACCGAGAAGAAGAGATTTCAATTTTATGATGGTTGTTCTTTTTACTTTTATGATTACGCTTATTTGTGATTCAAATAAATAATTGAGTTGTGTTGGATTTGATTTGGAAAGGACCGGAGGTCCGAATTGGTAGAATTGAGATGTATTGGAAATAGAAGTGAAATTTCTTTGCAGGTTTTATATAGATTTTCCGAAAAACAGGAGAAACTCTGTCCGTTTGTTTTTAAAATTAAGATGTCATTTTCATGTATATTACAAGAATTAAAAAGGGCTTCGCCTCGCGGAATTTCTCAACTTTACCCAGTTAGGTTCGGAGGAACTTCCGTCGGAGTGCCCGGCAGGATCACTGGAATCTATAGTATAGGGTCTCGGGTCGGGTCCTGTCAGTAATGGCCAGCCACCAAATGCAAAAGTGTAAGTTTTGTTTCAAATTTCATATATATACTAACACTATATATTTAACATAGCCATGGTCAACAATTGACCATGGTAAGGTTAGAAATTTGGCCACCAAATATGCTAATTCATTAATAAAAATAATGTTCAATTAACCTAACCATGGTTAACTCTTAACCATGGTTGGGTCATATAAACTTGCCCATCAAGTTTACATAAATATCAAAATATATTTATATTTTAATATAATATAATAATTAAATAATAATTAACTCAATTTTAGTTAACTTTTTAACCATGATTGAGTTATTCATATTATTTAATATATTACAATATTAAAATATTATGATTATTTAACTCTTAAATAATTATATATGTGAAATTATCAAAATGCCCTTATTGACCGAACATGGGTTCCACTAAACCCAACTGATGCGATATTTCTATATCATAAATTAAGTGCAAGTATACACTATCGTATGCAAGTAATAAAGAGACTAAATAAGTCGAATGTCGAACCCACAGGGATAATGTTTTCTTTTTAACCAATTACTAAAATTATATCTTCCTAATAATTATTCAGATAAATAAAAACCTAAGAATGAATGTAGAAAATATAAAAGTAAAAACACAATGCAAAGAGAATAAGAAGATAGCAATGTAGAGAAAACCTAGGATCAATATTATCCCTCAATATGTTTTTTAATGATTAATCCTCTAATATTTAACTCACTTAGTCTTTATTATTGATCAAGACACTAATGTATTCACAAGCCTCTTCCAAGGTCATGCAAGTATACCATAATTTACCAAATACCTATATTCCTATGGTACTTGTAATAAATTAAGATTCATTAAGATTAGGTCTTATTGATCATACATGCCAATTAGGTATATTCCTATCCTAAATTGAAACTTGCATATGCAACATTGAATGTTACTCTACAATTATGCATCAAATTACCTAGGTCTAAATATTATGATTCCTCTTCCGAGTTTATCAATAATATTACCAACTCATTCACCATATATTGGCCAGATATATTGAAGCATTAAACACAAGTAATTTAAATAATAAATGACTAAGTTTATTAAATACTAAAAGATATGGCAAGTTAAGCGCACATATTGAGTTCAAATATTAACCCTAGAAAATAAGTTAGCTCATGGCTACAAGAGAACAGCAGTAAAAATAAAAATAAAATATGATACAATCAATCGCAAACCGATATAGACGTCGAATTGCTCTTAATTGCGCTGCCTAGGAACTCTTGATGCCGAAGAACGTCTTGTATCTCTCTCTAAAGTTGCTTCAATTAAGCTCCTATTGCTCTCCAAGACTCGTGCTCTGTATTCTTGGTGCTCTTGGGTCGTCTTGGATTTGATCCTTGAAGGCTGGGAACGAGTGGCTTTATATAGGGATTGATATGAGCTTGAAAATCTCAATTCTCGTCGGACTAGGACTCGCACTACCGCTGGCGCGCTATGCATCTGTCGCTGGGGCGATGCGTGAAAAAGCTATTACCGCTGGAGCGGTGGGATCTTGGAGCTGGGGTGCTGCATGAAAACGGCTTCACCGCTGGCGCGGTATGTTGATAGCGCAGGGGTGATGGAGCATCGCTGGCGTGGTGACTATTCGGAGCTGGGGCGCTAGACGCATACTTTGAAAACTTTACATTTTAGTCCCTGTTTTCGCTCCTTTTGCGTTCTTTCTTTAAATTTCGTCTAAGTCCCTATAAATAACAATAATGCACATAAATAGCCATCTATTCTCATAAAATCATAAAATATCAATAATAAAAACATGAGAAAATATATGACAAATTTGCCCTTATCACCAACACGCGAGTCAATTTATCCGAAGGCTCACTATGCACCATGTGTCCATATTTGATATTTTAACAATAATTGTTAACAAATTAATATACCTAACACTTAAGTACGGACACGCGTTCATCCCAAGGGTTCTTAAAATAAATATTTTGCTTTAATGGATTTTACTGGATTGAAATATTCAATCTGGTATATTACCTCAGTGCACGAGTACACTTCATATTGTGAAACTCCCTAGGTCCACGCTCGATTCATCAGATGAAACTATTCTACGAGTCCAAGATCGATGTCTTACACACACGTCATGGATATTACAAATTATCACATTAGACTATACAAGCTAAGGTTATAACGCATACGTATAATCCTTCTATCACTTATACCCTGGATGAGCAGGGATATAGATGAGCATTGTTAAAATTCCCATGTTCATCCAATCTTGTCTCTAGATTCGTATACCGATGAACAATATAAATAAACCCTTTTGTTATATTTTAAACTCTGTGGGAGACTTATTTCTTGCTTTATTGCTCACGGTCTTAAGACTTTTTGAGATACAATCTCGAAGCATTAGATACACAACCTACTATGTGAGCTGATGAATCCTGTATCTATGCACATCGAACTCCATGAGCATTGAACCATACCCAGCAACGGTCAGACCCTTAAAGGTTTTTGACATCTGTGAAACCAAAGTGTAGTGGATCATTCACAAGTCCACCGCGGCATTTAGGTCAAAGGACCACATATACTACTTAACTTGGAGAACCTACCATTGATGGTTTTATAGGATATCTATTTGGGTTCTCGTGAGTCTGTCCAGTATTCAGTTCTAACAGAATACCCATATGCCTATATAAGCTCTAAGCTCATGGTCAGCTAAGAACAAATATCTTTACCATATAGATATAGACATACATTGATCTATATATAAAAGGGATTCACCGTTAGACCTATATTGATAAATATAGATCAGGAACACAATGTTTGAGAACACACTTGCATAATGATATTACTAGTATACCCTTAGGTCGTTGTTGCATTATAGACAAGGTTTCAACTCTTTAGATCTCGTTGACTCTTATAACCTACTAACTCTTACAGTGCTAACTGTTAGCGTTTATAACCCTCAACTTTGTTAACCTTTAACACTGGTCTAAACTCCTTTAGACTGAATTTGAACCCTTTCAGATCATACAGTGTTCGTAATGTGATAAGTATCGTTACCATTTAATAAATATATTAGCGATTTAATAGAATATACATTGTATAAATATTATCAACTAACTATACATACAAACAGGGATGACATGTAAGCACATACCCTAATAGTTTAATCACATGCAATAAGGAAAGATTAATCTTAACTTGTTTCAAGTGTTCTAAAATCTCACATTGAATTTCTGAATTTTTCGCAATAGGTCAAAAAGCTTGGAGAAAAGACACCGGGATTGAAAATTTATTTTCGATCTCTTTTTCAACTATGGCCTCTTTTTCTAGAGGGATATCTGTATTACTCGTGATTGTATTGGTTGCAAAAGTAGGCTTACTCATAAGTTTACCACTTCGAGTAGTGATGACATTGACTTCTTTGAGATTTTGTGCATCACAAGTATAGACTTGTACTATGAATTGCCCTTTTGGATTTGATTGAGGTTGAGATAGAAACTTACCTTGCTATTGTATAGTTAAGGCACTGGTTAGCTTAGTTATTTGACTCTTGATTTCTTTATTTTTATTTATCACCTATGGAAGAACCATTTCAAATTTTTTATTAGTCTTACTTTGTGCCTCCATAAAAGCTTGTAGTATGTCCTCTAAAGGACTCCTAGTTAGTTGTGCATTATATTGAGGTGCAATATAAGACTTAGGTGCTTGTTGTTCTTGTTTCCAATGGTTGTTGGCTTGTTGGTAAGATTTTGATCTAAAGTTTGGGTGGTTTCTCCAGCTAGAATTATTTGTTTTAGAGTAAGGTGAATAAGACTTTTTGTACATCCCTAGGGCATTACATTGTTCCTCATATAACTCTCGTCACTCACTATAAGTAGGACAATCCTAAGCTAAGTGTTTTACCCCTCCACAAACAAAATAGACATCATGTGACTCAACCCTAGAAACTGTGTGGGTGACCTTTCTATCTTTGGTTTTCAAGGCCTCTAATTCCCTAGTTAAAATCTCTAATTAGGCTTTAAAGTTATCCTCTTTCCTAAGAAGAAAAAATTCACTTAGTCATGATCTATTTTTGCTTTTAATAGCACTAGGTCCAGTAAATGTATGGTCTTTTTTGGCTAAGTCATTAAAGAATTCTATGGCTTCCTCAGGATCTTTGTGAAGGAACTCCCCATTACACATAATCTCAACAAATTGACGCTTTCTAATTATGAGTCCCTCATAGAAATAGCTAACTAAGTGCCAATTTTTATACCATGGTGAAGGCACAGAATTAACAACTCTTTAAACCTTTTCCAAACTTGATACAAGGTTTCACCGTCTTTTTAAGAGAAGGAAGAAATTTGTCTTGAAGTGTTTATTGAAAAATACTTGGGTCATTTCTACCTAAGTTCCTATAGACCTCACCTTTAAAGAGTATAGACAACTTTTTTATTTGTCTTTTAGAGAAAAAGAAAAAATTTAAGCTTAGTAGTGTCTATGGTTTCGGCTTGGCTATGGAAGGAGGCCACTATATCTTCAAATTCCCTAACATGTACATAAGGATTTTCACTATTTAGACTATAAAAGTAGGTAGAAGTTGTATAATTCTAGGTTTAAAATTAAAATGTGGTGTGTTATATAAAAAAAAAATGCATGATGGTGAGACTGTGAGAGTGAGATGGAAGTAATCTTTTAGATTCCTAACGGAGTTATCCTCGTGTTGGTTCATTGTGTTAGAATTACAAGATGAACAAGATGGTGAATTCTCTTATTTTACAAATTGTGATGGTGATTCTAGTTTTACTTCTCTCATAAATTTTTCTCGTTTATCTATAAGTTAAATGCATACATCCTAACATTTGTTTTCCTTTTATTAACTATTTTTTTCAAAGGAAACTCTCAAGAAAAAAATAAGACATGAATAAAAGAAAATAGGTAAGACCATCCATGAAATATAAATAAAATATAAAAAGAAACAAAAAATATCTAGAGGGTAAAACTAACCATGAAATAAAATACAACAAATGAACAAAAAAGAATAAGCTAAGTTAAGTAGTAAAACCAACCATAACAAATAAAGAAAAAAATAAAGAGAACTAGGTAGTAGAACCAACCATGAAAAAATAAGATAAAATATGAAAAGTGAACAAAAACAAATCTAAGTTAGGTGGTAAAACCAAACTTGAAAAATTAAATAAAAATATAATAAGATAAAAAAATAAATTAAGTGGTAGAATCAATCATAAAAAAAGAAAATAAATTACAACAAAAGAGAGAAATTTAAGAAGTAAAAGTTTAGAAAAGAAAGTAAATATACAAAATTACTGCTTTACTATTGATAGACCTCAGCCTCAAAGAGTATAGCTAACTTTTTACTTTGTCTTTTAAAGAAAAAAGAAAAATTTAAGCCTAACAATGTCTATCTCTTCAAATTTCCTAACATGTACATAAAGATTTTCACTATCTAGACCATGAAAGTAGGTAGAAGTTGTATCATTTCAGGTTTAAAATCAAAATGTGGTGTGTTAGGTGGAAATATAATGTATAATGGTGAGGCTATGCGAGTGAGATGGAAGTAATCTTTTAGAGTCCTAACAGAGTTATTCTTGTGTTGGTTCATTGTGTTAGAATTACAAGATGAACAAGATGTTGAATTCTCTTCTTTTACAAATTATGACAGTGGTTCTAATAAAACCAACCATAATAAATAAATGAAGAAAATAAAGAGAACTAAGTGGTAGAATCAACCATAAAAAATAAAATAAAATATAAAAAGTGAACAAAAAAACAATCTAAGTTAGGTGGTAATACCAAACTTGAAAAATTAAATAAAAATATAAAAAAATAAATTAGGTCGTAGAATCAATCATAAAAAAGAAAATAAATTACAACAAAAGAGAGAAATTTAAGAAGTAAAATTTTAGAAAAGAAAGTAAATGTACAAAGTTACCGCTTTAGTACTGATAGACCTCAGTCTCAAAGAGTATAGCTAACTTTTTACTTTTTCTTTTAAAGAAAAAAGAAAAATTTAAACTTAACAATGTCTATCTCTTCAAATTCCCGAACATATACATAAGGATTTTCACTATCTATACCATGAAAGTAGGTAGAAGTTGTAACATTCCAGGTTTAAAATCAAAATGTGGTGTGTTAGGTGGAAATATAATGCATAATGGTGAGGCTTTGCGAGTGAGATGGGAGTAACTTTTAGAGTCTTAACGGAGTTATCCTTGTATTGGTTCATTGTGTTGGAATTACAAGATAAATAAGATGGTGAATTCTCTTCTTTTACAAATTATGATAGTGGTTCTAGTAAAACCAACCATAATAAATAAAGGAATAAAATAAAGAGAACTAAATGGTAGAACCAACCATGAAAAATAAAATAAAATATGAAAAGTGAACAAAAATAAAGCTACGTTAGGTGGTAATATCAAACTTGAAAAATTAAATAAAAATATAAAAAGATAAAAATAAAATTAGGTGGTAGAATCAATCATAAAAAACAAAAAATTAAATTACAACAAAAGAGAGAAATTTAAGAAGTAAAATTTTAGAAAAGAAAGTAAATGTACAAAGTTACCGCTTTAGTACTGATAGACCTCAGCTTCAAAGAGTATAACTAACTTTTTACTTTGTCTTTTAAAGAAAAAAGAAAATTTAAGCCTAACAATGTCTATCTCTTCAAATTCTTTAACATGTACATAAGGATTTTTACTATCTAAACCATGAAAGTAGGTAGAAGTTGTATCATTCCAGGTTTAAAATTAAAATGTGGTGTGTTAGGTGGAAATATAATGCATAATGGTGAGGCTATGTGAGTGAGATGGAAGTAATCTTTTAGAGTCCTAATAGAGTTATCGTCATGTTGGTTCATTGTGTTGGAATTACAAGATGGTGAATTCTCTTCTTTTACAAATTATGATAGTGGTTCTAGTAAAACCAACCATAATAAATAAAGGAAGAAAATAAAGAGAACTAAGTGGTAGAACCAACCATAAAAAATAAAATAAAATATGAAAAGTGAACAAAAAACAAAATCTAAGTTAGGTGGTAATACCAAACTTGAAAAATTAAATAAAAATATAAGAAGATAACAAAATAAATTAGGTGGTAGAAACAATCATAAAAAAAGAAAATAAATTACAATAAAAGAGAGAAATTTAAGAAGTAAAATTTTAGAAAGAAAAATAAATGTACAAAATTACCACTTTAGTATTGATAGACACAACTATTTTTGCCTAATGTGCCTCTTTGGCAATGGCGCCAAATTTTTTTTACGCTTAAAATGTAATACGGTTATCGTAGTATAGATTGAGGTGTTGATCCTACGAGGAAGATTTCATAAAAATAGGTTAGCAAAATAAAATTATTAAAACAGTAATGAAAGAGAAGATTGAATGTGAGATTGATATAGAGAAGGTACAATTAAATGTGAATTGAGGAAGAAAATTATACTAATGTGAGCAAGTCTTCAAGAATCATTAATATGTTTCATAATTCTACTCTATACTTTGATTCAATGTTTATAACTCAATTGAAAGTTTTACATCCCAAACAGTCAATCGAAAGATATGTAAAATATGGTACATTTAATAATAAATGTAATTGACATGACTAAACTCTTTATAAACATTATTATAAACTATGTTCATCTATACAAGTTATTTAAGATAAATAATATATCATTTTAATAATATTACAGTAAAAGATTAACTTGTAAAATGATGTGACTAGTAATAATTTTACTTCGACAAGAAGTATATAAAGAAAACATGACTGAAAATATATGAGACAAGAAGTTTCGGCCACCAACTCCTTCACCTAATTTTAACACCTTTTTGACAATAGAAATGATCGATGTAACCTTTATAGTTGGCATAAAAGTTAGATAATTTTATTTCTTCTTTCCACAGCCACCAGATTCATGCAACTTGGATTAGCATTCAATGAGATATAGAAAAAATACCAAAGATACATCAGATTTCAGCCAACAACCCTTTTACCAATTTGCAACACAATTTGGTCTATGTAATAACTTTTTTGGAATTTGTTATCAACATAAGAGTTACTAATTGACTCAATATTTTCTAACTTCAAGAATCATATTGATTGGATACGTATTTTGTGAAATACGATCCAAATAAAGAAGGTGGGTTAAGCTGAGCAGAAGTTACAATCTAGTTTTGTTATATCCCAATTTTGGCTCATTAAATATTAGATTTGGCTTTTGACTGTTCTTCAAGCTTGTGTAAGATTAAGTCATGTTACTATTGTTGGGAGTTGTCCATTCATGGGTGTATGCATGTGGGTTTTGTGTTTAACAACAATATATACATATCTCATACATATAATGAAGCAGCGGAAGCTTTAAACATTGCAGTAAACACAATCAAAACATATTAATTGAATTAACAGAAACGAAATTGAGGAATAACCTTTGAAGCCTTTGGATGGAGATTGTTGAAGTCCACCAAAATGTTGTCTTTGATCAATTCTAGTAATCAACAATGGTGGGTTTGATTATCTAGAATGACAGCCTTTGATCCAGCAGAAGTTTAACCACTTAAACTTATGATATTAATTTTTCCTTTTTGATTAACAATTAATCAAAACCTATTTTGCTAAATTGGTTTTATGCCTTAAAAGAAAATAATGAATTCAACTCTTGAATCCATATTTTAGAAAACAATTTCTCTTTTTTCTCTTTGAATTAGCTGACCAAAATTTGCAAAATCAAATTAACAAAAAAAAAAGACTTATCAATTTAATTTACATTTGTCTTATTTATACAAATGAAATTAATTTCATTTCATTACAATTAATTTCACTTAATTTCAATTTGTATTTAACCTAACCTAATCTTAGTTAACTCTTAACTTTAGTTAGGTTAAATTAACATTTAAATATTCTAACTATAGTTAACACTTAACTTTAGTTAAGTTAAAGAACATTTAAATATTTTAACTATAATTAACTAACTTAATCATGGTTATGTTAACTTTTACTTAACCATTAAGTATTGTTAATCTAATTTAACTAAATGGTTAACTCTTAACCTTAGTTAAACATAAATTATTTATTCAACAAATAAATATTTATTAGAATTATTTAACAATTAAATAATTATCAAGTGAAATTACAATTATGTCCATACTCGGTTACTAAGTTAACCTAAAGTGGGTCCCACCATTTGACTATATACTTTAGTTAACGTAACCCAAGTAAATTGCTGGATTTTACTGTATTGAACTATTTAATACGGTACGCTGCCCAAGTGATCAAAGAGTACATTTCATATTGGGACTCCCTAGGTCCACGCCCGATTCGTCAAATGGAACTATTCCACAAGTCCGTGAACGATTCCCCACGCACACGTTACGGATATTACAAATTAGCGCGTTAGACCATACATGTTGAGGTTACTCCATATTCGTATAATCCTTCCATCATTATATCAAGGATGAACGGGATACAGATCATTACCGTCAAATCCCGATAATTTCATCCATTACTATATTATCTCCAGATTCGTATCTTTATGAACAATATACGCAAACACTTTTGCTATAATGTTCAAACCTGTAGGAAACTCCTTTCCCAGGTAGATTGCTTACGGCCATAAGACTTTATAAGATACAATCTCAAAGTTCAGATATACAACCCATCTATGTGAGCTGGCGGATTCCATATCTACGCACACCGAACTCCATGAGCATCGGACCCTACCCAGCGACACGCAGCGGTCAGACCATGAAAGGTCTCTGACATACGTGGAACCAAAGTATGATGGATCTCCCACAAGTTCACCGTGGCGCTCAGGTCGTAGGACCACAAATACTACTCAACTCGAGAGGACCTTCCTTTGACGGTTTCATAGGATATCTATTGGGGTCCTCTTGAGTCTGTTCAGTATTCAGTCCTAACTGAATACCTGTATGTCTATATGAACTTCAACCAAGCTCATGGTTAACTAAGAATAACCATCTGTACAATACAGCTATAGACATACACTAATCTATGTGTATCACCGATAGACCCTCATTGGTGAACGTAGATCAGGAACTCTTTATTTGAGAAGATACTTCCATAATGACATTTCTTAGTTTGTATTACAACTTATTGCAACTTTGTCATTACTAGTAGATTCTCAGGTCTTTGTTACATTATAGATTAGGTTCTAACTTTTTAGATCTCACTGGCTATTATAACCTGCTAACACTTAGCATTTATAACTATCAGCTTTGCTAACTCTTAGCCATGGTCTAAACTTCTTTAAATCAGATATGAATTCATTTAGATCATATCATGTTTATAATGTTACAAGCTTAACTACCATTTAATAAAAGTTATCAGCAATTTAATAAAATATGCATTGTATAAATATTACAAACTAAATATTCATACAAACTGGGATGGCGCGTAAGCACATACCCTAACAAACTCCCACTTGCTCTAGTGCCATGCATACTGGTATCTTATACCCATAGCCTCCACGTGTTTCTCAAACACCTTTGGAGTTAAGGCTTTAGTAAGTGGATCCGCTACATTATTTATAGAATCTACTCTACAAATTATTATATCACCCCTAGCCAAGATCTCTCTAATTATGTGGTATTTCCTCTCCACATGTTTAGATCTTTGATGTGCTCTTGGCTCTTTTGCTTGTGCAATGGCTCCATTATTGTCGCAAAATAATGGGATAGGATCTTTCGAACTTGGAACTATTCCGAGTTCTGCGACAAACTTACGTATCCACACTGCTTCCTTTGCAGCTTCAGAAGCGGCAATGTATTCTGCCTCAGTGGTAGAATCAGCTGTGGATCCCTGTTTGGTGCTTTTCCAACTCACTGCAGCACCATTGAGAATAAACACATATCCAGATGTAGACTTTCTATCATCTAGGTCAGACTGAAAGTCTGAATCTGCGTATCCTCTCACCTGCAAGTCACCATCTCCATAAACAAGAAACTTATCCTTCGTACCCTTAAGGTATTTCAGGACATGTTTGACTGCCATCCAATGGCTGTCACCTGGATCAGACTGGTATCGGCTTGTAACACTTACAGCCATACTGATATCAGGTCTTGTGCACATCATAACATACATCAAGCTTCCAACAGCTGATGAATATGGCATGTTAGACATTCTAACTCTTTCATCTTCTGTTTGAGGAGACATTTTCCTCGAAAGATGAATGCTATGTCTAAAAGGTACACTAGTTGTCTTACAATTAGTAAAACTGTACCTTTCTAAGACACTATCAATTTACGATGATTGGGAGAGTCCTATCAGCTTCCTCGCTCTATCTCTATAGAGTTTTATACCTAGTATAAATGAAGCCTCTCCCATATCTTTCATGGAGAAGTTCTTACTCAGATAGCTCTTGACTGATTGCAACATACCAATATCATTCCCAATGATAAGTATGTCGTCTATATAGAGAACTAAGAAAACTATCATGCTCCCACTGACCTTTCTATACACACAAGCTTCCTCTTCATTTTTGATGAAACCAGACCCTCTGATTACTTCATCAAAACTAAGATTCCAGCTTCGGGATGCCTGCTTAAGTCCATAAATGGACTTCTTCAGTTCGTATATTAGACCAGAGGTTAAGCCAGATGTAAAACCTTCAGGCTGTTCCATGTATATCTCTTCATCAAGATATCCATTCAGGAACGCCGTCTTCACATCCATCTGCCATATCTCATAATCATAATATGCTGCAAATGCCAATAATATACGAATTGACTTAAGCATCGCTACTGGTGCAAAAGTTTCCTCATAATAAATCCCAGATTGCTGAGTATAACCTTTGGCAACCAGTCTGGCTTTAAAGGTTTCAACCTTTCCATCAAGCCCACGCTTCCGTTTATAAATCCATTTACAACCGATAGGAATTATTCCTTCAGGAAGCTGAACCAAGTCCCAGACTTGATTCTGATGCAAAGAGTCAATTTCGGATTTCATGGCATCTTGCCATTTTCCCGAGTCAATGTCCAACATCGACTCTCTATAGGTCAAAGGATCATTTTCTTCAATTAAGAAAACTCCAAGCGCACCTTCAGGTATCTGACCATACCTAGCAGGTGGCCTAGACATCCTTTGTGATCTACGAAAAGGGTGTGTTAAAGGTATTTCACTCGATTGAGCCTGAGTTTCCATCAGTGGTTCATCAGTGTTCTGATTGACTTCATCAAGTTCAATCTTTTTACAATCCCCACAATCCATAAGAAACTGTTTCTCAAGAAAAGTGGCATTACGAGCAACGAACACATTTCGTTGTTCAGGATCATAAAATTGGTATCCCATTGAATTCTTAGGATACCCGATGAACCGATACTTATACCCCCTGGGTGCAAGTTTATCCTGTTGTGTAACATTTACATAAGTAGGACAACCCCAAATTTTAAAATATTTAAGGCTTGGTTTCCTTCCAGTCAATATCTGATATGGAGTGGAAGGAACAGCTTTAGATGGAACTCTGTTCAATATGTGAGTTAAAGTTTCTAGAGCATGACCCCACAGATATTCAGGAAGATCGGTAAAGTTCATCATCGATCGGACCATATCCAATAAAGTCCGATTCCTCCTCTCCGATACACCATTGTGTTGCAGAGTACCTGGAGGACTATATTGAGCTAGAATCCCATTCTCTTTTAAATAATCCGAAAATTCACCGCTCATGTATTCACCGCCTCGATTTGATCGAAGGCACTTGATGTACATTCCGGTTTGTTTCTCTACTTCAAGTCGGAATTCTTTGAACTTTTCAAAGGTTTCTGACTTATGTTTCAAAAGAAACATATACCCGTATCGTGACAAATCATCGATAAAAAGTATAAAGTATCGAAATCCACCCATAGCAGTATGATTCATTGGACCGCATACATCTGTATGTACAAGTTCCAATAAATCTGAGGCACGGTGTCCAACACCTGCAAATAGAGATTTGGTCAACTTTCCCTGAATGCATGATTCACAAACTGGATAAGGCTGTATGGTCAGATCAGGTATCTGTCCATCCTTAACCAGACGGGTTAGGCGTCTCACACCTATATGACCTAATCTTATATGCCATATTTTCGTTTCATTTAAAGTTTTCGAATTTCTACTAGTACTAGCTTACATACTCATGACACTGCTTGTTGTATCTAATATATAATGCCCATTCACTAACCGACAATCAGCTAATAAAACATCATACATATCATATAATAATAAGGAATAGTTCCGAATATTCATATGATACCCTTCACTGTCGAGTACAGAAAGGGATATTATCTGTCTAATGATACTGGGAACAAAATAACAATTATTTAATACAACATATTTATTACATGGGAGAAGTAAATCCAAATGTCCTACAGCTTCAACCTGCAGGAAATCTCCGTTTCCAGCTCGAAGCTTTACCTCTCCTGGCTGTAGCAATCTAACTTCCCTCAGACCCTGTAACATATTACAGATGTGAGAAGGACATGCTGTATCTAATACCCAGCCTGTATTAGCATCAAATGCTAAAGAAATGTCAATGATAGGAAAACAAATACCTAAGGGAGCCTTCTTCAAGCTTGCAAGATACTTAGGGCAGTTACGTTTCCAATGCCCTTCCTCGCTGCAAAAGAAACATTTTCCTTTTGCCTTGCTCTTCTCTAGTGGTTTGGATATCGGTCGCTTCTGAGGACCAATTCGGGGTGTCTACTTCATCTTCTGTTTCTTCTTCCCTTTGGACTTCCTAGAAGCCTTCGGGGTAGAAGATGAAGCACCCTGAATTAGGAGAGCAGAGCCTCCTTTATGAATATCCTCATATGCTGTCCTCAACATGTTATGAAGTTCAGTATATGTAGGGGTCAATTCTTGCATATTAAAGTTCATGATGAATTGCGAAAATGACCCCGGAAGCGACTGGAGAATCAAACTATTCCCCAAACTATTGTTTAAAGAAATTTCCATAGTCTCAAGCCTCTCAATATATCTGATAATTTTAAGGACATGAGGACTCACTGGACTACCCTCAGGAAGTCTAGCCTGAAAAAGTGCTTTGGCGACACGATATATCTCAATCTGAGGTCTATCACCAAAGAGCTCCTTCAGGTGGAGCATAATGCTACCAGCATTCTCCATATGGAGATGCTCTCTCTGTAGGTCATGAGACATCGAGGCAAGGATGTAAGATTTAACTTTTAAATCTTCATCCAACCATTTCTGATATGTCACCCTTTCTTCTGGGGTGGCATTAACAGAAACTCCTGAAAGGCATTTTCTGATCAACAATATACCCAAGCCATTCAGAATTCAGAACAATTCTGAGATTAGTCATCCATTCTGAATAGTTATCAGCACCATTGAGTTGGTTGGCATCTAGAATGCGCATCAGAGGGTTGTTTGAAGCCATATTAATCTTCACAAGACAAAATAAAATAGATATGTATCAGCGGATTATTAATTAATCAAATCGCTAATTAAAATGTTTTAAATCATGGGTATAACAATTATACTATTTTTTAATTTAAAAACGCCCTTCCACTGCTTTACATAATCCCTTTAATCTCTCTAACGAGATAACGATAGTTTAAGAATATTTTAAACTATACAGTAAGAAGTAGACCCTATTGGCATTTTACTCCAGCCTCACGCTAAAGCAATATTGGCCTTTGTAAACCCAATAGGTAGACAACTCTTGTCAATTGCAACTCTTGCAACTCTTACAACTGATCCTAAATACACCTTATCCTCACGCTAAAGCAATATTAGGTAAATGTATTTCAGATTAACTTGCCAATCATTAAATATATGTTACTGACATTATCCTCACGCTAAAGCAATATTGGATAACATGTTCGCATATATTTGACTCATCTCATGTTTTACCGGTATTAGATTAAATCACACCGACCAAATCCCTCACGCTAAAGCAATATTGGGAAAGACCATAGTGACCTATTTAATACCGTATTGACAAGACGGATCATTAAAATATTAACACATAACACAATAATTTTTAATCTGATTAAGAGAGATTTTAAATACAGGCACTCATCTTATGAGAAGGTTATTATCAATCAATTATTCAATCATGTGCAAACATAACTAACCCCCATCAGCGGGGTTCCCTTGTGATTACCAACATGAAAAAAAATAATATTTTTGGTTTATCAAGTAAACTAATAACTCTTATTATTACAACTCATAAACCCCCACATGCATAAAAAAAAAAATTAAAAAATATTCTTTTTTTTTTATGAACGCTGCCGCGCTATCCTTTCAGCGCTGCAGCGCTAGGGCTTCAAAAGCCTCAGCGCTGAGGCACTCGTTTACCACCGCTGGAGCGCTGTAAAGCAGTGCTTCCAGAGCTGGCGCGCCATGTACTCAGCGCCCCTGCGATATCCATCGCTGGCGCGTTATACACGTAGCGCCCCAGCGTTCATATGAACGCAGCCGCGCTGAACATGAGCGCTGCGGCGTTCCAGGGACAGTTTTTCCAGTTTTGCATTTTTAACACTTGAATTGCATCCGAACATCCCCAGAACTTGTCATACTACTTAACTAACATTTAGCCAACATTAAAAACACCCAAAACAACACAAAATTGCTCTGATACCAATTGTTGGGAGTTGTCCATTCATGGGTGTATGCATGTGGGTTTTGTGTTTAACAACAATATATACATATCTCATACATATAATGAAGCAGCGGAAGCTTTAAACATTGCAGTAAACACAATCAAAACATATTAATTGAATTAACAGAAACGAAATTGAGGAATAACCTTTGAAGCCTTTGGATGGAGATTGTTGAAGTCCACCAAAATGTTGTCTTTGATCAATTCTAGTAATCAACAATGGTGGGTTTGATTATCTAGAATGACAGCCTTTGATCCAGCAGAAGTTTAACCACTTAAACTCATGATATTAATTTTTCCTTTTTGATTAACAATTAATCAAAACCTATTTTGCTAAATTGGTTTTATGCCTTAAAAGAAAATAATGAATTCAACTCTTGAATCCATATTTTAGAAAACAATTTCTCTTTTTTCTCTTTGAATTAGCTGACCAAAATTTGCAAAATCAAATTAACAAAAAAAAAAGACTTATCAATTTAATTTACATTTGTCTTATTTATACAAATGAAATTAATTTCATTTCATTACAATTAATTTCACTTAATTTCAATTTGTATTTAACCTAACCTAATCTTAGTTAACTCTTAACTTTAGTTAGGTTAAATTAACATTTAAATATTCTAACTATAGTTAACACTTAACTTTAGTTAAGTTAAAGAACATTTAAATATTTTAACTATAATTAACTAACTTAATCATGGTTATGTTAACTTTTACTTAACCATTAAGTATTGTTAATCTAATTTAACTAAATGGTTAACTCTTAACCTTAGTTAAACATAAATTATTTATTCAACAAATAAATATTTATTAGAATTATTTAACAATTAAATAATTATCAAGTGAAATTACAATTATGTCCTTACTCGGTTACTAAGTTAACCTAAAGTGGGTCCCACCATTTGACTATATACTTTAGTTAACGTAACCCAAGTAAATTGCTGGATTTTACTATATTGAACTATTCAATACGGTACGCTGCCCAAGTGCTCAAAGAGTACATTTCATATTGGGACTCCCTAGGTCCACGCCCGATTCGTCAAATGGAACTATTCCACAAGTCCGTGAACGATGCCCCACGCACACGTTACGGATATTACAAATTAGCGCGTTAGACCATACATGTTGAGGTTACTCCATATTCGTATAATCCTTCCATCATTATATCCAGGATGAACGGGATACAGATCATTACCGTCAAATCCCGATAATTTCATCCATTACTATATTATCTCCAGATTCGTATCTTTATGAACAATATACGCAAACACTTTTGCTATAATGTTCGAACCTGTAGGAAACTCCTTTCCCAGGTAGATTGCTTACGGCCATAAGACTTTACAAGATACAATCTCAAAGTTCAGATATACAACCCATCTATGTGAGCTGGCGGATTCCATATCTACGCACACCGAACTCCATGAGCATCGGACCATACCCAGCGACACGCAGCGGTCAGACCATGAAAGGTCTCTGACATACGTGGAACCAAAGTATGATGGATCTCCCACAAGTTCACCGTGGCGCTCAAGTCGTAGGACCACAAATACTACTCAACTCGAGAGGACCTTCCTTTGACGGTTTCATAGGATATCTATTGGGGTCCTCTTGAGTCTGTTCAGTATCCAGTCCTAACTGAATACCTGTATGTCTATATGAACTTCAACCAAGCTCATGGTTAACTAAGAATAACCATCTGTACAATACAGCTATAGACATACACTAATCTATGTGTATCACCGATAGACCCTCATTGGTGAACGTAGATCAGGAACTCTTTATTTGAGAAGATACTTCCATAATGACATTTCTTAGTTTGTATTACAACTTATTGCAACTTTGTCATTACTAGTAGATTCTCAGGTCTTTGTTACATTATAGATTAGGTTCTAACTTTTTAGATCTCACTGGCTATTATAACCTGCTAACACTTAGCATTTATAACTATCAGCTTTGCTAACTCTTAGCCATGGTCTAAACTTCTTTAAACCAGATATGAATTCATTTAGATCATATCATGTTTATAATGTTACAAGCTTAACTACCATTTAATAAAAGTTATCAGCGATTTAATAAAATATGCATTGTATAAATATTACAAACTAAGTATTCATACAAACTGGGATGGCGCGTAAGCACATACCCTAACAGCTATAAATTCAAGAAGTACTTCATTTTTATTTCTATACCGGGAGTTATATCTATTTTGCTAAATCTATGCAAATAACATTCATTAATCATAATTTAAGGATCACACTTTATTTCAAGTTCAAAAATACAAAAATGCTAAAATTAGTAGCATTCTAAATGTTAAATGGTGACTGAATCTCTTAATAAATATACATTTTAATGTGGTGCCTAAGGTTTTAGAGGTGATACTTGAGGTTGGCAAGTTAGAGCTATAGTGGTACCTCCTCAAGAGCCAGTTATTAGTGTGAAACCTTGGGAGGTTCCCTTGAAGCCTTTCCTTCTTGTCCTGCTTCGGAGAGAGTTCATAAAGGAGGTACTCTCTTCTCTATTCTTAACTTTAATAAGCACACTAGAAGGTAGATGAATTTGCCCTGCAAATTTGAAAGATAGATTCTAGTGTTGTGGTGCATGAGTTTACTATTTTGATGATTGATGTAGAGAGTGTTGAGGCAGTCTTAGGGAGGTTGTTCACAGAACTTGATTTATCCTTAATCCTTAATATAAGTGAGAAAGATTGAGATTATGTGAATTTTGCTTCCATGTTCAGCGTAAGTGCTTGCAAATTTGGTGGAAAAATGTTATGCATGCTTAAGTTCACAATCCTGATTTTGATTTATCTATTGTAGGCTTTGTAGGACTATCTATCTACTGCAAAAGCCTATAGAAATAAGCTCTAAGATGCTGATTACCAATCCAAGATGTTAAGGGAGCAAGTAGACAAAACACATTGAGAAGGAAACATTCCCTCATAGATGCAATTTCTTGGTTGGTGTGGATCTTTAAGAGTTTAAAGAAGGAGAATCGCAAACTCAAGTTAGAGATAGAGGAAGCTTACACCTAGGTGATCTTCATCAGAGTATAAAGTGTCTATATGGAGAGTTAAAGGAAATATAATAGGCGAATGGGGAGTTGTTGAGGGAGATGTTAGAGGTATAGGCTGTTAGGTTTGTGCTTATGTTTCATCCCTTTTACGTATAAATATTTATTTATATTTATACTATTATCATTTCATTAAATCGTTAATTATATTATATATATGGTAAGATGCTTGTAACTTTTCAGACATTGTATGATCTGAAAGAATTCAGATTTGGTTTAAAAGAGTTTAGATCAGTGATAAGAATTAGTAGCGTTGAGTGTTATAATTGCTAAAAGTTAGCACTGATAAGAGTTACTAGGTTATAAAAGTTATCAAAATCTAAAGATTTAGAGCCTTGTTTGAATTAGGACAATGACTTGAGAATATATTAGTAGTGACATAGTTGAAAAGAGTTGAAAATAGTGCTAGAAATTGTCGTTATGCAATGATGTTCTCGAGCCTTATGTTCCTAATCTATCTTCACTGATATAGGTCTATTAGTGAAAACCTTATTATATATAAATCAGTGTATGTTTATATCTGGATAGTCCAGATGGTTAGTTTTACCAGACCATGAGTTTAGTGAAAAGCTTATATAGAGATACAGGTATTCAGTTAGGACTGAGTACTGAACAGACTCACGAGGACCTCCAATAGACATCCTATATAGCAATCAATTGAGGATCTTCTTGAGTTGAGTAGTCTTCGTAGTCCTTTGTGCTGAGTGCCATGGTAGACTTGTGAGTGATCCACCATACTTTAGTTCCACACATGTTAGAAACCTTTTATGGTTTGATCGTTGAGTGTCGCTGGGTATGGCCTGATGCTCATGGAGTCTGGTGTGCACGGATGTGGGATCTAGCAGCTCATTTGGGTGAGTAATATATTCTAATGCTCCAAGATTGTATTTCAAAAAGTCTTATGGCCATAAGCAGTTATACCCGAGAAAAGAGTTTATCTTAGAGATAAATAATATCACAAAAGTGTTTGCGGATATTATTTATTGAAATATAAATCTAGAGATAAGTTTATAGTCGAACATATGGAGACTTGATAGTGTTGATCTATATATCCGCTTTTTAAGGATATAAATAATGAAGAGATTATACGAATATGTTATAACCTCAACTTGCATGGTTTAATGCAATGTTTTGTAATATCCGTAATATGTGTGTGGTACAGACGCATGGACAAGTTCTATATGACAAACTGAGTGTGGACTTAGTGAGTCTCACAATATAAAATGTACTTGTTTTGCACCAGGGAGCATATTAGATTGAATAGTTTGGTCGAAGTCATTTCAGCAAATCGAATGTCATTTCAAGGTTCCTGAAGTTGAACACTTGTCAAGACTTAAATGTTAAGTAAATTACTTAATTAGTAGGCAAGAGTTGTTAACTAATAAAAAAGTTGACAAGTGACATAATTTTGGTCCATGAATTATTTTACCATGAATTCACACATTTACCTTACTCGTAAATACTAATAAGGTAAAAGTAATTATTTAAAAATAGTTTTTGAATAATTAATATATATTAATAATACATATATTTAATTGTTATTATTTTGTTGATATGTGGAGCAAGCACTTTTATAATGCAATGAGTGATGTTTTTCAATAATAATAATAATAATAATAATGTAATAATGCATCATGTTAGGACATATAAATCATTAAATAATGCAAAGATGTATTATATTTTCTAATGAACAAATGTATGATTGACTATTTTTAGTGGAGTCGTAAAATTGGCTGAAAGTAATCAATCATCTCCATTTATGTATGTTTATTGTAGGCCATTAAATGCATTAATTAATGGAACCAAAATTGGTAAAATCCATTGATTCAAGAGAGAACCATTCGTCCATATGAGGGAGAGGAAGAGGGAGAATTGAGATAATTTCGCTAAGTTCTTTCTAAGTTCTAAACAAAGGGTTGTGAGGGAATAAAGACTAAAACATTCTATTCCTCTCATCTCTCATAAGAAACAAAGACTATAAGAAACAAAGTGTTTTAAGAGTTAAAGCACCTACTACTAGAAATTTGGAGCTGCTATTCTAGCATTACAATTTCACTGGTTTTATTTGTGAACTAGAATTGTGCAACAACACACTTCAAGGTGAGCTCAAGAATTAAAGATTGGAGTTTTTAAAGAATTTGAAAGCTACATTCAATTAGGTAGGTTTATTTACTTGTAATTTATTTAAATTAAACATATGAGTATATATGAGATATATGTGTTTGATTATGCTATATTTTATATATATTGTATGAGATACTTCCGCTGCGTATATAAAATTTTAAAATTATACGTACACTCTATACATCACACACCCACTTTACACAGGCTTCCCTCAGAAGGAAAGAAGATAGGTTGCCTTTCTTAGAAGGGGAAATGGAAAATCTAAAAACAAGAATGACATCCTAGAAGTTGAAGCTAATAAGCTGTAACAGAGGAAGGGTTCACTTGAGAGCACTATCTGTCAACTTTAGAAGTAACTCTCAGCAATGAACATGAAACTGATGAACAACCATAATAAGTGATGTATACAATAATAGCTAAGTGCAAATACATGTTATCGTATCAAGTAATATAGGTTTAAGTCTAGATATCGTTCCCACAGGGACTATTTTAATCTACTTCTTTCAATCAAGTACTAAAATTAATTCTACTTAGTTTTATTTAGAAAAATCAAAAGATGAATTTTAACTAAGAAATCTAATTCTAAATTAAACCTAATATAAATTAAAAGCAATAAAGGTTTGAATTCAATAATCAAAAGGAATCTAGGGTTTTGACTTATCCCCTAATTTCATTGGACTTATTAATCTCTTAGTTAATCCCTTTATAACAATTTTTAGATAAACTCTAATCCCATCACAAGCCTCTGTCGATGGTCAAGTGATTATATTACACTCTAACAATTACTTATATGTTTATGGTAATTCAAATAGGATATAACTCATTAAGAATAGATTTAAATAATACCCATTCATACCATCTAGGTATATTTGTATCCTACATAAAACTCATAGTTGTCACCCTATGATAATGCATTAAACAATCTTAGGCTAAACATATAAATTCCTCTTTCGAATTCATTATAGATCCTTAATAATTCAAAATATTGGCCAAATTTAATGAAAGCATTAAATATAAGATAGATTAAATCAATTGTATATATTAAGTTCATAAACTAAAAGTCTGTAAAATTTAAGAATAAATTAGGTTCAATAGTCTAACCCTAGATAGAAAGAGTTTAGTTCATCATTAACTCATGAGTATCAAAGTAATTAATGGAAAACATCAAGTACTATATTATAATAATGAGAAAAGATAAGAAATTAAAAAAGATGATGCCCTAGTTCACTTTTCTCTCTCTTTCTCTTAATTTTATTGCACAATCTTGATCTTGAATTTTCAACTCTTGACTTTGATATCTTGTTTTGTGTTATGAATTTTTTGCCCTAAGTTTGCCTCCAATATTCTTTGTGTTTTGGCTCAAAAAACACTAAGACCTAGGTCGTGAGACTTCAAATCCAAGTCAAAATAGGACTCAAAAGAGGGAGTTTTATATGTTGTACGAATGCCACGGCGTTGAGGATTGAACATTACAGCGCCTAAACCTAGAAAAGGTCCGGTTGTAGGGTCTTCCTAGGTACTGCGACACTAAACTTTTTGTTCTGGGCACGCGGCACTCAAATCTAATGTCGAGGCACTAGGCACTGTAGCACATTTACTATAGTATTGATCATTGTTCACATCATTAGATTTTCATCCATATATCCCCCATTTACTTTAAACCAACAAGATGGCAATAAAACACATAAAAAGGCAACTAATCTTAATTTAGATGAATAAATATTAAGTTTGGAACTTGAAAATATTATACCTAATTAACTCCTATCAAATTCTCCTAAACTTAAGACTTTGCTCATCCTTGAACAAAACATTCACAATTTATTATTGACTCAATAAAAACTCAAAACTAAAAGCAAGCTCGGTTGATTAGATGATCGTAATTATTATCTCAAAAGTTGTTGACATGGCACATGTCTTTTCAAAAATCCATAAATATCTTTCAATAAATCATTATATCATCCTTCAAGTTCTTCATTCTCCCCTATAATTGATCACTTGTGTGTGTGTAAAATAAGTAAATAATTGATCACTTGTGTGTGTGAATTTTTTGCCCTAAGTTTGCCTCCAATATTCTTTGTGTTTTGGCTCAAAAAACACTAAGACCTAGGTCATGAGACTTCAAATCCAAGTCAAAATAGGACTCAAAAGAGGGAGTTTTATATGTTGTACGAATGCCACGGCGTTGAGGATTGAGCATTACAGCGCCTAGACCTAGAAAAGGTCCGGTTGTAGGGTCTTCCTAGGTACTGCGACACTAAACTTTTTGTTCTGGGCACGCGGCACTCAAATCTAATGTCGAGGCACTAGGCACTGTAGCACATTTACTATAGTATTGATCATTGTTCACATCATTAGATTTTCATCCATATATCCCCCATTTACTTTAAACCAACAAGATGGCAATAAAACACATAAAAAGGCAATTAATCTTAATTTAGATGAATAAATATTAAGTTTGGAACTTGAAAATATTATACCTAATTAACTCCTATCAAATTCTCCTAAACTTAAGACTTTGCTCATCCTTGAGCAAAACATTCACAATTTATTATTGACTCAATAAAAACTCAAAACTAAAAGCAAGCTCGGTTGATTAGATGATCGTAATTATTATCTCAAAAGTTGTTGACATGGCACAAGTCTTTTCAAAAATCCATAAATATCTTTCAATAAATCATTATATCATCCTTTAAGTTCTTCATTCTCCCCTATAATTGATCACTTGTGTGTGTGTAAAATAAGTAAATAATTAGTCAAATAAAATATAGATTTACTTTATAGCTCAAAATAATACATAAAGGTGATGTCTTAGTATATTTTAATTTATAATAACTCTATTATAAGCTTGCTCTTCATACTACTCTCCACTAATGTAAAAAGACACATATCAAGGGATCTATTTAGGTTTTTACTAACTTGTAATGTAAGGCTAGGCTCAAGGTATAATATAAAGATATAAATATGAAGTTCAAATCACACCATGAACACTTACACTTTACGTAGAAGCCTCTAATTCCTTTCTCCTTGATTTATCTCTCCCTCCAAACTTATAATATTTCCATCATTCTTTTAATCACTCTTGTTCAAACAATTTCTTCATTTTCTTAAGCTAAGGGTATAAGAATTCAAAAAGACGTTTTTTTTTTACAATGGATAGATACACCCAAACTTAGATTGATAAGTACCTTCAAGACTTATTTACTTTCCACTTGAGTACCATTTTCTCATATATTATAACCTTTTTCCTTTTACAAATATTATAAGTAAACACAAGGTTTATAGTGTTACGAGTAAATTAGGATTAATAAGCTCAAAGTCTTGAGACGTATAATGAAGTTAAATAGCAAAATGGGTAGTTAGGCTCAAAAGGGGTAATTAATAATAAATATTTATTTAAGGTAGGCTAGAAAAAACTTAAACAGTCCAAAGATGGCATAATATCATTTCCCTAATCATGTGTTTCCTATGATTTCACTTCAAGTAGTAATCAAATAAGTTCTAGGCGTTGGTTTTCAATACTGTGGTGTAATATATAAGCAAGAGCATCTTTAAGAAAAATATTCAACTAATACATGCTTAATTTAATATGCTCACGGATAAGTGATAAAAAAATAAAGTTGAACTTAGTTCAAGATTTTTTATATAAGAATTATCTCAAGTGTCTATTGTTTCTTAGGGACTTGTAAAAATAAATTCATCCAATATTGTATTTCTTATCATGGACTAATGATCATCATCTCAACCAAGAACTAAGAACTAAAAGAAAAATTAAACACACAAGACAACCAATCAATTCATGCAATTAAAAAAACATAAGTATAGTGTTTTTCACCCCTAAATGTAAATTAGACATTGTCCCCAATATTAAAAAACAAAAACGTGAGATTAAGAAACTTCTTTGGTGAGTTAAATTTAAGCATTACAATGTTTTGTCTCTCTATATGACGATGTTTTTCCTTTTTCTCCTTATACTACTTTGAATACTTATCTAGTTGTTTTATTCCTAAAAATAAAAGAAAATAAAGTAAATAAATCTGAAACTAAAGCAAACCTAAAATAAAAATTACTTGGGTAGCCTCCTAAGAAGCACTTAATTTAACATTGTCGATTTGATGGGGCTTATTCTATTCTTATAGTGGATCAAAGGTGATGGTGGAAGTATCTTTGTATGTGATCTTTCTAGCATTCATCTCTTTCGACTACTATATTTTTGCGAATAGATTATAGGTAGTAACTTTCACTTCATTCTCTTTGTGCATCTCTGAAAAAACTTTAATTTAGACCAGGGAAGTGAGTCTCTTGTGTTATTCTCTTCAATCCTCTCATCATAGTGCTGTTCATCATTCTTATTTCTTTTCCTCTTATTTTTCAATGCTTTCTTTAAGATGTGAGAATTCATGGTATCCATGTCTCTGCATTACAGAATTTATTGCTTGGGATGCATTATATCTATGCTAAAATAGTATTCATTCTCATTTGGTAACTTCATCTCCTTAAAGACTTTGAATATAACAATGTCATCTTATACCCTCATGGTCAATTCTCCCTTTTGCATATCAATAACCATTCGTTTGATGGCTAGGAAAGGTCTTATAAGGATGATAATAATCTCCTTATCTTTTTCTATATCTAAGACGATGAAATCAGTAAGGAAGATGGAACTTATCCATTTTTACTAGCATCATCTATGATTCCCTTAAGATATGCGAAAGATTGATTAGCAAGTAAAAGTGTGACATTAATCAACTTTACTTTTCTCAAACTTAACTTCTTGTAAACAGAAAAGGGCATAAGATTAATACTCACTCCTATATCACAAAGGGCTTTTCCAAAATCATGGTTTCTAATTGAGCATGATATTGTAAAGCTCTCGAGACCTTTAAATTTAAGAGGTAGCTTCTTCTGAAGGATGGTGCTACACTCTTCTGTTAATACTATAGTCTCTTCTTCTTCAAAAGTATGCTCTTCATAAAATTAATGTAGCTAGATAACTATTCAAGCACATTTGCAAAAGGAAGATTAATTTATAATTAAATATTTTAAGAAATTTAAAAAATTACTTATCTACCCTTTTCTTTTGTAGCCTTTGAGGGAATAGTAGAGGTGGAGTGAATGATTGCATTGACTGATTTTACAGATTGTTATTGGCATTTTCTGCTGACTTTTCACTTTTCTGCATTTCAATATTTTACTGCACTTGTATACTAGTTTCTGCACTTTCTTGTTGCTGATTTTATATTTATGTACTTGGTTTGTGCATTTATAGCCTTTGTGTAAAAGGCATAGGTGGTCTATAAGATTGCACTTCATGTTACTATACTATATTTTCCTTCTTCTTCAAACTTGAAGATGGTGGTTGAGGTTTGTTGCCATGTAAGATCTTGCCACTTTTTAAGGAGACAGCTTGGCATTGCTCTACATTTTCTCTTATATTGGTAAAGCTCCTTGAGGTCACTTGTTAATGGTTGCAGCAAGCTATCCCATTTAAACCTCTAAATTCTTCAAAGTTACTGAATGGTTCTATATGATGATGTCATTTAACTTTATGTAGTGCATAAATATGTCTTCCAATAATGGCTTCGTCTCTTGTAGTAGTTAAAATCTTAAGGAACTCATTGATCTAGATGACTTCTCTTGGTTGTTATGCTAAAAGAAGGTTGTTATGCTAAAAGAAGTTTGGATGATCTCTCTACCTCAAATTTTAAAAGTTGGATTATGGGTTATGTTACTATCAGTTAAAGTTTCCCATATAATTTGTTGATTCCATACACTACCTATTTATATAGTTATCATCACAAAAGTCTCAAGTCACTTGCTGAGTTTTGACCGTGTTCAATGCATGAAAGTTTTTGGATAACATGTTAATTTGAGCTTTCAATGCATTGAATGCGTCAATCTCATAAAAACCAATGACTTTCTTAGCTATAACCCTTTCAGCTAGCCATTGGTAGCTATTTGATGTCATCTCACCTAATAGATCATAAGCCTTATTCGTAGACTTATTCATTAAAGCTCCTCGAGTGGCTACATCTATAATGGTCATTAAATGCCCCACTAGTCCATTATAGAACATTTGGACTAGTAGCCATTAAGGGACTCCAGATGAAGACACTTTTTCAACATGTCCTTGAAACGTTCCAATGCCTTATATAGTGACTTGCCATTAATCTAACTAAATGAGGTGATGTCATTCTTCATCTTTGCTAGAAGAACTTGGCTAGAAACTTCTGCACTAAGTCATTCTACGTTAATATGGATCTGGACGGTAATGACATCCACCAACTTTTAGGTTTGCCTCTCAATGTAAAAAAGGAATAGTTTAAGTCTGATGGCATCGTTTGAGACTCCATTGAACTTATATGTATCACAAATCTCTAGAAAATTTACAATAAGCATATTAAGATCATTATTGAGAGCTTCACAGACTTTCTAGACTCTTTTAACATTTAAATAGTACTCGACTTGATTTTAAAATTATTAAAATTGATAGTTGACCACCAAATACTAGACTGCATCATCTGGAATAGAGATTGCATATTATTTTAATGGTCTTTGTGGTATTATAGGCTCAAACACAAGATTGTTGATGTGATCGTTGTTCTCCTCTATATTTAAAGATCAGCACTTCATGTTGAAGTCTATGTAATGTTCTTTCGATCTCAGGATCAAAAGAAGTCAAACCAGCACTTTTCTTTTTTTGCGTGAATTGTTAAACATAAAATATAGAACAAATAAAAAAAAAAGAAACAAAGAAATAAAAATCTGAATTAAAAATAAGGTAGTTCAGTATTTAGTATTGATATAAAGAATAGAAAAAGTTAGTCCCCGACAACAACGCCAAAAACTTAATGTATGCAATAATAGCTAAGCACAAGTGCACGTTATTGTATCAAGTAATTTAGATTTAAGTCAAGTTTTTATTCCCATAGGGGACTATTTTAATCTACTTCTTTCATCAAATACTAAAATTAATTCTATTTTTATTTAGATAAATCAAAAGATGAATTTTAACTAAGTAATCTAATTCTAAATTAAACCTAATATTAATAAAAATAAACAAGGGTTTGAATTCAATAATAAAAAAGAATCTAGGGTTTTGACTTATCCCTTAATATTTTATTGGACTTACTAATCTCTTAGTTAATCCCTTAATAACAATTGTTAGCTAAACTCTAATCTCATCACAAGCCTCTGTCGATGGTCAAATAATTATATTACACCTTAACAATTACCTATATGTTTATGGTAATCTGAATAAGATATAACTCATTAAAAAAAAATCTAAATAATACCATACATGCCATCTATATATTGTTTTATCTTACATGGAACTTATAGCTATCACCCTATGATCATGCAATTGAAAAAAGTGCTTATGTGTCATTCTAATATCGTCTAAATATTAATTGTTTAATATTTATATAGTAAATATTTTAAATAAAATTGTTAATATTAAATAATATATGGTAAAATACTTATAACGTTTTAGATATTGTATGATTTGAAAGAGTTTAGATCTGGTCTAAAGTATTTTAGACTAGTACTAAGAGTTAGTAGGTTATAAGAGTCAGTGAAATCTAAAGAAAGTGTTTCGTTTGTTATTATTTCTTTTGGCTGAAAGATAAATATGATGCAAAGTGTTACTTTAGATCAAATCCTACCAGAAATTAAAGGCTATCATTCTAGCCCCGTAATCCCACCAGATGTTCTAGACTAAAATTGCTCGCGAGATCATTTCATGGTGAACTCTAGTAACAGAAAATACCACGAATCATCTTCAAGGGTAATTTATAATCTTATTAATTTAATGAGATTTACATTCAGTATGTGTATATTACAATAAAAAATTAGATATCTTTTTCGCTGTGTTAATTTGTATGTGAGACATGCAAATAAATTAAAAATAAAAATTATAATATACATACTTGCACCTTATGAATAGCATATGTTTATGTGCTGTATAGATTAATAGGAGTGATTGTGGTGTCATAGAACTTTTTTGAGGCTATTTGGTGATGCATTTCATGTGTTGAAAATGCAAAAACTGAGAGACAACCTAGTGGAAAGTTGTAACACTGATAAACCAGCGCCACAGTACTAGGGTGGTAACCCCAGCGCCGTAGCATTTGAGGGCTAATGCCATAACGCTATAAGGCTAGCGCAATAGTGCTAGGGGTTGGGCCTTCAGTGTTGTAGCACTGTGGGGTGGCATTAAGGTTTTAGGGGTTGGGCCTCCAATGCTACAGTACTGGTAAACACAAAGGTGTTTTAGAGATGAGAAATCAAGACTTTATTAGCTATGATTCAATTAATGTTGAGCCTTACCAATTTTTTAGAAAATTTATGGGTTTTGCTTTAGAAACTGTTAATCTCTTATTAAACTTTAAATTCAATCAAATGAGATACCTTTAATGAGCTCTCCCCAGAGGTCGAAAAGCATATTAATGCCACCTGTTAGGAGCCACGCTTTGCTATTGGTGGTCATATCAAAAAAGGTTCTAATAACTTATGTTGGAAGGGTTTTTCCCTAGTCTTTTCTCTTAACTAAGATTCCATTCTTCGAAATAGAAGGCTGACCCCTGCCCATCTAGAGGTGTACACCCATTTAGGAATATATGCAAAGGGATAAAGAGAAAAATCAATAGAGAACTACCAAATCCAATAACTTTGATTTATTTGTATCATTCTGTCATTAATCACTACTGGGTCGGTTTGTAAGTCACCCAAAAAAACATCGAGAAATGTTAAGAAGATATGTTTTATAAAAATATTTCACGTATGCGAGATGCATGAAGGTGCCCTTAATGTTTTCTTAGTTGAACAAAAGGATCATTGACTTATATAGAAGTGACGTTGGACATTGATTCAAGAAATTGGCAAGATGCTTTAAATTTTGAAATTGATTCTATACATGACAATCAAGTCTGGAACTTTGTTGTACTCTTAAGTAAGTGTGTGTTGTGTAGTGTATATATAATTTTAAATTTATACACATAACAGAAGTATCTCATACAATAAATACATAATATAGTATAATCAAACACATATATCTCATATATGATAATATGTAAATTAAACTTAATAACAAGTAAGTAAACTTTTCTAGATTGAAGGTAGCTTTCCAATTCTTTAAGAACTCCAATCTTTAAACTTTGAGCTCACCTTGAAGTGTGTTGTTGCACAATTCTAATTCACCACTAAAATCGGTGGGATTGTGAAGCTAGAATAGCAACTCTAAATTTCCAACAATTGGTGTTTTAAATCTTAAAATACTTTGTTTCTTATGGTCTTTTATTTCTAATAAGTGATGAAAAAGAATAAAATGTTCTTTTTATATCTTTTCTCTCTTTGTTCCTTTTACGACACCTTGTTTAGAACTTAGAAAATACTTAGCAAAAACTCTCTCAACTCTTCCTTCCCTCACATGGCCGAATGATGTATGCCTTGAATGAATTCAATTCATTCAATTTTGGTTCCATTAAATAATGCATTTTATAGCATACCAATAAAACACATATTAGTAGAGATAATTAATCACTTTGAACCAACTTCTCTACTCCACAATGCATGGTCAGCCATTTCAGTTTTGCACTACAAGTGATAATGCATCTTTGCATTATTTAACGGTTTATATGCCTTACCATGATGTTTTACTACATTATTATTATTATCAATGGCAAACACCACTCATTACATTATATAAGTGCTTGCTCCACATATCAATGAAATAATAAAAATTAAATATATGTATTATTAATATATATTAATTATTCAAAAACTATTTCGAATAATTACTTTTACCTTATTAAAATTTACCAGCAAGGTAAATACGTGAAATCATGGTAAACCAATTCATTGAGAATATTGTCCCCCTTGTTAACATCTTAAGTGATATACTTAACAATTAAAGCTAGACAAGTGCATAACTTAGGAACCTTGAAATATATTTTTCGTTTGCTAGAATTTCTTGGACCGAACTGTTCAATCCAATACGTTGCCCTGGTGCATAACAAGTACACTTTAAATTGTGATACTGTCTAGGTCTACGCCCGGTTTGTCATATGAAACTTGTCCATGCGTTCATGAACAATGTCCCACACAAGTTAAGGTTATAACATTTTTGTATAATCCTTCCATCATAGATATCCTAAAAGAGTAGAGATATAGATCAATACCGTCAAGTCTCCATATGCTTGACGGTAAACTTATCTTTAGATTTGTATTTCAATAAATAATATCCAAAAACATATTTACGATATTATTTATACCTAGGATAAAACTCTTTTACCAGGTATAATTATTTGTGGCCATAAAAGTTCTTGAAATACAATCTTTGATCATCAAGATATATTACTCACCTAAATGAGCTTATGGATTCCATATCTACGCACACCGAACTCCATAAGCACCAGACCATACTAAGCAACACCTATCGGCCAAACTATGAAAGGTTTTTAACATGTGTGGAACCAAAGTATGGTGAATCACTTACAAGTCTACCGTGGAGCTCGAGTTAAAGGACCACGAATACTACTCAACTTGAAAGGACTCTCTATTGACAGCTTTATGGGATGTCTATTGGAAGTCCTTATGACTCTGTTTAGTATCCAGTCCTTATTGTATCTGTATCTCTATATGAGTTTTCACTAAACTCAGGGTCTACTAAGACTAATCATCTGGACTATCTAGATATAGATATTTATTGATCTATATATTATAAGGTCTTCTCTGACATACCGACATTAGCAAAGATAAATTAAGAACATAGTATTTGAGAACGTATTTGCATAATAATATTTTCTTAGCACCATTTGCAACTCTTTGTAATTATGTCATTACTAATAAATTCTCAGGCCTTTGTCCCATTTCAGACAAGGCTTTAACTCCTTAGATTTCGCTGACTCTTATAACTTGGTAACTCTTATTGGTGCTAACTCTTAATATTTATAACTCTCAGTGTTGCTAATTTTTAGCACCGATCTAAACTCCTTTAGACCAGATCTAAACCATTTCAGATCGTACAATGTCTGAAACGTTACAAGTCTATTACCATATATGAAATATAATTAATGATTTAACAAAATGATAATAGTATAAATAAAAAAAAATATTCATACATAAAAGGGATGACATATTGTTGTGTGTTTTCTATAACACAAATTAGCGCAAGTGCACGTTGTCGCAACAAGTAATATATGATGAGAAAAGTGTCGATCCCACAGAGAATGATTTGTCTTTTTTAATTTAAGTACTGAAATGGTGTCTTTCTACTATTATCCAGAAAATGATTTAATGTATGAGATTAAACTACTCAAGTAAAAGAACAACTTAATTATGCTAAGTGATAAACTAAATTACCAACAAGTTAAATTCAATATGAGAAATCCTAGGATTACAAACTATCCCCCATTATGCAAATAAATTCAGCAAAATCTCCTTCAGGTCTATTGGTTCTCAACTTGATATATTGACCAAAACACTTAACACATTACAAGCCTCTTTTGCAGGTCAAGCGAATATATTCTATCCAATCAAATATCTATATGTCTATGATAAATAAATTGAACAAAATTCATTAAGCACAAGTTTTATGAGCCATACATGCCTTATGAGTATATGTCTATCTCATATGAAACTCAAGTGTACTACACTATGATCATGCAACAATATGCTTAAGATTGAATACCTAAATGCCTTTGTCAAGTTTATTTAAGCATTTCTAGATCAATTTAACTACTGGCCAAGTAATCAAATAGCATTAAGCACAAGCACAATGAATATATCAAAAGCTGAATTAATACCATAAAAGAGAGAGCTAAAATCAATCACATAATGAGTTCAAGGATGTAATCCTAGATTAATGAAATTAGCTCATCATTAAACTACACAATCTTGAAGCTAATTCCATCAATACATGTAAACTAAACATCTTACAACAAGTAAAGAATCAAAGCAAAGAAGACATCCCTGTCAAATGTCTTTGATGTTGAAGCTTGCTTTCCTCCTCTTTGATTTCTCCAAACTTAGAAGTTAGGTGTTTCTTTTGTGTTTCCAGCTGCTGTCCTAGCTGAAGTCTCCTTCTCAAAATGTAAGTTTTGTGCAAATATATAGGTAAGAGCACGGAATTAGGGCGCACTTAGGGTTGCTTTTGGATTTCCTGATTTTCAGCATCCTGTCAACTTTTGTTGTCCAGGTCCAAGTGCCGCGGCATTGAGATTCAATGCCGCGGCACTCACTTTCTGCAATTGGCGCCGCGGCATTGAAATCCAATGCTGCGGCGCTGCACTGTAGCAAACAGTGTCGCTGTAGCAACAGTAACTCCATTTGTATTTTTATCTCTAATGCTCCCATTTGAGTCCGTTTTCCGGTATTTTTGCTCCGATAATGCTTAAACCTATAAAAAAACATTAATATGCATAAATAGCCAAATTATTGAGATAAATTGAACAAATATCAAGTTTAGGAAGATAAAATAGTTTATACAATTACGCCTTATCACATATAAGCATAAATCCCAACATGTACTTCCCCTAGGAATTATTCCTATTTATTATAAATAAGATTTACGTAGTAGAAGCGTCGGCCTGATATGAAGGTAGAGACCTTTAAAGTTGAATAGGTGATAAAAGCTTACACACTTTCACCAGTTACCATGCTTAAGTCAATTTGAATTTTGGTGGCTATTGTAGTATATTAAGATTTTAAGGTCTGGCAGATGGATGTAAGGATACTATTTCGAAATGTATATCTCTATTAAAAGATATGCATGGAACAGCCTATATGTTTTGTATTTAGCCTAACTTTTAATCTGATGTGCAAACTAATGAAGTTTAAGTGGACTTAAGTAGTTTACCCAAAGCTTGAATCTTTATTTTTAATAAGGAAATTAGATAGTATAATTTTATCAAGATTAAAGAGAAAGCGTGTGTTTAAAAAAGGCAGTGGGAACATGATTATCTTTCTAATTCTCTATGTAGAAGACATACTTAATGTCAGAAATAACGTTGGTATATTGCAAGTTAGTTAGTTAAGAGTTAACTGAGTAAGAAATTTTTCATGAAAGATTTGGGAAAAGATTCTTATATGTATTAGCTATAAAGCGTTATAGAAATAGATTTAGAAAGACGATGGGGCTGTTCTAATCTTCGTACATGGACTAAATCTTGGAAAGATACAATCTTAGTAACTATGAGACAGTTAATATACTTTTCAAACATGACATTCATCTTTCTAGAAAAATGAATGCCATGTTTGAAAAGTATATTAACTAGGAAGAAGGGCCCTCAAAATAAAGATGAAAAGGTTAGAATGTATGTCATGTTATGTACAAAACCCAAATCTGGATGGCTATGAGTGTTACAAGCTGATATCGATCTCATCCAAGAAATGAAAGATGAATGCCATGTTTGAAAAGTATATTAACTAGGAATAAGGGCCCTCAAAATAAAGATGAAAGGGTTAGAATGTACGTCATGTTATGTACGAAACTTGAATCTAAATAACTATGAGTGTTACAAGTTGATATCGATCTCATCCAAGAAACGACCATTATGTGGCCGTGAAACATATCTGAAATACCTGAAAGGTATAGAGGATAAGTTTATAATGTTGAGTGTTGATTTATATAGGGTGCATGCATGTTGTATTATGTATTTATCAACAAAATATACATATCTCATACATATATATGCATAGCAGAAGTATAACAAATTTATAGTAAACATAATTATTACATATGAATCAAATTAATATCGAAATTGAGAATTAACCCTTGAAGCCTTTGGATTAAAATACTTGAAGTTCAGTTGAAATGAAATACAAACTTTGATCAATCTTAGTAATCAACAATGGTAGGATTAATTATCTTGAATAACAGTATGTTAATCTAGCAATTGTTTAACAAATTAAACTTAACTTTTCGATTTTCCTTTGATTAACACTTAATCAATAAATCAAACTCTTATTTTTGCTTAATTGGCTTTAAGCCTAATGAAAAGAAAATTTAATTATGAATTTAACAATTGAATTCAAAATTAAGAGAATAATTTTTTTTTCTTTCTCTTTGATGGCTGGCCAAAATTACTTAGGAAAAATAAAACTTAACTTTTAAATTTTATTTCATTTTGCAAATATATACAAATGAATTTAATTTCACTTAATTTGCATTTACATTTAACTTAATCTAATCATAGTTAATATTTAACCCTAGTTAGGTTAGTTTAACTTAACCCTTAAGTTAAATAAATATTTAAATAATCTAATCCTAGTTAACTAACTTAATCATGGTTAGGTTAACCTTTATTTAACCATTAAGTAAGGTTAACTTAACTTAACCATATTGTTAACTTTTAACCAAGTTAAGTTAAATTATTTATTTAATTATTAAATAAATAATATTTATTTTAATTATTTAACAATTAAATAATTATTAAGTAAAATTATATTTATGTCCTTACTAGGTTACCAAGTTAACCTAAAGTGGGTCATACCATTTAACCATATACTTTAGTTAACTTAACTATAGTAAATTGCTGGATTTTACTATTAGAGCTGGTGCTCAAGCACCATTCTAATTTTGTATAAATCTTATTTATATTTATACAATATGAATTTATATAAATCTTTATTTTATTATATGGTATTAATCTTGTTCTTTTCATACAGTTTACTTCAATACTAAGAGTTAGTATTTCTAAGAGTTAGTATTTCCAGCGCCGCAGCGCTGGTAAGACAGCGCCGCAGCGCTGAGGCTTGTGAAGCCCTAGCGCGGCAGCGCTACAAGACCAGCGCCACAACGTTCTTACACTAAAAAAAAAAAAAAAAAAAAGAGTAAAATCTTTTTATTTTACGCATGTGGGGGTTTATGAGATGTAATAATAATGGTTATTAGTTTACATGATAAACCAAGAAAATAATATTTATTTATTTATTTATTTTTGTAATCAAAATGGGGGCCCCACTGGTGGGGGTTAGTTGTGCTTGTACAGAAATGAATAATTGATTGAGAATAACCTCTCATATGATGAGAGCATATAATATGAAAAGCCTGTTATTAAAATCTCTCTTAATTAGATTGAAATTTATTATATTATTTGATAATATTTTAAATGGTCCGTCTTGTGAATACGGTGTGAGATGGGTCACTATGGTCTTTCCCAATATTGCTTTAGCGTGAGGGATTTGGTCGGTGTGACTTGGTCTAATGCCGGTAAAACATGAGATGAATCAAATATATGCGAACATATTATCCAATATTGCTTTAGCGTGAGGATAGTGTTAGTAACATATATTTGAGCATTGACGAGTTAATCTGAAATACAGTTACCCAATATTGCTTTAGCGTGAGGGTAATGTGTATTTAGGATCAGTAGTAAGAGTTGTATGAGATACAATTGACAAGAGTTGTCTACCTGTTGGATTTATAAAGGCCAATATTGCTTTAGCGTGAGGCTGGAGTAAAACCCCAATGGGATCCACTTCCCGCTGTGTAGTTTAAAATATTATACTATCTTATCCTGTTTGAGAGATTAAAGGGATTAAGTAAAGCAGTGGGAGGGCATTTTTAGATTAAAAAATGTATAACAGTTATACCCATGATCTAAAGCGTAATTTATTAACAATAAGAAATGTACTGCTATGCATCTCCTATTTTGTCTTATAGAGATAAGATATTTGTCTTATAGAGATAAAATGTTTGTCTTATAGAGATAAGATACTTGTCTTATAGAGATAAGATGAGTATGAGCAATCCGTTAGTAATCTTGATTAAAATACCAATAACTATAGGGTACTGAATAAAATTTTTAAGACTTGCTTAAGGATCTAAGAATAGTTCTAGATTCAGTAATATTTGTTATTACTAAACCACAGATAGAGAAAAGTCATAATGGAAAGTGTTTCCACCGTTATAAGGTTTGAAATAGTAAATGTTACTATTCATCGCACCTTGACTTAAGAAAGATTGACTCATCAGATATCTGTTTCACCAAACATTAACATTTCATTAGCATTTGATGTTAACTTAGCAAAGGTATGAGATACCGCTTGTTATTCTCATATCTGTAAGATGTTACATGATTTGAGAAATGCTTGATTGCTAAGAAATGAGAAGTTCAGCTTCACGTAGGTAATAGAGATTTCCTGAACGTGGTAGCCGTTAAGACTTCACAGTTACTTCTTATTTCTAGTAACAGCATTAATGTTGTATAATTGCTATTTTGAGCTAAACATTATTAGGTAAATCATATCACTCCCTGTAGCTGACAGAGTGGGTTATCATAAAAATTATAGGAAATAGTTCCTTATGATAATGATAATGATTTACTAACTGAATGTCAGTTAATGAATGGCTGTTATATCTGATATACAACAGGAAATGTTATAAGTGTAGAGGTGAACAGAATAAATAGTATTTCAGCAACTTAAATAATAATGAATAGTGGTATATATAAGATTAGGTCATGTAGTCGTGAGATGACTATCCTAGCTGGTTAAGGATGGTCAGATATTTGATCTGACTATAGTACATTGACTAGTTTATGAATTATGAATTCAAAAGAATATGGTCGAATCTTTATGTAGGTGTAAGACGCCAAGCCACTGGTTTATTGGATCTGGTACACATAGATGTATTTAGTCCAATAAATCTTACTGTTATAAATGATTTCGATACTTCATTGTCTTTGTAGTGATTGTCGCTATATAGACATGTGTTTCTAGGAAACGCAAGTCAGAATAATTTCGAAGTGTTCAAAATGTTCTAACAATGAAAGTAAAGAAACAAACCCTTATGTATATTGAGTGCTTTCGATTAGATCGAAGTAATTTATACATAATCAGTAAATTCACAAATTATTTAACTAGAATATGATTCTCTCTCAGCATAGTCCTCCAGATACTCCTCAACATTAAGATGTTTAGGAAATGAGGAATCAGACTATATTAGATACAGTCTGATTGATATTGAGAATCGCTGATATTCTAAAATGAATATGAGGTTATACTTTAGCATCTGCTACTCACTTATTAAATAATTCCATAATCATTCCTACTACTTTATATGAGATATAGACTAAAAGGGAAACGAGTCTTAAGGATGTTAAGACTTGGTGTTATTCTGCTTTCATAAGAGTTATGCAACAGAATAAACTTGTATCCAACGGTACAAGTATTGGTTCATTTAGTATCCCAAGTGTATAATGGGATACCAATTCTCTAATTCAAATGAACGAAATATGTTCGTTTCTCATGAATTGTGGAGATTATAGAAAGATTGAACTTGATGAAGTCAATCTAAATATAGATGAACCAACGATGGAATTTTAATTTTAAATGAGTGAAATACCTTTAACACACTAAGTTCATAGGTCCAAAAGGATATCAAAGCCATCATTTAGGTATGTTTGATACTTGAAGGTGCCCTTGATATTTCCTTAGTTGAAGAAAAGGATCCTTTAACTTATGAAGAGACGATGTTTGACATCGATTCGGGAAAATGACAAGATACTATAAAATTCTGAAATTGACTCAGAGTATGACAATTAAGTCTAGGACTTAGTTGTGCTTCCTGTAGAAACTGTTTCTATTTGCAGTAAATCAATTTACGCAGCAGAAGCAGTGAAAGGCCCTATCTGAAGGAATGGTCCTTCATGGCCTGACTGATGTTGAAAGGTTACACTCAGAGATCTAGGATCAATAATGAGGAAACCTTTTTCATCAGTAACCATGCTAAAGTCAATTTGGATTTTGTTGATGATAAGATACCATAAAATTTGAATTTGACTCTAAGTATGACAATTAAGTCTAGGACTTAGTTGTGCTTCCTGTAGAAATTGTTTCTATCAGCAGTAAATTAGTTTACGCAGCGAAAGCAGTGAGGGCCCTATCTGAAGGAATGGTCCTTCATGGCCTGATTGATGTTGAAAGGTTACACTCAGAGATCTAGGATCAATAATGAGGAAACCTTTTTCATCAGTAACCATGCCAAAGTCAATTTAGATTTTGTTGATGATAAGATACCATAAAATTTGAATTTGACTCTAAGTATGACAATTAAGTCTAGGACTTAGTTGTGCTTCCTGTAGAAACTGTTTCTATTTGCAGTAAATCAGTTTACGCAGCGGAAGCAGTGTGGGCCCTATCTGAAGGAATGGTCCTTCATAGCCTGACTGATGTTGAAAGGTTATACTCAGAGATCTAGGATCAGAAATAAAGAAACCTTTTTCATCAGTAACCATACCAAAGTCAATTTGGATTTTGTTGGCTATTGTTGTATATTATGATTATGGGATTGGCTAATGGATGTAAATAAGCTGTTCTGGGAAGTATATCTCGAGTAAGAGATATGCAGAGAATAACTTGATGTTTTTGCATCCAAGCCTAACTTCTAATATAATGTGCAAACTAAGGAAGTCCATTTATGGACTTAAGTAGTTTTTCCCGAAGCTGGAATCTTTGTTTATATGATGAAATTAGAAAGTCTGATTTTATCAAGAATAAAGAAGAAGCGTGTGTTTAGAAAGGGCAGTGGGAGTATAATTATCTTTTTAGTTCTCTAAAGTGAAAAATATATACTCAACATTGGAAACGATGATTAGAGTATAGCAAGTAGATCAGATAAGTGTTATCTGTGTAAAGAACTTCTTCATAAAAGATTTAAGAGAGACTTCCTGTATACTAGGTATAAAGCTTTATGATGATATAGCTAAGGAGCTAATAAGACTCTCTCAATCTTCGTACATAGACTAAGTCCATGAAAAGGTACAACTTGATTGACTGTGAGACAGTTAAAGTCCCTTTTAGACATGGCAATCATCTTTCTTAGAGGAAGTGTCCTCAGAAAGAAGATGAAAGAGTTAGAGTGTCTAACGTCTCAGATGCATTAGCTAGAAATAGATTAATGCATACAGTCTCATGTACGATATCTGGATTTAGATGGTTGTAAGTGTTACAAACTGGTATCTGTTTAATCCAGATCACGACCATTAAATGGTTGTGAAAAATATCTGAAATATACTTGAGAAGTATAGAGGATAAGTTTATAAAATATGGAGAAAGTTTCTTACAAAAGAAAGGACACACATATTCAGACTTACGTCTGATCTGAATGGTAGAAAGTCTACATTTAGTTATGTGTTTCTCTATATCAGTACCGGAACTAGTTAAATGTGTATTAATAAATGTTCATAGCTAATTCTGCCTTGGAGGTAGAATGTGTTGCGGCTTGAGAAGCCAGCAAGAAACGTACTATGGATATTCAAAATAATTGCAGAGCTCTGAATAGTTCCAAGCTCAGTGGATCCTATCTCACTATATTACAAATTAACGGTGATTGCTTAAGCCAAGAAGCCCCCTAAGCCTAAACTCTTATAGTGTTTGAGAAACACGTGGAGTGTATTGGTATGAGATACCAGTACGTATGGCACTGAAGCAAGTGGGAGTTTGTTGGAGCTGGTGCTCACGTGCCATACCAATATTGTATGAATATTAATTGTTAATATTTATACAATAAACATTTCGAATAAAGATTGTTAATATCATATTAATATGGTAGAATGCTTGTAACATTACAGACATTGTTTGATCTGAAAGAGTTCAGATCTGATCTAAAGGAGTTTAGATCAAAACTAATAGTTAACAAAGCTGAGAGTTATAAATGCTAATAGTTAGCACTGTTAATAGTTATCAGTTTATAAGAGTCAGCGATGTCTAAAGAGTTAGAACTTTGTCTATAATGAGACAAAGACCTGAGAGTATACTTATAATGATATAGTTGCAAAGAGTTGCAATAGGAGCTAAGAAATATCATTATGTAAGTATGTCTCAAATATAATGTTCCTGATCTATGATCATCAATGCGGGTCTATCGGTGAATTCACAATATATAGATTAGTGTATGTCTATATCTGACTAGTTCAGATGGTTGTTCTTAGCTGACCATGAGCTTAGAGCTTGTATAGACATGCGGGTATCCAGTCAGGACTGGATACTGAACAGACTTATGAGGACCCCAATAGATATCCTATGAAACCGTCAAAGGAAGGTCCTCTCGAGTTGAGTAGTAATCGTGGTCCTTTGACCTGAGCGCCACGGTGGTCTTGTGAGTGATCCATCATGCTTTGGTTCCACATATGTCAGAGACCTTTCATGGTCCGACCGCTATGGTCGCTGGGTATGGTCCGATGCTCATGGAGTCCGGTGTACGTAGATACGGGATCCATCAGCTTATGTAGGTAAGTTGTATATCCGATGCTCCGAGATTGTATTTCATAAAGTCTTGTGGCCACAAGCATAAACCCGGGAAAAGAGTTTCCCACAGGGTTAAACAATATAGCAAAAATGTTTGCGTATATTGTTTATCGAGATACGAATCTGGAGATAAGATTATTGGATGAGCAAATGGGGATTTGATGGTGCTGATCTATATCCCCGCACATCCAGGGTATAAATGATGGAAGGATTATACGTATACGTTATGACCTCAACTTGTATGGTCTGACACGCTGATTTGTAATATTCGTAACGTGTGCGTGGGGCATCGATTACGGATTAATGGAATAGTTCCATTTGACAAATCGGGTGTAGATCTATAGAGTCCCAATATGAAATGTATTCTTTGAGCACTTGGGCAGTGTACCGTATTGAATTGTTCAATACAGTATAATTCAGCAATTACTAAGTTTACGTTAACTAAAGTGTATGGTTAAATGGTGGGACCCACTTTAGGTTAACTTGGTAACCGAGTAAGGATATAAAAGTAATTTCACTTTATGATTATTTAATTGTTAAATAATTAAAATAAATATTTATTTGTTTAATTGTTAAATAAATGATTTAACTTAACTAAGGTTAAAGGTTAACCAAATGGTTAAGTTAAGTTAACCTTACTTAAAGGTTAAGTAAAGGTTAACCTAACCATGGTTAAGTTAGTTAACTATGGTTAAATTAATTAAATATTTATTAACTTAAAGGTTAAGTTAAAGTAATCTAACTATGGTATTTGTTAACTAAGGTTAGGTTAAGCCAAATGAAATGCAAATGAAATTCAAATTAGTTTGGAATTTATGCATTAGTATATAAAGTGAAATGAAATTGAAAATCAAATAAGGATTTTATGAAATTGGTTTTAGATTTTAGGTTTTGCATTTTGGGAGCCAATTCAATTTGAGAAATTGAAATTGTTTGTTTTGTGTTTTAAGTGTTAGAACAACAAAACAAACTAGATAAATGGTTACTAAATGTAATAACTAAAAACAAGATTTGTTTTATTTATTCAAGAGTTGAATAAAAGGAAAAACAAATTTAATTAAGTTAAATTGTTTAACTTTGAAAAATGTTTAAGAGTTAAACATATATGCTGGATTAAGATGCTGCCATTCTAGACAATCAAACCCACCCTTGTTGATTGCTAGAATTGATCAAAGATTCATTTCATGGTGGACTTCAAAGAAAATTAATCCAAAGGCTTCATTGGTGATATTTCTCAATTTCGAATTTCAATTTAATCAAATGTTATTTTCTGTGTTCATTATATTTAATCTTCCGCTGTGCACATGTATGTATGAGATATGTATATTGTTTGTATGATGAACACAACCCACATGCAAGCACCCTAAGTTTTATTGTACTACAACCCCATATAACCCAACAGATCACTCCCTGTGGATACGACACTTAGACTCACGAGTAAATACTAAAATTAAGACAACCTACACTTGAGTAATACAATATTTAAGTTGTAGCACTATGGTCGCCCCAAAGAAGATGTCCCGCATGCATTGACACTACATCACACAAAACCTCTCCCTTATACTTTCAAATTGAGAACGAAACCAACATTTGTTTATTTACTTTAACTTCTCCAAACTCATTCGGCCATTGTAGCTTACATGTCCTAAGATGTTTTAAAGTTGTCATTAGTACAACTTACCCGATCAATAATCATGCTACATATCTTATTATTGACATGGCATATAGTATGAAAAATGTTATTAGGTTGTACCTACTTATATTCTTTATTTGCACACTAAGAGCTTTGTTTGCAACCAAAAGCTCTCCATCAACCAAATACTCAAAGTCACTTGCATCCTTCAAAGGTGGCATAGGCTCATCATCAGATTCATTTTTTGTCTCAATATCACCGTCAACTTTCAATATAATCACTCTTTTGTTTGGGAATTAAGATACAATATAACATATTCCCAAACACTTAAAAATTTTGATATCTCTATATCTAAAAGGTTAGGAATCATATTTACATTTGTTTGGTGTGCCTCCATCTTTGTTATTTTTGGAGGTTTCAGCTTTAGGCTTGAAATTAGGCTTTACATCCTTTTTGCTCCAATTCATTATTCATGTTAAAGAAGAACCTGAATTCTACCCAATTTTTATAGAACCCTTCCTTTCCAAATATTACTCCACTTTTATGGCTATGTGCACAATGTCATTCAACTCAACATAATGTTGTAACTCTACCACATTTGCAATATCACAGTTCAAATCAACTAGAAAAGTAGCCATAGTAGCTTTTCGGTCCTCTTTCACGTTGGCTCGAGTCATGGTTATTTTCATCCACTTGTGGTAGTCTTCAACACTTTTGGACCCTTGAGTAAAGGCTTTGCAACTTCTGAAATTAGTCTCTATAGTAATTACTTGGAATAAATAATCTCTTTATAACAGCCTTCATCTCTTCTCATGTCTCAATGGGTCTTTCACAATTTTGTCTCTTACACAAAACAAGTTAATCCTACCAAATAATATTATAGTCAGTAAATTTTATGGCGGCCAACTTTACTTTTTTCAATTCGGAGTTGTTGTGACAATTAAATACCAATTTCATTTTTTCTCTTACTCAACATACACTTTAGGATCGTTTTTGCCTTGGAAATGTAAAATCTTCATCTTAATGTATCCCAAGTTGTTATCAATCCTATCTCTATATCTAACTTCTCTCTCTCTCCATTTATATGACTAAATCTGTCTAAATTAGCATTAGAGGCATAATCATCATCATCATCATCATCTAGGTCATTCCTATAGTCATCTTCATAATCTTACCTAAGTGTATTCCTTTCACTTCCTTGCACATTATGAGCTCTAGTCGGTTGCCCCATTTGTTTACTATATTTAACTTTATTTATTATCTCATTCACCTCATCAAATCTCAATTCTAGTTGATTAAAATTTTATTCTAAGGACTTAAAGAAGAGTTTGAAATCTATCTTTTCATGAGCACCATCAGATAAGCCTTTATGATGAAGGCACAGCTAATAAATGGAATACAGATCCTATTTAAGTTTCACTTGATCCAGTTATAAGAGCTCGAGCTAAACAGTTCAAGGATACTCTCATTGGACTAATTTAAAATATTTAGGATGAGGTGAATTCATGGAGGCCTAAGGTCTATGTTCCACTTGTTTCATAAGGTTGGATTTCTATGATTCAAGTTATGAAATAATCTATAAGAACTTCCTAAAATCACAAAGTGGGTGGATTGTGTGGAGTTTTCTAAATTGATGATTACCTAATTTTAACTCATAAAGTGTTGGGAATGATGAGAATAATAGCACAGTAGCCTATGTGAGCAACCCAAGTGATTAAAAGCTTTTGAGAGCCTACAATAATATTTATGATAGTAGTTGTAATATTTGAAATAAAGCCTTAGTTGTTGGTCGTAGCTGGAAGTTAGTTAAAGTCTGCAATTACATTTATTGTTGTAGTTATAAAGTTTGTAAGCTACCAATAAAGCCTTATTGGTAGTAATTGGTAGTTAATAATTTTTAAGTTAACATTAAATGTTGAAATAAATGCTTGCATCCTAAATGTTCACTACAAATATATGAGGGATGAGAGGAAAGCATTCAGCAATTTGATTAAGAAAATTCTTTTTGATTCTTTTAGAACTCTTTGAACTTATCAGAATAATTTTCGTGGTGTTATCCTTCAAATTATCAATATACCATTCCATAATTGATTGTGGCATCTTCATCATCCAAGGCTCTTGCTTCAATATAAGCAACGGGTCTTAGTTTCATATAAATCTATTTCTAGATGGTCTTTGAGTCCTTCTTAATCCAAAACTTTATGAATTTCTTGGCATGGGTCATATCAGTTGGTATCAGAGCCTAGAAGTAGTTACATGTTTACCTAACTTTATATTTTTAAAAAAAAGAAAAAAAGGATTAAAATAAAGTAATATTGCGATTCAACTCTTGTAATTCTTATTTTAATTTTACATTATTGAGTTCCTTTTCGATTCAACAAATCTGAATTCCTTGCTCTAAAAAATTCGTGACATAGTTTTATTTTTCTAAGCCTTTAAATTCAAATTTATCTGGGTGAGTTCTTGGAGAATTATTGTTGAAAATTGTGATATTTGTTTGATTAGTTTGATAAGAACCTATAAAGGATTACTACGAGTGAAAAAAGGTAAGAGTGGAGGGTATATAAGAGGGTAAAAGCCAATCTAATTTTGTGTGAAACATGAAAGTTAAGTGAATAATTCTTTGAGTGAAACATATGAGAGAGTGTGAGAGGTTCTTTTTTTTTTTTTGTTTCTCTAACTTTGTTTTGCAGCAAATATGTTAAACAACAAGAACAAAAATACTTCTAGAAATACATCAGAAGAGGTTGATCCCAAATTTCTCATGAAAGCTTTTATGGGTGAGATGAGGAGAGTATTGAAAGTGAAGATGGAATAGGTTTATGAGTGGATAGATCGAGTAGAGAATGCACATTTGTAGCAGTCGCAAAATAATCCTAATATGCAGAAGAGAGGAAGAGTTCAACTTAAGAAAGTGATAGTTAAATTTGAAGAGTGTTATGGGGACGGTTTTGATGAAGAAGATACAAGGATTCAATTGTTGGCAATAAGAGATATGGTGGGCGGTTTAGAGAAGCTAAAAATCGGGAAGATAATAACTTGGGTAGTATTAAGATAAAGATTCCATCAATTCAAGATAAAAATGATCCAAAAGCTTACCTTGAGTGGGAGAACAAGATAGAATTAGTATTTAATTGTCACAACTATTTTGAGATAAAAAAAGGTAAAATTTGCAGCCATTGAATTTTTTGATTATGCAATTGTTTGGTGGGATCAACTATTTTTAAACAGAAAGAGAAATAGAGAGTGTCTAATAAAAATGTCAAAAAAAATAAAATTCGTGATGAGGAGATGGTTTGTTCCAAACCATTACTACTGTAAGTTATACCAAAATTATAAAATCTTACACAAGGTAATCAAAGTATGGAGGATTATTATAAGGAGATGGAAATCACTATGATTAGAGTGAATGTAAAAGAAGATAGAGAGGCTACTATGGCTAGGTTTTTGGTTGGTTTGAATTGAGAAATTGCTAAGTTGGTGGAATTGCAACATTATGTGGATTCAGAAGATTTGGTACACATGGCTATCAAAATTGAGAATCAACTCAAGAGGAGGGGTAGTATTACACGGCAAAATCTTAGCTCGGGTTCATTATAGAGATCAAATTTTATGAAGAAAGAGGTGAAGAAAACCACTGCCAAGCCCAAAATTTAGCAAAATCAAGAAATGACCAGCCATGAAAATCAAGGTAAATCTGATTCTTTCACCACTCAAAATCATGATATTAAGTGTTTTAAATGCCAATGCAGGGGTTACATAATGATCCAATATCCAAACAAAAGAGTTATAATATTACGAGATAATGGTAAAATTAAATTCGATGATGACAATGTCACCGAATCTATACCACCATTGGAGGACATGGATGATAAGGAATACGCTGCCTAAGGTGAATTGTTAGTTGCAAGAATAGTTCTAAGTATACAGGTCAAAGAAGATGACAGAGTGCAACGAGAAAACATCTTTCATATTAGATGCCACGTGCAAAACAAGGTATGTAGTGTAATTATTAATGGAGGTAGTTGTACTAATGATGCTAGTACTATAATGGGAGAGAAATTAGGGTTGCCAATAATTAAACATCCCTAGTCTTATAAATTACAATGGCTCAATGACAATAGTGAGGTGAGGGTTACTAAATAGGAGTTAGTTTCCTTCCGCATTAAAAAATATAAAGATAAAGTTCTGTGTGATGTAATTCTAATGCAAGCTAAACACTTGTTACTAGACCGACCATGACAATTTGATCGGTATGTTAAGCACGATGGTTTCACCAACAAATATTCATTTATGTTTAATAAAATAACAATTGCTTTAGTCCCTTTTTCACCAAGGCAGGTCTATGAAGATCAAGTGAGATTACAAAAAGAGTGTAATCAATAGAAAGAGAGCGAGGAAAAGAAAACAAATGAAAATCAGAAAGAGAAAAAAAAAAGGCCGAGAAAAATAAGCAAGAAAATAAGAGCAAGAATTCGGCCATTGAGAGAAAAGTAGAGAGAAAAGCTAACTTCTATGAAAAATGAGTGAAATAAAAAGAGCGGTGTTTTAATATAAGCTAATGATTGTACTTTTATACAAAGAGGCGTATTTAAATACTAACCAATTTAACTCATCTTTGCCTAGTTCATTTGTTTCTCTTTTGCAGGAGTTTGATGATGTCTTTTTCAAGGAGATTCCACTTGCTTTACCTCTTCTTCTAAGAATTGAACATCAAATAGATTTCGTGCCAGGTGCTTCCATTCCAAACAGATCAACTTATCAAAGCAATCCCAAATAGGCAAAGGATTTACAAAGATGGGTTAGTGAATTGATGAAAAAAGGGTATGTAAGGGAAAGTAGGAGTCTGAACGCCATGCCAGTAATTTTGGTTCCTAAAAAGGATGGATCGTGGAGAATGTGCATTGATTTTTGAGCAATCAATAATATAACGGTAAGGTATCCTCATTCTATTCCTCACTTAAATGATATGTTAGTTGAGCTGTTTGGTGCTTGTGTATTTTTCTAAGATTGATTTAAAGACCATATGATCAAATAAGAATGAAAGAGGGCGATGAATGGAAAACAACTTTTAAAATGAAATATGGTTTTTATGTGTAGTTAGTTATGTCATTTAGATTAACTAACATACCGAGTACTTTTATGCAATTAATGAACCATGTCTTGCATGTTTTCATAGGGAGATTTGTTATTGTTTATTTTGATGATATTATTATTTGTAGCAAAAACTTGGATGATCATGCTGTATATTTAAAATTAGTTTTGGATGTACTTAGAAAAGAGAAGATATTTGCTAACTTGAAGAAGTGCACTTTTTGCACCGATAAGCTTGTGTTTCTTGATTTTTTTGTGAGTGTATAAGGAATACAGGTTGATAAAGAGAAGATCTGCGTGATTCAAGATTGGCCAACTCCATAAGTATAGGTCATGTTTATAGTTTTCATATGCTCACTAGTTTTTACAGAAGGTTTGTGAAAGACTTTAGCAGCATCGCTGCTTTGCTTACTAAAGTCATCAAGAAAAATGTTGATTCAAATAGGGAGACAAACAAGAGAAGGTATTCCAATTGATCAAGGAAAATTAACTCATGCTCCTTTACTTGTTTTTCTTAATTTTACTAAAACATTTGAAATTGAATGTGATACCAATGCATATAATAGTATATTTCAGTGAGAAATTAAGTGGGGTAGCCTTAAATTACTCTACTTATGATAAAGAATTATATGCATTGGTTCGATCATTAGAAACATGGCAACACTACCTTTGGCCTAAGGAGTTTGTGATTCACACCAATTGTGAGTCCTTAAAGCATTTAAAAGGCCAACATAAGTTGAACAAGAGACATGAAAAGTGGGTGGAATTCATTGAGACATTCCTATATGTCATCTGATACAAGTAAGGTAAGGAATCATTACCGATGCACTTTCTTGAAGGTTCATATTAATTTCTACTCTTGATGCAAAATTACTTGGTTTTGAGTATATTAAATAATTGTATCCTTTAAGACCACAATTTTTGTGAGTTTTAGACTTGTGAGAAAAATGCGGTAGGTAAGTTCTTTAGGCATGAGGGTTTCTTGTTTTGGGAAAATAAATTGTGTGCCAAATTGCTCTTTGCGTGATTTGTTAGTAAGGGAATCCTAAGGTGGAGGATTAATGGGACACTTTAGACTTGCTAAGACCTTAGCCATTTTGCAAGAACACTTTTATTGGCCACATATGAAAAGAGATGTTGAGAGAATTTGTGGTAGATGTGTCATATGTAGGCAAGCAAAATCCTTAGTACAACCCCATTATTTATCTATTCCCAGTGAGTCTTGCATTGATATTTCGATGGATTTTGTGTTAGGTTTACCTAGGTCAAAATTGGTAGGGATTCAATTTTTGTGATTATGGATAGATTTTCTAAGATGGCACATTTCATTCCATGTCACAAAGCTGATGATGCAACATGTTGCTAATTTATTTTTTAGAGAAATTGTAAGATTACAGGGTATGCTTAGAATAATAGTTTTGGATAAAGATGCTAAGTTCTTGAGTTACTTTTTGAAAGACTTTATAGTGTAAGTTAGGAACTAAGTTATTATTTTCTACTATTTGTCACTTACAAACTGATAAGAAGTAGTAGATAAGACTTTGTCTACTTAATTGAGGGCTATAATTAAAAAGAACATCAAAACTTGCAAAGAATGTTTACCATATGTTGAGTTTGCTTATAATCATTTATGATTTTAATCCTTGAACTCTATTGGATTTAATGCCATTACCTTTGTCTGAACGTGCTAACTTAGATGAAAAGAAAAAGGCTGAACTTGTTAAGTAGATACATGAGAAAATAAGACTCAACATTGAGAAGAGAACATATCAGTACACAAAATAAGCTAATAAAAAGAGTCGACAACTGATTTTTGAACCTGGAGATTGGGTTTGGTTGCACATGCAGAAAGAAAGATTTTTTACACAAAGATAGTCTAAGTTACTTCCAATAAGAGATGGATCTTTTCAAGTCCTTGAGTGCATCAATGACAATGCATATAAGTTAGATTTATCAAGTGAGTATAATATTAATGCCATTTTTAATGTTATTGATTTAAGTCTTTTTGATGTAGGTGATGATTTGAGGACAAATATTTTTCAAGAGGATGAGAATGATGAGGGCACAACTAACAAATAGAATACAGATCCTATTCAAGTTCCAGTTGGTTCGGTTATAAGGGCTTGAGCTAAAAGGTTCAAAGAAACTCTCATTAGATTGATTAAAAAGCATTTGGGTTGCGGTGAATTCATGGAGGCCCAAGGAAGATGTTCCACTTGTTTCACAAGGTTGGATTTTCATGATTCAAGCTTTGGAATAATCTATAAGAAATTCCTCAAATCACAAAGTGGGTGGATTTAGTAGAGTTTTCTAAATTGGTGATTTTCCAATTTTGACTCATCAAGTGTTAGAAAATGATGGGAATAGCAGTACAGCAGCCTATGTGAACAACTTAAGTGATTAGAAGCTTTTAGAAGCCTACAACAAATATTTTATAATAGTAGTTGTAATGTTTGAAATAAAGCCTTAGTTATTGGTGATAGCTGATAATTAGTTAAAGTTTGCAGCTGCATTTTTTGTTGTAGTTGCAAAGTTTGAAAGCTAGTTTAAAATAAAACCTTATTGGTTGTAGTTGGTAGTTAGTAGTTTTTAAGTTATCATTAAATGTTGTAATAAATACTTGCATCCCAAATGTTCACTATAAATACTTGAGGGATAAAAGGAAAGCATTCAGTAATTTGATTAAAAAACATTTTTTTAGTTCTTTTAGAACTCTTTGAACTTATCGGTACAATTTCATTAGCGTTCTTCTTTGACTTATTAATTTATCATTCTATAATTAATTGTGGCTTTTTTATTATAGCAAGGTTCTTGCTTCAATATAAGCAACAGGTCGCGGTTTCATACAAATCTGTTTTTAGACGGTCTTGATCCACAACTTTATTAAATAATTGGTGTAGATTGTATCACTTTATCTTATTCCTGAGACATGTTAATAACCAGCGAAAAAGTTAGAAAACCTCACAAACACCCTTTTACGTGTTTTCTCTCTCGATTGACAGCATTCACATTGATGTACCAAATTTGCTTTTAACCTCTTATGAGTGTGTCTCTAGCCTTTTTCTGCTCTTTATTCTCCTCATTAATTCTTTTAAATTTAATGAACTTAATCAAAATTACTTTGTAACAATATAAACTTAACAAATCAGATTACTAAGAATGGGAATGGGCTAAATGCAAAAGATAAAGAATAGCAGAATTTAAGAAGCAAAGAGAAAAACAAAAAAAAAATATAGATTTTGATGCAATTTAGGGTTGTTTGTTTTGTTTTAGGCTGCATTACACAAATAGACAGAATGCACACTATACGCAAATGAAATTTAAATAGCAAACAACACTTCAACTAATTCTGATCTATACTCTCGCTTTTTTAAATTCAGAATTCAGAATTTAAACTTGAAATCAATTAAATCTGAATTTTTCTTCCATACTTATTTTTATTTTTATTTTTTAAAATTTCTTTCTTTCTTTCTTCTTTCTTATTTTAAAAACAACAAAACTTGAATGAATAAGGGTAAAGAAATAAAGGTGATAGGTTCCAAATTCAAGGGAATAGAATAAAGGGTGTGAAATTTAAAAGAAGAACAAAAATAAAAATAAAGGTTAGATTAAACCTGATTTAGAAATTAATTTTTGATACCAATTTATGTGAACCTCAAAAAGAAAAGTGAGACCCTACGCTCAATGAGGTTACCTTGCCAAGTGATGTAGAATCAAGTGTTAAGAAAAGAATACAACAAGATTGAAAGCATGAAACAAACACTCACTTTTATTGAAAGAAATTCAAACACTGATAAAGTAAAATTGGTACAAAACCAAGCTCATCACTCAAGAGAAGTACAATGGGATACAGAATAATTCACCACCCAAAGAATCCTACAAGAGATACAGAGCTCTCAAACTCACCACTCTAAGGAATCCACCCAAGAGATATAGAGTTTAATAAAAAATTCTCACAAGAGAACTCTTCCAAATACAAGTACTTTAAAACTCACTCTCTGCCCTTCTCCTCTCATCCTTCTTGATATTTATAAAGAGTTCTTGGGAGGGCTACTGCAAAGCACTCATTACAACATTCAAACTTGGTGGCTGAGAGTTTACAATTTTCAAAAGACAACAACTAAGACTTACAACTACCTTTACACTAAAAGTCTACAAATACAACTAATACAATAAAAGAAGTATCAAAATTCAAACATAATATGGTCTAATTCAACAAAGCATGCCCTCAAGTCTTGGATGGAGAGAAAAAGTCTTCAATTCTTGCAAGTTGTCAAAATTGGTTCACTTAGTAGCTGTCTGACCTTCCTTTAGTTATCAGGATTCAACTTACTCTAGAAAAGTTATATTCATGTGCTGTCAAAAGGATTTAGAACTAGACACATATAATTTTCTAGTAGTATAAAGTTTACCCAATAATTCCTTCCAAAACAGTACCAGATTTCAAATTTACCCTTGAAATTTATTATCTTACCTTGAGTGTTTAGTATACGAATTTAACTAACTTGAATTCATTTGGTTCTATTTTTAGCTCCATGTGATTAGACACTCCTGTGTCAAACTTCCTTGGTTGGAAAAGACTCGACCTCGAGTCAATTTCGTTATCATACTTATAAGGAGATAGATCAGCAACATTGAATACGTCGAAAACACCATAAGATTCTGGAAGCTCAATTTTGTATGTATTTTCCCCAATTTGTTTTATCACCTTCAATGGTCTATCAGCTCTCGGTTTGAGTTTGGAAAACTTGCCACAAGGGAATCTTTCTTTTATGAGATGAACCGAAACTAAATCTTTGTCTTGAAATTTCATTTTCTTGCGATGCTTATTGGTGCTGTTTTGGTACTTCTCATTTTCTTCAATATTTTCTTCCTAATAACTTCTTCATGCAATTTTTTTATGTTCTTCACTCGTTCTTTAGCATCTACACTAAATTGGTAAGTAATGGGAAAAAGGACTAAATCCAATGGACTTGTGGGATTCTGACCATAAACAATTTCAAACGAACTATAACCCGTAGATTGGCCTTTTGTCCGATTGTAAGCAAATTCAACTTTAGCCAAAATAAGATCCATTGACAGATGTTCTTTCCAACATAACACCTCAAAAGGTTTCCTAAACTGCGATTTATGACTTCTGTTTGTCCATCAGTTTGAGGATGATAGGAAGAATTAAAGTTTAGTTGAGTTCCAAGCTTCCTCCAAATAGTGCGCCAAAAGTGACTCATGAACTTAGTATCACGATCTGAGATGATAGTCTTAGGAATTCCATGTAGTTTCATAATTTCTTGAAATTATAAGTTAGCTACATGGGAAGCATCAAGAAACTTGTTGCAAGGAACAAAGTGCACCATCTTGGAAAAATAATCCATCACCACCATGACAGAATCTTTATTTCTTTGAGTTATTGGCAATCCCACAACAAATCCATGCTAACATCTTCCTAAGATGTTGTAGGAACAGGAAGTAGAGTGTACAAACCAGTATTTTGGCCATGGCTCTTAGCCATATGATAGATTTTACACCTATCCATATGCCTCTGAATGTCCTTCTTCATCTTTGGCCAATAAAACTTTTCTTGTATCAATACCAAAGTCTTGTCTCTCCCAAAATGTCCACCAAGTCCACCATTATGAGATTCTTTGATAATAGACTCTCGAAGAGAACATTGGGGAATACATAAGCAATTGCCTTTAAAAAGATACCTATCATGCAATAGAATTTGTTGAAAAGAGACATGTTTGCAGTCTTTTGTGATTTTTGCAAAATAAGCATCATCTTTGTAGAGTTCTTTCACTATCTCAAAGCCTACAACTTTTACTTGCATAGAGGACAGCAAGGAATATTTTTGACATAATGCATTAGCCGCCACATTTTGAACTCTAGATTTGTGCTTAATGGTGAAGTTGAAGGATTGAAGGAATTCAACCCAATGAGCATAACGCCTATTAAGTTTGTGTTGGCTATTTATAAACTTAAGTGTTTCATGATCAGAATAAAGAACAAAAGGTTTTGGAAGAAGATAATGACTCCAATGATCTAAAGCTCGACAAATAGCATAAAACTCTTTATCATAAGTAGAATACTTCTTGCGTGAATCATTCAATTTTTCACGAAGAAAGCAATGGTTTACCTTCTTGACTAAGGACAGTGCCAATTCCCACATTTGATGCATCAAACTCAACCTCAAACACTTTGTCAAAATTTGGTAATGCAAGAATAGAGGCTTGGGTTACCTTTTCTTTGATGAGATCAAAACTCTTTTGTGCTTCATTTGTCCATTTGAAGTGATCACACTTTAAACATTCAGTGATTGGTGCTATGATAGTTTATCCTTTAATGAAATGCCAATAAAATGAAGCTAATCCATGAAAGCTTTGAACATCATGGAGAGTTTAAGGAATAGGCCAGTTCAAAATAGCTTCTACCTTACTAGGATCCATTTTGATTCCATCTTTAGAGGCTACATAGCCTAAAAAGATAAGGCAATTTGAAAAGAACTCACATTTCTTTTGGTTGACATAAAGCTTTTATTTCCTTAAAGTGTTGAAAACTTGATGAAGATGATCCAAAGGTTGTTCCTTATCGTTGCTATACACAAGAATGTCATTGAAGTATACAACAATGAATCTTTCAATGTAGGGCTTCAGAACATAATTCATCAAACGCATGAAAGTATTGGGAGCATTTAAAAGTCCAAAAGGCATCATCTTCCATTCATAAAGCCCATCTCTTGTCTTGAATGCTGACTTTCATTCATCACCTGATTTCATCCTTATTTGATGATATCCACTTCGTAGATCAATCTTGGAGAAAATACAAGCTCTATCCAATTGGTCAAGAAGATCATTAAGTTGAGAAATTGGGAAACAATAATCAATGGTAATTTTGTTGATGGCTCTACTATCCATATACATGCGAAAAGAACCATCCATTTTGGGCACAAGAAGAGCAGGAACAACACAAGGACTCTTACTTTCTTCAATTAAGCCTTTGAACAAAAGCTTATTTACTTGACTTTAAAGTTCAACATGCTCCTTAGGACTCATTTTGTAGGCAGCTTTGTTTGGTAGAATAACTCCTAGAATAAGATCAATGCCATGTTGAATGTCTCTCATAGGAGGCAATCTTGGTGGTATCTCATTTGGTACTACATCATGAAATTCTTGAAGTAGCTTCTTCATTATAAAAGGTAGCTCAGGACTATCATTATTTTCTTTAAACACCACAAAAGCAAAGGTTTTATCAACTTTTGAAAATTCCCTCTTACATTTAGAAAGAGTCAAGAAATTATTTCCCTCCCCTTTAAAAGGCTTAGGAACATTGATCATCTTAGAAGGACCCAAAATGACTTTAACACCATCCTTAACAAGGGAATAAGTGTTTTTATAGCCATCATGAATAATTTTTCTATCATATTGCCATAGACGACCAAGAAGTAAATGACAAGCATCCATTGGAACAACCTCACACCAAACTTCATCTTTATTATTTTTTCCAATAGAAAAAGATACTAGGCAACATTGATTTACCTTAATTTCATTTCCCTTTTTGAGCCAAGAAAGCTTGTATGGTTGAGGATGCTTCACTGTCTTTAGGCCTAATTTTTCTACCATTTGTGTAGAAGTCACATTTTAAAAACTACCCCCATCAATTCTGACATTACACACCTTTCCATGAGAAGTACACTTGGTATGAAAGATATTTTTTCGCAACCAATCTTCTTCTTCTTCATAGGCAACACTTAAAACCTTACGAAGAATGAGTGTTTCACCTTCATCCTTAAAATTTATATCTTTATCGTCTTCCTCAGGTTCTGCATGGTTTTTCTCCATCTCTTCTTTGTCTTCTTCTTCAACAAGTGTCATAATCCTGCGATTTGGACATTCAGAAGCAATATGTCCATATCCTTGGCATTTTGAAACATTGGCGAGAATTGGTGTTGGAGGAATGGCTTTGCTTCTTTTGGTTAGAGACACCATCATTCTTTGAAGAAGTTCTTGTAGTAGCTTTGGCAGCAGGAATGTTCTTAGAGTTGGAAGTACTCCCCCAGTTAGAAACGCCCTCTCGTGTTAAGAATCAAGAATTGCTGCTGTGAGCCCTCTTTTGTTGATTCTCCACCTTAAGTGCAAGTCTACACCCATCTCCATAAGTCCAGTATGGTTGTAATTATACAATGTTTGAAATCTCAAGTCTTAAACCCTCAAGATAATGTGCAATTGTCTGTTCTTTTTGTTTAGCCATATCGCATTTTAGCATGAGGTGATCGAATTCTGTAGTGTAGTCTTCTACAGAGAGCTCTTTTTGACGAAAATTATGTAGTTTGAGAAAACTATCTTATTGATAGTTGTCCGAAAGATATTTCCTCTTAAGCTCTCATTTCATCTTCTCCCAGGTCACTTCTAACTTCTGGTATCCTTTGTTTCCTCAAATTTTTCCACCATAAAGAAGCATACTTTTTTAAGTTTTATGGCAACAACTTTTACCTTTTGATTTTCTGGAACATCTTGATAATAAAAAATTCTTTCTATGGTGTTCAACCAATCCACAAACTCATTTGGGTGAATTCTACCCTCAAAATCTTGTATTTTCACTTTGGAAATCTCGACGATAATTATTTCTAAAAGTTATATCTCGATGACAAAGTAGTGTATGGGAGAACTATCACCAAAAGAATGAGATTTAGATTAATGAAAAGGATTTGTATTAATTTCATCATTGCTAAAAGAACCAATATCGAGATCTTCATGTTGCACTGCTTTACTTTGATCTTCGAAACGTTCTAAACGTTGTTGAAGTTGCTGAATTTGTTGTCTCAATTCTTTAATTAAAATGTCTCGTATATCAACTTGAGCTGCTGGCTATTCTTCAATTGTTGGAACAAATCTATGACATTTGGCCATTGAAAGACAAAGCCAAAATAAACCAAAAGCTCTGATACCAAAACTGATGAAGGCTCAAGTGTTTAGAAAAGAATACAACACGATTGGAAGAATGAAAATAAACACTCACTTTTATTGAAATAAATTCAAACACTGATAAAGTAAAATTGGTACAAAACCAAGTTCACTACTTAAGAGAAATACAATGGGATACAGAATAATTCACCACTCAAAGAATCCTACAAGAGATACAGAGCTCTCAAACTTAACACTCTAAGGAATCTACCCAAGAGATACAAAGTTTAATTAAGAAATTCTCACAAGAGAACTCTTCCAAATACAAGTACTTTAAAACTCACTCTCTGCCCTTCTCCTCTCATACTTCTTGGTATTTATAGAGAGTTCTTGGGAGGGCTACTGCAGAGCACTCATTACAACATTCAAACTTAGTGGTTAAGAGTTTACAATTTTCAAAAGACAACAACTAAGACTTACAACTACCTTACACCAAAAGTCTACAAATACAGCTAATACAATAAAAGAAGTATCAAAATTCAAACATAATATGGTCTAATTCAACAAAGCATGCCCTTAAGTCTTGGATGGAGAGAAAAGTCTACAATTCTTGCAAGTTGTCAAGATTGGTTCACCTACTAGTTGTCTGACCTTCCTTTAGTTATTAGGATTCTTACTCTAGAAAAGTTATATTCATGTGTTGAAAAAAAGATTTAGAACTAGACACATATAATTTTCTAGTAGTCTGAAGTTTACCCAATAATTCCTTCCGAAACAGTACTAGATTAATTCTAAATTTATCTTTGAAATTTATTATCTTACCTTGAGTCTTTAGCATGCGAATGTAACTAACTTGAATTCATTTAGTTCTATTTTTAGCTCCATGTGATTAGACACTCTTGTGTCACCAAGGATCGTTCTAATTTAGATTTTTAAATAAACAAAAATAAAAGATCTTGACCCGTTATTTATAAAGAGATAAGAACCAAAAATATAAGAAATTAAGATAGATGCCACACTCAAGAAAGATAAGAAAGACTGTGAATGATAAGTCAAGGATAAGCGCTAAAAGAAGAAATATTGATAAGTTCTTTGAAGAACAAAGAGAAAACTCTCACTAATTTTAATATTTAAACTCTGAATTCCCTTTAGAGTTACAAGTTCTTATATAACCAAAATTACCAAGAGAATAAAAGAAAATCTAAATCGAATGCTAAGTCATAGTAGGAATTAATTATAAAAATAAGAAATAAATAACAAGCATAGTAAGGAAACAAATATTTATGTATCCTTATTTTTAAATTTAACCTAAGAATAAAAAAAAAGAAAAAAGAAAATAAGGATCTTATAAAGCTCTGTGAATAGTAATGAATGAACAGTCATGCATCAATAGTAATGCATAAACAGTGACAATAAATCTTCATTCTAAAATTGATATGCGCCTTATTTTGTCCACATGTAAATTATCACAGATTACTTAAAGAAAATTGAATAACATTGATAGAATTTGATCACCTTGAACACTCAAATCGATTAGATTAATGTCTTGAACGAAACACGAATTTTAGATATACTCAATTAACACATTTAATACTTCTTTTATTTTTTTGGTTCTTTCCCTTGTCATTTGATACTTAATAGATCTTTTTAAGGTTTAACAACCTGATTCTTATTAGTTACCAAAACAAACAAGATGGTGTTCTGAGGTAAAATATATAGTTTCATTGAAAAATAATGGCCTCAATTTTTATCAAAACATTTCACCAATTGGTTAAAACTCACAAAAATAATAACATAGTATTTTGAGCTAAAATATAGGATTTCATTAAAAATCACGACCTCACTTTAAGTCACAAATATTTTATGGCAAAAAGAAATTGGCTAGAAATTACCAAAATAACACCAACATGATGTTCTGAGCAACAATATAAGTTTTATTAAAATTTAACAATCTCACTTTTGCATCATCAACTTTTAGCCATATTAAATATTTTTTTGAAACTTTCTCAAGACTTACCAAAAGAACCAACACGGTGTTGTAAGCTGAAATATACATTTTCTTAGAAAAATTACGACCTCAATTTACATCACTAAGTTTTTGTTGCAAAAAGAAATTGGTTAAAATTTACCAAAATAACACACCAATACAGTGTTTTGAACCAAAATATAAGATTTCATAAAAAGTAAACAACCTCATTTGGAGTTGGAAACTGTTCTTCATGAAAAGAAATTGGTTAGACCTCTCAAAATAATACAACACGGTGTCTTTAGACAAAATTTAAGTTTTTATAGAAAAATAACGACCTTACAATGTCATGTACTTTCTGTCATGAAAATTGTATTTCTAAAACTTCGTAAAAAATTACCCAAACAAAAAACAAGGTGAAAAAACAAAAGTTTCCATTGAAAAGTAACGACCTTATTTTGTGCACGAATGTTTTTTTATGAAAAGAAATTATTTTAGACTTACAAAAACAACATGGTATTCTGAGTAAAAATATAAGTTTTAATTGAAAAATTACAACCTTATTTTTGTATCATGAACTTTTGGAAGCGAAAAATATATTTTTGGAGCTTGATTAAAGGTTGCCAGAACAACCAACACAATGTTCAGAGCCAAAATATAAGTTTTTTTTAAAAGAAAACTAAGGACCTAATTTTATGCCTATAACTTTTTGTCGTGAAAAGAAATTTGTTAAAAACTCACTAAAACACACACCAACATGGTTTTCTGAGGCAAAATGTAAGTTGCTATTGAAAAATACTGACCTAATTTTATGTCACAAACTTTAAATTACGAAAAGAAATTGGTTAAAATTAAATACCAAAATAACACCAATACAATATTTTGAGCTAATATACAAGTTTTTAATGAAAAATAATGACCTCATTTTGCATTACTTGCTTAGAAGTTTTCGAACAACCTACACAGCATTCTAAGCAAACATATGAGTTTTATAGAACATAAATGGCCACAATTTGTGTGACAAATTATTTGTTACTAAAAATGTCCGTGTAGAACCTGTTCAAAAGTTAACAAAGCAACAAATTCAGTGGTTTGAGTCAAAATATAAATTTTTATAGAAAACTATTGACCTTACTTTGCATTACATACTTTTTGTTGCAAACAATATTTTTTTGGAAACTTATTCAAACGTTAACAAAACAATCGCCACGACGTTTTGAGGTAAAATATAAAGTTTTGTTGAACAATAACAACCTCATTTTTTGTCAAAAACATTTCATCATGAAAAAAATTTGGTGAAAACTCACCAAAATAAATAGCATAATGCTCTGAGCCAAACTTTAAGGTTTCATTGAAAATCACAACCTCGTTTAAAGTCACAAATATTTAACAACATAAAAAAATTGGTTAGAAATCACAGAATCAACATGGCATTTTGAGCAAAAATTTAAGTTTTGTTGAAAATTAACATCTTCATTTCGCATCATGAACTTTGAGTCACAAAAAATATTTTTATGAAACTTGCTCAAAACTATACAAACACATTATTTTGAGCCAAAATCTAAGGTTCTGGCAACACGATTTTCTGAGTCAAAATACAAGTTTTCATTGAAATATCTTGATTTTGCAGCATGAACTGTTTTATCAAAAAAATTATTTTTTTAAAACTTGAACAAATATTATCAAAACAACTGACAAAGTTTTTTGAGGTAAAATTTATATTTTCATTGACAAAAAAATCGCCTTTTTTTTTTCTAAAACATTTCAACAAGAAATTGGTTAAAACTCACCAAAGCAATAACATAATATTTTGAGTCAAAATATAAGGTTTTATTGAAAATCACGGCCTCACTTTAAGTCAAAAATATTTCACAACGAAAAGAAATTGGTTAGAAATCGGCAAAACAACCCCAACGCGGTATGTAATAAATAGATGCTTATACCTGTATTTATTATAATAAATAATGTGCAGAACCTGTCAAAACAAGTGGTGCCAGCAAAATCAAGTAGTGCTGATATCCTTTTAGCATGCCGTGCCAATAAAAGCAAGCAGTGCTGAGACATTTAAAGCAAGCGGTACTGGTATCAGTTCCGATTGTAATAATAGGTTAGAAGCAGTGCTGTAAACTTATCTCTTGCTATGTAAAAGTATAACTCAGGCTTTGGGGATCACTTATATCTATAAAAGGCAACTCAAACTCTGATTTTAGACATCCGAAAAAATATATCAGTGTAAAAAAGCAAAAATCATTCTCTCCCTTGTACAAACCAGCTCCTATGAACAAAAAAAATACATATTTCAACATCTTACTCTTATGTAAGTTACTTTATGTTTTCAATTTGTTTTCGATTATAATTATGTAGCCTGCATGTTTAGTTTGATTGCTTTATTAAATATCTGTGCTTGTTTTCTGTTCTGCTTTTGTTTCAGTTAGTTCAATTCTGTTTTTCTTTGTTTTGTAAATCCCTGGACCAGTTGGTGTCAGAGCCAGTAAGTAAGTTGGTTTAATTTTCTGTTGTAAAATTTCAAGGTGTGATTGTAGACTTTGGTGAGTAGCTAGTAAATCCTTAAGTGAAAAAGGCAATAAGTGCATAAATCTTAGCCAGATCTATGTTAAAGTATTCTCTGATTTTCTAACCCGAGAAGGTTAATGTATTTAAATCTTTTAAAACTAGCCCATGTTCATATTTAACTTCAAGTCAAGCAAAAAGGAAGTTGAAGAAATGATTACTGTTTCTGACATAGAAACTCATTTGCAAAACTTGATAATTCCAGAAACCTCACCTTATACGGTGTAAAAAAAAGGGCCATTTTTGTCCCAATCGGACTACATGATAAAAACAGTAGAAGAAGCATTGCCTCTAACAGAAGGAACAACAACATTTAAGCTTCTCCCTAAAAAACTTTTAGAAGAGGCTCAACAAAAATATGGCCTCTTGCACCTAGGGCTAATTCAAGTAGCGGTTAAACAATTACATTAAGAAGGTTTAAATACATCCCTTTTAATTAACTCTTAAAGATAAAAGTATGAATAAATATGAAGACTCCTTGCTAAGATGTGTTTCTTCCTCTCTTTATGAAAGACTAGTACATTTTAATTGCTACCCGAAGTTTTTTTTATATCTGTCAGATCCTAATATTAGGGATGCTCTTATGTTAGATATCATGTCCAATGGATATGATATGGATCCAAGAGCAATTATTATACAATTGATTTATCATATATTCTGTAAGACAATGAATAGTTCGTGTCTAAATGTCCAAATAGAGACATTTCTGAAAGAAAATAAAGGGGAGACTACAAAAATTCAAACTAATCTTCAAAAATTAGACTTGTCCGTCCCTCTAAAAATTAGTAGGAAAGACGTATCAATTTAGGATGTTGGGAAATTACCAAATGCAGTTCCAGCAGAATCTTTGAAAACCACTCAACCGTCTATCATCTCAGAACATTATGATGGTTTTGTCAAAATTCGATTTTTGTTAGATAAAATGAGAATATAATATCAGGTGGCTAAATCCTTCCCTAAAATTAAAGATTCTATATCTAGTGAAGTATGCACTCTTAATAAAGAGACTCTTAAGGGAGCTTAAAGCTAGTTCTAGTTCGACTCAACTAGTGAAACCTGTTAATCGAGTGAAAATGCCATCATCAGTTATGCCTAATTTCTCTGAAAAATCAAGTAGCCCTACCCCTTCGAATATGGGACACTCTAATATGATAATGCTTAAGGTTAATAGCTTTGAAATAGGTAAAGGACTTTTGAAAAAGCATTTCAATTCAGAGAAAAATTGAGAAGTTAAACAATGGTTTTTAAGTTCTTTCTCTGAAAAGGAAAAAGGACAATATTATAATTTTATATCGAATGAAAAATCTTTCTGATCAATTTCTGGTTTTTAGGGCAAATAAAGGCTTGAAAAGAAAGAAATTTTCAAATGCACACAAGCTTATCTTAACATAGTTGAAGAGAATACCAAATACACCACTACCGGAGGTAAAATAGTGTCATCAATTCATCCTCTTCCAATTCCTTTAGAAATCGCTAAAGGGAACAAAGCTACCCACTTAAAGCCACTTCTAGAGAAGTATCAAAACCAGCGACAGTAGATACACTTAAACATGTCGTTAAGCAAATTAATTGTACAAAATTATTTTTTCCATTCTCTTAGGAAACAAACATGTAGAATTTAGAATTTGCTTAGACTAAAAGTCTTTTTCAAACAAATGTGTCCAAGATAGTACTACTGTCATCCTCAAAAGTCGCCTCTACAACCAGACAAGAACTTAAACTTATCCTTTTGAGACCACCACCATATGTTACCGGAAAATTTTGACTTCAAAATTTTGAAAATAAAATTTTAAAAGTATTACAATCTATAATAGAATTAAGGATTTATCTATCAAAAAAATACAAATAATGATAAATGAAGTCCATCCTAATAGGGATAAGGAAGTATGAACCTTTATAAGCTCAAATGGGGCAGCCTAAAGAAGAATTATTATCCACAACCGTCACCAGTAAACATACAATTTTAAGAAATACAATATGATGGGGTCTTCTTTGATGGATCCTCTTTGGTTGAATGGAATATTTATGGTTTGACAAAGTATCAAATTATGATACTCTTAAAACACATGTTGATCTATGCAATAGCATCAAAGTTCAAAGGAAATTCTAAGTTGACATATTGCTTTGATTATAGTAACTGGATTTTTAGGCCAACTTCAAGGTTGGTGTGACTTAGTTTTATCAATCAAAGCTTAAGAAGAAATTTTATCAATTGTGAAAACAATAATTATTACTATACAAGAGGCATCAGGACAAATCATACAACAACCTCAAATTAAGGAAGTTGCAGTTTATACAATAATATATTCTACAATTAAGCACTTTATTGGTGATACCAATTTACATATGGGAATTGGATATGGTCAACTCAACAATTTGAGATGTCCATCCATATCCCATTTGAAGTGGTATAGAGATATATTTTTTTCCAAAGTCTTCACCAGAACAAATGCTAATGCAGACTATTAAGAAGAACATTTTGTTGATGGAATTCCAAAACTAATAGCAGAAAAGCTCAAGATGAAGTTGAGAGAAAGATATGAAGGTCAAATACCATATAGAAATTACATTTATGGAGAATTAGCTTATGAGATAGTCAAGGTAGGTTTAGAAATTTGCAACTGGAATAAAATTCAAAAAGAGTTGCAACTTGAAAGAGCAAATAAAGTCAAAAAAAATGGGAGATTTTTGTTCCCAATATGACTATACAACATTTCAGCCTACGGAGTACCAAAAGGTTCTTCGAAAACCTAAATCTGAAAGATAAATTTGAAGACACTTCAAATCAAAGCAAGACTTTAGAAAACCATATGTAAATAGGAAATTCTTCAATAAAACTCCTTAGATGCAACTCAGACCCAATAAAAGGTCTAAAATGTCACGGATCTTTCAAGAACCATGCTGCCTTAGACGCGTTATGCGCTAAGCAGCCTAGAAAACCACATAAAGAAGAGAAGAAACACGCTCACAAGGTGTTTGAGAAATAACTCTTTATATTGCTGAAGAGAAAATACAAGCTATGAGATTATGTTGTGTTGTGTTTTGTACAATTGAGGGTCTCCCCCTTATATACTAACAACCCTATACAATCGACGGCTGAGATCTAAATGATCTAAAGGTGTATATACAAGATGGAATAATATGCCATGAAATATTCTTAGATGCCATTACATATGCTATGGAATATTCTCTTTCCAAATATGGGTTAACAACCCTAATAAGTCACGGGCTTGGCCCAAATCTTTACCCATATTAGCAGGTCTTCTAGAAGTTACGGCCTGCGAATCGCTTCAACAGCCCACATAGCCTCTAGGAGGCTTTGTCACGCACCAAGTGTTTAAGAAAATGCTTGAGAACACTTAGGGCGTGACAAAAAGGACTCATACTTGTTATAAGTGTGGAAAAAGGGACCCCTATACATCAAATTATGTCTTTCTCTAATCTAAGATAGAGGCCTCAAAAAAGCTTTAATGGTAGCCTTGTTTGTTAGAATTGACAGTGAAATGGAAGAATTATATGAACTTTCAGAAATCGAATCATCTCAACTCTCTACCAAAGAGAGTGAAGACAAATGTCAATGCATAGGAGAAGATAGTGAATGTACGTGCTCAATAAATGCTTTGCAAGATAAATTATCAACTAATGTTCTTTCAAAAGATGAAAATTTCATCTTATACATTATTGATAAAATTTAAGAGCCTACCCAAAACAGAGAAGCTTTAAAGAAGTATATTCAAATTGAACAAGGGAAGAGAATTGACAAAGTCCAAAATTCTAAAACCTTGTCTATAACCTATACTTTAACTTCTTTTGAAGAATCTAATATCTATAAACTTAAATTTGAAATCAAAATCATAAAAAAAGAATTGAAAGTAGAAATAATTTCTCCTAAAACCAAGGTTAATAAACTAAAAGGGTTCCCTGAAGTGGACCAGACATATGTTGAAGAAATTGATTTAGCAGAATCTTCTCAAAAATTAGAGGACCTTATAGACCATATTCGGCTTGGAGAAGTGACCAAAACCGATGGAATAATTAGTTCTATTGTGAATTCTTTAATAGTAGCTATAGTAGAATGAACAGTTACCCAAAAGTGGTTTGTGAATGTTATGATACGAGTAGCTAAAGACTATGTCTTGGAAGCAGTATCACTAATAGATTCAGGAGCAAATTTGAACTACATTGATAAAGGATTAATACCTGCTAAATACTTTTCAAAAACCACTCAAGTACTAAATACAGTTGATGGCAGTGAATTGTTGGTTGACTATAAACTATCAGGAGCAATGATATGCTCAAAATGAGTTTTCCTTGAAACTCCATTTATTCTAGTTAAAATCATAACTCAAGGAGTTATTTCAGGATCTCCTTTCTTTAATATGCTTTTATCCTCTTGAAATTGATGCAACTAGAATTAGATCATCTATTCATGCCTATGAAGTTAAATTTGACTTTATGGAAGAACAAAAATGACAAGAAATTAATTGCTGAAAGAAAATAATTGAGATTGCTGGACTCTAAGTCTTGTGATTGGTCCATTTGGAAAACTTAATGGATCATGTGATTGGTCCATTTAGAAAACTTAATGGATCATGTGATTGCTGGACTTGAGCCACTCCAAGCTCACGTATCTCATGTGTCCCTCCAAGCCTACATGTGAGTTATTTCTCTTGGATACGTATAGGCTGTGCATTGTCGTTGGCATCATTCTCCCCCTCTTAAAAAAGATTTATCCTCAAATCTTCATTTGTATCATCACCTATATTGAAAGGAGATAAGTCAGAGACATTAAAACTAGTACTAAAACCATACTCACTTGGTAATTCAATTTCTTAAGTATTGTTATTAATGCGTTCCAATACTTGAAATGGCCCGTCACCCATAGGAAAGAGTTTAGAAAGTATTTGATCGGGAAAGCAGTCCTTCCTTATATGCAGCCAAACCCAATCTCCTAGTTCAAAGACAATCTTCTTACGTCCCTTATTGGCTTGTTTGGCATATTGCTCAATTTGTCATCCTATGTTTTGCTTTGCTTTATCATGAATTTGCTTAATAAAATTAGCTTTCTTCTTTCCATTTAAGTTAACATGTTCGCTCAAGGTGAAGGAGTTAAATCCAAAGTAGTCAATGGATTAAAACTATACATAATCTCAAACGGTAAAACTTAGTTGTAGAATGAACACAACGATTATAAGCAAATTCAACATGCGGCAAATAATCTTCCCATGTTTTTAAATTTTTTTGTATGATAGCATGCAACAAAGTAGATCAAGTCCTATTTACTACTTTGGTTTGAACATCAGTTTGTAGGTGACATATAGTAGAAAACAACAATTTAGTTTCCAACTTTACCTACAAAATGTTCCAGAAATAGCTCAAGAACTGTGCGTCTTGATCAGAAACAATAGTCCTGGGAACGCTATGTAACTTAACAATCTCCTTGAAAAATTAATCAGCTATATGTGATGCATCATCAATTTTATGGCATGCAATAAATTATTCTATCTTAGAGTACCTATCAACAACCACAAAACTAAGTCTCTCCCCTTCTTAGTACTAGGTAAGCCCAAAATAAAATTTATAGAGACATTGACCTAAGGTGCACTAGAAATAGAGAGGGGTGTGTACAACCCATGTGGTTGATGCCTAGACTTGGCTTGCATGCAAGTAATGCATCTCGCACAAATTCTCTCTACGTCACGTTTCATTTTGGCCAAAACAAAAGCTCATGCAATACTTCTAAAGTCTTTGCTACTCTAAAATGACCCATCAAACTACCACTATGTGCTTTCTAAACAAGTAATTCACACAAGAATGAATGTGGAACACACAATTTTTTTTTCGAAATAGAAAACTATCATGTAAATAGAATTCCCACTCGCCTTGTAGTGCAAATTTTAAACAAGTTACCAAAATTAGAATCCTTTGCATATAATTCCTTGATGTAACCAAATCTAAGCAATTTAGCATCAAGGGTTAAAAGTAAAGCATACCTGCATGATAGTGCATTGACAACTACATTTTCCTTACTTGTTTATATTTGATCACATAGGGAAATATTTTAATGAACTCCACCAACTGGCATGTCGTCTGATCAACTTATGCTGCCATTTAAATGCTTCAAAGATTCATGATCTGTGTGAATAACAAACTCTTTCAGCCATATATAGTGCTGCTAGTTTTCTATAGATCAAAATAATGCATACAATTCTTTGTCGTAAGTAGAATATTTTTTGACTTCCCATTCAATTTCTCACTAAAGTATGCAATAGGTCTTCCTTCTTGCATCAACACTCCTCCAATACCTATACCTGAAGCATCACACTCAATTTTGAATGTTTTAGTGAAGTTAGGTAAAATAAGTAAAGCTGTATTAGTCAATTTATCTTTGACAAGCTTGAATGCTTTTTCTTGCTCCTCTTCCCACTTAAACAAAATGTTCTTCTTGATGACTTCGGTTAGGGGTACGGTTACGCTATTGAAATCCCGAACAAAGCGTCAGTAACAACTAGCCAAGCCATGGAAGCTTCTTACCTTAGTCACTGAAGTAGGTGTTGGCCAATCTTAAATTGCCTTTATACATTTCTTGTCAACTTCAATTCCTTCAGAACTTACAACAAAACCAAGAAATATAAGTTTATTCGTGCAAAAGGTACATTTCTTAAAGTTAAAAACAACCTTGCTTTTCTTAAAACCTCTAAAATAAGTTTTAAGTGTTCAACGTGATCGTCCAAGTTTTTTCTATAGATCAGGATATCATCAAAGTAGACAACTACAAATTTGCCAATGAAAGGACGTAAAACATGGTTCATAAGTCTCATGAAAGTACTAGGTGAATTAGTTAATCCAAAAGGCATAACTAGCTACTCATACAAACCATATTTTGTTTTAAATTCAATTTTTCACTCATCTCTTTTTTCATCCTAATCTGATGGTATCCAATCTTTAGATCAATCTTAGAAAACACATTAGATCTATGTAGTTCATCTAACATATCATCTAATCAAGGAATAAGATGGCGATACTTTACTGTAATGTTGTTGATGGTTTGACAATCAACACATATCCTCAATGTCCTATCCTTCTTAGGCACTAGTAGTACCGGAACCTCATAAGGACTCATGCTCTCTCCAACATACCCCTTTTTGATCATCTCGTTAACCTACCGTGGAAGTTCATTTGTCTCCTTGGAATTACTTCTATAGGCAGGTTGATTTAGAATTGTTGCACCTAGTATGAAATTAATTTGATGTTTAATTCCTCGAATTTGAGGTAAGCTTGGAGGTACATCCTTGAGAAAGACATCATCGAATTTCTGTAAAAGAGAAATAATGCTACTCGGCAAAGATTTGACAGAACATTAATACACAAAAAGGCTTCCTTGTATATGGGTACTATAAGGGGTTATTGTGAAAATAAAGCTCTCTTGATCTCACTTTCCTTTCTTGCACTCACTTTCCTCTCTTGCACTCACCAATGTTGCAACTCTCTCATTTTTCCTCTCACCCGCTTTCATACTTTTGCCTTTCTCTTTTTCTCTCCTCTCATTTTCTTTTCTCTTCTCACTCACTTTTTACGTCTTGAGTTGGTCTTTGAGAACTATTTTTAGAGTCAATGGAATAAGTGTTATAGGCTGCTTTTTGATGGTAAAAGAGTATCTGTTAGTGTAACCATCATACGTGACTAGCCTATCGAACTGCCATGGTCATCCCAATATGTTGTGACCAGCATGTATCAGTACCACATCACAAAGCACCTCATCATCGTATTTGCTAATAGAAAATGCCACCAACACCTGTTTGGTTACCTTGACTTCTCCACAATTATTTAGCAATTGAAGTCGATACAGTCTTGGATGTTTTAAGGTAAGTAACGCCAATTTCTCTACTATTTCGGTGCTGGCAACATTTGTGCAACTCCCACCATCAATTATAACACTGCTGACTTTTGTGTTCATGAAACAAAGTATGGAACAAGTTCTCCCGCTGATTATTTTCTTCTTCCTTGACTTGTGAACTAAGAGCTTGTCTTGCCACCAATGATTCTCCTTCTACTGCACATTGGTGTTCATAGTTATCTTTAAGAGGTAGTATGTCATCTACTTCGTCTTCTTGCTCATTGATAAAGGCATAGTTATTATTTATTTTCTCATGCAAAATTTTGAAAATATGAACCTGTCGCCCTAGCGCTGGAATATTGATAAAAATAAGAAAATAGACATATTTAAGTCATAGTTCATCGCCTCAGCACTAGCTCGCCATCGCGCCAGCGAAAGCCCAGTGCCAAACCCTCACTGCTCTAACAATACGAACCTTAACACATAGCACCCTAGTCATAGTAATATAGCGCCTCATCGATAGTGCGATTCCTGATCCAACAAGAATTTAGGTTTTTAAGCTCAAATCAATCCCTATAAAATGCCACTCTTCCCTAGCCTTTAGAGAGCATCAAAGAATATCAAGAACACATAACACAGGTCTTAGAGAGCAATTAGAGTTTAATTGAAGTAGCAATAGAGAGAGATTCAAGGCGTCCTTCAGCATTAAGAGTTTCTTAGGCAGTGAAATCGAGAGTAATTCTACTTCTATATCAGTTTGCTAATTAATTGTATCATGATTTTTTATTATTTTTGTCACTGTTCTCTTATAGCCATGAACTAAATTTTCTTTCTAGAGTTAATACTTGAACTCAATATATGCACATAATTGCCATCTTTTTAATAATTAATAAACTTAGTTCTTTGGTATTCAATTTACTTATTCTTAATGCTTCAATATATTTGACCAATATATGGTGAATGAATTGGTAATATTTTTTATAAACTCAGAATAGGAATCATTATATTTAGACCTAGATAATTTGATGCATGATTGTAGAGTAACATTCAATGTTGTATATGCAATTTCAAATTAGGATAGGAATTTAACTAATTGACATGTATAATTAATAAGACTTAATCTTAATGAATCTTAATTTATTACAAGTGCCATCGAAATATAGGTATTTGGTAAATTAAGGTATACTTACAAGATCTTAGGAGATGATTGTAAATACATTAGTGTCTTGATCAATAACAAAAACTAAGAAAATTAAATATTGGAGGATTTATCATTGGAAAGCATATTAAGGGATAGTATTTACCCTAGGTTTTCTCTATATTGCTATCCTTTAAATCTCTTTACATTGTGTTATTGCTTTTATACTTTCTAAAATATTTTTACCTTTTAAATTCATTATTAGATTTTTACTTTCTTGAATAATTACTAGAAAGATATATTTTAGTACTTGGTTAAAAAGAAGATATTATTCATGTGGGTTCGACATCCGACTCTTTTATCCCTTTATTACTTGTATACGATAATGTATACTTGTACTCAATTATAAGATATAAAAATATCGCATAACTTATCTTCTGACTCAATCTCCCCTTGAGTGTTGATCACCATCACCCTTTTATTTGGATATTGCCTAGCTATATGTCCCTTGCCTTGGCATTTGAAGCACTTAATGTGATGGTTTTTAGAAGTTATGGATTCAGTTTTATTTTGTTTCAACGTTATAGCTTGTTTGCCATCCTTAGATTGCTTGAACTTAGGCTTAGTTGATAGAACTTCATCTCGTTTAGGGGCTGGTCTCCATGAGTTTGTGGCAACCGTGCTTGATTCCCTTCTAACTATGTTCCTTCGGTTCAAGTGCTGCTCAACTTTGATGGCTTGGTGCACCATATCCGCCAACTCCACATAATGTTGCATCTCCACCATGTTCGCTATCCTCGGTTTAAGCCATTCAAGAACTTAGCCATAGTGGCTTCTCTGTCCTTCTCTACATTTATTAGGATCATAGCAACCTCCATCTTTTTTACAGTATATATTAACGCTCTTAGATCCTTGAGTTAGACGTTGCAACTTGTTATACAACTATTGATGGTAGTAGCTGGGAATGAAGCGTCTTCTCATGTTGGCCTTTATCTCATTCCATGTCTCAATAGGCCGTTCATGATTTGTCCTTCTTTCCTTAAACAATTGATCCCACCAAACTATGGCATAGTTAATGAATACAATTGTAGTAGTTTTACCTTTCTGGCCTCAGAGTAGTTGTGACACTCGAAGATCATCTCACCACTCTTGCCTCTTTCCACTCACGTGTCTTCTTTTCACCCTTAATCAGACTCATGAACAATCAAGATTCAAGTGACAATTCAAGATGAGAAGCAATCGAGACAAGTCATACAATTCAAGTAGCAATCCTTAATAAATTGATGTAAACAATCAAGAATGTTTCAAATTATTGAAAGACGAATCAAGATTCAAAATTCGATGAAGATGAATTTGCAACACTTTCCTGGCTTCATTTTCTTCTTTTTTTCTTCCTATTTTTTAATTTTCTTTTCTTTTCTTTTTGTTTCTTTTTTTAATCTCAGAAACCAGAAATAAAAAATAAAAATTTATAACAAATTAGAGATTTCAAGATAACATGCGGCCACAGTTAGGTTTTCTTTCTTAACTTAATGCAAGATTCAATAGAACAAGAAAATAATTAAAGGATAATTCAAACTTACCTTGAAACGAAAGCTTTGATACCAATTGATATGAACCTCACCTATAACGTGACAAAACCCAACACCAAAATGTGGAATCGAACACCACGATCTTCAAGACTTGCAGTTTAACAAGTCTTGACCCTTAAATTAGTAAACTAGAACTAAGACTACGATTGGATAGGGGATGCCACACCAAAAAACCCAAGGATACTCAAGAATTAAGGTGATAAAATTGATTATTTGAATGCCACAAGAATAATCTTGATAAGTTTAAGTCCTTTCAAGAATTAAAGTAGAACACAAAAACTCTCAAATTTTATTTTTTGAATTTCGTCCCTCACTCTCAATCCTCATGGTATTTATACAGACCATATGAGATGTAAAGTTACAACTTTCAAACATAAATTTTAAACTTACAACTACCCTTTCACTCAAAGTCTAAACTTATAGCTACCTTCTCACTCAAAAGTCCACAATTACAACTAACACAACAAAATTGAAACATATCACAATAAACTTATAGCTATCCACATACCCAAAAGTCCATAATTACAACTAACACAGCATTTGCAATTACAAAATTCAAACATAATCTGTACTAATTCAACCAACATGTTCTTAGTTCTTGAATTTGAAGGAAAAAGTGATTGCTGGCCTTCTAGAATGAAATCTCAAAAAAATTTGCCTTAATCAAATTGATTAAGTTTTTCTAAATCTGATTTGAACTTATTTGAAATATATTTGGGCTTGTGCTAAGTCTCTAAGTGTTTACCATCTCAAAAACTTGTTGAATTAGCCCATTTAGTGCTTTTTTAAATTGCTTGGCACTAAGTCTTGTGGTTGGCCCATTTGGAAAAATTAATAGATCATGTGATTACTTGACTTAAGCCCCCCTGAGCCCATATGTCTCATGTGTCCCTCCAAGTCCACGTGTGAGTTCTTTCTCTTGTATGCATATAGGTTGTGCAACGTCGTCGTTTACATCATACCACCTCTAAATTCCAACACATTGTGAATGACATATTTAATCTTAATAAGGATTTTACTATCATTTATATTGATGACGTAATAGACTTTTCCAATAATATTGGACAACAATGGAAGCACTTAAATCACATCCTAAAGGTAATCAAACGGGAAGGATTAGTTATGTCAACTCAAAAAAAAAACCTTTTCAAAATCAGTTCACGTTTTGGGGCACAACATTAGTCAGTGGTCAATTATCCCTATTGACCGTGCTATAGAATTCGCCGGAAAATTTACTAATGAAATAAGAGATAAAAAGCAACTACCAAAGTTTTTAGGAAGTTTAAATTACATTTTTGACTTCTATAAAAAAAATATTTAGCTAGATGCAAAACTATTATATGAAAGGCTTAAGAAAAATCCTCCAAAATGGGATGCGTCCTGCACTGAGGCAGTGAAAAAAGTAAAAGTTAAAGCTAAAGAGTTGCCTTGTCTAAACCTCCTTTACGCAACCGCACCAAAAACCATTGAAACAGATGCTTTTGAGTTAGGATATAGAGGTATCTTCAAACAAAGTTTAGACGGAAAAGAGAAATTAATTCGTTTCACTTCAGAAACTTGGAACCCAACTCAGCAAAATTATGCTACTATTATGAAAGAAATTCTTGTTGTACTACTATGTCTTACAAAATTTCAAGATGACCTTCTTAATAACAAGTTTCTGCTTAGAGTAGATTGTAAGAGTGTTAGAGAAATTCTTCAAAACGATCTCAAAAATTCAGCAACTAAACAAATTTTTGCACGATAGCAAGCTCTGCTTGCAATCTTTAAATTTGATATTGACTTAATTAAAAGAATCAATAAGAGTTTACTAGATATTCTAACCATAGAGTTTTTGCAAGGCTACCAAAAGATCAGTAAAACTACCAATCGAGAAAATTGAAGAAAGATCATATTCCTCAGCAAATAAGTTGAAGTCCGTGGTTAATAGCCAAGTAATGAGGAAGAGATTTCATTTAAATCATCATTCATCCAAAAGATAATGGTAATCGAAAATGTTCATGCAAATAGAAGTATTCTATAAATTGCTGATATTTATTTGTGAGATCACTTTTCTCCTTCATGTTTCCAAAAAACATGTACTATTTTGAAAATATACTAGAAGAAACTGAGTCGATCAAATTAACGAACAATCTTTCTAAGGTACATTACCTATTCAAAATGTTTTATCACTAAGGTAATTTTCGTAGGAGATTGGGGTTATAACCTCGTCAAGCTCAGAGAATTGAAGGATAGGTATGTTCGACCTCACCTATTCAACTTCTTTGATTTTAGGCAAGTTTGGAAAATTTTCCTATATTATCAAATTATTAAACTGTCCCACAGTTGGTTTATCTAGTTGAAATTAGAAAACCCAAATTTGATCTTTTCAAATAAAACTTGAATAACATTGATAAGTCATTAATCATCATGAACACTAAATTCAATCAAATTAGTGTCTTGAACAAAGCATGAATTTAAGATGTACTAAATTAGCTCAATTAATGCTTCTTTAAATTTCTTGGTTTGTACCCTTGTCATTGGATCCCGTGGATGCTCAATAGAACTTTTAAAGCCTTGGAAACGTGATTCACATCATTTTCCTTTTCTTGAAAAGGATTCGTCCTCAAATTTTCACATAAATCAAAGGAGACAAAATAGCGACATTTAAGCTTGCATTTACATTATACTCACCTAGAAGATCTAACTTGTAGGCATTGTCATTAATCCTTTCAATCACTTGAAATGATCCATATCCCATTGGAAGTAATTTAGAATGCCTTTGAAATGGAAACCTTTCCTTCCTCATATGCAATTGAACCCAATAACATCATTAGCAAATAAATTTTCTCTTCTTAAAACATCTAAAACAAATTTTAATATTCAACATGCTCCTCTACATTTTTACTATAAATTAGAATATTAGCAAAGTATACAACTTCAAATTTTCCAATAAAGAAACATAAAACTTGATTCATTAATCTTATGAAAGTATTAGGTGCATTAGTTAAACGACATAACTATGCTTTAGTTTATCTAAATGGCATAACTAACTACTCATATAAATCATAATTTATTTGAAGAAAAATAACATTTGGACTCCTCTATATTATAGTGAAAGTGACAGTTTACTTAACCTATTTTTAATATTGCCCAATTTCACCCTTATTTTACAATTTTTTTAGGTTAAATTTGATGGAATTACCCTTTTTTTTTTAAATTAGAGAAAGTGAAAGTTATCAATAATACCAATTGGTAATAAGTAAAAGTTAAAAAAAGAGTATTTCTATCAAATATAATAGAAAAAATTGTAAACAAATGAGTGAAAATGGGCAACTTTAAAAACAGGGAGAATAAACTGTCACTTCGACTATAACATGGGGTTCAACTGTCCTTTATCCTTTATTTTAAATATAATTTTTCATTCATCACTTTTTCTCATCCTAATATGATGATATCCACTTTTAAAATCAATTTTGATAAAAACACAAGAACTATAAAATTCATCAAGCATGTCATCTAATCTAAGAATGGGATGTTTATACTTTACAGTGATATTATTGATGGCGTGACAAGCAATACACATCCTTTATGACCCATCCTTCTTAGGCAAAATCAATACTAGAACCGCAAAAGAACTCATGCTCTCATGCATATATACCTCTTCTCTATGAGTTCACTAACTTATCTTTGAAGATACTTTGTTTCCTTAGGATTGCTTCTTAGGCTAGCCAATTTGGAATTGATGCTCTAAGTACAAAGTCAATTTAATGCTCGATTCTCTTTATTGGTGATAAATCATTAGGTATCTCTTTGGGAAATATATCATCAAATTTCTATAAAGAGAAATGACAGTAGGTAAAGAAAGGTCAAGTTTGTTAGTATTAAAATAAGCCTCTTTATACTAAAGTACATTCATAGGCTGTTTTGAAAAAATTGTAAACTTGACTTCACTCTCTTTTACATATATGCTAATTTTTTTTTTCTTTTGTGTCTCTCAATTGAACCCTACCAATAGAGAACAAAACAACACTTATTTATTTACCTTGACTTCTCCGTATTCAATTAATCAATGAAGCTTAGATGGCCTTAGATGCTTCATAGTACGTAAATTTAGTTTTTAAATAAAACATGTGCTAGCTATATTAGTACAACTATCTCCATCAATTATCATAATACATACCTGATTATTTATATGACAAGTATGAAAAATACATTCGCATTATACCTTTTCATCCTCATTAATTTACACACTAAGAGCTCTCCTTGCAACCAAAAGCTTTGTCCATTAACTAAATACTACAAGTCACTTGTATCCTTCAAAGGTGGTGTGGGATCATCATCATATTCACCTTCGGTCTCGATATCATAATTATCTTTCAATATCATCACTATTTTGTTTTTGCATTCAAATGTAATATAACCTATTCCTAAATAATTTTACCATTTGATATTTCTATTTCTAGAAGGTTGATAGTCAGATTTTACCTTTGTTTGGTGCGTCTCCCTCTTTGTTGTTCTTGGAGTTGAAGCCTTAGGCTTGAAATTATACTTTTAATCATTTTTGCTCTAATTCAGCTTCCATGTTGAAGAAGAACCCGAATTCTGCCCAATTCACATGGAACCCTTCCTTTTAAATTGTTGCTCCACTTTTATGGTCATGTACACCATGTCATTCAACTCAACATAATGCTAAAATTTCACCATGTTTGCAATATCACAGTTCAAACCAACTAGGAACCTAGCCATAGTAGCTTCTCGGTTTTCCTCCATTTTGGCTCGAATCATGGCTACTTTCATATCCTTATGGTAGTTTTTAGCACTTTTAGACCTTTGAATAAGGTATTGCAACTTCTAGAATTAGTCCATATAGTAGTGATTTCGAATGAAGTACCTTCTCATATTAGTCTTGTCTCTTCCCATATTTTAATGGGCCTTTCACGATTCCGTCTTCTGTTTAAAAACAAGTTGATCCCACCAAAAATAACATAGTAAATAAATTCTATGGCGGTCAAAATAAATTCAATTTGGATTAATTGTGACAAACAAACAAACATGAATTCCATCTATTTTGTCCACTCAAAAAAAGCTTCAAGATCATTTTTGTATTGAAAAGTTGGAATCTCCATCTTATTGCTCTCTAAGTTGTTATCAATCTTGTCTCCATATCTAACTCCTATATCTCAATTTGCATGCTCAAATCTGTCTAAATTAACATTAGAGGCACGATCATCATCATCTATGTCATCCTTATAGTAATCTTCATAATCAACCTAAGTAGATTCATCTCTCTTTATTGCACATTAGGAGCACCAGGTGGCTGCTCCCTATGTGAACTAGATTTAACTTTATCTTCTCTCATTCATCTCATCAAACCTCAATTTTATTTGATTAATTTTATTTCTAAGGACATAAAGAAGAATTTGAAATCTATCTTTTTCTAAGCATCATAAAATGAGCATTTATCTTTTTCTTGAGATAAGTTTAATAACTTGCAAAGAAAGTAAAAAAAAAAACAATTCTCACAACTACTCCCTTACGTGTTTTCTCTCTAAATTGATAGCACTCACACTTGCATATACTCAAATTTGGCTCCTACCCTCTTATGAGCTCTCATTCTCATGCCTTTTTCTACTCTTTAGACTCCTCTTTATTTCTTTATTGAACTTAACAATCTTAATCAAAATTATCTCGTAACAATACAAAATCAACAATTCAAATACTAAGAATGAGAATGTGTTAAAAGAAAAGGATAAAGAATTGGTAGAATTGCAAAAGCAAAGAGAACAAGTTTATAATGGAATAATGAAATAAGAAAATAAAAACAAAAGGAAATATGAATTTTGATGTAATTAGGGTTGTTGTTGTTTTTAGGTCGAATTGCACAAAATAAGCATAATTCCCACTTTATACAAAGAAACTTGAGTAGCAAACAACACTTCAACTAATTCAGATTTTTATATATTTTTTTAATTCAGAATTTAGAATACCAGCTTGAAATCAATTAAATCTTAATTTTTCTATACTTTTAATTTTTTTGATATTTTTTTTCTTTTTTTTTTTTTACTCATTTGTATTAATAAATAACATAACTTGAATGCATTACGGTGGAAAAATAGATGATAGGGACAAAGTGTGTGCCATTAAAAGGAAGAATAAACAATAAAAAAATTAAAGGATAGATCGAACTTGATTTAGCATCTAGGGTTTGATACCAAATAAATAATAAAAAAATAAAGGATAGATCAAACCTGATTTAGCATCAAAGCTTTGATTCCAATTGATGTGAAACTCACCAAAAAAAGTGAGGCCCAACACTCAATGAAATTCTTTTGTTGAAGGTCGTTCTAATTCATATTCACAAAATGAACAAAAGCAAAGACCTTGACCTGTTATCTATATAGAGATAAAACTAAAGATATAAGTGATGTGCATCATAAGGGTTCAAAATCAACTCAAGAGGTGAGCTGAGCATAAAAAAGGCTTTAGATAGGCCAACAACAATAGTTACGACAAAATAGCTTCAAAGGGCCATAAATAGTCCAATTAGAGTTAATGAAGCTTCTATCTATGGGCTTGGAAACTTGTGACCTGAATGAGGGGCAAAGGTGTTAATTTGTCTTCCATTAGAGCTTGGGATGTGATTTAGAAGCTTTTGTTGACTTTAGGCTTAAAGACGTAGATGAGAGCTTTATTTGTAAGCTATTAGGCTTAAGTTGCTTCTTTTGAGCCTATTTTTATTATTTACCTTATCTATTTCAATTTTCTTGTATATGGGCCTTTTAAAACTTTTTTAGCTTTATTTTAAATTGTTAACTCATATTGGGCTTTTTAAGTCAATTAGGTAAGATTAGAATTTTTCTTCATCTTGTATGCTTATATAAGCATCTTAAATATCTTGTAGAGGCATCTACCTCTCTTCAATTTTATGAACATAAAAGAACTTCTTCTCTCTAAAAATTATCTTATCAAGTTTTCTGGCTTGTGGCAACTATTATTGACTTATCACTCTTTGATCATCAAGAGTGTGGCGTCAAAACTCTAAATTAATCCTTATGGAGTCCATCTGACTTATCAAGGTTTCTTTTTAGTTCTATCCTCCATCTTATTTACTATTTATTTGTTATGATAGCCTAAACACTTACTAATTTTGGATGATCTATTAGTGGGGGTTATACAACGGGTTGGATCTCTAATATTTGAGGTTAATAGTTTTTGAATTGCAACTCTGAAGCATTAAAGTTAATTTTTAGTAGTTTGTGGACTGAAGATCATTTGGCTGAGTTGCATTATTCCTGAACCTAGAAATTGTGAACTTGAGCCATTTGTTGCTATTTGATCTTAATTTGCTGAATTGGTAAAAATTTATTTTGAGAAGTGTGTTTTAGTTGCTATCTGTGTTGTTCATACTTGTTTGTGGTTTTTGTTGATAATGGCTGGAGTTGATGCAAATAGAGTACTGAGTGGACTGAGTTTAAAACAAGCTTTGCTCATGATGAATTTTGGGGTGAGATGACTGAAATTTATGGACAATTGGCTGCAATTATAGAAATGATACAAAGAAATACTTTGCAACCCTAACAAAGGTAGGTAAGGCGTAGGGTACCTCAGAATAACCTTGGGGATACTGGAGATGAGCTGAACGGGGATGATGAGGCTGAAGATAGAGGTAGGTCGAGGAGATAGCAAAATGACCCTACTAGCGGTATCAAACATAATATACAACCATTTAGAGGTACAGTTATTTTGAGGAGTATCTGTAGTAGGTTTAGAAGGTAGAAAACGTGTTTGATTGGCATGAGTACCCTAAGGTAAAGAAGTGTAATTTATTAGCGCTTGAGTTTACAAATTATCAACTTTTATGGTGGGAAAACTTAAAAGCTCAGCGAAGAAGGGATGATGAAGAGGAAGTTACTAGTTGGCAATTTATGAAAAGATTTATGAAAAAGAGATTTGTTCCTAATTACTTTAAACAAGAATTTTAAATAAAACTCCAGATTTTGTGGCAAGGTTCCTTGAGTGTAGAAAAGTATGTTAAAGAATTTGAGCTGTTACCGATTCACCATGATTTGAATGAACATCAAGAGCAAACAATAGCTAGATTTCTTGAAGGATTAAGGAGGGATATAACTAATGTTGTTGAGTTACAACCCTTCATATTTTTTTAGGATGTCATAAAGCTTGCAATTAAATTAGAAAGACAGCAGAAAAAAAGGGGTATCTATACGAGGTCAACTATACCAAGTAATACTAAGGTTGTTTCTACACCTTATCGGTCATGGAACACACCTAAACAGGATGAGAAAGTAGAGTTCAATAAGGGGGTATCTATATCGGTCTGAATCTCAACTTCTTAGGAGGTCTCAAGACATCATGTGTTTTAAGTGCTTGAGAAATAGGCATATTACTTTTGAATGTCCAAATAAGAGGGTGATGGTTCTACATGGGAAGCATGGAGAGCTTGTAAGTGAAGATGAGGCTAAAACGAAAGAGGAATCTAAAGTAGAAGAGATTGAACAAGAAGAAGATTTTGAGCCAATGGAGGGAAATTTATTAGTTATTTAGAGGATTTTGAGTGCTGAAGTTGATATTGGTAAGGAGCAATGCAAATATATCTTTCATACAAGATGTTAAATCTGAGGATAAGATTTGTGCCATGATCATTAATATCGGTACTATACCAATGTTGCATCCACTACTTTGGTGGAGAAACTAGGATTAACTACTGTTCTGCATCCTAAACCATACAAATTGCGTTGGCTTAATGAGAAATGGGAGATTTAGGTTACAAGATAAGTTCACATGCCGTTCTCTATTAAAACTTATCACGATGAGGTTTTATGTGATGGTGGTTCTTATGATAACTAGTCATGTGTTATTGGTACGTCTATGGCACGTCTATGGCAGTTTGATAATGATGTGACATATAATGAGGGAAGAAACACTTTTTTGTTTGTGCTGAATGGGAAAAAAGTAAATTTGATGCAATTTAGTTATCAACAAGTTAGAGAAGATCATTTGAGAATCAAAGGAAGATGGTGGAATTGGTTAAGAGGCTGATGTTAGCCAAAAATGGAGACATTAAGCAAGCACTAACTCGGAGGGGGGGGGGGGGGTGTTATTTTTATGGCTTGGGCAAAGCCTGTATTAAAAGTGAAAGGTCTGGATTTATCGAGGCAGTTGTGGAGTTGTTTTAAGAGTTCAAAGATGTATTTCTAGAAGATATGCCAATAGGGTTACCACTTTTATTAGGAATAAAGTATAAAATTGATTTGGTGCCTGGAGCTTTATTTTCTAATGGGCCAACATATAGATGTAATCTAGAGGAAGCAAAGGTAGATTGGTGAGCTCTTAGAGATGGGCTATGTGCGTGAGTCACTTAGTCCTTGTTCTGTACCTACTTTGCTTGTTCTAAAGAAGGATGCTACAATTAGAATGTGTATGGACAGCCAAGCTATCAATAAGATGACAGTTAAGTTCGATTCCCTATTTCTAGACTAATGATATGCTTGATGAATTGCATGGTGCTGTTTATTTGTCTAAAGTTGATTTGATGAGTGGATATTACCAAATTAGGATGAAAGAAAATGTTGAATGGAAAACAGCCTTTAAAACTAAGCATAAATTGTATAAGTGGATGGTGATGTCATTTGGGCTTTATAATCCACTTAGAACATTTTTTAGGCTTATAAATCATGTTTTGAAGAAATTTATTAGGCTGTACATTGTGGTCTATTTTGATGATATCCTAATCTATAGTAAAACTTTTGATGATCATATGAGGCATCTTAGGGCTGTATTTACAACTGTACATAATGCTAAGTTGTATGAGAAACTCAAGAAGTGTTATTTCTGCCAAGATAGTGTTATCTTTTTAGGTATGTTGTTTCTAGTAGTAGAATTAAGATTGATGAAGAGAAGGTTAAGGCAATTCATAATTGGCTGAAACCTACTTATGTTGCTGATGTGAGAAGTTTTCATGGTTTAGCCTATTTCTATATGTGATTTATTAAAGACTTTAATTCTCAGAGTATTTGAAAAAGGGGAATGAGTTTAGGTGGAATAAGAATGCATAGAAGGCATTTGAGTTGATTAAGAAAAGATTATGTTCTGCTTCTGTTTTAGCACTTCTTCATTTTGCTAAATGTTCAAAATAGAGTGTGATGCTTCTGGGCTTAGTATTGGGACTATTTTAATGCAAGAAAAATAGCCAATTACATTACTTAGTGAATGTTTGAACTATCTTAAAGGACAAAATAAGCTTAATAAAAGCATGCTAATATGGTAGAATTCATGGAGCTATTTCTTTATATTATAATACAAGAAGGAACAAACTAATGTGATTTCTGATGCTATTTCTAGGAGGTATGCATTGATTTCTATGTTAAATACAAGGCCGTTAGGTTCTGAATAGGTGAAAGAACAATATCCAAGTGATTCATACTTTGCTAATGTAGTGTTTGAATGTGCTAGAGGAGCTTATGATGGGTTCTTTATGCATGATGTTTACTTATTCAAGATGGCTAGAATGTGTATACCTTTAGGATCTGTACGTGAGTTACTTGTGCGTAAGGCTCATGGTGGTGGTTTCAGTGGTCAATTTGGGGAGAAGAAAACTTATGAGCTATAAAAGAACACTTATTTTGGCCTAAAATATTGTGGAATGTTCATAAAGTGGTTGAAAGATGTGTTATTTGCAAGAAAGTTAAGGGTAAAGAGAATAGATATGGGCTGTATATGCCTTTACCTATCCAAGAGCAACTATGGATGGATATTAGTATGGAGTTTTTGCTTGAATTACCTAGAACACAATATGGAAAGGATTCAATAATGGTTGTGGTTGATCAGTTCTCCAAAACGTCCCATTGTATTCGTTGTAACAAAACTATTGATGTTATTCATATTGATGATCTTTTTTATAGGAAAATTGTACGTTTGCATTGAGTTCTTAAAATCATTGTCTCTGATCACGATACAAAGTTCTTAAGCTACTTTTGGAAGACTATTTGGAGAAGCCTTGGAATAAAGCTTCTTTGTAGTATTGCTTGTCATCCAACAACTGTTGGGCAAACTGAGGTAATGAACCATAATCTATCTTCTTTATTACGAGATGTTATAAACAAGAACTTGAAGAGTTAGGATACTAGTTTGCCTATTATGGAGTTTGCATACAACCATAGTATGCATGGGGCTATAAAATTTTTACTTTTTGAGATTGTGTATGGATTTTATCTATTTGTTCTTATTGATCTTATTCCTATTTCAATTGATGAGAGGACTCCTATGGATGGGTTTAAGAAGGCAGAATTGATAAAGAAGCTTCATGAGCACGTTCGAATTCATATTGAGGAGAAAACAACTAAGTATGTTAAGCATGCTAATAAAGTGTGGCAAATGGTTAGCTTTTAAACTGGTGATCTTGTTTGGATTCATCTTAGCAACAAAAGATTTTCTAGTGAGCAGAAGTCCAAGTTGATGCCAAGAGTTGATTGAGCTTTTTAGGTTGTAAAGAAGGTGAATAGCTTATAAAGTTGATATTCCTGGTAATTATAATGTTTCAGCAAAATTTTATTTTGAAGGACTTATCTCCTTATTTGGAAGATCCATAAGATTCAAATTTGAGGAAAAATCATTCTCAGCCCGAGGATGATGATGTGCATCACGAGGGTTTTAAATCAACTCATGAAGGTGAGCTGAGTATAAAAGAGACTTTAGATGGGCCAATGACAAGAGCTAAGGCCAAACAGCTTCAAAGGGTCATAAGTAGTCATATTGGAGCTACTGAAGCTTCTATGGGCTTGAAAGCTTGTGATCTGAATGGGAATGGGCCAAAGGTATTTATTGTTTTCAATTAGAGCTTGGGACATAATTTAGAGGCTTTTAGTGACTTTAGGCTTAAAGAGGCAATGGGAGCTTTATTTGCAAATTATTGGGCTTAAGTTGCTTTTTTTGGGTCTATTTTTATTAATTCGCTTATCTCTCTCCATTTTAATGTATTTAGGCCTTTTAAAACTTGTTTAGATTTGTTTTAAGTTGTTAAGTTTGATTAGGCTTATTTGAGTTGTTTTGAACTTTTGAAGTCAATTAGGTAAGATTAGGATTTTTCCTCATCTTGTAAGCCTATATTAGGCATCTTAAACATCTTATAGAGGCATCTGCCTTTATTTAATTTTGTGAAAGTGAAAGAAGAACTTCTTCTCTCTCAAAATTGTCTTACCACATTTTTCAGTTTGTGGCGATCGTTATTAACTTATCATTCTTTCATCACTTAGAATGTGGCATCAAAACCCAAATTTGATCATTGTGGCGTCCATCTGACTTATAAAGGTTTTTTTTTAGTTCTATACTCCATCTTATTTACTATTTATTTGTTATAATTCAGCCTAAATACGTAAAAGAAAGACAAATAAAAACCAGACGCCACTCTCTTCTTGAAATTAATTGTTTTTTGAATAATCTATTTTGAAGATCAAGGCACCTCAATAAGAAATTAGGGTAGACGCTACACTCAAGAAAGATGAGAAAGGTAGTGAGTGATAAGTCAAGGGTGAACGCCACGAGATAAAATTTTAATAAGTTCTAAAAAGTTCTTTGACAAACTAAGAGAAAATTTTCAAAAATAATAATGTCATATGCTCCTAATTTCCCTTAGGGTTAAAACAGCTTATAGAGCCAAAATCTACAATAATTTTAAATTAAATCATAGGTATAATAGGAATTTCATTACAAAAAGAGGGAAAAAATAATAATCATATTAAAGAAACAAATATTCTTGTCTCTTTGTTTCTAAATTTAACCTAAAAAAAGGAAATAAAAGATCTAATAAAGAATTTAAGATATTAGTAAATAAAATAAATAAGAAGATTCCAAAATTGGGAAAGTCCTTTCCTTTATGCGTCAAAATATGATCTAAGAAATTAGAAAAGTAGTATACCTTCTAGATCTTCTTTTCTAAATTGATATATACTAGATTTCTTGAGCTCATTTAAAGAAACTTAAATCACATTAACAAGACATTGATCATTTTTAACAAATTTAGTGTTTTAAGCAAAGCATAAATTTGAGATGTGCTTAATTAGCTCATTTAATACTTCATTGAATTTCTTAGTTCTTGCACTTGTCATTGGACCTTGTGGATGCTCAATAGATCTATTGAAGTCTTGCAACCTGATTTGCATCAGATCTAAAGTGATTTACATGAAAAACAAAAAAGGCATAATCAATTTAGGAAGAAAATATTAGGCGCAAAAACAGAAAAAATAGCATGCGTAAAGAACTTCCTTGATTTTGTCAATTTCCTTATTTTATTTATTAGATCTTATATTAGACCATCTATTTTTATTTTAGGTTATATTTAACAACAACGAAAACAAATAAGCTTACTTCATTTTTTATTTTTTTATTTTTTGTTACTTGTTACCTGAATAAACTTATTATTTATTTGCTTAATTTGTAATCAATTCCTACTATGCATAGGATTTGATTAATTTTCCTATTAGGCTACTTGCTAAATTTGGATATATAAGCTAATGTAACCCTCAGGGGAATTCAGTTTAAGATATTGATATTATTGAGAGGTTTCTCTTTATTTTTCAAAGAACGTTTTCAAAGCTTATCAAGATTTAAATGTGTAGTATTCATCCTTGGCTTATCACTCACATTCTTTCTCACTTTTCTTACATGTGATTTCTAACTTTTAAATTCGTATACCTTTAATTTTTCTTATCTCTTAATAGACAACAAGTCCAGATCCTAATTTTTCAAAGTTTGTGAATATGAATTAGAATAATTCTTAACAAATGGACTTCATTTAGTGTTAGATCTCACTTTTCTTTATGAGATTCGCATCAATTCTTGTCTTGAAAATTATTTTTTGAACTTGCTCAAAAGTTACCAAAGTAACTAACCTAGTGTTCAAAACCAAAGTTGATATGAATTAGGTTGTCAAAGTTTCACCATTGAGCATCTATGAGGGCCTACTAGTAAGGGAAAGAACAAAAAATAAAAGAAATATTAAATTAAGTAGTTGAACACATCTCAAATTTATGCTTTGTTCAAGACGCTAAACTGCCTGAATTTAGTGTTCAAGATGATTACTGCTTTGTCAATGTTATTCAAGTTTCTTTAAGTGATATAGAGAGATTTACATGAAAAAGCAAAAACAAGGCACTATCAATTTGGGAAGGAAAATTTAGCGTAGAATCAATTTAGAAAGGAAATTAGGTATAAAAAGGGAAATAATGGTATATAGATCTGCCCTATATTTTGTTTCCTGATTTTTAGATCCTTATTTTTCTTACTTCCTTTTTAGTTTATGTTACATTTAGAAACAAAGATATAGGAATATTTTTTTTTCTTAATATGCTTTATTTATTTCCTCTTTTTATAATCAAATTCCAACTATGCCTAGGATTTGATTTATTTTCTTTTTAGCTACTTGAAAACTTTGGCTGTATAAGCTGTTGTAACCCTAAGGGGAATTCAAAGTTTATGAATTTAATATTAGTGAAAGCTTTCTCTTGGTTCTTCGAAAAACTTTTCTGAACTTATCAAAATTTTATCTTGTAGTGTTCATCATTTACTTATACTCAAAATCTTTCTTGAGTGTAGTGTCTACCCTTTATTTTCTGATGCCTCTAATTCTTATTTCTTTATAGATTTCAGGCCAAGATCCAGTTTTTTTGAATCTAAATTTGAATGATCCTTGGTGTAGAAATCTCATTGAGTGTTGGGTCTTACTTTTCTTTGGGATGTTTAGATAAAATTTACAGGTTTTCATAGAAAAATTAAAACCACATTTTACATCTCAAACTTTTTGTTATGAAACATTATCAGTTATAACTCACCAAGAAAAAAACAAAACTACACAAACATGATGTTCTTAGCCAAATTATAAGTTTTCCCTAAAAAGAACGACCTCAATTTCTCTCGAACTTTGTCGTGAAAAGAAATCAGTTCTTATTCACCAAAATAAGACCAACACTGTGTTCTTAACCAAAATATAAACTCTCATAAAAACATAATGACCTCACTTTGCATCATAAAGTTTTTGCCCTGAATTATTTTCGAAACTAGCTCTAAACTCACTAAACAGCACCAACATGGTGTTCTAAGTGAAAATGAAAGTTTTTATTGAGAAATAACGACATCAATATGCATCAATAACTTTTCTATCGTGAAAAATATTTTTTCGAAACTACCTCAAAAGTTACAGAATAACTAACACAACGTTTTGAACTAAAATGTAAATTTCTATAGAAAAATAATAATGTCATTTTACATCACGAACTATACCTTGTGAAAAAAATGGTTTAAACTCACCAAAATGGCACCAACATGGTGTTATGACACAACATATAAATGTTTATAGAAAAGTAACAATCTCATTTTGTATCACGAACTTTTAAGTGCAAAAATAGATTGGTTATAACTCTCAAAAACTACACAAACTCTATTCTCAAACAAACTATAAGATTTAAAAGAAAAAAATGACCTTAATTTGCATTTCAAACTTTTCATCACGAAAATGATTTTTCAGGAACTTTCTCAAAAGTTACCAAAATAACCCACAGGATGTTTTGAGCTAAAATATAAGTTTTTATAGAAATTAACGACATAAATTTGCATCACAAACTATTTGTCATGAAAGAAAAATCATTGAAACTCACCAAACAACATCTACATAGTGTTCTTAGCCAAAAATTTAACTTTTCATAGAACATTAACAACCTAATTTGTTATCAAATCAATCAACACAGTGTTTTAAGCCAAAATATAAATTTTAATAGAAAAATAATGACCTAAATTTACATCACAAAATTTTTGTGACGAAAATATTTTTTAGAACTTGCTAAAAAATTACCAAAACAATAATCGGTTACATGAGTCAAAACATATGTTTTCATAGAAAGAAATCAGTTACAACTAACCAAAATAACACCAATGCAGTTTTCTAAGCCAAAATATAAGTTTTCATAGTAAAACAAACAACCTAATGTTCTTTGACATATAACAACCTCATTTTTGTATCATGAACTTTCTGTCGTAAAAAATATTTTTTGAAATTTACTCAAAAGTTACCAAGACAATAAACATGGTGTTCTAAGCTAAATTATAAGTTTTCCTAGAAAACTAACAAACTCATTTTGCATTACAAACTTTTCCTTGCAAAAAGAAAATTTTTAAATCTAACCACAAAACAACACAAAAATGGGTTTTGATCTAAAATATAAGTTTTCATTGAAAAACATTATGACCTAAATTTGCTTTGTGAACTTTTTTGCCTTGAAATTTATTTTTCATAACTTGCTCAAAAGTTACCACAACAAACAACCTAATGTTATGAGCCAAAATTTAAGCTTTCGTAGAAAAATAATCTCATTTTCCTTCTTGAACTTTTTTTCAATAAAAGTAATCAGTTGAAACTCACCCAAGCTAAACACAATGTTCTTAGCCAAAATATAAGTGTTCACCGAAACATAACACCTTAGTTTGCCTCACAAAATTTTTATGGCAAAAAAAGTGGTTAAAACTCATCCAAACTACACCAACAAAAACGGTGTTCTAAGCTAAAATATAAATTTTTATTGAAAAATAATAACCTCATTTTGCATCTTGAACTTTTCATTGCTAATTTCGAAACTCGTTTAAGGTTGGAAAAACAACCAACACGATGTTTTAAACCAAAATATAAACATAGGTGATGGGAATCATCAAGAAGGAATATGCTAAGATTCAAAGGATCCACTACATATCTGTGGAGGCCCAATGACATGAGTTAGAGATGCGAGAAGTACTAAATGGGCTGAATAAAGAAATATGGATTTCAAGTGCAACAAGTGGTGTGACTCATGGAGATGTGAGCTCGGAAAGGAACTAAAAGCTTATGAACCTCATTCAAATATGTAAACAACCTTTTTGATGAATTTAGACCGTGTACATAAAGATTATACAAGATGATAAAATGCATAGAATTATAGAGATTTATGGGCCATACATGTTTAGATTATTTTTAATTTTGTATGGGCTCGACAATGTTATATAAGCCCAACCGTTTGTTTAAAATAATATACTATTATGGAATATTTAGTATTAGATTTTATATCCTAATTTGGATTGATATCTGCCAAATTTCTTAGATTTTGTTATTTCCTAGTTTGGTTAGGACTTTATTTAGCCCTATATAAGTATGTATTTAAATGGGCAAAAGACCCACATATTTTTGATCAATTAAGAGAAGTTCTTTATTTGGTTCTTTTTATGAAATTGTGAACTTATTAAGAATAAATTCTTGTGGTGTTCCAAAACTGACTTATCACTCATATTCTCATCTATTTCTTGAGTGTGGCATCAATATTCTTTTTTAAACTGCTAAAATTGTGAAATCTAATTTAGCTTTCTTTGGTTTTAAATCCAAAATTTGCATGTCAAGTCTTAGTTTTTTGTGGGGTTTGTAGCATTGAGTAAAGGATAATTAGACCCCAAAATTTGGTTTAAAAGGAAAATTTAGTCACCTTATTTTTAAAAATACCCAAAACACCTCGACGAGAACTTCAAAAAGAAAAGGAAGACTTGACACTCAATGAGGTTCATTTGCCAAGGATCGATCTAAGTCAAACTCACGAAGACACAAAATTAAAGATCATGATGATACAAATCAGGTTGCCAAGGCTTCACAAAATTCATTGAGTATCCACAGGGGTCCAATGACAAGAGCAAGAACAAAGGAATTTAAGGAAGCATTAAATGCTCTAATTTAACACATCTCAAATTCATGCTAAATTCAAGATGCTAAATTATTTGAATTAAGTGTTTAAGATGATCAATGCTTTGCCAATGTTATTCACGTTTCTTTAAGTTATCTAGAGTGATTTACATGAAGAAATAAATAAGGCAAAATCAATTTAGGAAGGAAGATCTATTGCAAAATAAATTTAAGAAAATTATGCGCAAAAAGGGAAAGAATGGCATAGAGATTTACTTTTAATTTGTTTCATAATTTCTTAGATCCTTTATTAGATCTTTTATTTTTATATAAGTAAGACTGATACTGTTCACACAGCTTTTTAAAATCTTAATTTTTTTATTTTAAGGTTAAATTTTGAAATAAAGATACAAGAATATTTGTTTTCTTAATATGCTGGTAATTTATTCCCTCCTGTCTTGTAATCAAATTTCTACTATGAGTTGGATTTGATTTATTTTTCATTTAGATACTTGATGATTTCTATATTACTGTAACCTTAAGGGGAATCAAGAGTTAATAGAATTACTATTATTGAGATTTTTTCCCTTAATTCTTCAAAGAAAATTTCAGACCTTATAAGATTTCATCTTGCAGCGTTCATCATTGACTTATCACTCACAAACTTTTTCATCTTTCTTGAGGCATTTTACCTTAAATTCTTTTACCTTTGGTTCTTATCTCCTTGTAGATAACACGTCAAGGTCCTTTGTTTTGTTTGTTTATGAATTTGAGTTAGAATGATCATTGGCAAAGGAATCTCATTGAGTGTCGAGTCTCACTTTTTTTTTTAGGTTCATATTATATAACCTACTATCTATTAAGAAATAAAAATCAAAGGTATAAGAATTTTAAAGAGTAGATGCCACATTCAAGAAAAATGAGAAAGATTGTGAGTACTAAGTCAAGGAAAAATGCCACAATAAAAAATCTTGATAAGTTCTGAAAGTTTCTTTAAAGTATCAAAAGGTAACTCTCAATAATATTAATGTCATATGCTTTGAATTTCCCTTAGGGTTATAGGGCCTTATATAGCTGAATTTACCAGAGCATAAAAGGATAAAGAAGTTAAATCCTCGGCAAAATAGGAATTGATTACAAAATAGGAAATAAGTAACAAGCACATTATGGAATCAAATATTCTTGTATCCTTATTTCTAAATATAACCTAAACATAAAAAGAAAATAAAGATCTAATAAAGCCACGTAAATAGTATCAATCTTACCTATATGAAAAAATAGAGGCTCTAGTAAAGGATATAAGAAACTAGAAAACAAAATAAAGAAAAACTCTGCACGCCTTTCCTTCCCTTTATGCATCTAATTCTCTTCCTAAATTTATTATGCGTCAAATCTTCCTTCTTAAATTGATCATATGCCTTATTTTTTTTCTTCATGTAAATCACTTCAGACACTTAAAGAAACTTGAATAACATTGATAAAGTATTAATTATCTTGAACACTTAATTCGAGTATATTTAATTGTTCCTTCATTTTCTTGGTTCTTACCCTTGTCATTGGAACCCCATGGATGCTCAACAAATCTTGTGAGACTTTGGCAACTTGATTTGCATCATTCACCCTCTCTTGAAAAGTATTTGTCCTCAAATCTTCACCTACAAAAAGAGACAAATCAGTAACATTAAAGCTTATACTTACGTTATACTTACTTGGAATATCTAACTAATAGGTATTGTCATTAATTCTTTCAATCACTTGAAATGGACCATCTCCCCTTGGAAGTAGTTTAGAATACCTTTGATTCTAAAAACTGTTCCTTCCTCATATGCAACCAAACCCAATCACTAGGCTTAAATACAACTTCCTTGAATCTAAATAGGCCAATAACCTCATTAGAAAATAACATTTCATTTCTTAAAATATTTAAAATAAGTTTTAAATGTTCAACATACTCATCTAAGTTTTTGCTATAAAAGAATATCATTAATGTATACAACCACAAATTTGGCAATAAAACACGTAAAACATGATTCATTAATTTCATAAATATCTAAATGGCATAACTAACCAATTATATAAACTTTTGTTCTAAATTCAGTTTTCCATTCATCACCTACTCTCGTCTTAATCTGATGATATCTACCCTTAAGATCAACTTTGGTAAAAACATAACAACCATGCAATTCATCAAGCATATCATCTAATCTAGGAATGGGATGTCTATAATTTATAGTGATATTGTTGATGGCATAATAATCAACACACATCCTCCGCGACCAATATTTCTTAGACATAAGAAATGTCTCTTTGAGAACAACAATATCAAATTCCTGTAAAAGAGAAAAAATAATACTAGGAGAAAGAAAGGTCAAGTTCGTTAGTATTAAAATAAGCATTTTTGTACAAGAGTATAATCATAGGCTGTTATCAAAATAATGTAATCTTGACTTCACTTTTTTTTACATATATGCTTAATTATTTCCTTTCATTTCTCTTAATTGAACCCTCATTGTTTTTCATTTTTTTCACTTGTGCTCTCTTGCTTTTTGTTCTTGTCTCTCCCTCCTCCCCTCTCTCTCTCTACTTTCTTTTTTATATTTGGCCACTCTTTTCTTTTCCAAATTACTCTCTTTTTGGTACCTCTCTTATTTTTTATTTTCATTTGAGCCTCGTAAACTTGCCTAAGGGTTAAAGGTATAAGAGTGATTGGTCTTTCATCTATTACAAATATGTATTTATTTTTGAAGCCACAATGCATTACACATCTATTGCATTGCCATGGTTATCTAGCAGAATATGCCTAACATGCATAGGTTAGACGTCATATAAAACTTCATCCTTGTACCTACCCATAGATAATGAAACTAACACTTGTTTATTTACCTTGACTTCTCCACATTCATTCAACCACTGAAGCATTTATGGCATTGGATGTATCGTAGTAGGTAAATTTAGTTTTTCAACAAAAAAATGTGTAAGCTACATGATAGAGGACATCGCTAGCTCATGTAATGCAAAGTCCAAAAAGAAGATAAAAAAATCATTATAAGAGCTTGCAACTACATTTATCATAGTAATTTTATTTAATATTGAATTTATTTCATATTCGTAGTAGTTATAAGTTTGAAAGTCTTAATTACATTTAATATGTCTTGATATTTGTGTGGTCTTGGGACTTTAATTTTGGTATTGATGATTGTCTTGGAACTTTAATTTGGGTTTTACTATGCTTGGAGGATTGTTCCATGTATTTAGTATTTAAACTAGTTGCATTTGTATTTTCAATAGCTTTTAGATGATTATTGAAAAGTAGAATTCTCTACTAAGAGTTCAATTCAGATTTTCTGAGCTATTTTATGTTGTCTTGTTGAATGATATGAACAATCCTCGTCTTCGTGAACGAAATCATGAACCCATCAATGCATATCCTGCATTAGGTTGTATCAAAGCCTTGTCTTGAGATGGTAGGACTTAATGACTTGAATGAAGATCATTTTAATGCTTTGGATGAATGTATTATAGAGTTTTTGAGAGATATAAAAAAATGAATGGCAGCATTGTATACCCACTGCAACAAGAACAAAGGGTGGTAAAGAAAAGATCACTTAAGCAGCCAAATTCTGCATCCTTGAATTTTAATTTTAAGAAAGAAGTCGAAGATAAAAGTTAAGGTTATACACCAAGAAAGAGAAGCAACCATGAGTGCACAAAGTTAGCTTACCATTTTGCTCCTCTAATGAATGATTTAGGATAAGAGGATGATGTAGATCTAGATGATGCTGAACCTGAGAAAAATTATGGTGATATAAAATTGAGATAATTGGAAAAGAGGAAGAATAAGAATGTGTGTGGTGCAAAGGTTGATGTATACACCTATATAACCTAAAAAGGCAATGCTTAAGATAAAGGAGAAGAAGTAATTTTTAGAAATTAACAAGGAGGAAAAGTTCTTGAAATAGATGAAGGTTACACATATATGTACCAAATTGGTGGTGAAAAGAGGAGAATTGCTTGAAATGTCATTGCCGAATGAAGTCCAAAGGTTAGTGGCTGAGTTTTTAAACCTTATATCCGAACCAACTACATTGCCACCAATACAGGATATCCAAAGAATGATGAAAGTTTGCGGATGTGTGTGGACATTCATGTCATCAACAAGTCTACTATAAGGTATTGTTTTCCTTTTTCTCACTTTGGTGATTTACTTGACCAATTGAGTGCTGCCAAGGTGTTCTCTAAGATAGAATTGAAGAGGGCTTACCACTAAATCTAAATATGCCATATGAATGAATGGAAAATTATCTTTAAGACTAATGATGGCTTGTATTAATGGTTAGTTATGATATTTGGATTGTTAAATTCGCAGAGTGCCTTCATGCATCTAATGACCTAGTTTAAAGAGCTTTATGAGTGGAATGATGACTTCAGGCAGATTTGGTCTAAGCATCTCATAAGGCAGCTGAATGATGACTTTATGGTTTATAATGGTTACTTGTTCAAAGAAACCAATTATGCATTCTAAGCAAGTTCTTTACAAGATAAGCTTATCCAAGAGATACATTCGGAGAACTTGAGTGGCTATGTAGAGTGTGACAAGACCATTGCAAATCTAAGGAGAACCTATATAATCACTCGTGGATGAGTTCTTTACAAGTGGGGGAGAATGATGGGGGACATCACCAGCTCATGTGATACAAAATTCGAAAAGAAGATAAAAAGTCATTTTATGAGCTTGCAACTGTATTTATCATAGTAGTTTTATTTAATACTAAATTTATTTCATCTTGGCAGTAGTTATGAGTTTGAAAGTCTTAGTTACATTTAATATGTTTTAATGTTTGTATGGTCTTGGAACTTTAATTTGGGTGTTATTATGCTTGGAGGATTGTTCTAAGTTTTAGTATTTAAACTAGTTGCATCTGTATTTTTAATAGCTTTTGGATGATTAATGAAAATAGAATTCTCTACTAGGAGTTCAGTTCAGAATTTTTGAGCTATTTTTTTTGTCTTGTTGAACGATATCAACAACCATCATCTTTATGAATGAAATCACGAATCCGTCAACGCTTGTCCTACGTCACTACATTAGTACAACTACCTCAAACTTATTATTGATGTGACAACTTTTATGGAAAATATTATCTTGTTGTATATCATCTTCTTTGCAAAACATAATGCATGCCTAGTAACCACTATCTCATCATCTATTAGGTAATCCAAGCCATCAATGGTGTCTTCCAAAGGTGGCATAGGCTCAACATCCAACTAGATTTTAGTTTCAGTTATAACATTATATTTTAGAATCATTGCATTCTAATTTGGACATTTATATGCAATATGATTTGTTTCCAAACATTTGAAATATTTGATATCTCTATTTTTACTTGGTTTTGAATCAAGTTTACCCTTGCTTTGACTGCCTCCCACCTTTGGCCCTTAGGTGCTTCATCCTTGGACTTGGAGTTATCTCGCTCATATTTTTTATTCCAATTCAGTTTTTAAAAGGACGAGGAACCCAAAATCTGGCTATATCTTGTGGAACTCTTCCTCTTGACTTTTCTTTCTACCTTCATTGCCATATGAACAATGTTTTCCAACTCTACATAATGCTATAACTTCACCATGTTTGTAATATCATGGTTCAAACCAACTAAGAACCTAGCTATGGTAGCTTCTCGATCCTCCTCTACATTAGCTCGAATCATGCCTATTCGTATCTCTTTGTGGCAGTCTTCAACAATTTTAAACCCTTGAGTAGGGCTAAGTGAGATTCCTTTGCCAATGATCATTCTAATTTAGATTCACAAAGAAAAAAAAAAGATCTTGACCCGTTATCTATGAATATATAAGAAACAAAGGTATAAGAATTTAAGGACTAGATGTCACACTCTAAAAAGATGAGAAAGATTGTGAGTGATATATCAAGGATGAATGCCACAAGAAGAAATCTTAATGCCACAAGAAGAAATCTTGATAAGTTCTAAAACGTTATTTGAAGAACCAAGAGGAAACTCTAAATAATTTTAATGTCATAAATTCTGAATTTTCCTTAGGGTTACAAAGCCTTTTATAGTTGAATTTACCAAGAGTATAAAAGGAAAAATGAGTCAAATCCTAAGTATAGTAGGAATCGATTACAAAAAGAAGAAATAAATAACAAGTATATTAAGGAAACAAAATTCCCATATCCTTGTTTCTAAATATAACCTAAAAATAAAAAGCACATAAAAAATAAGGATATAATATAGTCGCATGACCAGTAATGTGCAAACAATATTAGGTTAACTTTTATAAAAATAAATGCTCTAATAAAGGATCTAAGAAATTAAGAAGCAAAATCAGAAAAAATCTGCACGTCTTTCCTTCTCTTTATGTGCCTGATTCTCTTCTTAAATTGATTATGCGCCAGAACTTCCTTCCTAAATTTAATATGTTGTGTTCTTTCTTCCTAAATTGATTATGTGTCTTACTTCATGTAAATCACTTCAGACCACTTAAAGAAACTTGATCAATATTGACAAAGTGTTGATCAACTTGAATACTTAGCTCAGCCAGATTAGAGTCATAAATAGAGCATAAATTTGAAATGTGCTCAATTAGATAATTTAATGCTTCTTTTAATTTCTTGGTTCATGCCCTTGTCATTGGACCCCTATGAATGCTCAACAGATATTGTGAAACTTTGGTAACCTGATTCATATTAACAACCTCTGTTAAATTTTTCTTTTAGTCAGATGATAATAAGCGCAATATAGTATTTTATTCATAAAAAGAAACATGGCAATATCTGATCATTTACCAGAGTTGACAGATCAGTGATTGATGAACACATGAAAATGCATATTTATTAAGAGATTCAATCACCATTTAATGTCACTAATTTTAGCATTTTTGTACTTTTAGCTTGAAATAAAATGTTCTCCTTAAATTATGATTAAAGAATGTTATTTGCATAGGTTTAGGAATGGACATAACTCTTAATGTAGAAATCGAAATGAAGAAATTTTTAAACTTGGACTAACATGACTTAATCTTACACAAACTTGAAGAACAGTTGAAAAGTCAAATCCAACATGTTATGGGCCAAAACTTGAGTACAATAGAATTGAGCTATAACTTTCGCTCAGCTTGACCCAACTCATGTATTTGGATCGTATCTTATAAAATACGTAGCCAATTGGTATAATTCTCGTAGCTATGAAATAATGAATTAATTATCAACAACTCTTATGTTGATGATAAAGTCCAAATCCGCCGTTATCATGGACCAAATTATCTTGCAAGTGGGTAAAAGGGTTGTTGGCCTAAATTTGACGTATCTTTGGCATTTTGCCCATATCTCATTGGATACACATCAAATTTGCATGAACCTGGTGCATATGGAAAGAAGATACAAAATTATACAACTTTTATGTTGGCCAGAAAAACTACATCGGTTATTGACATTATAAAAAAGGTGCTGCAAGTGGGTGAACGAGTTACTGGTCTAAATTATTGAAGATTGATGTCACACTTAACATATTTCCATTCATTGTCTATATAAGGACACTCTTATGATGATTTCAATATTAGATAATTCTTTCTTATTTTCTTCTCATCATTGTAATCTATGCTAGAGTTCTTGGCAAGGCTAACAGATGAACTTTTATGTGTAATAAATCTACTTATATACTTTGATTCGTTGTTAAGAGCTACAAATGTTTTAAGTTTGGTTTTGCTTAAACTCTTATCTATTTTATTTTTTATAATTCAGAGGTTATAATTCTTGTGTCTCATATATTTTCAGTCATGCTTTGTTTATGTGATTCTTGTTGAATTATAATTATTATTGGTTACATTGTTTTATATGTTAATCGTTTACTACAATATTGTCAATTGATATATTGTCGATCTTGGATAACATGTAAAGACAATAAATGTATGATATTCAAGTTGATCTTTTACTATAATATTGTCAAAATAATATATTGTCGATCTTAGATAACTTATATAAATGAACATGATTTGTGTTAATATTTGCAAAGAGTTTAGGCACATCAAATACACATGTTATCAAATATGTTGTATTTTACATATTTTCTGATTAATTGTTTTAGATGTGAAACTTTAAATTGTGTTATAAATATTGAATCAAAATGTAGAGTAGATTTTTAAAGCATAATTATGATTCTAGTAGCCTTGCTTAAATCATTATAAGACATTTCTCCTTTGCTATTGCTTTAATATTTTACTTCACCAACTTATTTTTCCAAAAGCTTACTCGTGGGATTGACACCTTAATCTATACTGCGATAGCTGCTTTACATTTTAAGTATAAACAAAACTTGGCGCCATTGTAGGGGAGGCACACTAAGCGAAAGTTGGTTGCATTTATCAATACTAAAACGATAACTTTGGACATTTTCTTTTCTTTGTAAAATCTTAGTTTTATTTCCTTTGTTTTAATTCATTTTAGTGTTCATCGTTGGTTCTACCATCTAATTTATTTTGTTTTCTTTAGTTAATTTGTTATATTTTATATTATTTTAATGGCTAATTTTACCGCCTAACTTAGTTCATTTTTTTTATTTATTTATTATACTTCGCACTTTATTTTTTTATTTATTTATTGCATTTTTTTGTATTTATTATTTTAATTTATTTAATTACTGTACTTTTATTTTCTTTAGTTAATATATTATATTTTTGTTTTATTTTAATGGCCGATTCTACCGCCTAACTTTTTATTTATTTACTTATTGTACCTTTTTATTTATTTATTGTACTTTATTTTATTTTATTTCTTTTTATTTATTTATTGTACTTTGCATTTTATTTTCCTTTATTTATTGCACTTTCTTTTCTTTTATTTACTTATTGTACTTTTTTTATATTTATTTATTATATTTTTTTTATCGTACTTTACAGTTTATTATCTTTTGTTCATTTATTATTTTTATATTTCTTGGTTGGTCTTACCACCTAACTCATTTCTTTTTCTTATTGTGTTTTATTTCACTTCTTAATTTTCCTTGAGCATTTCTTTCATTTAAAAAAAGAATTGTTAGGATGATGCATCGATTTAGAGGCAAACGGGGGAGATTTGTGAGGAAGTAGAACTAGAACCATCACCACAATTTGTAAGGGAAAAGAATTCACTATCTAGTTTATCTTGTAATTCCAACCCAATGAGCCAACAAAAAGATAACCCCGTTATGACTCTAAAAGATTACTTGCATCCTACTCGCACAGCCACACCATCATGCATTATATTTCCATATAACAGACCATATTCGAATTTTAAACCTGGTATGATACAACTACTACCCACTTTTCATGGTCTAGATAGTGAAAATCCTTATGTACATGTTAGGGAATTTGAAGAGGTAATTGCAACCTTCCATAGCCAACCTAAAGCCATAGACACTGTTAGGCTTAAGTTTTTTTCTTTGAAAGACAAAGTAAAGAGTTGGTTATACTTTTTGAGGCCGAGGTTTATATGAACTTGGGTAGAAATGACCCAAGCATTTTTCAATAAATACTTCCCATAACACAAAACTAATGGCCTGAAAAGATAAATTTTTTCATTCTCCCAAAAAGACAGTGAAACCTTCTATCAAGCATGGAAAAGGTTTAAAGAGTTGCTAAATCTGTGCCCACACCATGGGTATGAAAATTGGCGCTTGGTTAGCTATTTTTATGAGGGACTCACAATTAGAAAGCGTCAATTTATTGAGATGATGTGTAATGGGAAGTTCCTTCATAAAGATCCAGAGGAAGCCATAGAATTCTTAATGACTTAGCTGAAAAAGCCCATACATGGACTAAACCTAGTATGACTGAAAGCATGACCCAGTGGAGTTTTCCATCTTAATAAAAAGGATAACCTCAAAGCCCAATTAGAGGTCTTAACTAGGGAGTTAGAGGCCTTGAAAATCAAAGATAGAAAGGTCACCCATACTGTTGCTAAGGTTGAGTCACACGATGTCTGTTTTGTCTATGGAGGAGCAGAACACTTAGCTCAGAATTGTCCCACTTATAGTGAGATGAGAGGGATATATGAGGAACAATGTAATGCCCTAGTGATGTACAAGAAGCCTTATTCACCCTACTCTGAAACCTATAATCCTAGCTGGAGAAACCATCCAAACTTTAGTTGAAAATCTAACCAACAAGCCAATAGCCATTAGAAACAAGAACAACGAACACCCAAGTCTTATGTTACACCTTAATATAATGCACGACCAGCTAGGAGTCCTTTAGAGGATACATTACAAGCATTTATAGAGGCATAAAGTAAGACTAATCAAAAATTTGAAACAGTTCTTGCATAAGTGATAGACAAAAAGGAAGAAATCAAGAGTCAAATCACAAAGTTAACTAGTGCCTTAACTACACAAGAGCGAGATACGTTTCCATCTCAACCTCAATGCAATCCAAAAGGACAATTCATGGCATAAGCTTCTACTTCTGATGCACAAAATCTCAAAGAAGTCAATGCCATTACTACTCGAAGTTGTAAGAATGTGAGTGAGCCTACTTCTGAAACTAACACATCTACGAGTAATAAAGACGTCCCCCTGGAAAAGAGGTCATAGTGGAAAAAGAGCCCAAAAATAAATTTTCAATACCAGTGTTTTTTTCTCAAGCTCTTCGATCTGTTGGAAAAAATTCAGAAATTCAAAGTGAGATTTTGGAACATTTGAAATAAGTTAAGATTAATCTTCTCTTGTTGCATTTGATTAAGCAGGTTCCAACTTATGCTAAAGTCATCAAGGATCTATACACTATCAAAAGAAAACTACATTTTTGGCAGAATAGGTAAGTGTAGTGATTGAACAAAAGACACCACCCAAGTATAAAGATCCAGGATGTCCCACAATCTCCTGCCAAATTAGGACACATGAGTTTGGTCAAGCTTTGTTGGACTTAGGAGCAAGTGCAAATTTAATGTCTTATTCTATTTACTTGCAATTAGGATTTAGTGAGATTAAACCTACATCTGTTGTCCTACAATTAGCTGACCGATCAATCAAGAAACCACGGGGAATAGTAAAAGATGTTTTGTTGCAAATTGATAAATTTTACTACCCTATTGATTTTTTTATTTTATATACTCATTCTGCTGTTAAGATGGAGTAAAAAATCACTCTTATTTTAGGGAGAGCTTTTCTTGCCATTGCTAACGCTATTATTAATTGCAGAAATGGTCTAATGAAATTATCTTTTGGGAATATGACTTTTGAGGTGAACATTTTCAATATTAGCAAATAACTATGAGAATAAGACGAATGTTATCATTTATTTATGATAGACACACTTGTAGCGGAGGAAGCTTATAAAACTCCTGGCTCTGATTCTTTGAAAAACCTTCTCAATTTTGATTTTGAAGAATTATATTATCTTGATGTAACAACTAATGTGTTTAGTATTTTTGACTCACAGGATAAAGGGACTCGATTTTGGCAGTCACACTTTGAAGAGTTGCCACGAGAGAGAGAGAGACCAAAACCATTAAACCTCGAGACACCAAAAGTTGAGCTTTCTCCACTGCCCAAAGGTTTGAAACACACATTCTTGGGACCAGGTGATACTTTTTCTATCATCATCTCTTCTGCACTTAGTGCTGAATAAGAGAAAAAATTGATAAAATTGTTAAAAGAACATAAGTCTGTACTAGGTTGGACCATAGGTTAAAGATATTTCTTCATTGATATGCTCCCATAGAATTTATTTAGAGGAAGGTGCCCAACCTCGTAGGGACCCATAAAGAAGACTTAACCCAACAATGAAAGAAGTAATGAAGAAAAAGGTCTTGAAACTATTAGATGCGGGTATAATCTACCCAACTTCTGATAATCAATAGGTAAGTCCAACTCAAGTAGTTCCTAAGAAATCTGGGGCTACTATTGTGGAAAATGAGAATGAGATACCTGTTCCAACTAGGGTAGTAAGTGGTTGGCGAATGTGCATTGATTATTGAAAATTAAACATAGCCACCAAGAAAGACTATTTTTCATTGCCTTTTATCGACCAAATTTTAGACCGTGTAGCTGGACATCCTTTTTATTGCTTTCTTGATGGGTATTTAGGATATTACCAGATTGAGATAGCTATAGAAGATCAAGAAAAAAACCACTTTTACATGCCCTTTTGGTACTTATATTTTTCGTAGAATGCCTTTTGGATTATATAATGTACCAGCTACTTTTCAACATTGAATGTTAAGTATTTTCTTTGATATGGTTGAAAAATGCATGGAAGATTTTATGGATGATTTGACTGTTTTTTGTAATTCTTTTGATTTATGCCTACTTAACTTGAAAATTGTTTTAAGTAGGTGTGAAGAAAAAAGACTTGTGCTAAATTGGGAGAAATGTCATTTCATGGTATCTTCAGGAATTTTTTTGGGCCACATTGTATCTGAAAGAGGATAGAGATTGACAAGGCCAAAATTGAATTAATCTCTAAATTACCTACACCAAAAATGGTAAAGATGTTCGATCTTTTCTTGATCATGCTAGCTTTTACAGAAGGTTTACACAAAAATTTTCTGCAATATCTAGACCATTGTGTAACCTTTTTCTAAAAGATGCAGAATTTACATGAACACAAGAGTGTGAGGAGGCATTCCGAACACTTATTGCCAAACTCACCACCGTTCTTATCATGCAATCACCATATTGGAACCTCCCATTTGAAATTATGTGTGATGCAAGTAATTATGCTGTAGGAGCAGTTCTTGGGCAACGAAGGGAGGAAAAACTCTTTGTTATTTATTATGCTAGTAGGATTTTGAATGATGCTAAGATGAATTACACTACTACTAAAAAAGAACTACTAGCTATTATTTTTACCTTAGACAAATTCCATTCTTATTTGATTGGTTCACCTATTGTTGTTTTTACTGACCACGCGACCCTTAAGTACCTTCTTTCTAAGAAAGATACTAAAGCCCATTTAATTAGGCAGATTCTTCTTTTGCAAGAATTTGATCTGACTATCAAAGATAAGAAGAGCGTTGAAAATGTTATTGCTGATCATCTATCCCACCTTGAGTTCATTGACTCTACTGATTTGCCACCCATTCGAAATGATTTTTCTGATGAACATCTTTTTACTATAAGCCAAATACCTTAGTATTCACATATCGTAAATTATTTAGTTTGTGGTGAACTTTCATCTACCTGGAGTGTACAAGATAAGCGTAAGTTCTTGGTTAATGTACGTAATTTTTATTGGGACGATCCATATCTTTTTAAATACTGTCCTGACCAAATTATGAGACGTTGCATTCGTGAAAGTGAAGTTTCTAGTATTTTAAATTTTTGTCATAGTGCTACTTGTGGTGGTTATTTTTCTATAAAGAAGACACTTGTGAAAATTTTTCAGTGTAGTCTTTACTGGCCCACTTTGTTCAAAGATACTAATAATGTTTGTCGTTTCTGTGAAAGATGTCAAAAGTTAGGTGCTTAATCTCGAAGACATATGATGCCTCTTAACCTTATTCTTGTTATTGAGATATTTGATTGTTAGGGTATCGACTTTATAGGTCATTTTTTCTCATCTTTTGGCTACCTTTACATCCTTTTAGCTATTGACTATGTATTAAAATGGGTGGAAGCTGTAGCTTGTCATACTAATGATAATACAACTGTGGTAAAATTCTTAAAAGAAAATATGTTATCTAGGTACGGTACACCATGTGTCATCATTAGTGACCAAGGAACACATTTTTGTAATTGTTTTTTTGAAGCTTTGATGCACAGGTATGGTGTTCTTCACAAATTTTCCACTGTATACAATATACAGACAAATAGACAAGCCGAGTTAGCAAATAGAGAGGTTAAACAAATTTTAGAAAAAATAGTTAACCCGAATCACAAAGATTAGTCTTTACGCCTTTTTGATGCATTATGGGTATATCGCACTGCATACAAAATCATCTTAGGAATGCATTATGGAAAAGCTTGCCATTTACTTGTTGAGCTAGAGCATAAAGCTTATTGGGCTGTCAAAGCCCTTAACTTTAATTTGAGTGCTGCAGGTCTCCAAAAAAAGTTACAATTGTAAAAAATATAAGAGCTATGAAATGACACATATGACAACTTCAGAATTTACAAAGCTAAAATGAAAGCAGCTCATAACAAACAGATCTCAAGGAAACACTTCGAGTCAAATCAACGGGTCTATCTTTATGATTCTCGATTGCATTTACACCCTGAAAAGTTGAGATCTTGATGAACTGGTCTATTTATGGTAATGCACATTTCTTCTAATGGTGCTGTCAAAATCGAGGACCCCTACTAATGGGTGAACGTTTAAAGTGAATGGACAGTGGCTGAAAAGCTATGTGGAAAAGGTAGACCACTCTATGTATCTAGACGAGATCTTTCTTGTGGATCCTGTCTATCATGCTTAATCAGGTTTAATCTATCTATACCATATTTTATTTTTTGTCTATATTTTGTCTTTTGACTTTATATTTTTGCTTTTATTTTCTTTCACATTTTATTTTACTTTATTTTTCTTCTTTTTTATTTTTTTCTTCAGTGTGATTTTATTTTCCAGTCAAGTGCTAGATATGGTACTCTGTGACTATTAAAGTCAGTTTCTCAATTACCTAAAAACTATCCCTCAAACTGTGTATTCATCTCTTTTCTTTCTTTCAAAATGGATCGCATTCTTACAAACCTTAAAAAAAAATTCCTTCATTGCCTCAAAATGCTCTACTTAAGATTTACAAAGTACGGTGTGAAAGTCTAAGGCTATTGATGTTGAGTAATATTCCCATGGATAAATGTTGGTTAATTGAAGCCAAGGTTCGATTATCTGGTGAGTCTATAAATAATTTTGTTTCTTTTATGCCAGGTCTTGGAAAAAAACTCTTATGCTAAAAGACAATGAGCAAAGAGGTTACAAGTCTATCATAATTGTGCCCGATGGAATTGTAATCGGAGTTGTCGTTCTTTAGGATTGACATCTACAAATCGAGAAGACAAAATTCAGTTCATTAAGGATAGACTGAGTAAGGAGTCTTTGGATGATATCCTATTGACTCTTGAGATGCATCCTTGTAGGTTCATGCAATGTGAACTTCTTGATTTATGGAATAAATTCAAAAATGAACATCAACGGTATAGTCTCGGGAATTTGACTCTAAAAGACCATGTTTTCCAATTTATAAAAAAAATTGGAAGGGAAGCCTATTCCCGACCCATAGAGCGCGTTTAAGTCGTTACTAGACGTAAAATCAGAGGAAGATATGAGCCACAATCACAACTACCTGTAAATATATGTGTTTTAATTTCAAACTTTATTTTCTAAATAGTATGGCTACTCATATAGATGTCTTAAATTCAAATCTTTTAGTTAAATAATGCATGTAAGTAATTATCTTTAAATTTTTGTGTTTTATTTTTAAATCTCTTCTGACAAATTGTCGGGTTATCACAATCATTGTTATCATTTGGTACTCTATAAATACAGCACCTCATTTCTTTCATTTTCATATATTGAGATAAAGGTGAGTGTAAATATAGAGGAAACCTCAGTTTAACAATTCTGAAATATATGTGTATTTTGTGAATCTAGTCTTGGGGGAAATACAGTGTTTGTAGAAGCAGCAAACATTCTAGGAAAAAGATTAGCTGCAAGAAAAATTTATTTGATTTATGAAGGGGGTAGCCTTGGGTTAATGGGGTGTATGTCAACGGCTGAATATTTAGGAGAAAATCAAGTTTTAGGTATTATTCCTAAAGCTTTAGCCATGGAAAACATGACAGGGAAAATAATAGGGGAAGAATTACGAGTCTCATCCATGCATAAACATATAGCTAGAATGCTTTACAATGCAAACGCTTTTATTGCTTTACTAGATAGTTTTGGTACCTTGGAAGAAAATTTTCAAATAGCCTTTTGGGCCCAGCTGAATATCCACCGAAAACCCATAGGTTGGTTGAATGTTAATAACTATTTTGATTGCTTACTTTGTTTTCTTAATCAAGCTATGGAATAGAATTTTATTTCACATTCGGTGCGACAGATCCTCATTTCTGCCACCAATGCGGATGAATGGATTGACAAATTACAGGTAGTTACCTACGAACTTGACCCATCAATAACTCGAATCGATTGGTTAGTGGGCCTTAACAAGCAAAAATTGGATCTGACACTTCGTTTATAAATTTTTATTTGTTTTATTTATTTATCAGCATCATCGTTTTAGTTTATATTTGTTTAAGTGTCTCTCAGGTTTGTTTCTTTCAAATAACTGGCGCTTTAGGTAATGTCTCATATACTTTATCGCTTTCTATTTAAACATTGAGGAAAATGTTTCATCTGGTTTGGGAGAGGATAGTAAACATAAGTTGCATTTTGCATTCAAAAAAAAAAAAAAATTTGTGGTCCGACATTTGATTAAAATGGCAGAGTAAAGAGTTCATTCTTGAACTCTTGAAACGTATTCTAGGTCAAATTAATGGCAGAGTAAGGAGTTTTATTTTTAACTTTTGAAATGTATTTTAACTAACTTTTTGTTGTTTTGTTTTATATTTCATGTATTATTGTTTATTGCTAATAGTCTTGGTAATTCTTGTATAAAAGAATTTGCTTTTCTACCTAGGTATGATTTCAAAATTGTTTAGTTTGAGTCACTGTTTCTATTTAGGTTACTAAAGAATGACTTCCAAAATATTTTTGAGCACAATACTAAACCTTATGGTAAGACGGATGATTTAATTTATATAGCCAAGAGAATTCCCATGTTTAAGTATATATTCTTCTAATCTCACATATTGTTTGTGAGTAAGTGAAAAGGTTGAGAAAATAACTTATGAACCTTTATTGATCATTTGGATTGGTTAATTTTTGTTTAGATTGATATTATTTGAATTAAGAAATAAGTTGGTTCCATTTGTGTATAATATATTTTGGTAAGAAACGTTTTTTATACTTGCTTGTATTCTTAAGAATTTTTTTTTTAAAAAAAAAAACATATATATATATATATATAAAATAAAAAAAAGAAATATATATATATATTAAAAAAAAGAATCAATTCAGTTTAATAAAGTCTTCATTCAATTTTAGAAGGCAAATATCTTGTAAATCAATTTTCTCACTAAGCTAAATTTTTATTATTCTCACAAGACAATTGAAGTCCTAAAGCTGGTACATGTCAAGAATGATTAATTTCTGAACGATTGATTTTTCTATCTTTGGATCAATGTTAGTTTGTATGTCTATCTTTAAAATTGACTTTTTCTTGAGTGCTTAACTGTCTTTCAACTCTATGAGAGAAATCCTAACCTTTTAAACAGTCATACACTTGTGAGGATATGGAGTTGAGGCTTTTACTTGGAGAAATTCTCAAGACTATATCTGTTGTGCTTTGTGGTAAGATGGTTATCGCTTAGTTCATACACATACAATTTTTGGAAGTTATAATTGAAAAAACTATAATACCAATAGTGATTTTGAACTGACTTTTTGTTTGAATTACTAAAGTAGTTTTGCATATTCTATTTACGCTTGAATTGCTAAAGACTAGTAATAAGCTGGTTGGGGGCTATGATGAACACATCAAAATGCATATTTATTAAGGATTCAGTCACCATTTGATGTCACTAATTTTAGCATTTTTGTATTTTTAGCTTGAAATAAAATGTTCTCATTAAATTGTTATTAATGAATGTTATTTGCATAAGTTTAGATGAAATTGACATAATTCTCAAAGTAGAAATCAAAATAAAGAAATTATTGAACTTAGAGTAACATGACTCAATCTTACAAAAACTTGAAGAGCAGTTGAAAAGCCAAATCCAACATGTTATGGGCAAAAAAGTGAGATACAAAAGAATCAGGTTACAACTTCCGCTCAGCTTAACCCAACTCATGTATTTGGACCGTATCTCACAAAATACGTACCTAATTGATATAATTATTGAGGCTCTGAAATACTAACTTACTTAGCAACAACTTTTATGTTGGTGATAAAGTCCAAATCAGCCGTTATCATGGACCAAATTATCTTGCAAGTGGGTAAAAGGGTTATTGGCCTAAATTTAATATATCTTTGGTATTTTGCCCATATCTCATTGGATACTCATCCAATTTGCATGAACCTGGTGCCTATAGAAAGAAATAAAAAATGATACAACTTTCATGTTTGCCAAAAAAGCTACATCGGTCATTTACATTATCAAAAAGGTGCTGCAAGTGGGTGAACGAGTTGTTGGACTAAATTATTGAAGATTAATGTCACACTTAACATATTTCCATTCATTGCCTATATAAGGACACTCTTATGACGTTTTCAATATTAGATAATTCTCTCTTATTTTCATCCCATCATTGTAATCTATGCTAGAGTTCTTGGCAAGGCTAACAGATGAACTTTTATGTGTAATAAATCTACTTCTATACTTTGATTCGTTGTTAAGAGCTACAAATGTTTTAAGTTTGGTTTTGCTTAAACTCTTATCTATTTTATTTTCTATAATTCAGAGGTTATAATTCTCATGTCTCATATATTTTCAGTCATGCTTTTTTTATGTGATTCTTGTTGAATTATAATTGTTATTGGTTACATTGTTTTATATGTTAATTTTTTACTGCAATATTGTCGATCTTGGATAACATGTAAATACAATAAATGTTTGATATTCAAGTTGATCTTTTACTTCAATATTGTCAAAATGATATATTGTCGATCTTAGATAACTTGTATAAATGAGCATAATTTGTGTTAATATTTGCAAAGAGTTTAAGCATATCAAATACACGTGTTATCAAATGTGATGTATTTTACATATCTTCCGATTGGTTGTTTGGGATGTGAAACTTTCAATTGTGTTATAAACATTGAATCAAAGTGTAGAGTAGATTTATAAAGCATAATTGTGATTCTCGAAGCCTTACTTAAATCATCATAAGACATTTTCCTAAATTCATAGATAATTCTATCTCATCCACTTAACCAATTAATTAATTTTCTCCTTTGCTACTGCTTTAATATTTTACTTTACCAACCTATTTGCCAAAACCTTTCTCGCAGGATCGACACCTCAATCTATACTACGATAGCTGCATTGTTTTTGAGCGTAAACAGTGATTGATGTTGACCTGTTGTTAACTATTATTGACCAATGTCAACCAAATTTGAATGGTGGTGTATAGAATCACCATGGACACCATCAGTCTTTAAATTTTATGATCTATGTAAAGGTGAGGTTATTTTCACCAATAGAGTATTATAGGAGTTTGAAATTAGTAACATTAAAAATAACAGCCTTATAATTTTTTCTTACTAAGTTTTGTACTCATTTGATGCTTCATTGATGAAAATAATCTCATCATTGTATAGATCACAAAATTTGGAGTCTGATGGTGTCTATAATGAATTAGTCTAGTATCGATCAACATTTGATCAATGCTAGTTAAATTGGTCAACAACAGGTCAACAATTGGTCAATGCCCTTCAATGATTAGTCAATACCAGTCAATGGTGACACTTGTAAATGCAAATTTTTTTTAAAGGGTAATATAGTAATTACAGTAATTGCCATCCAGTTTAGCAGAAAAATTTATAAGAATGGGGCGTTTTTGGGTATTTTGAAAACTAGGTGACTAAAATTATTCTTTTAACCAATTTTTATGGCTCCATTTGTCCTTTACCCTATAAGTTTTCATAGAAAATTTATGACATTATTTTGTATCACAAAATTTTTGTTGCGAAAGAAATTAGTTAAAATTAACCAAAATAATATTATAAACTAAAATATAAGTCTGCTTTAAAAAAATAGCTCTAATAACATCATGAACTTTTTGCTGCAAAAATTATTTTCTAGAATATGCTCAACATTTGAAAGACAACTAACATGGTGTTCTAAGCCAAAATATAAGTTTTCTTAAAAAAAATGAAAACCTCATTTTTCGTCACAAACTTTCCCTTGCTAAAAGAAATTAGTTGTAACTCATCAAAACAAAAATAACACGATATTCTAAGCCAAAATGTAAGTTTTCATTAAAAAATAACTACCTCAATTTGCATCACAAACTTTTCGACACAATAAATATTTTTCTAGGACTTGCTTAAAAATTACTAAACAATCAACATGGCGTTTTGAGACAAATAAAAATTTTCCTAAAAAATAATGACTATTTTTCATCACAAATATTTCTTCATAAAAAGCAATTGCTTAAAACTCATCAAAATAACGCCAACATGATGTTCTAAGTCAAAATATGTTTTCATTGAAAAGTAATGACTTCATTTTGCATCACAAACTTTTTGTCAAGAAAACTATTTTTTCAGAACTTACTCAAAAGCTACTAAAATAACCAACATGTTACTCTGGCCTAAAATATAAGTTTTATTAGAAAAATAACAACCTAATTTTATGTCACAAACTTTTTGTTGTGAAAAAAAATTAGTTAAAAACTCACCAAAACAACAACACAATGTTTTAAGGAAAAACAAAAGTTTTTATTGAAAATACATGACCTCATTTTCCTTCATGAACTTAGTGTTACAAAGATATTTCTTTGAAACTTACTCAAAGTTTCCAAGAAAACTAACACGGTGTTCTAAGGTAAAATATAAGTTTTCATAGAAAAATAAACAACCTTTACTTGTGTCACGAATTTTTCGTCGCAAAAAATATTTTGAGAAGGTTTCCTCATAATCGATTAACTTAAGCATCACTACTAGTGAGAAGGTTTCCTCATAATCGATTCCAGGTGAGTATTGTTAACGTGTTTTAAGGTGTATGCATGTGATTGTGTACATGTTGAAAAAATTAAATACATGTATCATATACACGATTTTGTAGCAGAATTAAGCATGAAATCAACATATACACATGTAATTTATATCATTAACAATATAATGATGACAGAAAATATACCCTTGAAGAACATGGGTGAAGATTTCAATTTCGAATTCTTCATAGCTCCAACTTTGATCTCACCTTGAAATGCACTATTATTCAATTCTAGTTTATAATAATCCGGTGGGGTTGTAAAGTAAAATAACAGCAATTGAATTTTAACAATAAGGTTTTGTTTCTTGAAAGAAAAATAAAAAGAAATTATTTTTCTTTCTCTCTAGTTTTTCTCACAACCCTTTATTCAAAGAAAAACTCTAAAAGCAAAAACTGTCTCTAATCCTCTCTTTTTGCATGTTTTTTCTTCACCCTTTGTTAATTAATTATTCAATTCAAAATTTTAAGTGTGTTAAGCACTTCACAAGTGCTCCCAAAATTGATTAATTGGCAAAAACAAAAACTAAAAAACAAGATTTTGTGGCTATTATACCTAATTAGGTATATTTCTCCCACCTAAAGTAAAATAATAAACAACTAAATAAATATTATTATTTATTTAAATAATATTTAATTAGTTATTCAAAACTATTTGAATAATTAATTTTTACCTTATTTGATTTTACTAACATGGTTAATGGGTGAATTCATGGTGAAACAATTTATGGAACAAAATTGTGTCACTTGTTAACATCTAATTAATTAACAACTCTTGTCAACTAATTAAGTGATATACTTAACATTTAAGTCTAGACAAGTGCATAACCTGAGAAACCCTGAAATATATTTTCAGTTTACTAAAATTTCTAGGATGGAACTGTTCAATCCATAATGTTGCCCAAATGCACAATGAGTACACTTCATATTGTGAAACTTTCTAGGTCCATGCCTAAATTGTCATATGAAACTCTTTCATACATCCGTGAACGATGCCCTCTACACACGTTACGGATATTACAAAGTGGCATGTTAGACCATACAAGTTGAGGTTATAATATATTCGTATAATCCCTTCATCATTCATATTCGAGTATAGCGGGGATATAGATAGCTCAACACCATCAAATCTCCATATGTTCGATTGTAAGCTTATCTCTAAAATTGTATTTCAATAAATAATATTCGCAAACACTTTTATGATATTATTTATCCCTAGGGATAAACTCTTTTCCTGGGAAGTACTACTTATGGCTATAAGACTTTCTGAAATATAATCTTAGAGCATTAGGATATATTACTCACTTAAATGAGCTGATGAATCCCATATCTATGCACAACAGACTCTATAACATTAGACTATGCCCAGCAACACCTAGCGGTTAGACCATGAAAGGTTTCTGACATATGTTGAACAAAAGTATGGTAGATCATTCACAGGCCTACCACGACACTCAGATCAAAGGACAACGAATACTACTCAACTCAAAAGACCCTCTATTAACGGCTTTATGGGATCTCTATTGGAGGTCTCTGTGAGCCTATTCAATATTCAGTCCTTACTGAATACTTGTATCTCTATATGAGCTTCCACTACACTCATGGTCTATTAAAACTAACCATTTGGACCATTCAGATATAGACATACACCGATCTATATATTTATTAAAGTATTAATTGACAGACCAGCATCAGTGAAAATAGATCAGGAACATAATATTTGAGAACATATTTGCATAATGACATTTTCTAGCACTATTTAGAACTCTTTACAACTACGTCATTACTAATATATTCTCAAGTCTTTATCCTATTTCAGACAATGCTAGACGTATTATCATTTCATTAATTGCTATTTATATTTTATATATGGTAAGATGCTTGTAACGTTTTAGACATTGTATGATTTGAAATAGTTTTGATCTAGTCTAAATGAGTTTAGATCAATGATAAAAATTAGCAACGCTCAGAGTTATAAATGCTAAGAGTTGGCACTGATATGAGTTATCAGGTTATAAGAGTTAGCGATATCTAAAGAGTTCGTATGAATATTAAACAAATATTCATACATAAAAGGATGACACATAAATACAAATCCCAACAACTCACACTTGCTTTAGTGCCATTCACAATGGTATCGAATGCTCATTGACTCCACATGTCTTTCAAATACTTTTAGAGTTAAGGTTTTAGTAAGTGAGTTTGCTACATTATTTATAGAATCTACTCTAAGATCCATTGCACTTGAAACTATTCCAAGTTCAACGATAAATTTTCTTATCCATACTGCTTCTGATGCTATAACATATTTTGTTTCTGTTGTGAAATTAGCTGTGGACGACTGTTTGTTGCTCTTTTAACTAACTACAGCACCGTTGAGAATGAATACATATTCAGATGTAGACTTTTATCATCTAGATCAGACTGGAAGTCTGAATCTGTGTATCCTCTTACTTGTAAGTCACTATCTCCAAATATCATAAACTTGTCCTTAATACCCTTAAGATATTTAGGACATGTTTCACAACTATTCAAAGGTCTTCGTCTAGATTAGACTGATATTGACTTGTAACACGTACTGCCATACTGATGTCAGGTCTCGTACACATCATGGCATGCATCAAGCTTTGTACAGCTGATGCATATAGTATGTTAGACATTCTAACCTTTTCAACTTCGCTTTAAGGACGCAACTTCCTTGAAAGATAAATATCATGTCTAAAAGTTATATTAACGGTCCTACAGTAACTAAAATTATACCTTTCCAAAATATTATCTATGTACAATGATTGTGAGAGTCCTATAAGCCTCCTTACTCTATCTCTATAAAACTTTATACCCAGTATATAAGAAGCCTCTCATAAATCTTTTATGGAGAAATTCTTACTAAGGTAGCTTTTAACTTACCGTAGCATACCAATATCATTTTCAATAATGAGTATATCATTGATAGGGATGTAAAAGCACTAGTATGATTTGTATTTAACTTTTTATATTTTACTCCAAATCATAAATATTTGGCTATTTAATTGTGATTTTTGATCATAAATAGATGCACGATGGAAAATATGACACATAGAAATAAACGGGAGGTGAATCGGACGTAAAACGAAGAAGTTACACTTAAAATACGAAAAGGGCACCAGGACTGGGCATCGCAGCGCCAAGCGATTGAGCGCCGCGGCGCTCGTAGCGGTGAACAGTAGAATATAAACAGTGTTTTGAAGACAAAAACCTATAAATAGAAAGCTAAAAACCCTAAGAGGATGGCGGAGAGAAAAAGAGAGAAAAGAGACAAAAACTTAGAGAGAGAATTTACAACACAAATCAAAGATCAAAGCCAAAGATTGAAGAACCAAGATCAAAATTCAAGTTTCAAGTCAAGATTGAGGGAGAAGCACATCAAGGAGTCACTTTGATTAGTTTTTCTTCTCTTTCTTTATCATTATGTTCTTTTTCTTGTTGATCTTTATGAATTGGTTTGATACTTTTGGTTTTGTGATGGATTAATTTGTTCATCTAGGATTAGACTATGTGAACCTAGTATGGATTTAGATTGTGTTAATTTTTAGTTTATGAACTTGATACATTCAATCAATTCATTCTATCTTGTGTTTAATACTTTCATTATACCTGATCAATATTATGAATGATTGAGGAACCATGATGAACTCCACGAATGGATTCATGTGTTTAGCCTAAGATAGTTTGATGCATGATCATAGGGTAACAACTATGAGTTCCATCTAGGATAGACATATACCTAGGTTGCATGTATGGTATAATTTAGACTTAATTTTAATGAATTACATTCTGATTTGATTACCATAGACATATAGGTGATTGTTAGAATGCGTAATATAGTCACTTGACCATCGATAGAGGCTTGTGATGAGATTAGTGTCTAAGCCAATCAATTGGTATTAAAGGATTAACTAATTAGTTAATGAATCCAATGAAATACTAGGGGACGAGTCCAAATCCTAGATTATCTTTATTTGTGAATTCTACTCTTTGCTTTTGTTTAGTTAATTGAGATAATTAGATTAGTTAAATAATTCCAGATTTTAGTTTTTTGAATAAAAGTTAAGTAGGTACAATTTTAGTACTTAATTTATAGAATTAGATTGCATAGTCCCTGTGGGATCGATATCTGGACTTAAAATCCTATATTACTTGATACGATTGTGTGGACTTGCGCTTAACTTCTATAACATCATCACAATCAGTCATCCACATAAAGAACTAAGAAGACTATCATGCTCCCACTGACCTTTTTATACACACAAGATTCTTCTTCGTTCTTAATGAAACCAGACCCTCTGATCACTTTATTAAAAAGAAGATTCCAATTTCGGGAAGCTTGTTAAGTCTATAAATAGACTTCTTCAGTTTGCATACTAAACCAAAAGTTTGGCTAGAAGTAAAACCTTTAGGTTGTTCCATATAGATCTCTTCTTTAAGATATCTACTTAGGAATGTTGTTTTTACATCCATTTGTCAAATTTCATAGTCATAATATGCAACAATTGCCAGTAAAATTCAAATTAACTTAAGCATCACTACTAGTGAGAAGGTTTCCTCATAATCGATTCCAGATCGCTAAGTATAACCTTTCACCACCAGATGGACCTTAAAAGTCTCTAATTTCCCATCGAACCCATACTTTCGCTTGTAAATTCATTTACAATTGATAGAAACAATTAAGTTCTAGACTTGATTTTGATGCATTGAGTCAATCTCAAATTTCATGGCCTCTTGCTATTTTCTCGAATCGATGTCCAACATCGCATATCTATAAGTCAAATGATCATTTTCTTCAATCAAGAAAACACCAATAGCAGCTTCAGGTATTGAATCATACCTATTAGATGGCCTTGATATCCTTTCTGACCTACATGGAAGGTGTGTCAAAGGTATTCTACTTGATTGATCCTGAGGTTCCATTGTTGGTTTATTTACATCCTGATTGAGTTCATCTAATTTAATCTTTCTACAATCTCCACGATTTATGAGAAACTATTTCTCATGAAAAGTGAAATTTCGAGCAACAAACACATTTTGTTCCTCAGGATCATAGAACTGGTATTCAATTAAATTCTTCCAATAAACTGATATTGTATCGTTTAGGTGCAAGTTTATCCTGTTACGTAACTTTTACGTAAGCAGGAGAGCCCAAAATCTTAACATATTTAAGACTCAGTGTTTTTTCATTTCATATCTCATAAAGAATAGAAGGAACAGATTTTGATGAAAATTTGTTCAAGATATGAGCAATAGTTTCTAGAGCATAGCTCTATAGATATTTAGAAGATTGGTGAAGCTCATTATCGATTGGACCATATCCAACAAAGTTCGATTTCTTCTCTTCCAAACACCATTATGTTGTGGAGTACCTGAAGGACTATACTGAGCAAGAATTACATTCTGTTTTAAATAATCCAAAACTTCATTGCTAATGTATTCACCGCCTCAATTTGATCGAAGGCATATGAACTTTTCAAACGTTTCTGACTTGTGTTTTATAAGAAACATGTATCCAAATTATGATAGATCATTGATAAAGATAACGAAGTAAAGCCACCCATTGCAGTGTGATTCATTGGACTATATATATCATTATGTACTAGCTAGCCAGAGATAGGCTAAGGAGAACGATTAACCCGCCATTAGGTATACACTAGCAATTTAGTTGTTTACACCTTTAACTCTGCTTACACTTTTAAATTTGATAAGCCTAGAACATATGGTAAGGCTATAAAGAGAAGAAAAAAAATGAATAGCTACGGGCTATGGAAGAAGATATTAATTTCTCTTAAGAAAAATAAAACTTAAGAATTAGTAGAGAGACCTCAAAAGAAGCTAATGAGGAGGAAAATGGGTGTATAAGGTTAAGGAGGGGATACCGGAGGTGAAACCTACAAAATTCAAGGCTGGGCTAGTTACAGAAGGTTTTACTAAGAGAGAATGAGTTGACTTTTATGAAATAGTCTCTTATGTCGTCAAGCACACATTCATTAGGTTTTTGTTAGCCATGTGTGTCAACCTTGATTTACATCTAGAGTCGATGAATATAAAGATAACTTTTCTTCTTAGAGAGTTTGAAGAGACGATTTACATGGTATAGTCGTAAAGGTTTCTAGAGCCCAAAAAAAAGGAGTATGCTTATTTCCTAAAGAATTCATTATATGAGTTAAAGCAATCACCTAAACAGTAGTGTAAGAGATTTGATGAGTTTATAATAGCTTATGGATTTAGTAGGAGAAAGTATGATGGATATGTGTACTTTAAGAGCTTGAGTAGCGGGATGATATATTTGCGTTTGTATGTCGATGATATATTGATCGCATGTAGAGAACTATAGAAGAAATACAGAAACTCAAGAAGCAGTTAAGTGGCGAGTTTGAGATAAAAGATTTGGGAATAGCAAAGAGGATATTGGGTATGGATATTGTGAGAGAAAGAAGAGATGTTATCTTCTTGTCATAACAACAATATATACTCAAGATCTTAAAAAATTTGGTATGTCCAATGTAAAGGTTGTCTCCACTTCTTTGGCCATGCATTTCAAACTTTTAGCAGCACAATCACCGACATCCAAAAAAAAGAAACTGCAGATGAGTAAAGTACTGCTTGCAAATGCTATGGGAGCATCATGTATTGGTTTGCACAAGATCAGACATAGCATAGGCTGTGAGTGTCATGAGTAAATACATGGAAAATCTAGGAAAGGATCACTGGCTTGCAGTGAAGTAGATATTGAGATATCTCAAGGAAATATCGAATCATGGATTGATGTATAAAAGGGTTGAAGATATCAGTGTAATGGTAAGAGGATACATCGACTCTGATTTTACAGGTGATCTAGATAAGAGGAGATCATTGATGGGTTACGTATTCGCAGTGTTTAGGTGTAGTGTGTGTTGGAGATCAGTTCTATAATATGTAGTTGTACTATCTACCACAGAGGCGGAGTACTTAGCTGTTGGAGAAGCTATTAAGGAGGCTGTGTGATTGAAAGGCATATGCAGAGAGGTAATGGCTACTGAAGATGTAAACATCGGTATGTATTGTGATAGCCAGAGTGCCATACAACTAAGTAAGTATCAAGTATTTCACGAGAGGTCTAAACACATTAATGTACGACTTCATTACATTTGCGAGATTGTTCAAAGTGATGAGATTTGTCTAATAAAAAGATAGCGTCATCTAAAAATTCTGCTGATATGTTGACTAAGCCATTGCCCTCGGTTAAGTACATCCTATGCAAGGACTTAATCGGAGTCACTACTATATGAGGGTGATCAAAGATGTAGATATAAGGGATCATAAATACTTTGTGAATGATTTTGAATTAAGGAGGAAATTTGTGAGAAAAATGATTAAAAAAAAATAATATAATATAATTTAGAGAACAAGTCATGTACATTGGGTACACAATGAAGTAAGACGAATGCGAAAAGAGGCAAAAAAAGAAGGCGTCATTGCCTAGGCCTAGGTGTTGCGACACTTAGAATGTAGTATAGAGGCACTTGCAGGCAGTGTTTACAGCGTCGCGGCGTCAGAAGCCCAATGCCACGGCACTAGGTAAAACCAATAAAGTGCCATGGTGCCAGAGAGCCAGTGTTGTGGTGCTGGTGCAGAAAATAGTATTTTCAATTTTAACTATTTCCTAAATATCTCAGGAGTCTTTATTTTGACTCTCACTCATTTTAAGATTAATTTAGGTCATCCTAAAGTTTATATAAAGACTCTCTATTAGCTAATAAATACATTTTGTGATCTTTGTGAGCTTAGTGATTTTTAGTGATAAAAACCCCTAGTTTACAAGAAATGGCTGTATTCTTTGAGTTCTTAAGTTCTTTTTTGTAAAAGACATACTTTGTGAGTGCCTTGTGATTCAATAATATAAGGGTGAGATCTTGATTTGCCGTGAACGTAGGCAAGTTGCCAAACTACAAAAATTATGTGTGTTTTCTTCTATCTTCTCTCTTTAGATTATTCTTAATTACTTGACGATGCATTATATATGTGAGTTTATTGCTTGTTTATTACTTCTGCTTCAACAAATATCCAAAATGAAATTATCATCCTTAATGGGGACATTTATTGATGGATAATTTGAACTGTTGATATGGTGCACATACAAGATTCTTCTTCTCCACAAAGGCAATGATTTGATTCTTCAAGCTCTTGTTTAGAGCTTTCGGGTTCTATCTTTGATTCTTCAGAAAAATTTTCCAAATCACTATCAGTGTCTTCTAACAAAGAAACCACTAAGATTTTCCTTAGCTCTTCATCTTTGATTAAAAAAATGTTTTCTTTAGTCCGACAATTAGTGGAGTAATGCCCCACTTTGCCACATTTGTAGCAAGTAGGAGTCCTTTTTACAGCTGGATTTGAACTCTCTCTTGGATCGTAAAGGTTTATATTAAACCTGCTTCTTCTTGAAAATTTTTCTTTGATCTGTTGAGGCTTTTTAACAAATCTATTAGATTTATTATTTCTATGGGACTTTTATATTCAAGGGGCTATTGGGAATAGCCATGCTGAGCACAAAAGTCGCCCATAGATTTTGCCTTTGTCTTCTTTCCTTCTATAATTGCTTCTGGTTTCATTTTAATTACTGATTTGTAAGCCAACTTTAACAACCTCAGATGCCAATTCATTTTAAGTGGATTTAGTGTATGGGATCTGACCTCCATTCGTTTCTCACAACTTCAGTTTGAGTTTTTAAGCCTAATGCTTAGGGATTCCATCAATGAATCTCTCTTTTCAGTAATTAGCATTTGCTTCTTCTCTAGTAAAACCTTCTAAAAAGAAGACATCTTTGTACTAGTTAAAATAAGACATTTTCTGATGTTTTAAGTTGTTCAGTTGATCGTAACCCATACCAAGATGCAAATTTCTATCACTAATAAAATGTTTTATGATAAAATAGAACAAAATGTTCACAACATCTTCTTTAGTATGGACGTCTTGACTTAATTGTCCAGTAGCATCCGTGGCATAATCTTGCATCATGGTATACTCAGGTTTTACTACAAAAGGAATTTCTTCCTCAGCTTCATTAGAAAGTACTGCATCCCACTTTTCTTTTAACTGACCAACAAAGCATTAATAATTATTATGGCCACTTATCGATTAGAGTTTCCTTTGTGATGGGATGCAGTTGCAAAGATCATTATTTATTTTAGGACTATTATGACCTGATATTCAGACAGACCGTGGGTGTTCCATTTAACAATAAAAGAACCATCCAAGGCCATTACTTGTTTATCATCTTTTTCCTCAAACTGTAGATTAACAGGAGAGGGACAATGGTAGTATTTCTTTTTTTGAACTACCCCATTTGAGCTTATTTAAGCTTATATCCTTGCTAGGGGTATCTAATATTGAGGATCTTTTGCAAGTAAATTGACTCGAGCTGGTTTTTTCTCATCCTTTTTGTGGGAGAGGGAAAGAACCTGTATTTTAAACTGCATTTCTTCAAGAAAGCTTTCATCAACCTTTTAAAGTTTATAGGTGTTCTTTAAATTAAGAGGTGGTTTTAGCAAAACTGGTTGAAGCTCTTTTAGAGGATGATGACAATTCTATTGACAATATTACTGCCTTGGCTTCTGAATTTTGCAAGGGATTGTTAGCCCTTTAAAATTTTTTCTATACAAGTTGCCCTTTTTGTTTCTCCTAAAGATTGGACAAACAAATTTGTATAATTATTCTACTCAATTACATAGTTAATAGTTTCAAAAGTGACTGATTTCAGTGCTAATTTTGAAGTGGCTTTTAGAGGAACAAACTTCTTTTTTTTTTTTCCTTTTGTTATTTCAAGAGATACAAGAGAAGGAAATGTTTAAGATATTATCTTCTTATCAACCATGGTAAATTTTGATCTTCAATAATTAATGTGAACTTCAAAAAGAAAAGTGAGACCCAACACTCAATGAGGTTCCTTTGTCAAAAGATCATTCTAATTCAGATTCTCAAACAAACAAAAAAGGAAAGACCTTAACACATTATCTACAAAGGGATATGATGCGAATTAGGTTGCCAAAGTTTCACAAGATCTATTGAGCATCCACGAAGATCTAATGACAAGGGCAAGAAGTAAGAAAATGAAAGAAGCATTAAATAGGGTAATTAAGCACATCTCAAATTCTTATTTTATTTAAGTTTCTTTAAATGATTTAGAGTAATTTACATGAAGAAAAAAATGAGATGCATATCAACTTAGAAAATAAAATCTAACACATCAATTTAATAAGTATGATCTGGCATCCACTACTCATGCATTATTGTTCATGCTGTTTTATTGGATTCTAATTATCTTTATTTCATTTTTTATTAATAGCTATATGTTTAGAAATAAGGATACACGAGTATTTGTGTCCTTAGTTTACTTGTTATTTATTTTCTCTTTTTGTAAACAATTTATATTATGATATAGGATTTGATTGATTTTTTCCTTTTATGCTCTTAGTAAATTTGGGTAAAAAAGGCCATGTTATCCTAAGGGGAATTCAGAGTTTTAACATTAATAATAGTAAAAAATTTCTCTTAGTTCTTCAAAGAACTTTTCAAAATTACTTTTACCCAAAGAAGTGCAACTCGGGGCATATATACATCAAGCACCATTACTTCAAGTAGTAAAAATAATGTTCTAAAGGAAAAAGAGCTGACTAAACTTCTAGTTAAGGTGACTTTTCCTCAAGCTCTCAGACTAATTGTGAAAATCTCATAAAATCAAAAGTGAGATTCTGGAACACTTGACACAAGTAAAGATGCACCTTCCATTATTACATATGATCAATCAAATTCTGACTTATACTAAAGTCATTAAGGATTTAGACACCATGAAGAGAAAGCTTCACGTCAAGAATGCATTCTTGGTAGAACAAGTAAGCGCAGCGATTGAGTAGAAGATATCGTTGAAGTACAAAGATCTTGGGTGTCCCACTATCTCTTGTATCATTGGGACACGTGAATTTGGCCAAGCATTGTTGATCGTGGAGCAACTGTTATCCTTATGACTTACTCTGTTTACTCGCAACTTGGTCTTGGTGAAATTAAGCCTATACCCAGTGGTTCTGCAACTGGCTGACCAATTCATCAAAAAATCACATGAAGTAGTAGAAGATGTTTTGCTACAAGTCTATAAGTTATACTATCCCATTGATTTTGTTGTTTTGGATACTTAATCTGTGGTTGACATAATAAGATCCTTATTAGATCTTGGGTGTCCCGCTATCTCTTGCATCATTAGGACACGTGAATTTGGCCAAGCATTGTTGATCGTGGAGCAATTATTAACCTTATGACTTACTTTATTTACTCGCAACTTGGTTTTGGTGAAATTAAGCCCATACCCAGTGGTTCTGTAACTGGCTAACCGATCCATCAAGAAACCACATGAAGTAGTAGAAGATATTTTGCTACAAGTCTATAAGTTTTACTATCCCATTAATTTCGTTGTTTTGGATATTCAATCTGTGGTTGACATAGTAAGATCCTTATTATACTCATATGACTTTTCCTTGCTATAGTTAATGCCTTCATCAACTATAGAAATGGTCTCACAAAGGTCACTTTTGGGAATAAGACTTTAGAAGTGAATATTTTCAACATTGTGAAACAACCACATGATGACAATGAGTGTTATCAAACCTTTCATGATAGATACACTTATAGAGGAGGTGGTTTAACTGCAAAGTAACTTCGATAATCTTGAAAACCTCATCCATAATTTTGATTCTGAAGATTCAATTCTGTTGAGTTAACCAATGTTCATGCCATCTTAAAAGACTTACAAACTACTAAGTTTTAGCAACCTTGCTTCGTGGAAATTCTACAAGAAATAGAAAAGCCAAAGCTATCCACCGAAGAAACCCCTAATGTCAAACTTGCTCAATTGCCTGATGGTTTGAAACATGTTTTCTTGGAAGCTAGTGATACCTTTCTTATGATCATTTATTCCAAACTCGAAGCATTGCAAGATCAAAAGTTAACCAACATGCTACATGAATATAAAGCTACATTGGGTTGGACAATTATAGACATTAAGGGTATTAGCCCCTTAATTTGCTCCCACTCTATTCATTTAGAAGAATGGTCAAACCCATGAAGAGATCTATTAAGGCAATAAAATCTAACAATGAGAGAAGTTATGAAGAATGAGGTTCTTAAGCTATTGGATGTTAGCACCATCTACCCTGTCGTCAATAGTAAATGGGTTATCCTACTTAGGTAGTTCTAAATAAATCAAGAGCCACTATGGTGGAGAATGCCAAAGGGGCATTGATACCCATAAAGGTTGTGATTGGTTAGCGTATGTGCAATGACTACCGCAAGCTTAATGTCGCAACTCATAAAGACTATTTCTTACTTTCATTCATCGACCAAATCCTAGAGCGTGTGGCTGGTCATCCTTTTTATTACTTTCTTGAGGCTACTCGAGGTAATTATTAGATAGAGATAGCATTAGAAGATCAGGATAAGATAAAATTCACATGTCTTTTTGGTATTTTTACCTTCTGATGTATACCATTTGGATTGTGTAATGCCTCAGGCACCTTTCAGAGGTGTATGAAGAGCATTTTTAATGACATGGTTGAGAAAAGTATGGAAGTGTTCATATATGATTTAACAATCTTTAATGATTCATTCGACATGCGTCTTCTCAATTTGGAAGCCATTCTGCAAAGATGTGAAGGGAAATGTCTCATCCTCAACTAGGAGAAGTGACATTTTATGGTTTCATCTGGCATATTTCCTAGGCACATCATTTTTACAAGTGAGATTAAGGTTGATCGATCCAAGGTTGAACTTATTTCCAATTTTCCTACCCTTAACATTGTTAAGAATGTTCATTTTTTCCTAGGGCATGCTAGATTTTGTAGAAGGTTCATTCATAACTTTTCAGCTATAGTAAGACCACTTAACAATCTCCTAGGTAAAGATGTTATGTTCAAATGAACACAAGAGTGTAAGGATGCCTTCTGAACACTTATAAAAAAGTTGACTTCCACCTCTATCATATATTCATCATATTGGAACTTATCTTTTGAGATCATGTATGATGTGAACAATTACATTGTGGGGGGCATTTCTTGGTTAACTAAGGGAAGGAAAGCCCTTCGTAATTTATTATACAAGCCATACTCTAACTAGTGCTCAAATAATTTACTCAACCACGAAGAATGAGCTGCTTGCTGTAGTTTTTGCTCTAAACAAGTTTCGCTAATATATAATTGTTTAACCTATTGCCATCCTTATAAATCATTCGCCCTTAAGTACATTCTTTCAAAAAGGATGCTAAGGCACGTTTAATTAAGTGGATCCTACTTTTACAGGAATTTGTCTTGACTATTAAGGACAAGAAGAGAGTAAAAAATATGGTGACATACCCTTTGTCTCGACTTGAGTTCAATAATTTTGATAAAAGTCCTAAAATTAGAGATGACTTCCCCAATAAACATCTCTTCATTGTAACTAAATTACCTTGGTATGTTCATATTGCTAACTACTTTATGACGGGCAAGATTTCACCCACTTAGAGTGCATAAGAGAAATGAAAATTCTTAGTCGAGGTTTGTAACTTTTATTGAGATGATCATTATCTTTTTACATATTACCCTGATCAAATCATAAGAAGATGCATTCTAGATGAGGAAGTTTTGAGTGTCCTAAAATTTTTCCATAACAATGCATGTGGTCATTTTTCAGTGAAGAAAACTACCACAAATACCTACCGTGTAGTCTTTATTAGCCCGCTTTATTAAGGGACACCAATGATTTTTTGTCATTCCTGCCACAGATGCCAAAAGCATGGTGCGTGTCTTACCATTATATTATACCTTTGAGCCCAATTCTCATAGTAAAAATATTCGATCGTTGGGAGATAGACTTTATAAGACCCTTTTCATCTTTATATGGATACCTCTACATTCTTCTCGTTGTGGACTACGTCTTGAAATGGGTTGAAGTTGTGGCATGCTGAAATAATAATAACATAATTGTTGTGAAGTTCTTAAAGGAAAACAAGTTGTCTCGGTTTAGAACTCTGCGAGTTATTATCAGTGATAAAGGCATACATTTCTTTATAGGCTCTTATGCTCAAGTACGGTGTGACTCATAAGATTTTGACTGCCAATCACCCACAAACGAATGGCTAAATAAAGCTAGTAAATAGAGAGATTAAGAAGATTTTGGAAAAGATAATTAATCCAGATCGCAACGATTGGTTTTCGTGCCTTCCTGATGCACTTTGGGCATACTGCACTGCATAGTCCCCCTATGGGATGTCTCCCGACAAGTGTATTTTTGGAAAGCTGTCATTTGTAGAACTTGAATATAAGGCTTATTAGGCTATCGAAGCTCTGAACTGTGATTTTAGTGCTATAGGTATTCATTGAAAGCTTTAGCTATTTGAAATTGAGGAGTTATGGAATAATGATTATGACAACTCCCAAATCTACAAGGCTAAAATGAAAGTGGCTCACGACAAGCAGATCCTGAGAAAAAACTTTGAGCCAAATCAGTGGGTGTATCTTTATGATTCCTATTTGCATCTCCATCCTAGTAAGTGAGGTCGTAGTGGACTGGTCCATTTGTGGTGAATTACGTCTTTCTCATTGGTGCTATTGAGGTCAAGGACATGAGTGATGGGGGAGTTGTTTTTAAAGTTAATAGCCAGAGGTTGAAGAGCAACATAAAGAGAGTAAACCAGGTCATTGAGATTATTCTCTAAGACCCAGTTTATCAACCTTGAGTAGCTTTTCCCACATTTTTGTGTATCATATTTGGTTTATTTTCTTCCTTTTATTTTATTTAGTTTGGGTTCTTTATTTCTTTTTCACTTTTGTGTGTTTTGAGGATCATTTCAATTTGCTTGGGTTGTAGCTACATGTGGCATTTTCTTTGGCCAGGTGTTCGATATTCCTACTCTCCTCATATTTCACATATCTTGAGACATTGCAACCACTATATATTTTAGGTTAAGGGTGGTAGCATATTCATGCATTTTAATAAAGTAATGAACAATAAATTGATTGTTTTTAGTAATTATTGTGTAAATAAGTTAACATTGCATTGTGATAAATTTGAGCTAGAATTTGTGAAATAATTTAGGTATGATTTTAAAGTTGTTTAGTGTAAGTCATTTTTTCTATCTTGATAACTAGAGAATAACTTCTAAAATTATTTTATGCACATTAAGTCTTGTGGTAAGATGGATGTTCAATACATATAGTCAAGAATTTCCATGTTGAAGTTTATTGTTTTTATCACACATTTTTTGTGAGCTAATGGAGAGAATGAAAAAACTACTTATGAACTTTCATTGATGTTTTGAACTAGTTAGATGCTGTTTGGAATGTCAGCACTTGGTTTATGGAATGATTTAGATGCTTGGTTGAAGGCTAATACTAAAAAAAAGGATGAGAGTTGGCAACTTTATGATTAGCCTTTGGAATATCAAGTGCAATTTTCATAATATGTGAGAAGTTTGTAGTAAGGAATTTTGTATCATTTCTGCTATGTATTTTTTTTTGTTTTGTATTGTTTTAGTTCATGTATTCCATAAAAAAATGTGAATTTAGTTCAAATAAGTCTTTGTTCATCATTTTAGAAGATTAAAGTTTTCTCTCTTTAATTTTTAGGAAGTAGCTTTCTCACCGAGCTCTATTTGTATTATTCTCATATATTGATTGAAATACTGAAGCTGGTATGTGGTAAGAATGGTTAAATTCTAAGCAGTGTTTTTTCTTATCTTTGGATCAATGTTCATTTCAGAAGTTGTCTTTAAAGATGACTTTCTTTTAAGTGTTATCTATTTTTCATCTCTACTAGAGAAATCTCTAGCCCTTAAACAAGTATTTTATTTGTGAGGATATGGAGTTTAGACTTGTACTTGAAGAGATTTTGAAGGTTATATATGTTGTGATTTATGAAAATAAGGTTTGGTTTAGTGCACACACACAATTTTAGAAGTTATAATCAAAATAATCAGAATAGAGATTGTGATCTTTTACTATTTTTTTATTTAAAATGCTTAAGTAATTTTGCCAATTTTTGCTTAAATTATTCAACATTTTATATGATTCTTATATACGCTTAAATTGCTAAGGACTAACAATAAACTAGTTCGGGGTTGTGATAAGCACACAAAAATGCATTTTAGTGATTGTTTTTTATCAAATAATTTGAGTTTTAATTAAACATTCTCATGATTTTAATTTAAAATATTTTATTTTGGAATTATTTGATTTTAACTTATTTTTATTTACTTATTGTGTATGATTGCAAATTAGAAGAAAGAAACAACTAAAAGTCTAAGTTTTGGCCTTTAAAGTTTATAATTCAGCAGCCCAATTATGCCAAAAATTTAGAAGAGAACACCGATAAAAAAAATAGACCTGGTTATCTTGTAGACCCATCAACTGATGCATGCCAGAGTCTGTATAGGTTCAATACATGACACATGGAACATGGTTTTCAAGTTTTGTTGCTTCAAGTGTGTATGCCACTTATTTTGTGCAATTCAGCTTAAAACAAAACAACACTATTTGCATCAAAATTCATATTTCATGTTGTCTTTGTTTTTCTATTATATTGTTCTCATTATAACCTTGCTTCTTAAATTCAGCCTATTCTTTTCTTTTCATTAACCCATTCTCATACTTAGATATCTAATTTTTTAAGTTTGTATTGTTGCAAGATAATTTTGATTGAGTTCATTTAATTTCAATAAAAAAAAACTAAAAGAATAAACTAAAGAGTGTGAAAAGGCAAAAGAGCGTGAGCTCATAAGAGGGTAAAAGTCAAATTTTAGTAAACACAAGTGCTATTTGTCTTGAGAGAAAATACATAAGGGAGTGTTTGTAAGGTTTACTAACTTTGTTTATAGGTTATTAAATATGTCTCAAGAAAAAGATAAAGACTCATCCAATGATGCTCAAGAAAATTTAGATTTCAAACTCTTTTTATGTCCTTAGAATAAAATTTTAATTGACTAGAATTGAGTTTTGATAAGGTGAATGAGAGAATAAATAAAGTTGAATCTAGTTCACAAAGAGGGCAACCACATAGAGCTCCTAATGTGCGATGAAGAGATAAGAATCCACTTATGTATGATTATGAAGATGATTACGTTGATCGTGTCTCTAATGTTAATTTAGGTAGATTTGGACATAGGAATGGAGATAGATGAGCTAGTTATGGAGATAGGATTTATAACAACTTTGGAAAACATTAAGATAAAATTCCATCTTTTCAAGGTAAAAACAATCTTGAATTGTATTTAAAGTGGAAGAAAAAGATGGAGTTAGTATTTAATTGCCACAACTATTCCGAATTGAAAAAGTTAAAATGGTCATTGTAGAATTTACTGAATATGCTATTATTCAGTAGGATCAACTTGTTTTAAGTAAGAGTTGGAATTATGAAAGACCTATTAAGATATAGGAAGAGATAAAGACTATTATGAAGAGGTGATTCATTCAAAGTCACTACTATATAGACTTATTTTTGAAATTGTAAAGCCTTACTCAAGGGTCTAAAAGTCTTAAAGATTACCAAACAAGGAGATGAAAATAGCCATGATTCGAGCCAATGTATAGGAGACCGAAAAGCTATTATGGATAGGTTCTTAGTTTGTTTGAACTGTGATATTGTAAATTTGGTAGAGTTATAGTATTATGTAGAGTTGGAAGATATAGTGCATTTTGCAATGAAGATAGAAAGACAACACAAGAGGGAGAGTTCAACAAGATATGGCCAAAAATCGAGTTTTTCATCCTCTTGGAAACTAAATTTGAATAAAAAAGATGAGCGGACCAATTCTAAGTCTAAGGTCGAAGCACCTAAGCGCCAAAATGTGAGAGGTAGCCAAGGCAAGGGTAAACTTGATTCCTAAATGAGTAGAGATAGATATATGAATATTTTAGATGTTTGGAAACATATCATATTCCATCTTAATGTCCAAATCAACATGCAATGATCTAAAGAGATAATGGTGTCATTGAAATTGAAAGCGAGTTAGATGATAAGCCTATGCCATATTTGGAGTGACCAGTAGATGACGAGTTGATGATTACTAGGTGTGCATTAAGTTTATAAATGAAAGAGGATAATGATGTACAACGTGATATTATTTTTCATATGAGGCGCCACTTCTATAATAAGGTATATAGTATGATCATTGATTGAGGTAGTTGTACTAATGTAACTAGCATAGTTTTGGTTAAAAACCTAAGCTTTGATGATTGAATGAATGTGGAGAAGTCAAGGTAAATAAACTAGTGCTGGTTTTGTTCTGTATTGGTAGGTACAATGATGAAATTTTATGTGTGGTAGTATTTATAGATGCTTGGCATATTTTATTAGGATGAACATGGCAATACAATAGACATGTAATACATGATGGCTTCAGAAATAGATACATATTTGTGATGGATGAAAGACCAGTCAATTTTGTATCCTTAACCCCTAGGCAGGTTTACAAGGATCAAATGAGAATAAAAAATAGAGAAATACAAAAATTAAGAGTGAGTTGCAAAAAGAAAAAGTGGCCAAACATGAGAAGGAGAGTCAAGAAAGAGAGGCCAAAAACAAAAAGAAAACAAACACAAGTGAAAGATGAAAAATAATGGGGATTTAGCTGAGAGAAACGAAGAAAACAATTGAGCATTTATGCAAAAGCTAGTGAAGTCGTGAGTGCATTCTTTTCAAAACAGCCTATGATTGTACTATTGTACATAGAGGCTTATTTAATACTAACAAACTTTTCATTTCTTTTTCTAGTGTTATTGTTTCTCTTTTACTGGAGTTTGATGATGTAATTCTTGAAGAGAAACCTAATGGTATACCACTAATAAAAGGAATCGAGCATTAAATCGACTTTATACCCAAAGTATCAGTTCCAAATAGGCTAGCATATAAAACCAATCTTGAAGAGACGAAGGAACTTTAAAAGTAGGTTAATAAGCTCATGGAGAAGAAAAATGTGCGTGAAAGCATGAGTCATTAAGTGGTTTCAGTATTGCTTGTGTCTAAAAGGTACTTAATAGGATTTTATCTATTATGTTGTGTGCTATAATAAAAAAGAACTTAAAACATGGGAAGAATGTTTACCGTATGTAGAGTTTGCATATAATAAGAGTGTTCATTCAACAACTAAGTTTTCACCTTTTAAAATTTCGTGTGAATGAGTATGTTAATTTAGATGGAAAGAAGAAAGCTAACTTTGTTAGGTACATTCATAGAAAGACATAACGAAACATTGAAAGGAAACTAAACTAACCAATTTAATAAGGGATGTAAGGAAGTTATATTTGAGCTTGGTGATTGAGTTTGGCTGTATATGAGGAAGTAATAATTTCCCGTTCAATGACATTCTAAACTACTTGCAAGAGGAGATGGTCCATTTAAGTGATTGAAAGGATTAATGACAAGTCTATAAGTTAGACCATCCAGGTAAGCATAAATACAAGGTTTAATGTTCTTGATTTGTCTCTTTTTGATGTTGGTGAAGATTTAAGGACAAATTCTTTTCAAGAGAGGGGGAATGATACAAATTAGGTTGCCAAAGTTTCACAAGATCTGTTGAGCATCCATGGGGATCCAATAAGAAGAGAAAAACCAAGAAAATAAAGAAAACATTAAATGGGCTAGTTACGCACATCTCAAATTCATGCTTTGTGTAAGACATTAAACTGGTCGAATTGAGTGTTCAAGATAATCAATGCTTTGTCAATGTTATTCAAGTTTCTTTAAGTAATTTAGAGTGATTTACATGAAGAACAAAATTAGGCATAATCAATTTAGGAAGAAAATTAAGCGTATAAAGGGAAATAATGGTATACAAACTACCATTTATTTTGCTACCTAATTTTTTATATCCTTATTTTCCTTTCTAGTTTATACTATATTTAGATACATATACAAGAATATTTTACTCCTTTAATATTCTTGTTTTTTATTTTCTCTTTTTATAATCAAATTCTTACTGTGCCTAGGATTTGATTATCCTTTTAGCTACTTGGAGATTTTAGCTATACAATTTGCTATATTCCTAAGGGGAATTCAGAGTTTATTAAATAAATATTAGTAAAAGTTTTCTCTTGGCTCTTCCAAAATGTTTTCAGAATTTATTAAGATTTCATTTTGTGGCATTTATCCTTGATTTATCACTTACAATCTTTCTCATCTTTCTTAAGTGTGGCATTTACCTTAAATTTTTATATCTCTAGTTCTTACCTCATTATAGATTATGGGTCAATGTCTTTTTATTTTATTTTTGTTTGTTTAAGAATCTTTCTCTCTTTTCTTTCCTTACTAACTGAAACTTATTTTCTTTTTCCAGTCTTTTTTTTTTTCTCCTTTTAGTTTTAGCCTCTTTTACTTTTGAACTTCTACTCTCATTTTTCATATCACTTTGCTTTTTAACCTCACTTGATCTTTATACACATGTCTTGGGGTTAAAGGTACCAGAGTAATTAATTTTTCATTAAGTACAAAATAGTACTTATTGGTGTAATCATCATAAATTACATGCCCATGATACTGTCATGGTCATCTCAAACAAATATGCTCCATATGTATTGGCACCATATTACATAAAACTTCATCTTTATACTTTCCAAATGAGAATGAAATAAGCGCTAGTTTGAAAAATGTTATCATATTGTAGCTTATACGGCCTAGGATGTTTCAAAATTGTCAAATTCAATTTTTCCACGAAATTAGTGCTAGCCACATTAGTACAACTCCCCCCAACAATAATCATGCTACATACCTTATTATAGACATGACATCTAGTATGAAAAATGCTATTATATTGTACGTTCTTATCTTCTTTGATTTGCATACTAAAAGCTCTCCTTGCAACCAAAAGCTCTTCATCAGCTGAATATTCAATGTTACTTGCATGCTCTAGAGGTGGCATGGCTTCATCATCAGACTCACTTACAGTCTTAATATCACCATCGACTTTTAAAACCACTACTCTTTTATTTGGGCATTGAGATGCAATATGACCTATTTTCAAACACTTAAATTATTTGATATCTCTATTTCTAGAAGGTTGGGAATCAAATTTACCTTTGTTTGGTGCATCTTCATCTTTGTTTTTTTTGGAGGTTTTGACTTTAGGCTTGAAATTAGTCTTTTCATTCTCTTTGCTCTAATTTGTTTCCATGTTGAAGAAGAACTTGAATTCTACTCAATTCATATGGAATCCTTTCTCTTCAATTATTTCTCCACTTTTATGGCCATGTGTACCAACATAATGTTGTAACTCCACCATATTTACAATATCACGGTTCAAACCAACTAGAAACCTAGCCATAGTAGCTTATCAGTCCTTCTTCAAATTGGCTTGAATCATGGTTATTTTTATCTCCTTGTGGTAGTCCTCAACACTTTTAGATCCTTAAGTAATGCTTTACAACTTTTAAAATAAGTCCGTGTAGTGATGGTTATTTTTATCTCCTCACAATAGCCTTCATCTCTTCCCATGTCTCAATGGGTCTTTTATGATTCCGTCTCCTACTCAAAACATGTTGATCCTACTAAAAAATAGTATAATCAATAAATTCTTTGGCAACCAACTTTATTGTTTTCAATTCAAAGTAGTTATGGCGATTAAACACCAATTCCTTCTTTTTCACCAACTCTAAATAAGCTTTAGGATCGTTTTTGTCTTGGAAAGATGGAATCTTCATCTTAACACGTCCCAAGTAGGTAACAATCCTATCTTCAAATATTTCAATCACTAATAAATAATGTTTTAGAACATGGGTATAACAGTTATACAATTTTTTTAATCTAAAACGCACTTCTACTATTTTACATAATCCTTTTAATTGCTCAAATAGAAAGACGATAGTTTTAGATTCTTTAAACTATACAGAGAGAAATGGATCCCATTGACATTTTTCTCTAGCCTCACGCTGTAGTAATATTGGCCTTTGTAAACCTAAAAGGTGAATAGCTATTGTCAATTGCATCTCATACAACTCTTACCACTGATCCTAAATACACCTTATTCTCATGCTGTAGCAATATTGGATAAGTTTATTCCAGATTAATTTGCCAATCATCAAATATATATTACCAGTATAACCCTCACGCTGTATTAATATTGGATAATACATTCGCATATATTTGCCTCATCTTATGTTTAATCGGTAATAACCGAATCACCCTGACCAATCCCTCACGCTTTAGCAATATTGAAAAAGACAGCAGTAAACCGTCTAATACCGTTTTGACAAGATGGATCGTTATATAATATTATATCATAATACAATATCATTTAATATGATTCAAAGAGATTTTTTAAAATTAATATATATTTTAATAATTATTATTACCATTAAGAATTATAATAATTTTTCACATCTCATACAAATCTAATTTATAATTAGAATATTTGTTATGCAAGCACAACTAACCCCCACCAATAAGGTTCTTATTGTGATTAATAAGCATAAATAAATATATATATACATATATATACAACATTTAATACAAATGATATAACAATTATAATTGTATTAAATGAACCTTACATGCAAAATTTTTAAATTAGAGTGTATTATTTAGAATGGTCAGCATTAAAAGTTGAACGTTATAGTATTATACAATATAATGATCCCAAACAAAAACTCATTTTACTCTTTTTTTCTTGTCTTCAACCTAAAGCGGCTTGGGTTTCTAACTTATGAACGCCCTCGTTCATCATTACGAATAGTCTGGCGTTCAACACTTGAACGCCTCGGCATTTTGCCCTTTTGTTAAACAACTTAACACCCCACCGTTATTATAAATAACACCTCGGCATCATATAACTAACACCCTAGCGTTCATCGATGAACACCTCTGCGCTCACCAGTGAAAGCCGCAGCGTTTATGTTAACATATGAATGCCCCAAGCGTTGCGACATTGTTTTGACAGAAACTATTTTTCTACACTTTAAACACTTCATATAACACTCCAACAACCTAGAAACACAATAAACATGCTCTTATACTACTTGTTATTGTGTTTTATAGTGTATGCATGTGATTGTGTACATGCTAAAAATATTAAATACATGTATAATATACATGATTTTGCAACGGAATTAAGCATGTAATCAACATGTACACATGTAACTTATATCATTAACAACATAATAATGATAGAATACATACCCTTAAAGAACTTCAGTGCAAATTTCAATTTCAGATTCTTCCTAGCTCCAACATTGAGCTCACCTTGAAGTGCACTACTGTTCAATTCTAGTTCACAACAATGCAGTGGGATTGTGAAACTAGAATAGCAGCAACTAAATTTTTAACAATAAGGTTTTGTTTCTTGAAAGAAAAATAAGAAGATTTTATTTTCGTTCTCTCTTGTTTTTCTCACAACCCCTTGTTAAAAGAAAAGCTCTCAAAAGCCAAAAACTCTCTTCAATCCTCTCGCTTGCACGTTTTTGCTTCACCCTTTGTTAATTAATTATTCAATTCAATGTTTAGGTGTGTTAAGCACTTCACAAGTGCTCCCAAAGTTGATTAAGTGGCCAAACAAACTATAAAAAAAAAATTGGTGGCTATTGTATCTAATTAGGTATATATCTCCCACCTAAACCAAAATAATAAACAACTAAATAAATATTATTATTTATTTAAATAATATTTATTCAAAAACTATTTGAATAATTAATTTTTACCTTAGTTTATTTTACTAACATGATTAATGGGTGAATTCATGGTGATATAATTTGTGGAACAAAATTATGCCACTTATTAACATCTAATTAGTTAACAACTCTTATCAACTAATTAAGTGATGTACTTAACATTTAAGTCTAAACAAGTGTACAACCCGAGGAACACTAAAATATATTTTTGATTTGCTGAAATTTTTAGGATAAAACTGTTCAATCCATAATACTGCCCCAGTGCACAAGGAGTACACTCCATATTGCGGGACTCCCTAGGTCCAATGCTCGATTCGTCAAATGGAACTATTTTATGAGTCCGTGAGTAATGCCCCACGCACAAGTAACGGATATATAAACCAACGGTTGAACCATACAAGCTGAGGTTTGATGCGATATTTCTATATCATAAATTAAGTGCAAGTATACACTATCGTATGCAAGTAATAAAGAGACTAAATAAGTCGGATGTCGAACCCACAAGGATAATTTTTTCTTTTTAACCAATTACTAAAATTATATCTTCCTAATAATTATTCAGAAAAATAAAAATCTAAGAATGAATGTAAGAAATATAAAAGCAAAAACACAATGTAATGAGATTTAAATGATAGCACGTAGAGAAAACCTAGGATTAATACTATCCCTCAATATTCTTTCTAATGATTAACCTTATAATATTTAACTCCCTTAGTCTTTATTATTGATCAAGACACTAATGTATTCACAAGCCTCTTCCAAGGTCATGCAAGTATACCTTAATTTACCAAATACCTATATTCCTATGGTACTTGTAATAAATTAAGATTCATTAAGATTAACTCTTATTGATCATGCATGCTAATTAGGTATATTCCTATCCTAAATTGAAACTTGCATATGCAACATTGAATGTTACTCTACAATCATGCATCAAATTACCTAGGTCTAAATATTATGATTCCTCTTTCGAGTTTATCAATAATATTACCAACTCATTCACCATATATTGGCCAGATATATTGAAGCGTTAAACACAAGTAATTTAAATAATAAATGACTAAGTTTATTAAATATTCGAAAGATATGACAATTAAGCCCACATATTGAGTTCAAGTATTAATCCTAGAAAATAAGTTTAGCTCATGGCTACAAGAGAACAACAGTAAAAATAATTATAAATCATGATACAATTATTAGAAAACCGATATAGACGTCGAATTGCTCTTAATTGCGCTGCCTAGGAACTCTTGATGCCGAAGAACGTCTTGTATCTCTCTCTAAAGTTGCTTCAATTAAGCTCTTATTGCTCTCCAAGACTTGTGCTCTATATTCTTGGTGCTCTTGGGTCGTCTTGGATTGATTCTTGAAGGTTGGGAACGAGTGGCTTTTTATAGGGATTGATATGAGCTTGAAAATCTCAATTCTCGTCGGACTAGGACTCGTACTACCGCTGGCGCGCTATGCATTTGTCGTTGGGGCGACGCATGAAAAAGCTATTACCGCTAGAGCGGTGGGATCTTGGCGTTGGGGCTCTGCATGAAAATGGCTTCACCGCTGGCGCAGTATGTTGATAGCGCTGGGGCGATGGAGCGTCGCTGGCACGGTGACTCTTCGGCGCTGGGGCGCTATACGCGACTTAAGCAGGTCATTTTTCTTATTTTATCACTATTTCAGAGCTGTGGCGAAAATAATTGTAGCGCGGGGGCGCTGGACTCATAATTTGAAAACTTTGCATTTTAGTCCCTATTTTCGCTCCTTTTGCGTTCTTTCTTTAAATTTCGTTCAAGTCCCTATAAATAACAATAATGCACATAAATAGCCATCTATTCTCATAAAACCATAAAATATCAATAATAAAAACATGAGAAAATATATGACAAATTTGCCCTTATCAAGGTTACAACGCGTACGTATAGTCCTTCCGTCATGATATCCTAGATGTACGGGGATATAGATTATCACGTCAAATCCCCTTGTGCTCATCTATGTCCTATCTCCAGACTTGTATCTCATTGAACAATATGCGCAAACTTCTTTGCCATATTGTTCCACCCCAGCAGAATTCTTTTCCGAGATGATTGTTTGTGGCCACAAGACTTTATGAGATATAGTCTCAAAGCATCTAGATATCTAACTCCATATAGGAGCTGACGGATCCCATATCTATACGCATCGGACCCCATAAGCATCGGACCATACCCAGCGGTCACACCATGAAAGGTCTGTGATATGCGTGAAACTAAAGTATGGTGGATCACTTACAAGCCCACTGTGGCATTTAGGTCAAAGGATCACGTATACTACTCAACTCGAGATGACCCTCCATTGACAGCTTACATTGAGTGTCTATCGGAGGCCATCGTAAGTCTGTCCTATATCCAGTCCTAACTGGATACCTATATGTCAATACGAGCTCCAAGCTCACATTCGGCTAGGAACGACCATCTATACACTATAGGTACGACATATGTTGATCTATATATAAAGGTATCTACCGACAGACCCGCATCGACAGAAATAGATTAGGGACAATTATTCGAGAACATACTTGCGCAACTTGCATTTTCTAGCACCTGATTGCAACTCTTGCAACTATGCAGTTACTAGTATATTCCTAGGTTTATGTCATTTTACAGACAAGGCTCCAACTCTTAGATCTGCTGAGTATTATAACCAGTTAACACTTAGTTATGCTAACATTTAGCAATTATATCTCTCAACGTGGCTTACTATAAGCCCTTATCTAAACTCCTTTAGATCTGATCTGAACTTTTTCAGATCTACAATGTCTGTAACGTTACATGCATAATACCATATAAATGGGTATTAGCGATTTAATGGGAATGTACACTTATATAAATACACAAGTATATGTACATTCAGGGATGACACGTAAGCACCGACCCTAACAATATTTGAGTGCATATTTGCATAATGACATTTTCTAGCAATATTTACATCTCTTTAAACTACATCATTACTAATATATTCTCATGTCTTTTTCTCATTTCAAATAAGGCTCTAACTCTTTAGATATCACTGACTCTTATAACCTGATAACTCTTATCAGTGCCAACACTTAGCATTTAAAACTATCAGCGTTGCTAATTCTTAGCACTGATCTAAACTCATTTAAACCAGATCTGACCTATTTCAGATCATATAATGACAAAACGTTACAAGAATCTTACCATATATAAAATATAATTAACGATTTAATGAAATGATAATACTAGTATAAATATTAAATAAATATTCATACATAAAGGGATAACACGTAAGCACAAATCCTAATAGGTAAATCTGTTAGTTTGCCTCAAGCTACCTATTTTTAATTTTCTTCCAAATTATGTCTTATTAATGAACATAATAAGTCTAAAATAAATACAGTTTCTTATTCTAATGCTGTTGGATCTGTAATATATAGCATGATTTGTATAAGGCTCGATTTGGCCTATTTTTTTAGTGTTTTTAGTAGTTTTATGTCCAATCCTGAAAAGGAACATTAATTAGGCGTGAAAATGGCTATTAAGGTACATAAAGAACATTTTATGGAACTAACATTGAATTTGTGTTAGTAGGATTTGTAGATTCTGATTTTGCAGGTGATAAGGACAAAAGAAGCTGTACAACAGCTTTTTTTCCACTCTTTATGAAAATTGTATAAGCTGAAAGTCTCGATTACAACCTGTAGTAGCTCTTTCAAGTAAAAAAGCTGAGTATGTAGCCTTAACTAAAGTTGTTAAAGAAAGAATCTGGTTATAAGGAATTCTAAAGTAATTAGGTATTCGTAAGAAAATAGTGACCATTTTCACTATCAATCAGAGTGCTTTACATTTTTGTAAAAACCCAGTTTATCATGAAAGAACTAAGCACGTTGATGTCAAGTTCCATTACATTAGAGATGTAATATCTAGAGGTAAAGTCATTGTAAATAAGATTCTAACAGAAGAAAATCCAAGAGATATGGGTACAAAGGTGCTGACACTTAGTAAGTTTAACTTGTGTTTTAAGCTTACTAAATATCGATAGAGGCTAAAGATTATACAGCTTTGGAGCTATGACGCATAGCAGCTTATAGTTTGCACTAGTTATAGTCTAATCACTTTGGAAACCAAGGTGAAAATTGTGAATTGTGGTTCCCAAAGTAATTAGAATTAAGTGATAAGGGTATTTTTGTAATTTTTTAATACGATACTGTTAACCCTAAATCTATATGGTGTTGCTTTGTAAAGTATTTATATTTGTACTTTTAGGGCCAAAATGGTATTGATTCATTTTTAGGTGGTCTTTAGATGTCTCTTAAGGTTTCTAGAGCTTTCTCTATTCTTACTTCGTCTTCATCGTTCTCTTTTAGGGTTTGCTACAAAATCTCTATCTTTCACTTGTAAAAGGAGTCGATGTGTGGTTCCTTGAGTAGATGGGTTGTTGATTAGGACTGTAACATCTATATTGTGCAGACGAGCTTTTCTTGGTAAGTTCAAGTAGACGTAGGCTACCATTTGATAGCTAAACCACTATATATTGTTGTGCACTTATGCTTTGGGAGTTTTGATTCTTTTTGGTTTCTCAAAATATTGGTGTAATTAGGGTCTTGTGTTGTTAATTCACAACATCCATAAAAAATAGGCTCTTAGAATCATTTAGTTTTGTTGTCCAAAAGTGCAAAGCTTTCATATTTGCAACTGTAACGCAAAAGATAATAGACAATAAGAGAGTTAAAATCTCATATGGATCATGGAATTTGGAATTTGAACTAGTCTGACAAGAGTTCACCAAACATATGTATTAGATTTTGAAAGGATACGAGGTGCAAAAGGAAAATATCGCGACTACTATTTTGTCATATTATACTATTTTGACTTAAGTCAAATTTTGATTTCTTTATTAACTAAAGTAATAGCATATGGACCACTTTGCCCTCAATTACCCTTATTTGTGCAATTTACCAAAAACACTATATATTTTAAATTTTTTAAATTAATAAATTTAATTTTATGAGAATTAAAATAAATTATTTAAAAAATAAAACTAAAAAAATTATCATTAAATATTTTAAAAAGTGCACAGTGCAAAACGAACACCCCACGTGCGGTGCACACTGCACAAACACACATAGTGTGCACTATGCAAACACACACAATGCATGTGTAGTAAATTTTTTAAAAATATTTTAAATATAATTATATTAATAAATTTTAAATAATTTAAATAAACAATATTTATGTTTTTAAAATTTAAAATTATTTAATTTTAATTTTTTAAACAATTGTAATTTAAGCATGTGTGCTGCGTGCTTTGTAATAACGTGGTATTTTTAATTTATTTAATTTAATATCTTTTTTAGTTTTTGAAACAACATTATATGAAATTGGGATTATAACTACTTATTTATTTTTTAAAGTTATAAAATGAGAAAAAATTTTACAAAAGATTAATCCATTAAATAGTTTATAGAGCATTCCTCTACTATTGAAAAAATTGAGTTTAAATCCCCTTGTCAGAATGTAAAAAATTAAAATTTAAATAAAATATTAAATTAATAAAATGATAAAATTTTAATTAATTTAAAAAAATAACAATGATTTTTTAATTAATTTTATATTTTAAAAATAATAATTAATTATTTAGTTATTTTATTTTTTTAAATATTTTATTTTTATTAATAAAAATATTATAAAATAAAATAATAAATTAAAAAAATTTAAACAATGATAAACAATGCCAAAGCAAACTGGACATACATTGCGCTTTGGCCCCTATGCATAAAAACAGCACACAAAGCGTATTGCACACATGAACAATGCCAATGCGCACCGTGCCCACAGTGAGCTTTGGGACTGTTCATCACCTGTTAAATGTTTTTCAATTTTTTAATTTTATATTTAATTTATTATTTTATAATATTTTTTAAATAAAATAAAAAAGTGGCACACTCCTTACAATTTAAATAATTATTTAAAATTTAAAAGTACAAAATTCAAATTAAATAAAAAATAAAAACAAATTCAAAAGGGAAAATTAAATAATTGAAAATTTTAAAAAATATATATATTTTATTTAAATTATTTTTAAAATTATTAATATAATTTTATTTTAAAATTTTATAAAATAAAAAAAATAAAAAATTAATATGCATGCATAATGCGCGCACCGTGCACATGCACTTTTCTGCTCAATACTTTTTTTAAGAAAAATTTATAACAATTTTCTTTTATTTTTAATTTTTTAAATCGTTAATTTATTTTAATTTTCATAAAATTAAATTTATTGACTAAATTAATTAAAATTTTTAAAAAATATTTTTTTTGTAAATTACACAAACAAGGGCAAAAAAGAAAAAGTCATATGTACTTGGTCATTAAAGTATACAAAATTTGATTGTTGTTAAAATAACAATTTATATTAAAAAAGGTGGTCAAATTCGACTGCAAATTTCAATATCAGGAAAGAAACTTAAATCTATTGTTTGTTTTCTTTTAATCAGCCAATTGTCCATTAGCTTTTGGATTAAAAAATGATAATTTTCCATTCATGTTTATTATTTTTTTTTTGTCAATTTGCTGATTTTCAATTCATGTTTTATTTATATTACTTTTTGTTTTTTTCAATTTAAGAGAGGAAACTTAAACTCTAAAATTTATAATCATAAAAAAGATGTACCTGTCCCTCATAGGTTCTCGGCCTAAAGCCTAATTCCCTAAAGAAGATCGGGTAGCCTAAAGTTTGAATGGCCTAAAGGTAAAGAGCCCACGAAAACCTTATTATGCACAACCTAAGAGCTCGGTAAGGAAAGACTTTATCAACCTAAGAGCTCGACAAGGAAAAGCATCAACATCATAAGAACTTGGCAAGAAAGTCCTTGACGTCAAAAGAACTAATCAAGGAAGACCAAATCCTCCACTTAGAAGAACTTGGCAAAGAAGACCCTAGTCCTAATACCATTTGAAGACAGCCATTTCTAGCCATAACATAGCTCCTTCATGGAATAGGAATCGATTAAAGATTGCAAGACATATGAAGATTGGACCGTGATTGGATTAATCATATATTCACAGGGAATGTCAATTATCTAATTCTCGGGTATCTCGAAATTCATAAATTTTGACTTAATTCAAGATCAAAATGGATTAAAGGAGAAAAAGGCATAGGTAGTCCCTAATCCTATAAAAATTTCTAGAATGTACATCTATAGAAGGGGGTGAAAGTACCAAAGAAGGGGTTACACATCTGAGAAATATATATATATGCTTACTTGTTTCTCTATAAATCATCTTTGCTTTGGTTCATAGTCTTTTTATTCTCTCTAAACTTCTACTAACTTAAGCATCGTCAGAAGACACTCTAGCACGATCTAATTTTGATTGTAGTTATAGGAGAATTGATAGTCTCGTTTACCAAGGATTGTTTAAGGTGGTTTAATCAAATTATTCCCAACCTAATCCATCAAGTGATTATGTAGCTGTTCCGTGAGATCCATGAATTTGCTAATTAACCCTAAATTGATGAAATTTTAAGGTCAACAATTTGACGTTGCTTGTGGGAATGAAATGAGAAGCCATAAGTGATAATCATGAAGGAAAAAAAGACAAAAATCATTAAGATGACCACCTAATCCATGAATATATAAAACTAGCAATCCTAAAATAAAGAAATTAGCGAACCTGCAAACTAAAACTACCTATACCAACCACCAAAAATTACAAGACAATGACACAACACACTAGGTGGAGGAAACACCTGCTTGGTAGGTTCTTTGCAAAAAGCATTACAATACACAAGATAAGATAAGCAGGAGATGAGAGAGCTACTAATGATAATGATGGAGAGAAATAAGAAACTAGAAGAATAGATTGAATCTTGCGAGGCTTCCAATTGGCAGGATGGTTGAACTCACCCAAAGGAGCCTTTCTTACCGGTCAGACTCAGTAAGTGCTTAGTTCGACCAATTCACATACAAAAAGGAAAAGCGATGTAGGTGTTAACCTACATGCTTAAACGTAGGAGAATCAACTCGAGGTAAAAAGAATCCTAAAGTAGAGGGCGATGACCGAATAAAGCATGATGCTTTAAGGTCTTGAAACAATAGAAAGCTCAGAGAAGGTAGAGGACAGAGAAATGAAAGGGGACAGAGGAGTACAGTTAACGAAGGAAACCTGGAAAAGAAGATACAATGACTCAATGTGTGGTTGCACGAGATATTAGAGGAAAAGAAGAATCAAGAATCTGCTCTCTTAAGAATAACAAAGAGAGAGTGGAGGTCTCTAAATAGTAATTAGCTTAAGCATATTAGAAATGCCTGGTACATTCAAAATGCCAAGACTCCTTACTTATTGGGGAATTGCTGATCCAAATCATTATGTGGATCAAATAACTTGCATGCTATTTATTGTAGGGTTAAATCAAAATTAGATGTGCTGCCTATTCCACATGAGTTTAAAAGGATAGGCTTTTTTGTAGCGTATAGGTTTAAGGCAGGGAAGCATCTATTCCTAAAACACGCCGACAGAGAGTTTCATCTAGCATTTTAAGAAGCTTGTGAGAAGTTAAGGGATCCATAATAGTTAAGGAAACTCAAACAAGACAAAATGGAGAGCTTATGATCTTTCATGACCAGGTTCCACTGAGAGGTGATATAGTTTGGTGCTTTCGATTCATCAGTCGTAATGAAATGTTAGAGGTAGAATTAAAAGTAAATTTGTTTTGCTATTATTTTTTTGAGAACCAAATCACAACCAATGTTGCCACCTATGATAAAGCCCCATGATATATGAAGATTAAGGAAGAAAATAAGGCACAAAAGGGAAACATGATAGATGTAAAAGAAAAGGAAAGAGTAAGGAGACACAAGCTCCTTAATAAAAAGATTATTCAAAGATAGGCCCTTAGAGAAGAGGTAATTCCATGGAGAGAGAAAAAAGGCAAAACACCACTATGAAACACGAAGTATCCATAGAAAGATCCACCAATGAGAGACAAGTGCGGACCACACAAGAAGCGATAAGAAGTAACGAGACCATTCCTTAAGGTGGTAAGGTCCTAGCAAGAAGAGTTCATCCCCCCTTAAAGTACTGTTAAAGATTTTACTAGAAGAAATCCTTTTGAATGAAAGACGCGATGAAAGTAAAAAATGTGAGTTCAATTGAGATTGTGGATGCATCATCAACCAATGTAAGCAATTAAGGAAGTGTTTACGCTCAAAATATAACGCGGCTATCGCAGTATAGATTGAGGTGTCGATCCCACGAGGAAGCTCTTGGCAAAATAGGTTAGTGAAGTAAAATATTAAAGCAGTAGCAAAGAGTTAATTGATTTAAACGGATGAGATAGAATTGTCTATGAATTGAGGAAAATGTCTTATGATGATTTAAGCAAGGCTTTGAGAATCACAATTATGCTTTATAATTCTACTCTATACTTTGATTCGATATTTATAACTCAACTGAAAGTTTCACATCCCAAACAATCATTCGAAAAGTATGTAATATATAGCACATTTGATAACACATGTATTTGATTTAGTTAAACTCTTTGCAAGCATTAACACACATCATGTTATTTATACAAGTTATCTAAGATCGACAATATATCATTTTGACAATATTGCAGTAAAAGATTAACTTGAATATCAAACATTTATTGCCCTTACATGTTATCCAAGATCGACAATATATCAAATTGACAATACTGCAGTAAAAGATTAACATATAAAACAATATAACCAGTAACAATTATAAATCAACATGAATCACATAAGAAAAGCATGACTGAACATATATGAGACATGAGAATTATAACCTCTGGATTATAGAAAATAAAATAGACAAGAGTTTAATCAAAACCAAACTTACAACATTTATAGCTCTTGACACCGAATCAAAGCATGAAAGTAGATTTATTACACATAAAAGTTCATCTCTTAGCCTTGCTAGGAACTCTAGCCTAAATTACAATACATGTTAATGAGAATAAAAGAAGAGAGAAATTTTTCTATTAAAAACGTCCTAAGGGTCTCCTTATATAGGCAATGAATGGACATATGTCATGGATGACATCAATCTTCAATAATTTTAAGTCAATAACTCGTGTATCCACTTGCAGCACATTTTTGATAATGTAAATGATCAATTCAGCTTCTGCGGCCGACATGAAAGTTGTAGAATTTTGACTCTTCTTTCCATAGGCACTGATTTCATGCAAATTGGATGAGTATCCAATGAGATATGAGCAAAATTCCAAAGATACACCAGAATTCGGCCAACAACCATTTTACCCACTTGCAATGCGATTTGGTCCATGATAACGGCTGATTTGAACTTTACCATAAACATACGAGTTGTTGATAGTTAAGTCAGAAATTCACATCTTCAAGAATTATACCAATTGAGTACGTATTTTGGGAGATACGGTCCAAATACGTGAGTTGGGTCAAGCTGGGTAAGAGTTGTAGTCCGATTCTGTTGTATCTCAATTTGTGGCCCATAACATGTTGGATTTGGCTTTTCCACTATTCTTCAAATTTGTGTAAGATTGAGTCATGTTGCACCAGGTTCAAGAATTTCTTCATTTCGATTTCTACATTGAGAGTTATGTCCAATTTACCTAAACCTGTCCAAATAACATTCATTAATCACAATTTAAGGAGAACACTTTATTTCAAGCTAAAAATACAGAAAATACTAAAATTGGTGACATTAAGTGGTGATTGAATCTTTTAACAACATGCATTTTCATGTGTTCATCACAGCCCCCAACCAGCTTATTGCTAGTCTCTAGCAATTCAAGCGTAAATAGAATATGCAAAACTACCTAAGCACTTCAATCAAAACGTCAGTTCGAGATCACTGTTGCTATCATGGTTTTTTCAATTACAACTTCCATAATTTGTGTGTGTGTGAACTAAGCCATAACCATCTAACCACAAACCACAATAGATATAGCCTTGAGAATTTCTCCAAGTAAAAGCCTCAACTCCATATCCTCACAGGTGTATGACTGTTTAAAAGGTTAGGACTTCTCTTATGGAGTTGGAAAACAGTTAAGCACTCAAGAAAAAGTCAATTTTAAGGACAGACATATAAACTAACATTGATCCGAAGATAGGAAAATTATTTGTTTAAAAATCAATTATTCATATCATACGTCAACTTTAGAACTTTAATTGGCTTGTGAGAATAATACAATTATAACTTGGTGAGAAAACTGTTTTACAAGGTATTTGTCTTCTAAAATTGAATGAAGACTTTATTAAACTAAATTGCTTCTTTTTTTTTTTTTTGTTTTTGGTACTTTTGTGTTTTTTTTTTTTTTTTTTTTTTTTTTTTGAAGAATACAAGGAAGCATTACAAAGGTTTCTCACCAAATTATATTATGCACAAATGTAACCAACTTATCCCTTAATTCAAATAATATCATTCTAAACAAAAATTAACCAATTCAAAGGATCAATGAAAGTTCATAAGCTGTTTTCTCAACCTTTCCACTTACTCACAAAAGATATGTGAGATTAGAAAAATATATACTTAAACATGGGAATTCTCTTGGCTATATAAATTGAATCATCCATCTTACCACAAGGCTTAGCATTGTGCTCAAAAATATTTTGGAAGTCATTCTTTAGTAACCTAGATAGAAATAGTGACTCAACCTAATCAATTCTGAAATCATACTTAGGCAGAAAAGCAAATTCCTTTATACAAGAATTACCAAGACTACAAGCAGTAAACGACAATGCATGAAATATAAAACAAAATAACAAAAAGTTAGTTAAAATGCATTTCAAAAGTTAGTACTAAAACTCCTTACTCTGCCATTCTAATTTGACCTAGAATGCGTCTCAAGAGTTCAAGAATGAACTCTTTACTCTGCCATTTTAATCAAATGTCGGACCACAAAATTTTTTTTTTTTTTTTTTTTTTGCAAAATGCAACGTATGTCTACTATCCTCCCCCCAAACCAGATGAAACATTGTCCTCAATGTTTAAATAGAAAGAGATAAAGTATAGGAGACATTACCTGAAACGCCAGTTATTTGAAAGAAACAAACCTGAGAGACACTTAAGCAAATATAAACTAAAATGATGGTACTGATAAATAAATAAATAAAAAGAAAAATTTACAAACGGAGTGTCAGATCCAATTTTCGCTTGTTAAGGCTCACTCACCAATCGATCCGAGTTATTGCTGGGTCAGGTTCGTAGGTAACTGCCTATGGGTTTTCGGTGGATATTCAGTTGGGCCCAAGAGACAATTTGAAAAATTTCTTCCAAAGTACCAAAACCACCTGGTAAAGCAATAAAAGCGTCTGCATTGCAAAGCATTCTGCCTATACGTTCATGCATGGATGAGACTTGTAATTCTTCCCCTATTGTTTTCCCGGTCAGGTTTCCCACGGCCAAAGCTGTAGGAATAATACCTAAAACTTGACTTCCTCCTAAATGTGCAGCTGTTGACACACACCCCATTAGCCCAAGGCTACCTCCTCCATAAATCAAATGAATTTTTCTTGCAGCTAATGTTTTTCCTAGATTGTTTGCTGCTTCTACGAACACTTTACTCTCCCCAGGACTAGATCCACAAAATACACATATATTTCGAAATTGTCGAACTTGGGTTTCCTCCATATCTACTCTCACCTTTATCTCAATATATGAAAATGAAGAAACTGAGGTGTTGTATTTATAGAGTGCCAAATGACAACAATGATTATGGTAACCCGACAGTTTGTCAAAAGAAAGTTAAAAATAAAACACAAAAATTTAAACATAATGACCCGCATGCATTATTGAACAAAAAGATTTGAATTTAAGACATCTACATGAGTAGCCCTACTATTCATAAAATAAAGTTTGAAATTAAAATACATGTATTTACAAGTAGTTGTGATTGTGGCTCACATCTTCCTCTGGTTTTACGTCCAGTAATGGCTTAAACGCCCTCTATGGGTCGGGGATAGGCTTCCCATCCAATTTTCTTATAAATTGGCAAACAGGGTCTTTTAGAGTCAGATTCCCGAGACTATACCGTTGATGTTCATTTTTGAATTTGTTCCATAAATCGAGAAGTTCACGTTGCACGAGCCCACAGGGATGCGTCTCAAGAGTCAATAGGATATCATCCAAAGACTCCTTACTCAGTCCATCCTTAATGAACTGAATTTTGTCTTCTCGATTTCTAGATACGAATCCTAAAGAACGACAACTCCGATTACAATTCCATCGAGCACATTTATGACAGACTTGTAACCTTTTTGCTCGTCGCCTTTTGGCATAAGAGCTTCTTCCAAGACCAGGCATATGAGAAACAAAATCATTTTCAAACTCACCAGACAACCGAACCTTGGCTTCAATTAACCAACGAAGGTCCACAGGAATATTACCCAACATCAATAGCCTTAGTCTTTCACACCGTGCTTTGTAAATCTTAAGTAGAGCATTTTGAGGAAATGAAGGAAAACGTTTTTTAAGGTTGGCAAGAATGCGATCCATTTTGAAAGAAAGAAAAAAGATGAATGCACAGTTTGAGGGACAGTTTTTAGGGAACTGAGAAACCGACTTTAATAGTCACGGAGTACCGTATCCACCACTTGACCGGGAAATAAAATCACACTGAAGAAAAAATAAAAAGAAGAAAATAAAGTAAAATAAAATGTGCAGGAAAATAAAAGCAAAAATACAAAGTCAAAAGATAAAGTATAGACAAAATATAAAATATGGTACAGATAGATTGAACCTGATCAATCACGATAGACAGGATCCACAAGAGGGATCTCGCCTAGGTACATAGAGTCGTTTACCTTTTCCACTTAGCTTTTTAGCCGCTGTCCATTCACTTTGAAAGTCCGTCCATCAGTGGGGTCTTCTATTTCAACAGCACCATTAGGAAAAACATGTCTTACCATAAATGGACCAATCCATCGAGATCTCAACTTTCCAGGGTGTAAATGCAATCGAGAATCATAAAGATAGACCCGTTGATTTGGCTTAAAGTGTTTCCTTGAGATCTGTTTATCATGAGCTACTTTCATTTTAGCTTTGTAAATTTTGGAGTTGTCATATGCGTCATTTCGTAGCTCTTCTATTTCTGACAATTGTAACTTTCTCTGGAGACCTGCAGCATTCAAATCAAAGTTAAGGGCTTTGACAGCCCAATAAGCTTTATGTTCTAGCTCAACAGGTAAATGGCAAGCTTTCCCATAAACAAGCCGGTATGGGGACATTCCTAAGATGGTTTTGTATGCAGTACGATATGCCCATAATGCATCAGAAAGGCGTAGAGACCAATCTTTGCGATTCGGGTTAACCGTCTTTTCCAAAATCTGTTTAACCTCTCTATTTGCTAGCTCGGCTTGTCCATTTGTCTGTGGATGGTATGCAGTGGAAACTTTGTGAAGAACACCATACCTGCGCATCAAAGCTTCAAAAGAACGATTACAAAAATGTGTCCCTTGGTCACTAATGATGACACGTGGCGTACCGTACCTAGATAACACATTTTCTTTTAAGAATTTTACCACAGTTGTATTATCATTAGTACGACAAGCTACAGCCTCCACCCATTTTGATACATAGTCAACAGCTAAAAGGATGTAAAGATAGCCAAAAGATGAAGGAAATGGACCCATAAAATCAATACCCCAACAGTCAAATATCTCGATAACAAGAATAGGGTTAAGAGGCATCATATTTCTTCGAGATAAAGCACCTAACTTTTGACATCTTTCACAGGAACGACAAAAATTATTAGTGTCTTTGAATAAAGTGGGCCAATAAAGACCACACTGTAAAATTTTCACAGCTGTCTTCTTCATAGAAAAATGGCCACCGCAAGCAGCACTATGGCAAAAATTTAAGACACTAGAAACTTCACTTTCAGGAATGCAACGTCTCATTATTTGGTCAGGACAATATTTGAAAAGATATGGATCATCCCAATAAAAGTTACGTACCTCAACCAAGAACTTACGCTTATCTTGTGCACTCCAGTCAGATGGAAGTTCACCACAAACCAAATAATTTACGATATGTGCATACCAAGGTATTTGGCTTATAGCAAAAAGATGTTCATCTGGAAAATCGTCTCGAATGGGTGGCAAATCAGTAGAGTCAGTGAACTCAAGGCGGGATAGATGATCAGCAACAACATTTTCAACGCCTTTCTTATCTTTGATGGTTATATCAAATTCCTGCAAAAGAAGAATCCACCTAATTAAACGGGCTTTAGCATCCTTCTTAGAAAGAAGGTACTTAAGGGCTGCATGGTCAGTAAAAATAACAATAGGTGAACCAATCAAATAAGAACGAAATTTATCTAAGGCAAAAACAACAGCTAGTAGTTCTTTTTCAGTAGTAGTGTAATTCATTTGAGCATCATTCAAAGTCCTACTAGCATAATAAACAACAAAGGGTTTTCCCTCCCTCCGTTGCCCAAGAACTGCTCCTACAGCATAATTACTTGCATCACACATAATTTCAAATGGGAGGTTCCAATCCGGTGATTGCATGATAGGAGCGGCGGTGAGTTTGGCAATTAGTGTTCGGAATGCCTCCTCACACTCTTGTGTCCATGTAAATTCTGCATCTTTTAGCAAAAGGTTACACAATGGTCTAGATATGGCAGAAAAATTTTGTATAAACCTTCTGTAAAAGCCAGCGTGTCCAAGAAAGGATCGGACATCTTTTACCGTTTTAGGTGTAGGTAATTTAGAGATTAATTCAATTTTTGCCTTGTCAACCTCTATCCCTCTTTCAGATACAATGTGCCCTAAAACGATTCCTGAAGATACCATGAAATGACATTTCTCTCAATTTAGCACAAGTCCTTTTTCTTCACACCTACTCAAAACAGATTTCAAGTTAAGTAGGCATAAATCAAAAGAATTACCAAAAACAGTCAAATCATCCATAAAAACTTCCATGCATTTTTCAACCATATCAGAGAAAATACTCAACATGCAACGCTGGAAAGTAGCTGGTGCATTACATAATCCAAATGGCATTCTACGAAAAGCATAAGTACCAAAAGGGCATGTAAAAGTAGTTTTTTCTTGATCTTCTATAGCTATCTCAATCTGGTAATACCCTGAATACCCATCAAGAAAGCAATAAAAAGGATGTCCAGCTACACGTTCTAAAATTTGGTCGATAAAAGGCAATGGAAAATAGTCTTTCCTAGTGGCTGTGTTTAACTTTCTATAATCAATACACATTCTCCAACCACTTACTACCCTAGTTGGAACAGGTATCCCATTCTCATTTTCAACAACAGTAACCCCAGATTTCTTCGAAACTACTTGAGTTGGACTTACCCATTGACTATCAGAAATTGGGTAGATTATACCCGCATCTAATAGTTTCAAGACCTCTTTCTTCACTACTTCTTTCATTGTTGGATTAAGTCTTCTTTGTGGGTCTCTACGAGGTTGGGAACCTTCCTCTAAATGAATTCTATGGGAGCATATCAATGGAGAAATACCTTTAATATCAGCTATGGTCCAACCTAATGCAGACTTATGTTCTTTTAACAATTTTATCAATTTTTTCTCTTGTTCAGCACTAAGTTCAGAAGAAATGATGATAGGAAAGGTATCACCTGGTCCCAAGAATGCGTGTTTCAAACCTTTGGGCAGTGGAGAAAGCTCAACTTGTGGTGTCTCGAGGTTTGATGGTTTCGGTCTCTCCCTCTCTCGTGGCAACTCTTCAAAGTGTGGCTGCCAAAATCGAGTCCGTTTATCCTGTGAGTCAAAAATACTAAACACATCAGTTATTACATCAGGATAATACAATTCTTCAAAATCAAAATTGAGAAGGTTTTTCGAAGAATCATAGCCATGATTTTTATAAGCTTCCTCCGCTACAAGTGTATCTATCATATATGAATGATAGCACTCGTCTTCTTCTCGTGGTTGTTTGCCAATGTTGAAAATGTTCACCTCAAGAGTCATATTCCCAAAAGATAATTTCATTAGACCATTTCTGCAATTAATAAGAGCGTTAGCAGTGGCTAGAAAAGGTCTCCCCAAAATAAGAGGGATTTTTGACTCCATGTTAACAACAGAATGAGTATCTAAAACAAGAAAATCAACAGGATAGTAAAATTTGTCAATTTGCAACAAAACATCTTCTACTATTCCCCGTGGTTTCTTGATTGATCGGTCAGCTAATTGTAGGACTACAGATGTTGGTTTAATCTCACCAAGTCCCAACTGCAAGTAAATAGAATAAGGCATTAAATTTACACTTGCTCCTAAGTCCAATAAAGCTTGACCAAACTCATGTGTCCCAATTTGGCAGGAGATTGTGGGACATCCTGGGTCTTTATACTTGGGTGGTGTCTTTTGTTCAATCACTGCACTTACCTGTTCTGCCAAAAATGCAGTTTTCTTCACATGGTGTTTTCTTTTGATAGTGCATAAATCCTTGATGACTTTGGCATAAGTTGGAACCTGCTTAATCAAATGTAACAAGGGAAGATTAATTTTAACTTGTTTCAAATGTTCCAAAATCTCACCTTGAATTTCTGAATTTTTCCCAACCGGTTGAAGAGCTTGAGGAAAAGGCACTGGGATTGAAAACTTACTTTCGGGCTCTTTTTCCATTGTGGCCTTTTTTTCAAGGGGGGCATCTTTACTACTCGTAGATGTGTTAATTTCAGGAGTAGGCTCACTTACAATCTTACCACTTCGAGTAGTAATGGCATTGACTTCTTTGAGATTTTGAACATCAGAAGTAGAAGCTTGTGCCATGAATTGACCTTTTGGATTGGATTGAGGTTGAGATGGAAACTTACCTCGCTCTTGTACAGTTAAGGCACTGGTCAATTTTGTGATTTGACTCTTGATTTCTTTGTTTTCGTCCACCACCTGTGCAAGAATTGTTTCAAATTTTTGATTAGTCTTACTTTGTGCCTCCATAAATGCTTGTAATGTATCCTCTAAAGAACTCCTAGTTGGTCGTGCATTATATTGAGGTGCAACATAAGACTTGGGTGCTTGTTGTTCTTGTTTCCATTGGTTGTTGGCTTGTTGGTCAGATTTCCAACTGAAATTTGGGTGGTTTCTCCAGCTAGGATTATATGTTTCAGAGTAGGGTGAATAAGGCTTCTTGTACATCCCTAGGGCATTACATTGTTCCTCATATATCCCTCTCATCTCACTATACGTGGGGCAATCCTGAGCTAAGTGTTCTGCTCCTCCACAGACAAAACAGACATCGTGTGACTCAACTCTAGCAACCGTGTGGGTGACCCTTCTATCTTTGGATTTCAAGGCCTCTAACTCCCTAGTTAAGACCTCTAATTGGGCTTTGAGGTTATCCTCTTCCCTAAGATGGAAAACTCCATTGGGTCGTGACCTATTTGTGCTTTCAGCAATGCTAGGTCCAGTCCATGTATGGGCTTTTTCGGCTAAGTCATTAAGGAATTCTATGGCTTCCTCAGGATCTTTGTGAAGGAACTCCCCATTACACATCATCTCAACAAATTGGCGCTCTCTAATTGTGAGTCCCTCATAGAAATAACTAACCAAGCGCCAATTTTCATACCCATGGTGAGGGCACAGATTTAGCAACTCTTTAAACCTTTCCCATGCTTGATATAAGGTTTCACTGTCTTTTTGGGAGAATGAAGAAATTTGTCTTTTCAGGCCATTAGTTTTGTGTTGTGGGAAGTATTTATTGAAAAATGCTTGGGTCATTTCTGCCCAAGTTCCTATAGACCTCGGCCTCAAAGAGTATAGCCAACTCTTTGCTTTGTCTTTCAAAGAAAAAGGGAAAAATTTAAGCCTAACAGTGTCTATGGCTTCAGGTTGGCTATGGAAGGTGGCAATTACCTCTTCAAATTCCCTAACATGTACATAAGGATTTTCACTATCTAGACCATGAAAAGTGGGAAGAAGTTGTATCATTCCAGGTTTAAAATCCGAATGTGGTATGTTAGGTGGAAATATAATGCATGATGGTGTGGCTGTGCGAGTAGGATGCAAGTAATCTTTTAGAGTTCTAACGGGGTTTTCTTCTTGTTGGCTCATTGTGTTAGAATTACAAGATGAACTAGAAGGTGAATTCTCTTCACTTACAAATTGTGGGAGTGGTTCTAGTTCTAGTTCTAGTTCTCTCACAAATCTTCCTCGTTTGTCTCTAGGTCGATGCATACATCCTAATTTTTTTTTTTTTTTTTTTTTTTTTAGGAAAGAAATGCTTAAGGAAAATTAAGAAGTGAAATAAACACAACAAGAAATAGAAATAAGTTAGGTGGTAAGACCAACCATGAAATATAAATACAATAACTAAACAAAAGACTATAAAGTACGAAAAAAAAGTACAATAAATAAATAATAAAAAGAAAATACAATAAGTAAATAAATAAAAGGTTAGGCGGTAGAACCGACCATAAAAAGAAAATACAACATGTTAACTAAAGTAAATAAAGTGCAATAAATACGTAAAAGAAAATGAAAATAAAGTACAATAAAAAAAAGTGCAATAAATAAATAAAGTACAATAAGAAATAAAGAAACTAAGTTAGGCGGTAGAACCAGCCTCAAAATAAAAAGAAAATACAACAAATTAACTAAAAAAAAGTACAATAAATAAATAAAAGAAAGTGAACGAAGTTAGGCGGTAAAACCAGCCATAAAAAAAAGTGCAATAAATAAACTAAAGAAAATAAAGTGCGATAAATAGATAAAAGAAAATAAACTAATTAGGCGGTAAAACCAGCCATTAAGATAATATAAAATATAACAAATTAACTAAAGAAAACAAAATAAATTAGGTGGTAGAACCAACCATGAATAATAAATAAATTACAACAAAGGAAATAAAACTAAGATTTTGCAAAGAAAAGAAAATATACAAAGTTACCACTTTAGTATTTATAATCGCAACCAACTTTCGCTTAGTGTGCTTCCCCGGCAACGGCGCCAAATTTTTGTTTACGCTCAAAATATAACGCAGCTATCGCAGTATAGATTGAGGTGTCGATCCCACGAGGAAGCTCTTGGCAAAATAGGTTAGTGAAGTAAAATATTAAAGCAGTAGCAAAGAGTTAATTGATTTAAACGGATGAGATAGAATTGTCTATGAATTGAGGAAAATGTCTTATGATGATTTAAGCAAGGCTTTGAGAATCACAATTATGCTTTATAATTCTACTCTATACTTTGATTCGATATTTATAACTCAACTGAAAGTTTCACATCCCAAACAATCATTCGAAAAGTATGTAATATATAGCACATTTGATAACACATGTATTTGATTTAGTTAAACTCTTTGCAAGCATTAACACACATCATGTTATTTATACAAGTTATCTAAGATCGACAATATATCATTTTGACAATATTGCAGTAAAAGATTAACTTGAATATCAAACATTTATTGCCCTTACATGTTATCCAAGATCGACAATATATCAAATTGACAATACTGCAGTAAAAGATTAACATATAAAACAATATAACCAGTAACAATTATAAATCAACATGAATCACATAAGAAAAGCATGACTGAACATATATGAGACATGAGAATTATAACCTCTGGATTATAGAAAATAAAATAGATAAGAGTTTAATCAAAACCAAACTTACAACATTTATAGCTCTTGACACCGAATCAAAGCATGGAAGTAGATTTATTACACATAAAAGTTCATCTCTTAGCCTTGCTAGGAACTCTAGCCTAAATTACAATACATGTTAATGAGAATAAAAGAAGAGAGAAATTTTTTCTATTAAAAACATCCTAAGGGTCTCCTTATATAGGCAATGAATGGACATATGTCATGGATGACATCAATCTTCAATAATTTTAAGTCAATAACTCGTGTATCCACTTGCAGCACGTTTTTGATAATGTAAATGATCAATTCAGCTTCTGCGGCCGACATGAAAGTTGTAGAATTTTGACTCTTCTTTCCATAGGCACTGATTTCATGCAAATTGGATGAGTATCCAATGAGATATGAGCAAAATTCCAAAGATACACCAGAATTCGGCCAACAACCATTTTACCCACTTGAAATGCGATTTGGTCCATGATAACAGCTGATTTGGACTTTACCATAAACATACGAGTTGTTGATAGTTAAGTCAGAAATTCACATCTTCAAGAATTATACCAATTGAGTACGTATTTTGGGAGATACGGTCCAAATACGTGAGTTGGGTCAAGCTGGGTAAGAGTTGTAGTCCGATTCTGTTGTATCTCAATTTTTGGCCCATAACATGTTGGATTTGGCTTTTCCACTATTCTTCAAATTTGTGTAAGATTGAGTCATGTTGCACCAGGTTCAAGAATTTCTTCATTTCGATTTCTACATTGAGAGTTATGTCCAATTTACCTAAACCTGTCCAAATAACATTCATTAATCACAATTTAAGGAGAACACTTTATTTCAAGCTAAAAATACAGAAAATACTAAAATTGGTGACATTAAATGGTGATTGAATCTTTTAACAACATGCATTTTCATGTGTTCATCAGGAAGCAAGTAGATGGGCTTTATAGGAGCAAGTACTTGAGCGAGTTTATAGCTAATCAAAATTAAAAGCCAACTTAATGAATAGGCTCCTCGAGCTCCGAGTTCTGTGATGAGGACTGACTATGATAAATGGTAGAGGGTGTATCTTGGCTGGAGATTTGAATAAGCAAATAAAGAACTACTCAAGGTACTCTTTAATAAGGCATTAAGTGATGAGCATCTTAATTGCTAAAAAAGCCTGAGTTCAGGTTGTGTTAATAATTCTTATCGAGGTAGACACTAGAGGAGTTAGTTATTCTCACGATGATGTACTATTAGTCACCATCCAAGTGGTTGGGGCAAATATTGGGTATGTATTGGTGAATACTATTTTCAAAGAGGTATTGGACAAGATAGGGATTAAAGACCTAAAGATGGAGAGGACCCATACTTCACTCTACGGATTTGAAGATGGTTATGGCATGTCACTCAAAGTCGTAAATTTGCCTATAACTTTAGAGGAAAGACCATGCATAAAAACTATGATAGTGAACTTTATAGCTATTGATTAGCCTTCCTTCTAAAAGATTTTGCTGAGATGTTCATTCATGCCAAATTCGAACATAACCATGTCCATCTATTATTGAAAGTTGAAGTTCCCAATTGGGAAAGTAGTCAGTGTAATCTCTAGCGACCAAAAGATGGTAAGAACTTGCTACACAACCTCGACCAAACAAATTTATTACATTTTGACAATAATCACGAGAGGAAACTCTGTCAAAGTCTTTAGAACCTATAGGGAAAATGACCTCATGGCAAGTCAGGTTGGGATCCCTAAAAAAGGTAATGAAGAATGGCTCTTAGTTGAGCTTGAAAATTAAAAGTGACTTGAGCAAATTGGTGAGAGAATTCTCTAGTATCTTCGCTTGGTCTCACAAGGATATGTCAGGAATAAACCCCGTGCTAATATCACAAGCACTAGCTATTAGTCCATCCTCTAAACTTATTAAGCAGAAGCGAATGATATTTTTATCAGAAGAAGAATGAGTCTATAGCTACTGAAGTAGAATAAAACTTCTTACTGCAAGATTAATCCATGAAGTCCAATATCCTAAATGGCTGGCCAATGTAGTTATGGTTAAAAAGGAGACTAGGAAGTGAAGAATGTGTGTGGATTTCATAGATTTAAACAAGGCATGCCCAAAAGATAATTTCCCTTTCTCTAAGATTGACCAATTAATGGATACCACTATAAGGCTTTGATGAATATATAAAAATACATATTTATTAAGAGATTCAGTCACCATTTAATGTCACTAATTTTAGCATTTCTTTATATTTTTAGCTTGAAATAAAGTGTTGTCCTTAAATTGTGATTAATGAATGTTATTTGCATAGGTTTAGGTAAAATGGACGTAACTCTCAATGCAGAAATCAAAATGAATAAATTCTTGAACCTGGAGTAATATGACTCAATCTTACACAAACTTGAAGAATATTTGAAAAGCCAAAGCCAACATGTTATAGGCTAAAAATTAGGATACAATAGAACTGGGATACAATTTCAGCTCAGTTTGACCCAACTCATGTTTTCAATACTTAACAATTCTCTCTTATTTCTTCTCATTAACATGTATTGTAAGCTAGGCTAAAGTTCTTGGCAAGACTAGAGATGAACTTTTATGTGTAATAAATTTACTTCTATACTTTGATTCTTTGTCAAGAGCTACAAATGTTTGTAAGTTTGTTTATGCCTAAACTCTTATCTATTATTTTTCTATAATTCAGAGGTTATAATTCTCATGTTTCATATATTTTCAGTCATGCTTTCTTTATGTGGTTATTGTTGAATTATAATTGTTATTGGTTACATTGTTTTATATGTTAATATTTTACTGCAATATTGTCTATCGATATATTGTTAATCTTGGATAACATGTAAAGACAATAATAGTTTGATATTCAAGTTAATCTTTTACTACAATATTTTCAAAATGATATATTCTCGATCTTAGATAACTTGTATAAATAAACATAGTTTGTACATGTTCGTAAAGAGTTTAGTCATATCAAATACATATGTTATCAAATGTGCTATATTTTACATATCTTCCGATTGATTGTTTAGGATATGAAACTTTCAATTGAGTTATAAACATTGAATCAAAATATAGAGTAGATTTGTAAAGTATAATTGTGATTCTTGAAGCCTTACTTACATCATTATAAGTCTTTTTCCTTAATTCATAGACAATTTTATCTCATCCATTTAAACCAATTAGTTAATGTTTATCTTTGTTACTGTTTTAATATTTTTACTTCACCAACCTATTTTGCCAAAAGTTTTCTCGTGGGATCAACACCTCAATCTATACTACAATAGTCGCATTATATTTTGAGCGTAAACAAAATTTGGAGCCGTTGCCAAGGAGGAATACTAAGCGAAAGTAAGTTGCGTTTATCAATACTAAAGCGGTAACTTTGTACATTATTTTTCTTTGTAAAATTTTAGTTCTTAAATTTATTTTCTTTGTTGTAATTTATTTTATTGTTCATGGTTGGTTCTACCACCTAACTCATTTTGTTATCTTCTCATATTTTTATTTTATTTTAGTGGCTGGTTTTACCGCCTAACTTAATTCATTTTCTTTTATTTATATATTGTCTTTGCACTTTTATTTTTTATTTATTTATTGCACTTTATTTTATTTATTTATTTATTGCACCTTATTTTCTTTTATTTATTGTACTTTGTATTTTTATTTATTTATTTATTGTACTTTACAATTTATTTATTGCACTTTATTTCTTTAGTTAATTTATTGTATTTTTATTTTATTTTAATTATTGATTCTACCGCCTAACTTAGTTTATTTTATTTTATTTATTTATTCTACCTTGCAGTTTATTTCCTTTTATTTATTTATTATACTTTACATTTTATTATCTTTTGTTCATTTATTGTATTTTATATTTATATTTCATGGTTGGTCTTACCACCTAACTCATTTTTATTTCTTGCTGTGTTTTATTTCACTTCTTAATTTTTCCTTGAAAATTTCCTTCATTAAAAAAAAGTTTAAATTTTTTTTGTTAGGATGTATGCATCAACTTAAAGACAAACAAGGAAGATTTGTGGGAGAAGTAGAACTAGAACCACCATTATAATTTGTAAGGAAGATAATTCACCATATAGTTCATCTTGTAATTCCAATACAATGAGCCAACACGAGGATAACCTCGTTAGGACTCTAAAAGATTACTTGCATCCTACTCGCACAGCCACACCATCATGCATTATATTTCCACCTAACACACCACATTCAAATTTTAAACCTGAAATGATACAACTTATGCCCACTTTTCATGGTCTAAATAGTAAAAATCCTTATGTACATATTAGAAAATTTGAAGAGGTAATTGCCACCTTCTATAGCCAACCTGAAGCCACAGACACTGTTAGGCTTAAATTTTTTCTTTTTTCTTTTGAAAGACAAAGCAAAGAGTTGGCTATACTCTTTGAGGCTGAGGTCTATAGAAACTTTGGCAGAAATGACCCAGGCATTTTTAAATAAATACTTCCCACCACATTAAACTAATGGCCTGAAATGACAAATTTCTTCCTTCTCCAAAAAAGGCGGTGAAACCTTATATCAAGCTCGGGAAAGGTTTAAAGAGTTGCTAAATCTGTGCCCTCACCATGGGTATGAAAATTGGCACTTAGTTAGCTATTTTTATTAGGTACTCATAATTAGAGATAGCCAATTTGTTGAGATGATGTGTAATAGGGAGTTTCTTCACAAAGATCCTGAGGAAGTCATAGAATTCTATAATGACTTAGCCGAAAAAGGAACATGGACTGGACCTAGTGCTACTGAAAGTACAAATAGATCACGACCTAGTAGAGTTTTTCATCTTAGAGAAGATGATAGCCTTAAAGCCCAGTTAGAGGTTTTAAGTAGGAAATTGGAGACCTTGAAAACCAAAGATAGAAGGGTCACCCGTACGGTTACTAGGGTTGAGTCACATAATGTTTGTTTTATCTGTGAAGGAGCAGAACACTTAGTTCAAGATTGCCCCACTTATAGTGAGATGAGAGGGATATATGAAGAATAATATAATGTCATAGGGATGTACAAGAAGCCTTATTCACCATACTCTAAAACCTATAATCCTAGCTGGAGAAACCACCCAAACTTTAGTTGAAAATCTGACCATTGGAAGTAAGAACAACAAGCACCCAAGTCTTATGGTGCACCTCAATATAATGCACGACCAACTAGGGGTCTTTTAGAGGATACATTACAAGCTTTATGGAGGCATAAAGTAAGACTAATAAAAACTTTGAAATAATTCTTGCACAGGTACAAGAAATCAAGAGTCAAATCACTAAGCTGACTAGTGCCTTAACTGTACAAGAGCGAGGTAAGTTTCCATCTCAATCTCAATCTAATCCAAAAGGACAATTCATGGCACAAGCTTCTACTTCTGATACACAAAATCTCAAAAAAGTCAATACCATTACTACTCAAAGTGGTAAGATTATGAATGAGTCTACTTCTTCAACTAACACATCTATGAGTAGTAAAGATGTTTTCCTTGAAAAAGAGGTATAGTGAAAAAAGAGCCCGAAAATAAATTTTTAATCCTAGTGCTTTTTCCCCAAGCTCTTCAACTTGTTGAAAAAATTTAAAAATTCAAGGTGAGATTTTAGAACATTTAAAATAAGTTAAGATTAATCTTCCTTTGTTGCATTTGATTAAGTAAGTTCTAACTTATGCCAAAGTCATCAAGGATCTATGCACCATCAAAAGAAAATACATTGTAAAGAAAACTGCATTTTTGGCAGAATAGGTAAGTGCAGTAATTGAACAAAAGACACTACCCAAGTATAAAGACCCAGAATGTCCCACAATCTCTTGCCAAATTAGGACACATGAGTTTGGTCAAGCTTTGTTAGACTTAGGAGCAAGTTTAAATTTAATGCCTTATTATATTTACTTGCAATTAAGACTTTGTAAGATTAAACCTACATCTGTAATCCTACAATTAGTTGATCGATTAACAAGAAACCACGGGGAATAGTAGAAGATGTTTTATTGCAAATTGATAAATTTTACTACTCTGTTGTTTTAGATACTCATTCTGTGGTTAACATGGAGTCTAAAATCCATCTTATTTTAGAGAGACATTTTCTTGCCACTACTAATACTCTTATTAATTGCAGAAATGGTCTAATGAAATTATCTTTTAAGAATATGACTCTTGAGGTGAACATTTTCCATATTAACAAGCAATCATGAGAAGAATACGAATGCAATCATTCATATATGATAAACACACTTATAGTAGATGAAGCTTATAAAAATCATGGCTCTAATTCTTTAGAAAACCTCATTGATTTTAATTTTGAAGAATTGTATTATCCTAATGAAACAATTGATGTGTTTAGTATTTTTGACTCACGGGATAAAAGGACTCAATTTTGGCAGCCACGCTTTGAAGAGTTTCCACGAGAGAAGGAGAAACTAAAACCATCAAACCTGGAGACACCACAGTTGAGCTTTCTCCACTGCCCAAAGGTTTGAAGCACGTATTCTTGGGACTAGGTGATACCTTTTCTATCATTATTTCTTCTAAACTTAATGTTGAACAAAAGAAAAAATTGATAAAATTGTTAAAAGAACATAAGTCTGCACTAGGTTGGACCATAACTGATATTAAATGTATTTTTTCATTGATATGCTCTCATAAAAGAACATAAGTTTGCACTAGGGTACCCAACCCCTTAGGGACCCATAAAGATGACTTAACCTGATAATGAAAGAAGTAGTGAAGTAAGAGGTCTTGAAACTATTAAATGCGAGTATAATCTACCTAATTTCTGATAGTCAATGGGTAAGTCCACTCAAGTAATGCCTAAGAAATCTGGGGTTACTGTTGTAGAAATAAAAATAGGGTACCTGTTCCAACTAAGGTAGTAAGTAGTTCATGAATGTGCACTGATTATAGAAAGCTAAACACAGCCACTAGGAAAGACTATTTTCTATTGCCTTTTATAGACAAAATTTTAGAACGTATAGCGAAACATCCTTCTTATTGCTTTCTTGATGGGTATTCAGGTTATTACCAGATTGAGATAGCTATAAAAGATCAAGAAAAAATTACTTTTACATGCCCTTTTGGTACTTATACTTTTTGTAGAATACCATTTGAATTATGTAATGCAACAGTTACTTTTCAACATTGTATGCTAAGTATTTTCTCTGATATGGTTAATAAATGCATGGAAGGTTTTATGGATGATTTGAATATTTTTTATGATTCTTTTGATTCATGTTTACTTAATGTAAAAGCTATTTTGAGTAGGTGTAAAGAAAAATGACTTGTGCTAAACTGGGAGAAATGTCACTTCATGGTATCTTCAGGGATCGTTTTGGTTTATATTTTACATGCCCTTTTGGTACTTATACTTTTTGTAGAATGCCATTTGAATTATGTAATGCAACAGTTACTTTTCAACATTGTATGCTGAGTATTTTCTCTGATATGGTTAAAAAATGCATGGAAGGTTTTATGGATGATTTGACTATTTTTTATGATTCTTTTGATTCATGTTTACTTAACATAAAAGCTGTTTTGAGTAGGTGTAAAGAAAAATGATTTGTGCTAAACTGAGAGAAATGTCACTTCATGGTATCTTTAGGGATCGTTTTGGCTTATATTATATCTAAAAAAGAGATAAAGGTTAACAAGACTAAAATTAAATTAATCTCTAAATTACCTACACCCAAAATGGTAAAAGATGTTCGATCTTTTCTTGGACACGCTGGCTTTTACAGGAGGTTTATACAAAATGTTTCTGCCATATCTAGACCATTGTGTAACCTTTTGCTAAAAGATGCTGAATTTACATGGACACAAGAGTATGAGGAGGCATTCCGAACACTCATTGCCAAACTCAGCACCGCTCCTATAATGCAATCACCAGATTGGAACCTCCCATTTAAGATTATGTGTAATGCAAGTAACTATACCGTAGGAGCAGTTCTTGGGCAACGAAGAAAGGGTAAACCATTTGTTGTTTATTATGCTAATAGGACTTTGAATAATGCTTAAATGAATTACACTACTATTAAAAAAGAACTATTAGCTATTATTTTTACCTTAGACAAATTTCATTCTTATTTGATTGGTTCACCTATTATTATTTTTATTAACCACGTAGCCCTTAAGTATCTTCTTTCTAAGAAGAATGCTAAAGCCCATTTATTTAGGTGAAGTTTTCTTTTGTAGGAATTTGATCTAACCATTAAAGATAAGAAAGGCATTGAAGATGTTGTTGCTGATCATTTATCCTACATTGAGTTTATTGACTCCACTAATGTTCCACCAATTCGAGATGATTTCCCTGATGAACACCTTTTTATTATAAGCCAAATACCTTGGTACTCACATATCGTAAATTATTTGGTTTGTGGTGAACTTCCATCTAACTAGAGTGCACAAGATAAGCGTAAGTTTTTGGTTGAGGTATATAATTTTTATTGGGATGATTCATATCTTTTCAAATATTACCTTGACCAAATTATGAGACGTTGCATTCCTGAAAGTGAAGTTTCTAGTGTCTTAATTTTTTGCCATAATACTGCTTATGGCGGTCATTTTTCTATAAAAAATATAGTTGCAAAAATTTTATAGTGTGGTCTTTACTGGCCCACTTTGTTCAAAGACACTAATAATTTTTGTCGTTCCTATGAAAGATGTCAAAAGTTAAGTATTCTGTCTCGAAGATATATGATACATCTTAACCTTATTCTTGTTATTGAGATATTTGAATATTAGGATATCGATTTTATGGGTCATTTTCTCTCATCTTTTGACTACCTTTACATCCTTGTAGCTGTTGACTATGTATCAAAATGGGTGGAGACTATAGCTTGTCGTACTAATGATAATACAATAATGGTAAAATTCTTAAAAGAAAATGTGTTATCTAAGTATGGTACACAGCATGTCATCATTAGTGACCAAGGAACACATTTCTGTAACCATTTGTTTGAAGCTTTGATGCGCAGGTATGGTGTTTTTCACAAAGTTTCCACTGTATACCATCTATAGACAAATAGACAAGCCGATCTAGCAAATAGAAAGGTTAAATAGATTTTGAAAAGACAGTTAACCCGAATCGTAAAGATTAGTCTCTATGCCTTTCTGATGGCATATTGCACTGCGTACAAAACCATCTTAAAAATGTCTCCATACCAGCTTATCTATGGGAAAGCTTGCCATTTACCTGTTGAGCTAGAGCATAAAGCTTACTGAGCTGTCAAAGCCCTTAACTTTGATTTGAGTTTTGTAGGTCTTCAAAGAAAGTTATAATTGTTAGAAATAGAAGAGTTACGAAATGATGCATATGACAACTCCAAGATTTACAAAGTTAAAATGAAAGCGGCTCATGATAAACAGATCTCAAGGAAAAGCTTCGAGCAAAATCAACGGGTTTATCTTTATGATTCTCAATTGCATTTACACCATGAAAAATTAAGATCTCGATGGACTGGACCATTTGTGGTAAGACACATTTTTCCTAATAGTGCTGTCAAAATCAAGGACCCCACTGATAGGCAAACTTTCAAAGTGAATGGACAATTATTAAAAAGCTATATGGAAAAGGTAGACCACTCTATGTACCTAAATAAGATCCTCTTATGGATCTTGTCTATCATGCTTGATTGGTGTGATTTTGTTTCCCAGTTAAGTGGTGGATACGGTACTCCGTGACTATTAAAGTCGAGTTCTCAGTTCCCTAAAAACTGTCCCTCAAACCGTGCCTTCATCTCTTTTCATTTTCATTTTCTTTCGAAATCGATAACATTCTTGCCAACCTTAGAAAACGTTTTCCTTCATTGCCTTAAAATGTCATACTTAAGATTTATAGAACACGATGTGAAAGACTAAGGCTATTGATGATGAGGAATATCTTAGCAGATATTCGTTGGATAATCAAAGCTAGGGTTTGATTATCTAGTGAGTCTGCAAATGATTTTATTTCTTTTATACCTGGTCTTGGAAGAAGCTCTTATGCCAAAATGCGAAGAGCAAAAAGGTTATAAGTCTGTCATAAATGTGCTCGATGAAATTGTAATCGGAGTTGTCAATCTTTAGGGTTTGCATCTAGAAATCGAGAAGATAAAATTCAGTTCATTAAGGATGGACTGAGTAAGGAGTCTTGGATTATATCATATTGATTCTTGAGACACATTCATGTGGGCTCGTGCAACATGAACTTCTCAATTTATGGAATAAATTTAAAAATGAACATCAACGGTATAGTCTAGGGAATCTGACTCTAAAAGACCATTTTTGCCAATTTATAAGAAAATTGAATGGAAAGTCTATCCTCGACCCATAGAAGGTGTTTAAACAGTTACTGGATGTAAAACTAAAGGAAGATGTGAGCCAAAATCACAACTACTTGTAAATACATGTGTTTTAATTTTAAAATTTTTTATTTTATTTTGTGAATAGTAGCACTACTCATATAGATGTCTTAAATTCAAATCTTTTGGTTAAATAATGCATGTGGGTCATTATCTTTAACTTTTTGTGTTTTATTTTCAAATTTCTTCTGACAAACTGTCAAATTACCAAAATCGTTGTTATTATTTGGTATTCTATAAATACAGTACCTCATTTTCTTCATTTTCATATATTGAGATAAGGTGAGTGTAGATATAGAGGAAACCTCAGTTCAAAAAATTTGAAATATATGTGTATTTTGTGGATCTAGTCTTGGGGAAAATAAAGTGTTTGTAAAGACAGTAAATAATCTAGAAAAAGTATTAGCTGTAAGAAAAATCTATTTGATTTACAGAGGGGGTAGCCTTGGGTTAATGAGGTATGTGTCAACAGCTGAACATTTAGGAGGAAGTCAAGTTTTAGGTATTATTCCTACAGCTTTAGCTTGGGAAGCCTGACTGGAAAAATAATAGGGTAAAAATTACGAGTTCCATCAATGCATGAACGTATAGGTAGAATGCTTTACAATAAAGATGCTTTTATTGCTTTACCAGGTGGTTTTGGTACCTTGAAAGAAAATTTTCAAATTGCCTCTAACTGAATATCCACCAAAAACTAATAGGTTTATTGAATGTTAATAACTATTTTGATTGCTTACTCTGTTTTCTTGATCAGGTTGTGGAACAGAATTTTATTTCACATTCGGCGCGATAGATCCTCATTTCTGCTACCAATGCGGTGAATTAATTGACAAATTACAGGTAGTTACCTACGAACCTAACCCAGTAATAACTCAGATCGATTGGTCAGTGGGCTATAACAAGCAAAAATTAGATCTGACACTTTGTTTGTAAATTTTTCTTTGTTTTATTTATTTATTAGCATCATCATTTTAGTTTATATTTGCTCAAGTGTCTCTTAGTCTCTCAGGTTTGTTTCTTTTGAATAACTGACATTTCAGATAATGTCTCATATACTAATTTATTTCTTTCTATTTAAACATTAAGGACAGTGTTTCATCTGGTTTGAGGGGGAGGATAGTAGACATAAATTGTATTTTGCATTCCAAAAAAAAATTTTAAAAAAAGGAAGATAATGGGGACTGACATACCTATTTGATTAAAATGGCAGAGTCAAGAGTTCAATTTTGAACTCTTAAGACGCATTCTAGGTCAAATTAGATTAAGAATGGCAGAGCATGGAGTTTTATTTCTAACTTCTGAAACATATTTTAACTAACTTCTTGTTATTTTTCATGTATTGTTGTTTATTGTTTGTAGTCTTAGTAATTCTTGTATAAAAGAATTTACTTTTCTACCTATGAATGATTTCAAAATTATTTGGATTGAGTCACTGTTTCTATTTAGGTTACTAAAGAATGACTTCCGAAATATTTTTGAACACAATGCTAAATTTTGTGGTAAGATGAATGATTCCGTTTATATAGTCAAGAGAATTCCCATGTTTAAGTATATATTTTTCTAATCTCACATATCTTTTGTGAGTAAGTGAAAAGGCTGAGAAAATAACTTACAAACCTTTATTGATCCTTTGAATTTGTTAATTTTTATTTAGATTGATATTATTTGAATTAAGGAATAAATTGGTTGCATTTGAATATAATATATTTTGGTGATCAAAATTTTTTTTTATTTTGTAATGCTTCCTTGTATTCCTCCAAAAACAAAGAGAAAGCAAAATACAAATAAAAAAAATAAAAAGAAGAATCAATTCAGTTTAATAAAGTTTTTATTTAATTTTAGAAGACAAATATTTTGTAAGACAGTTTTCTCATCAAACTATATTTGTATTACTCTCACAAGACAATTGAAGTTCTAAAGCTGGTGCATGTCAAGAATGATTGATTTCTAAACGATTGATTAATATTTTGTAAGACAGTTTTCTCACCAAGCTATATTTGTATTATTCTGACAAGACAATTGAAGTCCTAAAGCTGGTGCATGTCAAGAATGACTGATTTCTAAACGATTGATTTTCTTATTTTTGGATCAATGTTAGTTTGTATGTATGTCCTTAAAATTGACTCTTTCTTGAGTTCTTAACTGTTTTCCAACTCCATGAGAGAAATCTTAACCATTTAAACAGTCATACACTTGTGAGGATATGGAGTTGAGGCTTTTACTTGGAGAAATTCTCAAGGCAATAACTTTTGTGGTTTGTGGTAAGAAGGTTACGGCTTAATTCACACACACACACACACACACAATTTTTGGAAGTTATAATTGAAAAAACCATAATAGCAATAGTGATCTTGAACTGACGTTTTGTTTGAAATGCTTAGGTAGTTTTGCATATTCTATTTATGCTTGAATTGTTAGAGACTAACAATAAGCTGGTTGGGGGCTGTGATGAACACATAAAAATGCGTACTTATTAAGAGATTCAGTCACCATTTAATGTCACTAATTTTAGCATTTTTTGTGTTTTTAACTTGAAATAAAATATTGTCCTTAAATTGTAATTAATGAATGTTATTTGCACAGGTTTAGGTAAAATTGACGTAACTCTCAATCTAAAATTCTAAATGAAGAAATTCTTGAACCTAGAGTAATATGACCTAATCTTACACAAATTTGAAGAATAGTTGAAAAGCCAAATCTAACATGTTATGGGCCAAAAATTGGGATACAATAGATTTGGGTTATAATTTTTTATCAACTTGACCCAACTCACGTATTTAGACCGTATTTTACAAAATACATACACAATCGGTATAATTCTTAAAGATGTGAAATACTAACTCAATTATCAACAACTCGTATGTTGATGGTAAAGTCCAAATCAACCGTTATCATGGACCAAATTGTATTGTAAATGAGTAAAAGGGTTGTTAGCTAAAATCTGATATATCTTCAGCATTTTGCCCGTATCTCATTGGATACTCATCCAAATTGCATGAACCTGGTGGCTATGGAAAGAAGAGACAAACTTCTACAACTTTTATGCGGTTAAAAAGGCTAAATTGGTCATTTTCATTATAAAAAAGGTGCTGTAATTAGATGAACGAGTAGTTGGCCTAAATTATTAAAGATTGAAGTCACTAAACATATTTCTATTCATTACCTATATAAAGACACTCTTATGATGTTTTCAATACTTGACAATTCTCTCTTATTTCTTCTCATTAACATGTATTGTAAGCTAGGCTACAGTTCTTGGCAAGACTAGAGATGAACTTTTATGTGTAATAAATTTACTTTTATACTTTGATTCTTTGTCAATAGCTATAAAGTTTGTAAGTTTGTTTGTGCCTAAACTCTTGTCTATTATTTTTCTATAATCCAGATGTTATAATTCTCATATTTCATATATTTTCAGTTATGCTTTGAATTATAATTATTACTGGTCACATTATTTTACATGTTAATCTTTTACTACAATATTGTCAATTGATATATTGTCAATCTTGGATAACATGTAAAGACAATAATTGTGTGATATTCAAGTTAATCTTTTACTATAATATTGTCAAAATGATATATTGTCGATCTTAGATAACTTGTATAAATAAACATAGTTTATACATATTCATAAAGAGTTTAGTCATATCAAATACGTATGTTATCAAATGTGTTATATTTTACATATCATCCGATTGATTGTTTGGGATGTGAAATTTTTAATTGAGTTATAAACATTTAATCAAAATATAGAGTAGATTTGTAAAGTATAATTGTGATTCTTGAAGTCTTGCTTACATCATCATAAGACTTTTTATTTAATTCATAGACAATTTTATCTCATCCACTTAAACCAATTAGTTAATTATATCTTTGTTACTGTTTTAATATTTTTACTTCACCAACCTATTTTGCCAAAAGTTTTCTCGTGGGATTGACACCTCAATTTATACTGCGATAGCCGTATTACATTTTAAGCGTAAACAGACATGCACTTTTCAGTTTCAAGGATGCTTTTTTAGGCTATAATTAGATAAAGATATTCTCACATAATTAGAAGAAAACCTCATTCATTACCCACCAAGAGATCTATTGCTAAAAGGTCACGCTCTTTGGGTTAAAAAATGTGAGAGTAACATATCAGAGGCTGATGAAAAATCTATTCAAGCCTCGTATTAAAAAAAGTATGGAAATGTATGTGGATGACATGATTGCCAAGTCAAAAAAGCTAGAGGGACATGTAGAAGAGTTACAAAATACTTTCGAGATACTGAAGGAATATAATATGAAACTAAATCCTGAGAAATGCATTTTCAGGGTAGAGTAAAAAATTTGCTTAGCATTTTTAAAGAGTTAATAAGGAAGCGAGCCTAACCTCCAAACAATTAAATCTATTCTAGAAATGAAATCCTCAAGCACTATGAAGGAGATTCAAAGATTAACAAGCTAAGTGGCTGCCCTCAACAAGTTCATCTCAAAGGTTACAAATAATCAGTTCTTCCAGGCCTTCAAGTAGAGAGAGAAAACAAGATAGGCTCCACAGTGCAAAGAGGCGATTTAAAAATTAAAGGCTTATCTAGCCTAACCAATCCATTTCGTTGTTTTGAGAATTGGGGATAATTTGATAATTTACTTAAAGATTTCAGAGAAGGCATTGAACTCTGTACTGGTTAGGGAAGTAACAGGTGCTTAGAAGCCAATGTATTTCACTAGCAAGGCTTTCAGAGGCTTCAAGACACCATATCCTCTAGCAGAGAAATTGGTATTGGCATTGGTAATGTTGGGTAAAAACTTTTCCCTATTTCCAACCATACATCATTATTAGTCTCATTAATCAGCTCTTGAGGTAGATCTTACACAAGCTTGACCACTTTGGGAGATTGATCAAATATATATGGTCGAGTTTAGTAAGTTTGACATCCAGTACCAGGCAAGAATGGTTATCAAGGGGCAAGCCATTATGGACATTGTTACATAATGCACACAATGAAATGTAGACATGCCTAAAGCTTTAACTAAAGAACCTTTAGATAAGTCGATAAAAGACTACCAAAAGTGCAACCTGGGTACTCTATCTATATCGATAAAGCATCAAACACACAAGAAAATGAAGCAGATATCGTCTTCATTGGCCTAGAAGGCAACGAGCTCTTATGCGATTTGGTTCAGATTCCCACCATTTAACAATGAGGCAGAATATGAGGCCCTCTTAGTAGAAGATAGGGTTGCCCGAGCACCCCTAGTAAAAAAAGGCTTATTGTTAAAAGTGACTCCTAGCTTATGGTGAACTAGGTTAACAAGTCTTTAAGTCCCGATGAGGGAACATGGCACATACCTATGAAAGGTGAACTTGGTAAAGTAGCTTGATGGAGTAGAGATACAACATATATCAAAGGAATAGAACCATTAGGTAGATGTTTAGCCTTAGCAAAAGAAGCTCGTATCTATACACCTTGAAATCATTCCTAAACCAAGCATAAAAGAAGATGTAGAAGTAATGCAAGTCAATCCATATTCTAGTTATATGGATCCGATCAAAAGTTATATATAGAAAGGAGAATTAGACAAGATCGACAGAGACTATAAGGCCTTTAATATATGACTGCTTATTTCACAATCATCGATGATGTCTTTTACTGGCAAGGGTACTCTCAGCTATATTTAAGATGCTCCAGACAAGAAGAATCGAAGAATGCACTTCGAAAAATCCATGAAGGAATTTGTGGGAACCACTTGGGAGTAGATATCCTGGCTCATAACACCTTGAGATCTGATACTATTTCCCTACGATAATCTAAGATTCACAGGAGCTACTTAAGAAATGTGATGCCAACCAAAAAATGGTGCCATGACACCCATAGTAGACCTAATATTGGTGTCATAATTTTTGGCCGATTAAAACCTATAAAAAAGACACTAAAGCCTCTATTCAAAGGAGAGATAAGAAGAGAGAAAGAGAAAAGGCTAAAGCACGAATTGGAAAAGGAGAAAGACTTGTTTATAGATAGAGAAGTTCTTATCTTTAGAGTTAGAGAATGTCTCCAAGTCTTCTTGAGGATTATTAAAAACACTTGAAGGAATGAAACGTTAGAGACATCTCCAAGTTCAGTTCTTTGTTTTCTTTTTACTTTATCTCTTTTGTTTGAAATTTATAATTGTGAATATTATTTAAACATGTTTACATTAATGAATTTTTTGATAATTTTAGTTATGATTGGATTTATACGTGACTAAACTTGAAATTCTAGGGGTTGATGTATTTTTATTATGCTATGTTTGAATGATTTGGTGAATTATTATTTAATTTATTTATGTTTCTCTATGCTTAATGCTTCTAATTGATTAGAAAATGAATTAATTGTTGTTGATTTATAGGTTTATGCTCGGAAGAGATTGACTTATTTATCAGATTTAGTAAACATAGCTTTAGTTGTTCTTGAATTAGGAGGCTAATGACACTTAGGTAATCATTAAAGGTTGTTTAATGATTACATAGATAAACAAGTTAAATAGGGATATCAACTTAAAAATGTATGCTTAGGATCTCATTTAACGCCCGAGACAGATAATGAGATTAATCTTTGACTAATCAATTTAAGGGTTGAGTAATAAATGTATAGGTAGACAAGTTAGATACAAATATCAACTTAAATATGTATGTTGATATCTCATTTGATGCTCATGAGAGGAAATGAGATTTGTCTTAGACTCTTGATTATTGAATTGAATAGAATTGCTAAACAAGAAGAGCATAGGAAAAACAGAATGAAATCAAGACCTTAAGATTTTATTTTTTTATAGATTCATCATTTTGTAAGATTATCATTTTTAATTGTTGCTTTGTTAATTGCTTAATTTAAGTTGTTAGTTTAATTTTCCTTAGTTATTGCAATTAAATCAAGTTGCTATATAAAATCGAATTACAAAAACCAAACTATTTAGCATAAATTTGAAATATCAATCCTCGTGGGAATGATAATCATACTTATTACTTTATGATTTGTTCACAACCTATGCATTTGTGGTTTTGTACTTGCGAGTGTCAATTATTGCATACAAGTTTTTGACACTATTATCTATGATTATAGTTTTTAAATTTATGCTAATATTATAGTTAAGTAACTTGATCTTAATTTAGGTATTTATTTTCTATATTTTATTAAGTTTGGGTTGGTGTGGTTGTTTTGAAGGAGCATGAGAAGAGGTTTTTTTTTTTAAATCAACAAGTTTCACACTTTCAAGTAAGATTGAAGCTTTTTTTTTTAGCAAGTTCAAGATAAAGAAATCAAGGAAAGGAATTAGCAAAACCATTAAACAAACATTGAAGCACAACATTGGAGGAGTGTTTCTTGGAAAAAATGGCTCCAACATGCAATTTTATCCACCATAAACCCGGAGACGTTTAGCTAAGTACAACAAATCAAGTATTTCATGGGAGGAACCAAAGTGAATTTCAGTTTTGAACTTTAATCTTTTATTTTTAATGTTGTTTCTTTTAGTACTATGTTGAAGTAACAAGTCGGTGCCACATAAAGCATGAAAAAGAAGCTGAACCTGAACCTACAAGCAACGATCAAAGGAGCTCAAAACTAAAGCATTTCAAAATGGGGTTTTTAAAACCTAGGCAGTGGCGTTGCCTTGCCACAAGTTTAAGCCATGGCATACGCTTTAGCAACTCAACTCCACTTCAATAACTTCGCTTGGCCCCAAGATTTCGAACATTGTAGTGCTAAGACGTCATCTACTAAGGGAGTTTTCTAATCTCATTTTTTATTTTTTTCATTAGAGATAATGTCAACTTTAAGTTTAGGAGAGGGATACACTTATTGGTGTTTATTTTCCACTTTTTGTTATGCCTACTTTTTATGACTATTGTTTTACAATGTTTATTTTATATGTTATTTTTATTTAATTTATTTTGTTATTAGTCTTGGGTTGGTTGAATGATTAGCAGTCAATGATATAAAATAGAAAGCATAATTTTAATTATTACATTCTTTGGGAAACAATAGATATTATGATTGTTTGCATGTTTAATCTAAGGACAAGTTCGGCCTTATTTTGTGATAGCTTGATCTATTGAGAGCGTAGTTATGATCATGTTGTTAATTTATTCACTTAAGGAATATTTATACATACTAATAATACTTAGAGTCTTAAAAATATTTTAGAACTTGTTTGAGTATTACTCAAGACAAAATTCTAGGGTGCACATAATCTAGAAAATAATTTTAGACCATCTTTGGACTGATAGAGCCTTTAAAGCCAATCAATGTTTATTCTTCTTATGCCTAGTTACCTCCATTGATCCTAATAGCCATTTTTCTTTATTAACCATATTAATATCTTAGCTTTTAATTTGATTATCCTTCATAATACTTGTCATGCAATAGGTATAGCACTAATTTTAGAGCTATATGTATACTAATGCATTTTTAAAGACGAAGGAATGAATTGAAGAAGGGTTATGAGTTTTCATTATAGATTTTGGTTATTCTAAAGTTATAAAAAAACTTAAGTTTGGAGGCATAGTGACTTAAATTTCAAAAAGAAATTAAAAAATCACAAAAGCATTTATATATATGTTGTCTTTATCGGGATAGGACGGTGTAACCAACAATGGTCTCTCAGAGCATGGTTTTACCCTGTGCCGCTCGACAATGGTAAACCCATCACCATAGCCCTTGGTAAGGAAAAAGATAATGCTTCATCACAAATCAAACTGTGAGAACCCTTACTCAAACTTACCACCATATAACTAATTGTGATACCATTTGTTGAGTTGAGTGTGTGATATACGAGTGTATATATAATTTCAAAATTTTACTACATGCAGTGTAAGCATATTAAGAAAATACACCCATTTTAACAAATTAAACACATATATGCACATGTATAACTATTATACAAAATTCATACATGATAAACAATTGTGCTAAAATAAAATGTTAATAACACTTTACCTAATGAAGGTACCTTTACGAAATCTTCAAGTCCTCCAACTATCAAAGGGAAGAGCTCACATTGAAGTGTATTTTTGAACAATTCTAATCTATAACGATTTTGGTGGGATTATAAAGCTAGAATGGTAGCTTTTATTTAGAATTTCCAATAACATATATTCAAAATCTTTGAATACCTATATTTGTTTCTAAAATAGAGATGGTATATTTTTTCATACAACTCTTGTATGATTATTGGAAACAATTTCCATAGGATAATTCTCTTTGAACAACTCTTGTCTAAAATACATATCTTTTTTTTCCATTTTCTCTTATTCATTTTGAGCCATCCATAAGAGAAGAAGATGAAGAGAAGTTTTTCATATTTTCAACACTTGAAAGAACAAAAACAAAACTCTCTCACTTACCTCTCCCTCACTTGGCCGATTTTTTTTCTCTAAATGAATTCAATTCATTTTTGTTTTTTCAAATGATGGCTAAGCAAAAACAAGTGCTCTCCCTACCATCATGATTGTTGGTCTCCCACTCAATTAAAGTTATCAAGCACTAGGATAATGGCTACTTAAATTAATCTTTACCTAATAAATATAATTACTTTAATTATATTAGGTAAATAAATGGCAAACATCTAGGCCCCTCTTTGTATAAAAAATACAATTTCCATGATTAATTTATTTTAATATTATCTAATACTATAAAATTTAATTATTTAAAAAATAATTTTGAATAATTACTTTTACCTTACATAATTTTTACTACCAAGGTTAAATTGTAAATTTAAGGTAAAATAAATTCATTGACCAAATTGTACCAGTTGTCAACATCTTATTAATTAACAATTCTTGTTAACTAATTTAGTGATGTGCTTAACAACTAAGTCTTGACAAATGCACATCCCGAAGAATGCCGAAATAATTATTCTATTTTGCTACAATTTACTAGATTGATTAATTCAATCCAGTCTGCTACCCTAGAGCACAACGAGTACACTTCGTATTGTGACTCTTTAGGTCCACGCCCAGTTTGTCATACAGAGCTCCTCTATACGTCTGTGAACGATGCCCCACACACACATTACGGATATTACAAAGCTGCGGGTTAGACCATGCAAGTTGAAGTTATAGCATATTTGTATAATCATTCCGTCATTATTTCCTGGAAAAGCAGAGATATAGATAAACACCATTAAATCTTTATTTGCTCAACCATTAACTTATCTCCAATTTTATATTTTCAAAAATAATATACACAAACATTTTTGTAATATTATTTATCCTTTCAGAATATATTTACTTAGGTTTATGCTTATGGCTGCAAGACTTTTTAAAATACAATCTTGGAGTATCAGGATATACAACTCACTTATATGAGCTGACGAATCCCATATCTACGCACACCAAACTCCATGAGCACCGGACCATACCCAATGACACCTAACGGTCAGACCATGAAAGTTTTCTGACATGTGTGAAACCAAAGCGTGATGGATCACTCACAAGCCCACAGTGGCGCTTAGGTCTAAGGATCATAAATAGTACTCAATTCGAAAGACTTTCCATTGACGGCTTTATAAGTTGTTTACTGGAGCTCATTTTGAGTCTATTTAGCATCCAGTCCTTACTAAATACCTGTATCTCTATACGAGCTTCCATTAAGCTCATGATTTTCTAAGACTAATAATCTAAACTATTCAAATATAGATATAAACTATTCTAGATTTATTGGTTCTATCAATTGACTAGCATTGATGAAAATAGATCAGGAACATAGTGTTTTAGAACATACCTGCATAATGACATTTTCTAGCACCATCTACAACTCTTTACAATTATGTCGTTACTAATATATTCTCAGGTATTTGTCATATTTCAGACTAAGCTCTAACTCCTTAGATTTCGCTAACTCTTACAACCTGCTAACTCTTAACACAACTAACGTTTAGTACTTATAACTATTAGCGTTGTTAACTCTTAACAATAATCTAAACTTCTTTAGACTAGATCTGAACTCATTCAGATTATACAATGTCTAAAACATAATAAGCATCTTATTATTTAATAATTAATAATATTAACTATTTAACCAAAAATGATAGTTGTATAAATACTATAATTAACTATTTATACATAATGGGATGACACGTAAGCACAAATCTCAATAAATTCCACTTGCTCTAGTGCGATTCATGATGGTATTTAATATCCATTGACTTTACGTATTTTTCAAATACTTTAAGAGTTGAGGCTTCAGATAGTGGGTCCGCTATAATCTGTAAAAACGTTTCCTAGATACTTTTACATCTCCAATAGCCAAGACACTTCTAATGCCATGTCTGAAAGATACATTAAGTATCTCATAGTTATTAAAATTACACCTTTTTAGGACTTAGTCTTTATCCACTTTCTAACTCTATCTCTATTAAACTTTATACCTAGTATATAGGAAGCCTCTACCAAATCTTTTTTGGAGAAGTTCTTACTTAGATAACTCTTAACTAACTGACTTGTAATATACCATTATCGTTTCTGACGATGGGTATATTATTAATATTAACCCAGATTTGGATGCTCAAGTGGAATTTGGAGAAAGAATTAGAAAGATAATTTATGCTCCCACTACCCTTTTTGAATACACACACTTCCTCTTCATTTTTAATAAAATCAAACTCTCTTATTACCTCATCAAAACAAAGAGTTTAGCATACTACAATATCCAACAAAATTTGAATTAATTTTAGCATGTATATTGGTGGAAAGGTTTCCTCATAATCAATCTCAAATCGCTAAATGTAACCTTTTACACGAATCAGGCTTTTGAAGGTTTCTACCTTCTTTTGCGCCCACACTTCTATGCGTAAACTCTATTATAACTAATAAGAACAATTCCTACAGGTAACACAATCAAGTCCTAGACTTAATTGTCACGTTTAAAGTTAATTTTGAATTTTCTAACATCTTGTCAATTTTTCTAAATGTAACATCGTATTTATATAAGTCATAGGATCATTTTCTTCAACTAAGAAAACGCCAAAAGCTTATTTCAGGTATGTAACATACCTAACAGGTAGCCTTGATATCATTCTTTGACTTACTAGGGAAGTGTGTTTAAGCTATTACACTTAATTGATTTTTTTAGGTTTCATTGTCAATTTATTTTAATCCTCGTTGAATTTATAAAATTCTATCTTTCTACAATCTCCATAACCCAAATCTATGATAAACTATTTCTCTAGGAAAGTGGGATTACTAAGAATGAATAAGTTTTGTTCCTTTGGATTATATAACTGATATCCCATGGAATATTTAGGATATTCTATGAACCGATACTTGTACCCTTTGAATGTAAATATATTCTGTTGCACAACTCTTAAGCTAATAGGATTAGTCTAAATCTTAACCATACTTAAGATTCAGTTTCCTTTCAGTCCATATCTCATATGCAGTAGAAGGAACAACTTACGATAAAATATTGTTTAATAAATGAGTAGTAATTTCTAGAGCATAACCCTATAGATATTCTAGAAGATTGGTGAAGCTTAACATCGATCAGATTATGTCTAATAAAGTCCAATTTCTCCACTTCAAAATATATTTATATTGAAAAGTACCTACAGACCTATATTGAGCTAGAATCTCATTCTACTTTAAATAATATGTGAAATTACTATTTATGTATAAACAGCCTCAATCTAATCAAAGATATTGAATATACATAATGATTTATTTTTTTACTTCTAGTCGAAAGTTTTTTGAACACTTCAAAATTTTTCAACTTATGTGTATCGTGATAAATCCCTATAAAGACAATGAAATATTAAAATCTACCAATGATAGTATGATTTATTAGATCATATGCATCTACATGTATAAGTTTTAATGAATCAGTGGCTCGGTGTTCAACACTTACAAAAGGATTTGGTCAATTTTCCTTGAATACAGGATTTATAAACTAAATAAGGTTCTATGATCAGATTAAGTATTTGACCATTCTCAACCTGACAGGATAGTCATCTCACGGGTACATGACCTAATCACTTATGCCATAATTCGTTATTATTCAAAGTTTTCGAATTACTATAGATTCTGTTCACCTAGACATTTTTATGTATTTCTTATCGTATATAAGATATAATGCCTATTTATTAACTGACACTCACTTAGAAAAATATTATCATTATCATTATCATTATCATATAAACATGAGAACTATTCATAATGTTTTTATGATAACCCTCTCTGTCTACCATAGAAAGTGATATATTTCGCTTAATTATTTTTGACACAAAATAACAACTATACAACATAATATTTTTACTAGAATAGAGAAGTGACTTAAAAGTCCTAACAGCTACAACGTATAGGTAATCTTTATTTCTTACGTGCAGCTGTACTTCTTATTTCATAGCTTTTTGGTATTGCCATGCAACACCTTAGAGATGGGAGAAGGACATGCGGTATCTCATACCCCTACACTTCTTCAAATCATGCAACACCTTGCATATAAAATGTCAATTATTGGTTAATAGATATCTAAGAGGTTTATCTTTTCTAAATAAAGGTTTTTTGAATAGTAACTCTTACTATTTAAAACCTCACTATAATAGAAATACTTTTCATTATAAATATTCTCTATATAATTATTTAGATGTATTAAAAGTTTCAGATGGAGCATTATACTATTTGTACATCTCATGTACATATGCTCTTACTGAAGATCATTAGATAGGCTAAGATATATAATTTGACTTTAAAATTATTCTTAATCATTTTTTTATAATCTTCCATCTCTTCCAAGAGACATTATCAGAAACACCTCTTAATATTATATATTGATCTATTATATATGTGTATATATCATATTTTTATTAATCTAGAACAATTCTTATATATATCAGTAAGTCTAAAAATTTATCGGTATCCTATAATTTATGTGCCTAATTCAAGTATACTAACAGGTTGATCATAATTATCTTATCTCTATAAGATACTAACCTTATCACTATAAGATTAAAAAAAATGAGATATTCAGCAGAATATTTTTAATAATTAATAAATAATATTTTAGATTATGGGTATAACTTTTATATATTTTTTAATCTAAATATGCTCGCCCATTGCTTTACATAATCCCATTTCTCAAATGGGAGAAAAAAAGTTTAAACGTTTTAAACTTTACAATGAGAAGTGAACCCCTTTAACATTTTACTTCAGCCTCACGCTGTAGCAAAATTGGCATTTGTAAACCCAAAAGGTAGACAACTCTTGTCAATTACATCTGTTGCAACTGATCTTAAATACACCTTATTATCACGTTGTAGCAATATTAGATAAGTGTATTCTAGATTAACTTGTTAATAATCAAATATATGTTATTAGTGTTACCCTCATGCTGTAGTAATATTGGGTAGTATATTCGCATATATTTTCTCATCTTATATTTAACCGGCATAGCTCGAATCATGTTGACCAATCCCTTACACTGGAGCAATATTAAGAATGACCGAAATGACCTGTCTAACATTGTATTGACAAGACGGACTAATGTATAATATTATCTCATAATATAATACTATTCAATTCAATTAAAAGAGATTTAATTTTTATTATTATTTTTATTATTATTAATAATTATAATAAATTTTTACATCACATACGAATCTAATTTATAATTACAATATTTATTTATATAGTTACAATTACCTCTACCAATAAAGCTCCCATTGTGATTAATAATGTAAACAAATTATTTATAATTTTAATACAATAATATAACAATTATAATTATATTAAATATACTTCACTTGCAAAAATTGCAAATGGGAGTATTATGTTTGGAATGATTAGCGCTAAAAACTGAAGGTTCTAGCATTATACTATATAACGCTCCCAGAAAAAAACATTTGTACTCTTTTTTGGTTCCAATAGCCGAACGCCGCAGCGTTCATCCAAAATAGCCAGGCACCATAGTACCCAGAGGTTGGTTCCGCGGTGTCGAGCCTAAAATGCACTTGGCATTGCAACGCTCAAGTTAATATGTTAGCATCGCAGCGCTGGCCGCTGGAACAGTGTTCCAACCCTTCAAACACTATTTTTACACCCCCCCCCCCTCCGATTTTTACTATTGTTTTTGGGTATCATATCCAAACATCATCATGCTTCAATTCTAAATACTATCATTTTCAAGAACCATCAAACATCACCATGTTCAAATTTTAAACATCATTAAGTTGTTCAAATATACAACATCACAATGTTAAACATATTTAACAAGAAGAATTATCACATACTCAAATTAGTTACTTTGATACCATTTGTCATCTTTACCGAGAAATGACAGTTTGACCAACAATGGTCCCTCAGAGCATGGTTTGACCCCATGCCTCTCAACAACAGCGAACCCATCACCATGGGCCTTGGAAAGTAAGAGCTAATGCTTCATCACAGATCACACTGTGAGAACCCCTGCTCAAGGTTACCACAAAATAACCATCTCTGATACAATTTGTTGAGTTGAGTGTGTGATATATGTGTACATATAATTTCAAAACTTTACTACACATAGTAGAAGCATGTTAACAAAATACACCCATTTTAATAAATCAAACACATATATCACTTATATGCAAATGTATAATTATTATACAAAATTTATACATGATGAACAATTGTGCTAAAATAAAATGTAAAGAACACTTACCTAATGAAGGTAGTTTTACGAAATCTTCAAATCCTCTAACTCTCCAAGTACTAACCTTGAAGAGTATTCTTGAACAATTCTAGTTCATAATGATTTTGGTGAGATTATGGAGCTAGAATGGTAGGTTTGATTATTAGAGATGGTATATTTTATATACAACTCTTGTATGATTATTAGAAACAATTTCCATAGGATAATTCGTTTTTAACAACTCTTGTCTAAAATACATATCTCTTTCTCTATTTTCTCTTATTCATTTTGAGCCATCCACGAGAGAAGAAGATTAAGAGAAGTTTTTCATGTTTTCAACACTTGAAAGAACAAAAACAAAACTTTCTCACTTACTTCTCCAGGCCGAATTTTTTTCTCCAAATAAATAAATAAATTCAATTCATTTTTGTTTTTCCAGATGATGGCTAAGAAACAATTAGTGCTCTCCTGACCATAATGATTGTTGGTCTGCCACTTAATTAATTTTATCAAGCACTAGAATAATGACTACTTAAATTAATCTTTACCTAACAAATATAATTACTTTAATTATATTAGGTAAATAAATGGCCAACATCTAAGCCTATCTTTGTATAAAAATACAATTGTCATGATTAATTTATTTTAATATTATCTAATAATATAATCTTTAATTATTCAAAAATAATTTTAAATAATTATTTTTACCTTACATAACTTTTACTACCAATGTTAAAATTTAAATTTAAGGTAAAATAAATTCATTGAGTTTGTACCACTTGTCAACAACTTATTAATTAACAACTCTTGTTAACTAATTTAGTGATGTGCTTAATAATTAAGTCTTGACAAATGCACATCCTAGGGATCTCGAAACAATTATTTTATTTTGTTGGAATTTACTGGATCGATTAATTCAATCCAGTCCGCTACCCTAGAGCGCAACGAGTACACTTCATATTATGAGACTCTCTAGGTCCATGCTCAGTTTTTCATATAGAGCTCCTCTATATTCGTGAATGATGCCCTACACACACGTTACAGATATTATAAAGCAGTGCATTGACTATGCAAGTTGAGGTTATAGCATGTTTGTATAATCCTTCCGTCATTTATATCTTGGAAGAGTAGAGATATAGATCATCACTGTCAAATCTCTATTTGCTCAACCATAAACTTATTTCCAAATTTATATTTTCAAAAATAATATCCACAAATACTTTTGTGATATTATTTTTCCCTTCAAAATTATTTTTTGAGGTTTATACTTGTGGCCACAAGACTTTCTAAAATACAATCTTGGAGCATCAAGATATACAACTCACTCATATGAGCTGACGGATCCTATATCTACACATACCGGACTCCATGAGCATCGGACCATACCCAGCGACACCCAGCGGTTAGACCATGAAACATTTTTAACATGTGTGGAACCAAAGCATGGTAGATCACTCACAAGCCCACCATGGCGCTCAGGTTAAAGGACCACAAATAGTACTCAACTTGGAAGACCTTCCATTGATGACTTTATGAGTTGTCTATTGGAGGTCCTTTTGAGTCTGTTCAGCATCCAGTCCTTACTAAATACCTGTATCTCTATACGAGCTTCCACTAAGCTCATGGTTTGCTAAGACTAACCATCTGAACTATTCAAATATAGACATACACTAATATAAATTCATTGGTTCTATCGATTGACCCGCATCGATGAAATTAGATTAGGAATATAATGTTTGAGAACATACTTGTATAATGACATTTTCTAGCACCATCTACAACTTTTTGCAGCTATGTCATTACTAATATATTCTCAGGTTTTTGTCCCATTTTAGATAAGGCTCTAACTCTTTGGATTTTGCTAACTGTTACAACTTACAAACTCTTAGCTCCACTAACTCTTAGTACTTATAATTATTAGCGTTGCTAACTCTAAGCACTGATCGAAACTCCTTCACATTATAAAATGTTTGAAACGTAACTAACATCTTACCATTTAATAATTGATAATATTAATGATTTAATTAGAAATGATAATTGTATAAATACTATAATTAACTATTTATATGTAATGAGATGGTGCATAAGCACAAATCCCAACAATATATTGTACAAATTAAATTTTTCTATAACCCTAGCTTAGAAAAAGAAATGAATGACCAAAATTAGTAAAGGAAATAAGAAAGTAAGTTTGGGAGAAATTACTAAGAAATAAAAGGGTTCGGTTTGAATAAACTCTAGAAGAATGTATGTTTATAGTATGCATTGAGCCAAAATTTATCCATTTTATCCTACCTTCACCTTAGCCATACATTACAAGCTAAATAAAGACCCATTTGATTCTTGATTATTAGTGGAGAGTATTATAAAAAGTAAGCCTATAAAGTGTTAAACAAATAAAAATTCATAACGACCATTTCATTGACTAATCTGGGTGTATGTGACTAGTGATACTATGACGCAGGACAAGTGTTAATGGGTTTCATGATATCATTCATATAAATGAAAGATTGTTGATATAATTCAACAAGACGCAAAATATATATATATATATATAAATAAATCAATCCAAGAAAACAAGATGAAAACAACAAACTTATGTCTTGAACTTAAAGTAAAAACAACAAGGCTTTGTTTAAAGAGTTCTTGTTCTCTTGTTAAACAACAATAAAAAAAAATTTCAAAGAGTTATATATAACACGCCTAGGGTACTCTATATATACAAGGACTATCCCTCATAGTTTAGAAAAACCTATTTTGAAAAGTATTAGATTTAAAAAAAATAGAAATCCTCGTAATAACTTAAACCTAATAAATTAAGAAATATTAACTTAGAAAACTAGTAAAATTAGAAAATACAAGAATCCTTCAGAATTTGTAGGGAGAAAAAGAAAGAGGATTTTATGGTAAGGTCTAAATTTCACATCGAAAGGGAGATTACACAACATTGTTCAACATGATCTACATCAGTCATTTACATTATTAAAAAGGTGCTGCAAGTGGGTTAACGAGTTGTTGGCCTAAATTATTAAAGATTGATGTCACACTTGACATATTTCCATTCATTGCCTATATAAGGACACTCTTGGGAAGTTTTCAACATTAGATAATTCTCTCTTATTTTCTTCTCATTAACATATATTGTAATTTAGGCTAGAGTTCTTGGCAAGGCTAAGAAATGAACTTTAGTGTTTAATAAATATACTTTTATGTTTTAATTCATTGTCAAAAGCTACAAATGTTTGTAAGTTTGATTATGCTTAAACTCTTATCTATTTTATTTTCTATAATCCAAAGGTTATAATTCTCATGTTTTATATATTTTCAGTCATGCTTTCTTTATGTGATTCTTGTTGAATTATACTTGTTATTGGTTACATTATTTTATATGTTAATCTTTTACTGTAATATTGTTAATTGATATATTATTGATCTTGGATAATATGTAAAGGCAATAAATATTTGATATTCAAGTTGATCTTTTACTGCAATATTGTCAAAATAATATGTTGTCGATCTTAGATAACTTGTATAAATGAGCATGATTTGCGTTAATGTTTGCAAAAGAGTTTAGTCATATCAAATGCACGTGTTATCAAATGTGCTATATTTTACATATCTTCTGATTGATTGTTTAGATGTAAAACTATCAATTGAGTTATGAACATTGAAAATTAAGTTATAAACATTGAATCAAAGTGTAAAGTATATTTATAAAGCATAATTGTGATCCTGGAAGCCTTGTTTAAATTATCATAAGATATTTTTCTCAATTCACAAACAATTCTATCTCATCCACTTGAACCAATTAATTAATTTTCTTATTTGCTACTACTTTATTATTTTACTTCACCAACCTATTTTGCCAAAAGCTTCCTCGTAGGATTAACACCTCAATCTATATTGCGATAGCCATATTACATTTTGAGCGTAAACACTATGGAAAACAGAATTCTCCTTGTTGAATGATGCATCAAGTTGTTATGGGCAAACTCTGCTTGGGCTAAAGCAACGTCCCATTAACTTGACTTGTCTCTGCAAATACATCAAAGTAGGTTTTCAAAGGATCTGTTCACCACTTTAGTATGACCAGTAGTCCGAGGATGTGCCATACTTAGAGAACTCATATTTAATCCTAAATCATTCTATAAAGTAAGCCAAAATGTAGTAAGAAACTTATTTTCCTTGTCTGAAACAATGTTTAAATGAATAACATGCAAACATACCACCTCCCGAAAAAAATAATTTGTTAAATTGGTGGGCATCTATTGTCTTTCGACAAGGGATGAAATGTGTCAATTTAAAAAACTGAGCAATAAATATAAAAATAGCATCATGACCTCATTGAGCTGTCAGCAATCCAAGCACGAGGTCCATAGAAATATCATCCCAAGGTACATTAGGTATAGATAAAAGCATATATATAAACCAGTGTAGTATACTTAACCTTTGCTCCTCTAACATATGAGACACATTTGCATCAGGATCTCTTGTTAGCTAAGGCTAATAATATCTCTCCTCTAGGTTGGCTATGGTCGTGTCTCATCCTATATGCCTACTTAAGTCACCTGAATGCTTTTTTCAGAAAAGCTTGTAACGTAAAAAACTCATTAGAATGCATATGCAATTTTCTTGAAATAAGTAACCATTATAAAAGTCGTCGTTCGGTTGTCTTATGAGATACTTTGACTAGATCTACCCGAAGTCTTCATCCTTCTTATAAAGCTCCTTAAATTGATTAAAGCCTAGAATCGTAATATTAAGAGAAACAAGTAGTGTGCTCGACGACTTAAAGCATCAGCTACTCAACTAGATATTCTAGACTTACATACAATTATATAATTGAATTTCTTTAGATATGCTATCCATTTGGATAGCATTCTGTCTACATGCTTTTGATTATGAAAATGTTTCAAGGACTAATGGTCTAAATAGACTATAAACTCTTTGGGTAAGAGATATGCTTCTTAAGTTTTGAGGGATCAAAATATGGCATAAAGTTGCTGCTGGTAGGTAGACCATTTCTATTTGGCCTCACTTAACCTCTCACTAAACAAAGCTACTGTCTTATTTCTTGAGAGAGAACTACTCCAATTCCTACCCATTAGCATCACACTCTAACTCAAAGGTTTTGGCAAAGTCAGGTAATATGAGAGTAGGTGCAATGGAAAGTTTTTTATTAATCTTCTTGAAGCTATTATCTACTTCCTCATTCTAGATAAAATTTCTTTGTTTCAAACATTCGATCATAGGGGTTGCTATAGTGCTAAAGTTCTTAATGAACCTCGATAAAATGTAGCTAAACCATGAAATAGTTTTAAGGCTAGGCTAGTCTCGAATTACTGCTACTTTGTCCTGATCTACATGAACCCTTCACTACTAATTACAAAACCCAAAAATACTAGCCTATTGGTTTCCTCAGTTATTTGAGTAGCCTTCTTATCTAAAGCCAAAATTTTGAATGTCAAAGCAATGAAATCCAGTCAAAAATCATCGATGCTCACCACGTAGCAGTAAGTGTTGTCTCTGAGGTCATTTTCCTTATGGTCAGAGGGTTGCCAAGTGAATTGGGGGAACTAAGAGGCCCAGGGTTGCAACTCGACAGAGAGCTTATGTAAATATTACGCACAAATGCCAACAAGTGTGACCATACCAGCATTAATGCACCAGATTCTATTAGAATTCCAAAGTTAAGCGTGCTTGGGGAATAGCAATACTAAAATAGGTGACCTCTTAGGAAGTCTTCGTGTTGTACCCCTTACTTGTTGTCTTCTCGTTGGGAAGTCGTTCTCATTTTCATTTTGGTGTTTTGCTTCTGCTGCACTCATGCATTGCGGCACTCGCTACTCTTACGTATTTTCCCCATGTCCTTCTTACAACTACAAAGTTTTGGTCATTTTTCTTTTGGCATTTTAGCTTGTTTGTCTTTATTTTGGCATTTTGCTTCCATTGTGATCTGACCTTGTGACGTTTGCCACTTTTACATCCCTTTCCCCACTCCCTTTTATAACCGCGAAGTCTTGGTTATTTTTCTTTTGGCATTTTTCTTCCACTGTACCCTCGTATTACAGTTCTCATCACTCTTATGTCCCTCCCTCTCATCCTTCTTACAATTTGTTTCATTGGATTCGGCTGCCCCAAGAAGAAAATACCGTAATTTTGATTGTCAAAATAGAATTCGGTTAAAAATTGTTGACGCTCGCAACATTGCAGTGAGTACTATTTATAGGGCTATTTCTCTTGGGGTCGGGGGATCATTGAGCGAATCGGGGGACCCAAGAGACCTAGGATACAATGAAGTAGAGAGCTTATGTAAATATTGCACACAAATGCCAATAGTTACGACCATACTAGCACTAATGCAACTAATCACATAGAATCTCTAAAGTTAAGCGCCCTTAGGCGAGGGCAGTACTAAGATGGGTGACCTTTTGAAAATTCCTCATGTTGCACCCTTCTTATCCTTTAGTCTATTTTGATCTTGGATTAAATCAAAATTTATGGCTTCCGAGATACCTTGAAATTTAATTAATTGACATGCCTAAAAAATATAGGATTAATCCAATTAGGGTCTAATATCCGAATGTCTCGGGATCTTTGATAGATTTTGTTCCTTGATGGAGCTAGGTTATAGTACAAAATTGTTGTCTTTAAATGGTATTGGGACCAAGGACTTCCTTGTCATGTTCTTCTGACGTTGAAGACTTTCCTGACAAGATCTTATGATGTTGAGGCCTTTCCCTACCAAGCTCTTAAGGTGCAGAAGTTTTCCCTGATGCCTTTGGGTTATCTAGACTTTGGGCCACCCGATCCTCTTTGGGGAATTAGGCTTTGGGTCGAGAACTTAGGGAAGAATAGAGATTCCTCAATTTTTATTATTAACCTATCTCCTAGCCTTGCGAACAAAAGTGAAGGGCCTCTTGAGGTCATTTTTTTTTCCATTTTGCTTCTGTTGTACTCTCACCTTGTGGCACTTGCCACTCTTATGTCTCTCCTCCCCTGCGTTCTTCTTACAAACTATTTCATCATATTCGTCCACCTCGAGAAGGAAATATGGCAAGTTTAAGTGTCAAAATAGCATAATTGAGGAATCTCTATTCTCCCCTAAGAGGCCCTTCACTTTTGTTCACAAGGCTAGGAGATAGGTTAATAATAAAAATTGAGGAATCTCTATTCTCCCCTAAGTTCTCGACCCAAAGCCTAATTCCCCAAAGAGGATCGGGTGGCCCAAAGTCTAGATAACCCAAAGGCATCAGGGAAAACTTCTGCACCTTAAGAGCTTGGTAGGGAAAGGCCTTAACATCATAAGATCTTGGCAGGAAAGTCCTCAACGTCAGAAGAACATGACAAGGAAGTCCTTGGTCCCAATACCATTTAAAGACAACAATTTTGTACTATAACCTAGCTCCATCAAGGAACAAAATCTATCAAAGATCCCGAGACATTCGGATATTAGACCCTAATTGGATTAATCCTATATTTTTTAGGCATGTCAATTAATTAAATTTCAAGGTATCTCGGAAGCCATAAATTTTGATTTAATCCAAGATCAAAATAGACTAAAGGATAAAAAACGATACAAGAAAGCCCTAATCCCATCAAAAACCCTATAATGTGTCTATAAAAAGAGGGTGGAAGGACCAAGAAAAGGGTTACGCATCCGAGAAAAATACATAGACACATACCTATTTCTCTATAATTCATCTTTGCTATGGTTTATAACCTTTTTCATTCTCCCTAAATCTTTATTAATTTAAGTATTTGAGGGTTTTTGCCTAAAAAATCTCCGACATAGTCAAATTTTAATTATAGTTGTAGGAGAATCATTAGACTCATTCACACAAGAGCATTTAAGATGGTCCAATCAAATTATTCTCAACTTAAATCGTCAAATGATTACGTAGTTATTTCCTGAGAATTACAAATTTGACTTGTTGACTTTGAATTGATAAAATTTTGAAGTCAATAATACCTAATCCTTTTATCACTATTTTATAATGACTTCTAAACTATAAAAATTTGTGACAATTGAACCAATGATGTTATTTGTTAAATTAAAACCAAAATTAAATACACGCGAACGTGATATTTAAGTGAAAAATTAGTTTTTAATTTTGTATTGCATACTATTTTTATGTTTTTTTAAAAAAAAATTAATTCCAAATTCATTTGACAGAAGACAAATAAGTCATTTTACAGCCAGAAAGTTAATGGAATAAACGATGAGTTTTAATGCACCACCTATTTTCACATTGGCGAAATGGCTCTATAAGGGAGATTCGATTCTAGAGTCTACCATAAGGTATTTCTTTGCTTCTAGGATTTTTTTTTTGAATTTTGGTCTCAGCGACTAGCTCATTCTTTAGTTCAAACAAAATGGAAGGCAACAGACAATGTTCGGAGTAGTGTTCCCAAACAGGAGTTTCCCATTGGCCATCTCCAATTTTGCCCAAATCAACACCTTTTACTAGATCCTAGACATGAACCTTTTGTAGGTATATTTGTCAAAAAGAAAAAACTTACTTTCCTTATCCTACGCTCTACCACTAGGGGCGCATTTTAAGTTTCATTTGTTAAACTTAAAACCCTAATTAATTATAAGTACAAGTTCGCTTACTCACTATCATTACATTATTTGATCATTTTAATTAAGAATGAGCGAAAAAATGGAAAATTAGAAAACTAGTATTGACCAATTTGAATCAGTTTTGATTAAGAAAAAAATTTAAAAAAATCAATTGGTTTTGGTTTAGTTATATATAAAATCAAACCGAACCAAAAATATCGATTAGTTAAATAAAAATTAAAAAATATTATTGGATAAAAAAAATTGATGATAAACTTGACCATACTAGTTTATTAATATACAAATTGGAAAAAAAAATTAGATCTAATATATTTTTTGAACAAATAAATTAATATGAGATATGTTCCAAATTAAATTTAAAATGATCTAATATATTTTTGAACTAATAAATTAAAAAAAGTTCACAATTTAAAAGAAAAGAAAATTAAAAAAAATCCAAATTTTAAATAGATCCAAGCCCATAACCGAACTAGACCGAGTAAAAAATAATAATTCGGACCGGTTCAAATTTTTTATACAATTCAATTTTTTTGTTTTAGTTTTAAAAATTAAATATAATCAATTCGATTTAATTTCAAATAAAAAACTAAACCAAACTACATCCACCCTTAATTCTAACATGCACAGACAAGGCGTGTTTAAGTCCGTAAAATTTGCATATTGTTAAACAACTTTACTCTTCCGCAAGAAAAAGCCTTACCTGTATACGTCTAATCTCCTAGCTCACCTTTTTTGTACCGTGGTGCTGTCACTTTAGCCCGCCCCTCTGTAGTCCTATCACTTCCCTAGCCTGTGCCGGGTGGCGGGTTGCAACGGACAGCACCCGGTTCCACCCCTCTCTCAGCGAAAATTGGGGTTGCAGTTGAAGATTTAGCGTCCCAGCCATCGTTGGATGTGGCGGCCGAGAAGAAGATCGAGCGGCTGGCCATGAAAGTTGGGAAAAAGAAGTTTAATTTTATGCAGTCGTTTTGTGGAGTTGATGGTAACAAATTAGTGGTTCCTATGACATTTTGGACCGCTGGTTCAAGAAGTTTCAAGAAAGGGCTAAGCGCGATACCGAGTACTTGAAAGGTTTTGCTTTGTAATCTATCTAATTTCAAGGTAAAATCCAAGTTTCTGAATTTTGTTTCCTTTTTTATTTTCTTTTTAGTTTTAGTTTCTCTTCAGAACTTTTGGATTTATTTGTAGTTTCTGTTCAGAAGTTTTAGATTTTGGACGAGTATAATACGTATGGTTTTATGTTTACGTAATGTTGGTTCATTTTCACTTTTCAATATTGACGATGGTAAATTAATGATTGATAAATTAGACTAGTGTAGGTTCATTTAAAATATGTTGACAGTTTTTTTTTTTCTTAAAAAAAGAATATATATTAAATTAATTCAGGAAATCGGTATAAATACAATGACTTAAGAAAAATGGCATGGAGTGCAATTATATAATATTAACATTATAACAAATTATATACTTAGCCAGAAAATGAAAAGTAGAAACGAGAATATTAACCTCAACTCTAAAAAAAATAAAATTATATCGCATGAATCTCAATAATATTCATAGATATTCCATTAGCAATAGCAATAGACACTCCATAATAAAAAGGCAAACATTTGGTCGTAAGCCGAGAATAAGCGCCAACCATAGAATTTGCAAAAGCAAACCAAACAACTCCCGTGGAATTACGAATCACCAAGTTCAGACTAACAACCTGCCTCTTATGATCAACAGCTGCATCAAAGTTCGCTTTCCACTTTCCCACCTGTGGAGGAGACCAGCCTTGAAATATTAGAGATGAAGTTACTTCGGGTACCGTCTAAGAAGCCCAAAATTGTTAGAATTTCCAACTACCTAGACTTGTATTCTTATGTATAAATCAAATTCTTGCAGGATTGAAATTTGTGAAGTAATAATCCCAAAAATTCAATGCTATGTGGCATTTGAATATTAACATCTGGAACAACAATTTGTTTCGGGCTATCCAACAATCACATAACAACATGCAAAGGCATTCCAAGTTCTTAAGAGTTGACTTCTAAACAATATCAAAGAATAAAACATTAAAACAACTTCCGTGAAGCCAACTACTTTGTTGTCAAAAATGCTACAATCCCACCGAGCTTGAAAAGGGACAAATGAGAAGAGCATGGAATACTGTTTCATCGTCTTCCTTACAACGTCCACACAGCCTTTGGATATCTAAACCACAATAAAACACATTTAAACTGGTAGGCAGTAATTTAAGAACACATGCAATACAAAAAATATAACTTTGGGCGGGATATTTAACCTCCAAAGACTCCTCCACCAAGGTCAAAAACATGATTCTCAACTACCATAATTATTACCCCTAGAATTAAAACCCAATTGACAGGCAGACTTAATCGAAAAAAATCCCAAAGTTGTAAACTGCCACATAATTTTATCAATTCCCCCAAATTCACCAACAGGAATAGAGTTAATCAAATTCATGTCCACATCCCATAACAAAGATTTAAGTAGGGGCAAATTCCAACCATCACCACCCAGAGAAGAACATCTGAAACCCTATACTATGTCTACCCCAACTTGGCGTGATAGATGTAAAGAGGGAGGACGAGGAATATATGGGTCTGAAAATAAAGCGATGGATGCCCGTTACCAACACGTCATTTGACACCCCACCAGATTAGCTCCCTCCTCTATAATATGCTATGCCATAAGAAGTACTCTCCACGGCCTTGGAAGCATAAAAAAGGATTGAGACAAGAAATAATTACATTTCAAGATACTTGAATGAAGCCTAAGAGTCGGGCTTGTTCAAGATATACCAACACTATTTTGCCAACCTAGCTTTAATAAACAAAGTTAGGTCTTTGAACCCCAAGCCTCTATCCTACTTTGGTAAACACATCAAATTCCACCTTAACTAGTTAATTTTTGCAACACCCCATTCTGAGCCCATTAAAATCTTCTGACCGGTGAAGAAAACTTCATAGGACTGAATACAGTAGTCGACAAATAGGCATAGCATACGTGAGAATAGCCTGACAGCTTGAATAAGCACAACAAAACCACCAATAGAGAAAATTTTGGTCCTCTAAAGTTGAAGTTGACTTTAAAGCCAGTCTATTATGTGCTCTAAAAGTAATGTCTTATTGATACGTCAAAAATTCAGAATGTATAATGCTAAGATAGCTTGTTTTCTTTTCGGGTGAGAAACGTAGCACAATTTGAATGTAAATGATTTCTTTCCCTCCATTAACAACTGTTGGCTGCTTAAATAAGCAAAGCCACGTACAAGCAAGCAACCCAAAACTAAAGGAAAACTAGAAACTAATAATTGAATGAAAACACACGTAAACAACACATGAAAATACAAATAAAAACCAAACATAACTGCATAAAAGAAAAGTGACGTAAAACTCGCAACAACTGAGGATCCATTCGCACGTAAAACTCTCAATTGCACGACCCCATCCTTCCTGTGTTGTTCTTCACGTGCTTTATTGGTCCCGTCCACTACTTACATTGCATGCATGCTGTATGCAACAATCTTTTAAATACAAGCTCATCCTAAATATTTGGGATTCGGCTTATAACCCCTTGCGGAATGACGTGGCCTATCACTTATTTTTCTCTATAAAAGAAGGGAGCCTAAGATATTAACCATGAGGCTCATATTGAGATAGTCTAAACAATCCTAAAATAAATAGTTGGACACCGGCCTTTGTATTAAGGCTGAAAGTAATTGAAGATTTCTACAAATTTATTTGTTGCCTTGAAATTTCCTCATTAAAAATAATTTTTTTTTTTAATATTAGTACAAGCTGAAAAAGTGGCTCGACTGAGTGTTAAGCTATCATCTACAAATAATTTAAAAAAAAACTAATGACTAACCCGTGGACCATTACATGAATAGGCAAATCCACTAATCTCTTAATTGCCTTCTACTTGTTATAGCAAAATATAGAAACTCTCAGTACACACCAAAAATAAATAGAGTGACAAAGGACACCATGCCTTAACCCACGAGAAGGTATAACCAATCTTTTAGCAATTCGATTGATCATAAAAGAAAACTATATTATGGAGTGACAATAATAAATAAGGCTTACCCACCGATTTGGAACCCCTAATTGATTTAGCATAAAGAAAAGAAAATTCAACCTTGTCGTATGCCTTGCTCATATCTAATTTCAAAGCCATATAACCAAGCATACATGAGTTCCTTCGATGAATGAATGCATAAGCTCAAAATTGGCAATAGTAGTGTTTGAAATCAATCGACTTGGAATAAAAGCACTTTGAGTGCCATAAATTACCTCAGATAAAACCTACTTAAATTGATTGACAAGAATCTTAGTCATAATCTTGTATAGGACATTACATAGACTAATTGGCCAAAACTCCCTTACCGAGGTTATCAATGAAATCTTTGAAATAAGCATCACATTAGTCTTTTTAACAACTACCAATGAATGATTTCTGTTTAATATTCTTTAAAAAAATCCACCACATCAGGATCAATGATATCCCGACATTGTTGGAAAAATGCAACTTAAAATCCATCTAGACCTAGTTCCTTGTGTCACAGACTATTTCTCGAACCCACGCAGGCTTAAACACTTGCTAGTACTAAACAACCTATAAGACCAATTACTCAAAGAAAGAGATGAAGTATAAGTACACCAAGTGTTTGAGAGAATGCTCTCGTATATTAACACTAAAGAGAAATTACAAAGCTATAGAATTACAATGTTGGAGGTTTTGGAGGATGGTTTGCTCAAATGAGAGCTCAATCTATTTATAACTAAAGTTATATACAATGGACAGTTAAGATTCATCTAATCTAACAGTCAACATCTAAAGAGAAGAATATACAAAGAAATATTCCAAAGATGCCACCTACCACAAGAATATCCCAAGGAATATGTCATCTCTATAATAGTCTTCTACCTACCACACAAATGTGGCCTTAACCCAAGTCAATTGGGCCTTCTAGAAACTCAAGCCCATACAACACACTATAGGCCAAATACCCTCTTGGTGGTCTTGTAGCGCGCCAAGTATTTGAGTTATTGCTTGAGAACATTTGGGGCGTGACACTTGTAAGTCCACATAGAGAACACCATCTTGTAAACTTTAGAAGATATGAAAGGCTCATCCAATAAACACACTGAAGAATCAGAGAGACGAGGGAGAGAGCCCTAGAAAAAGAGTCTCCATCAGGTTCGAACAAAGGTTAACTATATGAAACAATTCCTAGAAGTGACCACAAACTATATCAGCAATTTCTTCTCATGAGAAAAGCTGAAAAGACCCCTACTTTCATTTTTTGACTATACGGTTTGAAGCTTTTGTATGAATTTTTTTTGAGTTTAAGTTCTTATAAGTAAGTTAATCCACACAGGCACATTGACACCAATATAGTTTCTTCTTAATAATAACCTTTGTAATTCTCACTATAGTGAATTCAATCCATCCATATCAATTTAAGAAAAGCCTCTAAGAATCAAATTTATCTGTATGCATACTCTTTTAATTCTAGTTGGGATAGCTCCCATACTTTTACAGTTCTAAGCAAGTAAATCCAAGGCACATCCGTGCAGTTTATCAATAATAAAATCTACTGAGTGGTCATATGCATGAACAATTACATTACAACATGAAGCTTCTTTTAGCTATAATGACTATAAAAAAAAATTTGCCCCGCCTATATACTGACCTATAGATGTGTAGTAGCCAATGATTTAAAGAAAAGAAGTCTTTATAAAAAAATCTTTACTTGCAAAAACAATAGCTATGAAAGAGCTCGATCTTGCCTTTCTAGTATCACTTCCCTATCTACCCATACCTTTCCATGTGAACCGCGGACCAACAAAACCCCAAGCCATAAAGATCGACATTATCCATAGCCATTTGAAAATCTAGCATAGAAGACGTTATAGACAAAGAACCTCTCACCTTGTCTTGCACAATCAATATCTCATTAAAATTCCTAACACAAAGAAGAGGTAATGATAAGTGAGATTTCAGACAATGCAAAAGGGTCCAGCTATGAATTTGCTCATGTTTGACTAGGTTGCCATGAAATCCTACTGCTCTCTAACAGTTTTGAAGATGATCTGCCACCCTAACCTTAACATGAAACCTAGAGTATCCAGTCACTGTAATTTCCCACAAGTCATACCATAGCACAAATAAACCACCACTGTTCCCAACATTGTCAACATGGAAAGAGAATTGAAACCCTAAGCCAATCCAAATCCTTTTCAACTGTCCATCCAAGTAATTTAGTTTCATCCGAATCCGTCTAGCTCTTTGGCTCCGAGGCATCCAGCAATGTCGTGGCACCACGTGACGCCACATGGCACGTTCATTTTTTTATTTTGTTTTAGTTATTTATTTAATTTATATTAAATAGAATATTTAATAAATTATGAATTATTTAAAATTTTTAATTAATTAATAGAATTTAATTATTGATTAATAAAATAATTAATAAATAGAGTATTAATTTATGAAATAATTAATAAATAATTTTTAATAATTCTTTAATTTAAATAAATAATTATTTTTTATATACATCTAATTTTTTATTGTGTTTATTTAATTTAAGAGAATGTTCAATAATTATTAAATAATAATTTGTTTAATTATTTTTATTAATTTGTTGTTAATTTTAGTTGTTATTAATCGATTTATTAAATTAATTAATTTACTTATTTGTTATTTTCTTTTAATTAATTTTTTTTTCATGAAGCAAAATAGTCCAAAACATTTATAGTTCCAAAACATGAGTTCTATCGGGCATTAATAACTTCTTACCCGAAGACGTGAGCCATAGTTCTCATAGAACATAAGTTGACACACACATTGACGGAATTATTTAAAGTTACATGTTGGGATCATTTTTTAGATGCACACAATATCTCATTTTCAAGTACATTGGTGCATGAGGTATTGCAAAAACAAGTTCATATTAAAAACATATATGAAGAATTGTAATTTTTGATACGTAATAAGTGCATTAATTCTTTAGTTCAAATTTTTTTATTATTGGTTTAAAGATTCGAGATTATCCCTTAGAGAGTTGAAAAGAAAATTTAAAAATAGATTGTGGGATAAATATTTTAAAAATAGAACGTCTTTGAATTATAAGGAGTTAGATGGCTAGTTCGATATGAAAGATTTGAGTGACGAATACTATTAAGATAGAGTAAAATTGTGTTTGTTTTATTTTTTTTTCTGGTGTTTTGGTGTTGCAAGACGATCATAGAGAGATCTAGCATTTTGTGCTTAGTCTTATAGATGATTTGGATGATTTGAATCAATACCTATAGAGCACAATTGCACAATCTGTACTATATGACATCTTAAGCACAACGACAGCGAAAAGGTTTTAAAAAAGATTAGAAAAACGGGGGCTAGTGCAAAGAATGAAAAGCATAATGTGTATGGTTTTGCACCTACATTCTTAGTGACAATTTTATTAATTCATTATTATATTAAAATATGGAGAAAGTGTTTAAAAATACCTTTGGTGATGTTAAATTTTTTTATTATTATCTCGAGTTTAGATATATGAGGTGATTTCAATCTGTTGTATGATATTTGTACGTCTTGATGGTGACCATTTTTCGTGCTTATTGAATTGACATAGTAGGGGCGCTCCATTGTTCAAAGTTATTGACGAGTTTAAAAAAATGAAGATTTGGTATGCTTTTATAACATATAACTACTTTCACACACACACACACACACACACACATATATATATATAATATTTTGTTAATGGTTAACAAGGTTGTAATTTTTTGTAGGTTGTGGAGACACATAAGAAGATGGTTCCAAGAAAACATAAGAAGAATAGAGAGTTTCACACGACAGTGAAGTTGCACATCTCATCAAGAATATTTAAAAGGGATCTTAAACTAGATCATATTATGAAGTCGAATGTCCAATTCATTGATATGAAGATGATATGAATGTTCAGCATGGCTACCTCTCGGAAGCCCCACCAACATCTAGAGCAATGGTATTAGAATTTATTTATTTACTAATTAATCTCGATAAATATTATGATGTGAAGTTTGATTATAATTATTTATGTATAGCTAGAGTTGGGCACATCATTGCGCTATGACGTTACTGATAAGAAGATTGATGATTTACAAGAACATATAACGGTTATGAAAATAAAGCTGATGACCAGGAGGGATAAAGACAAAGCAGATCTCTTATATAAGATGAGACTTATGATGCAGTACTTCAAGTCATGTACTATGTTTGCAGACACAGATCAAACAACTATATGTTTTGTACCTAAAGTTATTGTTTGTACATTTTTACACTTAATATAGTCATTGGTGTTGTTCTATTTCAATTTAGTGTAGGCATAATTGATGACGTTCAAACTCAGACTCCAAGGGCTTGGTATCATCATCGTGGTAGTCAGATATTTAGTATGAGCCTGAGAGCCTTGTAAGTGTGCAAATTATAATTATTACTGATGTACAAGGGATAAGCATGTTTGACCACCAATACAAAGATGTGTGGGTTAAACATACCCTTTATACCAATCCTATTTGAAAGAATATTGAAAAAAAGAAAGATAAAATTGTAAATAGAGACACCATATGATGATTCTTAGGTTAACGTGGATCCAAAATGGCTGATAAACTTAGCCGTACATGTGCAGTTTTAGGCTTGGGTTTGAGAAGGTCAGAGAGTGTTACCTAACCCAGTGTTGATGTCAATCAGAAATGGTTTAATGAACTCCTAAATTATTGGCTTGATGATTTTTGTAAGGATATTTTTACATTTAAAAAAAAAATGAATTAGTGGTGTTAATACTTATACACATATGTGGGGTTTTGCAGCACATTAATGAGTACTTAAAGTTTATCCATTAATGCTAGTGCAAGTATATGCAAGCATACTCATAGGAGTGCAAGATTGCAGATATATATTTTGTAAAACAAATTTTCCTATTATTGCTTTCACATTGTGTTATAAATTTGTTGGTAAAATTTCACTTGATATTAGGAGTCCATTTGATTTGTGTATGAAAAGAATGCACATGATTTAGTTGGAATCACATAAGACTTGTCATTGTTATCCCATGTAGAGTTGACAAAATCTGAGTCCGAGTCTAAGTTCGAATTTTGTTTAACCTAGATTTAAGCCCGAATTTTTTTAGCTATCCCAAACTTTAGATAGCACTGGATTTTTTTTAGTATAGGTGAGTCTAAGATTAAGTCTAGGCTAGGTCCAAGTAACCCAAACATGTTATTCTTTTAATTTGGTTTTCAATTCTTCTAGGACCAGTGACTGACTCTACTTGCAATATTTTGATGGATATATTAAGCCATCAAAATATATGCATTATTCTATAGGGAATTTGATCTAATTCTAATCCAGTAACTACTAAATCCGATGCACAAAACTGAGTTTGCAATGCATTTCAAAAAGGTTAATATTCTGCTTCCCCAAGTACATAGTTCAAAGTCTTCAAATCCGCCTCTTTTGATTGATTTTAACTTAAAAGGTGTTAAGCCAACAAAATCCCATCTCTTAATTCTATTGCCAACCAATCTAGGCACACCTCTCCTAGTATTCTTGTTACCTTTTACTTAAACTGAATGAGCAGCTAGCTAACTCGAACTAATCATCATTTTGATCCTCAAATGGCTTGCTTTAATTCTTCATAGAGAATGAGAAAAAGCAAGGTCAAGGATAACCACCTACCACTGAACCTAAGGATGGGATCAAAAACTAAGATGGCTAAGTCAGGTTGACATAGTTCATGTGTTACTGTTCATGCATTGCTTTAATTCTTCACCATCCCTTAGCCTTAAAAACTAAGATGGATAATATTAAGATGGCTAAGTCAGGTTGACATAGCTCATGTGTTCATGCATTGCTTTAATTCTTCACCATCCCTTAGCCTTAAGAACTAAGATGGCTAATTTTTTCATTTTCAATATTCCTTGCTACTAAAATAGCTTCTAAATTTGAGTCACTGTAAAAAAGCTTTCATAAAATCAAAACTAAAAACTGAAGCAAAAGAGAAAAGAAGAAATAATTAAGTGCTGCACTACTGTTGCCAATGTAAAGTTTATTTAAACCTTAGGAAAAATTTGAGTTCCAAGTTGATTTTTTTTTTTAATTTAAAAAAATCCAAACTCAGCCCAGATCTAGAAAAAAAATTGAAACCCGAATCTAGAAAAAATAATATGGATTTTCTAGATCAAAATCTAAGTCCTGATTTTTTTGCCATCCCTAATCCTATGTGATGCAAATTATGTGATGTAAATTAGGTTACCAAAACTTCACAAGATCCATTGAGCATCCACACGGGTCCAATGATAATAGTAAGAACAAAAACAAATAAATGAAGCATTAAATGGGCATTAATTGAGCACATCTTAAATTCAACTTTGCTTAAGACATTAATCTAACTGCATTGAGTGTTCAAGATTATCAGTGCCTTGTCAATATTATTCAAAGTTTCTTTAAGTGATCTAGAGTAATTTACATGAAGAACAAAATAAGGCGCATATAAATTTAAGAAGAAAGATTTGGTGCATATCAATTTGGGAATGAAAATTTAGCATATATACTTTCTTATTTCTTAAATCCTTGATTTTTAAATAAGTCAGGTTGACATTGTTCATGTGTAGTTCATGCATTACTATTCACATAACTTTATTAGATTCTTATTTTCTCTATTTCTTTTTTATTTTTAGGTTATATTTTGAAACAAGGATACAAGAATATTTGTTTTCTTAATATGCTTATTATTTATTATCAATTCCTATTATGCTTAGGATTTGATTTATTTTTCCTTATTTGCTCTTAGTAAATTCGGGTATATAAGTCCCTATAACCCTAAAGGGAATTTAGAGTTTATGACATTAATGTTACTAATAGTTTTCTCTTGATTCTTCAAAGAACTTTTAGAACTTATCAAGATTTTATCTTGTTACGTTCATCTTTGACTTATCACTCACAATCTTTCTCATCATTCTTGAGTATGGCATTTACCCTTTAAGTTCTTACACCTTTGGTTCTTTTCTCTTTATAGATAATAGGCCAAGGTTCTTCTTTTTATTTGTTTGTAAATTTGAATTAGAATAAACATTGGCAAAGAAACCTCATCGAGTGTCGAGTTTCACTTTTCTTTATAAAATTCACATTATTTGGCATCAGATGTTAGGTTCTAAATCAAGTTTGAATTATCCATTTTGTTTTGTTCTTTCTTTTAATTCCTCATCATTTGTTTTATTCAATTGAATTTGCAACCTTATCATCTTTATTTATTCTTGTTCGCAACTTTAACCTATTTCTTCATCCTAATTCATTCAAGTTCTTTTATTTATCATTACATATAGGTAAAAAAAAATTAGAAAAAAGTTTAAATTTAATTGATTTTAGGTTTACTATTTAGAATTTTAAATAAAAAGTATCTAAAGTTTTGAATTAGTTTATGCATTGTTTGCAATTCAAGCTTCATTTCTATAAAGTATATTCTACCTCGTTTGTGCAATTCAGCCTAAAACAAAACAACAACCCTAATTGCATCAAAAGTCATATTTCTATATGTCTTCAGTTTGCTATTTTATTGTCTCATTATAACCTAGTTCTCTTTACTTCTTAAATTTTGCCTACTTTTTTCTTAGAATTTAATTCATTCTCATTCTTAGTGATTTGATTTGTTGAGTTTTAATTGTTACAAGGTAATTTTGATTGAGTTTGTTTAAGTTTAATAAAGAACTAAAATATGAGACTATAGAGTGGAAAAATGTAAGAGAGTCTGAGCTCATAAGAGGTTAAAAGCCAAATTTGAATAAGCACAAGTATGAGTGCTATCAGTCTTGAGAGAAAACATGTAAATGACTATTTATGAGGTTTTCTAAATTTGCTTTGCATGTTATTAAACATGTCTAAAAAATATATAAAGGCTCATCCAATGATGTTTAGGAAAAGATAAATTTTAAACTCTTCTTTATGTTTTTAGAATAAAAATTTAATTAATTGGAATTAAAGTTTGATGAGATGAAAGAGAGAATATATAAAGTTAAATCTAGATCACCAAGGGACCAACCACCTAAAGCTCTTAATGTGCAACGAAGATAGAAGAATCCATCTAAGTATGATTATGAGATGACTATAGGGATGACTAGATGATGATAATCGTGTCTTCAATGTTAATTTAGGCAGATTTGGATGTGGGAATGGAGATTAAGGAGTTAGACCCGCTAATATCTTTTCTTTTGTCTTGTCAAGATCAAATGGCTTCAAGCAACCCATTAGTTTGTATCCTTGATACGCACCAACTCAAAGGTGCAAAAAATTATGTTGACTGACTTATGAATCTTAGAATAGTTCTAAATTCTTAGAAGCTTGGATATGCAATTGATCAGCGTCTACCCCAAGCCATTTTTTTATGATGCTTTTTCGGAAGAAAATGAGACATATAAAAAATAGTTAGATGACGATTTGAAAGTTAAATCATACATCCTCGGCTCAATGTCTACAGAGCTCCAAAGAAAGTATATCCACATGGACAGTGTTGGGAGTATAGTGCTCCACCTGAAAGAGTTATTTAGTGACCAGCCTCAAGTTAAAATATACAATGTTGCCAAATCTCTCTTTTAAGTTGGACTACCCGAGGGCAGTCTAGTGCGTCCCCATGTCATTAAGATCATATCTCATATTGAGAGGTTAGAAACAATGGGGATGTCTCACTGAGCAATATATCGGGGAACAATTTGATTCTCCAATCCCTTCTAGGGTTATTTGTACAGTTCATCACGAACTTTAACACGCAAGGATTAACCCATACTTATACTGATTTGCATAACATGCTGAAAAAAACTCAAGAGGACATGAACAAAGAGGGCATGACCTTCTATGGTCAGGGTGCTTTATCTTCTGTCCCAAAAAATTATAGAAAGTTCAAAGGAAAGAATAAAAAGAAAACAAAGTATGCACCCAAAATGGGTTCTTAAAAGTAACACATGTCCAAGCCCCAATATAAGAACAAAGCAAAAGAAAAATGTTTTCATTGCAACGAGGAAGGGCACTGAAAGTGGAACTACCTAAAATACCTTACCACGATTAAGAAGACCCCTTGAGGTATACACTTGTCTAACATTGACATTTCTTTAGTATTTGATGCTAATACTAGTTAGGTATTAGATATTGCTTATTATTCTCATATATGTAATGTGTTGCAGGGTCTAACAAAAGTTAGATTGTTATAGCTTGGAGAAGTATAGCTTTGTGTTATAAATGGAGATTTCCTGCATGTCAAGGCTATTGGACATTTTTATTTACTTCTTCCATGTAATAAAATTATTGTATTGAATAATTATTATTATGTGCCAAATATTATCCAATAAATTATTTCCATTCCTGTATTGGACAGTGAAGGATATCATATATATGTATGAAACCGTTCTTTATGTTTGTATGATTTAGATAATATTTTATTAGTTGAATGTCAGTTGATTAATGACCATTATATATTAGATGCAACAGGAAATGTCATGAATGTACAGGCGAATACTGAAAATAACTCAAGAACTCTAAATGATATAGAATTACGGCATATGAGATTAGGTCATATAAGTGTGAGACACCTAACTCATCTAGTTAAGGATGGTCAGATACCTGATTTGACGATAGAGCCTTATTCAGTTTGTGAATTTTATATTCAAGAGAAAATGACCAAAGCTCCATTTTTTGGTGTTGGACACCGTGCCACTGATTTATTGGAACTTGTACATAATGATGTATGTGCTATAACGAATCACACTACAATAGGTAGATTTTGATACTTCGTTAATTTTATTGATGATTTATCATGATTGGATACATGTTTCTTATAAAACACAAGTTAGAAACTTATGAAAAGTTTAAAGAGTTTCGAATCGAAGTAGAGAAACGATCAGAATGTATATCAAATGCCTTCGATCAGATCTAGGCGATGAATACATGAGTAGTGAATTTTTGGATTATTTAAAGGAGAATGGAATTCTTACTCAGTTAGTCCTCCAGGTACTCTTCAACATAATGGTGTTTCAGAGAGTAGGAATCAGACTTTATTAGGTATGGTCTCATCGATGATGAGCTTCATTGATCTCCCACAAAATTTTATGGGCTATATTATAGAAAGTGCTGCTCATATATTGAACAGAGTTTCATCAAAAGTTGTTTCTTCTACTCCTTATGAGATATAGAATAGAAGAAAATTGAGTCTTAAATATGCTGAGATTTGAGGTTGTCCTACTTACGTAAAAGTTACACAACATGATAAACTTGCACCTAAAGATACAAGTATCAGTTCATTAGATATCCTAAGAATTCAATAGGGTGACAGTTCTATGATCCTAAGGAACGAAATGTGTTCAGTGTTCGAAATACCAAGAGAAATAATTTCTTATGAATCATGGAAATTATAAAAATATTGAATTAGATGAACTCAATTAGGATGTAAATGAACCAACGATGGAACCTCAAACTCAATTGATTAGAATACCTTTGACACACATTTCACGTAGTTCAAAAAGGATATCAAGGCCACTTGATAGGTATGATTCAATACCTAAAGGTGCTTTTGGTATTTTCTTGATTGAAGAAAAGGATCCTTTGACTTATAAGGAGGCGATGTTAGACATCGATTTGAAAAAATGGCAAGCGACCATAAAATCTGAGATTGACTTAATGCATCAAAATCAAGTCTGGAACTTGGTTGAGCTTCTTAAAGGAATTATTCCTATTGGTTGTAAATGGATTTACAAGTAGAAGCGTGGGTTTGATGGAAAAGTAGAGACTTTCAAGGCCCGTCTGGTGGTGAAAGGTTATACTTAGTGATCTAGAATCGATTATGAAGAAACCTTCTCACCAGTAGCGATGCATAAGTTAATTCAAAATTTACTGGCCATTGCTGCATATTATGACTATAAAATTTGGCAAATAAATGTAAAAATAGCGTTCCTAAATAGATATCTTGAAGAAGAGATTTATATGGAATAATTTGAAGGTTTTACATCTAGTCGAACTTCTAGTTTAATATGCAAACTAAAAAGGTCTATTTATAGACTTAATTAAGCTTTTCGATATTGGAATCTTTATTTTGATGAAGTAATCAGAGGGTCTGGTTTCATCAAGAATGAAGAAGAATCATGTGTGTATGAAAAAAACAGTGAAAACATGGTAGTCTTATTAGTTCTTTACGTGGATGACATACTCATTATCATAAATGATATTGGTATGTTACAGTCAGTTAAAAGTTACCTTAGAAAAAAAAATTTCATGAAGGATTTGGGAGAGGCTTCTAATATACTGGATATAAAACTCTATAGAGTTGGAGCTAGGAGGCTTATAAGACTCTCACAATGATCATACATAGATAATGTCTTGGAAAGGTAAATTTCAGTAACTGTAAGACAGTTAATATACCTTTTAGACCTGGCATTCATCTTTCGAGGAATATGTGTCCTCAAAGTGAAGAAGAAAATGTTAGAATGTCTAACATACCATATGCATCAGCTGTAGGAAGCTTGATGTATGCCATAATGTGTACGAGACTTGACATCAGTATGACTGTAAGTGTTATAAGCCGACATTAGCCTGATCCAAGCGAAGGCCATTGGATGGCTATGAAATATGTCCTAAATATCTTAAGGATACTAAGAAAAAGTTTCTGATATATGGAAAAAGTAACTTACAAGTGAGAGGATACACAGATTTAGACTTCCAATCTGATCTAGAAGATAAAAAGTCTACATCTGGATATGTATTCATTCTCAACGGTATTGCAGTTAGTTGAAAGAGCAACAAACAGTCATCCACAACTGAGGCAAAATATATTGCAGCTTCAGAAGCAGCAAAAGAAGCGGTATGGATAAGAAAATTTGTCGCTGAACTTGGAATAGATTCAAGTGCAATGGATCCTATACCATTGTTTTGTGACAAAAACGGAACCATTGACAAGCTAAAGAGTTGATAGCACACCAAAAGTCTAAGCATATGGAAAGAAAATAATATATCATTAGAGAAATCTTGGCTAAAGGAGATGTAATAGTTTGTAGAGTAGATTCTATAAATAATGTAGTGGACTTGCTTACTAAAACCTTAACTCCAAAAATATTTGAAAGACATGTGGAGTCAATGAGCATTTGATACCATCGTGAATGGCACTAAAGCAAGTAAGAGTGCTGATATTTGTATTTACGTGCCATCCCTTTATGTATGAATATTTGTTTAATATTTATACTAACTCTTTAGATATCGTTGACTCTTACAACTTGATAACTCTGATTAGTGCCAACTTTAGCATTTATAGCTCTCGGCGTTGCTGATTCTTAGCATTGATTTAAACTCATTTAGACCAGATCTGAATTATTTCAAATCATGCAATTAGACTTTAAATATTTCAATCATGCAATGGTGAATTATTTTTTATAACCAAGGTTCGGGGAGGGTCAAATTCAATGAGAACTGTAATGAGAATTGTTGATCTAAAACATTGGTCTCTTGGATCTATAAGTTAGATTTCTTTATTGAAGAAATGCAATTGGGCTTTAGTTTTTTGGTAGCACTATGATGGGTTTGATTGGACTACTTTATACTCTTCTATAATAGAAAACAGGCAAGGTTAACTGGTTAAGTCTTATTGGTGATAGTTCCAAGAAGAATCCTCTACTGCTTAACTCAGCAAGTTGAAAACAAAATTAGAGCTTTCAAAAGTATTTATATGGGAAATTTTGACATTATCTTTGGTTATTACATATTTACCTTGTAAACGTGTAATCTAGGTGCATGCATGTGATTAGTGTATAAGTTAACTAAAACTTAAATGCATAATAATCAAGCAATTACATAGTGGAATTAAAAGTTTTAATTAATATGTACACTCAGAAACATATCAAATAAAATATGAGTTTACAGAAACTCGCATTTAAAGAACTTTAGTGAAGAATTACTCTCTGGAGCTCACATTGAAGTCAACCCCTAAACAATTATAAGCTTTAACAAAGTGGTGAGATTAAAACTCTAGAATAGCAGCATGTTTAATCAATTTCCAGCAAGATTTAATTTCAAATTCCTCTCAAATGGGTGTTGGTTTGTTAACTTAGAATTAAGGCTATTTTGAAACAAGTTCAAAACTTGTTTATATAGTTAACAAAAGTGGGGGGCTAAATACAACATTTGTAAACTTTTAGCCACCTCACCCTTTGCATGGTTTACACTTGTCAGTTATGCATCTCATGCATACTGCCAAGTGTCAATCATAGAAATGCTATATATGTCACTTGTCAAACTGGTGCTATATGCCAAGATTCAATTTACCATGCAATAGGGACCTCTTTGCAACATTTGCAAAGTATGTTTCCCACCTTCATAGAGGTCATGAAATATATCCTGCTTTCTAATATTATCTCATATCCAACCGTTCAATCCATCTCGCTGCCCTAGTGCTCAACGAGTACACTTCATATTGTGAGATTTCCTAAGTTCACCTTCATTTGTCTTATAGAACACTTCTGTAAGTCGTGAGTATTTACACACACCAAAGTCCGTGAGCATCATACCATACCCAGTAGCATCTAGCAGTCAGACTATGAAAGGTGTCTGACATACGTGGAGCCAAAACATGATGGATCCCTCACAAACCCACCGTAGCGCTCAGGTCAAAGGACTACAAATACTACTTAACTTGAGAAGACCCTTCATTGACGGCTCTATGGGATGTCTGTTAGAGGTCATTGTGAATCTGTTCAGTACCCAATTCTTATTGAATACCTGTATGTCTATACAAGCTTCAGCAAAGCCCATGGTCTGCTAAGACTAACCATCTGAACAATCCAAATATAGACATACATTGATCTGAAAGGATTACTGATCAACCCGTGTCAGTAACCATAGATTAGGAATGATATTTTTTAAGAACATACTGTATAATGACATTTCTTAGCACAATTTGCAACTCTTTACAACTTTGTCATTACTAATACATTATTGGGTCTTTGTCCCATTTTAGACAAGGTTCTAACTTTTAAAATTGCTAACTTTCAGCATTGACCCAAACTCATTTGGATCAGATCTAAATTCTTTTATATCTACGATGTCTGTATTACAAGCCTTTTACCATATAATTATGACTTTACGATTATTATCAAAATGATTACTGCTAATCAAAATGACATGTAAGCACCATCTCCAATTATCTTCCACTTGCTCTAGTGCCATTCATAATGATATCAAATATCTATCATCTCTACTTGTTTCTTAAACACTTTAAGAGTTATGGCCCTAGTGTGTAGGTCTGTTATATTTCATAGAAGATCTACTCTAGATACTCTTGCAACTCTATCAACCAAGTTTTGTCTAAATACATGGTATTTGATCTCCACATGTTTAGACATCGGTGCATTATTGGCTTCTAAAGCTACAAGGTATTCTTCTTTCAATGAAGAATCAACTATAGACACTCAACATATTACTAAATGATTACGGCGCCTATTAAGAAGAACACATATCCAGATGTAGACTTTCTATAATCGTGATTAGACTCTAAGTCTGAATTAGTATATCTCTTTATTTATGAATTACATTCTCCATTTAATCTGAAACTTATCCTTTGTATCTTTATTTCAAGATATGTTTCATAACCATCTAATATTTGTTACTTGTATCAGACAGATACCGGCTTATAACACTTACAGCCTTACTAATGTCAATTTTCATACACAACATGACATACATCAAACTACTTATAGTTGATGCAAATTTTATGTTAGACATTCTAACTCTTTCATCTTTCATCTAAGGGAAAATTTTCCTAGAAAGATGATTGCCATGTTTGAAAATTAAATTAACTGTCTCACAGTTGTTAAGGTTATACCTTTCAAGAAAATTTTTTATGTACAAGAATTTAGAAGAGTCTTATCAACTTTCTAGCTCTAGCTTTATCTTTATAAAGTTCTTAAACCCAGTATATAAAAAACCTTTCCCTAATCCTTCATGGAGAAGCTTTTACTTAATAATTCTTAACTAACTATTTTATACCAATATCATTTTCGATATTGAGTATGTCATCTATATACAGAACCTAAAAGACAATCTTCATCCTACTGACCTTTCTGAACACACTTGCTTCATCTTTATTTTTGATAAAATTAGAGTTTCTGATTTCTTAATCAAAAATAAAGATTCTACCTTTAAGAGGCCAGCTTAAGTCTATAAATGGACTTCTTTAGTCTTCATACCAGATCAAAACTCCAGCTAGATATAAAATCTTCAAATTATTCCATGTATATCTTTTACTCGAGACATGCATACCAAAATACCATCTTTACATCCTTCTGCTAGATTTCATGAATAAAAGTTTGCTGCAATAGCCAATAAAATTTGAATCGACTTTGGCATAGTGACTAGTGAAAAGTTTTCTCATAATCGATCCAGATCGCTGAGTTTAACCTTTTACCACCAATCGGGCTTCAAAGGTCTCCACCTCCAATGAGCCCTTAAACTTATACTTGTAAACTCTTTTACAACTAATAGGAACTATTCCAATGGTAAGCTTAATCAAATGCTAAACTTGACTGATTTAAGTCAACTTCAAATTTCATGGCTTCTTGTCATTTTTTCAAATTGATGTCTAACATTTCCTCTTTACAAGTCATAAGATATTTTCATTCAACTAAAGAAATGCAAAGGTCATCTTCAGGTATCAAACATACATCACATATATCCTTAACATCTTTTCTGATTTATGTGAAGGGTGTGTCTAAAAGCTGTTTCATTTATTTGAACCTGAAGTCCATCATTGGTTCCATAATTCTTGGATTGACTTCACAAAGTCTAATCTTTCTAATCTACACAACCTATGAGAAACTATTTCTCTAGAAAAGTGGCCTTATAAGAAATGAATGTTTCGTTCTTGTTGGATCATAGAACTGATATCCTTTAAAGTATCAGGGATATCCATTGAACTGATATTATTCGAACTGATACTTGTACCCATTGAGTGCAAGTTTACATAAATAGAATAACCACAAATCTTAACATACTTAAGACTCAATTTTTTGCTAGTCTATATCTTATATAAAGCAGTATGGAAGGCTTTTGATTAAACTCTATTCAATTAAGTAGGCAACAGTCTCTTGAGTATACCCTATAGATATTTTTAGAAGATCGGTGTAACTCATTATCAATCAAACCTAAACCTAATAAAGCCCGATTCTTCATTTCCAAAATTACTATTGTGTTTTAGAAATACCTGAAAGACTATAGTGAGTGAGAATCACATTCTCCCTTAAATGTTTCAAGAATCCACTGCTCATGTATTTATTGCTTCAATCTAATCAAATACGTTTAATATATATGAGAGTTGGTTTCTCTACTCTAAATTGAAAGCCCTTTGAATATTTCAAAAGTTTTTAACTTGTGTTTCAACAAACACATGTCTAGATTGTGATATTCATCGATGAAGACAATAAAGTAAGGAATCCTAATTGTAGCAGTGTCATTTATTAGACCACGTACATCACCATGTATAAGTTTCAATAATTAGGTTTCCTTACTTCATTGTCTTCATCGATGAATATCACGATCAATACATATGTTTGTTGAAACACAAGTTGAAAATTTTTGAAATATTCAAAGGGCTTTCAATTTGGAGAGAGAAACCAACTGTCATATGTATTAAATGTTTTTAGATCATGGATATAATTAATATGTTTTCAATCTGATAATGTTCAACATAAAACAATTGGTATACAATTTAATGCTTCTGCTAGAAAAGAGAAGTGACTAAAAGTCTGTATAGTTTTGTCATTTTTGGAAATATTTTTCCTATGGGAAGATGTACTTCTCATTGCTAGTAGCTTCTTAGCATTTCTCGAATCATACAATAATTATAGATATGACATAAACAGGCGGTGTCTAATACATAGCCTTTTCTAGTATCAAACGTTGATGAAATATCAATGTTTTGGTAAACATTAATCTAAGGGGGTTTATATTGTCTATTTCAAGGTAGTTTGGATATTAACATTCACTGGGTCCAACCATGCTGCAATGGAAACAATTTCCTTTGCATTTATTCTTATCTTGTGGATTTGGATATATTAAACTAATTCTTTCAGTAAGAAGCATAATACTACTTGCACTATTCTTGTGCAAATGCACTCACTAAATATCAGTAAATATTGAGGTCATGATATATTTATGACTTAACTCTCAAATCATCTTTATCCTTTTTTTGATAATTTAAACATCTTTAGAAAAAGTATTATTAGAAATACCTCTTATCTTTTACTGATCTATAATATGTTCAAGTTTACCGAATCTAGAACAATTCTAAGATTATGAGTCAGTCATAATTATTACTCTAGTGCTCTTTCATTCGTGTGTGTCTAATATGTATATCTAATGGATTACTCGTATTCTTCTTATCTTATCTCTATAATCATTAATATTAACGGTTTTAGATCATGGATATAATTAATATATTTTCAATCTAAAGACGTCATCCCACTGCTTTACGTATTTTCTATAATCTCTTAAACGAGAAAGTAAAAATTTAAGCATTTTAAATTTTATAGTGAGAAGTAGATCCAATTAGCATTCTATTCAGGCTTTATGCTTTAACAATATTGGCATTTGTAAAACCCAAAAAGTAGACAACTCTTGTCAATTACATATTATACAACTCTTACTTTTGATCTTAAACATATTTTATTCTCACGCTTTAACAATATTGGGTAAATGTGTTTCAGATTAACTTGCCAACGATCAAATATAAGTTACTGATATTACCCTCACGATTTAGCAATATTAGACAATACTGTTGCTTATATTTATCTCATCGTATGTTTAACCGGTATAGTTTAGATTACACTAATCAGTCCCCTACGCTTTAGTAATATTTAAAAAGACCGAAATAACCTGTCTAACACCACATTGGCAAGATGGACCATGTACAACATTATCTCATAATGTGATACACTTCAATCTAATTACGAGAGGTTGTTTTGAATTTACAATGACTTTCTTCATCTCATACGGGCTGATTCATAATTAAAATATTTGTTCACGTAAGTATAACTAACCCTCACTAGTAGGACTCCCATTGTGGTTAACAACATAAATAAATACAAATAGTTTATATAACATAGTCATATAACAATTATATTTGTAGAAAATAAAGCTCACATGCATATAATGTAAAATATTATATACTGTTTGGAATGCCCCGACCCTATAAATTTTTGAATGCCTTGGTGTCCAACTCTTTGAACACCTCAGAATATACTATATAATACCTTGGCAAAAGAAAATAAAAAAATTTACTCTTTTTTTTTGCACCCAGTGTTCAACCTTATAATGCCCACGCGTTCAACACTTGAACACATTAGCAATCAACTCACCAATGCCCCAGCGTTATACTCTATAATGCCCCAACATTGAGTTGTTATAGACGCCTCATCATTAAGTCTTATAACACCCCTGCATTCAACACTTGAACATGTTAAGTCTTATAACACCTTCGCATTCAACACTTGAACATGTTAGCCATGCAACTCACCAATGCCCTAACGTTATACACTAAACACCCTAGTGTTGAGTTACTTTAAATGCCCCAGCATTAAACCAAGTAACGTCGTAGCATTCATCCAAAAGATGAATGCCTCAACGTGGCAAGGATAATGCCCAGTGTTCATCTCGGCAAAACCTAGAACCTATATTGTTAACACTTCAAAACACGATTTAACACATTATGAGCATCCCTAACACTTCCAACACACTACATTAACCCAAAAACACATGATTATATGCTTTGATACCACTGTAAACATGCTATCTAGATGCATATATGTGATTAGTGTATAAGTTAACTAAAACTAAATTGCATGACAATCAAGCAATTATGCGTCAAAATTAAACATTTTAATCAACATGCACACTCAGAAACATATAAAATATAATATAAGTTTATGGAAACTCAACCTTGAAGAACTTTGGTGAAGAATTACTCTCTCGAGCTCACGTTAAAGTCAACCCTTGAGCAATTCTAGGCTTCAACTAAGTGGTAAGATTGAAACTCTGAAATAGCAATATGTAAGATCAATTTTCAGTAGGATTTAATTTCAAAATCCTCTCAAATGGGTGCTGATTTGTTAATTTAGAATTGGGGCTATTTTAAAACAAGTTCAAAACTTGTTTATATAGTTAACAAAAATTGGGGGACTAAATGCAACATTTGTAAACCTTTGCCACCTACACCTTGCATGGTTGACACTTGTCACTTATGTATCTTATGCATGTTATGAAGTGTCAATCATGCAAAGGCTACGTGTGCCACTTGTCAAACTAGTGCCTATGGCAAAATTCCCTTTGCCATGTAATAGGGACCTCTTTGTAATATTTGAAAAGTATATTTTTCACTTTTCAAAAAGGTCCTAAACGTATCCTACTTTCTGAAATCATCCCGGATCAAACTGTTTAATTTGTCTTGCAACCCTAGTTTTCAACAAGTACATTCATATTGCGAGACTCCCTAGGTTCTCCTCAATTTGTGTTATAAAATACTTCTGTAGGTCTGTGAATAATGCCCCTACACACGTTATGAATATTATAGAATTAAGCATTGAACCATATAAGTCGAGGTCAACTATATCTATATAATTCTTTCGTCACCTATATCCTGAAAGATCAGAGACACAGATCATCATAGTCAAATCTTTATATGCTCAATCATGAACTTATCTTTAGATTTGTATTTTTGTAAAATAATATCAATAAACACTTTTGCGATATTGCTTAACGTTACAGAAAACTCTGTTCTAGGGTTTTGTACTTTTGGCCAAAAGACTTTTTGAAATATAATTCTTGAAGTATCAAGATATACAACTCACCCATATGAAATAACTAATCCAATATTTACGTACACCGAACTACATGAACACTAGACCATGAAAGGTCTTAGACATACATGGAACTAAATTTTGATGGATCATTCACAAGCCCACTGAAGCACTTAGGTCAAAGGACTATAAATAGTACTCTACTCGAGAAGACCCTCAATTGATAGCTCTATGAGATATTCGTTAGAGGTCCTCGTGAGTCTGTTCAGTACCTAGTCTTCACTGAATACCAGTATGCCCATACAAGCTTCCATTAAGCCCATGGTCTGCTAAGATTAACCATCTAGACAATCCAGATATAGATATACACTGATTCAAAAGGAGTATCGATCGACCTGTGTCATTAACATAGATTAGGAACGATGTTTTTCGAGAACATACTATATAATGACATTTCTTAGCACCATTTGTAACTCTTTGCAACTATGTCATACTAATACATTCTCAAGTCTTTGTCCCATTTCAGACAAGGTTCTAACTTTTAGAATTGTTATTTTTAGCAGTGATCCAAACTCATTTGGATCAGATCTAAACTCCTTTAGATCTATAATGTCTATAAATGTTACAAGCTTCTTACCATATAATTATGAATTAATAATTATTATCGAAATAATTACTATTAATTAAAATAACACGTAAGCACTATCTCCAACATATTGTTTTTATAGCTAATCACTTATGCCACCCCTTGAGAAATAATGATGAGAGATTAAGGCTTTATATTTTTCATGATCTGCAATAGATTCTAAGTTAACATGATTGATTTTCATTATGAGATCTTCAAGGCTTTTTTATTTAAATAATGGTTAATAAAGATCCTTCAAATAATAAGATTTATAGTTAATGTAATTGACTATCATCTTAAGATCTTTGGTGCTTTCCTATTTAAACAATGATTATTGAATATCCCATAAGTTAAAAAGTTTGGGATTAATTGAAGTCTTTATGCTCTTCAGGGTCCAACATATTTGGGTGACTATCAATGGCCTCTTTGGGATTTAATACTAGATCCCAAATAGGTCCTCATTTGTTCGGTATATAAGCAGGTTTTTCCTTTTTGGTCTAGGTTTGATCAATCTGGGATGAAGTATCAAGCTTCATCCCATTTAGGTTAGACCCATAGAGGGGAAGCAAAAGTCCATCAATTTATAGTTTTGACATGTCAAAACTAAGAACTCTGTAGATCTTAGTAAGGTTGGTTGGCACTATAAGTCTATCTAGATGTTTAGCCTAACCCAACCACATGAATTACTCATCGTATAGAGGGACTCAATCAAGCTAGGTGCCTTACATACTTGAGTCAACAATCTCTAATAGAGGAATAAGAGGTCCCTTAGTTTTCAGTTCTAACTTGTAAGGAGTGGAAACTACTTATTTTCTTGCTTGGGGTGTGATGTGAACCTTACAAAGAAAAGTGAGACCCAACGTTCAATGAGGTTCCTTTGCCCAAGGATTATTCTAATTCAGATTTTTATATAAACAAAAATAAGAACCTTGACTCGTTATCTATCAAAGATAAAAACCAGAGGTAAGAAGATAATAGACGCCACACTCAAGATAGATGAGAAGTTGTGAGTGATAACTCTGAAAGAATACCACAAGATGAAATCTTAATAAGTTTTAATAAACGTTCTTTGAAGAACTTAAGAGAAAACTTTCAACATTAATATTATTAATTCTATTTCATTCTCCTTTATCTCTCATATATTTATAGAGACCTCTTGGGATGTCTAGCATTTATTACAGCAACTAATGATAACTTAAAACTACTAACTACCAACTACTACCAATAATTTAGGCACTTGGGATTCCAGCACTTGTTACAACAATTAATGAAAACTTACAACTACTAACTACCAACAACTACCAATAACCTAGGCACTTGGAATGCTAGCACTTATTACAATAATTTATAGTAACTTATAACTACCAACAACTACCAATATTGAGACTTCATATCGCATAGGCTGCTGTGCTGTTGTTCCCCCATCATACATGGATGTTCAATGTGTTAGGGTCAGTGCTTACGTGCCATCCCTGAATGTACATATACTTATGTATTTATACAAGTGTACATTCTCATTAAATTGCTAATACCCATTTATATGGTATTATGCATGTAACGTTACAGACATTGTAGACCTGAAGGAGTTCAGATCAGATTTAAAGGTGTTTAGATAAGGGCTCATAGTTAGCCACACTGAGACATATAATTGCTAAATGTTAGCACAGTTAAGTGTTAGCTAGTTATAATACTCAGCAGATCCAAGAGTTGGAGCCTTGTCTGTAATGGGACATAGACCTGGGAATATACTAGTAACTGCATAGTTGCAAGAATTGCAATCAGGTGCCAGGAAATACAAGTTGTGCAAGTATGTTTTCAAATAATTATCCCTAATCTATTTCTGCCGATATGGGCTATCAGTGGATACCTTTATGTATAGATCAACATATGTCGTAACTATATAGTATAGATGGTCATTTCATAGTGTGACCACTAGGTGTCGCTGGGTATGGTTTGATGCTTATGGAGTCTAGTGAGTACAGATATGGGATCCATCAGCTCCCATATGGAGTTGATATCTACATGCTTCGAGACTGTATCTCAGAAAGTCTTGTGGCTACAAGCAATCATCCCCGAAAAGTGTTCCACCAGGGTAGAACAATATAGCAAAGGAGTTTATACATATTATTCAGTGAGATACGAGTCTGAAGATAAGACATGGATGGGCACTAGGGGATTTGACAGTGATAATCTATATCCCCAGCACATCTAGGATATCATGACGGAAGGACTATACGTATGCGTTATAACCTCAGCTTGCATGGTTCAACGTGCTGATTTGTAATATCCGTGACTGTACGTGGGGCATTACTCACAGACTCGTAGAATAGTTTCATTTGACGAATCGGGCATAAGACCTAGGGAGTCCCGCTATATGGAGTGTACTTGTTGTGCACTAGGGCAACGTACCGAATTAAAGTGTTTAATCTACCATTATTCAACAATACCACGGGAATGCGTGCGTGTCTATATTTAAGTGTTAAATATAACAATTAGTCAATAAGTATTATTTACTAATTGTATAATGACACGTGGCGTATTATGGACCCTCGGTTGAGTTTACCTAAGTGCGGATTTGGTGACACCCACTAGGGGTAGACTTGATAACTATACATGAGGGGTAAAATGATAATTCTCACTTTGATTATTTAATTGTTAAATAATCAAAATATCTCTCTTATTATATAATATAATATATTTTTATATTATATTATTATATTATTATATTATATTTTATTGTTAGATAATTTATGTATAATAATATAATATATTGGGTTCCAAATAGTTGACACCCATTAGTTGTAATATTATTATTATTATTATTATTATATTAATTTAATATATTATTATTTTATTATATATATATATATAAAGTGAAGAGAGAAATAAATAAAATAGATGAGTGTTGTGTGTTTCTCGACCATTTTGGCCGAGAGAGAAGATAAGAGAAAATGGAGAAAGAAGAAGGAAGAAAGAAAGAAAGAAGAAGAAAAGAAAAAAAAGGGGGGAAAATGAAATAGTTTTATTTTTCTCTATGCTTCCAATTAAAGCAATGGTGGATTGCTTCAAATTCTTCATTTCTTATCCTTTTGGAGAAAATGATAAAAACACACATTAATCATTTTGGGGTTTAAGAGTTAAACCCGACGCTGCATAAAGGGCTGTTGTTCTAGCTCACTAAGCCCACCGTGTTGGTGACTAGAACTGCCCGTGAGTTAGTCTACATGCGGACTCCGAAAAAAAAAAGTGTATAACGTTACACGTTGAGGTGAGTTCTCAACCATATTAATATATTAATGTGATTAATATATTTATTTATTGTGTTTATTGCAAAATTTATACGCTTCCGCCGCGTTAGGCAATAGACGCAATTGCACATGCATATACCCACGTTTATTAGATCTGCTACCAAAAAATGTTATCAGAGCCATTTAGGTTATGTTTGGGTGTTGTTTGACTTAATGGATACAAAAGACCCAGTGTAAATGGGACGTTTCAAGTGTTGAAATGGGTATACCAAAGGGGAAGCACTGGGCGCTGTAATGCCAGCGGTAGTATACTGTTCACTTGAAAAGTAGCGCATGAACGGTATTTTTTACTGTTCACGATACAGTATGTTACTGTTCATATCTATAGTACAGAATTACTGTTCATATATACAGTTTTTTAAACAGTGTTTAGAATAGTGTTTCAAAATTAATTTTACATATGTAGATTTATGAAATATAGTGATAAAGGTTATCAGTCTGCATTATAAATAAGAGTTTATGAGATACAGTGATAAAGAGTTATCGGTCTGCATTATATATCAAGATTAATTTTTTCTATGTTAGTAACCACAATGAGAGTCCTACTAGTGGGGATTAGTTATGCTTGCATAGAAAAATTAATTAAGTTGAGAATCACTCTTCCTAAGAGTATGGAGACCATAAAAACAAAATCTCTCTTAATCATATTGAAAAATATTATATTATGAGATAATATTTTATTCTGATCTGTCTTGTCAATATAGTGTTAGACGAGTCACGTCGGCCTTGTCCCAATATTACTACAGCATGAGAGACTTGGTCAGTTGAGCTTGGACTATGCCAGTTAAACATGAGATAAGGCAAATATAAGCAAAAGTATTGTCCAATATTGCTACAGCGTGAGGGTAGTATCGGTAACATATATTTAATCATTGACAAGTTAATTTGGAATACACTTATACAATATTGTTACAGCGTGAGAATAAGGTGTATTTAGGATCAAGGGGTAAGAGTTGCATGAGATGCAATTGACAAGTGTTGTCTACCTGTTGGGTTTACAAAGGCCAATATTGCTACAACGTGAGGCCCGAGTAAATTACAATGGGATCTACTTCCCGCTGTATAGTTTAAAAGAGTTTAAACTATCATCTTTCCGTTTGAGAGATTACCGAGATTATGTAAAGCAGTAGAAGGGCGTTTTAAATCAAAAAAAGTATACTTTGTATACCCATAATTTAAAACGTTCTATTAGCGATTTAATGATCATTCTGCTTACATCTCTTGTTAGTTTGGCCTATCAAGAATAATGGCCACTATGAACCAGTTGGTGTGCATAGTTGATGCAGTCTAACTCTAGGGTACTAGAAAATACTCTCACTGGTGAATGAATCACAAAAGTGTTATGGATTCAGAAAATTCAGATTTATTGTTGATCAGAGTTTGTTGTAATGCTAATTTTGATAACACCTCAAGAGGATTGAATAGAGAGAGTGTGACCCTCTCTGTTAAGGGTGCTTCATCTTTTACTCTAAGTATAAATGCTACTTTTGAAGATTGATATTGAGTATCTGCCTCATCTTATTCTCCTTTACTCATTTGGTGAGGGAGAAAAAGATGAGGCAGATACTCAATATCAATCCTCAAAAGTAGCATTTATCCAAAGATCAACAAGAGGGCGTGTAGATGGATAGTGTTTCTACTGTAGTAAGGTTGGGTATTGGAAATTCCTCTACCCTAGAAACCTTATAATTATTAGGAAGACTCCCACAGATCTGTGTATGACACATATAGACATTTCTAGGGCATAAAATGCCAATTTAATCTGCGTGTAAGATACTATATGTCCCTCTCAAATTTGTAATATATTGCAGGGATTGAGAGAGACTAGAATGCAATAGATTGTAGAAGTAAAGTTGAGAGTAAGAAATGGTGATTTCTTATAGGTTCAAGTTGTTGGACAACTTGACTTACTTCTTCTATGCAATACAATAGTTGCATTGCATAATTAGTATGATATTTCATTAGTTGAATGTTAGTTAATAAATAGACATTATATACAATTAGAAATATCTGTAGATCGTAATCCTTAAATGATACAGAGCTATGGTATATAAATTTAGGTCATATAGACGTAAGATGCTTATCTATTTGGTTAAAGATAGTTGGATTCCTAATTTGACCACAAAGACTTAACCAATTTATGAATAATGTATTCACGAAGATAACCAAATGTACCAGAATGTACATCACATCCTTTCGATTATATCGAGGTAGTGATTTCTTGTAGGTCCAAGTTGTTGGACAACTTGACTTACTTCTTCTATGCAATACAATAGTTGCATTGCATAATTAGTATGATATTTCATTAGCTGAATGTTAGTTAATAAATAGACATTATATACAATTAGAAATATCTGTAGATCATAATCCTTAAATGATACAGAGCTATAGTATATAAATTTAGGTCATATAGACTTAAGACGCTTATCTATTTGGTTAAAGATAGTTGGATTCCTAATTTGACCACAAAGACTTAACCAATTTATGAATAATGTATTCACGAAGATAACCAAATGTACCAGAATGTACATCACATCCTTTCGATTATATCGAGGTAGTGATTTCTTGTAGGTCCAAGTTGTTGGACAACTTGACTTACTTCTTCTATGCAATACAATAGTTGCATTGCATAATTAGTATGATGTTTGATTAGCTGAATATTAGTTAATAAATAAACATTATATACAATTAGAAATATCTATAGATCGTAATCCTTAAATGATACAGAGCTTGGTATATAAATTTAGGTCATATAGACTTAAGACGCTTATCTATTTGGTTAAAGATAGTTGGATTCCTAATTTGACCACAAAGACTTAACCAATTTATGAATAATGTATTCACGAAGATAACCAAATGTACCAGAATGTACATCACATCCTTTCAATTATATCGAGGTAGTGATTTCTTGTAGGTCCAAGTTGTTGGACAACTTGACTTACTTCTTCTATGCAATACAATAGTTGCATTGCATAATTAGTATGATGTTTGATTAGCTGAATATTAGTTAATAAATAAACATTATATACAATTAGAAATATCTGTAGATCGTAATCCTTAAATGATACAGAGCTATGGTATATAAATTTAGGTCATATAGGCGTAAGACGCTTATCTATTTGGTTAAAGATAGTTGGATTCCTAATCTGACCACAAAGACTTAACCAATTTATGAATAATGTATTCACGAAGATAACAAAATGTACCAGAATGTACATCACATCCTTTCAATTATATCGAGGTAATGAGTACATTAACAACAAGTTCTTCGTTTGTTTAAGGAAGAATGAGATTCTTACTCATTATAGTCCTCCGGGTAATCCATAACATAATGATGTTTTGGTTAGGAGGAATCGGACTTTATTAAATATGGCCCGATAGATAATGAGTATCTGTGAGTATCTGCTCCAAATACAATTGTGAGTATACCGATCTATATCTGTGAGTATATGCTCCAAATACAATTGCTTACTAAGTAGAGTTCCATCAGAAGCTGTTCCTTCCATTCTGTATGAGATACAAATAGGAAGGAAGTCGCATCTTAAGTAAGTTAAGACTTGAGGTTGTCCTGCTTACATAAGAGTTACACAGCACGGTATCTTATTTTGTAAGAGTTACTCAATAGGATAAACAACATCCAAGAGGCACAAGAATAGGTTCATTGAGTATCCTGTGAATTATATAGGATACTAGTTCTATGATTCAGAGAAGCGAAGTGTGTTCATTTCTCGGTATACAACTGTTCTAAAGAAAGAGGTTCTCATAGATCATGGGAATTATAGAAAGATTGAACTTGGTGAAGTCAATCTACAAATTAATGAACCAAGGATGGGAACTCGGCCTTAATTAAATAGTAGCATTTTAGCACACTCTCTAAATGGGTCGAAAAGGATTTCTAGGTCACTTTTTAGGTATGCTTGATGCCTGAAGGTGAACTTGGAGTTTTCTTGGTAGAAGAAAATAATCCTTTAACTTATAAGGAGTCGATGTTAGACATCGATTCGGAAAGTAGCAAGAAGCCATAAAAATAAAATTGACTATATGTATCAGAATCAAGTTTGGGACTTGGTTAAGCTACTTGTGAGAATTGTTCTCATCGGTTGTAAAGGGTTTACAAAGAGGTAGTGGGAGCTAGATAGAAGGTAGAGACCTTCTAGGCCCTTTATTGGTTTTAGAAAGGTAATTCTCAGTGATCTGAGATCAACTAAGAGGAAACCATTCGACCAATATTGATGCAAAGTCAATTAGTATTTTATTGGCTCTTGCAACATATTATGTCTTTGAAGTTTGGCAGATGGATATAAGGAAGGTGTTCCGGAATGGATGTCTCAAGTAAGAATATTCATGGAATATCCTGAAGGTTTTACTTCCAGTCAGACTTCTGAGCTAGTGTGCATGAAAGGTCAGTGGAAGCATGATGGTCTTTTTGATGCTCTTTATTGATAACATACTGGTCATTGGGAATGATGTAAGTATGTTATAATCGGTCAGAAGTAACTCATAATAATTTCTCCATAAAGGATTTAGAAGTGACTTTCTTTATACTAGTTATAAAGATTTATAGAGATAAAGCTAGGAAGCTGATAGGACTCTCCCAAAATATTTCACATTAATAGCATCTAAAGGGGTACAATTAGTTAACTATGAGATAATTAACGTATTTAATAGACCTGGTGTTCATCTTTCGAGGAGAGTATCTCTTCAGATGGAAGATGAAAGAGTGAGAGTGTCTAACACATCAGATACATCATCTCTTTAGAGCTTGATATATGCTATGATGTATTTGAGACTTGAGATCTGTTTGGCTGTAAGAGTTACAAGCTGAGTCCAGTCTGATTCAGGTGACCACTATTTGATGGTAGTCAAACATATCCTGAGGTACTTCAGAGGTACAAAGGATAAGTTTCTCAAATATGGAGAAAGTAACTTATAAATGAGAAGACGTACGGAGTCAGACTTCTAGTTTGACATAAATGATAGAGAGTCTACATCTGGGAATGTGCTCATTCTCATTAGTACTAAGAGAGTTAAAATTACACCAAACTGGGATTCATGCTAATTCAGATTGGCGGAGGAGAAGCAGCAGTGAGGATTCGTAGCTTTGTCGCTAAACTTGGAAGAGTTCTAAGACAGATGGATTCTATCACATAAGTTTGTGATAAACCAAGGCCATTGAATAAGCCAACGTGCCAAGATGACACCAGTACTCTAATCATGTTGAGAGGAGTCTCACATGACTAGAGGGATCTTGGCTGAAGGAGATGTGATTATTTGTAAAAGTATTCTATAAATAATTTAGTGGACCTAATATTTAAATGCCATGACTCTAAAAGTGTTTATGAAACACGTAGAGTCGATGTGTATGAGATGCCATCAGGAATGGCATTAGAGCAAGCGGGAGATTATTAGGGTCAGTGTTTACGTGCCATCCCTGAATGTACATATACTATATATTTATACAAGTGTACATTCCCATTAAATCACTAATACCCACTTATATGGTATTATGCATGTAACGTTACAGACATTATAGATTTGAAGGAGTTCGGATCAGATCTAAAGGTGTTTAGATAAGGGCTCATAGTTAGCCACGCTGAGACATATAATTGCTAAATGTTAGTACAGTAAGTGTTAGCTGGTTATAATACTCAACAGATCCAAGAGTTGAAGCCTTGTCTATAATGGAACATGACCTGGAATATACTAGTAACTGCATAGTTGCAAGAGTTGCAATTAGGTGCCAGGAAATGCAAGTTGTGCAAGTATGTTCTCGAATAATTGTCCTTGATCTATTGCTGCCGATGTAGGTCTGTCGATGGATACCTTTATATATAGATCAACATATGTCGTAACTATATAGTATAGATGGTCATTTCTAGCCGACCGTGAGCTTGGAGCTCGTATTGACATATGGGTATCCAGTTAGGACTGGATATAGGACAGATTCACGAGGGCCTCTGATAAACGCCCAATGTAAGCCGTCAATGGAGGATCCTCTCGAGTTGAGTAGTATACGTGGTCCTTTAACCTGAGTGCCACGGTGGGCTTGTAAGTGATCCACCATACTTTGGTTCCACGCATGTCATAGACCTTTCATGGTGTGACTGCTGGGTGTCATTGGGTATAGTCCGATGCTTATGGAGTTTAGTGTGTACAGATATAGGATCCGTCAGTTCCCATATGGAGTTTGATATCATCCCGGGAAAGAGTTCCGCCAGGGTCGACCAATATGGCAAAGGAGTTTGTGCATATTGTTCAATTAGATACAAGTCTGGAGATAAAATATGGATGAGCATTGGGGATTTGACGGTGATAATCTATATCCCCGCACATCTAGGATATCATGATAGAAGGACTATATATATGCATTATAACCTCAACTTGTATGGTTCAACGCGCTGATTTGTATATTTGTGATGTGTGTGTGGGGCATTACTCACGGACTCATGGAATAGTTCCATTTGAAGAATCAGGCGTAAGACCTAGGGAGTCCCGCGATATGGAGTGTACTCGTTGTGCACTGACGCAGCGTGCCAGATTAAATTATTTAATCCAACAATATTTAGCATTACTACGGGAATACGTGCGTGTATGTATTTAAGTGTTAAATATAACAATTAGTTAATAATTATTATTTACTAATTATATAATGACACGTAGCGTATTGTAGACCCTTGGTTGAGTTTACCCAAGTGTGAATTTGGTGGTACTTACTAGGGGTGAACTTGGTGACTATTTATGAGGGACAAAATGGTTATTTCTCAATTTGATTATTTAATAGTCAAATAATCAAAATATCTTTCTTTTTATATTATATAATATATTATTACACATCTTATTTATTATATTATATTATATTATGTTATATTTTATATTATATTTTATATATATATATATATAAAGAAAAAGAACAGAAAGAAGAGAAGCAATTTGGCCAATTCGGTCGAGAGAGAGGGGGAGAAGAAATAGAGAGAAAGAGAAGGAAGAAAGAAAGAAGAAGAAAAGAAAAAAAAAGGAGAGGAAAAATGAAATTATTTCATTTTCCTCTATGCTTCCAATTGGAGCAATTATGAATTGCTTCAAACTCTTCATTTCTTATCTTTTTGGAGAAAATGATATAAACACACTCCTGGCCATTTTGGGGATTAAGAGTTAATTCCAAGCTGAATATAAAGCTGCTGTTCTAGCTCACCAAGCCTATCGAGTTGGTCTCCATGCAAACTCCAAGAAAAATACGTGTATAACGTTATACATTTTGGTAAATTCTATAATCCTATAAATATATTAATGTGATTAATCTATTATATTTATTGTGTTTATTACAAAATTTACACATTTTCGCTGCGTTAGGCAACAGACACAATTGCACATGCACACACCCACACGTGCCTAAGATCCTCCGTCAACAATATATTACTGTATATTAGAATTACATGTAAGCACCATCTCCAATACCTCCCACTTGCTAGTTCCATTCACGATGATATCTAATATCAATCAACTTTATGTGTTTCTCAAACACTCAAGAAGTTAAAGCATTAGTGTGCAGGTCTGCTATATTGTTTATAGAATCTATTTTAGCCAAGATTTATCTAATTATGTGGTATTTAATTTTCATATGATTATATTTTTGGTGTATAATTTATTTGCTACTATACTCGAGCAATTACCATGTTATTGTCACAACATAGTAGGATAAGATCCACAGAACTTAAAAATATTACGAGCTCAATGACTATTTTGCATATCCACTGCTTTCTTTACAGCTTCTAAAGTTGCAAAGTATTCTTCCTCTAAGGTAGAATTAGTTGTGGACGCTTAGTTAACACACTATTAACTGACAGTGACACTATTTAGGAGAACATATATTCGAATGTAGACTTTCTATCATCTGAATTAGACTCTAAGTCTTAATTAATGTTTCCTTTCATTTATAAGTTACATTCTCTATATATCAGAAACTTATCCTTTATATCTCTAAGATATTTTAGGATATATTTCGTAACCATCCAATAGTCGCTGCCCAGATCAAATTGATACTAGCTTGTAACATTTATAGCCATACTGATGTCAGGTCTCATACATAATATGTCATACATCAAGCTACATATAGCTGATGCAATATACTATGTTAAACACTCTAACCCTTTCATCTTTCATTTAAGGAAACATTTTCCTAGAAGGATGAATGCCATGTTTGAAAGATATATTAACTGTCTAATAATTGTTTAGGTTATACCTGATGCGATATTTCTATATCATAAATTAAGTGCAAGTATACACTATCGTATGCAAGTAATAAAGAGACTAATTAGTCGGATGTCGAACCCACAGGGATAATTTCTTCTTATTAACCAATTACTAAAATTATGTCTTCCTAATAATTATTCAGAAAAATAAAAATCTAAGAATGAATGTAGAAAATATAAAAGTAAAAACACAATGTAAAGAAACTTAGGTGATAGCAATGTAGAGAAAACCTAGGATTAATATTATCCCTCAATATGCTTTTTAATGATTAACCCTCTAATATTTAACTCACTTAGTCTTTATTATTGATCAAGACACTAATGTATTCACAAGCCTCTTCCAAGGTCATGCAAGTATACCTTAATTTACCAAATACCTATATTCCTATGGTACTTGTAATAAATTAAGATTCATTAAGATTAGGTCTTATTGATCATACATGCCAATTAGGTATATTCCTATCCTAAGTTGAAACTTGCATATGTAATATTGAATATTACTCTACAATCATGCATCAAATTACCTAGGTCTAAATATATTGATTCCTCTTCCGAGTTTATCAAAATATTACCAATTCATTCACCATATATTGGCCAGATATATTAAAGCATTAAACACAAGTAATTTAAATAATAAAAGACTAAATTTATTAAATATTAAAAAGATATGGCAATTAAGCACACATATTGAGTTCAAATATTAACCCTAGAAAATAAGTTAGCTCATGGCTACAAGAGAACAGCAGTAAAAATAATTATAAATCATGATACAATTATTAGCAAACCGATATAGACGTCGAATTGCTCTTAATTGCGCTGCCTAGGAACTCTTGATGCCGAAGAACGTCTTGTATCTCTCTCTAAAGTTTCTTTAATTAAGTTCCTATTGCTCTCCAAGACTCGTGCTCTGTATTCTTGGTGCTCTTGGGTCGTCTTGGATTGGTTCTTGAAGGCTGGGAATGAGTGGCTTTATATAGGGATTGATATGAGCTTGAAAATCTCAATTCTCGTCGGACTAGGACTCGCACTACCGCTGGCGCGCTATGAAGTTGTCGCTGGGGCGACGCGTGAAAAAGCTATTACCGCTGGAGCGGTGGGATATTAGCGCTGGGGCGCTGTCTTGTCGCTAGGGCGGTGAATGTATGGCGCTGGGGCGCTATACGCGACTTAAGCAAGTCGTTTTTCTTATTTCGATCACTATTCTAGCGCTGGGGCGAAAATCCTTGTGGCGCTGGGGCGATGGACACATACTTTGAAAACTTTGCATTTTAGTCCCTATTTTCGCTTCTTTTGCGTTCTTTCTTGAAATTTCGTTCAAGTCCCTATAAATAACAATAATGCACATAAATAGCCATCTATTCTCATAAAATCATAAAATATCAATAATAAAAACATGAGAAAATATATGACAAATTTGCCCTTATCAATACCTTTCAAGAACATTTTCTATCTATGAGAATTTGGAGAGTTCTATTAGCTTCTTAACTCCAACTTCATCTCTATAAAGCTCTATACTCAGTATATGAAAAGTCTTTCCCTAGTCATTCATGGAGAAGTTTTTACTTATAACTCTTGACTGATTGTTATACGTCAATATCATTTTTGATAATGACTATGATCTACATAAAGAACAAGAAAGATAATCATGCCTCCATTGCCTTTTTCTTAACACACATACTTTCTCTTTATTTTAGATAAAACCAAACTTTCTGATTACTTCATCAAAATGAAGATTCCAGCTTCACGAAACTTGCTTAAGTTCATAAATAAACTTCTTCATTTTGCATACTAAATTAGAAGTCTGGCTAGATGTAAAATCTTCAGGTCGTTCTATGTATATCTCTTACTCAAGATATGCATTCCAAAACACTATATTTACATCTATAAGCCAGATTTCAAAAAATAAAAATATGCTACAATAGCAAAAAAAAAAAATTTTAAATCGACTTTAGCACGGTTTCTAGTGAAAAGTTTTCTCATGAACAATCCCAGATCACTGAGTGTAACATTTTACCAATAGTCGAACCTTGAAGGTTTCTACCTCCAATTAGGCCCTACGCTTCCGCTTGTAAACTCATTTACAACTAATAGGAACTATTTCTTAGGGAAGCTCAACCAAGTTCCAGACTGGATTGACATGCATTGAGTCAATTTCAAATTTTATGGCTTCTTTCCATTTCCCGAATCAATGTCCAACATTGTTTCTCTATAAGTCATAGAATCCTTTTCTTTAACTAAGAAAATTGTAAGGGTATCTTCAAGTATCTTATATACCTTCTAACAATCCACACTAACCATGAGAAAATTATTTCTCTAGGAAAGTTATATTACAAGAAACGAACATTTCAATCTTTATAGATCATAGAACTGATATCCCTTAAAATATTTGGAATATCTAATGAACAGATACTTGTACATTTTTTGGTGCAAGTTTATCCTGTTGGGTAACTCTTACGTAAATAGGACAACCCTAAGTCTTAACATACTTAAGACACAGTTTCCTGCTAATCCATATCTCATACGAAGTAGTAGGGATGGCTTTTTATGGAATTCAATTCAACAAGTGAACAACAGTTTTCTATAGTATAACCCTATAAATATTTTTTAAGACCAGTAATGCTCATTATCGATCATATCATATTTAATAAAGTTTGATTCTTCCTCTCTGAACACCTTTGTGTTAAAGAGTACTTGAAGAACTATAACAAGCTAGAATTTCATTCTCCTTTAAATAATTCATGAAATCACTGCTTCGATCTAATCAAAGATATTTTATACACATACCTGTTGGTTTCTCTACCTCAAGTCAAAACCCTTTGAACATTTCAAAAATGTTTTGACTTATGTTTCATCAAAAACTTATCCGTATCATGACATTCATCAATAAAGACAACGAAGTAAATAAACCTATCTATAGTAGTGTGTGATTCATTAGACCACATACATTACTATGTATTAATTCTAACAAATCAATAGCACAGTGTCAAACACCAAAAATAGAGATTTGATCATCATCCTTTGAATACAAGATTCATAAAACGAATAGGGTTCCATGGTAAAATCGCATATTTGACTATCCCTAACCAGACGGGTTAAGCGTCTCATGCCCATATGATTTAATCTCATTTGCCACAATTTCTACTTATAGTTACTGAACTTATTACTTGTTCTATTCACCAATATATTCAAGACATTTCTTGTTTGTATCTTAATTATAATGTATTTTCATCAACTGACATTCAACTGATGATACATTATCAATATCATATAAATATAAGGAATAATTCTTTTTATATACATGATAACCTTCAGTGTTTCTCATGAGAAGGGAAATTAATTATCTGATAATGCTTGACACAAAATAAAATATATATAACTTAATGCTTTTACAAGTGAAGAAGAGAGAAGTGACTAAAAGTCTGAACAACTTCATCATTTTGGAAATCTTTATTTCCTATATGAAGATGTACTTCTCATTTCTACAACTTTTTAGCATTGCTCAAATTATACAACAAATTGTAGATATGACACAAGCAAGAGGTATCTAATATAAAGCAATTACTAGCAACAACTGTTGACAAAATGTCAATATTTGGTAAACAGAGACTTAAGGGGTTATATTGTTTATGGCTGTGGATAATAATATTTACAATGTCCAACTACAATATAATGAAGGACTTAATGTTTACAATGTCTAACTGCAATGCAATGAAGGACTTTCCTTTGCATTTATTCTTATCCTCTGAATTTGGATATATCAAACTATTCTTTCAGATAGAGCATAATACTACTTGCATTATTCTTGTGCACTTACTCCTACTGAATATCAGTAGATATCAAGGTTAGGATATATAATTTGACTCTCAAAAAATTATTTATCTATTTCTGATGAGTTTAAACTTCTTTAAAAGAAATATTATCATAAATACCTCTTATCATTTTCTAATCAATGAGTATTCAAAATATTCTGAATTTAGAATAATTCTCAGATTTACAATCAGTCATAATTATGTGTATGTAACAGATTACTCGTATTCTTCTTATCTTATCTCTATAAGATAAGATAGAAGATGTTTAGCAGAACATTTCTAATTAATAAAATTAACATTTTTAGATCATGGATATAGCTAGTATATATTTTCGATCTAAAGACGCCTTTCCACTGCTTCATAAATTTTCCATAATTTCTTAAACGAGAAAAATAAAAATTTAAACCTTATATTTTATAGTGAGAAGTAGATTTAATCAGCATTCTACTCGGGCCTAACATTTTAGCGATATTGGCCTTTGTAAAAACTCAAAAGGTAAACAACTCTTGTCAATTACATCTCATGCAACTCTTACTTCTGATCTAAATACACCTTATCCTTACATTTTAACGATATTAGGTAAGTGTATTCCAAATTTACTTTTCAATGATGAAATATAAGTTACTTATATTACCCTCATACTTTAGTGATATTGGATAGTACTTTCACTTATAGTTACTTCATCTCATATTTAACCAGCATATTTCGAATCACACCAATCAAATCCCTCACACTTTAGCGATATTGGAAAAAGATCGAGATGACCAGATTAGTACCGTATGGACAAGGTGGACAATGTATAATATTATCTCATAATGTAATATATTTCAATTTGGTTAATAGAGATTTTTATAATTTAATAAAATAAATTTGTATCTTATACGAATCTGATTCATAATCAGAATAATTTTTCACGTAAGCATAACTAACCTCCAGCAGTAGGGCTCCTATTGTGGTTAATAATGTAAACAAATATTTACAATTTATTATATAGCAATATAACAATTATATCTACATTAAATAATAAAAATAAATATTTCATATGCAAAAATGTAAATTGGAGTGTATAGTTTGGAATGATCAGTGCAAAAAGTTGAACAATCTGGCATAATATAATATAATGCTCTGAAAATAAATTAGTGCTATTTTTTAGGCTCATGCTCAACCTAATGCACTTTGGTGCCAAATAGCCTCAATGCCCAAGCGTTCAACACTTGAATGTTCCTGCGTTCTACGTTAGAGAACGCCCCTGCATCCATATCTTCCACTCTCCAGTGTTCTGCATGCAACAAATTTGCTTCTGCATTACGAATGCCTCAGTGTTATAAATATGAACGCCCTAGTGTTCTGCTCTAAGAATGCCCCGGTGTTCAATACTTGAACGTCCCAATGTTCTGCATACATAACCCAGATGAATGCCCTAGCATTATATGTTGAACGCCCTACCGTTCATGGATAAACATGAATGCCCCAACGTTCTCATCGCAATGCCCCAGTGTTCCCTTGACAGTAAGTCATTTTCTACACTTTAAACACTTCAAAATGTGCCTTCCACTATTTTTGGGTATCTCTAACACTTTATATAACACTTCAATAACTCAAAAACACATAAAACATGCTCTGATACCATATATTAGTGTATTAAATGGTGCATGCATGTGATTGTGTACATGTTGAAAATTTTAAAATATATGTCCAATATACATTATGTAGCGAAATAAAATAATATAATGAATATATACACATTACAACTGAATCAAAAATAATACTAGAATTGAATAGATAACCTTGTAGACGATTCAGTAAAGATTGTTGAACTTTAAGCTTGTTGAGCTCATAATAAAGTCCTCTATTGAACAATTCTAGACTCTAATATTTGGTGGGATTATAGTAGTTAGAATGGAAGCCTTTGATCAGTATTTAATACAGGAATCAAACTTAGTTCAACCCTTTAACTAGCTCATGCATCAAATACTTAAATATTGATTTTATGGACCAAAATAAAATTTTCTCAAAGTTTCCATTTTCTCTCAAATACAATGCATGAATTTTTCATTCAAAAATGAACTCTTTCAACTGTTTTTAAATAGGCTAAGACATTTAAGTGGCCACATGTCACACATGTAGCCATGTGATGCTATGTAGGGTTATGCATAAGTGACAAATGTCACTCATCCAACCAAATAGTTTGCATTGTTGACATTTGTCTCATATATGTCCAAGCATGCTGCTATGTTTCATACAAATGGCCATGCATGGATGCGTGCAATTGTACATTTCCATGCAATAGGAATCTATTTACAACATTTACAAATTATGGTTTTCACCTTCCCAAATCGATTCATACGATCCGTCCCGCTACCTTAGTGCTCAACGAGTACATTTTATATTGTGAGACTTTCTAGACTCAAATCGATTTGTCTTATGGAACACTTGAGTACATTTTATATTGTGAGATTTTCTAGACTCAAATCGATTTGTCTTATGGAACATTTCTGCAAGTCCATTAATGATGCCGCCCCATATATTATGGATATTGAAGAATAAAGCGTTGAACTATACAAGTTGAGGTCAACCATATCTGTATAATCAATCTATCACCTATATCTTTGAAAGAGTAGAGATATAGATCATCATCATCAAATCTCTATAAACTCGATCATGAACTTATCTCTAGATTTGTATTTTTGTAAACATTATCTGCAAACTCTCTTATGATATTGTTTAACCTTATGACAAACTCTTTTTTTGGGTTTTTTGCTTATGGCCACAAGACTTCTTGAAATATAATCTCAGAGTATCAAGATATATAACTCACCTATTTAAGCTGACAGATCCCATATCTACAAACACTAGACTCCATGAGCATCAGACCATACCCAACGACACCCAACGGTTAGACATTAAAGGTCTCTGACATGTATGGAATTAAATTATAGTAGATCACTCACAAGCTCGCCGTAACGCTCAAGTATAAGGATCACGAATACTATTCAAATCGAGAAGACCCTCCATTGACAGCTTTATGAGATGTCTGCTAGAGGTCCTCGTAAGTCTATTCAGTATCTCATCCTTACTGAATACCTACATACCTATACAGACTTTCGCTAAATCTATAGTCTATTAAGACTAACCATCTAAATAATTCAGATATAGACATTTACTAATCCGAAAGGAATACTGATCGACCCGTGTTGGTAACCATAGATCCAGAATGATGTTTTCGAGAACATATTGTGCAATGACATTTCTTAGCACAATTTGCAACTCTTTACAACTATGTCATTATTATATTATTCTCGAGTCTTTGTCCCTATTTCAGACAAGGTTCTCACTCTCTAGAATTGCTAACTTTAGCACTGACATAAACTCTTTTAGATCAGATCTAATTTCCTTTAGATCTATAATGTCTGAAAAAGTTACAAACTTCTTATCATATAATTATGTATTAACGATTTTAATGAAATGTTACTATATATCAGAATAGCATGTAAGCACCATCTCTAACAAAAATGAGAGAAAAAGAAGAGAGATGTAGAAGAGGGGAGAAGAATGAGCACAAGAGAAAATAATTCTTTAGTGAGAGAGAGAGAGAGAAAGCACAATATTTTGAGGATAAAAAAGACTAAAAGATTGCAATAAAATTAATGTTACCTCTTAAACTCATCATCTATCTTGTTTTCATGATTTTTATGATATTTCTCTTAATAAGCTCTAAAACTCTTTTTTTCACTATGACATAACTTTTTATATCTAGGATTACAACTTTGAACTTGATATGTGATTGAATTCAAATTCTTTTCTTATTTTTAAGAAGTTCATAATAGAATTGTTTAATTATTCTATACTTACTTAATCACTAGTTAGATTGTTATGGAAACCCTAATGAATTTGATGAAGAAATTTAAGAATTGAACTTGATGAATAATTTGATATATGATCATAGCGTAATAGTTATAAGTTTCATATGTGATAGACATATATCTATATAGCATATATGGTATTAATAGATCAATTCTTAATGAATCTTATTCTTATTTGATTACTATAGACATATAGGTTATTTTTAGTGTAAGATATAGTTATTCGACCATCGATAGAGGATATTAATGATATTAGCGATTTAGTCAATAATTAATATGAAGGGATTAACTTAAAAAAAAGATTAATTAGTTCAAGTAACATATCCAGAGATAGTTGTAATCCTAGATTTTATCTATTATTGGTGATTTTATATTATTATCGTTAGTCTTTTCTATCTTATTGTTTTTCTATTATTTAGTTTAGTTAACATATATTTTAATTTTTATTTGTCTGAATAAAAGTGAGAAAACACAATTTTAGTACTTAACATAAAATAAACAACAATTCTTTTTAGAAATGATACTCTACACAATTTTTATTACTTGTTTTTAATAGCGTGTATTTGCGCTTTAGTACAAAACAATAACCCATAGGGCATTTCTAGCCTAAATTCTACCATGGCCTCAAGAAACAAGAGTAGTTTGAACATTACGTAATAGGGTGATGGTGAGGAAGAAGCTGAGGAGGTTCCCTTCATTAAAAGAAGAGTTAAAAGGGTCTCAAACCTGAGCAGGCTTCCACCTTAGAAAATGTAAGGATCCCTGAGAACATCATAGTTGTCATAGTCCTTGAGGAAATGGGCAATGACGTAGGTTTAGCAGATGAAGGTGGTTTAGACCCTGAGAAAATACTAGATAATAAGGGAGGATGAGGGGAAAAGGTATCGGTTAACCCCCTCTGGAGCTTGAGAAGTTAGAATACAAGTTGGATCTTATGTATCAGTATTCTGACATGACCGAAGAGATTTTGAAGTGCCTTAAACTTTGATATAATATCCTTTCTTCAGTGACACTATATGTCCTTAACCCTGATGATTTCCTAAGTCACCTTGATGAGGGTGAAGTAACCCTCCACGTCGAATTTTTTAAGCTCGTACTTGGGCTACCTATGTAGTAAATTTTGTAAAGATGTTAGACCATCTAGGGGTCACCCTATCACAATTAGGTCTAAACTCTTGGTGAGTGGTGTCAGGGTTGTTTATCTTATGGGTAAGGACAAGATAGTCTGAACCTATCTTTCAAAAGCTATGATACTTGTACAAATATAGCAACTAGAGGCTTTTATTATTTTTCAAGCCAAAGGCTCTTGCCTCGATTTAGAATATACCTTCTACCAAAAATGGGTGGAAGGAGTTCTGATTGTTTGCTAAAGGAGAATGGGCTCAAAAATTCCTTCGACTTTGAGGAAGGGGATCGTGGCCTGTCTTGACTCAATTTTCTTTAAATGCATGTCATTTCTCTCTTTATTTTTTTTCCATCCCTTTTCTTGTGTCCTTTGATTACTTGTGCCTTAACTCCTTTCATTTCTTATAGTAGTTACTTGAACTGCAAGGCTAGAGATCTCAGATGCTTATAAAGCTCGAGTTATAATAGCCCTAGTGCATGCAGACAGCTACCGTGCTCTATTAACCGAAGTTAGCTTGAGGGACACTGATGTATGCTTTAGTAGTTAAGTGCAAGAGTACGTCATCATATCAAGTAATATAAGATTTTAAGTCCAAATATTATCCCCACAAGGACTATGCGATCTACTTCTATCAATGAAATACTAAATTTTATCTACTTAACTTTTATCTCGAAAAACTAAAATCTGAAACTTAATGAATTAACCTAATTCTATTAAATTAAACTGAACCTAATTAACAAATAAACCTAGCGTTAAACTCACAAATTAAGAATAATCTAGGGTTTTGATTTATTCCCTAGTATTTCAATAGATTCTTTGATGCAGGACAAATGCTAATGAACTTGCGATTTTATTCGCGGAGACATATTTGTGTTGATATCATTTAACAAGACGAAACTTGAGATTGGTGCCAACTCAAAAATAAGTTTTTTGGAAATAACACTGTGTTTATTTCTCAGAATTCTGAAACAATGACTTTACTAATTCAATTCCCCTCTTCAAACTCTCAATCTCATGGTTTATATAGATACCATTAGGATCAAGTTACAAATGTGAAAAGAGTAAAAGAAAAATTCAAAAATTACAACAACTTAGTCTAAATATGCTACTAACATCAAATTCTAAAATTGTGGCTGGAACTAAAGTCTAACGTTGTATTAAACAAAGTCTAAAAATACAACTAATATTAAAAATTCAAACCTAATCTACACTAATTTAACATATCAAGCTTCTAAGTCTTGTATTGATAGCAAAAGTCTTCAATTCCTCTTGGCTGTCAAGATTTGATTCACCTTTTGACTGTCTAGCCATCCTTTGATTATTTAAATTTAACTTTCTCTAGAAAACTTAGAATCATGTTTTATAAAATGTTTTAGAAAGTAGACACATTCAGATTTCCAAAGATATAAAGAATACCTCATAATTCATTCTGGAACAGTACTAGATTAATTCCAAATTTTCCCTTTAAAATTATTATCTTATCTTGAGCCTTAATTTTGAATGTTACCTTTAGTTATTTAGGCTCTATCTCCAAATCCATGCAACTGGACACTCCTAGGTCAAATATACTTATTATTTTCTTCATGGGCTTCCTAGCACATGGGTTGGTGTTGGTGATTTTGGCTACTCTCAATTTCTTTTGATAATGACAGGGCCTAGTTATGATGTCCTCCATCACTGCTGTGCCACAATGCATTGGTCTTGTATTGATGTCCCCTTTCATTCTTTAACCTTTTAGTTAATCCTTTAATTCTAATTGATTGAATGACTCTAATCTCATCACAAGCCTCGAGTGACTATATTATACATTCTAAAAACTACCTATATATATGGTAATTAGAAAAGAATGTAATTCATTAAGACTAGATCTAAATCAAATAATATATACCATTTAGGTATATGTCAATCCTATATGGTACTCATAGTTGTTACCCAATAATCATACATCAAACTATCCTAAGCTAAACACATAAATCTTTTTGTCAAGTTTATCATGGTTCCTTAATCATTTATAATATTGGCCAGATATAATGAAAGCAATAAACTCAGATAGAATGAATCAATTATATGTATTAAGTTTCTAAACTAAGAATTAATAAAATTGAACTACATACTAGGTTCAATAGTCTAACCCTAGATCAAATAATTTTAGCTAATCATAAAGCCAAAAGTATCAAACCAATACATGAATAACAGCAAGAAAAAGAATATAAAGATAAGAAAAAAGAAAAAAGAAATAATCAAGATGACTCCTTGGGTTACTTCTGTTTCAATCTTAACTTGAAACATGATTCTTGGACTTAAATCTTCAATAGTGGCTTTGATCTCTTGAATTTATGCTGTAAATGTTTTCCCTAAGTTTTGTCTCTCTAAAAGTCTGTGTTTTGGTTCTTAAAAGAGCTTTTATATGTATGAGAAACCCTAGGGTTGAGGACCTTCAAATCCAAGTCGAAATAGGACATTTAGGAAGGTCCTACCTTGGACATTACAGTGCTAGCCATGGAAGTAAGCACTCTCTTTGTTTGAGCACAACTACTTCGTTTCTCATTTGATTTACCTCTTATTTATTCCTAAACGTCATACTTTCTGTTGTGCACTTATTTATGATCAAAAACAAAATTAAATAGCCAAAAAATCATAAATTAGAGTAAACCTCTTGTTCAGGGTACTAATCATACTAGTACTTTTACCCCCCCTATCAGACGCAAATCTCATAACTGAGTTATCTCATGTTGTCTCTCTCAAAGAAGTAAGCTTCATTCAACGTTTATGCTTGACTTTGTTGCTTTAATTATTCTTGATCTAACTCTCCCTTTATTTTTTTAAGGATGTAAGGTCGAGAAGGTGATCTTAGTTGTAAGCAAGCTTGTTATGGTGAGACGGGATAAAGATCAGTCATGAGGGTGGGTACTCAGAGGTGGTACAGTCCCCCGAGGGTAAAAGGGTCAAACTCTCCACACACCCTTTAGGCCAAGGCAAGATAGGAGTGAGACCGCCTCTATCGAGTAAACTATTGCCCTAACAACCCAAGGCCATTCCCCAAGTGCTTCTCAAGCTTCAAGGGCCACGAGCTCCCGATCACTTACTCAAGAATAGCTACAAAAATTAATATATTTGCCTCAAATTACAACCACTCTATCTATTTGAATCCCAGCAGGTGCACTGATCTAAAGTACCTGGTCTTGTTACTACACTAAGAAGACAATACTTGGATGTAGAACAAGCAAAGCGAAGTGCCAATTAGAACTCGGTTGTTGTAATGCATCTTGGCGTAGGGAAGCTTTTTGACATAAGTGACACTTTAGTTTTTTATTTATTTGCGGGCTTTCCGTTCAGGGTGTTGATTTTCTCTATATTTGTAGGCTACCTATGCTTTTGTTATATGTTATGCAGATGTCCTCTAAAGGTTGCAAAGTGTCTACCAACTCGAGGAGGATCTGACTCAAGCAAGACAAAAAGCTCACTAAGCTCGAGAGGAATCCAAGGAGTTTAGGGCTTCGGTTAAGATAATAGAGACCAAGATAGTGGGAGCCGAGATAAGGTCTCAAAGTTGAGAGGCAGAAGTCTGTGCTGGAGCAAGATTCTGTTGCCGCAGTCACTGTTGTTAAGAGCCAAGTCTCTAAATTAAATTGATAAAACAACTTAGTATAGGCCAAGCTTATCAATACTTGGCATAAGCTAAAGGCTCTGCATCGAGCTAAAGGAGAAACGGCTTCCCAGATTGATGAGCAACCTAGGAGGTGGATGGGATTTATACTAAAGGCCAAGACAAGGGGTAGCCCTCCAAGGTCTTGGACGAGGTTTTTGAGGTATGTTAAATAAAGTCTTCAAAGGGTATTATCTCGACCTCAACCTCAAATGGTTTAGAAATGTTATTGGCCGCAGCCCCAAGGCTTATGAGGATCGAGTTGTATAGGACATCCCTGGTCCTATTAACTCTACTATCGACCTACCCCCAGATCATGCTCCTATTAAGGAAAAGGTACCTATGGTGGCTGCTACAACCATTCTTCCAACTTCCAATGCACCTGTTCTTGCAGCCGATACTTCCTTTGTTGTCAATTCCTCTTAGTTGATGTGTTACTATTGTGTATTTTCTATAACACAATCTAATGCAAGTATATGTTATCGTAACAAGTAATATATGATGAGTAGAGTGTCGATCTCACGAGGAATTGTTATTACTACTTGCTAAGTACTAAAATTATGTTCTCCTGTTCTTATTCAAGCTATTGACAATTCAATGATTTTGATATCTAAACTAACTACACAAAAAGAATAATTACAAGAATTGAGCAAAGAGAACAAACATGATAGCACTAATACTCAAATGCCTAGGATTGTAATAATCCTTTAATACTTCACTTGAATTCAATTACTCCCCTTAAAACTATCAATATGAATGTTAACTAAGAACTCTAATATCTTCACAAGCCTCTTCCGATGGTCAAGTGAGTATATCTCATTCAATTAATCATCAATATTCCTATGATAATCAAATTGAAATACGATTCATTAAGTTCAAGGTCTTTAAATAGTCATTTATGCCATATGAGTATATTCCTATCTCATATGGAACTCATGCTTTTACACAATGATCATACATCAATCTATTCATGGCTAACACAAAATTCCCTTTTCCAAGTTCATTAAGGTTCCCAAATTAATCTAATCCATTGTCATGTAATTAGAAGCATTAAGCATAGAACAAATTGAACAATTCAATACCAATATGATAAATAAGAGAAAATAATCAATTCAAGCTACATATTGAGTTCACATTGTAATCTTAGCAATAAACTTAGTTCATAATTGAAAACATAAGTTTAGAGCATCTAACAACATCATTATACATGCTGAAATCAACAACAAATACGAAATTGAAGAGAAGAAGAAATTTTCTTTGATACAATGGTGATGTTCTTCCTCCAAAATGCAGAAATTCTTCTTATTCCTCTGGATTCTTGCCCCTTGTTGTTGATTCTTACTTCCAAGACCTAAATGAAGTGTTAATTTTCGTGCTCTCTACTGCCCAACTCTTCTTGGCTCAACAATGGGCGTTTATATAGGTTTAGGGTTTCAAAAAGAGGACAAAAATACCCTTAAAGAGTGCCCATAATTTAGTGTCGCGGCATTCGAAGTCAATGCCGCGGCGTGGAGCTTCTGGTATGCACACCCCAGCTAATGCCCCGGTGTTGCACTATTTATTCAATGTATCAATTTTACTGTTCACTAGTACTGTTCATGGCATTGTTTACATTTTGAGCATTTTAGTCCCTTCTCGGATTCTCATCTTAAATAGCTCCATTTGCACCCGATTTTTGGTATTTTTGCTCTGATAATGCTTAAACCTATAAAACAACATTAATATGCATAAATAGCCAAATTATTGGGATAAATTGAACAAACATCAAGTTTAGGAGGATAAAATATTTTATACAATTATGCCCTATCAAATACCCCCAAACTTAAGAGTTTGCTCGTCCTCGAGCAAAGATAGATAAAAACAAATAAAATAAATTCAAAAACAATTTATGGGCTAATGGATGATTAATAGTTATTCTAAAATATTGCATTATTTATAACTATTAAAAATCTTTAAATACCGTGACTATTCAATAAGTCTAATCATCATGCTCATTTCATCATACAAATTATTACTTGGTGTGTGTGTGTGTGTGTGCGTGTAGTTGTTATTATCAGTTAAATGCACCCGGAATGGTTTATGCCTAAAAAAAACGATGTGGTCTCTATGAATTTTTTTTTTGAAACATACACTCCATAAACATGTTTTTCATATCACTCTCCACTAATGTAGGAACAAACATGCTTAAGAATCAAATACGACTTTATTAAGCTTGTAATGTATGGTTAGGGTAAAGGTAGGATAATGTGGATTCATTTTTGGTTCAAATCACACCATAAATATATATTGTTGTTGAAGATCAAAGCCTTAATCTCATTCCAAAGAACACGCTCAAACTTAATTTGAAACTTCCTTTGTTGTTTCTTATTATCAAAATATTTTTTAGAAGCATATAGGGATATATATTTGCTGTTTTTATTTTTTTTTTATTTTTTTTATTTTTGCAAAGCATTCCAAATCACTATGCCCCAAAACTTAGATTTTTTTAACCTTTTGGAATAAACACAAGCCATAACTTCTATGCCTATGGTGTAAGGGATGATAATGATGGAATATGTATTTATTTTAGGGTATTATTATAGTTAACAAAGAAAGATGGTCATTAGGCTTAAAATAGGTGACTATGGATAAATATATATATATCGGTAGGCTTGAAAGGCTCAAACGATCCAAACATAGCCTAAAATCACTTCCTTAATCATGTATGTCCTAGGATTTCGCCTCAAGTGATAATCAAACAAGTTCTAGAGTGTGTTTGAGACCTTTTGTGTTCTTGTTGTGCATAAACTTTTTCTAGGTTAGCAACTAACATAACAATCCAACTATGTGCTCAATGTGTTTCAAGTAATCACAAAAGATAAAACTTGCAATCAAAATCAAACATATGAACAAATATAGTATCTATTGATTCCAAACATAGTTTCTGCACTTAGTTTTATCATTGACTAATAATCATGTTAAACCCAAAACAAAATACAAAATGCATAAAACACACCAAAACAAAATGTAAAATAAAAATAATTACAGATAAATAAGTAAAAATAAAATTACAGATAAATAAGTGAAGGCAATTGAAAATGTGGAAGTGTTTCCCTCCCTCAAACTTAATTCCTGACATGTCCACATGGCATCAATAAAAATATAAAAATGAAACACTTCCTTGAATGATGCGTTGAAGCCTCACACATGTCCTCCATAATGTCTGCATCATCTCCTAAATTGTTGTCATTAACTTTTGTCGAAGCTTGATGAAGTAGCAAGGGTTGTTCATTATCTCATTGCATTTATGCATCGATGTAATAGTAACCCTTCCACTAAATTCAAATCTCCAAACTTTTCTAAATCTCACCATGACAATAATGTTAATCTCCCTCAAACAACCACAATGCGTTATAATTCACATGTAAATAAATTCAAACACTTCCCAATTAATTTGCAAATACAAGTCTTAACCAACAATTCACTCTACAACACAATCCACTATTATCACTCCTCAACATAGTTCAAACACTACAATGATAAATATTTCAGCAATAAATAAGTTTAAGGACACACAAATACGTACCTTGGACAATGAATCCATTAATCTCAACTTTGGAGTGCCCCTTGAATTTTTGATGAAATATTCACTTTTTTGGGGTGACAATTGGAGTTAATAAAAAAGATGGACATGTCTTTTTTTGATGTCTTTTTGGGTTATTTTATGGTGAATTTAAATTAAGAATGTTAAATTTATATGAAATAAAGAGTTGGGGTTGAGAGAGATTAAGGCTGTGAAATGGAAAAGAAATGCATAAAATGGGGGTAAAAGATAAAAGAAGAAAAACCAATTAGAAACAATTGGGGGGGGGGGGGGGGGGGGGGGCGGGCAAAAGAGAAAATGGGAAACAAACTAGGTCAAAAAAATAATATAAAAAAAATGAGGGGGAAAACAAAAGAAAAATAAATAAAATACTGTTCTGCCAGCGCTGGATTCTAACGCTGCTGCGCTGGTTCACTGGAATGGGCCTTGAGGTGCCTAAATGAATGGGTGCCTCGGCCTATTCATTTAAAGCTTATTTGCCTTTTTTTTTTGTTATTCTTTTCAGTTTTGTTTCTCTTTTTTGTATTTTCACCACCTTTTTTTTTCGTTTTATTCTTCTTTCTTTTTTCCTTTCCTTTTTTTTACTACAAACATAAATATTAAATTTAATTAACAAAAATAAAATAATAAAATAAAAATTATCTTGGGTTGCTGATAAGGCGTAATTGTATAAACTATTTTATCTTCCTAACTTGATATTTGTTCAATTTATCTCAATAATTGGGCTATTTATGCATATTAATGTTGTTTTATAGGTTAAGGCATTATCGGAGCAAAAATACCGGAAAACGGACGCAAAATGGAGCATTAGAGATAAAAATACGAATGGAGGCACTGTTGCTACAGTGGCACTGTGCTACAGTGCACTGTTTGCTACAGTGCAGCGCCGCGGCACTGGATTTCAGCGCCGCAACGCCAATTGCAGAAAGTGAGCGCCGCAGCGCTGAAATCCAGCGCCGCGGCGCTGAATTCTGGGCACTCCTAAGGGCATTTTTGTCCTCTTTTTGCAACCCTACCTATATAAACACCCATTGTTTAGCCAAAAGAAAAAAAGAAGGGGAGAAGAGGCACGAAATTGAAAGGAGGAGAAGGCTTGAGCTCAAATTGAAGGAGAAGAAATGATGTCTCCAAGGTTTCATGTGCATCATTGAAGACAATTGAAGAATTGAAACCTTGGAGACATCCCAAATTCGGTTTTCCCTTTCCTTTTCTTTGTTTTTATCCTTTGTTGTCATTTCAATTATGAATATTAGTTTTAATGAGATGTATCTATGGATGGTTGGATAATTATAGTTATGGTTGGATTTTCATGTGATTAAACTTGATTCCAAGGATTGATGTAGTTTTATTAATATTATGTTTGGATGATTTAGTATAAATTCGTGTAATTCATTTATGTTTCTTTATGCTTAATGCTTCCAATTGATTGATAAATGAATTGGTTGTTGTGAATGTATGGATTTATGCTTGAAAGAGATTGATCCATTTATAGGATTTGGGAGAAACATAGCTTTAGGTTGCTATTGAGTTGAAAGGCCAATAACACCTAAGTAATCTTCATGATCTTCCTTAGGATTTGCATGAGGTGCATTCCAAGTGTTTGATTAAATGCGTGACAGGCGCAAACTCTTTGGGGTGTGCTATTATGCCTAGGGTTACATGTGGTGCTCTCTGTTTTAAAGTGTTTGATAAGCGTGACAGGCCAAACTCTTTAGGGTGTGTCATTATGTCTAGAATTTCATTTGATGAAGTGACAGTGATAATGAAATTAATCCTTGGGGTAGTCATTTATGGGTTGCGTAATGCATGTCTATGTAAACAAGTTAGATAGACATATCAACTTGAATATATATGCATAGTATCTCATTCGCACTCGAAAGATGGAATGAGATTAATCATACACCCTGGATTAATGAATGCATAAATTGGTTGTTGATTACTAATGACAAAGACCATAGGAACAATATAGAGAAATCAAGTCTCTAGAGCCCCATTGCCATAGATATCTCTTTTCCTTTATTTATCTAGCTAATTAGATTTTAGTTGCTTTTAATTCAATAACTCACCCTGCCATTTAGATTAGCCTAAATAAAGTTAGGTTGCCAACATCGTAGTACTTAGCATTAATTTAGGACACAATCCTCGTGGGAACGATACTCTACACATCACTTTATTACTTGTTGCGATACGTGCACTTGCGTTAGTTTGTGTTATAGAAATCACACAACAGTTGCCTCCCAAGTAGTGCCTGGTTTAACGTCGTCAGCATGACGTCTTCATTCTTGGGTCATGGCGGATCAAATTGTATATTTGAAGCATCTCGCCTATGGAACTTCAATCAACGCCTATAAGTAATGGTATTCCTTTTCTTCAACTCCTATAGTTCCATGAGAAAATTTTTAAGGAACACCCCCAACCACCTTACTTTGAACTTTACCGAAAAGATTTTAATTTTAGACTGGATGATTGAACCTCATTGGCTGGTATCTAATGGTTGCTCCATGACGAGCTTGTTTCGCTATTTTTTGGTATTTAATTTGTGCAACGATATCTCTTCATACGCATGATCCATGATGGCTTCTAATACTTGCTATTTTGGAGATGGTTGCACATCTCCAGAATAACCATATCGATCTTAAAGTAATGGGAAAAATCCTTGGAAAAATGCAAATCTTGGTTCTTCCTTTCAAGTTCCATGGACAATAGAAATGGTGGAGTACAATGGCTTAGAAATTCATACTGCTGTAATTCTTCCTCTTGTACTTTTTCTGTTACTTCTATTTATACCTTATCCATGTGATGAATATCTTCTAAATTGGTTATTTCATTGGCTGCAAGTTGCTCTATCCCACACTCCATAATGATGGCCTTGCAGTGTTCAACATTTTTCATTGAAAAATTTTCAGTATTGCTTGGCAATGCATCTTAAGGATGATTGTGGCCAGCATTTATTAATTATTCTACCTGTATTTCTAACATCTGCAGAGATGAAGATTGGCTACACAATAACTCAACTGTCCTACTTACATGTTGGAACATATCTTCTAATGAGGATTCCATCTTAAGTTACTGTTGTTGCTGAATTTCTGGTGCTGTTACAAGAGGTTTTAATTGCAGCGGAGTTTCCTCTTGTTTGTTATTCCAAGACGCTGAATTTATATATTTTGGATAATAGGCATTGAAATTGTGGTTATACTATTGTTGGTAACCAATTTCTGGATAATTCGTAGGTTCTGTACAGTGTCCATTTGGATGGTTATCACCACAAAAATCACAAGTGATTTATGCAACTTTCTCAATGATCTTGCATAGAGCAACATGATCAGTTATCCATTGAGACTTGTTAAAGGCCATCTCTTCCAGTAATTCATACGCATCATCAACAAACATATTCATGAATACACCTCTTATTGCAGCATCAATTAGCATCCTTAAATGTCCAACAACTCCATTGTAAAACATCTGCACAAGTAACCATTTTGGGATGCCATGGTGTAGACATTTCCTCTACATTTCTTTAAACCTTTCCCATGATTCATGTAAGGATTCATCACCATTCTGCACAAATGAAGTTATGGCACTCCTCAACATCATTGTCATTGTCGGTGGGAAGAATTTGGTTAGAAATTTCTGCGCTAACTCATCCCACGTTGTTATAGACTCCGGTGGTAGTGACCTCAACCAATTCTTTGCTCAATCTCGGAGTGAAAATGTGAATAGGCGAAGCCGAATTGCATTATCTGAGACTCCATTGTATTTGCAAAGGTCACAAATTTCTAAGAAATTCACAACATGCTCAGTTGGATCTTCATTTGGTAATCCACTAAATTGTACTGATGCTTTCAATAACTAAATCATCTCCGATTGAAGTTTAAAGTAATCGACATCAATAACCAGTTTTTGAATGCTTGAATAGACGTCGCTTACTCTTGGCACTGTAAAATCTCTCAACAAACTTGATGTTCCCGCCATCATAAACAATCCACAATTACTGAAAAATAGAAAAATGAAACAAATGACAGCAAAATGTACAATGATAGCAAAATGAACAATGACAGAAAATGTTTGAACTAAGAATAAGATGAATTGGTATTAGTATCAAAAAGAATAATAAATTAATTCCCCAACAACGGCACCAAAAACTGTTAGGATTTGTGCTTACGTGCCATCCCTTTATGTATGAATATTTGTACTAGTATTATTATTTTATTAAATCACTAATTATATTTATATATGGTAAGATGCTTGTAATGTTTCAGACATTGTACGATCTGAAAGAGTTTAGATTTGGTCTAAATGAGTTTAGATCAGTGCTAAGAATTAGCAACGCTGAGAGTTATAAATGCTAATAATTGACAATGATAAGAGTTATCAGGTTATAAGAGTTAGTGATATCTAAAGAGTTAGAGCCTTGTCTGAAATGGGACAAAGACCTAAGAATATATTAGTAATGACGTAGTTGTAAAGCGTTGCAAATAGTGCTAAGAAATGTCATTATGCAAATATGTTCTCAAATATTATGTTCCTGATCTATCTTCACTAATGCTGGTTTATCAGTGAATACCTTAATAAATATATAGATATATGTATATCTATATCTGGATGGTCCAAATGGTTAGTCTTAGCAAACTATGAGTTTAGTGTAAACTCGTATAGAGATATAGGTATTCAGTAAGGACTGAATACTGAACAGACTCACAAAGATCTCCAATAGACATCCCATAAAGCTGTCAATTGAGGGTCTTTCGAGTTGAGTAGTATTCGTGGTCCTTTGACCTGAGTGCCATGGTGGGCTTGTGAGTGATCCACCATACTTTGGTTCCACACATGTCAGAAACCTTTCATGGTCTGACCGCTGGGTGTCGTTGGGTATGGTCCGATGCTCATGGAGTCCGGTGTGCATATATATAGGATCCATCAGCTCATTTGGGTGAGTATTATATCCTAATGCTCTATAAATTATATTTCAGAAAGTCTTATGACCATAAACAGTAATTCTTGGAAAAAGAGTTTAACCCTAAGGATAAATAATATTACAAAAGTATTTGAGAATATTATTTATTGAAATATAATTCTAGAGATAAGCTTTCGGTTGGGCATATAGAGATTTGACGGTGTTGATCTATATCTCTGTTTTACCCGGATATAAGTGATTGAGGGATTATATGAATATGTTATAACCTCAACTTTTATAGTCTAATGCGTCACTTTGTAATATTCGTAATATGTATGTGGGGCATCATTCTCGGACGTTTGGAGGAGTTCTATATGACAATTCAAGCGTGAACCTAGAGAGCCTCACAATATGAAATGTACTCATTGTGCACTGGGACAGCATAATGGATTGAACAGTTCCATCCTAGAAATTCCAGTAAACCGAAAATATGTTTCGGGATTCCTCAGGTTGTGGACTTGTTTAGACTTAAATGTTAAGTATATTATTTAATTAGTTAACAAGAGTTATTAACTAATTAGATATTAATAAGTGCCACAATTTTATTCCATGAATTGTTTTACCATGAATTCAACTATTTACCATGTTGGTAAAATCAAATAAGGTAAATATTAATTATTCAAATAGTTTTTGAATAATTAAATAAATATTATTTAAATAAATAAAATATGATTTTATTTATTTGTTATTTAAGTGGAGCACTATTTTGTGATTAATGGTTAATTTTATTAGACCATTAAAATGGCCACCAAAAATTATTTTGGTAGTTGGTGGAGCACTTGTGAAGTGTTGAGAGCACTAAAAATGGTTGAGTTTCATGTGTGTTAACAAGTAAGTGAATGAAAATTCATGCAAAGGATTGAGAGGAAAAATAAGAGTTGGTTTTGAGAGAGTTTTTCTTTGAAAGAAGACTTGTGAGAAAAACCAAAGGAGAAAGAAAAATAAATCCTTCTTATTTTTCTTTCAAGCTTATTTTTCTTTCAAGCAATACAAAACCTTATTGCTGGAGATTATACTACTACTACTATTTGATAAGGGCAAAATTGTCATATATTTTCTCATATTTTTATTATTGATATTTTATGGTTTTATGAGAATAGATGGCTATTTATGTGCTTTATTGTTAATTGTAGGCACTTGAACGAAATTTAAAGAAGCAAAAACAGGGACTAAAATGCAAACTTTTCAAAGTATGTATCCATCGCTCCCGCGCCAAGAAGACTATAGCCCCAGCGCTGGAATAGTGATCGAAATTAGAAAAAACGACCTGTTTAAGTCGCGACTGGCGCTTCAGCGCCAAAGATTCACCGCGCCAGCGACGCTCCAGAGCCCCAGCGCTATCATCCCACCGCTCCAACGATGAAGCCATGTTCATGCAGCGCCTCAGCGACAACAGTATAGCGCGCCAGCGGTAGCGCAAATCCTAGTGCGACTAGAATTGAGTTTTTCAAGTTCAAATCAAATCCTATAAAAGGCCACTCGACCCCAGACGTAAAGGGAGACCAAAAAAAAGAATCTAGAGCAAGAAAAAGAGAACTTAGAGCAGTTCAAGAGCACCAAGAATCCAGAGCAACATCAATCAAGAGCAATTCGACGTCTACATCGGTTTGCGATTGATTGTATCATGTTTTATTTTTATTTTTATTGCTGTGATTCTCTTGTAGCTATGAACTAAACTTATTTTCTAGGGTTAATATTTGAACTCAATATGTGCGCTTAAATTGCCATATCTTTTAGTATTTAATAAACTTAGTCATTTATTATTTAATTTACTTGTGTTTAATGCTTCAATATATCTGGCCAATATATGGTGAATGAGTTGGTAATATGTTGATAAACTCGGAAGAGGAATCAATATATTTAGACCTAGGTAATTTGATGCATGATTATAGAATAGCATTCAATGTTGCATATGCAAGTTTCAACTTAGGATAGGAATATACCTAGTTGGCATGTATGATCAATAAGACCTAATCTTAATGAACCTTAGTTCATTACAAGTACCATAGGAATATAGGTATTTCGTAAATTAGGGTATACTTGCATGACCTTGGAAGAGGTTTGTAAATACATTAGCGTCTTGATCAATAATGAAGACTAAGTAAGTTAAATATTAGAGGATTAATCATTAGAAAGCATATTGAGGAATAATATTAATCCTAGGTTTTCTCTACATTGCTATCACCATATTTATCTTTGCATTGTGTTTTTGTTTTTATATTTGCTACATTCATTCTTATATTTTTATTTTTCTGAATAATTATTAGGAAGACATAATTTTAGTAATTGGTTTAAAAAGAAGAAACTATCCCTGTGGGTTCGACATCCGACTAATTAGTTCCTTTATTACTTGCATACGATAGTGTATACTTGCACTTAATTTTATGATATAGAAATATCTAATCACTATTCTAGCTTCATAATCTCACCGGATTGTTGTGAACTAGAATTGAACAAAAGTACACTTCAAGGTGAGCTCAAAATTGGAGCAAAGAAATCTGAAATTTGAAATCTTCATCGGAGGTCTTCAAAGGTATGTTTTCTGTATTCTTAAGTTGTTAAAAATTAAAGTACATGCGTATATATTGATTATATGATAAATTCCGCTGCCAAATTCATGTATATGATACATGTGTTTTGTTTTTCAATATGTACACAATCACATGCATACACCCTAAAATACATCAACAAAAACTTGTTGTGTATTTTCTATAACACAATCTAATGCAAGTATATGTTATCGCAACAAGTAATATATGATGAGTAGGGTGTCGATCTCACGAGGAATTATTATTACTACTTGCTAAGTACTAAAATTATGTTCTCCTATTCTTATTCAAGCTATTGACAATTCAATGATTTTGATATCTAAACTAACTACACAAAAAGAATAATTACAAGAATTGAGCAAAGAGAACAAACATGATATCACTAATACTCAAATGCCTAGGATTGTAATAATCCTTTAATACTTCACTTGAATTCAATTACTCCCCTTAAAACTATCAATATGAATGTTAACCAAGAACTCTAATATCTTCACAAGCCTCTTCTGATGGTCAAGTGAGTATATCTCATTCAATTAATCATCAGTATTCCTATGATAATCAAATTGAAATACGATTCATTAAGTTCAAGCTCTCTAAATAGTCATATATGCTATATGAGTATATTCCTATCTCATATGGAACTCATGCTTTTACACAATGATCATACATCAATCTAGTCATGGCCAATACAAAATTCCTTTTTCCAAGTTCATTAAGGTTCCCAAATTAATCTAATCCATTGTCATGTAATTAGAAGCATTAAGCATAGAACAAATTGAACAATTCAATACTAATATGATAAATAAGAGAAAATAATCAATTCAAGCTACATATTAAGTTCACATTGTAATCTTAGCAATAAACTTAGTTCATAATTGAAAACATAAGTTTAGAGCATCTAACAACATCATTATACATGCTGAAATCAACAATAAATACAAAATTGAAGAGAAGAAGAAATTTTCTTTGATACAATGGTGATGTTCTTCCTCCAAAATGCAGAAATTCTTCTTCTTCCTCTGGATTCTTGCCCTTTGTTGTTGATTCTTACTTCCAAGACCCAAATGAAGTGTTAATTTTTGTGCTCTCTACTGCCCAACTTTTCTTGGCTCAACAATAAGCGTTTATATATGTTTAGGGTTTCAAAAAGAGGATGACAATGCCCTTATAGAGTGTCTAGAATTTAGTGTCGTGGCATTCGGATTCAATGCCACGGCGTGGAGCTTCTAGTATGCACGCCCCGACTAATGCCCCGGTGCTGTACTATTCATGCAATGTAGCAATTTCACTATTCATGGACTGTTTACATTTTGAGCATTTTAGTTCCTTCTCGGATTCTCATCTCAAATAGCTCTATTTGTACCCGATTTCTGGTATTTTTGCTCTGATAATGCTTAAACCTATAAAACAATATTAATATGCATAAATAGCCAAATTATTGGGATAAATTGAACAAATATCAAGTTTAGGAGAATAAAATATTTTGTTCAATTATGCCCTATCAGTTACTTCCTAAGAATGTGGATGATAAGGACCGGCTTGAGTTGCTTGATTAATTCCCTCCTTTGTATCTTTTATAAGTGGGAATGCCTTTTGGAATGATGCTGTAATTTTTAGGTGATGCCCTTTTGAATAGTATTTTATTATCTTTCATTTCTCTCATTTATATATATATATATATAGATTTTATGCAAATTTCCTATTCGCAAATGATGATAATATATTTTTTATTTTCACCTAAGCTATTTTTGAACTACTTTCTTGGAATGTTGTATTTACTTTGGTTGTATGCAGATTTTATAGAAAACTACCCTTACCCTGAGTAAGTTGGGGACTTAGTCAATTCTTCTTCTTTGTTGGGATGTATATTGAATTGTATCAAAGTTGTCTACACCCTAGTTGAGCTGAGGGCCTAGTCAGTTCACCGTCCTTACTCAGGACGCATGTAGAATTATAGAATAACTTTCCTTACCCTGGGCGGGCTAAGGACTTATTCGATCCTCCGTCCCTATTAAGACGATATAAATTTATAGAAAAATTGACCTTACTTTGGGCGGGCTAAGTACTTAATCGATCCACTATTCTACTCGGGACCCATATAGAATTATAAAAAAATTATCCTTACCTTAGATGAGTTGAGGACTTAGTCGATTCTCCATCCTTATTAGGATGTTTATAGAATTGTAGAAAAACTGTCAGTACTATAGGTAGGCTGAGGACTTAGTCAATCTACCATCCCCACTTAGGACGTATGTAGAACTGTAGAAAAACTATCTTTACCCTAGGTGGGCTAAGGACTTAGTCAATCCTCCGGGCTGCATACAGAATTGTAGAAAATTTGTCCTCACCCTGGGTGAGCTAAGGATTTAGTCAATCCTCTATCCCTGCTAGAACGCATGTAGAATTATAGAAAAATGTCCTCACCTTAGTTAGGCTGAGGACTTAGTTGATCCACCGTCTCCACTTATAACACATGTAGAATTATAGAAAAATTATCCTCAACCTGATTAGGATGAGTACTTAGTTAATCCTTTGTCCTCATTAGGACGCATGTAGAATTATAGAAATATTATCCTAACTGTGGGTAGGCTAAGGACTCAGTCAATCTTCTGTCTCTGTTTGGATGCATGTAGAATTATAGAAAAACTATCCTAACCCTAGGTGGGCTAATGACTTAGTCAATCCTCCATCCCAGTTTAGACATATGTAGAATTGTAGAAAATTTGTTCTCACCTTAGACGGGCTAAAGACTTAGTCGATCCTCTATTCTTGAGGGGATACATGTAGAATTGTAGAAAAATTATCATCACCCTAAGAAGGTTGAAGACTTAGTCGATCCTCCATCCTCGTTGGAACGCATGTAGAATTATAGAAAAATCTCCTTACCTTGGGCGAGCTAAGGACTTAGTTGATCCACCGTCCTTCTACTTAGGACACGTGTAGAATTATAGAAAAATTGTCCTTACCCTGAAAGGCTAAAAACTTAGTCAGTCCTCTGTCCCTGTTGGGATACATGTAGAATTATTGAATGTCTTCACCCTAGGCGAGTTGATGACTTGTAAACTATAACAACTATTTCAACAATAGAGTAATTATTTTATCAACTGTAATGTAATTAATTCATTAATTGTGAGGACTTTATAGAAATTCATAATGGCATAATTTAAAAATAGAGAAGATTAAAACAAATATTTTACTTAAAAATAGTTTTTCATGGGTAGTACCTCTTAAGTAGCGCACCATTCCATGGTTTCCTCACCATCTTGCCATTGGTATGCTGAAGCTCGAATTCCCTACTGGAACTCTCTTAATGACCTTGTAGGGCCTTTCCTATGTTAGGACTCCATCTACCAGATCCTTAATGTTACGAAACACTTTTCTTAGTACTAGATCTCCCTCTATGAATTCTCACACTTGAACCTTTTTGTTATAATACCGAGCCATATTTTATTGATAAACAATAACTCTAACTCATGCCAACTCCACCATTTGCTCAACTAAGTCTTGATTTCCTGTGATAGTGTATTCATTTGTTCCTTTCTCAAAATGGAGCACTCAGTGGGTTAGAACATTAATCTCTGCGAAGATCACAACTTCACATACAAAGGTTAAGGAGATTGGAGTTTCTCACCTGATGGTCTTACTCATGGTCCTGAGTGCACAAAAGACCTCGGGTAGCTCTTTAACCCATATTTCTTTTCTCTTTGTCAAAATCTTCTTTAGCAATTTCTAAATAATTTTGTTGGATAAATCTACCTCTCCATTCGTCTTCCAATGAGATGGGAAGGCAAATCAAAGTTATATCCTTAATTGCTTATAAATATTCTAGAAATTTTGGTTATTAAATTACTTCTCAATGTCAGTGACGATTACCCGCGGCAATCTAAATCTGCAAGTTAGGTTTTTTCATACAAATTTGCAGGCCACTTTCTTAGTTATGCTCAGCGCCTCAGCTTCCATCCACTTTGTAAAATAGTCTATAGTCATTATGGTATACTTAGCAGACCTATTTCCTCGAGTTAAAGGTCCAATCAGAGACCATTATGCAAACCACCATGGTCCTGACATGGTACTTAACTTTTTGAGAGGTGCTTGGATATTATCAGTAAATATTTGGCAAGCATAAAACCACCTAATCAATTTCTTAATATCTCAATGGCATAATAGGCTAGTAGTACATTGTTCTAAAAGCATTGTAGGCTAAAGCATATACCCATAAGTGATTTCTATAGATTCCCTCGTGAATTTCTTTGAGCACTCGATCTACTTCTTTGGGCTCTAAATACCTCATGTACAGGTGAAAGAAACCTTACTAATACAACATCTCTTCTATTAGTGAATACCAAGTAGCCTTATATCAGAGTTGTCGTGCCTCCCGCTTATCCTCTAGAAGTAACCCATTCATTATATACTTCTTAATAGGATCTATTCAACTAAACTGAGGGTTGATCTACATTATATATTTGGATTCTTGTATGTTGGGTGTTTGGAAAAGCTATAGGGGTACTAAAGTAGGTATTCGAGCCTCATCTGTAGAGGTCGCATGTACTAGGATGCCGGCTCGGTGATTTTTAGTCCTCGGGATTAATTAGACCTATATCTCTTCAAACTGTTCGACCACCTCTTAAACTTTCTTGAGATAAGTTACCGTGTTTTCCCCTTAGCCTTGAAGTCTTGATTCACTTGGTCTACTACAAGTTGCGATTTACTCTTTACTTGGATTCTTTTAGCTAGAAGAGCTAATGTGATGATAATGGTCTATATAGACTATTATTTCTATCCTCTCAGACATAGATTTTGATCTAAATCATGAGCATTTGACTATTTATTAGAGATTTTTGATCACATATAGGTTTCTCACCCACTACATGATGATATTGGAGAAATCAAATAAAAAATAAAGGACTTGGGAATTTTAAGCTAGCGTCACAGCGCCTATAGAGGAGCGCCACAATGCCCAAGTCAGAGACAATTGCTGCACGGCGCCTACCACCTAGCGCTGCGGCGTATAGCCAAAATCTCCACCACTCTTTTTCTAGGTCTCAGCACTACAACGCCCATGCAACTAAAGACCCTAATTTTCAAAACTCTTAATACGACTTGGATTCGAAGCCACACGATCCTAGGGTTACGAAGACCTATAAAAATACTTTTTTTTACAGCCAACATAGGGAGGCAATATAGAAAATAACAAAGAAAATATAAACATCTTTCAAGAGAGATTAAAGTAAGAAGATTAAAGATTAAAAGCAAGGATTGCACAATAAGTAAGGGAGAAGAAGAAATGATTCCAAGGGCAATAACTTATGTTACTATTTTTATCTTTTCTACTTGATATCTTTGTTAATCATGTCTTTAATTCATTATTTTAATACTCTTAGATACATTATGAACTAAATTATTTTGATCTAGAGTTAGAATTTTGAACCTATTATGTAGTTGGATATTATTAATTATCTTAGTTTATGAAGTCAATAAATTAGATTGATTTATTATATTTTGAGTTTAATGTTTTTGTATATCTGGCAAATATAATGATTTTTTAAGGAACTATAATGAACTCGAAAGAGGAAGTTTTATGTTTAGTCTTGAAAGTTTGATACATGATCATAGGGTAACAACTATAAGTTTCATATAAAATAGACATATACCTAGATGGTATGTATGATATTATTAGACTCGTTCTTAATGAATTCATACTATTATGATTACTATAAACATATAGATAATTGGTAAAATGAAATATATTGACCTTGACAAAGGCTTATAACAAAATTTGTTTTCTAGCCAACAATTTATTGTAGAGGGATTAACTAAGAAATTAATAGGTTCAATAAAATAGTAAGGGATAAGTCGAAACTTTAGATTCCTTTTTATTGGTGAATTTAAACTCTTGTTTATTTTTTAATTAAGATTAGATTTACTTCCTTTAATTTAGATTAATTTGAAATATTCAACTTTAGATTTTATTTGAATAAAGTTAAGTATGATTAATTTTAATACTTGATTAACAAAATTATGTTAAATAAAGTCTCCATGGAATCGATACTTAGACTTAAATTCCTATATTACTTGATACGATAGTGTGCACTTATGCTTAGCTAAAAATCACACATCACATTTTTGATGTCATTGCTAGGATTTATCTTTATATATTCTTAGATTAATACCAATTCTAAACTATCTTCTTTTAATTCAGATTTTTCAGTATTATTAACTTTTATTGTTTTAAATTTTGACAGATCATACGAAGGAAAAATTGACAATTTATGCAAAGGACAAAAAGTAAAGATTTGACCTTTTTTATCCCGAGATTAAAAGAACATTCTGAAGACTTTGATGTGAACAATGTCAACCCAGAAACATGGAAGACAACATCAATAATCATGTATATGAACCATGGTAGAACAAAGAACTTTAAAGGATTATGTTATTCCTACAACAGAGGGGATTCAATCTATTGTTTAGTGACCAACTGTCAATGCAAATAACTTTGAGATTAGGTCAAGTACTATTTAGATGTTGAAAGATTTTGTACAATTTAGCGGAGCTCAAAATGATGATCCCAACATGCATATTATAAATTTCTTAGACATTTGCGATACATTCAAATATAATGGAATCTCAGACAATGCCATCAGACTAAGACTATTCCTTTTCTCATTGAGGGATAAAATAAAGAGTTGGTTAATGTCATTGTCGTCCAGATCAATATCGACATGGGATGACTTTATACATAATTTTCTAGCAAAGTTTTTCCCACCAGCAAAGATAAAAAGGATGAGGAATGACGTCATTTAATTTGTTTAGATTGATGGCGAGTCACTATATAAGGCATGGGTGTAATATCCAATCTCTATTAGTAGTATTGGCGCCTAAATTTTGGTATAGAGCAAATAAGACACCGTAGGGTTACTCAATTTTAACCCTATTAGAAATATTCCCTTTATAGTACACGTGAGAGATATTAGACCTAATTTGGTAATTTCACACTCGATCGGTGTGCCAGAGGACCCTAGAATATTTTTGAAATTTTTCTCTATTGACTTAGAAAAGGAAATCCTAATTTACTACATGAATTTCCATTTAAGGGTTATGAATGGAACAAGCCTTTATTGGGAAACATAATCCATATATTAGAGAATGGACCAATTAGAAGAAATCTCATGGATTACCAAGTTGGAAGTTCTAGTTAGTTCTTTGAACTATTCTAACTAGATAGTTACAAATGAACTAATTACATAATTATTTTTTAACTAATGGAAAATTAGAAGTTTTAAGTAAGTTGAAGGGGAAAATGGTCAATTGAGGGAGCACTATATATATGTTAGAAGTGTGTAGAAATTTGAAGAGAGATCAAAACCAACACTTAACCAAAAAAAGAGAGAAATTCGAGCTTCAAAGGGGGGTGCTACTACAGTGACTATTCAAGTTTTTTTTCATGATTTTTCATGTGTAATCAAGCTAAAATAAGGTTACATATGAATCCTTAAGCTCAATTGAAGCCTCAATTAGTGGAAATTCAAGAAAAAGCGGTAAGAAAAGCATTATTTTATGAGTTTAATAAGTGAACTTTCAAGAATGCTCCAATTGACATTCTTATGTGTATTCTTGGCTTAGATTGAGTTGAATTCTAGTTTGGAGCTTGAAGAAGTCATCAATTTGAAGAAATTGGCAAGGTGAGAATTAGGGTTTTTGGTAATTTTGTTGTAGAGATTTCAATTGGTTGTAATTAGGGCTTTAGAATGAAATTGGCATGATTTTGTTGTAATTGGAACAAGAAATTGAGAAAAGGAATGTGTTGGAACCTAGGATGAAATTCTGCCACTTTAGGGAAGTTAGGAATTGAGTGGTGTTTTGATTGAATTGTTGTATGTAAATGGTGCATATTATGAATTGAATGTATATGGTTGATGGAAAAACAAAAAATAAACAAAATGGGACATAATTGTCCATGTTGGAAAGGTGAAGGGCAATTATGTCCAACCAAATTATAAGGTGTTCAATAATTTTCAGGGCGCCGGATGGTGAGTTAGTTTCGATTATGGCTCCGTAACTAAAATTGGGAAGTAGTATGCATCCGGACTTTGTATGCAGATTAGGGCGTTTAGTAGTTAAATGAGATTCTAGCATTCGATTTAGTTCTGAATGTCATTTCTGGCACGTAGGTGAAGATAACCGAGAGCGTTAACGGGAGCGAAATTGAGCGTAGAGCGGTTGTGAGTGAAAATCTGCCATTTCTTTTACTTTGTGTTTATTACGTTTTTGCATAATGAATATGCATGTTTTATGAGCTTTCAATGCATAACCATGATTTATGATCTTGATACATATTCATAGACATGCCTTTACATGTTCGAATTGAGAAACAGTTTTAAAATTTCTGTATTCGTTTTTAGGGCCATTAGTACCCTCAGATTATAGTGGTGATGATTGTATTAGACCCGGCCGGTATATCCCGTGCACATGGGCAGGTCTTGGGGGTGTGTCACTAACTCCGGGAAATCGGGAAGTTGAGTCTTGTGAGTCGCTCTATGTGTACGGGGTATTGTCTCGCTATATTTATGCGATGTAGGATTCCGCTGCATAGCCAGTGAGATGTCTTGAGATGTCACTGTGGGTGCTGCTAGTTGAGGTGCCCCATGACCTACTCACGTATGCGGTGCTAGTTGAGTCGCTGCGTGGGTATAGAGCTTTAGGGTTACCATTGGTACAGTTTAGAAAGAAAATGGTTGAGCGAGAATTTTACTAGTTTTCGATTTACCGATAGCATTTATGCATTTATATGCACACAGTAGTTATTATGTTATACAGATTTGAATATAGTTTTCCAAAGATGTAGATAAAACCCGCTCGGCAAGATTTTAATAGCATATGATGTTAAAAACCGTTTTACAGTTTTACGTCAGTTTTAGAAGCATGATTTCTACGTGAACTTTAGAATTTGCTATCTATACATGATGTTATTTTATTGAAATTTTATTTACACTCACTGAGCTCCTTTAGCTCACCCGTTTTGTGTTTTATATTTTCTGAACCCCTTTCCCAGGTGCAGGTCTCGGTACGCAAGCTGCTGATTCTCCTATTGCCGAGTAGTGGGCCGAATCCGAAGATCATTTTTGTACATGTAAATGTGCTAAATAGCACCCTTTACTTTATGCATAATAGTTGTAGGCATGTATATTTGGATGTATATTTTGAACCGAGAAGAAGAGATTTCAATTTTATGATGATCGTTCTTTTTACTTCTATGATTACGCTTATTTGTGATTCAAATAAATAATTGAGTTGTGTTAGATTTGATTTGGAAAGGACCGGAGGTCTAAATTGGTAGAATTGAGATGTATTGGAAATAGAAGTGAAATTTCTTTGCAGGTTTTATATGAATTTTTTGAAAAACAAGGAAAACTCTGTCCGTTTGTTTTTAAAATTAAGATGTCGTTTTCGTGTATGTTACTAGACCTTCTTAGTAGTAACAAGAAATAAAAAAAGGTGTTCGCCTCGCGAAATTTCTCAACATACCCAGTTAGGTTCAGAGGAACTTCCGTCGGGGTGCCCGGCAGGACCGCTGGGATCTATAGTAGAGGGTCTCGGGTCGGGTCCTGTCAATGGGAGTGTTTCAAGGATATGTTGAGAAAATGTTCTCATCATAAGGTTCCTGAATGGCTATTAGTCCAAACGTTCTACAAGTAGGTCATTTAAGGACTATTATAGATATCGCTGCTGGCCTTGGAAGATATGTTCATGCCATTTGTGAAATCCAATGATGCCATTCAACAAAACTATTCTGCATATTTGAAGACTTTAGAGTCTCAAATTGAGCAACTTGCTGCAGCCTTAAATAATCAACTTCAAGGAACCTTACCAAGCAATATTGAAGCCAATCCAAGAGGTGACAAAAATATTAGTGCAAACCTATCTCTTTAAGAAGTGAAAAGAATTTGTAGTCTAATAGTGCAGAAAGAGATGCAAAAAATAGTACAGAAATGCAAAAAAGCGTAGACAATAATGCAGAACATGATACACAATAGTAGGAAAGTGCAAAAACTAGTTTTAAAACATAGAAAAGTACAGATACAGTAGCAATTAATAGTAACAATAGTTTCTAGAAACATGTAGTGTAGACTCTTCATCTATCTCCATAATTCCCTCAGAGGCTACAGAAACAGAAGCTAGATAAGTAGTTCTCAAAGTTTCTAGATATTTTTAAGAAACTTCATCTTAACATACTTTTTGTCGATGCTCTTGAGTAAATGCCCAATTATGTGAAATTAATAAAAGAAAAGGCTAGCAGATTTACTTATTAAAGAATATAGTGTAATCTTTCATAAGAAACTGCTACCTAAAATAAAAGATATAGGTAGTTTCACCGTACCATGAACAATTAGGCAGTAATTCTTTGGGAATACCTTATAAGTTTTAGGCCTTGTAACACCCTCTTCACTCGCCTCTCATCGAGACACGAGATCAGAGGTGCTACGATAGCATCGAATAGAAACAACGATAATGATTATTCAAACTTCAAAAATATATATATATTTTTTTTGTTTATAAACATTTACGGGGAAAAACTGACAGAGTCTCCCTTAAAAATTGGATTTTTACAGTACCTGTAACAAAAGAAACACTCACAAAATTTCCATATCCATTATTAACCAACTTCCATATTTATCTTTCAGCAAATATTCACAACTCATATTACAATATAAATGTATCAAACCTTTACAAAACTATTTCACATTCAGTATATTATCAAAATATATATCACATATCATGGTTTTAAAAAAAACAGTTCTGAATAAATACATATATACATGCACATATACTTAATGTCCATAATATAATACACAACAGTCTATAGACAAGCAAAATATCTACCAAAAATAATTATATATAGAGAGAGGATGTGAGCGACTCTGAGCAGCTGCAGAAAGATTTACTCTTCAGTCTTTAGTGATGGCAACTCTACTACCTGCGCATGGTAAATCCAATGCGCTAAGCACAACAGCTTAGTAGGTGTACACAAAAGATGAAACAGTATAATAAAATTTTATTACCTTTTTGAAATAAACCATATATATAAACAATGAAATTTTTAGTAATAACCAATTTTTTCTCCATATATCATAATAAATCAAAATTTATCAATTAATCAATTCATTAAATCAAAACATTATTCGATTTCTCATTTCAACTAATCAAATATATATATATATATTATATATTCACAAATATCATATTTATAATTAATTCAAGTAGACGCCCAAAATAAACACTAACACGTTAACAAATATCAAATAATGATCCGGCATCGGCCACTCGGTGACTACCCACCAAATCCAAAATAGATCAGAATAGATAACAGATCGGATACACAGAGTAGTGTCATCGGACAAGCAAACGGCGCAGTACTTCTATAATACCCTATTGGCATGCCAACTACCAATCCTCCCCTACCAATGTTCAGGTTTACTTAGGGCGTCACAATAGTGTTATTAATACATTATTTTACTTTTTAAAAAAATATTTTAACACAAATTTATTATTATTAAACTAAATTATTATACAAATTCATGTTTACTCAAATTTTCTTATTATTCATATTTAGACACAAATATTTTTTTTATTATTACAAATAGGCCCAAATATTTTCACTATTCACCTTTATGCCTAAAATTTTTAAATATTTTATACATAAGCCCAAATGTTCTAAAATTTTTCATATAGGTCCAGAATATTCAAAAATATCCAAATAAGTTTCAAATTTTCCAGATTTAACAATTCAGCCTAAAATTTTCCAAATTTTCACTTATAGGCCCATTTGTTCCAAAATTTGCCATTAGGCCCCAATTTCTTCAACAAGTCATACATAAGTTCTAATTCCATACTAATACACATAAATACATAAAATTTTTAAATATTTACAATTTAGTCCAGAATTTTTCATATAAGTCCTATTTTCTCAAAATTCATATTTATGCCCAATTTTCTTTTCTTTTCAATTTTGACCACCAATTAATATCCAATACTCAAAACATATTTAATACATTTAGAAACAATATAATTATCAATTCAATGCCATAGTTCAACATACTCATCCATCATATTAATAAAATACATCAATATACACTAAATTTCCTAAGGTAAGAATTTAAGTTTCAAACTAATGTGTACACCAACCTTATAATTTTAATTCCTCCACTTGACTCACATCTTCTCCGTCTCCTTCCCTTGGCTATCCTTGGCCAAGCTTTCACCTTCATTTCCCAAAATACACAAATAATGAATAAATTTCTAACTTATCAAATTAAAAGCATAATTCACTAATTCTACATAGCTACTTAATTTATTTACCCTTAAAACCCCAAATTCATATTCAATAGAATTTTTAGCATCAAATGCGGGTATTGCTGTCGCATTATTTTCTCACTTTCCCAGGTAGCCTCTTTAATCTTATGATTTCTCCACAATACCGTAACGAGTGGAACATTTTTATTCCGCAAATCCTTGATTTCTCGATCTAATATCTTTACCGGTTCCTCTTCATATGTTAAATCAAGTTGTACAACAATGCTTTCAGCTGCGATAACGTGAGAAAGGTCTGATCGATATCTCCTTAGCATAGATACATGAAACACATTATGTATCTTCTCTAATCCAGGTGGTAAAGCTAGTCTGTAAGCTACCGGACCCACACGCTCAATAATCTCATATGGACCGATAAACCTAGGACTTAACTTACCTTTCTCCCCGAATCTCAATACTTTCTTCCATGGAGATACCTTCAGAAAAACCTTATCCCCAACTTCATACTCAATATCTTTCCTTTTCAAGTCTGCATAAGCTTTCTATCGTGAAGTTGCGGCCTCAAGTCTTTTCTTGATCATCTTCACCTTCTCTTCAGTTTGTCTTATCAAATCTGGACCTACTTGCTTATTCTCGCTAAGTTCTGTCCAGCATAGAGGTGTCTTGCATCTCCTTCCATACAGTGCTTCATAAGGTGCCATGCCGATGCTTGACTGATAGCTATTATGATAAGTAAATTCTATTAATGGAAGATGGTCAATCCAACTTCCTTCAAAATCAATAACACAGCTTCTGATCATATCTTCAAGCACTTGAATTACTCTCTCTGATTGTCCATCTGTCTGTGGATAGAAGGACGTACTAAAATTCAATCGAGTATCCAAGGCTTCTTGAAATTTCTTTCAAAATCTGGATGTAAACCTCGGATCTCTATTTGATATAATGGAAGCAGGCACACCATGTAACCTGACTATCTCCTTAATATATAATTCTGCTAGTTTATCTAAGGAGTAGTCAGTCCTGACTAGTAGGAAATGTGCTGACTTAGTCAACCTGTCTACAATCACCCAAATGGCATCATGTCTGCTCTGAGTAAAAGGTAAACCAGTAACAAAATCTATAGTAATACGGTCGTACTTTCATTCCGGTACTGAGATAGGCTGTAGTAAACCTGATGGAACTTGATGCTCAGCCTTCACTTGTTGACACTTCATACACTTAGTCACATAATCTACTACATCCCTTTTCATACCAGGCCACCAATAATGAGTCTTCACATCTTGGTACATTTTCGTGCTACTTGGGTGCATAGCATAAAAACTATTATGTGTTTCCTTCAGAATAGTCTTCTTCAATTCATCATCTTGAGGCACACATAGTCTTTCTCTAAAGTACAAACAACCATCTCCTTTCATTACAAAATCGGTTTCCTTCCCTTCTTGGACTTGCCTACGGATGATCATCAGCTTTTCATCTTGTTTCTGCTTTTCTCGTATCTGGTGGATCAAACTAGGCTGGACTTTCAATTCTGCTATTATTGTACCATCAGCTGCCATCTTTAGAGAAGCATTCAAAGTCTTTAACGCAACCAAGGATTTCCTACTCAAAGCATCAGCTACTATATTCGCTTTTCCCGGATGATAGTCAATAACGCAATCATAGTCCTTAAGCAACTCCATCCACCTTCTCTGCCTTAAATTAAGCTCTTTCTGAGTGGGTAAATACTTAAGAAATACTTAAGACTCTTATGATCAGTATAAATGTAACATCTTTCCCCATACAAAGTAATGTCTCCATATCTTCAAAGCAAATACTATGGCTGCTAGTTCCAGATCATGTGTCGGATAATTCTTCTCATGGATCTTGAGCTGTTTGGAAGCATAAGCAACCACCTTTCCTTCTTGCATCTGTACACATCCAACACCATTATGTGAGGCATCATTGTAGATTACAAAATCCTTTCTAGACACTGGCTGAGTCAAAACTGGAGCTTCAACCAACAATGCCTTAAGCTTCTCAAAACTTGCTTGGCACTCCTTACTCCACTCAAACTTAACATCCTTCTGGAGTAACTTAGTCAATGGAGCTGCTATTGAGGAGAACCCCTTCACAAATCGTCTGTAATAACCAGCTAAGCTGAGAAAGCTCCTAACTTCCTTAACATTCCTTGGTGCCTTTCACTCTAAGATTGCTTCTATCTTCTTAGGATCAGTTCTAATGCCTTCCGCCGACACAATATGCCCCAGAAATGAAATCTCATTCAGCCAAAATTCACACTTACTCAACTTAGCATATAGCGTCTGCTCTCTCAGAGTCTGCAATACAATATGAAGATGGATATCATGCTCTTCTGGGGTCTTAGAGTAAATTAGAATATCATCAATAAACACTACTACAAACTGATCAAGGTACGGGCGAAAAATACGGTTCATCAAATTCATAAAGGCTGCAGGTGCATTCGTCAGCCCGAATGGCATTACAACGAACTCATAATGTCCGTATCGAGTTTGAAAAGCTGTCTTCGAAATGTCAGATTCTTTCACTCTTAACTGATGATACCCCGATCTCAAATCTATCTTAGAGAAAACACTAGCTCCTCTCAATTGGTCAAACGAATCATCAATTCTAGGTAGGGGATATTTATTCTTAACTGTGACCTTGTTCAACTGTCTGTAATCCACACACAGTCTGAGTGACCCATCCTTCTTTTTCATAAACAACACGGGTGCGCCCCACGGAGATACACAGGGTCATATAAATCCCTTGTCTAGTAACTCCTGCAATTGTATCTTCAATTCCTTCAGTTCTGTAGGTGCCATTCTATAAGGTGGAATAGATATTGGGGTAGTACCTAGCACAACATCAATAACAAATTCTACTTCTCTCTCTGGTGGCAAGCCAGGTAAATTATCCAGAAATACATCTGAAAAGTCACACACAGTGGGTATATCTTGAAGATTAAATCCATCCCTCCTCAAATCAACTACATGTGTCAGATAAGCTTCACACCCTTTCCTGATTAATCTTTTAGTAGTAGTGGCTGAAATAACATTAGAGAGATAGTCTGCCCTTTCTCCTACCATAGTTATCTCCTTTCCATCTTCAGTCTGAAGAGTAATTCTTTTCAGATGGCAATCAATTACAACTTGGTGCTGTGACAACCAATCCATACCTAAAATTACATCAAAGTCCTGAAAAGGCAATTCCATTAAATCGCCTAGAAATTCATACCTTTGTATCTGAATCGGACATCCTCGATATACCCTATTCACGATCACTCTGTGACCTAAAGGATTACTAACTAACACCTCATGTTCAGTCATGTCAGCCTGTATGTTTCTCTTCCTAGGGATAGCAGTACAAATATATGAATGAGTGGATCCCGGATCTATCAATGAATGAGTTGAGGTGCCAAAGATAGAAACTGTACCCACGATAACATCAGGTGCTTCTTGCTCCTCTTGAGCCCTGATGGCATAAGTACGTGCTTGAGTCCGAGTTTCCTGTCTTCCTACTAGTGCAGGTACTTGTTTCTGACTGCTTCTTGCTACATCTGCTTGGCTGGGCCTCCCGCCTTTCTGACCTATAGTAGCTGATCTCTCAGTCGGTGGAATAAAATTACCCTTGTTTCTTGGGCAATCTTTCAGAAAATGATCATGTGATCCACATTTAAAGCAAGCTCCTGTCAACCTCCAGCATTCCCCCAAATGCTTTCTACCACGGTGCTCACATATAGAGGCCGGTGCTCTCGCTGTACTCCCAAGGTTACTGGCTATAGAAACTGTCGGATGTCCTGACTAACAGAGGATCCCAGTCCCTGCCTCAACACATACGACTGACCACTAGTCTGAGGTCCCTTAAATTTCTTACTCGATTGTTGAGATACACTAGATTGTCCTGGACCCCTTTTTAACTGGCTTTTATCTTTCCTAGCCTGTTCCTCTTTCTTTACCCTTTCTACATTAAGCGCTGCAGAAACTAGTCTCTGAAATTCTTAGATCTGAAGCGCTATAATCTGAAGACGTATATAATCATTCAGGCCATCCTTGAACCGCCTACATCTGTTTGCCTCCACAGCTACAATCTCTGGAGCGTACTTACTCAGCCTAATAAACTCTCTCTCATATTCAGTCACTGTCATCTGCCGCTGCTTCAAATTAATAAATTCTCTCTTCATATTATCAATATAGATACGACCAATTCTCTCTGAAAGAAATCCCAGCTTCGCTCCTCAGGTCGTACCATTTGTGATACTAAAGTCCACCACTGGTAAGCATCTTCCTGTAAAAGAGAAATTGCACACTCTAAGCTTTCCTCTGATGTGTAATGGAGCTGCTGTAAAATTCTCTGTGTGCGTTCAAACCAATACTCAGCAACGGATGCATCCTCATCTCATCTTCCATGGAAATCAGTGGGTCGATATTTTGCCAACCTCTCTATTACCGATTTTTAAGGTGTAGCTCGGGTTATATGCTGAAAGAACTCGACCATTTGTTGCATAAACACTGGCTGCCCTGGCTCGGCCTGTGCAAGCATCTTTGGGCTTGATGACTCACGTGAAACTCCCCCAGCTACACTGACTGGGCTATCACCAACACCCCTATCAGCACCCTCGGCTCTTCGAGTGTCAGAGGGTTCCATTTCTTATCCTATATAAGGCAGAAGAGAATTCTGCAACTCAGAGTCACATCCTCTTATAAATACATATATATATATATTTTTTTTCAATGCATCCACACGCAAAATGCTACACACATCTAGGTCTTAGGAACGCCTAAACCTGGGCTCTGATACCACTAAATATGTAACACCCTCCTCACTCGCCTCTCATCGTGACACGAGATCAGGGGGTGCTACGATAGCATCGAATAGAAACAACGATAATGATTATTCAAACTTCAAAAAAATATATATTTTTTTTTTGTTTATAAACATTTACGGGGAAAAACTGACAGAGTCTCCCCTAAAAATTGGATTTTTACAGTACCTGTAACAAAAGAAACACTCACAAAATTTCCATATCCATTCTTAACCAACTTCCATATTTGTCTTTCAGCAAATATTCACAACTCATATTACAATATAAATGTATCAAACCTTTACAAAACTATTTCACATCCAGTATATTATCAAAATATATATCATATATCATGGTTTTAAAACAAAATAGTTCTGAATAAATACATATATACATGCACATATACTTAATGTCCATAATATAATACACAACAGTCTATAGACAAGTAAAATATCTACCAAAAATAATTATATATAGAGAGAGGATGTGAGCGACTCTGAGCAGTTGCAGAAAGATTTACTCTTCAGTCTTTAATGATGGCAACTCTACTACCTGCGCATGGTAAATCCAACGCGCTAAGCACAACAGCTTAGTGGGTGCACACAAAAGATGAAACAATATAATAAAATTTTATTACCTTTTTGAAATAAACCATATATATAAACAATGAAATTTTTAGTAATAACCAATTTTTTCTCCATATATCATAATAAATCAAAATTTATCAATTAATCAATTCATTAAATCAAAACATTATTCAATTTCTCATTTCAACTAATCAAATATATATATTTTATATATTCACAAATATCATATTTATAATTAATTCAAGTAGGCGCCCAAAATAAACACTGACACGATACCATGGGTTGGCTAATGGGCTAACAAATATCAAATAATGATCCGGCATCGGCCACTCGGTGACTACCCACCAAATCCAAAACAGATCAGAATAGATAACAGATCAGATACACAGAGTAGTGTCATCGGACAAGCAAACGGCGCAGTACTTCTCTAATACCCTATTGGCATGCCAACTACCAATCCTCCCCTACCAATATTCAGGTTTACTTAGGGCGTCACAATAGTGTTATTAATACATTATTTTTCTTTTTAAAAAAATATTTTAACACAAATTTATTATTATTAAACTAAATTATTATACAAATTCATGTTTACTCAATTTTTCTGATTATTCATATTTAGACACAAATATTTTTTTTATTATTACAAATAGGCCTAAATATTTTTACTATTCACCTTTATGCCTAAAATTTTCAAAAATTTTATACATAAGCCCAAATGTTCCAAAATTTTTCATATAGGTCCAGAATATTCAAAAATACCCAAATAAGTTCCAGATTTTCCAGATTTAACAATTCAGCGTAAAATTTTCCAATTTTTCACTTATAGGCCCATTTGTTCCAAAATTTGCCATTAGGCCCCAATTTCTTCAACAAGTCATACATAAGTTCTAATTCCATACTAATACACATAAATACATAAAATATTTAAATATTTACAATTTAGTCCAGAATTTTTCATATAAGTCCTATTTTCTCAAAATTCATATTTATGCCCAATTTTCTTTTCTTTTCAATTTTGACCACCAATTAATATCCAATACTCAAAACATATTTAATACATTTAGAAACAATATAATTATCAATTCAATGCCATAGTTCAACATACTCATCCATCATATTAATAAAATACATCAATATACACTAAATTTCCTAAGGTAAGAATTTAAGTTTCAAACTAATGTGTACACCAACCTTATAATTTTAATTCCTCCACTTGACTCACATCTTCTCCTTCTCCTTCCCTTGTGTCACGCCCCAAGTGCTCTCAAGCATTTCCTCGAGCACTTGGTGCGCGACTAAGCCTGCTGGATGCCTCTTGGACCATGGAGCGCTACGTGGACCGGAGTTTCTAGAAGGCCCGCTGGTTAGGATGGAGAACCGGGCTTGGCCCGCAACTTATTAAGGAAGTTAACCCTAGTTAGACTTCCATAATAGGTAGGAGAGCATCTAGGAATATTCTAAGGAATATTATCCCATCTTGTATATACACCGTTAGATCAAATAGATCTCAGCCATTGATTGTATAGGGCTGCAACTATAAAAGGGGGAGACCCTCACTTGTATTTTTCATCTCATAGCTTATTTTCTCTTCAGCAATATAGAGAGCATTCGTGCAAACACTTGGTGTGCTTCTTTTCTCTTCTCTTTGTGTGGTTTTCTAGGCTGCTTAGCACGCAACGCGTCTAAGGCCGCACGGTCTTGAAAACAGTCCGTGACAGTTGGTATCAGAGCAGGTTCAGTTCAAAGATGGAGAAAGACGGTGTACCATCAGATTTGACTGAAGAGAGGGGTCGGAACCCCAAAGCTAAGAAGCACGGCGTGGCGTCTCGCGAGAAATCAGCAGATCCAGGTCAGGATGTGGGGGGTATGGTGAGAGCACTTAGCGGCGCTGTCGGAAAGGCGGCAGATCGCCTTGGAGAGCTGGAGCAGTAAGTAGAGAAGATCGAGGAGGGCCTCGACGCTCAAGGAGACGAGCTGCGCACCCTCATCAGCACATCCATCGAGGCTTACATCGATAAGCAGTGGGACTGGATTAAATCTTTTCAGGAGAGCGTCCTAACCACAATGGACAGTATTCAGGCCCAAGTAGGGGAGCTACACCGCGGGCTCGAATCTGTCAAAGAGGATGTGGTGCTGTGCAAGCGGGCGGTGGCGAATGGGTCTGTCGCCACTCAAGTGACGGTGTCTACACCGAGAGTCAATGCTCCTAAGCCCAAGGAGTTCAGCGGGAAGTGGAACGCCAAGGAGCTCGACAATTACTTCTGGCAGATGGAGAGATACTTCGACGCCCTAGGCGTACGGGACGAGGATAAGGTAAACACCGCGACCCTATATCTCTCTGATCATGCAATTCTGTGGTGGCGTAGGAAGAGCGAGGAGATTCGCAAGGGTACCTGCACCATCAATACCTGGACGGAGTTGCAGCAGGAGCTGAAACGCCAATTCTATCCGGAGAATGTGGCGCACGACGCTAGGAAGCGTCTAAAGGAGTTGAGACAGAACAAGTCGATTGGCGAGTACGTTGAGGAGTACTCTCTGCTGATGCTGCAGATCCCCAATATGAGTGAAGAAGACTTGCTGTTCAACTTCCTTGATGGGTTACAGACATGGGCGTCTAATGAGCTGAGGCGGCGTGGAGTGTAGAACATATCCGACGCCCTCACATTTGCGGAAACCCTCACTGATTACCGCAAGGGTGATGCGGGGAAGTCCAAGAATTCGAAGCCCAATCATAGCAAAGGTGGGGGAACCAGGGAGTCTCATCCTCCGCAGGATAAGGAGGGGAAAGGTAAACCGCCCATAGGGAGAGAGCAGAAGCGCAACGGCGGGAGAAAGCCGAGATCTAGCTGCTTCCTTTGCGACGGGGATCATTGGGTAAAGGACTGTCCAAAGAAGAAGGCTATCAACGCAATGTTGGAGACTCAGCAAGCGGGTGAACAGGGACAACTGGGATGTCTCCAGTTACTCAATGCCCTCAATGCCAAGCGGACAGCCCGCGCGCCAGCAGGAAAGGCACTGATGTACGTTGAAGCCTACATTAACGAGAAGAGGACGCAAGCACTAGTAGATACTGGAGCTACGCACAACTTTATGAAGTATGCGGAAGCAGTACGCTTGGGCCTCAAGGTGGAGAAGGGGATTGGCTACCTCAAGACTGTGAACGCCGCAATCAAGCCACTGGACGGGGTCATTCGTGGAGTTGAAATGAGCCTCGAAAAATGGAGCGGTAAGGTAAACTTTTCGGTAGCCCCTCTCGATGATTTTGATGCTGTTCTTGGTATGGATTTTCTGCGGCAGTTTAATGTGGTGCCACTTCCCCGACACAACTATGTATGCATCTTGGAGGGAGGACCGTGCATGGTGCCGACAGTAAACAAGCCGACAGGTGGGCAATCCAAGCCCAACGCCCACACTACTCTCCTGTCCGCCATACAACTGAAGAAAGGAGCTAAGCGGGGAGAAGAGACATACCTCGCCACAATATGGGAGGCAGATGATGAGGCGTACGGGGGTGAAGAGGAGCTGCCAGCAGAGATCACGAAAGTGCTCAAGCAGCACCAGGACGTGATGTCAGCAGCGCTACCACAGAAATTACCACCAAGACGGGCAATTGATCACGAGATTGAGCTGGAACCAGGGGCGAAACCTCCAGCCAAAGCCCCATACAGAATGTCTCCACCAGAACTAGCAGAGTTGCGGAAGCAGCTCCAGGAGTTGCTGGATGCAGGGTTTATCCAGCCATCGAAGGCGCCTTACGGCGCGCCCGTGCTTTTCCAGCGCAAGCACGACGGATCATTGCGGTTATGCATAGACTACCGAGCGCTGAACAAGGTCACTGTCAAAAATAGGTATCCCATTCCTTTAATTGCTGACTTGTTTGATCAGTTGGGGCAGGCAAAGTATTTCTCGAAGCTGGATTTGCGGTCAGGTTACCATCAGGTGCGGATAGCCTAGGGCGATGAGCCGAAAACCACCTGTGTGACGCGTTATGGGGCCTTTGAGTTTCTGGTCATGCCATTTGGCCTCACCAACGCGCCAACCACTTTCTGCACACTGATGAACAACATACTCCAGCCCTTTCTTGACAAGTTCGTCGTCATGTACTTAGACGACATCGTCATCTACAGCAACACTCTCGAAGAGCACGTGGAACACTTGAAATCTGTCTTGAAGGTGCTCCGCGAGAATGAGCTGTATGTGAAGAGGGAGAAGTGCTCATTTGCCAAGCCGGAGGTAGAATTTTTGGGTCACAAGATCAAAGAGGGCAGGTTGATGATGGACAGGGCGAAGATTCGCGCCATTGTGGACTGGGAGGCACCCACGAAAGTTACCGAGCTGCGATCTTTCCTTGGGTTGGTTAACTATTATCGCAGGTTTATCAAGAGCTACTCCACCACTGCAGCACCCCTTACCGACCTGCTAAAGAAGACTAAGGCGTGGGAGTGGAGTAAGGAGTGCCAAGGGGCTTTTGATCGACTAAAGGCAGCAGTGATCGAAGAACCAGTCTTAGCATTACCGAATCACCTGTTACCGTATGAGGTACATAATGATGCATCTAATTTTGCTATTGGTGGTGTATTAATGCAGCAGGACCATCCGATCGCATATGAGAGCCGGAAGCTCAATGAGACGGAGAGGCGCTATACGGTGCAGGAAAAGGAGATGACGGGGGTCATCCATTGTCTGCGCACTTGGCGACATTATCTGCTTGGGGCAAGGTTCGTAGTGATGATGGACAACATAGCAACGAGTTACTTCCAAAGTCAGAAGAAACTCAGCCCGAAGCAAGCTAGATGGCAGGACTTTCTGGCGGAGTTCGATTAAGAGCTCGAGTACAAACCGGGAAAGGTGAACGTGGTGGCGGACGCCTTAAGCCGGAAGGCCGAGTTAGCAGCTATCAGCAAGCTGGAAGGTGATTTGCTCGGCCTATTTTATGAGGGAATGAAGCATGATCCCGCAGCCACACAGCTCGCCACTCAAGCACAAGAGGGAAAAACTCAGCGATTTTGGGTAGAAGATGGGCTTCTCTACACCAAGGGACGCCGGGTTTATGTGCCAAAGTGGGAGAACCTGCGGCGTAACCTCATTAGAGAGTGTCACGATACAAAATGGGCAAGACATCCAGGCCAGCGGCGCACACGCGCCCTATTGGAAACAGTTTACTACTGGCCACACATGCGGGAGGAGATAGAACAGTTTGTCAAGACTTGTCTTGTGTGCCAACAGGACAAGATTGAGCAGCAGAGTCCCGCAGGGCTACTGGAGCCACTGCCCATACCGGAGAGACCTTGGGAAAGCATCTCTATGGATTTCATTGTAGCCTTACCGAAGTCCGAGGGGTGTGAAACTATCATTGTGGTGGTAGATCGGTTTTCCAAGTATGCGACTTTCATACCAGCGCCCAAAGAGTGTAATGCGGAAGAGACAGCCAAACTTTTCTTCAAGCACGTCGTCAAGTACTGGGGGTTGCCGAGAGTGATAGTCAGCGATCGTGATACGAGGTTTACGGGGAGATTCTGGACTGGATTGTTCAATCTCATGGGATCAGAGCTTCGCTTTTCCACCAGCTTTCACCCACAAACGGATGGGCAGACCGAGAGGGTGAACGCATTACTGGAGCTGTATTTGCGGCACTTTGTGGGCACAAATCAGCAGGATTGGGTCAAGTTACTCGATGTGGCACAGTTCTCGTATAACTTGCAAAGGAGTGAATCGACGAACCAGAGCCCATTCGAGTTAGCTACTGGCCAGCAGCCTCTCACGCCGCATGCGCTCGTGTCCAACGACACTGGGAAGAGTCCAGCAGCCTACAAAGCTGCGAAGTCCTGGCAGGAACAATCAGACAAGGCGCGAGTGTGTCTGGACAAGGCAACGAAACGGATGAAGAAATGGGCTGACGGTAAGCGAAGACATGTTGAGTACAGCGTGGGGGATTTAGTGATGGTGAAAATTCTTCCAACGCAGCACAAGTCTACGCGTCCACTTCACAAGGGTCTTGTTCGAAAATATGGGGGGCCATTTCCTATTGCCAAGAGGGTTGGCAATGTCTCGTACAAGGTGGAGCTGCCTTCGAGACTTCGGCTACATCCGGTGTTTCACGCAAGCTGCCTAAAGCCATACCATGGTGATGCGGAGGACACGGAACGTGGGCCACAAACCAGGGCACCATTGGGAGTTTCCACATCTTACGACAAGGAGGCTGAACTTATCCTTGATGTGAGGACAGTGCGGAAGAAGAACTACTGTCCAAGTCATGAGTATCCCGTCAAGTGGAAAGGATTGCCCGACAGCGAAGCAAGCTGGGAACCCGAGACCGCACTGTGGCAGTTTGAGAACAAGGTGCGCGAGTTCCAGCAAGGAAACGACGAGGGCGTCGCGTGAATTTGGTGGGGGAGAATGTCATGCCCCAAGTGCTCTCAAGCATTTCCTCGAGCACTTGGTGCGCGACTAAGCCTGCTGGAGGCCTCTTGGACCATGGAACGCTACGTGGACCGGAGTTTCTAGAAGGCCCGCTGGTTAGGATGGAGAACCGGGCTTGGCCCGCAACTTATTAAGGAAGTTAACCCTAGTTAGACTTCCATAATAGGTAGGAGAGCATCTAGGAATATTCTAAGGAATATTATCCCATCTTGTATATACACCGTTAGATCAAATAGATCTCAGCCATTGATTGTATAGGGCTGCAACTATAAAAGGGGGAGACCCTCACTTGTATTTTTCATCTCATAGCTTGTTTTCTCTTCAGCAATATAGAGAGCATTCGTGCAAACACTTGGTGTGCTTCTTTTCTCTTCTCTTTGTGTGGTTTTCTAGGCTGCTTAGCACGCAACGCATCTAAGGCCGCACGGTCTCGAAAACAGTCCATGACACTTGGCTATCCTTGGCCAAGCTTTCACCTTTATTTCCCAAAATACACAAATAATGAATAAATTTCTAACTTACCAAATTAAAAGCATAATTCACTAATTCTACATGGCTACTTAATATATTTACCCTTGAAACCCCAAATTCATATTCAATAGAATTTTTAGCATCAACTCACCTTGAATAACACCTTATACCTTAAAATTGATCCTTGAAACTTGATGAAGAAGGCTTTAATTAAGGATTTGGAGGCTTAATTTACTAATGAAAGTATTGAGAATTGTTGAATTTAAAGGGGGATAAAAGAAAAATGGAGAGAAAATGCAAAAGGGAGGGGACGGCCAAAGGTGTTGCTTTCTCTAAATTTTTCAATACTATTCCCCCTTTTATAGCTTTTATTTTGCTTTCCAAAAATACCCCCAACTAAACTCAAAATTACAAAAATGCCATTAGTTAGAAATGGTGGCATTTGATTGGTCCAAAAATTCCAAACACTATTCATAACTAAACTAAATAAAAACTCTAGTTAAAATCTAACTAATTCTAGTAAATTCCATTTAACAATGTTGGCAAAATTCTATTGGTCTAAATGTTGGAAAAGTTTTAATAGCATGGGTTTTAATTCCATGCAAACACTTATACCATACTATACTTATTCAACCAATCAAATTCTTCCATTTCTTTTGACTAATAAATTCAATCAAAATAAATAAAAAATTTGGGCTATTACAGGCCTCAACATCAACCTAATGCTATTATCCATCTACAAAAAGTTAGGTTTGGAGGAGGCTAAACTTATAAATGTCATCTTGTAACTTGCCAACCGTTCACTCATTTATCCAAAAGTTATTATTAAGATGTTTTGATAAAGGTTAACAAATTTATTTTTCTTGTGGATTTATAATATTAGACATGGAAGAGGATTGTAAAATACCTACCATAGTAGGAAGACCATTTATAGCCATAGGCAGAACCCTTAATAATGTTCGAAAATGAGAATTAACCATGAGAGTGCAAAATAAAGAAGTCATATTCAATAGGTTCAAAGCCATGAAAGGTCCAAATGAGACTAAGAAATGTTTGAGCATTTATGTTATTGATAGAGAAGTTCAAGAAATCTTTAACAAGAATAGCATTCATGATTCTCTAAAAGATACGTAAATAGAGTGGAAGTAGAGAATTTTGAAGCACAAGAGTACCTATAAGCACTAAGCCTTTCTTCTAAAATACAACAGAATCAAGATGAGAGTAGAACCTCTAGATAGACCAAAGGGTAAGTAAGCTCATAATAAGCCTTCCATTGAAGAACCTCCCTAATTAGAGCTGAAACCCTTACTTAATCACCTGATGTATACATTTCTTAGAGAGTCTTCTACATTACTAATCATAGTTTCTCCCCAACTTGATGAGTCCCAAGAAGAGAAGTTATTGAGAGTATTGAGAGAACATAAGTTATTGCTGACATTAAAGGAATTAGTATATCATTTTACATTCATAAAATTTTGTTAAAAGAATGACATTAGGCTACAATAGAGCATCAAGTTAGTTGGATCCTGTTATGAAATATGTAGTAAAAAAGGAGATCATTAAGTAGTTAGATGCTAGGATTATCTACCTTATTTCTGATAGCTCTTAGGTAAGTCCAGTGTAATGCATACCAAAGAATAGTGGAATCATTATTATGGAAAATTAAAACAATGATTTAATCATATTATAACCATTATTGGTTAGAGAATATATATGGACTACTAAAAGTTGAACAATGCAACACGCAATGACTATTTTTTGTTGCCCTTCATTGATCAAATGCTAGATAGGTTGGTCGGGTATAAGTACTATTATTTTTTAGATGGATACTCTAGATATAATCAAATCGCAATTGCCCTAAAGGATCAAGAAAAGATGAAATTAGCATGCCCCTATGATAATTTTACCTTCTAGAAGATACAAATCGATCTATGCAATGCTCCAATAACTTTTTAGCAATGTATGATAGCCATCTTCTCGAACATCATAGAACAATTCATAAAGGTATTTATGGATGAATTTTTTATTTTTGGAGACTTCTTTAATCTTTGCCTTGATAATTTATAATTTGTGCTTAAGAGATGTGAAGATACCAACTTAGTGCTTAATTAGGAGAAATGTCATTTTATGGTCCAAGAAGGTGTAGTCTTAGGCCAAAAAAATTTAGCTCAAGGTATTGAGGTAGATAGAGCAAAGATTAAAACCATTGAGAAATTCCCCCCCATAAATGTGAAAGGAATGGGTAGCTTTGTTGGACATGCAAGTTTTTATAGGAGATTTATAAAAGATTTTTCCAAGATCTCCAAACATTCATACAATTTATTAGAAAAAGATACACAGATTCATTTCGATGAAGTATATTCTTGAGGCCTTTGAAACTTTGAAAAAGAAGCTCACTTTTGCATATATCATCCTAGTGTGAATTAGAATTTACCTTTTGAGGTAATGTGTGATATAAGTGATATAACAGTGGGAACTATGTTGGGACAAAGGAAAGAGAAAGTTTTTCACACCATCTACTATGCCAGCAAAACTTTTAATGAAGCATAATTCAACTACACCACCATAGAAAATGAACTTTTGGCAGTAGTCTTTGCCTTTGACAGGTTTTGAGCTTACCTAATTTGAGTCAAAGTCACATTCTTTACAGATCATTTGGTGATCAAATACCTCATTACTAAGAAGGATGCAAAGTCAAGGTTTATTTGATAGATTCTATTGTTGCAAGAATTTGATCTTGAGATTAAAGATAGAAAATGAGTTAAGAATCAACTAGCTGATCATCTTTTCTAATTAGAAGTGCCAAATCAATACCAAGAAAATATTCTAATTAATGAAACTTTTTAGATGTTTAACTCCTTGTAACACAACATCATGAGATTGATATTGTCAATTATTTAGTTTATGGTCTTACTCCTCTTGGTTTGACATTTCAACAAAAGAAGTTCCTTTACGACACAAAATTTTACTTCTAAGATAAGTCATTCCTTGTCAGACTGTGTACGAACTAAAGCAATTTAAGATCTGTCCCTCAATAAGAGATTCATGACATCTTACACCATTGTCATGTATCTAGATATGGTGGCCATTTTATAGGCGATAAAAGAGCAATAAAGGTACTTCAATTTAGTTTTATTGGCTCATATTATTTAAAGATGAATATTTATTTGTTACAGAATGTGATCAATGTCAACGAATAGAAAATATTTTCAAAAGACAATAAATACCACAAGAGAACATTCTAGAAGTAGATATCTTTGACGTTTAGGGCATAAACTTCATGGGACATTTCCCACTAACTCACAACAATAAGTACATTCTTGTACAAGTGGATTATATTTCAAAATAGGTGAAAGTAGTAGCATTACCCACAAATAATGCCAGAATAATGATTAATTTCCTCCAAAAGAACATATTCACAATATATGAGACCCTAAAAGCGATTACCAGTATTGAGGACTCGCATTTCTGTAACATTTACTTCTAGGCCCTCTTGCAAAAAATGTGGTCAAGCACAAGATCGCCACTGCATATCATCCCCAAACAAGTGGACAATTGGAAGTCTCCAATAGAGAAATAAAGATAATCTTGTAGAAAATAGTTAAGCCAAAGCAAAAAGACTGGGCACTACACTTGGATGATGTTTTATGAGTTTATTTTACTGCATTCAAAATATCCACGGTATGTCTCCATTCTAGTTGACTTTTGGAAAAGCATGCCACCTACCTTTAGAGTTAGAACACAAAGTATATTGTGCTATCAAAACCCTTAACTTCGACCTCCAAGTAGTAGAAGATAGGTGCCTACTACAGCTTAATGTTATAGACGAGTTCCATCTTTAAGCGTATGAGAATGTAAAAATATACAAAGAAAGATCTAAAAAATAGCATAACAAGAAAATACTTTAGCAATCATTCGAATAAAAATAAGTATTGCTCTACAATTCACATCTAAAGTTATTTCCTATAAAATGCAATTCCTCATGGTCAAGGCCATTCCAAATCATCAAGGTGTATCTATATAGAGCTGTTGAAATCAAAAACCCAACCACTCAATCTTTCTTTATAATGAATAGCCAGCGCCTCAAACATTATCAAGGAGGAAATATTGATTAATAGAAAGTTATCGTCGATCTGAGTGAACCTAAGTAATTGAGAGATCATTACGTTAAGTAGACGATGTTAAATTAAGCACTTCTTAGGAAGAAACCAAAGTCTAGTATCATTTACTTTATATTCTCTTTTGTTCTTATTTTTTATTTATTTATTTTTTATGCTATGCATTTTTTTAGAATTAGAATTAGTGTTTTTTTATCTAAACAAAAGTGTGTGTTGAGAAAATCTCGCAAGACAGCATCATGGCGCTACCAATTAAGAAAATATAGTCGTTGTCCAGGTCTAGGCACCGCGACATCTAGATCCCAGCATTGCAGTACCCAAGATAGCCCACAATGTTGCGGTGCTGGAATCTCAATGTCATAGTGTTTGGACCTGGGCAACCTAGCCCTAAAGAGGGGTTAAAAGACCCCTAAATTTTCATTCCTTCATTCCTCATTCAAACACTCATAAACCCTAAAACACACTCCACACCCTAAGATCCCTATTCTCTATCAATCCAATAAATTAACACTAAACCCAAAATCCCATTTGGCCAAAATCACTTCTCATATACAATCAATCAACAAATCAAACACACAATCCATCAAAATTTCAAAATCTACAAAGAACACCAAAGAACTCCCTAATTCAATTGTGACTCTAAGGTCCTATCTTTATCAATTATTTTGGGCATTAAGCATTAGAACAAGAACATCATTAGATTCTTTGATTAGTTTTGCATGATGTTCCATATTTCATGCTAATTATTGTTATCTTATCATTAATTCAAAAAATGCCTTTGATACATGGGGAAGAGTCTTCAAAATTATCAATTTATAATTCTTATGCTTATGATCTTAATTGTATTTATCTTAGAATTATTTATTGTAATTATTCAAATTATGGATTTTTTAATTGAATATATTGATGAGAAAATTGAGTTGGTATATTATGAAGTGATATAATTGAGGCCATTATAATGTTGTAGTGTTAATATAATTGAATTATAATGTTAAAGTGTTGATTTTATTAAACCTTAAGTGGTTTTGTGGCTATTGTGATGTTGATATGACTACCTTGAGGATGATTTCAATACTAAATTATATAAAGTTTGTGTTTGTGGACTTTGATGTCATGGGGAGTTTTAGTTACAAGGTTAACAATATTGGGAGTGTATTTACTTTCATTCTATAGGTAATAGTCTCTATGGCTCGTAAAGCATCCTGAAAGATAGTCGTGTCATCCTCCACAAACTATGACACCTTTAAATTCATGTCTGAAAAAAGCATTCGAATGCCACACCTCCTTTGTTGTCAATAGAACCACTGTTGCTGAGATGAGGTTCAAAATCACTATCAGCTAATACCCAAACATTACTTTAATCATTAAAGAAAGGGGGTGGCAGAGACTTTATGCACAACCTGAGGTGGTGATTCTACCTGTTGTGCAGGAATTTTACACCAACGGTTCAGTGCATAGGGACTTAAAAGTATACGTTAGTGGCCGAAGCATGGACATCACAAGTATAACCATCAATCGATTCTTTGGACTTCTTAGCATTCCTTGTGATGATTATTGTGAGCTACTGAAAGAGCCGATTATAAAGCAATCATTCGATTCTTGGTATCACTAGAGGCCAAGTGGCAATTATTTAAAAGCAAGTCGACCTCATTCCCCATACAATATATACGTCGAGAGTACAACCCATAGCATTACTTCACAGCAGCTTGCCTCATGCCAGTGCTTCATGTAAGCTTTATCACAGCTTAGTGATCTATCTTACTATATGTCATCCTTACAGAATGATCAATTGATGTGGACAAGGTTATAAAAGATGTCACCTTCCATATCATTAACTATTCGAAGATGAGTTTTTACTGTCCATCTTTAATCACTGCTTTATATGCAAAAGCTGGAGTTGAATGGGCACCCACGGGACTTACTTCATCCTACACATATCTTAGACAATAGTAAGATTAATCAGATTATAGATGGATCAGAGTAGCGGGGTCAACCTCCAGCACCATTGAGACAGTCATCAACACCGTCTCCACCACTCACTATCGATGAGCATTTAACCCACTTGGAATCATACTTTGTTACTTAAGCTACTTATCAAGACCAAGTGTTGAGAGGATATTATCCCTTACTCACTTTGGCATGGATAGAGCATTCTATCATCATTTTCAGTATATCTTACTCTGTCAACCCTTATAGATACGGGCGATGAAGATGATGAGAAGACTGAGGATGACCTGGACGATGGTTGAGGCTCGACACACACCTAAAGGAAGTGTTCCAATTTTTTTATTTTACTACCGCCATAAGGAATGGTTCATTTTAAGTTTGAGGGCACAAAAACACTTTCAATTTTCTAGAATACATGTTTTTGGGTTTTTTCCTTTCTTCATTTGTTATTTATGTTTATGTTTATTTTTAATTATTTTCTATTTTTCTTTAGATTATCTCTTATTTAGGTTGAAAAGTTGTAAGTCAATGATGAAAAGTTAAGATGATGAAAAGCCATAAAATTTTCTAAACTTAGTAATTACTGTGATTGTCTCATAATGTAATCAGAATTACTTATATTTATCTTATATTTGTTCACTTCAAACACATTGCACATTTTAGCTGTTAGATGTATATTGGTTGATAACTTAGAGGACATTTATCCAAATCAAAAGAACAATTAAGATAGCCCAATGTCTAGAACTTGTTTGAATGGCATTTAAGGTAAAATCCTAAGGTGGATATAGTATGAGAAATGATTATAGGCCATGTTTGGATCATTTGAGCCTTTCAATCCTACTTTGATATAATTTTTAACTCCTAGTCACCCATTTTTAAGCCTTATTGACTGTATTTTTTTTGTGAACCACATTAGAAGCCAAAACCGAGTGAATTTTAAGTCCTTCATAAAATATTGTTTGCACTATAATTATAATATTTTGTTGGGGGATGATAAAGGAATATAAATTTAAAGGTTAAGGAGTAAGAATAAAAAAAAGTTAGCTCTAGATTTATTCTTGTACAATTACAAGCTTATAAGGGTTCATTAATGAAATTGTGTGTTCAAGAAAATAAGCTTAGGAGTGTGTTTTGGAAAAAGAAAGGTCGAAAAGATCTAGAAACAAGAAGGATATAGTTATTATGGAATTGAAACTTTAAATTTCTCCAATTTTTCTCACCATAACCTAAGCCTTTCATTACAAGCTTTTTAAAGTCTTATTTGATCTTTAGTTATATACTTATCTTACATTACTAGAGAAATGCTATGAAAAGTAAGCTTATAGATAATTCTTCGATCTTAGTCTTCCTTAATGAAATACACCATTCCAAGTGTAATAGATGAAAAAATAATATAACTCTGCACACACTCACCAAGTGAATATTTGTAAACTAGAAATAAGCATTATTATTATATCATGGGATGCTTGATAAGGGCAAATTTGTCATATATTTTCTCATGTTTTTATTATTGATATTTTATGATTTTATGAGAATAGATGGCTATTTATATACATTATTGTTATTTATAGGGACTTGAACGAAATTTAAAGAAAGAACGCAAAAGGAGCGAAAACAGGGACTAAAATGCAAAGTTTTCAAATTATGAGTCCAGCGCCCCCGCGCCACAAGTATTTTCGCCCCAGCGCTGAATAGTGATCGAAATAAGAAAAACGACCTGATTAAGTCGCGTCTAGCGCCCCAGCGGCAGACAGTTACCGCCCCAGCGACAAGACAGCGCCCCAGCGCTATCAACACACCGCGCCAGCGGTGAAGCCGTTTTCATGCAGCGCCCCAGCGCCAAGATCCCACCGCTCCAGCGGTGAAGGCCTTTTCACGCGTCGCCCCAGCGACATATTCATAGCGCGCCAGCGGTAGTGCGAGTCCTAGTCCGACGAGAATTGAGATTTTCAAGCTCATATCAATCCCTATATAAAGCCACTCGTTCCCAACCTTTAAGAAAGAATCCAAGACAACCCAAGAGCACCAAGAATACAGAGTACAAGTCTTGGAGAGCAATAGGAGCTTAATTGAAGCATCTTTAGAGAGAGATACAAGACGTTCTTTGGCATCAAGAGTTCCTAGGCAGCGCAATTAAGAGCAATTCGACGTCTATATCGGTTTGCTAATAATTGTATCATGTTTTATAAATATTTCTACTGCTGTTCTCTTGTAGCCATGAGCTAAACTTATTTTCTAGGGTTAATATTTGAACTCAATATGTGTGCTTAAATTGCCATATCTTTTAGTATTTAATAAACTTAGTCATTTATTATTTAAATTACTTGTGTTTAATGCTTCAATATATCTGGCCAATATATGGTGAATGAATTGGTAATATTTTGATAAACTCGGAAGAGGAATCAATATATTTAGACCTAGGTAATTTGATGCATGATTGTAGAGTAACATTCAATGTTGCATATGCAAGTTTCAACTTAGGATAGGAATATACCTAATTGGCATGTATGATCAATAAGACCTAACCTTAATGAATCTTAATTTATTACAAGTACCATAGGAATATAGGTATTTGGTAAATTAAGGTATACTTGCATGACCTTGGAAGAGGCTTGTGAATACATTAGCGTCTTGATCAATAATAACGACTAAGGGAGTTAAATATTAGAGGATTAATCATTAGAAACATATTGAGGGATAATATTAATCCTAGGTTCTCTCTACGTTGCTATATCTTTAAATCTCATTGCATTGTGTTTTTGCTTTTATATTTCTTACATTCAGTCTTAGATTTTTATTTTTCTGAATAATTATTAGAAAGATATAATTTTAGTAATTGGTTAAAAAGAAAGAATTATCCCTGTGGGTTCGACATCCGACTAATTAGTCTCTTTATTACTTGCATACGATAGTGTATACTTGCACTTAATTTATGATATAGAAATATCGCATCAAGTTTTTGGCGCCGTTGCCGGGGATAATTATCTACTTTTTTACCAATATTAATACCAATCTTTCTAGTTTTTACTTCAAAATTTTTTTTATTTTTATTTTTCTTAATTTAGTTTTACTTTCTTTGTTACGAGGTACATGCGAAGATCGAAAAGTGAAGACTTGATTGCTTTTGATCCAGAGATTGAAAGAACTTTAAGAAGAATTAGAAGAGAGCAAAATCAAGTTAACACCATGGAAGATCAAGTACCAATTGCACCTGACAATGAAGCAAGACCACTAAGGGAGTATGCCGTTCCCTTAGTCAATGGAATCCATTCAAGCATTCAAAGACCAACTGTTCAAGCTAACAACTTTGAGATCAAGCCAAGCACGATTCAAATGCTAAAGGATTCGGTACAATTTAGTGGATTGCCCAATGACGATCCAAACATGCACATCATCAACTTCTTGGAGATATGTGACACGTTCAAGTACAATGGGGTATCCGATGACGCAATCCGACTAAGGTTGTTTCCTTTTTCCTTGAGAGACAAAGCAAAGAGCTGGCTGCTATCACTTCCATCTGGATCCATAGCGACATGGGATGATCTTGCACAAAAGTTCCTCGCCAAATATTTTCCACCTGCTAAAACTGCCAAGATGAGGAATGACATCACATCATTCCTACAACTAGATGGAGAATCTCTTTATGAGGCATGGGAGAGATATAAGGATATGCAAATAAAATGTCCGCATCATGGAGTTCCGAAGTGGTTGCTTGTACAAACATTCTACAATGGATTAGCCGGTCAATTCAGAACAATAGTAGATGCTGCAGCTGGAGGAGCACTTATGAATAAATCCACCGATAAAGCTTATGATCTACTAGATGAGATGGCGTCCAATGCCTATCAATGGCCCACTGAAAGGTCAACCACAAGAAAGATTGCTGGATTACATGAAGTAGACACTTTGACCACATTATCTGCCCAAGTTAACCTTTTGACCAAACAATTAAGCAACTTGGGAGTTAATGCTATCAAGAGTCAACCCATCACTTGCGATTTCTGTGGAAGCAATCATGCCAATGGACAATGCATGGAGACTGCTCAATATGTAGGGGACTTCAACCACAACAACCCTAATTCAAATTTCTACAATCCCGGATGGAGAAATCACCCCAACTTCTCATGGAGCAACAATAATCAAGGACAGCATTCTAAAGCTCCTTCTGGCTTCCAACCACAAATTCAGCAAGAGAAAAAATCAGACATTGAAGACATGCTCTTACAATTTATAAAGAAAACAGATGCACTCTTCCAAAGTCAAGCAGCTTCACTTAGAGCCTTGGAAAATAAAGTAGGGCAGCTCGCAACAGCAATAAACAATCGCCCTCAAGGAACTCTACCAAGCAACACTGAAGTCAATCCAAAAGGAAGTGTAGAACAATGCCAAGCCATCTCCCTAAGAAGTGGTAAAGTTTTACATGACAACACACCTCAACCACAGCTTTCAGAGATGATAGAGAAGGAAAAAGAAACAGTGGTCCAGCAAGATGACGTGCAACCATATAGACCACCTATACCATTTTCTCAGAGTTTACAACAGCTAAGAAGTCAAGAGAAGAGTGCTGAGACACAGAAAAGCATAGAATCTGGTATTCAAGTACAAGAACAGAAAAGTGAAAATGCAGCAGAAGATACCAGTAGCAACCCGCAGAAGCAACTTACGCAGTCATTCACTCCACCACCTCCATTTCCTCAGAGGCTGCAAAAGAAAAAGCTAGATAAGCAATTTTCTAAATTTCTTGATATTTTTAAGAAATTACATATTAATCTTCCTTTTGCAGATGCATTGGAGCAAATGCCGAGCTATGTGAAATTTATGAAGGACATCCTATCAAAGAAGAGAAAAATAGATGACTTCGAGACTGTGGCCCTAACAGAAGAGTGTAGCGCCATCCTTCTAAAGAAGCTACCTCCAAAGCTCAAAGATCCTGGGAGCTTCACCATACCATGCTCAATTGGAAATTATGATTTTGGGAAAGCACTTTGTGATCTGGGAGCTAGCATCAATCTTATGCCATTGTCCGTGTATAAAAAGTTGGGACTGAAAGAAGCCAAACCAACAAATATCACACTTCAGTTAGCAGATCGTTCTCTCACCTATCCTAAGGGATTAATTGAAGATGTGTTGGTTAAGGTCGATAAATTCATCTTCCCTGCCGATTTCATTGTTTTGGATATGGAAGAAGATAAGGAGATCCCAATCATCCTTGGAAGACCCTTTCTAGCCACTGGAAGAACAATTATTGATGTGCAAAAAGGGGAGTTGACCATGAGAATACAAGAGGACACAGTCACTTTTAAGGTCTTCAAGGAGATCAAATTACCAACTGAAAATAAAGACTGTTTCTGCATTAATGTGGTGCATCCAAGCGTTAAGCAAATTAAAGATATGGAGACATTGGATCCTCACATCCGAAAAAGAGCATTGAAGCATAGAAAGGCAAGAGAGAAGAAGAAAAAGCAGCATCACGACGAAGCAAGCAAAGAGAAAGAAAAGGAAGAACCATCTCCTCGGTCTAAGATTAAAGTCTTTCCGGAGAGACAGAAGGAGAATGGAGCAAAAGATACTGCCCGAGGTTTAATTGCAAAAATATGGAAGCCTAAAAAGAAGAAAGCCAGCAAGATTACTCATACAATTGCTTCCACCAGCATCTTCCACCCACCATGAAAAGAAAAGAAAGCCCCGTCAAGCCGATGACGTTAAATCAAGCGCTACTTGGGAGGCAACCCAAGGAAAGTATTATTATTATTATTATTATCATTTTTTTTTCAGCATTTAAAAAAAAAAAAAAAAAAACCAAGAATTTCAGCGCTCCAGCGGCATAACATGGCGCAGCAGCGACAGGAAAATCGAGCACCACCGCCCCCGCGGTACACGCAACATCGCGCCAGCGCAAATTCCAGTAACTGTGCAGAAATCAGCCTTCAGCGCTGCAGCGATAGAAGATTACCGCGGCAGCGCCAGAACATCGCCCCAGCGATGGAGAGTCAGCGCGCCAACGAAAATTGACCAGGGAAGTCTCTTACTTTCACTTCTTTATTTTTTGACATTGGGGACAATGTCTAAATTAAGTTTGGGGGTGGGAAACACTTTCTTGTGTTCATTTTGATGCATGATTTGGGTGGTCATTCTTGTGGGTTAAAATTTTTTTTTTCTTTTAGTTACTTATTTTTTTTTTAGTTAATGCATTTTTATTAGGTTTTGATAAGATGATCATTAGTCTATGATAAGAAAAAGAATACATGGTTGAATCTATTTTTACAAATCCCTAAGGAATGATAGATACTTGAGACAATTTTGATTATTTAAGTTTAGGAACAAATTTGACCTTATTTATAATCACCATTTTTTGAGCACCTTATAAGCATGAATAGTTATACCTATTACTTAGAGATACTTATGTTTTAAAGAGTACACCACAGTCTCGAAGACCGATACTCTAGAACTTGTCTTTAGTTACTATTTGAGGCGAAATTCTAGGAAACACATGAATAGGGAAATGATATTAGGCCATCTTTGGACCGATTGAGCCTTTCTAGCCTACCATTTTATTGTATATTTATCCCTAGTACCCTATTTTGAGCCTAATTACCCATTCTTTGGTTTAACCACATTACAAGCCCAAGACTTAAAGTTTACTTATCTAAAAATTTACCCGTAACACCATAAACCTTGCATTTACTTAGAAATACTCTTGAAAAGAAAAAAAAGTTGTGGTGATATGAGAAAAATAAGTTTGGGTGGTATTTGTCAATCTAAGTTTGGAGGTATTTAAAAAAAAGAAAAAAAGAAAAAAGAAAAAAAAAAGAGAAAATAAAATACCCCCAGCTTAAGAAAAAGAAGAAATTCTTTGAAAAATAAAAAGGGATTGAAAAGAAGGATGGGGAACACAATAAGTTTGGGGGAAGAGATAATACAAGGAAAAGAAGATCAAGAGGTTTCTAGGTAAAATCTAAGTGTTCATGGTGTGAATTGAACTTCATATATTTGTCCTTTTATCCCACCTTGACCTTAGCCTTACGTTACAAGCTAAGTAAAGTCCTAAATAGATCCCTAAGACATGTGATTTTCTACATTAGTGGAGAGTGGTAATAAAGACAAGCTTATGGAAGTGTCATTATACAAATAAAATGCCGAGACATCATCTTTTCTGTACAAACTAAAGTATAAAGTAAATCAAAGTATGGTTTTCGCTATTTGCTTGCTGCTTGCACACACACACACATGGTGATTATTTATGAGGAAGAATGAAGGACTAAATGAAGATAATTAGAATTGTTAATAGCTATTTGTCTACCTTAAGGATTTGTACCATTTCGTCAGCCTTTGAGACAATGATTTTGATCATCTTACTAGTATTAGTATATTTTGTTTTGTTAAATGAGTCAAGTATAACCCTTTATTTCTCTCTTAGTTTTATTTTATTGCTTGAGGACAAGCAAGTATTTAAGTTTGGGGGAATTTGATAAGGGCAAATTTGTCATATATTTTCTCATGTTTTTATTATTGATATTTTATGATTTTATGAGAATAGATGGCTATTTATATACATTATTGTTATTTATAGGGACTTGAACGAAATTTAAAGAAAGAACGCAAAAGGAGCGAAAACAGGGACTAAAATGCAAAGTTTTCAAATTATGAGTCCAGCGCCCCCGCGCCACAAGTATTTTCGCCCCAGCGCTGAATAGTGATCGAAATAAGAAAAACGACCTGATTAAGTCGCGTCTAGCGCCCCAGCGGCAGACAGTTACCGCCCCAGCGACAAGACAGCGCCCCAGCGCTATCAACACACCGCGCCAGCGGTGAAGCCGTTTTCATGCAGCGCCCCAGCGCCAAGATCCCACCGCTCCAGCGGTGAAGGCCTTTTCACGCGTCGCCCCAGCGACATATTCATAGCGCGCCAGCGGTAGTGCGAGTCCTAGTCCGACGAGAATTGAGATTTTCAAGCTCATATCAATCCCTATATAAAGCCACTCGTTCCCAACCTTTAAGAAAGAATCCAAGACAACCCAAGAGCACCAAGAATACAGAGTACAAGTCTTGGAGAGCAATAGGAGCTTAATTGAAGCATCTTTAGAGAGAGATACAAGACGTTCTTTGGCATCAAGAGTTCCTAGGCAGCGCAATTAAGAGCAATTCGACGTCTATATCGGTTTGCTAATAATTGTATCATGTTTTATAAATATTTCTACTGCTGTTCTCTTGTAGCCATGAGCTAAACTTATTTTCTAGGGTTAATATTTGAACTCAATATGTGTGCTTAAATTGCCATATCTTTTAGTATTTAATAAACTTAGTCATTTATTATTTAAATTACTTGTGTTTAATGCTTCAATATATCTGGCCAATATATGGTGAATGAATTGGTAATATTTTGATAAACTCGGAAGAGGAATCAATATATTTAGACCTAGGTAATTTGATGCATGATTGTAGAGTAACATTCAATGTTGCATATGCAAGTTTCAACTTAGGATAGGAATATACCTAATTGGCATGTATGATCAATAAGACCTAACCTTAATGAATCTTAATTTATTACAAGTACCATAGGAATATAGGTATTTGGTAAATTAAGGTATACTTGCATGACCTTGGAAGAGGCTTGTGAATACATTAGCGTCTTGATCAATAATAACGACTAAGGGAGTTAAATATTAGAGGATTAATCATTAGAAACATATTGAGGGATAATATTAATCCTAGGTTCTCTCTACGTTGCTATATCTTTAAATCTCATTGCATTGTGTTTTTGCTTTTATATTTCTTACATTCAGTCTTAGATTTTTATTTTTCTGAATAATTATTAGAAAGATATAATTTTAGTAATTGGTTAAAAAGAAAGAATTATCCCTGTGGGTTCGACATCCGACTAATTAGTCTCTTTATTACTTGCATACGATAGTGTATACTTGCACTTAATTTATGATATAGAAATATCGCATCAATGCTCATAAGTAATTAATGATTATAAATATTTTATTAGCAAAATTCAACCTTTGAGACAAGTATACAAATTTCTAATTGACCCATTCAATTGATTGCTTTTTAATTTATTTTACTTTTGTTTTGTTTGCTTGAGGACGAGTAAAGTTAAGTTTTGGGATATTTGATAGAGGTTTATATAGACTATTATCTCTATCATCTCGGACTTAGAATTTGCTTCAAATCATGAGTATTTAACTATTTATTTGAGATTTTTTATCACATATAGGTTTTCCACCCACAGCATGACGATATTGGAGAACTCGGATGAAATACGAATGACTCGGGAATTTTGGGCTAGCGCCACAATGTCCAAGTCAGAGACTATAGCACCATAATGCCCACAATGTGACTAAAGACCCCAATCTATAGAACTCCTAATATGAGATGGATTTGAAGCTACACAACCTCAGGGTATAAAAAACTCTTTTTTACAGCCAACAATGAGAGGAAACATGAAAAATAACAAAGCAAACATAAACATCTTTCAAGAGAGATTAAAGCAAGAAGATTGAAGATTAAAAGCAAGGGTTGCATAGCAAGCAAATGAGAAGAAGAAATGATTCCAGGGCATCAAAATTTTGTTTTTAATTTTATCTTCCCTACTTGATGTTTTTGTTAATCATGTCTTTAATTTATTATTTTAATACTCTTAGATTCATTATGAACTAAATTCTTTTGATCTAGAGTTAGAGTTTTGAACCTAATATATAGTTGGATATTATTAATTCTCTTAGTTTATGAAGGTAATAAATTAGATTAATTCATTCTATCTAGTGTTAAATGCTTCTTTATATCTAACCAATATAATGCTTGTTTAAGGAATTAGAATGAACTCAAAAGATGAATTTATGTATGTAGCCTAGGATAATTTGATATATGATTATAGTGTAAAAAACTATGAGTTTCATTTAGGATAGACATATACCTAGATGTCATGTATGACATTATTAGACTTGCTTTTAATTTCATACTATTTTGATTACTATAGACATATAGGTAATTGTTAGGATGAAATATGGTTATTTGACCATCGACAAAGGTTTATAACGAAATTTGTAGCCAACAATTTATTATGGAGGGATTAACTAAGAGATTATTAGGTTCAATAAAATATTATGGCATAAGTCGAAACCCTAAATTCTTTTTTATTGGTGAATTTAAACTCCTGTTTGCTTTTTTATTAAGATTAGGTTTACTTTCTTTAATTTAGATTAATTTGATAATATTCAACTTTAGATTTTATTTGAATAAAATTTAAGTAAGATTAATTTAGTACTTGACTAATCAAATTAGATTAAATAAAGTCTCTGTGGGATCGATACTTGCACTCAAATTTCTATATTACTTGATACAATAACGTGCACTTGCGCTTAGTTAAAAATCGCATATCATGCAACTTTCAACCTTGTTAATTCAGCCTTATACTCTGCTTTGTTGTTTGAAGTTGAGAACTTAAATCGAACCACATAATAGACCTTATCTCCTCAGGACTAATAATTACCACTCTTGCTCCAAACTCTTGAGAATTAGATGCCTCATCAATGTACGGTGTCCAGATTGAGATTTTCATAAGCCTTGATGGTTCTTCCATAGAGACTTTGGCTAGTGTTTCTATAAGGGTTGCACTCAACTACAAAGTCTGTGAGTACCTGGCCTTTAATCACTGGCCTTAAATTATATTGGATATCAAATTCATTATGTAATTGCTCATCTAGCCAATTGGCCCAAGAGGTCGAGCTTATGTAAGATTTATCTTAGGGGTTGGTCAGTGAACACTATTATGGCGTGGGCGTAGAAGTAGGGTCACAATTTTTATTTTGACATGATAAGCACCAAAGCTAACTTTTCAACAGGTAAATATCAACTCTCGAGGTCAGTAAAGGATTTGCTAGCAAAATACAGTAGCCTTTGAACTCCTCCCTCCTCTTTGACCAAAACTGAACTTATTACTTGAGTTGATACCCAGAGATATACGATAAGTTGATCCCCAAATGTTGAAACAAAAAGGTGGATGAGTTGTGCGAGGAAAGTTTTTAGTTGTTGGAATGCTTCCTCATACTACGGGGTTCACTTATTTCTTTCTCTTCTTTTAATAACTAGAAGAACTCAAAACATTTGTCGATCGCTTTAGAGATGAACCTATTATAGGCTACTACTTTGTCTATTGATCTTTTTCAATGTACTCGGGGATTTCATCTCTAAAATTTCTCTTATTTTGTTTGGGCTGGTGATAAGGGCAAATTTGTCATATATTTTCTCATGTTTTTATTATTGATATTTTATGATTTTATGAGAATAGATGGCTATTTATGTACTTTATTGTTATTTATAGGGACTTGAACGAAATTTAAATGCAAAGTTTTCAAATTATGAGTCCAGCGCCCCCGCGCTACAATTATTTTTGCCCCAGCTCTGAAATAGTGATAAAATAAGAAAAATGACCTGCTTAAGTCGCGTATAGCGCCCCAGCGCCGAAGAGTCACCGTGCCAGCGACGCTCCATCGCCCCAACGCTATCAACATACTGCGCCAGCGGTGAAGCCATTTTCATGCAGAGCCCCAACGCCAAGATCCCACCGCTCCAGCGGTAATAGCTTTTTCACGCGTCGCCCCAGCGACAAATGCATAGTGCGCCAGCGGTAGTACGAGTCCTAGTCCGACGAGAATTGAGATTTTCAAGCTCATATCAATCCCTATAAAAAGCCACTCGTTCTCAACCTTCAAGAATCAATCCAAGACGACCCAAGAGCACTAAGAATATAGAGCACAAGTCTTGGAGAGTAATAGGAGCTTAATTGAAGCAACTTTAGAGAGAGATACAAGACGTTCTTCGACATCAAGAGTTCCTAGGCAGCGCAATTAAGAGCAATTCGACGTCTATATCGGTTTGCTAATAATTGTATCATGATTTATAATTATTTTTACTGCTGTTCTCTTGTAGCCATGAGCTAAACTTGTTTTCTAGGATTAATACTTGAACTCAATATGTGTGCTTAATTACCATATCTTTCGAATATTTAATAAACTTAGTCATTTATTATTTAAATTACTTGTGTTTAATGCTTCAATATATCTGGCCAATATATGGTGAATGAGTTGGTAATATTATTGATAAACTCGAAAGAGGAATCATAATATTTAGACCTAGGTAATTTGATGCATGATTGTAGAGTAACATTCAATGTTGCATATGCAAGTTTCAATTTAGGATAGGAATATACCTAATTGGCATGCATGATCAATAAGACCTAATCTTAATGAATCTTAATTTATTACAAGTACCATAGGAATATAGGTATTTGGTAAATTAAGGTATACTTGCATGACCTTGGAAGAGGTTTGTGAATACATTAGTGTCTTGATCAATAATAAAGACTAAGGGAGTTAAATATTATAAGGTTAATCATTAGAAAGAATATTGAGGGATAGTATTAATCCTAGGTTTTCTCTACGTGCTATCATTTAAATCTCATTACATTGTGTTTTTGCTTTTATATTTCTTACATTCATTCTTAGATTTTTATTTTTCTGAATAATTATTAGGAAGATATAATTTTAGTAATTGGTTAAAAAGAAAAAATTATCCCTGTGGGTTCGACATCCGACTTATTTAGTCTCTTTATTACTTGCATACGATAGTGTATACTTGCACTTAATTTATGATATAGAAATATCGCATCAGCTGGCCTCAATGCCTCTTTTGCTGACCATGAATTCAAAGCATTTTTCTCACTCCAACCCGAAGGCATACTTCTCTAGATTCAATTTCATATCATATTTGTTATATCAAATATATCCCTCAAGTCTTTCATGTGGTCCTCTAGCTTTATAGACTTGGTGATTATATCATCCATACAAACTTTCATGCTTTTTCGTATCATGGGTTGAAACAATTTGTTCCCTAACTCCTAATAAGTAGCTTCTGTGTTTTTGAGACGGAAGGGCATCGCCTTATAATAGTAAGTACCTGATGAGTGACAAATGACATTTTCTCTTGATCAAAGGGAAATATCTTGAACGAGTTATATCCCGAGAATGCATCCATGAAATTAAGAAGCGCATGACCAGCCCTCGAGTCCATTAGTTGAACAATTTTTAGAAAGGAAAGTTGTCTTTAAGGAAGCCTTATTTAATTGGGTGAAGTTAACATACATTATCCATTTTCTATTGGCCTTCTTGACTAGCCAGCCACTTAAGGTAGTTGACTTCTCTTATAAATCTTTTAGCCAACAATTTTTCCACCTTTACTGCCTCTGCCTCATTCCTCTCTTAGTTGAAAATTCTCTTTTTTTGTTTAATTGACTTGAAAGAGGTTATGACCCAGTGCATGAGACACCAAGGATGGGTTTGTTGGGATTTGTGCTTACGTACCATCCCATTATGTATAAATATCTAATGATAGTATTTATACAATTATCATTTCCAATAAAATTGTTAATATTATTTATTATTAAATGGTAAGATGCTTGTAACGTTTCAGACATTGTATAATCTGAAGGAGTTCAGATCTGGTCTAAAAGAGTTTAGATCAGTGCTAAGAGTTAGCAACGCTAATAGTTATAACTACTAAGAGTTAGTAGTGCTAAGAATTAGTAATGCTAAGAGTTAGCATGTTCATATAATTAGCGAAATCTAAAGAGTTAGAGCCTTGTCTGAAATGGGACAATGACTTGAGAATATATATTAGTAATGATATAGATGTAAGGAGTTGTAGATGGTGCTAGAAAATGTCATTATGCAAGTACATTCTCAAACACAATGTTCCTGATCTAATGTCATCGATGCGGGTCTATCGGTAGAACCCATTAATATAGATTAGTGTATGTCTATATCTGGATGGTCCAGATGGTTAGTCTTAGCAAATCATGAGCTTAGTAAGAAGCTCGTATAGAGATGTACGTATTCAGTAAGGACTGGATATTGAACAGACTCACGAAGACATCTAATAGACATCTCATAAAGCTGTCAATAGAAGGTCTTTCGAGTTAAGTAGTATTTGTGGTCTTTTAACTTGAGCGCCACAATGGGCTTGTGAGTGATCCATTATGCTTTGGTTTCACAATGGGCTTGTGAGTGATCCATTATCGCTGGATGTCGCTGGATATGGTCTGATGCTCATGAAGTCCGGTATGCGTAGATATGGGATCCATCAGCTCATATGAGTAAGTTGTATATCTTGATGCTCCGAAATTGTATTTTAAAAAATCTTGTGGCTGCAAACATAAACCTCAAAAAATATATTCTGAATGAATAAATAATATCACAAAAGTGTTTGTGGATATTGTTTAATGAAATATAAATCTGGAGATAAGTTCATGGTTGAGAAAATAGAGATTTGACGATGATGATCTATATCTGCGCTCTTCAAGGATATAATTGATGGAGGGATTATATGAATATGCAATAACCTTAACTTGTATGGTCTAACAAGTTAATTTGTAATATCTGTAACGTATATGTGGGACATCATTTACGGATGTATGGAGGAGCTCCATATAAAAAATCAGATGTGGACCTAGAAAGTCTCACAATATAAAGTGTACTCGTTGCGCACTGGGGTAGCTGATTGGATTGAATTATTCGATCTAATAAATTTCAGCAAAATAGAATAATTATTTCGAGATCCCTCGGGATGTACATTTGTCAAGACTTAATTGTTAAGTAAATCACTCAATTAATTAACAAGGGTTGTTAATTAATAGAATATTGACAAGTGGCAAAATTTGTTCCATGATTTGATTTTATTTTTTTACCATTTAACCTTGGTAGTAAAAATTAACAAGGTAAAAAGTAATTATTCAAAATTATTTTGAATAATTAAATTATATATCATTATTATATCATTAGATAATATTATAATATATATATATCATGGCATTATATTTAATTACCCATTATAATTAAGGTAATTATATTTGTTAGATAAAGATTAATTTAGGTGGCCATTATTCTAGTGCTTAGTTAAATTAATCCTAAGTGGGAGACCAACAATAAAATTGGTGGAGCACTTCCTTTTGTTTAATCAAAGTGTTGAATAAAAAAAATTGATTTTGGCAAAAACAATTGAATCTTTCATTGAATTCTTTGAGAAAAATAAAGAGACGTCTACCCACCCAACTTTGGATCCCTCCCCAACGGCAATCAATGAAGTTGAATAATTCAGCAATGGGAAGGAAGAGAGGTAAGACAGAGTTTTTGAGTTTTGTTCTTTCAAGTGTTGAAAAAATAAACATACTTCTCTTCATCTCCTTCTCTAATGGATGGCTAAAATGAATGAAATGAAAATGGAGAAAAAAAAGATAATTATTTTTTAAAAGAGTTGTTCAAAATAATTATCATGTAGAAATAATTTCTGAGAATTATACAAGAGTTGTATGTTAAATATTTTTAATTAATACAAGAGCTGTATAGAAAATATTTACCATCTCTATTTAAGAAACAAAATTGTATTCAAAAGAGTTTGAATACATATTGCTGAAAATTCTAAAACTAAGCTACCATTCTAGCTCCTTAATCCCACCAAAAGTTAAAGACTAAAATTGTTCAACATATACTTCAAGGCGAACTCTTCACATGGATTGTTGAAGGACTTGAAGAATTTGTAAAGCTACCTTCATTAGGTGAGTATTTTTACATTATATTTTAATACAATTATTCATCATGTTTATGATTGTATAATTGTTATACTTACGTATATATGTGATATATATGTTTAATTGCTTAAAATGAGTGTATTTATTAACATGCTTCCACTGCATATAGTAATTTTTAAAATTACGTATATACTCGTATATCACACACTCGATTCCCAACAGGGTTTATACCAAGCATGTTCTCATGAGACTAGGCAAAAATGTCCAAGAACACTTTTACCAGAGCAACAATCCATCTCTAAATTTAGTTTTCAACTATGATCCAATTTTTACTACCCTCTTATGTGAAATCTATTTTACTTGCATTGGTAGCAATTCCTATACTGGTTTTAGGGACTAAATGTTTTCCTCCTATGGATCCATCATAGTAATACAATAAGTCCTTTTGGAAGAGATCACAAAATAGCTCATTGTCATCTTTTGATCCGCCAACACAACATCAATCCCTTCTACTATTGGAAACTTAATTTTCAAGTAATGAATTGAAATAGCTGCATTAGTGTTTCTTATAAAAGACCACCCAAGTAAAATCTTATTGGGAAAGGATGGTCTATGTTGTGTGATTTCTAAACACAAGTGCATGATATCATGAACAAGTAATAAAGTGATAAATGGTTGTTGATCCCAAGAGAAAGTTTTGTACATTCTTAACCAACTACTAAAATTATTTCTTCTCACCCTTATTCACCCAATTAGTCCTTGATTTATTTATGCTAAAACTAAATACTAATACTGCTAATCAATCCTAACTGTGCAGGCAATATAATGTGAAATCAATAATATATGAAGAGTATATAGGACTATAACTATTCCTCAGTATAATTTTTTTAATAACAGTATCCCAAATATTAATCCCTTGGTTTGATTATTGGTCACAACACATATCTCATCATAAGCCTCTTTTGATAATCGAGCGACTATACTTTAATATACCAATTACCTATATTCCTATGGTAAATCAAATAAATCAAGATTCATTATAAACAAGTTGTATTGACTATACATGCTATATTGGTATATTATTATCTTATATCGAAACTCACAATTGCTACGTTGTGATCATGTATCAATTTATTGTAGGCTAAACACTAAGATTTCTTTTTCAAGTTTATCCTAATATTCCCTAATTATTCAATAACTGGTGAAGTACATTGAAAACATTAAGAATAAATAAATTGAGTAATAAACTAAGTTCACAATTTTGGGATAAAATCAATCAAGTCCATATATTGAGTTCAATGTTATAATCTTAAAAACAAATAGATTTAGTTCAACATGATAGGAGTTTTATGGCTAAATATAATAATAAACATAATACAACAAATCTAAACCGAATATTTTAAAGGCAATGTAGCTTCTAATCAGGCCCTAGTCTTGGTTGAATCCTCCAACTCTTAGCCAATGTGCTTTTAATTTTGTTATTCTTGTGCAATCTCTCTCCAGAATGGCCTTAAATGTTGTTATTGCCCTATTTTTATACAATAGAGGTTGATTTCTGGGCTTGGGACATATAAGGATTAAGAGAAAAATTGTTAGGGTATAGAAAGTAGCATGGAAGAGTTACTATTGAGTTCAAAAAGCAAACTTTTATATGGTGCAGTAAAAGTCCCAATGCTACAACTTTCTACCTTAAATGTAGGAGAATTCTTCAAAATGTTGCACTAACGCTGCAGCGTTCAGCTCTTCAATGTGGGGGCATTCTTAGCGTTACAGAGTTCCTTTAAACCGTGAGCGCATTACTCTTTCTCGAATTTGCACTGCGGCATTGACAATCTCAACGTTATGGTGTCCATCATCTCATATGAATGCTAGGGCATTTTTGATGATGAATGTGGGGGCGTTCATCCCATTTCTCAAATTCTTGGGCTTTAAGTTTGGATATTCACTTTTTTACTCTAATTTCAACTGTTATACTCTAATTTCTTCATTTTCCACCTTTTCATGATTGCACCCTACAAAACAACATTGAATGCATAAATAACCCTGAAATCACTAAAAAACTTTGAACATTTATAAGACAAAATAGAGCTGAAATATGAATTTAAATTACCACTTCAAAGCTTGTCATGATGGTTTTTACGTAGGGCAGGCCTCTCTCCCAAGGTCATGGGCAAATTCATAACCCCGAGAGGTATAACATAGTTGTCTCTGAACCTTTACAGTAAAGTTTGTATTCTTTTCCACCTTCAAATCCTTTATCCTTAATTTATTTGACGACTCCTTAAAAATTATATCTACCAAGCTCTTTGGATCAACAAAAACTTGATTTACTTCCATGTCAGCTATCTGCACCTTTATTACCAATGCATCATCATATGGGTAACTTATGTCTCGAGAGTACTCCTCAGTAAACATGATGGCGAACTCTTGTATCCACAATTTGTTTACGGCCAGGATATTTCACATTATTTGATGCCTCATCATAGAGTACTTTAAGTAATTGTTTCTCTGCTGATTAGAATATCCTACTAACGTAGGTCCCCATAAAGTAATCATGGTTGTATCTGGCATATTAAGCCCATTGTTTGAAGTGCTCTCCAAACGTTCCTTACATTGATTAGCCTGTAATTTATTCAAATAACCATTTCTTACTAATTAGTCTACCTATTTCTTTAGGTCGTTCTGTCTTTTTGTCTCATGGCCAATGTCCCAGTGAAATTCACATCTCCTGGTAAAGTTACATTAATATCAGGGTGATTTTATAAGGGAGGTTTGGTAAGTAATCTCAGTCTTTGATGGCATCAAATACAACGTCCAAGAGAGCAAGGGGTAGCCAAAGGAATGAACCTCTCTATCTTAGCCACCTGGTAAAATACTCTTCTACTTCAACCCCTAATACTAAAGGAAATAGGGCCTTTTCAGATTCATGTGAAACATCCTACAAATTTGCTCTCATTTTAGGCCTGCAATATATAACAAGTCGACAACTTAATCTACATAATGGTTAGAATCAATAGTTCTTTTGTAAGCGGGGAGGCTAGGTAGCCTAAATCCCATTGGCAATTTTAGGTCTTTGAGCTCGTCGACCAAGGGCAACTTCCTCTCCCTTTTTGTTCTCTTTGGGCGAGGTAGATCCCTTTTTTCTAACTCCTTGAGCAAGTTGTACAATCTTTCTTCTAACCCTCAAACCTTCTCTTTTAAGGGTGTCTTCGGTGCCTCCCTCGGTATTCTCCTCTCCTAGTTCTCTCTCTTTACTTTTATAAGCTCCCTCACCCTTTACTTTAACTATTCGACCATGCACTCTAATCTTTAACTTGGGACTGGACACACTCTCTCTTGGCATGGCTAGACTTTGACCAATTCAGCAATTGGTCCTCGGGTGAAACCTGTTGGGCCTTTTTTGCCTTTTCACCCTGAGAGGCTCTAGCCAGTGGTACACATTGCACATTTGGCCCCCTTGGGTTTGAGGGACCATTTTTCTAATTATCAACTTAAGGCTCTCCTACCCTTGATTTTCATTGCTTTTTCAATAATTTGATCAATAACTTTCTCTTTCTTTTATTTCCTCCCTTATCATCTATAATTCCTCCTCCACCTCTATCAACAGAGCTCTATTTTGTGTCATTGGATTTTCTTGCAAAGGTTTCGTTGCTCAAATTCGGTTGCTTGGTTTTGGGTGCTTGGTCAACTGCAAGTTTAGATTACGATCAACACTATTCTGCCATCTGTCCGTTATTTTGATTCCAATGACTACTTTCAAGGCTTTCTGTCCTGTTTTCATAGACGGCGCCAAAATCTGTTGATCCAAAAAAACCTAGTCTCTTAGGCAAATGAACTTTAGATTCATTTGTTATAGAAACGCAACTGGGCCTTGACTTCCTGGTAGTGTTAGGATGGGCTACAAGACTACTTTGTGCTCTCCTATAATAGAAAACATGTAAGGTTAGGTCTCGTTGGTGGTAGTTCTGGCAAATATCCTTTGATGCTTAAGTCAACAAGTCGAAATAAAACAAGAGACCTCAAGAGTATTTTTATGAAAAATTGTCATTACTTTTGGCCATTATAGTTTTGCCTTTTTACAGTTAGTCAGTTGTGCCACCTTCTGAAAAATTTAGGTGAGAGATTAGGGTTTTGTTTTGTTTTCATGATTTGTGGCGAGTTTGGAGTCAACAAGATTGATTGTCATTCCAAGATCTCCAAAGTTATCTTATTTAAATGATAGTTAATGAAGATCTCTCGAATCAAGAGATTTGAAGTTAATATAATTTACTATCATCCTGAGATCCTCGGTGCTTTCTTGTTGGAATGATGATTACTGAATATCCCACGAGTTATAGAGTTCATGATTGATACAAGTCTTTACGCTCTTTAGGGTTCAGTATTTTTGGGTGAGTACGAATAGTCTCCTTGGAGTTTAATACCAGATCCTAAGCAGGTACTCGTTTATCAAATATATAAGTAAGTATTCTCCTTTTGATCCACGTTCAATCAATCTAGATTGAAGTGTTAAGTTTTGACCCATTTAAGTTGGACCCTTAAAGGGGAGCAAGAACTATTGTGCCACCGCCAAATGGCAACAAGTTGTTGCACATTACCACTTCCACCAAAATCGTCGCCCTAAGCTCTAGATAATAAAATTTGGTGGCAAATTGATGCACATCACCATCTCAACTAAAGTCGTCACTCTAAGCTCATGATAATGAAAGTGATGGCGCATAATTACGTATTGTCATTTAGTAATGGCAGTACAGTATTATCCATAATTCTTGCTGAATTTAGACTTCTCCAGTGCTCAATTCTACTCTTAGGTAGGTGAAAAGATTTTATTCAATTGTGTAATTTTGAGATGTTTTGTTACTGTCATGGTCACCGCACAACATTACGCCACGTATCCCTTCAAGATATAAAAGTTAGATGTCTAAGTCATAATTCCAAAACCATAACGACCTTAACGTCCCTTTCCCTATTTTAAAGGAGTATGGTCGTCCTTTTCCATCATTATTTTACCTATGTTAATCTATAATATGTAGAGCAAACTTCATCACCGTCAGTGACCTTTAGGGGTGAAAAAATAAGTTACGATATAATTATTTAATATTAATTAATATATTTTAAGTGAATATAGATAAAAAAATAAATTAATTTGATTAATAAATAAATTGAATTCGTATTATTTATTTATTAATGTGATTAATATATATTTTTGTTTTGTGATTTAAAAATTTATTTAAGATAAATTACTGTTTAACTTATTAGTAAATTAAATAAATTAATTCATAATTTATTTAAAAATAAATTTATATTTATTCATTTAAGACCTGAATTAAATTATAAATTAAACCGTAACAATAAATTTGATATGACACCATTCAATACAATCCAATGCTATATATTAGGAGTGAGCATTTTCAATTTGGTTCAATTTTTGGACAAAATTAAAAAATTGAATCGAATAGGTTGCTTTTTAAAAATTTTGATCGAGAAGTGCCGAACTGATTCGATTTTTAGACAGAATTAAAAATTTGAATTGAATAAGTTATTTTTTAAAAAATTTGATCGAAAAGTGCTAAATTGAACTGATTCGGTTCATTTCGATTCTTAATTTAAACTTTTAACATTTAATGACAATTGAACTTACTTTTGACATTTGATGGTCCAATTCAATTCAATTCTCAATTTTAATTCCATTTTTAAACCGTTACGTTTATTTGTTCAATTTTACAATTTGATTTTCATTTAGAAGTTAAAATCGAGTTTTCAGTATTTCAAAATATAAAACTGAAAATTAAACCGATCAAAACACAATCAAACAAAATTAAGCATGATTAGTTCAACTTGATTCAGCTAATCCAGTTTAATTTTTTAATTTTTTACCCAACCCTATTACATATATTAATGCATCCCGCTTACTGCACCAAACGCTGCCAAATAAATGACAAGGTAATAACAATGCAACGCCGTCACTTTGGATTCAGGAATTTTGAGATATAAAAATTTTAGATGTAATATTATTCAACCTTTTATTTCAAAAACACAACTTCAGAACTGTTGAAATATATATATATATATATATATATATTCAGCCGATAAAATGAAGCATTTCTTCTCTTCGTCTCAATCTCCTATCGATTAAATCGCCATTTTCAATGTCTACCTATATATATATATATATTCAGCCGATAAAATGAAGCATTTCTTCTCTTCGTCTCAATCTCCTATCGATTAAATCGCCATTTTCAATGTCTACCTTTCCCTCAGGTCTCTTCTAACCCATCAAACAAAGGACTTATTTTCACAATCTAAATGGATTGCATACAGATCCCTGCAAAGTGCTTAAACACAACCCACTTTATATTCCTTATCGCTTCATTATTCTAAGAATCCAGCAAGGATGCAACAAAAACTCTAGTAAATACCATGGCAATACAACATCCCAAAATACAACTATTCTACTTGCAGTTTGTTATCTAATTTCAGTGTCAAGGTTGGCACTGATTTGGGAAGGGCACGTAGAACAAAGCGAATTTAGCAGTGTGTCTCGAGATTCTAGGGCTCACCTACAAGATGACTCAAAATATCCTCCATGATAAATACACACTAAATACCTCTGGAATATGAAAAACCCAAAACTAGCTTTGCATCGGAGATGATAACGGACTAGTTTCTCCAAGTATTATTGAAGACTTCAAACACACATATGGCCTAATCTGTAGAAAAGCCGCCAACTAAAACTCTATGCACAAAACAATAACTAAAAGAATTCATGATTCAAGGTTAAAAAAAAAACACAATCAACATAAATGCTATGCATTTAACAATGTTGTAATATCATCCACACAGCATGAAAATATAATATTCAACAATAGAACTTACTTGCAACAACTGACATAATAAGAAATTTGTTTGTTTTTGTTTATGGCCATTGATGCACAAGTAAATCACAGAAGGATTGAGTTTGATACTCGTGATAAAATGTATCTTATTTCATTACTTCATGCAACATGCATTGAATGAGACAGTATCTTCATGTCTGCGACCTAAAATACCCAGAATTTGTTTTTAAAAAAAAACAGCAAACAACCATCCATCACGAATCAACCTCCACAAGGAACATTAGAACCTGCAAAAGGGAGAGCACATAATTGTTAAATTGATAAGGTCATGTACAAATTTGTTGAACATTAGCTCCTAGAGAAGAAGAATGCTTAGAAATGCCAAAAGGAACGGAAAGTAAATTAAGAACCACAACAGTCAAATGTTCACAATAACAAATGAAAAAGAGATATTATTAACCGGAAGAAAGAAAGAAAGAAAAAAATAAACATAATTTAGACATAAGCCACGAGTCAATTAAAACTTATCATGATGTAAATTTGTAACCAAACAATCTTGTATCTTATGCTATAAAATATTGAAAATCAGAAAATTAAAGGATAGATTGGAGCGAAGAGTTAACGTGGGGGTGTGTTAGGGGTGACAATACCAACAAAGATTACATAAAATAATACATTAGGCAATGGTATATAGTATAGACAAAAATTTAAAAAAAAGAATGCACCAGCAGAAAGAAGAGAATTAGATTATATTGAAAATGAAAATTAACAAGTGGGGGTAGAGGATGTGAGAGAAGACATGATTCCAAATAATTTAATGAAAAATTATTAGGTTTCATACTGAGTTGGATGAAAAAAAAACACAATCCTTAGCTAATCTGAATAGTTTGATCAGAAATCCATCAGGTAATTATAGACAGAAAGAGAGGAACAGGATGAGACTTTATTTGTGAGAAATGGAGGTTAGGTTTATAGGAAGATATCTAAAAGCACATGGATGTTAATGAGAAATATATTGTTTCATTCAACAAATCCAACAATGAATCAGATTATGGTCAGAGTTCATGTCACACAGAACTATAAAAGTAGCAATGAAAAATAGCATATGCTGCACAAAGTTACTTTCTAACAAAGATCTTGGGGGGAAAAATCAATGTTGTATGCGGTTATTTGGATGTGTAAGAGCATAAATCTTGCTAAGAACATGTTATACAAGAAGCCCGAAGATAACTCTCAACAACCAAATCACTACAAGATGTCATGGGTCAGGCACCTACCATTGACTCAAAAGACTAGCCTATCAAGTAATACCGCATACCTGCCACATACACCCAAGATTTACCCATTTTTATCTAATGTGGGACTTGACATTCTCCCCCACCTAATCACATGACGCTCTTGTCACGGTCTGGCTTAAACTCAAGGGCCAATCTAGCCCTTATTACCCATCCCCGCCATTCATGAGGGACTCGCTACCCACGTGACAATCTCTATTGAAACTGAAGACAGGATTTTTAAGACTCACTTAGCCTATAATGTTCATCCTCTCTGCTCTTACGGGATCTACTACTCACGTGGCAATCTCCATTAAAAGATTTTAAGGGCCCCACATGAAAATGAAAATGAAAATATTAGGTCTGCTCTGATACCACTTGTCACAAACTGAACGCTTACCATTGACCTAAAGTCCAAAAGACTAGCCTATTAGGTAAAGCTACTTACCCACCCATTATACCCAAGATCCACCTAAATTCTATCCAACGTGAGACATGACACTCTTCCCTACCCAATCACGTGACGCTCTCGTCGCGGTCTGACTCAAACTCAAGGCCTAACCTGTCCCGTATTTCCTATACTCACAACTCATGAGAAACCCATTACCCACGTGACAATCTCTATTAGAGCTCAAAACAAAGGATTTTTAAAGCCCACTTAGCTAATAATGGCCATCCCCACTACTTTTGGAAGACCAATTACTCTTAAAGAACCCACTACTCACGTGGCAATCTCCATTGGTGCAATTTTGAGAGCCCACATGCAAATGAAAATTTAGGTCTGCTCTAATACCACTTGTTATAAGTCGGATGCTTGCCATTGACCCAAAACACTAACCTGTAAGGTAATATTGCATACCTACCTATATTTACCCAAGATCCACTCAATTTCTATGCAATATAGAATATGACAAAAGGCAAAGCTACATAGGGGCTTAGGACGGCCATGGCCCCCAGGCCCCACAAAAGTTTTAAGTAAAAAAGAATTATTTATAATTTTACCCTTAAAAATACTCATTTTAAGATTTTGGCCCTTCCAAATTTTCAACCTATACATTATGGTCCCCCTTATTATATATGGTTTGACCCTCTAATTTTCTTACATTGACATCTTGGCCCCCATCATTTGAATCCTTGCTCCACCACTACATCACTACCTTTGAATTCCTTTCTGGAAGTTGTCTCTGCAACTAGGTTGTCTACTTAATTGCTAGGTTGTTTGCAATTAAAGAGATGAAAATACAAAAATTATCTTACTTCCAACTCCTACCAAAATAACAATAAAAATGACTTGCTAGATCACTGTGGTCGAACATAGCACATGCATCCTGCAAAAATGACTTGATAACATGCATCCTTCCTAACCTTTGATGGTTGCAAACTTATGACATCTACTGGTTCCTTTGAGCTGGAAATGTAGTAGTTCATAACTTTGATGCGAAGTTATTTGATTCTGATTCGGAAACCCAGTGAACCTGAACAAAAAAAACCAGATAAAACACCCTAAAGCCAAAAGGAGATGACATAAGAAGCAAAGTTACCCAAAGCCACATTTGGCAGATTTTTATGGGATCAGAATGGACCGACTACCAATGAGCACGTATACAGAGCCTTGAGAAAATGAGCATCTGCAATTGAGCTGAACTACATTCTACCTCCTCAAAAACCACACCAAAACAATTAACAATTAATACCTCTTGAACATGACAAAGAAAACAAAAGATAGACCTTGGTCCTCACTCTCCATGAACATTCTCCCCCGAACTAATTATTTCTCACTTCATTCATCTTACATCATACAATGGCATATCATTGATTGTTGCTTAATACATACTCAAAGCTCTCTTTCATTTCTAATCGAACTTTGAGTAAACTGATTATCTAATAAAACAGAAGGCCAAATAACTATGGGACAACAATGATAATCTGCAAAATCACCATCCAATTTATATCTGATCAATGAAAATTACAATAATGATTACATATATACATATATCCATAAGCCAATTGATACCCACATCAATCTGACACCATATTCACCAATTAAAGTGACGACAAAAGATCAAAACCCTCTCTAAACAATCAAAATCAACAAAACCCGCCTTCTCAATTACCTTCAACAAGCAAAATCAGAAACAAAAATCATCCATTTAAATCAAAAGCCTAACAAATCAACCCACTTAATATAAAGTTATACCTTGAGGGATCAGTGGCCATGTTCCTTAGCGTGTTGCTGGTGCTCCAGATGACGGCGTTCTTCCGGGAGAGCAACGAGATAAGAGAAAATCATGCCGCCGAAGCAGACATGATAGAGCGGTTCGATTGAGCTTGTCTGAATGTACTTGGCGTGGTAATTGTCCAATCCACGCTGCACTGTCTTCTTCACGTAATCGATCGACAGCATTGGTTTCACGTAATTCGGCAATTCCATCACCTTCATCCCCTTAATATCGTTGTACACTCTCCTAAAAGACATTCTTGTGCTCTGTTTTTTGGTGGTTTGATTTGGTTTCGAGCAAACCCTAGCCTTAGAAAACGGAGAGATCTGAATCCGATGGTGCTCGAGCCGATGCTTGTTTTGTAGATGGTAAATGTCATCTACATCCCTATAGTTTTGTTAATAATATTTAGAACACCTGATTTAGAAAATTAGTCAACTCCTTGTCGTCAATTTATGTAATAAGGGTGGGAAAAAAAAAAGATTTTAACATCTTGATTAGTGACGAAAAACAAAATTTTCAATTTACGTATATTATCTTAGCAAGAAATAAGATTTATAGTTATTTAAATAATTATTAAAGATTTTCTTAAATTAGACGTTTTAATTTTGAATTTTTTTTTATGATTCAATAATTGAAATATAATTATTATTTATTGAACACATGGGGTATTAGATCTATAAATTTAGTACAGCTATGTTTTGTAAGCTGCCACGTGAGATTATCACTTAAGTGTTTGTTTGTTTAGGATATATAGAAGTAAAAAGTGAAAAATTTAAAATTTGTTATAAATAAATAATAAAAAGTAAAGTTAAAGATAATTCAAGTTCTAAAAAATTTTAAAAAGTATTATACTACTTTTGAAATATTAAAATGTATTGAAAAGGTATGAGTGCAATTTGTAGGGTATTATGTATTTATAAGTGAGGGATGGTAGACCCTTTTAACCGCCTCACTATTTACAATACTCTCTTTGGATTATACCATTTTTGTTATATTTTATATTTTTAAGGACAATTTAATTGAATAAAAACCTAAATAAAAAATAAAATATAATTTTACAATATACCTTGATAGTGAACATACTTTAAAATTGCCTCATTAAAATCTTGCTAGTAAAATTCATTAGGATAAAATCTAATCGAAGAAAAAAAGAGTATAATGCGCATTTGTAACTGGTGTAATTCTTCTTTTGGAAGAATACGGACTCCCTCATAATAATATCTATTAGTTTGTCAATTTATCAAGTCGACACATGCCAATCTTTTAACTAATTTTTTTAAAGTTGATGTTGACAGAGATTTGAGTAAATAAGTTTGTAAGACTTTTATTTGAGTGTATCTGTTTAATATCAATCTTCTTTTTTTTATTGCAGCTCACATGTGTAAAAGAATTTTAGAGAGATATCTTTGGTTCTATCTCCTTTGATATCCGCCTTTAACCTAAAACAATACAATCAATATTGCCTTCATATACTTTGAATGTGGTTGAAATATTTATTATAGAAGGTATGCTACATATACTTTGAATGTGATAAATGATATATTTTAAACATGTGTATTCCCTGCTTGTTTGATTGGAGGAGATAGCAATAAAGATTTATTTTATATATCGCCATGAGACTCTTGTAAAGTAAAATATCCTATTTGTGAGCGAGTTTTATAGGGGTTAAATAAGTTTCCAATGTCAATAGATTTATTATAAAAGATATGTTTGGTCTGGTATATTGAACTAGATATAATAAAGTATAAATTACGTTTAAACATGATACTTTTGGACCAAGTATTTTCTCATCAACGTTTTTAGAAAGAAATAGATCTTTTTTTAAGATCAAGAAATTAAAACTATAAGAGTACTTAATGGATGCACTTTATCAATATTGAATCTTCTCAAAATCTTTTTAATATAGGATAAAGATTATGTTTAGTTTGTGCTCAATCTTCAGGCTAAGACAATATTTAGCCTTCTCTAAGTCTTTTATTTCAAATTATCTTTTTAAATATTTTACAATCTTTAATAGCTCTTTAGGAGTCCTGATCAAATTCATGTCATTTGCATATACAGTCATAATGACAAATCTAGAATCTGACTTCTTTATAAATACACATGGGCATATTAGGTCATTTTTTTATTAAGTATTCATTTAGGCAGTTGTACCACAAGCGCCTATATTATTTTTTATCCATACAAAAATCTTTGCAACTTGATTGAATATAAATTATGGTTACATGTTCACGCATATTGAATCCTTTAGGAATTTTTATATAAATATATATGTTAAGTGACCCATATAAGTAGGCTGTCTTTACATCCATAAGACATATATCAAGTTTTTTTGCGATTGTTAAGCTTATCAAAAATCGAAATATAATTATGTCTATTGCTTTTTTCTATTGGAGCTAGTCATGTCTTTATTCACATTCATCAACAGTTGTAGCTTAAAATCATCATTCATAATTTCAATTCTTACTGCAAATTTGATTACATTGTGGACAATTATGTTTCTATGTTTCTTCTATGTAAGTGTAATTTGAAAATCTTATGCTTTTTTTTAGGGCTAATGTCTCTTCCGGAACTTATGTCTCTTCAAGAATTTATATCTCTTCAGGAACTTATGTCTCTTCAAGCACTTGTATCTCTTCAAGATCTTGTGTCTCTTCAGAAATTTTTGTCCTGTTATAGAAATCTCTTCGGGGACTTATGTCTTTTCGAAGACTATTTACTTGATGTTAGTAATTTAAAGAATATAGTTTATTGGCTCGAGTATAATTTTTAACATGGTCCTAATTTTTCACTTTGTTCTTCAAAAAAATAATATCTTTTTTATAAAATGGTCTGCCAAACTTCTAACGTGCAACATGCGATTCATTAACTACCTTTTAATTAGACTATCTACAAAAACAATTACCAAGGCTTATGTATTAGTAGCTCATACACATATGACTTGATTACTTTTAATATGCTTTATAAATGTATTGGGTAATTCATTTGAAATTCTTTGAAGATGAACAATCTTTCACACGTTATTTTTACATTGTTTTGTCCAAGGATCCAGATAAGATATAATGGTCTTTTTTTCAAAAAAGTTCATATCTTACTTTATGAGGTATTTTTCTTCCTTTTAATGGTAGAAATATTATCTCATCAAAATGACAATCTATAAATCGTATTGTAAACAAATCACCTATTAGGGTTCAAGATATCTTATAATTGATTATAAGTTAAAAATCAACATAAATCCCCAACCGATGGTGAGGTCTCATTTTAATACATTGTAGGATAATATAGTCATTAAAGATTTTGCTAATCTATTTTTGTGTGAACATGTGGCATAAGATGTTCTATGTTGATTCCCACTAATGAAAATAGTCATCAAATATTTTAGATATAAACTCTCTAACATTATCTAAACATATGGTTTTAATAGATTAATATAAAAATTGAACACTAAATCTAATGATATGTGTTAGTAATCTAATGAATTTAATATTTCATGTAGACAATAAACAAACATGTAACCATTATATAGACGGATCAATTGAAATCATAAAATAGTGAAAATGTCTACTTAGTGGATGAATTGGTCCATAAATATCTCCTTAGATCCTTTGTAAAAATGATAGAGATTTTAAACCAATCTCAAAAGGAATGGTCTAACTACAAGATTGGCATGTGAACAAGTGGTATAAATACTCTCATTAGACAATAGAATCTTCGGGTTCTTAATGGATATCCGTAAGAATTTTCAATGATTCTTATGCATCGTAGTTGATTTTGGATGACTAAGATGGTTATGCCATAATATAAATATTTTTGGATCACTGAACTTCTGGTTCATTGCTGCGCAACTTTCAATTGAATAATATAAACTAGATGATAAGGTAGAAAGCTTTTCAAGTGTGCATTTCTTATTTGAGATATTAGAAGTAATGCAGATATATGTATTTCTACTCAAAGTCTTAATGTACTATCCATTTCAGCGGATATTTTTAGAAAGCAGATTTCTTCTAGATCTGCCTGCGTATAAACATTCATTTATATATATTTTGTTCAACTTGCTAATAAGATTGTTGTTCTTTCGGAGCTTTCAATCAGATCAATAGGTCTAATATAGTATTGAGTTTTTCTTCTATATTACTTATCTCAAAGGATAGTATGTGTAGTTGCATTATTAGCAAAATAAGTATCCTCAACTTTTCTCTCCAAAATGAACATTTCTAAAAGCTATTCCTTACATTAAATAAAAGTTTATTATAGATATCAAGATGATAAAAGTTACATTTCATACAAAAAGATCTAGCATAAAAATATTACTTAAAGATTAATGATTAGTGCTCTATTCTTTATCCTCAAAGAGATTAAAGACATCTATATGAGCAAGATCTGCAAGATCTTAAGTTATCAATAAGATATGTATCTATATTCTATCCATCTACCTTAATAGATGCCTCATAATATATCACATTAATAATAAGTATTTTTCATGATACTTAGGGTATTTAATATCTTACCATTGTATTTGTCTTAGTGTTTATGCCTCTTTTAGTACTCCTATGTTGTTTGGTATTTATGGCCACTATGAAGGTGATAACCATGCCCTATTGCTTCTTCATGACATGTCCAAGGTATTTGCATTCACTTCTAAAAATGACTAAGAATCAATTGAATGTGATTTGAGATTTCTCAATAAGAACTCTTTGTTTTCTTCAACAAGTAAAAGACATGAAATTAGTTCTTAGTATTGATACTCGCAATATTATTGTTGCAGAACAATATTAGAAGCATGAAAAGTAAAAAATGTCTTCTCTAACATATCTTGTTCTACAATTTTCTCACTACACAATTTCAGCTGTGAAGTAATTATAAACAAAATAGAATTATATTCAACAATAGCTCGATTTATCCATTCATGTTTTGCTTTTGGGTGTAACACGCCTTTCTAATAATCATATCATTTTTTTATATTTTTTCAGAGGATTTGCAAGTTCTCTATCGTCAAATATTGAGCTTTCAAGCTCTCATGCCAGTGATGGAAGAGGAAAATTACAACCCTCTATTTGTCTTGCAAGGATACATCATTTTCTTATTCAAATGTCTTTTCCAAACCTTTGACTTGGAGGTATATCTTAGTATCCAATACCCATGATATGCATTATTTTTTCAAAGACATCAAAAGCATGATTTATAAATTTGTCATAAATATTTTCAGGGGTTTCAAATCATGCTGATAACATGTTATAAATAAATAATATAAGGCGAAAGTCAAAGATAACTCAAATATTAAAAAATCTCTAGAAAGTATTATAGCAATTTTGAAAGTATTGAAAATGTATGAATACATTATAAGTGAGCATTACATATTTATAGGCGAGAGAGGATGGCATCCACCGACCCCCTAATTGTCTCACTGCTTACAACAAGACTTACTAAATTTAATTTCTAAGAATATTCAAATTTCATCTACGTTATAAATTGATAATTTGTGAACTCTAAAACTCATTTGAGTTCATGCTTTGAATTATATTGCAAATTATTGGATACAAGGCTCGTCAATTAGTTTGAATTTTTTTGTGATTGAAAAAAAAAAAGAGTAATGCTATATTTTTTAAATATTATCATAAATTTTTTATCTTAAATTTAGATATCAAATAATCATTAAATGATAAAATTGTGTAACTTTCAAAATCAATAATTATACTATTTCATCTTTCAATGATCGTTTTATACGAAATAAAAATTTTAGGATAACATTTTTAAAAAATGTATTATTAATTCAAAAAATAATGGGCAAAAGCTTAGGAAGGTAAAACTGCTTTCAAAACCTATTCGAGATAAGATAATATATCTTTTTAATAGATAATATAATTTATTTATTTATTTAATTTTTATATTGTTGATCTCAAACAAAATTTTATTTACTTCAACTTCAAAAAACTTCTTTTTGTAAAAACAATTACCATTAATATTGCCAATAATATTTTATAAGTAATATATGTATTTGAATTTCATCAAGTGGGGTATTTATTTCATCTTTCAAAACTTCTTTCAAAACTTGAAACTTGAAAACAAATTTAAACCATCAATATAAAATATATTTCATATAATAATACATTTTCAAAATTAATATAATAAGGTTTTAGACTATCGCCATTTATTGAATATCTCTATTAAAAGTTCAATGCTTGTTTCATGACTTTTAAGTTTAGCACAAAGATTTTTCTCAGTTCCTAGTTCCTTTATTACTTAGCTTTTGTTAGAACTTGTATTAAATAATTTATAACAAAAATAATATACTTTATTAAAAGTTATTTTTAAAAACACTAGCCATCTTCTGACATATTTTTCTCCATTTGATAAATTTTTTTAAATGTAAACTGAAGTACAAAAATGTCTAAAATTTCCATCTTTCGCAAATATTACATCGTTCTATCTAATTGGCCCTTTTTCTACTAAAAGGTCTCTTAATTTTATATCTTTATTTTTCCATCTTCTAGGATCATAAATATCATTTAGAATGGATAATTTTTCAATTTTTCACTTGTTGCATTTCTTTTATATTTATTTGTAAAGTTAGTGACATCACAATTTTAAATTTTATCATGTTCAATATCATTCTTTTCTTTTCAGTTTTTCTACTATTCCATGAAAATATTTACAGGATTTGTTATTGGCCATTAAATTAATTAGTTTTTATCTTTATCAATTTATAAATAGAAATTAACTTCTTTTCCATTAACAGATCACCTTGAATTTATATTTAAAAAAGTAATATTTATGCATTAAACTTTTAATTTATTCAATTTATTAACCTATTTATCAATATCAAGAAAATTAAAATAATTAGTCATGTAAACATAAAAAAACGTAAATTATTTAGAGTTAAACATAAATTAATAAATAATCTTTTTTGTTGACCAAAAAAATAGCTCTTTCAGGTCAACAAGTTTTAAATTTTATTTGAATAAGGAATCAAAACTCTAAGCTCTGCCTGAATGAGCTATGGTCTTGGGCTTTCTTGGGCCTTTTGCTCTTGTCACTTGATGAACACATAAAAATGCATATTTGTTAAGAGATTCAGTCACCATTTAATGTTACTAATTTTAGCATTTTCTGTATTTTTAGTTTGAAATAAAGTATTCTCCTTAAATTGTAATTAATAAATGTTATTTGGACAGGTTTAGGTAAAATGGACGTAACTCTCAATATAGAAATCAAAATGAAGAAATTCTTGAACCTGGTGCAACATGACTCAATCTCACACAAATTTGAAGAGTAGTGGAAAAGCCAAATCTAACATGTTATGGGCTGAAAATTGAGATACAATAGAATCGGGCTACAACTTCTGTCTAGCTTGACCCAACTCACGTATTTGAACCGTATCTCACAAACTACGTACTCAATTAGTATAATTCTTAAAGCTGTGAAATACTGACTTAATTATAAACAACTGTTATGTTGATGGTAAAGTTGAAATCAGCCGTTATCATGGACCAAATTGCATTGCAATTGGGTAAAATGGTTGTTGGCTGAAATCTGATGTATCTTTGGAATTTTGCTCATATCTCATTGGACATTCATCCAATTTGCATGAACTCAGTGCCTATAGAAAGAAGAGACAAAATGATACAACTTTCATGTCGGCCACAGAGGTTACATCGGTCATGTACATTATCAAAAATGTGTTGCAATTGGATGAACGAGTTATTAGCCTAAAATTATTGAAGATTGATGTCATCTATGACATATTTCCATTCATTGCCTATATAAGGAGACTCTTAGGACGTTTTCAACATTAGATAATTCTCTTTTTTTTTCTTCTCATTAACATGTATTGTAATTTAGGCTAGAGTTTTTGGTAAGGCTAAGAGATGAACTTTTATGTGTAATAAATCTACTTCTATGCTTTGATTCGTTGTCAAGAGCTACAAATGTTGTAAGTTTGGTTTTGATTAAACTCTTATCTAGTTTATTTTCTATAATCCAGAGGTTATAATTCTCATATCTCATATATGTTCAGTCATACTTTTCTTATGTGATTCTTGTTGAATTATAATTGTTATTGGTTACATTGTTTTATATGTTAATCTTGTTGGGATTTGTGCTTACGTGTCATCCCTTTTATGTATAAATATTTGCTTTATGTTTATACATTTATGATTTCAATATATCACTAATTATTTTATTTATAAATATGGTAAGATGCTTGTAACGTTTTAGACATTGTATGATCTGAACGAGTTCAGATCTGATCTAAAGGAGTTTAGATCAGAACTAAGAGTTAGTAAAATCTAAAGAGTTAGAGCCTTGTCTGAAATGGGACAAAGACCTAAGAATATATTAATAATGACATAGTTGTAATGGGTTGCAAATGGTGCTAAGAAATGTTGTTATGCAAATATGTTCTTAAATTTAATGTTCCTGATCTACCTTCACTAATGCGGGTCTGCTAGTGAAGATCTTAATATATATATAGATAAGTGTATGTCTATATCTAGATAGTCCAGATGGTTAGTCTTAGCAGACCATGAGTTTAGTGGAAACTCGTATAGAGATACAAGTATTCAGTAAGGACTGAATATTGAACAGACTCACAAAGATCTCCAATAGACATCCCATAAAGCCGTCAATGGAGGATCTTTCGAGTTGAGTAGTATTCGTGGTCCTTAAACCTGAGTGCCACGGTGGACTTGTTAGTGATCCATCATACTTTGGTTCCATACATGTTAGATACCTTTCATGGTCTGACCGCTGGGTGTCGCTGGGTATGGTCCGATGCTAATGGAGTCCGGTGTGTACAGATATGGGATCCATCAACTCAATTGGGTGAGTAAAATATCCTACAACTCCAAGATTGTATTTCAGAAAGTCTTATGGCCATTAGCAGACATCCAAGAATTTCTTGGGAAAATAATATCGTGAAAGTGTTTACGGATATTATTTATTGAAATACAAATCTAGAGATAAGTTTATGGTTGAGCACATGGAGACTTGACGGTGTTGATCTATATCTCCGCTCTTCTAGGATATTTATGATGGAAGGATTATACGAATATGTTATAACCTCAACTTGTATGGTCTAATGCGCCGTTTTGTAATATTTGTAACATGTGTGTGAGACATTGTTCACGGATGTGTGAAATAGTTTCATATGACAAATCGGGCATGGACCTAGAAAGTCTCATAATATGAAGTGTACTCGTTGTGCACTGGGGCGGCGAATTGGATTGAATAATTAATCCAACAATTTTCAGCAAAATGAAAAATGTTTCTAGGTTCCTTTTATTATTCACTTGTCAATAATTGAAGGTAAAACACATTATTGGTTTACAAGAGTTGTTAACCAATAAGAAATTGACAAGTGACATAATCTTGCTCCATAAATTATTTACCATGTATTTACCTATTTACCTTGCTTGGTAAATACATATATGGTAAATGTAAATAATCAAAATAGTTTTGAATTATTAATATTTTATATATTAATCAAATTATTATTATTAATTGGAATAAGTGGCAAACACCATTTACTAATGGAGAATGCACTTGTTATTAATAATAAGAAAAGTTTACCACTTTGTAATTCTTAAATGATGCACTAAGGAAGTGGTAAAACCACTTAACATTGATTAAATGCCATTTACTCTCTAGAAATTGATTCAATTGGTGAGTGAAAAATATGATAGATTAATGTTTGTAATGGCAAACATGGTTAAGTGGTGGTGGAGCACTAAGAGAAATCATTCTTTGCACTTAAGAAAGAATTGAAAGAGTTCAATGTGTGTAAGATAGAGTGAAATTCGTTCTAGGAGAAAGGAGAGAGAATTGAGAGCTTTTCCTAAGTGTTTTTCTCAAAGTGTTGAGAGAAAATGCAAAGGCTTACCAAGCTACAACATATAGAGTTGTAAAGAACTATAGAAAACACCCAATTCTTCTCATCTCTTGGTAGTAATCATAAGGACAAATTGTTTTAAGTGTTAAAACAATCATTTGCTGGAAATTCAAGGCTGCAATTCTAGCTTCACAATCCCACCGGATTTAGTTGTGAACTAGAATTGTGCAAGGGAACACTTCAAGGTGAGCTCAACAAATTGAAGCTTGGAGTTCTTGAAGAATTGTAAAGCTACCTTCATATCCGGGTAGGTTATTTATTTGTTATTCATTTTATATCATGCATGAAATATATATATGAGATATATATGTACTTGAATGATCATACATGCTTGAATATGTTACATATTGTTTAATATGTATGAATACTTCCGTTGCGTATTTAAATTTTAAAATTATACACATCTATACACATCACACGCCATATCACACAACAAATCTTTTACTGCAATATTGTTAAATTGATATATTGTCGATCTTAGATAACTTGTATAAATAAACATGATTTGTGTTAATATTTGCAAAAGAGTTTAGTCATATCAAATGTACGTGTTATCAAATGTGCTATATTTTACATATCTTCCGATTGATTGTTTAGATGTAAAACGGTCAATTGAGTTATAAACACTGAATCAAAGTGTAGAGTAGATTTATAACGCATAATTGTGATTCTCGAAGCCTTGTTTAAATTATCATAAGACATTTCCTTCAAATCATAGACAATTCTATCTCATCCACTTAAATCAATTAATTTTATCCTTTGCTACCGCTTTAATATTTTACTTTACCAACCTATTTTGCCAAAAGCTTCCTCGTGGGATCGACACCTCAATTTATACTACGATAGCCGCGTTATATTTTAAGCGTAAACATCACTCCTGCAAACACCAAAAAAATATTTTCATTAAGACCTCGTCGACAATGGTTTTAACGAAGACTCTTTTGATGCTTAAGTCAGCTTTCTGATGGATAGTGTAGAAATAAGGACAGTGTTGAGAGACGTTTTCTATATGGAGTATTTAGAGTTAGAACATGTTTCTAATTGTTTATCTCTTTTATATAGCATTAGATCTGGAAGAATTCATAGATGGATACTTAGGTCATCGGCGGATTGTTTAGCATAAATGAAGGTAGGCAATCAGGATGTGGTTTTAACGAAGACTCTTTTGATGCTTAAGTCAGCTTTCTGTGGATAGTGTAGAAATAAGGACAGTGTTGAGAGAAGTTTTCTGTATGGAGTATTTAGAGTTAGAACATGTTTCTAGTTGTTTATCTCTTTTATATAGCATTAGATCTGGAAGAATTCATAGATGGATACTTAGGTCATCGGCGGATTGTTTAGCATAAATGAAGGTAGGCAATCAGGATGTCTGTCTTGTGTGACTTGGGGATATTATTTTTCGAGTGAAAAAATCTTTCTTTAATGATGGTGCAGGCTGTCACACTTATTGTTGTCGGCGGATCTAATGCACGTAGGTGTATGCATGTGCTATTGTGTCTATTGCCTAAATACATATTTAAGTCTGACAGAAACGTGAAATTTGCAATAAACACAATAAATAAAATATATTAATCGCATTAATATATTTATAAGATAAAGAACTCACCTCAACGTGTAACGTTATACATGTATTTTTTTAAAAGTCCGCATGGAGGTCAATTCGCGGGCAGTTCTAGTCACCAACATGGTGGGTTTGGTGAGCTAGAACAGCAGCCTTATACCCAGCACCGGGTTTAACTCTTAAACCCCAAAATAGTCGGTGTGTGTTTTTATCATTTTCTCCAAAGGATAAGAAATGGATAATTTGAAGCAATTCACAATTGCTCCAATTAAAAGCATAGAGACAATGAAATAATTTCATTTTTTTTTTCTCTTCTTCTTCTTTTCTTTCTTTTTCCTCTCCATTTCTTTCTTCCTTCTCTCGGCCAAAATGGCCAAACACACCAAAGTCTTGAGGTCTCACTTATTAGGAGAACAGGTAAGGCCGATAGAAGCGATATGGCTTCCACCTCAGCGGGCAATATGTCCTCCCTTACTTTAGTTGTTATTGACAACCGTGATTCGGTTTTAGATATAGAGGATAGGGATAAGTTAGAGGCTGACCCCAAGGATCCTGCTCAGGAACTTCTAAGGTCTTCTAAGGTTGAAGTTTTGATGTTCAAGCTAGATAATTGATATCAAAGATCTAAGATGACCTTGGTAGACCTAGATTCCTTAAGAGAAAATTATAACATTCCTAACTTAGTAACCCCTTAGGCTTCAAGCACCTGATAATTTTCTAAGCAGCCCTTCTGATGAGGAAGTGGAAATCCATATCGAGTTCTTTCGTCTCAGCTTTCCTTTGTAAGGATGCTAGCCAGATTAGATGTAGCTCCCTCTCAGTTGGGTCCCAATTCTTGAAGGCTTTTTGCTGATTTATATGTCTTGTGGGTAAGGTCAGGGTTGTCTTTATTCTATTATCAAGAGTTGTACCATCTATATCACTTTACGAGCAGCACTAGGGGACAGAGGGGCTTTTACTACCTCTCCTTCTACAGGCTTTAGAACCCCATTCTTGGTTGTCCTTCCTCAGTTAAGAGCTGGAAGGATAATTGGCTTTTTACTAGAGATGAGTGAGGCTAAGTGGTTAAGCAAAGGGAAGGGAACTAGGTCGTCCTTTCAGACTTTGTGTTGAATGCAGATTTTTCTTTTTCCTTCTTTGCTTCTTTAGTTTCCATCTTTTCTCTCAATCTTTTATTAATTTTATAAATTTTAGACACTTGGGTGACCGACTTTGAGGTGTCTGAGAATCATCGTGCTAGGATTGGGGCTACTCTTACACATATATCACCAGTGTAAGACAGTTTCTTTCCTTCAAGCTATATGGAATTAGGCTTGATATTTTAGGCTCCTAGCGAAACATCTCGCAAACACAGTAAGTCTTTTATGTTATTCTTGCATTTCTCTTTGATCTGAGATGTTATTTTTACTTCTCTTTGTAGGAGTAGTTAAGCATAGTGAATGTGATAGAAGGAAGATGGGGTAAACTAAAGGCCCCGACTTATCATCAAAAGGTTAGGGTGACCTCAACTTAGACAGTGTGATAAAGCTCTTTTTCAACCCTAAAGAAAGAAGCTGAGGCAAGGCTCCTATATGGGGAGGATGTAGGCCAATTGGCCAAATTGGTAAGGTTGGGGAAGCTTTTAAAGAGGTAAAGACTCAGGGATCTCCAAGGGTGGAAGGAGTGTTAGCTTTCGCCCTCCTCAAGTTAGCCTCAAGGTACAGGCCAGACTTCTCCGGTTTGGATTCTGGTGTAGACTTAACCTCAGCCTCCCAAACTAATTGAGGAGTCTAGCTCTAATAAATTACCTCTAATGAATGAGGGATTTAGCGTACATGCTTTCGGTGATGCAGGAGCAAGATAACTATATAAATCATGCCTGGGCCACTCAAGTATTTACTTTGGACCCTATCACGGGGTTTCATGCTGCTATGGGCTCTGCCCTAAATGTAAGGCTCTTCTATCCCTTTTTCTTTTCTCTATGTTTTGTTTTAATATTTTAGTATACTAACTTGTTTTTGTTTGTAGTCCACATTTACTTTTTCTTGATTCCTAACCGAGGTCCTAAAAATGATAACAAGTGCCCAGCAAGCTGAAAAGAGCCTTTAGAAAGCAAGGTATGAGGTACTAAGGCCAGGAGAAAGGCTGATTAAAAGCACAAAATGCGGTGGAAACTGGCCGAGCAGATAGAGGGCCTTTGAGATTGGTCGGGCTAAGGCAGATAGTAAGGTGTCTAAACTAAAGTGCAAGAAGAATTTATTAAAGTAAGAGAGAAAGAGAGCTGATTGATTAGATCAGGACAAACTTAGCTGAACAAGTTGAAAAACTGCGGGGGTCTTGGTTAGCCGATCATATTGATAGCTTCCGTTCAGGTGTGGCTGAAGGTTACCAGATGTCAGTTGGCCTATTTGAGAAGAGCTATCTTGAGATCAACCTGCAATGGATGTGGGACATGGTTCTTAAGGGAGAAGGGCCTGTATAAGAGATTTTCCAAGCTCAAGATATGAATGCCTTTGATTAGGTCTCTATTGTTGAAGTTGCTGATGCAGCTCTTCAAATTCCTTGCTACTCAAGGCTCCTCTCAACAGTAAAGCCTTACTCATGCTCTACTAGAAGCTCTAACTTAAGCATCTCTGAATGAGGCTTCTTAGTTTATCCTTCCACCTATCAGAGGAAGCCTTACCTGCTGCTGTTGTGGCCTTGGAGAGTGAAACCAATGTTGACCTGGAGTCCTCTGACACTGCTCCTGTTACTTGATGATCTTTTCTATTTTTCTTTTTACAAGTTATATTCTTTTGTCTTTTTTTTTTTGTAATTATAAACTACAATATTTGAACTACAATTGCTTTTGGATGAATACAAGTTTTCTTTAATTTTTAATCTATTCTTCTTTCATTGATCTTTGAAAAGTATTATTCTATCTTATTGATGACAACAAAACGACATTAAGTCTATTAAAGGAAATCATATTCAGATTTTCATTTAAACACATAGCTCCCTGTGCATAAATAATCTTTGGGTTAAGTAATTAATACGATATACGAAAATGATCTTATTTAGATCATTTTGAACATAAGTACGATAAGTAGATACAACCCAAACTCTGACAGTGGGTGTATTATTAAAAAAAAGCTTGTTCTGACACTTAGGATGTGTTGAATATACTGAGAGAAGTTGACTTAAGCAGTTTTCCAATATACTAGTTGAATGATGTCTATTCAGTCTTTAAAGTACATTAAGTGTACCTTTAGCCAATCATAGTATAACTCTTTCTTGAGTATCCTACCCCTTAAGTACTACATCTCTATAGGGACTACCTCTAAGAGCGTAAACCCTGATCGGTTGATCCTAGGTAATCTCTTGAGTGCCGCACCTCTATAGGGACTACCTTTAAAAGTGTTAACCTTCTTAGCCAATTATTAGGCAACCCCTTGAGTGTCGTACCCTTGTAGGGACTACCTCAAAGTGCGTTAGCCATGCTTGATTAATCTTGGATAACCTCTTGAGTGCTACCTCTTACAAGGACTACCTCTAAGAGCGTTAGCCATGCTTGATTAATCCTAGGTAACCTCTTGAGTGTTATACCCGTACACGGACTACCTCTAAGAGTGTCAACATTCTTGGCTGATTCATGGGCAATCCCTTGAGTGCCACACCCCTGTAATGACTACCTCTAAGAGCATTAACCCTTCTTGGTTGTTCTTAGGTAACCTCTTGAGTACCGTACCCATATAGGGACTACCTCTAAAAGCATTGGCCCTGATTGGTTTTTTCATTCGCAAGTTAGGGTATGAGCAACTATTTAGTTTTATAGACATGTAAAAAAATCACTTTATTAGCAGTATTTTATTCAAATATAGAAAGTACATGGAATATTATTCTTGTAAAAAAAATGTTGATGATACATAAGTTTCAAGGATAATACTTCTTTAGCAGCTTGGTATTCCATCACTTCCTTACCATATTTCCATTAGTTCTTTCGAGTTTATAAGCTCCTCTTACCCTTCTAACAAATTTGTAAAGGCCTTTTCAAGTTAGTTCGAGGACTTCGTCTATTAGGTTTCTAGTTTTGAAGACGACTCTTCTTAGCACTAGTTCATCTTCTATGAATTCTCATATCTGAACTTTCTAGTTGTAATACTTGACGACCTTTTGTTAGTAAGTTGTTACTCAAATTCGGGCTCTGTGGCCTTTAATCACCTCATTATTGGTAGTTTTCAATAAATATAGCACTTGGTGTGTTGGTGTTCCAACCTCAACGTAGATTACAGCCTCGTAATTGAAGGCTAATAAGAATGGAATTACCTCTATGGCTGTTTTACTTGTAGTTTTAATAACCCAAAGCACCTTATGCAGTTTCTCCACCCATTCTCCTTTCTTGTTAGTCAGCTTCTTTTTTAGCTGTTTCTTAATGTTCTTATTAGATGATTCCACCTAACCATTAGTTTTGGGATGGGTTTGTGATGCAAACAATAGCTAAACTCCTAACTACTTGCAGAAGTCTCTGTAGTTATTATTATCAAACTGTTTTCTATGGTCAATGATGATTGTGCGGAGAATCCTAAATCGACACATCACATTTCTCTAAACAAAATCCTGTACACTATTCTCAGTAATCTTTGACAGCGGTTCGGCCTCAATCCCTTTAGTAAAGTAATCCACTGCTATAATCACATATTTGCAGGATCTCCTCCCTTTAACGCCTTATCAAGTTTAACCCCCACTAGGCAAACGACCATGGCTCTGTCATAGTGGTTAACTCTTTAGCTAGTGCTTATATTTTGTTAGAAAACCTGTGACAGGCATCGCAACAAGCCAAGTCTTTTGCATCTTAAAAGGGCATTAGGCCAGTAGTAGCCAATTCTAAACATCGTGTGAGCAAATTCTTCCATCCCATAATGATTGCCACAAATCCCCTCATAAACTTCTCTGTGGACTCGCTCGACTTCTTGCGGTCCTAAGCATCTCATATAAGAATAAGAAAAGCCGCATCTCTACAGCATCCCATCAAAAACTAAATACTGAGCTGCTTGATATTTGAGTTTGTGGGATTCTCACTTATCTGCTGAGAGGACCCTATCTTGAATATAGCTTCTGATTAGATCAATCCAGCTAGGTTGGGAATTGATTTGCATGATCTGGTCTTCCTCATGAGTGCTTGGTATAGGAATAAATTCTATATGGATAGTTCGGGGAAATTGAGCTTTTTCGTTGAAAGCTAGCTGAGCTATCATAGCTTCTCGGTAGTTTTTGCTCTTTAGGATTAACTTCATTCTAATTTATTTGCAGTGGCTTATCAAGTCTCTGAACTTCATCAAATAAGCTACAATCTTCTCCTCTCGGAGCTCTAAAGTTGTTATTCACTTGGTTCACCACTAACTAAAAATCACTCTTCACCAGTATATCCATGGCTGGTACCGCTTAAGCCTCCCTCAATTCGACCAGAAAAAACCTCCTATTCTGCTTCATTGTTGAAGGCCTTGAATCCAAACCTAACAACATAACTTATTTCATCCCCATCTGAGTTGATTAGGACTATTCCTGCTCCATATCCTTGAAGGTTAGATGCCTCATCAATGTAAAGCACCGAAGCTGTATTTTTCCCAAGAACCTATTCCTCAATCTCCTCTATTTCTAATCCCTCATTTGTATATTCTGCTACAAAACTACTAGGGCCTGCCCTTTAATAGCCGCTCAGGGTTTAAACTATAGGTCAAATTCACTTTACTCAGTTGACTATCTGACCAGACGACCTAGCAAGTTTGGCTTATGTAAAATCTATTTTAGCGGATGAGTTTTCAGAACCACAATTGTGTGAGCTTGAAAATATGGTTGCAACTTTCTACTTGATATTATAAGAGCCAACACTAGCCTTTCTGCAGGAGGGTATCTATTTTTTTGGGTTAGTAAGGTATTTACTGGCGAAATAGACTGGTTGCTAGACCCTCATTTCTCTTTAACCAGTACTAAACTTACTACTTTATTTGAAATGCCAAGGTATAATATGAGTAGGGACAATGAGGTGGATAGGTTTAAAAAGGTAGGCCCTAAGCTATTGGAAAGCTTCTTCATACTCTGGGGTCCACTTATTCTTTTCTCTCATTTTCATTGCTTGAAAAAACTCAAAATATTTGTTAGTGGCTTGGGAGTTGAATTGGCTAAGAGTTACTACTCATCCCGTAAGTCGCTGGATCTCCTTAACTGTATTTGGAGACTTCATTTCTAATATGGCTCAAATTTTTTTTGGATTAGCTTCTATTCACCTTTTGTTAACCATGGAACCCAAGTACTTACTGGACTTAGCCCCAAAGGCACATTTCTTAGGGTTCAGCTTTATATTATACTTCCTCGAATTTCAAAAATCTCTTTCATATTTTTTTTATGGCCTCTAGCTTCAGTTAACTTAGCTATTATGTTATCCATGTAGACTTTTATGTTTTTGTCTATCAAAGGCTCGAACAGCTTGTTCTCTAACATCTGGTAAAAGGCTCCTACATTTTTAAGGCTGAACAACATCACTTTGTAACAGTAAGTGTTGGGATTTGTGCTTACGTGCCATCCCTTTTGTGTATAAATATTTGCTTTATGTTTATACAATTATGATTTCAATATATCACTAATTATTTTATATACAAATATGGTAAGATGCTTGTAACGTTTTAGACATTGTATGATCTGAAAGAGTTCAGATCTGATCTAAAGGAGTTTAGATCAGAACTAAGAGTTAGTAATGCTAAAATATATAAATATTAAAAGATAGCACTGATAAGAGTTATCAGGTTATAAGAGTTAGCAAAATCTAAAGAGTTAGAGCCTTGTCTGAAATGGGACAAAGACCTAAGAATATATTAGTAATGACGTAGTTGCAATCAGTTGCAAATGGTGCTAAGAAATGTTGTTATGCAAATATGTTCTTAAACTTAATGTTCCTGATCTATCTTCACTAATGCGGGTCTGTTAGTGAAGACCTTAATAAATATAGATTAGTGTATGTCTATATCTGGATAGTCCAGATGGTTAGTCTTAGCAGACCATGAGTTTCGTGGAAACTCGTATAGAAATACAAGTATTCAATAAGGACTGAATATTGAATAGACTCACAAAGATCTCCAATAGACATCCCATAAAGCCGTCAATGGAGGATCTTTCGAGTTGAGTAGTATTCGTGGTCCTTAGACCTGAGTGCCACGGTGGACTTGTGAGTGATCCATCATACTTTGGTTCTACACATGTCAGATATCTTTTATGGTCTGGCCGCTAGGTGTCGCTGGGTATGGTCCGATGCTCATGAAGTCCAGTGTGTACAGATATGGGATCCATCAACTCAATGGGGTGAATAAAATATCCTAAAACTCCAAGGTTGTATTTCAGAAAGTCTTATGGCCATAAGCAGACATATCTGAGAATTAATTTTATTCTTGGAAAAATAATATCGTAAAAGTGTTTACGGATATTATTTATTGAAATACAAATCTAGAGATAAGTTTATGGTTGAGCACATGGAGACTTGACGGTGTTGATCTATATCTCCGCTCTTCTAGGATATTTATGATGAAAGGATTATACGAATATGTTATAACCTCAACTTGTATGGTCTAATGCGCCGTTTTGTAATATCTGTAACATATGTGTGGGACATTATTCACAGACGTGTGAAATAGTTTCATATGACAAATCGGACATGGACCTAGAGAGTCTCACAATATGAAGTGTACTCGTTGTGCATTGGGGCAGCAAATTGGATTGAACAATTGATCCAACAATTTCCAGCAAAATGAAAAATGATTCAAGGTTTCTTTTATTATTCACTTGTCAATAATTTGAAAGAAAATACATTATTGGTTTATAAGAGTTGTTAACCAATAAGAATTTGACAAGTGACATAATCTTGCTCCGTAAATTATTTACCATGTATTTACCTATTTACCTTGCTTGATAAATACATATATGGTAAATGTAAATATTCAAAATAGTTTTGAATTATTAATATTTTATATATTAATCAAATTATTATTATTAATTGGAATAAGTGGCAAACACCATTTACTAATGGAGAATGCACTTGTTATTAATAATAAGGAATGTTGACCACTTAGTAATTCTTAAATGATGCACTAAGGAAGTGGTAAAACCACTTAATATTAATTAAATGCCATTTACTCTCTAAACATTGATTCAAATGGTTGAATCAAATTGGTGAGTGAAAAATATGATAGATTAATGTTTGTAATGGCAAACATGGTTAAGTGGTGGTGGAGCACTAAGAGAAATCATTCTTTGCACTTAAGAAAGAATTGAAAGAGTTCAATTTGAGTAAGAGATAGAGTGAATTTCGTTCAAGGTGAAAGGAGAGAGAATTGAGAGCATTTCCTAAGTGTTTCTCTCAAAGTGTTGAGAGAAAATACAAAGGCTTCCTAAGGTTCAACATAAAGAGTTGTAAAGAACAAAAGAAATCTCTTAATTCTTCTCATCTCTTGGTAGTAATCATTCATATACACAAATTATTTTAAGTGTTAAAACAATCATTTGCTGAAAATTCAAGGCTGCCATTCTAGCTTCACAATCCCACCGGATTTAGTTGTAAACTAGAATTGTGCAAGGGAACACTTCAAGGTGAGCTCAACAAATTGAAGCTTGGAGTTCTTGAAGAATTGTAAAGCTACCTTCATATCCGGGTAGGTTATTTATTTGTTATTCATTTTATATCATGCATGAAATATATATATATATGAGATATATATGTACTTGAATGATCATACATGTTTGAATATGTTACATATTGTATAATATGTATGAATACTTCCGTTGCGTATTTAATTTTTTGAAATTATATACATCTATACACATCACACACCATATCACAACAGTAAGTCCCCTTATATGTCATAAAAGAAGTCTTCTCCTAGTCTGGGGTGGAACATGGGAATTTGATTATATTTAGAGAAGCATCCATAAAGCTAAGCAGCTCATGCCCTGTAATGGAGTTAATCAATTGGTCTATCTTAAGAAGAGGAAAGATGTCTTTAGCGCACATTTTATTCAGGTTGGTAAAGTCAACACACATCCTCTACTTCTTATTTGCCTTTTTTACTATGACCACATTAACCAACCATTCAAGGTAATGGACTTCCCTGATGAACCCAACAACTAATAACTTTTCTACTTCTGCTGCCACCACTTTATTCCTTTCCTAGTTAAATATTCCCCTTTTGTGTTTGATCGGTCAGAAAGTTGCACTTATTGCCAGTATATGAGAAACCAGTATAGGATTATCCTTGGCATATCTTTATATGGCCATGTAAAAATGTCTGAGAATTCTTACAACAGCGTTGTCAACCCTTTTTTGAATTCATTAGGTTTAACTTAAATCAGGCTCAATTCCTTCACCGACTCGGGTGATTCTTTATCCTTGTCTCATGGATCAATGATGGAAATATAGTAATACTCTTGGCGATATAGTATGGCAACTCTTGGTCATTTTTTGATCTTCTGCTTCAACTCTTATTCCTTCTTCGGTTGAAAATTTGAGCTTCAAATAATGTATAGATAGAGTTGTATTTATGTTTCTCATGAAGGGTCATCCGAGTAGAATCTTGTATGGGAATGGTTGGTTAATCACTACAAAGTTTGTCATGACTATCTTCTTATATGATTTTTGGCCCAAAGCCATAGAAAGGGCTATTATCCCAATTAGTATCATACAACTCTCCCCGAACCCTTGCAATGGCATCTAAGTTCTTTTTATGGAAATTTTTTTATCTTTAACTCATCCAAAGTGTCTTTGAATATTATGTCGACCGAGTTACCAGGGTCAATAAACAACTTGTTAACTTTCATACCTACGACCTACATGGCCATAACAAGTGTATTATCATATAGGTAGCTTACTCATTAGGCGTCTTCCTTAATGAATATTATGGGAACTTCTTGCTGCAACCACGGCTTTAGGCCAATGAGTATTAAATTTATTTGAAGAGTGAATTAGAACTCTGGGTTTTGCCTAAATGGGCTATAGTCTTAGGCCTTCTTGCTCTTATCACTTCTGTAAGCACCAAAAAAATACTTTCGTTAAGACCTTGCTGGTGGTGGTTTCGACAAAGACCCTCCAATACTTAGATTAACTTGTCAATATTAGGTTAGGTTGTTAGTTGTAATTAAATTTTGATTTAATAGTTAGTTATATGTTGATTTTTATTTTGTCAATATTAAAATGTTTTTAATTTTTTCAGGAAGGAGAATGTCTCAAAAGAATACGTAATTGCCGAAAAATATTTCTACCAAGCGAACGTATATACTTACTCGAAGTTATGAGTTATACGAAATATAAAAAACAAATTGACTTTGAGGCAGGTAGAAATATTTAGAACCACATATTTTGGTGGTTGTTTTGGATGTATCAGATATTTCATTCTCAGGTATTTTAGCACATGAGATTTTATTAAGACGTTTACATACCAAACATTTATATGAAGAATTATGGTTCTATATAGGTAAAAGACGTATTAGATTCTCTCATCAAGATTTTTATTTGATTACTGGTTTGAGGATGGGAGATTATCCTGTAGTAAGTGGGTTAGGTGATAGACTATGCCATAAATATTTTTCAGGTAGAAGTGAGTTGATTTACAAGGATTTGGATCCGTGACTCGTGAGCGTTACATTTGACGATGATGTAGATGCAGTAAAAATGTGTCTATTTTATGTATTTCATAAATTGTTAATGCTACGTGATCGAAATAGAATCATACAATATTTTGTACTTCGTCTTGTAAATAATTTAGATCAGTTTAATATCTATCATTAGGGCACGATTGCGTAGATTGTACTCTACAATAGTTTATGCACGGCTCCAATTAAAAAGTTAGCGAAGGTAAAAAAAGCAGGCATTGGGGATAAGGAATCATACAACTTATACTCATTTAGTCACGCATTTTTGGTAAGTAATTCTATTTTTTTGATTCATTATCATATTGGGATAGAGAAAATTTTATTTTGTTGACATTGTAATTTTTAAATTTATTATCATCTCAGGTGTGGATCTACGAGGTGATCCTGAGGTGTGGGGAGCTGTTTGTCGACAGGAATAGAGACTATTTTTCTCGTATTCTAAATTGGTCTGGCATGAGCACCCCATTATACGAAAACGTCGTAGATGTGCTCTTCGATGGTGTTGGAGTATATCGAGAAAATGGGGAGGGAGTCTTAAGTTGGAGACAATTGATATCCCGGATACCCAATTCACTGATAATCTACAGCCTTTTCACGAATTTGAAGCCCCACCAACAACTGAATCAATGGTATAATAATTTAATTTTTTTTTCTTGAATTATAATTACTTATGTTACTGATTAGTATTAGCTTGTGAAAATTGATTATAATAACTTATGTATAATTTCAGTTTGGCACATCAACATCACAGTATCAAATCCTGGAGAAGAGGATGGATGATCTTGAAAAAAAGGATATTTACCAGGATTGATAAGGGTAATGCAGAGCTTTCGGCCAAGATTGATAAGGTTAAAGAAAATATCTTGCATCTGATATCTCTCTTGGTGCAACAGCTTAAACCAGCCAAAATCTCCAAGGATGTAGGGCAGAGTATGGTACTTTGTAAACCTAAATTATATTGGGTACAAAATTTAACAAGTCAATACATTAACTGGTATTGTTTGATTTTGTAGGGTAACGACTTCATGGCCGCTGACTTTTAGGCATTTGCTCCTGCCAACGAGTCTCACCATCAGCTATTTGCTCATGTAGCTGATAGTTCCACAAGCATAAAATTATACCTGCTCTGTTGGGTGAAAACATAAGCAGGTATGGGTGTCTTCGCAAGAAGGCAGCAGCCCAAGTCAGTCCATATACCAATCCGTTAAAATAACATGCGAAGAAGAAACTTGTGGAATTGCAAGTAGGACCTACTATTGACATAAACGGGTGGCTGATTCCTATTGATCAGATTAAATATATTGAGTTTTTGGATTGGATAAAAAACAATGACCCAACACAACAGGTTCGTTTGGACGGACTCGATCTGAATAACACATAGTTTAATGAGCCACTATAAAACTGGCTTGACGATTCGATGATGACTTATTTTTACTTTTTTTGTTTTGTGAGTTGTTTAATAATATCAAAACTTATACATATATTTTTGTGTTTTGCAGCACATAAATGAATATTTGAAGGTTTTGCGTTTGCATCAAAAAACATTTTTTGACATGTACTTACAGGATTGTACAACTACATATGCATATTTCTTCATGAGCTATTATATTACCTATTTATTGTGCATATAACATTATCATACCATTATGTATATTAACATTATCGAGTTTAACGAGTATATTTTATTTGTGTTTAGGAGTACATTCAACAAATGTGGCAAACTTCCTTCACCGCCAACCCTCCAGACAATAATGAATGGCTCAAAATATTCTTGGCTTATGCACTCGGAACAAAGACCAAGTTACTTGGTGCTAAACCGTGGGCATCGATCAATAAGGTACTTTTTAAGAATAATAATGACTTTTTACTGTGCATGTAACAACATTAAGTTAAAAATAATACCATAATTATTTTTGTAGGTATATATCCCTCTGAATATCAATCAAGAACATTGGATTATAGCGAACTTGACCTTGTTCGGTTTGCAATCGTTCTTTATGATTTTAGCATGAACGCCCATTCAGACAAGTCATCATGAAATTTATAGAGCTTCTGCGTGTTGCAATGCCTTTGTACCTTCAAAGGTGTAGATTTTATAGTTTGAGGGAGATACAAAGTCCAAATTTGTTCCCTTGGCCGGTGACTCGTATATGGGAGAATTTTTCGCAACAAGAGGTCGGGAGCGGGGACTGTGGCGTCTTTGCCTGTATGTATATTAAATATCTTATGTTAGGTCGGCCATTTGACTTATTTCCTGACATTGGTACCTTTTATAGACAGAAGATGACCGTTGATTTATAGATCGCTGCTTCATAAATATTTAGTACTATAATTTTTTTACATGTATTGATTTGGGTGTATAATTGATATACTATAATTGATTGTGGCCGTTGATTTAGGTGTATGTGTGTGGAAGTGATTTTGTAGTTTGATAGAAGTGTGTTTATTCAATATGGCAGGTTTGGGATCGTCCATAATTGATATACTATAATTGATTGTGGCCGTTGATTTTGGTGTATATGTGCGGAAGTAATTTTGTGGTTTGATAGAAGTGTGTTTATTCAATATGACAAGTTTAGGATTGTCCATATTATAAAGGAGATTCTATCGAAATTTCGTGAAAATTATCAACATTAATACTAAAGACAAGTGCATTAAAATAAAATAAGTATGTATGTAATACAAAGTACAAGTGTATTACAAAATAAGTGCATTATAAAATAAGTGAATTACAAAATAAGTAAGTATGCAATACAAAGTATAAGTACAATTGCATTACAAAATAAGTGCACAGAAGTGACAAAGCTTGACTCTCATACATAATTAAGTCTCATGGTATAACTCTTTCCCATATTTTTTCATATCCGTCTGAAACAAAAAAAAAAGTTAAATATTAGCCGTATATTATACATAATTAAATATCAATAAGATAAATTTCATAAACAAATATACATCACCTGTTCTATAAAGGTACAGGGTTTCGACACGTTTGTCGGTTATGTCCATGTTGTCTACAACGACTACATATATTCTTTGATGGTTCCTTTCTTTGAGATAGAATTTGATTCATCCGATGTCTACTTGACTGACGATGTGCTATCGGAGGCTAAATCTCCATATTTTTCAAATACTCTGGGACTATCCAATCTAACACTTAACTAAGTGGAAGTGTTGGCTCGCTATAGGCACGGAATAAAGTCTCAAATGTGTAATAAATTGAACAAAGACTCTTGTGCGATAACTTGATGTATCTGCATGTGGTGAGTGCATGAGAATAAGGTAGTTGCTGATAATCAAACTTCCAACAGCTGTATGTTCTTTCATCAATGTCTACTATCTAGTTTACTCCACCATCCATAACTACAAATCGTAAATCATCAACAGGAGAAATTGTCATTTGACTTGCGTCATTATTATGTTTTATGACTTTATGATGTGCCCAGTTCGTCAAGACATTCGTCATATTTTATGCTGCCAATCGTCTATGGTAAAACCATAATTACGTTAGCTCCCGTATCCATTCCACCAAATTAGTCACCGAAAGCTTTCTTGCTTCTTTTGCAACTGCACTAATGCTCTTAGCGATATTAGTAGTTAATAATAGCATAATGACAATAGTATTTTAGCACTCTAACTTGGGTATTTTTGCTTTAATCCATTAATATTTGGCTACTTATTTTTGTTTTTAATCTTAAATAGTTGCATAAAGGAAAATGTGACGTATAGGAATAAACAGGAGGCGAATTGGGCGAAAAACGAGCAAAATGCACTCGAAAGACAAAAGTAGGAAAACAAGTAGTTGGGCACCGTGGCGCTTAGCACCCAGCACTGCGGCACTCATTGATGATTTGTGGAATCCTGAAGAGCATGCCCAGTGCTATGGTGCCCGTACAGATGTTTAAATACTCTTCTCAACTCGCCTATTCGGGGTGGATTCGAAGCTTTTCGCACCTAGGGTTTCTCATAGCAACAAAAATACTATTTTAAGGCAAAAATATGGAGACTTAGTAAGGAGAAAAACACAAACAATGAATACACATTCAAGCCAAGAGATCAAAATGAGTTTATTGAAGATTGAAGATTGAGAAATCAACTTTGGATAATCAAGACAAGAGGAAGAAGAACAACTCAGGGCATTACTTATGTTATTTTTTCCCTTAATTTTAAGAGATGATTTCGTTCATTATATTTCCATACTTTTGCTTTGATATTATTGTTTTAAACATGAGCTAAATACTTTTGATCTAGGGTTAGACATTCTTGAACCTAGTATGTAATTGGCTTTTGTTTTAAACTCTTAGTTATGAACTTTTATCCCTTAATTAATTCAATCTATCTTTGCTTAATGCCTTTATTATACTTGATTACTATTTTGATTGTTTAAGAACCATGATAACTTTGACAAAAGGAATCATATGTTTGGCCTAGGGTAGATTGATACATGATCATAGAATAATATTTATGAGTTCCATCTAGGATAAACATATACCTAGGTGGCATGTGTGGTTTGATTAGACTTATTCTTAATGAGTTGCATCTTATTCGAATTACCATAGACATATAGGTAATTGTTAGGGTGTGATATTATCGACTATCGACAGAAGCTTATGATGAAATCAGTGTCTAGCCAATCAATTGATAATAAGGGAATAACTAAGGGGTTAAAGGGTTCAATGAACTACTAGGGGATACGTCGATAGCCTAGATTACTTATCAAATTAGTGAATTCTATCTCCGAGTACTTGTGATATTTTAATTAGGTTTAATTTGATAGCAATAATTTAGTTAATTAAACTCCATCTCAAAAGTTAGTTTGGATAAAAGTAAAATAGAGTAATTTTAGTATTCGATTGAAGAAAATAGAAACAATAGTTTCTGTGGGATTGACAATTTGGACTTAGTCCTATATTACTTGGTACTAAAAGCGTGCACTTACGCTAGGTGATTAAAATAGGCATCAAGTTTTTGGCGCCGTTGCCGGGGATTATTTTATCTAATCTTAGATCGATACTAATACCATACTATTTTACTTTTACTTCAGATTTTATTTTATTTCATTCTTGTTATTAGTCTTTTTCCTGTTCAAGTTACCAATTGTATTATTTTTTTGTATTGACAATTCATGCGAAGAACCAAGAGTAAAGATTCAACATCTTTTGATCCTGAGATTGAAAGAACATTCCGGAGACTTCGTCGAGAACAACATCAAAACAAAAACATGGCAGAGAATCAAGACAATATCAATAATCCAGTGTTTGAGCCTATGAATTCGCAGAGATCGTTGAGGGATTATGCTATTCCTACAACATAAGGCATTTAGTCTAGTATTCGGCGCCCCACTATTAATGTAAACAACTTTGAAATCAAGCTAAGTACTATTTAGATGCTTAAGGAGTTTATGCAATTCAATGGAGCTCCCAATGATGATCCCAACATGCATATTATGAATTTCTTGGAGATTTGTGATACATTCAAGTTCAATGGGGTTTTAGATGATGCCATCAGGTTGTAATTATTCCCTTTCTCATTAAGGGATAAGGCTAAGAGCTGGTTGATGTCATTACCATCAGGCTCTATATCAACGTGGGATACCCAAGCACAGAAGTGTTTAGCAAAGTTTTTCCCACCAGCGTAGACAGCTAAGATGAAAAATGACATCACTTTATTTGTGAAAATTGAAGGTGAGTTATTATACGAGGCATGGGAACAATTCAAGGACATGTTGAGGAAGTGTCCCCATCATGGAGTTCCTAAATGGTTATTAGTCCAGACATTTTACAATGGGCTAGTGGGTCATTTAAGGACAATTATCGATACCGTTGCTGGTGGAGCTCTGATGAATAAGTCTACAAAAGAAGCATATGAGTTATTGAAAGAGATGACATTTAATAGATATCAATGGCTTGCTGAAAAGAGTTGCTAGAGTTCATGAGATTGATGCATTCAATGCATTGGCTACGCAGATCAACATTTTAACCAAGAGGTTTGATTCTATGAATGTTATCAAGACCCAAAATGCGACTTGTGATTTCTGTGGTTACAATCACTTGAATGGGCAATGCATGGAGTCAGCAAATTATGTAGAGAACTATAATAGACAGTAGAATAATCCACATTCAAATTATTATAATCCAGGGTGGAGAAATCATCCAAATTTTTCTTGGGGTGGCAACCAAGGGCAGTAACTTAAACCTAACCCACCCAGATTTCATCCCCCACAATAAAAGAAAGCATCCTTGGAAGATATGTTTATGTAGTACATGAAGTTGAACGATGCTATTCTACAAAACCATTCTACATCTTTGAAATCTCTAGAAACTCAAATGGGGCAATTTGCTGCAGCATTAAATAATCGAACTCAAGGGACTTTACCAAACAACATTGAAGTTAATCCTAGAGGGGATAAGGAGCAATGCAAGGCTGTTTCTTTGAGAAGTGGCAAGGAGTTGCAGTCAAACAGTGCAGAAGTGGAGAAAAGTGTAGAATGTAATGAAGAAAATAATGCAGAAGTGTATAAAGGTGCAGAATTTACTGCAGAACATGATGAACAGCAGCAGGAAAATGCAGAAAGCAGTAAAGAAATGCAGAAAAATATTAATACAGTAGCACAAACCAGTAAAGTTCCGTAGAAACTTGTAGTTCAGCCTCCCCATCCACCTCCACCATTTCCTCAAACGCTACAAAAATAGAAGTTGGACAAGCAATTTTTAAAATTTTTAGATGTCTTCAAGAAACTCCATATTAACATACCTTTTGCGGATGCTTTGGAACAAATGCCAAGTTATGTGAAGTTCATGAAGGACATCTTATCAAAGAAAAAGAGATTAGCTAAATATGAAACCGTGGCACTCACCGAAGAATGTAGCGCAATATTACAAAAGAAATTGCCAGCAAAATTGAAGGATTCAGGTAGTTTCACCATACCATGCACTATCAGGGAGAAATTCTTTGGCAGAGCATTATGTGATTTAGGCGCCAGCATCAACTTAATGCCATTATCCATCTATAAGAAGTTAGGTTTGAGGGAAGTTAAACCTACTAATGTCACCTTGTAATTGGAAGACCGTTCACTCACCTATCCAATGGGCATTATTGAAGATGTTTTGGTAAAGGTTGACAAGTTCATCTTTCCAGTAGATTTCATAGTGTTAGATATGGAGGAGGATTGTGGGGTATCCATCATACTAGGAAGACCATTCTTAGCAATAGGGAGAACCCTTATTGATGTGTAAAAAATGGAATTAACTATGAGGGTACAAAATGAAGAAGTAACATTCAATGTGTTCAAAGCCATTAGAGGGCCAAGTGAGGAAGAGGAGTGTATGAGCATTGATGTCATTGACAGGGAAGTGCAGGATAATTTTAATAAAAATAGCATTGACGATTCTCTAGAAGATGCAATGGTAAATGGAGTTGAGGTAGAAAGAAGTGAACCACGAGAGTATCTACAAGCCTTAAGCCTTTCTCCAAGATTTGACAGATTTAGGAGGAGAGCTGAACCGTTAGATAGACCAGAAGGCTTGCAAACTCACATTAAGCCATCTATTGAAGAACCTAATAAACTAGAGTTAAAACCATTATCGGGTCACTTAAGGTATGCATTTCTTGGTGAATATTTTACTTTGCCAGTTATAGTTTCTTTACAACTTGATGACTTGCAGGTAGACAAATTGTTGAGGATTTTAAGATATCATAATAGAGTTATAGGATGGACGATTGTTGACATCAAGAGAATCAATCCCTCTTTTTGCATGCATAAAATCCTGTTAGAGGAAGGGTACAATGCTATAATTGAGCAACAAAGACGCTTAAATTCAGTAATGAAAGATGTAGTAAAGAAAGAGATTATTAAGTGGCTAGATGCAGGGATTATCTACCCCATTTCTGACAGCTCATGGGTAAGTCCAGTGCAATGTGTACTAAAGAAATGAGGGATCACTATAGTGGAAAATGAGAATAATAATTTAATCCCAACTAGGACTGTCACAGGTTGGAGGATGTGTATGGATTACCGGAAGCTAAATAAAGCCACCCACAAATATCATTTCCCTTTACCTTTCATCGATCAAATTCTTGATAAGTTAGTAGGGCATGATTATTATTTCTTCTTGGATGGATATTCTGGCTATAATCAGATTGCAATTGCTCATAAAGATCAAGAAAAGACCACGTTCACTTACCCATATTGTACATTTGCTTTTCGGAGGATGCCATTCGGACTATGCAATATTCCAGCCACATTTCAACGCTGTATGATGGCCATATTTTTTAGATATTATAGAGCACTTCATGGAGGTATTTATGGATGATTTTTCTACTTTTGGCAATTCATTTGATCAATGCCTTGATAATCTAGCATTTGTGCTCAAACGGTGTGAAGATACCAATTTAGTGCTCAATTGGAAAAGTACAGTATTAGGCTATAAAATTTCTGCTAATGGTATTGAAGTTGATAGAGCAAAAATAGAAACCATCAAAAAGTTGCCACCACCAACTAATGTGAAAGGAGTGCGGAGCTTTCTTGGCCATGACGAATTTTATCGAAGATTTATAAAAGATTTCTCCAAGATCTCTAAACCCTTATGCAACTTACTAAAGAAAGAAGTGCAGTTTCATTTCGATGATGCATGTCTTGAAACTTTTGAATTGTTAAAGGAGAAGCTTACCACCGCGTCGATCATTATAGCTCCAAATTAGGACTTACCCTTTGAAGTGATGTGTGATGCAAGTGATTTAGCTATAGGGGTTGTACTAGGACAACGCCAAGAGAAAGTGTTTCACATGATATACTATACAAGCAAGACTCTTAATAACGCGTAGTCCAATTACACCACCACAGAAAAAAGAGCTTCTAGCGGTAGTCTTCTCTTTCGACAAGTTCCAGGCTTACCTCATTGGAGTCAAGGTTACAGTCTTCACAGATCACTCAGTAATCAAGTACCTCATCAACAAGAATGATGCTAAGCCAAGACTCATTCGATGGATTCTCCTACTGCAAGAATTTGATCTAGAGATCAAAGATAAAAAGGGAGTTAAAAACCAAGTTGCAGATCATTTCTCTCATTTGGAAGCATCAAATCAACACCAAGAGAAGATCCAAATCAATGAAACCTTTTCGAATGAGTAACTCTTTGCAACACAACATCACGAGATCCTCTGGTATGCTGATATTGTCAATTATTTAATTTCTGGTCGAACACCTCCTGATTTGACTTTTCAACAAAAGAAGAAGTTCTTCCACGATGCAAGATTGTATTTCTGGGATGAGCCATTCCTTTACAAATTATGTGTAGACCAAATCCTTTAAAGATGTGTCCTTACAGAAGAAACTCAAGACATCTTACCCCATTGTCACGCATCCGGTTATGGGGAACATTTTGCAGGCGACAAAACAGCAGTTAAGGTACTTCAATCTGGTTTTTATTGGCCCACATTATTTAAAGATGCATATTCTTTTGTTGCAGGGTGTGATCGATGTCAACGGACAGGGAACATCTCTAAATGACATGAAATGCCATAGCAAACCATTCTAGAAGTTGAAATCTTTGACGTTTAGGGAATAGACTTCATGGGACTGTTTCCACCATCTCACAACAACAAATACATACTTGTAGCTGTGGATTATGTTTCAAAATGGGTAGAGGCAGTAGCATTACCAACAAATGATGCGAGAACAGTGATTAAGTTCCTTCAAAAGAACATATTCATAAGATATGGAACATTAAGAGCAATTATAAGTTACGAGGGCTCACACTTCTGCAATAAGTATTTTTCAGCCCTTTTGCAAAAATACGGAGTCAAGCATAAGACGGCTACTGTATATCATCCTCAAATGAGCGGACAAGTTGAGGTATCTAATCGACAAATAAAAAGCTTATTGAAGAAGATGGTTAAACCAAATCGAAAGGATTGGGCATTACACTTAGATGATGCTTTATAGGCATATCGTACTGCTTACAAAACTCCGATTGGTATGTCTCATTTTCGTTTTATCTTTGAAAAAGCATGTCACTTACCTTTGGAGTTAGAACACAAAGTATATTAGGCCATTAAAGCCCTCAACTTTGATCTCCAAGCCACAGGTGAGAAACTTTTACTTCAACTAAACGCCATGGATGAGTTTCGTCTACAAGCATATGAGAATGCCAAGCTTTATAAGGAAAAGACAAAATAGTAGCATGATAAGCAGACACTTTAGCATTCATTTAAAAAATGACAACTAGTGTTGCTCTACAATTCAAGACTGAAGGTATTTCCTGGAAAACTCAAGTCCTAATGGTCTGGCCCATTTCAAATCATAATGGTTTAACCAAGTGGAGCGGTTGAAATTAAAGATCCAAATAATCAAGCTTTATTTACAATAAATGGCCAGCGCTTCAAGAATTACCATAGAGGATATATAGATCGACAGAAGGTCAATGTCAATCTTATGGATCATAAGTAACTGCAGGAGCAACACGTCAAGCCGAAGACGTTAAACTAAGCGCTTATTGGAGGCAACCCAAGCCTAGTATCCTTTGAGTTTAATTAGTTTATTTTATTTTATTTTCGTCTTTTCTCTTTATTTAATTCATTCTCTTGTATTTTCTTTTCTCTAATGAGTAGTAATTTTTTTTTAGGTTGCATAAAAAAAACATTTTGAAAAGAGGCTTGCGGGTGCCGCGGCGCCCACGTATAGGCACTGCAACACTGGGACCTGGGCACAATTGTGCCCAAGTATGTGTGTGCACCGCGACGCTCACACGAGAGAAGTATAATACTTTTCCCCCATTCTTTTAGTTCTTCCTATCTTTCCCCCTTCTCTCTTACACTCACATAAACCTAAAAACCCATCTTCCTCATCTCACACTTTCACCTATTCATCTCAAATCAAAATTAAACACTCCCACACACTACATTTAGATTCAAATTCATTACCCACTCAAACTAACACCATATTAGTACTCAATTCACCTAATTCTTCATATTCATCACCACTCTTAACTTTTTCTCTTCAATAGCATTCAAGGTACAAATCCCTATCTTTCTCCATTTTATTTCTTATTATGTCTCTTTATTTTATGGTTACAATGCATAATTAGTTTTGTTATTGCTATATTATGATTATTAGGACTTGTTTTCAATTGATTCTTAAAAAAAAAAAAACATATTAGGATGCTTGTGAAAGTATGTTTAAAGTGGTGTTGACTTGTGTTTAATATTCAAAGTGGTGTTAATTGGTGTTTAATGTTCACATTGATATTGATTGGTGTTTACTGTTCATATTGATATTGATTGATGATTAATGTTCAACTTGGTGAGTTGATTGTTGTTTAAATGAGTGACTTTGAGTGCAAAAGAGATTGTAGTTTAAGTGAAATGTGGCACACATATATGATATATTATTGCAACGTGCGCACGACATTTACTGTCCATATTGAGAATGCTCATTATTGTTGTTTCAGGTATTTAATGGCACCCAAGAAATCAAAGAAGTCCGTTGCATCATCTTCTGCAGGCTCCGACACTAACAAGTTTGTTTTCAAGGAAGCCGCTGACTTATATCACTCTTTTATAGTCAAACGCATAATCATTCCTGAAAGAGGCTTTGATATCACGGGAGGGGGCTATCCAAGAATCTCTAAAATTATTGCATACAGAGGTTAGAGACACTTGTGCGCACAACTGAATGCCGCAGTTATCCCAGTCGTTCGAGAATTTTATGCAAATGGCAAAGAGCACTCTAATGGGAAAGTCAAAATCAGGGGCAGAATTGTTCACATCCACAATGAGGATATCAATAGATACTTTAGGGTACCCAATATACAACGAGATGACTATATGGAGCTCTACCAGAGCCCAGATTATGAAGCTGTCATTCACTACTTGGCCACCCCAGATGTGCAATAGATGATGTCTGGAAATCTTTCGGTCGCTTTTCCTGTACGCTACATGTGTAGAGAATTCAAAGCATGGCACTATTTCATAGCTGTAAGATTAATGCTAGTCCGCCAAATGAGCACAATAACAGGAAAGAGAGCTCTCCTTCTGTATGTCATTCTAACAGGTGATTAGAGATACAATCTTTTTGGTAAGGTGATTAGAGATACAATCTTTTTTGGCCTCAATCATTCAAAACAAAGCATCTATTGCCCCTCCCTGATTACAGCACTTTGTGCTAAAGCTGGAGTTGAGTGGACATCATCAGAGGAAGTATTTCCCCCAACACACGTATTGGACAACAGTAAAATAGCTACAATCATTGATGGTCTAGCCCAAGACCCCGCTCCCTGACCACTTCCGCCATACATACCCACAACACAACTGACCATACCTCAAAGGCTATCAAGGTTAGAGGATGCCTTCACCACACACCAGTAATGGACTGCCTCACATGCCGCCTATCATAACCAGGTTTTGCGCATTACACTCACACACTTCGGCATGGATACGCATAACTTGCCACACTTTCTGGCCTATCCAGCGCTGCCAGATGCAGATGACTTAGGAGATGATGCATAAGCTGAAAACAAAGCGGGCAGTGAAGATGAAGACAAATGGGACACCTAATGCTTCAGAAAAACAGGGAAGTGTTCCAATTTTGTTATTTTACTGCCGCCATGAGGACATGTCTTATTATAAGTGTAGGGCAGGGGAAACACTTTTTAATTCATAATTTTCTTCATGTTTTGTTAGTTTATTTTCTGTTTTTATCTGTCTTCTTTAGAAGTAGTTTACTTTCTTTCAATATCGTTTGTTTGGGTTGAAAGAGTTGTAGTCGATGATGATAAATAGAGTTGAAGAAAAGCTATAAACTCTAGACTTATCTATTATTGTGTTCATTTTATACTATAATCGGATTAATTATATTCAGCTTATAGTTGTTCACTTTAAACAACAGTACACTCTAAAGCTATTTAATGTTTAGCGGTTGTAAGGTAGAAAATACTTATTCACAATAAAAAAAGGTAATCAAGGTCGTCTATTATCTAGAACCTGTTTGATTAGCTTTCAAGGCAAAATCCTAGGACAAATATAGTAAGGGATATGATTATAGGCCATCTTTAGACCATTTGAGCCTTTTCGAACCTACCTTATATATATTTATCCCTAGTCACCCCGTTTAAGCTTAATTTTCCATTTTTTTTTTTATGTTTAACCATATTACAAGCCTAAATACTTCGAGTTTACTTACCCTAAAAACCTACCGGTAGCACCATAAATCTTGAGTTTACTTAGAAATATTTTTCAAATGAAAGAGGTTGTGGATGTATGAAAGAAGGGTACTGCAATGAAAAGCAATAAGTCTTAAAGGTGCATATCAATCTAAGTTTAGGGGTACAACAAAAAAAACGTGATTAAAAGAAAGATGGAAATAGCATAAGTTTGGGGGAGGAGATGAAGAATCAAGGAAGAGAAGGAATCAAGACGTTTCTAAGTAAAGTCTAAGTGTTAATGGTGTAATTTGCGCTTTATTTATATCTTTATATCTCACCTTCATCTTAGCCTTACATTACAAGCTAATTAAAGTCCTATTTGATCCCTTATTATATACTTGTTCTACATTAATGGAGATTGCTATGAAAAATAAGCTTATGGAGAATTGTTTTGATCCTAATCGTTCTTTGATAAAAATAAGATGTTCAAACATATATTTGATGTGCTATTAAATAGCTCTACACAGACTCATAAAGTGAACAATTATAAGGTAGATTTAAGCATGATGATTAGAGTGTAGAATAAGCATGAATAATTTTTGAGTCTAAAGATTTCATAAGCGTAATTCACCCGTTGAGACAACTTACAAATTTTTTATCGACCCTAGTAACTCATGGTTCATGGAATGTTAAGAGGGTGTTTTTATATAGTTGTTTTAGCTCTTTGTTAGTATGCTCTTGTCTTGCTCGAGGACTAGCGAATATCTTAAGTTTGGGGGTATTTGATAATAGCATAATGACAATAGTATTTTAGCACTCTAACTTGGGTATTGTCACTTTAATCCATTAATATTTGGCTAATTATTTATGATTTTAATCTTAAATAGGTGCATGAAGAAAAATGTGATGTATAGGAACAAATAGGACGTGAATCAGGCGAGAAACGAACGAAATGCGCTCGAAAGATGAAAGTAGGGAAACAAGTGGCTGGGCGCTGCAGCGCTCAGAATAGCGAGTGAGCGCCGCGGCACTCAGCACCCAGCACTGCGGCGCTCGTCGACGATTTAAAAAATCTTGAAGAGCGTACCTAGCACCACAGCGCCCGTACGGATGTTCAAATACTCTTCTCAACTCGCCTATTCGGGGTGGATTCAAAGCTCCTTGCACCTAGGGTTTCTCATAGCAACAAAAATACTATTTTAAGGCAAAAATAAGGAGACTTCGCAATGAGAAAAACACAAACAATGAATACACATTTAAGTCAAGAGATCAAAGTGAGTTTATTGAAGATTGAAGATTAAGAAATCAACTCTTGGACAATCAAGACAAGAAGAAGAAGAACAACTCAGGGCATTACTTGTGTTATTTTCTTCCTTAATTTTAAGAGATAATTTCGTTCATTATATTTTCATACTTTTGCTTTGATATTCTTATTTTGAACATGAGCTAAATACTTTTGATCTAGGGTTAGTCGTTCTTGAACCTAGTATGTAATTAAATTTTTTTTAAACTCTTAGTTATGAACTTTTATCCCTTAATTGATCCAATCTATCTTTGCTTAATGCTTTCATTATACTTTATCACTATTTTGATTGTTTAGGAACCATGATAACTTTGACAAAAGGAACATGTATTTGGCCTAGGGTAGATTGATACATGATCATAGAATAATATCTATGAGTTCCATCTAGGATAGACATATACCTAGGTGGCATGTATGGATTGATTAGACTTATTCTTAATGAGTTGCATCTTATTCGAATTACCATAGACATATAGGTAATTGTTAGGGTGTGATATTATCATTTGACTATCGACAGAAGCTTATGATGAAATTAGTGTCTAGCCAATCAATTGATAATAAGGGAATAACTAAAGGGTTAAAGGGTTCAATGAACTATTAGGGGATACGTCGATACCCTAAATTACTTATCAAATTAGTGAATTCTATCTCTGAGTACTTGCGATATTTTAATTACGTTCAATTTGATAGCAATAATTTAGTTAGTTAAACTCCATCTCAAAAGCTAGTTTGGATAAAGGTAAAATTGAGTAATTTTAGTATTCGATTGAAGAAAATAGAAACAATAGTTTCTGTAGGATTGACAATTTGGACTTAGTCCTATATTACTTGGTACAAAAAGTGTACACTTACGCTAGGTCATTAAAATAGACATCAGTAGTAATAATACCGTACCTTCTGAAAACACCAAATGATCGTGCCCATCTCACCGTGCCAACAACTTCCTTCAAATACTTCATTACGTCAGGTCTCATTTGTCTCATCTTGTTTAATTAGTATTGAAAATTAAGGACATAATAAGCCTTGACAGCAGTGAAGTAGGAAGATAGGTATACATTTTTTTTAGACTTATCTGATGGTAACTTGTATTTTGTCATCAAATTTTCTTTCAAATGATAGATGCATAATCCATGATATGCATGAGGAAACACACCCCGTATAGCTCTCTCAATACTGACATGTCGATCAAATATGAAGACAAGATTCTGATGATCTGCAATAACTCTTCGTAGTTTAACTATAAACCACTCCCAAGAGGTATCATTTTTTGAGTCAGCAATTCCCCAAGCCAATGGAAAAATATGATTGTTTCCTATCTTGCTACAATGTTTGTGGCCGTTTGTAAAGATGGAAAAATATGATTGTTTCCATCTTTACAAATGGCCACAAACATTGTACCAAGATAAGAACCTTTCAAAAATGTTCTATCCACTGTAATCACCAGTCAGATTGATAAATTAAAACCTCTAATGCAGGGTCCTAACGCCATAAAGAAATACTTGAAGTGATTATCGGAGTCAGTTTCTAAATGAGTAACCGTACCCGGGTTATTTTATTGCAACACATAGCTGTATGCAAGAAGCAATCTGAACGAATCCTCTAGAGCACCTCTTATCAATCTTGATACACGCTCCCTAGCGTGCCAAGATGTAGTATACGTTATCTAAACACCGAATTGTTCACGTATGTCTGCTTGAATGTCTTTCGGTCTATGGTTTCTATTAATCGATGTAAACTTATTTTTTATTACTTTAGCAATAATTCAGCTCTTTGCTTGCCGGTGACCATTCCATAATTAACTCAAAACACAAGTGTGCTATTTATCCACTCATCTAACAATAAAAAAATGTCGTCCTTCTGTCGACATTGCCCGTAATCTCCACTTGCAACTGTCATCATTGCATTTCAACTCGAAACTATTTTTGGTGGATTTGTAAACTTTAAAGCTCCATTTTCCCTTCAATGCAACCATACTTATAGCTTAATGAATTTCAACTTTGTTGTTATATAATTTTCCTACAATACATCACCAATCCGAGTACAAGACAATTTTTTCGATACATTTAAGTCAAATGGTAGTATTTCAGGCTAAAACTGAAATGAGTTTTCTACCTTAACCCTTTCTTCTCTACCATAATAATAATAATAATCATCATCATCATCATCATCACCCTCATAATCATCATTATCCTCATCATCATCATCACTAGCATCATCATTTACATCCTCATTCTCTTCATAATCATCATTATCATTTCTACTATCATCATCAACCTCGTAACCATGATTATCATTCTCATAACATTCCTCATTTTTTCGCTTATTACTTACATTATATCCAACATCTTCACCAATATCAAAGCCAAGATCAATGCCAACATCTCCATATATTTGACTATTATAATATGTGTAGTCTCGTTGTTCGTTGAACATCAAAGGAGAATAATGATAATCCTCCGGAGAATTTGGAATATACATAGGAGTTGCCGATGAGAATTGCTTAGCATAACCTTCTTTTTGCTCCATTAGTGCTTCTGCATTTCTTTTAGGTCCTCGAGCATCTACTGTTATACAAAGCGGTATAGCCATATTATTTTGTAAGCTCAACCACAATATTGCATCATCGTCATTTTCAAGTGGGATGGGTCTCAACTTTATGGCACTTGAAGGAACCTCAAACTTCAGAGTTACTTTATAATGCACCTGATCAACTCCTAAAAGATGACAAATTCTTCTCAACAACGCTTTGTATCTAATATTTTTCAGAACAACTATATGCATATTTTGATTTCCAATGTATCTTTCAAAACCATCGCTGCAGCTCTCCCATCTTCCCCTAAAACATATAATGGTCGAAATTTGTGACATAATCAACGGCACCTGAACAAATACAATATAATTTTAATTTAATTATATATAATTAAATTAAAAATAAAATAAAATATATAACTAATTATATATATTTTTATTTTAAATATATAAAATAAATAAATAAATTTGGTGGTGGTGCTATGATGGTGCGGTGGTGTACATGAGCACCTTGTTGCGACCGATGCTCATACCTGTTGTGCATGAGCGCCTTGTTGCGACTGGTGCGCGCACAAAGCAGTGGCTAGCAATAGCTACATGTGTAGCCACGGCCCAACAATAACAGCTACATGTGGAGTCACGCAACGTCCGGGATAATCAAGTTTAATCATCTATTCATTACTTTTCATCCATTACATTTATTTCAATAAATATAAACAATACTATTAATTAAAACAAACAAAAACTTACTAGTTTTCAATTTGAGCTATTCTTCTGAATCTTCGAATCGTCGCATCAAGAAATATCTTCAAATTTGGCAACAGATCTAAGATTTTTCTTAAAAGTGGGTTCTAGAAGTGGGTTTGAGAATAAAACGAGAGGAGACGATATTGTGAGGGGTAAAATAAAAGAAAATAATATTTAGAGTTGGGATGGTTTATATATTTAAATAAACTAAAATAAAAAATTTTCTTTGAGAGCATCCATTAGGTGTGCGCTCGACGCATGCACCCAAAGCAAAGCGTTGTGGGGCGCATGCCTTAGGTGCGTGCCCAATGCATGCGGCCAAAGCAAAGTGTTGTTGGGCGCATGCCTTAGGCGTACCCAACGCATGCGCTCAAGGCTTTGTATTTTTTTTAAATAAAATTTTATTTTTCATTTTTTGATTTATATTTAATTTATTTATAAATAATATTTAATTAATATACAACTATTTAATTTATTTTTTAAATTTACTTTTTAAATTTATTTATTAAAAACAAAATCAATTGGGTGCTTGCTGGGCGTGTGCCTAGTAAGTATTTTGCACGCTGAGAGCATGCTTGGGCGCGCGCCTAGCAAGTTTTTTTTCTTTTTTTAATAATTTATATTATTATTTTTTAAAAATTATTATTGTTATTATTATAAATAATAGTTTTTTTACAATTAATTAAAAATTAATTATTTAAGAATTTATGTTCTTAATTAATTTATATAAAATAAAATAAAAGATTAATAACAAAATTTTATTAAAATTGTAATGAGGGTAAAATAGTAAACGTTACATATATTTGGTTAATATAGTTTAAAATATTTGACTTTGGTCAAAATAAAAATTTATATTAAATTAATAGTCAACCTGGAGAATTTTCCAAGTTTCTTAATAGCATAAGCAAATTTGATCGAAGATCTAAGTACTTAGGCCACTTGAGTACTAAAACGTATGTGGGTTGCCCCTATTAAAATAGAAAATAATGTTGCTTGTCCTTCTTTAATAGGCCGGATTGAAGACGGACAGCTAACAATCAAAGTGTTCCTGCATACTCGAGATTGATTGACCAAAGATGTCACACACTAACATGATTATTTCATCATGGTCAAATGCCAAATTTATTGCTAAATTTATTAGTAACTAAAAAGCCTTACAAAAGAATGTAGTTCAAATGCCAAATTTATTAATAAATTTATTGTTTTAGTTTTTGGTAGCACTATGTTGCAAGTGTGCCCTAAAAATAATTAATAGAGGTTATTTATTTAATATTATATTTATAATTATAATTTTTTTAATTCAAGTATTATAAAATTATTTAATTATTATATGTAACTTTAAACTTAATATATAATAGTTATATACGAGATGATTAAGTTTAACTGTAATAACTAAACTTGTCTTTAGTTTGGATGAAGATAGAAACTTCATCTTGAGAGACTATAAGTGCGGTTCATTTGTATATTATATATAATGGTCTTATCTGGATCGTTCTATGTGTTGACATAGAAAATTGAGGTACTTTATTTTATATTGATTATATAGGACTGAACCACGATATAATTAATTTTCTATTAATCTTCGTTAAGAAATAATTTATTTTACACAATATAATTATATATGGATTAATTTTAATTTTGAGTGATTAATGAACTCTTATTCATTGAGTTATGTTTATTAATTTACAAGGGAAAGACTGTAAAGATTTTCAGTCAATTACTAAATATTTTATAAATATAATAAAATAGATGGTTATGAACATTTCTCACAGATATGAAATTCACTCCTTCTGATAGGAAGTTAAATAAGTTGTTCTCTTGATAATTAATTCTAAACTTGAACATTATGAGCTCTCAATTTTCTTTAAGAGTTAAAGAAAATAATAAATTTGTGAATTTCACAAATTAAATATTCAAAAGAGGATTAATGTGGATTAAGGATAAAGATGTAATTAGAGATGTTAACGGACACTCGACCAAAATCTAATTATGAATACTTGTAGATGATTGATCTATATGAAATGATTATTAAATGGATGAAGACAGATTTTATTTTATAATTTATCTGTAAAATTAAGAGGTCAACTTTATATTTTTAGTAGAGTAATATAAAGTTAATAAATAAAATCATATTGATTAAAGAGTTTAATTAAAGATTTAATTTATTGAAGCTTAATTTTGTAGGTCCATTAGGTTCTCAAGCTCTATAAACACTGAAATGGACTATTGAATTAATTGTTAGATCTAAAATATTAATTAGCCGAAATTTAATTTGATTAAACTTATTAGCAACAATTATTGGTCTATATTTAATTTGATTAAATTTGTTGAGCTCAGTCAATTATTGGCTCAACCATAATAGTTATGGAAATAACTAAATAATTAGATTATTTATTCAAATTAAATAATTAGATAATTTTGAATTATCTAAATTATTTATTTAAATATAATATTAGATATTATATTTATCATTTTAATTATCTAAATTAAAATAATATAAAGATATTATTTTATCCTAATTCTATAAAGATTAAAAGTTTAGATAAAATAAGGATTCTTGTATTATAAAAATGAATTTTAGAACCACTTTTACGTATTCTTCATTAGTACTTCTTTTGGGCTAAATTTTTTAGAAAGAAAAATTAAGAGCACAAAAACTAGATCTTCTGCTATTTATCAACTTGCCCACACAAGTAGTCCATTAGTAGAGATATAGCATAAAAGATTTGCTAGTGTTAATAGAAAATTCGCGATTGATGTATTTTTCTTATACCATCTTATTGCTAAATTAAAATAGACATAAATTATTTTTAAATCGTTCCTGCACACTAATCTTGCCAAACATAGACAAAAGAATTATTAAAAATTAAAAATAAAAATTTCACAAAAATTCGAATAACTTAGGAGCATCATTCACAACGACCTTGAAATTGAGATCAACTATAATATTACGCCAAAAATAATTATTAGCAATAAGAATTATTTTATAATCTAAATTATGTACAACTATAAAATCATAGATAAAGAATTACTCACTTAGACTTTGGAGTCTGCAAGGTAAAATGACAAAACCCTTTTACTGAAAAAGGAAACAGGGCTAAAGAACTTTTGGAACTAGTACATTCGGATGTATGTGGTTCGATTAATGTACAAGCAAGAGGAGAATACAAATATTTTGTCACTTTTATTAATGACTGTTTTTGCTATGGCTATATATATTTGATGCATAGAAAATCGAAAATGTTTGAAAAGTTTAAAGAATTCCAAGCCGAATCTAAGAAATAACTCAATAAAATATTAAAATAACTTTGATCTGATCGAGGAGGTGAATACTTCAATACTGAATTTAGAGATCACTTAAAAGAGCATGGGATCATATCTCAACTCACAGCTCTGGGAACACTACAAAAAAATGGTGTTGCCGAAAGGAGAAATGGAGCATTACTAGACATGGTGAGATCCATGCTTAGTTTCTCATCGTTACTTGCTTTTTTTTGAAGGAGATATGCATTACAAATAGTAATGTATATTCTTTACGTAGTACCATCTAAGTCAATCCCTAAAACACCTTTATAGGTGTGGAATGGTTGCAAGCCTACTTCACGATACTTTCGTATATGGGGTGTCCAATACACGTGCTAAAGGAAAAGACTGGGAAGTTGGAACCATATTTAGAATTATGCCTATTTATAGGCTACCCCAAAGAGACAAGAAGTGGTTTCTTTTATAACCCTCAAGATAATAAAGTATTTGTATCGATAAATGTTACTTTTTTTAAGGATAATTATATAAGAGATCATATACCTCGAACTAAAGTTGTTATTGAGGAACTACTTTTAGATAAGGTTAGACCTCAATAACCAACAATTGTTGTTGGATTATAAAGTCAACAAACTATGCCTACTCATCAGAATACACCACCACCACTTATGCATAGTAAAAAGGTAGTAAGACCACTCATACGCTATACTTTAATTAGAGAAGCACAAGTTGCAATCTTCGATGACAATATAAATGATCCATTGACATATAAATAAGCAATGGAATATTTTGACAAGGAGAAATGGCTTGAGGCCATGAATCTTGAGATAGAGTCAATGCACTCTAACTCGGTCTGAGAGTTTATAGATTTACCCGAAGGATTAAACCCATCAAGTGCAAATGGGTCTATAAATAAAAATAGGGGCAGATGGAAAAGTGGAGACTTTCAAAGTAAGGCTAGTCGTAAAATGTTATACCTAAAATGAGGGAGTTGACTAAGAGGAGACTTTCTCATTAGTAGCTATGCTAAAATTTATTTGCATTCTTTTTATCCATTGTTGCTTGTTTAGATTATGAGATATGGCAAATGAACGTTAAGACTGTTTTTCTGAATGGCAATCTTGATGAAACCATATATAGTTCGAGTGATTCATAGAACAAGATCAAGAGCAAAGGGTTTGCAAGTTGTAGAGGTTCATTTATGGGCTTAAGCAAGCATTTAGATCTTGAAATGTAAGATTTGATCAAGCTATCAAGTTTTATGGCTTTAAGAAAAATATTGATGAAACTTTTGTATACAAGAGCATCAATAAGGGTAAAGTGATTTTCTTAGTTCTTTATGTTGATGATATTATTCTCATTGGGAAGTATTATTGGATGTAAAGAAATGGATAGCTAAGCAATTCCAAATGAAAGATTTGGAAGAAGCAAGTTATGTTCTTGGGATTCAACTCATACAAGATCATAAAAATAAACTCTTAGCTTTATCTCAAGAATCGTACATAGATAAGATCCTTGCAAGGCTTTTGATGCAGAATTCCAAAAAAGCTAATTTACCTTCTCACTATGGAATTTACTTGTCTAAGGCACAATGTCTTAAAACACCTCAAGAATAAGAGGATACGAGATGGATACTTTATGCCTCTATAGTAGGTAGCTTAATATATGCCATCTTATGTACTAGGCCTGATCTTTGCTATTCGGTATTTATAGTCAGCCGATATCAATCCAATCTAGGATATAATCACTGAGTTGCAATAAAACATATTCTCAAGTACCTATGGAGAACGAAAAACTATATGCTTATCTATTATAGTAAGAATTTGATCCCAATCGAATACACTGATTCTGATTTTCAATCTAACTTAGATTCTCAAAATCCAAATCTAGATCAGTGTTCACTCTTGTAGTGCAGTCAATATGTGAAGAAGTATAAAGTAATCATGTATTGTCAATTCTATCATAGAAGCTGAATATGTAGTGACTTATGAAGCAGCTAAGGAAGCGGTATGGCTTTGTAAATTCTTATCAGATTTGGAAGTTATTGCAAATATGGATAAGTTCCTCACACTTTATTATGATAACAATGGTACAATGGAGAATTTCAAAGGGCCAAGAAGTCACAAAAGAGGCAAGCATATAGAAAGGATATACCATCTAATTAGGGAGATTGTTCATTGAAGAGATGTCACGGTGAAGAAAATCGAGTCACAAAATAACTATGTTTATTCTTTTACGAAGACTTTTCCCACTGCCAGTTTTGAGAGTCACTTAGGGGGTTTAGAAATACGAGACATATTTCACATGCTTTAGGACAAGTAGGAGATTTGTTAGAAGTGTGCCCTAAAAGCATAAGTATTTATATTTAGATACTGCTGAAAATAATTAATAGAGGTTATTCATTCAATATTATATTTGTAATTATGATTATTTTTATTAAAATATTATAAAATTCCTTGATTATTATATGTAACCTTAAACTTAGTGTATAATAGTTATATACGAGAGGATTAAGTTTAAGTGTAATAATCTAAATTTTTTCTTAGTCTGGATAAAGACGAAAATTTCATCTTGATAGACTATAAGTGTGGTCCATTTGTATATTGTATACAATGATCTTATTCGGATCATACTATGTGCTGACATAGAAAATAGAGACACTTTATATAATTGTGATTATATAGGATCGGACTACGATAAAATTAATTCCCTATTAATCTCCCTAAGTAAAGAGAATTTATTTTATCATAAAATAATAATATATGGATTAATCTTAATTACGAGTAATTAATGAAGTCCTATTCATTAAATTATGTTTATTAATTTATAAGGGAAAGAATGTAAAAGATTTTTAGTTAATTACTAAGTATTTTATAAATGTAACAAAATGGATGGCTGGGAATATTTCTCATAGATATGGAATCTACTCTTTCTGAAAGGAAATTAGATAAGTTATTCTCTTAATAATTGATTATGGTATTAAACATCGTGAACGCTCAGTTTTCTTTAAGAGTTAAAGAAAGTAATAAATTTGTAAATTTTATAAATTAAATGTTCAAAAGTGGATCAAGGATAAAGATGTAATTAGAGAGGTTAACGGACACTCGACCTATCTCTAATTATGAACAATTGTGGATGATTGATCTATATGGAAGGATTATTAAATGGATAAATATACTTTTCTATTTAATAATTTATCTGCAAGATTAAGAGTTCAACTTTATATTTTCAGTAGAGTAATATAAAGTTAATAAATAAAATTATATTGATTAAAGAGTTTAATCAAATGATTTACTTTATTGGAGTTTAATTTTGTAGGTCTATCAAGTTTTCATGTTGGCTCTATAAACACTGAAATGGACTATTGAATTAATTGTTAGATTTAAAATATTAATTGGCTCAAGTTTAATATGATTAAACTTATTAAGATCAATTATTGACTCTATATTTAATTTGATTAAACTTGTTGGACTCAATCAATTACTGGCCCAATTCATAATTGTTATGGAATTAACTAACTAATTAGATTATTTAATTAAATGAAATAATTAGATAATTATGAATTATCTAAATTATTTAATTAAAGATAATATTAGATATTAAATTTATCTTTTTAATTATCTAAATTAAAATAATATACAGAAATGATTTTATCCTAATACTATTAGGATTAAGAGTTTAGATAATATAAGGATTCTTATACTATAAAGATGAATTTTAGAACTACTTTTATATATTCTTCATTAGTGCTTCTTTTGGGCTAAATTTTTCTATAGAGAAAAATTAAGAGCACAAAAACTAGATCTTTTGCAATTTCATCAACTCACCTACACTAGTAGTCCATTGGTGGGAGACATAGCGTAGAAGATTTACTAGTGTTAATAGAAATCATTTGTAGAAAATTTGCGATTGAAGTATTTTTTTTATATCATCTTATTGCTAAATTAAAATAGACATAATTTTTTTTAAATCGTTCCTGCACACTAATCTTGCCAAACATAGACAAAAGAATTATTAAAAATTAAAAATAAAAATTTCACCAAATTTTGAACAACTTAGGAGCATCATTCACAACGACCCTAAAATTGAGATCAACTATAATATTACGCCAAAAATAATTATTAGCAATAAGAATTATTTTATAATCTAAATTATGTACAACTATAAAATCATAGATAAAGAATTACTCACTTGGACTTTGGAGTCTGCAATCTCTAGAGTCTGGCGCTATTATCAAATAAGAAAGCTATAGACTTTAATTTTATTGACTGGTTGTCATCGCAGTATGCATTCAAATTAGTAAGTGGGTTTTCAAATAAGATGTAAGTTCATGATTTCCTGCTTATGTTTACAATTTTAAAAATTTACAAACACTGAAGTATCAATGAATTATTTAGGCAAGGTTGTTAGAAATGATACTTACGTACCATTCTAATATTGTATAAATTTTAATTTCTTAATATTTATATAATAAGCATTTTGAATAAAATTATTAACATTAACAATATATGATAAGATGCTTATAACATTTGAGATATTGTATAATATGAAGGAGTTCAAATCTGGTCTCAAAGAGTTTAGATCAGGGCTAAGAGTTAGCAATGTTGAGAGCTATAATTGCTAAGAGTTAGCACTGGTAAGAGTTAGCAAAATCTAAAGAGTTAGAACCTTGTCTGAAATAGGATAAAGACTCGAAGATATACTAATAATAACCTAGTTACAAATGGTTGCAAATAGTGCTAAAAAATGTCATTGTGCAAGTATGTTCAACGTTATATTCCTTATCTATCTTTGCCGATACGGGTCTGTCAGTAGAGACCTTAACATATATAGATCAGTGTATGTCTATATCTAGATGGTCTAGATGGTTAGTTCTAACAAACCATGTGCTTAGTGGAAACTGGTATAGATAGGCATACTAGTATTCAGTGAGGATTGGATACTGAATAGGTGCTATTCTAACTCACTGTAGCACCGTTGAGGATGAATACATATCCAGATATAGACTTTCTATCATCTAGATCAGACTGAAAGTCTGAATCTATGTATCCCCTAACCTGTAAATCACTTTCTCCATAAATGAGAAACTTATCCTTTGTACCCTTAAGGTATTTAAGGACATGTTTGACTGCCATCTAATGGCTGTTACCTAGATCAGATTGATATCGGCTAGTAACACTTATAGCCATGTTGATGTTAGGTCTTGTGCACATCATAGCATACAGTAAACTGCTTACAGCTGATGTATAAGGCATCTTAGACATTCTAAATCTTTCACCTTTCGTCTAAAGAGACATTCTCCTCGAAAAGATGAATGCCATGTCTGAAAGGTACATTAGCTGTCTTACAGTTAGTAAAATTGTACCTTTCAAAGACATTATCGATGTATGATGATTGAGAGAGTCCTATCGGCTTCCTAGCTCTATCTTTATAAAGCTTTATACCCAGTATATAGGAATCCTCTCCCAAGTCCTTTATAGAGATGTTTTTGTTTAGATAACTCTTGACTGATTGTAATATATAGATATCATTCCCAATGATCAGTATGTCATCTATGTAGAAAATTAAAAAGATAACCATGCTCCCATTGACCTTTTTATACACATATGGTTCCCCATTATTTTTTATGAAACCAGATCCTTTGATTACCTCATCAAAATGAAGGTTTTAAAGTCCGAAAAGCCTGTTTAAGCCTATAAATAAACTTCTTCAGTTTGTATACTAGACTTGTGGATTAGCTGGATGCAAAACCTTCAGGCTATTCTATGTATATCTCTTCCTCGAAATATCTATTTAGGAATGTCCATATGCTATATCTCATAGTCATAATATGCAGTAATAGCTAATAAAATCTGTATTGACTTCAACATCACTACTGGGGCAAAGGTTTCCTCATAATCGATGCCAGATCATTGAGAATAACCTTTTGCAATCAGTCAAAATTTGAAGGTCTTTACCTTCCTACGGGCCCACACTTTCGCTTGTAAATCAATTTACAACCGATAGAAACCATTCTTTCAGGAAGCTCAACCAAGTCCAGACTTGATTGTAATGAATTGAGTCAATTTTGGATTTCATAGCTTCTTGCCACTTTTCCGAGTCGATGTCAACATCGCATCCTTATAGGTTAAAGGATTATTTTCTTCCACTAAGAAAACTCCCTGTGCACCTTCAGGCATCTGACCATACTTAGTAGATGGCCTAGACATCCTTTCAGACCTACGTGGAGGGTATGTTAAAGGTATACCACTCGATTGATTTTGAGGTTCCATCTCGATTTCATTTTCGTTATAATTGGCTTCATCAAGCACAATCTTTCTACAACCTCCACGATACATAAGAAACTCTTTCTTAAGGAAAGTTGCATATCAAGAAACAAACACATTTCGCTCCTCAAGATCATAGAATTGGTATCCTATTAAATTCTTGGGATACCCAACGAACCGATACTTGGACCCCCTAGATGCAAGTTTATCTTGTTGCGTAACTTTTACGTAAGTAGGACAACTATAAATCTTAAAGTATTTATGCATGCCTTCATCCGCTGTCTTCAGCATATTGTGAAGATCAGCATGAGTATGGGTCATTCCTTGCATATTGAAGTTCATGATGAATTGTGCAAATGACCCAAGCAGCGACTGGAGAATCAAATTGTTCCCTATGTAAAAGAGATGTCCATGGACTCAATCATTTTGATTAATCCTATTATCTTGAGAACATGAGGACTCACTGGACTGCCTTCAGGGAGCTTTGCCTGAAACAGCGCTTTGGCGACCCTATAGTTCTTAATTTAGGGTCGGCCACCAAAGAGCTCCATGAGATGGAGCATAATGCTGTTGGCATTGTCCATGCGAACATGCTCCCTCTGCAGCTCAGTGGACATTGAGGCGAGGATGTACGATTTAACTTTTAAATTGTCACTCCTGATATGTCACCTTTTCTTCCTCGGTGGCATTCTCAGTTGTCTGCCTATTTGAAGATGTCATCATAGCTTACACAAGTCAAATAACATAATATTAGGAGATGTTAGCATAAATTATTATTACATCGCTAATAATACTTTTTAAATCACGTGTATAACATTTATATATTTTTTAATTTAAAATGCCCTCTCACTGTTTTACATAATCCCTCTAATCTCTCAAAAGGGATAACGACAATTTAAACTATTTTAAACTATACAGTGGGAAGTGGACCCCATTGACATTTTACTTAGACCGCACACTGTAACGATCTAGGCCTTTGTAAACCCAATAGGTAGACCACTATTATTAATTGCATCTCATGCAAATCCTACTCTTGATCCTAAATACACCTTATCTGCACACTGTAGTGATATAGGGTAAGTGTATTCTAGATTAACTTGTCAATTATCAAATATATGCTACCGGTACTGCCCGCACACTGTAGCGATCTAAGGTAATACTTTCGCATATATTTGTCTCATCTCATGTTTAACCGGTATAGTCCAAATTATAACGACCAAATCCCTCACAATGTAGCGATCCTGGGAAAGACCGATATAATACAGCTAACACCGTATTAACAAGACGGATCAATGATAAAACACTATCTCATAATGTATTATTGATCAATCTGATTATGAGAGATTTTTTTTTACTTTATTTTTAGTATCACAAAGACTTAATCCTCATCTCATGAGCAAGAAATTCTCAATCATACATTAATTCTGTGTAACCATAACTAACCCTCAGCAATAAGGCTCTCATTGTGTTTACCATCACAGAAAAAATGATCCCGGTTTATAATACAACCTAATAACTCTTATCATTGCATCTCATAAACCCTCACATGATTAAAATAATATTTTAAACAATTTAAAACATAATTAGAGTGAGTGTTATCAGCGCCGTGGTGCTGGCCCCACCGTATAGCAGCATCAGAGGGGCAGAACCCCCGGCGCTCAGATTCTGGCGCTGCGGTGCCTAGCTTCTAGTGCTATGATGCTAGAGCCCACACCTCTAGCGCTGCAGTGCCATGTGTTTGGCACTGTAGCACTAGGGCCTAGAGGCCCATCAGCGCTCAGCGTTTGGTATTGCGGCATGAATTCTAGAATCGGTGCTTAAGCACCGATTCTTTTAGCTCTAGGACGCTCAGAACGTGGTGCCGCAACACCAAGGCCTGGAAGCCCTAGAATTGGGTGCTAGCTACCCAGCGCTGGGGCACTGGAACAAAAATTTTCAGCGCCTTGGCGTTGAGCACTCATGGCCACGGCGTTCTGGTGCTCCTATCTTCAGTATACCCATTTCAACAACGTGACATGCACATTTTGAGCACCGAAACATCACTAACAATAATTTTACACTCAAAACACCTAATATCAACACAAAATGGCTATGATACCATTTTATGAGTGATTTTAAACCTAGGGTGTATACATATGGGTTTGTGTCTATCATTCAAATATAGCATATGTATCACATACTTACCTATGCAACGGATGAGCGGAATACAAATTTCATAATGATAAACACAAATAAACTTTACATGTTATCTCATAAATGTAAAATACTTCAAAATTGAGAAATAGTACATTGTCAAGCCTTTGGTCTATTGTCGAATCAGAGTACTCGCCTTGAAGTTCACAATTCGAGTTCCTCAACATGGTGGGTTTGAGAAAGATAGAATAGTAGCTTTTCCAGCAAAGGATTCAACTTTTGAATCCTTATTTCTACCTTGTAGTATAGGTGACCAAAAATAGAAGGAAAAATAGAAGAGGTGTTTTTGATCTCAACACTTGAGAGAATTTCCAACACTTGACCTTTCAAAATTCTTTCTACCATTCCCTTAACCTCTTGCACGAATTTTTGATGATTAATTGAGCAACTAATTGCTATTTCATTTGTTTATTATTTTCTTTCATTTTCTCACCTAATGGCATCCATTATGTTTTCCATTAGTTTTTGTTTATTATTATTTATAATAAATCAAATGTAAAAAAAAAAAATAGAAAATCATTTAAATGGACTTAACCTTAATCTAGACCAAATGAGAAAACACTTTTTCATTATTAAAAAACATCTTAAGGCCTACCATTAACAAATGTCATCCATTTATACTTATCTTATCATTTAATTAATATTAAACAAATAATTTTATCATATTAAATCATGGTAGAAACACATGCCAATTTAAATAAAAAAAATTAATTATTTGATTTTAAGTTAAATAATAATAATAATAATATAAATAATAATATCATATATTATTATTATTATTTTATTCAAAAAATATTTTAATGAATAAAATAATTTGATATTATTTGTCCAACAAATAAGGTCATTTTTGTAATTTTTAAATCAAACAATTTTGACTCACATGTGCCATCTGTCAACATCCTATTGGTCAACAACTAATTGTTAACTAATGATGTACTTAAATCTTAAGTCTTGACACGTGCACGACCAGTGGAAAAACGAAGTAAATGTTTAGTCTGCTAGAATTTTTCTAGATTGAACTATTCAATTCGGTACGTTGCCCCAGTGCACAACGAGTACACTTCATATTGCGGGACTCTCTAGGTCCACTATCGATTTGTCAAACAAAATTATTCTGTAAGTCTGAGATCAATCCCCCACATACACGTTACAAATATTACAAATCAGTGAAGTAGACCAAACAAGTTGAGGTCATAGCGTATACGTATAATCCTTCTGCCAATCATATCTTAGAAGAGCAGGGATATAGATTACTACTGTCAAATCCCTATATGATCATCTGTGAACTTATCTCCAGACACGTATCTTAATAAACAATATATGCAAACACTTTTATAATTTTGTTTAACACTGTAGGAAATGTTTTCCTGGGTTTGTTGCTTATGGCATAAGAATTTCTAAGATACAGTCTCTGAGCATCTGGATATATTAAATCATTCATGTGAGCTGATGAATTCCATATCTGTACATACCGAATTCTATAAGCATCGGACCATACCCAGAGACACCCAGCGGTCACACCATGAATGGTCTATGACATGTGTGAAACAAAAGTATGATGGATCATTTACAAGCCCACTGTGGTACTCAGGTTAAAGGACCACGTATACTACTCAACTCGAAAGGACCTTCATTGATGGCTTCATGGGATGTCTATTGGGATCCTCGTTGAGTCTGTTCAGTATTCAGTCCTTACCAAACACTTGTATGCTATACAAACTTCCAGTAAGTCTATGGTTAGCTAAGAACAACCATCTAGACCATCTAGGTATAGTATATACTAGTTTATGTAAAAGGATTCCACCAATAGACATGCATCGGTGAATTAAGACCAGGAACATATAATTTGAGAATAGACTTGTATAATAATATTTCTTGGCACCTATTGCAACTATATTATTACTAATGTATTCTCAGGTCTTTGTACCGTCACAGACAAGATTCTAACTTTTAGACTTCACTGATTAATATAACATGGTAACTCTTTAGCATTTATAATTTTCAGTGATGCTAACTCTTGGCATTGATCTAAACTTCTTAGACAAAATCTGAACTTCTTCATATTATATAATATCTGTAGCATCACAAGTATTGAACCATTTAATAATAGTAATTAACGATTTAACAAATAATGAACTATATAAATATTACAAAATAAAATATTCATACAACAATGAGATGACATGTGAGCATAAATTCCAACAGATCTATGTCTCCGCTCTTCCAGGATATAAATGATGGAGGGATTATAAAAATATATATTAACCTTAGCTTGTATTGTTCAACGTGTTGTTTTTTTAATTTTTATAATGTATGTGTGGAGCATTGTTTATGGACTTATAAAAGAGTTTCATAAGACAAAACGGGCGTGAACTTAGGGAGTCTCACTATATAAAGTGTACTGGTTGTGCATTGGGATAGCATACTGGATTGAATAATTCAATCTAAAAAGTTCTCAAAAAATCAAAATTATTTCAGGGTCTCTCTGTTTAGTTGAGTATGTGATATACGAGTATACATATAATTTCAAACATTTACTACACACAGTGAAAGCATGTTAACAAAATACACCCAATTTAAGAAATTAAACACATATATCATATATATGCATAAGTATAACTATTATACAAAAATTTATACATGATGAACAATTGTGCTAAAATAAAATGTAAATAACACTTACCTAAAGAAGGTAACTTTACAAAATCTTTAAGTTCTCTAACAATCCAAGTGAAGAGCTCACCTTGAAGTGTGTATTCTTGAACAATTCTAGTCCATAACAGTTTGATTTAGAATTTTCAGCAACACATATTCAAACTCTTTAAATACCAAATTTTGTTTCTTAAATAGAGATGGTAAATATTTACATACAATTCTTGTATAATTGTAGGAAATAATTTTCATAGGATAATTATTTTGAATAACTCTTGTCTAAAATATATATCTCTTTCTTTATTTTCTTTTATTCATTTTTACCCATCCATGAGAGAAGAAATAAAGAGATGTTTTTATGTTTTCAAAACTTGAAAGAACAAAGAACAAAACACACTCTGTCACCTCTCCCTCACTTGGCGGAATTTCACAACCAAAATTGAATGAATGAATTTAGTCATTTTGTTTTTCCAAATAATGTCTCAAAACCAATCAAGTGCTCTCTCCACAATTATCATAGTTGGCCTCCCACTCAATTAAATTTATCAAGCACTAGATTAAAGGCTACTTAAATTAATCTTTACTTAACAAATATAATTACTTTAATTATATTAGCTAAATAAATAATCAACATCTAGGCCCCTCTTTGTATAAAAAATACAATTGCCATTATTAATTTATTTAATATTATCTAATAATATAAATTTTAATTATTTAAAACATTTTTGAATAATTACTTTTACCTTACTTATTTTGACTACCAAGGTTAAATGGTAAATGTAAAGTAAAATTAATTCATCGACCAAATTGTGCCACTTGTCAACATCTTATTGATTGACAACTTTTGTTAACTAATTTAGTGATATACTTAACAATTTAGTCTTAACAAATGCACATTTCAAGGGATTTTGAAACAATTATTTTATTTTACTGTAATTTATTGGATCGAATTATTCAATCCAGTTCGCTACCCTAGTACACAATGAGTACACTTTATATTGTGAGATTTTCTAGGCCCACACCCAGTTTGTCATATGGAGCTCTTTCATATATCCATGAACGATGCCCTACACACACGTTATGGATATTACAAATCAGCATTTTAGACCATACAAGTTGAGATTATAGCATATTCATATAATCCTTCCGTCATTTATATCCTAGAAGAGAAGAGATATGGATCATCACTATCAAATCTCTATTTGCTCAACCATGAACTTATCTCTAGATTTATATTTTCAAAAACAATATTCACAAACACTTTTGTGATATTGTTTATCCCTTCAGAATATATTTTTTGTGATTTATGCTTGTGGCCACAAGACTTTCTCAAATACAATCTCGGAGCATCAAGATATAAAACTAACTTATATGAGCTAATGAATCTCATATTTATGCACACCAAAATCCATAAGCATCGAACCATACCTAGCAACACCCAGTAGTCATACCATGAAAGGTTTCTGACATGTGTGGAACCAAAGCATGGTGGATGACTCATAAGCCCATCGTGGCGCTCAGGTCAACAGACCATAAATACTACTCAACTCTGAAGACCTTTTAGTAAAGGCTTTATAGGATGTTTATTGGAGGTCCTCATGAGTCTGTTCAGCATCCAGTCCTTACTGAATACTTGTATCTCTATACGAGCTTCCACTAAGCTCATGGTTTGCTAAGACTAACCATTTGGACCATCCAGATATAGATATACACTAATCTATATTAATGGATGAAATTCCACTGATAGACCCACATCGATGAAATTAGATTAAGAACATAGTGTTTGAGAACATAGTTGCATAATGATATTTTTTAACACCATCTGCAACTCTTTGTAGCTACATCATTACTAATATATTCTCTTTATCCCATTTTTGACAAGGCTCTAACTCCTTAGATTTCGCTAACTTTTACAACCTGCTAACTCTTGCACCACTAACTCTTAGTACTTATAACTATTAGCGTTGCTAACTCTTAGCACTGATCTAAACTCTTTTAGACCAGATCTGAACTCCATCAGATCATACAATGTCTAAAATGTAACAAGCATCTTACCATTTAATAATTAATAATATTAACGATTTAACAAGAAATGATAATTGTATAGATACTATAATTAACTATTTATACATAATGGGATGACACGTACGCACAAATCCTAACAACTTCCACTTGTTCTAGTGTCATTCATGATGGTATTTATTATCTATTGACTCTACATGGTTCTCAAACACTTTAAGAGTTAAGGCTTTAGATTGTAGGTCTGCTATAATTTGTAAAGCTGTTTCCTAGATTCTCTTACATCTTCATTAGCCAAGTACTTCTAATTATATGGTATTAAAAATCCACGTTATTAGATATTTTGTGTTTTTTTTATGGTTTCTTGGTTTGAACAATTACCCCATTATTGTTGCATTTTAAAGGGATAGGAACCATTGAGCTTGATATTTATTTTAAGCTCAGCAACTGACTTGAATATCAATAGAGATTCCTTTGTAGGCTTTTCAAGCTACAACAAATTCTATCTCTAAGGTGGAATTAACTGCAAACATTTAAATTGCACTTATTCTCAAAGTTGTGGTACCATTGAGAAGAAATACATAATCAGATGTAGTTTATCTATCACCCGGATCAGACTAGAAGTCTGATTCTGGGTATCATCTCATTTGTAAGTAGCTTTCTTCATAAGTTAGAAACTTATCCTAGGTACCTTTCAGGTATAACTAGATATATTTCATGTCCATGTAATGGTCGTTACCTAGATCAGACTGATGCCGGCTCATAACACTTACTGCCATCAAGATTCAGGTCTCATACATAATATGGTATACATCAAGCTACCTCCAATTGATGTATATTTTATGTTAGATAATCTAACTATTTCATTTTCTACTTGAGGACACTTCCTCTTAGAAAGATGAATGTCATGTCTGAAAGACATATTAACTATCTCATAGTTATTAAAATTTCACATTTTCAAAACTTAGTATACGTTCGAAGATTTGGAGAGCCCTATCCACTTCCTAATTCTATCTCTATAAAACTTTATACTTAATATATAAGAAGCCTCTACCAAATGTTTTATAGAGAAATTCTTACTCATATATCTCTTAGCTGATTGACTTGCAACATACTATTGTCTATTTCTTTACGATAAGTATGTTATTCATATAGAGAATTAGAAATACAATTTATACTCCTACTGCCCTTTCTGAACACACACGTTTTCTCTTCATTCTTAATGAAATCAGACTCTCTGATTATCTCATCAAAATGAAGAGTTTAGTATACTACAATATCCAATAAAACTCGAATTAGCTTTAACAGTGTATTAGTGAAAAGGTTTTCTCATAATTGATCCTAGACCGCTGAGTATAATCTTTTATACTAATCAGGCTTTTGAAGGTTTCTACCTCATTTTGGGCCCACACTTCCCATGCATAAACTCCTTTATAACCAATAAGAATAATTCCTACAGAAGCACAACCAAGTCCTAGACTTGATTGTCATGCTTAAAGTTAATTTTGAATTTCCTGGCATCTTGCCAATTTCCCTAAACGATGTCTAACATCATCTTTCTATAAGTTATAAGATCATTACCTAACAGGTAGCCTTGATATCCTTTTTTGAATTATAAAAAAATGTGTTAATGGTATTTCACTCAATTCAATTTTTTAGGTTCCATTATCGGTTCATTTTTATCCTGATTGAATTTATAAAGTTCAATCTTTCTACAATCCCCACGATCCATGAGAAACTATTTCTCTAGAAAGTGGGATTACAAACAATGAACAAGTTTCATTCCTTTGGATTATAGGACTGATATCCCATTAAATATTTGGGATATTATATGAACCGATATTTATGTTAGGATTTGTGCTTACGTACCATCCCATAATGTATAAATATATAGTGCTAGTATTTACACAATTATTATTTCTAATAAAATTGTTAATACTATTTATTATTAAATGGTAAAATGCTTGTAATGTTTCAGACATTGTATAATCTAAAGGAGTTCACATCTGGTCTAAAGGAGTTTAGACCAAGGCTAAGAGTTAGCGAAATCTAAAGAGTTGAGCCTTGTCTGAAATGGGACAATGACCTGAGAATATATTAGTAATGACATAGCTGCAAGGAGTTGTAGATGGTGCTAGGAAATGTCATTATGTAAGTATGTTCTCAAACACAATGTTCCAGATTTAATTTCATCGATGCAGGTCTATCAGTGGAACCCATTAGTAGTGTATGTCTATATCTGGATGGTCCAGATGGTTAGTCTTAGTAAATCATAAGCTTAGTAGGAAGCTCATATAGAGATGCAGATATTCAGTAAGGACTGGATATTGAACAGACTCACGAAGACATCTAATAGACATCTCATAAAGCCGTCAATAAAAGGTCTTCCGAGTTGAATAGTATTTGTGATCCTTTTGACCTGAGGGCCACGGTGGGCTTGTGAGTGATCCACCATACTTTACTTCCACACATGTCAGAAACCTTTTATGGTCTGACCGCTGGGTGTCGCTGGGTATGGTCTAATGCTCATGGAGTCCGGTATACGTAGATATGGGATCCATCAGCTCATATGAGTAGGTTGTATATCCTGATGCTCCGAGATTGTATTTCAGAAAGACTTGTGGCCCAAGCATAAACCTCAGAAAATATATTCCGAAGGAATAAACAATATCACAAAAGTGTTTGTGGATATTGTTTAATGAAATATAAATCTGGAGAAAAGTTCATAGTTGAGCAAAATAGTGATTTGACGGTGATAATCTATATCTCTGCTCTTCAAGGATATAAATGATGGAAGGATTATACGAATATGCAATAACCTCAACTTGCATGGTCTAACACGCTAATTTATAATATCCGTAACGTGTGTGTGGGGCATCGTTCACGGACGTATGGAGGAGCTCCATATGACAAATTAAATGTGGACCTAGAGAGTCTCACAATATGAAGTATACTCGTTGCACACTGGGGTAGCGGATTGGATTGAATTAATTCGATCCAATAAATTTCAACAAAATAGAATAATTGTTTCAGGATCCCTCGGGATGCACATTTGTCATGACTTAATTGTTAAGTTCATCACTTAATTAATTAACAAAGGTTGTTAATTAATAGAATATTGATAAATGGAAAAAATTTGTTCCATGATTTGATTTTACCTTTTTACCATTAACCTTGATAGTTAAAAATTAGTAAGGTAAAAAGTAATTATTCAAAATTGTTTTGAATAATTAAATTATATATTATTATTATATAATATTATAATATATATAGATCATGGTACTGTATTTTAATACAACGAGGGACTTAGATGTTGGTCATTTAATTACCCATTATAATTAAAGTAATTATATTTGTTAGGTAAAGATTAATTTAGGTGGCCATTATTCTAGTGCTTGGTTAAATTAATTCTAAGTAAGAGACCAACAATAAAATTGGTGGAGCACTTCCTTTTGTTTAATCAAAGTGTTGAATAAACAAAATGGATTTTGGCAAAACAATTGAATCATTCATTCAATTTTTGGAGAAGAATTCGGCAATGGGAGGAAGAGAGGTAAGAGAGAGTTTTTGAGTTTTGTTCTTTCAAGTGTTAGAAAAATAAACAAAGTTCTCTTCATCTTCTTCTCTAATGGATGGCTAAAATGAATTAAATGAAAATGGAGAAAAGATAATTATTCTTGAAAAGAATTGTTCAAAATAATTATCATGTAGAAATTGTTTCTAAACAAAAATACAAGAGTTGTATGTTAAATATTTCTAATTAATACAAGTGTTGTATAGAAAAATATTTACCATCTCCATTTAAGAAACAAACTTGTATTCAAAAGAGTTTGAATACAAGTTGCTGAAAATTTTAAAACTAAGCTACCATTCTAGCTCCTTAATCCTACCAAAAGTTATGGACTAGAATTGTTAAACAATACACTTCAAGGTGAGCTCTTCACATGGATTGTTGAAGGACTTGAAGAATTTGTAAAACTACTTTCATTAGTTGAGTATTTTATATTATGTTATTGATACAATTGTTCATTATGTTTATAATTGTATAATTGTTATACTTATGCATATATGTGATATATGTTGTTCATCATGTTTATATATGTATAATTGTTATACTTACGTATATATGTGATATATATGTGTTTAATTGTTAAATTGGGTGTATTTTGTAACATGCTTCTGTTGCACATAGTAATTTTTGAAATTACGTATACACTCGTATATCACACACTCGATATCCCTATAATTTGTACCTCTTAGGTTCAAGTATATTCTATTGCATAATTTTTATGCAAGTAGAATAACCCTAAATCTTAACATGCTTAAGACTCAATTTTCTACCAGTTCATATCTCATATATAGTAGAAAGAACAACTTATGATGAAATTTTATTCAATAAGTGAGAAATAGTGCATAACCCTTTAGATATTTTAGAAGATCGGTGAAGCTTAACATTGGTCAGACCACATCTAATAAAGTCCAATTTCTTATTTTCGAAACATGTTTATGCTGAAGAGTCCATAAAGAACTATATTGAGCTAGTTTGAAATTCTTTACTTCTAGTCGAAATTCTTTGGACACTTCAAAAAATTTCGACCTATGTTTATTAGAAATACATGTCTGTATTGTATCAAATCACAATAAAGACAATGAAGTATTGAAATTTATCAGTGACAGTATGATTAATTAGATCATATACATTACTATGTATTAGATCTAATAAATCAGTGGCTTGGTGTCTAACACCTATATAAGGTTTTAGTCAGTATTCCTTGAATTCAGGATTTATAAACTGGACAAGATTCTATGGTTAGATCAAGTATTTGACCATTCTCAACTAGACGAGATAGTCATCTCACGGCTACATGACCTAATCACATATGCTACAATTTGTTATTATTCAAAGTTTTCGAACTAATATATATTATGTTCACCTAGACATTTTTTTGCATTTCTTCTTGTATGTAAGATATAATGGCCATTTAAGTAACTGACACTCAGTTAGCAAAACATTATCATTATCATATAATATGAAGAACTATTTTTAATGTATGTATGATAACCTTCTCTATCTAACATAGAGAGTGATATATTTTGCCTAATTATTCTTGGCACAAAATATTTATTATACAACATAAAGCTTTTGCTAGAATGGAGAAGTGACTTAAAAGTCCAAACAGCTACCACGTGTAGGAAATCTCCATTCCTTACGTGAAGCTGTACTTCCCTCATTTTTTTTTACAGTTTTCTAGTGTTGCTTAAATTATACAACATCTTGCAGATGTGAGAAGGACAGGCGATATCTCATATCCTTGCACTTCTTCACATCACATGTATATGAAATATCATTTATCGGTAAACAGATATCTAAGAGTTTTATCTTTTCTAAGTTGAAGTTCATTAAATAGTAACTTTTACTATTTTAAACCTTATTATTATGAAAACACTTTCCATTATAAATAATCTCTTATATGTTTTAGATATATTAAATAAATTTTAGATGGAGCATTACACTTCTTGTATATCTCATGTGCATATGCTTCCACTGAAGATCATTAAATAGGCTACGATATATGATTTAACTCTCAAATTATTCTTAATCCTTTTTTGATAAGCTTACGTCTTTTCTCAAGAGACATTATTAGAAACACCTCTTATATTATCTATTGATCATAGTATTTTTAGATTTTTATTAATCTAGAATAATTTTTAGATTTTTTAGCAAGTTAAAAAAATTTATTGATACCATTAGTTTGTGTGCCTAGTTCAAGTATACTAACGGGTTGCTCATAGTTATCTTATCACTATAAGATACTAACCTTATCTCTATAAGATAAAATTAGAGATGTTTAGTAGAACATTTCTAATCGTTAATAACTAACGCTTTAGATCATGAATATAACTTTTATACATTGTTTTAATATAAAAATGCCCTCCCACTACTTTACATAATCCCTTTAATCTCTCAAATGAGAAAATACAAGTTTAAACATTTTAAACTTTATAGTGAGAAGTGGACCCCTTTAACATTTTACTTCAGCCTCACGCTATAGTAATATTGGCCTTTGTAGACCTAAAAGGTAGACAACTCTTATCAATTGCATCTCTTCCAACTCTTACTACTGATCTTAAATACACCTTATCCTTACGTTATAGCAATATTGGATAGTGTATTCCAGATTAACTTGTCAGTTATCAAATACATGTTATTAGTATTACCCTCACGCTGTAGCAATATTGGGTAATACGTTCACATATATTTGCCTCATCTTATGTATAACCGACATAGCCTAAATCACGCTGACCAATCCCCCACGCTATAGCAATATTAGAAATTACTGAAATGACCCGTTTAATACCATATTAACAAGACGGATTATTGTATAATATTATCTAATAATACAACACTATTTAATCTGATTAAGAGAGAATTTTTAATAATTATAATAAATTTTTGCATAACATATAAATCTAATTTATAATTAGAATATTTATTTACGTAAGCATAACTAACCCTGTCTATAAGGCTCTCATTGTGGTTAACAATGTAAACAAATAATTTATGATTTTAATACAATAATATAACAATTATAATTGTATTAAATATACTTCACTTGCAAAAATTGCAAATAAAAGTATTATGTTTGGAATGATTAGCATTAAAAACTAAATGTTCTAGCATTATACTATATAATGTTCCCAAAAATAATTTTGTACTCCTTTTTTTGGTCTCTAATGCCCAAATGCCGCGGTGTAGAAGAACGAACACCGCGGCAATCACCCAATATGCCCGAGGGCCGTGGTGCCCAGAAACTGGCACTGCAGTGTCCAATCTTAAAACTTTTTATCACTGCGATGCTAGGACTTGAGCCCCACGGCGCTTAGGTTAGTATATTGGCACTGGGCACCGCGACATTGGCTGCTGGAACAATGTTTGGACCATTTGAATACTATTTTCGCCCTCGATATTTACTATTTTCTCTTGGGTATCATATCTAAACATCGTCATGCTATAATTCTAAATACTATATTGTTCAAGAATACCACAATATGTTCATCATCTTGTTTAAACATCAAACATCACTTTGTTCAAATTTTAAACATCATCAAGTTGTTCAAATATATAACATCACCATGTTAAACATGTTTAACAACAAGTATTATCACATACTCAAATTAGCATACTTTGATACCATTTGTTTACTCAAATATACATTACGAGTATACATGTAATTTCAAATATATACTACTCGTAGCGAAAGAATGTTAACAAAATACACCCAATTTAAGAAATTAAACACATATATGCATAAGTATAACTATTATACAAAAATTTATACATGATGAACAATTGTGGTAAAATAAAATGTAAAGAATATTTACCTATTGAAGGTGGCTTTACAAAATCTTCAAGTCCTCTAACAATCCAAGTAAAGAGCTTACCTTGAAGTGTATTCTCGAACAATTCTAGTCCATAACGGTTTGGTGGGATTATAGAGTTAAAATGGTAGCTTTGATTTAGAATTTTTAACAACATATATTCAAACTCTTTGAATACCAATATTTGTTTCTTAAATGGAAATGGTAAATATTTATATACAACTCTTGTATAATTGTTGGAAATAATTTTCATAGGATAATTATTTTGAATAACTCTTGTCTAAAATATATCTTTTTTCTATTTTTTTTTTAATTCATTTTCAGCCATCCATGAGAGAAGAAGATGAAGAGATGTTTTTATATTTTCAAAACTTGAAGAAACAAAGAACAAAACACACTCTGTCACATCTCCCTGACTTGGCCGAATTTCACAACCAAATTTGAATGAATGAATTCACTCATTTTGTTTTTCCAAATGATGTCTCAAAACCAATCAAGTACTCTCTTCTCCATTATCATAGTTGCCCACTCAATTAAATTTATCAAGCACTAGATTAATGGCCATTGAAATTAATCTTTACCTAACAAATGTAATTACTTTAATTCAACATCTGGGCCCTTCTTTGTATAAAAAATACAATTGGCATGATTAATTTATTTTAATATTATTTAATTCAACATTTGGATCCTTCTTTGAATAATTGCTTTTACCTTACTTATTTATACTACTAAGGTTAAATAGTAAATTTAAGGTAAAATCAATTCATGGACCTAATTGTGCCACTTGTCAATATCTTATTGATTAATAACTCTTATTAACTAATTTAGTGATGTACTTAGTAATTAAGTCTTAACAAATGCACATTCTGAGGGATCTCAAAATAATTATTCTATTTTGCTGAAATTTATTGGATCGAATTATTCAATCCAGTCCGCTACCTTAGTACGTAACGAGTACACTTTATATTGTGAGACTTTCTAGGTCTATACCTAGTTTGTGATATAGATTTCCTCCATATGTTTGTGAACAATGTACCACACACACGTTATGGATATTACAAATCAGCCCATTAGACTATGGAAGTTGAGATTATAACATATTCGTATAATCCTTCTGTCATCTATATCCTAGAAGAGCAGAGATATAGATCATCACCGTCAAATCTCTATTTGCTTAACCATGAACTTATCTTTAGATTTATATTTCTAAAAATAATATTCACAAATACTTTTGTGATATTGTTTATCCCTTCGGAATATATTTTTTAAGGTTTATGCTTATGGCCACAAGACTTTCTAAAATACAATCTCGGAGCATCAGAATATACAACTAACTCATATGAGCTGACAGATCCCATATCTACACCCACCAGACTCCATAAGCATCGGACCATACCCAATAACACCCAGCGGTCAGACCATAAATAATTTCTGACATGTGTGGAACTAAAGTATGGTGGATTACTCACAAGCCTACCGTGGCACTCAGGTCAAAGAATCACAAACCTAAAAGACCTTTCATTGACGGTTTTATAAGATGTCTATTAGAAGTCCTCATAAGTCTGTTCAGCATCTAGTCCTTATTAAATACCTATATCTCTATAGGAGCTTCCACTAAGCTTATGGTTTGCTAAGACTAACCATCTAGACTATCCAGATATAGACATTTACTAATCTATATTAATGGGTTCCACCAATAGACTCACATCGATAAAATTATATCACGAATATAGTGTTTGAGAACATACTTACATAATGATATTTTTTAGCACCATTTGCAACTCTTTGTAGCTATATCATTAATAATATATTCTTAGGTTTTTATTTCATTTCAAACATGGCTCTAACTCCTTAGATTTTATTAACTCTTACAACCTGCTAACTCTTAGCACCACTAACTCTTAGTACTTAGAACTATTAGCGTAGCTAATTCTTAGCACTGATCTAAACTCCTTTAGACCAGATCTGAACTCCTTCAGATCATATAATGTCTGAAACATAACAAGCATCTTACCATTTAATAATTAATAATATTAACGATTTAATAAGAAATGATAATTGTATAAATACTATAATTAACTATTTATATATAATAGGATGGCATGTAAGCACAAATTCCAACACTCTCAAGGAGATGGTAGGGATTAAGTGTTAAGCCTGAAATCTCGACAAATAAAACTTATCACTTTATCATTTTCATTGGATGCCACATGTCATGTCATTAATTTATAATAACATGAGACATGACGAAATATCAATGAGCCATTAATTTATTAAGTGTTAATGTATAATTTGGCATGATATATTGATTAGCATAAGGTGGCATTGCATGATAAGGGATTCAGTCATATATTGTCCAAGAGGTGGCCATTAAATAAAGAAGCAAAAACATGAATTGTCATACTACAATTTTCATCATTTTAATTCAATTGGAATAATTTGTCATAGTTAGGAATCAAGCATGAGGTGGCGTTTAATTAGGAAAGCTTTGCCCATTCTTTTAGCTTATAATTCCGCCACTTAAATGCATATTGCCACCAAGCTCAATTAAAAGCATGAAGCGGCTAAATTTAAGTATTGTCATGCTTGCAAAATTTAGCCACTCATGTTAATTTGATTGGCTAAGCTGGTGGCGTAAATTGCTATTTAAGGAATGCTAAATTCATTTGCTTTACATGTGATGGGAAGTGAAGTGAAATAGCAAAAATTATATAGAGAGGCAGAGTAAGAATTTTAAAAGTAAAGAGTTGCTTTAAGTAGTTAATTCAGAATAAGAAGTTATCATTTTAGTTTAAATAATTTTTTATAGTCTTAAATTAAATTGTGTAAAATATATTTTAAGGGTGAGTTTTATAATATCTTATTAATATAATAAGAATTTTGTTAATATTTTGTTACACTTATTTATGTATATAATATGTAAATTCAAAATTAAAATATACACGCTTACTTTATGTACAATATATTTTCAAAGACAATATTAACAAATATGGTACAATATCGGCAAAAATCATAATAGATTGTTAATTATCATATTCGAATTTCAACATAACAATTATTTCATAATCTGACCTAATTATTTCACACATAATTAAACCCTAAGTTATAAAATAATGGACAACTATAGTAAATAAAGCATCAAGAAATTAGTCATGCAATGAAATTAAAAATACCACAAATGACTAGGCCTTTAATAATAAATTTCAGTTATTTGAATAAGATTGAAGAAACTGAAAATTTATCAAAAGTAAATTCACTATGAAATTTATTTTATTTATTTTTTGTAATTTTAGATAAACAAGAAAATTCACCCAACACTTGTTGAAACCACTAGCAATCAGATCCGTGTGAACTTCTAGATCATGGTATGATAGTTCATCTGCACAAAGTCTATCTGTGACTCGATTCTTAGCGTAAAAGGCAAATTTGCCTTTTTTTTTTGGTTATATTTAGCATAGAGAAAAAAAAATTAACCTAGAGTTGCACTGAAAGACGAACTATGAGAATTCATTGCTTCTCAGTTACATATCAGAACTGTTTATTTTTATTTTATAATTATTTTATTTCCAATCATTGGCTTGTTTAACTGGTAAATTATTGGGTAATTTTTTTAAATATCAGTTTAAGTTTTTGCTTTTGTAAATAATATGGATAATTGATTTGATCAGATGATTCCAATATTTTCGGTATTGATACTGAAACTTTAATTCCAGTATCATGGAATGAGTCTTTTTTTTTTTATCTCTTCATCATCCTTTTTTAAATTCAAGTTAATTGCTTAATTATGAATTCTTCATTCAATTTACTTTTTTTTTTTTGTTGTGATAGATTGAACTAATTTTTTCAATTTTTCTCTTTAAAAAAAAAATGTTTTTCATAGCTATATGCATATTTTTTAGTAGACAATTTTTTATTATACTAAAAATAAATAAACACAACAATTATATACAAGGAAATAATAATAACAATTATTTAGAAGTAGAATAACTTATTCTAGATAATAAAATTTTAATAAAACAATATTATATTAAAAATGACAACTAATTAAAAATAAATTAAAATGATAAAATCTAAGTTAAGATTACGATATAATGACTATAATATTTAATTTTAATAGAATGGGCAAAGAATAATATTGTCATCTAAATACTAAAATAAAGAGGAGTTAGTAGCGGAATATGAAAGTGTTCGCTTTTTAAATTTTGGGTTATATATGCTCAATATCCGACTAGACAAATGTCGCTCCAGATTTGAAAAAAAAAATGAGACTAAAGGATTTGTCAAGTAAGGTAAGGTTGAATTTAACTGTTAGCAAGCGAAGTTTATCATTAAATTTGAGCTGTGGTACAACAAGCATGTCGTAGAGTTTAGATTCTTCTTGGAGAAGAATAAACGAAGCTTTTAAAACAGAGCTGTAAGGGTTTTTCAACAAGTAAAGACGTGGAGTCTTGGGTTGAATGTTAAAAACAAGAAGAAAAAAAAGATAAAAAGCTCAAAGACTGTGTATTATGTGTACAAATAGTTAATCCTAATTACAATGAGAAATTAAGCCTATTTATAGGCTGTAAAACTCTATACAAAAACTAGTTTTACAAGATAAAGAATCCTAATATATCACAACTTCCATTATGTTTTATCATAAATAAACTATAATACACAATTAGACTAAAAACCTTAAAATAAAAAAGCCTACTAAGCATTTTCTAGGCGAGCGTAAATAGTGCCCCCTACAAACTTGGTCAAAAAGATGTCTTTTGTGAAGGTTTGCAATACTTAGCTAGCTTAGGTTGCCCGATACTAATTCGGGACATCAGAGTTGCCCGGACTCCAATTATCATATTCTAAATCGCCTTGTTGAATTCTGTCTGATCGTCTCACTGAATCACCTTAATCACCCGAACCATTAAAGATTACTTCAAAGACTTCGGTCTATTTGTAAATCACCCTAGGACCTCTTCTAATTTTCATACCCACGAAATCACTCCAACATTTCATCTGAGGTTGCCAAAGCTAGGTCGATTAGTCTTTTTTCAAGGTTACTTGGTCTCCTCAAACTTTCAACTACTTAGCCCTTAGTAGCCCGATCATCTATCACTCACTTGATTCTTAAAAGATCACCTGCAAAACATCATTTCATAGAGATCGGCCATGACCATTCACTTGCCTCGATTACGTCAAATCATTTTGGGTAAGTTGCCCTGAGTATTTTAAGACATTCTGTGAAATCGCCCATTATTATTTCTTGAAGTAAAATTTGCCAAAAATAATTCCAGACTATCCTACTAAGATTGGAGCATTTTATGTTAGAATTTACCTTGGGGAACAGAATCTTGATATCATCCAATGATCCTCTCTGCCATTGAAAATCATCCTAAGTATATAGCATTTCAAATTTTATACCTACAGATCGCTCTTGGTAGCCTTTGGATATTGAATCGACTACAATATCCCTTTAATTTTTGATAAAATTGATCGATAATACATCACTTCAATTAAGACGCTCCCTATCGGCTTGCTCAAACCAATTATATACTTAGTAAATTTTCATGCCTTTTTCATGAAGTCTTTTCATCTTCTTTTTTAGTCGCTTGTTAATAACGATCAGAATATTTATTACCTTAGCAATAATTTAAATTATTAATATCCCATCATTACTCCCTCATTAAATACTTATCTATTTTCTAAGGAGCAACTTTTCGTCTTAACTGTCCTAAACACTATAAAATGAGATGGCCTTTATTTTTACTCCTCACTTTTACCTTGAGTAATCTCACTTTCTTTCAACTCTTAAAAGTAATCTTCAATTTGTTCTTCGGCCTTCAACTAGCTTTATCAAACCTTCGAGGTAAATATGAAACTATTTCTCTTTTTAATCTTTTTGCTCAATATTTTTACTTTTTAAATCTTGTTTATTTACTTCCAAATTTCATTGTAGTCATCATCATAACCTCAAAATCGACCAACACATCGCGTGGCAAAAAATTGTGCACTACTAAACAGTATGGCACCCCACTCAATCTGCATGCAAAGGCTCAGATAATTGCCCTCTCTAACGAGGTTGCCACCTAGGTATTAACATAATCAACCTACCACTTAGGATATATCTTAGGTCCTTATGAGTCTAGAATCATCATAGATTACATGAATTATTTTCTAGCTCATTCCAAAGACCCTTATAGGTTTAGTTAGGAACATTTTATGACTATTTAGTCTACCTTTAAGTCGATTAGATCCTGGCTGAAAATGACTAGCGATTTTAGAGGATGGCTAAATCACCTTGAACCCCATTCTGGTTTAATATGGAAATTTGCCAATCTTCTGTTTTGGTCTAGGTCGACCAACTGCTTTTATTTTAAGTTTGGGTATATGTTAATCATTCTATATGACTTGGCAGTTATCTTTAACCATCCAGTTCATGGAGTTGAAATAAACTCTAAACTTGAGGTTGACAGGACCGACCTCTTTGTTACTAAGGTCGAGTCTAGCTTTAAAAAATTTATGACTGCCTTTAAGGAGAAATCAACTAACCTTAGTAAAATTGAACATATTGTCTTTCTCCTCTATCGACTTAGCAAATACACCTTATGACCCCCTCTTAAAACATTATTGGGGAATATATTAAGGTTACAATCGCCTTAGCTAATGGTAGGTCACTTGCCTTAGGTCCTTTTTTTTCCCTCATTTTTACAGGAGTCTTTTTGAATTTTTACCCTCGAAGGATGAGTCAACCTTTCTAAATGCTAAGGCTTTTTTACGGATTCTCTACTTTTGGATATCGACATACTTTCTGTTCCACATCCTAACCTTTTTCTGTGACTCAAATGTTTAAGAGTAGGGTAGTTTTTAGAGAGTCGTTCTTTATGGATAAGACCACTGAGGTGACCAATTTACTCATAAAGTCGCTTTAGTTGGGCAATTTCCCTGTTTCCCTTGGTCGCCTGAGTATGTTTGATACCTATTAGGGGAGTATGGTGACCAATATTTTTATTTACCTTTAGATAAAGTTTTACCATGCCACAATTTTGAAGATTCTAATCATAATGTTGCAGTGCAGGTCGGCCATAAGAAGACGCAGGGTAAGCTTATTTAAGAAATTTAAAATTTTGAATCCTTTTATCGCTTTAAATATATGTGTAATAATAGAGAAGCAATGAAATGGTTGTGTGATAAAAGGAAACGGGAACTCCTTTTAGAGTATAAATGGTCGGCCATAAAATGCCAAACTGAATAGGTAAGCTCAAGCAACCCTTAGTTGAGAAAGGTGTTTTTCGATCGACTATTTATGGATTTGAGGGTCTTAATTCCAACGTCTAAATTTAGTATTGCCAGTGACATTCTAAAAAAAAGGAGAAATCAGCCTACATGGACCTATTTCTATCTTGACAATTACAAAAATTACATCGTTATCCCTGAATTAGTCAAGATCGTTGGCGATACACGTCAATAAGGTATAACAATAGAGTTTTCTCTTTTTTCATGTATTTTTGATTCTAACCTTTCCCATTTATGTAGAAACGATCCCAACTTCTTTGGATGCCCCACCTACTACTACTGAGGACTAAGCCCCTCATAGAAAGGGAGTGAAGGTAAGCCTAATTTTCTCTGAAGCTTTCTTATCACTTTCATAAATTTGTCTTTTAACATTTGTTTCTTTGCTTAGAAGACTGTGCAAAAACCTCATTGCATAAAAATTATCCACTCAAAGACTCATTTTAAGGAATTGACTGCCTCTCACCAGTCAGCTACTCCTCACTTGTGATTCTCAGTGTATCACCCTAGGCCACTCCTGATGGTCCTCTTGCTCTAGAGTTAAGCTCCTCACCTATAATAGAGCTATCACCTAAGGTCTCTCAGTGTCCACTATGGTCGACCTCTATGGGTTAGCCTACTATCAAGAAATCTGACTCGTAGGGGTGACCTCAGCTGTAAATGTCTTCTCTATGCCTTTTGAAGTTTCAACTGAGGAAAGTGAAGGCACGGTCTATCTCTCCCCTGACCAAGAATCCTCCTCTTCAGCCTCAATTGAGCAACAAGTGGTCGTTGCTACAATCAAGGAGCTAAAGTTATTGAATGCCTGATCTGCTGCTGAATGATAGATAAGTCTTTCCAGTAAACAAAAAGTTAAAGTTCCTGTCAGACAATGCCACTGGTGACTCAATGTCGATCGGCTTGAAAAATAAGCTGGATGAATTTACAACTTCGTGTACTACTCTTGCAAAAAAGAAACAGTTGGCCAGGTAGACTATTAATGAGGCTGAAAGGGAGGCTGAAGAAAAGGCGACTTTGGATCACCTTGAGATGCAATAGATGAGGGAGTTTAGGGAGTGTGGGGATAGGAGCAAGAGTTGGCCAAACTTTAAGCTGAAGAAATTGACCGAACTACGCCCTTTTAAAGCTTAGGGAAGCAAATTTTAAATAATCACCCTATGAGGGTCGAGCTAAAGAAGAACATTAAGCTGAAAGAGGCGCTGGTCCTTAAGGTTGAGATCGAGGTGAAATCAGTCAACTTAACTATGGCCAAATTCTTTTATTACTTCTATCAATTGTAAATTCATCTAGTAGTGCCTTGTAAATATCTTTTGAAAAATCAATGTACATCTTTTCTTTTATTGCATCTTTTAAGTGAAAGTCGCCCAGTGCAATCTTAAATAATTTAGGGCATTTCAAGATTAAGAAACTTAAAAACAAGAAACGTTCTAACAAAGTCAACCTATCTAATAATCTTGAGAAAAATAAATTTAAGCCGATGAAAAACCAATTGGCTTATATGAAATTCTCGAACATTTACGAATAGGTTTAAGAAACTCAAAAAATCAGAAATCGATTTAATAAGATCGACTAATCTAATGGTCTTTGATAGTAACTTGTTAAAATAAATGAGATTTAAAACTTAAACCGAACAGAAATCGATTGAATTTTTATTATATTTTAAATATTTACAAATATTTCAAGTCTTGACCGATTACAATAATATCGATCAAACATAATTTCTAAATGGATCGATTAAGACTCATGATGTTTATTAAAAAATTTCCTTGTCAATCCTTTCCCAAACAGCTAGTTGATAAGACTTTAGATATTTATCATGGATCACCTTATGATGGATTTCTCTATCTAAATTGCTTAGCAGATATGCCCTATTGCCTAGGATTTTGGTAACTTTGAACGACCCTTCCTAATTGGCACTAAACTTCTCCAACTCGTTTTTCTTGGACCCTATTTAGAAAGACCACCTTCCATACTAGATCACTCTGTCTAAAAGCTTTGAATCTAACCCTTTTGTTGTAAGCTCTTGCCACCATCTTCTTCTATGTTTTGAGTTGATTCAAGGCTTTGAGGCGGTATTCATCTAGTTGGCTCTTCTACCATAGCATCTTGGTATTACTGACAGGTTAATCTTTCTTGGAATTGCCTTCTTATTGAGTTCCTAACAATTCTATTAGAACTATAGCTTTGTGATCATAGACTAACGGATAAGGGGATGTGCCAATGGTCGTCTTAAGGTTAACTATGTTTGCCTAAAACACTTCTTGGAGTTTCTCATGCCAAGACTTAGAGCTGTCTTTGATCGCCTTCTTTAAACTTTCGATGAGTAATTTGTTCGTTGACTCAGTCTGTCTATTTAATTAGGTAGTAAGGTGGGCTATATATGAGCTTGATGCCAAATTCTTTAGTAAAATCAATCATTTCTTCTCCTGTAAAAACCATTCCCTAGTTGGTCGTGATGAATTCAGGGAGGTTATGCCTATATATGATATTCTCCTTGATGAACTTTATGACCAATTATTGATTTGTAGTTTTCAATGGGATTACCTCAACCTATATTGTGAAATAATCAGTTGCTACAAGGATGATTGCATCTGCTTAGATGATGGTGGATATATTTTTCTAATTATATCCATAGCCCAACCTTTGAATGGCTAAGGTCTAATTACTACATGCATTTCTTCTACCTGGATGACCTGTATTGACTTATGATTGTGACACTCTTTGTAACCTTTGGTGTAGTAATAACAATCTTGTTCTACAGTCAGCTACTAGAATCCTACCTTTAGGATATACTTCTTCATTACGCGCCTACTGAGATGTACTTCAGCTAATCTTTCATGTAACTCAGCCATGACCAGCATACTCTCTTTAAAGCCAATGAATCTCAATAGTTCATCCAAAGGTCTCTTACTAAATAACTCGTCAATGAAAAGGGAAAGCTTAAGTGCTGTAATTTTAATTTTCTTATTTACAGATTCATCAAGGTCTTTCATATAGGCGAATAAGTCCTCCCTCGAATCTTTGCTAAAATCAACCTGCAAGGTAGGTATGTGGTTGAGCACCCTTGAGTATGCAAGCATGAATATGATTAGTAAATCAAAGGGATCTCCTCGGTTGCCCTTTTGAACCCTAATGCCCATTGGGCGAGATAATTGGCTTCTAAATTACTCATCCTGGTTAAATACTCGACCAGTGTGGAATGGAAGCCTTGGATGAGGTGTTTGGCCTTGTTGCAGTATGGGATAACTAGGTTAGCCTCTCAACTATATTCCTCGATCACTTGTTTGATAACAATAAGGAATCACCCCTGACTTTAATATCCTTAATTCGTATTTCAACAAGTATTTCAAGTCTGATGCAAAGGGCTTCATACTTGGTCTGATTGTTGGTGCATGGGAAGTACAAAAAGAAAAACATCTTTGTTTTTCAACTCTGTAGGAGATACTAGAATGATCCTTACTCTAGTGGCTTGATTTGTTTTCCACTCGTTGAATCATAGTTGTTAACTTGTACTCAGGGTACCAATTTCATAATTGGCTGTAATTATGTATGGCGTAAGGTGATCTGCAAGGAATTCAGATAAGGTTTGTCCCTTAAATGCCTTTTGAGGTATATATTTTAGGTTGAATTTTGATAACACGATCGCTCACTTACTAAGCTAATTTCTTAAGAACGGCTTTGATAGGAGATATTTTATAATATCTGTTTGGCCTATTATATGCACCGTTGTGGGTAACAAATAGTATCTCAACTTTGTGTAAGAGAAATACAAGGTCAAACATAGTTTTTTTTTATAGTCATGTATCTGGTTTTCGCATCATTTAAAGCTCGGCTGAGATAGGAGACGGTTTTTTCAATACTGTTATATTTTTGTGCTAACATACTGTCGATCGATTCTTTAGTGGCCAAGATGTATAGGATTAAAAGTAGCCCTAGTTTAGGTGGCATCATGACTATTTATTCGCGAAATTATACACATGAAAATTTGAACCGCAAGTGCATGGGTCATGATCAAGTAATACAATGATGCAGGAGTATCGTCCCATGAGAATTGGATCCTAAATTAATGCGAAATACTATGGCATTGGCAACTTAATTTTATCTAGGTTAATCTAAAAGATAAGTTGAATTGTAAAATTAACAATGCTTAAAACTAAATATTTAAGTAAATTAAAGATATTCGAGTTCTACGGCAATAGGTTCTAGGGACTTGATTTTTCTCTATTGTTCCTATACTCTATCATTAGTGACTAACAACTAATTTTAGGTATTCATTAGTCAAGGGTGTATGATTAATCCAATTACCTCTCCCAAGTGTCGAATGAGATACTATGCATATACAACTAAGTTGATATACCTATCTAACCTATTATACATACATGCATAAGCTACTCTTATATGACTACCCTAAGTTTATTAGTCTCCCAACTCAACAAACTTAAATTTATGATTTTATAACCAATATATAGATTAGACTCTCCCAAGTACATAACTCAAATTGTTTAAAACACCTAATCTATTTTCCAATAAAATTAGAATAATTAAGCACATAAAAAGGATAAATGAATAAACATAAAATAGTTATTAATCACATAACAACATCAACACATAGTGTTCAATAGAGTTCCATCAAGCCATAGAACATATAATCTAGCAATCCATAAGAAAATATTCAATTTTATCCATCCAAATGTTCATAAAAGTACTTATATTCAATTTAACACAAATCAAAATTACAAACTTGAATTAAATGTAATTGAGATAGAGAGAAAGAGGGAACTAGTTGAAGAAATGATTGAAAGCCTTCGATCTTCAATAATTTTCTCATAATCTAAGTTTCAATTATGTTTCTCTCACTAAAAACTTAGTTTCTCTCTCTATTTTGTGCTTCCCGCTCTAAAATGAGGCCTTTAGTCTTCAATTTATAGGTCCTCCTGATAGGGGCGTAAAAGTACTATTACTATTTGTATCCAACTTTTGTATTTTACTCTAAATCATAACTATTTGGCTATTTAATTGTGGTTTTTAATCATAAATAGATGCACGATGGAAAATGTGACGTATAGGAATAAATAGGAGGTGAATCGGACGTCAAATGAAGAATTTACGCTTAAAATACGAAAGGGGCACTAGGCCAGCGATTGAGCATCGCGGCGCCCAGGTCAGTAGCTGAACGCCGCGGCGGTGAACAATATCAGAAAATAGTATTTTTGCTATAGTAACTCGTAAACAGTGTTTTGAAGACAAAAATCTATAAATAGAAAGCCAAAAACCCTAAGAGAGAAAGGGGACAGAAAAGAGACAAAAACTTAGAGAGAGAATTCACAACACAAATCAAAGATCAAAGCCAAAGATTGAAGAACCAAGATCAAGATTCAAGCTTTAAGTCAAGATTGAGGGAGAAGCACATCAAGGAGTCATTTTGGTTAGTTTTTGTTTTCTTTCTTTATCATTATGCTCTTATTCTTGTTGATCTTTGTGAATTGGTTTGATACTTTTGGTTTTGTGATGGGTTAATTTGTTCATCTAGGGTTAGACTATGTAAACCTAGTATGGATTTGGATTGTGTTAAATTTTAGTTTATGAACTTGATAAATTCAATTGATTCATTCTATCTTGTGTTTAATGCTTTCATTATACCTAATCAATATTTTGAATGATTGAGGAACCATGATGAACTCGATGGAGGGATTCATGTGTTTAGCCTAGGGTAGTTTGATACATGATCATAGGGTAACAACTATCAGTTCCATCTAGGATAGACATATACCTAGGTGGCATGTATGGTATAATTTAGACTTGACCTTAATGAATTACATTTTGATTTGATTACTGATAAGGGCAAATTTGTCATATATTTTCTCATGTTTTTATTATTGATATTTTATGATTTTATGAGAATAGATGGCTATTTATGTGCATTATTGTTATTTATAGGGACTTGAACGAAATTTAAAGAAAGAATGCAAAAGGAGCGAAAACAGGGACTAAAATGCAAAGTTTTCAAAGTATGTGTCCATCGCCCCAGCGCCACAAGGATTTTCGCCCCAGCGCTGAAATAGTGATCGAAATAAGAAAAACGACTTGCTTAAGTCGCGTATAGCGCCCCAGCGCCAGAAATTCACCGCTCCAGCAGTGAAGCCGTTTTCATGCAGCGCCCCAGCGCCAAGATCCCACCGCTCCAGCGGTGAAAACTTTTTCACGTGTCGCCCCAGCGACAACTTCATAGCGCGCCAGCGGTAATGCGAGTCCTAATCCGACGAGAATTGAGATTTTCAAGCTCATATCAATCCCTATATAAAGCCACTCGTTCCCAGCCTTCAAGAATCAATCCAAGACGACCCAAGAGCACCAAGAATACAGAGCACGAGTCTTGGAGAGCAATAGGAGCTTAATTGAAGCAACTTTAGAGAGAGATACAAGACGTTCTTCAGCGTCAAGAGTTCCTAGGCAGAGCAATTAAGAGCAATTCGACGTCTATATCGGTTTGCTAATAATTGTATCATGATTTATAATTATTTTTACTGCTGTTCTCTTGTAGCCATGAGCTAACTTATTTTCTAGGGTTAATATTTGAACTCAATATGTGTGCTTAATTGCCATATCTTTTAGTATTTAATAAACTTAGTCATTTATTATTTAAATTACTTGTGTTTAATGCTTCAATATATCTGGCCAATATATGGTGAATGAGTTGGTAATATTATTGATAAACTCGGAAGAGGAATCATAATATTTAGACCTAGGTAATTTAATGCATGATTGTAGAGTAACATTCAATGTTGCATATGCAAGTTTCAACTTAGGATAGGAATATACCTAATTGGCATGTATGATCAATAAGACCTAATCTTAATGAATCTTAATTTATTACAAGTACCATAGGAATATAGGTATTTGGTAAATTAAGGTATACTTGCATGACCTTGGAAGAGGCTTATGAATACATTAGTGTCTTGATCAATAATAAAGACTAAGTGAGTTAAATATTAGAGGATTAATCATTAAAAAGCATATTGAGGGATAATATTAATCCTAGGTTTTCTCTACATTGCTATCACCTAATTTTCTTTACATTGTGTTTTTGTTTTATATTTCTTACATTCAGTCTTAGATTTTTATTTATCTGAATAATTATTAGGAAGATATAATTTTAGTAATTGGTTAAAAAGAAAACATTATCCCTGTGGGTTCGACATCTGACTTATTTAGTCTCTTTATTACTTGCATACGATAGTGTATACTTGCACTTAATTTATGATATAGAATTATCGCATCAATTACCATAGACATATAGGTGATTGTCAGAATGTGTAATATAGTCACTTGACCATCGACAGAAGCTTGTGATGAGATTAATGTCTAAACCAATCAATTGGTATTAAGGGATTAACTAAGTGGTTAATGAGTCCAATGAAATACTAGGGGACGAATCAAAACCCTAGATTATCTTTATTTGTGAATTCTACTATTTACTTTTGTTTAGTTTAATTGATAGAGTTAAATTAGTTAAATAAATTCAAGATTTTAGTTTTCTGAATAAAAGTTAAGTAGGTATAATTTTAGTACTTGATTTATAGAATTAGATTGCATAGTCCCTGTGGGATCGATATCTGGACTTAAAATCCTATATTACTTGATATGATAGCGTGCACTTGCGCTTAGCTACTATAGCACAACAATCACCTCCCAAAAACACCCTTGAAATTTTAAGGCAAAAACGACAATCCCTAAAGTACAGGTAGTGGTGCCATAGCGCCAAAAAGTTGGCACCGCAGTACCACATGCTTTCTTAACTTAGGGCTGCGGCCTCAAGGTTTTGTCCAAATGAGGCAACGGACTCAAAAGGTTGAGGTCGTGACCTCAACAGTTGGTGATTGTTTCTTCATTTTCTTGAGACTGTGGCTTGGGTTTTCGAGGCTGATCCTTGGAGACTTGTGAAATGACTTATTTGCCTTTCTTTTCATCAAACTTTGGTCTCTTTTATACTCTAATTTGGTATAACCAAATTGGGCTTTAAGGCTGTAGCTTGGGGATTTATGACATAACTTATTTGCCATTTTTTTCATCAAAATTTAATCTCTTTTATGCTTTAATTTGGTAAAACCTACAAAAAAATCAATACATGTATAAGTGGCCACATTTTAGTACTTAAAATGAGCAAATATCAGATTAAAAAATTGTATTAAACAATGTATGAAACTCGTTTATCACTGGTTATCTTGTTGAGGTACTTCTTGATTTCCTCAAAGACCTTTTTGTGATAAGTTGTCCACTTGAAATTTTCTCCATTTTTTAATTTGAGAAGGGGGCAACCATGCATAGAGACAATCGGCCAAGTTCGAAATAAATTGCCCTAAAAACGTTATCTTACCAATCAATTGTTGTAATTCTTTCTTGGTTCTTAGCATAGGTGTGTCTATGATTGCCCTAGATTTATTTTAGTCTATCTCCACCCCCATTGGTGTACTAAGAAGCCAAGAAAGTGTGGTCCACGTCTCGGAATGCACACTTTAAAGGATTCATTTTTTAGCTGATGCAATCGCATTTACTGAAAGGCGGTCTTCAGATCGGCCTAGTGTTGATCATCAGAATTTGATTTGATCACCATATCATCGATGTAGACCTCAAAAAATTAACCAATCATGTCATGGAAAATAACATTCATTGCATAATGATAGGTCTCCCTAGCATTTTTGAGCCCAAATGGCATGACTACCCATTCGTAATTACCAAAGGCCCTAGGATACCGAAATGTCATTTTGCTAACATTGGACTGCTTGATGAATATTTGGTTATAACCTGAGTTCCCGTCAAGGAAAGTGAGTACCTGATGGCATGTAGCCAAGTTGAGATTGCAAAAATCTATACAAAGTCTTAATTTTCCATTTTTCTTGATGATTGGGATGACATTGGACAACTACTCAATGTAGCTTGCTAGCCAGATGAAACCAGCCTGGAGAAGTCTTTTAATTTCTTCGATAATTTTATCCTCAACCTCCATTGACATTCTCCTCATGTGCTATTGATATGGTCAAAATCCCTCTTTTATCGATAGACTATGTTCAATCAAGTCCCTGTTAAAGCCAAGCATCTAAGTGTAGTCCCATGCGAAGCAATCTTTATACTCTCTGAGAATCGCCAGTAGTTTGGTGTCATAAACGGGATCTAGACTTTTACTGATGAAGATCGGCCTGTGGTCACCTGTATCTCCCAAATTAACTTCTTTCAGCTTGCTTTGAGGGTTGTGGTTGTCCAACTTTGCTAGAGCTGGTTTTAATTCATTGTCGATTTATGGATATTGTTCTTCATCATCATAAATACATTCGGCAGATGCAAATGTTGGACAACTTAAGCATCAGTCTTTACTGTGGTAGCTATTTCTCTTATGTATTGATCGTTATCACTCATTTTTAGAAGAGTTGTGGTGATGGTTGGATCATATAAAATAGCCGACGCCACATGTTCATCTTCTTCAAATGGTTGAAGGTCAACATGAATGATTTCGACTGCGCCGTCTAGTTGCCATTTGATTGCCCAAATGTGGTTGTCAAATCCAGAAGACAAGTTCATAGGGTCTATAAATTACCAAAACCCTTTTTGGACAAGAAAGACCCCAAATCAAGCATATAGCAAAGTTTTTATTCAAACTCTCGTTCCCTCATGTTTTCTTAACAGAAAATGAATGAAGAACTTAAGTCAGGTCCTAATGCTTCCTCTTTTATTAATTTATCCTGATTTATCTTGATTATCTAAGCATGATAGAAATATAGTTTGATTAAAATTGCATTGTACAATTTGTTGATTCTGAATTTAGTCCAAGAATAGGGCTATATTTTGGCTTAGGGAAAGAATTAAACTTAAGAGAAGAATCACAGTGAAACTTCTCTTCAAGAAAGATAAGAACGCACTCAAAATTTGCTTCAACCTCTTCAATTTTAAAATAGATTGAAGTTAATTTAATCATAGTTATTCGCGTTCTGATTAAACACTGTACCTTTGCACTATATAAGGCATGCATTATACATTTTTTATTCATCTAAAAAGAGATTTAGAAAATTGTTCATAAATAGACTCACTTAGAGATAGAAAGCCAAGCATTAGCAAAAACCCCAAAGCTCTCTTGAGATCTTTATTTGATCTCTAAGAACTCCCCAAACACAGAGCCCTCTTACTTGCTAGACACTCCTACACATAGCACAACTTTCTTTGCTATTTATTAACTTGAGCGTCAGAATGTTTTCTTTTGCAGGAGGACGGTTTATTTCTGAGAACAGTCTTTGGAACTAATTAAAGGGGAATGCAAGGCCAATTTTAGGATTCCAATGAAGATCTAACGGCGTGGAGTAATTTTTAGAGGTTCCCAGAAACCAAGAACTTCAGTGTCACCATCTGTGGGAAAAGAGCTATTGTAGAAGCTTTTTCTCACCCAGGTTTTGAGTTATACCAGAGTAGTAACCATGAATCCACAGCAAAGTTGTCTAGCCAGTTTTGAAAACCCTCATGAAGGGTTCCTTACTCGGGAAATTGCTGCCCTGGGTGATGAACTCACTCTTGGAATGACTAGACTCTTCACCAAATTGTTCAAGAAAATTGAGGGTTATCGAAATAAGAACTTAGAACTGTATGACAAGATAATGACACTGCAAGGGGATGGTGACTAGAGAGACTAGGAAGAAAGATCTGGTTTATCTCCCATTAAAGCTGTATATTCCCCTCCATAATGACTCAAGCATCAAAGAGAGTGCTCGAGAGAGAGCAAGATTGAGTATCCTATTAACCCTGAGCTGAGTACAAAGCTTATGATCTCAAAGGAGAAAGAGGACATGAAGGCTTCTGACACGTCCAGAATATAGGAGTTATTCCTAAGTGCAGGATTGTCGAAGTAATAAATAACCCGATTAGAACGGGGTCGATCCACAGGGAAGTAGAATTAAAATTACAAATTATAAACACTTTAAAGATAATTAATGTAGTATAAGATGTTTGCAAATATTATTTCAATTAACCAATTCAAATAAAAAGCTAAGGTTATAGGGATTCACTCTTGGCATAAGAAGTAAGAATATATATATATTTTTTTTCTATAACTCAATTGGAATCCTCACACAAAGGAGGTTTCAACTGGAAAATATAGCAATTAAAGTTCATCATCATTTATATATTGATTAGTATTTATTTCTTTTAACTATTATACACCAAATCTTATAAATGGGTTCAAGTATTTATTATGCCAATCTTTATATTTGTCTACAATAAATCAAGACTCCCACTTTACAAGAAAGGTTATATAAACCAAATCTTGTAAATGGTTTCAAGAATTTATTGTGCCAAGTATTAAGTTTGTCAATAATAAATCAAGAATCACCACTTTAGAAGAAAGGGTATTAATTCTACAAACAAAATAAATACATCATATATAAATTTGCATAACTTAAAAATGAAGCATTAAATTCATGAATAAATATTAAACATATCTTATTACCTTGCCAAGAGCTTCACCCTTTCACCTTAGCTTAAACAAAATTATTTGGACATAATAAAACTAAATGAAAAGAAAAGAAATGGAAGAAGAAATAACATGACTTAATAGTAAACAAGAGAAATAATAGTACAAGGAAATGGATACAAATGAAAAGTATTTTGAACTAAATTCTAACTTTCTAATTACATCCTTTAGGCATAAACAAGCCACCTATTTATAGAAAAACATGGATAAATCGAGACAAATTTGGAGGGAACCACTTGGTTGATGAAAGTCAAGAATGGTGGCAAGATAATTTGCATTCATTATCACTAGGGCACCCACTTGATTATCCAATTTGGAATTGATGTGATCCGAATTAGCTGTTACTCAAAATATAAAGGTTGTAGATAAGTCTCTTATCTATCTAAATTGAGTGATCTCATACGTATTAGATACGTATTTCTATAGTTATGGGCCAAATACTAATAACTGTTCAAACTGGGCCTGTACTGCAGATCAATTATGTTAGGCCAATTGTCACCCTCTAAACACTCGAATTTCCAATGCTTTGTGAAATACAATATGTTATCCCATTGAGTTAGCTCTGCACAGGATCAAGAATCACCTCAATTGGATCTTTAGGTAGAAAGTTATGACCATTTTACCGAACCTGCCACAAAACAGTTATAAGATAATTAAGTACAATATTGTAAACATACTTTAGTTATAAAAATTAAATACACTAGTAATACAAAACAATCATGTAAAACTCTTATTAAATGTATAATTTCAAGTGTTCATCACACCCCCCAACTGGCTTATTGCTAGTCCCTAGCAATTCGAGCATAAATAAAATTTGAATACTACCTAAGTATTTCAAACAAAACGTCAGTTTTAAAATCACAATCGCTATAAAGGTTATTTCAATCATAACTTCCAAAAATATTTTTGTGTGTGTGTGTGTGAATTAAGCCAAAGCCTTCTTACCACAAACCACAACATATATAGCCTTAAAAATTTTCCAAGTAAAAGCCTCAACTCCATATCCTTACAGGTGAATAACTTGTTTAATGACTTAGGATTTCACTCATGGAGTTGGAAAACAGATAATCGCTCAAGAAAAAGTTACATTTAAGGACAGATAGACAAACTAACATTGATCCAAAGATAGGAAAATCAAATATTTAGAGTCAAACCATTATTGCCAAATGCCAGCTTCAAGATTTTAATTATTTAATGCGAATCTTACGAATATAGAATTCGGTGATAAGATTACTTCCTAATGACTTTAGTCTTCTAAAATTGAATGAAGACTTTATTGAACTGAATTGACTTCTTTTCTTTCTTTCTTTTTTTTAAAATTTTTTTTTTACTCATTTTTTTTTTCTTTTTTGAAAGACATAAGGAATCATTACAAAATAAGAGCAATTTATCACCATAATACTTTTCCAATTTTTTTTTTTTATCCTTCAGCTAAGCAACCAAATCATTCATCATCCCAAATAATGTCATTCCAAATAAAAATTAACCATTTCAAAAGATCAATGAAAGTTCGTAAGCTGTTATCTCAAATCTCTCCACTCACTCACAAAAGATATGTGAGTTTAGAAAATAATATGTATACTTAAACATGGAAATTCTCTTGGCTATATATATTGAATCATCCATCTTACCACAAGGCTTAGTATTGTTCTAAATAAATAATTTCAGAAGTTATTATTTAGTAACCTAAATAGAGAAAGTGATTTAAACTAAACAATTTTAAAATCATACATCGAGAGTAAAGCAAATTTATTTACGCAAGAGTTACCAAAAACTTAAGCAACAAACAATTATACATAAAATGCATTAAAAATAAACCAATTAGAATGTGTTTCAAAAGTTTATAATGTACTCTTTACTCTGCTATTCTAGAACTAGAATGCGTCTCAAGAATACATAAATGAACATTTTACTCACGCCATTCATGATATTTTTTTTTTACATAACAAAGTGATAACAACAACAAAATAAAATAATTAACACTAACATTATATATCAACTATCCTCCCCCCAACCAGATTGAGACATTGTCCTCATTGTTAAAATATAGAAAGAGTAAAATATAGAAGATATCACCTGAAACATCTTTTATGGGAAATTAAACATGCAACAAAATAAAACAAGCCAAAAAAAAAAAAAACAAGCCACACAAAAAAGCTTTAAAATACATAGAAATAGATAGGCTACAGACGAAGCATCAAATCTATCCTGCGTTTCTTTTCACTGTTATCAGTATACCAATCTATCTGACTCATTGTTGGATCAGATAGAGGTGTAAAAGCTTGTAGTTCATCGAGTAACTGATCAACAGTTGAAGCAGAAATGAGGATCTATCGTGCTGCAGATGAGACGAATTGTTTTTCCACCACATAGTCAAGAAAAGATAACAACCCATTATAAAAACCATCAACGTTTAACAAACCAATTGGTTTTTTATGGATTTGCAATTGTGCCCATGAGACAATTTGAAAAATTTCCTCCAATGTTCCGAAACCTCTAGGTAGAGCTATGAAGGCATCAGCATTACGAAGCATAAAAGAAATTCGTTCATGCATTGATGATACCTGTAACTCATCCCCAATTGTTTTTCCTACAATGTCTCCAACAGTTAGAGCTTTTGGTATGATACCCAAAACTCGACTGCCATTATTTTGTGCAGCGGTTGCTACACGTCCCATTAATCCAAGACTACCTCCCTCATATACTAAATGAATATTGCGCTCAGCTAACATCTTATCAAGGGTTTTTGCTGCTTCTATAAACTCACTAGTTTTTCCAGGGCTGGGTCCACAAAAGACACAAATTTTTGTGAATTTATGAGTTAATGATCCTTCCATGATTACACTCACCCTCTCTCTTGAATGATTTTGAGTTTGTACAAAGATGCAGAAATAATGCAATGTATTTATAGAGCCAAAAGGTATTGAAAAGTTAAATCACATGGCTATTGGCTTGAAATACAAGATTCAACACCTTTTACCAATTTTCAATTTGTTAGCTGGAAAAGTCACATGGGTTGTCGGCTTAAAATGCAAAAGTTTTAAAAAGGATTATAGGTGGTTGATTATTGAAAAGACGTTTGAGTTTAAAATGAAATATTTAAAAATAACAGCTATAGTAAATATATATAAGTAGTTGTGATTGTGGCTCACATCTTCCTCTGATTTTACATCTAGTAACGGCTTAAACGCCCTCTATGAGTCGAGGATAGGCTTCCCATCCAATTTTCTTATAAATTGGCAAACAGGGTCTTTTAAAGTCAGATTCCCGAGACTGTACCGCTCATGTTCTTTTAGAAATATGTCCTATAATTCATGAATTGCAATATGCACATATCCACTAGGATGCGTCTCAAGAGTCGATAAGATATTATCTAAAGACTCCTTACTCAGGCCATCCTTAATGAACCTAATTTTATCTTCGCGATTTACAAACACCATTCCTAAAGTGCGGCAACGTGTGTTGCAAGTCGTGCGTGCACACTTGTAACAAACATTTAATCGTTTTGCTCTTCGTTTTTTTGAAAAAGAGCTTTTACCTAAGCCGGGCATGTAGGAAATTAATGAGTCTGAAAATTTACCTGTCAATCTAACTTTGACTTCAATTAACCAACGTAAATCAACAGGTATATTCATAATCATTAATAACTTTAATATTTCACATCTTGCTTGGTAAATTTTCTTCAAGGAATTTTGAGGCAATGAGGGAAAACGTTTTTTCAAATTTTTTAGAATGTCATCTATATTTTTTTTTTTAAAAAAAAGGGGAAAGAAGAGAATATATCAGTAATTATAGGAAACTGACAAAACTGATTTGAAATATCACAGAGTACCGTTATCCGCCACTTAACCGGGGTGCAAAACAAAACTTTAACAAAACTACTAAATTAACCTGCAAGTAAAAAAAAAAATGTTAGAAGAAGAATAAATATATATAAATATGTAAATATATAAAACAAAGATTAATTGGTCTCATAACAAGGATCCGACAGGAACGTAAATTCTTCATGAAAAGCTTGATTTTCTAGAAACGGTTTGAGTCTTTTCCCATTTACCTTAAACACATTCTCATTTCTAGGATTTTCAATGTCAATTGTTCCATAAGGGTACACATGTTTCACAATAAAAGGGCCACTCCATCTTGATCTTAATTTTTCAGGGAATATGTGAAGTCGAGAATTATAAAGCAAAACCTTTTGACCAGTGTCAAATGTTTTTCTCTGAATTTTTTTATCATGAAAGGCTTTAATTTTAGCTTTATGAATTTTTGAATTCTCATATGCATCATTTCTCAATTCTTCAAGTTCATTTATTTGTAATTTACGTATGGGTCTAGTGGAATCAAAATTTTCATTGAAAGTTTTAATAGCCCAGTAGGCTTTATGCTCAAGTTCCACAGGTAAGTGACAAGCTTTTCCATAAACTATCCTATAGGGAGACATACCCAATGAAGTTTTAAAAGCAGTTCTATAAGCCCACAGTGCATCATTTAGTCTTAAAGACCAATCTTTGCGATTTGGGTTTACAGTTTTTTCTAAAATTTGTTTTATCTCCCTATTTGCTAATTCAACTTATCCACTTGTCTGAGGATGATAAGGGGTGGCAACTTTATGAGTAATACCATATTTTTTCACTAATGTTTCAAATGGTCTATTACAAAAATGCTTACCCCCATCACTTATAATGGCTCGAGAGATTCCAAATTGACTTAAGATATTTTCTTTCAAAAATTTCATGACTGTTTTATGGTCATTATGTCGACATGGAATAGCCTCAATCCATTTTGAGACATAATTACTGCAACTAAGATATACGTAAATCCAAATGATAACAGAAATGGTCCCATGAAATCTATCCCCCAACAATCAAAGATTTCAATAACAAGAATGGGGTTCAAAGGCATCATGTTTCGTTTTGAAATTGATCCCAACTTTTGACAATTTTCACAAGTTATACAAAATAAATGTGTATCTTTAAATAAAGTGGGCCAATAAAATCCACACTGCAAGATTTTTGCAGCTGTTTTCTTTGATGAGAAATGTCCCCCACATGCTTCAGAATGACAAAATTCAATAACTTTATTTACCTCATTGTCGGGTATGCATCTTCAAAATATTTGATCACGACAATATTTAAAGAGATAAGGATCATTCCAATAAAACTTTCTCACCTCCGTTAAAAATTTTCTTTTGTCTTGAGCATTTCATTGAGGTGGCATTTCTCCTGTTACAAGAAAATTAACAATATTAACATACTAGGGCATTGTAACAGTATAAAATAAAAATTCATCGGGAAAAGAATCATTAATAGGTGTTATTTCTGTTGATGAATCTGGTGTGAGTCTTGATAAGTGATCTGCAACAACATTCTCAGCTCCCTTCTTATCCTTGATAGTGATAATAAATTCTTGAAGCAATAGAATCCATCGAATCAGTCTTGGTTTTGCATCCTGTTTTGACATTAAGTACCTTACAGCAGCGTGGTCAGTAAATACAATAGTTGAAGAACCAATTAAGTAAGAACGAAATTTGTCTAATGCAAATATTATAGCAAGTAGTTCTTTTTCAGTTGTTGTGTAATTCATTTGTGTACTGTTTAAAGTTCTACTTGCGTAATAAATTACATAGGATTTACCTTCCTTTCTTTGTCCTAATACAGCACCAACAGCGTAGTCACTAGCATCACACATGAGCTCAAAAGGTAAAGACCAGTCAGAAGATTGTATGATAGGAGCAGATGTTAAGAGGCCAATTAATTTTTCAAACGAATTTTGACACTCTTGAGTCCACTTAAATGATACATCTTTTGCTAAGAGGTTACAAAGAGGTTTAGATATAGCACTAAAGTTTTTTATGAACCTCCTATAGAATCCAGCATGTCCTAAAAAGGATAGGATTCTCTGACTGTTTTTGGTAGAGGCAAATATGTAATGAGTCCGACTTTTGCCTTATCCACTTCAATTCCTTTAGAATATACTATATGTCCCAAAACAATTCCAGAAGTAACCATGTAATGACATTTTTCCTAGTTCAATACAAGACTCTTTTCTTCACATCTTTTTAAGACCTTTTCTAAGTTTTCAAGACAATTATCAAAAGAATTTCCAAACATAATTAAATCATCCATGAAAACTTCTAAATAATGCTCAATCATGTCACTAAAAATGCTTAACATACATCTCTGAAATGTTGCTGGGGCATTACAAAGTCCAAAGGGCATTCTTCTAAAAGCAAAGGTTCTAAAAGGACATGTGAATGTAGTCTTTTCTTGGTCCTCTAGTGCTATGGAAATTTGATAATAGCCAGAGTAACCATCTAGAAAGCAATAATAGGGATGTCCTGCTACTCTTTCTATAATTTGATCAAGGAATGGTAAAGGAAAATGGTCTTTTCTAGTGGCCAAGTTCAATTTTCTATAATCTATGCACATCCTCTAACTAGATGAGACTCGAGTTGGTATTAACTCACCTTTTTCATTTTCAATGACTGTGATTCCAGATTTTTTTGGTACTACCTGAGTAGGACTTACCCACTTATTATCTGAGATCGGATAGATGATTCATACTTCAAGTAATTTGAGAACTTCAGCTCTCACTACCTCTTTCATATGTGGATTTAATCTCCTTTGAGGTTGTTGGGAAGTTTTGGCATTATCCTCTAGGTGTATTCTATGTGTGCAAATCAAAGGATTAATACCATTTATGTCTTTTAAAGTCCACCCAATTGCATTTTTATGCATTTTCAATAATTCAATCAACTTATCTTCTTGTTCACTTGTGAGTGTAGAAGCGATTACCACCGGCTAAGTTTATTTCTCTCCAAGAAATGCATATTTCAGTCCTTCAGGCAGAGGTTTTAACTTCAACTTTGAAATTTCGTTCTTTTTATCCTTATTTTCTCCCAATTCTTCAAACTTTAGTTTCCATCTTTTATTTTCAATCACCTGTGCACAGTCAAGTAAAGAACATATGTCAGAGATTTCAGGATCTAATTGTATATTTGACTCAAATGAATTTATTAAACACATTTCTAAGGGATCGATAGAACTTTCTTTTTGAATATGATCCTCCACAATCGTTTCAATCATGTCACCTTCTTCACTTTCATCCTCCTCTTCATATGGTTGCTTACACATATTAAAAACATTGAGTTTAAGTGTCATGTTTCCAAATGAAAGCTTCATTACTCCATTCCTGCAATTAATCAAAGCGTTAGAAGTTGCTAAAAATGGACGACCTAAAATAACAGGTATCGGATTACATCCTTTGACAGGTTTTGTGTCCAAGACGATAAAATCCACAGGATATATGAATTTATCAACTTGAACTAAGACATCCTCCACTGTCCCTCTTGGTACTTTTATTGATCTATCGGCAAGTAAAAGAGTTACAGATGTTGATTTTAACTCCCCAAGATTGAGCTGCTGATAAACTGAATACAGCAATAAATTCACACTAGCACCAAGATCAAGTAAGGCTTGTTCAATTTTATGACTTCCAATAATACATGAAATTGTAGGACAACCAGGGTCTTTATATTTCAAAGAATTATTGTTCTGAAGAATGACACTTACTTGTTCAGCTAAAAATGCTTTCTTTTTCACATTCAGTTTTCTTTTTACTGTGCATAAGTCTTTCAAAAATTTTGCATAAAATGGAACCTGTTTAATAGCATCCAGTAAAGGAATATTAACTTTTACCTGTTTGAAGATTTCAAAAATTTCAGGATTGTGATTCATCTTCTTAGTATTATGTAATGCATTAGAAAATGGGAGTGGAGGTGAGGGTTTAGTATTTTCTTCATTAAGTGTAGGTTCAACACTTTCCTTACCCCTTAGAGATTGATTCATCGCTCTCATGAGGTTCAAGAATTTCTTTTTCAACAATTGTACCACTCCGAAGAGTGATAATTGCTTTAACTTGATCCATGTGTTGGTTTCCTAAACTACATTCATTTGTGTTATGTTGTCCTTTGGGGTTTGGCTGTGGTTGAGAAGGAAATTTTCCTTTCTCATGAATGTTCAGTGCAGATGCAAATTTAGCAAAAGTATCTTTCAAATCAGCAAATGTTTGAGCATTTTGAGAATTAACAGACTCTTGCTTTTCAATGAACGTATGCAAAGTTTCTTCAAGATTTTTCCTAGGAGGTGGGACATATGGTGCATAACCTTGATGGTTTTGAAAATTTTGGTGTGGTTGGAAATGTGGTTGCGAGGCCTGTGCTTGAGAGTCATTCCTCCAACTAAAATTCGGGTGATTTCGCCATCCAGGATTATAGTTTTGTGAATATGGGTTATTGTTTGACCGTTTGAATGTGTTTAGAACATTGGCTTGTTCATGGAGACATTCCCTAAATGCAGGCAAAGTTGGGCAATCATTGGTAGAGTGATCATGGGTTTCACAAATGTGACACACAATTTCTTGAACAGATTTTATTTGACCACTCTTTTTCATTTCTAAGGTTTCGACTTTTTTAGCAAGGGATACTAATTTGGCTTGAAGGTCATGGTCTTCCTTAAGATGATAAATATCCTCACTAGATGTAGTGGTTTGATTTTTGCTAGGTGCCTCACAAGTACCAGCAGTGTCCCAATTTTGAGCATTTTCTGCTAGTAAGTCAAGATAGTTCATTACCTCTTCTGGGTCTTTTTCCTCAAATGTTCCATTACACGTCATTTCTACCATTTGCCTAACTTGAGGTGTTAAGCCCTCATAGAAATTTAAGACTACTCTCCATGTTTCAAAACCATGATGGGGACAGGTATTAAGTAATTCTTTATACCTTTCCCAACATTGGTAAAAGGTCTCTCCTGGTTTTTGGGCAAAAGTGGTGATTTGTCTTTTAAAAGAATTTGTTCTATGGGAGGGAAAAAACTTTTTCAGGAATTGTTATTGCATTTCGTCCCATAAAGAAATGGATCCTGGCCTAAGGTTTTGTAGCCATGTTTTAGCTTTATCTTTAAAAGAAAAAAGGAAAAGCTTAAGTCGAATTGTGTTCATGCTACAATTTTGATCATTATAAGTGTTACATACTTCTTCAAATTCTCTTAGATGTAGATAAGGGTTCTCTGCATCTAAGCCATGAAAAGTGGGTAAAAGTTGGATAATGCCTAGCTTAAAATTAAAATGCGTTGCATCCGGTGGAAAAATTAAGCAAGATGGTGCACCGGTTCGTGTAGGGTTCATATAGTCTCTAAGTGTCCTAGGTCGGTTATGGTCATTATGTTGGGACTGATTGTCCCCTGAGTCTATGAGTCCCTCAATTTGATTTTCGCTCATGGTGTTACTTGGTGAAGAATGAGAAGATGAAGGAGAATCTAACAAATTATCAAAGAAAGTTTCGAAATTATCTTTTACTAAACGATGAGAATTAGGATCTCGAAACTAACCGCTCATAAAAAGAAACAAAACAAAATACAATAACAATAAATAATAAAAATAAAATATTAAACACAGGTAAATAAAATAAAATATTACACACAAGTAAATAAAATATGTAAAACTAAAAGCAAAATAAAGATAAATAATTAGAAGTTAGATTAGTGATGTTAGATTATATAATAAAAAGTTAATAAATAAATAGTAGGAGGCTTAGCCTTCCATTAAAATAAAAAGCGAAAATAAAAGATGAATAATAAATAAAGTAAAGTACGTTAGGAGGCTCGGCCTTCCATGAAAATTAAAAAAAAACAAAAATAAAAAGTAAAAAATAATAAATAAACGAAATAAAGAGTAGGAGGCTCAGCCTTCTATGAAAATAAAAATAGAATAATAAATAAAGTACGTTAGAAGGCTCGGCCTTCCATGAAAATAAAAAATAAAAATAAAAAAAACGAATAATAAATAACGAATAGGAGGCTCAGCCTTCCATGAAAATAAAATAAACAAACAAACAACAACAAAACAAAATATTAACATTACCTCCTCGGCAACAGTGCCAAAAACTTGACACGTCCAAAATTAGAAGTTATTCCCAAGTGCAGGATTGTCGAAGTAATAAATAACCCGATGAGAACGGGGTCGATCCACAGGAAAGTAGAATTAAAATTACAAATTATAAACACTTTAAAGATAATTAATGCAGTATAAGATGTTTGCAAATATTATTTCAATTAACCAATTCAAATAAAAAGTCAAGGTTATAGGGATTCACTCTTGGCATAAGAAGTAAGAATATATTTATTTTTTTTCTATAACTCAATTGGAATCCTCACATAAAGGAGGTTCCAACCAGAAAATATAGCAATTAAAGTTCATCATCATTTATATATTGATTAGTATTTATTTCTTTCAATTATTATACACCAAATCTTATAAATGGGTTCAAGTATTTATTATGCCAATCTTTATATATGTCTACAATAAATCAAGACTCTCACTTTATAAGAAAGGTAATATAAACCAAATCTTGTAAATGGTTTCAAGAATTTATTGTGCCAAGTATTAATTTTGTCAATAATAAATCAAGAATCACCACTTTAGAAGAAAGGGTATTAATTCTATAAACAAAATAAATACATCATATATAAATTTGCATAACTTAAAAATGAAGCATTAAATTCATGAATAAATATTAAACATATCTTATTACCTTGCCAAGAGCTTCACCCTTTCACCTTAGCTTAAACAAAATTATTTGGACATAATAAAACTAAATGAAAAGAAAAGAAATGGAAGAAAAAATAACATGACTTAATAGTAAACAAGAGAAATAATAGTACAAGGAAATGGATATAAAGGAAAAGTATTTTGAACTAAATTCTAACTTTCTAATTACATCCTTTTGGCATAAACAAGCCACCTATTTATAGAAAAACATGGATAAATCGAGACAAATTTGGAGGGAACCACTTGGTTGATGAAAGTCAAGAATGGTGGCAAGATAATTTGCATTCATTATCACTAGGGCACCCACTTGATTATCCAATTTGGAATTGATGTGATCCGAATTAGCTGTCACTCAAAACATAAAAGTTGTAGATAAGTCTCTTTTCAAATTGAGTAATCTCATACATATTAGATACGTATTTCTATAGTTATGGGCCAAATACTGATAACTGTTCAAACTGAGCCTGTATTGCAGATCAATTCTGTTCTAGGCTAATTTTCACCCTCTAAACACTCGAATTTATAATGCTTTATGAAATACAATATGTTATCCCATTGAGTCAGCTCTGCACAGGATCAAGAATCACCTCAATTGGATCTTTAGGTAGAAATTTATGACCATTTTACCGAATCTGCCACAAAACAGTTATAAGATAATTAAGTACAATATTGTAAACATACTTAAGTTAAGAAAATTAAATACACTAGTAATACAAAACAATCATGTAAAACTCTTATTAAATGTGTAATTTCAAGTGTTCATCAGCTTCCATCGTGAAAAAAGTAGAGTTGATGTACGCTAAAAAAAGTCAAGCAGAGCAGACTGATGACATCTCAATGATGGCAGAGAAAGTGAACCGTGATCTTTTCACACCATCAAATTGGTTTTGAAACTTGAGAAATTCAACATCCTTAATTTCCATCCGTTCGATCGAACTAGTGATGTGAAATAGCACATCTTCAACTTCAACTCTAGGATGATAATGCACGCCTACAATGGAGCTTTAAAATGCATGGTGTTCCCATCAAACTTGAAAGGATCAGTACAACTCTGGTTCTACAGCCTCCTATCGAATTAAAATTTTTCTTTCGAAAAATTGACTAAGTATTTCATTATGCAGTACCTATAAAATCAGAAAGGCATGAAGATAACTTCTGATATGCTCCCAATGAGACAAGGCCACACTGAGTCAATCTGAAGCTTCCTATAGCACTTCAATAGAGACCTGAGCAAGATTGGAAGCTATGATTCAGAGATAACAGCACAAACTTACAAGAAGGCAGTAAGACCTTTCACTCCCTACCGTAAATATTTAATTCGGAAGAATTTTATTTCCTTTATGTTAATCAACTAGAAGTTCGTATAGTGGATTAGGGAATAGGAGATTAAAATTGTAGTGAAGGAAAATATAATTATCATCGTGAAGCGATCCTTTAAAATAGAAACAGAAAGCAAAGCCACAGTAGGGGAAACATCCTTTCCACAGGGAAACAAAGGGATGGAAAAAGGGCCACGGTAGCCACTGAAGTCTTTGATCACTACAAAAATACTACAGAGCAGATATGAGTAAACTTAAAAGACACTAAAATCTTTTGGAATCCAGCTCCAGTATCTATCCACATAGAGAGGATGGACCAGTCCAAACACTGCCTATTCCACAACAAAGTCGGCCACACCATCTAGAACTATAAATCACTGAGGTTCTAATCCATCAGATTATAAGTGAAGGCTAACTACAAGAGTATAGGGAAACTATTGTAGCACCAGAACCAACAGAGGTTCCAAGGAAACAGAACCGAATAGAGGACAGTGACACGTTTATTCTTAATATAATCCACTGTTCTGCATCTCATTAGGACAGCACCCACGGGGTTACACAAACTTTAAAAGAAGAGATTGATGAAACATCCCTTCCTGTGCTCGAGGGACTATAGTTAGAGGAACTAATAAAAGCAACAATCTCTAGACAGTTGATTGATCAGTTCCATATCTAGGTTGTACACTGGAGACCACCAAAAAGATAAAAAAAACTAGAGGAGAATAGAGGCCACTATTTAAAAAAGCCTCAAAGATTAGATGGTGTCAAGTCATCGAGATCTCTAGCACATAGAACAACAATTAAAAACCTGAAGATATTAAATTTTCATGAGAAAACCTGATAGAACTATTTGTACCCCATCTGGATTCGCTTGTGGTCAGCCTAAACATCAACGGAACGTTTGAGAAAGGAGTTCTTATGGTGGAGAAAGTAGTGCAAACATTTTGTACTGGGAAGCCTTCATCGGGCTCAAGCTAAATACCTAAGATTTAAGGTAGTGTAGCACCAAACTGATAGCCTTTCAAAGAGCTAAAGTTTAAGTGAGAGGAGTTATAAAACTACCGGTAACTACAGCCAAAAAGAGACTAAAAATAGATTTCTTGATAGTGCAAGCACATATTGCCTATAATGTTATAATATTAGCAAAATCCCTAAAGATATTTTTGAGATCTTTGTTTGATCTCCTAGAACTCCCCAAACACAGAGCCCTCTTATTTGCTAGACACTCCCTTCAACCTTGCACTAGGTTTTTCAATGTGTTTCAGTTCTAGGGAAAGAAATAATGGATATCAAGGGAAAGCAGCTGCAAGCTAAATAATGCTATATAAATTCCCTCAAGGCTATCACCAATGGCAATGAGCAAATGAAACCAAGCATAATTTCTTCTATAAAAAAAACTAATTCGAAATAGTAATCAATTGATCAATGTTTGAAAGGGATTTTACCCAAAAAAGATTATGTGCCACCCAGCATAGAAAAGACAGAAGAAGTAATACTCAACCCCTTAGCCCCTGATAAGAAGCTTATCTTTGGTACATCCCTATCTGAGGGAGAACAACAGCAGCTAGTAGAACTTTTAATTAAGAATAGAGACATCCTTGCCTCGAGCCACAAAGACATGATTGGCAGAGATTCAAAAGTTATATGCCACAGACCAAACATCTGAAAAGATTACAAGTTAATCAGATAAAGGTAAAAGTGTTGTTACTAGGAGAGAAGACGATCAAAAGTAATCCTCCATACCATTATAAGGAGATGATCTAAAAAGTGATCCTTTTAGGTTTTGACTATAAGGTACTATTGATCCCTTACACGGAATAGAACCTTTATGAAAGGTTATGCTATTACTAGGCAAAGAGATGACCAAAAGTAATCATTCGTACCATTTCAAAGAGATGGTTTGAAAATTAATCCCCTCAGCTTTTGAGTGTAAGGTTCTATTGATCCCTTACACGGCCTATAACCTTTATGAGAGGTTATATTTTTACTAGGAACCTTTATGAAAGGTTATGTAGTTACTATTAGAGGAGATAACCAAAAGCAATCCTAGGCACCGTTCTTGGGAGATGGTCTGAAAAATGATCCTCCCAAGCTTTTAGTGTAAGGTCCTATTGTTGATCCCTTACATGGTTTGGAACCTTCAAGTTATGCCATTACTAGGAGAAGAGATGGCCCAAAAGCAACCCTTTGTACCATTCTGGGAGAGGGTTTGAAAAATGATCCTCCCAAATTTTGAGTGTAATATCCAATTGATCCCTTACATGGCTTAGAACCTTTGTAAAAGGTTATGTTGTTACTAGGAGAGGAGACAATTAAAAGCAATTATTTGTACCTTTTTAGGGACATGTGATGAACACATGAAAATGAATATTTATTAAGAGATTCAGTCATCATTTAATGTCACTAATTTTAGCTTTTTTGTACTTTTAGCTTGAAATAAAGTGTTCTCCTTAAGTTGTGATTAATGAATGTTATTTGCACAGGTTTAGGTTAAATGGACATAGAGAGATAGCTCTCAATGTAGAAATCAAAATGAATAAATTCTTGAACCTTGAGTAACATGACTCAATCTTATATAAACTTGAAGAACAGTTGAAAAGCCAAATCCAACATGTTATGGACCAAACATTGAGATACAATAGAATCAGGCTACAACTTCTGTTCAGCTTGATCCAACTCATGTATTTGGACCATATCTCACAAAATACATGCCCAATTAATATAATTCTTAAAGCTGTTAAATGATAATTTAATTATCAACAACTCTTATGTTGATGGTAAAGTCTAAATTAGCCGTTATCATAGACCAAATTGACTTGTAAATGGGTAAAAAGGTTGTTGGCCTAAATCTGATGTATCTTTGGTAGTTTGCCCATATCTCATTGGATACACATCTAATTTATATGAGCCTAGTGCCTATGGAAAGAAGAGACAAAATGATACAACTTTCATGTTGGCTATAAAAGCTATATCAGTCATTTACATTATCAAAATGGTACTGCAAATAGGTTAATGAGTTGTTAGCCTAAATTATTGACGATTGATGTCACACTTGACATATTTCCATTCATTGCCTATATAAGGACACTCTTATGACATTTCAACATTAGATAATTCTCTTTTATTTTCTTCTCATTAACATGTATTATAATTTAGGCTAGAGTTCTTGGCAAGGTTAAGAGATGAACTTTTGTGTTTAATAAATGTACTTCTATGCTTTGATTCGTTGTCAAGAGCTACAAATGTTTGTAAGTTTGATTATGCTTAAACTATTATCTATTTTATTTTCTATAATCCAAAGGTTATAATTCTCATGTTTCATATATTTTCAGTCATGCTTTCGTTATGTGATTTTTGTTGAATTATAATTGTTATTGGTTACATTGTTTTATATGTTAATCATTTGCTGCAATATTGTCGATTAATATATTGTCGATCTTGGATAATATGTAAAGGCAATAAATGTTTGATATTCAAGTTGATCTTTTACTGTAATATTGTCAAAATAATATGTTTTCGATCTTAAATAACTTGTATAAATGAACATGATTTGTGTTAATGTTTGCAAAAGAGTTTAGTTATATCAAATGCATGTGTTATCAAATGTACTATATTTTACATATTTTCCGATTGATTGTTTAAATGTAAAACTGTCAATTGAGTTATAAATATTGAATCAAAGTGTAGAGTAAATTTATAAAGTATAATTATAATTCTCGAAGCCTTGTTTAAATCATCATAAGACATTTTTCTCAATTCATAGACAATTTTATCTCATCAACTTAAACCAGTTAATTAATTTTCTTCTTTGCTATTGTTTTAATATTTTACTTCGCCAACCTATTTTTCCAAAAGCTTCTTCAGGGATCGACACCTCAATCTATATTGCGATAGCCGCATTACATTTTGAGTGTAAACAAAATTTGGCGCCGTTGCTAGGGAGGCACATTAAGTGAAAGTCGATTGCGTTTATCAATACTAAAGCGGTAACTTTGTACATTTTCTTTTCTTTGTAATATCTTAGTTTTATTTCCTTTATTGTAATTCATTTTATTGTTCATGATTGGTTCTACCACCAAATTTATTTTATTTTTTTTAGTTAATTTATTATATTTTATATTATTTTAATGGCTGATTTTACTGCATAACTTAGTTCATTTTATTTTATTTATTTATTGTACTTCGCACTTTATTTTATTTTATTTATTACGCACTTTACTGTTTTTAATTTGTTGTATTTTATTTTATTTTAATGGCTAGTTCTACCCCCTAACTTAGTTTATTTTTCTTTTTTATTGCACTTTATTTATTTATTACAATTTTGTTTATTTATTGCACTTTAATTTCTTTTATTTATTTATTGCACTTTTTTTATTATACTTTATTTTTATTTTCTTTTATTTATTTATTTTACTTTATTTTCTTTAGTTAATATGTTGTATTTTTATTTTATTTTAATGGTCGGTTCTACCGCCTAACTTTTTATTTATTTATTGTACTTTATTTTTATTTTATTTTATTTTATTTATTTATTGTACTTTGCATTTTATTTTTATTTATTTATAGCACTTTCTTTTCTTTTATTTACTTATTGTATTTTTTTTATCGTACTTTATAGTTTATTATCTTTTGTTCATTTATTGTATTTATATTTCATAATTGATCTTACCACCTAACTCATTTCTATTTCTTGTTGTGTTTTATTTTACTTCTTAATTTTTCTTGAGCATTTTTTTCATAAAAAAAGAGTAAAAAAAAAATTTGTTAAGATGTATGCATCGACTTAGAGACAAACAAGGATGATTCGTGAAAGAAGTAGAACTAGAACCATCACCACAATTTGTAAGGGAAGAGAATTCACCATCTAGTTCATCTTGTAATTCTAACACAATAAGCCAACATGAAGATAACCCCGTTAGGACTTTAAAAGATTATTTGCATCCTACTCGCACAACCACACCATCATGCATTATATTTTTACCTAACACACCACATTCAAATTTTAAACCTAGAATGATACAACTTCTGCCCACTTTTCATGGTTTAGATAGTAAAAATCCTTATATACATGTTAGGGATTTTGAAGAGGTAATTGCCACCTTTCATAGCCAACCTGAAGCTATAGACACTGTTAGGCTTAAAGTTTTCCCTTTTTCTTTGAAAGACAAAGCAAAGAGTTGGCTATACTATTTGAGGCCGAGGTCTATAGGAACTTGGGCAGAAATGACCAAAGCATTTTTCAATAAATACTTCCCATAACATAAAACTAATGGCCTGAAAAGACAAATTTCTTCATTCTCTAAAAAAGGCAGTAAAACCTTATATTCAAGCATAGGAAAGGTTTAAAGAGTTACTAAATCTGTGCCCTCACTATGGGTAGGAAAATTGGTACTTGGTTAGCTATTTTTATGAGAGACTCACAATTACAGAGTGCCAATTTGTTGAGATGATGTGTAATGGGGAGTTTCTTCACAAAGATCCAGAGGAAGCCATAGAATTCTTAAATGACTTAGCTGAAAAAGCCCATACATGGATTGGACCTAGCATGACTGAAAGCACAAATAGGTCACGACCCAGTGGAGATTTCCATCTTAGAGAAGAGGATAAACTCAAAGCCCAATTAGAGGTCTTGACTAGGGAGTTAGAGGCCTTGAAAGCCAAAGATAGAAGGGTCACCCACACGGTTGCTAAAGTTGAGTCACACGATGTCTATTTTGTTTGTAGAGGAGTGAAATACTTAGCTCAGGATTATCCTACTTATAGTTAGATGAGAGGGATATATGAGGAATAATGTAATGCCCTAGGGATGTACAAGAAGCCTTATTCACCATACTCTGAAACCTATAATCCTAGCTGAAGAAACCACCTAAACTTTAGTTAAAAATCTGACCAACAAGACAACAGCCATTGGAAACAAGAACAACAAGCACCCAAGTCTTATGTTACACCTCAATATAATGCACGACCAGCCAGAAGTCCTTTAGAGGATACATTACAAGCATTTATGGAGGCATAAAGTAAGACTAATAAAAAATTTGAAACAGTTCTTGTGCAGGTGATAGACGAAAATAAAGAAATCAAGAGTCAAATCACAAAGCTGACCAGTGCCTTAACTGTACAAGAGCGAGGTAAGTTTTCATCTCAACCTCAATCCAATTCAAAAGGACAATTCATGGCACAAACTTCTACTTTTGATGCATAAAATCTAAAAGGAGTCAATGCCATTACTACTCGAAGTGGTAAAATTGTGAGTGAGCCTACTTCTCCAACTAACATATTGATAAGTAGTAAAGACGGCCTTATTGAAAAAGAGGCCATAGTGGAAAAAGAGCCCGAAAATATTTTTTCTATCCCAGTGCCTTTTCCTCAAGCTCTTCGACCGGTTGGAAAAAATTCAAAAATTCAATGTGAGATTTTGGAACATTTAAAACAAGATTAATCTTCCCTTGTTGCATTTGATTAAGCAGGTTCCAACTTATGCCAAAGTCATCAAAGATTTATGCACTATCAAAAGAAAACACCATATAAAAAAAAACTGCATTTTTGGTAGAACAAGTAAGTGCAGTGATTGAACAAAAGACACCACCTAAGTATAAAGACCCAGGATGTCCCACAATCTCCTGCCAAATTGGGACATATGAGTTTGGTCAAGCTTTATTGGACTTAGGAGCAAGTGTAAATTTAATGCCTTATTCTATTTACTTGCAATTGGGACTTGGTGAGATTAAACATAAATCTGTAGTTCTACAATTATCTGACCGATCAATCAATAAACAATGGGGAATAGTAGAAGATGTTTTGTTGTAAATTGATAAATTTTACTACCTTACTGATTTTTTTGTTTTAGATACTCATTTTGTTGTTAACATGGAGTCAAAAATCCCTCTTCTTTTGGGGAGACCTTTTCTTGCCACTGCTAACGCTTTTATTAATTAGAAAAATGGTCTAATGAAATTATCTTTTGGGAATATGACTTTTGAGGTGAACAATTTGAATATTGGTAAACAACCACGAGAAGAAGACGAATGCTATCATTCATATATGATAGACACACTTAGAGCGGATAAAGCTTATAAAAATTATGGCTCTGATTCTTTGAAAAACCTTCTCAATTTTGATTAAGAGAGATCTTTTTGAATTTATAATAATAAATTTTTCGCATCTCATACGGATCTGATTCGTAAAAAGAATATTTGTTCACATAAGCACAACTAACTCCTAACAGTAGAGCTCCCATTGTTATTAACAACGTAAAAAACTATTACAGTTTATATAACCTAGTAATATAAAATTCATATTTGTATTAAATAAAGCTTGCATGCATATAATGCAAAATGTAGTGTACTGTTCAAAATGCCCTGGCGCTATAAATTTTTGAACGCCCTAAAATATGCTATAGAATACCTTGGCAAAATAAAAATATAGCAAAAAATAATTTTTTTTTTTACTTTTTTTGTGCCTCTGCGTTCAATCTTATAACGCCCCCACATTTGACACTTGAACACGTCATCAATCAACTTACCAATACTTCAGCGTTATACTCTATAACGCCCCAACGTTGAGTTATTATGGATGCTCCAGCTTATACATTATAATGCCCCCGCGTTTAACTCTTGAACACATTACCAAGCAACCACCAATGCCTAGCGTTATACATTATAATGCCCCAACATTGGTTGCACTGATTGCCCCAGCATTAAACCAATCAACGCTGCGACGTTCATAAAAAAGATGAACGTCTCAGCATTCCAAGGATAACGCTCCAGCGTTCATCTTGGTAGAACCTAGAATTTTGCATTTTCAACACTTTAAAACACGATTTAACACATTATGGGCATCCCCATCACTTCCAACACACCATATTAACCTAGAAACACACGTAATTATGCTCTAATACCACTATTAACATGTATTCATGGTGCATGAATGTGATTGTGTTCATTGCTCATTTTATCTATTGCATGACAATCATACATAATTACATAGCGAAATTGGAAATTAATTTCCTAAGCAACAAACATACTGAAATTGAAGTCTTGTTACATTAACAAGTCTAAAAAATCATATGTTTGAAGCCATTAGTTATTTCTTTTTTTGGAGCTCACATTAAAGTCAACCCTTGAACAATTTTAGGCTTCAACAAAGTGGTAGAATTGAAACTCTAGAATGGAACCATGTTGATCAATTTTCAGCAGGATTCAATTTTGAAATCTTCTCAAAATAGGGTTGTTTTGTTGACTTAGAAATGGGTACCTACTTGAAAACAAGTTCAAAACTTATTTATATAGTTAACAAATAGGGGGGCTAAATGCAATATTTGTAAACCTTTAGCCACCTCACCTTTTGTATGGTTGACATTTGTCACTCAGGCATCCTATACATGCTGCCAAGTGTCAATCATGCAAAGCCCCAATATACCACTTGTCAAACAAGTGGCCATGTGTCAAGATCTCCTTTGCGTTGCAATAGGGACCTTTTTGGAACATTTGCAAAATTATGTTTTTCATTTTTTAGAGAGGTCTTGAAATGTATCCTACTTTCTGAAATCATCCCGGATCAAACCTTTTGATCCGTCTCGCTACCTTAGTTCTCAACAAGTACTCTTCATATTGTGAGACTCCCTAAGTTCACCTCCGTTTATTTTATGGAATACTTCCACAAGTCTGTAAATAATGCGCCACACACACGTTATAGATATTATAGAATAGAGTGTTGAACCATACAAGTTAAGGTTAGCCATATCCATATAATCTTTTCGTCACCTATATCCTAAAAGAGCGAAGACACAGATCATCACAGTCAAATCTCTTTGTGCTGAACCGTAAAATTATCTTCAAATTTATATTTTTCATAAAATAATATCCGCAAACACCTTTGCAATATTGTTTAACCCTACGGAAAACTCTTTTTTGGGGTTTCTGCTTTTAGCCAAAAAACTTTTTGAAATACAATTCTCGGAGTATCAGGATATACTACTCACCCATATGAGCTGACGAATCCCATATCTAGGTATACCAGACTCTATGAGCATTGGACCATACCAGTGACACCCAACAGTCAGACCATGAAAGGTCTCTGACACGCATGGAACCAAAGCATCATGGATCACTCACAAGCCCGCCGTGGTGCTCAGGAAAAAGGATCATGAATACTACTCAACTTGAGATGACCCTTCATTGACGACTTTATGAGATGTCTATTAGAGGTCCTCGTGAGTCTGTTCGGTACCCAGTCCTCACTGAATACCTGTATGCCTATACAAAATTTTGCTAAACTCATGGTCTCCTAAGACCAACCATTTAGACAATCCAAATATAGACATACACTGATTTAGAAGGAATATTAATCGACCTGTGTCAGTAACCATGGATCAGGAATGATGTTTGTGAGAATATACTGTATAATGACATTTCTTAGCACCATTTTTCACCTTTAGCAACTATGTCATTACTAATATATTTCTGAGTTTTTTTTTAATTTCAAATAAGGTTCTAATTTTTAGAATTGATAACTTTTAGCACTGACCCAAACTTCTTTGGATCTAATCTAAACATTTTTAAATCTATAAGGTCTGTAAATATTGCAAGCTTCTTACCATATAATTATAAATTAATAATTATTATCGAAATAATTACTATTAATCAAAATAGCACGTAAGTACTATCTTCAATAGAAACTTCAAGTAAGTTCTAAAAAGTAGTAAAAGAAAAACATCAATAAAAAAAGTTAAAGGAAAGAAGATACCTGTAGCAAGTCTCACATTTGGACCTGGGGTATACTCTTCTTCTGGCATACTTGTACTAGTATCATTCCTGACCTGATATTCCACACCACCCATAGGTGGTACTTCCTCAAAGAAAACCTCAGCTGAACTTGAAAATGGCTCCATTATCTCATCAAATAGAACCTCTTCATAAGGAACCAATTGGTCTTGGGTAGATGGTTCAGGAACCCATGACTCTTGAGCAGCAGAGTTAGAACCAATGGGGTTTGAGTAGCTGGATCAGCTTCTGCAACCTCAGGAATGGTAGGCTCTAGAACTAAATGACTTTCTAGAACCAATGATTGGGTTCCAATATGAGTCGGACCAACTTTTAAGCACTTCTCTACGCCTCTTATAATGCTCGATGTTCTCATTTTGCTCCATGGCTTTCGAAGAGGAAAAGGTTAGATAGAACATCTAGAAGGTCCTCCATGAAATATTAGAGTGCTAAGACACAATAAAGAGAGATTAGTAAAGTTTCACAGGAAAAAAAAAAGAAGGAGAATAATGACAAAAGTATTTACCTTCCTCTTCTATAATAGTAGACCCAAGAACCATTGTGATTTCCTTACAAGGAATGGAAGACTCCCATTTCACAAAAATTAGGTCGAAGGACCTGCTTGCATTGAGATATGTAGTTCCTCTTGTAAAACTACCACTAGGGTAGTGCCAACGCCTTAGCCCTTAACGACCTCCATGGGACAGTCAGACATCAAAAAATCAATGAGTACTCTATCCTGATACACTCGGACAAACTCTATATGACCTGCTGACATAAGGCAAAAGTTAGACCAAATTTAGAACAATAGTGAGCAAAAATGGTTCCAAGTAAAATTAAAAACTACTTAATGATATCTAGGAAGAATTTGTAGTAGGATAACGAGGAGTAGATGTCCTCATCCTTTCTCCCCCGCTCTAAGAAGAGATCCTTCTTAGGAAAGAACTCTAGCCAAGTAATCCTATTTATGAAACTTTTAGCATCAAAGGGAGGAGTCTTGACAGCGATACTAAGGTTTAGCTGAGTGAGGGTTTATAAATCCTCATCCTAGGTCAAAGAGTATAACAGGTATTTAATTATATTTATGAATGTGTTTGTGATTGATAAAATGGTTCTAGAAGCATTTTCTAAGGAAATGTTCCCTCCCTGGAATTGAGGGAATGAAGAAAGTGGTTTTACAGTTAAAGGCTCCAAACTAGGTATTTAGCTCGAGTGGAAGAGTATGGTTCTTCTATTCCCCACTGGCAATGATTATGCTTTCTTTGAAACTAGCGTGTTTAGATATAAAATCTTCAAAGAACTTCCTTGAGCCTTTGGGCTACCAGAAGTAATTCTGCTTTATGCAAATAAAGATGTAAGTGAGGAAAATATTGTAAAGGGTGAGGCACTTAAGATGCTCACAACATAAGGGAAGTGTTGTCGGGGATCTAATACACGTGGGTGTATGCATGTGTTATTGTGTCTATTGCCTATGATGCGTATCATATACGAATTTAAACATTGTGGAAGCGTGAAATGCACAATAAACACAATAAATAAATATATTAATCATATCAATATATTAGAAAGGTTGAGAACTTACCTTAACATGTAACGTTATACACATATTTTCCTGGAGTCCACATGGAGACCAACTCACGAACAATTCTAGTCACCAACACGGTGGGCTTGGTGAGCTAAAACAACAGCTCCATATCCAGCACGAGATTAAGTCTTAACCCAAAAATGGTCGTTGTGTGTTTTTCATCATTTTCTCCAAAAGGATAAGAAATGGTGAATTTGAAGTAATCCATCATTGCTTTAAATAGAAGCATAGAGAAAAATAAAACAATTTCATTTTTTCCTTTTCATTTTTTTTTTCTTTTGCTTCTCTCAATTTTCTTCTTCTTCTTCGCTTCTCTATTTCTTTCTTCTTCTTCTTAAGAGCACACACAGTTGCACCTTTCACAAATTCTTCTCTCTCTCATTATATATATAATAAAATAATATAATATAATATATATTATATAATAATAATAATAATAAAATAATACTAATGGGTGCCAAATAGTTGGCACCCAAAATATAATAATAAATATAATATAATATAATAATATTTAACCATTAAATAATCAAAGTGTGAAATGATCATTTTGTCCCTTATGAATATTAAATAATCAAAATGTGAAATGATCATTTTGTCCCTTATGAATAGTTGTCAAGTTTACCCCCTAATAGGTCCCATTAAATCTCACACTTGGATAAACTCAACTGAGGGTTCACAATGCACCACTTGTCATTATACAATTAGTAAATAATAATTATTGATTAATTGTTATATTTAACACTTAAATACAGATACGCACGCATTCCCGTGGTATTGCTGAATATTGCTAGATTAAACACTTTAATCTAGCACGTTGCCCCAATTCACAATGAGTACACTCCATATCGCGAGACTCCCTAAGTCTTACCCTCGATTCATGAAATAGAACTATTCTATGAGTTCGTGAGCAATGCTCTACGCACATATCACGGATATACAAATATATTATATTATTATTAAAATAATATAATATAATAATATATAATATAATAAAATAATATATTATATAATAATATAAGAGAGATATTTTGATTATTTAACCACTGAATAATCAAAGTGTAAAATGACCATTTTGTCCCTTATGAATAGTTGTCAAGTTTACTCCCTAATACGTCCCACTAAATCTCACATTTGGATAAACTCAACTGAGGGTTCACCATGCACCACGTGTCATTATACAATTAGTAAATAATAATTATTGACTAATTGTTATATTTAACACTTAAATACAGATATGCACGCATTCTCGTAGTATTGCTGAATATTGCTAGATTAAACACTTTAATCCAGCATGCTGCCCCAGTGCACAATGAGTACACTCCATATCGCGGGACTCCCTAGGTCCTACGCCTGATTCGTGAAATGGAACTATTCTATGAGTCCGTGAGTAATGCCCCACACACATGTCACGGATATACAAATCAGTGCGTTGAACCATGTAAGTTAAAGTTACAACGCATACGTATAGTCCTTCCGTCATGATATTCTGGATGTGCGGGGATATAGATTATCACCGTTAAGTCCCCTAGTGAACATCCATTTCTTATCTCCAGACTTGTATATCATTGAACAATATGTGCAAACTCCTTTGCCATATTGTTCTACTCTAGCGGAACTCTTTCCCGGGATTAATACTTGTGGCCACAAGATTTTTGAGATACAGTCTCCAAGCATTTGGATATCAAACTCCCTATGCGAGCTGACGAAATCCATATCTGTATACACTAATCTCCATAAGCATCGGACCATACCCAGCAACACCCAGCAGTCACACCATGAAAGGTCTATGACATGCGTAGAACCAAAGTATGGTGGATCACTTACAAGCCCACCGTGGCACTCAGGTCAAAGGACTACGTATACTACTCAACTCGAGAGACCCTCCGTTGACGACTTACATTGGGTGTCTATCGGAGGTCCTCATAAGTCTGTCCCATATCCAGTCCTAACTGGATACCCATATGTCAATACGAGCTCCAATCTCACAGTCGGCTAGGAACGACCATCTATACCCTTTAGGTACGACATATGCTGATCTATATAAAAAGGTATCCACCGACAGACCCGCATCGGTAGAAATAGATCAGGGATAATAATTTGAAAATATACTTGTGCAACTAGCATTTCCTAGCACTCAATTGCAACTCTTGCAACTATGCAGTTACTAGTATATTCCCAGGTCTATGTCCCATTGATACAATATTTCTATATCTTAAAATTAAGTGCAAGTATACACTATCGTATGCAAGTAATAAAGGGACTAAATAAGTCAGATGTCAAACCAAAAGGGATAATTTCTTCTTTTTAACAAATTACTAAAATTATGTCTTCCTAATAATTATTCAGAAAAATAAAAATCTAAGAATGAATGTAGAAAATATAAAAGCAAAACATAATGCGAAGAGAATTAGGTGATAGCAATATAGAGAAAACCTAGGATTAATACTATCATTCAATATGCTTTTGAATGATTAATCTCTAATATTTAACTCCCTTAGTCTTTGTTATTGATCAAGACACTAATGTATTCACAAGCCTCATGCAAGTATACCTTAATTTACCAAATATCTATATTCCTATAGTACTTGTAATAAATTAAGATTCATTAAGATCAAACCTTATTGATCATACAGGCCAATTAGGTATATTCCTATCCTAAATTGGAACTTGCATATGCAACATTGAATGTTACTCTACAATCATGCATCAAATTACCTAGGTCTAAATATTATGATTCATCTTCCGAGTTTATCAATAATATTACCAACTCATTCACCATATATTGGCTAGATATATTGAAGCATTAAGATCAAGTAATTTGAATATCAAAGAACTAAGTTTATTAAATATTCAAAAGATATGGAAATTAATCACACATATTGAGTTCAAGTAATAACTCTAGAAAATAAATTTAGTTCATGACTACAAGAGAACAGTAGTAAAAATAATATAAATCATGATACAATCAATAGCAAACGGATATAGACGTCGAATTTGCTCTTAATTACTCTACCTAAGATACTCTTGATGCCGAAGAACGCCTTAAATCTCTCTCTAAAGTTGCTTCAATTAAACTCCTATTGCTCTCCAAGACTCGTGCTCTGTATTCTTGGTATTCTTGAATGTGTCTTGGGTGCTCTAGGTTGATTCTTAAAGGCTGGGAACGAGTGGCTTTTTATAGGGATTGATATGAGCTTGAAAATCTCAATTCTCGTCAGACTAGGACTCGCGCTACCGCTGAGGCGCTATGAAGTTGTCGCTGGGGCGACACGTGAAACAGGCTTCACCGCTGGAGCAGTGGGATGTTAGCATTGCGGCGCTGGCCTACCGCTGGAGCGGTGACTATTTAGCGCTGGGGTGCTGGACACATACTTTGAAAAGTTTGCATTTTAGTCTCTATAAATAATAATAATACACATAAATACCCATTTATTCTTATAAAATAATAAAATATCAACATAAAAACATGAGAAAATATATGACAAATTTGCCCTTATCACCTATTACAGACAAGGTTCTAACTCTTGGATCTGCTGAGTATTATAACCAACTAACACTTAGCTGTGCTAACATTTAGTATTTATATCTCTCAGCGTGGCTAACTATGAGCCCTTATCTAAACTCTTTTAGATCTGATCTGAACTCATTCAAACATTACAATGTTTGTAATGTTACATGCATAGTACCATATAAATAGGTATTAGTGATTTAATGGGAATGTACACTTGTACAAATACACAAGTATAAGTATATTCAGGGATGGCACGTAAGCACCTACCCCAACAGGAAGTTCCCCGCGTTGGATAGTACAAGGTTCCCTACAAGGTTCCCCTTTGGACAAAACACGTATTCCCATATTATTTGGAATAGTGTATTTTTTCTTAAGTGCAACAATAGTGTATAAGCTGATGTCTGAACAGTGTATAGGCTGATGTCTTTCACCATTGTTCGGGATTTAAAATAGCAGAGGAAGAAAAATTAGGGAATTTTTGGTTGAAAAAAGAGGAAATTTCTGAGAAATGAATGGTAATGAAGAAGCAAAGCAAACCCTTATTTATATTGGGTTAACAGTGAACAACGTGTCTCTTTAAGAGTAGAAAAACATTTCCTGAATCTAAAAAGTCTTTGCAAAGCGTCACATCGGATATGATATGTGGGAGTTTTAAAATAAAGGGACGTGTCTTTAATTGGTTTGAAGTCGTTTAACTGAAGCAGTGCACTATAAAGGTTTTCTTTCAAAATGACAATGCACTACTTCACTTATGGGGAGACATTTATTGGACCCTTATTTGGTAAAGGCCCAACTTGGTAAGTCAGCCTAATTAAATCCTCATTGCATAAAGAAATTGAACATGTCAGTCGAGCCCAAGACAGGAGCTGACAGGCCTAGGGTGGTTGTCAGATCTAAAAGACAGGCCCACATGGTCCATAAATTATTAAAATGTTCTTTTGGACAAGAAAGGCCCCAAATTAAGCACGTGACAGAGTTTTATTCAAACTAATTCCCTCGTGTTTTCTTAAAAAAAATGAATAAGAAACTTGAGTCAGGTTCGAATGCTTCCTCTTTTATTGATTTATCCTGATTTATCTTGATTATCTAAGCATGATAGAAACATAGTTTGATTATAATTGAATTGTACAATTTATTTATCTTGAATTTAGTCCAACAACTGAGCTACAATCTGCCTTAGGGAATGAATTAAAGTTAAGAGAAGAATTGTAGTGAAACTTCTCTTAAGGATGGATAAGAACTCACCCAGAATATGATTAAACCTCTTCAATCCTAAAACGGATTAAAGTTCATCTCATCATAGTTGTTTGCATTCTAATTAAACACTTTGCACTATATAAGGCATGCATTATATGCACTTTATTTATTAAAAAATAGATTAAGAAAATAGTTCATAAATAGACTCACTTAAAGATAGAAAGCCAAGCATTAGCAAGAACCACAAAGCTCTCTTGAGATCTTTGTTTGATCTCCAAGAACACTTCAAACATAGAGCACTCTTATTTGCTAGACATTCCCACACACAACATAACTTCCTTTACTATTTATTGACTTGATCATAGAAGTGTTTTCTTTTGTAGGAAGACGACTTTATCTCAGAGAAAGGTTCCTGAAACCAATTAAAGGGGAACGCAAGGCCAATTTCAAGATTCCAGCGAAGATTCAAAGGTGCAAAAGTAATTTCTAGAGATTCCAAAAAACTGGAAACTTAATCTTCTAGTCAATCACATAATATATCTATAGATCAAATTAGCATATATTATCCATCCTCATTACTTTGAGAAACTTATGTCTTATTGGATTATAACCAAAAGGATACAATAAGAAATGGTTGTTAAGGCCTGCTAGGCACTGTCTTTAAGACTATTTTTGGCCTCACAAAATAATAATATTGATGCAAAAGAGTTTAAATGGCAATATAATTCCAAAATTTAATGACAAATGAAAGTTGTAAGAGTGCACACTCAAATGCAACTTTCTTTTGACAACAAGTAATCACTTTATGAAAAAATAGAGTGTATAAATTGTAAACTAAAGGACAAGGATCAAAGAAATTTGTAGATATCGCAATTTTGAGAAGTGCCTGTAATATATAGTGAAAAGGTTGCTCTTTGAAGAGACACCAAACCTCTTCAAATAACCACAATTTTTGGAAAGGCATAGTGACCTTTTCAACAGTCATATCTAACAATCAGCACTGCGGTGTTACATTTCTAGTGCCACGATGCTGCTTCTCTAGCGCTACAATGATGAGTCCATACTCAACACCGATTTAGGACTTTTCCCTTTCTTTTCCCTTCCTTGGTTCGTTTTTCTCTTTGTTTATTTTAAAATACTCCTGAAATCCAACCCATCTTTTTGCTAGATGTGAGACATGACATTTCTCCTCCCTTAAACACATGACACACTTACTCTTATAGAATTCACATCTAATTTTTTATCTAATGTAAGACATGATATTCTACTCTTGGCATTTTTCGCCAACCGAATAGGAATTTTTTTTGTCTAAATAATGAGACTAACCTAGATAATATTGTCTACCCACACATATAAACTCAATGTGAGACAACAGTCTCTTCCAACCAATCACATAACATGCTCATAAATCAAACTAACCTATATTGCCCAATTTCACTACCTTTAGAAACACATATTACTTGTCCAATGTGATTGAGCATTATAAATCTAAGATACACTCAATTTCTAGTCAAATATGAGATGAGATACCAACTAGTCTCATTAGTGCATCTTACAGTTAATTATTTTCTTCTTGACATCATCATGTTACAAGCTATTTGGTTATTTTGTTTCTTATAATTAAGCCTTTTCTTTTATCTATATAAAACATTATAGAGGTTATGCATGGAGTGTAATATTAGTTGTTAATTGTCCAAGATAGTGAAGTAAAATTTGTATTATTGGTGGAGGAGAATGGTCAAAATTAATGAAAGAATAAAAAATTATGAAATCTAGAAAGGGGAAACAGAAAGATAAAAAAAAAAAAAAAGATCATTTTTCTTTTTTTCATGATGTCTTTATTATATATGATCCAAACTATAAACCCTCGACATTTGATATTAAGCTTTGTAACTTAAAATTTTCATGATACCTTTGTATTTGGGCCAAGCTACCACTCTTTGGCATTTGTTCTTGAGCTCTTTGTTGGTAGTAAATAAAAATTTCTATTTTAAAAAAATAAAAATTCCTTGGCATGTATAAGGATAGAAAATACCTTAAATCCTTGTTGTGACAAATCTTGAATTGATAGGCTGTCATCTTCTCTACTACCCTCAACCTTCAAACTCAACACGTATGGGCACGCAGATCTTTCTTCAATCTTTAAAATCACTAATACCCAATTCTTTTTCCACTTTAGAATACATAAAAAGAATTTTATGGTTATATTTGTTGTAATGTTTTTGCTACTTCATACCTTCCATATATATAGGAATTTTTCTTGGGTATTTTGAATTAGATTAGGATTAGAAAATTAGAGTTTGATTAGAATTTGAGCTAGTAGAGGGACTACAAGACCCATGGGCTTCCTAGCTCTAAATTAAAAGGCCTAGTCCTTATTATCTCATAATACACCCTAAGTTAACCCTAGGTTATTCCACTAAAAACCAATGGTTGTAATCTAGTAACCCATGTTATTAAGTAAAAATTTATTTCATTAAAACTCAATTTAATTAAATTGGGCTTGGTCTTTAGACTAATCATAATCACTTAATTGACCCTCTAATTGATATCCATAATTAAAATTAGGTCATGAAAATAATGTCTTGCCTCTTGAATTATTTATTTGCCCTTAAGTAACTGAAGGCTCTAATGATCACTTTTAATATGTCTATATTTGTAAATAAATTTACAAATATATATTATTCTTCAATAAATAATTTATTGAATAAACTGTGACTACAGATTCTAATAATTAAGTACTATAAATAGTTTAGCTGGACATTATTTATTAGATTTAATCTTGCAAATATATGTTCCTACGACCTATGAAATTATATTTCCAAGCTATCGAGGTTTTGACCATTTATATGGATCTCACTCTGTGATAACTCAAAAGATACAATGCATGAATGTAACTTTATTACCTGTTCAGGATTAAGATTAATCAAGCTTATTAAAGCTTTTATGAATTAAGATCTATGACATTTAGTTAACCTGATCGAAATTCACAGTAGTCTCATTCAATGTAATATATAAACTAGTTTTTTTTGTTCATAATTACATGTATAAGGATAGAAGATTACCTCAAATCATTGCTATAGCAAATCTTGATTTAATAGGCTGCAATCTTCTTTATTATCCTCAACTTTCAAACTCAACGTCTGTGGGCACGTGGATCTTTCCTCAATCTTTAAAATCACTAATACCAAAATCTAAGAGAATAATAATAACCAAATTCTTTTTCCACATTAGAATACATAAAAAGAATTTTCTGGTTATATTTGTTGTACTTTTACTACTCCATACCTCCCATATATATATGAATTATCCTTGGGTATTTTGAATTAGATGAGGATTAAAAAATTAAAGTTTGATTAGGATTTGAGCTAGTAGAGGGAATACAATACCCATGGGCTTCCTAGCTCCAACTTAAAAGGCCTAATTCTTATTATCTCATAATACACCATTTCTTTTAAGTTAACCACAGGTTATTCTACTAAAAACCAAGGGTTGTACTCTAGTCACCCATGTTATTACGTAAAAGCTCATTTAATTAAAACTCCTTTTAATTAAATTAGGCTTGTTCTTTAGACCAATAATAACCACTTATTTGACCCTCTAATTGATGTCCATAATTAAAGGTAGGTCATAGAAAAAATGTCTTGCCTCTTTAATTACTTATTTGCCCTTAAGTCACTAAATGCTCTAATAATCACTTTTAATATATTTATATTTGTAAATAAATTTACAAATAAATATTATTATTCAATAAATAATTTATTGAATAAACTATGGCCATAGATTTTAATGATCAAGTACCGCAAATAGCTTAAGTGGATATTATTTATTAGATTCCATCTTGCAAATATATGTTCCTACGACCTATGAAATTATATCTCCAAGCTATTGAGGTTTTGACCGTTTATATGTATCTCACTTTGTGATAACTCAAAAGATATAATGCATGAATGTAACTTCATTACTTGCTTAGGATTAAGATCAATCAAGTTTATTAAAGCTTTTGTGAATTAAGATCTACGACATTTAGTTAACTTGATCGAAATTCATAGTAGTCTCGTTTAATGTAATATATAAACTAGTTTTTCTACTCGAAGTCCCTACTTCAATGATCAAGGAAAATCATTCACTATAAGAAGGAGAAAAACTACAATCTGACATAATGAAATGCCCTTTTTCATTAATGGCTGTGAATTAGATTTAATTTATAAAGAACTTATGATCTATTGCCTCCGAATTAGTATCATATGCCCAATACATAGATTACATACTTTATAAATATAGGCTCATCAATGTATGCTTAATTATATATATGAATAAACTTTATTAATCTAATAAAATGTTATTACACATGCTTTAAAGGCATAAAATAACATAAAACGTCAAACAATCTCCCATTTACCCTAAAGCATGTCAGGAATATATCGAACTCCCATGTCATATATATGAGTTTTAAAACACTTTGCTGGCAATGATTGGTGAATGGATCCGCTAGATTTTCTGTTGATGTAATCTTGGATACCATAACTTCACCCTTTTGCACAAACTCCTGTACAAAATGATATTTTCTCTCAATGTGTTTTCCTTTCTTGTGGTATCTCGGTTCCTTGGATTGTACTACAGCTCATCTATTATTATAATAAATAATAATGGGCATCTTAGCACTAGGTACCACTTCAAGTTCTATAAGAAACTTGCGGAGTCATACAGCCTCTTTTGCAGCTTCTGATGCAGCTATATATTTAGCTTTCATAGTAGAGTTTATGATGCATAATTGCTTTACACTCCTCCAACTTATAGCCCCACCACCTAAAGTAAACACATATCTTGAGGTAGATCTTTGGGCATCCTTATCTGTTTGGAAATCTGAATTTGTATACCCAATAGGTATAAGATCCTCACTAGAATACACAGGCATATAATCTTTTGTTCTCCGAAGGTACTTAAATATATACTTTATTATAGTCCAGTGTTCTGGTCCTGGATTAGATTGATATCTACTGATCATGCTGACTGCATAACAAATATTTGGTCTAGTAGATAGCATTACATACATGAGACTTCATACTGCTAATGCATAAGGAATTTCTCTCATGTGATCTATCTCTTCAAGAGTTTTAGGACACTGATTCTTGGATAGATCAATTTTATGTCTAAAATGAAGCGATCCCTTTTTGGATTCATGCATAGCAAACCTAACCAGAATTTTGCCTATACATGCAGCTTGAGATAAAGCTAACATCCTATATTTACGATCTCGCAATAGCTTAATTCTAAGGATGTAACTAACTTCACCTAAGTCCTTCATATCAAATTGATTAGATAACCAAAATTTAACTGATGATAATCCTCCTACATCATTTTCAATGAGTAGTATATCATCTACATACAAGACTAGAAAAACCACCAACCGCCCATCTATCTTCTTATAAACATAGGGTTTATTAGGATTTGGATTAAAATCAAATGATTTGATTGCCTGATCAAATCTGATGTTCCAAGATCTAGATTCTTGTTTAAGCTAATAGATAGATTTTAGTAGTTTACAAACCATATACTCTTGGCCTGTAGCTATAAAACCATCTGCTTGTATCATATAGATATTTTCTTCAAGATTGCCATTAAGAAAGGTAGTCTTGACATCCATTTACCAAATCTCATAATCAAGATTTGGTGTAATGGATAAGAGAATTCTAATAGGCTTAAGAATGGCTACCTGCGAAAAGGTCTTCTCATAATCGATACCTTCTTTCTGAGTGTATCCTTTAGCAACAAGCCTAGCTTTAAAGGTTTTCACCTTCCCATCCATCTCTCTCTTTCTCTTGTAGACCCATTTACACCCTATGGGTTTTTTTCCTTCAAGTTTCTCTACAAGTTCGCAGACTTTATTGGAATCTATAGAATCTATTTCTAATTTCATAGCTTTATGCCAATAGTTTGCATCTTTATCAACCATTGCTTCATTATAGCTAATGGGATATAGTTCATGCTTATTAAAGATTTCCTGAAAGGACTCTCCAATTAACATGTACCTAGTTGAACGTTTAATAATTCTCCCACTATGACGAAGTATCGGAGGTTGTTGTTCTGCAACTCACTTTGGTTGGTTATTATAACTTGGATTAGGAATTAGCTTATTGACTCTATCAGGCACAATATTAGAGTTCCTAAATATGTCATTAAGAATTATCTTACTCCTAGACTTGAAGTTTTTATATAGTCTTCTTCAAGAAAGATTACATTAGTGCTAACTAATACTTTCTTATCTTGAGAACTATAGAAAAAGACTTCCTCTTATTCCTTTAGGATAGCCAATAAATAGACAAACTTCTAACTTAGATTCTAACTTGTCCGTCTTGCCTTTAGCATATGAGTTAGACAACCCCATATATATATATGACGTAAACTTAGTTTACATCCTATCCACATTTGCAGAGGTGTTTTAGGGACTGACTTATATGAAATTAAGTTAAATAGATATATGGTTGTTTCTAAGGTATAGCCCTAGAATGAGATGGGTAAAGTTGAATAACTCATCATTGACCTCATAATTTCAAGAAGAGTTTTATTTCTCCTTTATGCTACACCATTTTACTAGGGTAACCCTAGTGCAGTCAACTGGGATAATATCCCATTGTTTAAAAAATAGGTTCTAAACTCACTATAGAGGTATTCGCGACTTCAATCAGATCGAAGTGCCTTTATGTATTTTCCTAATTGCCTTTCCACTTCTGCCTAAAACTCTTCGAATTTATTAAATGCCTAGACTTGTGGTACATTAGGTACACATAACCGAATTTAGAATGATCATCAATGAAAGTGATGAAATATTCATAACCTCCTCTAACTTGTGTGGTCATAGGCCTACACACGTCGGAGTGCACTAATTCTAACATTTCAATGGCTCTATTACCTTTAGTATTAAAAGGTCTTCTGGTCATTTTGCCTTCTATACAGGATAGTAATGGTTCAATATCTAATGAACTCAAAGGTCCATCTTTGACCAATCTTTGGCTCTTATCTAGATTAATATGACCAAGACATAGATGTCATAGAGACTTTTGATTAGTAGGAGTCACTTTAATCCTCTTATGGTAATTAGATTCATTATTCAATTCGGTGTCATGCAGTGAGTTAATTTTAGGATATATGTCTTGCCTTTTTAATTACTTATTTGCCCTTAAGTAACTGAAGGCTCTAATGATCACTTTTAATATATCTATATTTGTAAATAAATTTATAAATAAATATTATTATTCAATAAATAATTTATTGAATAAACTGTGATCACAGATTCTAATAATCAAGTACTGTAAATAGTTTAGGTGGACATTATTTATTAGATTTCATCTTGCAAATATATGTTCCTACGACCCATGAAATTATATTTCCAAGTTATCGAGGTTTTGACTGTTTATATGGATCTCACTCCGTGATAGCTCAAAAGATACAATATATGAATGTAAGTTCATTACTTGCTCATGATTAAGATCAATCAAGCTTATTAAAGCTTTTGTGAATTAAGATTTACGACATTTAGTTAACCAGATCAAAATTTACAATAATCCTATTCAATGTAACATATATACTAGTTTTTCTACATGAAGTCTCTACTTCAATGATCAAGACAAATCATTCACTATAAGAAGCAAAAAAACTATAACCTTAAATAATGAAATGCCCTTTTTTATTAGTGGTTGTGAACTAGATTTAATTTATAAAGAATTTGTGATTTATACCCTTTGTATTAGCATCATATGCTTAATACATATATCACATACTTTATAAATATAGGTTCATTAATATATGCTCAATTATATATATGAATAAATTTTATTAATCTAATAAAATATTATTACACATGCTTTAAAGGCATAAAATAACATAAAACGTCTAACACTATTTAACTTCAAAAAATCACCAAGTTTCATATATGCATATATACGGAGTTAGTCGAACAAATTATTTGTATAAAATATTACAATGTTACACATGGAGTATAATATAAATGATTGTTATACAATTTAACTAATTAGAATTGTTGTATTAGTAGAAATAACAAAAGAAGGGAACTATAGAAAGTTCACGATCATTTACACTATAGTCCCAAATACCAACCCTTTGCATTTGACATCGAGTGTAGTAACTTAAAGAGAAGATCACTAAGTTTCAAATTTGCATATGAAGCTGAATACAACAAATTGTTCATATACAACATTCTCTTTGTTAGATATATAATGTTATTTATGCCCTTAAAGCATGTGAAATAACATTTTATTAGATTAATAAAGTTTATTCATATATATATATAATTGAGCATACGTTGTTAATACAGAGGATATATATCATAAGGTCTTTATAAATTAAATCATGCTCATAACCATTAATGAAAAGGGCATGTCATTATGTAAGGTTGTAGTTTTTCTGCTTCTTACAGTGGATGATTTACCTTAATCATCGAAGTGGAGACTTCGAGTAGAAAAACTAGTGTATATGATACACTGAACAGGATTACTGTGAATTTTGATCTGGTTAACTAAATGTCGTAAATCTTAATTCACAAAAGCTTTAATAAGCTTGATTGGTCTTAATCCTGAGCAGGTAATGAACTTACATTCATGCATTATATCTTTGGAGTTATTATGGAGTAGGATCTATATAAACGGTCAAAATCTCGATAGCTTGGAGATACAATTTCATGGGTCGTAAGAACATATATTTGCAAGATAGAATCTAATAATTAATGTCCACCTAAACTATTTGCAGTACTTGATCATTAGAATATGTGGCCACTATTTATTCAATAAATTATTTATTGAATAATAATATTTATTTGTAAATTTATTTACAAATATAGATATATTAAAAATGATCATTAGAGCATTCAGTGACTTAGGGGTAAATAAGTAATTAAAGAGGTAAGACATTTTTTCAAGGCCTATCTTTAATTATGAACATCAATTAGAAGGTCAATTAAGTGGTTATTATTGGTCTACAGACCAAGCCTAATTTAATTAAAAGAAGTTTTAATTAAATGGACTTTTATTTTATAACATGAGTTACTAGAGTACAACCCTTAGCTTTTAGTGGAATAGCTTGGGGTTAAGTTAGAAGAATTAGTGTACTATGAGATAATAAGGACTAGACCTTTTAAGTTAGAGCTAGGAAGCCTATGGATCTTGCAGTCCCTCTACTAGCTCAAATTCTAATCAAACTCTAATTTTTTAATCTTAATCAAATTCTAAATACCCAAGGGAGATCCCTATATATGAGAGGTATGTAATAAGAAAAAAGGACCATAACAATACAGAAAAAAAATTCTTTTACGTATTTTTACGTGGGAAAAAATTTTAATTAATACTATTCTCTCAGATTTTGATATTAGTGGTTTTAGAGATTAAGAAAGATCCATGCGTCCACATGCGTTAAGTTTGAAGATTGAGGATAGTTGAGAAGATTGCAGCCAGTCAATTCAAGATCTGTCATAGCGAGGAATTAAGATAATCTTCTATCCCTATACATGTAATTATGAACAAGATGATCTGACTTCCGCTGCGTTTATTTTTATAAACAAAAAAATTTTATTTACCGTACTAACCTCTTGTGCATGGAGTGTGATATTATATTGATAGCTAATCATTCAAGATAATTAAGTATATTTTGTTGTATTAGTGAAGACAATGGCCAAAATGAATAAAACCTAACTGATGACATCTACAAGGGAATAGCAAACATTTTTTTAATATAAATTTTCATGATTTAGAAATTAAGTGGGAATTAACGAAAGAGTAATGCACATTTCTCAAATATTATTTTAAATTAATGTGTTAAATAATTATTAGTTGATGAAATAGTATAATAAATAAATTAAAAAATTATATTATTTCACTATTAAATAATTGTTTAACACATGATTTAAAATAAAAAATTTAGAATAATATTTAAAAACTATAGCATTATTCACCGATGAAAATATGTAAGCCACGATTCCTTAAAGGATTATTAGGCATTTTATTGAGAGCATACCTTGAAATAATTATTTATTGAGTTATTAAGAATCTCGTCTCTAGTTTTACTTTTAATCTCTATTGAGAAGTCTTAAATTTACTCAAGAGATGATCTTGCTTATCTCTAAAAAATTAGAAACAATTTATAAATAGCTAAAATTTTAGGGTACTTAAACTAATTTAGCCACCTATTTTTTATTTTAACTTTTGTAATAAAAAATTTAATAAATAGATAAAAGTATCCTTCCACTATTTTAATAGTATCCGTTACAGTGCATAGTATTTCACTATAGAAACTTTTTTATTCAAAATTAAATATTTTTTGTTTATTAAAATTATAATTATTTTATATTATTTATTTATTTTAATCATATTACTACAAAATTTACATAAATAGTATAATTATTTAATATAGTTAAATTTAAATAATAAATGAAAATAATAATTTTTATAAACAAATACAAACTTATTTTTTTTATTAAACTTTATTGATAATTAAATAAACAAATAAAATTTAAAGAAGTAGTTGAGGTAAAAAAATCACACCCTTAATAATTTGTATTGTTTATTAAAATTATATTTATTGATAATTAAATAAATAAATAAAAATTTATACAAGTATATTTAATTATAAATGAATAATATATATTAATCAGCCATATATAATAAAATAAAATTAAAACATTGAGGTAAAATAAATCACACCCATATTGAGAGTGCGATAAAAAAAATCACACCCACATTAAGGGCACAATAAAAAGATATTGCACCCACATTGAGGGCGTAATAAAACAATTGAGCCTACATTAAGGACAGGATAAAAAAAACATAACACCTAAATATAGGTGCGATAAAAAAAAACTTAAGTATGAGCGCGGTAAAAAATATCGCTTCCAATATAGAACATGATAAATCTATCACGTCCAATATGGAGTGTGAAAAAGTATCAAGAAATGCGATAAAAAATATCATGCCGAATTGGAAGCGATTGAAAGGGGGCAATTTGACTCACCTTCTTTTTTTTAATTTTATTATTTATTAAAATATTTTTTTTTATTTTTACTTATTATTACTTATAATAAATATTTTATTTTTGTTTTTTTATTAGTATTCTATTTATTTTATAATGTATAATATAATGAATTTATTAAAATTTATATTTATATTTATCTAAATTATGGATGCATTTTTATTAAATTATTGAATTTGATGAAGTCAATTTAAGAATATACGAACCAAGGATGGAATCACTGGCTCAATTGAGTGAAATACATTTAACACACTCTTCTCATAGTTCGAAAAGGATATCTGATAAGGCGTAATTGTATAAACTATTTTATCTTCCTAACTTGATATTTGTTCAATTTATCTCAATAATTGGGCTATTTATGCATATTAATGTTGTTTTATAGGTTGAAGCATTATCGGAGCAAAAATACCGGAAAACGGACGCAAATTGGAGCATTAGAGATAAAAATACAAATGGAGGCACTGTTGCTACAGTGGTACTGTTGCTACAGTACCACTGTTTGCTACAGTGCAGCGCCGCAGCACTGGATTTCAGTGCCGCGGCGCCAATTGCAGAAAGTGAGCGCCGCGGCATTGAATCGCAGCACCGCGGCGCCGAGACCTGGGCAACAAAAGCTGACAGGTTGCTGAAAATCAGGAAACCCAAAAGCAACCCTAAGTGCGCCCTAATTCCGTGCTCTTACCTATATATTTGCTCAAAACTTACATTTTGAGGGGGGACTCTAGTTGGGACAGCAGCTAGAAACACAAAGAAACACCTAACTTCTAAGTTTGGAGAAATCAAAGAGGAGGAAAGCAAGCTTCAACTTCAAAGACATTTGACAGGGATGTCTTCTTTTCTTTGATTCTTTACTTGTTGTAAGATGTTTAGTTTACATGTATTGATGGAATTAGCTTCAAGATTGTGTAGTTTAATGATGAGCTAATTTCATTAATCTAGGATTACATCCTTGAACTCATTATGTGATGGATTTTAGCTCTCTCTTTTATGGTATTAATTCAGCTTTTGATATATTCATTGTGCTTGTGCTTAATGCTATTTGATTACTTGGCTAGTAGTTAAATTGATCTAGAAATGCTTAAATAAACTTGACAAAGGCATTTAGGTATTTAGTCTTAAGCATATTGATGCATGATCATAGTGTAGTACACTTGAGTTTCATATGAGATAGATATATACTCATAAGGCATGTATGGCTCATAAAACTTGTGCTTAATGAATTTTGTTCAATTTATTTATCATAGACATATAGATATTTGATTGGATGGAATAGATTCACTTGACCTGCAAAAGAGGCTTGTGATGTGTTGAGTGTTTTGTTCAATATATCAAGTTGAGTACCAATAGACCTAAAAGAGATTCTGCTGAATTTATTTGCATAATGGGGGATAGTTTGTAATCCTAGGATTTCTCATATTGAATATAATTTGTTGGTAATTTAGTTTATCACTTAGCATAATTAAGTTGTTCTTTTACTTGAGTAGTTTAATCATCATACATTAAATCATTTTCTGGATAATAGTAGAAAGACACCATTTCGGTACTTAAACTAGAAAAGATAAATCATTCTCTGTGGGATCGACACTTTTCTCATCATATATTACTTGTTGCGACAACGTGCACTTGCGCTAATTTGTGTTATAGAAAACACACAACAATATCAATGCCACCTATTAGCTATGTTTGATCCCTGAAAGTGCCCTTGGTGTTTTCTTAGTTGAAGAAACAATCCTTTGACTTATAGAGAGGTGATGTTGGACATCGATTCAAAAAAATGGCAAGATGCCATGAAATTTAAAATTGACTCTATGCATGACAATCAAGTTTAGGACTTAGTTGTGCTTCCTGTATATTTTATTGCTATTTGTTATAAATAAGTTTACTTAAAAAAAGTGTGGGCTCGATGGGAAGGAAGAGACCTTTAAAGCTCGAATGGTGACAATATGGTATACTAAAAGATTTGGGATCGACTGTGAGGAAAACTTTTCAATGTTAACATGCTAAAGTCAATTCGAATTTTATTAGCTATTGTAACATATTATGGTTTTATGGTTTTGAAGTCTGGCAAATAGATGTAAAGATGGCATTCCAGAATATATATCTTTAGTAAGAGATAAACATAGAACAGTCTAAAAGTTTTGCATTCAGCCTGACTTCTAATCTAGTATTCAAACTGAAGAAGTCCAAGTGTGGACTTAAGTAGGTTTCCCAAAGCTAGAATCTTTATTTTAATAAGGTATTAAGAGGGTTTGATTTTATCAAGAATGAAGAACAGGCGTGTGTGTTCACAAAGGATAGTGGGAGCATAATTGTCTTTCTTGTTCTCTTTGTGGATCACATACTCATTGTCGAAAATGACGTTGGTATGTTGCAAGTCAATTAGAAATTATTAGAGTAAGTATTTTATCATGAAAGATTCAAGAGAGGGTCTTCCTATAAATAGAGCTTTATATGGATAGAGTTAGGAGGCTGATAGAACTATCTTAATCTCCAAGTCTTGGAAAGGTACTGCTTTAGTACTATGAAATAGTTAATTTACCTTTCAGACATGGCATTCATCGTTTTTAGGATAAAGTGTCCTCGGCAAGAAGATGAAAGAATTAGAATGTCTAACAGACTTGTGCATCAGCTAAAGATAGTTTGACGTCATATTATGTACATGGCCTATATTTGGATGACTGTAAGTGTTATGAGTTGGTATCTGTTAAATCTAGGTAACGACCATTGAATGGCATATCTAAAATACATGAAAGGTAATAAATGATAAGTTTCTAATTTATGGAGAAAGTTACTTAAAGTGAGCGGATACACAGAGTCAGACTTTTAATCTAGTTTGGATGATAGAAAATCTATATCTGGTTATGTATTTCTTCTCAACGATATCACAATCAATAAAACAATATTTGGTGGCAATTATACCTAATTCGGTATATGTCTCCTACCTAAACCAAAATAATAAACAAGTAAATAAATATTATTATCTATTTAAATAATATTTATTCTATTATTCAAAGATTATTTGAATAATTAATTTTTTACCTTATTTAATTTTTTTAACATGGTTAATGGGTGAATTCATGGTGAAATAATTTATGGAACAAAATTGTATCACTTGTTAACATTTAATTAGTTAACAACTCTTGTCAACTAATTAAATGATGTACTTAACATTTAAGTATAGACAAGTCAACAACTCAAGGAACCTTGAAATATATTTTCGGTTTACTGGAATTTCTAGGGTGGAACTATTCAATCCATAATGCTACCCCAGTGCCTAATGAGTACACTTCATATTGTGAGATTTACTAGGTCTACACTCAAATTGTCATATGAAACTCCTCTACACGTTTGTGAATGATGCTCTACACACACGTTACGGATATTACAAAGCAACGCATTAGACCATACAAGTGAGGTTATAATATATTCGTATAATCCCTCAATCATTTATATCCAAGTAGAGCAGAGATATAGATGAACATCGTCAAATCTCCATATGCCCGACCAAAAGCTTATCTCTAAAATTGTATTTCAATAAATAATATTCCCAAACACTTTTGTGATATTATTTATCCCTAGGGTTAAACTCATTTCCCGGGAATTATTGCTTATGGCCATAAGACTTTCTAAAATACTATCTTAAAGTATTAGGATATATTACTCACCCAAATGAGCTAACGAAATCTATATCTATGTACATCGGACTCCATAAAAAGTTTTATATATGGAGGTCACTCACAAACCCTCAATTGATGGTTTTATGGGATGTCTATTGAAGGTGTTTATGAGTCTGTTTAGTATTCAGTCTTTATCTCTATATAGCTTCCACTCAACTCATGGTCTGCTAAGACTAACCATCTGCACCATCAAGATATAGACATACACTGATCTATATATTTATTAAGATATTCACTGACAGACCAGTATTAGTGAAAATAGATTAGGAACATAATATTTAAGAACATATTTGCATAATGACATTTTCTAGCATTATTTGTAACTCTTTGCAACTATGTCATTACTAATATATTCTCAAGTCTTTGTCCCATTTCAGACAAGACTCCAACTCTTTAGATATCGCTGACTCTTATAACTTAATGACTCTTAGCATTTATAACTCTCAATATTGCTAATTCTTAGCACTGAACCAAACTTATTTAGACTAGATATGAACTTTTTTAGATTATACAATGTCTGAAATGTTACAAGCATCTTACCATATAGAAAATATAATTAGCGATTTAATGAAATATAATACTAGTATAAATATTAAACAAATATTCGTACATAAAGGCACGTAAGCACAAATTGTAATAGAAATTACTAAATTGACCTTACTTGTGAGACAAGTAAGATCTATTTAATAATTCAAAAATTAGTTTCGAATTATTTTATTATTACAAGGTCAAAGAACAAGAAAATAAAAAGGCATGGATATGGATTTGTTAACATTGCTTGGTGGGGCCAAATGTTGACTTAAGAAAAGGGAAAATTGATAGAATGGAAAATATGTCTTTCATTGGACCAATTTTGAAGTTTTGGCTCAGCCAAAGAACAAAAGCCAAGATGATAATGCAAAATGTTTGAATTATTAAACAAACAAGGCATGGCTTAGTGGGATAACTCCTCTAACAAACAAAAGGCAATTTGAACAATTTGAATAATAAGAAAAGTGGCTTTCTTTTAAGCAATAGAGTTTGGAAAATTAAGTGAAAGAGAGAGATAAGGGAATTGTTTTGGGTGAACAAGAGTTGTGTCTTCAAAAATATTCATTTTCTTCCTCTTCTCCAAAAACAAAAAAAGGCCAGCCAAGCTAAATGAAAATGGTGAAGAAAAATGTGATTTTGACAAGTATTGTGCAAGAGTTGCATGAACCAAAAATATCATTTTTCATTTCCTTGTGAAGCAAATCAATGGTTAAAGAGTTTAACCAAGGAATTGTGTTCAAAGACTTTGAACATAAGATTGCTGAAAATCAAAGCTGTTATTCTAGAGATACAAGTTCACTCTAGTTGGATCTAGAATTACCGACAAGTGTACTTCAAGATAGACTCTATTTTGAATAAAATTTCCAAAGGCTTCAAAGGTGATTCTCAATCTCATTAGTGTAATGAAAACTTTATATTTTAATATATTTGTTGCATTAGAAAATTAGATTTTTGGTCCTGCTGCATTATATGTATGTATGACATGTATAAGTTTAATGTTGATCAACACATTGCACATGCATGCACCTATAGAAAAATAGCACGCTTCTGGTTCATAACATAATTTATTTTGAACTGCATAAATGCTAGAGACTCCAAGATTATACTTACTTCGGTCTTTTCATCTATGGTGGTTATATGGATCTATGCTTGATGCATTAGATTGATTATGTTCAAAACATGTTCACGCACTTTCTTCATTTTAACGTTCATATAGCTATGAGTAGCTTTTATGGCGACTAAACATCGCTTCGAGAGTATCTCATATCTTATGTGCAGTCTCTAAGTGCTCGTGCTTCATCTTGAGCATGTCATTCTTGCTGGCAAGGAATGTAATAGCGGGCCTTATTATTGGCATGAATCCATTTTTTTATATTTCTCTCGTACATTATGAGGATCATTGGCTGTAGGTTCAGGAAAAGACTCTTCCATTAGGATGAAGTTTTGGTCTTCACAGATCAGTATAATGTTTACATTATTTTGTCACTTAACAAAGTTGTTACCAGTCAATTTTTTATTTTCTAAGCAGGCTATTATAAGGTTTATACTGGATATAATGTTGAAATAAATAAAGAAATTTTAAAAATACTTGCATAAATATTATAATATTTTTTTAAATAATAAACATAATGCATGAATGCATAATTTTCAAACATATAAATTAATTCTAATTTATAATAGTTCAATTTAATAATTATTGTGCCGCCATAGGGTATGTCACATTAATTTTAGGGTTATTATCATAAATACCCCAGAGGTAAGGTCTAATTATAGAAATACTCATGTTTTTCAGATTCTGTGAGGACTACGTACTGAATACACTCAATAAGGACCTCTAATAGACATCCTATAAAGTCATCAATAGAGGGTCTTATAGAGTTGAATAGTATTTATAGTCCTTTGACCTGAGCACTATGGTGGGCTTGTGAGTGATCTACCGTATTTAGGTTTCACACATGTCAGAGACCTTTCATAGTCTGATAGCTAGGAGTCACTGGGTATGGTTTGATGCTCATGGAGTATGTTGTGTGTAGATATTGGATTCGTCAGCTCATATAGGTGAATTGTATATCCTTATACTCTAAGATTATATTTCAAGAAGTCTTATAGCCATAAGCATAAAACCTAAGAAAGAGTTTTCCGTGGGATAAATAATATCGCAAAAGTATTTTTAGATATTATTTATAAAAATACTAATCTAGAGATAAGTTCACGGTCAAGCAGATGGAGACTTGATGGTGAGATCTATGTCTCTGCTTTTCCAAGATATAAATGACAGAGGGACTATATGAATATGTATTAACCTCAGCTTGAATGTGTATGTAGGACATCATTTACAAACTTACAAAAATGTTTCGTAAGATAAACAAGTGTGAACCTAGGGAGGCTCATAATATAAGATGTAATCATTGAGCACTAGGTAGTGTACCGGGTCGAATAGTTTGATTTAAAAAAAATTTAAAAAGTATAAATTATTTTAGGGTCTCTCTAAAAACTAATAGGCTTAAGTGTTAAAACCACGAGGTTAACAAATGGCAAGTGATAGCTTGCCACCATTTGCCACCTCATGCCATAACTTGCCGCCATTTATCAACTAAAGGCATGATGATGCCTTGATATGGCTTGACAGGTGGCAAGCCAATTGCCATTATTTGCTAAATTAAAAACACATCTCTTTGAATGTCAAAGATGTGTCTAATTGTAAATTGTTTTGCAATTTTTATCATGACTAAGCAAAATAAATATGTTTATTTTATTGGAAAAGTAGTTTACAATTAAATAAGCTTAAGTAGTGGCATTTGACAATTGGAAAAAGGGCTTTTAAAAGGTGCTTTTAAAATGGAAAGTGGTAATTGTCACTGTTTGAAGAATAAAGGACACATGTCCTTGTAAGCAGAAGGTGTTACCATTATATTACAAATTATTTGCAATTTTGAAAGCCTTTGGTTAACATTTGGCAATGAAGTGGGGGATCAATTGTAAAAGTTACAATTGGTTTTGTAAAGACTAAGATTTAGTTTAAAAAATAAAATAAAAAACAAGACAAACTTGTTAAAACAAAAGAAAAAAAGAGTTTATCTTTTTATTGTTCATTCAACTTGGTCGAGAGAAAAAAAGAAGTCAAGAGTTGTTTTAACTCAATTCTAGCCGAATTGAAAGCTACCTTTCGAGTTAGAGTAATTTCATTGGTGTTTCTGGACTAGAATTGTTCAAAGTAACACTTCAAGTTAAGTTCGTAATTCTGCTAATGTAATAGACTTACATTTAGATTGTGTATATTGTAATAGAAAATTAGATTTCTACTTTCTCTGCATTAAATTGTATATTGGACATGCAAATATAATAAAATTTGAATTGTAATGTACACATATACACCCTACAAACAGTACACTAACAAATAAATTATCTTATAATTAATAAAATCAATAAAATTTATTAATTTTTTTCTATATAATTCTAAATCAAACTATTTAATATAGATTACTTAGAATTATGAGAAATTACTAAACTTAAGTAATAAATTGAATTTTACATTATTTGATTAATTATATAAGTTCTAAACATGCTACTTAATTCACTAATTTATTCTTATTAAAATAGTTTGTATAATAAAATAAACTATTTAAATTCTAATTATGGCATATATGCATGTGATATTATAATAATATGAGCAAATTCATTCATGTGATTATGTATGATCATGTTATAATCCATCATATAATTAAATAATATAAATTAACATTAAATTTAACTCGTCTAGCCTCTTAAGATTTTAAATTACAACTTATAATAAAAAATAAATAAATTACAAAATAGGTATAAACACGCAGGCTCAGTCGCATGTGGTCTCCTAAAGACCATAACAAGTGATGGAAATCATCAAAAAGGCATGTGAAAAGCTTCAAAGGATCCACTGGATATCTATAGAGGCCTAATGACAAGAGCTAGAGTCAAAAGGATGTGAGAAGCACTAAATGGGCTGATTGAAGAAATATGGACTTTAAATGCAACAAATGGTATGACTCATTGAGATATGGGCTTGGAAAGGAACTAAAAGCTTATGAACCTCATTCAATATGTTAACAGCCTTTTTTTATGAAGTTTTACAATGTACATGAAGATTATACAAGATGAAAACATGCATGGAATTATGGAGATTTATAGGTCATATGTGTTTGGATTATTTTTAACTATGTGTGGGCTAGACTATGTTATGTAAGCCCAACCATTTTTTTAAATAATAGACTATTCTGAAATATTTAGTATTAGTTTTCCTATTCTATTTTGGATTGATATCTGCTAAATCTCTTACATTTTGTTATTTCCTATTTAGATTAGGACTTCAACTATTTCCTAGTATGGTTAGGACTTTATTTAGCCTATATAAGTATGTATTTAAATGGGCAAAAGAATCCCACAAAGTTTTGATCAATTGAGATAAGTTCTTTTTTTGGTTCTCTTCATGAGCTTGTGAACCTATCAAGAATATTTTCTTATGGCATTCCAAAACTGACTTAACACTCATATTCTCATCCGTTTCTTGAGTGTGGCATTAATATCCTTCTTCATACCTCCGGTTTGTGTCTTCCATAGGCATTAGGTCAAGGTTTTTTTTGTGTCTATCAAAATCTAATTTATCTTTCTTAGGGTTAAAATTCATATTTTGTGTGTTGGGTTTTATAGTTTTCTATGGGGTTCGTATAAGTTTGGTGTTAAAGCCTGGCTATAAATCAGGTTTGCTTAATATATATATATATTCGTAATTATCCATGATTTCCTTTGTATTTACCCTTGATCACACATTTCCATTGTTTTCTTCTTTGATTGCATATTTCACCATTCGTATACTTTTTGAGTGCAAAATTCTAAGATTCTTGTTTTGGCATTTCTTTATTAGTATAATAAAATGAATAAAACAATTTTTTTTTAAAAATCATGCTATTTCTTATTGGTGTTATAGTAGTTAAGTGCAAGCGCACGTTATCATTTCAAGTAATATAAGATTTTAAGTCCAAGTATCAATCTCAAAGGGACTATGCAATCTAATTCTATAAATTAAGTACTAAAATTGTATCTACTTAACTTTTATTCAGAAAATCACAATCTGAAATTTAATTAACTAATCTAACTCTATTAATTAAATTAAATAAAAGCAAATGGTAGAATTCACAAATAAAGATAATCGAGGGTTTTGACTTGTCCCCTAATATTTCATTGAATTTATTAACTTCTTAGTTAATTTCTTAATACCAATTATTGGCTTAAACATTAATCTTATCACAAGCCTTTGTCAATGGTCGAGTGACTATATTACGCATTCTAACAATCACCTATATGTCTATGGTAATCAAATCAGAATGTAATTCATTAAGATCAAGTCTAAATTATACCATACATACCACCTAGGTATATATCTATTCTAGATGGAACTCATAGTTGTTACCCTATAATTATGTATCAAACTATCCTAGCTAAACACATGAATCTATCCGTTGAGTTCATCGTGGTTCCTTAATCATTCAAAATATTGATCAAGTATAATGAAAGCAATAAACACAGGATAGAATGAATCAATTATAATAATTAAGTTCATAAACTAATAATCAATAAAATCTAATTACATACCAGGTTCATATAGTCTAACCCTAGAATAATAAGTTTAGCTGATCACAAAACAAAGAGTATCAAACAAATCTATAAATAACAGTAAGAACAAGAACATAATAATAAGAAAAGAGAAGAAAAACTAATCAAGAAGACGTCTTGGGTTGCTTCTCTCTCAATCTTCACTTGAAACTTGAATCTTGTCTTTAATATTTGATTTTGTGTTGTAAATTATTTTTCTAAGTTTTTGCCTCTCTACTTGATTATTTTTTGAATTTTGGCTTTTGGCATTCTATTTATAGGTTTATGTCTTCAAATTAGAGTAAAACATCAAATACAAATCAAATTAAAATTACTGTTCATAAGTACTATTCACTAATACTGTTTATGCGTACAGTTCACACAGTGCCACGACACTCGTTTCTTGGTGCTGTGGCGCTAGTCATTATAGTAAAAATACTTAGCATTGTATTGTAGCAATTTGATGGTTTTACCTTTTTGTTTTTGAATTTTCATCCCCGTTTGCTCTATTGACTCAAAATCTACAAAATAACAATAAATTACATAAAGAGCCAAATAATCTTAATTTAAATGAATAAATATTAAGTTTGAAAGATGGAAATCCTAGTTTGTGTTCCTAGTTTTTCATTTCATTTTTTCTTACTTGTACCTTGCTCCACAGCCTTAAAACTACTAGTTTGTGCTTTCGTGTGTTCTTGATCATTCGAATTTCATTTATGCCTACACCTTATATTTGTGTTTTGTTTACTATAATTTTCTAGTATTTAGGTTGTTACAAGTTTATTCTCTTGATTTGGTTCATTTTATTCAATAAAAAATTTAGAGAAGGAATTTAAGAGTAGTTAAAGGCAAGGGTATATAAGCAACATTATAGAGAAAAGCCAAATTTCAGTGTGTAAACACGAGTGTTGAGGAATATTCTTTGAGAGTAACACGCTTGGGAGTGTTGTGAGGTTAGTCATTCACGCTCAAAGTGATGCAATAACAATTTGAGCAAATGAACTCAATGTTTGGTGAAATTAGAGATAAATTGGAGAGAGAAGACATAACCATCATCAATTTACAAATGGGATAGAAACATGAAGCTCATAATATGCGAAGACATGATAGACATATTACTATGAATAATGATGGCGTTGATGAAGATGATTGTGATGATAAATACCAGCCATTAATGTCAATGTGGATAAATTTTTACGTGGTATGAGAGGCAAACGAGATAGTGCAAGATGTGAAGATAGAGTTGATCATGACTTAGGTAGTATTAAGCTAAAGATTCATTCTTTTTAATGTAAAAATGATCCTAATGCATATTTGGAGTGGGAAAATAAAGTGGAGTTAGTTTTTGATTTCTATAACTACATGGGAAAAAAAAGGTAAAGTTGGTTTCTATTGAATTCATTGATTATACAATTATTTGGTGGGACTAGTTTGTTTTAAATAGGCAAAGGAGCTGTAAGGGGTTTCTTGATACATGGGAAGAGATGAAAGTTATTATGAGTAAGCGATTTATCCTTAGTTGTCATTATAAAGATTTGTACCAAAGGTTGCAAAACCTTACTCAAGGTTTCAAAAGTATTAAAGACTCTCATAAAGAAATGGAGATAGCCATGACTCGATCGAATGTTGAAGAAGATCAAAGGGAAACTATGGCCAAATTTTTATAAGGTTTGAATTGTGATATTGTTAGTATCGTTGAATTACAACATTATGTAGAGTTAGAAAACATGGTGCGTATAGCAATGAAGGTAGAAAGACAACTTAAGAGGAAGAGTTCACAAGATATGACCAAAAATCGGGTTCCTTATCCTCTTGGAAATTGAATTAGAATAAAAAATATGAGCAGGCTAATTTCAAGTCCAAGGTCGAAGCACGTGGGAGGCAACCAAGGTAAGGGTAAACTTGATTATCAACCAAGTAGAAATAAAGATATTAAATATTTTAGATGTTTAAGAACAGGCATATTGCATCTGAATGTCCAAATCAAGATGTAATGATTCTAAGAGATAATAGTGTAACAAAAACCCAAAGCATGTTGGATGATGAGGCTATGCCACTTTTGGAAAATGCCAATGATGGTGTGGAGTATCCAGTAGATGGAAAGTTAATGGTTACTAGGCATGCATTAAGTTTGCAAATGAAAAAGGATGATAACGTACAACATAATATTTTTTATACGAGATTCCACATCAATAATAAGGTATGTAGTATGATCATTAATGCAAGTAGTTGTACTAATGTAGTTAGCACATTTTTGGTTGAAAAACTATATTTACCTACTATGAAGCATCCATGGCCATATAAGCTTCAATGGTTGAATGAATGTAGTGAAGTTAAGGTAAATAAAGAAGTGCTAGTTTCATTCTTTATTGGTAGGTACAAGGTTGAAGTTTTATATGGCGTAGTACCTATACATGCTGAGCCTATTTTGTTAGGACAATTATGGAAATACAATAGACATATAATACATGATAGATTAAGAAATAGATACACATTTGTAATGGATGAAAAACCAATCATTCTTGTACCTTTAACCCCTAAGCAAGTTCATAAAGATCAATAAGAATAAAATAAACAAAGAGAAAGATACAAAAAAAAATTAAGAGTGGGTTAGAAAAAGAAAAAGTGACCGAACATGAAAAAGAGAGTAAAGAGAGAGAGGCCAATAGTAAAAGGAACGAGAGTGGGAGTAAAAAGATGAAAAATAATGAGGGTTCAATTAAAAGAAGCAAAAGAAAACAAGTGAGCATATATGCAAATGATAGCAAACTCAAGAGTGCATTTTTTTTTTCAAAATAGCCTATCATTATACTCTTGTACAAAGAGGTTTTTTTTAACAATAACAAACTTGACCTTTTTTTTTTTGGCCTAATGTTGTTGTTTCTCTTTTAGAACTGTTTGAAATGTATTCCCTAAAGATGTTCCAATTAGTTTACCACTTTCAAAGGGAATTAAATATCAAATTGACTTTATTCCTAATGCTACAATTCTAGATAGACTCGCATATAGAAGTAATCCCAAAGAAATAAAGGAGATTCAAAGGCAGGTTGAAGAGCTTATGGCAAAAGGACATATGAGAGAAAGTATGAACTAATCTACAGTTCATGTTTTACTTATGCCTAAGAATAATGGATTATGGAGAACGTATATTGATTATTGAGCATTCAACATAATCATTGTAAAGTATAGACATCTCATCCCCAAATTAGATTAAATGCTTGATGTATTATATAGTTCTTGTGTGTTTTCTAAAATTGATTTAAAAACTGGATATCATAAAACTACAATGAGTGGAAAACAACCTTTAAAAACAAAATATAATTTGTATAAATGGTTAATTATGTCTTTTGGGTTAACTAATACTCTTAGTACTTTTGTGAGACATATGAATTATGTTTTGTGAGCTTTTATTGGTAAAATTTGTGATTTTTTACTTTGATGATATTCTGGTTTATAGTAAGAGCTTAGATGAACACATTGAGCATTTATGAAGTGTGGTAGATGTTTTAAAAAAATAAAAGTTGTTTGCTAATCTTAAGAAGTGTTCCTTTTGTACAAATCAGATTGTATTTCTTAGTAATATTGTTAGCTCTAGAGGAATTGAAGTTGATGAAGAGAATGTTAAGGCAATAAAGGATTAGCCTATACCCTATACCTAAGAATGTAAGTGAGGTGTGATATTTTCATGAACTGGCTAGTTTTTATAGGAGATTTATTAAAAAATTGAACATTATAGCCACACCATTAACTGAAGTTATTAAAACAATGTAGGTTTTAAATAGAGTAGTGAGCAAGAAAGAGCTTTTAATTTGATTAAGGAAAAACTAAGTTTTGAACAATTACTTGCTTTACCTCATTTTTCTAAAACTTTTTAGATTAAATGTAATGCTTTAAGTATAGGTGTTAGAGTTATTTTGATGCAAGAGAAGTGTCTTATTGCCTATTTAAGTTATATACAACTCAAGCCAATAAAGGGTGTAAGAAGCTTATTTTTAAACCTACTGATTAAGTTTAGGTGTATATTTGAAAAGAAATATTTTCAGCTTGAAGACGTTCTAAGTTGCATCCAAGAGAAGATAGTCAGTTTCAAGTAATTGCAAGGATCAATGACAAGGCCTATAAATTAGATCTTCTAAATGAGTATAATATTAGTGCTACTTTTAATGTTTCTGATCTTTCTCCTTTTAATATAGGTAATGATTCAAGAACGAATCCTTTTGAAGAGAGGGGCACTGATGGGAATCATAAAGAAGGCGTGTGAAAAGCTTCAAAGTATCCATTATATATCCATAGAGGCCCAATGACAAGAGCTAGAGTCAAAAGGATGTAAGAAGCACTAAATGGGTTGATTGAAGAAATATGGACATCAAGTGGAATAAGTGGTGTGACTTATAGAGATATAGGCTCAAAAAGGAACCAAAAGCTTGTGACCCTCATTCAAATATGTGAACAGCCTTTTTGATGAAGTTGGACTGTACACATAAAGATTATATAAGATAATAGCACGCATGGAATTATAGAGATTTATAGGCCACACATGTTTGGATTATTTTTAATTATGTATGCGCAGGACTGTGTTATGCAAGCCCAACTATTTTTTTTTAAAATAATAAACTATTCTAGAATATTTAGTATTAGTTTTCCTATTCTGATTTGGATTGATATCTACCAAATCTCTTAAATTTTTTTATTTCCTATTTAGATTAAGAGTCTAACTATTTCCTAGTATGGTTAGGACTTTATTCAGCCAGTATAAACATGTATTTAACTGGCAAAAGAATCCCATGAATTTTTGATCAATTAAGACAAGTTCTTTTTTTGGTTCTTTTTATGAGCTTGTGAACTTATCAAGAATATTTTTTTGTGGCTTTTCAAAATGACTTATCACTCACATTCTCATTCTTTTCTTAATTATGCAATATTCTTCTTTATATCTCTAGTTTGTCTCTTCTATAGGCATGTGGTCAAGTTTTTTTTTCTCTTTTTTATGTTGAAATTTGATTTAGTTTTTATAGGATTCAAATTCATAATTTGTATGTCAGGTGTCATAGTTTTTTATGGGGTTTACATTAACGAGTCTACTTTATTTTTCTTTGTACTTTTGTACATATAGGTTTAAGAACATTTATTAAGTCCATTATACAATTTTTTAAGGTAGTCAATTCTTTAGACATTTTCTTTTAAAAAAATTTGTCCATGGAAAATTCAAACACGAAAAGAATATAAATATATTTTTTTAGCTTCCAAACTGAAAAAAAGAGCCTTTTATTGCCCTAGTTGCATCTAGGTCCACAACATGAAAGCTGCTGCCCCATTGTGTCGGTTGCCAGTTATGACAATGTTGGGTGGCAACATATAGAGCCTTATAGCCTTTGCGTCACATACAACGCAATGATGCCTTGCATCATATAACACATGGCTAGCAGTGAAATCAATTGGTATCAATTCATATCAACTAATTTGCATGGCTATGGTCTCAACAATTGGTGTCATGGCTTTATATACATTGATTTAGAAGGAATACCAATCAACCCATGCTAGTAACCATGAATCAAGAATAATATTTTCAAGAACATTCTGCATAATGACATTTCTTAGCATATTTGTAACACCTTGCAGGTATGTCATTACTAATATATTCACAGGTCTTTATCCCATTTGATACAAGGTTTTAACTCTTAGAATGCTAACTCATAGCACTGATCTAAACTCTTTTAGATCTATAATTTTTGAAAAGTATCAAGCTTGGTACCATATAAATAACATTAACGATTTTATTCGAAATGTTAATATAAAATAATTAATATTCATATATAATTGGAATGGAACTTAAGCACTAACTCCAACAGATGAATCTCATTTTGTTTTGCCAATAATATACCCTAATGAACTCCCCCTCTTTAGGAAACATCTTAATTGATTTTATTTCTCTCTTCCTCCCTTGATTCAAGAATTTCTCCAAGTAATTGGCCTTTCACCCTTAGGAGAAAAGTAGTAATAAAGCATATGATGGTTGTCAGAGGCAATTGGAAGTGCCCTAAATATTCTTTCAAGATTCCCACCACATTCGGAGTTTTCAACTAGAAAACTAGTTTATCTCTTCCAAAGATTCCTACAAAGAAGTTCTTAAAACTTTTTTTATTTTGGGAATTAGCTTATCTCTTACAATGACTTGGCTCATATTCATCTCTTGTGATATTATACTCATCGGGAGAGTGTGTCACCAACCTTGTGCTCTATTTTATGACGAAGGCCTCTTGACTATAACTCCTCAAGATCTCATATTTCTCAATCCCTTTCCATTTTTTCAGTAGCTAATCCTTCAAAACTCTCTCAGTCCATCTCCAAACCCTTTTTAACTCTGTTCTCTTCCCTTTGAAGATGGATGTTGAAGCCAGAGGCTTAAACAGTGAGCTAATCTAGCGTTCTTACATCTAAAATAACTTTTTCCCTGACATTAATAAGTTTTATTATCATATGTAATCTCAAATATTAAAATGTTACCTTCTTTGTGTTTTACTATTACTGACTAAAGGTTTCATTGCAGGTACTAATATAAAGGCCGTACGTGTGTCTTCAGAAAGTAGAATAGTTTATCATTCTCTTGCCTCGTCTTCTTTTGATCTTAGTATTCTTTTTGTTGTAGGTGTAAGTGTGGATTTAAAAGGAAAGCCTGCTAAAGAAACTTCACTCTTAGATCCTATTCCTGCTATTGCTCCAAGCATTTTGAAACCTACCATTTCTATAAAACCTCTATGGTCTACACTTCTTTCTTAAAATGAGCTTCTAAAATTTCCTTCAATTGCTAAATCTCTCATTCTTATTAGGGCAATTCCTGATGTTCCTATTCCCATTTTTTATTTGGACCTTCCTGATATTATTCCAAATATCTTTAAGAATTCTTTAAAGAAAGCTCGAGTTCCACCTAAGTGAAAGCCATCAAAGAAGCCATCTTTCTTAAAATGTTATAAATCTTCTACTCTTGGTGGTTCTAAAATGGTTTTAGAATTAGTTAGAACTATAGTTGAAGCTTTTAAGATTCTAATGAAGCCTTTTGATGAATAAGAGCCTTCTAATATTACTTCATTGATTGCTTCTTCTTTTTCAGTGGTTCCATATATTCCAGCTTCGAGGCCCTCTACTCGGGTTGGTCAAGGTTCTTCTCATGTGGAAGGTATTTTTCAAAACTCTGTCAACCCTCTAATAGAGAGTTTTATGCCACTAGGTAAAAAAAAATTTAGTTGTATATAATTTCTTTCTTTTTCTTTCTCTTTTGGTCTTTACAGATTCTTCTTGAACTTGTTAGTCTCTTTCTTTTCTCAAATGAGCCAATCTATCTCTCTATTTTCTTAGAGGAGCCAATCAATGTAGATTCTAACTCTGGTAACTTTAGAGGTTCTACTCGGGAGTAGGAAGGGAATTTGGTATTCCCAGATTATCTGAAGAGGCAGTGCCACTTTTCTCATTTAGCGGGTTAACTAGTGCAGAGCCTTTTTCTTCTTCACAACTTTAGAAGGGGAAGGGTAAAAATACTGGTTCGAGGACCCCTCATCCTAAAGAAACATAAGAGGTTCCCAAGGGGGAGCTAAGGATGAGTCCTGAGTTTCATCCTCGGTTTTGAAAGTTAGATGAGAAAATTGTTTGTGATTCAACCTCTTTCGGATTGATGGAGAAGATTCGGCATGATCTTAGGTCATTTGTTCACAAATGAGAACTTAAAGCTGATTAGAAGCAGATTTCTGCATGCCTGCTATTGATTGGAAGCAGAAGAGCTTTTCTTCTAGTCTCATAGTAGGTTTTTGCCTTTACATCTTTCTTCATTTTTCTGTTCATGGTTCTAATAATTCTCTTTCTTTTCTAGGCCATCTAGAATACAGTGTTAACTTGGAGGCTTACAAGAATAAGTTATGGTAGCTCAAAAAGAGCCAAAGAGGCTCCAACAAAGATTAAAAGTTTCTAAAGAGGATAACCTACTTTTGGAGGGTAAGAATCTCTTGTACTAGATCAAGATTTCAAGGTTGAATGAAGAGTTTCGAAAGTTTCATGCCAGCCAAAAAGACAAGTATATGGTAGAGGGTCTCCTAAAAATCATTGCTGACCTTACTATAGAGGTCATTGAGTCAAAGGCTACCAATGAAGCGTTCATCCAGGAAAGAAATGATCTGTCATTATCATTGTCTGCTAAGAAAGCTAGAATAAGCTTCTTGAAGAATGAGAATACTGAGTTACAAGCTTCTAAGAAGTCTTTAGGTTCTAAGATTAGTGAGTTTTAAAAGAATTTGTCTACTAAAATTGTGATATCATGAAGAAATATGATAAGTTGTGGAAGATTACCAACCATGCAACCATTGGTGCTGATCTTCTGAAGGATTTAGAAGCCAAACCTCAGGATCTGTTGTACACGATCTGAGAGCTTAGGGTAGCCTTGAAGGCAAATCAAAACATGACAACGATGATGAATAACTAATGAAAGCATTGTAATAAGACTTTAAAGGATTATTTTCAGCGCTAGATGGCTATTTCTTTAACTTGGAGCTTCCATTGGGGGTTCTGATCTGGGAAAGAACCCTCAGTTTATCGTAAACTCCTCAAGTACTCCAATCTGAAACTTAGTTGGTACAAAGATTGGTCTACAAAGCACTATGATGACAAACTTTGTCTCATCAACTACGACTTTGCAAGAGAGGGAGCCTCTGAGGCAAATCTTGATACTGCTTCCTTTTAAGGGAAAGATGCAAGAACTTATGAATATCTTTTTGGAAAAATGCCCCTTTAGTCTTTAGGGTTTAGTTGAATTACCAATGCTATCCTCATCATTTTTTAAATACTTTGGTTAGTCCCCGTCGTTTAAAAAACTCCATTAAATGGGCACTTGTTTTGTTCTTTTGCCATTTTACCCTAAATTTAAATTTTCATTTCCCTCAACCCACCTCACCACTTTTCCCTCACAAATTTTAATTTTCCTCTTTTTACTCCCTCCACATAAAATTATTTTGTAATTTAGTAATCAAATAAATAAGTTTTAAATTAAAAATAAAAAATCTATTAATTTAAATTTTTATTTCACTCGTCCCACCTCAACACTTTTTCCTTCCAAATTTAATTTTTATTTTTCCTCTTCTTACCCCTCCTCTCAAAATTATTTTTTAATTTCATAATCAAATAAATAAATTTAGTTATTAATGTTAAATTAAAATTATAAATTTTACATTAAAATATATTTTAATATTAAATTTAAATTTAAAATTTTATTTTTCCCACCCCACCTCACTATATTCCTCTTGTAAATTTTAATTTTAATTTTAAAGACGTCCAAAATGGTGACCCTTAACCAATTAAGTGTCAGTAGAATATTAAATTGAGCCATAAAATACTACTAATATCACCATCTTGATAATTACCTGGAATAAAACTGCAATTTGAAATTAACATACTGTCCATTCCATAGGATTTTCTAGAGAACCCCATAGAATTAAGTCAAAAAAGCTCAATATTCTCAATTCACATAACAAGAAAATAGGTGCAAGGATGGAATTTACATAGGATATGCTATACACTTAGGATTTGTTCCCCCTACACTTCAGTTGTTGAGAAATGCTGATATTTAGATGGACTGAAAATATATAACTAGATAGCTTAATTAACACAAGCCAATAAGTAAAAGAACTTTTAAAGGGATTAGAAAGACAAACGATGATATTTAAGAGGTGAAAAGGGAGAACAAATCAAAAGCTGCCAATGTTTCTTTATGTTGAAACCAACCCAGTTCTCCTTGAAACAACATAGCTATTGATTCTTGGATATACATTTGCAGGCTTAACTTTTGGATCATCTTCAAAATCACATGCCCTTTCTTCATCAGTCCTGATACCAGCGGTGTAATTCCTTGGCGTTTGTTGGAGATTGTTTCATCATCTGCTGCTTTTTCATAATATCCAAAATCAACTCTGTTGCCGAGGCTCTTGGTGGAAGCAAATCTAACAAGCTTTCTGTAATCGTCATCATAGCTTGATCTCGATGCGCTGACGTTGTAACTCTTAGGCAAAATATTAACTTGGCCTATAGGGCAACCCGTGAATGTATTAAAAGTAACCTTGTTTGAGCATTTAGTAACGCTGATTTTGGGGTGGTGGATACGGTAGTGATTGGGTGGAAAAGGGTTCGTGGTTTTTAAGAAAGAAAGGAAAATGAAAATGGAGGAAATGAAAAAAAAAATTTAATTATTATTATTATTTTTAATGTGAAATTTATAATTTTAGTTTATAATAACGTAAAAGATATGTTTACCCCATAAAAAATTAATTTTAACAAAGTTTTTTGAACAACGGAGACTAACCAGGGTAATATAAAAAAATTAGGAACAACGTGGATAATTCAACTAAACCCTAAGAACTAAATTTTCCTTAACTTTTTGATACTTTTTATCCCTTTTCCATGTACATCCTTATTTTGTGAACGGACTTATACCTAAAATGTTTTTGATTGAAAAAATATATACTTTCATTGATTATGTATATCTACTACTTGTTTGTGCTTGGTTCTGAATTCTTGTTCTTTGGATATCTTAAAACATAAAAGGAATATGTTGGGAGCCTTCTACCTACCATTTTCTAGAGCTCTGATGCTTAACATTTTCTTGCACGGTGATAGAAACCTTATTTCTTTGAAATGTTTCTATCTTTAGAACTCTGAAAATTAGATTTTGTTTTCTTGCAAGGGACAAGAGGAAGATTGAAAATTCAATAGAGATAGGGTAGGCAACCCAAGAAGGAGGTGTAAAATAGGTATTTAAAAGTTATGCTCTATAATAAATAGTTCATATAATTACTAATAATATAAATAAATTAAAACACAAATAATTGCAACAAATAAGAGAGTAGGGAAAGAGAAAGCTAACACTTGATGTTTATGTGATTTAACCCTCCACACAGCTTATGTCCAAGCCTTAAGCTAACATCTTGAGATTCTACTAGATTAGTTTATCTTTCAAAACCCTTTGATTAACTTTCCAAGTAATCAAACTTTTACAAATTGACTTTCATATGTACTAATTAAACTCTGATTAGTTTTGTCAGGTACTAATCAAACCCTCACAATAAGTTGGCTTTACTGGGTACCAACTAAACCTTATAAAGATTGATTTTGGATTCAATCAAACCCTTACATTTAAACTCTCTCATAAAGTAGATATAACAATTATGACTCATGTGAGTATTACAATTGATATAAAGATTATAGAGCACTCTCACACCTTCAATGCTTAAATGGAGTTTGTATTTATAGTTTGAGGAGTAAAATAGTCGTTTCTACAGAGCTTCACAATAATCTATCCTTACACAGTGATTTAACTGTTATGAAACAGTGGCCATTGCTATAGTTATAAACAGTATAGCGCTACGTTGCTCTAAAAAGTTTTGAACCTTTGACTTTAGTCCATTTTTATAAACTTTCAAAACTTTGCACTTTGGTCTAGAATATTTTTTTCTCTATTGTTTGGAATCATTAGAAAGTACACCTCCCCATCAATATGTGCTACCCCTACAATTATAAAATTTCTAATCCTTTTGCCAAAAATCAAATGTATGTTATCAAGGATTAGATATATAAAATTATTTCATAAATCAGACACACATTTCTCCCCCTTTGGAATCATAAAAAAATAATGAGACAATTATAAACGTAAAAAGGATAATCAAAATCACAGAAATATTATATATCAACAATTAAAGATTAATATGGATTTGGAATCATAAAAAATAATGAGACATAAAAAAATATATATGATGTGATATTCTATATCTTAAAATTGAGTGTAAGTATACACTATCGTATGCAAGGATAAAATAGTCATATGTCGAACCTACAGGGATAATATCTTCATTTTAACCAAATACTCAAATTATGTCTTTCTAGTAATTATTCAAAAAAATAAAAATCTAAGAATGAATTTAGAGAATATAAAAGTGACAACACACTGTAAAGAGATTTGAATGATAGCAATATAGAGAAAACTTAAAGTTAATACTTGTTGGGATTTGTGCTCGCGTGCCATCCCATTGTTGTATGGATATTTTATTTTATAATATTTATACAGTACATTATTTGTTAAATCGCTAATTACAATTATTAAATGGTTCAATGCTTGTGATGCTACACAAATTATATAATCTGAAGGAGTTTTGATTTGGTCTAAAGAAGTTTAGATCAATGCTAAGAGTTAACAATATTGAAAAACTATAAATGCTAAAGAGTTAGCATGTTATAATAATCAGTGAAGTCTAAAAGTTAGAATCTTGGCAGTAACGGTACAAAGACCTAAGAATACATTTGTAATATCATAGTTGCAATAGGTGCTAAGAAATGTTATTATGTAAGTTTATTCTCAAATTATATGTTCCTGGTCTTAATTCACCATTGCAAGTATATCGGTGGAATCCTTTTACATAGACCAGTGTATACTATACCTAGATGATCTAGATGGTTGTTCTTAGTTGACCATAGACTTATTGGAAGTTCGTATAGCATGCAGGTGTTCAATAAGGACTGAATACTGAATAGACTCAACGAGGACCCCAATAGACATCTCATGAAGCCGTCAATGGAAAGTTCTCTTGAGTTGAGTAGTATACATAGTCTTTTGACTTGAGTACCACGGTGGGCTTGTAAGTGATCTATCATACTTTGGTTTTATGCATGTCATAGACCTTTCACGATGTGACTGCTAGGTGTCGCTGGTATGATTATATGCTTATGGAGTCCTATATGTATGGATATGGGATTCGTCAATTTATATGGATGAGTTATATATCCAGATGCTCAGTCACTGTATCTTAGAAAGTCTTATAGCTATAAACAACAAGCCCAAGAAAAGAGTTTCCTATAGGGATAAACAATATTGTAAAAGTGTTTGCATATATTGTTTGTTAACATACGTGTCTGGAGATAAGTTCACGGATGAGCATATAGGGATTTGATAGTAGTGATCTATATCCCTGCTCTTTCAGTATATGATTGATGAAAGGATTATACGTATGCATTATGACCTCAACTTGTATGGTTTGCTGCACTGATTTGTAATATTCTTGATGTGTGTGGGGGGCATTGATCTCGAACTCACATAATAGTTCTCTTTGACAAATCAGAAGTAGACCTAGAGAGTCCTACAATATGAAGTGTACTCGTTATGCACTGGGATAGTGTACTTGATTGAATAATTCGATCCAAAAATTTTTAACAGACCGGACATTTAATTCGGTTTTCCTCCGGTTATTCACGTGTCAAGACTTAAGAGATAAGTACATCAATTAGTTAACAATTAGTTGTTAACCAATGGAATGTTGACACATGGTACATTGTGGTCCAATTATTGTTTGACTTAGAAATTACCAAAATGACCTTATTTATTGGACAAATAATATCATTATTTTATTCATTAAAATATTTATTGAATAAAATAATAATATATGATATTATTATTTAAATTGAAGTCAAACAATTTATTTTTTTATTTTAATTGACATGTGTTTCTACCATTAGTTAATATGATTAAATCATTTGTTTAATATTGATTAAATGATACAATAAGAATAATGGGTGGTAATTGTAAATGGTAAGCCTTAACTATCTTTTGTAAATGAGAAAGAGTTTCTCATTTGGCCAAGATATGGGCCAAGTTCATCCAAATCATTTTTCATTTTATTTTATTTTTATTTTGTTTAATGTAAACAATAATAAACAAATTACTAATAGCAAACATTGACCATAATAATGGATATCATTATGTGAGAAAATGGAAGAAAAATAATAAACAAATTACTAATGGCAAACATTGACCATAATAATGGATGCCATTATATGAGAAAATAGAAGAAAAATAATAAACAAATAAAATAGCAATATGTTGATCAACTGATCAAGAGAAATTTGGCCAAGGAGATTGCATGAAAGAGAGAGAAGTGAAGTTTGCTAAGTGTTAGAAAATTCTCTCAGGTGTTGAGAGCACAAAAAACATACTTCTTCCATTTTTCTCTTCCATTTTTGGCCATCTAAAATACAAGGTAGAAACAAGGATTCAAGAGTTTAATCATTTGCTAAAAAAGCTACTATTCTAACTTCTTTAAGTCCACCATGTTGAGGAACTAGAATTGTGAACAAGTTGCTTCAAGGCAGGTACTCTAGTTCGACCAAAAAACCAAAGGTTTTACAAGGTAATTAATTCTCAATCTTGACGTAGTTTACATTTACGAGCTAACATGTAAAGTTTATTTGTATTTATCATTAAAAAATTAGTATTCTGCTCATCCGTTATGCATATATGTATATGATATATATGTTATTTTGAATGATAGACACAAACTCACATGCATGCACCTTAGGTTTAAAATCACTCACAATACTATCCCTCAATATACTCTCTAATGATAAATCCTATAATATTTAATTCTCTTAGTCTTTGTTATTAATCAAGACACTAATGTATTCACAAGCCTCTTCTAAGGTTATGCAAGTATACCTTAATTTACCAAATACCTATATTCCTATGGTACTTATAATAAATTAAGATTGATTAAGATTAAGTCTTATTGATCATACATGCCAATTAGGTATATTCATATCCTAATTTGAAACTCACATATGCAACATTGAATGTTACTCTACAATCATGCATCAAATTATCTAGGTCTAAATAAAATGATGCCGTTTTCGAGTTTATCAAATTATTACCAATTTATTCACCATATATTGGCCAGATATATTGAAACATTAAGAACAAGTAATTTGCATAACAAAGAACTAAGTTTATTAAATATTAAAAAGATATAGCAATTAAGTGCACATATTGAGTTCAAGTATTAACCCTATAAAGAAAATTTAGTTTATGGCTACAAGAGAACAGCGGCAAAAATAATAAGAAATTAGGATACAATCAATAATAAACTAATATAGACGTTGTATTGCTTTTGATTGCACTGCCTAAAAAACTCTTAATGTCAAAGAACACCTTGAGACTCTTTCTATGGCTGCTTTAATTAAGCTCAAATTACTCCAATTACTCTCTTAGACTTGTGTTGTATGTTCTTGATGTTCTTTAGAGGCTAGGAACGAGTGGCCATTTATAGGGATTGATTCGAGCTTGAAAACCTTAATTCTTGTCGGATTAGGAATCGCACTACTACTGAGGCACTATGTTACTGTCGCTGGGGTGTTGCGTGTAAAAGGCCTCATCGCTAGAGCGATGAAGTGCTGGTGCTGGAGTGCTGGGCTATCGCTGGCACGGTATCGAGTTGGCGCTGGGGCGCTAAACAGCGACTTAAACAAGTCATTTTTTTATTTTCTTATTTTGATCACTGTTCCAAAGCTAGGGCAAAAATCTTTGTGATGCTAAGGCGACAGGTCTATGAGAACATATATGGCAAATATGCCTTTATCAAATTCCCCCAAACTCAAACACTTGCTTGTCCTCAAGCAATGAAATAAAAAGCAAGAGAAAAACAAAGGGTTATACTTGACTCAAATAAAAATGGTAAAAAAACAAAATAAAATATGCTTATGTTAGTAAGATGATCAAACTAATTGTCTCAAAAAGCTGTTTAAATAGCACAAATCCTTAAGGTAGATAAATAACTATTAACAATTCTAATTATCTCTATTTAGTCCCTCATTTTTCTTTAAAGATAATTATCATGTGTATGTACGTACAAGCAGCAAGCAATAGCTAAAATCATACTTTGATTTACTTTATACTTTAGTTTGTACATGAAAGATGATGTCTCGGCATTTGATTTGTATGACACTTCTATAGGCTTGTCTTTACTACCACTCTCCGCTAATATAGAAAATCACATGTCTATGGATCTATTTAGGATTTTACTTAGCTTGTAACGTAAGACTAGGGTCAAGGTGGGATAAAATGATAAACAATTTAGGTTAAGTCACACCAAGAACACTTAGATTTTACCTAAAAACCTTTTGATCTTTCTTTTCATTGTATTATCTTTTCCCCCAAACTTATTGTATTTCCTATTTTTCTTTTCAACCTTTATTTTTAAAAGAATTCTTCTTTTTCTTAAGCTGATGGGTATTTTTTCTTCTTCTTTTTTTGAATACCCCTAAACTTAGATTAATAAATACCACCCAAACTTATTTTTCTTATATCACCACACCTTTTCATTTCAGAGTATTTCTAAGCAAATGCAAGGTTTATGGTGTTGGGTAAATTTCTGGATAAATAAACTTTAAGTCTCGCACTTATAATGTGGTTAAACCAAAGAATGAGTAATTAGGCTCAAAATAGGGTACTAGGGATAAGTATACAATAAAAGGTGGGCTAGAAACGCTCAATCGGTCCAAAGATGGCTTAATGTCATTTCTCTATTTATGTGTTTCTTAGAATTTTACTTTAAGTGGTAATTAAAGACAAGTTCTAGAGTGTCGATCTTCGAAACTGTGGTATACTCTCTAAAGCATAAATATCTCTAAGTAATAATTATAATTGTGCATGCTTAATAAAGTGCTAAAAAATGGTGATTATAAATAAGGTCGAACTTGTTCCTAAACTTAGATAACAAAAATTATCTCAATTATCCATCATTCCTTAGGGATTTGTGAAAAATAAATTCAGCCATGTATTTTATTTCTTATCATAGACTAATAACATCTTTAAAAAACCTAACAAAAAAACCAATTAACTAAAAAAACATTTAACCCATAAGAACAACCACTCAAATTATGCAGCAAACCAAACAAAAAAAGTGTTTCCCACCCCCAAACTTAAATTAGACATTGTCCCCAATGTCAAAAAATAAAGATTTGAGAGTAAAAGACTTCTCTGGTATTTGAAATTTAAGCTATGTAGTGTTGTTGTATGAATGTGGTCTTTTGATATTGATGCTTGCAAATGCTCATGCTACTTTCCTTTAATGTTTAACTTGCTATTTTATTCCTAGAAGAGAAAATAAAATAAAGTAACCAAACGAAAATTAAATAAACATAAAAGATTAATATGGAATTTAATTTTTTTAAGCATAAAATTTTATAGCTCCCCTTATATATTTTCTTCCCCTATGTCATTGTCAAAAATATATGATGCCAAAAAAAAAATGAATGATGAAAATCATCATTTAAAAATTAAAATTATCTATCAATATAAGTTTCAAAAGAAAGCTTTCCATTAATCACTCTAAGATAGTTGAGTAATTTTTAGAGTACGAAGCTCTAATACCAAATAAAAATTCAAGATATATAGGATAGGCAACCAAAGAAGGAGGTGTAAATTGAGTATTTAAAAGTTAAAACTCTATAATAAATAGTTCATGCAATTACTAATGATATAAACAAATTAAAACACAAGTAAATTGGATATTTAAATGTTAAAACTCTATAATAAATAGCTAACACATGATGTTTATATGGTTCAGCCCTCTACACGGCTTACGTCCATACCTCAAGAGACTGCCTTAAAGATTCCACTAGATCAAACTATCTTTTAAGACACTTCATATGTGTTAATCAAACCTTTACAAATTGGCTTTTTCTAGGTATCAATTAAACCCTGATTAGTTTCTCAAGTATTAATCAAACCCTTACAAAAATTTAACTTTATCGAGTACCAACTAAACCCTTACAAAGATTAATTTTAGATTCAATCAAATCCTTGCATTTGGACTATCTCATAGAGTAAATTTAACAATTACAGCTCATGTGAGTATTACAATTGATATAAATATTTTAGAGCACTCTCATAACTTCAATGTTTGAATGGAGATTTTATTTATAGTTTGAGGAGTCAAATAGTTGTTGCTACAGTGATCTATTCATTGCTACAGTGCTTCACAGTAATCTATTCATTGTATAGTAATTTAACCATTATTATGAAACAGTGGCCGTTGCTGTAGTCATAACCATTACAACATTATAATGTTTCAAAGTGTTGAACTTTTACATTTTAGTTCATTTTCAAAACTTTGCACTTTGGTCTAGAATGTTGTTTTTCTCTAATGTTGGGAATCATTAAAACTTCAATACTTTCAAAACTTTGCACTTTGGTCCCCTAATTATTTTTCCTTTATAATGTGAGGGGAAGGTACTAGGTACATCCAATCCCCTGAATTTTTTGTTTCAAAATATGAAGAGAAAGTACTACGTACTTCAATCCCTATGGCATTTTTGGAAAGGTACTAAGTACTCTAATTCTTTTAATTTCTTTGTTTCAAAATGTAAGGGAATGTACTATGTACTTCAATCCCATCAACATTTTGGAGCAGATACTAGGTACTCAAATCCCCTTAATTTCTCTATTTCAAAATATAAGGTAAAGGTATTATATAGTTGAATTCCCTCTACATTTTAGGGAATGTACTAGATACTTTAATCCCCTTTAATTTCTCTATTTCAAAATATAAGGGGAATGTACTATGTACTCCAGCTTCTTGGCATTTTGGGGAAGGTAATAGGTACTCCAATCCCTTTAATTTCTCTATTTAAAATCATGAGGGGAAAGTACTATATGCTACAATTCTCTCGATATTTTAGGAAAGATACTAGGTATTATAATCCTCTTAATTCCTCAATTTTAAAACATTAAGGGAATGTACTATGTACTCCAATCTCCTTAGCATTTTGGGCAAAGTACTAAGTATTTCAATACTATTAATTTCTCTATTTAAACTATGAAGGGAAGGTATCAGGTACTTCAAACCCCTCACACCTATGTCATCGTTAGTACCGTGATAAAAAAATAACAATCTTTATTAAAAATATGATTATAATTAATTTCTTACACATAGAATCTTTTCAATTTTGAAATGTTACATAGGGTTGGTATATCCTTTCTTCCTATAGTTTGCAACAGGTATGCTCCCTGGTCTAGCTTCTTTATGACTCTGTACAGTCCATCCTAGGTCTCTCTCATCTTACTCTTTTGTTTTCTTTGGTTAATATCCAGTATTTCCCTTAGCATTAAGTCTCTTTCATTCATGGTTATCTTACTGATTCTTATGTTTTATTTGTTTCTTTATTCCTTTCTTTTATATTGCTGCATTGTCGTGAGCCTCATTTACTATATCCTTTGCAAGATTTAAGGTTTCATCATTTAGTTGTAGGTTTACTATCTTCTTCTTTAGAGTTGGAAAGAATGCTTCCATCGACAAAAAGACTTCTGTTCCATATACTAGCGCATAAGGCAAGCTTCCTATGGACTTGTTCTCTATTATCATATGTGCTCATTAGACGATGGTAGTTCCTTTAACCACATTTTTTTTTTGTGCAAGCCTCTTTTTTAAAGAAGTGAAATTCGTCTTGTTTGTGATATATACTTGTTCATTCCCTTGTGGGTAGATCTTAAAGAGAATCTTTGCTCAATTTTGTACGTCTTGTAGAAGGTTGTCATTTTATAGCTAGTGATTTGCTTCCTATTGTCTGATACTAGTACCTGCAACATCCCAAACCTTATTATAATGTTAAGCTAAAGGAATTTTTACATACTAGCGCATAAGGCAAGCTTCTTATGGACTTGTTCTCTGTTATCCTATGTGCCTATTAGATGATGGTAGTTCCTTTAACCATCTTTTCTTTTTTTGTGCAAGCCTCTTTTTTAAGGAAGTGAAATTAGTCTTGTTTGTGATATATACTTGTCCATTCCCTTGTGGGTAGATATTAAGGAGAATCTTTGCTTAATTTTGTACGTCTTGCAGAAGGCTGTCATTTTATGGCTAGTAAATTGCTTCTTATTGTCTTATACTAGTACCTGCAGCATCCCAAACCTTATCATAATGTTAACCTAAAGGAATTTGTATACCTCAAATCTCATAATATTGTTGTAAGCATATGTTATTACCCATTTTATGAAGTAGCAGTTTCTAGTAGCACAAATCTCTTTCCTCCTATTGTCATGGGTAGTGATCTACAATGTCCATCCTCTATTATATGAAGGGTTAAGGGTTAGAAACTATGTACAGTCTATTAGGAGAAAAGTGCATAAGCAGAGCATGTTTCTAAAATTTCTCGCATCTTTTCATATAATCTAGATCTTCATTTTTTAGTGTGGGCTAGTAGTATCCTTGTCTCAAATTTTGTGTGCTAATGTCTGTCCATTAGAGTGGTTTCCATAAACTCCCTCATATACTTCTTCTACAATATTTTGTTCTTTTTCCTTGGGAACACATCTGAGGTATACTCTTGAGAATGCTCACCTGTAAAGCGTTTTCTCATTAAGGGCTACCCTTTCTCCTTTACTTTTTAGCTTTCGAGCTTTTTTTCTATCGTTTGGAAGCTTCTTATCCTTTAAATACTCTATATAAGGTGTCATCTAGTTTAAGGGTTGATTGTTTCTATGCACCCTATTTCCAAAACGATCGTTCTTCATTTTGTTATTGCTCATTTTATGATTGTGAGCGAAACCAGTCTTTATATTGTTTGCATTTGGCTCTGAGATATTTGTGATGCGATAATTCTATATCTTAAAATTAAGTGCAAGTATACACTATCGTGTGTAAGTAATAAAGGGACTAAATAAGTTGGATGTCGAACCCACAGGGATAATTTCTTCTTTTTAACAAATTACTAAAATTATATCTTCCTAAAATTATTCAGAAAAATAAAAATCAAGAATGAATGTAAAACAATATAAAAGTAAAAACACAATGCAAAGAGATTTAAGTGATAGTAATATAGAGAAAACCTAGGATTAATACTATCCCTCAATATGCTTTTTAATGATTAATCTTCTAATATTTAACTCTCTTAGTCTTTGTTATTGATCAAGACACTAATGTATCCACAAGCCTCTTCCAAGGTCATACAAGTATACTTTAATTTACCAAATACCTATATTCTTATAGTAATTGTAATAAATTAAGATTCATTAAGATTATGTCTTATTGATCATACATGCCAATTAGGTATATTCATATCCTAAATTGAAACTTGCATATGCAACATTGAATGTTACTCTATAATCATGCATCAAATTACCTAGGTCTAAATATTATGATTCCTCTTTCGAGTTTATTAATAATATTACCAACTTACTCACCATATATTGGCCAGATATATTGAAGCATTAAGATCAAGTAATTTAAATATAAAAAAACTAAGTTTATTAAATATTCAAAAGATATAGCAATTAAGCACACATATTGAGTTCAAGTATTAACCCTAGAAAATAAGTTTAGCTCATGGCTATAAGAGAACAGTAGTAAAAATAATAATAAATCATGATACAATCAATAGCAAACTGATATAGACGTCGAATTGCTCTTAATTGCTCTGCCTAAGATACTCTTGATGCCGAAGAACGCCTTGAATCTCTCTCTAAAGTTGCTTCAATTAAACTCATATAGCTCTCCAAGACTCGTGCTCTATATTCTTGGTGTTCTTGAATTGTTCTAGGTTTGTCTTAGATGATTCTTAAAGGTTGGGAATGAGTGACTTTTTATAGGGATTGATATTAGCTTAAAATTCTTAATTCTCGTTAGACTAGGACTCGCGCTACCGCTGGGGTGCTATAAAGTTGTCGCTGGGGCGACGCATGAAAAAGGTTTCACCGCTGGAGCGATGATTTGATAGCGCTGAGGCTTTGTCTTGTTGCTGGCGCGGTGAATGTTTGGCGCTGGGGCGCTAGATGCGACTTAAACAGGTCGTTTTTTTATTTCGATCACTATTCCAGAGCTGAAAAGATAATCCTCGTGGTGCTGGGGCGATGGACACATACTTTGAAAACTTTGCATTTTAGTCCCTGTTTTCAGTCCTTTTGCATTCTTTCTTTAAATTTTGTTCAAGTCCCTATAAATAAGAATAATGCACATAAATAGCCATCTATTCTCATAAAATCATAAAATATCAATAATAAAAATATTAGAAAATATATGATAAATTTGCCCTTATCAAATTCCCCCAAATTTAAACACTTGCTTGTCCTCAAGCAATAAAATAAAACTAAGAGAGAAACAAATGGTTATACTTGACTCATTTAACAAATAAAGAAAACAAGAAAAATATCCTAAACTAATAAGATGATCAAAATCATTGTCTAAAAGGCTGACGAAATGGTACAAATCCTTAAGGTAGATAAATAGCTATTAACAATTCTAATTTATCTTCATTTAGTCCCTCATTCTTCCTTAAAGACAATCATCATGTGGGTGTGTGCAAGTAAAAAGCAAATAGCTAAACCATACTTTAATTTACTATACTTTAGTTCGTACAGAAAAGGTGATATCTTGGCATTCAATTTGTATAATGACACTTCCATAAGCTTGTCTTTACTACCACTCTCCATTAATGTAGAAAATCACATGTCTAGGGATCTATTTAGGACTTTACTTAGCTTGTAGCGTAAGGCTAAGGTCAATGTAGGATAAAAGAATAAATATATGAAGTTCAATTCACACTATGAACTCTTAGATTTTACCTAGAAACCTCTTGATTTTTCTTTTCCTTGTATTATCTCTTCCCCCAAACTTATTGTGTTTCCCATCCTTCTTTTCAACCTTTATTTTTTCAAAGAATTTCTTCTTTTCTTAAGCTGGGGGTATTTTATTTACTCTTTCTTTTTCTTTTCTTGAATACCCCCAAACTTAGATAGACAAATACCACCCAAACTTATTTTTCTCATATCACCATAACCTTTTTCTTTCAAGAGTATTTCTAAGTAAATGCAAGGTTTATGGTGTTACGGGTAAATTTTTGTATAAGTAAACTTTAAGTCTGGGCTTGTAATGTGGTTAAACTAAAGAATGGATAGTTAGGCTCAAAATAGGATACTAAGGATAAATATATAATAAAAGGTAGGCTAGAAAAGCTCAATCGGTCCAAAGATGGCCTAATGTCATTTCCATGTTCATGTGTTTCCTAGGATTTCACCTCAAGTAGTAATTAAAGACAAGTTCTAGAGTATCATTCTTCGAGACTTAAGTGTACTCTCTAAAGCATAAGTATCTCTAAGTAATAGTTATAACTATTCATGCTTATAAAGTGCTAAAAAAGAATGGTGATTATAAATAAAGTTGAACTTGTTCTTAAACTTGGATAATCAAATTTGTCTCAAGTATCTATCATTCCCTATGTATTTGTAAAAACTAAATTCAGCCATGTATTTTTTTTTCTTATCATAGACTAATGATCATCTTAATAAAGCCTAATAACAATGAACAAATAAACATAAAAATATGACTTCATTACTTTTTCTTTTTTTTACATAGGGTAATAACTAAAACATGCGAAGCAGCACTAAATATTCCTCCCCCCCCCCCAACATTTAAAATGAAACATAGCCCCCATGTGAAGAAAGAACAAAACTTAAGAAACTTCCTTGTGAAACTAGTCATTGAAATCATTGGGGTCAAGAGAAGGTCATGAAAATTAATGTCTGGCGAAGGCGAAGGTGATGGGATCGTCGGAGGGTGTGGTAGCGTCGAAAGATCGATGCCAAAGGATGTGGCAGTCGCTTGGGTCCATTGGATTAAGTACCTCCAAGTAGCATTAGTAATACGCTCGTGAGAGGTCATCCGAGCCTCCAATTGAGCTAAACGCTTATGCACAGGTAAAGGACGAACAGCAGCCGCAAGACAACGAGGGGCCTCAAGAGGGGGCGGGTTAGTAGCAATCATCCGATGAATAATATGAGTAGATATAACGCCAGCTGAAGCGTGTCGTTCTTCTCATTGGTCTCAAGTGACGCCGGCTCGTGTACATAAATCTGTAATCAAGGAAGGAAAAAATAATCGACTGTTAAGGCGGGAACATGCCATAATTTTTGCGTAAATAATCCTGCCCACATCAATTGGTCGATGTGTCATGATAGCAAAAAGGTAGATGGCGCAGAGTTTTATGATGTCACTGGTGTGAGAAATCGGCATGAGTCTTGCTGCAACGAAGCTATACCAGGCTTTGACTTCTAAATACATATGGCGAGATATGAATGTCATGGGTAGATCATTGATTACATGCCATTGTGTGCTCGATGTACATAAGGTAGTAATGATCTCTTCGTAGTTTGGGTGATTTCTGAGTTCTGCCATATTATCTTCAATTTCTGCTGGCAACCCAAAATGAGCATTAATCATTGCGGGATCAAATGCTACTCTTTTACCTCGCACAAAGATCCGCCCATAGTTGTCAGGTTCACTTGCATTGGTGTAGAACTCTCGTACAATGGGAACTATGCTGTATCCTGGCTGTGTGCAGAATTGTTCCCAATGTCGTTCTCAGATCACATCCCCGATACTTTGAATATTCAAATTTTCTAGATCAAAACCTCTTTCTGCGATAAACTCTTTTTTGAGAACCATATCTGTATATCAGACTTGTGTTTTGGTGGAAGTGAATCGCGTAACATCATAAGCACTACTGCTGCTGCTTGCTGTAGTACGTTGCTTTTTTGGAGCCATGGATTACTCTTTTACAAAGACTGAATTACAAAGAAAATATTAAGTGAAACGTTAGAAGCAAATTGGTGTGGATTAATACCTATTTCACCTCCTTTTTAATTTGAATTTGTCGTAGTGCTGCCGCGGTGAGCTACATATCGCGCTCGCGTCAACTATCGCTGAGGCGATAATTTCGTTACCACGCTTACGCTAAATATCGCTGAGGCGAAATCCCCTTTGTCGCGCTAGCGCTAAATATCGCTAAGGTGATATATCCTTCGTCGCTCCAGCGCTATGATGTTTGTCATTAATTATTTTTAACTATTCTAGCGTTAGAACGAGGCACTGCGTATCGCTGCCGCGCTAAACTGAAGTAACGGTTGCAAAACCTTTTATCTTTCACTGCAGCACTGAGTCTATACTGCTGGAGCGATGGACTGGCGCTGGCGCGGTAATGTTCTGTCACTGCAGCCCTGAGGCTGTTTTTTGAACAGTTACTGGAATTCCCGCGGGCGCGGTAGAGTATATACTGCGGGGGCGGTGATGACTTGACTTTTTGTCACTACTGCGCTGCAACCTATCGCTGTGGCACTGAACCCCTTTTTTTATAAATATGATAATAATAATAATAATACTTACCTTGGGTTGCCTCCTAAGTAGCGCTTGATTTAACATTATCGGCTTGACGGGGCTTCCTATTCATTTATGGTGGGTCGAAGATGCTGATGGAAGCATTTGTGTAAATGATCTTACTGGCTTTCTTCTTTTTCAGCTTCTATATTTTTACAATTAAACCTCGGGCAGTATCTTTTGCTGCATTCTTCTTATGTCTCTCCGGAAAGACTTTAATCTTAGACCGAAGAGATGGTTCTTCCTTTTCCTTCTCTTTACTTGCTTCGTCATGATGCTGTTTTTTCTTCTTCTCTCTTGCCTTCCTATGCTTCAATGCTCTTTTTCAAATGTGAGGATCTAATGTCTCCATATCTTTAATTTTCTTGACGTTTGGGTGTACCACATTAATGCATAAACAGTCTTCATTTTTAGCTAGTAATTTGATCTCCTTGAAGACCTTAAAAGTGACTGTGTCCTCTTGTACCCTCATGGTCAACTCCCCTTTTTGCACATCAATTATTGTTCTTCCAATGGCTAGGAAAGGTCTTCCAAGGATGATAGGGATCTCCTTGTCTTCTTCCATGTCCAGAACAATGAAATCAGCAAGGGAGATGAATTTATCGACTTTAACCAACACATCTTCAATTAATTCCTTGGGATAGGTGAGAGAACGATCTGCCAGCTGAAGTGTGATATTTGTTGGTTTGGCTTCTCTCAGTCCCAAATTTTTGTACACGGACAGTGGCATAAGATTAATACTAGCTCCCAGATCACAAAGTACTTTCCCAAAATCATAATTTTTAATTGAGCATGGTATGGTGAAACTCCTAGGATCTTTGAGCTTTGGAGGTAGCTTCTTTAGGAGGATGGCATTACACTTTTCTATTAGAGCCACAGTCTCGAAGTCATCTATTCTTCTCTTCTTTGATAGGGTTTCCTTCATGAATTTTACATAGCTCGACATTTGCTCCAATGCATCTGGAAAAGGAAGATTAATATGTAATTTCTTAAAAACATCAAGAAATTTAGAAAACTACTTATCTAGTTTCTTCAGCCTCTGAGGAAATAGAGGTGGTGGAGTGAATGACTGTGTAGGTTGCTACTGGTATCTTTTGCTGCATTTTTCTCTTTTCTGTTCTTGTGCTTGAATACCAGTTTCTATGCTTTTCTGCATTTCAACACTTTTCTCTTGACTTCTTGGCTGCTATAATCTCTGAGGAAATGGTATAGGTGGTCTATATGGTTGTACATTATCTTGCTGGACCACTATTACTTTTTCCTTCTCCTTCATCTCTGAAAGCTGTGGTTGAGGTGTGTTATCATGTAAGCTTTTACCACTTCTTAGTGAGATGGCTTGACACTACTCGACATTTTCTTTTGGATTGACTTTGGTGTTGCTTGGTAGAGTTTCTTGAGGACGATTGTTCATTGCTGTAGCAAGTTGTCCTACTTGATTCTCCAAGGCTCTAAATGAAGCTGCTTGACTTTGAAAGAGTGCATCTGTTTTCTTCATAAACTATAAGAGCATGTCTTCAATGTCTGGTTTTTGCTCTTGCTGAATTTGCCGTTGAAAGCTAGGAGAAGCTTTAGAATGTTGTCCCTGATTATTGTTGCTCTATGAGAAGTTTGGGTGATTTCTCCATCTAGGATTGTAAAAATTTGAATTGAGATTGTTGCATTTGAAGTCCCCTACATATTGAGCAGTCTCCATGCATTGTCTATTAGCATGATTTCCTCCATAGAAATCGCAAGTGATGGTTTGACTCTTGATGGCATTAACCTCCAAGTTGCTTAATTATTTGGTCAAGAGATTGACTTGGACGGATAATGTGGTCAAAGTGTCTACTTCGTGTAGTCCAGCGATCTTTCTTATGGTTGACCTTTCAGTGGGCCATTGATAGGCATTAGACGCCATCTCATCTAATAGATCATATGCTTCATCAGTGAACTTGTTCATGAGTGCTCCTCCAGCTGCAGCATCTACTATCATTCTGAATTGACCGGCTAATCCATTGTAGAATGTTTGTACAAGCAACCACTTCGGAACTCCATGATGAGGACATTTTCTTTGCATATCTTTGAATCTCTCTTATGCCTCATAAAGAGATTCTCCATCTAGTTGTAGGAATGATGTGATGTCGTTCCTCATCTTGGCAATTTTAGCAGGTGTAAACAATTTGGCGAGGAACTTTTGTGCAAGATCATCCCATGTAGCGATGGATCCAGATGGAAGTGATAGCAGCCAGCTCTTTGCTTTGTCTCTCAAGGAAAAAGGAAACAACCTTAGTCGGATTGCATCATTGGATACCCCATTGTACTTGAAAGTGTCACATATCTCCAAGAAGTTGATGATGTGTATGTTTGGATCGTCATTAGGCATTCCACTAAATTGTACCGAATCTTTGAGCATTTGAATTGTGCTTGGCTTGATCTTAAAGTTGTTAGCTTGAACAGTTGATCTTTGAATGCTTGAATGGATTCTATTGACTAGGGGAACAGTATATTCCCTTAGTGGTCTTACTTCATTGTCGGGTGCAATTAGTAATTGATCTTCCATGGTGTTAACTTGATTTTGCTCTCTTCTAATTCTTCTTAAAGTTCTTCCAATTTCTGGATCAAAAGTAATCAAGTCTTCACTTTTTGATCTTCGCATGTACCTCGAAAGAAAGTAAGTAAAACTAGATTAAGAAAAATAGTTAAAAAAGAATTAAAAAAAAATCTAAAGTAAAAACTAGAAAGATTGGTATTAATATTGGCGAAAACGTAGTTAATTATCCTCGGCAACAGCGCCAAAAACTTGATGCGATAATTCTATATCTTAAAATTAAGTGCAAGTATACACTATCGTATGCAAGTAATAAAGGGACTAAATAAGTCAGATGTTGAACCCACAGGGATAATTTCTTCTTTTTAACTAATTACTAAAATTATATCTTCCTAATAATTATTCAAAAAAATAAAAATCTAAGAATGAATGTAAAACAATATAAAAGTAAAAACACAATGCAAAGAGATTTAAGTGATAGCAATATAGAGAAAACCTAGGATTAATACTATCCCTCAATATGGTTTCTAATGATTAATTTTTTAATATTTAACTCTCTTAGTCTTTGTTATTGATCAAGACACTAATGTATCCACAAGCCTTTTCTAAGGTCATGTAAGTATACTTTAATTTACCAAATACCTATATTCCTATGGTACTTGTAATAAATTAAGATTCATTAAGATTAGGTCTTATTGATCATATATGCCAATTTGGTTTATTCCTATCCTAAATTGAAACTTGCATATGCAACATTGAATGTTACTCTACAATCATGCATCAAATTACCTAGGTCTAAATATTATGATTCCTTTTTCGAGTTTATCAATAATATTACCAACTCACTCACCATATATTGGCCAGATATATTAAAGCATTAAGATCAAGTAATTTAAATATAAAAAAACTAAGTTTATTAAATATTCAAAAGATATGGCAATTAAGCACACATATTGAGTTCAAGTATTAACTTTAGAAAATAAGTTTAGCTCATGGCTACAAGAGAACAGCAGTAAAAATAATAATAAATTATGATACAATCAATAGTAAATCGATATAGACATCGAATTGCTCTTAATTGTGCTGCCTAAGATACTCTTGATGCTGAAGAATGCCTTGAATCTCTCTCTAAAGTTGCTTCAATTAAACTCCAATTGCTCTCCAAGACTCGTGCTCTATATTCTTAGTGTTCTTGAATTACTCTAGGTTTGTCTTGGATGATTCTTAAAGGCTGGGAACGAGTGGCTTTTTATAGGGATTGATATAAGCTTGAAAATCTTAATTTTCTTTGGACTAGGATTCGTGCTACGCTGGGGAGCTATGAAGTTATCGCTGGGGCGACACGTGAAAAGGCTTCACCGCTGGAGCGGTGGTTTGATGGCGCTGAGGCTTTGTCTTGTCGCTTGCGCGGTGAATGTTTGGCGCTGGGGCGCTAGATACGACTTAAACAGGTCGTTTTTCTTATTTCGATCACTATTCTAGAGCTGAGGCGATAATCCTCGTGGCGCTGGGGCGATGGACACATACTTTGAAAAGTTTACATTTTAGTCCCTGTTTTCGGTCCTTTTGCATTCTTTCTTTAAATTTTGTTCAAGTCCCTATAAATAAGAATAATGCACATAAATAGCCATCTATTCTCATAAAATCATAAAATATCAATAATAAAAATATGAGAAAATAAATGATAAATTTGCCCTTATCAATTTGGTTGATGACAATTTCCTCCAGTGTCTAGGTTATTTCTTTTGCTTGTTGCAGGTAACTCTTCATTCTTTTCTCCTTTGTTGAGCAGCCATTATTCCACTAAGAAGTGACAAGTACAAAGTTAGTGTATAATTGTAGGTAGTCAGTGTAGAATTGTAGCTTCCTCGCCATCAATTGTAAAGCTATAGTTAGTCATTCTATTAAGGCCTCATATTCTGCTTCATTATTGGATGTTTTTAGTGGTAGCTTAGCTGCATGCTCTAAGCTTAACCTTTTCGGGCTCTTGATTATGATTCCAACACCTACCTCTTTCTGGTTAGAAGATCCATCTATGTGCATATGTCATGGTTCCATGCTTCCAATTTATTCTATAAAAATGTTTCATCCTCCACTTTTGGCTCACATTCAAAAAGGAAGTATGCTAGTACTTAGCCCTTAATATAGTTCTGTGTTTGTACTGTATATCTAGGTGAAGGAGTTTCAGTCCAACTTCATCACTCTTTCAGTTGTATTAGACCTTGCCAATATCCTTTTCAGTAAAAAGTAAAGATTGTGATATAGTGACCGTTGAAATAATGCTTTAGCTTGTTTGTGGCTTGGACTAAGGTTAGCACTAGTTTTCTGCTGCTATATACCTAGTCTCTAGATTCGATAGTATTTTACTGATGTAAAACACTAGGTGTTATTGTCTTATTTCCTCTCCAAATGGAATAGAACTCATTACTACGTTAGATACCACTATATATAAGTATGTCATTTTTCATGATACTAGTGGAGATAGGATATAAAGTTTGCCCAAGTATTCTTTCAAGCTCATAATGCTTTCATTTGTTCTTGTCTCTATAAGTGTTCATCTATCTTTTTTATCGTTTGGAAAAAAGGTTTGCATCGGTAAGATATCCTAGAGATGAATCAATTGAGAGTAACATCCTTCCTGTCAATATCTAAACTTCTTTGGGTGCTTAGATTTGTGTTGGATCAGCCTCTATTCCTCGTGCTCCTATCATGTAGCCCAAAAAGGTTTTGAATGATATCTCGAATGGACATTTAGTTGGATTCAAGTGTATCTGGTACTTCTAGAGTACTTCATATACTTCATTCAGGTCAAGAACATGGTCTGAAGCTTTTTTTTTCTTTTGACCTTGGTGTCATCTATGTAGGCTTTAAGTGTTCTACCTATAAGATTTCTAAATACTATGGTTACCAGATGTTGGAATGTGGCTCTAGCGCTTTTCTATCTAAATGGCATCATTTTATAGCAAAAGATGCCTCTTTCAATCATAAAGCTTATTTTTTCTTCATATTTTGAATCTATTTTAATATGGGTGTAGTGGCTATATGCATCCAGAAATGATAACCTCTCATATCCCTGTAGTAGCATCTATCATCTAATTTATCTTCAAAATGAGAAATGAATCCTTATGGGTAACCTTATTTACATATATGTAGTCTACATGAAATCTCCATTTTTAGTTCTTTTAAGGCACTACTACAATATTTACAAGCCAATCAGGGTAGTGAACTTCTTTGATAAAGTCTACTTCTAGTAGCTTATCTATTTTTTGACTGATTATCTCATTCCTTTTTACTACAAATTTTCTATGCTTCTATTTTATGGGTCAAAAATCCTTTCAAATGTTGAGCTTGTGGGTTCTAACTTCGAGACTGATTTTGGGTATGTCTTTGTGTAACCAAGTAAAGACATCTTAGTTTTGTTATAAAAGCCTAATAAATGCTTTTTTTTTTCTTAATTGCTCAGCATAATTCCAACCCTAACCTTTGTTTTTAGCTGCGAAGGGTCAACATTGCCTCTTCTGTGTAAAGAATTGAGTATTTTCTTATCTTCTCCTTTTTGTGAGGTAACGCCTTCAACTAGACATCTTATAGCTGCTATTATATTTATGGATCCCTAAATTACTAGAGTGAGGTACCCACTTCTTTTGTGGTTTCTTCTCTCATATCCATTGGAAGCTCTTCTTTAGTAGTCTAGTTCCTATTGACATCTTTCTTCTTTTTTAGTGGCTTTAGTGAGTTGGCATAACAATGCCTCACATATCGTCATTTTCCCATCAGCTGACACACACTGTACTACCTGATGCAGCGTGAAAGGTAGTGCTTCCAAATAGTGGATTTAGAATCTTTTAGCAACAGCGTTGTATGCAGATAATGCATCCAGTATTAAGTGGTCTACATCTTATTCTTTCCTTACTGTTGCGATAAGTAAGGCTATGAATCCCTTGACCTATACCTTAAATCCTCTGAATGCTATTAATTAGGTTTGCCATTTGTAGATATCTTTTTCTACTAATCACATCCTTTTGAAAGTGTCCCAGAATAGGATGTCTACGTTACTCTTTCCATCCATTAGCACCCTTCGAATGATGCTTATAGCTATATTTAGGGTAATAACTAGGGAATCCAAGAGTGGTAGCATGATATCTATCAAGTCTTGTTTGGAAAAAGGAAATTTCCTTTAAGTTTCATTCTATTGACATCATAATATGCGTAATGGTCTATCTCACTTCTGACTTTTGTATTTTAGTTGCTTTTCTAAATGTCGATGTCCACCATTCATCCTTCCTTTTATCTCTAGGGGTCTCCTAAATAATACATCTATTATTTGTTGGTTCACCGTTGCTCAGGTAGTTGCTGCTTCTTTGGACTTTGTAATGGACCTTTCCATCTTCTTGTGGCCTTTCTATTATGGGTAATGTTTCGATTTTGTCAAAGGATCCATGTATAGCATCTAAAGTTTTTATAGTTATATCATTTGCTTCCATGACTTATCTAGTGAAAGCTTTAAGCTCTTTTGAGAGCTTTACATTAGTCATCTTGGATTCCAGCATTAATCAAAACTCTTCCAAGTATCTATTTCTCATCAAAGTATGAATCTGCATTCTTAGTGGCAGACACATAAATAAACCGTGCCCCTTTTCATTATAGAAAGGGCATATCTTGTTCAAATCTTTTAGATGTCTTGATATCTTAATTAGCTTTAGTCTTTTGAATACTTCTGAGTCTTTTTACCTCTACTAGATTTTTTCTTTGCTAGCATGTTAATTGGAATTAAGAGATAGAAGACTTTTGGCTGCTTATTTTGTGATTGGCTTTCAGTGTTGGAAAGTCTTTTCCTGAAATCTCCGTTGTAAGAAGATTGATCCTCTTTTTGAGTGATTATCACTGATACTTCTTTTACTACCAAAGTTGAAACCTCTACCTAGTAGATCTATTGTTCAAACTTCTAGTTCAGTATTTCAAAAAAAATAAAGTTCTTCTACACTAAATAGCGATAATAAGCAGTAGTAAGTCTTACTGCTTTCTTATATGCTTATACTGCTACTTCTGAATCATAATTACTAATTTCACTCAATTTTCTATTGAACCAATTTAAAAAGCTCCTAATTGATTTATTTTATGCGTGCCTTCTAAAGAATAAGTCTGATGTAGCCTTCCTTTCCTTTCGATTACAAATATATTGTGCAATAAATATTGCTATAAGTTTCTCGAAGAAAAAGATAGAGTTCTCTTTCAATCATCGAAATCAATTTTGAGCAAGTCCTTTGAGGCTGGAAGAAAAGATTATACATTTTAGGGCGTCATTATTGCTGTGTATAATCATCATCTCGTTGAAGTGGAAGATGTCTTCCTCAAGGTCCCTTAATCTGTCATAAAAAGTGAAGTTAGCATCATAAACTTCTTCAATCCTTTTACTTTCCTTATCTCCTCCATAAACGAGTCTTGATTGGCCTTCCTAGCTAGGGAGACCGTATCCTTTATACCTCTAGTCTTGAAACTCCTTCCATAAAGGATACGGTCTCACTTATCTTATTTAGGATCGTGGCTTTGAACTTTTGCTCATTAGTTGACCGAATCTGTAATACTATTACCTCTGGCTCCTCAGACTACTCTAAGGTCTCATTCCCCTTGAGGTTGTCAAGTAATTGCTAGGGTTTTTTGTATGTGTATCTTAAGGTGAAAGATCCTCGAAGTCATTTTGGAAGCCTTCGCCTATTTTTAAGGCTTCCAAACGGTTTCAAATCTCACAATTTTCTCTTTGTAACTCCTTTAATTCTTTCAGGATTTCTGCTAAGATCTTTGGCATGGTTATAGAAGTATTATCCCTGCATCTATTTGTGTTAGGAGAAACAGGGCTTCATCCTTCATTGGTTTTAGTTTTGGTTGATTGCAAATTATTGCTTCCCATGGTAATAAAAACTTTTCTTTAAACTGGCTTTATTTTGTTATCTCCACAATTGGCGTCACTGAAAGCTCTAAGGTTAGAACTTCATAGAAAATTACATCTTAGCCCTCAGATAATCTTTGAATTATTGTGAAAGAACATTTTCCTCTTAAAGAAAATACTAATTCGACACTTAAGTTAATAGCTATCCAACAAATACGTGATGTATGTGAGAGCACTTCAAACAAATGGATTATGCTCTATATTTTTCTATCAATATAAAATGTGGTAGTCCTCATTTTTTTTCGAATCCATTATGACAAGTTATGTGGGCCTATTTATAGTAAAAACATGATAGAGTCTAAATTTCTAGGAGGATACGGTAAACACATCATGATGAGAATTATTATCATAATACTATTATTTTATCATGATGTGGTTATATTGTACTTTATAAGTATTTTCTAAAGTGGATAAATAAATTGTTAATCGATTTATCAAGGAATTAAGAGTATTTATCCTTTTGTGTCAAGACTCTTGATCATGCTTAATCATAATGCTTTAAAAATTTTAATCTAAATAAAACAGTTAATGGAAAGAAATAAATCATATATTATCAATTTTAATCCTCACCATTTCGTTGAACCCGTTATTTTACCTTTTTTTAGATCTTTAAATAAATCAAGTCAGGGTAAACCTTTTGTTTATAATCAAGCTTCTGGGTTGATTGGCTTACTTGGGCCTAATTTCTATTTGTTGGGCTTGTTTATGTTTCTTAAGGCTGTAAGCTTTTTTAAGTAGAGTGTGCTATTTGGGTTTATTTCATAAGAGGCCCAACATAAAGAATTAATAGTAGAAACTACAATTATGATACAAAAGATGACAAAATGAAAAAACAAATCCTAAATTAGGAGATATCTTAAATTGACAAAAATTAAATAAGATATTAAACTCTAATACTCCCCTTCAAACTTAAAGTAGTGAAAACAACTAAAGTTTGCAAATTGAACTAAGATGAAAACTAAAAAAATAATAAAATAACTGAATAATAAATCAAAAATAACAAGCACGAGAAACAATCATTGTTAGACAAGGCAACTTTTCTTAAAGAGAGTAAACTATTGTTGAAGAGGTAACCATTATTGTAAAGTGACAATGTTGTAAGAGAGTGACAAGTAGTTGAGAAAGTTAACCACTACGAGTACAAATGCGTTAATAAAGTAACTGAAAAAAAAACAGTTGCAAGTTAGTGCAATGATGAGAGAATCACAGCTAGAGAGTGCAAAAAATAAAAACATGTTGATGTTATCAAGAGACTATAGGCGAATAATGAAGAAACCTAAAGTTACAGAAGATAAAAATGTCTAATGAGTTACAATATTAAATTTTCATCAGATGGCTTTATCTAATAAACCAAAAATCTCTAAAATTTCACTTGAGCCAAAATAAAAAAGTTCTCAACCCAAAATTCTTCAAGACAATCCAATGGCATAAGAGGAAATAGAATTTGAACTAGGTGCGACATGAAAAATACTAAAAAGGCCCTCATAATTAAATCTACCCTATAATTTATGTAAAATTTTATATTCATCACCAACGTTATATAAAATTTTAGAAAGGGCCCTAAATCCATTGGTAAATTGCAAAAAGATCCTAAAGAAAGTGAAAAGCTTCATAATGACCTCTTTAAAAATTATAGAATAACCTAAAGGGTATTATAAATTGTAAAATGATTACAATCTAATCTTAATTGTTTAGCAAGTTTGTAATCTGACCCGAAAATAACTTTAAAATATTTGCAAATAGACTTTTATAAAATTTTGATAAGTAGATTAAGTAAGAAAGTAAAATAGATTGATAGATCTGTCAACGGGGAATAAAATGGTGCAGATGATGAGGATGAATGCATCAGAAAATGGTCAAAATCTGAGGTAGTAGCAGATGAATACACAATTGGGCGGCATGTGCAAGCATGTCTGATATCAAAACGATGCAATTTCGATGTCATTGAGATCACTAGTAAATTTTAGTTTGATTGATTAGGTAATGTGCCCTCAGTTACCAAAAAATAGTGGCAACAAGAGAGAGTGACTGGTTCAAGTTGTGACCATTATATAGCAATCGATGGCATGTGGAGAACAAGAATGAGATCACCAGTAATTTTTAATTTCGATGGTAGTGGCCTCAACCTGTCGATTTTGATGACATTGGTTGGTGCTTAGAGATGGCAATAAGCAGTGTATGGTAGCGAACAACAAATTGCAATAGTAATAGTGACAACGCTGATTTTGGATGCCGGAGCTAGGAAAAAAGCAGAGACAAAAATGAAAAAGACCAAAAACTTATCTTAAGTTATGAAACAGGTTAATCTATAAATACTCGAGCTATAATTGATAACCTAACTCTAATACCATGTTAGATAAATTGGAGTTAAAGCTCTAATACCATATGAAATAATTTAGAATTAAAGTTCTAATATATGTCAGATAAATTGGAGTGTATGTATTTTCACTCTAAATAATAACTATAAGAGGTAGCATTTATACAAGCGCTAAATACTTAGTCTATATAAAAAGAATTAATACATAAAAACTATAACTAAAATACAAAAATGATAGGATAGAAAATATCTTAAATTGAGAGATATCCTAAATTAATAATGATTAAATAAAATACTAAACTCTAATATTAAAAAAGAAAAAGGCTCGTGCAATATTCCCAATTTTATAGAGTTTTTTCTTTTATTTTCCTTTTTCCTTTTCTAGCGTAGCCTCCTAACCCCTTATCTCATGTTCATTACACATATATTTGTGCCTTCGTCAATTTATTTTTATTTACTTTGTATTAGACTTATTTATAAATAGGGGTGAAACTATTGTAGGGTTTAGGGGGGTGATGGGCACCCCAAAATTGGTTTAAATTTATATACTTAGTAGGTTACATTGTTAATTTAAGGAAGTGATCCATACTAGTATTAAAAGACTTGCTTTATAATTTATTATTTAATATTCAAATAATATCTCATATTTCTTTATTTTAACATTTTTTTAATAAAAAAATAATTTTTAATTTACAAGTGGCCCATATTTTACATTTTCTAACTTTATTATCTTGTTTTAATATAAATAATTTTATATTTATAAGTGGTCTTTAATACAAAAATATTTTATACTTGTAATTCTTTTATTTTATGAAAGATGGAATACATATTTTTTTTAATACAGAATTTTTTTCTACTTGTAATTCTTTTCCTACATGAAAAAGAATTTTTATAATTTAACTTATATAAATAGACTCACAATTATAGAAGGTCGAACATTAATAATTTTATCTTCTCTTCAAATTTGACTCAAACTCTTTTTTTTTTAAATCAAAAGTTTAAAAAATAATTCTCTAAAAAATAAGTAAGTTAGAATATTTTTAATTGTAATAAGTTAATTTATATATTAGTTAATATTTTAATATCTTACTATTATAATTTTATATGGATCTCAATCTTTATACTTTTCTTTTAAATTTATTAATTTTAAGATATAAATTTATTTTTACCAATAATATATACCTATTTATTGTTTGATGTTTTCTTTTAAAAAAGTCATCTACAATTAATTAATTTTAAAAATAAAATACTAAAAATTTAAAAATCTATACATTATCACTAATTCTTAAAATTTTACTAAAATTTTTAACAATATATTTTTTTAATTAATTTATTATTAATGTAGAATAAAAATATTATTTTATTTTATTTTATTAAAATTTAAAATTTATTACTTTAATTTAATCCCAAACCTTAAATTTTGGTTTGGCCTCGGTTTTACACTTCCGGAGTTCGTGCAAAATAAAAAAACTGACACGGATGGACATGGACTCGGGCAGATTCTCCCAGTCTATCCATTGTCTCCGTTCCATTTGGTTTGGTCCAACTACATGCGCTCATAACTATTAAATGCCCAAATCATCCATCTCTAACGACTGTCAAATCAGACTCAGCGATGGGTATTTATGTAACTAAGCACATAAACAATACAAGACCCGCCTTTTTCTGATCTCAAATCTAAACGAATCGTTTGAACGCTGATTTAGTTAGATTTGGTTACTCTCCAGCGAGCTGAAAAGTACCGTAACACCCCCTGAATATTTCGTTGCGCACATTTTGGAGAAATAAAAAGAGAGAGAATTGAATTGGTTTTGTTATTTGAACCAAACTATACGGTTAACGAGAAGACGAAGAAAACAAAATCATTCATCGTTCAATCTTCCCTCTATGTTTCTGTATTATGAAATAAAAAACATTAAAACATTTTCGTTTTCGTTTTTAACTTGATTTTGGAAACAGAAAGGAAGAAAAATGGGAACGTTTCAGAGCTTTCGAAAAGCGTACGGTGCGCTCAAGGACTCTACGAAGGTCGGCCTCGCAAAAGTCAACAGCGAATTCAAGGTAAATTTTAATTTTAATTTTTTTATTTGATTTCTAGGAATTTGAGCTGAATGTTCCTTATTTTATTTTATTTTTGGTGTTTTCTTTTGAAGGATTTGAATATTGCGATTGTAAAAGCTACGAATCACGTTGAATGCCCGCCCAAAGAACGCCATGTTCGTAGTAAGTTCTTTTTTTTTTAAATGTCTTTATATATTAATGGATTTTCGTATTGAATTGAGGCTTTTGAAATTTGATCTGTATGTGACAATTTTTTTATTTTGAATTTTTTGTTCAGTTGGTAATGGAGATTTTATTTATTCATATTTTTTTTATGCGTTGATAGAAATTTTTTCGGCAACATCAGTAATTCGTCCGCGGGCTGATGTGGCTTACTGCATTCATGCACTAGCAAAGAGATTGTCCAAGACGCGTAATTGGATAGTAAAGTCTTTCTTTTTTCAATTTTGATTTCTTGCTTATGGAACAATGTTAAAACTGTTTATGAAAATTACACTCAACTTTCTAATATTGTTGACAAAAATTCTCCCATTCGTTGTCAGTTCAACTTTTCAATGAAAAGTAGTTTCTCCCTCAAATCGATTTTTTTATTACTCAAATCCTGCATATAGATAGAAAATGCTACAGGGATAACAGTGATGTGAGTATTGTTATCTGCAATGGCAACTTTTTACTGAAAGTAAATTGTGAAAACTTGCGTGTCATTCTCCTGTATTACTCATATTGTTAAGAGGATTAGGTTGTTATAAATTTCCAAGAAAATATTTCTTTTTGGTTTTCAATTCCTTCTATCTCTTAAAGTATGTGGCTCCTCTAGTTTTATTTGCTTTCCCGCTGTATCTTGTCCAGGTTGCCATAAAGACACTGATAGTTATTCATAGGACGTTGAGAGAGGGCGATCCTACCTTCAGAGAGGAGCTTTTGAACTACTCACATAGAGGACACATTCTCCAAATATCCAATTTTAAAGATGACTCGAGCCCTCTTGGTATGTCGCTTCTATGATTCTATCAATCTCTCATGGTTGTAAATTTTTTCACATTCACTTATGGATACATTTTTAATTTGAATATAGTAACATCTTCTTCTTGGATTTGTATCTTTATTTTCAGCTTGGGATTGCTCTGCATGGGTTCGGACCTATGCACTCTTTCTAGAGGAAAGGCTTGAGTGTTTTGGGAGATTGAAATATGACATCGAGTCAGAGCGTCTAACAAAAACATCGCCTGGGGCAACCAAGGTTTGTGCTTTACATTTTTTGGAATTGTATTTTGAGCTTAATTCAGATTTTTCCACAGAGGATAAGACACAATTTGCAATAGGTACACAGTCGAACACGGCTTTTGAACTGTGATGAGTTGTTGGAGCAGTTGCCTGCACTGCAACAGCTTCTTTATCGCCTCATTGGATGTCAGGTAATTATTGATGCAACATAATTAACCTTCTTTTTTGCTTTTGAATGCTAAATCCATATGATCTAGATTGCCATATGTTTTTGTCCAACAGTTTTAGATTAAAAAAAAAAGATTTACGAACGCTTCTTTTCCTCAGAAGAAGCATAATAATTAACTCTCAATTTTTCAGCCAGAAGGAGCAGCTTATCACACTTATCTCATTCAGTATGCCTTGGCCTTGGTATGCAAAAAATATATTTATTCTTTTAATCTAGTGCTTTCTGCAGGTTTGCTGTTTTTGGTAATGGCATTATTTTGGAATTTTGTAGCTGTATTTGATTTTATTCTGCATGAAAAATTAGTTGATAATGAATATTATTTTAAATCAGGTTCTTTTCAACTTGGATTTGCCTCTTGAGAAATTCAATATGAACAAAATTGTTTATCTTAACAGATGAAATTGAGCTTCAATTTGCTGAACTTTAGAAATTTGGCAAATTGCTAATCTATTCTTTTCTCTTTGGCTCCTGGAAAATAGGAGGGAAAGGTAGTAATTATTTTGAAATTATTTAGAAAAGGAAAATGAAAGGAAACGTTTTCCTTTTCTTTCATAAGAAACGCCTTTATCTTCTGGTAACCTAAAGAATGTTAAACATGCATTATTGTTTGACTGTTATTTGCCATCATTAGTGTATGGTTCTGTCATCTGTAAAATTAATTTTGAGTTTTTATGCTGTAAGCACTCATTTCTTCAGTAAGTGTCAAAGGACATAATTAAGTTTGTTTTCATGATCTCAAGAATTCAATAAATCTATCTTTTTCTAAAACTATCTTAGAAGCATTGGTACTATTGAGCCATAAATCAGATGCATATTTTCCTAAAGTATTCAAAAACAAATGTCAATCTTGTACACTTTGTACTTATCATATTTATGTGAGAAATTCAGAAAATTTTGTTTCATTATTATATACCTAACAGCAACATACATAAAATGTATTTTCATTATATATCTATGCTATTAATTTCTTGGCTATATATACTTTTTCAGGCATTTGGTGCATTATGTGTAAATACATCTCAATGACAATTTATTACCATTATGTGTTAAATACTTCTTCACTATTTTTACTTCCAACAATTCTTCTCATATAGGTTTTGAAAGAGAGTTTTAAAATATATTGTGCAATAAATGATGGAATCATCAACCTTGTGGACATGGTATGATTTTGCTTCAGCTCCTAGTTTTATTTTGTACTGAATCATTTGGTGATAACTTTGCTTTTTCATTACATTCTACACCTTTTTGCAGTTTTTTGATATGTCAAGACATGATGCAGTTAAAGCTCTTAATATTTACAAAAGGGCTGGCCAACAGGTTTTACTGTTTTGCTTTTACTTGGAAATTGCTTAAGATTAACTAGTTTTATTTTATATTCTTGTTGAGCTTACTATTTTGTTTTATTTTTCTGTTTTGTTCACTACCTTTTGGGTTATACAGGCTGAGAATCTTGCTGATTTCTATGACTATTGCAAAGGTTTGGATCTGGCCAGGAACTTTCAGTTTCCGACACTGAGACAGGTTCCTCTTTAACACTGAATTGAAGTACTTTAATTAATGCTGTTTAATGATTCTAATAATACATATATTCGGGATAAGCAGCCACCTCCATCTTTTCTGGCAACCATGGAAGAATACATTAGAGAAGCACCTCAAAGTGGTTCTGTTCAGAGGAGACTGGTGAGAAAACTTATCTAAGTGATTTCAGGCTTTTTCTTTTTCTTTTCTAATATATGTACACATCTCTCTTATACATGTCTACCTGATGCATTCAGAATATTATTTTGTTTCAGTGTCTCAATTTGTATGTAAAGTTTACTTGCACAAGTAAGTGAGGTTTAGTAGCATAATTAATAGGTTTGCTTTATTTGCTCCATGATCTATGATTCTACTAGTCATGTTTAAAATTCATTTATAATAAAGTTTGAAGTGTTTCCCGAGTGCTGGAGGATTCTGGATTTAATTGCTGCTTGAATATAGCTAAAATAAGAAGAAAACAAATGCCTTGTAATATCACAACTAAGAATTGCAATGTGCACAATCACTAAGACATGGCATAATGACATCCATTTTGTCAAGTTCTAAAATGATCTCATTGTAACTTCCTAGCTTGACAAAATTATAATGCTGAAAAAGTTCAAATTTTCCTTTTAGCACTCTTGGAACCTTTATAAATTGTGTATTTTTCATACCTTCGTAAATCCTTGTAGCAAATGCTCTACTATTTACATATCAATTGCTATGTCAAAATGATACCGTGATAAATGTACATGGTCTCCATTCACAATAGATATGTTTAGAATCCTGAAATTAGTCATTATATTACCTGTGACATTGTACATTTAGGTAATCTCTAGACGGACGTGAACTCCCTTTTATCTTGTTCCTTGTGGTCTTTGCAGCCTGTTGGCTTTTTTTCCTTCTATAATTTTCATTTATTATATTGTTCTCATCTTTTAAAATAATTTCTTTTTGTCCTTTTATAATTTTCATTTATTTTATTGTTCTCATCTTTTAAAATAATTTAGGTGGTTTCTTTTCAAGTTAGTTTTATTCTGTCTTCTTTGTAATGATTTGTGATTTCAATCTTATTGACCTAGAGTTAGATAATATTGTTTTATTATGCTTAGGTTGCTTCTACACTTCAATAATTCTGATTTCTTAATTAAGACTATACTAAATGCTTTTTACTTTTGTTTTCTTTGCTATAGTTGTTATTATTTCTTTTTTGGTTTGTTTGTGCGCGTGCATCTTTATGTTCGTTGGAAGGCTTTCTTGGTATTTAATTGTTATGTTTGTTGGCAGGCATTCTTTGTATTTAATTTGGTTGACATCATCACTCTAGGATCATCATCTTGGTCTTTCATAATGATGTTTGTGCAGGTTGACTTTATGCAGTCTAGACCGCCTCCCATATAGATATTGTATGTTTTTGTTGTATTTAATTTTTATGCTTGTTGCTCATTAGCATGTCCAGTCACAATGATGTTTATGAGACATTGACTACATAGGCTTTTTTGGTATTTAATTTAGTTGACATCCTCCATCACTTTGGTAGATTGTTCTCTTGTCTATTCACAATGATGTTTTTAAGGGACTTGCCTCCCTTGTAGATATTGTTCATTTTGGGAGCACAGCCCAAATCACATCAATAAGGGTAAGACGTATCTCTTCTTATAAAGTTCCATAACACTATTCTCTTACCTCTCTTGTAGATATTGTTTGTTTGGACATAAAATCCATCACAAATTTGCTCCTCAATACACATGTATAAGTTAGGAGGTATCTATCCTTATAAAGTCTCATAACCTCATTTTCATACTTTAGATGTTATCTGCTTTGAGCACATAACCCGTGATTGATTTGTTGTTGAGCTCGTCTAAGGGTGAGAGGTATCTCTCCTTATAAAGTCTTATAACCCTATTCTGTTACCTCCTTTGTAGATATTGTTCGCTTTGGGCACACATCCCATCACAGTCTATAACATTATTCTCTTACCTCTCTTGTAGATATTGGATGCTTTAGATGCATAATATATCACAAATATGCTCTCCAAAACACATTTATAAGGTTAGGAGGTATCTTTTCTTATAAAATATCATAACCCTATTTTTTTAACCTGATTCTCTTACTTCTTGTAGATATTGTTTGCTTTGGACACAACCCATCACAAATTTGCATCCCAAAACACATTCATAAGGTTAGGGGGTATCTTTCCTTATAAAGTCTCATATTTCTTACCTCCTTTATAGATATTGTCTATTTTGGGCATACAACCTATGACAGGTTTGTTATTGGGCTCGTCTATAAGAATAGGTATCTCTGTATATATAGTCTCATAACCCCATTATGTTACCTCATTTGTAGTTATTGTTTGCTTTGGGCCCACATCCCCCATTTTTTAACATTATTTTCTTACTTCTCTTGTAAATATTGTCTGCTTCGGGCTCATAACCTATCGCAAATTTGTTCCCCAAAACACGTCTATAAGGTTATGAGGTATCTCTCCATAGAAAGTCTCGTAGTTTCAATTTCTTACCTCTCTTGTAGATATTGTGTGCTTTGGGCACATAACTTATGACAGATTTGTTGTTGGGCTTGTCTATAAAAAGTAAGAGGTATATTTTCTTATAAAGTCTTATAACCCATTTACCTCATTTGTAGATATTACCTACTTTAGGCATACACCCTATAATAGATTTATTGTTAGTATGCTTGTTCTAGTCCTATTTCCATAACCCCATTCTTTTCACCAATGCCAAAACCTAAACGCGTCTACAAGGATAGGAAGTATATCTCCACTTTGGGCACATATCCCATGACAGATTTGTTGTTGGTATATTTATTCTAGTCCCATAGCCATAATTCCAGACTTTTCACCAATGCCAAAGGTTAAAATGCATTTACAAGGATAAGAGGTATCTCTTCTTATAAAGTCCATAACCATATTCTTTTAGCCAATATGGGATTGGTACACTTATTCTACTTGTCTAGAAGAGTATGAGGTATCTCTCCTTATAAAGTTCCACAACCCCATTCTCTTAGCTACTGCTAAAGTCCAAAATGCATCTACAAGGATAGAAGGTATCTTCCTTATAAAGTCTAAGAACCCTTTGTTTTGACTAATGTGGGATTGGTCACTCACGCTACTCCCCTTAATAAATGTTATGTAGGCGCACTAAGTAGTTGTTTTTTAGCTAATGTGGGATTGGTACACTCACTTTACTCCCTTGATGAGTGCTCATGTAGACGTACTGGCTAGTGTGCATTAACTAGTAGTTGAAATGGGCAATGACTCGAGCTCATCACAGATTTATTCTTTAGCTTAACAATCTAAAACATATCTGTAGTTGAAGGTATCTTTCTTCTAAAGCCTCATAATTCCTTTCTGTTAGCCAATGTAAGATTAATGCACTAATATTACTCCCTTTGATGAGTGCCCATGTAGGATAATGTGTACTAACTGGTAGTTGAAGTGGGTAGCCGTGAACTCAAGTAAGGCTTCAAAGTGTAGTATAAATGACACCACATACCTTTAATATCCATCAATGTGAGGGGTTGACTTTGTCCAGTTAGGATCCACCCAGTTTTAGTTTGTTAGACTTACCATGTGGGAACCTTTATTTTTTTAGATGAACCAAAACCAAGTCTTTTTCTTGAAATTCCATGTGCTTAAGGTGCTTATTGGCACTTTTTTAGTACTTTTCATTTTACTTCAATATTTTTTTCTTAATTTTTTCATGCAATTTTTTTAATGTTCTTTGCTCTTTATCCAACATCTGCACTAAATTGGTGAGTAGTTGGAAAAGGGACTAAATCCAATGGACTAGTGGGATTTTGACCATAAATAATTTCAAATGAATTGTAACTCGTAGATTGGCCTTTTGTCCGGTTGTAAAACGGACTAACCTGTAGATTGGCCTTTTGTTCGGTTGTAAGCAAATTTAACTTGAGCCAAAATAAGATCCCATTGACGGATGTTCTTTCCAACATAATACTTCAAAAGGTTTCCCAAACTGCAGTTTGTGACTTCAGTTTATTTATCAGTTTAAGGATGATGGGAAAAACTAAAGTTGAACTGAATTTCAAGCTTTCTCCAAAGAGTGCGCTAGAAGTGACTTATGAACTTTGAATCACAATTTGAAATGATGGTCATAGGAATTCCATGTAGTTTTACAATCTCTTGAAAATATAAGTCAGCAACATGGGAAGCATTAAGAGTCTTGTTACAAGGAATAAAGTGTGCCATCTTGGAAAAATGATCCACCACTACAGTGATAGAACCTTTATTTCTTTGAGTTCTTGGCAATCCCACAACAAAATCCATACTAACATCTTCCCAAGGTGTTGTTGGAATCGGAAGTGGAGTGTATAAGCCAGTATTTTTCCCATGACTTTTAACCACATGATAGATTTTACACATATCCATATGCACTAAACATCCTTCATCATCCTTGGCCAATAAAATTTTTCTTGTATCAATGCTAAAGTTTGTCTCTCCCAAAATGTCCGTCAAGTCCATAATCATAAGAATTTTTAATAATAGACTCTCGAAGAGAACATTTTGGAATACGTAAGCGGTTGCCTTTGAAAAGATATCCATCATGCATTAGGAATTGCTGAAAAGAGCCATGCTGGCGTTTTCTGTGATTTTTTCAAAATAAGCATATTTTTTGTAATGTTCATTTACCATTTCAAAGCCTACAACATTAACTTGCATGGAAGACAACAAAGAATATTTTTGACTTAATGTATCAGTTACTTGTGGGAAAACATGTTTCCTAAATAAAAAAAGCATGTAATTTTGCTAATGTAAAATAGGAGATTTGATATTTATGTTGATCCTTGATTTTTAATGATTAGTTTTGATTTGTATATTTTTAGAATTAGGCAGTTTCCTTATTGATTTGTATATCTCTAGAATTAGGCATTTTTCTTATTTTTTATTAGTTTCTTAGTTTATCTTTGCTGCTATAACTATATATACATGTAATCCCTAATTGTGAAGGAATCAAGAGCGACATTTTTTGTCATGGTATCAGAGCTCTAGGCTTTTTTCTCTGGTTTTTATCACCAAATTACTTTGTTTCTTCTCTGTCCTTTCTGCTTTGCTCCAATTTCATCACCCTTCAAGATCGCTTTTTTTTTTAAACCATGTCAACCTTTGAAGACAGCTACACGTCGGAGAATTAAGCAACCGAGACCCGTGCAACTAAGAATAATAACCTCGTTGCGGGAGAACTATCAAATATTCAAATGGGCATACATGCTAAATGGGAGGAATTATTTGAAGTGGACACAACTCGTGTGAACACACTTAGAGGGAAGAGGCAAGCTGAGTCACTTGCTCGGCATTGGGCCTAAGGAAGGAGACCAAAATTTGATGTGTAGGATGAAGAGGATTCGAAGTGATGTCATGGCTCAGGAATTCTATGTCTCTAGAAATCAATGACACTGATTTGGGAGGCAATCAAACAAATGTATTAGAAGATTCGTGATGCTGTATAGATTTATAAGATTAAGACCAAAATTGCCAACCAAATAGGAGAATCGATCAATTACTAAATACTCCAATCTCTTAAAAATTCAATGGCAAGTGATGGATCATTATCAATAAATCCAAAGAAGTGTAGTGAAGATGCAGGTACTCTCCAAAGGTTGGTAAAAAAGGATAGAATTTATGATTTTTTGGTTGGACTTATTATTGAGTTTGATGCAGTGAGAGTACAAGTTTTTGGGAAGGAAGACTTGCCATCTCTTAATGAGACTATTTCTATAATTTGTTCTAAAGAAGGAAGGAGAGGAGTTATAGTTGAAAACACTTCTGTTGAGAGCTCGGCTTTGGTGTCTAAAACAACAAGTGGAAAGACTCGTCAAAGCTATTCATTAGGGACAATGTATGATGTGCATATTGCAAAAAATCTCATCACACCAAAGAATGATGTTGGAAACTCTATGGCAACCTACAAACTCCCAACAAGAGTTGGTCAAAAAAGAATGGGCAAAGAAGAGAATAGGGTCAAGCTCATATAGCAGATGCGTAAACGATCAAAGATGGCAACAACTTAGAGACACCACTTGAGTTCAATAGAAATGACATTGATAAATTGAAGAAATTTTTGGAAACATTAGAAAATCCATCCTCTTCTACAGGTATATCCTCTCCTTCTCATGCACTTAATGTCTCAGATAATGTTAACCCCAACACCTGGGTCATTGACTCGGGAACCACAGACCATATGACTTTTTCCTTAACTTACAAGCATACTTACGAATGGCAGGCCACAAACTCTCAACAAGAATTGGTCAGGGAAGAATGGGCAAAGAAGAGGACAGGGTCAAGCTCATATAGCAGATGTGCAAACGATCAAAGATGGCAACAACTTAGAGACACCACTTGAGTTCAGCAAAAATGACATTGATAAATTGAAGAACTTTTTGGAAACATTAGAAAAGCCATCCTCTTTGACATGTACTTGTAATATGGCATTTTTAGGTATATCCTCTCCTTCTCATGCACTTAATGTCTCGGATAATGTTAACCCCAACAATTGGGTCATTGACTCGGGAGCCACAGACCATATGACTTTTTTCTTAAATTGCAAGCATACTCACGAATGGGTTATCCAGTGCAATTTTTTAATACTTAATTAGCAAGCTTGGAATGGATAATATTCATTCATCAGCTTAAGGGGAAGTATGGGAAAACACATTTCCTAAATAAGGAAAGTGTGTATTTTTGCTAATGTAAAAAGGGAGATTTGATATTTATGTTGATCCTTGATTTTTAATGATTAGTTTTGATTTGTATATCTCTAGAATTAGGCAGTTGTTGATTTATATATCTTTAGAATTAGATAGTTTTTTTATTTTTATTAATTTCTTAGTTTATCTTTGCTGCTGTAACTATATATACATGTAATCCTTAATTGTGAAGAATCAAGATCAACATTTTTTGTCACTACCACATTTTGAACTCAAGATTTGTGCTTGATTGTGAAGTTGAAGGAATTCAACCTAATGAGCATGACACCTATTAAGTTTATGTTGGTTATTAATGAACTTTAGTGCTTCATGATCAAGAATAAAGAATAAAAGGTTTTGAAAGAAGATAAAAACTCCAATGATCTAGATCTCGACAAATGGCATAGAACTCTTTATCATAAGTAGAATACTTCTTGCGGAATCACTCAATTGTTCACTGAAGAAAGCAATGGGTTTACCTTCTTGATTAAGGATAGCACCAATTCCCGCATTTGATATATCACATTTAACTTCAATGACTTTGTTAAAGTTTGGTAATGCAAGAAATAAAGCTTGGGTTACCTTTAACTTGATGAGATCAAAGTTGCTTTGTGCTTCATTTGTCCACTTGCAGTGATCACATTTTAAACATTTGGTTATTGTAACCGTGATAGAACTAAATCGCTTGATGAAATATCAATAAAATGAAGCCAATCAATGAAAGCTTCAAACATCATAGAGTTTGAGGAATAGGCCAGTTCAAAATAGCTTCCACCTTATTAGGATCTATTGCAATTCCATTTTTGGAGATTACATAGCCTAAAAAGAAAAGACAAATTGAGAAGAACTCACATTTCGTCAAGTTGACATAAAGTTTTTGTTCCCTCAAAGTGTTGAAAACTTGATGAAAATGATCCAAGTAACGCTCCTCATCTTTGCTATACACAAGAATGTTCTCAAAGTAGACAACAATAAACCTTCTAATGTAGGGCTTCAAAACATGATTCATCAAATGCATGAAAGTACTTGGAGCATTTCAAAGTCCACAAGGCATCACTTTTCATTCATAAAGGCCATCTCTTGTCTTGAATACGTCAATTCGTCACCTAGTTTCATTCTTATTTAATGGTACTCACTTCATAAATTAATTTTGGAGAAAGTACAAGCTTCATAAAGTTGGTTAAGGAGATCAATAAGTCGAGGAATTGACAAGAGATAATCAACGGTGATTTTGTTAATGGCTCTACTGTTCACACACATGCGAAAAAAATCATCCTTCTTGGGTACAAGGACTCTTACTTTCTTCAACTAAGACTTTGGACAAAAGCCCGTTTACTTGTCTTTTAAGTTCTACATGCTTCTTAGGACTCATTCTATAGTGCTTTGTTGTGTAGAACAACTCCTAGAATAAGATCAATGCCATGTTGAATGTCTCTCATAGGAGGCAATCTGGGTGGTTTCTCATCTGATACTATATTACGAAATTATTGAAGCAACTTTTTCACCAACTTTCAAAATTCCCTCTTACATTTAGAAAGAGTCAAAAAATTATTTTCCTCCCCTTTAAAAGGTTTAGGAATATTCATCATCTTAAAAGGATCCAAATGACCTTAACACCATCATTGGTAAAAGAATAAGTGTTTTTGTGGCCATCATGAAGGACTCTTCTATCATATTGCCATGGATGTCTAAAAAGTAAATAGCAAGCATCTTCATCCTTGTAGTTTTTTCCAATAGAAAAAGAGACAAGGCGGCGTTGATTTACCTTAATTTCATTTCTTTTTTTGAACCAAGAAATCTTGTATAGTTGGAATGCTTCACTGTCTTTAGGCCCAATTTTTCTACTATTTAAGCAGAAACCACGTTCTCCAAACTACCTCAATCAATAATGACATTACACACCTTCACATGAGAAGTATATTTGGTATGAAAGACATTTTTCCACAATCAACTTCTTTTTCTTCATGGATAGCACTTAAAACTTTATGAAGGATGAGAGTTTCACCTTCATCTTCATAAGTTATATCTCCGTTGTCTTCCTCAGGATCTGCTTGGTTTTTCTCCATCTCTTTTTTGTCTTATTCTTAAATAAGTGAAACAATTTTACGATTTGGACATTCAGAAGCAATATGTCCATATAGTTGGCATTTGAAACACCTATTAGAATTGGTGTTGGAAGATTGTGCTGCTTCTTCTAGTTAGCGACACCATCATTCTTTTAAGAAGTTTTTGCAATTAGTTTGGTAGCGGGATTTAGAGTTGGAAGTACTCCCTCGATTAGAAACGCCTTCTCTTGTCAAGAATCGAGAATTGCCGCAACGTGCTGTCTTTTGTTGATTCTCCACCTTAAGTACAAGTTTACACACATCTCTATAAGTCCAGTATTGTTGCAATTGCACAACATTAAAAATCTCAGGTTTTAGACTTCCAATATAACATGCAATTGACGGTTTTGAAATTGTTGTAAAGAGCATTTAGAGTGTTTGGAATTGTAGAATTCTAGTTGGCATATGATTAATCAAATAAGATGCTATGAGGACAGCTTTATCCCACAAATCTTTAAGAATCATAGATGTAAATATGATGGCTCAAGCAACTTCTAATGAGTGCCTATTTTTTCTTTCAACGACACCATTCTAATTAGAAGTATTAACGTAAAAGGATTGGTGAATTGTTTTTTTGTTCTACTAAAAAATCTCCTAGAGTAGAATTGAAATATTTTTTACCATTATTTATTCTAAGAACTTGTATTTGACTATAGAATTGAGCTTTGACCATGGCACTAAATCTTTTAGACTTTTTCAACATTAGAATTTTCTTTTAATAGATACACCGAATATACTTTTATGTAATCATCAATAAAGGTGATAAACTACTTGGTTCCTATAATATTTGTTACACAAGAAGATTCTCAAAATGTCATTATGTATGAGGGGTTAAAAAGGTTTAGATTCTTTATATAATTATAAAAATAAAAAATAAACACGATAATGTTTAGACAATTAACAAGTTTCATATTGAAGTTATGAAGGATTTTTATTTTTTAATAACAAAGGAAATATATTTCTTAAATAAGGAAATTTAAGATTCTCTAATCTATAGTACTATAACATTTTTTTATCTTCAACTGAAAGAGAAGTTTTACAATTTACAGTTTAAGCTTGTCCATTTGTGTTGGCATCACCGTAAAATAATATAGTCCATCAACTTCTTTAGCTCTATCAATCGTCTTCTTTAAATATAGATAAAGTTTTTGTAAGTTTGCTGATAGATAAAAGATTGCAAGAAAGTATTGGAACATGGAGAACTAAATCTAATTTTAAATTTGTTTAAATCACAATTTGTGAGCATATTGATTGAAAATCATTGGGATATGATTTGGAGATCAAGTCAAGTACTTAGGGTGTGCAAAGATCGAAGACGGACGCAAAAAGAGGCAAAAAATGAAGAATGGCGTGACAGGCACTAGCGTTGCAGTGACTAGGAGTGGGTGTCGCGGTGCCCAATCCAGAACCTGAGCGCCGCGGCACTAGGTGATCAGAGCCCAAGCGGGCGCACCAGAGCCGCGGCGATAGGCGCTGAGTGCCGCGGCACTGGACGCGGGAACAGTTTCCTGATTTGAGACTTTCTTATTTCGTCTCTTACTTGCTTCAAGACTTTCTAATACGACTCCCACACGTATAGGGTAAACCTAAGACATCCTAAAGCCTATATAAAAGCTCTCAATTGGCTTATAAGCACATCTTTGTGATAACCCAAGAAATCTTAATTATTAAATCTTCTTTGTGATTCTTAGTGAGAGAAAATCCCTAGGTTGTAAGAGAGAGTTGTTCTTTGTGATGTTTCTTGTAAAAGACATACTTTGTGAGTGCCTTATGATTCAATAAGAAACGTGAGTGATATTGATCTGCCATAGACGTAGGCAAGTTGCTGAACTACGTAAATTTTATGTGTTCTTCTTCTACCCTTTCTCTCTCTAGTTCCTTAATAATTTGTTCTGCATATATTACTTGGGTGATTTTGCTTGTTTGTGCATTTCTACTTCAACAAACTGGTATCAGAGTCAGGTTTTCTAAATAGACATGGCCACACCCAAGTATGAGGTAGAGAAATTCAACGATACGAATGACTTCAATCTATGGAAGATGAAGGTAAAGGCATTGTTGGTGAGCCAAAGGCTAGGCTCGGCATTAGAGGAGACTGCAGCTGCATCTAGTGATGAAGAGAAGACGCTAGCTGAAGCAAAAAAAAAAGGACATTCAAGAAAGAGCTCATAGCACAATGTTCTGTCATTGAGCGATGAAGTACTAAGGGAAGTAGCAGGTGAGACGACGGAAATTGGTCTTTGGAAGAAGCCTAACTCGCTTTATATGCAAAAATCGTTGGCCAACAGTTGCATATAAAGAAGAAGCTGTATCAGTTATCCATGTCAAAGGGGACGCTGATAAAAGATCATATAGAGGCCTTCAATAAGATCATCCTTAATCTTGAGTTTATCAACATCAAGATAGAAGATCAAGATAGAGCAATTATCCTACTGAGTTCACTCTCCAAGAGTTATGAGAGCTTTGTTGATACACTACTCTACGGCAGAGAGAGTTTAACGATGAGCGATGTGAAATCATTATTAAACTCAAAGTTATTGGAAAAGCAAATCGAGGGCAATGTAGAAAGTTTATCTGTAAGAGGAAGGCCCTCATTTAGAGATAGAAGGAAAAAAGGCACAAAGTCGAAGTCTAGGATTCTTAGGAAATGTTATTGCTGCAAAAAAGAGTGGCACTTTATAAAAGGCTATCCTGAGAAGAGAGCACAAGACAAGAAGAAGGCGGATGCTGCACTTGTCTATAATGATAACTTTGATAGCGCAAAGACACTTGTCGCTACTGATGGTAAGAATTCTGAACAATAGGTTCTTGATTCTGGTGTACTTTGCACATGTGCCCGCAATAAGTCTTGGTTTTCGAATTTCCATTCCATTAGTGGTGGTAAGGTGTTAATGGGTAATGACGTTGCACGTCAGATGATGGAAGTTGGTAGTGTTAAATTTAGGTTGCATTATGGGCGAGTGAGAGAGTTGACAAATGTCAGGTATATTCCTGACCTGAAGAGGAACTTGATCTCACTAGGGACTTTATACCAGAATGGGTGTTCCATCAGGATCGACGGAGAGGTTTTGAGAGTGTTGAAAGGTTCCATGGTGGTGATAAGAAGAGAGAAGGGCAAAGGTATTTATGTGCTTAAGAGTGAAGTCGTGAGTGGTTCTACATTATTATCTGTAGATACTGAGAGTATGCAAACCAAGTTATGATATCTTAGACTAACACACCTAAGTGAGAGAAACCTAAAGGAGTTATTTAGTTAAAAGGCGTTTGGTGAGGATAAATTCTAGCCCGTAGAGTTTTGTGAGCATTGTGTGCTTGGAAAAGCACATAGGATAAGGTTCAGTACTGGCGAGCATAAGACTAAGGGGACTTTTGACTACATACACTCGGATCATTGGGGACCAGCTCAGACAACTACTCCTAGTGGTGCCAAATATTTTCTCAGTTTAATTGATGACTATTCAAGGAAGCTGTGGGTCTATGTGTTAAAGAGTAAAGATCAAACGTTTGATGTATTCAAGACTTGGAAGGCTTTTGTTGAGAATCAGACTGACAAAAAAGTGAAGAGGCTAAGAACTGACAATAGTCTCGAGTTTTGCAATAGAAAGTTTGATGGGTTTTATACTAAGCATAGGATTGCGAGGCATAGAATGGTAATATCAACACCATAGCAGAATGGCGTAGCTGAGAGAATGAATAGGACCCTACTGGAAAGGGTTAGATATATACTTACCAATGCAAAGATGTCCAAGGCATTTTGGGGAAAAGCTATAGTGACCGCAAATAGAAGGCCCTCCTTAGCAATTGACTTCAAGACACCATAAGAGAAATGGTCTGGCAATCCTCCTAAGTATGACTACCTCAAAATATTTGGTTGCTCTGCATTTATACATGTTAAGAAGAGGAAGTTGGAACCTAGAGCTATCAAAGGGGTATTCATAGGATATCCCGAATGAGTGAAAGGATACAAGGTCTGGTGCAAATACTTGACACCACCAAGGAGTATCATAAGCCGTAACGTGACGTTCGATGAGACAACAATACTAAAAACCTCCTAAGAAGATGAGAAAAAAGAACCTGTGTCCAAGGAAGACTCAGCACCCGAGTCAATAAAAGTTGAAGTGGAACTTGAGAATAGATTTGATATGCCCCCAGATCAGCACTTCAATGAGGAGATCCTTGAAGAAGAACCAAGAACACCGACGAGTTCCTCCAAGTTCACCCAAGGAAAGACTAGAACTCTTGAGATGGAACTTGAAGAGTACCAGTTAGCCAGAGACAGGCTAAGGAGAATGATTAACCCACCAGTTAGGTATGCACAATAAGATTTAGTTGCTCATACTTTTAACTCTGCTTACACTCTTGATTATGATGAGCCTAGGATATGGTGAAGCTATGAAGAGTAAAAATAAGAAAGAATGGCAGCAGACCATGAAAGAAGAGATTAGGTCTCTTAGGAAAAATAATACCGGAAGTTGGTGGAGAGACCTCAAAAGAAACTAGTTAGGTGCAAGTGGGTGTATAAGGTGAAAGAGGTAATACCAGGGATAGAGCCTACAAGATTCAATGCTAGGTTAGTTGCACAAGGTTTTACTCAGAAAGAGAGAGTTGATTTTCATGAGATATTCTCTCCAGTCGTCAAGCAAACATCTATCAGGATTTTGTTAGCCATGTGTGCAAACCTTGATTTACATCTAGAGCAAATGGATGTAAAGACAGCTTTTCTACATGGAGAGCTTGAATAAACAATATACATAGCACAGCCGCAAGGGTTCGAGGAGCCCGGGAAAGAAGATCATGCTTGTTTGCTAAAGAAGTCATTATACGGGTTAAAGCAATCACCTAGACAGTGGTATAGGAGATTTGATGAGTTTATGATGACTTGTGGTTTTAGTAAGAGCAAGTATGATGGATGCATGTACTTCAAAAATATAAGTTGTGGGATGATGTATTTACTTCTATGCGTCAATAATATGTCAGATCGCATGTAAGAATATGGAAGAAATACAGAAGCTCAAGAAGCATTTGAGTGGCGAGTTTGAGATGAAGGATTTGAGAGCAGCAAAGAGAATATTGGGTATGAATATTATAAGGGAAAGAAGAGATGTTATCTTCTTGTCCCAACAACGATATATACTCAAAATTCTAGAGAAGTTTGGAATGTCCAACGCAAAGGCTGTCTCTACTCTTTCGGCCATGCATTTCAGACTTTCAGCAGCACAGTCGCCGACATCCGAAGAGGAGAAATTATAGATGAGCAAAGTACTGTATGTAAGCATTGTGGGGAGCATTATGTATGCAATGGTTTGCACAAGACCAGACATAGCACAGGCTGTGAGTGTGGTGAGTAAATACATGGCAAATTCAGGTAAGGATCACTGGCTTGCAGTAAAGTGGATTCTAAGATATCTCAAAGGGACGTTAAATCACGGGTTGATGTATAAAAGGGATAAGTACAACAGTGAAATGATAAGAGGGTACGTAAACTCAAATTCTGCAGGTGATCTAGACAAGAGAAGATCATTGACGGGCTACGTATTCACAGTGTTTGGGTGTAGTGTATTTTAGAGACCAGTTCTACAACATGTGGTTGCACTATCTACCACAGAGGCGAAGTACATAACTGTTGGTGAAGCTATAAATGAGGCCGTGTGGTTGAAAGGCATATGCGCGGAGGTACTGGCTAGTGAAGATATGAACACCGGTGTATATTGTGACAGTCAGAGTGCCATACACCTAAGCAAGCATCAAGTGTTCCACGAAAGGTCGAAACACATTGATGTGAGGCTCCATTACATTTGAGAGATTGTCCAAAGTGGTGAAGTTAATCTAAAGAAGATAACGTTGTCTGAAAACCCTACTGATATATTGCCTAAGTCACTGCCCTCAGTTAAGTTCATCTAATGCAAGGATATAACCAGAGTCACTGCTTTGTGAGGGTGACAGAAGATGCGGAAATGAGAGATCAAGTTGCTTTGTGGATGATTTTGAATCAAAGAGGGGATTTGTGAGAATATTGATTGAAAATCATCGGTATATGATTTGAAGATCAAGCAAAGTGCATAAGGTGTGCAAGGTATTTCATTTGAAAGTATTGGAAACATAGGTATTTCAACCCCTTTTTATGCTAAATCGATGACCTAAGAAGAATTCTTTGGATTTGAAGAAAAAAGAAACAACTTTGCTGACAATTATATATTTTTGTTTGGTCAGAAGAGTCCTCCAAATATTCTGGTCTTAGATTAATGATCAGTTGCAACATTCATTTTGGAATATGAATAGAGAAGAATGATCTGCCATTGCCAATACATCGCGTGGTAACAAAATTGTATTGTTCTAAGGTATATTAAGATTTAGCCTCTGATTCATATTTCTTCGACCAATCTAGTGATAGGCGTTGAGCCTCGCAGCGCTGGACACGGGAACAGTTTCCCGATTTGAGACTTCCTTATTTCGTCTCTCATTTTTTTTAGGACTTGCTAATATGACTCCCACACGTATAGGGTAAACCTAAGACATCCTAAAGCCTATATAAAAGCTCTCAATTGGCTTGTAAACACATCTTTGTTATAACGCAAGAAATCTTAGTGATTAAATCTTCTTTGTAATTCTTAGTGAGAGAAAATCCTTAGGTTGCAAGAGAGAGTTGTTCTTTGTGATCTTTTTTGTAAAAGACATACTTTATGAGTGACTTGTGATTCAATAAAAAACGTGAGTGATCTTGATCCGCCATAGACGTAGGCAAGTTGCCGAACCACGTAAATTTTGTGTGTTCTTCTTCTACCCTTTCTCTCTCTAGTTCCTTAATAATTTGTTCTGCATATATTGTTTGGGTGATTTTGCTTGTTTGTGCGCTTCCGCTTCAACACAATTGATCATTTTCCTGCTACAAATAATAAATAACCATTAGTAATCTTAATATTTAGATTTTCAAGATATTAAGCATAAGATAAAATAAATGAGAAATACTCGTCATGTAATCTGTTTCACCAAAATTAGTGATCCTAGGCACTTGAGTGGTAGAAGAGGTGTTTGAAGCACTTAGAAAATGACCTATTTGAGGTGTTTGAAGCACTTAGAAAATGACCTATTTGAGCTAAAGAGGATGTAGGATTTTGAGAAATTTGAGATTGGTTTAAGAACTTGTATAATTGTTCTAATTGTTTCTTACTTAATAGAGGCATTTCAACTCCCTTTTGTTTTGTTCTGTTTTGGATTTTGTAGCTACTTGAAGCCCACAGTTGTTCTTGTCAGGAAATTTTGTCTTCCAATTTTAAGGCTTCCTATGTAGCTTCTAACAAGTTTCTCAAGTATACCGCGGTTTATTATAGTGTCACCATATCTTCCATTTTTTCATCACCCTTTTTCTAATTCCTTTGATTATTTGCTAAGGTTGCAGTTTTTGTTGTAGTACGAGTTAGTTTAAAATTTTCAGTAGTATTTATAGTAAGATTCCCTATCATAGCATTTCTTCAACTTTCTTGTTTTCGTACTTCTAAAAAAGCTTCACAAATGAATGAGAGTAGTTTTTTTTTATAAGTATAGACTACATAATAAATTCTTTGTTTAGACTTACTGAAGTTTAAATACACTATCTTCTTCCAATATCTTCTTGTATAGAGTACTATCTGTTGGACATCCCTATTTAAGCTCAGAAAATATATTCAATTCCTGCCCTGTCTTTTAAGGTGTTATAATATTTTGTTTGCCTTGTTTAGTTTTTCGAGTCTTATTTTTAATTTCAAATATTTGTGCATAATTTCCTAAGTTGAAATATGTCTCTATAACAGCATCCCATAAATATTTTGTCATTGTTAGGAAAAGGTAAGTTTGGCCAATCTCTAGTTCCATTGAGTTCATCAACTATAACATAATCATGGAATTAATTTATAATTTTTTTTAAATAAAAAATTATAAAAAAAAACTCTCGATTTGTTTTGGATTTGGATTTCTTAAAAAAAGGGATTTGGATCCGGAAAAAAACCCAAATCCGTTCGAGTTGCAGATCTGAGCTGGGCCAAGCTTTGGATTTTTCTGGATCCGGGCTTTTTTTCCATTCCTAAATCTAATACTATAAAAAAAAACTTGAGAGCATAATTCTCATTTTTATGTTTCTCTCTTTAGAATTAACAAGTATTTATAAACTACAAATATAATCTATAACGAAAGAAAAAATAAATGTTATACAAATAGAGTATCCTAATATTTACAAGATAAGTAATTCTTGTTAGATTAATAACCTAGATTAAAAAACTATTTTTATTTGGGATAAGAACTTAATTTTTCCACATGATAAATATATTTTTCTAACAGGAATATCATGAGACGGAACAAGAACCTCAGAAACTGGAAGAACCTGTACAAAGTGAAAAGCAAGAAGAACAGATTGAGGAGGAACAACCACCAGAAGAAACAGAAGAACAAACCCAGCCAAAGGAGGAGGATGAGGAGGTGGTGGCTGAACCTACTCCAATTATATCCACAGAAGATACTGATCTTCTGGTAAGTTTTTAATTTACATCATGTCTCTTTTGATTGTTTTTCCAAGTTCTGTCACAAGTATTTTGTTTCTAAACAACTTTGTGTAGGGTCTGAATGAAATAAATCCAAAAGCAGCAGAACTAGAGGAAAGTAATGCATTGGCTCTTGCTATCATCCAACCTGGTAGGTCACTTGCTGTTTGTAAAACCATTTGAAAGAAAATATCATTCATGCATGTATGGCACAGTAGTATCATTAGAGCTCATAGTAGCATGGTGATATTTAAATGCACTAGTGTCGGGTCTTCCTTCTCACCATAAAAGCTTTGACGTCCTACAGGTCCACCACATTTTATTTGGATGGCTACAATTGTCATTTTCCTTTAATCAATATGTGTATGGGAAAAAAATTTGGACCACATTCATCTATTTTATTTTTGGCCTAAGCAAAAATCAAAGTTGTAGTGGTTGTTCATAGAAAAGAACAAAGAAATAAAAGGTATCTTGAACCACATTATTCATGTCACAAGATCGTTAAAAAGTTGGGTGAAATTAGATTAGTAAAAGATCCAAATCCAAAAACTATAGAGGAACCAGTCATTATTGATGCTTATAATAATTTTAGATAGAATATTGAGCATAAGGATTTCCTGGGTGGACTTGTAGAACTGTACTTCTCATGGGACACCATATTAATGATTTAATTATCTAATTAAGGTCCTTTACTAAGAAAGTTTAGCTTTAAACTTTGCCTTCTATCTCTTGGCCATATACTTTGCCTACATATATTTATTTCATAATGTATAGTTTCTTTTTAATTTCATAAATTTTTGTAGGCAATGAGCCAGCATCCTCAAATTGTGGTTTGAAGGAAATTTCCGGTAGTGGATGGGAGTTAGCACTTCTTACCACACAAACCAACAATACAGGTCATATGGCGGAGAGCAAATTGGTTAGTTTTCTTTGCTCTACATGAAAGTTAAATTTAAAATATTCTTTGCTTTTCAGAGGATTTTGTGGAAAGAATTTTAGACACATTGTTAACGAGTTAAACATGGGCTTCTAAGAGCATCAAATTTTATTTATTTGATTTTTTCTTTTCCAGTTTGGTTGTTGCAAATGGTTCTTGGTTAAATATCTGTTGAGTTTCAGTTTGTTATTGGGGGGGGGGGGGGGGGGGGGGGGGGGGGGGGGGGTGCTTTCGTGCTTGCTTGCTGAGTACACAGTCTCTCATCTAAAGTGTTTAAACCTAAACTTGTTGGAGAACTTTAAGCCAGATTTGGTCTAAGAATGAGTATTTCAATTTACAAATGTTGCATTCAATTGTTGGTTATTGCATTTGTTTAATCCTGTTGAATGCCTGTTCTCCAGATAAGGTAAATGAAAGCTGGGGTATTTTCACTCAGTTAATTGTAATGTGAATCTCTGTTCTGATGCAACTATGTGAGAAATCATAATCACTTTGAGTAGACCACGAACATGGTTTGCCTTTTTTGGGTCAGGCTGGTGGGTTTGATAAGCTATTACTCGATAGCTTGTATGAAGATGACAATGCGAGGAGACAACTTCAACTGCAGAATGCAGGGTACAGATATGGGGGTATGGCCGTCCCAAATCCTTTTGAACAACAACATGACCCATTTGCAATGTCCATTGGCATAGCACCACCAACAAATGTGCAGATGGCCTTAATGGCACAGCAGCAGCAGCAACACCAACAACAACAGCAAACAATGATGGTACCTTATCAAAATCCTCAACAACAAATGCAACGGATGAATTATTCTAATCCATTTGGAGATCCATTCACCGTTCTCCCAAGTAGTTCGACACCACAAGGAAACCAGATGTTACTCTAGAAGTTAATTTTGTTTTCCCTTTTAACTTCAGTATATTCTCTCTTTTTTCCTCCTTTTTTGAAATAGGTGAATCATTTTATTTTTTCAGTTCATTCAGCAGATAAATCATTAAATGTATTCTTTCTTCTGGTAACAATCAATCACATTCCAGAAGTCATGATCATCAACGGATGTATTATAATTATCATGGAACGCAAGCTTGGTTATTTGCTTCTATGGCCACATTCATTCTCAATCAATTTTGAAGTGCATGCATAAGTGATTTTGGATTTTAATAGGATTAATTGAAACTTTTTTCTTATTGTTTATATTCAAACTCTAGACCTCTTGTACCAGGACAAGGTTTTAACATTTGAACTAATTAAAATGAAAACTAAAGGATGAAATGTAAAGAAGTATTTGATTAAAACCCTTCAATTCTTTTTACTTCGTAAAAATAATAAATCAATGTGTAACATGGAGACGGATTAGATCATACAATCATTTGTTATTTTAATCAACAAAACAAAAAGTATATTTCGATAACTAGAGTTTTATTTTAAATGGAAAAGGATAATAACACCCTGTGGTATGGTTGAAAGGACAAGATAGTACTTTGCTTTCTAAACCGTTTAAAAACACCATTTCCGGAGCATGGGGGCTCAGCCAAGTTGGCTGAGCCCCCCAAGGACTCACATCCCCACCTGGGTTCGACCCCCCCTCCCCCTCAGGTGGTGCGGAAATGATGATAAATATTGTAATCTCCCCCTTCAAAAAAAAAAAAAAAAACACCATTTCCGTTATAATTTTCTATTAAGTAGGATAATAATTCCCGCAATTACTACTACCCTTTAAATTTAAATAAAATTAATACAAAATTACACTTTGCACAATTTGATCCACTACTTTTTTAAAAATAGAATTTATAATATAGTAAATATTATAGTCATTAAAAATATAATATTTTTTTATTAATAATTCAATTTATATAAATAAATATTATACTTACCTAAAAAAAAGACGCGTGTAATCAATAGGTTTATTTATTATTTTTTATAATAAAAAACTTATAAATGATTTTAATAAATAGAAGAAAATAAAATTCATAATCTTAAAAATAAAAAGGAGCTATAATGCATGCTATTGACTATTGTCGATTGTCTGATGATAGTGGGAGTGTGTCTGAACCGAATCTGAATTGAAACTAAATTGAATTTGAATGGAAACCGAATCAAATTAGTTTGGTTTGAGTTCAATTTTCTGGTTCATTTTTTGGGCTGTGGGCTTTTTTTATTTTGGGTTAGGTTTTTAGACTTTTAAGTTGTGCTACTTGAATTTAAATATGAAATTTTAATTATTTTAAAGTTTAAATTAATATCTTTTTGTTATAAAAAATTTAATAACACAAAAATATAATTGTATTTTTCATTGATTTATATTCATGTAAAAATTATTAATTATCTAATTAAATAAATTAAAATTAAAATCTTATTATGAAATATTCAATTTATAATTATTAAGTATTAAATATTATAATCTCATTTTTAATTTTAATTACGTTAAATATTATAATTTTAAATCCAATTTCGATTTCAATTACGTTAATGTTATAATTCTATTTTTAATCTCAACTACGTTAAATGTTATAATTTCAAATTTAATTTTGATTTCAATTATGTTAAATGCTATAATTTTGAGTCTAATTTCAATTTCAATTCAATTAAATATTCTAATTCTGATTCCAAGTCAATTTCAATAACGTTAAATATTATAATTCCAATTTCAATTTTATTAAGTATTAATGTTATAATCTCAGTTTTAATTTTAATTTTAATTACATTAAATGTTATAATTTTAAATTTAATTTTAATTTTAATTAATTTGTATTATTCATGGGATCGATCTATTATTTCAAATGACTAAATTGAAGATAAAACTAAATTGTATATGGTTCGATTTCAATTGGTATTAATTTGTATTATTCATGAGATAAACTATTAATTCAAATGTGCGAATTAATCAAAAATTGATACTCATGTGATAGATCAAATAATTTAATTGATTAAATTAAAATTATAATTGAATTGGACAACAATTTAATTTGAATTAATTTTATTCATGTAATAGATAAAATAAATCAATTAATTTGATTATTTTTCTTTTTCATTGTTAATTTTAGATTTGTCCATGTTGGAGTTGAACACATGCCTTTTCAGTTAGAAGTTACGCGCTAAACCAACTGAGAAAGCTTTATATTTGATGATAAGCACTTCAGATTTATTTTATTTAAGTATAATTGTTTTTCTCTTTTCAATTTAAGGGTCTATTTTTTTATTGGGGTTGGAGCGAACTGAAAACTGAAACAAACCAATCGGTTCTACCAAAATAGAACAAATCAGTTTAAGGGCTTTATAATCGAACCGAACCAAAATTTTAGTTCAGTTTAGTAGGTTAAATGGTTCACCTGTATTGGTGCTTAGTCCTACTTATTGACATTCACCAATTGTTTATAAGTGGCGTATTTACATATTGTGAACTATAATTAAATTCTGAATTTCATAATTTATGTAATAATAATTTTTTTTTGCCAATGAAAATTAGAAAAACATCAAAATTAGTTAAAAAAAAATGACAGCTCTGCAATGCTGTCATCAAATGGTCTTTTTGTTAATTTTGGAGCTCTTCTAATGCTCAATTGGTGGAAATAACTTTATTATCACATATATCATAAAATTTGAGATCTAATAATTTCAATTAAGAATTAATATAGCACCGGATTAATGATCGATTAATGCTAGTTAACATCAATCACTATAGTCAACAACTATTCAACAAGTCAAAATCAATCAATGACAGTAACTGATGAATGAATGTTATGTTATTTTTTCTCATTTAAACTAACAAAGGTTTTTAATAAAATATGTATTTTTGGATATTTAACAAATTTGCTCGACTAAATTGTCCTTTTAGTTATGTTATGAAATATAATTGCCTTTTTTCTTGTTTTAAATATAAAACTTGATACTCAAATCCATGTCGTCACTAAGAATTTTGATTGTCAACACTTAAAAACGAGATCTGCTAACTTAAAAATGAGATTTGAATTGTCCTGACTCAAAGAAAATGATACTATTTTAATGAAAATGTATCAAGTCTAGACATGTAAATTTGTCGAACTAAATTCAAGTCAATTTGAGCTTCATTGTGTGCTTAGGGCGTGTTTAATTGTAAAGAGCTTATCCTAACGTAGGTTTTTTAATTATATAATTAATAGATATGTGATTGAGAAATGTTAATATTAAAAAAAATTACAATTTTTTTTAAGAAAAAAACTAAAATCTCTCTCATTTTTATAGTTATATAACTAACAGATATTTAGTAGGCATGCAAGAGAAAAAACAAATTGTCTATATAGTAATCACATAATTGTGTCGCATTTTGGGATTGGTCGGGTTGGAAAATTTCGATTTATTTTTTAAAAAAATATTTGAAAATGACGTAATTTTGATTTGGGTTCGAGACGGGTCGAAACAATTTAAGACAACTCAGGGCGGGTCGAAAAATTTCATTCGGGTTTGAAAAATTCTCGAATCCGACCAATTTAAGACAAAAAATTCTGTTCCGAACGAGTCCCAAACTCATTTTCGTTCTCATCTCGATTTGAAATTTTAAAATAAATCAAATCGGGACGAATTCAGTTCAAAAATAATGCCACCTCTAATAATAAGTTGTAAAAACACAAAAAAATAGGCCTTTCCACGAAACTATTAAACTTGATTTGAGCCTTAAGTTCTTTCACTGATTGAGTTCTAGAAATAAGGTTCATAAAATCCATAAAAGGCGCTTTATTTAAATTTTGACTGGATTATATGCAAAAAAAAGTTAATCTCAATTTTTTAGAGGTGTGGGAGCATTAATACACAAGTAAATAAAGGAGAAATAATAGTTTAGGGTTGTTAAAAACTGAAAAAGATTTATTTGAAGTATGCTTGTTGTTGAGCATGAATGAACCATCTATGACTTGGTTCTAGAATTTTATTTGAGCATAAATAGTCCATGTATGACTTGATTTTAGGATTTAGGGCGGTTTTACCCTATTTTAATTATTTTTTTAGATGAATATCTATTTTAGAGGCAATTTAATTGTTGGAGAATGAAAATAACAATAAAGATGATTAAAAAAAGCTTATTGTTCTCCTTAATGAAATATTTGAATGTATTTATAGTATTGCGAGTTGAATTTGGGTTAAACACTCGATCATTAATCTTATTAATTCGTAAATATGTAAAAATGAGGTAAAATCAAATAATCATTTAATTTAATCTATATAAATCACATAAGGATGAGTTTACTTAAAAAGAGGACTCTAAGCTACTTGGAGCCCAAATAACCTCGATTTTGTTTGAAGACAGATTTTGAAGGGTTAAGGCATTGTTTGGATTTTGTGTTTTTCGATTAGCTCACTTATTTAAATCTTTCCCTTTGTATATTGGGCCTTACCAAATGCATAGATTTGTTACTGTCCATGATATATAAAATTAGTTTATTAGGTAATATAACTTATCTGTTTTTATAAATTCAAGTCTCGCCTAATTTCTATTTAATATGAGATATGATATTCTCTCATACTTGATCATATGATGTTCTCATTATATTTGGTCTATTTTTTTAGCTCGTATTACTTTTTTTTTTCACTATCTTTAGGTACTCGCATCCATACGTGGCAATCCCTTATTGGGTCTTAAGACAAGGATTTTGAATGGCTATATACTGATAAGAATCCGCTTTTGTATTAAGCTTATCGATTTTTCTCAATAAATGATTCACTACAAAAGGATTTTTTTTTAGTGAATATGTCACAGTTAATTAACTCCTATTTTTTTTCTTTTGTAAATTAGAAAAACGAAGAAAGAAATTCTATTTTCTCTCCTATTTATTACGGCGACGAAGAATATAAGCCTAATCTAATACTATTTGGTACAAGATGGATGCTTGCCATCAACCTAAAATATCAGTATATTAAGTAATGCTCCTACCCCCACCCCTCTCTCAAAACCCACAAACTTCTATTTGATGTGCAATGTTGTTGACGTATTTTAAGGTGTATGCATATTATTGTGTATATATTGAAAAATTAAATTTATGCATCATATACATAAATTTGGCAGTGAAATTTATCAAGTAATCAACACATACACATATAATTCAATTCTTAACAACTTAAGAATACAGAAAACATACCTTTGAAGACATTCAATGAAGATTTCGAATTTCGAATATCTTTGCTCCAATTTTGAGCTCACCTTGAAGTGTACTTTTGTCCAATTCTAGTTCACAACAATCCGGTGGGATTGTGAAGCTAGAATAGCAGCAGTATGATCTCCAGCAACAAGGTTTTGATTCTAGAAAGAAAAATATGAAGGATTTATTTTCTTTCTCCTTTGGTTTTTCTCACAAGTCTTTGTTCTTTGAAAAACTCTCTCAAAACCAACTCTTCTTTTTCCTCTCAACACTTGCACGAATTTTCATTTACTATCTTGTTAACACACTTGAAACTCAACCATTTTTAGTGGTTACAACAACTTCATAAGTGCTCCACCAAAATTAGATTAAGTGGCCAACTACCAAAATAATTTTTGGTGGTCATTTTAATGGTCTAATAAATTTAACCATTAATCATAAAATGGTGCTCCACTAAACTTAGTTTATGTTTCTCAAATTAGGTATGTCTTTCATTTAGGAATAAAATAACAAATAAATAAAATTATATTTTATTTATTTAAATAACATTTATTTAATTATTTAAAAACTATTTGAATAATTAATATTTACATTATTTGATTTTACTAACATGGTAAATGGTTGAATTCATGGTAAAACAATTTATACAATAAAATTGTGCCACTTGTTAATATCTAATTAGTTAATAACTCTTGTCAACTAATTAAATAATATACTTAACATTTAAGTTTAAACAAGTGCACAACCTGAGGAACCCCGAAACATATTTTCGGTTTGCTGAAATTTCTAGGATGGAACTGTTCAATCCATTATGCTGCCCCAGTGCACAACGAGTACACTTCATATTGTGAGACTCTCTAGGTCCACGCCCGAATTTTCATATAGAACTCCTCCATACGTCCATGAACGATGCCCCATACACACGTTACGGATATTACAAAGTAGCGCGTTAGACCATACAAGTTGAGGTTATAACATATTCATATAATCTCTCATTCATTTACATCCGAGTAGAGCTGAGATATAGATCAATATTGTCAAATCTCCATATGCCCGACTGAAAGCTTATCTCTTGAATTGTATTTCAATAAATAATATTTTCAAACACCTTTATAATATTATTTATCCTTAGGGTTAAACTCTTTTCTCGGGAATTATTGCTTATGGCTATAAGACTTTCTGAAATACAATCTATAGAGTATTAGGATATAATACTCACCCAAATGAGCTGATGGATCCCATATCTATGCACACCGGACTCCATGAGCATCGGACCATACCCAACGACACCTAGCGGTCAGACCATGAAATATTTCTAACATGTGTGAAACCAAAGTATGGTGAATCACTCACAAGCCCACCGTGGCACTCAGGTCAAAGGACCACGAATACTACTCAACTCAAAAGATCCTCCATTGACGGCTTTATGGGATGTCTATTAGAGATCTTTGTGAGTCTGTTCAGTATTCAGTCCTTACTGAATACCTGTATCTCTACACGAGCTTCCATTAAACTCATAGTTTGCTAAGAATAACTATCTGGACCATCCAAATATAGACATACACTAATCTATATATTTGTTAAGGTATTCACTGACACTGCATCAGTGAAGATAGATTAAGAACATAATATTTGAGAACATATTTGCATAATGACATTTTCTAGCACTATTTGTAACTCTTTATAATTATGTCATTACTAATATATTCTTAGGTCTTTGTCCCATTTCAGACAAGGCTCTAACTCTTTAGATATTACTGACTCTTATAACCTGGTAACTCTTATCAGTGCCAACTCTTAGCATTTATAACTCTCAGCGTTACTAATTCTTAGCACTGATCTAAACTCATTTAGACCAGATCTGAACTCTTTCAGATCGTACAATGTTTGAAACGTTAGAAGCATCTTACCATATATAAATATAATTAGCGATTTATTGAAATAATAACACTAGTATAAATATTAAACAAATATTAATACATAATGGGATGGCACGTAAGCACAAATCCCAATAAATGTGACACAAGAAATTCCTATATCTTCTAAATCATGACGTATCAACTAAGCCCCATTAATGGCTTGGGTTTATTTACTATATAATACTTATCCATATATGTTTGGCATATGTGAACCTTGGCTTGAGCTCATTAGAATTTTTATACATTAACATTTAGCCTCCTTGATTATATGGGTTGTATAATACAAACTAGTTATCTATAGGATCAATACAATAAAGTTTTCATGATTTGAGTAATGACCTTATCCACTATTACAAAAGAACTTGCCTTTTGTTTTTAAAGCTAGAACCATTTCATTACGTAAAACTAACTGAAAATTTTTCTAAACAAGTTTGTGTACAAGATAACATAGTTACTAGCTTAGATACTTTATGAGTTGTCATATTATAAGATATTATGATGTAATCTATTCTAACTCCTTTAAAAATTGTACATCGTCTTTGAATGTTAGCTATAGTCCATTTGATTTCCTTTAAAGTCCCTCTCTTGCCTTTCAACATCTCCCTTACATTTTGAGTATCTGTTTTTATTGTAGCAATTTTAACTTACATTTTTTTTTTGCTATTTATATGGCAAACTGAATTGCCTAAGTTTAAGCCAATTCAACATCTCCCCTGAATTCTACCAAGGTTGCAACCATAAGGACATAGGTCCCCAACCTATTTGATGTCATAACTCCTAGTCCTTTCTTACTTATTTGAGAATTCATTGTTACATTTGTCCTAATTATGCACCACTATTCAGGGATCTCTTCTCTGCTTCCCACAACTTTAGTCTACATTCTAATCATTTTCTTTTAATTAAGGCTTTCTTTACATTGGCATTACACCAAGTAAGCTTCTACTTTGGCAAGCAACCTATCAGGATCTTCAATCTTCCATATGATACCCTGTCGGTTTCTCGATTGCCAGTTAGCCCATAGAATCATCATCCTTCTAAAATTTTCCTTTATTGTTGTGATTGACACAATATCCAGATCAAAGTTTCATAAGTCTGTGTATTGGTCTTCTCTTGGTCACTTTAACAAAGTGAGAAATATTCCATAACTTTCTAGCCATCTTTACCTGGCTAAAACATGCTAAATTATTATTTTTTTTTCTCTTTAAGAAATCTTCTAAACAAAGGATCTTTAGTCACTGTCCTCTTATATAAGTTCTTTGCTATAAGAAGAAAACTTGATAAAGTCCTCCAAAGGAAGATTTTTACATTTAGAGGCACTGTGATCCTTTATATTGATTCCTACCAACTCTCTCTATTGCTTAAGGGCTCAATTTCCAAATTAAATTTGTTCTCTAAAGTTAAAATATCCACTCTTAACTATATACATGCCATTTTTCTCAAAATGCTAGCACCTTGGATAGAGGTAGGGGGATTTTAGGTAGTAACCTTGCTCTTGACTGGCATAACTTTTGGTGATATTGGTTTCAGTGTAGTATTCCTTAGAATTCAGCTGCCGCCATAAATAGTTACCTTAAACACTCTGACAATTATTTATCTTAAGCCTAAATCCAAAATTTGTCTTCCCCATAGCAAGCTTCTCAACACATAAGAAGGGTTGGAACTCAATTTAGCTTCGATGAAGTGTCTACCTTTAAAATACCTAGCTTGTAGAACCCTTATAGTTTAAAGAATCTGGATTTTCAGTAACTTTCCATCTTTTTCTTGCCAACAAAGCTTTATTGAAGCATCAAAAATCTCTAAACCATATTCCCCCTATGCTTTTCTATTTGCATAACCTTCTCTTATTAGATAAATGCAATTTCTTTCTTTTTCCTTTCTTAACACCTTACCAAAAACTTGTTATCAATTTCTAAAGATATTCATATAAGTCTCTGAGCAATCTAAAAATGCTCATAGCACAGGCTGTTACAGCTTGGCTACAGCTTTTATTATGATTTCCTTAACCCTACTGGAGAATAGCTTTTCTTGACAGCCATTATCCTTGCTTGCCATTCTTAGTTTAACCTCATTAAAAAACTACTTCTTATTTCTCTCTACCATAGAATAAAGGCTTAGGTACTTCTCATGCATTGAAACCATTTGAAGTTGAAGAGTATCTCTCATTGTGCTTGCCTTTTTCCTTGTTGCATTTGGATTAAAAAAGATGGAAGACTTGGAATAATTGAAGAATTGACCTGAGGCTTTGGCATAACTATCAAATAGCATCTTTATGTTACTACAATCTTTATTAGTTGCTTTGATACAGAGCAAATTGTCATCTACAAATAGCAAATAAGAAATTAAGAGTGAAGGACTAAATCTAATTCCCCTAGTTCTTCTCTCGTCTTTCACCTTGAATAGTAAAGAAGACAAAGCTTTTCTATCTAAGATCTCTATAAGCTTGAAAGCAACCCTTTACCTCTCCATTGAGCAGTAAAGAAAAAGATGTAGATGTTTTATATATGATAATAATCCTAAGATTCTATAAATCCCAATTTCAATATGACATCCTCCAAGAACTATCATTCCACCTTATCATATGCTTTACTATTATCTAGCTTAAGTGTAATCCATCTCTGTTTTCCTTTTTGTTCCTTTTTTTTTTTTACTTCTGATCTTATGAAGGCACTCATAGCCTAGGATGACATTATCACTTATTAATTTACCAAGAATGAATGCACTTTGGTTTGGGAGATGATTCTTTTTAAGACCATTTTTAGCTTATTTACAATAGTTTTTGCTCGTTGATCATTACTTTCAGTATATTCTTCTTCTTGAAAAAAACCTTAATTTGTCTTCTAAAGTATTGAATTTTGCTTTTTGATCATATTGCCAACCCAGGGTCCTACTTCGATTCAACTCTTCCATCATTTCCTTCAACTTCCTTTCTTTTTTTACCACCAAACTCTTTTTTACTCCAACATTTTAATGTTGTCTTGGTTTTTTCTAGTTTCTGAAAAAGTCATACATAGGTTCATTGGTTACCTCTCCTTGATCCTTCTATCCTTCATTGATTACTTTCACACAATCTTCATGCAAGTTCCAAAAGTCCTTATACTAAAATATGCCTATAATCATTCTTTTTCTTCTGTCTTCCCTCCTTGTTTTCCAAGCTTCCATTATTATTGGGCAGTGAACTAATAGTTGCTAAGAGATATAATTTCCATCTGTGAAATATTCTTTGCCAGCTATCATTATACAAAAATCTATCCAATTTTTCTTCTACCACCATTTTCCTTATCTCTTATTTGACCAAGTAAAAGGAAAACTTTTCCATCCCATGTCCACTAAATTATTACTTTTTACTACCTCTCTAAAAATAGTGCTAGTACTTCTTGGTAATCTTTTACTCTTCTCTTCTTCTTTCATTATCTCGTTGAAATCTTCACAGCAAACCAAGGTTAATTTAGAAATTTAGCTAATCTTTTGAGTAACAACCAAGTAAACTTCTTATGGTCTACCTTTGGAAGTTCATAAACTTCTATGAATGTCAATGTCCTATCCCTTTCTTCCTTTACAATCATATCTATATGGGATCGACTATAGGATAATAATGTTAAGTCTAAATCCTTATTCCATAGCACTGCAACATGTCCTTTTCTTCTATCTCAACTCATAGTAAAATAATTCTCAAAATTTAAGTTATTCCTAATCAACTGCATTTAATCATCTAGTAGCTTTGTTTTGTATAGGAATACTATTTATGGCATCTATGTTTTAAGAATTTCTTTTAGCACACTCAGAATGTTCGAGAATTCTGATGCAATATTTCTATATCTTTTAATTAAGCGCAAGTATACACTATCGTAACAAGTAATAAAGGGACTTAATAAGTCGGATGTTGAACCCATAGGGTAATTTCTATATTTTAACCAAGTACTAAAATTATATCTTTCTAATAATTATTCAAAAAAAGAAAAATCTAAGAATCAATGTAGAAAATATGAAAGCAAAAACACAATGCAAAGAGAATTAGGTGATAGCAATATAGAGAAAACCTAGGATTAATATTAGCCCTCAATATGCTTTCTAATGATTAATCTCTAATATTTAACTCCCTTAGTCTTTGTTATTGATCAAGACACTAATGTATTCACAAGCCTCTTCCAAGGTTATGCAAGTATACCTTAATTTATCAAATACTTATATTTCTATGGTACTTGTAATAAATTAAGATTCTTTAATATTAAGTCTTATTGATCATACATGCCAATTAGGTATATTCCTATCCTGAATTGAAACTTGTATATGTAACATTAAATATTACTCTACAATCATGCATCAAATTACCTAGGTCTAAATATTATGATTCCTCTTCCGAGTTTATCAAAATATTACCAATTCATTCACCATGTATTGGCCAGATATATTGAAGCATTAAGATCAAGTAATTTGAATAGTAAAGAACTAAGTTTATTAAATATTAAAAAGATATGACAATTAAGCACGCATATTGAGTTCCCTAGAAAATAAATTTAGTTCATGGCTACAAGAGAACAACAGTAAAAATAATAATAAATCACAATACAATCAATAGCAAACTAATATAGACGTCGAATTTATTTTTGATTGCATTGCCTAAGATACTCTTAATGCTGAAGAACGCCTTGAATCTCTCTCTAAGGTTGCTAAATACACTTGTACTTTATATTCTTGGTGTTCTTGAATTGCTCTCGGTTCATTTTTAAAGTCTGGGGTCGAGTGGCCTTTTATAGGGATTGATATGAGCTTGAAAATCTCAATTCTCATCGGACTAGGACTCGCATTACTGCCAAGGCGCTGGGACGCTGCATATAATAAGCCTCACTACTGGAGCAGTGGGATGTTGGCTCTGGCGCGCTGGCCTGCCGCTAGTGCAATGACGAAATGACGCTGGGGCGCTGTTCTGTCACTAGCGCGATGAAGGTCTAGCACTGGGGCACCAGTCGTGACTTAAACAGGTCATTTTTTTTTCTCATTTCGATCACTGTTCCAGCATTAGAAAAAAAATCCTTATGGCGCTAGGGCGATGGACTCATATTTTGAAAACCTTGGATTTTAGTCCCTGTTTTTGCTCTATTTAAATTCCATTCAAGTCCCTATAAATAACAATAATGCACATAAATAGCCATCTATTCTCATAAAACCATAAAATATCAAAATAAAAACATGAGAAAACATATGAAAAATATGCCCTTATCAAATTCTCCCAAACCTAAACACTTGCTTGTCCTCAAGTAATAAAATAAAACCAAGAGAGAAACAAAGGGTTATACTTGACTCAAATAACAAATAAAAAAAACAAAATATGCTAGATTAGTAAGATGATCAAAATCATTATCTCAAAGGCTGATGAAATGGTACAAATATTTAAGGTAGATAAATAGCTATTAACAATCCTAATTATCTTTATTTAGTCCATTATTCTTCCTTATAGATAATCACCATGTATGTGTGCAAGCAGCAAGCAATAGCTAAAACCATTATTTGATTTACTTTATACTTTAGTTTGTATATGAAAATATGATGTCTCAACACTTGATTTACATAATGACGCTTTCATAGGCTTGTTTTTACTACCATTCTCCACTAATGTAGAAAATCACATGTCTAGGGATCTATTTAGGACTTTACTTAGCTTGTAACGTAAGGCTAGGGTCAAGGTGGGATAAAATGATAAATAATTTAGGTTAAGTCACACTATAAACACTTAGACTTTACCTAAAAACCTCTTGATCTTTCTTTTCATTGTATTATCTCTTCCCCCAAACTTATTGTGTTTCCCATCTTTCTTTTCAACTTTTATTTTTTAAAGAATTTCTTCTTTTTCTTAAGCTGGGGGTATTTTTCTTACTCTTTTTTTTTATATTTTATTTTATTTTTCTTTGAATACCCTTAAACTTAGATTAAAAAATACCGTCAAAATTTATTTTTCTCATATCACTACAACTTTTCCCTTTCAAGAGTATTTCTAAGTAAGTGCAAGGTTTATGGTGTTACGGGTAAATTTCTATATAAGTAAACTTTAAGGCTTGGGCTTGTAATGTGGTTAAACCAAAGAATGGGTAATTAGGCTCAAAATAGGGTACTAGGAATAAATATACAATAAAAATTAGGCTAGAAAGGCTCAATCAGTCCAAAAATAGCCTAATGTCATTTTTCTATTCATGTGTTTCCTAGGATTTCACCTTAAGTAGTAACTAAAGAAAAGTTCTAGAGTGTCAGTCTTCGAGACTGTGGTGTACTCCTTAAAGCATAAGTATCTCTAAGTCATAGTTATAACTATTCATGCTTTAATAAGTGCTAAAAAAGAATGGTGATTATAAATAAGATCAACATTGTTCCTAAACTTAGATAACCAAAATTGTCTTAAGTATCTATCATTCCTTAGAGATTTGTAGAAAATAAATTTAGCTATGTATTTTTATTTTTCTTATCATAGACGAATGATCATCTTAACAAAACCTAATAAAGACGAAAGAAGAAACACTTAAAAAAAAAATATAACTTCTTTACTTTTTTTTTACACATGGTAATAAATAAAACATATGAAGCAGCACTAAATATTTCCCCTTCCCCCCACATTTAACATAAAACATGGCCTCTATGTGAAGAAATAACAAAAATTAAGAAACTTCCCTGTGAAATTAGTCAACTCAAATCGTTGGGGTCAAAGATAAGGTCCTTAAAATCAATATCTAGCGATAGTGGAGGTGAAGGGATCACCGAAGGCTGTGGTAGAGTCTAAGGATCAAGTCCAAAAGATGTGACCGTAGCTTAGGTCCATTGGATTAAATACCTCAAAGTAACATTAGATATACGCTCGTGAGAAGACATGCGAGCCTCTAATTGAGCTAAGTGCTCATGGATAGGTAAAGGGCGAACTATAGCAGCAAGACGACAGGAAACCTTAAGAGGGGGTGGGTTAGCTGTAATCATCTGGTGAATAATAGAAGTAGATATAACAGCAGCTTGGAGCAGATATTATGTTAATATTCTTGTTAAATAACTTGTTCCTAATTTAGGCTTTTAGTTTTTTTTTTTTAAATTTTGTTAATTTTAGATTAGTGTGGTTGTTTTGAAGGTGCACGAGAATAGGCCATTTTCTTAACGATCAACAAAGTTCACACTTCTTAGCAAATTTTTAGTTTTTGCAGAGCAAGCTCAACATGTGAAAATCAAGAAAAAAAATTGACAAGACTATTGAGCAAATACTGAAGTACAACATAGGAGGAGTGTTTCTTGGCGAAATACCTCTAACGTGAAATTTTACCCACCATAATCCCAAAAGAAGTCTAACTAGAACAATAAATTAAGCGCTTCTTAGAAGGTAACCAAGTAAATTTTTAATTTCAATCTTTGTTCTTAATGTTCTTTCCTTTTTGCAGTCTATTAAAACAACAAGTCGGTACCACATAAAGCATGAAAAAAAAAAGTAGAAGTAAAGCCAACAAGGTGTAGTATAAGGGAGCTTAAAATTAAAACAATTCCAAACCTTGGCAGTAAGTTGCAGCCTTAATACATGGAAATTTGACACCCAAAAATTTAGGTTGTGGTGCCAAGACACCCTATGTCCAGGCTACAGTGCCACTTGATTCCCCTTTTCCAAAATACTCCCCTACTTCCCCTTAACCACCTTTTACTACTTCTTCCCTTTCCGCACTCAAACCTACATACTTCAGATACCAAATTACCCTAGAATTTCACCTTAAACAACATCAAACATCAAGGCATAAAGTAGGAATCCAAGTATCAAGTTTTGGGAGGCATCCTTTAAAGTCTTTGGGCAATAAATCATCAATAATTTTGACCTCAAGATTCAAGCACCAACGTGCTGATCCATTATTTACAAGGGAAGTTTCTTTTACTCGTTCTTATTTTTGCCATTAGAGATAATGTCAACTTTAATTTTGGGGGAGGGAAACACTTATCGGTATTTATTTATGAATTTTAATCATGCTTGCTCTTGATGACTGCGATTTTAGTTGTTGTTTTGTATGCCAATTTTTTTTATTTCATTGTTAGTTGTGGGCTAGTTGAATGATTAGTATTCAGTGATATGAAATAGAAATATAATTTTCATTGCTACTTTCTTTTGAAAAACAATATATATTATGATTGTTTACTTGTCTAAACCAAAGATAAGTTCGGCTTTATTTGTGACTGCTTGATCTATTAAGCACGTAATTAGGATTATCTAATTATTATGATTACTAAAAGGATGTTTATATATAATAAGAATACTTAGTATCTCAAAGACATGCCAGAACTTGTTTGAGTATTATCGAGACAATATCCTAGGGCATACATAATCTAGGAAATAATTTTAGGCTATCTTTAGACCGATTGATCATTTTAAGCCAACCATTGTATATTTTTCACCTCTAGTTACCCCTATTAAGCCTAATAACCAGTTTTCTTTGTAAACCACATTAATACCTTAGCCATAAATATAATTATCCTTCATAGCACCTATTATGAAATAAGCATAATACTCTTTTAAGAGAGTTTTGTGAATTTTTAAAGATAAAGAAACAAAATGAAGTAAGGCCATGGGTTTTGATTATGACCTTTGATTGTTCAAAAATTGTTGAAACTCGCATTTGGGGGTATAATGACTAAAAAAAAAAATAAAACCAAAAAAATATTGTATAAAAGAAAAAGATGAAAATAAAAATAGTAAGGGATTTGAGAAAATAAGTTTGGAGGAAATCAGTCAAAAAAGAAATGGTTTATTTTGATTAATTTTTAGAGGAATGTATGTTTATAGTGTGAATTGATCGAAATTGATCTATTTTCTCCTACCCTCACCGTAACCATACATTTCAAGTTAGATAAAGTCTTATTTGATCCTTGATTAATGCGCACCTACATTAGTGGAGAGTAATGTAAAAATAAGCCTATAGAGTGTTAAACATGTTAAAGTGTATTAAGGGTGCATGTATGTGATTGTGTACATGTTAAAATTTTTTAAAATACATGTCCAACATACATTACCCAACAGAAAAACGTGTAATTATACCATATATACACATCATAACTGAACTAAAAACAATATTAGAATCGAAAACATACCTTTATATTGGCGCAGTCGGATTTTAGGCACGTGGGTGTATGCATGTGCAATTGTGTCTATTGCCTAACGCAGCGGAAATATAAATTTTGTAATAAACACAATAAATAAATATATTAATCACATTAATATATTAATAAGGTTAGAGAACTCACCAAATGTGTAACATTATACAAGTATTTTTCCTGGAATCCGTATGGAGACCAACTCGCGTGCAGTTCTAGTCACCAACTCAGTAGGCTTGGTGAACTAGAACAGCAGCTCCATATTCAGCCTTGGATTAACTCTTAATCCCCAAAATGGCCGGGAGTGAATTTACATCATTTTCTTTAAAGGATAAGAAATAGAGATTTAAAGCAATTCATAATTGCTCCAATTGGAAGCATAGAGGAAAATGAAACAATTTCATTTTTCCTCTCCTCCCTTTTTTTTTTCTTTCTCTTCTTTCTTTCTTCTCCATTTCTCTCTTCTCCATCTCAGCCGTTTGGCCTTCAATTGCTTCTCATCTCTCTTTCTCTTTCTTTTTGCTTTATATATATATATATATATATAATATTATAATATAATATAAAATATAAATAATAATATATATATAGTATAAAAAGAAAGATATTTTGATTATTTAACTATTAAATAATCAAACTGAGAAATGATCATTTTGCCCCTCATAAATAGTTACCAAGTTCATCCCTAGTAGGTCCCACTAAATCCCACACTTGGATAAACTTAACTGAGGGTCCACAATACGCTACGTGTTATAATACAATTAGTAAATAAAAATTATTAACTAATTGTTGTATTCAACACTTAAATACAGACACAAACGCATTCCCGTGAAAGTGCTAAATATTGCTGGATTAAACAATTTAATTGGGAACGCTGCCCCAGTGCACAATGAGTACACTCCATATCGCAGGACTCCCTAAGTCCTACGTCTGATTCGTCAAATAAAACTATTCCATGAGTCTGTGAACAATGCCCCACGCACACATCATGGATATACAAATCAGCGTGTTGAACCATACAAGCCGAGGTTACAACGCATGTGTATAGTCCTTCCGTCATGATATCCTAGATGTGCGGGGATATAGATTATCACCGTCAAATTCCCTTGTGCTCATCCATATCTTATCTCCAGACCTGTATCTCACTGAATAATATACGTAAACTCCTTTGTCATATTGTTCTACCCTGACGGAACTCTTTCCCGGGATTGATACTTGTGGCCACAAGATTTTCTGAGATACAGTCTCGAAGCATCTGGATATCGAACTCCCTATAAGAGATAACAGATCCCATATCTGTACGCACCGGACTCCATAAGCATCAGACAATACCCAGAGACACCCAGCGGTCACACCATGAAAGGTCTGTGACATGAGTGGAATCAAAGTATGGTGGATCACTTACAAGCCCACCGTGGCACTTAGGTCAAAGGACCACATATACTACTCAACTTTAGAGGACCCTCTATTGATGGCTTATATAAAATGTCTATCGGAGGCCCTCGTGAGTCTGTCTCATATCCAGTCCTAACTAGATACCCATATATCAATACGAGCTCCAAGCTCACAGTCGGTCAGTAACGACCATCTATACCCGATAGATACGATATATGCTGATCTATTTATATAAGGGTATCCACCCACAGACCCGTATCGATAGAAATAAATCAGTGATAATTATTCGAGAACATACTTACGCAACTTGCATTTTCTGGCACTCGATTGCAACTCTTGCAACTATACAGTTACTAGTATACTCCCAGGTCTATGTCCCATTACAGACAAGGCTCTAATTCTTAGATCTGCTGAGTATTATAACCAGCTAACACTTAACTGTGCTAATATTTAGCAATTATATGTCTCAGCATGATTGACTATGAGCTCTTATCTAAATCTTTTAGATTTGATCCAAACTCCTTCAGATCTACAATGTCTATAATGTTACATGCATAATACCATATAAATTGGTATTAGCGATTTAATGAAAATGTATACTTGTATAAATACACAAGAATATGTACATTCAAGGATGGCACGTAAGCACCGACCCTAACACCTTGTAGATGATTTGGTAAAGATTGAAACTTTGAAACTCACCTTAAAGTGATCAATTGAACAAATCTAGTCTCCAACGTTTGGTGGGATTAGAGTAGCTAGAATGGTAGCTTTGTTTTCAATTTCCAATAAGGATTTGAACTTAGTTCAATCCTTCTTCTCAGATTGATCCATTAGATTCATTCCACTATCCCAGTGCTCAATGAGTATACTTCATATTATAAGAGTTCCCGAGGTTCACACTTATTTATTTTATGAAAGTTTTTCACAAGTCCATGAACGATACCCTACTCACACATTATGGATATTACAAAATGACATATTGAACCATACAAGTTGAGGTCAACCATATATGTATAATCTCTCTGTCACCTATATCTTAGAAGAGCAGAGATATAGATCATCACCGTCAAACCTCTATATATTCGACCATTAACTTATCTTCAAATTTATATTTTTGTAAACAATATCTGTAAAATCCTTTCTAATATTGTTTAACCCTATAGAAAGCTCTTTTTTGAGATTTTTGCTCATGGCTGTAAGAATTTTTAAAATATAATATCAAAGTATCAAGATATACAACTCACCCATACATGTTGATGGATCCTATATTTATACACATCGGACTACATAAGCAGTAGACCATACTTAAAGACACCTAAAGGTCAGACCATAAAAAGTCTCTGCCATGCGTGGAATCAAAGGGTAGTGGGTCACTCACAAGCTTATCATGGTATCAGTTCAAAGGACCATGAATACTACTTAACTAGAGAAGACCCTCCATTAATACCTCTATAGAATGTCTATTGGAGATCCTCGTGAGTATGTTTAATGCTCAATTATTACTATATACTTGCATACCTATATGCATTTTCGCTAAGATTAATCATCTAGACAATCCAAATATAGACACACACTAATTCGGAAGGAATATCAATCGACTTGTGTCGGCAACCATAAATCAAGAACATAATGACAAGAAAATAGAAGAAAAACTAATCAAGAAGATGTCTTAAGTTACTTCTCTCTTAATATTGACTTGAAGCTTGATCTTGATTTCTTGCCTTTGATCTTTGATTTTGTGTTGTGAATTCTTTCTTTACAATTTTGGCTCTCTAAAGTTTGTGTATTTGACTTCAAAAGAGTGTTTTGTTGGTATGAAAAACCTTTGGGGCGAGAGGCTTTGAATCCTAGTTGAAATAGAAAAGTTAAGAGGGGATTTTATATGTTACACGGGTGCCGTAGTGCTGGGGGCTAGCCACCTCGGTGCCAAAACCTGGAAATGTGACTTCAAATAGCATCACCAGGCACCATAGTACTGGGTTGTAAGTGCAGCGGTGCCCAGCTACTGACTTAGGCGCTGCTATGGGCACCGCAGCGCCCAACCCTGGTTTACTAGCTCTTGTATTTTGAGCGTAACTTCTTCCTTTTACGTCCAATTTGCCTCCTATTTATTCTTATGCGTCACAATTTTCGTCGTGCATCTATTTATGATCAAAAACATAATTGAATAGCCAAATATTCATGAATTGGAGCAAAATACAAAAGTATGATACAAATCATACTTGTACTTTTACGCCCCTATCAAATACCCCCAAACTTAAGACTTTACTTGTCCTCGAGCAAAATAAAGAAAAACATTCACAAATTATTCATGACTGAAAAAAAAAACTAAAAATTAAAAATAAGCTCAAGTTGATTAGATGATCATCCTCATTATCTCAAATAGTGTTAAAAGGCACAAAACTTTTCAGAAATTGACAAATAACTTTCAACAATTCTTATACTATTCATTAAGTACTTCATTCTCCCTTATAAATGATCACTTGTGTGTGTGTGTAATAAGTAAGTAATTAGCTAAATAGAATATAAGTTTACTCAATACTTAAAAAAATACATAAAGATGATGTCTCGACATATTTCAATTTATAACACTTCCATAAGCTTGCTCTTCATACTACTCTCCACTAATATAGAAATACACGTGCTAAATATTTATTTAGAACTTTAATTATCTTTTAATGTAAGGCTAAGGTCAAGGTGGGATATAAGGATAAAAATATGAACCACAACTCACACCATGAATACTTAGACTTTACTTAAAAACCTCTTGATTCTTTCTCTTCCTTGATTTATCACCTCACCCAAACTTATAATATTTTCATCTCTTTTAATAACTTTCACAAAGAATTCCTTCTTTTTCTCAAGCTACGGGTATTGTGCTTTAAAGCTCTTCTATTTTTTTTTATATGTACCCACAAAATTATATTGATAAGCACTTTCAAGACTTATTGCTTTACAATTCAGTACCCTTTTTTATACATCCATAACCTTCTTTTTAAGAATAATTCTTAGCAAACTCAAGGTTTATGGTGCTACCGGTAGATTTTAGGATAAATAAGTGAAAATTCTTTAGGCTTGTAATAGGGTGACTAGGGTATATACATATAAGGTAGGCTAAAAAAGGCTCAAACGGTGCAAAGACGGCCTAATGTCGTTTTCCTAAGCATATGAATTCTAGGATTTCACCTCAAGTAGTGATGCGATATTTCTATATCATAAATTAAGTGCAAGTATACACTATCGTATGCAAGTAATAAAGAGACTAAATAAGTCAGATGTTGAACCCACAGGGATAATTGTTTCTTTTTAACTAATTATTAAAATTATATCTTCCTAATAATTATTCAGATAAATAAAAACCTAAGAATGAATGTAGAAAATATAAAAGTAAAAACACAATGCAAAGAGAATAAGAAGATAGCAATGTAGAGAAAACCTAAGATTAATATTATCCCTCAATATGCTTTTTAATGATTAATCCTCTAATATTTAACTCACTTAGTCTTTATTATTGATCAAGACACTAATATATTCACAAGCCTCTTCCAAGGTCATGCAAGTATACCTTAATTTACCAAATACCTATATTCCTATGGTACTTGTAATAAATTAAGATTCATTAAGATTAGGTCTTATTGATCATACATGCCAATTAGGTATATTCCTATCCTAAATTGAAACTTGCATATGCAACATTGAATGTTACTCTACAATCATGCATCAAATTACTTAGGTCTAAATATTATGATTCCTCTTCCGAGTTTATCAATAATATTACCAACTCATTCACCATATATTGGCCAGATATATTGAAGCATTAAACACAAGTAATTTAAATAATAAAAGATTAAGTTTATTAAATATTAAAAAGATATGGCAATTTAAGCGCACATATTGAGTTCAAATATTAACCCCAGAAAACAAGTTTAGCTCATGGCTACAAGAGAACAGCAGTAAAAATAATTATAAATCATGATACAATTACTAGCAAACTGATATAGACGTCGAATTGCTCTTAATTGCGCTGCCTAAGAACTCTTGATGCCGAAGAACGTCTTGTATCTCTCTCCAAAGTTGCTTCAATTAAGCTCCTATTGCTCTCCAAGACTCGTGCTCTGTATTCTTGGTGCTCTTGGGTCGTCTTGGATTGATCCTTGAAAGCTGGGAACGAGTGGCTTTATATAGGGATTGATATGAGCTTGAAAATCTCAATTCTCGTCGGACTAGGACTCGCACTACCGCTGGCGCGCTATGCATCTGTCGCTGGGGTGACGCATGAAAAAGCTATTACCGCTGGAGCGGTGGGATCTTGGCGCTGGGGCGCTGCATGAAAACGGCTTCACCGCTGGCGAGGTATGTTGATAGCGCTGGGGCTATGTATCGTCGTTGGCGCGGTGACTCTTCGGCGCTGGGGCGCCAGATACGACTTCAACAGGTCATATTTCTTATTTCGATCACTATTCCAGAGTTGGAACGGTAATCCTAGTGGCGCTGGGGCGGCGGACACATTATTTTGAAAACCTTGCATTTTAGTCCCTATTTTTGCTCCTTTTGCATTCTTTCTTTAAATTTCAATAATAAAATATCAATAATAAAAATATTAAAAAATATATGACAAATTTGCCCTTATCAAGTAGTAATCAAGAAAGTTATAGAGTGTTGATCCTTGAGACTGTAGTGTACTACTTAAGCATGAGTATTTCTAAGCAAAAATTCCAACTAGTACATGCTTATTTCAATGTGCTCAAGAATAAGTGATCAAAAATAAAATCAAAATCAGTTCAAGATTCAAGATATAAGAATTATCTCAAGCGTCTATTTTTTCGTAGATACTTGTAAAACAAAATTCAGCCAATACTTTATTTCTTATCATGGACTAGTGATCATTGCATCAACCAAAACTAGACAAAAAAAAAAAAAAGAATAAACCTACAAGATAACTAATCAATATAAGCAGCAAAATAAACACAAGTAAATGTGTTTCTTACCTCCAAACTTAAATTAGACATTGTCCTTAATGTCTAAAAATAAATTTAAAAGTAAAAAAAAAACTCCATTGGTAATTAAAGTTGAAGTAGTACAGCATTGTGTTATGATGAATGTGACTGCAATTTTTTTTACTTCCAACACTTGCAATTGCTCGTGATGCTTCATTGAATGCTTGAATTGCTGATTTATTCCATCAAAGAAAAGAAATTAACATAACTAATACTTAAAATAATTTAATAAAAATAAAAATTACTTGGGTTGCCTTCCAAGAAGCATTTGATTTAACGTCGTCGGCTTGACAGGGTTCATTATACTTTTATGAAGGATTAAAGTTAATGGTGAAAGCATCTTTGTATATAAGCTTACTGGGCTTCCGCTCCTTTGGCTTCCACATTCTTGTAATTAGACATTGGGCAGCAACTTGTTCTTCTTTCTTGTGCTTCTCTAGAAGGACTTGAATCTTAGACCGCTGAAATGTTTCTCTTATGGCCTTTTCTTCTATCCTCTCATCAAACTACTACTTATTCTTCTTCTTTCTTCTCTTTCTATGTCTTAATGCCTTCTTTTTTATATGAGGGTTTAATATCTCCATGTCTTTAAGTTCTTTAGTAAACTAGGTGCACTACATCAATGTTACAGCAGTTTTTACCTTTAAATGGCAACTTGATTTCCTTGAAGACTTTAAACGTCGCAGTGTCATCTTGATCCTCATAGTTATCTTCCCTTTTTGAATATCAATGACTGTATGTCTGATAAGGGCAAATTTGTCATATATTTTCTCATGTTTATATTATTGATATTTTATGGTTTTATGAGAATAGATGGCTATTTATGTGCATTATTGTTATTTATGTGCAACTAAAATGCAAGGTTTTCAAAATAATGTGTCCGCCGCCCCAGCGCCACTAGGATTACCGTTCCAACTCTGGAATAGTGATCGAAATAAGAAATATGACCTGTTGAAGTCGTATCTGGCGCCCCAGCGCCAAACCTTTACTGCACCAGCGATATTCCAGCGCCCAAGCGCATCAGTCTACCGCCCCAGCGGTGAAGCCTTTTTCACGCGTCGCCCCAGCGATAAAAGCATAGCGCCCCAGCAGTAGTGCGAGTCCTAGTCCTACGAGAATTGAGATTTTCAAGCTCATATCAATCTCTATAAAAAGCCAAGACACTCCAAGAGCAACCTAGAGCAATTCAAAAACACCGTAAATACTGAGAACGAGTCTTGGAGAGCAATAGAAGTTTAATTGAAGCAACTTTAGAGAGAGATTTAAGGCGTTCTTCGGCATCAAGAGTCCCTAGGCAGCATAATCAAGAGCAATTCGACATCTATATCGGTTTGCTATTGATTGTATCATGGTTTATTATTATTTTTACTGCTGTTCTCTTATAGTTATGAGCTAAACTTATTTTCTAGGGTTAATACTTGAACTCAATATATGTGTTTAATTGTCATATCTTTTGAATATTTAATAAACTTAGTTCTTTGATATTCAAATTACTTGATTTTAATGCTTCAATATATCTGGCCAATATATGGTGAATGAGTTGGTAATATTATTGATAAACTCAGAAGAGGAATCATAATATTTAGATCTAAGTAATTTGATGCATGATTGTAGAGTAACATTCAATGTTGCATATGTAAGTTTCAATTTAGGATAGGAATATACCTAATTGGCATGTATGATCAATAAGACCTAATCTTAATGAATCTTAATTTATTACAAGACCATAGGAATATAGGTATTTGATAAATTAAAGTATACTTGCATGACCTTGGAAGAGGCTTGTGAATACATTAGTGTCTTGATCAATAACAAAGACTAAGGGAGTTAAATATTAAAAGATTGATTATTAGAAAGCATATTGAGGAATAGTATTAATCTTAGGTTTTCTCTATATTGCTATCACTTAAATATCTTTGCATTGTGCTTTTGCCTTTATATTTTCAACATTTATTCTTAGATTTTTATTTATCTGAATAATTATTAGGAATATATCATTTTAGTGATTGGTTAAAAAGAAGAAATTATCCCTGTAGGTTCGACATCCGACTATTTAGTCCCTTTATTACTTGCATACGATAGTGTATACTTGTACTTAATTTTATGATATAAAAATATCGCATCAATGTCCCGTGGCTAAGAAGGGTCTTCCAAGGATGATAGGGATCTTATTGTCTTCTTTCATGTCTAGAACAATAAAATTGAAAGGGAAGATGAATTTGTCCACCTTTACTAGCACTTCCTCAATAATTTCCTTCAAGTATGCAAGAGAGCGATCAACAAGTTGAAGTGTGATATTGATCGACTTTGCTTCTCTCAAACTTAGCTTGGTGTAGATAGAAATTTGCATAAGATTAATGATTGCTCCTAGATCGCATAAGGCTTACTAAGATTATGATTGCCAATGGAGTACAGTACGGTAAATCTCTCAGGATCTTTGAGCTTAGGAGGTAACATTTTTCTAAAGAATAATGCTACACTTATTTGTCAATGCTACGGTCTCATAATCCTCTAGTTTCATATTTTTGGAAAAGATGCTCTACATGAACTTGACGTAACTAGGCATTTATTAAAGCGCATCTGCAAAAAGAAGATTAATATATAATTTCTTAAAACTATAAAAACATTTAAAGAATTTCTTATCCAATATCTTAATTTGTAGCTTCTGTGGGAATGGTGGAGGAGGTGTGAATGACTGCAAATGCTATTTTTGCACATTTGCTGCAAAATTTTCTATACTTGTATGTTGTCCATCTTTCTTTTCTGTACTTTCTGGATTGCCTTGCTACAAGTTTTTAGTTTCTACACTAGTTTGACAATTTTGTAGCCTTTAAGGAAAAGGAATAGGCGGTTTATATGACTGTACATTCTCTTGTTGCACTTTATTCTCCTTCATACTTAATGGTGGTTGTGTGGATGTGTCAATATGTAAGTTTTACCACTTCTCAAGTTGATAGCTTGGCATTGCTCTACACTACTTCTTGGATTTGTCTAAGTATCGCTTGGTAGAGTGCCTTGAGGTCTCCGATTAATTGCAGTTGTAAGTTATCCCATTTGGACCTCTAAATTTTTCAAGGACACTGAATAATTCTGTAGGATAGCATTATTGGACTTCATATATTGCATAAACATGTCTTCTAAAGTCAAAATTTTCTCTTGTGGTGGCTAAAATCCTAGGGGATTCATTGGTCTAAATGACTGCTCTTAGTTGTTATGCCAAGGGAAGTTAGGATAATCTCTCTACCCCGAATTGTAGAAATTTAATTGTGGGTTAGGTTTTTGTCTATTGAAATTTCCCACAACATTTACTTTCATGCATTGCCCATTTGTGTGGTTCTCACCACAAAAGTCGTATATCACTTATTGGGCTTTGACGGCGTTCAATGCATCAAATTTCATGGATAAGGTATTAATTTATGTTGCCAATGCACTGAATACGTCTCATGTATACCAGTGACTCTTTTGGGCATAACTCTCTCTGTTACCCATTAATAACTGTTCGATGCCATCTCTTCCAATAAATCATAAGCCTCATCTATGAACTTATTCATTAAAGCTCCTCTAGTAGCCATATCTATAATAGTCCTCAAATGACCTACTAATCCATTGTAGAACATTTTGACCAGCTATTAACTTGGGTGCTGCGGCGCCTAACCCTGGTTCACTCGCTCTCATACTTTGACCATAACTTCTTCGTTTTACGTCCGATTCGCCTCCCATTTCTTTACTATGCATCACAATTTTCATCATGCATCTATTTATGATTAAAAACATAATTAAATAGCCAAATATTCTTGAATTTAAACAAAATACGAATGTATGGTACAAATTATACTAGTACTTTTACGCCCCTATCACCTCTCCCAAATCCTTCATTGTGAAGTTCTTACTCAAATAACTCTTAACTGGTTGTAATATACCAATATTGTTTTCAATAATTGGTATGTCATTCACGTAAAGAACAAGAAAGATAATCATGCTTCCACTGACTTTTCGATACACATATGCTTCCTCTTCAATTTTTGATAAAATCAGACCCTCTGATTACTTCATCAAAATAAAGATTCCAACTTTAGGAAGCCTGCTTAAGTCCATAAATGGACTTCTTCAATTTGCACACTAGATTAGAAGTTAGGTTGGATGTAAAACCTTCAGATTACTCTATGAATATCTCTTCCTCAAGATATCTATTTAAGAAAGTCATCTTTACATCCATTTGCCAGATCTTAAAATTATAGTATGCAACAAATACGAATTGACTTCAGCATGGCTACATTTGAAAAGGTCTCCTTATAATTGATCCAAGATCATTGAGTATAACCTTTTACTACAAGTCGGGTTTTAAAGGTCTTCACTTTTCCATTAAACCCACACTTTTGCTTGTAAATTCATTTATATCTAATAAGAATAATTCCTTCAAGAAGCTCAACCAAATCCCAGACTTGATTTACTTGTATATAGTCAATTTTGGATTTCATGACTTCTTGCCATTTTCTCAAATTGATGTTCAACATCGCCTTTCTAGAAGTCAAAGGATTCTTTTATTCAACTAAAAAAATGTCAAAAATACCTTCAGACATTATTTCATACCTTATAGGTAGTCTTGACATCCTTTCCAACCTACGTGGAGAGAGCGTCAAAGCTATCCCACTCGATTAAGCCTGAGGTTCCATCGCCGATTCAGAAATTTTAAGATTGACTTCATCAAGTTCAATCCTTCTACATTCCCTATGATTCATGAGAAACTGTTTCTCAAGAAAAGTGGTATTACAAGTAATAAATATATTTCGCTCCTTTAGATCATATAACTGATATCCCATAGAGTGTTTGAAATATCTAATAAATCAATACTTGTACCACTTAGGTGCAAGTTTATCCTATTGCATAATCTTTACATAAGCAGGATAACTCAAATCTTAAAATACTTAAGACTCGGTTTCCTCCAAGTCCATATCTCATATGGAATAGTAGGAATGGCTTTTGGTGAAACTCTGATCAATAAATAAGCAGCAATTTCTAGAGCATAACCCCATAAATATTCTGAAAGATCAGTAAAGCTTATAATCGATCAAACCACATCTAATAAAGTCTAATTCCTCATCTCTAAAATACCATTGTGTTGAGGAGTACTTAAAAAACTATACTGAGCAAGAATTTCATTTTTCTTTAAATAATTTGTGAATTCACTGCTCATGTATTTACTACCTCGATTTGATCGAAGACATTGAATACACATACCGATTTGTTTTTCTACTTCATTTCAAAAAAATTTGAACATTTCAAAAGTTTCTAACATGTGTCTCATAAGATACATATGTTTCTATCATGATAAATCATTAATAAAGATGACGAAGTATAGAAATCTACCCATAGCAGTGTGATTTATTAACCACATATATCACTATAGACTATTTTTAATAAATCAATGGTACAGTGTCCAACACCTACAAAAGGAGATTTAGTCATTTTTCTTTGAATACAAAATTCAAAAATCGGATAGCTTCAATGGTAAGATTATGTATCTAACCATCCATAACCAGAGGGGTTTGGGGTTCACGCCAATATAACTAATGAGCTTATTTTATATTTATTATTTTAATTTCCTAAACTTGATGATTGCTCAAATTATTTTTTTTAAGTGTACGTTAATGTTATTTTGTAGGTTCTTAGTCAATAGAGTTATTTGGAGTGAAAAATTGTGGAGAACACACAAAAATAGCAAAAATGTTCACATGAATAGTCTTCGATCAGTTCACTACCTCAATCTAATCAAAGACATTTAATACGCAAACCGATTTTTTTGTATACTTTATTTCAAAAAATTTTAAACATTTCAAAAGTTTCTAACATATGTCTCATAAAGATACACATGTTCCTATCATGATAAATCATTAATAAAGACGACGAAGTATATAAATCTACCAATAGCAGTGTGATTTATGGACCACATATATCACTATGGACTATTTTTAATAAATCAATGGCACGGTATCCAATACCTACAAAAGGAGATTTGGTCATTTTTCTTTGAATATAAGATTCAAAAATTGGATAGGTTCAATGGTAAGATTAGATATCTAACCATCCATAACCATAGGGGTTTGGTGTCTCACTCCAATATGATTGATGGGCATATTTTATATTTATTATTTTAATCTTCTAAACTTGATGATTGCTCAAATTAAATAAGAATAATTTTTTTTTAGCGTACGTTAATGTTATTTTGTAGGTTCCTAGTTAATAGAGCTATTTGGGGTGAAAAGTTGTGGAGAACGCACAAAAATAGCAAAAATCTACCTATATCTTCTGACATGTGTCTCATAAGATACACATGTTCCTATCATGATAAATCATTAATAAAGACGACGAACTATAAAAATCTACCTATAGCAGTGTGATGTATTGATGGGATATTTCTATATCATAAATTAAGTGCAAGTATACACTATCGTATGCAAGTAATAAAGAGACTAATTAGTCGGATGTCGAACCCACAGGGATAGTTTCTTCTTTTTAAACCAATTACTAAAATTATATCTTCCTAATAATTATTCAGAAAAATAAAAATCTAAGAATGAATGTAGAAAATATGAAAGTAAAAACACAATGCGATGAGATTTAAAGATAGCAACGTAGAGAAAACCTAGGATTAATATTATCTCTCAATATGCTTTTTAATGATTAATCCTCTAATATTTAACTCACTTAGTCTTTATTATTGATCAAGACACTAATGTATTCACAAGCCTCTTCCAAGGTCATACAAGTATACCCTAATTTACCAAATACCTATATTCCTATGGTACTTGTAATAAATTAAGATTCATTAAGATTAGGTCTTATTGATCATACATGCCAATTAGGTATATTCCTATCCTAAGTTGAAACTTGCATATGCAACATTGAATGTTACTCTACAATCATGCATCAAATTACCTAGGTCTAAATATATTGATTCCTCTTCCGAGTTTATCAAAATATTACCAATTCATTCACCATATATTGGCCAGATATATTGAAGCATTAAACACAAGTAATTTAAATAATAAAAGACTAAGTTTATTAAATACTAAAAAGATATGGCAAGTTAAGCGCACATATTGAGTTCAAATATTAACCCCAGAAAATAAGTTTAGCTCATGGCTACAAGAGAACAGCAGTAAAAATAATTATAAATCATGATACAATTATTAGCAAACTGATATAGACGTCGAATTGCTCTTAATTGCGCTGCCTAGGAACTCTTGATGCCGAAGAACGTCTTGTATCTCTCTCCAAAGTTGCTTCAATTAAGCTCCTATTGCTCTCCAAGACTCGTGCTCTGTATTCTTGGTGCTCTTGGGTCGTCTTGGATTGATCCTTGAAAGCTGGGAACGAGTGGCTTTATATAGGGATTGATATGAGCTTGAAAATCTCAATTCTCGTCGGACTAGGACTCGCACTTTGAAAACTTTGCATTTTAGTCCCTGTTTTCGCTCCTTTTGCGTTCTTTCTTTAAATTTCATTCAAGTCCCTATAAATAACAATAATGCATATAAATAGCCATCTATTCTCATAAAACCATAAAATATCAATAATAAAAACATGAGAAAATTTATGACAAATTTGCCCTTATCATGTATTGACCACATATATCACTATGGACTATTTTTAATAAATCAATGGCACGATGTCCAACACCTACAAAGGAGATTTGCTCATTTTTCTTTGAATACAAGATTCAAAAATCAAATAGGTTCAATGGTAAGATCAGGTATCTAGCTATCCATAACTAGAGGGGTTTAGCGTTTCACACCAATATGACTTATGAGCATATTTTATATTTATTATTTTAATCTCCTAAACTTGATGATTGTTCAAATTAAATAAGAATTGTTTTTAGTGTGCGTTAATATTATTTTGTAGGTTCCTAGTCAATAGAGCTATTTGGGGTAAAAAATTATGGAGAACGCACAAAAATAGCAAAAATGTTCACATGAACAGTCACCCTCCCTCCCCCCACCCACCACGCCAATAAATAGTGCTACAACAGCAATCGATGAAAAATTCCATATAAAAAGAAAACTAAATGTCTCATTAAGAAAGGGAGGAGAGCACGAAATAGAGAGAGAAAACAAAGGTGTTTAGTGAAAGATAGAGCTTGGATTTTTGGAAGAACATTGAAGATTGTATTTGTAATTGTAATTTGTCCAATTAGTTCCCTCTTTCTTTCTATCTCATTTACATTTATTTCAAGTTTGTATTTTTAATTTGTGTTTTGTGAACATGATTATTTTTATGAATATTTGATTGATGTAATTGAGTATTTCACTATGGATAAGATTATATGTTCTAAGGCTCGATGAAACTCTATTAAACACTATGTTTTGATGTTGTTATGTGATTAACGACTATTTTATATTTATTCATTTATGCTTTTTTTATGCTTAATGCTTCTAATTTGATTGGAAAATAGATTAAATATTTAAATATTTGGGTTATGTACTTAGGAGAGTTTAATCTATATGTTGGTTTTAAAAAGCATAATTTTGAGTTTATTGAGTTGGGAGACTAATAGTCTTAGGGTAATCATTTAAAGGTAGCTTAATACATGTATGCATAACAGCTTAGATAGGGGTATAAACTTAGTTGTATATGCATAGGGTCTCATTCAATGCTCGGGAGAGGTAATGAGATTAGTTTTAAGCCCTTTATTAATGAATACATAAGATTAGCTAATAATCACTAATGATAAAGAACATAAGAATGGTAGAGTGAAATCAAGTCCCTAAAATCTATTACCATAGAACTCTCACTTCTTTAATTTACTAAATTGTTCATTTTAAGCATTTTAATTCCATAATTCAAATTAGCCTTTTGATTAGCCTAGATAAAGTTATATTGCCAACATCGTAGTACTTAACAATAATTTAGGATATTAATCCTCGTGGAACGATACTCACTCAACATTTTATTACTTGATCACAACTGTGCACTTGCGGTTTTAATTCACGAGTGTATAGTTTCACGAACAATAACCTAATCTCATATTCCACAATTTTGTATTATTCAAAGTTTTTGAACTACTACCTATATTTACCCATGTATTCAAGATATTTCCTATTATATCTAAAATATAATAGTCACTCACCAATTAATATTCAACTAATAAAACATTATCCACATCACATAAGTATAAGGAACGATTTTGAATAAATACATGATAACCTTCAGTGTCTAACACGGGAAAGGATATAATTTACCTTATAATGTTCGACATAAAATAATAGTTATACAACATCAAATTTCTACCATAAGGGAGAAATAATTCAAAATGTCCAACAGCCTATAGAAAATCCCAATTTTCAACACAAAACTGTATTTTTTCATACTGTAGCTGTCTAACTTTCCTCAAATAATAATTATACAACATCAAATTTCTACCACAAGGGAGAAATAATTCAAAATGTCCAATAGCCTTTAAAAAATCCCTATTTCCAACACAAAGCTGTATTTTTTCATGCTGTAGCTGTCTAACTTTCCTCAAACACTGTAACATATTATAAATGTAAGAAGGACAGACAGTATCTAATACCCACCCCGTACTAGCATCAAATGCTAATGAAATATCAATGATAGGCAAACATATACCTAATGGTTTCTTCTTGGCTGTGGCAAGGTACTTTGGATAGTTACGCTTTCAATGTGTGTCCTTGCTACAAAGGAAACATTTTTTTTGTCTTTATTCTTCTCTTGTAACTTGGATATGACTTATCTCTAAGAACTCATATGTGGTGCCTGCTTCTTCTTCTTCTTTTTCTTCTTACCCTTAGACTTCCTAAAAGCCTTTAAGGTAGAATATAAAGCACAACACTGAATGTAGAAGGTTGAACCCACTTTATTCATGTCCTCATGAGCTGTCTTCAACATATTGTATAGCTCAGCATATGTGAGAGTCAACTCTTACATATTAAATTTTATAATGAATTATGCAAATAACCTTAACAAAGACTGGAAAATCAAACTATTCCCCAAATTATTATTCAGAGATATATCTATAGTCTCTAATTTCTTGATGTAAAAGATCATCTTAAGTACATGGGGACTAACTAGACTACCCTCAGCCAACTTGAACTAAAAGAGTATCTTGGAGATCCTATACAGATTAACCTGTGGTTTGTTTGCAAACAACTTATTCAGATGGAGCATAATACTTCTTGTACTATCCATGTGCAAATGCTCCCTCTGAAGTTTAGTTGACATCGAGGCAATGATGTATTATTTGATTTTCAAATCATCATAAATCCATTTCTGATACGTCTCAAGCTCTTCTAAAGTAACTTTATTAGAAACACCTCTAGGCATATTCTAATCAATTATACATCCAAGCTTTTCTAAATCCAGAATAACTCTGAGATTTATTAGCCAGTCAGAGTAATTTTTGACACCCTTCAATTAGTGTGCATCAAGTATGTGAACCAATGGATTGTTCGAAGCCATTTTATTTGTATAAGACAAAAATAAGAGATGTTAGTAGAAAACAATTCAAATTTGTTAATTGATAATGCTTTAAGATCATGGATATAGCTAGTATATGTTTTTAATCTAAAGATGTCCTCTCACTGCTTTACATATTCCCTTTAATCTCTCAAACGAAAAAATAAAAATTTAAATTTTTTTAAATTTTACAATAAGAAGTAGATCCAAACATCATTCTACTTTATCCCCATGCCTTTGTAAAACCTAAAAGGTAGACAACTTATCAATTACATCTTATGCAACTTTTACCATTGATCCTAAAATCACTTTATTCTCACGCTTTAGCAATATTTGGTAAATGTGTTTCAGATTAACTTGTCAACAATCAAATGTAAATTACTGATACTACCCTTACGCTCTAGCAATATTGGATAATACTTTCACTTATATTTACCTCATCTCATATTAAATTGGTATAGTCCAAATCACACTGACCGATCCCTTATGCTTAAGTAATATTAGGAAAGACTGAGGTGACTCGTCTAACACCGTATTGACAAGATAGACCATGTATAACATTTTCTCAAAATAAATTATATTTTCAATCTAATTAAGAGAGATTTTATAACTTATCTGCATCTCATGAGGATTTGATTCATAATCAAATATTTATTTTACATAAGCACAACTAACCCCCACTAATAAGGCTCCCGTTGTAGTTAACAGCGCAAATAAATGACTACAATTTATATGGAAATGATATAACAGTTATACGGAATAATATAAACATCACATGCAAAGGAATGTAAAATGGAGTATGCCTTGAATGCCACGGCATTGTACATCTAACGCCCCGGTGTTCATCCAAATTCATGAATATCCTTGCACCAAGCATGAAACGCCCAAGGCTTCCCTCAAACAAAGACTTGGTTCTATATTTTCAACACATGAAAATGCAGTACCCATTGTTCCTAGGCATCATAAACAACTCAAATACACTCAATTTACCCAAAATAGCATACAAATATGTTCTGATATCATTTATTGAAATGAATTTAGGGTGCATGCGTATGATTATATACATGTTGAAAATAATCAAAATGCATGTTCAACATAAATTATGCATCGGAATAACATGTAATTATACAATATATATACATCACAATTGAAATACAAAAAATATAAGAATCAAATACATACCCTTGTAGACGATTTGGTGATGGTTGAAACTTTGGAGCTCACCTTGAAGTGATCCCTTGAACAATTCTAGTCTCTAATTTTTTGTGGGATTAGAGTAGTTAGAATGGTAGCTTTGTTTTCAATTTCTAGTGAGGATTTGAACTTAGTTCCACACTTGAACTTGTTCCCTGTATCAAAAATGTGTAAGAAGTGTTTTAGGGACTAAAATGAAATAGCTAGAATAGTAGCTTTATTTATAATTTCTAGTGAGAATTTGAACTTAGTTCAACACTTGAACTTGTTCCTTGTATAAAAAATTTGCACGAAGTGTTTTAGGGACTAAAATAATAAATTTTGAAAGTTTTGTTTTCTCTTTCAATGGCTTGCACGAAAATTGCTCTCCAAATTAAGTTCACTTCACAAATGAAACACTTTCATTTGTTTATTTAACTAAAACTTCTTACATGTGGATACTTGTCCAATATAGAGCCAAACTTGAATCATTCAAACAATTTGCATGAATAACTTTTGTCTCTTTAATTACTTTAAGCATGTGACACGTCTAAAGCAATCTTTGCCCTTTTATCTTAATAGGCGTGTAAGACACATATGCCTTAAAAAAATAAAAACTATTTCATTTGTTTAATATTTTTCTTTTTCAAATGGACAAGTGTCCACTAAGAATCCATGCAAAAGCAACTTGTCTCATAAATGACATGCATGAATGCCATGTGTCCGTTAATGTTTCCACACATAAAGTCAAGTGACTACTCACTTTTCCATGCATGATGTTATGTGTCCATTAACTTTTCTATACATAAATTTAAGTCTCCATTACTTTTCCATGCATGATGCCAAGTGTCAAGATTTTATTAGTTAATAACTTTAACTAATAAAATATAGGTTTAACACGTAAACCTTGATAACTGTGCTTATTCCTTTTCTATGCAATGAGGATTTATTTGTAAACTATGTTTTCTACTTTCCAGAGAGGTCTTAAAATGTATCCCGTTTTCTAAAATCTTCTCGGATCAATTTGTTCGATCCATCCCGCTACCCAGTGCTCAACGAGTATACTTCATATTGTGAGACTCACTATGTTCACACCCATTTATCTTATGAAAATTTTCTGCAAGTCCGTGAACTATACCCCACACACATGTTATGGATATTACAGAACAACACGTTGAACCTTACAAGTTGAGGTCAACCATATCCGTATGATCCCTCCGTCACCTATATCTTTAAAGAGCAAAAATATAGATAAACATCATTAAATCTCTATATGCTCGACCATGAACTTATCTCCAGATTCGTATTTTCATAGATAATATTTGCAAACTTATTTGAGATATTTTTAACCCTACAAAAAACTCTTTTTCAAGGTTTCTGCTTATGACTATAAAACTTCTTGAAATATGAGCTGACGAATTTTATATCTATACATATCGGACTCCATAAGCATCAGACCATACCTAAAGATACCTAGAGTTTAGACCATAAAAGGTCTCTGACATACGTAGAATTAAAGTATGGTGGATCACTCACAAGCCCATCATGGTACTCAGGTAAAAGGATTACGAATACTATTTAACTTGAGAAAACTCTCAATTAATGACTCTATAGGATGTCTATTAGAGGTCCTTGTGAGTTTGATAGTATCCAATCCTTGTTAAGTATATGCATGCCTATATGAACTTTCACTAAGTCCACAGTATGCTAAGACTAACCATTTCAACAATCCAGACATAGACACACACTGATTCGGAAGGAATAATAATCAACCCGTGTCAGCAACCATAGATCAGCAATGATGTTTTCGCGAACATACTTCATATTGACATTTCTTAGCACCATTTGATACTTATTGTAAATATGTCATTACTAATATATTATCAGGCCTTTGTCTCTATTTCAGAAAAGGCTTTAACTCTTAGAAGTGCTAACTTTTAGCACTGACCTAAACTACTTTAGAATAGATTTAAACTCATTTAGATCTATAATATCTAAAAAGTTACAAGCTTATTATCATATAATTAATAATCAATGATTAAATAAAAATGTTAATTATATAGATATTAAATAAATAAATATGCACCCAACAATTGGAATAGCACATAAGAACTAGTCTCAACAAAATAAATAAATAAAATTTCATAAAGACCAATTCATTAACTTGTGTGCATAAACTAATACAGATGCATGTGAATAATGATACTAACTATTCACACATGCACCAAGTAGGTCACTAATAATAGGGTAGACTAAGTAGTGGATTGACATATTGAACTATTATAGCATTTAGAATTTTCTTGAAATTTGTAGTCATGGGAAATTTTTAAGATAATTTACTAACTCAATGTTTAGAGTCTTCTTGTAGTTTTTTTTTTTTTTAGTTTTTAATTGTGTCTCCTTGCTCAAGGATGGGCAAGTTATTAAGTTTAGGGGTGTTTGATAAGTGCATTTTATATATTTTGTTTTGAATCTTAAACTTGGTAATTGCTCAATTTGAATAAAAATATAGCTTTTTATATTGCATTAATGTGATTTTGTAGGTTTCAAGTTAACAGAGCTATTTGAGATAAAAACTGAGAAAAGCTTGAAAATTTGTAAAAAGATGACTAAAATGCTTAAAGTTAACAGTGGCACCATGACTCTACTTTTCCATACCGCAGTTCCAAAGCAGATAGAAAAGGTGGTGCTGCCAGTTACAGATCATCCTATTTTTGCCTTAATTTGAAGCCTATAAATGAGAATCTTTGGACCACTTCTTAAAAGATCAAGAAGAGGCACAAAAAACACAAGAGAGAAAAGTTTAAACTTAAATTTGAAGAAGAGAAAGAATGTCTCCAAAGCTTCTTGAGGATCATTGAATATACTTGAAGGATTAAAACCTTGGAGGCGTCCCCAAATTCGGTTTTCTCTTTTCCTTTTACTCTTTCTCTTTTGTTTGAAGTTTATAGTTATAAATATTGTTTAAACATGTTTCTATCTATGGATTTCTTAATAATTTTAGTTATGGTTGGATTGATATTTGGCTAAACTTGAATTCCAGGGTTTGATATAGCTTTATAAATACTATGTTTGGGTGATTTAATGATTTATTATTTTATTCATTTATATTTCTTTATACTTAATACTTTTAATTGATTGGGAAATGAATTGGTTATTCTTGATTTGTAAATTAATGCTTCGGAGATATTAACATATTTATCAAATTTGGGAAACACAACCTTAGGTTGTAATTGAGTTATGAGGCTAATAACACTAAGGTAATCACTAAGTGTTGCTCAATAATTGCATATGGTGCACACCAAGTGTTTGAGGAATAGTATGAAAGCACTTAGGAGTGATATTATGCCTAGGATCTAACTTGACACCCAAGAGAGGTAATGAAATTAATCTTTGGGTAATCAAATTTAGGGTTGTATAATGCATGTATAGGTACTAGGGATATCAACTTGAATATATATACATAGTATCTCATTTAACACTCGAAAGATATAATGTGACTAGTCTTAATCCATTAATTAATAAATTAAACAAAATTGCTAAATAGGAAGAACACAGGAAAAATAAAGTGAAATCAATACCTTAGAATCCCATTTTTCATAGATTCATCATTTTACAAGATTATCATGTTTAATTGTTGCCTTGTTAATCGTTTAATTTTAGGTTTTTAGTTTAATTTTCCTTAATTATTGCAATTAAATCAAGTTGTTTATATAAAATCGAGTTACGGAAATCCATATTTCTTAGTATAAATTTGAAAGATCAATTCTCGTAGGAATGATACTCATACTTATCACTTTATTATTGCTCAAGACCCATGTACTTGCAGGTAATATTCGTGTGTGTTAATTTTGGGAACAATCTTCCTTGCTGAATTTTCATTTCTTTCTTTTGGTTTGGTTGCTTTGACATGTTCTCCCACCATCCCAACTCTTAGCCATGACCCATATGTAAACTCTCTGTATCAATTATCCTTTTCTTCTCCTTACTTGCATTTCCATCATTGTTTTGTGAACATTTTTTAGAATTCCTCATATTCTCTACAAGTGTGCTCAATCTTGCCACATTGATAGCAAAAATCAGGAAGTTTCTCTTAAAGAAGAGGTAAGATTACTTCTTCTTTTAATTCCTCCATTATTACCTTTATAAATATTCTTAATGGCTTTGTAATGTCTATCTTTACTTTCACCTATACAACTTCTCAATATATCCCCCTTACTCATCCAGCTCAATCTTTTTTACCTGCTAAATTTTATATCCCAATGTTCTCACCATATTCTACTACATAAAAGAAAATGGGATATTATACATCTGAACCTAGAAGGATGTGTAGGAAAACTCAATTTTGTTTATATCCCTAATCTCCTTAACTTCTATTAAAACTATGAGAGCCTTATTAAAATGCCAAGGTTCACATGCCGCACTCTTTTTCTTTGTCTTCTTTCATTGTAAGATATGTTACTTCCCAAACTCTTTATCATTAGGCTTTCCGCAAACTTCCATATTTGTTTCTTGGTAGCCTTGAATGTCTCTCTAGTAATCATTCGATTTAATAACACTTTCCAAATTAAACACCCTTCATTCGTCTTCACAACTTTCTCTTGCTTGTTCCCTTTAATTTCTACCACTTCCTCTTCAGTCTTTATTATCATCATTGCACTGCATAACTGTGTTAGTTTCTCTCTTTCTATTACTTCTTAAATACCCTCTTTAACTTCATCCAAACTTACAATAGTTGAAAATAATTTTTGGAGATTCTTCCACGAATGAGAATAACGTGAGAAAAAAATAAGCAAAAAAGAAAAGCAAAGCAGAAGACAATCTCCGCTTAGTTTGGGTGACCTGCTAAAGTCATTAAAGGTTGTTCTTTACTTCTCCTTTTTTTTCCAATTCGGAAAGAGGGAGAGAAAAGACACTTCATACAATGGCTTCTTAGAGCTCAAGAAACTTGATTTTGCTACTTTTTAGAACTTGCCTATTTAAATCAAAGTAAATTTTGACTATTAATATAACTATCTCGAAATTTTTCTCTTCCTAGTTATATTACATTATCATTTAATGTTATAAGTATTCTTTCGTTTAGCTTATAGCCACTATTTTAACACCCTATATAATGGCTTCCATTCTTTCACTCTCTTTTCATTTTTGTCTTCTAATCTTCTCATGTCTTTTGTGTTCCTCTTTTCAAATACCTTTTCTTTACTTACTCAATCATCCTTATTGGTTCAAGGTTTCTTACAACTAATATTTTAAAGAAAACAAGTGATGTTAACCTATCTTTCTGAGCTTTGATTCTTTATTTTGCAAAATGCTTGTCTTTTGTATTTAAGTTAGGGTTTATACTTTTGCTATGGCCATATGTATTTGTAGGCACCAAATTTATTGGAAACTTTTCAAAAATGATCCCTAAATTTTTGACTTATTATTTTTAGCCACACTTAATTTTTTAATCTTTTTAGCCAAAACGCCAACCATTAGACCCTTTTGGCACCCCTTCCCTTCTTCTCCTCATCCTTCATCTTCAAAATTCAAAATTTCCTCTCTTACACACCAAAACACACATAAAACTCACTCAAACAAACCGGCAACTTGTAGATCGGCAACTAAATTGGCATATTCTCACCAGAAAAAGGTAAATACTTGGTAAGTTCATGAATTGTTTTGGTTAATAACGATTTATGTTGTGATAATTTTTAAAATGAGTAGATATTATTAAAAACAGGTAGAATTTTTAAGAAATGGGTGGAAAAGAGCTAAGGGGATCTAATGACAAAGGCAAGAATCCGAATTCGGTGATATTTTGTCACTAAATTCCCTTTCAAGTGATATATATAAAAATCATGATAGGAATTAAGATACACACCCCGAATAGCTCCTCAAGTTAATCAAATAAAAAAAACTCAATCTTGATAATCACCAATTATTTTTCACAGTTTGACCATAAACCATATCTAAGAAGCATCATTTTCTAAGTCAGAATCCCCTATGCCAATGGAAAAATGTTATTGTTTTCCTCATTACATATGGCCAAAAACATTGTATCAAGATATGTACCTTTCAAAAATGTTCCACTAACTACAATCACAAGTCGAATGGATGATTAGAAACCTTTGATGCAAGGTCCCAATGCTATAAATAAATACTTAAAGTGATTATCGTCCTTAGTTTTTGAGTGAGTAACTATACTCGAGTTTTACTATTCCAGCACATAATTGTATACAAGAAGCAATCTGAATGCATCCTCTAAAGCTCTTTCATCAACCTGTATGCATGTTCTTTAGCTTGCCAAGTTGTAGAATATGTTAAATCAATACCAAATTCTTCATACATGTTTTTTTTAATTTCTTTTGGTCTATAAATTTTATTGCCAGATGAAAACTTATTTGTTTTTATTATTTTACCAATAATATAACTCTTGACTTGTCAGTGACCATCCTACAATTGATCCAAAATACAAGTATATTATGCATCTATTCTCTTTTTGGTGAAGAACTTTCATACTTTTGTTGACACTGCACGTGATCTCCATTTGCATTTCTCATCATCGCATTCCGCCTTAAAATAATGTTTAGTGGACCTATAAACTTTAAAGCTCTAATTGCCTTTAAGTGCTAGTATATTTATAACCTTATAAATTTTATCTTTGCTATTATACAACTTCCCCTAAACACATCCTAATTCTAGTGCCAAATACCTTATCCAAAATGTTCAAGTCTATTGGTGGTATCAAATGCATAAACTGAAATAGGTTTTCTACTTAAACTCTATCTTCTCTTACATGCGAATCATATGCATTTTACTACTCATAAATAGAAGTATTAGAAACAAACATGGTCTGTCTTCTGATATGTCATTCAATCCATCGATTTCAATTCCATAATCATCATTTCTATCATTATTAAAGACTTAGAGGCATTACTTATATGGATGGTGTTATATGTCAGACCTTCACTAATCACAAGAGTTTGAAGCATTTATTCAAACAGAAAAACTTGAATTTTAGACAAAAAAGATTGCTAGAGTTGATTAAAGGTTATTACTATACTATTGACTATCACTCAGGTAAGGCAAATAGTGGTAGTAGGTGCACTCAGTAAGTAATCTTCAAGCTCTTTAGCTTATTTAAATGTGACTTATCTTTCTTTACTTGTAGAATTAAGATCTATATGTTGATTTATCAATAGATGAATCTAGAGTACTTCTATCACTTTTCCAAGTAAAGTATGTGTTGTTTGATCAAATTCAAGGGATGTAGAACCAAGATCCTAATATAGTTAAATTTAACCAAAATAGTGAAGGATTTGTTAAATTTAAGCAAGAAAGTGAAGAATGCTATACAAACCAATCTATCATTGAGAACTAATAGAACATTGGTTATGGGTTTCAGGCTTTATATGCTGAATCCCTTAAAATTAAAGAAGTAGATTTTTGAAGAAGTCTACAGTTCAACTTACATTATACATCATGATAGCACAAAAATATATCATACTCTAAGAGAACACTACTAATGACAAGGTATGAAAAAAGAGATTGAAAGTTTTTATCTCGTTGCTGGATTTGTCAACAGAGTAAAGGAATACAATAGAGTCTAATAAGATTATCTTGCCAATTTATATTCCCGAGTTAAGTAGGAACATATTACTATGTATTTTGTTGTTGGACTTCCTCGATTGTATAGTTGCTTAGGGACAACACTAAAGCTTAGCCATCCATTATATGAGTAAGAATCTTAGTTAAAAATAGTGCTAAGTTATAAAATTTGGCCATCCACTATGTAAGTAGGCATCTTATGTATTTAAGCCATTCATGGAGTATAAAGTGTACAATCATCTTTCTCAATTAACTTAGTAACATAAATTTAACCTTATTTGGAGTAAATACCCTAAGTGGTTTTTAGTCTAGGGGTCCGTGTATTTTGGGCCTTACTTAATGCAACCTTATACTTACCAAATTGTAACCCATATGTAATACTAAAATAGTGACTTAAGCCCATATATCTTATCTTATCATGCATACTTGAGCATGTGTATGGACTTTGACTTAGAAATTTTGTAGATTTTTGTACATTAACACATTTTTAATTAAAAAATAATTCAACTTTATATGCCATACGTCTATTTCTGTTAGATAAACTTTGACTTAGAGCTTTTGTAGATTTTTGTACATTAACACATTTTTAATTAAAAAATAATTCAACTTCAAATGATGTGTTTATTTTCGTTAGATAGTATATATATATATATATATTTCAAAATCCCACTCCAAAAGCCCTAAAAAATCATTCATTATGTCTTTTCTTAGACCTCCAGATCTCTCTATCTTATCCAAGTAAATTCACTGCCACCAGCCTTATATTTCGTCATTGTTGTGATGCTAAATAGAAAATTTTGCGAACACTTTTGCTTTTTTTCACTGGAGGTAAATGTTAAGTGAAGCGATTGGTTTAATGAAAAATCATAACTTACATTGTATAAGCTAGCACATATGCAATTTTATAAAATAACAATCTTAAATTTTGTAATATAGATAGCTGATGAGAGACGCCATAAACCTTAATTTACAAGAAGTGTTGAAATATGATACAAAATATGGATTTAAATCTTGTTATTTAGTTGCATAATCTTTTCTTATAATATTTCAGTTTTCTACCTTGTCATGATCAGTTTGTATCCTCTTTCAGGTTAACTTAAAATGAATCTTTGTAATCACCAACTTTGTCCTGGAGATCCCTTAGCTGTCTTTGATCAACTTTCTTCTATGAGTAAACCTTAGCATGCCCTCTTGAGCATGTTAATGTCATTTATTGCATTACTTACGTGCTTTATTGAGCTTGTTTATAAAAGTAGAAAGGGAAAGGTTACATATAGGTGGAATGGTACATTACCATGATTATATGATCCATCACAAAGCCAAAAGCCTTTTGGTAAATTTAAGGATATTATTGGACTGGTATGTGCTTTCTATTATCATTATATTATAACCACAATTGGCTATGGTCAACACGCTGATAATTTAATTAAAATATCTATTAAACCTATTGCTTTCGCCTTTGGTCTATTATTTTCTAAATTTTTTGAAAAGCCACAGAGGAACGCCGCTTCGTAACAATGAGATTCTTCTGTATGTTTATGGGTATCAGGCATGTTTGCATTTGTGTATAAATAGTCTAGTTTTGTATGATTTAGAGAAAAAGTCAAGTATGTTAGATGCGAGAAAAAGTAAGACGGATGCAGAAGAAGGTGAAAGACGAAGGCGTTGCTGCCCAAGCCTGAGCATTACGGTGCTAGGATTCAGTGTCGTGGCACTCGCGGATAGTGTCTATAGTACCGCGGCGCTAGGCATGATCAAGGTAACGCTATGATGCTGGTGCGGGAAAAAGGGCTTATATCATGAACCAAGGACTAATTTCAACTTTATTTTTTATCACTTATTCTTGAACACAGTGATAATAAGCTTGTAATTAGTTGAATTTTTTGTTGAGAGATACTTATGCTTAAGAAGTACACCACAGTCTTTAGGACCAACACTCTAGAACTTACTTGATTATTACTTAAGGCAAAATCCTAAAAACCACATGAACAGAAAAATGACATTAGGACTATCTTTGGACCGATTGAGCCTTTTCTAGTTACCATATATGTATATTTATTCCTAGTTACCCTGTTTGAGCCTAAGTACTCATTGTTTTCTATTTAACCACATTACAAGCCTCATAACTTTCAGTTTATTTATCCTAAAATGACCTATAACACTACAAACCTTGAGTTTACTTAAAAATATTCTTAAAAGAAAAAAGTTGTGGTTGTGTGAAAACAAACGATACTATAGAGGAAAGCAATAACTCTTAAAGGTACATATCAATTTAATTTTGGGGGTACATATATAAATTTAAAAAAAAAGCCTTAAAATTATAATACCACCAACTTAAGAAAAGGATGAAATTATTTGCAAAATAGTGATTAAAGAAATATGAAAATATCATAAGCTTGGCGAAGAGATGAATCGAGAAAAGGATCAAAGAAAATGATCAAGAAGTTCCAAGTAAAGTTAAGTGTTAATGGTGTGATTTGCACTTCATATTTATCCTTATATCCCACCTTGACCCTAACTTTATGTTACAAGCTAAATAAAGTCCTAAATAGATCCCTAGACATATGTATTTCTACGTTAGTGGAGAGTATTATAAACAGCAAGCTTATGATAGTGTTATTATTAAAATCTATGTTTCATTTGACTAATTACTTGCTTATTGCACACACGCACAAGTGATTAATTATAGGAAGAATGTAGGACTTGATGAATGGTATAATGAGTTATTAAAAGTTGTTTATTAAGTTTTAAAAAGACTTGTGTCATTTAACAGCCTTTGAGACAATAAGGATGATCGTCTAATCAACTGAGGGTTATGTTTTAGTTTTAAGTTTTTATTTAAATTCAATAATAAATTATGATTTTTTGTTATTGTTTTGTTCAAGGATGAGCAAAGTCTAAGTTTTGGGGTATTTGATAGGGGTGTAAATGCACTAAGTATATTTAATACCCTGAACGTAAGTTTTACTCCAATTTATGAATTTTTAGCTATTTAATTGTATTTGTCTTCTCTTTTCTTATCATTGTGTTCTTGTTCCTACTATTATACATGGATTTGTTTAGTACTCTTGAGTTTGTGATGAACCTGGTACGTAGTTAGATTTTGTTAATTCTTAGTTTATGAACTTAATACATATAATTGATTCATTCTATCTTGTGTTAATGCTTTCATTATATCTTTATACTATTTGAACCTAGTACTTAATTAGATTTTGTTAATTCTTAGTTTATGAACTTAATACATATAATTGATTCATTCTATCTTGTGTTAATACTTTCATTATATCTGACCAATATTTTGAATGATTGAGGAGCTATGATGAACTTGACCAAGGAATTTATGTGTTCAACCTATGATAATTTAATACTTGATTATAAGGTAACAAATATGAGTTCCATGTAGGTTAGACATATACCTAAATGACATGTATGATATAATTTAGACTTGATCTTAATGAATTACATTCAATTCTAAATACTGTAGACATATAGGTAGTTGTTAGAATGCATAATATAGTCACTTAGCTATCGACAGAGGCTTGTGATGAGATTAGAGTTTAGCCAATCAATTTGTATTAAGGGATTAACTAAGAGGTTAATAAATTTAATGAAATATTAAAGGATAAGTCAAAACCCTAGATTATTATTAATCTGAATTTAACTCTTCGTTTATTTACTATTTAAGTTTAGTTTAATTTGATAGAACTAGGTTAATTAATTAAATTTCAAATTTTAGTTTCTCTAGATAAAAGTTAAGCAGATATAATTTTATTAATTGATTGAAAAATTAGATTAGTAGTTTCTATGGGAATGATATCTGAACTTAAAATCCTATATTATTTGATATGATAGTGTGCACTTGCGCTTAAATACTAAAGCATACACCAACTAGATGATAATAATGGTATGTTTTTATTATCCAACAACTCATATTTTGCGTTTGGCTTCCAACCTTTTGAAAATGATGTCACATTGTTTTTGCTAGTTATCATAAACATGGGCAAGCTTTCTTCGAATCCTTTTTTTCACAGAGGTGTTGACAGGCTTTTTTCACTGATACATGAAAACTTCCCTGAGCTTGGTTTGGTGAAAGAATATTATTCTAAAATGAGCTAGATTGAATCTATTCTCCTATTTGCCCAATTTCAAATAGGAAAACCCTTGGAAGTTTTACTTAGCAAGGCTTCTACTATTAAAAGATCTTTCAAAATAAAATAAGACTATGTGAGAGAATAATTGCTTGAAACTGCATTTGAAAGAATATCCTGTATGATTTATCAAAAAGGAGCAGTGGACGTTAAAATGAATTTGGTTCCTTTTTGCCCTTAATTCATGTCCTTTCTTTTATTTATATATATTTTTTAAAATTTTATTTTGTTTTATTTTATTTTATTTTATTCATTATGTAATTAATGAATTTGCCCTTTTGACTTTTCAAACTAAAATTTTGGCAGTTTTAATAACAAAAATTGCCTTGAACAGTAACCATTTAACAAAAGTTTTTAAACGACGGGGATTAACGTGTTATATATTGGAAAATAGAGGACTCAGTTAGTATATATCAATAAAATTAAGGACCAAAATGACATTTATTCTAATCATAAATGCATTAATTTGAGTTATTTATCATTAAAAACTTAATTGGATTAATCATCTTAAGTGATAATGTCTTAAGTTTTGTAAAGTTTAAGTTTTGTGTGTGTTGGGCTTATAACTGATACAGTCTAATACGACTTAAAGCCCAATTAAAGAGTCACTTAAAAAGAGAGGAAATGCCTGAAATAGAAAAGGGCTGGAACTGACACCAGGGCTGACAAAGAAACTGATAAGCCTAAAAGATTGTCAGACTATGAATTGGGCCCACTAAGGCCATAAATTATTGAAATACCCCTCAGAAGAAGAAGACTTCAAATCTAATTCTTGAAACGAAATCCTGATTTAACTCAAGCTTCCTTCACATTTCCTAACAATAAAATGAACAGGAAACTTAAGTCAGGTTTGAACACTTTTTTCTTTTACAAATATTTCTTATCGATTAAAGATTTATTCGATTGAGATTCTGAATATTGCACATCAATTGAGCTCATATCACATAAACATGATAACTCTAATGATATTATCACATTATGATTAAACTTTATCTTATCACAAGATGTTTTGCATGTTAATTAAACTCTACCACTTTGCACTATAAAAAGACATGCATGATATGTTTATATTCATTTAAACAATAAATGAGAAAGCCTAAACAAGAATCCAAGCACTCTTAAGATCCTTCGAGTAATCTCTGAGAGCACCCACATAGAGAAAATAGCAACCTCTTGCTTGCTTGATAAACACTCCCACAAACAGCACCCGATTCTTCTTGTTGTTACTGACTTGAGCGTTGGAGTGTTTTCTTTTATAAGAGAACGTCCTTATCTTAGAAAAGAACTTTGGAAACTAATTAAATATGGGAGAGATGTCATTCTAAAAAATTCATCGAGGATCTAAGGGTGCATAAGTAAATTCTGAAGGTTCCTAGAAATTAGGAACTTCAATGGCGCCATCTGTGGGAAGAGCTACTGTAAAGCTTCTCTTAGTCAAACATCAATCTATTATAATTCTCTAACAAGCATTCATGAATCCATATCCGAGCAGCCTTACCAACTCCGAAAACCCTTCCAAATGGTCTTTTACCCAAGAAATCACCTCCCTGGGTTATGAACTCACTGCTGAAGTAGCTGCCCTCTTTACTAAACTGATCGAGAAAATTAAAAATTACCGAAATGAAAACCTATAGCTTCGAGACAAAATAATGATGTTAAAAGGGGATGATGACGATTGGTTTAACTCTCAACCAATCCACACACTCCTTCCATTATGACTTAAACTTCCAAGAAGGTTTCTGAGAGAGTGGGATTGAACATCCCTGTTGATTAGGAACCTAATTTGGAGCCCACAACCTTTAAATAAATAAATAAAAAGACATGAAGGCTTCTATCTTAAAAGAAGTAGAGATCATATACACCAGAAAGAACCAAGCAAAACACATATGCTATTAAGCTCCCTCCAAAACCAAAAAAGTTCAACATCCTTAATTTTCATTCGTTCGATTTGATTGGTGACCCAGAAGAACACACTTTCCACTTTAACTCCAGAATGATCATGCATGCCTATAATGAAGCATTGATGTGCATGGTGTTCCCATCGAGCCTGAAGAGACTAACTTAAATCTAGTTTCAGAGCTTAGCTCTCAATTCCATCTCTTCATTCAAGGAGTTAACTAAACGATTCATCAAACAATACATGCGGGACCAAAAATGAAAAAGACCACATTAATTTTGTTCTTAATGAAGCAAAGAGCAACCAAGTTAATTTGTAGCTTCCTTCAATGCTTTTTTAATAGAGAATTAAGCTAGATAGGAAGTTACAACTCTGAGATAACAACGTAGGCCTATAAGAAGGTCGTCAAACCCTTTACTCTCATTATAAGTACCCTGATTCGAAGAATTTTACCTCTTTCAAATTAATCAACTAGAAGTCCATGCAATGGAATAGGGAAGAGGAAATTAAGATTACTTCAAAGGAAACCTCTATCATTACAGTAAAAAAGGCTAAGAATACATCTCCAAAGCAGACACAGGAAGCAAAACTGCAACAAGGAAATCTTCTTAAACCCTAGAAGAACAAGGGAACTAATAAGAGGCCTCGTCGGCCAACATAAACTTTAATTCCCATAAACACCTCTGCAGAATAGATATGGGTGAATATGAAAGGTATTGAGATGTTCTTGACACTAACTCCAATACAGAGCCCCATGAAAAAAAGGGACTAGTCAAAGCATTGTCCATATCATGATGATTACGACCAAACCACTCAAAATTGTATAGCCTTGAGGTTCCAAATATACCAACTGATAAGTGAAGGCCAATTACAAGAATACAAAGTAGACATTATTGCAACTCTAGAACCAGTGAATACTTCTGTAACTCAAGGTCAACTCTATCCATGGTTCCACACTTGGTTAGGACAACACTCATAATGTCCTATAACCACTAGAAGAAGAGGTAGATAAAACCTCCCTCCAAGTGTTTGAGGGACCACAAGCAGAGGAATTGATGGAAACATTAGTATCTAGGTGTTGGTCAACCAATTCCATGTCTAAGTCATACATGGATGACCACTAAAAAGGACAGGAACTGGGGAAGAATGGAAGCCTTTATTCAGGAAAGCCTCTAAAATTTGGTGCTGCAAGATCACTGAAATTTCCACTACACAAGCCAACAATCAGAAACTTAGGGAGATTAGGTTCTCAAGAGAATATCTATCATAAATTTCTATGCCCCACCTAAGATCCCTTAGTAGTTAGCCTTAACATCAACATGACCCCTTATAAAGAGAGTCCTTGTGGACATAGAAGCAGCGTAGATGTCTTGAATTGGGAAGTTATCCAAGAACTCAAGCTAAAACCCAAAACCTAAAACAATGATGGGCTAATAGCCTTCGGTAGTGCAAAAGTTAAAGTGAAATGAGTTATAACCCTATTGGTTATCGTGTCTATAAAGAGACTGAAAGTCGACTACCTAGTAGTCCAAACACTCACTGCCTATGATGCTATAGCCAATTGCTTCTAGATCTATTATATAGAAGCAGTGCCTTCAACCTTACACCAGGTTATCCATTACTTCTTCGATGATAGGGAAAGAAAATCTGGACCTAAAGGGTAAAGAGCTATAAGCTAAGCAATGTTACACCAATTCCCTAAAAGTTGTCACCAGCAACCAGGAGAAAACTGAGTAAAGTGATGGAAACAAAATCACAAATATCCTTCCTTCCAAGGAAGAAACCAATTCAAAATTACAATCAAGCGATCGGTGGCCAAAAGTGGTTTCATCCAAAAACGAATACATATCACCAAGCACAAAAAGAACAGAAGAAGTGATCATAGACCCTTTAGCCCTCGATTGAAAGTTCCTCCTCGGGACATTGATGAGTACGTAAATACACTTTATATTTATCTCTTCGAACTTAAGTTTTGCTCTAAATTATGAATATTTGGCTATTTAATTATATTTTTTTATTATAAATAGTTTTATGAGGTAAAATTTGAAGATTTTGGATAAACCAGAGTCAAATCGGCAAGAAACAACAAAAATATGCGAGGAAAATAAGGTTGGACAACCTAGGCCTGGGCGCTGCGATGCCCATAGCTGAACACCCGGCGACCTAGGTAGAAAGCTAAGTGCTGCAGCGCCTAGTCAAATTTCTAAGGCATGCCATTTCCAGGTTTAAGCGTTGTGGCATTCAGCCCCCAGTGTCACAGCGTCTATGTGGCAGTTAAAACACCTCCTCAATTTTTCTATTTCGACTTGGATTCGAAGGCCCTTGACCCTAGGGTTTCTTAAACCTATAAAAGTACTATTTTCTGAGCCAAAACACAGATTTTTATAGAGGAAAAAATTAGAAAAATAATTCGCAACACAAATCAAGAGATCAAATCCAAGAATTTAAGATCCAAACTCAAGATTCAAGCTTCAAGCCAATAAAGAGAAAGAAGCAGCACAATGAGTCTCTTTGATTAGTTTTTCTTATCTGTTCTTATCATTTTGTTCTTGATTATGATGTCTTTGTTTTATTGCTTTGATACTTTTGGTTTAATGGTAAGCTAAACTTTTTTGATCTAAGATTAAATTCTTGAACCTAATATATAGTTTGATTTCATTAATTCTTAGTTTATAAACGTAATACATATAATTAATTCATTATATCTTGTGTTTAATGCTTTCATGATACCTGATCAATATCTTGAATAATTAAGGAACCGTGATGAACTCAATGAATGGATTCGTGTGCTTAGCTTAGGATAGTTTGATGCATAATCATAAAGTAATAACTATAAGTTTCATGTAGGATAAACATATACCTAAATAGCATGTATGGTACGATTTAGACCTGATCTTAATAAATTACATTCAATTTTGATTACCATAAACATATAGGTGATTGTTAGAATGCATAATATAGTCACTCGACCATCAACGGAGCCTTGTGATAAGATTAGAGTCTAGCCAATTAATTTGTATTAAAGGATTAACTAAGAAGTTAATAAGTCTAATAAAATACTAAGGGATGGTCGAAACCCTAGATTTTCTTAATTGGTGAATTCAACCATTTGCTTGCTTTTGATTAATATTAGGTTTAGTTTAATTTGATAGAATTAGGTTAATTAGATTCAATTCTTATTTTGATTTTTTTAGATAAAAGTTAAAGTTTAATTAATTTTAGTAATTGATTGTAAGAAATAGATTAATAGTCTCTGTGGGAATGATAACTTGGACTTAAATTCTATATTACTTGATACGATAGCGTGTACTTGCGCTTAACTATTATTGTAAACATTAGACATCCCTGACTAAATGAGAACATCAGTAGTTAATAGAACTCATGATCAGAAACGGGAATATCTTTGCTTGAAGCCACAAAGACATGATTGGTATCGAGCCAAAAATCATGTGCCATAAACTAAACATCTATGAGGGATATAAACTAGTCAGATAGAGGCAAATGTGCTTTGGACCTGAAAGAAACTAGATAATCAGCAATAAGGTAGACCAACTACTCGAGATAGAGTTCATTAGGGATGTGAAATCCCCCAGTGGCTCTTGATATGAACCGCACAAAGAAAAGTGAGACCCGACACTCAATGAGATTTCTTTTCCAAGGATTATTCTAAATTAGTTTCACAAACAAATGAAAATAAGGACCTTGACCTATCATCTATTCATAGATAAAAACCAAAGGTATAAGAAAATAAGTTGATGCCGCACTCAAGATAGATGAGATAGATTGTGAGTGATAAGTTAAGGATGAACGTCATAAGATGAAATCTTGATAAGTTATGAAAAGTTCTTTGAAGAACCAAGAAAAAACTCTCAATAATATTAATGTCATAAACTACTTTACTTCTTGTCCCTTATAGTATTTATAGAGACCACTTGGGATGCCAAGTATTCTTTACAATTTAACAATGAATGAAATTGAGACTGATTGTCAAACTTCTAACCACTACCGAGATAAGTAAATTATATAGTAAATACAACTAGTATGATAAATGCAATTGCAAGCTCCTAAAATGACTTCTTTTCTTCTTATTGGGCTTCCATCATATAGGCTGCTAGAATGGTCTGATTTTAATGTCCATCATAAAGAAACTTAAATAAAATTGACAAGGCATTGATCTGCTTGAATAATTAATTCAGACTGATTAGTGTCTTTAACTACACATGAATTTGAGATGTTCTCAATTAGTCCATTTAACGCTTCTTTCATTTTCGTGAATCTTGCCCTTGTCATTGGACCTCATGGATGCTTAATGGATCTTGTGAAGCTTTGGAAACCTAATTCGCATCATTTACCCCCTCTTGAAAAGGATTTGTCCTCAAATCTTCACTTACATCAAAAGGAGATAAATCAACAACATTAAACCTTGCATTTACATTACACTAATCTGGAAGGTCTAACTTGTAGATGTTATCGTTGATCATTTCAACCATTTGAAATAGACCATCTACTCTTAGAAATAGTTTGCTCCTTCCTTATATGCAACCAAACCCAATCACCATACTCAAATACAACTTTCTTGCACCCCTTATTAACTTGGTTGTCATATTGCTCAATTCTTCTTTCAATGTTCTACCGTGCCTTTTCATGGATATACCTAAAAAAGTCAGCTTTCTTCTTTCCATCTAAATTAACACACTCATCCATAGGTAAAGGAATCAAATCCAAATGAGTCAATGAATTAAAACCATGCACAATTTCAAAAGGTGAAAACTTAGTTGCTGAATGCATACTTCTATTATATGCAAACTCTACATACGACAAACATTCAGATGAAAATCAAGGTAGCAACAATAGAAGCAACCATGATCCATTGTACATTAGGGATGGTCCAATCATAAGGCCTAAAGCTAAGAGGGTGCATCAAGCTTTGTAGGTTCTTATTGAAGCTAGTTGGGCCAAAACACAAAGGGTTATATTTGCATAAGAAGAACAAGACCTGGTTAATTTAATTCAAGCCCAGGATTGAAGAATATATTTGTACTCAATATTAGTGGGCTAATATTGTAATAAAGCCTAATTATATTATTTAAGATATATTGGGCGTGCCTATGCTATTTAAGGCTAGGGAAAAACCTTATTAAGTTGATTAATTTTATTTTCTTTGAATTTGTCAAAACTATACAAAATAAGGATTAGGGTTGAACCTTCCTTATTAAGTTTAATCCTTATTTGGTAGGGAATAAGTAGATTTCTTTCTGATTTTAGAGTTTCTAAAAGCTATAAATACCTTGTTAAAGCCTTAGAAATAGCAGACTTGATTATTTTGAATTTAAGAGAGAATAAAAACTATCCAACTTTGTTCTTTTGAGAACTTGTGATTCTTTTTATCCAATTCATCTTGTGGTCCATAAATCTCACTTATCACTCATCATATAACCTTGGTTCTTGTCTTTTTATTAAACAATGGGTATTGGTTCTCTTTCTTGAATCTGATTTAGCGTTTCTGAGTTTGTTAACAACGTATTGGTGTTGAGTTTCACCCTTTTAGGTGTGGTTCGCATCATATTCTTCCCATGTTTTCAAGTTCTTTTGTATTATAGCATGCAACAATGTAAATAAAGTCTTATTAACTACTTTAATTTGCCTATCAGTTTATGGATGATAAGTAATAGAAAATAAAAGTTTAATTCTTAACTTACCCTACAAAGTCTTTTAAAAATAGCTTAAGAACTTTGCATCCATATTCAAAATAATACTCTTAGGCATGCCATGCAATTTTACAATCTCTTTGAAAAATAAGTCAGCAATATATGATGCATCATCAATTTTAAGATATGGAATGAAATGTGCCATTTTAGAAAATCTATTAATGACCACAAATATGGAATCCCTACCCCTTTTTAACCTAGGTAAACCTAACACAAAATTCATAGATATGTATGTCCAAGGTTCACTAGGTATAAGCAAAAGCGTATGTGACACACCTCTTTCAAATCCTTTCTATATCATGTTTTATATGAGGCCAAAAGAAATGTTCATGCAAAACATCTAAAGTCTTAGATATACCAAAATGCTCCATTAAACCACCCCCACCACCTTCTCTAACAAACATTTCATGCAATGAACAATTATGAGCACATAACTTATTTTCTCTAAACAAAAATCCATTATGCCTACAGAACTTGCCAAACGCCACTTTTTCACATCCATTGAATACATTTCCAAAATCAGAATCATTAACATACAAGTCTTTAATGTATTCAAAACCTAATAATTTTTCATCTAAAGTAGAAAGTAAGGCATACCTTTGAAATAATGCATCAGCCATAACATTTTCCTTACCATAACAATCACATAAGGAAACATTTTGATGAACTTCATCCACTTGGTATGATGCTTATTCAACTTGTGTTGACACTTTAAATGCTTCAATGATTCATTATCAGTATGAATCACAAATTCTTTTTGCCAAAGATAATGCTGCCAAGTTTTCAAAATAATGCATATATCTCTTTATCATATGTAAGGTAATTCAAGGTTGCCCTACTTAGCTTTTCACTGAAATATGCAATGGGACATCCTTCCTGCATAAGTACAGCTCAAATACCCATTCCTAAAGTATCACATTCAATTTTAAAAGTTTTAGTGAAGTTAGGTAAAGCAAGCAAAGACGCATTAGTTAATTTTTCCATGATCAAATTAATGTTATTTCTTGTTCATCACCCTATTTAAAAAACCTATATTCTTTTGATAACTTCAGTCAAAGGTATGGTTAGGCTACTAAAATATTTTATAAATCTCTTATAAAGGCTAGCTAAACCATATAAACTTCTAACATGACCTACACTTTTAAGTTTCGACTAATCTTGGATTACCTAAATCTTTTCTTCATCTACTTTCATTTCTTTAGCCCTAACAACAAACTCAAGAAATACAAGTTTATCTGTGCAAAAGGTACACTTTTTGAGGTTAGCAAACAACTTTTTTTATCTTAAAACTTCCAAAACAAGTTTTAAATATTCAACATGCTGATATAAGCTTTTGCTATAAATCGATATATCATCAAAGTATACAACCACAAATTTGCTAATAAAATTACGCAAAACATGGTTCATTAATCTCATGAAAGTACTAAGTGCATTAGTTAATCCAAATGGTATAACTAACCACTCATAAAATCATATTTTATTTTAAATGCGAATTTTCATTCATCACTTTCTCTTATCGTGATCTCATGATATCCACTCTTAAGATCAATTTTGGTAAAAACACAAGAACCATGCAATTCATCAAGCATATCATTTAATCTAAGTATAGGATGTCTATAATTTATGGTGATATTGTTGATGGCGCAATAATCAACATACATCCCCCATGACCCATCTATTGGAGAAACACATCATCAAATTTCTGTAAAAGAGAAACAATAATACTAGGTAAATAGGGGTTAAGTTCATTAGAACTAAAACAAGCCTCTTTGTACAAAAGTACAATTATAGGCTGATTTAAAAACAAAGATTTTTTTTATCTCGCTTGCTCTTACATAAAAATTCACTTGTTTTCTCTTCTTTTTTTTCACTAACTGAAATTTCCTTTCCTTTTTCACTCTTTATTTCTCTCCTTTTATTTTTAATATCTCTTGCTTTTGAATTCTCACTCTCATTTTTTATATCACTCTCTTTTTTTAACCTCACTAGATCTTCAAACACTTGTCTTGGAGTTAAAGGTACAAGAGTAATTGATTTTTCACCAAGTACAAAAGAGTACTTATTGATGTAACCATCATGAATTACATGCCTATCATACTGCTATGGTTGCCCTAACAGAATATGCCCCGCATACATTGGCACTACATCACACAAAACCTCATCTTTGTACTTCCCAATTGAGAATGAGATAAGCACTTGCTTATTTACTTTAACTTCTCCATAATTATTTAGCCATTGCAGCTTTAAACAGCCTAGGATGTTTTAAAGTTGTCAAATTCAATTTTTCTACCAAATTAGTTCAACTCCCACCATCAATAATCATATTATATACCTTATCACTGATATGGCATCTAGTATAAAAAAATATTATCACGTTGTACTTTCTCATCTTCTTTGATTTGAGCACTAAGAGCTCTTATTGCAACCAAAAGCTCTCCATCAACCTGATATTAAATGTTACTTGCATCTTCTAAAGGTGACATGGCCTTATCATCAGATTCACCTTCGGTCTTAATATCATCATCATCTTTCAATATCAATATTCTTTTATTTAGGCATTGAGATGCAATATGACTAGTTTCCAAACACTTAAAGCATTTAATATCTCTATTTCTATAAGGTTGAGAATCAGATTTACCTTTATATGGTGCGCCTCCATCTTGGTTGCTTTTGGAGGTTTTAACCTTAGGCTTATAATTTGGTTTTTCATCCTTTTTATTCCAATTTAGTTTCCAAGAAGATGAAGAACTTGAGTTCTAGTTATATCTTGTAGAACTCTTCCTCTTAAGTTATCTTTCTACATTTATTGCCATATTCATGGCTTCCAACTCTACATAATGCTGCAATTCGACCATATTAGTAATATCACAATTCAAACCTTACAAAAATCTAGCCATAGTTTCCTCTCGATCTTCCTCAACATTGGCTCGAATTATGGCTATCTCTATTTCTTTGTGATAGTCTTTAACACTTTTGGAACCTTGAGTAAGGCTTTGCAACCTTTGGTACAAATCTCTATAATAATGATTATGGATAAATCGCTTCTTCATAAAAGCTTTCGTTTCTTCCCATGTGTCAATAGGCCTTTCATGATTCTGTCTCTTGCTCAAAATAAGTTAATCCTATTAAATAGTTACATAATTAGTGAATTCAATAGTAACCAACTTTACCTTCTTTTCCTTAGAGTAGTTATGGCAATCAAAAACTAGCTCCACCTTCTTTTCCCACTCTAAATATACATCAGGATCATTTTTACCTTGAAAAGAAGGAATCTTTAGCTTAATACTACCCAAGTCATGATCAACTCTATCTTCACGTCCTACTCTATCTCGTCTAACTTCTCTACCACGCATGAATTTATCTATATTGACAATAGTGGCCTGGTTGTCATCATCCCAATCATCTTCATCAATTGCAGGATCGTTCATGGTAGCACACCTATTAAGTCTTCGTACATTTAGAACTTTAAATGGCTATACTCTTTGGGAACTAGATTCAAATTTATCTATTATTTCATTCACCTCATCAAACCTCAAATTCATTAGATTAAATTTTTGTTATAAGAACTTAAAGAAAAATTTAAAATATATCTTTTCCTATGCATCATCGGATAAGCCTTTATCTTTTTCTTGAGACATGTTTAATATAACCTGCAAATAAAGTTAGAATACCTTACAAACACTCTCTTATGTATTTTTTCTCAAGATTGATAACACTCACACTCGTGTTTTATTCAAATTTGGCTTTTACCCTCTTATGACCTCACACTCTGTTACCTTTTTTCACTCTTTTGTCTCCTCTTTAATTCTTTATTAAACTAAAAAAAACTTAATCAAAATTACCTTGCAACAATTCAAACTTAGCAATTCAAATTAGTAAGGATGATAATAGGATAACGCAAAGGAAAGAAAAGGCTAAAGTTACGAAGCAAAAGAACAAGATTATGAAAACAATAAACTAGGGTTACCAAGACAAAGTAAATTTGAGTTTTTGATGCAATTTAGGATGGATTGCACAAAATAGCCAGAATACACACTTGATGCAACAAAAACGTGAATAACACTTCAACTAATTCAAAACTTTTTTTTACTCTTTTTTGGATTCAAAGTAGCAAACATGAAATCAATTGAATATGATTTTTTTTCTCTTTTTAGTCTTTTTTTTTTAACTTTTATGCAATGATAAACAACAAAACTTGAACGATTCAAGGTGAAAAAATAGATAAATTTATAGACAAGAAGAAATAAATATGATAAGATTCAGATTCAAGGGAATAGAACGAAGAAATAACAAACTATCAAAAATAAAGGATAGATCAAACCTAATTTAGAACCTAAGCTCTAATACTAAATGACATGAATCTTACAAGAAAAGTGAGACTTAACACCTAATGAGGTTCTTTTGCTAAGGATCATTCTAAATCAGATTCACAAACAAAAGAAAATAAGAACTTTGACCCGTTATCTATTCAAAGATAAGAACCAAAGGTATAAGAAAATTGGTTGATGCCACACTCAAGATAAATGACAAAAATTGTGAGTGATAAGTCAATAATGAATGCCACAAGATGAAATCTTGATAAGTTTTGAAAAGTTTTTTAAAGAACCAAGAGAAAACTCTCAATAATATTAATATCATAAACTGCTTTACTTCTCGTCCCTTATAGTATTTATAGAGACTACTTGGGATGCCAAGCATTCTTTACAAGTTTTAAAATTCAACAATAAATGAAACTAAGATTGATTGTCAAACTTCTAACCACTACCAAGATAAGTAAATGCAGTAGTAAATATAATTAATACAATAAATGCAATTACAAGCTCTTAAAATGACTTCTTTTCTTCTTATTAGGCTTCTATCATATGGGCTGCTGGAATGGTCTGATTTTAATATCCATCATAAAGAAACTTGGATAAAATTGACAAGGCATTGATCTGCTTGAATAATTAATTTAGGCTGATTAGTTAACTACACATGAATTTGAGATGTGCTCAATTAGCCCATTTAACGCTTCTTTCATTTTCTTAGATCTTGCCATTGTCATTGGACCATATAGATGCTCAATATATCTTGTGAAGCTTTGGAAACCTGATTCCCATCAGCTCTTTAACATAGTAGTGGTAGACAAGAAGAGCGAGAAGTAAAAAGTATGCGTAGATTATACGAATCTAAACAAAGTTATACCAAAAGACTTCTTTCCTTTGCCAAAGATAGATCAGATAGGTGATGCCATCACTGGATACGTAGGATTGTCATTCTTGGATGCCTAAAGTGGCTATAGTTAAATCAAGATGGTAAGAGAAGATGAAGAGAAAACTAGCTTCTACGGAGTGCAGAACCTACTACTATAGAGTAATGCCTTCCGGCCTAAAATATGTAGGTGCTACCTTCCAAAGGCATGTACATAAAGTCTTTGGGAACCTGATAGCATAAACAGTAAAAGCCTACATCAATGACATTATGGTAAAAAGCATAAGAGCATAAAACTATGTTGCAGATCTATAAGCAATCTTTAATGTCCTGTAAAAGTATAGGGTACGGCTGAAACCTACGAAATGCATCTTTGGAATCTCATCAGGAACCTTTTCAAGATATATTGTCAATGCATGAGGAATTGCAGCGAACCTATCTCAAGTTCAAGCTTTACAAAACTTAACAATTCCACGTACTCCAAAAGATATCCAAGTATTAACGAGGAGAATCACAACCCTCAATTGATTCATCTCAAAGATGTCAAATAGGTGTAGACCATTCTTCTAAGCACTGAAATCTAAGAAGAAAGATAGTTAGGGTCCTACTCAAACGGAAGCTTTACAAAAGTTGAAAGATTATCTGGAAAGCCCTTTGGTGCTTTCAACACCGATCCTCAATAAGGCTTTATACCTCTACTTAGCCATCTCTATTGAAACTATCAATGTAGCTCTAATAAGAGAAAAGGAAAGACAACAAAGCCCTATAATCTATACAAACAAAGCTCTCAAGGATCTAGAAACTCACTACTCAGAGGCAGACAAGCTCATCTTAGCATTGACTCATGCAAAGGATAAGCATTAACACTACTTTAAGGAACATCTAATTGTGGTGTACAGTTTCTACCCAATCAAGCAGATCTTGTCAAGACCAGATGATATAGGAAAAGTAACAAAGATGGTCATAGGACTAATCCACCTAGATATAAGCTTCCAACCCCACACGGTCATCAAGGGATAGACTCTCACTGACTTTCTACTAGAAGTAAACTCGAAGCCTTAGATGACTCACTACTTCCAAACTCTAGATATACCACACAAATTTAAATAATGCACATCAATGAGCCTTCAACAATAAAGGGGTAGGAATTATAGTGCACTTGCATAGTCCTAATGGCCTAGTGCTAAAGCACACTGTCAAGCTTTAAAACCCCACGTCCAATATTGAACATAAGTATGAAGCCTTGATCGAGGGATTGAAAATAGCTTAAGCCCTCTCAATCAAGAACTTAGTGATAAAGACTGATTCCATACTCGTCAATTCACAGTGGAATGACGAATATGCAACTAAAGAAGAGAGGATATGAAAGCTTTTAAGTGTAGCAAAGCAAATCACTTCTAAATTCATAAGCATCACACTTTAGCATATTTCAAGATAGGAGAATGCAGAAGCAGAAAAACTGGCAAAGGAAAACTCTTCCGCAAGACCCTTAATCAGAATAGTTCTTCTAACATAAAAATAGGGAACCGAAATAAGAAACGAAGATGAAGAGAATCCATCGACAGGGCTCATGCTCAAAATAACAACTAGGACAGACTAGATGACGCCATACATAGAATATCTTAATGAAGAAAAGCTTCTTGAGGATAAAAAGTAAGCAAGAAGTCTCCAAGTCAGAGCGGGAAAAATTTACATCATCAACAAGCATCTATACATAAGGTCCTCTTCGGTATCTACATGACATGTGTACCAATTAAAGAAAGGCACCAATCATGGTAGAAGTTCACGAAGGATCATGTGGTAACTATTTAAGCACAGGAATCCTAGCCCATAAAGTAATGCGGCAAGGATATTTCTGGCTATCAATAAAAAAGGATGTAGCAAAATATGTTAAGAAATGCGAAAGGTGCCAGAAGTCCGCTACGTCATCCACCACCCTACTAACAATCGCAATACAATTTCTAGCCATGGCCCTTCATTCAATAAAGGATGAACATCATAGGACTACTCTTAACTATTGTAAGAGATAAATGGTTAATACTATTAGCCACTAACTACTTCAGTAAGTAGGTCGAAGTAAAAGCTTACAGTAACTTACTAGAACTGAAGTGAAGAGCTTCATTTGGAAGAATCTCATCACTAGATTTAGAATGTTGCAAATCATCATATCCGACAATGGGAAATAATTTGTAAGCACTGTTGTTACTTTCCTCTGTAACAAGTTTAAAATACAACAACATTTCTTTTCTTATAGTTATCCACAGGGAAATGGATAGGCCAAAATTTTTAATCGAACGATATTTACCATGCTACATAAGAGACTAGAATAGGAGATGAGAAGATGGCTCGAAGAGCTTCTAAAAGTGCTCTGGACCTATAGAACAATCGAGAATAGATCATTAGAGACCTCACTATATTCATTAGTATATGGGACAGAAGCAGTGCTTCCCATGGAAGCTTTCATCCTAACCTTAAGGACGAGGAGAACTCAATGACGAAGCCATAACCATAGCAAAAGATCTAACATATGAAGCTCGAAAAATTACAGTAATCTATACGGCAGTTTATAAGACAAAGATGAAAAGACACTACGATAGCAAGATCATGAAGCGTGAAATTAATAAAGGTGACCTCGTTATAAGAGAGGTACTCGACATTAACAAGCAATACAATGCTGGAAAGATAGCAAAAACTTGGAAAAGACCCTACAAAGTCATGCAAAAGATCAAGAAGGGAGCATTCCTACTATAAGACATGGACGAAAACCATATTCTGACCCTATGGAACATATCAAAGTTAAAAAGATTTTATGTATGACTTCTCCCTTTATTCTTTTTTATTCCTGTATCTCAAATAAATTTCTTAGATGATTTTATATAACATTATATCCAAAATCATTGATTAAAATCCTAAAATCAATCTTTCCACGTGCAAATAAAACCACAAACATGAAAACACTACTATTTCGGGGAAATGGCCAAAATACAATCCTCTCAGGATGAAACCCTATTCCGACCCCATAGAACATATCAAAGTTGAAAAAATTTTATGTATGACTTCTCCCTTTATTCTTTTTCATTTTCGTATCTCAAATAGATTTTCTTAGATGATTTTATATAACATTATATCCAAAGTCGTTGATTAAAATCTCGAAATCAATCTTCCCATATACAAATAAAACCACAAACATGGAAATACTATTGTTCTTAAGAGATGGACAAAATAAAATTCTCCCAGACCCACGTGTAAAGTTCTATTAATCCCTTACATGATAAAAGAGTTTGGCATTATTAACAAAAGATGAGACAACCAAAAGCAATTCTTTACTGCCGTTCTGGGGATATGGCTAAAAAATGATCTCTCCAAGTATGCATGTAAGGTTCTATTGATCCCATACACGATCTGGTGCCATTATTAAAAGAGGAGACGGCCAAAAGCAATCCTCTGTGGAATTACATAATCCCCCCAAGTCCATGTGTGAGGTCTTATCGATCCCTCATACAGACTAGAACCGTTACTAAGGAAGGAAGTCAACCAACATATCCTTCCACCAAAAAGAAAAAACCAATAATCCAAACGAAATTCTTCCCTAATCGGGCCCTAAAACACCTTTACTACGAAAGTATTCAAAACTTCCTTACATGGGTTCCAACACCCGACATACGGAAGCAACTGAACTTCCTTGTATGAGCTCATAATGCCTTAACCATAGAAGCATTTAAAACTTTCTTACACGGGTTCCAACACTCGACATACAAAAGCAACGAACTTCCTTGTATAGGCTCAAAATGCACTCACCACAGAAGCATTCAAAACTTCCTTACACAAGTTCCAATACCCGACATATGAAAGAAAATTAAACTTCCTTGCACGGGCTCAGAAAAAATCCTTAGCACGAAAGCGCCAACCAACCATAAAAGGATCATACATCTTTCTCAATAAAAAAAAATGCCCTCTCAATAAACCTAGTATCCTTTTCAAATGAGCATAAAACTGATAAGGGCAAAATTGTCATATATTTTCTCATGTTTTTATTATTGTTATTTTATGGTTTTATGAGAATAGATGGCTATTTATGTGCATTATTGTTATTTATAGGGACTTGAACGAAATTTAAAGAACGACAAAATGCAAAGTTTTCAAAGTATGTGTCCAGCGCCCCCGCGCCATAAGAATATCGCCCCAGCGTTGGAATAGTGATCGAAATTAGAAAAACGACCTGCTTAAGTCGCGTATAGCGCCCCAGCGCCAGACAGTCACCGCGCCAGCGGTGAAGCCGTTTTCATGCAGCGCCCCAGCGCCAAGATCATACCGCTCCAGCGGTGAAGGCTTTTTCACGCGTCGCCCCAGCGACAAATGCATAGCGCGCCAGCGGTAGTGCGAGTCCTAGTCCGACGAGAATTGAGATTTTCAAGCTCATATCAATCCCTATATAAAGCCACTCGTTTCCAGCCTTCAAGAATCAATCCAAGACGACCCAAGAGCACCAAGAATACAGAGCACGAGTCTTGGAGAGCAATAGGAGCTTAATTGAAGCAACTTTAGAGAGAGATACAAGACGTTCTTCGGCATCAAGAGTTTCTAGGCAGCGCAATTAAGAGCAATTCGACGTCTATATCGGTTTGCTAATAATTGTATCATGATTTATAATTATTTTTACTGCTGTTCTCTTGTAGCCATGAGCTAAACTTATTTTCTAGGGTTAATATTTGAACTCAATATGTGTGCTTAATTGCCATATTTTTTAGTATTTAATAAACTTAGTCTTTTATTATTTAAATTACTTGTGTTTAATGCTTCAATATATTTGGCCAATATATGGTGAATGAATTGGTAATATTATTGATAAACTCGGAAGAGGAATCATAATATTTAGACCTAGGTAATTTAATGCATGATTGTAGAGTAACATTCAATGTTGCATATGCAAGTTTCAATTTAGGATAGGAATATACCTAATTGGCATGTATGATCAATAAGACCTAATCTTAATGAATCTTAATTTATTACAAGTACCATAGGAATATAGGTATTTGATAAATTAAGGTATACTTGCATGACCTTGGAAGAGGCTTGTGAATACATTAGTGTCTTGATCAATAATAAAGACTAAGTGAGTTAAATATTGGAGGATTAATCATTAAAAAGCATATTGAGGGATAATATTAATCCTAGGTTTTCTCTACGTTGTTATCTTTAAATCTCATTGCATTGTGTTTTTACTTTTATATTTCTTACATTCATTCTTAAATTTTTATTTTTCTGAATAATTATTAGGAAGATATAATTTTAGTAATTGGTTAAAAAGAAAGAATTATCCCTGTGGGTTCGACATCCGACTTATTTAGTCTCTTTATTACTTGTATACGATAGTGTATACTTGCACTTAATTTATGATATAGAAATATCGCATCAAAAACACTATTAAGGAAACAAATCCTTGATAAAACACATATAAATTTGTCATATTATGAAAATCTTCTTGAAGAACTCAATCTAAAGACCACGGAAAAAAGCTTTTCTGGAACGCAAAATGGTTTCCACTAACGAAGCAAGAGGATAACAAAGTCCACCTAGGAAAGAAGTTTGCAAATAAAACCTCTCCCAGGATTGTCTATATTTAGAACCTACATTTAGGAAAAGAATTCTAGGAAAACTAGTACAAATTAGAAGGAATACTTCTTATCGATAAAGCATTCACAGTAAAAAAATAAAGACAAGTATTACTTATTTAAAAGAAACAAATACTTGTATTAAATATCATGTTTTGGTTACATCAAATCAAAAACACAAACAAAGAAAAACTAGACTAAGAGAATCTAGAGAAAGCTCCACCACATCTCAATCTTGGTCCTTTACCCCCTCCCTAATTGATTCATAATTGATTTCCCTATGGTTACTATCTAAATGCCTAGCAAACCAACCCTTGTAAAACCCACATAAGGAATCCACATCCTTGGGCAGTATCCCATAGAAGGCAGGATATCTTCCTAAGCAAAACCCACAATGAAACCTATGTGCAATCGCGACTCTTACCTCTTGGTAAAAAACCTCTTTAGCCATGGTCAGCTTATGTAGTCATATGGAAAATACAGTAGCCTTCTCTATATGTAGCGAAGCATAGTCCCTCTACATGTCTTCAACCTGTCGTACGAAGTCTTTCAGCTGCCCTTCCTAGTTGGGTAGGTCGATCCTCAGTGAGCTTCAGAAGAACCATACTGAAAGTCACTCGATGAATAGCTTATTGCAACTCACAATGTTTTTTTACATCAACTCTAAGTTCAGCGACTGTAGCTGCTCTTAGAAGTGAGCCTTTATTTTTGCCCAGAATAAAGGCAGTTTAATTCTGCCTCCAAAATGACCTTCTCTTGAAGGAAACTTTCCACCTATCCTTCCAGGAAAGATACTTTATTTTCACTCTCCTCGAGAGCAAACTAAACTCAACCGTGCTCTAATAGTGCTTTCTCCTGTTCCTTAGAAAAGAGCTCCAGCTCCTGTTATGTCTAGGAACCTTTACGCAGTTCTTCCAACTTAGGTTAGAGTTTTATATTCTCACCCTTTGAGCCGATCGAGATCTAAACTAAGGATCATGTTTCTCTCATTGAGAAACATCTCCTTATCATGCTTGTCTTCTACCAGTTTCGCAAGGCATTTAATCTCTTTATTCTTTGAAGCTGTCTTACTTCTAAATGCTTCCATAACAAGGAAGCCATCTTACAAAGCATGGCAATAAAGAACAGGTTAGCAAAAACATTAAAGTACCACACAGCAAAATAAAGAACTACGGATTAGGTCTTTACTTTGAATGTTTATACCACACTGACATGGGACCAAGCTTCCATGCTTATTCCAAATGGAATAACCTTCCTATTTGCTTGGGAGAACAAATTGCCACCATTGCAATAGTACTTTCACTGTCTAGATAGAGAATAGTCTCATTTTGGACACACTCAATGCAACTTTTTTGAAACCTAGATATGAACTCTCCAGCCTTCAAATGATGGCTAGTCCCCAAATCACCCACTGTTGATGACCTTCTCTTTCTATTTCCACGCCAGTAAGGGGAGCAATATCTATTGAAGAGTTTAAATTTGACACATCATAAACAGACTGACTTCTTACAAATGTGGAAACTATAAAGTAAGCGTCATAAACAGAATTGATAATTCAAAAACAATAAAGGGGTGAAAAGTTACCAGGAGTAGAAGGCCTCGCAGTAAAAGAGCCTAGAATGAACTCCCCTGCAGAAGAGCTAGGATCGGTTTCTTAAGGATCCACACTACCCTTAGTTGGAACCTCTTCTAGAAAAAGAACCTTTGTAGTCTTCCATCTATGGGAATCTCTGCAGAAATGTTAACAATATCCACAACTGGTGACACTTTCACAGAGGAAGTAAGCTCAAAAGCATCAGGAACCTTTAGAATAATAAGTTCAAATGCTTTTAGAATTTTTGAAACCGCGGCTTGGGCATCAAAAATGCTTGCGGACACCCTCTCAGTTTTGGTGTGCTTCTCAAGAACCTCTGTACCAATTGAGATGACTTTTCTCTTAGTTTGGGGCTTCTATTGAGGAAACAAACTCAATAGCACATCGGGTAGCTCCTCTATGAATAGTTGAAGAGTTGAAACAAAGGCAATAAGACATGAAAATTACAATAAAATGAAAATATAAAGGAATGAAAAATACCAGACTATTTACCTTCTTCCTCAAGAATCGATAACAAAGGAACCTCGGGAGCTTCCTAATGAATGGTAGCTTTTGGCTTCACATATGGGACAGAAGTGTTGACGGATCTAAAATATGTGTGGGTGTATGCATATGCAATTGTGTCCATTGCCTAAATACGTATCATATACGAATCTAAGTCCAACAAAAGCATGAAACATGCAATAAACACAATAAATAATATATATTAATCGTATTAATATATTAGAAAGTTTGAGAACTCACCTCTACGTGTAACGTTATACACGTGTTTTTCCTGTAGTCCGCATAGAGACCAACTCGCGTGTAGTTCTAGTCACCAACTCGGTGGGCTTGATGAGCTAGAACAGCAGCCCGATATGTAGCACAAGATTAACTCTTAATCCCTAAAATGGTCAGTGTTTTTTTTTCATCTTTTTCTCCAAAAGGATAAGAAATAGAGAATTTGAAGTAATCTAGCATTGCTTCAATTGGAAGCATAGAGAAAAATGAAACAATTTCATTTTTTCTTTTTTTTTTCTTTTCCTTCTTCTTCTTCTTCTTCTCTTCTTCCTCTCCATTTCCTCTCTTTTCTTTCTCAAGCAAAATGCCCCCAAACACACACACTCACCTCTCTCTTTCTCTTTATCTATATATAAAATATAATAATAATATATATAATATAGTATAATAATAATATAATATAATAATATATATTATATAATATAATAAGAGATATATTTTGATTATTTAACTATTAAATAATCAAAGTGAGAAATGACCATTTTACCCCTCATAAATAGTTACCAAGTTTACCCCCTAGTGGATCCCACCAAATCCCACACTTCGGTAAACTCAACGAAGGGTCCACAATACGCTACGTGTCATTATACAATTAGTAAATAATAATTATTGACTAATTGTTGTATTTAACACTTAAATACAGACACGCACGTATTTCTGTGGAAGTGCTGAATATTGCTAGATTAAATAATTTAATTCGGCACGCCGCCCTAGTGCACAACGAGTACACTCTATATCGCGGGACTTCTTAAGTCCTATGCCCGATTTATCAAATGGAAATATTCTATGAGTCCGTGAGCAATGCTCCACGCACACGTCACGGATATTACTAATTAGCGCATTGAACCATACAAGTTGAGGTTACAACGCATATGTATAGTCCTTCCGTCATGATATCCTGAATGTGTGGGGATATAGATTATCACCGTTAAATCCCTTAGTGCTCATCCATATCTTATCTCCAGACTCGTATCTAACTGAACAATATGTTCAAACTTTTTTTCCATATTGTTCTACCCAGACGAAACTCCTTCCCGGGATAGATACTTGTGGCCACAAGATTTTTTGAGATATAGTCTTAAAGCATCTGTATATCAAACTCCCTATACGAGCTAACGGATTTCGTATCTGTACACATTGGACTCCATAAGTATTGGACTATACCCAGCGACACCCAGCGGTCACACCATGAAAGGTCTGTGACATGCGTGTAACCAAACCATGGTGAATCACTTACAAGCCCACCGTGGCACTCAGGTCAAAGGACCACGTATACTACTCAACTCGAGAGGACCCTCCATTGATAGCTTATATAGGATGTCTATCGAAGGCCCTCGTGAGTCTGTCCCATATCCAGTCCTAACTAGATACCCATATGTCAATACGAGCTCCAAGTTCACAATCGGCTAGGAATAACCATATATACCCTATAGGTACGACATATGCTGATCTATATTAAAAGTATCCACCAACAGACCCGCATGTCAGAAATAGATCAGGGATAAGTATTTGAGAATATACTTGTGCAACTAGCATTTTCTGGCACCCGATTGCAACTCTTGAAACTATGCAGTTACTAGTATATTCACAGATCTACGTCTCATTACAGACAAGCCCCCAACTCTTGGATCTGCTGAGTATTATAACTAGCTAACACTTAGCTGTGCTAACATTTAGCAATTATTTATCTCAATATGGCTAACTATGAACCCTTATCTAAACTCCTTTAGATCTTATCTAAACTCCTTCAGATCTACAATGTCTGCAACGTTACATGTATAATACCATATATATGGGTATTAATAATTTAATAGAAATGTACACTTGTATAAATATACAAGTATATGTACATTCAGGGATGGCACATAAACACCGACCCTTATAATCTCTCACTTGCTCTAGTGTCATTCCTGATGGCATCTTATACACATCGACTCTACGTGTTTCATAAACACTTTAAGAGTCATGGCCTTAGAAAATGGGTCCGTTAAATTTTTATAGAACACTTTTACCAATAATCACATCTCCTTCAGCCAAGATCCCTCTAGTCATGTAAAACTCCTCTCATCATAATTAGAGTACTGGTGTCCTCTTAGCACGTTGGTTTATACTATAGCCTTGGTTTATCACAAACTTATGTGATAAGATCCATCTGTCTTGGAACTCTTCTAAGACTAGCGATAAACTTACGAATCCTCACTACCGCTTCCGCTGCATCAATCTGATAAATTAGCAGTGAATCCCAGTATAGTACAATTCTAACTCACTTGGTACTATAGAGAATGAGCATATTCCCAGATGTAGACTCTCTATCATCTAGGTCAAACTAAATGTCTGTATCTGTATATCTTCTCATTTGTACTTTCTCCATATTTGAGAAACTTATCCTTTGTACCCTCTAGGTACCTCAGGATATGTTTGACTACCATCAAATAGAAGTCACCTGAATCAAATTGAAATCGGCTCATAACTCTTGTAGCTAAACTGATCTCAGGTCTCAAACACATTATAGCATACATCAAGCTCTGAAGAGCTTATGTATCTAGTGTGTTAAACATTCTAACTCTCTCATCTTTCATCTGAAGAGACACTCTCCTCGAAAGATGAACACCAGGTCTATTAGATACGTTAACTATCTCATAGTTAATGAATCGTACCTTTCTTAGACACTATTGATGTGAAATGATTCAGGACAGTCCTATGAGCTTCCTAGCTCTATCTCTATAAAGCTTTATACCTAGTATAAAGGAAGCTTCTCACAAATCCTTTATGGAGAAATTCTTACGAGTTATGATGTGCATCATGAAGGTTCTAAATCAACTCAAAAAGGCGAGCTGAGCGTACAGGAGATTTCAGATGGTCCAATAACAAGAGCTAAGGCTAAATAGCTTCAAAGGGCCATAAGTAGTCAAATTGGAGCTATTGAGGCTTCTATGGGATTAGAAGCTTGCAATCTGAATGGAAATGAGTTAAATGTGTTTATTTGTCTTCAATTAGAGATTGTGACGTGATTTAAAGACGTTTGGCGACGTTGGGCTTAAAGCAGCAGCTAAGGGCCTTCTTTCCATGCTATTGGGCTTTATTTACTTCTTTTGTTGCTATTTTTATGTATTTGGGCCTTTCTTGAACTTGTTTAGTTTTGTTTTAAAAATTGTTAAGTCATATTGGGCTTATTTTGGGCTTTTAAAGTTTATTAGGTAATATTAGGGTTTCTCCTCATTTTGTAAGCCTATATAAGGCATGTTTAAGTCTTATAGAGGCAGTTGCCTCATTTTGGAATTGGATGCACGAAAATAGAACTTTTCTCTCTCAAAATTGTCTTCTCAAGTTTTTCAACTCTTGAAGATAGTTGCTGACTTATCACTCTTTAATCACCAAGAGTGTGGCGTCAAAACCCTAAATTGATTCTTGTGGCGTCCATACGACTTATCAAGGTATCTATTTAGTTCTATCCTCCATCAACTTTACCATTTAATTTTGTTATAAATCAAGGCACATCATCTGGCATCAGAGCATAGGATTTCAGTGTGCAAACTGAAGTTTCAGCTATTGAAGGTGTCTTGCTATTTTTTGTGTTATATAATTTCGTGGGGTTATTATCAGGTTGGGTCTCTAATATTTGAGGTTAGTAGTTGAATTGCAACTCTGAAGCATTAAAATTAATTCTTAGTAGTTTGTGAACTGGAGATGAGTTGGCTGAATTAAATTGTTCCTGAACCTGGAAATTTGGAATTTGAGTAAATTATTGCTATCTAATTTTATTTACTGAATTGGTAAAAATTCAATTTGAGAAGAGTGTTTTAGTTATTGGTTGTGTTGTTCATTGTTCATACTTGTTTGGGGTTTTTTGTTAATAAAGGCTGACGATGATGCAAGTAAAGTACCAAAGGGACTGAGTTTAGAACAAGCTCAACTCATGGGCTTACAACGAGCTCATGATGAATTTCGAGGTGAGATTACTGAAATTCATGGACAACTCGCTGCAATTATAGAAATGATGCAAAGAAATACTTTGCAACCCCAACAAAGACAGGTAGGGCGTAGGGTACCTCGAAATGACCTAGGGGATGCTGGAGATGAGTCAAATAGGGATGATGAGGCTGAAGATAGGAGTAGGATAAGGAGGCAGCAAAATGACCCTACTAGTGGTATCAAACTTAATATACCACCATTTAGAGGTACTAGTTCTCCTGAGGAGTATCTTGAATGAGTTCAGAAGGTAGAAAGGGTGTTTGATTGGCATGAGTACCCTGGGGCAAGGAAGTGTAAGATAACAGCACTTGAGTTTACTGATTACACGCTTTTGTGGTGGGAAAACTTAAAAGCTCAGCGAAGAAGGGATGACGAAGAAGAAGTTACAAGCTGGCCACTTATGAAAAGATTAATGAAGAAGAGATTTGTTCCGGATTACTATAAACAAGAATTATACATCAAACTCCAGACTTTGCGGCAAGGTTCCTTGAGTGTGGAGGAGTATGTGAAAGAATTTGAGCTGTTGCTGATTCGCTGTGATTTGAATGAACCTCAAGAGCAAACAATAGCTAGATTCCTTGATGGATTGAAGAGGGACATAGCTAATGTTGTTGAGTTACAGCCCTTTATATTTCTTGAGGATGTCATAGAGCTTGCAACTAAAGTAGAAAGACAGCAGAAAAGATGGGGTGTCCATATGAGGTCAACTACAACAAGTAATACAAAGGCTATTTCTTCGCCTTCACGAACATGGAACACACCTAAACGTGATGAAAAAGTGGAGTTCAGTAAAGGAAGTGCTAGTTCAGGTTCGTTGAAAGGAAAGGAGAAGGTATTTGAACCTCAATTTTCCAGGAGGTCGCGAGACATCAAGTGTTTCAAGTGCTTGGGAAATGGGCATATTGCTTCTGAATGTGCAAATAAGAGGGTGATAGTTTTACAAGGGAAGTATGGAGAGCTTGTAAGTAAAGATGAGGCTGAGATGGAAGAGGAATCTAAAGTTGAAGTGACTGAACAAGAAGAGAATCTTGAGCCAATTGAGGGAAATTTATTAGTTATTCAAAGGATTTTGAGTGCTGAAGTTGATATTGGTTTGGAACAGCGCGAAAACATCTTTCATACAAGATGTCAAATCCGAGATAAGGTTTGTGCCATGATCATTGATAATGGTAGTTGCACCAATGTTGCATCCACTACTTTAGTGGAGAAATTAGGATTAACTACTGTTCCACATCCAAAACCATACAAATTACATTGGCTTAATGACAAGGGAGAGATTCAGGTTACAAGACAAGTTCGGGTGCCATTCTCCATTAAAACCTTTCATGATGAGGTTTTATGTGATGTGGTTCCTATGACAGCTAGTCATGTGTTATTAGGACGCCCATGGCAATTTGATAATGATGTGACTTATAATGGGCGAAGGAACACTTATTCATTTGTGCTGAATGGGAAGAAAGTGAATTTGATGCCATTGAGTTCTCAACAAGTTAGAGAAGATCAGTTGTGGAATCAAAGGAAGATGATGGAATCTGGTAAAGGGTTAATGTTAGCCAAAAGGGGAGATGTTGAGCAAGCACTAGCTTCTGTGGGGGTTGTTTTCATGACTTGGGCAAAGCCTTTATTCCAAGTGGAGGATTTGGATTTGCCAAGGCAGGTTGTGGAGTTGCTTGAAGAGTTCAAAGATGTATTTCCAGAATAGCTACTATTAGGATTACCACCTATTCGAGGGATAGAGCATCAAATTGATTTGGTGCCCGGAGCTTTACTTCCAAATGGACCAGCATATACATGTAATCCGGAGGAAGCAAAAGAGATCAAAAGGCAGGTTGGTGAGCTCTTAGAGAGGGGCTATGTGCGTGAGTCACTTAGTCCTTGTTCAGTGCCTACTTTGCTTGTTCCAAAGAAGGATGGTACTATGAGAATGTGTGTGGACAGTCGGGCTATCAACAAGATAACGGTTAAGTATCGATTCCCTATTCCTAGACTTGATGATATGCTTGATGAATTGCATGGTGCTGTTTATTTTTCTAAAGTTGATTTGATAAGTGGATACCACCAAATTAAGATGAAAGAAGGTGATGAATGGAAAACAGCCTTTAAAACTAAGCATGGATTGTATGAGTGGATGGTGATGCCGTTTGGGCTTTCTAATGCACCTAGTACATTTATGAGACTTATGAACCATGTTTTGAGGAAGTTTATTGGGCTGTTTATTGTGGTCTATTTTGATGATATCTTGATCTATAGTAAAACTTTAGATGATCATGTGAAGCATCTTATGGCTGTATTTGAGACCTTGCGTGATGCTAAGTTGTATGGAAACCTCAAGAAGTGCTATTTCTGCTAAGATAGTGTTATCTTTTTGGGGTATGTTGTTTCTGGTAGTGAAATTAAGGTTGATGAGGAGAAAGCTAAGGCAATTCGTGATTGGCCTAAACCTACTAGTGTTGCGGATGTGAGAAGTTTTCATGGTTTAGCCTCTTTCTATAGGCGATTTATTAAAGACTTTAGTTCTATTATTGCGCCTATGACAGAGTGTTTGAAAAAGGGGAATGAGTTTAGGTGGAATGAGAATGCACAGAAGTCATTTGAACTGATTAAAGAACAATTATGTTCTGCTCCAGTTTTAGCACTTCCCGATTTTACTAAAACATTTGAAATAGAGTGTGATGCTTCAGGGGTCGGTATTGGGGCTGTTTTGATGCAAGAAAAGAGGCCAATTGCTTTCTTTAGTGAGAAGATGAATGGGGCACATTTAAACTACTCTATTTATGACAAGGAGTTTTATGCATTGATTCGGGCTCTCGAGGTATGGCAGCATTATTTATTACCTAAAGAGTTTGTTATTCATACTGACCATGAATCGTTAAAGTATCTTAAAGGGCAAAACAAGCTGAATAGAAGACATGCCAAATGGGTAGAGTTTATGGAGCCATTTCCATATGTCATAAAATACAAGAATGTGCAAACTAATGTCATTGCTGATGCTCTTTCTAGGAGGTATGCATTGATTTCTATGTTAAATGTAAGGCTTTTGGGTTTTGAACAGGTGAAAGAACAATATACCAGTGATTCATACTTTGCTAATATGATGTCTAAATGTGCTAAAGGAGCTTGTGATAGGTTCTTTGTGCATGATGGTTACTTGTTCAAGTTGGGCAGAATGTGTATACCTTCAGGATCCTTACGTGAGTTACTTGTGCGTGAGGCTCATGGGGTGGTCTTAGTGGTCATTTTGGAGAGAAGAAAACTTATGAGCTACTAAAAGAGCACTTCTTTTGGCCTAATATACTGCGGGATGTTCATAAGGTTGTTGAAAGATGTGTAATTTGCAAGAAAGCTAAGGGTAAAGAGAATGCATATGGACTATATATGCCTTTACCTATCCTAGAGAAACCATGGATGGATATTAGTATGGATTTTGTGCTTGGATTACCTAGAACACAGCGTGGGAAGGATTCAGTGATGGTTGTGGTTGATCGGTTCTCCAAAATGTCCCACTTTATTCTTTGTAACAAAACTGATGATGCTATTCATATTGCTGATTTGTTTTTTAGAGAAATTGTACGTTTGCATGGAATCCCTAAAAGCATTGTCTCTGATCGTAATACAAAGTTCTTAAGCTATTTTTGGAAGACTCTTTAGAAGAAGCTTGGAACAAAGTTACTTTTCAGTACCGCTTGTCATCCACAAACTGATGGGCAAACTGAGGTAGTGAATCATACTCTATCTTCTTTATTACGGGCTGTTATAAACAAGAACTTAAAGAGTTGGGATACTTGTTTGCCTATTGTGGAGTTTGCATACAACCATAGTGTGCATGGGGCTATAAAATTTTCACCATTTGAGATTGTGTATGGATTTAATCCATTTGTTCCTATTGACTTTGTTCCTATTCCAATTGATGAGAGGACATCTATGGATGGTGCTAAGAAGGTAGAATTGATGAAGAAGCTTCATGAGCAGGTTTGAATTCATATTGAGGAGAAAACAGCTAAGTATGTTAAGCATGCTAATAAAGGACGAAAAATGATTAACTTTGAACCTGGTGATCTTGTTTGGATTCATCTTAGCAATGGAAGATTTCCTAGCAAGCGGAAGTCCAAGTTGATGCCAAGAGTTGATGGACCTTTTCGTATTATAGAGAAGGTAAATAGTAATGCTTACAAAGTTGACCTTCCTGATGATTACAATGTTTTAGCCACTTTTAATGTGAAGGACTTATCTCCTTATTTGGAAGATTTAGAAGATTCTGATTTGAGGGCAAATCATTCTCTGCCCGGGGGTGATGATGTGCATCATGAAGGTTCTAAATCAACTCAAGAAGGTGAGCTGAGCATAAAGGAGATTTCAGAAGGTCCAATAACAAGGGCTAAGGCTAAACAGCTTCAAAGGGCCATAAGTAGTCAAATTGGAGCTATTGAGGCTTCTATGGGATTAGAAGCTTGCGATCTGAATGGAAATGAGTTAAATCTGTTTATTTGTCTTCAATTAAAGATTGGGACGTGATTTAAAGACGTTTGGTGATGTTGGGCTTAAAGCAGCAGCTAAGGGCCTTCTTTCCATGTTATTGGGCTTTATTTACTTCTTTTGTTGCTATTTCTATGTATTTGGGCCTTTCTTGAACTTGTTTAGTTTTGTTTTAAAAATTGTTAAGTCATATTGGGCTTATTTTGGGCTTTTTAAGTTTATTAGGTAATATTAGGGTTTCCCCTCATTTTGTAAGCCTATATAAGGCATGTTTAAGTCTTATAGAGGCAGTTGCCTCATTTTGGAATTGGATGCACGAAAATAGAACTTTTCTCTCTCAAAATTGTCTTCTCAAGTTTTTCAACTCTTGAAGATAGTTGCTGACTTATCACTCTTTGATCACCAAGAGTGTGGCGTTAAGACCCTAAATTGATTCTTGTGGCGTCCATACGACTTATCAAGGTATCTATTTAGTTCTATCCTCTATCAACTTTACCATTTAATTTTGTTATAAATCAAGGCACATCAAGTTACTACTAACTGATTATAACATACTGACATCATTCCCAATGACCAGTATGTCATAAACAAATAGCATCAAAAAGACTATCATGCTCCCACTGACCTTTCATGCACACTAGCTCAAAAGTATAACTGGACGTAAAACCTTCAGGCTATTCCATGAACATCTCTTACTCGAGGTATTTATTCTAGAACACCTTCCTAACATCCATCTGCCAAACTTCAAAGTCATACTATGCTGCAAGAGCCAATAAAAGTCTAATTGACTTTAACATCAATATCGGTTCAAAGGTTTCCTCTTAGTTGATCTCAGATCACTGAGGATTACCTTTCTAGAATCAATATTAGGCCTAGAAGGTCTCTACCTTCCATCTGGCTCCCACTACCTTTTTGTAAACCCTTTACAACCAATGAGAACAATTCTTACAAGTAGCTTAATCAAGTCCCAGACTTGATTCCGATGCATATAGTCAAATTTATTTTTATGGCTTTTTGCTGCGTCCCGAATTAATGTCTAACATCGACTTCTTATAGGTCAAAGGATTATTTTCTTCTACCAAGAAAACTCTAAGTTCACCTTCAGGTATCAACGATACCTAAAAGGTGACCTAGACATCATTTCCGACCCACTTGGAGAAAGGCTACTGTTTAATTGAGCTTGAGTTCATATCCTTGGTTCATTGATTTGTAGATTGACTTCACCAAGTTCAATCTTTCTATGATTCCCACGATTCATGAGAAACTTTTCCTCTAGAATAGTGGTCTACCGAGAAATGAACACACTTTGCTTCACTGAATCATAGAACTAGTATCTTATATATTTCACATGATACTCAAAGAACCTATTCTTTTGCCTCTTGGGTGTTGTTTATCATGCTAAGTAACTCTTACAAAACAAAATATCTTGCTATGTAACTCTTACGTAAGTAAGATAAGCCAAAGTCTTAACTTACTTAAGATATGGCTTCCTTCATTTCTATATCTCATACGGAATAGAAGGAACAGCTTCTGATGGAACTCTACTTAATAAGTAGCTATGTTTGGAGCATATACTCACAGTTATAGATCGGTAACACTCATTATCAATCGAACAATATCTAATAAAGTTCGATTCCTCTTTTTCAAAATATCATTATGTTGTAGATTACCTGAAGGATTATAGTGAGTGAGAATCTCATTCTCCTTAAACAAACGAAAAACCTTGCTGTTAATGTACTCGCTACCTCGATCTAATCAAAGAGATGTGACGTACATTCTGGTATATTTGGCCATCTCTGTGAATACATTATTCATAAACTGGTTAAGTCTTTATGGTCAGATTAAGAATCTAACTATCCTTAACCAGACGAATAAGCATCTCACGCCTATATGACCAAAACTCATACCACAACTCTGCATCATTTAAGAATTCTGATCTTTAGATATTTCTAATTATATATAATGTCCATTTATTAACTGACATTCAACTAATAAAGCATCATACTTATTATGCAATACAACTATTGTATTGTATAGATGAAGTAAGTCAAGCTGCCCAACAACTTAGACCTATAAGAAATCACCATTTCATACTCTCAACTTAACTTCTATTATCTGTTGCATTATAGTCTCTCTCAATCCCTGCAACATCTTACAAATATGATAGGGACGTGCGGTATCACATACCCAGCTTGAACTAGCATCATATGCCCGAGAAATGTCTATGTGTCATACACAAATCTGTGAGAGTCTTCATGGCAATTATAAGGCTTCTAGGGTAAAGGGATTTCTAATACCTAACTTTATTGTAGTGGAAACACTTTCCATTTACCTGCTCTCTTGTTAATTTTTGGATAAATATTACCTCTGAAGATTGATGCTGAGTATCTGCCTCATCTTCTGTTACCTTAAACATATGGTCTCACCAGATATACTAGGGTTAAAAAATAAAGCACCCTTAACAAAAAGGGTCACACCTACTTTATTCAATTCTCTAAAGGTGTTATCAGAATTACCTTACGGCAAACTTTTATCAACAATAAATCCAAATTTTTCTGAATCCAGAACACTTCTAAGATTCATCCATCGGTCAGAGTAATTCCTGGTACCCTAGAGTTGGACTGCATCAATTATACACACCAACTGGTTCGTAGTGGCCATTATTCTTAACAGGCCAAGCTAAACGAAAAATGTAAGCGGAATATTCATTAAATCGCTAATGGAACGTTTTAAATCATGGGTATACTAATTATACATTTTCGATTTAAAATGCCCTTCCACTACTTTACATAATCCTAGTAATCTCTCAAATGGGAAAACGATAGTTTAAATTCTTTTAAACTATATAGCGGAAAGTAGATCCCATTGAAATTTACTCGGGTCTCACGCTGTAGCAATAATGGCCTTTGTAAACCCAATAGGTAGACAACATTTGTCAATTGTATCTCATGCAACTCTTACCCCTTAATCCTAAATACACCTTATCCTCACGCTGTAGCAATATTAGATAAGTGTATTCCAAATTAACTTGTCAATGATCAAATATATGCTACCGATACTACCCTCACGCTGTAGCAATATTGGGCAATACTTTCGCATATATTTGCCTTATTTCATGTTTAACTGGCATAGTCCAAGCCTAACCGACCAAGTCCCTCACGCTGTAGCAATATTAGGACAAGGCCGATGTGACTCGTCTAACACCATATTGACAAGATAGATCAAAATAAAATATTATCTCATAATATAATATTCTTTAATCTGATTAAGAGAAATTTTGTTTCTATAGTCTCCTTTTCTCCTAGGAAGGGTAATTCTCAACTAATTAATTTTTCTATGCAAGCACAACTAACGTTCACCAGTAGGGCTCCCATTGTGGTTACCAGTACAGAAAAAATAATTTTAATTTATAATACAAACCAATAACTCTTTATCACGGGAACTCATAAACCACGATTTATAATGTAAACTGATAACTTTTATCACTACATCTCATAAATATACATATGCAAAAGTATTTTGAAACACTGTTCAAAACACGGTTCCAAAATTACTGTAGCTATGAACAGTGACTTTTTTTTTACTGTAGCAATGAACATTTATTTTCACTATTCATATACTACTGTTCAAGTGAACAGTGAACCACTGCCCCGCCCAGCTGTTATTGCTGTAGCGCTGGGTGGTCAAACCCCCAGCGCCGTAGCGCTAACACACGTCGCTGCAGCATTCTCCAGTGCTGCGATACTGGGGCGGTGAAGCTTTACTGCTGGGGCACAAATTCCATAAACTCACGCCCTAATGCAGGCTCGCCAGCACCTCAGCGGTGGCTCGCCAGCACCCTAGCGCTGGGAAAAAGAACTCTTAGCGCCAAGGCGCCAAGCCTTCAATGCTACAGCTCTGGGTCAACAAATCTAAGCGCTGCGACGTCAGCCCCTTGGCGCAGCACTGCTCGGTGAACTCCGTTTTGGCATACCCGTTTCAACACTTGAAACGCACCATTTTTACCGGGTCTTTTGCATCCGTTCACTCAAAATTCACCCAAACACAGCCTAAATGGCTCTGATACCATTTGTTGGCGGATTTAAAATACGTGTGGGTATATGCATGTGCAATTGTGTCTATTGCCTAAATACATATCATATACAAATTTAAGTCCAACTGAAGCATGAAACATGCAATAAACACAAGAAATAATATATATTAATCGCATTAATATCTTAGGAAGTTTGAGAACTCACTTCTATGTGTAATGTTATACACGTGTTTTTTCTGGAGTCCACATAAAGATCAACTTGCGTGCAGTTCTAGTCACCAACTCGGTAGGCTTGGTGATTTAGAACAACAGCCCGATATGCAGCACGGGATTAACTCTTAATCCCCAAAATGGTCGGTGTGTGTTTTTCATTCTTTTCTCTAAAAAGATAAGAAATAGAGAATTTGAAGCAATCTAGCATTGCTTCAATTTGAAGCATAGAGAAAAATGAAACACACACACTCACCTCTCTCTTTCTCTTTATCTATATATATATAATAATAATATATTATAATAATAATATAATATAATAAGAGAGATATTTTAATTATTTAACTATTAAATAATCAAAGTGAGAAATGACCATTTTGCCCCTCATGAATAGTTATCAAGTTCATCTCCTAGTGGGTCCCACCGAATCCCATACTCGGGTAAACTCAATTGAGGATCCATAATACGTTACGTGTCATTATACAATTAGTAAATAATAATTATTGACTAATTGTTGTATTTAACACTTAAATATAGACACGTACGTATTCTCATAAAAGTGCTGAATATTGCTGGATTAAATAATTTAATCCAACACACTGCCCCAATGCATAACGAGTACACTCTATATCGCAGGACTCCCTAGGTCCTGTGCTCGATTCATCAAATGGAACTATTATATGAGTTCATGAGCAATGCCCTACACACTCGTCACGAATATTACAAATCAGCGCGTTGAACCATACAAGTTAAGGTTACAACGCATACGTATAGTCCTTCCGTCATGATATCCTGAATGTGTGGGGATATAGATTATTACCGTCAAATCCCCTAGTGCTCATCAATATCTTATCTCTAGGCTCGTATCTCACTAAACAATATGTGCAAACTCTTTTGCCATATTATTTTTACCTAGACAGAACTCCTTCCTGGGATAGATACTTGTGGCCACAAGATTTTTTGAGATACAGTCTCAAAGCAGGTAGATATCAAACTCCTTATATGAGCTGACGAATCTCGTATCTGTACACACCAGACTCCATAAGCATCAGACCATACCCAGCGACACCCAGCGGTCACATCATAAAAAGTCTGTGACATGCGTGGAACCAAAGCATGGTGGATCACTTACAAGCCTACCATGGCACTCAGGTCAAAGGACCACGTATACTACTCAACGCGAGAGAACCCTCCATTGACGACTTATATAGGATGTCTATCGGAGGCCTTCGTGAGTCTGTCCCATATCCAGTCCTAACTGGATACCAATATGTCAATACGAGCTCTAATCTCACAATCTATTAGGAACGACTATCTATACCCTATAGGTACAATCTATGCTGATTTATATTAAAAGTATCCACCGACAGACCCGCATCGACAGAAATAGATCAGGGACAAGTATTCGAGAACATACTTGTGCAACTAGCATTTCCTGGCACCCGATTGCAACTCTTGCAACTATGCAGTTACTTGTATATTCCCAGGTCTATGTCCTATTACAGACAAGGCTCCAACTCTTGGATCTGTTGAGTATTATAACCATCTAACACTTACCTGTGCTAACATTTAGCAATTATATATCTCAGCATGGCTAACTATGAGCCTTTATCTAAACTCCTTTAAATCTGATTCAAACTCCTTCAGATCTACAATGTCTGTAATGTTATATATGCATAATACCATTCATATAGGTATTAGCAATTTAATGAAACTGTACACTTGTATAAATACACAAGTATATGTACATTCAAGGATGGTACGTAAGCACAGACCATAACATGAAGGATTTTTATGAACTGGAATAGACAGTTCCTCAGAAAGAACCGAACTTGTAGCAGCACCAATGCCCAAGCTCGGGTCAACCTCTGATTTGTATGAACTGGAATAGATAGTTCCTCAGAAAGAATCGAACTTGTAGCAACAATAGTGCCCAAGCTTTGACCAGCCTCCATTGGGCGGTCTAACACTGCGAAGTCCAAGATTTCTCCTTCATGCAACACCCAAATAGATTTCACACAAGCCACTATTAAAGACAGCAAATGTGTCAAAAATGAATTAAGAAAACACTGTTCCCAAAAAGAGAAAAGTAGAACTTATAGATGTTAGGGAAAAATTTGCAGTAAGATTGAGAGACATAAATATCCCCATTCCTCGGCACTCCCTCAACAAAGAGATTCCCCCATTAGGGAGGAACTTTAGCCAAGTTATCTTATTGCGAAAACCCATAGTGTTGAATGGTGGCGTCCTAATTTTTATGCTCAGGTCTGGCGAGGTAAGCGTTTAGATGCCTTCATCCGAAGTAAGAGTATAAGGTAGAAATCGAACCTTGGACAAGTTCTGAAACTTTTGCAACACCTCAAGCATATGAAGATGCCTGTGGTTGATGGGGTGGTTCCAGACAAACATTTTCAGAAGTTGTTCCCTTTCTGGGATCAAAGGAAAAAAAAAACATAATCCTCCAATTGTATGCGTAAATGAGGTGTTAACTTCAAAGGGAAGTAATGAGTTTTTCCACCTTCCACTAACAATGATGACGCTTTCTTCAAAATCAGTGTGCTTTCCCTTAAAATTTTTGAACAGCTTTCTCCAACCCTTTGGCTGCCAAAAGTAATTCTGTTTAGGCAAATAAGATTATAAGTCTAGAAGACATCATATAGGGTCAAGCAGTATGAGGGATTCATCATATGGTTCAGGATCGAGACATCTTGAAGCAAATGAAACACATTGAGATGGATTTACAAGGGAGAGAGACTTGCTACATACTGGAACTTCAGAATAAGTAGAGGAATAGAGAACCTAAAGCACTTTAGGTGCTTGCAAAACAAAGAAAGTTCCTTATATAACATAGATTGGGGTTCCCTGTGGGGGTCTCTCTTACATAAAACTCATACTTTAATGCCATCAGGAATGGCATAGTCTTTCTTGAATTCGACAATCAAAAGGGAACTAATATCTTTCACCATTGTCTCAGCGAGTATGATTAAAGGACATAAGAGTAGAATTTGGGATTTTTTTTGCTTTAAGAGAAAAACTGTAGTGGAGGAGATATGATAGTAGCACCTCTATTTATACTTGCTTAAAAGTAAGCGACGTGTTCCTCTCAGGGTAAGGAAAGGTTTCCTAAAACTGAAAGGTCTTTGCGAAACAGTATCACTGACATGACAGACTAAAGTTTTAAAATTAAGAGACGTGACTCTTAATTAATTGGCCTAAACAGTTTAACCGAAGAATATTGCACATTGGTTGAGTCAAGTTTCAACATTTTTTTCCTTCATAGATATTTCTTATCGATTAAGTTTTATCCGATTGAGATTGTGATTATTGCACATCGGTTGAGCTCTTATCATATAAACATGATAACTCTAATCACATTATGATTAAATTTCATCTTTATCACAAGACTGTTTTGTATGTTAATTAAACCCTGCCACTTTGCACTATGAAAAGACATGCATGATACATTTACTTTCATTCAGAAAATACATGAGAAAGCATAGCTAAGAATCCAAGTACTCTTGAGATCCTTTGAGTAATCTTCGAGAGTACCACACACAGAAAATAGTAACCTCTTGCTTGCTTGATGAACACTCCTACACATAGCACCCGATTCCTCTTGCCGTTACTGACTTGAGTGTCAAGGTGTTTTCTTTTGTAGGAGGATGACCTTATCTCAGAAAAACGCTTTCAGAACCAATTAAATATGGGAGAAAGATCATTCTCGAAAATTCCTCAAAGATCTAAAAACACAAAAGTAAATTCACGAGGTTCTTAAGAACCGGGAACTTCAGTGTTAATTAAAAAATTCTATAATAATTATTAAATCCCACCATCCGTTCTTATGGGTTGCCACATTTATTACTAAATCTTTATTCAAGGATAACCAACGGTTATATTGTCCTAAGCCTACAATAATCTTGCCTAAACATATGAAATAGTTAGAGAAAACCCTAAATCCTCAGTAATTATTCATTATTGTTCTCTTAGTCTTTGAGTTAAACTTGAAATTTTTTTTAAGTTGAGTGCGTGAGAAATATTGAGCAATCTTATGTTCTTATTTAGATATTTCTATTCATATTGATCATTGTTTAATTTGTATATTCTCTTATTTGTGAGTCCTTATAAATAATACACGCATTTTGTAAAGATTGCTTAACACTTATAAACTAATTGATGTTAGGTTTAATTGGTATTAATTAACCAATTAGGTTATTTTAAGTTTGATTAACACCTGTATGCCATTTGGAGATTGTAAGATTTAGATTTAGTTAGCAATTGAAAGCCAACTAGTTTAGTTTTAGGTCGAATGTTGGGATAGTAAAATATTCAAGTAGTTGTTTGGCATAAATTTAAATTGGGTTGTCAAATCATATAAATTTAACTCGTGTTTTCTTTCATTATTACTCCCTCGTTTGCTTTTTCAACACTTTGATTATATTTGTTATGTTTATTATTCATTGGTCATATTGTGTTAGATAATATAATTATGGATTATTATTATATCTAAGATTAAATAATCACAAGTCAATCTCATTGAGATAATTGGTATAGGTTAAAACTATTTTCCAATAGTTTCTTAATTGGCTTACCTATTATAACTGATAATTATCCAATCAATTTAAGGTCGGTTGGATATCAAATTTATGGTTTTATCATATTTGTTAAATTTGGCAAAACTTATTAAAATTCAATTCAACTTCTCTTGAGTTGTCATATCCTGATTCAATAACCCTTTAATGCATATTTAGGAATATAAAAGTTATCAAAAAAGTATTTTTGTTTTGTTTTTTTTTTTTCAGAATTCATTACCCAAAGTATGTGAGATAAAAAAAAATTAATTTCAACTCAGCAAAATTTGTCATTTCAGACTTATGTTTTTAAACGGTCATTTTTAAATTTTTTTTATCAAACATATTTTAAATAGTAGATTCTTAAGAAAAACAGATTTTTAAAAAGTTATTCTTAAGGCTGAGCAATTCTCAGATTTAATTCAATTTGGTTTGGGCTCTTAAATCGAACCAATCAATTCGATGAAAATAGAATCATTCAATTCATGCCAATTGAATCAGATTCGAATTGAAATAGTTTGATTCTTTAATTTTTTTTTAATTTGGGCTAGGTTTGAACTATTTGAGTTTAAATATAAAATTTTAATTATATTGGGACCATAACTAATATTTTAGGTCTAAATTAATATTAATTTTATTATAATAAATTTTAATGGCAATATTTTTAGTATTACACCAAATAAAATGTTATTGTAAATTATAAATTGTAATTTTGATTTAAATTAATTAATTTAATTGTATTTTTAATTGATTTATATTCAAGATAAAATTATTAATTATCCAATTGAGTAAATTAAAGTTAAATTTTAATTATGTAAGATTCAATTTAATGAATATATAATATTATTAACTTTTTTTATGTGATAAATGATAAATCATCAAATATACAAAATTTCAGTTTCAATTAGTTTGTATTACTTATGGGATCAATCAATTAATTGAAATAATCATGAGATAAATAATACACGTGACGAATTTCAATAATTCAATTGAATAAATTAAAATTATATCACAATTGTGGAAGTTTCAATTTGAATTAATCTATATTCATATGATAAATCAAATAATTCAATTGAGTAAATTGAAATAATATTATTTGTGAAAAATTTAATTTGAATTCTTCTATATTCACATGATGAGTTTAAATACTTCAATTGATTAAATTAAAATTTTATTACAATTGCGAAATATTCAATTTGGATTAATGTATATTCATGTGATAAATTGAAAACATAATTCAATTGTATAAAAATTTAATTTGAATTAATTAATATTTATGTAATAACTTAAATAATTTAATTGAATAAAAATGAAATTATAATTCAATTGAAAAATAATTATTCAATTTTTTTTGGCATATTTCTAACAAGCTAGCCTTAATGCCTTATATGTCCCATATCCTATAATTAATAAACATTATTTGTAATTAAAGAAAAATAATTTCAGCAGCAATCGGTCCCTTCCCACTTATTTGTGTAATGATTATTCATAATTAAATTATTTAAATTACACATTTATATCATAAGAATTTTATAATATTAAATCATTTTTAAAATATTAAGTAAAAGTGCCACCAAGGCCACATGTGGAAGAAATTGATGTAAACGGACGACACGTGTTAGTTATTTTATAATTGTTTATATTAATTGAAAGGGAAAAGGAAAAATATTGACAAAAGTGATTTTAGAAGGAATCGAACCTATACCACTAAGACAAAAATAAGTGTCTTAAATTAAGGATGATAGAGGATTAGATTTAGGATGAATATTTTTAAATTCGTATTCGTATTTGTTTAAAAGATGAAATATCAATTTTTTTTTAAATTTATTGTGGGTTTAAAGTTTTATTATTAAATTTATTTTAACGAAATTTTACTTATTACCAAACTAGCAATAGGTTACCCGTAAATTTATTTAAATAAAAATTTATAAAATATATTAATTATAAGTTTATAATTATATTATTGATTTAAAAATGTTATCAATCAAAATATAATAATTTTATTCGTATTATTTATAATTTCTTAAAATGTTACTGATGTTTGATTTGACTTCATCTCAACTTTCAATGTTAGAAATTCATTTGTATCACTAACATAAAAATTTCATCACTTGTTTAAAATAATAAATTGTTATTAACATCCATCTATTTAATAAGAAAGCATTAAAAATTAATGATAATATTATAAAAATAATCAAATTATTACACATAATAAATTATTAATATTATTAGGTTTATTTCTTACAAATGAGTGTTGAGGTTAGGTTGTTTTTTTTTTGTTAGGATAAGAAATTATAAGATGGTTGAATTGTGAGTCATACATACTTTTATTTGTAGAAGAATATAAGTTGGTATTTAATCTTTCAAAAATTTTATTTTTCTAAAAACATGATTATGATTTGCTTTTAAAAAAAAAAAGAATAAAGAATGAATTCATCAAATAAATAAAGAATGAATTCACTTTATTTGAGCTATAAGTTTGAAAAAAAGACAAGAATAAAAAAATCTAAAATTTACTACAATGAAGGAAACGACTGTAGAGTAGAGAAAATTTAAATATTTAACTTTAAAAAAAACAAGTAATAAAATGAAATTAAAGATATGTTTTAAATTTTAATTTAAAACTATTAAAAATTATTTTTTTTTAAAAAAATAAAATAATAATATTTGTTGATATACGGATACCTGCAATGGGTATCCGTGGATTTTATACCAAACTCGTATCTTACCAAATTTGCTGTGAATTTTCATTTTATATATCAAACTCATATCAAACATGCTTTAAACCTTACCAAATTATTTTTAATGCGGACAGGTTTTAACAAATTTGCGGGTATTTTTGTTATCCTAATTTTAAATCAGCTCATCTATATGGACATTTGTGTCATGATATTGTATTTATTTTATTTACTCGGTTTTCAATTTGAATCAAACTGAATCGAAAATCAAACAAATCGATTAGTTCTATTAAAACAGAATTGATCGATTCTATACTACTAAATCCAAATCAAATTGAATCGAAATTTTGGTTTAATTTGTTGGTTAACCGAATCGACATCCAATCTTTTGTTTGAATTTTTTTAATTCTCATTAACATAAAATTATACAATTATTATATGGCACATCAAATACTAGATAAGTTGTGATACAAAACCTTGACTTTGTACCTCTCATGTTATTGTATAAATAAATGTTACATTTTAAATCTTTTGAAAATGTTTTTCCAAAAGCAAAAGAAACAAAAAAGAGTAAAATGTTACACTTAATAGTTGTTTATAAATTATTTTTTAAAATATAATTTGATATGTTTAACATTATTATTATTGATAGAATAATATTAAATATTTTAAATTGTATTCAAAAAGTGATATGTTAAATAATTATTAAATGATAAAATAATATAAATTTTAAAATAATTTATTACACTTAATAATTATTTAACACATTACTTTTTAAAATATAATTTAAAATATAATTTTAGATAATTAACATCACGCTAATTGATATGAGATTTATAATGTAATTAAAAATTAATAAATACGAATCATGACATAATTTAATTTGATGCCACATTAATAAAGATAAAAATTATATAGTGTAGGCTGTAGTATTACTTAAAAACAAAACTTCAAATGAATATGAATTTTCCTCGCAGTGGAATTGATAAAAGAAAAATAAATTTTCCTCGTGGGAGTGGAATTGATGGCTCTTCGCTTTTAATAATAAAAATAGAAAATGCCATTTTCTTTCCCAATCCAGGAAATTTGCAAAAATAAGTAAATCCCACTGACTCTGATCTGAGTCCTGTTAACTGTAATCCCTTAGCCCTAAAAACTCAACACCACTTTTTTTCTCTTATGGCCACCGCTGAAACCACTGAGAACGGCTCCAATAACGTACCGGACCCCGACCCACAACCCGAAATAGCTGCGACCCAAAACTTCACAACAGAGTCCCAAGCGCGGCCGACTGAAAATTCCGAGCATACCGAGCCCGAGTCGGCTCGGCCCGGCGAACCTGCCGCCGTTGCTGCGGAGAAGAAGTGGCCCGGATGGCCAGGCGACTGCGTGTTTCGGCTAATAGTGCCTGTTCTGAAAGTTGGGAGTATTATTGGACGCAAAGGTGAGCTCATTAAGAAGATGTGCGAAGACACTCGTGCTCGCATTAAAGTTCTTGACGGCCCGCTTTCCTCGCCTGACCGCATTGTAAGAATTTCGCTTGCTCTTGTTTAGGGGAATTAATTACAATTGGTTGTTTCAAAGTTATATTTATGTTCAGAATTTGCTGTTAAAAGTATTATTCTTGTTTCAAGTTAACAATGTGTAATACTCTTTCATATTAAGTGAAAGTGTGCTGTTAGCTTAGGGATTTAGGTATTTTGTGTTTTGGGGGGCTTTTGCTAAAGCATTTAGCAGCAGTTTTTTTTGGAAAAGCACTAGTTTCCAAAAGAACTTAATGTTTGTTTCTGATTAAAATAGCAGTAAGAGGGGAAAGTGGTTTTGACTCTTTGAAAGACTGTGTGAAATTTGTTAAAATATACTTCAGATGCTTCTGTACGATTTTATCTGCTGTAATTTTTCAAGTGTCAATTAAGGGGTGAGTGATGAAAGGATTTGAACTCTCCTCGACAGTCTAATTATTTTAATGTGATGCACACAGTGAATGTCCAGATGTACACTGATATTTTTATTTGATTCAATTTTATTTTTAGGTGCTGATATCTGGGAAGGAAGAGCCAGAGGCACCTCTATCCCCTGCAATGGATGCTGCAATAAAAGTTTTCAAACGCATCTCTGGATTATCAGAGAATGATGCTGATGCTAAAGCCTCGGGAGCTGCTTCTTGTTCAGTTAGGTTGTTGGTACCATCAACCCAAGCAATTAATTTAATTGGAAAGCAAGGCTCTATGATTAAGTCGATACAGGAAACCTGTGATGCTTCTGTACGGGTACTTTCAGGAGGTATGCTTTAGATGTTGATAATCTTTCACAAATATCTGTGATATTTTTTGCCTTTATATTGTTCAGTGTATTCTCCTTTTGTGTTTGGAATCCAAACTGTATGTTATTAATTAGTTAAAGAGCAAATCCTAATTCTATGATTGACCAAAAATGTATAATAAGTCTTGGAAACTTGAGATTAACTAATTCCAATAACATTGTTTCACTGTTTTCTTTATGTGGAAGATGATTCTGAGTAAGAATTAGTTTATGCTGTTATCGATCTCAACTCTTCATGGCATAGTTGAATTTATGAAATATTATCAGCATGCCATGGAACCTGGTTTTCACTTCAACAATGTTCTGGTAATTTCCTAAATGGATCTAAACCCTTAGAAGGGATGGTGTTATAATATGTTTTATTAGTTTGGGTCGTAAAACAGATGCAGCCAAAATTTGACTGCTGCATAAGATGAAAATGGCTAAGAGCCTTGTTACTACCCAGATGATGTAGCAGTTTCATTAAAAAAAGAAAAGAAAATGCAAACAATTTTTTGTTGAGCGATCTAGCTTAAACTATGCCCTTGCTTCTGTTCTCAGCTTCAACTATGGCAAAGCATGTCAAACGTTTGTTAGGTGTAAAGCCTTCAGCTTTGTGCTGGGGTGGCCATCAGAAAAGCTGATTGGTGACTGAAAGTATCTTGAGGTGTGGCATGGGAGCAATATGAGTCATTGCTTTTAAGAGAATATGTAACTAGAGAAATGAATTATTATCTAGGTTTATATAGCCTTAATTTAATTGTTGTCTTTCTTGTATGAATGCTGTCAAATCCTTGGAGTCTTCCAAGAAGCAAAATGGGTGTTCAAAGGGAGATATTGTGTAAAGTGAATGATTGCCTAATTCGACTTGGATTTGTAGATAAAGCTACAGCAAGGCATCAACTTAATATGAATGAGAGAAGGGCCCTAGGAAATTGGGAAGCAAAATATCTCCCTGAAGATGCAAAAGAAGTAATGCTTTCAGAATAGAAATATGTATCAATCTATTGATAACATGGTTTATTGGAAATGCACATTTCTTAGTTTTAGTTATGACGAGTATAGTTGACATTGTGTTCATGACAGATAATTATGTTAATTTAGCTTATGGAATAAGTCTCGATTGCATCTTTCTAAGTAAGTGAGAAATAAGCACATCTTAGAAAGTGTTTGAAATCTGTTATCCAGAGGAATTATTGACGGTGCTCATTTTTCTTTTGTCGTACCGGTGATATTAGAACATTTACTATTACATGGAAATAGTTTTGAGAACAATGAAACTTCTTTTGTTATTTATTTTGCTAGATGGGTGTTTATTTGCTCATCACTAGTTGCTGCTATATTCTGATCATGTGTTAGCCCTACAATGTATTGAATGACTCTTATGACAGATACACGAATGTCTAAAAATAGATCAAGTAGATATAACTATTTTTTATTACCTTTTCAAAATGGGCATTTATTTTATTTTTTTATGATCACCAAATTAGGATTAATTTGTTAGACCTAATTACAGGAAGTATTGACTATTGAGAATATCAAACAATATGGAAGACCTCTTCTACTATTAGTCATTCTATTTTAAACTTAATAGAACTGGGTTATATCATTAAATTGAGAGTTGTGTGAAAGTAAAAAGTTAAATGTTCAACCCTTGCTTGTGTACTGATCGCTCACCTCCGTTATCGCCAAATCTAACTCCCCCACCAACCTCAAGCATCAGCAGCCTTCAGGCCTCCTTCTCAACCGGAACTACCTCCCAACTCCAGGACTAGATCCCCAACCACATTTTCAAATTGCTGCTACTTCCTGTTCCGACACCATCAGCAACTGTTCTATGCCATAATGTTTGCCATGCTACCCTAAATGGCTGTATGCTCTATCTTCACTAGCACTGCCACCAGCACCACCATGTATGCCTGCATGCACCAAGCCCTTCTCATAAGCCAGCTTCACATCCATGCCAACCGCCTCCTCAGATGGCCTTCAGTATAATTTGTGTTATTGACAACTTTATGACGTGTGCATAAGTCCTCAATTTCCAGAATACTCAAGAACTGAAAATGGTTGCTGTAAAATATAACAAGTTTTCAATGAAAGAATGTTTCTTATAAACCATCCTCCTTGTCCTTACACCTGTCATTGCTGTAATGAATGCTTGCTGTAGTTTTGGGTTTAGGTTCCCAAGATATGTGGGCTGCTGTCTCCCTTGCCTCTAGATTGTTCTTTTGGGGCATATGAAGTCCAAATATATCATTCCAATGGAAATGTTTTTTAGCTAATTTAAAGAGTTCTTGTGGGCTATCTCCCAATTCGAAGTCAAGGTCCCAAAATTGTTAATAGACCATAAAGTTGTGAAGAAAACTGGGAACTTTTGTCTTTATGCTGTTCACTTGAAATATAGTCGACCCATCTTGCATAACCAAAGAGGTACTTACCTCAGCAAATCATAATAACAGCATAAAGATATTACTGGATGTTTTGGCCCTTTGTCTACTATCGTCAGATGGGAAAATCCTTCTTGCATCCTTTTTCTCTTAATCGTCCATCCTCATATGCCAAGTCAATTCTTCAATGTGTTGATTGATTTTTGATTGCATTCTAGATGGGTGTAGATATTTTGTGATGGACCTAAGGGGTATGAAATCGAGTAAAAAAAAAATGATGCCTTATAAAGATGATGATCCATTGTAGTTTGTCATTAAATTGTAAGGTCAAAAATGCCTATTTGTTTGTTCTTTGGATAAAGAAGGTAAAAGAGTCTGCTTAATGTTCTTATGGGGACACGTTGTTGACAATTATTAGCAATTGAGGAGGAGTTGAATGATTTGTTTTGGTATTATTAGTGCTCTCTGTAATTAGGGTTACTTACAGTGGAAGCCAGTGAAATTATCCCAATGGCTTATCCTTGATTCCTTCAGAAATGCCGTAGTTCCATCATCTAATTAGCTCTGCAGAATCTACCATGATTGTTTACTTCTTTGTCTTCTCATTTTTCTGGGTTTTTTTATGTTATTTTTTTGGCAGAACTTTGTTTGGGCTGCTTGATGTAAATTAATTGTAAAATATCTCTATGCCCATGGTTTTATGTATCAGTATTTACCACTTACAATGGCAATATTTATTACTTTTTTTGCTGAACAAGCCGCATGATAATGTACTTCTTTTGCTGCCAGATGATGTGCCGTTTTATTTCACCACAGATGAGAGGATTGTTGAGATGCAGGGAGAGGCTGCAAAGGTTCTAAAAGCTCTAGAAGCAGTAGTGGGGCATCTGAGGAAGTTTTTGGTTGATCATAGTGTACTTCCTCTTTTTGAAAAGACGGTAAGCTTCCTTTCCACTAACGTTTCTTAATACTCTTCTAATGCAGTATACTTATGATATTTATTATCATCTACATTTGTAGTACAATGCAACAATTTCTCAAGAACGTCAAGTGGAAACTTGGGCTGACAAGCCATCACTACATGCTACTACTCAAAGTGGGCTAAGCACTGATTATCCTACGTCATCAAGGATGGAATCTCTGTATTTGGAACGTGAACCTCAAGTAGAGCCCCGTTATAGATTATCTGGAATTTCACTCTATGGACAAGATCCAGCCCTTTCAACGGTACGGTCAGGACTTGGTCGTGCTAGTGGTCCAATTGTTACACAGGTTGGTGTTTTTACTATTCATTCTTAGTAAAAGTTTCCTTGTTCATGGGTTTGTCTCGTTAAAGAGTTTATTGCTTAATTTGTAGTTGTTTCAACTATTTTGTTATTATCTATGCTTCCATACATATGTTGTACTATGAGCGATGGAATTTTTTAACATATTGGCTACTCCCTATTCTATGTTGCAGTTGATGCCTGCTGAAATTATAATATTAGACCAGGTCATATGAAAGGTGATGATGAGTGAAAATGATCAAATTAGAAGAACTTTTTCTTCAAGACTGATGAAATTGCATTAGATCTTGTTAAGCGTAACATTGTCTTTGTTACTTTAGAAATACATATCATCTATCTTCACTTTAATTGAATGCTCCATTCTTTTACCTGTTCATACAATTTGGAGGTTCAGAGAAGGAAAAGTGGAATGTAATAAAAGAAGACTTTTAGTCGTTGAGATTTGTAAAACTTTGTTTCCCTTTCCTTTTGCACCTCCCTTTTTTGTGGCTATTCTGTTGTTTGCACTTCTTTGTACCAGCATTCTTTCTATATCATCATTTCCTGTGTTGTTTTCTGTAATCAGATTACACAAACAATGCAAATACCAATTTCTTATGCTGAGGACATCATTGGGATTGGAGGTACTAATATTGAACACATACGTTGTACAAGTGGTGCCATCATAACTGTGCAAGAGAGCAGGGGATTACCTGATGAAATTATTGTGGAAATTAAAGGCACTTCATCACAGGTTCAGTTGGCTCAACAACTGATTCAGGTACAAGTCTTCCCTTAATTTAAGATTAACAGAGAGTTAAATTTTTGTGTGGCTCTTTTATTACTAGTGTCTCCCCTTGTCAAAAACACAGCCATATTAAAATTCTACTACAAGCACTTAAATTTTATCATTTTTCCTTCTTTTACCTTGTGGAAATATTATTGCTTCCTCTCTTATACAAACTATCTAACATGGTTTTGCCTGTCAGCTTTGTTGACCTTTTGATCTAGGAACATTAAGTGTTGATTTACTGGAAAATGTGCAATTGATAATTTAGTTTAGATAGTCGGTAGTATTGAATTTGACCAAGTGGAGTAGAAAATGAGAGATTTGTGGTAGTGGAACAATATCTGCAGTATTATAATGCCACAGTGCAGAACGTATGAGATTTTTAAAACGTAATTTAGTTTTTTTTTCTTAACCAAGTCCTTTTCCTATTTCCAATGATTATTTTTTGTCTTGATGACTCTTAGCCCTTTCAGACTTTGCTGAAACAAATGCTATACAAATACTCAAAGAGTATTTCATTTTTCTGATGCAGATGAATGAAGAGTTGGAAATTTCAAAAATGTGTACCTTACACTTTTTCTACTGTATTGTATACGCAGGAATTTATGACCAATCATAAAGAATCAGTTACAAGCAGCTACGGAAGGATAGACAGTGGTTATAGGCCGTTGTATTACCAATTGGGGACCACATCATATCCATCATCTTCACTATCATCACAACCCTATGGTGGATATGGATCTTCAGGTGCAGGTGGCTACAGTAGTTATAGGCTTTGAGTGGGTAGGCTATAAGTCATTGGTAATCTGTTTTGGGAATGTAGAATGTAAAAATTCAACAAAGAAAATTCTAGCTTGGTTTATCTGACATTATCCAGACATTTGTGTAATGTACTGTTCGTTTTTCAGGTAACTTAAGGAATACAAAAGATGTAGTTGAAAGTAGTTTGTGATTTTCTTTTTATCTTTTTGTTGTTGGATGCATATATATTATCAGGGGACTTGCCTCAGCCTATTGCAATACATTGGGCCGTACTGAGAGCCCAAATGTGGAAGTCTAGCTTCTAAGGTTTTTCCCTGAAATATTTTCTACCTCGTGGATTGCATTTTCATTTTAATTTGGTAGGTGTCGCCATTGTGTTATTTTTAGAGCATATTTAAAAGGGCGTTTTAAAATTGTGCGGTTAAGATTTGTTATTTTGTAGGTGATTGTAAGAATCGAAGTTTTTCGTTTTATTTCTGTTGGATATTGTTAACTTCTAATTCTTATTCTAAGCAATTGAGCCTGTTTAGAGCAAGTCCAGCCCATCCCTATAGAACGTGTTTATTTTTTAATGAAAAGAGTATTTTTTATATTATTTTATAATTAGTTTCATGTATGAGAAAATATTTTTTCCTTAAAAATAAATAATCTCAAACACATTATTAGTCTTAGACTAATAAAGACTTGTATTTTCCTTATGTTTTATCCTTAACAAAATCGGCCCCAAATTAATCTACACATCCTATATTTGTCATCGACAAATCAATTTATTTATTTATTTTATTTTCCTTTAGTTTTAATGTTACAAACTGAAGCTAATACTTAATATATTAGAGGGTTTAATTTATAAAAAAAAATAAAAGGTAACCACTATATAGATGAGTTTAATTCGTTCGAAAAGAATAGAAAGAATTTTTTTTTTTAAAAAACACTTAAAAATACATTTACTATTTCAGAACAGGCCTTGAATTAGTATTATTATTATTATTATTATTTAATAGAAAATGATCTAATTATTCAATTAATAGATTTTTTTTTCAAAAATCTGACAAAACCTCCTTTGATTATTTTAATTTTATCCACTTGTAATGTTTAACTTATCACACTCTAAAAAAGAGACTCATATTAATCTTATTAGCTCTAAATATTTAAATCACATATCATTTAATAATTATTCAAGGCTTAATGCCTATTATCCTTTAACAATGATAAAGTAAAACACATTTTTCACAAATTAAATACCATAACATCGATACTCCTGATTATACATTCAATATTAAATACACAAAGTTAAATAATAATTATTTGGTAAACTATATTACAAACTTTATAAATATACCAACTCAAAAATAATTCACTTCTCGTACTATCACCTCGCTTAACTTCTAAACTTAGTTCCACTGAGTTGATTAGTTTCTATAATCTTTTAAAATGAGACATAAAAAAAATGGGGTGAGTTGTGACTAAACAAGTGGATATAGTTTTAAATTAAAATAATTTTAAAAGCATATAATACACATATAAATATGTAACTTTCATAAAAAAAATAAAGTGAATAGATTGATTTTTAATTAAAACGTATAAATTCACTATATAAATTTACTTATCATATATATATATATATATATGCATTTCTTAATCTCTGTGTAGAAATAATAACTGAATCGCAAATAATATTAACTTTTATAAATTGTGTACTTTAAGTATAAATATTTGAATCCATGATTATATTTCTTCTTAGTTGATCGTGGTAAAACACATATAGTACTTAAGATATCATATACTATATTTATACTAAAATCTACAATAAACTAGTGTCCAAGAGAAATCTTGTTATACTCAAAATATTTTTTAGGTAGAGTATTTGTTGACGTATTTTAGGGTGTAAGCATGTGATTGTGTACATATTGAAAAAACTAAACACATGTATCATATACACGAATTCGGCAGCGGAATTTATCATGTAATCAATATATACACATGTACTTCAATTCTTAACAACTTAAGAATAAAGAAAATATACTTTTGAAGACCTCCGATGAAGATATCAAATTCCAAATTTCTTTGCTTCAACTTTGAGCTCACCTTGAAGTGCACTTTTGTTCAATTCTAATTCACAACAATTCGGTGGGATTGTGAAGTTAAAATAGCAACAGTATAATCTCCAGCAACAAGGTTTTTTATTGCTTGAAAGAAAAATAAGAAGGATTTATTTTCTTTCTCTTTTGGTTTTTCTCACAAGTCTTCTTTCAAAGAAAAACTCTCTCAAAACCAACTCTTTTTTTTCCTCTCAATCCTTACACGAATCCTTTGTGTGTTTATAGATGAGTTATAAAGACATGAATATTATCTCTATATCTAAAGGGGGATGGTACAGTTTAATGGTTTCAAAACTATTTTCTTTATACAACATTTAAATTTATAACATTTCATTATACAATAACTTATACTATTTAAGACTCAAACCATTTAAAGATGGTTATTATTGATATAAATAAAATACAATCTCAACTATAAATATATCAAGAGTTAAAACCATTATATATGTGCTTTCTCTATAGGAGAAAGATCCGATAGACCCCTTAAGTATAATAAAAATGACAAGCACACTCCCTACTTGAAAATAAGTGACATTTGCACTTTAATCCATTAATTTATTTTTTGGTTAAAATTAAAATTGTTCAATGTTGACCTTGTTAAATAGGTTATTTGCCCTCAACGAGTGGTGATTGACATTAATTGAGTGTTGACTGACCGTTGATTGGTTGTTGACTAATGTTGACTGACAATTTGTTGACTCACTATAGACACTATTGAACTCTTAATTTTGTGATCTATATAATGAAGGGTTATTTTTGCTAACAAAGTATTAGAGGAGTCCCAAAAGTAGCTAACCTCATACAATTATCATAAAAAGATTTTCTCACTAAATTTTGAGCTCCTCTAATGCGCTATTTGTAAAAATAATCTCACAATTGTCTAGATCATAAAATTTTAAATTTGATAGTGTCCACATAGAGTCAATACACTATTAGTCAACGACCAATCACCGATCACCACCTGTTAAAGATAACTAAGTTATTTAACAAGGTCAACTTCAATTATGGGTGACGTAACTCACCATATGGAGAGTTCTTGTATATGTGTTAAACTTTTATAGTACATCGTAAATTATGCAGAAGTAGCGGATTAATTAGATAGTACCATATGACAGTGTTGCTCACCATGGTGAGCTACAAGCCTAAATCACACACATACACACACACACACACACACTCTCTCTCTCCCCCTCTATATATATATATATGGGCGAAGTTCCTTTAACTTAAATGTTTTACTTAAAATCATGACTACACCATTGGATTGTACCAAATCAGTGAATGGAAATTTAGCCAAGGGAACCCACCTTATATATAGATGTAGGGTTCTCTTAACATATTTGTTTTTATACTTAAAGCAGTGATATAAATTTTCATTCATTGATCTCATGCAATGCAGTGGTGCAAATTCAAAGTCAACAGTAGCATTTAATATTTCCAACTCTACATAATTAGATTGAATAAGATTAATGGATAAAAATTCAAGTCACAATTTAAATAAAAAATTTAAGTTAAGAGGTTGGGTTTCCTTGACATAAATTTTTGACTTAAAATGGTAATGTAAATTTCATCCATTGATTTCATGCAGTCTAATAGTGTAGAATTGAAACATTAAATGTTATTTTTCACTTTGAAGTTGTTTGTGTGTGTACATATTCAAGCGCAAGTGCACGCTATCGCTTAACAAGTAATATAGAGATGAAGGGTGTCAATCATATGAGGACTAGATGCTTTGTTCTAGATTAATTACAAAAATTAATTTTCTTGTCTTTATCTGAATAAGTCAATGCAAATAGAAACTAAGATTAATTCTAAATTATCTATTTAAATAAGCAAATTAAAATGCACCACACTATCAATGACAAAGAATGCCTAAGAGTGTAGTTATCCCCAACTTGTGTTTGTTTAAGGTGTACTTTAAATGCTAATCCCTTGGTCTATTATTGGTCTTAACACTTGGTGCACGCAAGCCTCTTTCGATAGTCAAATGATTATAATCCCCTCAATACAATACCTATTTCTATGATACTATAATTAAAACAGAACTCATTAAGTCCAAGTTGATTTAACCATGCATGCCAATTAAGTTTATTCCTATCTCAATCCAAAACTTATAGATGCTACTTGACAATCATACATCAATTTGTTCAAGGATTTTTAATAAGATACCTTTTCCAAGTTTATCTCAATGAATCCAACAATCATATATTAACTGGTCAAATTAAATATAAGAATTAAGCACCAACAAATCAAATAATAACCAAGTTCATTTCATTCAAAATTGTAAATATCTACAAATACCTGATTGGCTTCAATACTACAAACCTAGATAAATGAAATTAATTTAACACAACTAAGTTTAGATAAAAAATACAAGAGAAAACATAAAATAACCAAGATCAAACCTAAAAGTACAATAGATGAAATCCAAAGAAGCCACTTTTGTCTTGGTTCCAATACTTCTTTTAAAGTTGCCAATCTTTTTTGATCATGTTAAATCCCTCCCAAGTTGATTCAAACTATTGAATGGTGTTTGTTGACAGCAAAAAAGAAAGATTTTTAATCTGGAACGCTCACTTTGGTGCAAGGTCGAAGTTAAAATGTCCTCTACACAAAATTTTAAAAGATTTGCTTTATACGGGGCAATGTTGTAGCGTTAAGCTTGGAACGTTGGAGCATTCTCGATTGTACTGTATTGATGCTGAGGCATTCTTGTTGTCCAACGCTGGGGTATTCTTGAAAGTGCGCTATTTTTTTTAGGGTGCTTGCATGTGCAACATGTTCATTACAATGCAATACGCATGCCATACAAATATATTAGCTTAGCGGAGCCAAAAATCTAATTTCTTAGTACAACAAACACATTTAAATTTAAATCTTTTATTACAATAATAAAATTGAGATAGAGAGTCACCTTATAAGCCTTTGAAATTTTTTGAAGTGAAGTCGATCCTAAAACGTACTCATTGGCAATTTTAGGACCCAACTAGGGTGGGCTTGGATCACTAGAACATCAGCTCCAATTTTCAGTAATTGTGTTTAACTCTTAAACACCAAACTTTGTTAACTTTTAACCATTGATTAAACTCTTTAAGCTTGGATCATTAGTTAAACACTTTAACTAATTGTCTTTGTTTCAAAGCAATTAAATTGTTCTTGTATGTTCAACTCTTGAACAATAAAAAAGGCTCTCAATTGCTCACTAATGGTCGACCATCAATTTAAATGAAGAAGATGATGTTGAGCTTCAACTTTTGAACCTCTTTCTTTCTCTTTAATGATAACTATTGAAACCAAAGGAAAAACTCTCCATTTTCTATTTTGATGACCGAACTAAGAAGTGAAGAAGATGAACAATACTTTTTTTTAACTATTGAAAAACAAGCAAAAAATGCTTTCTTGTTCACACTTTTTTGGCCAAACAAAAACACATACAAAGTTGTTTAATTTTATTTGTTAAATTTGTTGGAATTTGTGCTTACGTGCCATCCCATTATGTATATATATATATATATATATTTAAAGATAGTATTTATACAATTATCATTTCTAATAAAATTATTAATATTATTTATAATAAATGGTAAGATACTTGTAATATTTCAGACATTATATGATTTGAAGGAGTTCAGATATGGTCTAAAGGAGTTTAGATCAGTGCTAAGAGTTAGCAACGCTAATAGTTAAAAGTACTAAGAGTTAATGGTGTTAAGAGTTAACAGATTAATACAATTCACGAAATCTAAACAATTAGAGCTTTGTTTGAAATGAGACAATGACCTAAGAATATATTAATAATGATATAGTTGTAAATAGTTATAGATGGTGCTAAGAAATGTCATTATGCAAGTATGTTCTCAAACATGATATTCCTGATCTAATTTCATTGATGCGGGTCTATCGGTGGAACCCATTAATATAGATTAGTGTATGTCTATATCTAGATGGTTCAGATGGTTAGTCTTAACAAATTATGAGCTTAGTGGAAGCTCGTATAAACATACAGGTATTCAGTGACGACTAGATATTGAACAGACTCATAAAGACCTCCAATAGACATCTCATAAAGCCGTCGATGGAAGATTTTCTGAGTTGAGTTGTATTTGTGGTCCTTTGACCTAAGCGCCATAGTGGGCTTGTGAGTGATCCACTATACTTTGGTTTTATATATGTCAGAGACCTTTCATGGTCTGACCGCTGTGTGTCTTTGGGTATGGTCTGATGCTCATGGAGTCCGGTGTGCGTAGACATGTAATCCATCAGCTTATATGAGTGGGTTGTATATCTTGATACTCCGAGATTGTATTTCAGAAAGTCTTGTGGCCACAAGCATAAACCTTATAAAATAGATTCCGAAGGGATAAATAATATCACATGAATGTTTATGGATATTGTTTAAGGAAATATAAATCTAGAGATAAGTTGATGGTTGAGCAAATAGAGATTTGACGGTGATGATCTATATCTCTGCTCTTCTAGGATATATATAATAGAAGGATTATACAAATATGTAATAACCTCAACTTGCATGGTCTAACACGCTGATTTGTAATATCCGTAACATGTGTGTGGGGCATCGTTCACAGATGTATGGAGGAGCTCTATATGACAAATCAGGTGTGGATCCAGAGAGTCTTATAATACGAAGTGTACTCGTTGCGCACTAGGGTAGCAGATTGGATTGATTAATTCGATCCAATAAATTTTAGCAAATTAGAATAATTATTTCGGGGTCCCTTGGGATGTGCATTTATCAAGACTTAATTGTTAAGTACATCATTGAATTAATTAACAAGAGTTGTTAATTAATAGGATGTTGATAAGTGGTAAATTTTGTTCCATGATTTGATTTTACCTTAATTTTTTCATTTAACCTTGGTAGTAAAAACTAGTAAGGTAAAAAAGTAATTATTTAAAATTGTTTTGAATAATTAAATAAGATATTATTATTATATTATTAGATAATATGATAATATATATTAATCATGGTCATTGTATTTTAATACAATGGGGGGCGTAGATGTTGACCATTTATTTACCTAATATAATTAAAATAATTATATTTGTTAGGTAATGATTTATTTAGGTGGGCATTATTCTAGTGCTTAATAAATTAATCCTAAGTGGGAGACCAACAATAAAATTGGCGGAGCACTTATTTTTGTTTTATCAAAATGTGTTGAATTACAAAAACAAAATATAGCTAACAATTGAATTGATTTATTCAATTTTGGAGGAGAATTCGAAAAAGGCATTGAGAGGTAAGAGAAAAATTGGCTTTTGTTCTTTCAAGTGTTGGAAATCATGAAAACCCATTCTTCTTATTCTTCTCTCATCGATGGCTAAAATGAATGAAAACAAATGGAGGAAAGATAATTATTTTAGGCAAGAGTTATTCAAAATAATTATCCTATGCAAATTGTTTCTAAGAATTAATACAAAAGTCGTATGTAAAATATTTACCATCTCTATTTTAGAAACAATTATATGTATTCAAAGAGTTTGAATACAAGTTGCTAGAAATTCTAAAGCTACTATTCTAGCTCTATAGTCCCACCAAACTGTTATGAACTAGAATTGTTCAATAATTCACTTCAAGGTGAGCTCTTCAATTGGATTGTTGGAGGACTTGAAAATTTTGTAAAGCTACCTTCATTAGGTAAGTGTTCTTTACATTTTAATTTTATGTACACAATTATTCATCATATATAAATTGTTGTATAATAGTTATACTTGAGTATATATGTGATATATGTGGTTAAATTTGTTAAATTGAGTGTATATATTTATATGCATCCGTTGCATGTAGTAATTTTTATAATTATGTATACACTCGTATGTCACAAACTCGATTTCCAACAAAATATTTCCTCCAAAGTCAACAACATAAGGCCTTACAACATAACCTTAAGCTATGCCCCTTGTTATATTTGTTTTTTATTCCAAAATTAACAAGGAGGCAAAAAGAAAACTCTTTTCTTTTTATGAAGCCAATTGGCCACATAGACAAAAACTATTTGAAATGCAACATTTTGCATTTTTATTAGTCAAATGAAAATGGTCTACAACCATACTTCTTTGTATTTTTATTTGAATTAATAATAAAAAATAACTTTTGTATTTTATTAATTCAACTTTGCCCCTTCAAATAATGCAAACAACTTTTGCATATTTAATTGATATTACTTATCTAACAAGAAATCTAATTATTATAACAAAAGTCAAACAATTTAGGGCCCAAATTATGCCATTTGTCATCATCCTATTGGTCAATAACTTTTTTTAACTAATTAAATAATGTACTTAACACTTAAACTTGACAAGTGCACATCATGAGGGTATCTGAAATAAATATTCAATTTGCTGGAATTCATTGGATTAAATTATTTAATCCAGTATGCTGCCCCCGTACACAACGAATACACTTTATATTGTGAGACTCCCTAGGTCCACGCTCAGTTTGTTAAATGGAACTCTTTCATAAGTCAATGAATGATGCCTCATGCATATGTCACGAATATTACAAAGTGGCGCGTTAGACCATACAATTTGAAGTTATAACATATTCGTATAATCCTTCCGTCACCTATATTCTGGAATAGCAGAGATATAGATCTCACCATCAAATCTCTATATATTCAATTGTAAACTTATCTCCAGATTCGTATTTCGATAAATAATATACGCAAATACTTTTATTATATTATTTAACCCTACATAAAACTCTTTTTTACGGTTTATACTTGTGGCCACAAGACTTTTGAAATACAATCTCGGAGCATTAGGATATATAACTCACCCATATGAGTTGACAGATCCCATATTTATGTATACCGGACTCCATGAGCATCATACCATACCCAACGACATGCAACAGTTAGACCATGAAAGGTCTCTGATATCCGTGAAACTAAAGCATGATGGATCACTCACAAGCCCATCATAGCACTCAGGTCAAAGGACCATGAATACTACTCAACTTGAGAAGACTTTCCATTGACAGCTTTGTGGGATGTCTATTAGAGGTCTTCATGAGTTTGTTCAGTACCCAGTTCTTACTGAATACCTGTGTACTTATACGCATTTCCAATAAGCTCATGGTCTACTAAGACTAACTATTTGAACCATCCAAATATAGATATACGTTGATCTATATAAAAATATTTCATAGATAGACCCACACCGATAAAATAAATTAGGAACATAGTGTTTGAGAACAGCAGTACTGCATAATGACATTTCTTAGCATCATTTACAACTTTTTGTAACTATGTCATTGCTAATATATTCTCAAGTCTTCGTCCCATTTCAAATAAAGCTCTAACTCTTTAGATTTTGATGACTCTTATAACCTATTACCTTATAGCAGTGCTAACTCTTAGCATTTATAATTCTTAGCGTTACTAACTCTTAGCACTGATCTAAACTCCTTTAGACTAGATCTGAAATTCTTTAGATCATACAATGTTTGAAACATTACAAGTATCTTACCATTTATTATTTGAAATGTAAATTGTATAAATACTAAACAATTAATTTTCATACAATATTGGAATAATACGTAAACACCATCTTCAATAGTTCTAACGTGGCTGCGACGTTCAACTAGTGCTGACTGTCTTGGGCTTTCTTTGGAAATCACATGGCATAGAACGCATCTATACACCACAGCACTCAAAGTTTCTAGAAACGTGGGACGTTAACAAATTAATGCTAAGGCGTTCACCATATAGATGAACGCTGCTGTGTTGACTTCATAGAATGTAGCCATGTTTATATTTTCTCTGCACTCTCTTCTCTGGATTCTCACTTTTTTCCTCCCTCGTTTCTGCTTTTCCCTCCAATTCATCCACTCAATTGTTTATTCTACATATTTAACACATTGGTGCATAAATAGCATGTAATTACTTGAAAACGACAAAAATCTAAGTTAAAACGGGGCTATAATATATGTCAATTTCATACTCATTAACTCCCTTAAACTTAAACAATTGCTTGTTTTTGAGTAATGAGAGAGAAAATATCACAATCAAGAAACTGATTGACCGAGAACAAAATAATAGAAATTAAAGCAAATAGAAAAACTGAAAAATTTAAAAGAAAACATAAGAAAATGTAGGTATAGTAGGATTATGTTGATGGTCACTTAATTGTCTCAGGGATTATGCCACTTAACTTCAACTTATTTAGACACGAAAAATGAATTTCAATGATCCATATGGATGACTATCCATATGTGTGTGTGGAAAGAGCAAATGCTAATTGCATTTAAACTAGATTGGCTCAAGAACTTAAGTTTTCACATAAAAATGTTATTTCGGCATCCTCTTAGTCACAAAGCACTACTATAGGCTAATTTTTCATACAACTCTATACTAATGTAAGAATACTCATAAATAGGAATCAATTAAGACTTTCATCGGCTTGTAACATAGGGTTAAGATTAAGATGGGATATTTGGATGAGAATTGAGTATAAATCACACCATCAATACTAAGCTCTAATATTTGAGCTCACTATCCTCACATTTGAATTTTTCCCAAACTTAAACCCAAAAATAACTTTTATTTATTTACACAAGGGTGATTTATACTATTTATTTATGTACTTTTTGTTTAAACAATAACCAAATAATTTAGACAATCGGAAAAACTCCCCCAAACTTAGAGTTTATACTCATTGAAAGTTTACTACTTTTTCACCACCCTACTCAACATAATCCCAATCCCAACATTTTTTCAACCAGCTCCATGTTCATGATGTTAAGGACAATTTGGCATCTTTAACTCATGGGTTAGGCTTGAAATGTAGTTATTCAATAAAAAGGGTAATTTAGGCTTAAATGGGGAGACTAAGGGTCAATGTATACTCGAGTAAGCTAAAAATATTCAAACGGTCCAAAAATAGCCTAGTTCCCTTTCCCTACTCACCAATTTGCTAGAATTTCACCTCGAGTTGTAAGCAAACTAGTTCTAGTGTGCTCTATCATCGAGATTATAGTGTATTACTTAAGCATGGATTTTCTAGGCACAACTCAACTAACATAAGCTTATATAAATGCTCATAGATGGATAATTACAAATAAGGTTGAATTCCATCTAGTAGTTGAAGTATGGATCATTTCAAGTATAAACTATTTCCTAAAAAGTTAAAAAATTAAGTATTTCAATAAATTTCTCATCATAGATAAGTGTTCATCACTACATCCCAACATAATAAAGCATGACAATATCATACAAGATTTATAAATGGAAGATACTTATATTACTCATGCTTTTTCAACTACAAAAACATAAAAATAATATGTAAGAGTAAAAGACAATAAATGAAAGACATAATATAAAAATGAACATAAAACATAGTAGTCACAAAATATTTGTACCCCCACCTAAAGCTAGGCATGGTCCCTATGACAGAAACAAAAGAAAATTGAAACTTCTCTAAACACCTATAGATCTCTGCTAAGGTCTTCCAACTCTGAAATAATGATGTCCAAGTTATCTCGTGATTGTGTCTCCTTATCATTAGGTGCTGGCAGGGTTGCTGTGCTGCTAGCAGTGGCTGATATGAAAGGATATGACTGATGTCCATATCCTAGCAAGCTGCACATGTTAACATCCACTAGAGTTGGCAATATATGAAAGTTTAGAACTCCTAGTGAAGCTATTCTAAGCCTTTTTTGTTGTCACGGACCTTTTGAAAATCGTGCAGCCTTAGACCCATTATACGTTAAGCAGCCTAAAAAATCACACAAAGAAGAGAAGAAATACGCTCTCAAGATGTTTGAGAAAAAACTCTCTATATTGTTGAAGAAAATATAAGCTATGAGATTATGTGCTTTGTACAACTAAGGGTCTTCTCCTTATATACTAACAGCTCTATATAATCGATGGCTAAGATCTAAATAATTTAACGGTGTACATACAACAAGGAATAATATGCCACAAAATATTCTTAGATTAATCACATATACTATGGAATATTCCCCTTCCAAATAGGAGTTAACAACCCTAATAAGTAATGGGCTTGGCCCGGATCTTCACCCATGTTAGTGGGTCTTCTAGAAGCTATGGCTCATGAACCGCTCCTGTGACCCACAAAGCCTCTAGGAGGCTTTGTCGCGCACCAAGTGTTCAAGAAAATACTTGAGAACACTTGAGACATGACATTCTTCTCCACCAAATTCATGCGACGCCTTCGTCGCATCTTTACTGGAACTTACGCACCTCATTCTTTAATCTGCCATTGTGCGCTCTTGTATTCCCAGCTCGTACCAATATCGGGTAACCATTTTCATTTGGCAAAGTGCTAAAGCCTTGGAGGTGGATTCTTATTTTGCACCATCCATCCGTCATGGATGAGTTTTTCCCTTTTGTTGTTCCATGTGAAAATCCCTAAAGGTTCCCATTTTTGCTCCGTGTCCTTCGTACCCCTTCAGTATAGCTTTAAACAGCTCTCGAGAAACATCGGATGCAACTGCTGTCTCCAAGGTATACTCACTTTTTCTGACACGTTGCCCACCCTCTTGGTAAATAGTAAATGGACCCTCATCCTTACGATCAAGGCCCTTGTGAAGTAGGTGTGCTATCTTGCATTGTAGTGAAAGTATCGTCTCCATCACTAAGTCCCCTGCACGATGGTTGACATATTGCTACTTATCTTTACCTCACTTCTTATGCTGAAAGCACACACTATGTGATGCGTTGAGTTGTTGAATGATACCCGCACCCAACAACTCCTTGATTTTCCCCCGTAACTCATCTAATTCTGGTTGAGGCATCTATACTATAGTTGGAAGGGTAAACCCGAGCTCTAACTTTTCCCCATAATCAATTTCACCCCTTCGTGGCTGCTTCTGTGGTATGAAAATTGGCATGACCCTCTTGTGCTGCCCGAACACTTCTGAAACCCTCGTTGGTAGCTTATCCTCACCCCTTGTTGCCTTATCATCCATTTTTCTAACTGTGGCTGGATGTGCTTCTCCTTTACACTCAGTAACTTTGATTAGTTGAATGATGGAAAGGATCTTAGTGTTGGCTTTTAGCTGAGATTGCCCACCCTTGGGCTTGTCGACCGACGGTATCATATAAGCTCATCCTTTCATGATGTACACGTAATTGTGTCAAGGAAGCAACACCACATCGTATTGCCTCAAGAAATCCATACATAACTGTTGGGATTTGTGCTTACGTGCCATCCTTTTATGTATGAATATTTGTTTAATAATTATACTAGTATTATTATTTCATTAAATCGCTAATTATATTTATATATGGTAAGATGCTTGTAACATTTCAGACATTGTACGATCTGAAAGAGTTCAGATCTGGTCTAAATGAGTTTAGATCAGTATTAAAAATTAGCAACGCTGAGAGTTATAAATGCTAAAAGTTGGCATTGATAAGAGTTATCAGGTTATAAGATTCAGCGATATCTAAAGAGTTAGAGCCTTGTCTGAAAAAGGACAAAGACCTAAGAATATATTGGTAATGGCGTAGTTGCAAAAAGTTGCAAATAGTGCTAGAAAATATTATTATGCAAATTTTATGTTCTCAAATATTATGTTCCTGATCTATCTTCACTGATGCTGGTCTATCAAGGAATACCTGAATAAATATATAGATTAGTGTATGTCTATAGCTGGATGGTCCAGATGGTTAGTCTTAGCAAACCATGAGTTTAATGGAAGCTCGTATAGAGATACAGGTATTCAGTAAGGACTGAATACTGAACAGACTCACAAAGAACTCTAATAGACATCCCATAAAGTCATCAATAGAGGGTCTTTCGAGTTGAGTAGTATTCGTAGTCCTTTGACCTGAGTGCCACGGTGGGCTTGTGAGTGATTCACCATACTTTGGTTTCACATATGTCAAAAACCTTTCATGGTCTGACCGCTGGGTGTCGCTGGGTATGGTCTGATGCTCATAGAGTTCAGTATGCATAGATATAGGATCCATAAGCTCATTTGGGTGAGTATTATATCCTAATACTCTATAGATTGTATTTCAGAAAATCGTATGGCCATAAGCAATAATTCTCAGGAAAAGAGTTTAACCCTAGGGATAAATAATATTACAAAAGTGTTTAGGAATATTATTTATTAAAATACAATTCTAGAGATAAGCTTTCGGTCGAGCATATGGAGATTTGACGGTGTTGATCTATATCTCTGCTCTACTCAGATATAAATGATGGAGGGATTATATAAATATGTTATAACCTTAACTTGTATGGTCTAATGCGTCACTTTGTAATATTCGTAACGTGTGTGTGTAGAGCATCGTTCATGGACGGATGGAGGAGTTCTATGTGACAATTCGGGTGTGGACCTAAAGAATCTCACAATATAAAGTGTACTCATTGTGCACTGGGGCAGCATAATGAATTGAACAGTTCCATCCTAAAAATTCTAGCAAACCAAAAATATATTTCGGGGTTCCTCGGGTTGTGTACTTATTTAGACTTAAATGTTAAGTATATTATTTAATTAGTTGACAAGAGTTATTAAGTAATTAGATATTAATAAGTGGCACAATTTTATTCCATGAATTGTTTTACCATGAATTCAACTATTTACCATGTTGGTAAAATCAAATAAGGTAAATATTAATTATTCAAATAGTTTTTGAATAATTAAATAAATATTATTTAAATAAATAAAATATGATTTATTTATTTGTTATTTTATTCCTAAATAGAAGACATACCTAATTTGAGAAACATAAACTAAATTAAGTGTAGCACCATTTTGTGATTAATGGTTAATTTTATTAGACCATTAAAATGGCCACCAAAAATTGTTTTGGTAGTTGGCCACTTAATCTAATTTTGGTGGAGCACTTGTGAAGTGTTGAGAGCACTAAAAATGATTGAGTTTTATGTGTGTTAACAAGTGAGTGAATGAAAATTCGTGCAAGTATTGAGAGGAAAAAGAAGAGTTGGTTTTGAGAGAGTTTTTCTTTGAAAGAAGACTTGTGAGAAAAACCAAAGGAGAAGGAAAAATAAATCATTCTTATTTTTCTTTCAAGCAATACAAAACCTTGTTGCTGGAGATTATACTATTGTTATTCTAACTTCACAATCCCACCAGATTGTTGTGAACTAGAATTGAACAAAAGTGCACTTCAAGGTGAGCTCAAAGTTGGAGCAAAGAAATTCAGAATTTGAAATCTTCATCGGAGGTCTTCAAAGGTATGTTTTATGTATTCTTAATTTGTTAAGAATTGAAGTACATGTGTATATGTTGATTATATGATAAATTTCGCTACCAAATTCGTGTATATGATACATGTGTTTAGTTTTTCAATATGTACAAAATCACATGTATACACCCTAAAATACATAAACAATAACACCATATCAAAATCATCAAGAAGTGCTACAGAACAATTTACCTTGCCAAGCTATTTCTCTAGGTGGATATCGACCCCTCAAACTACCCTATCTAGCAGCTTGGTTGCAGCATTTATCGATTTGAGGAATTCCTCATCTTTCTCCATGTAAAGTCTCAAGCGCTTCGCCTTCTTACGCTTAATGAAGTTGTGCGTCGCCCCGTATCTATTACCACTTGGATTTTTATGCAGTTAATATAGGCTTCAACATATATGAGCACTTTCTCCATTGGCGTGCTAGCACTTTGTTTGGCTTCCATTATGTTGAGCAGCTGCAAATATCCCATTTGACCCTGCTCGTAAGCCTCATGTGCCGTAACCATTGCATTGAGATCCTTCTTCTTTGGACAGTCCTTGACCCAGTGATCCCATCGCAAAGGAAGCAACATGTCTTTGGTCCATTACCTCTATGGCCATTGCGCTTCTGTTTTTCCTACTTGGGCGGCTTATTTTTCCCCTCTTCATCTTCTGAAGGATGAAACTCCTTGGTGCCCCCACCTTTGCTGTGATTAGGTCTCGAATTCTTGGACTTTCTAGAGTCATCCTAGTTGTAATCCATGAGCGTTTCTGCCAATGTAAGAGCATTGAGTATTCTTGTTACTCTGCGCCGCTTCAATTCATTGGATGCCCATGTTTGTAACTCATCTAAGAAATTGAACAATAAGTCCTCCTCGCTCATGCTGGGGATTTGGAGCATTAACAAGGAGTACTCCTCCACGTACTCATTGATGGACTTGGTTTGCTTCAATTCCTTTAACTGCTTTCGAGCGTCGTGCACCACATTCTCCGGATAGAACTGGTGCTTCAGCTCCTATTGCAATTATGCCCAGGTGTTGATTGTGTAGGTACCCTTGTGTATCTCCTCGCTTTTCCTGCGCCACCATAGAATTGAAAGATTAGAAAGATATAAGGTCACGATATTTACCTTATCTTCATCTCGCACGCCCATGGCGTCAAAGTATCTTTCCATTTTCTAAAACTAGTTGTCAAGCTCCTTGGCATTTTGTTTGTCACTGAACTCATTCAGTTTAAGAGCCTCAATTTTTGGGTTCCCTTAAGTAGCAATAGCTCCATTCATTACTGCTCTCTTGCACAGCACCACATCTTCCTTAATAGCGTCAAACCCTTTACGTAGTTCCTTCACTTAGGCTTGAACTTTGTCTATGGTGGTGTAAACATTTTCTTGAAAAGCCTTGACCCAATCATGCTGCCGACCATTGTAACTCTCGATGGATGTGTAGATGAAGGAGCTTAGCTCATCCTCTTGAGTGTTGAGTCTTACCTCGAGCTTCTCTACTTACTGCTTCAACTCTCCAAGATGATCTATCACCTTTCCTACAATACCACCAAGCATTTTTACCATGTTCCCCAACTCATGGCTTGGTCAACAGATTTTTCGCGAGGTACATTGCCGTGCCTCTTAGCTTTGGGGTCCTTACCCCTATCTATAGTCAACTTCGACGACGTTACAACATTTTTTCACATCTTCTTTGAACCAACTTTGATACCAAATGTCATGGACCTTTCAAGAACCATGCGACCTTAGACGCATTGCACGCTAAGCAGCTTAAAAAACCACACAAAGAAGGGACTTTTCGATTCGTCAATAATCTCTTGCTTCCTTGAATTTCCCTTGTTTCTCTCTCTAAAATTGCTCTTCTTCTATGTGTTGTGGCTCTCAGAGTCATAAGTTATGTGTTCTTTGAGGTATAAAATGAATGGACTTTATATAGAAATTGATCGGAGTCTTAAAGTTGTATTTCTTTTAAGTTTAAGAAAATTACACTGTTCACAACTACAACGAATACTATTTATCATTAAGGGCGAAAGAACTATAGTGGAGGTACTGTTCATGAGGCATTATTCGTGAGATACTGTTCATGGGTATTGTTCACTTGGTGCTACAACGAGATGTCTTGGGCACTGGAATTTTTGCTCGGGCGAAAAATGGTTCACCACTTCAGCATACTATTGTAGCAAATAACTGCTCATAAGTCTATAACAATTCACTGTAGCAAGTTAATGTAGCAATTTGATGTTTTGCCTTGTTTTCCTTAGATTTTCATCCCTAACTACTCTATTGACTCCAAACCAGTAAAATAACAATAAAACATATAAAAAGTCTAATATTCTTATTAAAATGAGTAATTAATCAAGTTAAGGGAGGGAAAATAATAAATATAATTTACGCTTATCATATACCTAGCCTTAACGTCCTTGGTTAAGGCGCTCAATATAAAATAGAACGATAGATTATAGGAGGTTTCCACTATCGGCTCACATAAAGTCTAAATCATCAGCCCATAATCCTGGTCTGTCTTAATGTTGAGGTACTCATCTGGTGCATTAATCGATATATCAAACAACTCATTAATGGTGCCATAGTAAAAGGCATCATCCTCTTACAAACATGCACTCTGTAATTTGGATACACCATTCTATTTGTGTAAAACTCTTAGACTATCAGTACAACCCCTGGGTTTGGAGTCTCACAAAATGTCCCCAAATGTCTTTCCATGATCATCCGGATAATGTTGGGCAAATCCCCCTCAACTAAACTAAATCATCTATTCAGAATGATAAACTTGCCAAGAATCATATTGTGAAAACAATCTACTGCTTTCTGGGATATGAATCGAGTGGAATAGTAAGATTAACTCTTTGAAGTACTAGCTCTGTCTTCTTAAGTCCCATTGCAAACATTTAGATCAAATTTTGAGTTTTGTGAATGAGTGGATGTGGTTTGAATTTGGAAAATTTTGGTGATGAATTGTTGTTTTAATTTGGTAAAAGTGGTGTTAGGATGGTGGAAAATGTGTTTTTGAAGTTGCTTTTGGTGGATGCTGGTGTGGATTGATATTTGATTGAGAGAGAATAAGGGTTTTAAAGAAATAGTAAGTGAAGAAAATGGCAAAAATGACATTTTAATTTGGATTTTCATGCTATTGTTCTTGCGTTCTCTTCATAACGCATGCACGTTCATCATGTTTTGCATGAAAGCTAGAGCGTTCCACTCTTGGAATACAGGGGCATGAAAGTTAACTCTTCAAATTCTGAGACATCAAAGCACTATTGTGTTTTATTGCTGAACGCTGGGGCATCTTGATTTTTGGCAGTCTAATTTTTTTTAAAATTGACCAACGTTATGTCATTTCAGGATGGAAATGCAAGAGCATTAGACTATTACCTATTGGAGTTATAAGTGAACAATGGGCGTAGGGGCATTAATAGTGCATGCTGGAGTATTGACCTTCAACGCAAGTGTTAGATGGGAACGCAAGAGCGTTTGCAACTTTTGAAAACCCTTTGATCTATATTGGAATCGAAGATGGAGCTGCCTTGAATTTTGATGAAGAAGTGTTGATTGAGTAACACTTGGGGTGCTAAATGTATAAATGCTAGAGCATCTATGCATGCTAAGAAAGCACGAGGGTTATAAATGGACGATGTAGCATTTGACCAATTTTTTTCTTCATGTAAAGACATTGATTTTGGATGCCCTAGTGTGGAAATGGATTGAAATTTTGTATTTGTTCTGGAACTAACGCTTAGGCATTCTCCACTGTATTGCTGAGGCATTGACTCAAAAATTTTTATGCCCTATTCAAGTTCTTTCACCAAAAACACAACAACAGACAACTATAAGTTAATCAAAATAAAATAAATTGAAATGCAATAAAATATACCTTGGGTTGTCTCCTAAGAAGTGCTTGATTTTATGTCATTGACTTGACAGTTTTCTTTTTGATCCTTATGGCTTAATTAATTTAAGGCATGAATTTTGGCGATCAATATCATCCCCCTAATAATGTTTCAACCTCTGTCCATTCACATTGAAAAACCTCTTGCTCTCTTCATCCTTAATCCTAATAGCTTTATGAGGAAACACTTTAGTGACTCAAAATGGCCCGGACCATCTTGATTTAAGTTTCCCAGGATAGAGTTTCAACTGAGAGTTAAACAACAATACCCGCTATCCAGGATGAAATTCCCTATGTACAATCTTTCTATCATGCAATTTCTTAGTCTTATCCTTGTAAAACTTGGCGTTCTCATAAGCTTAGAGCCAGAATTCATGTAACTTGTCAAGTTAAAGTAAATACTTCTCTCTGGTAGTTTGAACATCAAATTTTAAGGCCTCAATTGCCTAATATGCCTTATGCTCTAGCTCGACTGGCAAATGACATGCTTTTTCATAAACAACTAATACAATGACATTTCTATAGGTGCTTTGAAAGCTGTACAGCAAGCCCATAGTACATCATTAAGTATCGTCGCCTAATTCTTCCAGCTAGGCTTCATAGTTTTCTCAAGAATAAGTTCAATATTTCGGTTTGACATCTCCGCCTAATACTTGCTTACCTTGTATCTCACTCTGTATTTTTAAAAAAGTGTTGAAAATTACTTATTACAAAAATGAGACCCTTCATCACTTATAATAGCTCTTCGAGTTCTATGCCTTGTGAAAGTATTCTTCTTCAAAAACTTTAACACCGCCTTTGCATCATTGGTGAGGAACGTAATTGCTTCCACTCACTTAGACATATAGTTCATTAACACTAAATGTACTTATTTCCAACTGATGAAACAAAAGGATCCATGAAACCTATCCCTCACATATCAAATATTTCTACTTCCAATATGCCTTGCAGGGGCATCTCTTACTTCCTTGAGATGTTATCGTTCCTTTGACATCTATCGCACTATAGGACACATATATTATCATCCAAAAAACAGTTGGACAATAGAAGCCACATTATAGTACTATCACAGTTGTTCTATACCCCCAGAATCTACTCTATAATCTGAAGTATGACAATGATACAAAGTATCTTCTACCTCCTCTTGAGGCATACATCTCCTTAACAGTTGATGAACATATTGCTTAAACAAAAGTGGCTCATCCTAGCAACATCACTTCACATCATACATAAACCTTTTTCTTTGTTGGAATTTAAATCTGGAGGTATAATGCCACATACTAAATAATTCATATAATCAGTATACAATGGCACTTGAAGGTTTTAAGCTACTAAGAATTGTTCATCAAGGAAGGTTTCATTGATCAAAGTTCTTTCTTTTTTTCCTCCTTCTAATCTAGACAAGCGGTCAGCGACTTGATTTTCTGTCCCCTTTTTATCTTAAATTTCTAAATCAAATTCTTACAATGATAATACCTATCTAATTAAGTGAGGCTTTACTTCATTTTTAGTAATAAAGTACTTGATGGCTATATGATCAGTGAAGATAACCACCTTTACTCCTATCAAGTAAGATCTAAACCTATCAAAAGTAAATACCACAGCTGAGAACTCTTTTTCTATAGTAATGTAGTTGACTTGTGCTTCATTCAGAGTCTTGCTCGCGTACTAAATAGTATGGAAAACTATTCTTTTTCTATACCTAAGTACTCACCCACGGCTTGGTCACTAGCATCACACATTAAATCAAATGGAAGACTTTAATCCGATGCTATAATAATAGAGGCGGAAATGAGGTTTTTCTTCAATGCCTCAAAAGCTTCAAAACATCCCTCATCAAATTGAAACTATCCATCCTTTTCTAACAAGTTGTAAAGGGGTTTGGAGATCTTGGAAAAATCTTTGATAAACTTATCGTAAAAACCTGCACGAATAAAAAAACTCCAAACTTCTTTCACTCCAAATTCTGAACTTCTTTTGCCCTATCAACCTCAATGCCTCTAGATGAAATTTTATAGCCTAGGACAATACCTTCCTTGACCATAAAATGACATTTCTCCTAATTTAATAACAAATTAGTTTCTTCGCATCTTTTTAACACAAAAGCTAAATTGTTTAGACACAAATAAAATGAATCACTAAAAATAGAAAAATCATCCATAAATACCTCTAAGAAGTGTTCCAAAATATCTAAAAAGATCGTCATCATATATTGTTGAAAAGTGGTGGGTACATTGCATAAAATAAATGGCATCCTTCTAAATGCAAAGGTACCATAGGGACATGTAAATGTGGTCTTCTCTTAGTATTCAGGGGCAATTACAATTTAATTTTAGCTAGAGTACCCATCAAAAAAATAATAATACATGTGTCCAGCAAGTTTGTCAAGCATCTGATCAAGAAATAAGAGGGGAAAATAATCTTTCCTTGTGGCCTTGTTGAGCTTCTAATAGTCTATGCAAATTCTCCAACCGATCATTGTACGCATAGAAATCAACTCATTGTTCGTATTCTTTACAACGGTGACACCTCCTTTCTTGGGTACACATTGTATTGAACTAACCTATGAACTATCTGAGATATGGTAAATAATTCCCGCATCTAACCACTTAATAATCTCTTTCTTAACCATATATTTCATCATCAGATTTAACCTTATTTGTTGCTCAATGGTTGGCTTATGGTCTTCTTCTAGCAGAATCTTATGCATGCACAATGATAGACTTATACCTCGAATATCAGCTGTAGTCTAAACTAGTGCTCTCTTATGCTTACGCAGTGCTCTAACTAATTTTTCTTCTTGAATCTAATCGAGTTTAGCTGAAATAATTATAAAAAGTTTAGAAGAGTTTCCAAGATAAGCATACAACAAATGAATCGGTAGAGGGTTAAGCTCAAAAGTAGGGGCCTCTTATAAAGATTGCTAAGGCTTTAACTTCATCTTCTTCAAATTTTTCAAAGGCTAAAATTTTGCCTTCATGTGGCTAAAAGTGTGTGTAGTACCCAATGCCCTCCTATATTCCCTCGCTTTAAGAGTCTCCATATAATCTTCATTTACAATGACATTTTCAAGAGGATCTTCAATGATATTAATTCTAAAGACCCTTTTTACATCTTCCTTAATATCATCAACCTCAAAATAATCACTGCCTCAATTGAAAATTGCATAGCCTTGAAGACATTAAAGGTTATTTCTTTATTTTGGACCCTCATTATAAACTCACCTTTTTGGACATCAATTAAGGTTCTTCTGGTTGCCAAGAATGGCTAACCTAAGATGACAGATATTTTTCTTGTTAGTGTGATGTGCATAGGATGAATGCGTGTGTTTTAATTTTAATTTTATACATCTTACATGCAAATTATACACAGCAGAATATAATACACACAAATCTCACTACAATAATGAGAAAAGAGAACTCACCCTAAAGCATTACTCAGAACAATTCTAGTCCAAGACGAATGGGATAACTGCAGCTAGAATGGTAGCTTATGATCATAAGACTTTCTGAAATACAATCATGGAGCATTATGATATACAACTCACCCATATAAGCTGACAGATCCTATATCTACACACGTTGGACTTCATGAGCATCGAACCATACCCAACAACACCCAGCCATTAGACCATAAAAGGTCTCTAACATATATAAAACCTAAGTATAGTGGACACTCACAAGCCCACTGTAATGCTTAGGTCAAGGGACCATAAATACTACTTAACTCATGAGAACCCTCTATTGATGCCTTTTTGGGATGTTTATTGGTGGTCTTTATTAAGTTTGTTGACTACCCAATCCTCATTAAATACCTGCATGCCTATACGAGCTTCCACTAAGCTTATAATCTACAAAAATTAACCATTTGGACTATCCAGATATAGACATACACAATCTATATATGATAAAGTCTTTACCGATTGATCCACATCAGTGAAGATAGATTTGGAATATAAATTTTGAGAACATACTTACACAACGACATATCCTAGCATTATTCTCAACTGCTTCTAACTATGTCATTGCTAATATATCTTTAGGTCTTTGTCCATTTCAGACAAGACTTTAACTCTTTAAATTTTGCTGCCTTTTATAACCTGCTCACGCTTAGCTGTGGTTTAAATTTATTAGAACAGATCTAAACTCATTTAGATCATACAATGTCTAAAATATTATATTAGATTATATATATAATATTAATGATTTTAATAAAAATATTTATTGTATAAATATTGATTAATTAATTAATATTCTTATAATATTAAAATGACACATAAGCACCATTTCCAACATCTCTATCCTCCTCCATGTTAAGCACTATGAAATCCATCGTAAAGATGAACTTTTCTACCTTAACTAGAATGTGTTCAATCACTTCATTTGGATAAGTAAGAGAGTGGTCCGCAAGTTCAAAAGTCATCCTTGTAGGGTTAGATTGTTACTAGCACCCAAGTCATGCAAGGCTTTACCAAAATGTTGATTTCTAATAGTACACAATATGATAAAGCTCCCAGGGTCTTTTAGCTTTAAAGGTAGTTTCTTTTATACAATAGCACTACATTCTTCAGTCAATACCACTGTCTCATGGTTATTAAGCTTCCTTTTCTTAGAGAGTATGTCATTTATAAATTTGATATTATTGGGCATTTTCTCAAGTGCTTCAGCAAAAGGGGCGTTGATGTGCAACTTTTTAAACACCTCAAGAAACTTAAAAAATTGCATGTCAAGTTTCTTTTGCTTCAACCTTTGAGGGAAAAGTGGTGGGATGTAAGTTTACATCTAGGGTTGCATTATCCTCCCTTTATATGCCTTATCTGATAGAGTCTCCTCTCTTTCTTCTTCAACAGGTTCACCCATGTCTGTTGCTTGTGTAAATTGCTACCTTGGAGGTTACACTACACTAAACTGCACCTTCTTGCCACTTCTCAAAGTGATTGCCTTGTATTGCTCCTTTTCACCTTTAGGATTAACATCAGTATTGCTTGGTAAGGCACGTTGTGGATGACTGTTTATAGATGAATATAACTGTCCCACTTGTGTCTTCAAAGTTCTAAGAGAGGCTACATGGTTTTGCAAAAACTGATCATTCTGAATCATGTATTGTACAAGTAATGCGACATTCCTACAACACAAAATTAAGCACAAGTATACAATATCGTAACAAGTAATAAATGATCTTTTAAGTCGAACGTCAAACCCATAGGGATAATTTTCATCTTCAACCAAGTACTAAAATTATATCTTCTTAGTAATTTTTAAGAAAATCAAATCATTAGATTGTAAGAAAATTCAATAACTAATTTAGAATGCATAAAAGAAATAAAAATAAACTCAAATATTGAAATAACAATATAAAGAAAGCCTAGGGTTAATTACTATCCCTCAATATTTTTTCTCTAAAGATTGATCATTTAATATTTAAATTCCTCAATTCCTTGTTATTGATCAAGATACTAATGTATTCATAAGCCTCTCTCAAGGTCAAGCAAGTATATCTCAATTTATCAAATACCTATATCTCTATGATAATTGTAATAAATCAAGATTCATTAAGAACAAGTCTTATTGACCATACATGCCAATTAGGTATATCTCTATCCTAAGTTGGAACTTGTAAATCTCTCAAAAATCATGCATCAAATTATCAAGGTCTAAATATAATGATGCCTTTATCAAGTTTATCAAAGTATTACCAAAGAAATCACAATATTGGACATATATAATAAACCATCAAATACAAATAAATTGAATAACAAGAAACTGAGTTACTTCTTTCGTTTCTCGACGGTGAAGTAAACCAAGCCAAGCCCATGAGCTTATTATCCTAGGTTGGAACAAGTTGATAGGATCCCCTTTTTACGCCCCCATGTCGCCACATGGGAGGGACATGGGGCCGTAAAAGGGAAAGAGAGGGATGGAGTTTCTCTCGCTTTTGGCATAGTGGGCCCCCTGCGGGAGGCCTGCACGACTGGCTATTAGCTCAGTGGAAGAGCGCGCCCCTGATAATTGCGTCGTTGTGCCTGGGCTGTGAGGGCTCTCAATAAATATTAAAAAGATCTAGCAATTAACCAAAAATATTTAGTTCAAGTAATTACCCTTAGAAAAGAAATTAGTTCATGATGACAAGAGAATTATTGCTAAAAAATAAAATTAACATGATACAACCAAAAACAAACTAATATAGACGTCGAATTACAATTGGTTGATCTATCCAAGATGCTCTAAAGATCTCTTACTTCATTGAATTACCTTTGCTTCATGCTCAAAAGTTGCTATAATTATGCTCAAATTCATCTCAAAGACTTGTGCTATGTGTCTCTTTAAGGCAGAAATGAGTGGTCTTCATATAAGGACTTATTGAAGTCTTAGAGTTATTTTTCTTGTTGGATTAAGAAATGCCAAATGGTTGAGGTGAAATATCTCTTTCATTACAACACCCATGCTTTATACTCTACCACTGCAGTGCTACCTTGTGATCGTTGTGGTGTCACTACTCTTTCATTACAACAATTTTGTAACTAAATGAGGATTTTTGTGGACTCGCATCGCTAGGGTGAAACCTATCTTTGCTGCAGTGGTAAACACTTCATTAAGGTGAATTTTCAGCAGCTTTCGATCTTTTACAATTTATGTAATATCCAATCCCTATTAGTAGTATTGGGGTTTAGATTTTGATATAGAGCAATAAAGACACCGTAGGATTACCCGATTCTAACCCTATTAGAAATTATTTTTTATGGTGTACTTGAGAGATGTTATACCTAATTTGGTAATTTTACACTCGGTCGGAGCATCAAACGACCCTAGAATATTTTGAAATTTTTCTCTATTGGCTTGGAAAATGAAATTTTAATTTACTACATGAGTTTTCATTTAAGGGTTGTGCATGGAACAAGCTCCTGTTGAGAAACATAATCCATATGTTAGAGAATGGACCAATTAGAGGCAATTTCTTGGATTACCAAGTTGGAAATTCCAATTAGTTCATTTGACTATTCTAACTAAATATTTACAAAGGAACCAATTACATACTTAGTTTTCAACCAATGAAAAATTAGAAATTTAGAGTAAGTTGAGGGACAAATTGGACAATTGAGGGAGCACTATATATAAAGTAGAAGTGTGTAGAAATTTTATGAGATTAAAAGCATAACAAGTTAGAGCATTAGAGGTGAAATTAAGCCAAGAGAAATGAGGGGTTACTACAGTAAAATTTCAAGGCTTTTTCATGATTGTCTTGCTTAATCAAGTTAAAATAAGGTCAAATACAAGTTCCTAAGATTAATTAAAGCCTCAATTAGTGAAAATCCAAGAAAAAAAAGGTAAAAAAAGTATTATTTTATGAGGATGATATGTGAACTTTCAAGATTGCTTCAATTGATGTTCTTGTGTGTATTCTTTGTTTAGATTGAGTTGAATTCTAGTGTGGAGCTTGAAGGAGTCATTAAATTGAAGAAATTGGCAAGGTAAGAATTAGGGTTTTAGGTGACTTTGATGTAGAGACTTCAATTGGTTATAATTAGGACATTACAATGAAATTGGCTTGATTTTGATGCTATTGGAATAAGAAATTGAGAAAAGAAATGTGTTGGGTGGTGGATGTAAATTTTGCCACTTTAGGAAAGTTAGGGTTGAGTTGTGCTTTGGTTGAATTATTGTGTATAAATGGTGCCTTATGTAAATTAAATGTGTATGGATGATGGAAAATTAAAAAAATAAAGAAAAGGGGACATAATTGTCCATTTTGGTAAGGTGAAGGGCAATTATGTCTAACCAAAGTTATAGGGTGTTAAGAAATTTTTAGGGCGTCGGATGGTGAGTTAGATTAGATTAAATGACTCCGTCAATGAAAATAAAAAAGTAGTATTCATCTGAGCTTTGTATGCCGATTAGGGCTTTTAGTAGTTAAATGAGATTCTACTATTTGATTTGGTTCTAAATGTCATTTATGGCATGTGGGTGAAGAAAATCGAGACCCGTAACGGGAGCGGAAATTCGGAGCGAAATTGAGCTCGGAACAGTTGTGAGTGAAAATCTATTATTGTTTATATTTCATTTGTTATGTTTCCGCATATTGAAATTGTATGTTTTATATGCTTTTAATGCATAAATATGATTTACGATTTACGATTTTGATATATATATATATATATATTCATAGATATGCATTTACATGTTTAGTTTAAGAAGCAGTTTTAAAACTACTTCATTAGTTTCAAAGGCCATCGGTACCCTCAGATTATAGTAGTGGTGATGGTTTAAGACTTGGCCGGTGTATACTGTACACATGTTTAGGTATTGGGGGGTGTGTCACTAACTCTGAAAAGTCGGGTTATCAAGTCATGTAAGTCGCTCTATGTGTACGGGATATTGTCTCTCTATATGTATACGATGTAGGATTCCACTGCATAGCTAATAAGATGTCTTGAGATGTCACAGTGGGTGTTGCTAGTTGAGACGCCTCATGACCTACTCACGTGTGCAATGCTAGTTGAGTTGCTGCGTGAGTATAGAGCTTTAAGGTTACCATTGGTACAGTTTCAAAAGAAAATGGCCGAGTGAGGGCTTTAATAGTTTTCGATTTACAGATCGCATATTATGCATTTATATGTACATGCTAGTTATTATGTTTTACAGATTTTAGATATTGTTTTCCGAAGATATAAATAAAATCCGCTCGGTAAGATTTCATCGGCATATGAAGTTAGAATCATTTTACAGCTTTATACTAGTTTTAGAAGCATGATTTATGCATGTCTTTTAGAATTTAATATCTACGCAGAATTTTATTTTATTTGAAATGTTAAATGCACTCACTGAGCTCCTTTACTCACTTGTTTTTTGTTTTATATTTTCTAAGTCCCCCTTTCTAGGTGTAGGTCTTGGTACGCTAGCTGCTGATTAGTAGGCTAAATCTGAAGATCATTTTTGTAAATGTAAATGTGCTAAGTATTAATTTTTTCGCTTTCTGCATAGTAGTATAGGATTGTGTATTGTACATATGGTTTGAACAAACAAGAAGAGATTTCGATATTATGATGATCGTTTAATGTTTTACTAGTATGCCAGTTTTTGATCAAAAATGAAATTGTTGAGTTGAGATGAATTTGGTTTTGAAAAAGACCGGAGGTTCTATTTGGAGATATTGAGAAAATGGATTGAAATAAAAGTGTAATTCTTTACAGGTTTTGTATTGGATTTTCAGAAAAATAGGGAAATTTTGCCCCCCATTTGTTTTTGTAAAATTTAATAAATTATTTTCACGTATGTTCCAGGATTTTCTCAATAATAGCAAGAACTAAAAAGAGATTCGCCTCGTGGAATTTCTCCACTTACACAGTTAAATTCTGAGAAACTTCCGTCGGGGTGCTCGGCAGGGCCGTTGGGATCTACAGGAGAGGGTCTCGAGGCAGGTCCTGTCAAGTGGTATCAGAGCCTGATTTTTGAAGTTTTTAGTTAAAAAATTTATTTTTAAAACGAGATTCTTGAGATTGGATGTATATTTTTCTAAGTTTAGTAAATTTAATTCTATGATTTTGATAATCATTTGCATCACTAAATTCACAGAAAATATACATCGTCGTAGGGGCTCACGTATTAGTAAAGCAGCTGCGGAGGCTCTTGCACCTGAAGAGGAGCAGGAGAATGAGTCGGTAAATATTTCTATGCCTCAGACCCCTCCTGAGTCATCTCAGCCTGCTGAGTCAGAGGGTAAAAATATGAATATAGCTCAGATGGCTCAGATACTAGCAGCAGCAATTCAACAGTCGAGAAAGACAGAAGTGTCCATTGAGCACGTGAAGAAATTGGGCACTAAGCCATATAATGGTACAGGAGACCCTGAGAGAGCCCTATCCTAGTTAGAGAACAATGAAAGTTTTTTCAAGTTATGGGATGTACTGAAGAACAGATAGTTGTATACTCTGTATTTCTTTTGAAGGAAGGAACGAAAGACTTGTGGAAGGCCTTGCAAAGGAGGAATGCCAATGGGGTATCTTGGGCACTTTTCAAAGAGGAATTTTTAAATAAGTTATACCTCAAAAGTTATAAAGATGTAAAGATAGAAGAGTTCTTCAGGCTGAAACAAGGTTCCCTCTTGGTAGCAGAGTATGAGAAAAAGTTTTCAGAGCTCCTCCGTGCCATTCCCTTTATAGTTGATAATGACGAGCAGAAAGATAATCAGTTTGCAGTGGGTCTCAATCCTCAGATCACGGCGTACATGGTATTGGCAGCCCACACTTAGTATGGAGTATTGGTGGAAGCTGCAACTCGAGTTAAAAGAAGCATGACGGTAATTCATAAATCGAAACAGTAAGGCCAGAAATGAGGTTGGTCAGGTGGTTCTCGAGGAGGACCTAGTAAATTTACACGAACAGAGAAGAGATCAAAATCGTCCAGTAGTCAGAAATAAAGCCAAGGAGCTCAATCTAGTCAAGCTTCTGTTAGGCAACCATCGGCTGAATCTCAAAGCACTAAAGAGAGTTGGAAGAATTTTTCGGTGTGTAATAAATGTGGCAAGGCCCATCTGGGGGATTGTAAGAAGGGGACTACCGGTTGTTATAAGTGTGGCCAAGAGGGCCACTACATGAGGGATTGCCCGAATGATAGAGCCAGTAGTCAGCCAGAATACAGACCACCAACTCTGGGATACACTAGTGGTGGCCGAGGATAAATTCAAGATGGTCCTCAATTCAGAAGGCCGAGTGGCTCAGGCCAGCCTAATAGGGGAGTTGGTCGATGAGGGTTATCCGGAGGACTGCAAGGCAGATCTCATACCCAGGCTAGGGTATTTATAGTGACCCAATAGGAAATGAAAGCGGCCCAGAAGTTATGACATGTACGATGTCAATTTTTGATCGAGATGCTTATATACTGATAGATCCTTGAGCGACCCATTCTTTTATTTCTATGAAGTTTGTTGCAAATGCTAGTATAATGCCCTAATTATTAGATTGTGCGGTAGTAGTGTCTCTTCCTACAAGAGACTCCTTTGTAGTAGAAAGGGTGTATAGAGGTATTAAAATCAATATTGAGGGCCAAGAATTCATGGCGGATTTGATTGTGCTGGCCATTTGTGATTTTGATGTGATTTTGGGGATGGATTAATTGTCTAAATATCGAGCCTCGGTGGATTTTTTCCAGAAAGAAGTTAGATTATGTAGCCCAGGGGGAACAAAGTCATTTTCTGTGGGATGTAAAAATCACTTTCCGCCAGTATGGTGTCAGTAATGAGGGCAAGAAAGATGCTTTAGAAGTCGTATCAGAGGTACTTATTCTATGCCATGGAAGTAAGAGACAATGGAACAAAATTGGAGGATATTTCAATGGTTAGAGAGTTTCCGGATGTATTCTCAGATGATCTTCCGAGTTTACCTCTAGATAGAGAGATAGAGTTTCAAATAGAAATAGCCCCTAGAATGTAACCAATTTCCAAAGTACCCTATAGAATGGCTCTTTTAGAATTAAAAGAACTGAAGGTGCAGATATAAGAGTTGGTGAATAAGGGTTTCATCAAACCAAGTACTTCTCCTTATGGGGAACCAGTTTTTTTTTGTAAAGAAGAAAGACAGAAGTATGAGATTATGCATTGATTACAGGGAACTGAATAAAGTAATAGTGCGTAATCAATATTCACTTTTAAGAATTTATGATTTGTTTGATCAGCTACAAGGGGCCAGAGTATTTTCTAAGATAGACTGAGGTCAAGCTATCATCAGCCAAAAATTCGGGAGGAAGATGTCTCCAAGACATCTTTTAAGATCCGATATGGGCATTATGAATTCTTGATTATGCCTTTTGGGATAACTAATGCCCCAGCTGCTTTTATGGATCTTTTGAACAGAGTTTTTTGATCCTATTTAGATCGGTTTGTGATAGTATTTATTTATGATATACTGGTTTATTCAAGCAGTAAGGATGAGCATGCAGAATATCTGAGGATTGTTTTGCAAACCTTAAGGGAGCATCGACTATATGCCAAACTTAGTAAATGTCAGTTTTTGCGAGTTACATTTTTGGGTTATGTCATCTCTGCAGAAGGGGTAACAGTAGATCCCCAGAAGTTTGAAGCCATACTGAATTGGAGACAGCCTACAAATGTGACGGAGGCCCATAGTTTCTTGGGTTTGGCTAGGTATTATAGAACATTTGTAGAGGGATTTTTAAAGATAGCCACTCCTCTGACTAAACTAACCTAGAAAGAAGAGAAGTTTGTATGGTTGGAAGCGTGCCAGAAGAGTTTCAAAAAGCTAAAGTGAAGGTTGACTTCAGCCTCAGTGCTTACACCTCCGTCAGGGAAGGAAGAATTTACCATATATTGTGATGCTTCCAAGTAGGGTCTAGGTTGTGTGCTGATGCAGAAGGCGAAAGTAATAGCCTATGCTTCCAGACAATTAAAGAAGCATGAATAGAATTATCCTACACATGACCTAGAACTAGCTGCAGTAGGTTTTGCTCTAAGAATTTGGAGGCACTATTTGTATGGGGTTCCTTGTAAGATCTTTACGGACCATAAGAGTCTGCAGTACTTGTTCACCCAGAAAGAATTGAATGTGAGGCAAAGAATGTGACTAGAGCTTATTAAGGATTATGAGTGCACTTTGGAGTACCATCAGGGAAAAGCTAATGTGGTAGTAAATGCTCTCAGCAGGAAGCTTATCAGTTCAATAGCTCACTTGAAGGTTGCATATCTATCAATGTTGATAGGATTAAGGTCTTTGGGTGTAAAATTAGAATTGTCAAATTCGGGAGCACTATTAACCATATTTTAGGTCCGTCCAATACTGATTGATTGGATCAAAGAACTACAGACTCAAGATCCATAGGTAGTTAAATTGAAGGGTGAAATTGAGTCGAGGCAGCGGAAAGATCTTTCAATGACCGAGGATGGTGTAGTAACCTTGGGTTAAAGATTATGTGTACTGGATGTAAATGAATTAAGAAGAGAGATTATGGAAGAAGCTCATTCGTCTATATATGTTCTACATCCGAGGAGCACAAAGATGTATCGTACCCTAAAAGAGCACTACTGGTGGAAGGGCATGAAGAAAGATATAGCTAAATTTATCTCAAGATGCCTAACTTACCAGCAAGTAAAGGCTGAGCATCAGAAACCTATAGAGCTCTTGTAACCTCTTTCGATTCTTACAATCCCCCAGATGGATTTCGTGGTAAGACTTCTGCGTAGCCAAATATGCAACGACACAATATGGGTAATTGTTAATAGACTGACGAAATTTGCCCATTTTTTACCCATTAGAAGTAATTATTCTTTAGATAAATTAGCCCACTTGTACGTAGATAAGGTGGTATGACTCCATGGCATTCCAGTATCCATTATGTCAGATAGGGATTCACGGTTCACTTCCCGACTTTGGCCCAACTTACAAAAAGCTCTATGCACTAAATTAAGTTTCAGTACGGCCTTTCATCCACAGGCGTATGGCCAGTTTGAGCGGATAATTTAGATACTCGAGGATATGCTTAAAGTATGTGTTATGAAGTTCAAAGGGAGTTGGGATACTCATCTGCCACTGATGGAGTTTGCCTACAATAATACCTACCAGACTAGCATCAGGATGGCACCAAATGAAGCATTTTATGGAAGAAAGTGCAGAACTCCGATTTGTTGGGATGAGGTAGGTGAAAGGAAATTGGTCAGCCTAGAAATTATCTAGATTACTTCAGAAAAGATTCAAGTTATCAGACAGAGATTAAAAATAGCTAACGATAGACAGAAGAGTTATGTAGATAATAGAAGTAGAGACTTGGAGTTTCAAATTTGTGATAAGGGTCTTTCTGAAGATATCGCCATGAAAAGGAGTACTAAGATTTGGGAAGTGAAGAAAGATGAGTCCTCGATACATTGGGCCATACGAGATAGTTGACAGAGTTGGGGAGGTGGTATATCATCTACGGTTACCAGAAGATCTGGCTAGAATCCATGATGTGTTTCACGTTTCCATGCTTCACAAATACTTAGCAAATCCTTCGCACATCCCAAGGGAACAGTCAGTATACTTGAATGAGAATTTGAATTACGAAGAGAAGCCTATACAAATTCTAGACCGAAAAGAGCAAATGCTTCGTAATAAAAACATTCCCTTAGTGAAAGTGTTAAGGATGAACCATAGAGAATAAGAAGCCACGTGGGAATGTGAAGATCAGATGCGAGTACAACATACTTACTCTTCGAGACAGTTACGATTTAAATTTTGAGGACGAAATTTTTTTAAGGAAGGGTAAAATTGTAATATCCAATCCCTATTAGTAGTATTGGCGCCTAGATTTCGGTATAAAGCAATAAAGACACCGTAAGGTTACCCGATTCTAAGCCTATTAGAAATATTATTTTATGGTGCGCATAAGAGATATTAGACCTAATTTGGTAATTTCACACTCGGTCAGAGCGTCGGACGACTCTAGAATATTTTTGAAAATTTTCTCTATTAGCTTGAAAAAAGAAATTTTAATTTACTACATGAGTTTCCATTTAAGGGTTGTGTATGGAATAAGCTCTTGTTGAGAAACATAATTTTTATGTTAGAGAATGGACCAATTAGAGGCAATTTCATGGATTGCCAAGTTGGGAATTCTAGTTAGTTCCTTTGACTATTCTAACTATATATTTACAAAAAAACCAAATAAATACTTAGTTTTCAACCAATGGCAAATTAGAAATTTATAGTAAGTTGAGGGGCAAATTGGACAATTGAGGGAGCACTATATATAAAGTAGAAGTGTGTAAAAATTTCATGAGATTAAAAGCATAACAAGTTAGAGCATTAGAGGCGAAATTCGGCCAAGAGAAAGGAGAGGCTGCTACAGTGAACTTTTAAGGCTTTTTCATGACTTTTCATGCTTAATCAAGCTAAAATAAGGTCAAATACAAGTTTCTAAGATCAATTGAAACCTCCATTAGTGAAAATCCAAGAAAAAGAAGTAAGAAAAGTATTATTTTGTGATGATGATATGTGAACTTTCAATATTGCTTCAATTAATGTTCTTGTGTGTATTCTTGGTTTAGATTGAGTTGAATTCAAGTGTAGAGTTTGAAAGAGTCATCAAATTGAAAACATTGGCAAGGTAAGAATTAGAGTTTTGAGTGACTTTGATGTAGAGACTTCAATTGGTTATAATTAGGGCATTACAATGAAGTTGGCTTGATTTTGATGTTATTGGAACAAGAAATTGAAAAAAGAAATGTGTTGGGTGGTGGATGTAAATTCTGCCACTTTAGGGAAGTTAGGGTTGAGTTGTGTTTTGGTTGAATTGTTGTGTATAAATGGTGTCTTATGCAAATTGAATGTATATGGATGATGGAAAAGTAAAATATTGAAGAAAATATGACATAATTGTTCATTTTGGTAAGGTGAAGGGCAATTATGTCCAACCAAAGTTATAAGGTGTTAAGAAATTTTAAGGGCGTCGGATGGTGAGTTAGATTAGATTAAATGACTCCGTAAATGAAAATCGAAAAGTAGTATTCATCCGGGCTTTATTTGCCGATTAGGGCCTTTAGTAGTTAAATGAGATTCTAGCATTTGATTTGGTTCAAAATGTCATTTATGGCATGTAGGTGAAGAAAATCGAGACCAATAACAGAAGCAAAAATTCGGAGCAAAATTAAGCTCGGAGCGGTTGTGAGTGAAAATCTGTGATTATTTATCTTTCATTTGTTATGTTTCCGCATATTGAAATTGTATGTTTTATATGCTTTTAATGCATAAACATGATTTACGATTTTGATATATATATTCATAGATGATATACATTTACATGTTCGATTTAAGAAATAGTTTTGAAATTACTACATTAGTTTCAAAGGCCATCGGTACCCTCAAATTATAGTAATGGTGATGGTTTAAGACCCGGCCGGTGTATCCCGTACACATGGACAGGTTGGGGGTGTGTCACTAACTCTGAAAAGTTAGGTTGTCGAGTTATGTTAGTCGCTCTATGGGTACGGGGTATTGTCTCTCTATATGTATGCGATGTAGGATTCCACTGCATAGCCAGTGAAATATCTTGAGATGAGATGTCACAGTAGGTGTTGTTAGTTGAGACGCCCCGTGACCTACTCACGTGTGCGATGCTAGTTGATTTGCTGCGTGAGTATAGAGCTTTATGGTTACCATTGGTACAGTTTCGAAAAAAATGGCCGAGCGAGGGCTTTAATAGTTTTCGATCTATAGATCACATATTATGCATTCATATGTACATGCTAGTTATTATGTTTTACAGATTTTGGATATTGTTTTTTGAAGATTTAAATAAAACCCGTTCGGTAAGATTTCATCGGCATATGAAGTTAGAATCATTTTACAGCTTTATACAACTTTTGGAAGCATGATTTATGCATGTCTTTTAGAATTTAATATCTACGCAGAATTTTAATTTATTTAAAATGTTAAATACACTCACTAATCTCCTTAACTCCCTTGTTTTTTGATTTCTAAGTCCCCCTTTCTAGGTGCAGGTACGCAAGCTGTTGATTCTCTTACTGTTGAATAGTAGGCCAAATCTGAAGATTATTTTTGTAAATGTAAATGTGCTAAGTATTACTTTTTCGCTTTCAGCAAGTAGTATAGGCTTCGGTATTGTACATATGGTTTGAACAAACAATAAGAGATTTCGATATTATGATGATCGTTTCACATTTTACTAGTATGCTAGTTTTTGATCAAAAATGAAATTGTTGAGTTGAGATGGATTTGGTTTTGAAAAGGACCAGAGGTCTTATTTGGAGATATTGAGAAAATGGATTGAAATAAAAGTGTAATTCTTTACAGGTTTTGTATTGGATTTTCAGAAAAACAGGGGAAACTTTGCCCCTTTGTTTTGTGTAAAATTTAATAAATGGCTTTCACGTATGTTTCAGTATTTTCTCAGTAATAATAAGAACTAAAAAAGGATTCGCCTCATGAAATTTCTCTACTTACACAGTTAAATTATAAGAAACTTTCGTCGGGTGCCCGGCAGGGCCTCTGGCATCTACAGTCAAGGGTCTCGGGGCGGGTCCTGTCAATTTGATCTCTAATTTTGTTGTTTGTTCCCAAACTCATAGTTTTGCTCTAGTTTCTTTAAAATTCATCTATTTTAGACTAATCCCTATAAATAAATAATAAAGTACATAAATAGCCATTTATTTCACAACACTACAGTGGCCCAAAACTAATGAAAGGCATGGTCCATATGGTGAAGAAGTGAAGAAAAATGTAAATAAAATTGATGCAATCCCTTTGTTGGTAGCGCAGCTTAATTATCAAGGTAGTAAGGATCGAACATCAAGTCACACGATCCTCATCGACATCTGCTGATGACTTTGGTGGCTAGGGAATGAATGGCAGTGCGGTAGTGTAGAGGGATCGAGGTTGAAAGATGAGTTGTCTCTGGCATCTAATAGATCATGTAAACATGAGATTTATAATTAGTTCACTTACGCTCAGTAAGTCATGTCTTTGTCTATGCGAGACGGACATGTAATGGTAAGGCTCTAGTAGCAGGTGGTAGGGGTTGTGGCACCTTATCTGGTGGTGGATTGGCTACCATTATCTTCTGAACCATTGGAGTGTTGAAGGCTTGGGCTGGTGGCTGCCTCTCAACAATGGGCTTCTATATCACTTCAGCTTTGGTACAAAGTGCTATAACAAAAGAATGAAAAAATAATTGACCTTTGAGTTTGGCACTAGCCATGATCTCAGAGTAAATTACCTTTCCTAGGTTGATAGTGTAGCCAATCTTGATGGCATAGAGGAGGATGGAGCGAGGCTTGGTAATGTCGCTCATGTGAGAAATAGGCATAAAGCGCGAAGCGAGAAAATTGTACCACGCCTTCATCTCTAGATGCATATGGCGTGATAGAAAAGTCATCAGGACAAAATTCACCATCAGCCATTATGTACTGGGTGTACACAATGTCTCTATGATTACCCCATAATCAGGGTTATTTTACAACTCAGCTATATCATCGACGATCTCTACTGGTAGTCCAAAATGAGTGTTGATCATTGCCGAATCAAATGCTACCTTTTTTCTCTTCATAAACATTCATCTATTGTTACGAGCTCAGTCGCATTGTCATAAAAACTCTCATATAATATGAGTGATGCTTGCCTCAGGCTGGCTGCAAAACTGCTCCCAATTGCGCTATGTAACCATTGCTTGAATGTTAGGGAGGTTCAAATTTTCTACATCAATCCCGCACTCTCTAATGAATTTCTTGCCCAAAATAATATCAATATATCTCTCTTGTGTTTTGGCTGAAGTGAAGTGTGTGGAGTCACAAAAACTATTCTCATGAGTGAAACTGCAAAATCAACCAAATCAGAAGAAAATGAAGTTTTTGAGTTTTTTTGGTGGAAAGGGTTGATTTTGTATGTTTGGTTGGTGATTTAGTGATGTAATGTGTTGTAGCAGGCTAGGATTTGTGTAAATGAAATGTTTTTGGTGTTAGATTGGTGTGGAGATTGTTGCTTTGTAATTGGGCTAGGTAGGTTGAGAGAAATGAAAGAGACAAATAAGGAAAAATGAGATAGACAAATGAGGAAAATACCCCTTTGAATCATATTTTTGGGCTGTCAGTGCAGCGGTATGTATATTTTTGCTACAACATTCATCTAATTGTTGATTTTTTGGGTTTCATCAATGAATCGCTATAGCGATAAAGGATGTAATGCTGGAGTGATTTTTTTGAGTTGATTATTTGATTTTTGAGATATTGCCTTCGCTGAAGTGATTGTAATGATTTTGTTGTAGCGAATTTACTTGTAACGGTTAAGAAGTCCATTCAAATTTTGTTGTAGCACTTGATAATTTGCACTGAGGTGATGAATTTCCATTGTAGCGATTCTAAATTTTCGTTGAAGCACTAAGCACTCAGGAATTTGCATTAGGTTGATTTTGCTTAGTACCGCTGCAGTGAATGGTTTGACTTTTGATTGACCTATCCTATTAGGCTGCAGCGATTTATAGATATCACTACAGTGCTGGCTTCCTTTTAAATATATATATATATATAAATAACCTGAAACATTAATAAAGCATATTAGATAACTATGAAAAATAAACTAAATTTAAATACTTACCTTGGGTTGTCTTCTAAGCAGTGTTTGATTTAACATCGTCGGCTTGACATCCTCCTTTCTTGATTTATGGTGGTTTGAATAGAGTGTCAGAAACCTTCTTTTTATCAGTTAGTCCCCCTCAACAGTGTATTAACTCTTTTGATGGAGTCAAAATGGTGCTCTTTAGGGATTTTGTTAGATCGTTTCATTTTCAATCTCCATGAAAATATCTTAAACTGGGACTTGAATTTTTTCTTGTTGCCTTGACCCATGGGTGATGTGACATCCCTATATCCAACTACTTAATGGTCTTCAGGCTCGTTTGGTTAATCTTTTCAAATAGAATTTTTCAAAGTAGAGCTTTTAAGAAAAAGTCATCGATTATTTGGTTGTCAATTAAAAAAGTTCTTTTAAAGTATTATATCGTTGGGTTATACGTTGTTAAAAGTGCTTATCTGTTATTAAATTACCAAAATGATACTTAATAAAACTTATATTTAAATTCTAAACAATTCAATATTTAGACACTTAATAAAACTTATATTTAAATCTAAAATTCAATATTTTTATATTTAAATTTAAATTTATCATGTATTTTCTCAAATTTAATTTCTTAAAACACAAAAATCAAGTAAAGTACATAGTAATCAATGAATCAATATAAATTATTTTATTTGGTATAAAATTGAAAATAAAATAATACTTGTTTTTGTTTAAAAAATAAAATAATCTATAAAAGATTTTGGTAGATTTTTATAAAATATGATGATTGTAGAGATATGGAGAAACAGAGATATGATTACTTTTAAGAAAAATATGTTTGTTGAATAAGGGTTATTTTTATTAAGTGTACGCTATGAAAATAAGAAAATATTATTATGGTATATTTGACACTATACACTTATTCAAAAAGCTTTACTTTCAAAAGCTCAAAAGCTTTACAAGTAGAGGTAAAATAGCTTTTTTTTAATCGTCAAAAGCTCTTCTCCAATTGTAACCAAACGCTATAAAAAATTTTGAAAAGAATTATTGGCATTAAAAAGGCTCTTTTGGCCAATAGAGAAGCCAAACTAAATAAGCACTTCTTCTTTGCCACATCTTGGAGATGGATAGGCTTTATTTTTTGTTCAATCGATGGTGGTCATTCATTTATTGTTTATCAAGTGCCTTTACATCGATTTGTTGATCTAATGTTTCAATTTTGAAGCATTTATTAAGATTACCAATGATCTTTATCTCTTTGAAGACTTTAATTAACTTCTTTATTTTGGACTCTTATTGTGAGTTCTCTTTTTTGGAAATCTATCAATGTCTTATTGGTGGTTAAGAATGTTCGGCCCAAGATGATGGAGATCTCACAATTTTCCTCCATGTCAAGAACAATGAAATCAACAGGAAAGATGAATTTATCTACTTGAACTAAATGATCCTCGATGTCTCTTTTAGGGTAGGTGAATGATTGATTGACAAGCTGGTGTGTGACATTCGTTGGCTTAACTTCTCCTAAACCTAACTTGTCATAGATGGAGAGTGGCATGAGGTTAATGCTGGCATTTAGATCACATAATGCGTTTTAAAAGTCGTAGTTCCCAATGGTGCTTGGTATGGTAAAGTTGTCAAGATCCTTGAGCTTAAGATCTAGCTTCTTTTGAAGGATGACACTATATTCCTTTGTGAAAGCCGCCATCTCAAAATCATCTAGGCTCTTCTTTCATGAATTTCACATAGCTCAACATCTGTTCAAGTGTATCTGTGAAAGGAAAATTAATGTGTAATTTCTTAAAAAATTCTAAAAATTTAGAAAATTACTTATCTTACTTTGTTTTTGAAGTCTTTGAGGAAAGGATAGTGATAAACACTATGCTTGCTCATTGGATTGTTGTACTTGCTTTTCTTCTTTTCTTGATTTTCTTCTATATCTTTTTCTTTATGTTCATATGGCTTCTTTTCTTTATCTTACTGCTTGGGAGATTATTTTTCATCATCTTGTAATTCTTTACCACTCCTTAATATGATAGCCTTGCAATGTTATCCATTTAGATTGATCTCTATATTGCTCGGTAGGGCTCCTCGTAGGTGATTGTTCATTGTTACTGTGAGTTACCCCAGTTCACTTTGTAGCAATGTATTGATTCGCTTCATATATTGCAAAAATATTTCTTTTAAGTCTAGCTTCTTCACTTACTGAGGTTGAGCTCGAAATCCTAGAAGGTTTATTGGTTTAGATTACTGCCCTTAATTGTTGTTCTATAAGAATTTGGGATGATTCCTCCATCTTGGATATAGAAGTTGGAATTGTGGTTGTTATGGTTGTAATTGTCCACATATTATACTGTCTTCATGATTGATCATTAGCATGATTATCCCCACAGAAATCACATATGGTCGGTTGATTTTTAATGGCATTGATTCCCAAGGTGTTTAATTTCTTAGACAGAAGGTTAACTTAGGTAGTCAATGTAGTCAATGCCTCTACCTCATATATTCTAGTGATTCTCTTAGAGTTTACTCTTTCTGTGGGCCATTGATAGCTATTAAAAGCCATCTATTCAAGCAGATCATATGCCTAATTGATTGATATGTTCATTAGGGCTCCTCTAGCTGTGGCATCTATTATAGCTCTTAAGTGCCCTATTAACCCATTGTAGAATGTTTCAACAGGTAACCACTTTGGCACTCCATGATGTGGACACTTTCTAAGTATGTCTTTGAAACGTTCCCAAGCCTCATATAGTGATTCAACATCAAATTGTACAAAAAGATGCGATGTCATTCCTCGTCTTTATTGTTTTAGCGGGTGAGAAGAACATGGAAAGGAATTTTTAAGTAAGATCATACTATATAGTTATAGATTCGGATAGGAGTGACATCAACCAGCTTTTTGCTTTGTCTCTTAAGAAAAATAGAAACAATCTTAGATAGATTGCATCATCAAATACTCCATTGTGTTCGAACTGAATCCTTGATTATTTAAATGGTGTTTGGTTTGATTTCAAAATTATAGTGATTCAACATCAAATTGTACAAAAAGATGTGATGTCATTCCTCATCTTTATTGTTTTAGCGGGTGAGAAGAACATGGAAAGGAATTTTTAAGTAAGATCATACTATATAGTTATAGATTCGGATAGGAGTGACATCAACCAGCTTTTTGCTTTGTCTCTTAAGAAAAATAGAAACAATCTTAGATAGATTGCATCATCAAATACTCCATTGTGTTCGAACTGAATCCTTGATTATTTAAATGGTGTTTGGTTTGATTTCAAAATTATAGTGATTCAACATCAAATTGTACAAAAAGATGTGATGTCATTCCTCATCTTTATTGTTTTAGCAGGTGAGAAGAACATGGAAAGGAATTTTTAAGTAAGATCATACTATATAGTTATAGATTCGGATAGGAGTGACATCAACCAGCTTTTTGCTTTGTCTCTTAAGAAAAATAGAAACAATCTTAGATAGATTGCATCATCAAATACTTCATTGTGTTCGAACTGAATCCTTGATTATTTAAATGGTGTTTAGTTTGATTTCAAAATTATAGTGATTCAACATCAAATTGTACAAAAAGATGTGATGTCATTCCTCGTCTTTATTGTTTTAGCGGGTGAGAAGAACATGGAAAGGAATTTTTAAGTAAGATCATACTATATAGTTATAGATTCGGATAGGAGTGACATCAACCAGCTTTTTGCTTTGTCTCTTAAGAAAAATAAAAACAATCTTAGACAGATTGCATCATCGAATACTCCATTGTGTTCGAACTGAATCCTTGATTATTTGAATGGTGTTTGGTTTGATTTCAAAATTGTTTGCTTTGATGGTTGGTCTTAGAATTCTTGATTGAATTCCATTTTCTAAAGAGATAACATATTCCTTTAACGGTTTAAGCTCTTTAACAGAAGCATTTTGTACTTGATATTCCATGGTGTTGACTTGGTTTTGTTCTCTTCTTATCCTCTTTAAAGTTCTTCCAATTTTGGGATCAAATTCAATCAATTCTTCACTTTTGCATCATCGCATGAACCATTAAAGTATCCTATAGAAAACCAAAAACAAAAAGAAACAAAATAGAGACATAAGAAAATAAGCTAAAACAAAATTAAATAAATAAATAAACTAAAAAAACATTTTGAATTAAAATAATAAAAATTGGTATTAATGTTGGTCAAAATAAAATATTATTCTCAGCAGCAGTGCCAAAAACTTGATGTTATGTGTCTATAACACAAAATTGAATGCAAGTATACACTATTGTAACAAATAATAAATGAACTTTTAAGTCGGATATCGAACCCAAAGGATAATTTTTATCTTCAATCAAGTACTAAAATTATATCTTTCTTAGTAATTATTAAGAAAATAAAATCATTAGATTGTAAAACAATTTAATAACTAATTTAGAATGAATAAAAGAAATTAAAAAAACTCAAATATTTAAAGGAAATAACAATATAGAGAAAGCCTATGGTTAATTACTATCCCTCAATATGTTTTTTAAAGATTGATAATTTAATATTTAAATCTCTCAATTCCTTATTATTGATCAAGATACTAATGTATTCATAAGCTTCTCTCAAGGTCAAGCAAGTATATCTCAATTTACCAAATACCTATATCTCTATGGTAATTATAATAAATCAAGATTCATTAAGAACAAGTTTTATTAATCATACATGCTGATTAGGTATATCTCTATCCTAAGTTGGAACTTGTAAATCTCTCAAATTATCAATGTCTAAATACAATGATATCTTTATCGACTTTATCAAAGTATTACCAAAGCAATTATAATATTGGACGTATATAATGAACCATCAAATACAAATAATTTGAATAACAAGAAATTGAGTTCAATAAATATTAAAAAGATTCGGGAATTAAGCATACATATTGGTTCAAGTAATAACCCTTAGAAAAGAAATTAGTTAATGATGACAAGAGAATTATTGTTACAGACAAAAGAAAATCAATATTGACGCCGAATAACAATTGGTTGATCTACCCAAGATGCTCCAAAGATCTCTTGCTTCCTCGAATTTCCTTTGCTTCTCTCTCTAAAGTTGCTCAAATTATGCTTAAATTGCTCTCAAAGACTTGTGTTGTATATCTTTTTAGGGCTGAAACGAGTGGCCTTTAAATAGTGAATTATTGGAGTCTTGGAGTTGTTTTTTCTTGTTAGTTCAAGAAATACCAAATAGTTAGGGCGATATCTCTTTTGCTGCAGTGCCCATGCTTTAAACTATATCACTGCAACAATTATAGACGCCAACAAATCACTTTAGCACCACTATTTTTCTGCTTCGGCGAATTTGCGGCTAAATCTGGGTTCCTGTACACTCGTGTCATTGAGGCGAAAACCACCTTTTACTACAACAATTTTACCTCGAGCATTTCTGCTATAGCGGCAAGTACTTTTCATTGGGGCAAATTTTCAACAACTTTGGATGTTTTGCAATTTGGTCCCTAATTTTGCTATTTGTTCCCGAAACTCATAGTTTTTCTCCAATTTCTTCAAATTTCATCTATTTTGGTCTAATCCCTATAAATGAACAATAAGGTACATAAATAGTCATTTATTCTCATTTATATAACAAAACACTAAAGTAAAATAGAGATAAAATACATGACAATTATGCCCTTATCAACAAGCAAGTATTCCAATACTGGTTTCTTCTCTTGTTGGTGTTAGATTGGTGAAGCATGGCATCCAGGTGGATTATTTGGTCTGGATGATTTGCCTTGATTGTTCCAAGAGAAATTTAGGCGATTCCTCCATCTAGGTTATAAAATTTTGAGTTTGGGTTATTCTGTTCCTATTATACCCTACAAACTATGTTATCTTCATACAATGACCATTATGATGATTTTCCCCATAAAAATCACAAGTAGTTGGTTGGCTTCTCACTGAATTAACTTCCAAAGACTTAACCTTCTCGGTAAGAAGACTAAGCTGAGCCGTCAAAGATGTCAAAGCATTCACCTCATATACCCTAGCTACCTTTCTTGGGTTCACCCTCTCAGCTAGCCACTAATAACTGTTAGTTGTCATTTCTTCCAACAAATCTTAACCCTCATCAGTAAACTTATTCATCAAAGCACCTCCAAGTTCCGCATCAACAATTATCCCCAACTGACCTATAAGCCCATTATAAAAATTCTGTACCAATAACCACTTCAGAACTCTATGAGATAGACACTTTCTTAACATGTCCTTAAACTTATCTCAAGCCTCATACAAAGACTCTTGGTTATGTTGAACAAAATAAGTAAAATCATTCCTCATCCTAGCGGTTTTGGCTGGTGAAAAGAATTTGACTAGTAACTTCTATGCCAAATTATCCCAAGTAGAAATAGAACCGAATGACAAAGACATTAACCAACCTTTTGTTTTATCCATCAATGAGAATGGAAACAACCTTAGCTTAATAGCATTGTCTAAAAGGACAAGCTTGGTATAAGTTTTTGACAAGTGTTGGACACTAATCAATAGACTTGATTATTTTATTAAAGTTTATTGGATAAGCTTTGTTTAATACTTAAATAAGTCATTAGACATTTGGTTCATTTGTAATGGTTCTTATTATTTTAATAAAGCTTATTGGATAAGCTTTGTTTATAGAAAAGGACACTTATTCAATGGTGGCATTATTAATCAACATTTAAGAGTTAAGTTTTGACTAAAGTCTTGACAATTTTCAACTTATACTTAAAATAATCAAAAGGCTTAAAAGATAATTTAATGGCTTAGAAAGGTGTGGTTTTCCAAGTAAAAAGGAAACAAGACAAAATTGAAATTTTCCTTTTATCTATCATGTAAAAAGGGTTAGATAACATGTATACAAGGTGGGAGAAAAGAGTTTTTTCTATCATCTTTCACAAGAGAAATATTCGGCCCTTTTTTAGAAGGAGAAGTAGCAAGTGTTGCTCTTTTTCTTTTAAATCCCATTTTTGGTCCAAATTTAAAGAGACCAAAGCAAGAGTTGCTTAAACAAATCCGGTAAAATAAAAGCTACCATTCTAGCTTCTTGATCCCACCTTTATCAAAGACTAAATTTATTTAAGAGAACACTTCCAGGTGAGATTTTGAGATGAATTTGTCCAATAACATCACCGGCGGTTCATCAAAGGTATATTTTTTGTTATTGATGGAATTGCTTATGTTTATGTGATTTTGAAATACATGTTATACTTCCACTGCATGGTGTATGACATGTAATTACGCTTCATTAACCATACACACTCACACACCTGATCCAATTTAAAAACCCTAACAATAGTGGTATCAAAGCATACTATATGTGAAGTATGTAACACAAGAGTTGTGTATTGTTGGACATTGGAGTGAATTTGTGATGTTTGACATCAAGGCCAAAAATAATGGAGCTACGGCTTCAAAAGTTGACGCTATAACACCAAATCTTTGTTTGATGTCCGCGGGATCATTCATTGCCTTCATTCCTTTTTATTTGTAATATGCATGTGATGCTTATATTTTACAATTATATAATTGTTATATAAATTATGATCATTTGTTTACGTTGTTAACCACAATGAGATCCTATTGGTGGGGGTTAGTTGTGCTTACGTAAAACAAATGTGTATTTGAGAATGATATCCTCATGAAATATGGATAGTTACAAAAATATCTCTCAATTAGATTAAAATATATATTTTATTATAAGATAATGTTATACATGGTCCGTCTTATCAATATGGTATTAGACGGGTCACATCGGTCTTTCCCAATAATGCTAAAGCGTGGATTGGTTGGTGTAATTTAGACTATATTGGTTAAATATGAGATGGGTTAAATATAAGTGAAAGTATTATCTAATATTGTCAAAGCTTAAGGGTAGTGTCAATATCTTATATTTGATCATTGAAAAGTTAATGTAGAACATACTTATACAATATTGCTAAAGTGTGTTTAGGATCAGTGGTAAGAGTTACATGAGATGCAATTAATAAGAGTTCTCTACCTTTTGGGTTTACAAAGACCAATATTACTAAAGCGTGAGATTAAAGTAAAATATCAATTGGGTCTACTTCTCATTGTAGAGTTTAAAGTGTCTTAACTTTCGTTTTCTTATTTGAAAGATTAAAGGAACTATGTAAAACAGTGGAAGGGCGTCAATAGATTGAAAACATATAACTATTATATCTATGATCTAAAGAATTTTAACAATTTAAAATGTTCCACTAACATCTCTTCTTTTATCTTGTAAAGATAAGATGGCTTCGAGCAATCCATTGGTATGCACACTTGATGCATACCAACTGAAGGGTGTCGAAAATTATTCTGGCTAGCTTATGAATCTGAGAATTATTCTAGATTCAGAAACGTTTGGATATATTATTAATTAAAAGATACTTAGAGGTATTTCTAATAAAGTTACTTTAGAAAAGCTTGAGACATATTAGAAATGGATTGATGATGATTTGAGAGTAAAATCATATATCTTAGCCTCATTGTCGACTAGACTTCAGATGGAGCATATATAAGATAATGTTATACATGATTCGTCTTGTTAATATAGTATTAGATAGGTCATATCGGTCTTTCTCAATATTGCTAAAGCATAGGATTAGTCGGTGTGATTTAGACTATGCCAGTTAAATATGAGATAACTCAAATAAAAGTGAAAGTATTATCTAATATTGCTAAAGCGTGAGGGTAGTATTAATAACTTATATTTGATCATTGACAAGTTAATGTAAAATATACTTATCTAATATTATTAAAGTATGAGGGTAAAATATGTTTAGGATCGGTAGTAAGAGTTACATGAGATGTAATTAACAAGAGTTTTCTACTTTTTGGGTTTACAAAGACCAATATTACTAAAGCGTGAGGTTGGAGTAAAATACCAATTGGGTCAACTTCTCACTGTAAAGTTTAAAGTGTTTTAACTTTCGTTTTCCTATTTGAAAGATTAAAGAAAATATATAAAGCAGTGGAAGGGCGTCAATAGATTGAAAACATATAACTATTATATCTATGATCTAAAGCGTCTTAACAATTTAAAATGTTCCACTAACATCTCTTCTTTTATCTTGTAAAGATAATGGCTACGAACAATCAATTGGTACATATACATGATGCATACCAATTGAAGGGTGTCAAAAATCATTCTGACTGGCTTATAAATTTGAGAATTGTTCTAGATTCAAAAACGCTTGGTGATGCAATATTTCTATATCTTAAAATTTAGTGCAAGTATACACTATTGTATACAAGTAATAAAGGGATAAAAGAGCCGAATGTCTAACCCACAGGGATAATTTCTACATTTTAACCAAGTACTAAAATTATGTCTTTCTAGTAATTATTTAGAAAAATAAAAATCTAAGAATGAATGTAGAAAATATAAAAGTAGTGACACAATGTAAAGATATTTGGAAGATAGCAATATAGAGAAACTCTAGGGTTAATACTATCCCTCAATATTTTTTCTAATGATTTATCCTCTAATATTTAACTCCCTTAATCTTTGTTATTAATCAAGACACCAATGTATTCACAAGCCTCTTCCAAGGTCATGCAAGTATACCTTAATTTACCAAATACCTATATTCGTATATAATAAATTAAGATTCATTAAGTTTAAGTCTTATTGATCATACATGCCAATTAGGTATATTGTTATCCTAATTTGAAACTTGCATATGCAACATTGAATGTTACTCTACAATTATGCATCAAATTACCTAGGTCAAAATATAATGATTCCTCTTCTGAGTTTATCAAAAATATTACCAATTCATTCACCATATATTGGCCATATATATTGAAGCATTAAGAACAAGTAATTTTGAATAACAAAGAACTAAGTTTATTAAATATTAAAAAGATATGGCAATTAAGCGCACATATTGACTTCAAGTATTAACCCTAGTAAACAAAATTTAGTTCATGGCTATAAGAGAACAACAGCAAAAATAAAAAGAAAACATGATACAATCAATAGCAAACTAATATAGACGTCGAATTTGTCTTGATTGTGTTACCTAAGAAACTCTTGATGCCAAAGAACGTCTTGAATCTCTCTATATGACTGTTTCAATTAAGCTCCAATTGCTCTCTAAGACTTATGTTGTGTATTCTTGATGTTCTTGGATGTTCTTTAAAGGCTGTGGGCGAGTGGCATTTTATGGGGATTGATATGAGCTTGAAAATCTCAATTCTTGTTAGATTAGAACTCGCACTACCGTTGGGGTGCTATGCTGCTATCGCTAAGGCACTACATGTAAAAGGCTTCACCGCTAGAGCGATAAGCTGTTGGTGCTGGAGTGCTAGTCTGTCACTGGCGCTAGGGCGCTAGACTGAGACTTAAACAAGTCATTTTTTCTTATTTTCTTATTTTAATCACTATTCTAGCACTAGGGCAAAAATCCTTGTAGCATTGGGATGACAGGTCCATATTTTAAAAAGTTTACAATTTAGTCCTTGTTTTTGCTCCTTTCATTCAAGTCCCTGTAAATAACAATAATGCACATAAATAGCTATTTATTCTCATAAAACAAAAAAATATCAAAATAAAAACATGAGAAAATATATAATAAATATGCCCTTATCACTTGGATATATTATTAATTAAAAGATGCGTAGCGGTGTTTCTGATAAAGCTACTTTAGAAAACTTTAGACATATTAGAAATAGATTGATGATGATTTGAGAGTCAAATCATATATCTTGGCCTCAATGTCGACTAAACTTTAGATAGAGCATATGCACATGGATATTGCAAGTAGTGTAATGCTCCATCTAAAGAAGTTGTTTGGCGACAAACCATAGGTCGAATTATACCAGGTTGCCAAGATATTATTTTAGTCTCGACTAGCAGAGGGCAGTCCAGTGAGTCCCTATATACTTAATTTGATTTTATACATTGAAAAATAATAAACTATGGACGTATCTTTGAACAATAATTTGAGGAATAATTTAATTCTCTAGTCTCTGCCGGGGTCATTTGCATAGTTCATCATGAACTTTAATATGTAAAGGATGACTCCCATGTATGCTGAGCTGCATAATTTATTGAAGACAGCTTAAAAGGACATAAGCAAAGAGGGTGTAACCCTCTATGTTCAGGGTGGCGCTTTATCTTCTACCTCGAAGGCTTATTAAAAGTCTAAGGGCAAGAAGAAGAAGCAGCAGATACCATATACAAGTTCTTAGAGATATGATATCCAAGCCACAAGAGAAAAGAAAAGGCAAAGTTACGGTAAGGATGAAAATTGAAAGCACAATTGTCCAAAGTTCCTAGCCACAATCAAGAAGAACCCCTTAGGTATATGTTTGCTTATCATTGATATTTTATTAGTATTTGATGCTAGTACAGGGTGGGTATTAGATACCGCCTATCCCTCTCACAACTATAATATGTTACAGGGTCTGAAGGAAGTTAAACTACTGCAGCGTAGAGAAATACAACTTCATGTTAAAAATGGAGATTTTCTACAGGTAAAGGCTATTTGGACATTTGGAGTTATTTCTCCTTTATGAAAGATCTATTATGTTGTATGATTGTTACTTTATGCCAAACTTCATCAGGGAAATTATATCCCTTCTTGTGTTGGACATTAAAGGTTATCATATACTTATTCGGAATGGTTCCTTATATTTATATGATGTGGATATTGTTTTGTTAGCTGAATGTCAGTTGATGAATGGCCATTATATTTTAGATACAACAAAAAATGTCTTGAATGTACAGATGAATAAAAGGAAAAGTTCAAAAACTTTAAATAATACAGAATTGTGGAATATGAGATTAGGTTATATAGGCGTGAGATGCCTAATCTGTCCAGTTTGGAATGATCAGTACTTGATCTTACCATAGAACCTTATTTAGTTTGTGAATGTTGCATTCAAGGGAAGATGACCAAAACCTCTTTTGTTGGTGTTCGACACCAACCCACTGATTTGTTGGAATTGTATATAGTTATGTATGTGATCCAATGAATCACACTATCATGTGTGGGTTTCAATACTTCGTGATCTTTATCGATGATTTGTCAGGATACGGATATATGTTTTTGATGAGACACAAGTCAAAAATCTTTGAAATATTCAAAAAGTTTGGGCTAGAGGTAGAGAAGCAAACTGATAAGTTTATAAAATACCTTCAATTAAACTGAAGGGGTGAATTCACTGCTTATTTGAAGGAGAATGAGATTCTCACTCAATATAGTCCTCTTGGTTCTCCTTAATACAATGTGTTTCAGAGAGGAGGAATCAGACTTTATTACATATTGTCCGATTGATGATGAACTTTACCAATCTTCTTATGGGGTTATGCTCTTGAAACTGATGATCACTTATTGAATAGAGTTCTATCAAAAGTCGTTCCTACTACACCATGTGAGATATGGACTAGTAAGAAACTAAGTCTTAAGTATGTTAAGATTTAGAGCTATCTTGCTTTTGTAAAGGTTATATAGTAGGATAAACTTGCACCTAGAGGGGTACAAGTACGGTTCATTAAATATCCCAAACACTCTATGGAATATTAGTTCTGTGATCCAGAGGAACGAAACATGTTCGTTGCTCGTAATTCCACTTTCCTAGAGAGAAACTTTCTTATGGATCATGGAGATTATAGAAGGATTAAACTTGATGAAGTCAATCAAGAAGTTTATAAACCGATAATGGAACCTCAAGGTTAATCAAGTTAAATACCTTTGACACAACTTCTCTGTAGGTCAAAAAAGACGTCGAGGCCACATGTTAGGTATGGTATGATGCTTAAAGGTATCTTTGACATTTTCTTAGTGGAAGAAAATGATCCTTTAACTTATAGAGAGACGATGTTGGACATCAATTCGAGAAAATGACAAGATGTCATGAAATTCAAAATTGACTCTATGCATAAAAATCAAATCTGGGACTTAGCTGAGCTTTCTGAAGGAATTATTTCTACTGGTTATAAATGGGTTTACATGCAAAAGTATGGGCTTGATAGAAAAGTAGAAACCTTTAAAGCCCGATTGGTGGCAAAAGATTTTACTCAAAAATCAATGATAGATTATGAGAAAACCTTTTCACTAGTAGCCATATTGAAGTTGATTCAAATTATGTTGGCTATTATAGCATATTTTGATTTTAAGATCTAGCATATGGATGTAAAGACAACTTTCCTAAATGGATATCTCAAGGAAGACATATTCATGGAGCAGCCTAAAGGTTTTATATCTAGCCTAACTTCTATCTAGTCTGCAAACTGAAAAAGTCTATATATGGATTTATGTAGGCCTTCCGAAGCTTTGATGAGGTAATCAAAAGGTATGATTTCATCAAGAACAAAAATGAAGCATATGTGTACAGAAAGGTCAATGAGAGTAAGATTGTCTTTCTAGTTCTTTTTGTGGATAACATACTAATTATCGAAAATGATATTGGTATATTATAGTAAGTCAATAGTTATCTTAGTAAGAACTTCCCCATAAAAATTTTGGGAGAGACTTCTTATAGACTGGGTATAAAGCTTTATAAAGATAGAGCTAGGAAGCTAATAAGACTTTCTCAATCCTCGTACATAGACAATGTTCTGAAAAGGTATAACATTGCTAACTGTAAGACATTTAATATACCTTTCAAACATGGCATTCAACTTACTAAGATGATGTGTCCTTAGAAGGAAGATGAAAATGTTAGAATGTCTAACATACCATATGCATCAGCTGTTGGTAGCTTAATGTACGCCATGTTATGTACAAGACCTGACATCAGTATGGCTGTAAGTGTTACAAGTTGGTATCAGTCTGATCCAGGTAATAACTATTAGATAGCCATGAAACATATCATGAAATACCTTAGGAGTACAAGGGATAAGTTTCTGATTTATGGAGAGAGTAACTTACAAGTAAGAGGATACACTGATTCAAACTTTCAGTCTAATCCAGATGATAGAAAATATACATCTAGTTATATGTTTCTTCTTAATGGTGCTGTAGTCAGTTGGAAGAGTACAAAATAAAGATCCACAGCTGATTCTACCATAGAGGCAGAATATATTGCAGCTTCAGAAGCTGCAAATGAAGCTGTGTGGATATGTAAGCTTGTCATAGAGCTCGGAATAGTTCCAAACTCAGTGGATCCTATCCCACTATTTTGCAACAATAACTAGGCAATTGTTCAAGCCAATGGCACACTAGAAATATTAGCTAGAGGTGATATAATAATATCTAGAGTAGATTTTATGAATAATGTAGCAGACCCACTAACTAAGGCTTTAACTTCTAGAGTGTTTAAGAAGCACGTGGATTCAATAAGTATTAGATATCATTGTGAATAGCACTAGAGTAAGTGATTTGTTGTAGATGGTGCTTACATGCCATTTTAATTTTATATAAATATTTATTATTTAATATTTATACAATGAACATTTCAATAAATCGTTAATTTATTATACGGTACTAAGCTTGTTACTTTTCAATCATTATAGATCATCTATAGAGGTTTAGGTTAGCGTTAAGAGTTAGCATTCTAAGAGTTAGAACCTTGTCTGAATTGAGACAAAGACCTGAGAATATATTAATAATGACATAGTTGCAAGAGTTATAAATGGTGCTAAGAAATATCATTATGCAGTATGTTCTCAAAGACATCGTTCCTGATCTATGGTTGCCGACATGGATTGAATTGTATTCCTTTCAGATCAGTATATATATCTATATCTAAATTTTTTGAATGGTTAATCTTAGTATACTGTGAGCTTAGTGGAAGCTCGTATAGGTATGCAGGTATTCAGTAAAGATTAGGTACTGAATAAACTCACAAGGACTTTCAATAGACATCTCATAAAGCCGCCAATTGAGGGTCTTCTCAAGTTCAGTAGTATTTGCGGTCTTTTAATCTGAGTGTCATAATGGGCTTGTAAGTGATACACCATATTTTAATTCCACGCATGTCAAAGACCTTTCATGGTTTGACCTTTGGGTGCATTGGGTATAGTTCGATGCTCATAAAGTTCGGTGTATATAGATATAGTATCCGTCAGCTCATATGAGTAAGTTGTATATCCTAATGCTTTAAGATTGTATTTCAGTAAGTCTTATAACCATAATCATAAACCTCGAAAAAGAATTTTTTGTAAGGTTAAACAATATCGTAAAAGTGTTTGTGAATAGTATTTATGAAAATACAAATCTAGAGATACGTTTATAGGCAAGCATATAGAGATTTGATGATGATCTATGTCTCTGCTCTTCTAGGATATAGGTGACAGAGGAACTATAAGTATATATTTTAACCCCAACTTATACAAGTCAATGCGCTGCTTTATAATATCCATAACGTGTTTGGGGGCATTATTAACGGACTTGTAGAAGAGTTTCGTAAGACAAATTTTGTGTGAACCTAGAGATTCTCACAATATGAAGTGTACTTGTTAAGCACTAAGGTAGCGAACTGGGTCAAAGAGTTTGATCCAAGAAAATTACGGATAAGTAGGATTTGGTATTGGGACTCTCGGGTTAGGCACGTGTCAAATTCTAATTGCTAAAATTTGACACATCACTAAGCCTTAAAATGATATTTTTGGTATAAGTTTTTGATAAGTGTTAGACACTAGTCAATAGACTTGATTATTTTATTAAAGCTTATTGAATAAGCTTTGTTTAATATTTAAATAAGTCCTTAGACACTTGTCTCATATGTAAATATTTTATTATTTTAATAAAGCTTATTGGATAAGCTTTGTTTATATGAAAAATGACACTTATTAAATGGTGGCATCATTATAATGAAGAGTTAAAAGTTAAATTTTGACTAAAGTCTTGACAAGTGTCAACTTATAATTAAAATAATCAAAAGGCTTAAAAGATATTTTAATGGTTTAGACAGTTGTGATCGTTCAAGTGAAAAAGAAATAAGACAAAAAGTAGTTTTTGTCTTTTAACCATCATGCAAAAGGGTAACGATCATATGTATGAAAGGTGGACAAAAAGAGTTTTGCCGTCATCTTTCACAAGAGAGATATTCACCCATTTTTTGGAAGAAGAAATAGTAAGTGTTGTTCTTTTTTCTTTTAAGTCCCATTTTTGGTCCAAATTTAGAAAGACCAAAACAAGAGTTGTTAGAAGAAATATTTTAAAATAAAAGCTACCATTCTAGCTTCTTGATCCCACCTTTGTCAAAGACTTTATTTGTTCAAGAGAACACTTTAAGATGAGACTTTGAGATCAATTTGTCCAACCACATCACTTGCAGTTCATCAAACATATATTTTTTGTTATTGATGGAATTGCTTGTGTTTATGTGGTTTTGAAATACATATTATGCTTTCACTGCATAGTGTATACCATGTAGTTCTATTTCATAACCCACATACACTCACAAACCTGATCCGATTTAAAAATCCCAACAACACACAGCCTCAACCCCAACTCAAAGAATATTAAGTTTAAAGCCACCTTCCCCTCTTGTGGTGAGCTAGTATATTCATCCTCCTAAGGAACCCTTAGAGTAATAGAGTCGACAATCTCCATCATTCCTCTTAGCTCACCAAGGACTACCGTATTCACACCAAAGGAAGATTCGGAGGATAGTCCAACTCTTAAGGAGCGTCATTCATGCTCTGAACAATAAACGTTTTGTTCTTTGGCCTACGTGGCTGACTAGATACTTCCTTAAGTTGTTTAAGGGGTCTTAGATGATAACCTCTTACTAGAGGACTATTTAGGTTCCTTTCCCCATATAATACCCCCCTGTAATGGAAATGAGTCCTCGCTCCGCTTAAGCACTCTCATCCATGGAAGACATGATCTTAGACCTAAACAAGATCAAAAAGTGGAAACCTATCAAGAAACTCCCCAAAGAAAAAATGCCTATAAAAATACTGAAAGGATAAAAAAAACTCTTAGAGGATAGAGGAAATGTAAGAAAAATGGGGCAAAATAAATGGTACAAAGCTAAAAAAGAAAGCACTTATTAGAAAAAGAAGGTCGAAGAATGAAGTCACTCAAAACGCAAAAGTGAGAAGAAAACTTATTTTGAATCACAAAGATAAGGTGCTCTTTAGGAAGAAAACAAGCACAAAAAAGTGAAGAACTAAAAGAGTCACAAAATTATATATACTACTAGATAAAGAGAGATCTCAACCATTGATTTAAAATTTAAAAGTTGAGAACAAGGTTAAAATACAACTCTTCAGCTTAACCATACGATTGACAATCAATCCTAAAGATGACGACACATTACCATGGAAAGGGAATAACTACTCTAGTGGCCTAGACGACTTTGAAGATTTTTTATCATTCCAAACAATAGAGAAACAATGTTTATAGACAAAAGCACAAAGTTTTAAAGTTACAAAAAATGGATCAAAATGCAAAAGTTCAAAACTTTAGTCACTGTAGCAAGGTCCTATAGCAATGGTACTGTTTCATAACGGTTAAATCACTGTGCAATGACTAGTTACTATGTTAATAGTTGTAAGGATCAAATCATTGTAGTTGAACTGTAGCAACGGTCAAACAATGTAGCAACAGACAGGATACTGTAGCAACGGCTAAAAACAACTAGTTTCTCCATCTCTATAAATACAAGCCTCATTCAAGCTTAATAACAATAAGAACTCTATAGTCTTTATATTATTTGAAAATGAAAGAACGTCCTTTTTTTATTAAAATTGTTTTATCTACTCTTTAAAAGAGTTTAAATTGTAAGAGTTTAATTAAACTCAAAATCAATCTTTGTAAAGGTCTAGTTGGTACCTAGTAAAGTTAACATAATGTGAGGGTTTGATTAGTAGCTGGGAAACTAATCAAGGTTTGATTGGTACCTAGGAAAGTCAATATGTAAAAGTTTAATTAACATCTGGAAAGTAAATCAAAAGGTCTTCAAGTACGGTTAGCTTCGAGGCATGGACGTAATCCAGGATAAGGGTCGAACCATATAAACATCCGATGTTAGCTTTCTCTTTTCCTACCTTTTATTTACTGAAATTACTTTGGTTTTAGTTTATTTATATTATTATTAATTGCATAAATTATTTTATTATTTTTTAAATACCCAATTCACCTCCTCCCCCTTGGAGTGCCATTTTTAAACCCTTTTAGACTTTCAATTAGTATCAGAGCCTCGTACTCTAGAAAGACCTTAACTGTCTTAGAGTGATCCATGGCAACCATTAGTGAACCTAGTATATATGAAGGCTAATCCACCATTAAACCTCTGTTCTTTGACGAAAATTATAATTATTGAAAAATTAGGATGAAAACTTATTTGCAAATCTTCAATTATGATCTTTGGATTATTGTTTAAAATGGTCCTCATGTACCTATGAAAAATAATAAAAAGGCAAGCTTATTTCCAAACTTGAAGAGGAGTGGAATAAATGGGAGTTTAAAAATGTTTCTTTAAATGCAAAAGCCATGAACCATTTATTTTGTGCATTAGATAAAATGTGTTTAGTAAAATTTGAAACTATAATTCTGCATATGCAATTTGGCATGCATTAGAAGTATTATATGAGAAAAATGCAACAAAGAATTGGAAAGTAATGATGGCATCAACTTCAACATGGGATGATTATTGATCAGAAGATGATGAATGAGAAATAACCAATCTTGCACTTATGGCTATCAACGATGACAAATCCGATAGTAAGGTAAGTGATGATGAACCTTTTATTGAAGAGTTTTATTTAAAATTTATTAAAGAAACAAAAACCATGAAAAAGAAATTGTTGCAAGAAGCAATCAAATTTTGAAAGAGAAATTAAATAAAGAAAAGAATTTGTTGTAAGAAGAATTAAATGTCTAAAACTGAAAATTGATGAGTTACAAAAAGAGAATCAAATTTTAAATGATGAAAAAGAAAATCTTATAAAAAAAGGCTCATGACTTGAATGAAATTATTTTAAAATTTACGAATAAACAATTTTGAAAAGATGGTTTATGCTAAAACGTGTGTTTTTGACAAAGTTAATTTGAGATATAAACCAAAACAAACAAAATTTAAATCTTACTTTGTCAAATCCTCCTTCAAATATGATTCTTATTCACTTTGTCATTATTATAATAAAAATAGACACAAAGTTTTTAATTGTCCTATTAAAAATTTGAAGGAAAGCAAATATGGGTTCCAAAAAAAACAATTGCTAACATTTGAGGACCTAAGAAATATTGGATACCAAAATACATAACTTAAATTTATTTTGTAGGTATCAACATTTAGCATTGTTCTTAATCTTTGTTCTTAATCTTTATGAAATATTGTTATGCATGTTTTTAATTTGTCTTAATCATATCATACCTTAATGCATATATTAAAAAAAAAAAATTTATGTGTGATAAACTTAGGGGGAGCAATTATAGAAATTATCTTTACAATATGTGAATTTATTTTTTAGATTTTTATGATTTATTCTTTATATGGCTATGATTTTATCATTATTTTTTATGATGCCAAAGGGGGAGAAATATGTGCATGTATTTTAGTCTATGATTTATTCTTAAACTACTTAACATGTGCACCTGAATTTCTGCAAAAAGGCTTGGTAAAAATATAAATGTAGGAGGAACACAAATTGAGGGGGATGCGTACTTTTCAAATAGAAGATATTGCATACTTTGTTTGTCACCATCAAAAAGAGGGAGATTGTTAGCCTAGGCGACTTTGAAGATTGTTTATCATTCAAAACAATAGAGAAAAGATGTTTATGAACTAAAGCGTAAAGTTTTAAAAGTTACATAAAATTTATCTAAATGAAAAAGTTCAAAACTTTAGCCATTGTAGCATGTACTGTAGCAATGGTACTATTCTATAATGTCTAAATTACTGTGCAATAACTAGTTACTGTGTTAACGGTTGTAATGGTAAAATCGTTGTAGTTGAACTGTAGCAATAGTCAAACATTATAGCAATGGATAGGATACTGTAGCAACGAGTCAACAACAATAAGAAAAAACTCTATAATCTTTATATCATTTGAAAAGGAAAGAACATTCATTTTTGTGTTAAAATTGTTATATCTACTCTTTAAATGAATTTAAATTGTAAGGGTTTAATTAAACCCAAAATTAATCTTTTTAAGGGTCTAGTTGGTATTAATAAAGCCAATATACTATAAGGGTTTGATTAGTACCTGAGAAACTGGTTAGGGTTTGATTAGTAGTTGGAAAACTAATCAGTGTTTGATTGGTACCTAGGAAAGTGTTGTGTGATTTCTATAACACAAACTAACGCAAGTGCACGTTATCGCAACAAGTAATATATGATAAGTAGAGTGTCGATCCCACGGGGAATTATTATTACTTGCTAAGTACTAAAATTATGTTCTCCTATTCTTATTAAAGCTATTGGCAATTTAATGGTTTTAATATCGAAACTAACTAAACAAGAAATAATAATAATTACAAGAATTGAGCAAGGAGAACAATTGTGATAGCACAAATACTCAGATACCTAGGATTACAATAATCCCTCAATACTTCACTTGAATCCAACTACTCCCCTTAGAACTATCAATATGAATGTCAACCAAGAACTCTAATATCCTCACAAGCCTCTTTTGCAGGTCAAGTGAGTATATCTCATTCAATTAACTATCTATATGTCTATGATAATCAAATTGAAATAAGATTCATTAAGTTCAAATTCTCTAAATGGTCATATATGCCTATGAGTATATGTCTATCTCATATGAAACTCATGCCTTTTACACCATGATCATACATCAATTTATCCATGGCCAACACAAAATTTCCTTTGTCAAGTTCATTAAGGTTCCCTAATCAATCTAATACATTTTCATGTAATTAGAAGCATTTAGCATAGAACAAATTGAACAATTCCATACCAATATGATATATAAGGGAAAATAATCAATCCAAGCTACATATTGAGTTCACATTGTAATCCTAGTAATAAAACTTAGTTCATAATTGAAAATATAAGTTTAGAGCATCTAACAACATCATTATACATGTTGGAATCAACAACAAATACGAATTTGAAGAGAAGAAGAAATTTCCCTTGATGCAATGGTGATGTTCTTCCTCCAAAATGCAGAAATTCTTCTTCTTCCCCTTGATTTTTGCCTCTTGTTGTTGATTCTTGCTTCCAAGACCCAAATGAAGTGTTTATTTTCGTGCTCTCAACTGCCCCTTTGCTCCTCTTCTCTCTTTGGCTAAACAATGGGTGTTTATATAGGTAGGGTTGCAAAAAGAGGACAAAACTGCCCTTAGGAGTGCCCAGAATTCAGCGCCGCGGCGCTGGATTTCAGCGCTGCGACGCTCACTTTCTGCAATTGGCGCCGCGGCGCTGAAATCCAGCGCTGCGGCGCTGCACTGTGCTACAGTACACTGTAGCAGTACACTGTAGCTACAGTACCACTGTAGCAAACAGTGCCTCCTTCGTATTTTTATCTCTAATGCTCCGATTTGCGTCCGTTTTCCGGTATTTTTGCTCCGATAATGCTTCAACCTATAAAACAACATTAATACGCATAAATAGCCTAATTATTGAGATAAATTGAACAAATATCAAGTTAGGAAGATAAAATAGTTTATACAATTACGCCTTATCAAATACCCCCAAACTTAAATACTTGCTCGTCCTCGAGCAAGAGAGCACACGACAAAACACCAAAAAATGACAACAAACAATAAAAAGATATAAAACATTGGGTTGGCAAACGATTAGTAATTTATCTCAAAAATTTCTCATGACTACTATTCTCAAGGAAATTCTAAACATCATAACCGTTCAACATATTAATCCAACACTTATTCATACCTACAAGTGACCTACTTGGTGTGTGTGTGTGAATAGCTAAAATCATTAGTAGCATGCGCTCGGATTAGTTTATGCACATAAGATAATGAAATGGTCTCTATGAGAATTTTGCTTTTATTTAACACTCCATATGCTTGTTTTTCGCATCACTCTCCACTAATGTAGGCACACACATAATCAAGGATCAAATAGGACTTTAGTTATCTTGTAATGCATGGCTAGGGTGAGGGTATGATAAAATGGATCGATTTTGGCTCAACTTACACCATAAACACACATTCCTCTTGAGGTTACTCAAACCCAACCATTGTTTTCCACCCAATTTCCCCCAAACTTATTTCTTTGATTCTCTAGCTATTTTGTTGCTCTTTTTTTTTTTTTTTCTCATTTAAGCTAGGGGTATAGCAAACTTAATTTTTCTTTTTGCTTCTTTTTTTTTTTTTTTTTTTTCTCTTTGATTTTTTTTTTTTTTTTTTACATATAAGTCACTATACCCCCAAACTTAAGCTTTTCATATTTGAACAACCAACATTTATAACCAAACCCAAAGCTCTTCTTTACTTCACCCCTTCACTTTTAAAAGTTCACACAAGTCTTTAAAAGAAGTGCTATACTTATGGCGTGATGGATACTATAAAGGATAATAAAAGTAAAGGCTAGGGTAGTGATATGGTTAGCAAGAAAAATGAGTAATTAGGCTCAACGGGGGTGACTACAGTTAAAATTATACTTAGGTTGGCTTGAAAGGCTCAATCGGTCCAAAAATGGCCTAAAATCATATCCCTAATTATGTATGCCCTAGGATTTCGCCTTGAGTGATGCTCAAACAAGTTCTAGCGTGTTTTTGACCATAATTATTCTTGTAGTGCATAAAAGTCTTCTAAGTAAGCATAAAACTAAATAATTCTAACTATGTACTCAAAATATCAAGTGGTCACAAAGTGAAGCTGAACTTGTCCTAGATTACCAAGTAAACAATCACAACATTCATTGTTTCCAAAAGAACATAGCATTTGAAATCATGTTTCTATTTCATATCATTGACTACTAATCATTCAACCAACCTATAACTAAACACTAAAATGAAAGAAAACAAACAAAACAAAAAAAAAAAACAAATTATGCAAAACAAACAACTAAAAACAACAATCGTAATAAGCATGATCCACATGGAAATGAATATTTTCCTCCCCCAAACTTAAAGTTGACATTGTCCACAATGGCTAAACTAGAGGTAAGTAAAAAGAGACTCCCCTTGTAGACAATGGCGTGATGCTTGAATCGCAATGAGGAAGTTATTGCTTGAGTTGGTCCTTAAAGCCATTGAGTGATGCTTTCCAATATATGAAATTTGAGGAGCCTTGTTGTCCACAACATGGATTTTTGACTTGAAACTTCTCGGTGTTGAGGCTGCAACCTTAAGTTGCTGCCACATTTGGTTTGTCCCCAATTGTGAGCTCCATTTGGATGCATCATATTAGCTTTATTTCAGATTTCATTTCCATGCCTTTATGAGATTTCGAATTGTTGTTTCAACACACTGCAAGAAAGAAAAACAAACATTAAACAAAAGGATTAAAATCAAAAATTAAAATACACTTGGGTTGCCTCCCAAGAAGCGCTTGATTTGTTGTCACTAGCTAGACTTCTTTCGAGGTTGTGGTGGAAAAATTGCATTTTCGAGGCATTTTTCCCAAGGAACACTCCTCTTTTATCGTTCTTCAATGGTCATTCAATGATCTTGCCAATTTCTTTCCTTGATTTCCTTTCATTGAACTTGCTTGGCAAGAACAAAAATCTTGTTCGGAAGTGTGAACCTTGTTAATCTTCAACATAATAACCTCTTTGAATGCACCTTCAAAACAACCAAAACAACCCAAACATAACAAAACTTAAAAGAAACAAAATGCCTAAATTAGAATCAAGTTACTTTACCATAATATTAGCAAAAAATTCAGAATCAACAATTCCCGGCAACGGCGCCAAAAACTTGTTGTGTGATTTCTATAACACAAACTAACGCAAGTGCACGTTATCGCAACAAGTAATATATGATAAGTAGAGTGTCGATCCCACGGGGAATTGTTATTACTTGCTAAGTACTAAAATTATGTTCTCCTATTCTTATTAAAGCTATTGGCAATTTAATGGTTTTAATATCGAAACTAACTAAACAAGAAATAATAATAATTACAAGAATTGAGCAAGGAGAACAATTGTGATAGCACAAATACTCAGATACCTAGGATTACAATAATCCCTCAATACTTCACTTGAATCCAACTACTCCCCTTAGAACTATCAATATGAATGTCAACCAAGAACTCTAATATCCTCACAAGCCTCTTTTGCAGGTCAAGTGAGTATATCTCATTCAATTAACTATCTATATGTCTATGATAATCAAATTGAAATAAGATTCATTAAGTTCAAATTCTCTAAATGGTCATATATGCCTATGAGTATATGTCTATCTCATATGAAACTCATGCCTTTTACACCATGATCATACATCAATTTATCCATGGCCAACACAAAATTTCCTTTGTCAAGTTCATTAAGGTTCCCTAATCAATCTAATACATTTTCATGTAATTAGAAGCATTTAGCATAGAACAAATTGAACAATTCCATACCAATATGATATATAAGGGAAAATAATCAATCCAAGCTACATATTGAGTTCACATTGTAATCCTAGTAATAAAACTTAGTTCATAATTGAAAATATAAGTTTAGAGCATCTAACAACATCATTATACATGTTGGAATCAACAACAAATACGAATTTGAAGAGAAGAAGAAATTTCCCTTGATGCAATGGTGATGTTCTTCCTCCAAAATGCAGAAATTCTTCTTCTTCCCCTTGATTTTTGCCTCTTGTTGTTGATTCTTGCTTCCAAGACCCAAATGAAGTGTTTATTTTCGTGCTCTCAACTGCCCCTTTGCTCCTCTTCTCTCTTTGGCTAAACAATGGGTGTTTATATAGGTAGGGTTGCAAAAAGAGGACAAAACTGCCCTTAGGAGTGCCCAGAATTCAGCGCCGCGGCGCTGGATTTCAGCGCTGCGACGCTCACTTTCTGCAATTGGCGCCGCGGCGCTGAAATCCAGCGCTGCGGCGCTGCACTGTGCTACAGTACACTGTAGCAGTACACTGTAGCTACAGTACCACTGTAGCAAACAGTGCCTCCTTCGTATTTTTATCTCTAATGCTCCGATTTGCGTCCGTTTTCCGGTATTTTTGCTCCGATAATGCTTCAACCTATAAAACAACATTAATACGCATAAATAGCCCAATTATTGAGATAAATTGAACAAATATCAAGTTAGGAAGATAAAATAGTTTATACAATTACGCCTTATCAGAAAGCCAATTTGTAAAAGTTTGATTAACACTTGAGAAGTTAATCAAATGGTCTTGAAAGATAGACCGAACTAATGAAATCCTCATGCACTGTTAGCTTTGAGGTGTAGACGTAAGCCGAGATAAGGGACGAACCACGTAAAAATTCGATGTTAGCTTTCTCTTTCCCTACTCTCTTATTTACTGAAATTACGTGTGCTTTAGTTTATATCTATTATTATTAATTGCATAAATTATTTTATTATTTTTTAAATACCCAATTCACATCCCTTCTTGGATTGCCTGTCTAAAATTTTCACACTCATTATAATTGTCAGGCTATGGCAAATTTCTCAAGGGATTGTAAAAGATTTAATGTAATAACAGGAACCGATTGAAAATAAGAAGTCATTCATTACCTATAATTTGCATAACTACTAAAAGTAAGCCCAAAGAGTATCTATTCAAAAGAGAAAGCCCACATGACAAAAAGAGTAAGTATAACAGGGCCAAGGAAATTGGGATGCTAGTTGAAAATAAAGCACTCAATGAGTATCTCAATCCAGAAACACTACTTGTAAAGTTTTTAGTGTCAAATAAGTTAACACTAAAAATTAAGGGACCCTTATTCTCCCCTAAAGAAATGTGTGGTTTCTGAACCCATTGAGATGACCCAAGAATTTTGCTATTTTGATTTTGCTAGTCCTTGGGAACAGCATAGTAACGAATAATTCTTAATGTCTTCAGCCAATGAAGCTTAAAGACCTTACACGTAATGAGCCTAAAGATGACCTCAAACATATATAACCCAAAAGATAAGTGTTAACCCACAAACCTCCTCGAACTGATGTACCTTCTTTGAGTTGGTCAGAACAATAGTCAAAGCCCAACTACTATATTCGGTCGACTCCTAAAGGAGAGAAGACTAAGTCCACCTCCTCTAAGCTAGTCAGAATAATAGTCAAAATATGGTTACTCTATTCAATCAGTCTCCTAATGAGGAACAACGATCTCTTCAAACTAGTCAGAGTAATGGTCAAAGCTCAGCGACCTTGCCCGAGCAGACTTATCACCTACAAGGCCAACCAGAGTAACTGTTGAACATTAATTGCCCTACTTGGAAAAGCCTTAATCGAGGAGAAATAACTCCTACTTGTGTTGAGCAGGGGAAGGTACAAAGCTGACCACCTTGAATAGCTAAAGAAGTTCTTAAAAATGAATCAACTTCCAAGATATGTAGAAAGTTGTGGATAAACTCAAGCTTATAAAAAAAAATTTCTAAAAATGAGATAATCCTACCAAAGCAAGTAAGATCGATTGCAATTTCAAGAAAAATCGAATAGAAGAATTCAAGAAGGGCAAATTCATAAAGACCCCACATTAAAAAGGACTCAAAGAGTTACGAGTTTATCCCACATCCTCACCTTACAAATAAAGGAAGAAATCAGCACTAGAGACCATGAATAATAATTCTATCCAATATTCAACATTGAGATTCATACAGAGCAATTAGCTCCATTTTATTCCCTTGCCTTACTTTTTTTTTGGGGCCTTTTCTAACTTAAGAATTAGAGTGCCCACATTGGAAAAATCTCTGGCGCAGCCTCAAATTTTCTCTAGTTGCAGAGTCGGCAGACGTCTTTCTTATGGGGAGAGAAGCAATTCTCATTGGTCAAACAAACATTTATTTCTTTAGTATTTTGTCCTATTCTTGCTCTAAATTCAAATGGTTTTTGTTTTATTTATAAATTGAATTTGTATCGACATGAGGAAGTTTTCAGTTACTGAAATCTTCATCCTGCCAATTTGTTTCAAAGTTTAAAACAGATTGGGCTTTAAAAACTATCTTCGTGATTCGGTTCTACACCTAAATTACTTGAGCTTTCAGACATGATTAGATTAACTTAAGATTTCAAAAAAAAATTAGATGCTAGGTTATATCTCATCCACGGTGTGTACTCTCCTCACCATCTCCTGGGAATTTATGGGTTGTTTCCACAAGTGGCACCACTTAGGTTACTAATCAAATTTTATAATCTCTTATTAGTTAACCACACCAATATGGCTCTGATACCATTTGATGCAGGATCCTTATGCACTCAATATATCTTTGAAACTTTTATCTGTTTTTAACTTATCCTAAACGGCATTTTTCAAACTCAATAGCTGCTTGTTCCCTCATGGCATTTTCTATCATTTCTAAATAATGTAAATGATGTTCAAATATTCCTATTATATCTAATGCTTGTTCTATCCCATAGACTCTTATTAATCGGTCCATATATGAATTTATCATTTTTATTTGACCTTTTACTTTAATTTTATCTTTTCTTATTGTTTCTAAGATATTCCTAAATTCTTGTCTTCGAGTTGGTCTCATGTTTGGTAAAAATTTAAAGATTAATTTAGACATTTATTAACAACAAATATTTATACATACATTCCAATTTTCCAGATTATGAGGAAGGAATTATAACAAGGACACTTTTCAATTAACCGGTTGTGCGACAATGATTGACGCCCGACTTATGTCACTGGTGGCCCAAAGTATATTCATTTCTCATACTCTTACTTATCATTAAATAGTTTTAAAAATTGACAGTATTTAAATGCAAAAAGTAAAGAATAGAATTTAAATTATTACAACTTTTTCAGAGGGCATACCCTCTTCGAATTGGGTAGAAATATAAATTGCAGAATTTAAACGGCATAATTGAAATGCTAAATTCAAAGAATTGAAAGTAATTGACTGAAATTAAAATTGCAAAAATTTAAATGACAGTATTAAAATTAATAAAACGATTTGATTGTTCAGATTGTACCGGTAGAGCCGTCCGACTAATCTGAGTATCCCACCAAACAGATACTAAGAGTAAACATGATTTTTACTTACAAATATTTCCTTATATTTGATTGTTCTGAAATTACATATGAGTTGACTGCTTCTAATTGATAAACCGAACAACTGACAGTGTCATAAGGGTGTCAGTGTTTGGTCAAAATTGTGTTTTGGTGATTGTCGATTACTATTGAGTGTTTACTGTTCTAGTTTACTGTTTGGGTACTATTTTAACTGTGGTTAGGTTAAGAGGCGGCGCAGTTACTTGATCGTGGTCAAAGTGTCAGCAAATCGCTAGAGGTTACCTAACCATGGTTTGTGTTTGACTGTTTACACTGTTGATATGTATGATACTATTTGACTACTGATGACAAATACGGGGTCCCATAATTTTTCTCCGTATATATACGAAGTAGTGAGTAAAGGAAGACCCTTACATTGACTTTTTTGAAAAATTACATTTTATTGACAAGTGACCTTACATACTTACAACAGCTTTTGGAAATCAGCAAGGTCACACCCGAATGGGTCATCTTCTTCTTCATGACACTTCCTTTCTGGGAGCTAGAAATGAATTGTTTGATTAGCATAAGGATTTTCTTCTTCTGATTTTGCAGCAGCAATTTGAGCTTGGAGCTGCAACTTGGATAACAGGAATGCTGATTGTTCTTTATGAATTATCGGTCTTTTTGCAAATTGAGGGTTATTGGATAACCATTTGAAAACTGCATTGACATCTGCGGATGAGGTATTCATACCGTTCCACCATTTGATTTTTGTACTTCTCCCAATGTTTTTCTATGGTTTCAAAATATATTAAGACATCCAGAAACCCATCTCTAAGAATAATACAAAGAACTTCAAGTTCTAGGACATTTGATTCATTAGAAAATGAAGACATAGACACAGAACCGTTAATAAGAAAAATTCCAAACATCTTAAGAACAGATGAACAAATAGCCAGACCTATCCATGAGCAACCTTCAAGTGAACAGGATTATTCCCCGACTCAATCTCAAGTTCAGTCAATTAAAGAGATAAATGTTATCTCTAAAAAACAAGTCAAATCAACCTATGAGATAAACGTTATTTCTAAAGAACCAACAATAGATTTTGACCTATATTTTAGAGACTATGATTCAAGTCTAAACCAATCAAAACAATTTAATTATAAGTCAAAACACAATGAACAGGAAAGAAAAATCTTTAGAAGACAATGAATTGAAACCATGAAAACATTAAAAAGAGGAATACCCTTCTTTTTATGGTATATTAGAAAATATTGTTACAATAAAAAATATCAAATAATACAAAAAAGAACCTATAGGAAGTATGTCACCAAAGACCAAGAATACATCCAGACACATCCTCCTGACCATAAGACTTTCATGCAAAATGAACAAGAACTAGTTGGTTGCTCCCCTTTTGCAATAGTAATAGATGACCTGTCCCCTCAAGAACCTGCTACGCATGCACAAAAGGGAATACAATCAGAAAAAATAATTTCACAAATGAATATTTAAGTTCAATTTATAAATAAAAAAACCATTCGAATTTAGAGCACAAAGTGTTAATACCATTAGATTCAGTAGTTATTGAGGTGGATGTTTCTAAGGTAGTTAAGGTCTTCTTGGCTGATTGATAGGACGAGGAGGAACATGATCCTATTGTCCATATCCTAGGGCCGAAGGATATTCCTAACGTTCCATCATTAAAATTGGTCGCAGATAAAAGTGATCTATTAGGTAAATTACTTTTTTGAGGAATGGCTTTTGGTTTTAGCCACTCTTCAGGGAGCTTTATTTGATTCCATTCTATTGGCTTGGGCACTTCTATATTGACTTGAGGTGAAGCCTCATAGCATATAGTTCTTCCCGAAGGGATTTTTGGATAGACAAAGCTAAGAATTATTCCCGAGCTTAAGATTCTATAACTGATTTTATAAATTATTTTATAGGCGCATGTTCCTTTCTTAAATTTATATTCATGTAATTGAATATCTATAGTTAAACATTCTTCTTTAAATTTATCAGCTTTTAGGGCTATCCTAAAGCCAGGATAACATTCAAACCTAATTGGTCCGGCAATCAGGCTGGTTTCTACTATCGTATGAATTGACTTCATGTAATCATTTATACGAGCATCTCAATAGTATCAGAGCCATATTGGTGTGGTTAGCTTATAAGAGATTATAAAATTTGATTAGTAACCTAGGTGGTGCCACTTGTGGAAAGAGCCCATAAATCCCCAAGAGAGGGTGAGGAGAGTACACGTCGTGCCATTAATACCATTCGACGTAAGATCCTTATGCACTCAATATATCTTTGAAACTTTTATCTGTTTTTAACTTATCCTAAATGGCATTTTTCAGACTCAATAGTTGCTTGTTCCCTCATGGCTTTTTCTATCATTTCTAAAAATGTAAATAATGTTCAAATATTCCTATTATATCTAATGCTTGTTCTATCCCATAGACTCTTACTAATTGGTCCATATCTGAATTTATCATTTTTATTTGACCTTTTACTTTAATTTTATCTTTTCTTATTGTTTCTAAGATATTCCTAAATTCTTGTCTTTGAGTTGGTCTCATGTTTGGTAAAAAATTAAAAGATTAATTTGGACATTTATTAACAACAAATATTTATACATACATTCCAATTTTTCAGATTATGAGGAAGGAATTATAACAGGGACACTTTTTAATTAACCGGATGTGCGAAGGGCCTTCACAATGATTGATGCCCAACTTATGTCACCGGTGGCCCAGAGTATATTCATTTCTTATACTCTTACTTATTATTAAATAGTTTTAAAAATTGACAGTATTTAAATGCAAAAAGTAAAGAACTGAATTTAAATTATTACAACTTTTTTATAGGGCATACCCTCTTCAAATTGGGTAGAAATATGAATTGCATAATTTAAACGGCATAATTGAAATGTTGAATTCAAAGAACTGAAATTAAAATTGAGTCGGGGAATAATCCTGTTCACTTGAAGGTTGCTCATGGATAGGTCTTTTATTCATCTGTTCTTAAGATGTTTGGAATTTTTCTTATTAACGGTTCTGTGTTTATGTCTTCATTTTTTAATGAATCAAATGTCCTAGAACTTGAAGTTCTTTGTATTATTCTTGGAGATGGGTTTCTGGATGTTTCTAAGGTAGTTAGGGTCTTCTTGGTTGATTGATAAGACAAGGAGGAAGATGATCCTATTGTCCATATCCTAGGGCCGAAGGACATTCCTAACGTTCCATCATTGAAATTGGTCGCAGATAAAAGTGATCTATTAGGTAAATTACTTTTTTGAGGAATGGCTTTTGGTTTTAGCCACTCTTCAGGGAGCTTTATTTGATTCCATTATATTGGCATGGGCACTTCTATATTGACTTGAGGTGAAGCCTCATAGTATATGGTTCTTCCCGGAGGGATTTTTGTACAGACAAAGCTGGGAATCATTCCCAAGCTTAAGATTCTATAACTGATTTTATAAATTATTTTATAGGGACATGTTCCTTTCTTAAATTTATATTCATGTAATTGGATATCTAAAGTTAAATATTCTTCTTTAAATTTATCGGCTTTAAGGCTAAACTAAAGTCAGGATAACATTCAAACCTAATTGGTCTAGCAGTCAGGCTAGTTTCTGCTATTGAATGAATTGACTCTATGTTGATTTATACAAGCATCTCGTAATGTGATCAACATAGAATTGTTTAATCCTATTTTTGACATTAGGACAATGGCAATTTGCACATGTCTTATATGGATATTTGAAAATCCTAATTTAGCATATTGATTTAAACTGTTTTTGTTGAGTAATTTTGTGGAAAAATGGTCTGACTCGAATATGATATTTATTTCTTTAGGTTTTTGTCCTGTTCTTGCTCTAAATTCAAATAGTTTTTTTTGATTTATAAACTGAATTTTTATCGACATGAGGAAGTTTCCAGTTACTGAAATCTTCACCTTGCTAGTTTGTTTCAAAGTTTAAAACAAATTGGGCTTTAAAACTATCTTCGTGATCCGATGCTACACCTAAAGTACTTGAGCTTTTAGACATGATTAGATTAACTTAAGATTTCAAAAAAAAAATTGATGCTAGGTTATATCTCATCCACGGCGTGTACTCTCCTCACCCTCTCCTTGGGATTTATGGGTTGTTTCCACAAGTGGCACCACCTAGGTTACTAATCAAATTTTATAATCTCTTATTAGCTAACCACACGAACATGGCTCTGATACCATTTGACGCAGGATCCTTATGCACTCAATATATCTTTGAAACTTTTATCTGTTTTTAACTTATCCTAAACGGCATTTTTCAGTGTTCTTAACTAATTTGTCTTCCACAGCCCAACCTAAATTGAGGATCCATGTAAGACAAAAATTGACATAAAATGTCCATAGTTCAAAGAGATGTTCATGTTTAGCCGAAGGCTGATATTGTTCTTTGTATAGCTGGAAACCTTGAAAAACAGGGCCAGGAAGAATCTGTTCACAAGGTTCATATTTATCCCACCATTCAAGGAACCAATGAGGGACATCAATTGGGCAACTCTGGCGAAAATAGAAAAACCATGTATTGTTGTGGGTTATATTTTGTTTGTGCAAGAATTTGAACCAAGCATCCCGGTAATCCTAATATGAGAAGGTTTGTAACAAAACTATTTTTGGGGAAGAAACAACTAATCCATTTTTCTTTATTACCTAATGGAATGTATTCAGATGTTTCTAATGTTGTTCTATGGTTTCAGAATATATTAAGACATCATCGATATACACAATAGTGAATTGTGCATAAGGATTTAGGATATCATTCATAATTTTTTGAAATTCAAAAGGTGTATTTTTCAAACCAAAGGGCATTACATTCATTCATAATGACCAAATAGTACAGTAAAAGCATTTTTATATTTATCTTTCTCGACTATTTGGATTTGCCAAAATCCTAATTTCATGTCAAATTTTGACATTATGATGGCCTTTTTAACAGATCTGATTTATTGGGCAAAGGGTATCTAATCCACTAAAGGACTTCATTTAGTGGCTTATAGTTGATTACTAATCTGAGGGCTCTTCTTTCTAATTTTTGAATTTTTCTGGACATAGAATGCTGCACAACTCCAAGAAGACTTCGATGGCCTGATAAGCTTTTTGTTTAAAAGGTCATTTATCTCTTTGTGACATTATTCTAATATATCTTGGGACATTTGGATTGGTCTTGCCTTAGTAGGAATCTTGGATTCATGAAAATCCTTTTCATAAGGAAAATCTACGATGTGTCTCTTCCTCTCCCAAAAGGCATTTGAGAAAGAAGAACAGACTTCTTTTTCTAAGGTCTTTTGAAATTGTTCAATTTTAGATTGAGTGAATGGCTGATTTAAGAGGTCTTTATGCCTAAGTATTTAATCTCATCTTTTAAAAAATTGATTTGTTTATTTTTTAGGTTGATTGTCTGGATGGAGATGGAATTGGTCTTAAGGAGATGAAGGGTCCTAGTTTGACTGGGTAGACTAAATTTGAATAGAACGTCTTTTCTTGAATGTCGAGTAATTATTCCTTTAGTAGTATCTCTTTTTTTATAGTTGAATAATTGTTTTGAGTCTTATTCCATGCCCCTAAAACATATCTTATTTATATGAATTTTGTCATTTATTAACTAACTTAAGATACTACCATATCTTAACTCTGAGGCATCTGTTTGGACAATCTTAGGTGTAAAAGGATGACATATATTGAGACAAGGTAACTTTTTGACTTGAATTTTTATTGTTCTTACTGCATTAGTATGTTCATTACTCCATTCTTTTTTAATCTATTAAACAATGGTTTACAAACTATTTTGAAATCTTTATAGAAGTCAGAGACATAATTGAGACATCTTAAAAATCTCTATAATTGGATCTTATCTAGAATTTGGTCTGAAAATTTTTCTGCAAATTCTAAACTTCTCTGGATTGGAATTATTGTTCCATTATCTATGACATGTCCTAAGAATTTTATTTTGATTTGTAACAAAACTATTTTTGGGGTAGAAACAACTTAACTTTTGATGTAGATGGTTCTGTAATAAGAATAATATTAAGATTTTTTAATTCTTCTGTAATATTATTTTTTATCCTATTTAATTGATCTCCTAGTGAACTTAAATATTCATTTGTGAAATTATTTTGTCTGATTATTATTCCACTTTGTGCCTACGTAGCAGGTTCTTGAGGGGACAGACAGTAAGATATCTTCAAAAGTTAATCTCTCTCTTTCTGATCCATCACCCATTCCTCGGGTTTATTGCTTCAACCTTACCTTCTGACCAGCTCTGAATATGGGTAATATATTTACAGAAAGCGTTTCAAGTCAGAAATCATGCTCCTGAAGTCTCTGTTATGTCCCACATTCAGCTCTAGCTGTTCCTTCGAAGAAACATAGGATTTGTATATTTGCTCTCTTTTGAGTTGCCATCATCGTAATGTTACTACTCATTTACATGGTTGTCACTTAGATTGTCCCCTTGCTATCTTTTTGGAGTCACAAGATATTCGTTTTAACTTTGTATCCGGTGCTACAGTTCAACACTTGATGCAAAGGCGACTCCTGGTACAAAGTCAAGTTAATTTTGTGCATAGTTTACTAACGCTTTCTTTTGGTTAGGAAGGGTTTTTTAGGAAGAAACAGTGGTAATAAGATTTTAAATATATTATTTATCCTCTTCTTCTCTTGGCTGCACGCAAATCGACAATAATGATCAAATTATTAATCTTAGAACAATTTAACATTACTGCTATAATATATGATTTGGTTCCATAAGAAGGCTGATTCTCCTAAAGTTATATAGAATTTAATTGAAAAAAGGTTGAGGGAGAGGAGAATTATCATCCGGACCTATAATTTCAACAGTAAGATAAAATCAAACGACTAAGAACACTTAATGAGCAAATCCGGCAAATCTGTTATATGGAATTATATGGGAGCTGCATATTTATACGGGGAATATGCCAAGCAGTTATTTGGGTGTATACAAGAATGACCCAATTCAGAATTTCATCTGAGAATATAGGAACGTTAATATGGTTCCATGAATGTAAAATATATGATCCAACTATAACATAACTGAGAGTATCAAGTCTGCCACAATTATGAAACAATATAAAGACGAAGCTGAACAACCATGAACAAAGAGGGTTCCAACTAAACATGACACAAACAAGAAACTCTCATGCCATTATCTTGGCAGACCTGACAAAGAGGCTGTCCACAACCCGACCCATGTTGGAAATGGTTTCCAAAGTTGCAGGATAGATGGAATCTGTCTTAGGATCTTCAAATATGAGGAGGCATCCAACACCCTGATCCAATGTCCCCGCAAATTTCTTGTCCAAAATCATTTGAGACAATTTTTTCTCTACGTGATCTATTGGCAATTCAATGAGCTCCGCTAAGTGTACAATCTCAATCCTTGAGTAAGGTTCAATCAACCTGCACAGGTTCTGCTCCAGAAGTGTGTCATACAGGGATGAGAGATGCCTATGTACAATTGGATCTTCCTCCAGCTGAGCCTTGTAATCACGTAAAGCAATCTCAAATAACTTCAGGGACCGTTTTGAATAAGCATCAGCAACTGCTTTCATAGCATCCAATTCTGGCCCCACATATTGCAGGCCAGCCTTGGAAGAAATTATCCCAGCAACATCATCAGCTTGGTTCACCATGATCTTGCATAGCAACATGTATTTTAGGCTAAAAACAGCCCTGGGGTCTTCAAGAGCATTGAAAGCCTCAAAAGCTTCAAAGAAATAGCTGTAAGCAGTTTTATAATCTTTCTCTTCGGCATGTAGGATTCCACTCTGCAAGTCTATGGTGCCTTGTTGAGCTGGCGGCACATATATAGCATTTGCAGCTGTCCTTGCAGCTGTGAGGGCAGCTTTCGCTTTTGGAAGGTTTCTTAATGAAAAATGTAGCTTACTTTCCAACAAGTCTATATCAACAAGAAGTAGTTTGTCATCTAATCTCCTCACCTCTTTAACCAAACCAGTAAGGAGGGTCAAAGCCTCTGAGTACTCCTTATTTTCCACCAAAAGAGCTGCAAACCTTGCCTCAACTCGCTGCCTAAGGAATGTACGCTTTTCTGCAAGGGTCCATTGTACCATTTCTTTGCACAGAGCAATTTGGAGATCAGATGTCCCAGGTATCTTGGCAACAGCATCAATAATTCCCCTGACAATTTTGGCAGTTTTAGCCTTGGGGATCAGGGAAAAGAAGGGTCTCAACTGAGTAAGAAGGTTGCAAAGATCCTCAGCCCGGTTCTCTTGCCTGAGAAGGTCAGAGAGATTTGTGATAGCCTGTTCTTTGATGCGCAGAGCTTCTGAAGAGGAAGAGGGGTTGTCAAGTACACAGTAAAGAATAGATATAGCCTCAGATGGGCTTTTAGCTTCTAAGGCCTGAGAAATTGAGTCTGTTGTAGCGGGAAGATATGATGAAGACATCGTTACAGCCAAAAAAAAAATTACACCTGGAAAGATAAGAATTCACAAATTGTTACACATGAAGAAGCATAAAAGGCAAAACATTCCTAGTTTTACATTGATGGAAGACGAATAAACTTGGTCAAATACACGGGCAGTTCATAAACTTGGTCAAATAAAGTAACCCTTCTTTTCACTAATTTTATTAATTTTTCCTGCTTCATGTTCCTACTCTGGTTTTCTTTTACACTTACTCTATCCTGCTATGTTCCTCTAATCACAGACCTTACAACCATGGAATATTTTATTAAAGAGGGGTGTCTTCACCATAAAAGAAATGAGAAGTACATTGTGGTAGAAAGCAAATAAAGAGAAGAAGAAATAATTAGCCTAATCCAAAAATGGTCATAGATATCAATGCCATTAAACCTGGAATAACATACACTTTCCACAGACCAGATCTGACCATGAGATAACAAAACATATTTTTCCTGTAAACCACCAATGGCTTAGGACTTTCAAGATAATAAAAAATCAAATAAACAATTTCCTACACCTTACTAGGGTTTTTATATTTCATGGCGACATTGAAAAAAAAAGAAAGAAAATTATGCACTTTCTTTTATCCTTGATTTAATCTTTCAAATCAACCCCCAATTCAAATGACATACTACCAACATAGGCTTGCACACACTAGTGCATTTATTAACAGATGCTAGATTGTGGTGTCCCATGCAACACAGGGCACAAGTTAAAATGAGTACTACAAATTATTGAATATACACTAATTATAGAAACTGATATAACAAGAACCCAGACCAGTAAAACAATTTTAAGAGATAAATGGCAAAGCAAATAGCAATCAGCTAGATCAGTAAATCAAATTCCAAACCCCAAGCAAACAGAAAAAGTAATTAAACTTGAAAGAAAAGCCAGAGAAAGACCAATTTCCAAGTTCGGACAATTTTCATGTCACTTCATTTTACATGGGCGATTAATCCAACAATTTGCTTCAAATGTCACAAGTTACAACTTTTTTTTAAAATAATATAGTTGCGAAATCTCCATGCAAATCCTGAGCTAAAATCCCAAAACTTAAACTAACAATCGTCGATTAAAGGACACAAAATCAGAAAATCCAATTTATCGACTCAATTATAACATCAACGAAGCGATCACAAAACCCAAAACGTACGAATCATAGATTGAAACTGAAAACCCACCAAGAAGTAGACAAAATTAATACATATTAAAAAACAAAAACAAAAAGCTTTTTAACTCTTTGAGTACATATGAGAAGGATATAATAAAATCTAATGTTAAATCGATTAAAGCAGAACCAAAAAAATGTGAATAATTAGAAACTACAGAAAAAGAATTTAGAACGTACCAATCTAAGAGCGAAAGCAGGTCAGTCTATTGAGGGCAGAGATTAGGGTTTTCTAAACTTCGCACAAGAGAGGAGAGAGAAGCGTCTATAACAACCATTTCTATTTGATTAATTGAGATAACTGGAAACAATATACATTACCTGCTTTGCAGAATAATTACTTTGCTTATGTTTTGTAACTTTATAATTTTTGTTTTCCTTATAACTACAAATAATAGTTTTTTAATTATTAATAATAAAATGAAACTTTTATTAATTTTCTTTCAAAAAATTTTAAAAAATACTCCTAAATTTTATTAATATACTTCTTAGCCGCATTTGAATTTGATATTTTTAAATAGTCAAAAATTAAAAAATCGGACTCTTATGCTTTTAAATAAAGAAAAACACTCTCTTTAAGTAAAATATTATTTTTCTCAATCCAAAATTCTCTTAACAAAAATTAAGTTGGATCGAAAATTTATAAATTATTATTATATAGATCAAGTCTTACACAATATATTCAATACTTCAAACTCTGAAAATAGTTGATTCTTAATAAATTTTTTTAAATTTTTTAAAAACAAATTGACCTATTTAAAATTAAAAATGAGCTACAAATTACATTTTGAGTTAAAAATATATAAAATTGATGAATTAAACGTAAAAAATGAGTTAGAATAATTAAAAAAAGTTCAAATTGGTAAAACAAAATGACATATTTAAGGTTATTTATAGAACCCAGACGATGGCCAGCCACCATCTGAGTTCAACGCATCTCGAGGCCACAAAATGCCCTAAGATTCCAAATCGACATACACTCGAGATGGTTGGTCGAGATACCAACAGTCGCATCTCGGGGTCGCATCGCATGTCTCAGGGCAGCGACCGTGACACAACCATCTGTGCACTCGTGTGTCTTACATCTCAAGCATTATAATTCACAGGGTTTTTTCAAATTATGATTTTTAGGATGGTTTTTTAATAATTTTTTTTGCTTCAAGTTTCATGAGAGTTCTAATGATGGAAAAGGGAGTTATGTTGATTATAGTAATTTTCTTATTTCTGTTCTAAAAGATATTAAATTTGAAGATCTTTAGATTGAATTGTTCCAGAAGAGTTAAGAACTGTTGATGTCTAGCCTACTATAGCACGCCATCAATCAGGGAGATATGGGGAGAATCAAATTTCATCGCAAAGTGAGGAACCGATGAAGAATGTATGCAGTCGTCGTAAACAGTATGGACATAATCGACAAACATGTTAAACCCGGTTGCATTGCATAATAATTGATATGTCTTTTACCTTGTATTTCTTATTTTGTGTTTGTAAACTTAATTTATTTTATATTTTGTTACTATTGTCCTAAAAAATGCATTTACCTCATTTTATATATATGACTAGTTAAATTTATTAATGTAATTTATGTCAATTTGGTTTTGTACTTTATTATTATTATTTGGTTTAATATATTTACTATTTCATCAAGATAGTAGTACTATTATTTTTTTAGGACCACTTCAAAGATTTAAAGAGAGACAATAGTTATTATAATGAATGGTGTCTCAGCATTTTTTTTGTACATTAATGAACTTGTTTTATTGGTTAGTAGCTTTGAACAATTATCTTTTCAAATAATTAACATTATTAGTTTAGTTTGTGTTATGTTGGTGTGTTGGAATGAGTTTAGATTAGTTATTTTGATGTGTTGGAATGATGTTGGTTTATATTACTTGTCAAGTTTTATTAAGTTTTGTAACCATATCATTTTGGATGTAATTATGTCACACTTTGTAGTAGATTTATTTTGATCCCACAATTTTGTATAAGGTATTTTTATTAATGATATATAAATTTCATTTTTAATTGTCTTATTTAAATTATATGATATTATTGCAGGTTATTGGACAATATATAAATATATACGAGGAAAAAATAAAAACTTACAACTACAGAATATTGACATTAAATGTCAAAATTTTATGTTATTTTATGTCATAAAATTGTGACTCACAATGTCATAACTTTATATTGATTTCTGTCATAAACGTTTTACATAAAATGTCATAATATTTTGACATAAAATGTCATAAAATCATGACAGCCAATTTTGCCATGCCATTACTCATAATCTACCACATCACTTGCCAAAATTGTTACTAGTTTACACGTGGCTTGTCATGTCATCCACCATGTCATATGACAATTTAACTTCCCTTCCATCTGGCATGCCATGCTGAATGCCACATTGGATGCTTTTTTGCCACATCACCTGCCAATAAATACTTCACTTTACATGTGGAATTACCGTGTCATGTACCACATCATATGCCCACTCAACTTCTTATTCATTTGGCATGCCATGTTAGATAGTTTATGACATAAAGTTTTTGTCACACACAGTTTATTATAATTATATGACAGATACATTTTGTCACACACATGTGAATATACATATGGTGACATAATGATTTTCACCAACCATGGTTTGTGATAGAAAATAATTGTAACGATAGGTCTTTTTTCTAATATTGTCAATATGTATATATTTGTAAATAAATTTAAAAATAAATATTATTATTCAATAAACAATTTATTGAATAAACTAATGTCATAGATTTAAATGATCAAGTACTACAAATAGCTTAGGTGAACATCACTAAGTAGATTCCATCTTGCAAACATAGGTTACTACGATCTCTGAAATTATATCTCTAAGCTATCAAGGTTTTGACCGTTTATATAGATCACACTCTGTGATAACTTAAAAAATAGAATGCATGAATATAAGTTTATTACTTACTTAAGATTAAGGATAATCAAGTTTAAAAAATATTTTGTGAATTAAGATCAACGATATTTAGTTAACTAAATTAAAATTTATAATAGTCTCGTTCAATGTATCATATACACTAGTTTTTCTACTCAAAGTCTCTACTTTAACGATAAAGGTAAATCATCTACTATAAAAAGTAGAAAAACTACAGCCTTATATAATGAAATACTTTTTTCATAAATGGTTGTGAACAAGATTTAATTTATAAATAACTTATGATCTATACCTTATGTATTAGTATTATAGGCATAATACATAGATTACATATTTTATAAATATAAACTCATCAATATATGCTCAAATATATGTATAAATAAACTTACTAATTAAATAAAATATTATTATACATGCATAAATGGCATAAAATAACATTACATTTCTAACAATCTCTCATTTTTCCTAAAGCATATCGATTATTTGTCAAATCCTACCCTTATATCATTCATATGAGTTTAAAAACTCACAGCTAGTTATGACTAGTTAAAAACTAATGCATTGACTCTCTCATGTATAAAATTGGAGTTCCTAGATAACTCATTAAGAATTATCTTACTCGTAAAGTTGAAGTCTTTCATATAGTCTTCCTAAAAACAAATTGCATTCGTGCTCACAAATATTTTTCCATCTTAAGGATCATAGAAAGTTCCCCTCTTGTTTCTTTAGGATAGCCAATAAATAGATAAATTTTTAACTTAGGTTCATAACTTATTACTCTTTTCCTTTCAACGTGAGTGCTAGACAACCTCATTTGTGTATATGATGCAACCTAAGTTTATGGTCCATACACATTTCTAGAAGTATTTTAGGAATTGACTTAGATAGAATCAAATTAAGAAGATATATGATTGTTTCCATTGGCATAACCATAGAACAAGATAGGTAAAGTTGAATAACTCATCATTAACCTCACTATTTCAAGAAGAATCATATTTTTCTTTTCTACTACACCATTTTGCTTAAATGACCCAAATACAGTCAATTAAGATAATATCCATTCTTTAACAAATAGGTCTGAAACTCATTATAGAAATATTCACTACCTCAATAAAATTAAAGTACCTTTATATGTTTCTCCAATTACCTTTCCACTTCTACTTGAAGTTTCTTAAATTTATCAAATAGTTAAAACCTATGGCATATTAGGTATACATATCCGAATCTAGAATAATAATCAATTAAAGTGATGAAATATTTACTTATGTGCTCGTGGGCTCATACATGTTAGATTGCACTAATTCTAATGCCTCAGTGGTGAATAATTCACCAGAAATTTCTTTCTTGCCATAAATTGTGTTTTTATTTCTTTTTTCTTTCTTTTTTTATAATAATAAATAAAAAGAAACTAATATCATAGTTATTAGATTTACAAATAACATCCTATGCCAATTGATTAGCTTACAATAAATCTAAAAATACCAGAAAATAATTAAAAGGGAAAATTGTGATATTATTCCATCCGCCTCACTTGTTACAATTCTAAAAAAGTACAAAAAATTACTAACTATGAATTATTATTATTATGGCCGTAGCCATTTATCATATAATTTGTGCCATAATTAATAATTATCATCATACATTAAAAAATAAATTATACATATAATATGAAATAAGGTGGTTCTAATACTAGTTATTAGATAAAAAAATATTTTTTTGTTTAATAAAATAAAATTGTGCACAAGTCGGATCATCTTATTCATAATTTTATGTATATGAATAGAAGATTACCTTAACTTATTGTTTGATAAATCTTGAATTGAATTGCTGCAAATTTTTCTACTATTCTCAATCTTCAAATTCATGCGTATGGGTACATGGATCTCCTTCTTAATCTTCAAACTCACGTATATCCAAGATTGAGAGAAGAATAGTAGCTTAATTCTCTTTTCCACGTATGAATACTTAAAAAAAATTATTTTTATTATTATTACTACTCCTTACCTCTCTTATATATAGGCATCACCCTTGGGGATATAAAATTTGATTAGCATTTGAGCTAGTAGAGGGATTACAAAATTCATAGACTTCTTAGTTCAAACTTAAAAGACTCAGTTCTAGTCTCAATCCTAATCATCTCATGACCCACCTATTCTTTTAAGTTAACCCAAAGTTATTCAATTAAAAGTCAAATGTTGCACTTTAATAACTCATGTAAAATAAATAAAAAATATTTTTTAATTAAATTAAACTTAGTCTTAGACCAATAATAACCATGTAATTGACCATTTAACTAATATTCATAATTAAAGTTATGCCATGAAAAAATGTCATACATTTTTAATTACATATATACCCTCTAAGTCATTAAATACTCTAATGATTAATTTTCAATACGTTTATATTTATAAATAAATTTATTTAATTATCATTCAATAAATAATTTATTAAATAAACAGTGGCCATAGATTTAAATGATCAAATACTACAAACAACTTAGGTGAATATCACTAAGTTGATTTTATTTTATAAATATATGTTCCTATGACCCATGATATTATATCTCTAAACTATCAAAGTTTTGACTATTTATATGGATCTCACTTTGTAATAATTCAAAAGATACAGTACACGAATGTAAGTTTATTACTTGCTTAAGATTAAAGTCAATCAAACATATTAAAGGTTTTATGAATTAAAATTAATGACATTTAGTTAATCAAATCAAAATTCACAGTAGTCTCATTCAATGTATCATATACACTAATTTCTCTACTCGAAATCTCTACTTCGATAATTAAGGTAAATCATCCACTATAAGAACTACAAAAGTTGTAGTCTTGCATAATAAAATACAATTTTCATTAATGGTTATGAACAAGATTTAATTTTTAAAGAACTTGTGATTTATATCTTTTGTATTAGCATTATATATATAATACATAGATGACATATTATATAAATATGGACTCATCAATATATGTTCAAATATATATATATATATATATGAGTAAACTTATTAATCAAATAAATTTTTATTAAACATGATTTAAGAATACAAAATTAACATTACATGTCTAACATTCATCTCATTCCAACATTCATCTCATTGATTACTAGATTGAACTATCAACACGTGTGTCAAGATATGGTATATATCTAATTTATTTAGAGTGAAAACCCAAAAAAAAAAAAATGTTACAGCAACATAAATAAAAAAGCATGACATAGTTACAATTTTGTCTTTGGGGAATTAACTTTAAAAACAATTTCAACAAAATAAGGGGAAAAAAATATTAGAATCCCTAACATTTTAGGAAGGCGACATACAAATCCTAATGGTTTCAAAAATTTCATCGACACTATTGTTAAGTAATAGTTTTCATCTATTTTAATAGGAAAAAAGAGATATCATAACTCTTAAGGTTTTAGAAAAAGAGCTTTTTGTTGTTAAAATATACGAATATTGATATGCAATAAGGGTATCGATAGGTTTTTGAAAATATTGAAATTTGCATATCTCTTTACTAAAACGTTAAGAAATTATATTTTTTTTAAAATAAAAAAGTCCACGAATTTCAATAATCTTACTGTAAGGCCCATTCGGTAATACAATAATTTTTAAAATAACTAATAAAATTATACTAAAAAAAATCAAATTTAAAGTGTATTTATTAGTAAAACATTTGATAGTTATATTTTAAAAAGTATTTTGATTTTTTTTTTAAAAGTGTACATAATATAATAATTAAACTAGATATCTATTATATATTACATTTGTAGAAGAATTAAAAAGTGTACAATTATGTATTTGAATTTCTATTATTTATCTTATAGATAATTATGAAAATATATTAAATGAAAAAATTGTTCCTCAAAATTTAATTTTCAAAGAAACCAAAAAAAAATACTGATTTTGAAAAACAATTCTTTTTTTATTTCTCACTGACATGAATGAGATAGCTTTTGTTACTAGTCTTTTAATATATTACAATCATATGTGGTTATTTTAAATGTGGGTGGAGATTTTGATTTAATTCTTTTTTAATTTGAATTAGAGTATAAATTCTTAATTATTGATTCTACACAATCTAATAGTTGAATTTTAAAATTAAATAAAGGTAATATTTTTATATAATTGATAAATCATCAACCCTCCCTTTCGTTGTCCAATGGAATCAATAGTTAATAATAATCTCAGAGTACGTCTTTGATAACAGTCGGATGACCTCAGCAAATTGTCTTCATTGACTGACAAGTGACGGTTAATGGAGACATTTAACCTTTTGCTAGTTAAAGTAACCTGCATTAAAAAAATATCAAGTTAGCTCCTGATACACACATTTATTAAAAAATTAAATAAATATTATAAAAATTTTAAATTAATTTTATATTTAATTTTAATTATGTTAAATATTATAATTTTAAATTTAATTATAATTATAATTACATTAAATATTATAATTATAAATCAAATTTCAATTTTAACTACGTAAAATATTATAATTATTTAATATTTAATTTTAATTTCAATTACGTTAAATATTATAATTATTCTAAATCTAATTTTAATTAAGTTAAATGTTATAATTAAAATATAATTTTAATTTTAATTACGTTAAATATTATAATTTTAAATTTAATTTTAATTTCAATTACGTTAAATGTTATAATTTTAATTACATTAAATGTTATAATTATAATTCTAATTTTAATTTTAATTACGTTAAATATTATAATTTCAAATCTAAGTTTAATTTCAAATTCAATCATGTTAAATCTTATAATTTTAGTTTTAATTATGTTAAATGTTATAATTTTAATTTTGATTTTAATTACAATTACATTAAATATTATAATTCATAATTTAATTTTAATTACGTTAAATGCTATTATTTTAATTCTAATTCCAATCTAGTTAAATTTTATAATTTTAAAGATTTGAAGTAAACCACCTATTGTAGAGTTGAAAAAAATTTTATATGGGCAAAAATTTGGTAAATATTTATTATAAATTTAGTTTTATATAATTTTGAATTGTTTTTATATGTAATTGTTAAAAATATATAGATGTAGTGTTAGTAAGATGTAAAATAGGTTGAAAATGAGTATAAGAAGGGCAAAAATGACTCAAAAAACTTAAAAATGATAAATTTCGACCATTTTTCATTACTACCAGCGAATCCACGTGCGGGGCGGATGGCTTCACGCACTACGCAAGTTGTTACACAGGCTGTTGTGCGTGCATTAGCGTGACACGCTCGCCACATCCCACGCCTCACGCTACCACATGGCACCACGAGAGAGTGCCACATGGCAATTTATATTAAATTTTCAAAATTTTTTGTTTTAATTTATTTTAAATATATTAAAATTGTGACTAAATTTAGTGATTATTTTCAATTTTTAGTAATTATTTGAATTGTGACTAAATTATATTCTTTTGTTAGATGAAAAAATTTTAATATTTTTTTATTAGTAATTATTTTTAATTTTTAATAATTATTTGAATTATCTAGTAATTGATTATATGCTAATAAGTTTTTTTTAGGAAGAAAAATGTCTCAAAAGACTATATAATTCTTAAAAATGAACTCTACCGATCGACTATAAGTACTTACACAAAATTATGGGCTATCAAAAAATAGAATATGAATTGACTTCAAGGCAAATTAAAATATTTAGAACCACGTGTTTTTACCTTTTTTTTATATGTACATGATATTTCATTCTCAGGTATTTTAGGATATGAGATTTTATTAAGACATGTACATATCAAAAATTTACATGAAGAATTGTGGTTCTATATAGGTAACAGACGTATTAGATTCTCTTATCTAGAGTTTTATTTGATTACTAGTTTAAGGATGGGTGATTATCCGTTCGTAAGGAAGTTAGGTGATAGACTATGACATAAATACTTTAGGGGTAGAAATGAGTTGACCTATGAGGATTTGGATCTGTGGTTCAACAACGTTACGTTTGACGATGATATAGATACAGTGAAAATATTTTTATTTTATGTGTTTCATAAATTGTTGATGCCACGTGATCGAAATAGAGCTGTCCAGTATTTTGTGCTTCGTCTCGTAGATAATCAGATGAGTTTAATGCCCGTCCTTCGAGTACGATTGCATAGATTATACTTTACTATAACTTAAGCACAACTTTAATTAAAAAGTTAATGAAGGTCAGAAAAGGGGACGCTCTGGATAGGGAAGCATATAACATATACGCATTTGGTCAGGCATTCTTGGTGAGTAATTCTTTTTTTTTTTCCAATTCATTATCATATTGAAACGCAGAAAAAATTGTTCTTTTTATTTTGCATTAAATAAGAGAATAATATTGTTATTTTTTAAAAAATTATTAATTTTTTCTTTATTATCTTAGGTGTAGATCTACGAGTGTTTGCGTGCAAATATGGTGACCATTTTTGCGTCCAAGTATGGTGACCGTTTTTGCGTCTTCTAAATTAATTTAGTATGGTCACCACATTATAAGAAGACGTTGCAAATGTTTTCTTCGATAGTGCTGGGATATGTATTTACATTCAACGAAACACATATATAATTTTCTTATAAATTTTGTTGTTTTACCTATTAATGATTAATAAATTCAAAATTTTGTGTAGGCTTTGAAAGTACATAAGAAGTTGGTGCCCCATAAATATGAGAAGAGTGCGAACTATCACGTGGCAGTAAAATTATATATTCTATTGGAAAAATGGTGAAGGACTCTTAAGTTGGGAAAAATTGAAATTTCGACCACTCAATTCACCAATGATGTTCAACCTGAGTACGAATTCTAAACCCTGCCAGCGACTAAATCAACAATATAATAAATTAATCTTTTTCCTTGAATTCACTCACTACTATATGTTGTTGATAAATATTACATTGCGAAGACTGATTATAATTACTTATGTATAATTTGAGCTTGACATATCATCATCACAGTATCATGTCCTGGATAAGAGGATTGATGATCTTCAAGTAGAGTTATTTAACAGGATTGATAAGATTAGCTCAGAGCTTTCCACAAAGATTGATAGTGTTGGCTCAAAGATTCAAACAGAGATAATTAGTAGGATGGATAAGGACAAATAAGAGATCTTGCATCAGATATCTCTTATAATTCAACAATTAAAGCCATCCAAGATCTCTGAGGATGTAGGGCAAACTATGGTACGTTTTGAACCTAAATTTTATAGGATACAAAGTTTAACAAGTTAATATATTGATTGGTATTGTTTAGTTTTAGAGCGTCGAATTCATGGCCACTGATTCTTAGGCTTACTATCCTGCGAGCGAGTCTCAGCATCAGCCCATGCCAATGGATATACAATATATTGCTAAGAGCCGTGAAAGTGTAAAATTATACCCGTTGCAGTAGCTTAAAATATGAGCAAGTATGGGTGCCACTACAGGATGACACAAGTGCAATGCAGTCCTTATACCAATTCGTTCAAAAAGCTCGTGAAATAGAAACTTGTGGAATTGAAAGTTAAGGCTATAGTTGACATAAACGGGCAACTAATACCTATTCATCAAGAAATATTTAAGGACATTACGGATTAGATAAATAAAAATGACCTAACGCAGTGTGTTGCTTTACACGGACTCGATGCTAACAACACATAGTTCAATGAGCCATTGTTTCACTAGCTTGATGATGCGGCAAGGACTTTTATTTTTATATTTTTTGTATCCGATACTTGACAACTAGAAGTATTGGTTCACTATAGGCACGGAATAAAATCTCGGATGTTTAATAAGTCGAACAAAGACTCTCGTGCGATAATCTTATGTATCTGCATACTGCAAGTGTATAAGGATAAGACAATTGCCGATAGTCAAACTTTTGATAGCTATATATTCTATCAAAAATGTTCACTATCTAGTTTATGCCAATGTCATTGACTACAAATCACAAAATATCAACAGGAGAAATTATCATTCGACTTATACCATCATTATGTTTCATAACTTTGTGATGGGCCCATTCGTCAAGATGGTAATAATATTTTATATTACCAATCGTCAATGGTAAAATCACAGTTGCGTTAGCTTCCGTATCTACTCTATCAAATTGGTCACTGGAAGCTTTCTTGCTTCCTTTGTAACTGCATTAACGCTCTATGTAAAATTAGTAGTTTTAACATCGTACCTTCTGAAAGCACTAACTGAACAAGCCCATCTTCCTCCTCTAAGTACTTAGTTACATCAGGTCTTATTTGTGAGGATACGCACCGTTTAGTCTGACAAGCTGGGACATACCGGTCCTAGTGGGCCATCACTGGTCCAGACCTCACAGTGGCCTCCATTCACACAAACGATCACCCCCAAGGAATCGAACCCGGGTGGGTTATACCACCTCAAGATGCCTAACGAATCCGTCCTTATACCACCTGAGCTGGCCAACCCAAGTGGTACAAGGACGGATTCGTTAGGCATCTTGAGGTGGTATAACCCACCCGGGTTCGATTCCTTGGGGGTGATCGTTTGTGTGAATGGAGGCCACTGTGAGGTCTGGACCAGTGATGGCCCACTGGGACCGGTATGTCCCGGCTTGTTAGACTAAACGGTGCGTATCCTCACATTAAAAGGCGTCTTTTTTGTGAGGATACGCACCCAGTTATCCTGATAAGCCGGGACATACCGGTCCCAGTGGGCCATCACTGGTCCAGGCCTCCCAAGTGGCCTCCATTCACTCAAAGCATACCCCCAAGGAATCGAACCCGAGTGGGTTATACCACCTCAAGATGCCTAACGAATCCGTCCTTGTACCACCTGAGCTGGCAGCTCAAGTGGTACAAGGACGGATTCGTTAGGCAACTCAGGTGGTACAAGGACGGATTCGTTAGGCATCTTGAGGTGGTATAACCCACCCGGGTTCGATTCCTTGGGGGTATGCTTTGAGTGAATGGAGGCCACTTGGGAGGCCTGGACCAGTGATGGCCCACTGGGACCGGTATGTCCCGGCTTATCAGGATAACTGGGTGGTACAAGGACGGATTCGTTAGGCATCTTGAGGTGGTATAACCCACCCGGGTTCGATTCCTTGGGGGTGATCGTTTGTGTGAATGGAGGCCACTGTGAGGTCTGGACCAGTGATGGCCCACTGGGACCGGTATGTCCCGGCTTGTCAGACTAAACGGTGCGTATCCTCACATTAAAAGGCGCCTTTTTTGTGAGGATACACACCCAGTTATCCTGATAAGCCGGGACATACCGGTCCCAGTGGGCCATCACTGGGACCGGTATGTCCCGGCTTATCAGGATAACTGGGTGCGTATCCTCACATTATTTCTCGCATCTTTTTCAATTGGTGTTGAAAATCAGGGACACAATATATCTTAGCAGCAGTAAAATAAGTAGACAAGTATACCCTATTTTTAGATTTTTTCGATGGTAACTTGTATTTTGTCACCAAAGTTTCCTTGAAGTGAAAGATACAGATATCATGATATGCATTGGGAAACACTTCCTATATAGATCTCTCAATGCTATCATGTCAATTAGATATAAAAACAAGATTCTGATGGTCATTAATTACTCCCTACAGCTTGACTATAAACCATTCTTAAGAAGCATCATTTTTCGAGTCAACAATCCCCCATACCAATAGAAATCTCTTATTGTTTTTGTCTTTACAAAAAGCCATAAATATTGTACCAAGATAGAAACCTTTCAAAAATATTTCATCTACTGCAATCACCAGCCGGATGGATGAATTAAAGCCTTTGATGCATGGTCCTAGTGCCAAAAAGAAATACTTGAAGTGATTGTCTACATTAGTTTCCAGGTGAGTAACCATACCCTGATTATTCTGTTGTAACATATAGTTGTATGCATGAAGCAATATGAATAATTCATCTAGATCACTTCTTATTAATCATAACGCATGCTCTCTAGCTCACTAAGATGTAGTATATGTTATTTGAACATTGAATTCTTCACATATGTTAGCTTAAATATCCTTCGGTCTATAATTTTTATTGATCGATATAAACTTATTTTTAATTACTTTAGCAATAATACAGCTCTTGGCTTGTCAGTGACCATCCTCCAGTTGACCTAAAACACAAGTGTGCTCTGTATCTACTCGCTTCATGATGAAAAAATAATGTCCTTTCGTTGACACTGCTCGTAATCTCCATTTGCATACTCATCATCACACTTCAACTCAAAACAATCTTTGGTGGACTTGTAAGCTCTGAAGCTCCATTTGCCTTTAAGTACAACTATGCTTATAGCTTTATAAATTTCATCTTTGTTGTTTTATAACTTTCTTATAAACATATTTCCAATACCGGTACAATATATCTTTTTCGATATGTTCAAGTTAAATGCATGTGTTTCAGGCTGAAACTGAAATCATTTTTGACCTTAACCCTTTCTTCTTTGACATAATCATTATATTATCATCACCACCATCATCATCATTATCGACATCATCATCATCGTTGTCATCATCACCATCATCATCATCATCATCATCATCATCATTTCTATCCACAGTCATTTCTCAATAATTAGCATCAGCATTACTATCAACATCATCATTATCATTTCTATCATTACTAACCTCATAACAACATCACAACCACGATCATTATTCTCGTAACCTTCATCATTTCTAGCATCATTACCAACATTATAACCAATATCATAGCCAAGATCAACACCAACATCTCTATATATCTGACTATCATAATATGTGTAGGCTGGTTGTTCATTAAACATTAGGAGAGAATAATGATAGTCCTTTGGGGGATTTGGCACATACACAGGGGTTGCAGACGAGAATTGATTAGCATAGCTTTGTTTCTGTTCTATGGGTACTTCTGTTTTATTTTAATATTTAGGAGCTCGAGCATCCACTGTTACACATAAAGGTGTAGCAATATTCTTCTGTAGGCTCAACTATAATATCGCATCGTTGTCAATTTCAAGTGGAATAGATCTTAACTTTGTAGTACTTGAAGAAACCTTGAACTTTAGAATCATTTTATAATGCACCTGATGAACTCCTAGAAGATGACAAACTCTTCTTAACAATGCTTCATATATAATATTTTTTGGAACTACCATGTGCATATTTTGATATCCAATGTATCTCTCAAAACCAACACTAGAACTCTCTCATCTTTCCCCAAAGCATATAATGGTTAAAACTTGCACCATGATAATATTAGCAATACCTAAAAAAAACACCAACAATTTTACTATAATTATATATATATATACAATTAAATTAAAAATAATACAAAATATTGAATATATAAATAAATATATATATACAAATATAAATTTAATATAAATAAATAAAGAAATAAAAAATAATTGACAACGCCACGTGGTGCCACGCATCAAGCTGCTGCTGCCTTGATGCACGTGTGGTGGCACCTCGCCAGAGCGTAGTGGCTTGAAAAATGGCTGGAATACGCTTTTTTTTTTGCATTTTTGACTATTTTCAGCCATTTCTAGGTTATTTTTGGTCCATTACACCAATGTTTAACCTATTTTTTACCTTACTAGCACTACATCTATACATTTCTAACAATTACATACAAAAATAACTCAAAAACACATAAAATTAAATTTAGGATGAAAACTTACCAATTTTTGCCATTTTCAATTTTTTTCAACTCCATAAATGATTATTTTAGCTCAAATCTTCAAATATGCTAAGTTTGTAACCGATCTACAAGTTTTTGAGAATTTTGAGAATAAAGTTAGTGTTGATTGTTACGATAGGTAGAAAGAACTACTCATGGCTCATTTCTCATAGATGCCTTTTATGTTCGCTTTTTTCTCTTAACTAACTCATGCTGTGTAAGCGTATTATAACCAGATATTTGTATGCCTTTTATATAGCCTACATTAGTATCCTTTCTACAAGTACTATTTTTAGTGTCGCTTGCGTGCTAATTTTTGCAATTTATACGATTATGATTTAAATTGTATAAGGTACCTTTCTTCCTTTTGTATCTCAAGGCGACCTCACCCTTTATGACTTGAATCATATTATCTAAGATTTTGTTAAGCTACTCATGTTATGTATGGCTAACCACTTGTAGTGGTATTCTCTTATGGCCTATGTTGGTATTTTAACAATATTTGAGCCTTTATGGGTAGACCTTATCATGGCTATGTTGCATTATATACAAGCTATTTCATCTAATTGAGGGGTATGACCTAATGTCAGCCTTTCAATTCTTTTGAAGTGAGAATGATCATCTCACTTTGGGTGCTACACCAAGGGAGATACTAAGTCTAAAGTAGGCATTTCACGTTTTATAATATTTATAGGCATCCAAGTGTGTGTTGCATATATGAGATATTACCTCAAGTAGGGGTGCGACCTTGCTCTTTTGATAAGCGTACTACTTGGTTGTAACTCTAAAGTTTAGCCATCCATTATGTGAGTGAGTAACTTGCTTAGAAATAATGCCAAGACTTAGTCATCCACTATATAAGTGTGAAATTTGCCTAACAACAACACCAAGGCTTAGTCATCCACTATGTGAGTGGAAAATTTGCTTATGAGCAATGCCAAGTCTCAGTTGTCCATTATGTCAGTGGGCATCTTACTTCGATAACAAGGAATCCATTTACTATGTGATGGGGCATCTTACTTAGGTACAACAAAGAATCCATCCTTTATGTGAGTGAGCATCTTGCTTAGATGCAACAAGGAATCCATTCATTATATGAATGGACATCCTATATATTTAAGCCATTCAAGGTATGGAGTACTTAGCTATCACTTAGGGGATGAGTTTTACTTTAATTGTATTTTATGAATAAAAAGCTTACATAAAGCTTTAATTGCCCCTAAGTGCGCTTATTGTACTTATTGGAATGAATAATAATTCCTACTTGTAGTAACACTTCAGCCACTTTTCATTGATAGAGTCATGGAATGTCTGCCTTTTCATTGTAGCCAAGTGGTAGTAACCATTATGGTGTAAATTTAAAGGGTGCAACCATGTTCTTCTGTATGTGCTCAACCATTCTTAGTATAAGGTCACCCTCATTGATAACAATATCTTTGGTAGATTTTATGTATGCTTTTATAGTTCTACATTGGTATAATGCCTTATACCTTTAAGTGTCTTTCAATTTTTCTTCTACAGCCTCAAGTTCTGTTATGAGGTTAACCATAGAGATAGGGGAATTGTCTTATGCAAGTATCACTCTTGCAATAAGTATAGAGAACTTGACTTGTGTTATGGCTTCAGACCTGTACACAAGCAAGTAATTGGAGTAGCAATTGGCTTTTTCGTGGTGTTGTTCTGTAGTCCCATAAGGCGGCATCTATATAGTTCTCATTCACTAACTTATTGAGTAATGTCAGAATGATACACTATATCTTTGAGAAGTTTGCTTATTGTACTTCCTCCTACTTGAATTTAGTGTTCATTTTTTAGAAGAGGAAAAAATTGGTAAATAAGGCTGCTAGTCCGAGAATGAATCTCCAGATGTAAGTGAGTTTGCCAAACAAGCTTTTAAGTCTTTTTAAGATTGTGGAGATTGCATCAAGGCTATACTTTGAACTTTGGTTAGATCAACATTGATGCCTCTTGGTACATTATGAATTCGAGGAACTTGCCTACCCCAAAAACACATTTTTAAAGGTTTATTTGAGGCTATATAAGCAATAGTTCTTGAACACTTTCTCCACGATGGCTAGGTGATCTTTTCAGGTAGTGAATTTGACCACCAGATTGTCTATATAGTCCTTCACTTCTAGACCTATCATATTTATGAAATATGGTGGTCATGACTCTTTACTAAGTAGCTCTCGTGTTCTTGAGACTAAACAATATAATCGTGTAGCTTTTGTGGTGATGTTTTGTAGGCCCATAGGGCGGTATTGAGGTGCATAATTCAATTTGTAGAGTACTTATGCACTATCGTACCGAGTAACGCTAGAATGGTATACTGGATCTTTTAAGAAGTTTGCTTATTGTACTTCCTCTCGCTTGAATTCAGCATTCTTTTTTAGCAGAGGACAAAATCAGTGAGTAAGGCTATAAGTATGAAAATGAATCTCCAGATGTAAGAGAGCTTGCCAATCAAGTGTTTTCGGTCTTTTTGGGATTATAGAGATGGCACTGAGCCTAACTTTGAACTTTGGTTAGATCGATGTTGATGCCCATTTTGTGGACTATGAATCTAAGGAACTTGCCTATTGAGACCCCCAAAGCATACTTTTTGTGGTTTATTGAGGCTATATAGGCAGTAGTGCTCGAACATCTTCTCTAGGATGTTTAGGTGATCTTATCAGGTAATGAATTTGACCACTAGATTATCTACATAGTCCTCAACTTTTAAACCTATCATATTATGAAATATGATGGTCATAGCACTTTAGTAGGTAGCTCTTGTGTTTTTGAGGTTGAATGGCATAACTTTGTAGTAAAAGTTACCTGCAGAGGTGTGAAAGGTAGTCTTTTCTACATTTATTAAAGCCATTTTGATTTGGTTGTAGACACTGAAGCTATTCATGAATCATAACATCCCCTGGCTTGAAGTAAAGTTAATGAGGACGTTCGTGCTTGGTATAAAAAAGTAGTTATTGGGATAATCCTTGTTGAGAACCCAAAAATCAACATAGACACAGATCTGGTCATTTTTTTCTTTATTATCATTATGTTGGCCAGGAAAATAGGATGTTTGATGGGCTTAACAAATCCAATAACTATAAGCTTCTCTACTTCCTCCTTAGTTTTGGTCCAAGATTGGGTGAAGTTATAGTGTGGCTACTTAACTAGCTTTACTTCAGGTTATACATTAAAGTATGTGGCAAACGATCTAGAGGTCTAGTATAGGTATGTCCTAGTATCCCTATGCCAATATGTCATTATACCTTTTCAATAGGTTAGTGAATAAATTCTTCCCTTCGATGAAGATTTTGGTACTCATTAGTACAAGCTTTTGCTACTCTTTGTCAAGGCCTAAATTGGCTTTTTCTAGCTCTTCAGCTATTGTAGAAGAGTCATATTGTACCTATTTTGAAACTGTAAGAATCTTATCTTTCAAGGCTATAAGGAGATATACATAAAAAATTTCTTTTCCATTATTGTTAGGGCTCTTTCTTTCAAATTGTTTAAGCCTCGTAAACTATCATAAGCGGTAAATGACATACCCATTAACTATTAGTTTTTGAAAATAAGGCAGTTGTAACTTAACCTTCTTAAGAAAGACTTGGTTTTTATCTAGCTATGCCATTTTGAGGATATTCTCTTTTCTCTTTCTACTTATAATTTCTCATAAGTTTGGGGTATGAGGCACGTTATATCTACTAGCCTCATTAATGGCACTCCCACTAGCTTGGCTAATATATTACTAAGGCCATTGTTGAACTAATAGTAGGTATGAGTATCTATAATGTAGGTCTTTATTTGATAGCCTCAATTCTAATTAGCTTTCTTCTAATTCAGCCTTTGATACAGTGATGATAGATAAATATTACTAACCTATGTGTGTTTACCATTGCTTATTAAGCAGTATGTGGCATATAGCCTCAATATTCATTACATGAAATAGGATAAAGACGTGTAATGGCTCTACCTTAAGATCTAGCAACATGATGTCCTTGGAGTATTCAGCCACATTATTAAAGCTAAAAACTTATATGTTTCTCCCTATGATATAGCTTAAAGAGAACTATGCAACTCACAAAATGACTGTGGCTATGATACTAATTTAGTCGCCTATATCAATTAAGGCTCGCCTAATGGGCACATCATTGATTTTGTCCTTTAAGTACAAAGTGCGCTTATTGTTTAGATAGTGTGTCTCTATGTCTTCGTCACTGAAGATTATAGCACTGATAATCTCTAAGTAAGCTCGATTGATTTGGGTTTCAGTCATATAACATTATTGCCTATATTGTGTTGAGATTTTAATGAGTACTTATAGAGCAACCTTTTGTGCCTTGGGCTTATACCCTAGCCCACTAGGGTTTGAACTTAGGTTTTGCCATAAAGCTCTCACTATATGATTTTATGGCTACCTTTCTATCTTATCAAGCTCATTTTCTTGAATAATTACGATCACCTCCTTCATGATTTTTCTTTTTGCTGGGCTAACATCTCCAGTGTACGTTAGCAGGTTGACTATGATTATTATCTCTTCCCTATGTCGAATGAGTGAGTTTAGGTCTACGACCTGAGTTTATTAAAGACCTCAAAGGTTCTATTTTTTTAATCTTATTATAAACTAGCCTCTGGAGCTGTCACTAGTGCATGGTAGCGTGGTTAAATGTTTAGACCAAATAACAAAAGTTAAAACTCCTTTTGTCTTTCTCGAAGGGTAAGGTCATACAAATCAGTTAAGTATCCATCGATCTAAGGCATTCAGATCTTCTTTATTGAATGGTATAGGTTGCTCATCGGGATATTCTTTAAAAGGCTATCTGTCATAAGGCTTGGCTCAATTACCATATATCGTGCTTACATATCTAGCTTCTTCTTCTTGCTAGGTCTCTACTGTCTATTAGTAAAAGTTACTTTCCTTAAAAAGGCATCTTTGTGGCTTCTATAAGCCCAATAAAGGAGATTATCTTCACGTTCTCGAGATGGGCTTTATACTCACTCAGCATGTTACTAATATAAATCTCTATTAGATCTTATTTATCTTTTTGCTCGTAACAATCTAAGCCTTTCTCAACATGTTACTAATATAAATCTCTACTAGCTCTTATCCAACTAGTGATTCCATATAGCCTTGCACAGTTTGATTAACTTAGATCATAATGGCCTTTTCCTCACTTTAGAAATATTTTTCTATAGAATTTCAGGGCAAGGCAAACCAAATATAGGCGCGACCTATGAGGCATTTGGAGAACTCCTTAAATTTTAGATTTTTTTATTAGCATATACACCAAAGGAGTCAATGAACCTTCTAATTTATTCCTTGGGGTTCCTCGTATTAACATCGAATAAAGAGAATGATGTCATGTCTAAGATTTCAGCCAGATATGATGGCAAAGAAATTTATTCCACGCGTGCCATATGGATGTTACAGCTTATCTAACTTATCATGGCTAGGATGTCAGATCAAGTGAGAACTTCTATCCTAACCTTCGATGTATCGTTATTGGTAGATGTCACTTGAATCTTCTTCTTAGAAATGCCTTGGGTAGCATTCATTATTGTTAAAGTTATATATGGTTCTATTTTTTTAATTGAATAAATGGCCTCAACTAGTTCCTTCTAATTTTTCCATAAGATTTCCTATGGCATCTTTAAACAGCATGGCTATAGCTTTTAGATTGGCATATATAGTTAGTTCATCCCCTTAGGCTTCCTCTGAACCTAAGGGTAGGTTGGTTTGCAACCCTTTGTGGTTTGAGGACTCACTTTTGCTCCTTAGTAATTGTATTTCTTAGGTTTCCACCTTTTCTGTTAGTCTTTATATCGTAAGATCCTAACCAAACTCTCTAGTAAGTCACCAAAATATTTAGGTGGTACTAAGAGATCGTGATGTGGCAAAATGTCACTAGTTGTAGTAATCTACATCTACATAGTAGGTTGTACGAAAGATATAACTTAGGACCAAAATAATATATCTCGGCCTTTCCACACTTGTGAGTTCAAAAGTAGGCCTACCAAACTTTTGAAAAAGCTCTTGTTGTCCAAGAAGTTGATGTGTGAATTTGCACAGACTGATTCAAGAGAAAAGGATTTAACAGATAAATATGGTCACAACTATAAGAGAAGTAGGGCCGAGCTTGCAAAATAAATAATGAAAAAAATTCTTAGTGTTATGGTACTGCTAAGGATGGTGAAAGATGCTATAAAACTTATATGAGGTATAAATTGTGCAATGTAACTCTAGGATTTATGCTACAAAACCTTAGTTTTGTGAAGGTTAAGAGGAACATGCTCCTTGAAACTTATGCTTTCAATCTTAGAACTTATCTATGGTGGATCTAGGTTCTAGAATAATGCAAAACAATAGTGATGAGTATATTCTTATGTGAAGAATGTAAGAAAAAAAAAAGAATAAGAGAATTGTCTTGTGTGCCAAGGAGGTGTTTAGGGTTTACTATAATGTGCAAAGAAGCTTGGAATTACAACAATGAAGTTTGGTGCGTTCTAAGGTTGTCAAAAGTCTATTTTTCATGTAAAACAAGAGTTTTATAATGTTAGAGTTTGTAGTAGGTCAAACTCTTTATTTAGCCTAATTTTCTCTTAGAATCTAATTTATTTAATAAATTTCATCCATCTTAAAAGAGAAAAATGAATTTAATAAATAAAAATGGTAAGATACTATTTTATTCTAAATAAAATACAAATTAAAAAAAGAAGTTATCATATTTTTATTTTAGAAAGGAGTCGAATGGCCAAATAGTGTCTTATTAGGATTGTATTTCTCCATCCGCTTAGTAATATGGGCTTACATTTAATTTGTACTAAATACTCAGTAGGCTTTAATCTAAGGATTCACATTGGGTTTTACTTAGTGCAATTCTATATATACTAAACCACGACCTATAAATAGTGTTATAAAAAGTGACTTAAGCCTATATATACATATTTAGATATGTGTGCGGACTTAGATTTAGGCCTTTGTTGATTTTTGCATAGCAACAAAATTTTTGTAGCCTACAATTTCCTACTACTTTAGTCTGTACTTAGTACTACAACATCTTGTACATTTTGAATGGTAAAGAACATTTATTATATCTTATTGAGTTATCCTTTACTTATATGATATCAAAACTCTATATATATTGTAACTAAAAAAAAGATTTAATGATAAAAAATCACTGTCACAAATCAAATTTTGTGATAAATGTTTTCTATCACAAAAAACTATCTCAATGATATATTTTGTGAAATTTTTTATTATTATTTATTTGTATTATTTAAATCAATAATAGGTGACATGTTCGATGCCACATGAAGGATTATGTGGTAACTAATGTAGTGCAAAATATGGTACATGACATCATAATGATGTAATGTTGCTAACAAATGATAATGACATTATATTGACCATATATGATATCGTCACCTTGAATATTGCATCACTATTTTATAATAGATACATATTATTTTAAGGTGGCAACCAATGTGGTGCAAAATATCATCACCTTGAATATTGCATCACTATAATAGATGCATCACATACATACATATATACCTACATATCAATTCCATGGTCAATACAATATAATATACATATATATATAAATACATATATATATTCTATGCCCAATAAAATATAATATACATACATACATAGATACTTATTAATTCCATTGCCAATAAAATACATACATACATAGCAATTCCATAGCCAATATAATATAATATACATACATACATATATACAATATACATGTAAGAGATGAATAAAAATACTTTTTTACATAAACTAAAAATAAAAATAAAAATAAAAATATTAAACAAATTTAAAAGGAAAGAAAACCGCTCATTAATAACTATTAGGCATCTTCTTCTTCTTTATCTATCTTTCTTTTTTTTCTTTTTTCTTCTCCTCTTCCTCATTTTCTCTCTTATTTCTTTCCCCTCGGTTTCTCTTTCTCTCCCTATTTTTGTTCCCTTCCTTTTCTTTGCCTTCTCCGTCTCTTTCTCTTCTTCTTCTCTCTTTTTGTTTTCTTTTCTTTTCTCTTTCTTCTCTTCCAACTTCTTTTCTTCTTTCTGTAGTCCCCAGAAGAGTCAACAAGAAAAGAAACAAAAGATCAAAACCTACCAATTTCTTGTTTTTTTCTTCTCCAACTTTCCACATTCTTCCACAAATGAGTCTCATGCATTTGAAAAAATATAACTAATATTATTGGCCTCCACATGTCTAATAATATTTTATATATTTTATATTAATAATATATACATGTCTAATAATAATATTGCATATTGGTATAATAATGAATTAGGAGCTTTTAATCTAACATATATCTATCATACAACAAGTATCTATCATATTTGGTATTTCTTCACCAAATTTTAGCCATTAATCATTAAACTTAACATCAAGAAAATATCTTAATATATAATTTTATATTATTATTAGAAATTATTAGAGTCTTAATAATATTCGGATATCATAATTTGTTAGCAGAGTTTGAAATGGAAAGAATCATGTTTGGTGATAAAGAAATTATACATGGCACAATGGAAAGATAGTTAAAAGTAATAATTAAGTATATATATATATATATATATATATATATATATATATATATAACAAAACAATTTGGCTTTCTGTCTTTGATTAATTGATTTTTTTTTTCAATTACCATATCCTGCATATATATAGAATAACAATAGCCAAATTGGAATAGAGTGCATGTTTGGCATAACTTGTTGATTACTCCCATATATAGGTTAAGAGTAACTTTGTTCTCATTTTGAAGAACTATAAAAGTTGATCTTGTTATAGCCTTGATTTGGGTGTTAGCTACTCTAAATTAGTTAATCACACTAAATTTCTTTGTTTCTTAGTCTCAAAATCAAAGAGCAAAAACTCATCTATTTAATCAATCTGAAACTAATAAAACACAACTTCTTTAAACAATTAAAGAGTAGCATCTACCTAAAGTTTTACGACCCAAATGTTTTCCATTAAAAAAATTGGGAGAAAGTTAATTAAAAATTATTGTAATATGATTTGGGGAACAAGCCAAATGCGGTGGATGCGCAAAGAAGCAAGACGGAGGCAAAAGGTGAAGGCAATGCTACCCAAGCCTGGGCACTGCGGTGCTCGTTGGTAGTGTCTACAGTGCCGCAGTGCCAAGATCCTAGTGTTGTTCCCCTAGGCGTGATCAATGTCACGCTGCGGTGCTAGGGAACCAACGCCACGGCTTTAGTGCGGGAAAAAGAGTTTTTCATTTTTTTGACTCTTTCTTAAGTGTACCTGGACTCCCTAATATGACTCCTACACATTTTAGGGTTAACCTAGTGTTGAAAATCAAGTGTATGACATACGAGTGTATATGTAATTTCAAAAATTACTACACGTTGCGGAAGCATGTTAACATATACACCAAATTTAATAAATTTAACCACATATATCACATATATGTTCAAGAATAACTATTATACAACAACTTATTCATGATGAATAGTTGTATTACTTAAAATAAAATGTAAAGAACACTTACCTAATGAAGGTAACTTTATAAATTCTTCAAGTCCTCCAACAATCCAATTGAAGAGCTCACCTTAAAGTGAATTGTTGAACAATTCTAGTCCATAACAATTTGGTGGGATTATGGAGCTAGAATAGTAGCTTAGTTTTACAATTTTCAGCATATGTATTCAAACTCTTTGAACACAAATTATTTGATTCTTAAATGTAGATGGTAAACATTTACATACAACTCTTTTTTAAATGATGGAAACAATTTTCATAGATTAATTAATTTTAGCATAACTTTTGTCTGCAATTACTAATCTCTTTTTTAATTTCCATTTATTCATTTTGATTCATTCATGAGAGAAGAAGATAAAGAGAAGTTCCTTTTACTTTTAACACTTGAAAAAAAAAACACAAAATGAAAACTCTCTCACTTACCTTGAAATTGCTTAACTGTATTTTCTCCTCCAAAATGAATGAATGAATCAATTGTTAGCTTAATTTTTATTTTTGTTATTCAACACTTTTTGATAAAACAAAAATAAATGCTCCACCAATTTAATTGTTGGTCTCCCACTTAAAATTAATTTATTAAACACTAGAATAATGGCCACCTAAACAAATCATTACCTAACAAATATAATTATTTTAATCATATTAGGTAAATAAATGGCCAACATCTAGGCCCCTCATTATATTAAAATATAATGGTCATGATTATTATATTATCATTATCTAATAATATAATAATAATATCTAATTTAATTATTCAAAATAATTTTGAATAATTACTTTTTACCTTACTAGTTTTTACTACCAAAGTTAAATAGTAAAACTAAGATAAAATCAAATCATGGACCAAATTGTGCCACTTGTCAATATCCTATTAATTAACAACTCTTGTTAATTAATTCAATGATGTATTTAAATAATTAAGTCTTGACAAATGCACATCCCGAGGGATCTCGAACAATTATTCTATTTTGTTAGAATTTATTGGATTGAATTATTCAATCCAGTCTGCTACCCTAATGCGCAACGAGTACACTTCATATTGTGAGGCTCTCTAGGTCCACACCTGATTTGTCATATAGAGCTCCTCCATACGTCCATGAACGATGTCCCCTACACACGTTATGGATATTACAAATCAGCGCGTTAGACCATACAAGTTGAGGTTATTGCATATTTGTATAATATCTCCATCATCATATATACTGGAAAAGCGGAGATATAAATTATCACTGTCAAATCTCTATTTGCTCAACCATCAACTTAACTCCAAATTTATATTTCCTTAAACAATATCCACAAACACTTTTGTGATATTGTTTATCCCTTCGGAATATTTTTTTTAGGTTTATACTTATGGCCACAAGACTTTCTGAAATACAATCTTAGAGTATTAGGATATACAACCCACTCATATGAGTTGATAGATCCCATATCTACGCACACCAGACTCTATGAACATTGGACCATACCCAGCGACACAACGGTTAAACCATGAAAGGTCTCTGACATGTGTGGAATCAAAGTATGGTGGATCACTCATAAGCCCACCGTGGTGCTTATGTCAAAGAACCACAAATACTACTCAACTCGGAAGACCTTCCATTGACAACTTTATGAGATGTCTATTGGAGGTCTTTGTGAGTCCGTTCAATATCTAGTCCTCACTGAATACCTGTATATCTATACGAGCTTCCACTAAGCTCATAGTTTGCTAAGACTAACCATCTGGACCATCTAGATATAGACATACACTAATCTATATTAGTAGGTTCCACCGATAGACATGCATCGATGAAATTAGATCAAGAACATTATGTTTGAGAATATACTTGCATAATGACGTTTCTTAGCACCATTTGTAACTCTTTACAGCTAAGTCATTATTAATACATTCTCAGGTCATTGTCCTATTTTAGATAAGCCTCTAACTGTTTAGATTTCGCTAACTTTATTAATTTGCTAACTCTTAATACTTTTAACTATTAGCATTGCTAACTCTTAGCACTAATCTAAACTCTTTTAGATCATATATGAACTACTTCAGGTCATACAATGTCTGAAATGTTGCAAACATCTTACCATTTATTATTAATAATATTAACAATTTTATTAGAAATGATAGTTATATAAATACTATATAAAGGCTCTCTATTAGCTTGTAAACACATCTAGCTGAAGCAGAAAGAAGAAACATTTAAAAAAGTGCTCACAATACTTCATTGCTCACAATGAAGTACTGAGGGTTGTAGCAGATGAGACGAAGGTAATAGGTCTTTGGAAGAAACTTGACTCTATTTATATGCAAAAATCATTGGCCAACAAATTATATATAAAGAAGAAGCTGTATCAGTTGTCCATGTTAGAGGGGACCCTAATGAAAGACCATATAGACGCCTTCAACAAGATTATTATTGATCTTGAATCTATCAACATCAAGATGGAGGATGAAGATAAGACAATTATTCTGTTGAGTTCACTTCCCAAGAGTTATGAGAACTTTATTGATACGTTACTCTACGATTGATGAACACATGAAAATGCATATTTGTTAAGAGATTTGATACGATATTTCTATATCATAAAATTAAGTGCAAGTATACACTATCGTATGCAAGTAATAAAGAGACTAAATAAGTCGGATGTCAAACCCACAGGGATAATATTTTCTTTTTAACCAATTACTAAAATTATGTCTTTCTAATAACTATTCACATAAATAAAAATCTAAGAATGAATGTAAAAAAATATAAAAGTAAAAACACAATGCAAAGAGAATAGGGAGATAGCAACGTAGAGAGAACCTAGGATTAATATTACCCCTCAATATGCTTTCTAATGATTAATCTTCTAATATTTAACTCACTTAGTCTTTATTATTGATCAAGACACTAATGTATTCACAAGCCTCTTTCAAGGTCATGCAAGTATACCCTAATTTACCAAATACCTATATTCCTATGGTACTTGTAATAAACTAAGATTCATTAAGATTAGGTCTTATTGATCATACATGCCAACTAGGTATATTCCTATCCTAAGTTGAAACTTGCATATGTAGCATTGAATGTTACTCTACAATCATGCATCAAATTACCTAGGTCTAAATATTATGATTCCTCTTCCGAGTTTATCAATAATATTACCAACTCATTCACCATATATTGGCCAGATATATTGAAGCATTAAACACAAGTAAATTAAATAATAAATGACTAAGTTTATTAAATACTAAAAGATATGGCAATTTAAGCGCATATATCGAGTTCAAACATTAACACTAGAAAATAAGTTTAGCTCATGGCTACAAGAGAACAGCAGTAAAAATAATTATAAATCATGATACGATTATTAGCAAACCGATGTAGACGTCGAATTGCTCTTAATTGCGCTGCCTAAGAACTCTTGATGCTGAAGAATGTCTTGTATCTCTCTCTGAAGTTGCTTCAATTAAGCTCCTATTACTCTCAAAGACTCGTGCTTGTATTCTTGGTGCTCTTGGGTCGTCTTGGATTCTACTCGAAGGCTGGGAACGAGTGACTTTGAATAGGGATTGATTTGAGCTTAAAATTCTCAATTCTCGTCGGATTAGGACTTGCGATACCGCTGAGGCGATATGCTTCTGTCGCTGAGGCGCTGCGTGAAAAAGCCTTTACCGCTGGAGCAGTGGGTTGTTAGCGCTGGGGCGCTGACTTATTACTGGCGAGGTGACTGTTTGGCGCTGGACGCGACTTAAACAGGTCATTTTTCTTATTTCGACCACTATTCTAGAGCTGGGGCGATAATCCTTATGGCGCTAGGGTGCTGGACTCATATTTTGAAAACTTTGCATTTTAGTCCCTATTTTTAAATTTCGTTGAAGTCCCTACAATTAACAATAAAGCACATAAATAGCCATCTATTCTCATAAAATCATAAAATATCAATAATAAAAATAAGAGAAAATATATGACAATTTTGCCCTTATCAAGATTCAATCACCATTTAATGTCACTAATTTTAGCATTTTTTGTATTTTTAGCTTGAAATAAAGCGTTCTCCTTAAATTGTGATTAATGAATGTTATTTGGACAGGTTTAGATAAAATGGATATAACTCTCAAAGTAAAAATTGAAATAAATAAATTCTTGAACCTGGTGTAACATGGCTTAATCTTACACAAATTTGAAGAATAGTGGGAAAGTCAAATCCAACATGTTATTGGCCAAAAATTGAGATACAATAGAATTGGGCTACAACTTCTGCCCAGCTTGACCCAACTCCTGTATTTAGATCGTATCTCATAAAATACGTACTCAATTGGTATAATTTTTGAAGATGTTAAATAATAACTTAATTATCAACAACTCTTATGTTGATGGTAAAGTCCAAACTAGCCGTTATCATGGACCAAATTGCATTGCAAGTGGGTAAAATGGTTGTTGGTCGAAATCTGATGTATCTTTGAAATTTTGCTCACATCTCACTGGATACTCATCCAATTTGCATGAACTCAGTGCCTATGGAAAGAAGAGACAAAATGATACAACTTGCATGTCAGTCACAGAGGCTACATCGATCATGTACATTATCAAAAACGTGCTGCAAGTGGATGAACGAGTTATTGGCCTAAAATTATTAAAGATTGATGTCATCCATGACATATTTCCATTCATTGCCTATATAAGGAGACTCTTAGGACGTTTTCAACATTAGATAATTCTTTTTTATTTTCTTCTCATTAACATGTATTTTAATTTAGGATAGAGTTTTTGGCAAGGCTAAGAAATGAACTTTTATGTGTAATAAATCCACTTCTATGCTTTGATTCGTTGTCAAGAGCTACAAATGTTGTAAGTTTGGTTTTGATTAAACTCTTATCTAGTTTATTTTCTATAATCCAGAGGTTATAATTCTCATGTCTCATATATGTTCAGTCATGTTTTTCTTATGTAATTCTTGTTGAATTATAATTGTTATTGGTTACATTGTTTTATATGTTAATCTTTTACTGCAATATTGTCAAATTGATATATTGTCGATCTTGGATAACATGTAAGGGCAATAAATGTTTGATATTCAAGTTGATCTTTTACTGCAATATTATCAAAATTTGGTGCAATTATAAATACTAAAGTGGTAACTTTGTACATTTTTCTTTGTAAACTATTAGTTTTATTTTCTTATAATTCATTTTATTGTTCATGGTTGGTTCTACCACCTAATTTATTTTATTTATTTAGTTAATTTATTATAATTTATATTATTTTAATGGCTGGTTTGACCGCCTAACTTCGTTCACTTTCTTTTATTTATTTATTGTACTTTATTTCTTTAGTTAATTTATTGTATTTTTTTTTGTGGCTGGTTCTACCGCCTAACTTAGTTTATTTATTTATTTTATTGTACTTTGTTTATTTATTGCACTTTTTTTTATTGTACTTTATTTTCATTTTCTTTTACTTATTTATTGCACTTTATTTTCTTTAGTTAATATGTTGTATTTTCTTTTTATTTTAATGGCCGGTTCTATCGCCTAACCTTTTATTTATTTACGTATTGTACCTTTTTTTATTGCACTTTATTTTATTTTTTTCTCCTTTTATTTATTTGTTGTACTTTGCATTTTATTTTTCTTTATTTATTGCACTTTCTTTTTTTTTTATTTACTTATTGTATTTTTTTTATTATTTATTTATTGCACTTCTTTATCGTACTTTACAGTTTATTATCTTTTGTTCATTTATTGTATTTATATTTCATAGTTGGTCTTACCACCTAACTAATTTCTATTTCTTGTTGTGTTTTATTCCACTTCTTAATTTTCCTTACGCATTTCCTTCCTTTAAAAAAAAAAAAAAATTTGTTAGGATTTATGCATCGACTTAGAGACAAACGAGGAAGATTTGTGAGAGAACTAGAACTAGAACCACCCCCACAATTTGTAAGTGAAGAGAATTCACCTTCTAGTTCATCTTATAATTCTAACACAATGAGCCAACACGAAGAAAACTCCGTTAGAACTCTAAGAGATTACTTGCATCCTACTCGCACAGCCACACCATCATGCATTATATTTCCACCTAACACACCACATTCAAATTTTAAACCTAGAATGATACAACTTCTGCCCACTTTTCATGGTCTAGATAGTGAAAATCCTTATTTTGGGGAGACCTTTTCTAGCCACTGCTAACGCTCTTATTAATTGCAGAAATGGTCTAATGAAATTATCTTTTGGGAATATGACTCTTGAGGTGAACATTTTCAATATTGGCAAACAACCACAAGAAGAAGACGAGTGCTATCATTCATATATGATAGACACACTTGTAGCAGAGGAAGCTTATAAAAATCATGGCTATGATTCTTTGAAAAGCCTTCTCAATTTTGATTTTGAAGAATTGTATTATCCTGATATAACAACTGATGTGTTTAGTACTTTTGACTCACAGGATAAAGGGACATGATTTTGGCAGCCACGCTTTGAAGAGTTGCCACGAGAGAGGGAGAGACCAAAACCATCAAACCTCGAGACACCACAAGTTGAGCTTTCTCCACTGCCCAAAGGTTTGAAACACGCATTCTTGGGACCAGGTGATACCTTTCCTATCATCATTTCTTCTGAACTTAGTGCTGAACAAGAGGAAAAATTGATAAAATTGTTAAAAGAACATAAGTCTGCACTAGGTTGGACCATAGCTAATATTAAAGGTATTTCTCTATTGATATGCTCCCATAGAATTCATTTAGAGGAAGGCGCTCAACCTCGTAGGGACCCACAAAGAAGACTTAACCCAACAATGAAAGAAGTAGTGAAGAAAGAGGTCTTGAAACTATTAGATTCGGGTATAATCTACCCAATTTTTGATAGTCAATGGGTAAGTCCAACTCAAGTAGTTCCTAATAAATCTGAGGTTATTATTGTTGAAAATGAGAATGGGATACCTGTTCCAACTAGGGTAGTAAGTGGTTGGAGAATGTGCATTGATTATAGAAAGTTAAACATAGCCACTAGGAAAAACTATTTTCCATTGCCTTTTATTGACCAAATTTTAGAACGTGTAGCTAGACATCCTTTTGATTGCTTTCTTGATGGGTATTCAGGATATTACCAGATTGAGATAGCTATAGAAGATCAAGAAAAAAACCACTTTTACATGCCCTTTTGGTACTTATGCTTTTCGTAGAATGCCATTTAGATTATGTAATGCACCAGCTACTTTTCAGCGTTGTATGTTGAGTATTTTCTCTGATATGGTTGAAAAATGCATGGAAGTCTTTATGGATGATTTGACTGTTTTTGGTAATTCTTTTGATTTATGCCTACTTAACTTGAAATTTGTTTTGAGTAGGTGTGAAGAAAAAGGACTTGTGCTAAATTGGGAGAAATGTCATTTCATGGTATCTTCAGGAATCGTTTTGAGGCACATTGTATCTGAAAGAGGGATAGAGGTTGACAAGGCAAAAATTGAATTAATCTTTAAATTATCTACACCCAAAACGATAAAAATGTCCGATCCTTTCTTGGACACGCTGGCTTTTACAGAAGGTTTATACAAAAGTTTTCTGCCATATCTAGACCATTGTGTATCCTTTTGCTAAAAGATGCAGAATTTACATAGACACAAAAGTGTGAGGAGGCATTCCAAACACTCATTGCCAAACTCACCACCGCTCCTATCATACAATCACCAGATTGGAACCTCCCATTTGAAATTATGTGTGATGCAAATAATTATGCTGTAGGAGCAGTTCTTAGGCAACGTAGGGAGGGAAAACCTTTTGTTGTTTATTATGCTAGTAGGACTTTGAATGATGCTCAAATGAATTACACTACTACTAAAAAAGAACTACTAGCTGTTGTTTTTGCCTTAGATAAATTTTGTTCTTATTTGATTGGTTCACCTATTGTTATTTTTACTTACCACGCAGCCCTTAAGTACCTTCTTTCTAAGAAGGATGCTAAAACCCGTTTAATTAGGTGGATTTTTCTTTTGTAGGAATTTGATATAACCATCAAAGATAAGAAAGGCGTTAAAAATGTTGTTGCTGATCATCTATCCCGCCTTGAGTTCACTGACTCCACTGATTTGCCACCCATTCCAGATGATTTTCTTGATGAACATCTTTTTGCTATAAGCCAAATACCTTAGTATGCACATATCGTAAATTATTTGGTTTGTGGTGAATTTCCATCTGAATGGAGTGCACAAGATAAGCGTAAGTTCTTGGTTGAGGTACGTAATTTTTATTGGGACGATCCATATCTTTTCAAATACTGTCATAACCAAATCATGAGACGTTGCATTCCTGAAAGTGAAGTTTCTAGTGTCTTAAATTTTTGCCATAGTGCTGCTTGTGGTGGCCATTTTTCTATGAAGAAGACAGCTGTGAAAATTTTACAGTTTGGTATTTACTGGCCCACTTTGTTCAAAGACACTAATAATTTTTGTCGTTCCTATGAAAGATGTCAAAAGTTAGGTGCTTTATCTCGAAGAAATATGATGCCTCTTAACCCTATTCTTGTTATCGAGATATTTGACTGTTGGGGTATCGATTTTATGGGTCCTTTTCCCTCATCTTTTGGCTACCTTTACATCCTTTTAGCTGTTGACTATGTATCAAAATAGGTGGAGACTGTAGCTTGTCGTACTAATGATAATACAATTGTGGTAAAATTCTTAAAAGAAAATGTGTTATCTAGGTACGGTACACCATGTGTCATCATTAGTGACCAAGGAACACATTTTTGTAATCGGTCTTTTGAAGCTTTAATGAGCAGGTATAGTGTTTTTCATAAAGTTTCCACTGCATACCATCCACAGACAAATGGATAAGCCGAGCTAACAAATAGAGAGGTTAAACAGATTTTAGAAAAGACGGTTAACCCGAATCGCAAAGATTGGTCTCTACGCCTTTCTGATGCATTATGGGCATATCGCACTGCATACAAAACCATCTTAGGAATGTCTCCATACTGGCTTGTTTATGGGAAAGCTTGCCATTTACCTGTTGAGCTAGAGCATAAAGCTTATTGGGCTATCAAAGCCTTTAACTTTCATTTGAATGCTGCAGGTCTCCAGAGAAAGTTACAATTGTCAGAAATAGAAGAGCTACGAAATGACGCATATGACAACTCCAGAATTTACAAAGCTAAAATGAAAGTAGCTTATGAAAAACAGATCTCAAGGAAACACTTTGAGCCAAATCAACGGGTCTATCTTTATGATTCTCGATTGCATTTACACCTGAAAAATTGAGGTCTCGATGGACTGGTCCATTTATGGTAAGGCATGTTTTTCCTAATGGTGCTGTTGAAATAGAGGACCCCACTGATGGACGGACTTTCAAAGTAAATGGACAGCGGCTAAAAAGCTATGTGAAAAAGGTAGATGACTCTATGTACTTAGGCGAGATCCCTCTTGTGGATCCTGTCTATCATGCTTGATCAGGTTCAATCTATCTGTACCATATTTTATATTTTATTTTTTGACTTTTTTATTTTTGCTTTTATTTTCTTTCACATTTTATTTTACTTTATTTTCTTCTTTTTATTTTTTCTTCAGTGTAATTTTATTTCCCGGTCAAGTGACGGATACAGTACTCCATGACTATTAAAGTCAGTTTCTCAGTTCCCTAAAAATTGTCCCTCAAACTGTGCATTTATCTCTTTTTCTTTCTTTCAAAATGGATCACATTCTTGCCAACCTTAAAAAAATTTTCCTTTATTGCCTCAAAATGCTCTACTTAAGATTTACAAAGCATAGTGTGAAAGACTAAGGCTATTGATGTTGGGTAATATCCCTGTGGATCTTCATTAGTTAATTGAAGCCAAGGTTCGGTTATCTGAAAAGTTTGTAAATGATTTTGTTTCTTATATGCCTGGTCTTGGAAGAAGCTCTTATGCCAAAAGATGACGAGCAAAGAGGTTACAAGTCTGTCATAAATGTGCTCGATGAAATTGTAATCGGAGTTGTCGTTCTTTAGGATTTGCATCTAGAAATCGAGAAGACAAAATTCAGTTCATTAAGGATGGACTGAGTAAGGAGTCTTTGGATATATGTGTTTTAATTTCAAACTTTATTTTATAAATAGTAGGGCTACTAATGTAGATGTCTTAAATTCAAATATTTTTGTTCAATAATGCATGTGGGTCATTATGTTTAAATTTTTGTGTTTTATTTTTAACTCTCTTTTGACAAACTGTCAGGTTACCATAATCATTGTTATCATTTGGTACTCTATAAATACAACACCTCATTTTTTTCATTTTCATATTGAGATAAATGTGAGTGTAAATATGGAGGAAACCCCAGTTCAACAATTTCGAAATATATATGTATTTTGTGGATCTAGTCCTGGGGAGAGTAAAGTGTTTGTAGAAATAGCAAACAATCTAGGAAAAGCATTAGCTGCTAGAAATATTCATTTGATTTATGGAGGGGGTAGCCTTGGGTTAATGGGGTGTGTGTCAACAGCTGTACATTTAGGAGGAAGTCAAGTTTTAGATATTATTCTTATAGCTTTAGCCGTGGAAAACCTGACCGAAAAAACAATAGGGAAAGAATTACGAGTCTCATCCATGCATGAACGTATAGCTAGAATGCTTTGCAATGCAGACGCTTTTATTGCTTTACCAGGTGATTTTGGTACCTTGGAAGAAATTTTTTAAATTGTCTTTTGGGCTCAACTGAATATCCACCGAAAACCCATAGGTTTGTTGAATGTTAATAACTATTTTGATTGCTTACTTTGTTTTCTTGATTAAGCTGTGGAACTGGATTTTATTTCACATTCGGCACGACAGATCCTAGTTTCTGCTACTGAGGCAGATAAATTGATTAACAAATTATAGGCAGTTACCTACGAACCTGACCCAGCAATAACTCGGATCGATTGGTCAATCAGCCTTAACAAGCAAAAATTGGATCTGACACTTCATTTGTAAATTTTTCTTTGTTTTATTTATTTATCAGTATCATCATTTTAGTTTATATTTGCTTAAGTGTCTCTCAGGTTTGTTTCTTTCAAAAACTGGCGTTTCAGGTAATGTCTCCTATACTTTATCTCTTTCTATTTAAACATTGAGGACAATGTTTCATCTGGTTTGGGGGAAGATAGTAGACACAAGTCGTACTTTATTTTTTTTTAAAAACATTGTGGTCCGATATTTGATTAAAATGACAGAGTAAAGAGTTTATTCTTGAACTCTTGAGACGCATTCTAGGTCAAGTTAGAATGGCAGAGTAAGAAGTTTTAGTTCTAACTTTTGAAACGCATTTTAACTAAATATTTGTTGTTTTGTTTTATGTTTTATGTATTGTTGTTTGTTGCTTGTAGTCTTGGTAATTCTTGTATAAAGGAATTTACTTTTCTGCCTAGGTATGATTTCAAAATTGTTTAGGTTGAGTCACTGTTTCTATTTAGGTTACTAAAGAATGACTTCCAAAATTGTTTAGGTTGAGTCATTGTTTCTATTTAGGTTACGAAAGAATGACTTCCAAAATATTTTTGGAGCACAATGCTAAGCCTTGTGGTAAGATGGATGATTCAATTTATATAGCCAAGAGAATTCTCATGTTTAAATATATATTTTTGTAATCTCACATTTATTTTGTGAGTAAGTGGAAAGGTTGAGAAAACAGCTTATGAACCTTCATTGATCCTTTGAATTGATTAATTTTTGTTTAGATTGATATTATTTAAATTACGGAATAAGTTGGTTGGATTTGTGTATAATATAATTTGGTGAGCAACCTTTGTAATGCTTCTTTGTATTCTTCAAAAATATAAAAATAAAATAAAATAAAAATCAAAATACCCAAAAAAAAGAAGCAATTCAGTTTAATAAAGTCTTCATTCAATTTTAGCAAACAAATATTTTGTAAAGCAGTTTTTTCACCAAGTTATATTTGTATTATTCTCATAAGCCAATTGAAGTTATAAAGCTGGCGTATGATAGGAATAATTGATTTTTAAACAAATGATTTTCCTATCTTTGGATCAATGTTAGTTTACATGTCTGTCCTTAAAATTGACTTTTTCTTGAGTGCTTAACTGTTGTCCAACTCCATAAGAGAAGTCCTAACCTTTTAAACAGTCATATACCTGTGAGGATATGGAGTTGAGGCTTTTACTTGGAGAAATTCTCAAGGCTATATCTATTGTGGTTTGTGGTCAGATGGTTATGGCTTAGTTCATATACACACAAATTTTGAAAGTTGTAATTGAAAAAATCATGATAGCAACAGTGATCTTGAATTGACGTTTTGTTTGAAATGCTTAGGTAGTTTTGCATATTCTATTTACGCTTGAATTGCTAGAGACTAGCAATAAGGTGGTTGGAGGCTATGATGAACACATGAAAATGCATATTTGTTAAGAGATTCAGTCACTAGTTATTGTCACTAATTTTAGCATTTTCTGTATTTTTAGCTTGAAATAAAGTGTTCTCCTTAAATTGTGATTAATGAATGTTATTTGGACAGGTTTAGGTAAAATAGACATAACTCTCAATGTAGAAATTAAAATGAAGAAATTCTTGAACCTGGTGCAACATGACTCAATCTTACACAAATTTGAAGAATAGTGGAAAAGCCAAATCCAACATGTTATTAGCCAAAAATTGAGATACAATAGAATTGGGCTACAACTTCTGCCCAGCTTGACCCAACTCACGTATTTAGACCATATCTCATAAAATACGTACTCAATTGATATAATTCTTGAAGATGTTAAATAATAACTTAATTATCAACAATTCTTATGTTGATGGTAAAGTCCAAACCAGCCGTTATCATGGACCAAATTGCATTGCAAGTGGGTAAAATGGTTATTGGTCAAAATCTGATGTATCTTTGGAATTTTGCTCATATCTCATTGGATACTCATCCAATTTGCATGAACTCAGTGCTTATGGAAAGAAGAGACAAAATGATACAACTTGTATGTCAGTCACAGAGGCTACATCGATCATGTACATTATCAAAAACGTGCTGCAAGTGGATGAATGAGTTATTAGCCTAAAAATATTGAAGATTGTTGTCATCCATGACATATTTTCATTCATTGCCTATAAAAGGAGACTCTTAGGACGTTTTCAACATTATATAATTCTTTTTTCTTTTCTTTTCTTCTCATTAACATGTATTGTAATGTAGGCTAGAGGTTTTGGCAAGGCTAAGAGATGAACTTTTATGTGTAATAAATCCACTTTTATGCTTTGATTCGTTGTCAAGAGCTACAAATGTTGTAAGTTTGGTTTTGATTAAACCCTTATCTAGTTTATTTTCTATAATCCAGAGGTTATAATTCTCATATCTTATATATGTTCAGTCATGCTTTTCTTATGTGATTCTTGTTGAATTATAATTGTTATTAGTTATATTGTTTTATATGTTAATCTTTTACTGCAATATTATCAAATTGATATATTGTTGATCTTGGATAACATGTAAGGACAATAAATGTTTGATATTCAAGTTGATCTTTTACTGCAATATTATCAAAATGATATGACAAGACCCGACCCGAGACCCTCTACTATAGATCCCAGTGGCCCTGCTGGGCACCTCGACGGAAGTTCCTCCGAACCTAACTGGGTAAGTTCAGAAATTCCGCGAGGCGAACCCTTTTTTAATTCTTGTTACTGCTAAGAAGATCTAGTAATATACATGAAAACGACATCTTAGTTTTAAAAACAAACGGACAGAGTTTCTCCTGTTTTTCGGAAAATCCATATAAACCTGCAAAGAAATTTCACTTCTAATTCCAACACATCTCAATTCTACCAATTCGGACCTCCAGTCCTTTTCAAATCAAATCCAACACAACTCAATTATTTCGTGTAAATCACAAAATAAGCATAATCATAAAAAGTAAAAATGATCATCATAAACTGGAAATCTCTTCTTCTTGATTCAACACATACTTACAAATATACATGCCTACAACTATTATGCATAAAGTAAAGAGTGCTATTAGCACATTTACATGTACAAAAATTATCTTTGGATGCGGCCCACTACTCGGCGATAGGAGAATCAGCAGCTTGCGTTCCGAGACCTGCACTTGGGAAAGGGGTTTAAAACATAAAACATAAAACGAGTGAGCTAAAGGAGCTCAGTGAGTGTAAATGAGAATTCAATTACAAGAATATTATACAAAGATAACAATTTCTAAAGTACATGCAGAAATTATGCTTCTAAAACGGATGTAAAATTGTAAAACGGTTTCTAATATCATATGCTAATGAAATCTTGCCGAGCGGGTTTTATCTACATCTTTGGAAAACTATATTCAGAATCTGTATAACATAATAACTGTTGTGTGCATATAAATGCATAAATGCTATCGGTAAATCGAAAACTAGTAAAATCCTCGCTCGGCCATTTTCTTTCTAAACTGTACCAATGGTAACCCTAAAGCTCTATACCCACGCAGCGACTCAACTAGCACCGCATATGTGAGTAGGTCACGGGGCACCTCAACTAGCAGCACCCACAGTGACATCTCACTGGCTACGCAGCGGAATCCTACATTGCATGCATATAGCGAGACAATATCCCGTACACATAGAGCGACTCACATGACTCGACATCCCGACTACCCGGAGTTAGTGACACACCCCCAAGACCTGCCCATGTGCAAGGGATATACCAGCCGGGTCTAATACAATCATCACCACTATAATCTGAGGGTACCAATGGCCTTAAAACAAATGCAAGAATTTTAAACCTGTTTCACAAATCGATCATGTAAAAGCATGTCTATGAATATATCAAAATCATAAATCATGTTTATGCATCGAAAGCTCATAAAACATACATAGTCATTGTGCGAAAACATAATAACCGAAAAGTAAAAGAAATGGCAGATTTCCACTCACAACCGCTCCGCGCTCAATTTCGCTCCCGATTCCTGCTCCCGTTAACGCTCTCGGTTATCCTTACCTACGCGCCATAAATGACATTTAGAACTAAATCGAACACTAGAATGTCATTTAACTACTAAATGCCCTAATCGGCATACAAAGCCCGGATGTAAACTACTTTTCGATTTTAGTTACGGAGCCATAATCGAAACTAACTCACCATCCGGCGCCCTGAAAATTTTGAACACCTTATAATTTGATTGGACATACTTGCCATTCACCTTTCCAACATGGACAATTATGTCTCATTTTCTTCATTTTTGGGTTTTTTCATCAACCATATACATTCAATTCACAATATGCATCATTTACACACAACAATTCAATCAAAACACCACTCAATTCCTAACTTCCCTAAAGTGGCAGAATTTCACCCTAGGTTCCAACACATTCCTTTTCTCAATTTCTTGTTCCAATTACAACAAAATCATGCCAATTTCATTCTAAAGCCCTAATTACAATCAATTGAAATCTCTACAACAAAATCACCAAAAACCCTAATTCTTACCTTGCCAATTTCTTCAAATTGATGACTCCTTCAAGCTCCAAACTAGAATTCAACTCAATCTAAGCCAAGAATACACATAAGAACATCAATTAACACATTCTTGAATTCTCACTTATCAAACTCATAAAAGATGATTTTCTTACCTCTTTTTCTTGAATTTCCACTAATAGAGACTTCAATTGAGCTTAGGGATTGGTTTGTAACCTTAATTTGGCTTGATTACACATGAAAAATCATGAAAAAAAAACTTGAATAGTCACTGTAGCAGCACCCCCTTTGAAGCTCGAATTTCTCTCTTTTTTTTGGCTAAGTGTTGGTTTTGATCTCTCTTCAAATTTCTACACACTTCTAACATATATATAGTGCTCCCTCAATTTACCATTTTGCCCTTCAACTTACTTAAAACTTCTAATTTGCCATTAGTTAAAAACTAATTATGTAATTAGTTCATTTGTAACTATTTAGTTAGAATAGTTCAAAGAACTAACTAGAACTTCCAACTTGGCAATCCATGAGATTTCTTCTAATTGGTCCATTCTCTAATATATGGATTATGTTTCTCAACAAAGGCTTGTTCCATTCATAACCCTTAAATGGAAATTCATGTAGTAAATTAGAATTTTCTTTTCCAAGCCAATAGAGAAAAATTCTAAAAATATTCTAGGGTCGTCTGGCGCACCGATCGAGTGTGAAATTACCAAATTAGGTTTAATATCTCTCACGTGCACTATAAAGGGAATATTTCTAATAGGGTTAAAATTGAGTAACCCTACGGTGTCTTATTTGTTCTATACCGAAATCTAGGCGCCAGTACTACTAATAGGGATTGGATATTACATGATATATTATCGATCTTAGATAACTTGTATAAATAAACATGATTTGGGTTAATATTTGCAAAAGAGTTTAGTCATATCCAATGTATGTGTTATTAAATGTGCTATATTTTACATATCTTCCGATTGATTGTTTAGATGTAAAACTGTCAATTGAGTTATAAACACTGAATCAAATTGTAGAGTAGATTTATAAAGCATAATTGTGATTCTCGAAGCCTTGTTTGAATTAGCATAAGACATTTCCTTCAAATTATAGACAATTTTATCTCATCCACTTAAATCAATTAATTTTATCCTTTGCTACTGCTTTGATATTTTACTTTACCAACCTATTTTGTCAAGAGCTTCCTCGTGGGATCGACACCTCAATCTATACTGCGATAGCCGCATTATATTTTGAGCGTAAACAACGGTAGAGAGAGTTTAACAATGAGCGATGTGAAATCATCATTAAACTCAAAGCTATTAGGAAAGTAGATTGAGGACAATGAATAAAAGTTTATCTGTAAGAAGAAGGTTCTTACATAGAGATGGGAAGAAAAATAGCTCAAGATCGAAGTCTTAGACTCGTATGAAATGCTATTGCTGCAAGGAGTGGCACTTCCTAAAGGACTATTTAGAGAAGAAAGCAGATACTGTACTTACCTATAATAATAGCTACGATAGTGCAGAGACTCTAGTCACTACTGATGGTAAGAGTACTAAACATCAAGTTTTTTATTTCGGTTGTACGTTTCACATGTGCCCACATAAGTCTTGGTTTATAAACTTCCAGCTCATTAGTAGTAGTAAGGTGTTAATGGGTAATGAAGTTGCTTGTCAGATGATGGGAATTAGTAGTATCAAACTTAGGTGGCATGATAGGTGAGTAAGAGAGTTGATAGAAGTTAGGTATGTTATTAACCTTAAAAGGAACTTGATCTCACTAAGGACTTTAGACTAGAATGAGTGTTCCATCAGGATCAAAAGAGGGATTTTGAGATTGTTAAAGGGTTTCATAGTTGTAATGAGAGATGAAAAGCACAAAAGTGTTTATGTGCTGAAGAGAGAAATTGTAAGTGGTTCGGCATTAATCTCTATAGATGATGAGAATATGCAAACCAAGTTGTGGCATCTTAGAGTTCACACCTAAGTGAGAGAAACCTGATAGAGTTATTTAGTCAAAAGGCATTTGGTGAGGATAAGTTTTAGCCATTGGAGTTTTGTAAGCATTATGTGATTGGGAAGTATATAAAGTGAGGTTTAGTACCAGCGAGCACAAGACTAAGGGGACTCTTGACTACATACACTCAGATCTTTAGGTAGCAGCTTAGATAATGACTCATAGTGAGGTTAGATATTTTCTTAGCTTTATTAATGACTATTTGAAGAAGCTGTGGGTCTCTATGTTAAAGAGTAGAGATAAAGTGTTTGATACGTTCAAGAGTTGGAAAGCTCTCGTTGAGAATCAAATTGGCAAAATGGTTAATAGGCTAAGAACTGACAATGATCTCAAGTTTTGTAATAGAGAATTTGATGGGTTTTGTGCCAAGCAAAGAATTGTAAGGCAAACAACTGTGAGATCAATACTGCAGTATAATGGTGTAGCTGAGAGAATGAATAGGACTCTACTTGAAAGGGTTAGATGCATACTTACTAGTGCAAAGATACCCAAGGCATTCTAGAGAGAAGCTTGGTGACTACAGGTTATTTGATTTACAGAAGTCCCTCTTCAGTGATAGACTTTAAGACACCAGAAGAGAAATAGTTTGGCAACCTTCCTAAGTATGACCACCTTAAAATTTTTGCTTATTTTAATTCATGTTAAGGAGGAATAATAGGAACCTATAGCTATTAAAGGGATATTAATAAGGTATCTTAAAGGTGTGAAAGGATACAAGGTGTGGTGTAGAGAATTGACACCACTAAGAAGTATCATAAGCTGTGATGTGATGTTCGATGTGACGATAATATTGAAAACCTTCTAAGAAGTTGAGAAAAAAAGAACATGTGTCCAAGAAAAACTCAACACCTGAGTTAATAGAAGTTGAAGTGGAGCCCGAGTGTAGATATAATATGCTTATAAATCAGCACTTCAACAAGAAGATCCTAGAAGATAAGCCAAAAAAAAAAAATGGCAAGTTCCTCCAAGTCTATCCAAAGAAAAATTAGGACTCTTGAGATAGAACTTGAAGAGTACCAACTAGCCAGAGATAGGCTAAAGAGAACGATTAATCCACCAATCACGTATGCACAAGTAGAGTTAGTTGCTTACACCTTTTACTCTACTTACATTCTTGAATTTGATGAGCCTAGAACACACTATGAGGCTATAAAGAGTGAAAATAAAAATGAATGACAGCAGGCTATGGAAGAAGAGATTAGTTCTCTTAAGAAGAATAATACCTGAGAGTTTGTGGAGAGACCTCCAAAGAAACTAGTGGGGTGTAAGTGAGTGTACAAGGTTAGGGGGGATATCGAGGGTAGAGCCTGCAAGATTATTGCGAGGCTAGTTGCACAAGGTTTTACTCAAAGAAAGGGAGTTGACTTTTATGAGATATTCTCTCTAGTCGTCAAGCACATATCCATTAGGATTCTATTAGCCATATGTGTAAACCTTGATTTACATCTAAAGCAGATGTATATAAAGGCATCTTTTTTGCATAGAAAGCTTGAAGAGATGATTTACATGGCATAATCACAAGGTTTATAGAGCCAGTAAAAGAGGAGTATGCTTGTTTACTGAAGAAATTATTATATGGGTTAAAGCAATCACCTAGACAGTGGTATAGGAGATTTGATAAGTTTATAATGGCTTGTGGATTTAGTAGGAGCAAGTATGATGGATGCATGTATTTTAAGAGCTTGAGCAGTGGGATGATATATTTACTTCTGTACATCAATGATATGTTGATCGCATATAGAAATATATAAGAAATACAGAAACTTAAGAAGCAATTAAGTGACGAGCTTGAGATGAAGAATTTGTGAGTAGCAAAAAGAATATTGAGTATGGATATTGTGAGAAAAAAAAAGATGTTATCTTCTTGTCACAACAACAATGTATAATCAAGATCCTATAAATGCATAGGCTGTCTCTACTATTTTGGCCATGCATTTCAAACTTTCAGCAGCACAATCACCAACATTCAAAGAGAAGAAATTGCAGATGAATAAAATACCGTATGCAAACATTGTAGGAAGCATGTATGCGATGATTTGTACAAGACCAGACATAGCATAAGTTGTAAGTATGGTGAGTAGATATATGGTGAATCCAGAAAATGATCACTGGTTTATAGTGAAGTGGATATTGAGATATCTCAAGGGAATGTCAGATCATGGATTAATGTATAAAAGGGCTGAAGACAACAGTATATTGGTAAGAGGATACGTTTACTCTGATTATGCAGGTGATCTAGTCAAAAGAAGATCGTTGACGAGTTACATATTCACAGTGATTAGGTATAGTGTGTGTTAGAGATCAATTCTACACCATATGGTTACACTCTCTACCACAGAGGCGAAGTACATAGTTGTTAGAGAAGCTATTAAGGAGGTCGTGTAGTTGAAAGACATATGTGCAAGAGGTAATGGCTACTGAAAATGTGAACACTGGTGTGTATTATGATAGCCAGAGTGCCGTACACCTAAGAAGGCATCAAGTATTTCATGAGAGATTTAAACACATTGATGTGCGACTCCATTATATTTGAGAGATTGTTCAAAGTGGTGAGGTTAATCTAACAAAGATAGCATCGTCTGAAAATTCTACTTATATTTGACTAAGCCACTGCCATCGGTTAAGTTCATCATATGCAAGGACTTAGCCAAAGTCACTACTATGTGAGGATGACCAAAGATGCGAAAATGAGAGATCGTAAATACTTTGTGAATGATTTTGAATCAAGGAAGGAATTTGTGAGAAAGTTGATTAAAAATCATTATAATATAATTTAGGGAACAAACCAAGTGCGGTGGATGCATGGGCACGGGGAAGCAATATGGACGAGAAAGGAGGTGAAAGATGAAAGTGTTGCTGCCCAGGCTTGGGCGCCACAATGCCTAAAATGTAGAGCCATAGTGCTCGTTGGCAGTGCCTACAGAGCCGTTGCCCTAGACGTGATAGATGCAATGCCTCGCCGTTGATGCAGGAAAAAGCCTTTCCTATTTTTTGACTCTTTCCTAAGTGTATTTAGATTCCCTAATATGACTTTCACACATTTTAGGGTTAACCTAAGTCATCTTAAAACCTATATAAAGACTCTTTATTAGCTTGTAAGCACATCTAGATAAACCTCACAATAATTTTGGTGATTTGTGAGATTAGATTTTCTTTGTGAGAGAAATCCGTTGTTTACAAGAGAGAATTGTGTTCTTTGTGAGTTCTTGAGTTCTTTTTTGTAAAAAGCATCTTTTGTAAGTGTCTTGTGATTCAATAATAAAATAGTGTGATCTTAATCTATCGTGTACGTAAGTAGGTTGCCGAACCATGTAAATTTTGTGTATATTTTTTCTTCTACTTTCTCTCTCTAAATTTTTTATTTGCTTGGTAGTTACATTATATATTTTAAGTTTATTACTTATTTATTACTTTTATTTCAACAATAAAGAGAGATTTAAAGCTAGAATCTTCTAAAAATATATGACCCTTATAGCTTCTGCTAATATCAAAAAACTATATTGATTTTGTTCACTTGTGGAGATTAGTTCTACAATGCATGTGAAAAGTAATACATAAAACTATGAAAAAGAAAAAAAAAAGTACCCGAGTTATAGTCCTTATGCATAATATAGAATTGACTTGATTGAACTTATTTTTTATCGTAGAATGTAGATGCTGATATTATTAGTGCACATGTGAAGTTGGCATATTGAGAAACACCCACTCTAATTTATTTTCTACTCATTCAGTTAACAGTAATTTATCTCAATATAAAAATATTGATTAAAAATTATCAGGATATGATTTGGAGAGCAAGTCAAGTGTGTAGAATATACAAGGATCAAAGACGGATATGAAAGGAGGTGAAAGACACAAGGGGCGATGCCTAGGCTTCGCGGTGTCCAGAACAGAACCTGAGCGTCGCAACGCCAAGTGACCAGAGCAGTGGCGCCCTAGTGCTGCGGCGACAGGAGCTGAGGGCCGCGATGCCTAGCGCGAAAAGAGTTTTCCAGTTTGTTGAGACTTGTTTCGTCTCTCAATGGTTCCAAGACTCCCTAATACGACTCTCACACGTTTAGGGTAAACCTAGGACGTCCTAAAGTTTATATAAAGGCTCTTTATTGGCTTGTAAACACATCTTAGTGATATTTGAAGAAATCTTTGTGATTTAAACATATTTTGTGATTCTTAGTAAGAGAAAATTTCTAAAATGCGAGAGTGTTTCTTTATAAGTCTTTCTTATAAAATGCATATTTTGTGGATGCCTAATGATTCAATAAAAAGAATGAGTGATCTTGATCCGTCATGGATGTAAATAAGTTATCAAACTACGTAAATTCTGTGTATTCTTATTCTACCTTTCTCTCTTTAGTTTCTTAATTACTTAATCTTCACTATATTACTTAAGTTATATTGTTTGTTTGTATACTTTCATTTCGACACTCAATAATCTCTACTTGGGGGGGGGGGGGGTGGGGTGCACTTAAGTGCGAGCAAATGCTTTGCAGCTGGACAAGACCTACCGTCAGCGAAAACAAGAAGAAGAAATCAACGCTTAACTACACATTTTTTTGCTACCGGGATATATATGTTTTTATTACAATTTGAACCAAAAGATTAGGAATGAACTACCGAAATGGCCAAACATAAAAGGTTCTGCTACCATGGAAAATTGTATAAAGCAGATATGGATTTCAAATACCATACATAAGAGCATATACATTTGTCATGCTAGGTAACATGATAGACCAAAAACAGAAAATAAAATAAACGACTAGATTGTGTTGCACTTCCATCAACAACAATTCTATTTGTCTCTAATTTTCTTAATCACTATTCTGTTAGTATTTTTTCTCACATATTAATATTAATTGTATATAGACTAACTGTTTAATTAAAAGCTCAATAAAAGTAATTTAAAAAAAATATTATTATGAACTTATAAAATTAAAATATTATTAATATGGCTCGTGTAGAAATTTAATATCATATTTTGTTATAATTGATGGCCCATAACAATTTAAATTATATAAAAGGTTAGGTTAAAGTTTTTAATTTCTTTTTTTTTCATTCACTCTTTTTCTTATTAAAAGGAGAACAGTTGTTAATACGATATTCTGAAAATTCTGAATGCCATAATTTTTACCATAATTTCCACATTACTCTTCATTAGATTCAGAAATATTTTCTATATCTTTTGTTTTTCATCATGTGTATTTTGATTAAAAAAATTTAGTTTCAATATTTTGATAATTTAATATAAAAATTCTGCAAATTTTATTGTGGCTAATGGCAGTATTTCATATCGATTATAATAGTGATGTATGAGGACATATGGTATGTTTCAACTAAAGTTTTTCTGTCACATTCTTATAGGTGTTCTCCTCATCATTTTTCATCTATATTAATAGTGATATTTTTTTTCATAATTCAGTTACTAATTTTACCGACTAAATTATGAAAAAAAAAAATATCACTATTAATATAGATGAAAAATAATGACGTCTTCATGTAATTTGAATTTTTTAAAATATATTTGTTGCATTTTTCAAATTAGGCAAAAGTATTGGCAGGTCAGTCAGTCAATCAATTGAAAAGAATATCATCAGCTTATGACTACGGCTACATAGGCAAAAAAAATCAAATCTTAAGCATATATGCACAAAGAGAAATTATGAAAGCATTCTTACAAATCTGAACAGGTGCTCACAAATTGATTAATAAGCAGAACTAAAGTAAGTATTAAAAGTAAATTTCTAGAAACAACAATCCAAACAATTATTATTGTTTGCAAATCTGAAGTCAATCTGAATTAAATTGGCAGTATCCAAGAACTTGAATACTCCCTCCAGGACAATACAAGCAATTGCCATGATTTGAGTGTTATCTTCCCCAGATTAATTAATCACAGCTAAAATGGTACTAATCTCCATTTTAATGTTATCATTTCAAACTGGATAGAAACAAAGAAATTGAAAAGGTGAAGATCATGTTTTTGTATTGTTTGTGGCTTTAGTGCTGAAGGTTCATCCAGTTGAGAAAACAAAGGTATAAATGCCAAGAATGCGAATGAAGCTAAGGAAAACAATCTTTTGCAGTGAGGCCATGCACAGAGACATCAACTTGCTTGCAGCCACAGTTTTAGATAATAGATGCAACCAACATTCTGTTTCAGAAATTCCTACTGACTGGCTTCTTACATTTCTGCTTACACAGGCCTGCACAACAAGACTAACTTCATTTCCACCAATCTATTACTTCTTTTCAGACCAAACCAAAACACAACATTCCCACCCTGATTTTAATTCTTTGAGCCATTTTCTAATATTGCATCCATCTCTAAACAATCTCATTTTCTTTTCTTTTCTTGTGTCCCAAAGTGACGTCCTTTCTTCTGGAAGCAGATGCTTATCATCTGCCTTAATATCACATATTGATCAATTAAAGAGAGATTCAACAATTAAAAGAAAGATTAATTTTTTTGTTTGAATCCTTTCTTTCTTCAAACAGAATGATTTCAATTTTTTTTTTTGTGTGTTTTACCATTATTTAATTATACGTAAGAAATCTAAAAAGAATTCTAATAAACCTAAAAAAAATTTAAACTAGGTTTTCTATTGATTTCGATTTTATAATTCACATACTTACAACAACATCCGAAGAATGCAAACCCCACAAATCCCACATGCTTACCACATTTACAAATCCTAATCTAATTCTTTCAATAACATCAACAAAATGGGACCGTATTCACGTGCTAAACAAACAAAATTCCAACATCCCATGACAATGTTAATCATCAAAATTTATATGCACAGAAAAAAAAAACATCAAAATCTTATTACTGAATGACAAATAGTCATCCAAAATTCAAATTCTAACAACATTGTCACCAACATAAATAACATAAATAGGAACAACCACATAAATACGATATACCCGATTTAAACAGTAAAAATATAAATAAAAAAATAAAAAACTTAAGGTTTGTAGAAACTAACCTTCCAAATTATTGTTGTGGATTTTGCAATACATTTCTAAACGAGAACATGATTTCAACACTTCAATACTCAAACGCTCAACAACTCAACAACTTAAACGATTTGTTGTACCAATAATTTCAGAGGAAAAACAATTTGTAGAGTAAAAAAAAAAATTGCAGAGGGAAAATGATTTGTAAAGTCAAAAATTTTATGTATTTGACTTAAATGTCAATGAAATAAATCGATCAAAACGTCATTTTTAATAAAACAAAATAAATTGCAACGATATCATTTGAAAAATCAGTGCTCAAAACACTAAACAACATCCTTTTCATTTAGTAATTCTAATTCAAAATGACGTTGTTTAAGAAATTATTGTGTCAAATTGTTCACACTAAACAACATCCTTTTCATTTAGTAATTCTAACTCAAAATGACGTTGTTTAAGAAATTATTGTGTCAAATTGTTATGGCCTAAACAATGTCGTTTGGACTTGAAAAATAATATTCAAACGATGTCGTTTCATGAATTTTTGAAAAAAAAATCAAATTTGTTATTTGAAACGCTGTTGTTTTTACCTAACAAGCATTTACATATAACATTTTTTTAACTTTTCTAAGATAACCTTAAAAAATATCTATCACAAATATTTAGAATATATTCTTCATTCTTTCTATCATAATATCTATCACAAATTGTTGGAAAAAATTAAATTTTTATCATAAAATTTTATTGCCATCAATTGTTTTTTAGTAGTAATTTATGTATATAGAATAATTTTGAAAAAATAATAAATATTCTTAAGTTGGCGTTTATTGACATTGCCTATCCAATGTCAAACATGAGGTACATATATTATCTAAGGGTGGGTACAGACTAATTTTTTTTATAGTTGCAAATTGAACCGATATTTTTTAGATTGGTTTTTTAATTTTAAAAATTAAGAATTTTTTTATTTTTTTTAATTTAAGAAGAATTATGTGTGATTAAGTGTATGTTAATATTTTTAATTATCTAATATATGAATGCTACTTAAAAAATAAATATAATTTTATTAAAAAATTAATTTTTTAGATTTGATTTTAATTTACAAAAAATCGTACCAGAATCAAATTAGATAGACCGATTTTTCTTAAATGAAAATCAAATGATTTTTTTCTATGAAAAAATTGATTCGAACCGGTCATTCAATTCGTTTTGGTTCAATTTCCTATTCTATTTAAAAATCAAAGAATAAAGGAGAAAAAGTGATTATATATGCATGTGCATATTAATTTATCCTGCTCCATATATTTTGACGAAATAATTAAGTTTTATTTTTCTTGTTTTTCGGAGCAGCCAGGCATTCCCTAATACTGAAGTCAATGTTCGTCACCAACAATTATCACCTTTTCTGCGTTTGCAGCAGTGGCTGATAGTAAATAATTTATCAAAAAAAAACATTTCTTTACTATTTTTGAGTTTAAATCCCCTCTTTCTTGTGTTAATATATATCTATATTATCACCTTTCTCATATCTTTTTATTCTTGTCTAACATTAATCCAACAAATTTTGCCTAAACATGTCAACAAGTTCCCCACCCAATACATAGATTTTATTACTATTATTCTAATTTTTATATATTTGATTTATTAAAGAAACCGTTTATACTCAAATAAAAAACTTGAAAAGAAACTATTTATCTAAAAACTTAAACTATTAGATGGAATGTCCAATATTAATATATAAAAATAAATCTTAATATGATTAGCTATTTACAAAATAAAAATAATAGGATGTATAGGGTAAGGTTAAACTTGTAATCTGAAGTATAGCTAACTCCACCAATACATGTGGTATATAATAGTCAGAAAATGAATAACATATCTTACCATATAGTATAGTGAGTAGTTGCAGGTATTGTCACTATCTCATAGTATCTCATAAATAGAGTTGAATTTGTGAATTAGAGAGACAATACCACGACAATATTGTTTATAACAATATGAGTTAATAAAATTATTTTTCTACATGATTTAGTGAATAACATAATCAACTATATGGTGAGCAATCACAAATATGGTGTTATTTTCTACTCAGAATTAATAAGATAATACCACGTGCTAATGTTGCTCATACAATATAATTTAGCCTATTAAACATGAAATTTCCAGGTTTAGAGCCTTTCAATTAATTACTGTCTTACCCTTTATAACTCCTTAGATTTATGAGAATACACCATCCTCCTACAAAAACAAAAACAAATACTTTGACTCTTAAATAAGTATTTATTTAAGAAAGATAATGTTTGTATTTGGAAGTGTTGCAAAAACAAATAAGATGCAATGGATGCTTAACTGAACAGTGCTTAATGATAAACAACTCATGAAATATGAACCAGTAAATTGACCCTATTTATAGTGAATAAATCCAAATCATATTCAAAATATAAATCCATATTCATCAATCCTTAATTCATGTTAATATGGAGATTAAGTCCATTTCTATTTCATAATTCATCAATAAAGGAGAAAGATTTAAGTGGGATTTGCCACTTTGTGAAAATCCTTCTTCAAGCAAAACTTTAATTAAATTAATTCAAATTTGAATAAAATAGTAAGTTTAATCCATTACTACCTTATCATGACTTATACAACTTATTTTTTAGATTTGTGGATCGGCAGGTCGAGTTACATAGTGCAATAAATTTATTTTTGGTTGAGATCCATTTAAATAATGACATTGAGTCCATTTTAAACTGGGTTGCTACTTAAAATTATGTTTAGTAGGCGTGGGCTGGTTCAACCATTGGATAATGGGCTCAACAGATGTCTTCCCTAAATGAAGAATAGTGACAATCCATTAGGAGGCTTCTTAGGTACATTTCTTCATTTGTGTCCAACACATGACATATTCCATTTAAAAATATTTGGTTTTTTCGTTCATTACTATTTTCGGTGGTCATGTCTCTATAAATTTAGGTGGCATTTTCCATTTGACAAGAACGTTTTTCAATTTTCTTATTTAAATATCTTACTATTAGCAATTTTCCCTTACATTTCCAAATTTAAGAGTAAAGAGACTTTGATTTTTCCTCTTTTCCTCTGTTTTAGGCCTTTAACCAACTTTTCGAAAAAACCCTAATCCTCGAACAAAGAAATCGCTAAACAAGAAATCTTCTCTAAACAACGATAGCAAAGAGTTTAAACACATTATGTTTGGATGAATTGAAGTTCATTTTCGAGTTCCCAACACGTGTAAAGATTCAAAATCTTCCTTTTGTGGAGCTTCATGTGGATCCCTTCTCCAATCTTGTTTGGGAACTACCCTTTTTAGGGAGCATCTATCATACTTCTAATTCCCAATGCCTCTAATAATCTACAAATTTTCATATTTGATCGGCTTCTCTCATTTCTAAATCTATCTTAATGTCTTTCACAATGCATTGTAATCCTAAACTATATGATTCCTCAATATATGGGTTATCCCTACATGATTTTTTTTTTACCTTCAACCTTCATGCAAAAATTATTATTGGGCTGCCAAAGGGGAGAAAAAGATTTTTTATAATTTCAAAGGCAAGAAAGTTAACTTCAAAAAATATATAATGGTAGTGAGTTACGATCGGAAGAGGTCAGGCTACCCTTATAGGTCGCCACCTCTTTTAAGAACTTTAATTGGAAGACAAGTCTAACTCTTTCTTTCATTCTAAAAAGAGAGAGATTCCTTAAAAAAAACTCTTCTAAAGGAAATCTATCTCCTACAACCACATGTATTGCACGCATTTGCTTAGGGACAATGGTCATCTTTCTCAAATATGTTATTTTTCATGTGCTCTTACTTACAAGGAGGAGCTCTTAACCCTGACTCCTTATAATCTACAGTTTGTGGGACATGTTTCTACATTTGAAGGTTTTGGTTCTGCACGTGGGTGGCGCATCACTGAACTCTCTTTAACTCTATTTTATTCCCACTAGAAATGAAATTTACGGTGGCAATGATGAGCCCATATATTGTCCATTTAAGATTCATTCCTAACATACGTGAAAAGCTATTTTATTTTTCAAAAAAATGTTATTTACTAACACCTTACCTTTTTTGTTTATTGAATTATGGTTCTTATTGTAAATACAAATATTGAAGCCGTCTACCTTACTGGGAAGATGAGGTACTAGACTTCACTCTTGGTAACTCATCTCCTAATTCTAACGCCACTCCATTTTTATTATAGGTGTGGGACCTATAAACAAGGGCAGTTTCTCAAATGAAATTGATCCTAGGGATGCTCAAACTACTGCAAGTCCTTCTGCAGGTGGCCCTTCTATAATTGAACCTTCTACAATGTTTATACCAAAGCCATTGTAATCGATTTTGTAATAATCGTGTGTCCATAGTAAGTAAAATTGCTTGTCTCATGTTTATGGGTGATTGTTGTTTATATAGTATTAAGAAAATGAATTTTTCTATTTTATTAAGGTTTTGTTTGCTACATAGAGTATGGATTTATTATTAAGTTAAGTATTGAGCTTATTATGAGTTAGATTAGAGTTTATGTAGGTTTAACAAAATTTGGCTCGATAACAAGTGCTATAAGTTAGAATTAACTTATTTGGCCTCGAAAACACTAGGCCCAAATATGTGTTATAATTTGAGTTATGGACTATTTTGAGAAAAATATTAGATTTGATTGATAATATTTAATAAAGAGCAAAAAGATAAATTTTTTAACATTATATAAACCCCTTTTTCAATCAGCCCTAGCTATAGTGGCCACCCAACTCTTTTAAGACCTATAAAAGAGAGAGAAGGGGAGCAAGAGAAGAAGAGATTAAGAGTAGTGATATGATGATCTTATGCTATTAAGAGGTGTTCTCATAGTACTTTCTCTAATCTTTGAAATTGTTATGTGATTTTTTTTTTTTTTGTGAAGTTATGATTTCTGAAAACTTGTTGAACTAAGAATTAAATGATGTTTGGTTAGATATATTGATTATTAAGGATGAATCATAATAGACTTGCAAAATTACTATATGGCCATGGCTCAACCCATGATTATTATAAAATATTTTATTTTTCCTTTTGATCTCAGTTTTTAATCCATGAAACTAGACATCTTATTGAATATCTAGAACTTTGATTCGTTTGAAAACTCCATAAATTCAATTTTTAGTGATTTTTTAAAATGACCCTGAAATTTTGAGATCGTCAATTTCTGCATAACAAATGACAAACTAATTTTAATCTATTAAATTATCCTAAAAAATTATGATTTTCTGGAAATTGTATTCATGCATATCTAATACAACATATTCAAAGTTGAGTATTTAAATCACTACTTTAAAACTGTTATGATTTTCTAAATTATATAAACTCGATGCAGAATTTATTTGGTAGATTTTTAAAGGTTTAGAGTAAAATTATTTTAAAATATGATTGTGTGGATTCAATTATGGATTATTTGTTATGGAATTAACTTTGCGTCAATAGTAATTCTGTTGTGGTTTCATAAAATTTTAACTGGTATCTGATTTTATAAAATTGATAGACCAAATACTATTTAATAAATACACTGATTCTATCAAGTCAATGGTTTAGATTTGAGATTGATTATGAAATGAATTTTGTAGGAATTATAATATAATCCCTATGTATAAGAATAATATATGAGTTAAAGAATGACATATTCTAATTTTGTGGTAATTGGATATCAATTAATGAATAAGAAAATTTGATCAAGTGCAAGTGGTCAGAATTGATAGGTTTTAAGAAACCAAGTTATTGAACCAATTTGATGTGATAAGTGTGATTTATGTAACTTTATGAGCTATTTTAAGTGTTTTGTGTGAATAGTGATGCTTATGAAATGATTAATCTTGGCATGAGATATTATTCTTATTGTAAACATATGAAATATGTTTATCTCATGCCAAGTATATTCTGATATGAAAATGTGAATGACATATATTTATGAATGTGAGAATTGGTATTGAGTATGGACATATATGATATATGTGTTTATGAAAGTGAGTTTTTACAATGAAATGTGTTTAAGAAAGAAAGCGTTTAGAGTGAAATATGTCCATGAAATCTATTTTATATTTTTTAGGATGCTTGAACTCAAGAATTGCTTAGTAGGCATATTCTGTTTGTTCTAGAGCCATTTTGTTTGGTCTTTCCTTTGCGATTGGTTCTATGATTTGTATTCTGTATGTAAGGAGGGAACATCGATAATTAGGATAAGGCATTCTGGATGTATAGGATGGCGATATGTAATACCATACACTTCGAGATAATTTATGAATGAGACAGTGGTAGTGTCCCACCCTAAAGCGAACAATATTGATGATTCTAGGCACTGTCTATAATTGTAACGAGGCCTTTTAGGGGTATGGATGGTGATGCATAATGTATACTAACCTAAGAAAAATTGACAGAGGAACGACGTGTCATAACACTCCAAAGCAAACATTGGTATTTGAGGCCTATGAATGTTCTCTATGTGTGAGATTTTTGTTATGTGATATATGAAGTTCTACTAAGTAATGGTTGAGTGATGGTATTCCTATCATGAGTTTTGAAAGAATGTTTATGTGCTTACTTTTGATTCTGATGGGATTTTGAAATGAGATTTCAATTTCAATTTTGATTTTGATTTTGATTTTGAATTTGAATTTTGATTCTAATTCTAATTCTAATTTTGATTCTGATTTTGATTTACCATGGCATATCATACTCATGTATTGTGTAAACATATATATGTATTTTGGTTTATAAAAAACTAGTATACTTATTGAGTTTTATACTCATTATAGTTTATTATGATTTCTAGATGACTAAAGGTATGTTTATGCATAGTAAATTTGACAAGGCTTCTATTATCATTGGGTTCTTTAAGTTGCACATCATTGAATGAGTGTAAGTCATGTCATACATCAATCCTTTTCTTTCTAGCTGTTATTTTTCTTGCGATCAAAATGTATGTTCTCTCATAGGAGGTTCCAATAGCCACTATAGAAAAGGGTAAGGTATAGTTCTATTTTTTATTTGTTATTTGAATTTTTATTTAATTGTTCCTTTTGTGTCATTTTGTTGCAAACTTCCACACATTTATGAAAGATCTACCTAATGTGGTGCCTAATTTCTTCCACCAATCTCCTAAGAAATCAAGGATGCCAAAAAAACAAATGGCATCTAAAAGTGCACCTGAGGGCCCTAGCTTTGGGGATTCTCAAGTCAAAAAGCATAAAACCTTAGAGCTTGCTTGTAGCTCAGTTTTAGAGTTTGTACTAAGGGTATCTAAGGCTAAACATCTGGTTCCAGAGGTTGAGGTGGACTTGGAGTGCTTTTGAGGCTGCACCTAGGCCTCATATAGGCGGGGAACAAGTCTCAAAAGTTCTAAGGGAACTTGCAAAAGAAGGGGATTCTTCACCTGTTGCCTAGTGGTACAAAACTGAAAGTGCACAAGTAGTGAGTAAGCAATAAAGTAATGAGTATAAGTATCATTCCCACAAATATTTATATTTTAAATTAATGTTAAATACTATGGTTGTCGTAACTTGGTTTTGTCTAAGTGATTGATGTTATAATAACTAAGTGCAAGAACATGCTATCATATCAAGTAATATAGGATTTAGAGTCCAAGTATCGATCCCACAGAGACTATACAATCTAATTTCTTTAGATGAAGTACTAAAATTATATCTACTTATTTTTATTAAAAAATTCAAATTAATACTTGAATCTAATTAAACTACTACTATCAAATTAAACTAAACACAGGGAAATGGTTGAATTCACAAATAAAGATAATCTAGAATTTTTACTCATCCCCTGGTATTTTATTGTATTTATTATCCTCTTAGTTAACCTCTTAATATCAATTGTTGGCTTAGACACTAATCTCATCACAAGCATCTATTGATGGTCAAATTATCATATTATGCATTCTAACAATCACCTATATGTCTATGGTAATCAAATCAAAATGTAATTTATTAAAATCAAGTCTAAATAATACCATACATGCCATCTAGATATATGTCTATCCTTGATGGAACTCATAATTGTTACCCTATGATTATGCATCAAACTCTCATAGGCTAAACACATGAATTCTTTTGTCAAGTTCATCATGGTTCCTCAATCATTCAAGATATTGATGAGGTATCATGAAAGTATTAAAATCAAGATAGAATGAATCAATTGTGTTGTATTAAGATTAATAAATATAAATCCATAAAAACTAACTACATACTAGGTTCAATAGTCTAACCCTAGATAACAAGTTTAGCTCCTCACAAAACCAAGAGTATTAAACCAATAATACAAAGATATTATAATCAAGAACATAGTGATAAGAATAGAGAAGAAAAACTAATCAAGTTAACTCCTAGGGCTACTTCTCTTTCAATCTTGACTTGAAGCTTGATTTTTTTTTTTAATCTTAAATCTTGATTTCTTGACTTTGATATTTTATTTCGTGTTGTGAATTCTTTTCCTAAGTTTTTACCTCTCCAAAATATATGTTTTAGCTCTTAAAAGTGTCATTTTATAAGTATTAAAAACCCTAGGGTTGTCATTAAGGAGTTTAAATCGTGTTAAGAGACCAAAAATAAAAATAAATAAACTTTTCCATATAAAGGCCACAGCCTTGAATTCTGTCCTCCATGGCCGTGACCTCAGTTGAATCTTGATGCTTGCATATTGTGAGTATAACTTTTTTGTTTTAAGTTCGATTCGCCTCTTGTTTGTTTTTATACGTCACATTTTCTGTCGTGTATTTATTTATGATCAAAACATGAATAAATAGCCAAATATTCATGATTTGGAGTAAAATACAAAAGTTAAGTTACTGATCATACTAGTACTTTTACGCCCCTATCACTAGGCTCTCTTAATTCGAATTTGATTTTAAAAAATAAAAGAAACTAAACTAAAAAAATTGATAATCTTACAAAATGAAGAATCTATAATAGATGGGATCCTAAGGTCTTGATTTCATATTCTTCCTTTGTTCTTACTATTTAGCAATTCCATTCAATTTATTAATCAATAGATTAAGACTAATCTCATTAACTCTCCAGAGTATCAAATGAGATATTATGCATACATATTCAAGTTGATATTGCTATCTAACTTATCTACCTATACATTTATTACGCAACCCTTAAATTGATTACCCAAACATTAATCTCATTACCTCCCTAAAGCATCATATGAGATCTTAGGCATAAATATCACCCAAGTGTTTTCATAATTTTCTCGAACACTTGGTACGCACCATATGCAATCATTGAGTAACCTTTCCTGATTGCCTAAGTGCTATTAGTTTTCCAACTTAATAATAACTTAAGGCTGTGTTTTCAAAATCTAATAAATGGGTTAATCTTTCTTAAGCATTAATCCATAAATCAACAACAACTAATTTTTTTTTCCAATCAATTAGAAGCATTAAGTATAGAGAAACATAAATAAATTAAACAATAATCCATTAAATCATTCAACATTGGCATAAATAAAGCTACATTAAGCCTTAGAATTCAATGTTTAAGTGCACATAAATCCAACCATAACTAAAACTATCAATAAATTCATAGATGTAAACATATTTGAAACAAGATTCACAAATACATATTTGAAACAAAAAAGATAAAGTAAAAGGAAATAAAAGAAATGAAGTTGGGAATGTTTCCAAGGCTTCATTCCTTTAAATAGCTTCAATATTCCTCAAGAAACCTTAAAGACATTCTCTCACTCTAAAGATTAATGCTCCTCTCTCTAGGAATAGGTCTTCAAATTCATGCTTTCTCTTTCTCTTCTTCTCCTCTTTCGAATGAGGCTTTTGTGATATATTTATAAACCTCAAAATAGGTTAGAAAAATTAGGGCACCAATTAGATCTATTGTTGGTGCCTAAACACCAACTTTCTGACTTATTTGCTTGACTTAGCACCTATGTATCAAGACCTAGACTTTTTTGGCACTACAGTAGGGGCACTACAGGAAAGTATAGTAACAACAATACGATTCACTGGTGCTGTAACAATTCACTGTAGTAATTTACTATAGAAGATTGATATTTTTTCCTTGTTTTCTTTAGATTTTTATTCAAAATAGCGCTACTAACTTTAAACCTAAAAAATGATATTAACTCACATAAAAAGTCACATATTCATGCTCAAAATAAGCAAACATCAAGTATGATATATATATATATAATGTATAAAATATGCTTCTCAATGCCTTAGTCAGTCGTTAAGCCTTCTCAAGCCAAATAGGCTTCTACACTTATTCCTGATCTTTCCTTAGCAAGTTGAGAATAGTTGTGTTTTCATTCCTTGTTTATTTTATTTTTTTACTTGATTCTTTTGAGTTGCCTTGACTCTCTAATTGCATTTTTCTCAAATGAGCCAAGCAACATTAAGAGCGAGTCAAGGGCTCCTACCTCTTTTCTTCCTTCCCTAAAAAATGAGAGTAGGAAAGGGAAGTGTGATGTCTAATCCATAAACAAGAGCGAGCAAAGAAGGTAAAGCCCCTCCACCCTTATCAGGGGCATAAAAAGGAAGTTCGACCCTCCCTTTAATTAGGTGTAGGAAAGTGAGGAGAAAGAGTTCAACCGAAGGAGACGTTCCCCCCAAGAGGAGCACCAAATGACTCTCCTAAAAGGGTTCCTCAATTTACGGATGAGTTATCACCATTGTTCTATAAGGGGAATATAGATGTAGTTAGCGAGTCCACCATCTCTGTGTCAAGAGTGCTGCTTTAATTTCATATCAGGCTTTTATCAAGGATGACCTGGATTTGATTCTAATAAATGACCATGGTGAATTGGGAGCAAACATTTCAGCTTTCATGGTCATGGTAAATATGAGTTTGTCTATATTTTGTTTTATTTTATATTTTAGTTTGATTGGTTGTTGATTTGTCTTCTTTGTGCAGGCTTTAAAAGATAGCTGTTATATGCTGAAAGCATATAAGGACAAGTTTAAAGGTTCTCAACATGAGTTGTGTGAGATAAAGGGACGGTTGGAGTCCACGCATAATGACAATGTGCTATGACATGGGCATAAAAGCACTAGTATGATTTGTACCAAATTTTTGTATTTTACTTCAAATTATAAATATTTGGCTATTTAATTATTGTTTTTGATCATAAATAGATGCACGATGAAAAATGTGATGCATAAAAATAAACGGGAGGCAAATCGGACGTAAAACGAAGAAGTTACGCTCAAAATATAAAAGGGCACCAGGGTTGGGCGCCGCAACGCCCAGCAACTGAGCCCCGCGATGCCCAGGTCAGTAGCTGAGTGCCGCGGCGCTTGTGGGGGTGAACAGTGGGGAAAACAGTGTTTTGAAGACAAAAACCTATAAATTGAAGGCCAAAAACCCTAAGAGGAGGGAAAGAGGGAGAAAATAGGCAAAAACTTAGAGAGAGAATTCACAATACAAAATCAAATATCAAAGCCAAAGATTGAAGAACTAAGATCAAGATTCAAGCTTCAAGTCAAGATTGAGGAAGAAGCACATCAAGGAGTCACTTTGATTAGTTTTTCTTCTCTTTCTTTATCATTATGTTCTTGTTCTTGTTTTTGTTGATCTTTATGAATTGGTTTGATACTTTTAGTTTTGTGATGAGTTAATTTGTTCATCTAGGGTTAGACTATGTGAACCTAGTATGGATTTGGATTGTGTTAAATTTTAATTTATGAACTTGATACATTCAATTGATTCATTCTATCTTGTGTTTAATTCTTTCATTATACTTGATCAATATTTTGAATGATTGAGGAACCATGTGAACTTGACGGAGGGATTCATGTGTTTAGCCTAGGGTAGTTTGGTGCATGATCATAGGGTAACAACTATGAGTTCCATCTAGGATCGACATATACCTAGGTGGCATGTATGGTATAATTTAAACTTAATCTTAATGAATTATATTCTAATTTGATTACCATAAATATATAGGTGATTGTTAAAATGCGTAATATAGTCACTTGACCATCGATAGAGGCTTGTGATGAGATTAGTGTCTAAGCCAATCAATTGGTATTAAGAGATTAGTAAATTCAATGAAATACTAGAGGACGAGTCAAAATCCTAGATTATCTTTATTTGTGAATTCTACTATTTACTTTTGTTTAGTTAATTGAGATAATTAGATTAGTTAAATAAATTCCAGATTTTAGTTTTCTGAATAAAAGTTAAGTACAATTTTAGTATTTGATTTATAGAATTAGATCGCATAGTCCCTGTAGGATCGATACTTGGACTTAAAATCCTATATTACTTGATACGATAGCGTGCACTTGCGCTTAGCTACTATAGCAGACCAATCAAGTTTTTGGCACCGTTGCTGGGGACTAGTTTTATCTATTCATTAGATCAATACTAATACCAAACTACTTACTTTTAATTCAAAATTTTATTTTTATTTTATCTTTTTCTTTTTACTTTGATCTTCTTTTTATTTTGCTTTGACAGTTCATACCATGGAGGAAAATAACGGTCACATCAATAATCATGTGTTTGAGCCCATAATACCACAAAGAGCTTTGAAAGAGAATGCTATCCCAACTACAAGTGGTGTTCAGTCTAGTATTCGATGACCAACCATCAACGCTAATAGCTTTGAGATCAAACAAAATATTATTCAAATGCTGAAAGAAACTGTACAGTTTAGTGGAGCTCCCAATGACGATCCTAACATGCATATCATAATTTTTTTGTAAATTTGTGATACCTTCAAATACAACGAAGTCTTCGATGATGCCATCAGGTTGAGACTATTCCTTTTCTCCTTAAGGGATAGAGCCAAGAGTTGGTTGATCTCATTGCCGTCAGGATCTATATTGACGTGGGAAGATTTAGCACAGAAGTTCTTAACCAAGTTCTTTCCACCAGCAAAGACAATAAAGATGAGGAATAACATCACTTCATTCATTTAGATTGATTGAGAGTCATTGTATGAGGCATGGGAGCACTTCAAGGACATGTTAAGGAAGTGTCCTCATCATAGAGTCCCTAAATGGTTATTAGTCCAAACGTTCTATAATGGATTAGTAGGCCATTTAAGTACTATTGTAGATGCCACTACTGGAGGAGCTTTAATGAATAAGTCTTCAGCTGAGGCTTGTGATTTATTAGAAGAGATGGCGTCAAATAGTTACCAATGGCCAGCAAAGAAAGTTACATCTAAGAGAGTTGCTGGTATTTATGAAATTGACGCATTCAATGCATTGATAGCTCAAATCAATACTTTATCTAAGAAGTTTGATGCAATGAATGACGTCAAAATCTGACAAGTGACATGCAACTTTTATGGTGATAACCACATGAATGGGCGGTGCATGGAAGTAATGAATTATGTGGGCAATTTTAATCGTCAACAACCTAACCCGCAATCAAACTCCTACAATCCAGGGTGGAGAGATCATCCTAACTTCTTTTAGCGTTACAACCAACAGGAGCCATTTAGACCAATGAATCCCCCAGGATTTCCACCATCACAAGAAAAGAAGTCGACATTTGAAGACATGTTTATGCACAATATGAAGTCTAATGATGCCATCCTACAGAATTATTTAGCATCTTTAAAGAATTTAGAGGTTCAAATAGGACAACTTGCTGCTGCAATTAATAGCAGACCTCAGGGCACTTTACCAATTGATACTGAGACAAATCCAAAAGGAAATGTAGAGCAATGCTAAGCCATTGACTTGAGAAGTTGTGAGATCTTATAAGAAAATACATCCACACCATCACCATCAAGTATAAAGGAGAAGGAAGTGTTGAAAAATAAAGTGCAACCATATAGACCGTCGATTCCTTTTCTTCAAGGGCTATAGAGGTGTCAAACAAGTGTTGAAATAGAAAATCAACAGTATACCAGTCCAGAAAATAGTGTAAAATCTCAGGAAAGTGCAAAATTCTCAACAATGGAACTTATAGAAACTGGTATTAAAGTACAGCAACATTCTAAGGTACAGAAAAGTGACAACATAGTAGAAAATACCAGTAACAAAGAGCAGAATCAGCCCATGCGCACTATGTTACTTGACTGTTGTAGTATTAATATGGTGCCATTAAACACCAAAGAGCTCAAAGACATGAAGATGTTGAATCCTTACATTAAAAAGAAGGTGTTAAGGCATAGAAAGAGAAGAAAGAATAAGAAGAAGTAGTATGATGATAGGATCGAAGAGAAAGGCACAAAAGAGACACTTCATCGGTCTAAGATTCAAGTCTTTCTGGAGAAACACGAGGAGAAAGAGGAACAAGTTGCTACCTAAGATCAAATAAAGAAGATGTGGAAGCTAAAAGAAAGAAAGCCTAACAAGCTCATATATAAAGATGCTTCCACCATTGACTTTGATCCTCCATAAGAATAGAAAGAGTCTCGCTAAGCCGATGGCGTTAAATCAACGCTTATTGGGAGGCAACCCAAGTAAATTTTTATTTTTTTAGCTTATTTTCAATTTTAGTTATGTCAGCTTCTTTTTTTTTATAGGAATAAATTAGTAATTCAAGCATTCAATGAAACAGTATTAGCAAGTGCAAGCCTTAAAAACAAAGAAAACTGCAGTCACATTAATCAGAACACAACGCTGCATTGCTTCAACTTCAGTTAGTAGGGGAGTTTTGCTTACTTTTAAATTTATTTTTAGACATTGAGGACAATGTCTAATTTAATTTTGGTGGTGGGAAACACACTTTCTTGTGTTTATTTTGCTGCTTATATTAGTTGGTTATTTTGTGGAGTAAATATTTTTTTTTTTTGGTCTAGTTTTAGTTAAGATGATGACCATTATTCCATGATAAGAAATAAAATATTGACTAAATTTATTTTTACAAGTCTTTAAGAAATAATAGAGGCTTGTGATAACTCTTATATCATGATTCTTGAACTGATTTCAAACTTATTTTTGATCACTTATTCTTGAACATTTTGAAATAAGTATGTATTAGTTGAATTTTTTGCTTAGAGTTATTCATACTTAAGTAGTACACCACACTCTCGAAGGCCAACACTCTAGAACTTGCTTGATTACTACTTAAGGCAAAATCCTAGAATTCACATGCTTAGGGAAATGACATTAGGCCATCTTTAGACCGTTTGAGCCTTTTTAAGCCTACCTTATATGTATATTTATCCCTAGTCACTTCGTTTGAGCCTAATTACTTATTTTGTTTTCTATTTAACCACATTACAAGCCTAAAGACTTTGAGTGTACTTATCCTAAAATCTACTGGTAGCACCATAAACCTTGAGTTTATTTAAAAATATTCTTAAAATGAAAAAGGTTGTTGATGTATGAAAGAAGGGTACTGCAATGAAAAGTAATAAGTCTTGAAGGTGCATATCAATATAAGTTTTGGGGTACATAAAAAAAATGTTTAAATGGATAATACCCCCAGCTTAAGAAAAATAAGAAATTCTTTGTAAAATAGATTAAAAGAAAAATAGAAATAGCATAAGTTTTGGGGAAGAGATGAATAATCAAGAGGTTTTTGAGTAAAGTCTAAGTGTTAATGGTGTGATTTGCACTTTATATATATTTTTATAACCCACCTTTACCTTAGCCTTACATTACAAGCTAAATAAAGTCCTAAATAGATCCTTAGATATGTGTATTTCTACATTAGTGGAGAGTAGTATGAAAAGCAAGCTTATGGTAATGTTATGATGGAACATATGCCGAGATATTGTATTTACGTATTTCTTAAGTATTGAGTAAATCTATGTTCTATTTAGCTAATTACTTGCTTATTACACACACACACAAGTGATCATTTACAAGGGATAATGAAGTACTTGATCAATGATATGAGAATTACTGAAAGTTGTTTATTGATTTCTGAAGAGCCTTGCACTATTTTTCTCAGCTTTTGAGACAACGATATTGATCATCTAATCAACTTGAGCTTATTTTTAGTTTTTATTTTTGAGTCATGAATAAGTTGTGAATGTTTTTCTTTGTTTTGCTCGAGGACGAGCAAAGTCTTGCTACTCCAAGGGCAGAACCACAACCTATAAAACAATCTAGGAGGATGGAAGAGGAGAAGAGAAAGCTTTGTGCTGATTTGGCTAATATAGCCACTACTGTGAAGCTTAAGAAAGTGGTGTCCTTATTGGCAATTGAGATTTCAAAGCTAAAGGAGGACAATAAGGGCCTAATATAAGAAATAATTGATCTACAAACCTCTTCGACCATTTGTGAAGCTAGGGTGGCTTCCTTTAAAGAAGAGAATGTTGTAATAAAGTCTTAGAATGACACTCTAGATCCAATATGTGTAAGCTATAATAACTGGTTTTTACAGCAAACATTGAACTTAGAAAGAAGCATGACGAATTATGGGAAGTAACTAATCATATTGTTATTGGTGTGAATTTGTTGAAGGTATCTGAAGCAAGAGCATCTGTGCTAGAAAATACTATTGAGAAACTTAAGACTAAGTTCACAAGCTGCTGCGAAGGCATTCAACACTTAGTGGAAGCACAAGGTGGATGCTGCTAAAGTGCATTATGAACGTCAAGTGCTGATGGTATCTACCAAAAGCTTTTGTAAAGGTTTCAGGTATGGATGGAAGCCATTGGCATATAGGGAGCTATCTAAGGATTTTGATGCAGTTTATGACTAGTACTAAGATTTTTCTGCATGGCACTATAATAACGAGCCTCATTATATAAATTATGATTTTGCTTGAGAAGGTGCTTCAAAGGTTTATCCAAATATAGTAGAGTTCTCTTACAAGTCGTATAATACTGGGGCAGAACAATAGTTCCTCTATTCTCATGTCCCCTGTTTTTGTATCTTTTTTTTAAAAAAAATGTAAACTATGACCATTTGTAAATTATTGATTAATGAAATGGAATTTTTTGTTATCTAAGTGTTTCTCCATTTTTTTAAATCTTTTCTCAAGTGAATGAATGAGAAAACTCCTAAAAACTGCAACCATGCCATGTGAAATGTGTATTGAGAATATGTGTGAAACATTCTAGTGTTGCTTCATGTTTATATAATTGGGGAAGTGTCTAATTATGAAAACAAATCCTAAGTCTTGCTTCTGGTGTGTGAGAAATAATTAGATTATGTCATTATTTTTTATGTGTTTACTTGTAAATGTTTTACTTGCAGATCTTTGCACCTTCCTATGTAGATTTCTTAGCAATTTATGCTTCTACGTTAAGGTGATTTTGGGAATGTATGGCTTTTAGGGTAAGTCTTTTTAAGGATATGCATCTTATAATTTGAGTCTTGTGTTCAATGCTCCCTAGGAATAGTTGATAATGACATATTTGTCATATATTTTTTTTATGTTTTTATTCTAATATTTTATTGTTTTATGAGAATAAATAACTATTTATGTGCATTATTGTTTTATGAGAATAAATGCCTATGAAAAATAGGGACTAAAATGTAAACTTTTCAAAATATGAACCTATTGCCCCAGCGCTACATGGATTTTCGCCCATGCACTAGAACAGAGATTAAAATAAGAAAATCAGAAAAAAAAAAAAAAAAACCTATTTAAGTGGCAATCTACCGCCTTAGTACTAGAAAGCTACCGCACCAACGATGACTTAGCGCTCTAGTGCTAGATCTTCACCGCCCCAACGATATGGCCTTTTACACGCAGCGCCCTAGTGGTAGTGTGATTCCTGACTCGACAAGAATAAGAAATTTCAAGCTCATGTCAATCCATATAAAAGACTACTCATCCCCAGCTTGTAGAGATCATCCAACAACATGAAGAACATACAACATAAGTCTTAAATAGTAATTGGAGCTTAATTAAAGCAGTCATAAAGAGAGATTCAAAGCGCTCTTTGATATCAAGAGTTTCTTAGGCAGCGCACCCAAGAGTAATACAACGTCTATATCGGTTTGCTATTGATTGTATCATAATTTCTTATTATTTTTACCATTGTTCTCTTGTAGCCATGAACTAAATTTTCTTTCTAGGGTTAATACCTGAACTCAATATATGTACTTAATTTTCATATCTTTCTAATATTTAATAAACTTAGTTCTTCATTATTCAAATTACTTGTTCTTGATACTTCATTATATTTGGTCAATATATGGTGAATGAATTGGTAATATTTTGATAAACTAGGAAGAGGAATCATTATATTTAGAACTATGTAATTTGATGTATAATTGTAGAATAACATTCAATGTTGCATATGCAATTTTAAATTATGATAGGAATATACCTAATTGGTATATATGATCAATAAAACTTAATCTTAATGAATCTTAATTTATTATAAGTACTATAGGAATATAGGTATTTGGTAAATTAAGGTATACTTGCATAACCTTAGGAGAGGCTTGTGAATACATTAATGTCTTGATCAATAACAAGAACTATAGGAGTTAAATATTAGAGGATTAATCATTATAAAGCATCTTGAAGGATAGTATTAACCCTAGGTTTCTCTATGTTGCCATCTTCAAAATCTCTTTACATTGTGTCATTACTTTTATATTTTCTAAATTTATTCAATTTTTATTTTTCTGAATAATTGCTAGAAAGACATAATTTTAGTACTTGGTTAAAAAGAAAATATTATCCCTGTGGGTTCGATATCCGATTCTTTTGTCCTTTTATTACTTGCATACGCTAGTGTATACTTGCACTCAATTATAAGACATAGAATTATTACATCAAAGGTGATTTGAGTGTCTATGATCCTTTCAAGAAGGTGTTTCTTATTTTCCTGTGCTCTTCATAGAAGGATGATCTTAAGGAATCATGCCCTTTTTTAAAGATGTCTTTATCGTCTGTACTTTCAAGGAATTATAGACAAAGCTCCACGACTTTTGATAAAGGTTTTGATCCTTTTAGAATAGTAGTCCTAAGGACTCGCGACCCTTCTAAAAACGGTGTCGTCTCATTTATGCTTCCTAAGAAATATAGCCAAAGCTCTACATCTTTCAAGGAAGGTTTTTAATTTTCTCCGAAATGGTGGTTCTAAAGACTCACAACCTTTTGGAGAAAGCATATTATTATTTGTGTTTCCAAGAAAGTGTAACCAAAGCTCCATGACTTTTAAGAAATGTTTTGATCTTTTATAGAAGGGTAGTCTTAAGGACCACGACATTTCCAGAAAAGGCGTCTTATCATTCGTGCTTTCGAGGAATTGTAGCTAAAGTTTATGACTTTTAAGGCTAGTTTTTGATGTTCTGCGAAAGTGTGGTCCTAAAGACTCATGACACTTTCGAAGAAAGCATCTTATCATTTGTGTTTTCAAGAAAGTGTAGCCAAAGCTCCATGACTTTTAAAATAGGTTTTCATGTTCTGTGAAATGGTGATCCTAATGACTCATGACACTTTTAAAAAAGGCATTTTATCATTTGTGTTTTCGAGGAAGTGTAGCTAAAGCTCCTCGAATTCCAAGGAATGATATTGATTTTCTGCAAGACACTTAATTATTATAATGATTCAAGAGGATATAAAAATGCATTATTTATTGATAATTATACATATAACCTTTTTAATTTGGCTTAGTGCCATAGAGTGAGGATGATATCTCTTTTAAGGTTTACAGTAGCAATGCTTCATTGTCTAACTTCTTGATGACTTTGTAAGGTCTTCCCTAAGTTTTGACTATCTTTTTTACATTCCTTTCTTTGTTGATATTGAAGGCTTCTCTTAGCACTAAGTTGCTTTCAATGATTTCGCATCTTCTAACCTTTTAATCGACTTATTTCTTTAACCACATTTTATAGATGGCAGCATGGATGGCTACAAGGTCTTGTGCATGATTAATTAGGTCCTTTGCTAAGTATAAATCTTTTTTGTTTAGTTCCAAGTTCACCAGATTGGTCTTTAAGTTAGAAATGAGTGCCTCATAGGTTGCATTGTTTTTGCTCCATAGACTACTGCATAGAGTGAACTTTCAATTGATTGATTCTCTATTCTTTTATATTCTTAGAGGACGTCTGGGAGTTCCTCTAGCCATTTTCCTTTCTTTCATTTCATTCTTTTCCTTATAATTATGAAAATGGTCTAATTAGTGATTCTAGCTTGTCTATTTCTTTATTGATAGCTTATTGAAGAGAATCTTTACTTGATTTTGAATTTATAATAGAAATCCATCACAATTGAACTTACAAATTATTTCTCATTGTTTGAGAATAGTACTTGTGGTATACCGAATCTAGGTATGATGTTAGTTTATAAGAACTTTTTTTCACCTCAGATTCAGTTATATTGTTGTAAGCCTTGGCTTTCACCTATTTCATGAAGTAATTTGTTGCTAGTAACATGAATCGCTTCTCTCTAATTACTAGAAGTAGTCGTCCCATGATGTCCATTCCTTACCGTATAAAGGGCCATGGACTAGAGATCATGTGTAGATTTCTTATTGGAAGGTGAATAAACGAGGCATAATTTTAACACTTCTCACACTTCTTCACGTAGTCAAATGCTTTCATCTTCATAATAGGCTAATAGTATCCTTGTCACAAGATTTTATGATCTAAGGTTCTTTTGCTGGAGTAGTTTCCACAAATTCCTTCATATACCTCTTTTATAATTTTCTGCCCTACCTCTTTAAGTACACATTGCATGTAAATGCCTAAAAATGCTCTCCTATACAATCTTCCTTTGAATAGTCAAATCTTTTAGCTTTGCTTCTGAGCTTCTTAGCTTCTTTCAGTCGCTAAAAAACTTTTCCTCCTGCAAAACTTCAATATAAGAGATCATCTAGTTAACAGAGGTTTTGATATCCATGTGTTATGTGGCCTAGATTTATTGTGTTTCTTCTTTCTTCATTATGATCTTCTGTCGAATATGGAGCATAACCATTTTGTATGGGAAATAGTTGACTGTTACTATTTTTTTAGCTAGTTTATCTGCTTCTATATTCTAACTTCTTGGGATTTAGGTAATAGTGACCTTTTGTAGTTGCTGTGTGGATATCTTTATTTGGAAAGGTAGCTCTTCATTCTCTACTCCTTTGTCGTATAGTCATTATTTCATTAGAAGATGACTAATGCAAAGACCGTATGTATCTGTAATCATTTGATCATTAACTGGTGTGTTACTATCAATCCTTCAATCAATGCCTAGTACTTAGTTTCATTGTTTGATGTCGGTGACAGAATTCTAACTGTATACTCTAGGATATTTTCTTCTGGGCTTTTGATTTGATTTTAAGTTCTACTCATTTCTGATTGAAGGATCTGTCTATGTGTATCTGCCATAGTTCTGCTGATTCTACAAGGATACTATTAGCCTAGGTATTCTTTTAGGTAGTAAAGTGCTTCTATTAATTCTGAGCCCTATAGTTGCCTCTTTTTGGCTTTGATAACTTAGAAGAAAGGTCTATACTTGTCAAACATCTTAGAGATGTACCTGCTTAGTGTTGTGATCCTTTTGGTCAATATTTGTACTTCCTTTGACATTTGTGGAATAGTAGTGTTTCTGAGGGCTGGAACCTGTGATAGGTTTCTTTGATTCCTCTTGTGTTAATGACATGTCTTATAAAGGTTCTGGATGAGATCCCAAATATGCACTTAGTTGGATTCAAGCATATTTGGTATTATCGTAGAACGTTGTACACTTCTTGTAGGTTTGTAATATGATCCTTTGTTTTCTTGCTCTTGACCATCTTGTCATCTATATATGCCTCTACTATTCTTCCAACTAGATTCCTTAAGACTTTGGTAACTAGCCATTAAAGGTAGCTCTGACATTCGTCAGGCCGAATGCATTACTTTATAGCAATATGTTCCTCTCTCGATCACGAAGCTAGTATTTTCTTCATCTTTTGAATCCATCACAATCTAATTGGATCCACTATAAGCATCCAGGTCTCTCATATATAGTCATTGCGATTATTATCTAGTCGATCTTAGGAGGTGGAAAGAAATCCTTCAAAGTTGCCTTATTAAGATTTACAAGTCCACACAGACCCATCACTTTCCACTCATTTTTGGCACACCACCACACTAGCTAGCCAATCTAAATAGTGGACTTCTTGGATGAAGCCCACTTTCAGTAACCGATTGACCTCGTTATTGATGATCTTATTTTGTATGTCTACAAACCTTCTCATTTTCTTTTTAACTGTGGGTATCCCTTCTTGATACCTAATGGCTCATCATTTTTAGATCTATTCCAACCATGCCACTATAAGACCAAATAAAGACATCTTAGTTCCTCCTCAATAGGTCTATTATTATTGTTCTTTCTTCTTAATTCAAGTTAGTGCCTAGCAGTGCCTTTCTATCGGTGGCCAAATGGTCTAATTGCACTTCCTCTATCTTTTTTGTATGAGGTGGAACATATTCTTCTATCTTTCTTCTTCCCTAGGATAAGCAATTGACCACATGTCTTATAGTTCCTATTTAAGAGGAATTACCTCATGCGATGATGCAGAGACCTTCTCATTACTTGAGGTTCCTGTTTCATCATTCTTTCCTCTTTTTCCTTCATCTTTCTTAACTTTTATAGAAGCCTTATTTGTTTTCTTCTTATCTACCTATGATGGTTTTAATAAGTTTGAATAACATTATTTTGCCTAGATTTATTCTCCCGTAATGTCGAATATTCCTCTTCTACTAGCTAATACATATCTTACCACTTGATGTAAGGTAAAAGAATGACTTTCATGTAATATATCTAAAGCTGACCTGCTACTGCGTTGAAAGCAGAGAGTGTGTCTACCAATAAGTAGTCTATTCTAGTCTCTTCCTTTCTACCACTACTAGTAGTGTAATGAATTCCTTGACTTGGACCCATGCTTCTCTGAATGCGATAAGTTCCATGTTACAACCTTAGATGTCTTTTTCTTGAAGTTCTATCCTCTTAATGGTCCATTATCATAAAACAGGATGTTAACATTGCCTCTATTGTCAATCAGTACATGTCGAACAATGTTCTTCCTTATGTTCAATGTAATTACAAGTGGATCAAGGTGTGGAAGCATGATGTCAGTCAGATCTTCTTGGAAGAAGGAGATTTCTCCTAAATCTTGTTAGATAGCCTTAATATTAAGAGTCAATGTCTTTCCTACACTAGTCCTCTAAATCTTAATGGCCTTCCTAAATAAGGGCCTCTACCTCTCATCTTCCCCCCCCCCCCCCCCCTATGTAAGTCTCCATGAAGTATTTATGAAGTGCTAGTTGACTACTATCCTTTCAGCTACTGCTTATATAGAGTATTGAAAAAGTTTGCCTACTATTTTTGGTCCTTCTATAACCCATCAAGCTTTCGTCATTTCCTATGACCTCTCTATAAATCTCTCTTCAATTTTTATTCTTTCTCTAAGTACTGGAAGTCATATAATGATCCATGGATCATGTCTAAGATCTTAACTCGTATTTATTTGTTGCAGAAAATTCTGCCCCAGTTGGCTTGAGTTCTTTTCAGGTTCTATTGTTATTACATTTTCGGGTTCTACCTTGTTAGTACTCGGTTAGATATCCATTCCTCATCAAGGTGTGTATCCGCCCTTTTAGTGACCTGTATATAGCAAGGATGTCCCTTTTTATCGTGAAGGGGACAGTGTTTGCTTATGTCTTTTTTGTTTCTAGAATCTCCATAGCCTAGGCTTTCTAAATATTCCAAAATTTATGTACTTCTACCAAATCTTCTCAAGTGGCATGTTAATGGGAATTAAAGGATTAAACGAACTTTGACATTTGTCTTTTCCACTTTCTATGGTGTTATGAGGTCACTTTCTGAATCCTTTTATGAAGTAGTTTCTACTTTCCATATGGTAATTACAAAAGCTTCTTTCGTCATTACAGGTTCATCCTCCTCTTCTCTTATTTATTATTCTCACTTTTGACTAATTAATTCGAAAGAAGTAAAGTTTTTCTGAACAATGTATTTATAGTAAAGAGTGCATGTAATCGTAGCTATATAATACGTCTGCGACGCAATCTTTGTATTGAACCTTCCACTTCGCTAAGCTCTTTGTTGAAACTATTTAGGAAAATTTTAATCAATTTATTCTCCCTTGGTTTAGGAAGAACAAATCTGATGTTATCTTCGTCTTCTTCTTATTCCTTGTGTATTGTGTAATAAACTACAATTAGTTCATCAAAGAAAGATATTGAATTCTTCTTCAACCTCCAAAACCACATCTAAATTAGTCCCTTAAGGCTTGAAGGAAAGCGAATGAACTTTATAAGGCTATCCATAGAGTACAATATCATCTTAGATTTAAAGTGGAAGATATGCTCCTTAAGATATCCAATGCCATCATCTAGAATTTGGTATAACAAACTTCTGTGGCCTCTTTACTCTCTTGATCGCTTATTTGAAAGGTTCTTAATTACATTCCGCGCTAAAGATATTGCATCTTCAATGGTTCTAGTTTTCCTTGTCCTTTTATATAGTTCATTGACCTTTTTCAAAATTATTGCCCTTTTATCCTGCTCATCATCCAGTCTCTTTGTCTATTCTGCTACTTTTGTCTTTCTCATCTGATCTATTACTTTTATCATTCCTTCCTCTATTATCTATGGATCTCTCGTACTGATTGTGTCTCTGTCTGATCTTGTAGGGTGAAACATCTTTAAGATCATTTCAAAAGTCTTCAACTCCATCCATGGTTGTTAACCACTCTCTTAACTCTCGATTCTCCTTCTTGTTTCTTCTAAAATTCTTCATAATCTTTGTTAGGATGTTTGCCATACCAATAGAAATGTCATTTCCTAGAGCAATTGTATCAGAAGCACTTAGGCTCTGTTCTTGGTGTTATATATTTTTTAGAAACGAGAATTTAAATGGTTTTTCATGTTCAGTTGCTAAGATTCTTAATGCCATAACAGTCTACTTTTTGTTCAAAACTTTTTCATAGACAGTGCCACTAAAGTTTCGGGGTTTAGAATCTCTGTATCAATTACCATCTTGCCATTGCTAACTCTGAAGAATTATAAGAATGCATCGTCCTCTTGCAAGAAAATAATACTTTGACGCTTAAGATATGTTTATTCAAGAAAAATGGTGTTTGTGTATGGGAATATTGCAAAGACAAACAGGATGCTATAGATACTTAATTGAACAGTACTTAATGATGAACAACTCGGAAGTCACAAATGAATAAATTAACCCTATTTATAGTGAATGAATCCAAATGCTTTTTGAAGTATGAATGTGCATTCATCAATCGATAATCAATGTTAATTTAGAAATTAAGTCTATTTCCAATTCACAATTCATTAATTAGAGAGAAAGTTTTAAGTAGAATTCGTCTACCTTAGCACCTTATGAGAAATTCTTTTTCATGCAAAACATTGATTAAATCAATCCAAATTTGACTAGAACTTTAATTTTTAATCCATTCTCACCTCATTATAACTTACACAATCGATTTTTGAGGCCTATAAGTTGACAGGTTGGTTACTTAGTGCAATGGACCTATTTTTGGACAAAAATCTATGTAAATATGAGATTGGGTCTGTTTTATAGTAGGTTGCTATTTAAATCATGTATAGTGGGTGCGAGCTAGTTGGGTTGCTAGATTATCGACCCAACAAAATTATTTTTTCTTACTATATATTTTACTCAATTTTAGTTGGATCAATATTAATCTTTAGTTGAATTAATATAAATCTTTATACTCATAGTTGGTGTAATTAATTTCAAAATTAAGGTTCTAAGTTTGAGTCTTGTCATTTAAATGAAGTATAGATTTAATTTTAATTAAGTTGTTGTAATAAGTAAATACATACTTAATAAAAGAAATTTAATATTTACTAAAAATAAGATAAAGGAATATTTAATTGAAAATGAGTGAAAGTAGTTACAATAATTTTGTTTATTGTTATTATTATTATCTTTTTAAAATTAGTATAGTTATCTCAAAAAGAAAAAAAACGTAAGATAAAATAAAGTAAAAGACAAAAAAATAATTCCACTTGATGATTGATAAACGCTACTACAAAAGGTGGAGTTTGACTTTGTTGTTGTTTATTTTTCGAAGAAAAAAAAAAAGAAAAAGTAGCATGGAGATAATTTGGCCCATGCGTTCTCTTCTTTCGTGTCTTTGTTGATTTATTAATTTTTTAAAAGAAATTTATGTAAATAGCCATTTTTTGAGAAAATTTCTAATTTAGCTAACTTAAAACTTTTGTAACTTTTTTAGACAAAAATAATAAAAACAGACATAAATGCCTTCAAGTACAATTTTTCTCTCTCTACACCCATTTTCTCTCTCAATCTCAAACTCAAACCCAAACCCTTCTTTACACTCGATAGAGTTGAACGGATAACGACAACATGAGGTAAATATTTTCATAATGCTTGTATTTAAATAAATTATTGATGATGAGAATGTGGCTTGGGAATGTGCTTTTATATAAGATTATAATTGATATAGCGTATAAGACTATTATTTCTATCTTCTTGAGCTTAGATTTTGTGATAAATCATAAAATGTTTGGCTATTTATTGTATTTATCGATCAAATATAGGTTTTTCACCGATGACGTGAAGTTATTGGAGAAATCGAACACGAAATAAAGAAATCGAAAAAATTGGGTGAGCATCGCAGTGTCCAAGTCAGAGAGTACAGTGCCACAGCACCCAGGTAGAAGTCCATCACTATCCGTTCCCAAGTCTAAACACTGCAATGCCTACCAGCTAGCACCGCGATTTCGAGATAGAAAGTTGAGCACCACAGCATCCACCAGCCATAATAAACTAAATTCTTTTGATCAATGGTTAAACTTTTGAACTTAATATGTAGTTGGATATTAGTAATTCTCTTAGTTTATGAACTCAATAAATTAGATTGATTCAATCTATTGTTTAATTATTCTTTATATCTGGCTAATATATTAATTGTTTGAGGAACCATAATGAATGCGAAAGAGAAATTTATATATTTAGCCTATGATAGTTTAATACCTGATCATAGAGTTGTTGAGTGTTGATTTATTTAGGGTGCAATCATGTGGTATATGTGTTTGACAACAAAATATATATATCTCATGCACAGTGGAAGCATAAAAATTTGCAATAAACATAATTATTACATATTAATCAAATTAATAATAAAATTAGAAAATAACCCTTAAAGCCTTTGGATCAAAATTTTTTAAGTCCACCTGAAATACAAATTTTGATCAATTCTAGTAATCAATAATAGTGGGATTGATTATCTAAAATAGCAGTATTTTAATCCAACAAAAAGTTTAATAAATTAAACTTAAGTTTTTTATTTTTCTTTAATTAACACTTAATCAATAAATCAAACTCTTATTTTGCTTAATTGGCTTTAAGCCTAATGAAAAAAAAAATGAATTCAACAATTGAATTCAAAAATTAAGAAAACAATTTATTTTTTCTTTCGCTTTGATGGCTGACCAAACACTTAACAAAATATAAAATTAACTCTAAATTTTATTTCATTTTGCAAATATATACAAATAAATTTCATTTCATTTTAATTTCACTTAATTTGAATTTGTATTTAACTTAATCTAACCATAGTTAACATTAACCCTAGTTAGGTCAGTTTAACTTAACCCTTAGGTTAAATAAAATATATAAATAATCTAACCCTAGTTAACTAACTTAACTATGGTTGGGTTAACTTTTACTTAACCATTAGTAAGGTTAACTTAACGTAACCCTATGGTTAACTTTTAACCATAGTTAAGATAAATTATTTATTTAACTATTAAATAAATAAATATTTATTTTAATTATTTAACAATTAAATAATCAGTAAGTGAAATTATATTTATGTCCTCACTAGGTTACCAAGTTAACCTAAAATGGGTCCCATCATTTAACTATATATTTTAGTTAACTTAATCATAGTAAATTGTTAAATTTTATTGTATTAAACTATTCAATACGGTATGTTGTCCAAGTGCACAAAGAGTACATTTCATATTGGGGCTCCCTAGATCCACGCTCGATTCGTCAAATAGAACTATTCCATAAGTCCGTGATCGATGCCCCATGCATAGGTCACGTATATAGCAAATTAGCACATTAGACCATACATGTTAAGGTTACTACATATTCATATAATCCTTCCATCATTATATCCTAGATGGGCGAGATATAGATCATCACCGTCAAATTCTCGTAAACTCATCCGTGAACTTATCTCAAAATTCGTATCTTAATGAACAATATACGCAAACACTTTTGCTATATTACAACCCTGTAGGAAACTCTTTTCCCAAGTTCATTGCTAATGGCCATAGGGCTTTATAAGATACAATCTCAAAGCATCGGATATACAACCCACCCATGTGAGCAAGCGAATCCTGTATCTACGCACACCGAACTCTATGAGCATCGGACTATACCCAGCAACACATAGCAGTCAGACCATGAAAGGTCTTTGATATACGTGGAACCAAAGTATAGTGGATCACCTACAACCCACCGTGGTGCTCAGGTCGAAGGACCACGAATACTACTCAAACTCGAGAAGACCTTCATTTGATGGATTTATAGGATATCTATTGGTGTCCTCGTGAGTCTGTTCAGTATCCAGTCTTGACTAAATACCTACATGTCGATACGAGCTTCGACTAAGCTCATGGTCAGCTAAAAATAATCATTTGTACAATGCAGATATAGACATACACCGATCTATATAATAGTGATTTAGCGATAGACCCGCATTGGTGAACATAGATTAAGAACACTATGTTTGAGAATATACTTACATAATGACATTTTCTAGCACTTTTTTGCAACTCTTTGCAACTTTTTGCAACTATGTCAGTACAAGTAGACTCTCAGGTCTTTGTCCCATTATAGACAAGGTTCTAACTCTTTAAATCTCGTTGACTCTTATAAACTACTAACTCTTAGCATTTATAATTCTCAGCATTGTTAACTCTTAACATTGGTCTAAACTCCTTTAAACCATATCTGAACTCCTTCAAATCATACAATGTCTATAGTGTTACAAGCTTTAGTAATATTTAATAAAGGTTATTAGTGATTTAATAAATTATTCATTATATAAATATTACAAAATAAATATTCATACAAATGGGGATGACACATAAGTACAAACCCTAACAAAGATAATAGTTATAAGTTCCATGTAGGATAAACATATACCAAGATAGTATGTATAGCATTATTAAACTTGTTCTTAATGAATTTAATACTATTCTGATTACTATAGACATATAGGTAATTGATTAGGATGAAATATAATTATTTGACCATTGATAGAGGCTTATAACAATATTAGTGATATAGCCAGCAATTTATTATTAAAGGATTAACTAAGGGAGTACTAGGTCCAATAAAATATTAAGGGATAAGTTAAAATCCTAAATTCCTTTTATATAGGTGAATTTAACCTCTGTTTACTTTTTTATTAAGACTAGGTTCAATTTACTAAATTAAGATCAATTAGAGAACATTCTTCTTTAGATTTTGTCTGAATAAAAGTTAAGTAAGATTAATTTTAATACTTTATTAACAGAATTAGATGAAACAAGATTCCATGGAAATGATACTTGGCCTTAATTCCTATATTACTTGGTACGATAGCATGCACTTGCGCTTAGTTAAAAATCGTTCATCATGTTTTTAGCATCGTTGTCGAGAATTATTTTTCCTATTCTTAGATTAATACTAATGCTAAACTATCTTGCTTTTAATTCAGATTTTTTTTCTTTTTACTTTGGTTTGTTTTTAATTCTTTTTGCAGTTCATGCAAATGACAAAAAGTGCAAATTTGATTTCGTCTTATCCTGAGATCGAAAGAACATTTCAAAGACTTTGTTGTAAATAACACTGATTGATAGACATGGAAGATCACATCAACAATCCTATTTATAAGCTCGTAGCTATGCCACAAAAAGCATTAAGAGAGTATGTTGTACCTATTGCAGATGGTATTCAATCTAGTATTCTGCGACCAATGTAACATAAACAACTGTGAAATCAAGTTGAGTACTATTCAAATGTTGAATGAGTATATACCGTTCAGTAGTGCACTAAGTGATGATCCCAACATGCATATCGTAAATTTTCTAGAGATTTTTGATACATTCAAATATAATGAAGTCTTAGACGATACCATCAGACTAACACTATTCCCTTTCTCCTTGAAGGATGAAGCTAAGAGTTAGTTGATGTTATTGCCATCTGAATCCATATTGACATGGGATGATATAGCGTAAAAATTTCTACCAAAGTTTTTCCTACTAGTGAAGAAAGTAAGGATAAGGAATAACTCACCTAATTTGTTCAGATTGATGGCGAGTCGCTATATGATGCATGGGAATTATTCAAGGATATGTTAAGGAAGTGTCTTCATCATGGAGTTCTTAAATGGCTTTTAATCTAAACATTCTACATTGGACTAGTAGATCTTAAGGACCATTGTAGATGCAACCACTGAAGGGGTCTTAATGCACAAGTCTACAAATAAGGCTTATGATCTACTAGAGGAAATGACATCAAATAGCTACCAATGGCTAGCTGAAAGGGTTACACCTAAGAAAGTCGTTGGTGTTCATGATATTGATATAGTCAATGCTCAATGTTATTAAATAAGTTCGATGCCATGAATGTCATCAAGACTCAGAATGTGACTTATGAGTTTTATGGTGACAACCACATAAATGGGCAGTGCATAGAGTTGGCAAATTATATGAGAAACTTTAGCCGACAACAGAACAATCCATATTCCAACTTCTACAATTTGAGATAGAGAGATCATCCAAATGTTTCTTGGAGTTACAACCAAGGGCAATTATCTAGACCAATGAACCCCTTAGGATTTCAGCCATTGCAATAAAAAAATTCAGCCTTTGAAGACATGCTCTTACATTATATGAAGTTAGATAATGCCGTTATGCAAAACCATTCTACAACTTTGAAGAATTTAGAGACTCAAATGGGACAACTTGCTACAACAATTAATAAAAGACCTTAAGGAGTTCTACCAAGTGACACTATGCCAAGCTGTCTCATTAAGAAGTGGTAAGGTCTTACACAACAACACATCCCAATGACCATCATCAAGTATGCCAAACAGTAAGAAGAAGGAAAAGATGGAACAGAAAGATGAAGTGCACCCTATAAAATACCAATATCTTTTCCTCAAAGACTACAGAGGCATAAAACAAGTGCAGAAGCAGAAAATTAGCAACAAAAAAGTGCAAAAATAAGTGTAGGAATAAGACCTCAATAGTAAAAAGTGTAGAATTGACTGTAGAAAAAAATGCAAATATTAGTATTGAAGTATAAAAAAATATTGAAGTGTAGAAACAACAGAAAATACTAGTAGTAACATAAAGAACCATCCAATTCAATCATTCATTCCACCTCTACCATTCCCTCAGAGGCTGCAAAAGAATTTTCTAGATAAGAAATTCGAAATATTTCTTGATACTTTTAAGAAATTACATATAAATCTTCTTTTTGTAGATGCATTTGAACAAATGCCTAGCTACGTCAAGTTTATAAAGAGTAGTCTTTCAAAGAAAAAGAAACTAAAGGATTATGAAACTATAGCATTGATAGAAGAGTGTAAAATCTTTCTACAAAAGAAATTGCCACCCAAGCTAAAGATTTCGATAGCTTTACCATACCATGTATCATTGGCAATCACTACTTTAAGAGAGCTTTATATGACTTGGACGTAAGTATCAACCTCATACCACTGCCAATCTACAAGAAGTTAGGTTTGGGGGAGGCCAAACCTAAAAATGTCACCTTGCAACTTGCTAACCGCTCACTCACGTATCTAAGAGGTATCATTGAAGATGTTTTTTAAAGGTTGACAAGTTTATTTTTCCTGCAAATTTCATCGTTTTGGATATGGAAAAAGACAAGAAAATCCAATGATTCTTGGATGATTATTCCTAGTGTCCATCGACAAATTGTAATTGATGTACAAAAATGGGAATTGACAATGAGGTATAAAATGAAATAGTAACTTTCAAAGTCTTGAAGGAGATAAGTTGTCAATAGAATATAAAGATTGTTTTAGATTTAAGATGGTGCACCTAAACAACAAACAGCCGCTTCTTCACTTAAAAGAGATGGAAGCAAAGAATCCCTTCATTCAAAAGAAAGCATTAAGGCAGAGAAGGAAAAGAAAGAAGAAGCAAGAGTAGCACTTTCATGAAAAGAACAAAGATAAAGGCAAAAAGAACTCACTTCCTAAGTCTAAGATTAAAATCTATCCAAAGAAGCACTATGAAATTAGAGCAAAAGCTATTGCCCAAAGCTTAATTTCAAGGCTATGAAAGTCTAAAATTAGGAGTGACATCAAGAATACATCCCAACATGCCTTTACTATCCTCTTTGATCCACTATAAGAATAAAAGAAGCCTTGTCAAGTTGACGACGTTAAATCAAGCGCTTCTTGGGAGGCAACCCAAGTGAATTTTAATTTTATGATTGTTTAATTTTTTTATTTACTTTATTTTCTTTTCCTTAAGGGTTACAATAGTAAAATAAGCATTCAAAGAAGCAACATAAGCAATTACAAGCATTAAGAGATAAAGAAAAACACAATTACATTTATATATAAACGTTGTAATGCTTAAACTTCAATTATCAGGGAAGTTTTTTACTTTCAAGTTTTCATTTTTTGACATTGGGGACAATTTAAATTTAAGTTTAGGGGATGGAAACACTTATCATGTGTTTATTTTTTGCTATATAAATATTTGCTTATCTTGTATGTTAATTTTTTTTTTAGTTGTTAGATTTTAGTTGAGATGATGATCATTAGTCGATGATAAGAAATAAAAGCCTCAAGACTTTAAGCTTATCTATTCAAAATATACTCATAACACCATAAATCTTAAGTTTACTTATAAATATTCTTATAAGAAAAAAAGCTGTAGTTGTGTGAGAAAAAGGTACCCAAGTGGAAAGCAATTGAATTTGGATGATATCAATCTAAGTTTTGGGGTAGATTAAAAAAAAAAGAATATTTAATTTCTTTACACCCCAACTTAAGAAAAAGAAGAAATTCTTTGAAAAATAGTGATTAAAAAAATTATACCAAACATCCTTCGATTGCTGTCTCTTTTATTTCCCTAGTTCACTCTCAGCCCCTCACCGCTGGCAAAGACACCCTTCTGGGTCTTCCCCGACCCGGCCAACGTGTTGTGACCCCTTTGCCAGTTGGGGTCCCTCTGGTCAGTGTTTTCGATCTTTCTCCGACAGTTCTTCTTTATCTGTTTGCTCACTGTGGTATCACCGAAAAGTTGTACCGTTTGCTTGGTTTCCATTGCCGACTTTATCTAATAATTGGGTGCTTGTGGTTGAGTTTAGTTGTTTCTTTAGAACAAATCAGTTTACTAATTGCTCCTTTTTATAGGGATTTATATTGCTCTCGCTTGCGAGATCTATTTTTTTCCTTTCTTTAAAAAGGTCAGTAATTTTTATTAGATTATCCGTACCAGTATGGGTATGGTTTGTATTCTTTTATGGAAGAGTTCTTATTCAGGTGGTCTTAAGATGTTTTATATTCTTATCCTTTAATCCTTTGATCTTATGCATCAAAGGTCTTTATTGTAATGTCTTGATGATATGCAATAATATGATACTTTTTCTATAAAAAAAAAAAAAAGATAAGCACCGAAAAAATCAAGAGCTTTTTATATACCCGTCTTCTCAAAATATCTCTCGAGAGAAATTAATAATTGCATAATAGATCAGGCCTTCCTAGCTAATAAAAGATTGGTATTTTTTTTTTCGCAACCTGGAGTTGAAGAACAAGTAGTGAGCAGTGATAAATGGTTCTTTAATTAATAGAAGATACGTTTATTAAAAAAAAAATAGTTAAGGTAAATAGTCGTTCAAATTTATGCGAGGCAAGCTTAAGAACATACTTGTAACCACATTCTCCAACACACCTGGGACAGGAAAGTGATAGTGTTATGGCATGGCACCACTAGCACGATATTGTCCGCTTTGGACCCCACTGGTTTATAAATAGTGGGCTGCCTTCATTGGTACGAGGCCTTTTGGGGTGTATGGGCACCCCAGGAACAAAACCGTGAGAGCCCAGTGGGGCCCAAAACAGACAATATCATGCCAGTGGTGCAGTGCTATGACAGATAGTGTTTGGCAAAACAAGGCAAATGGAGCTGCACTACCAACTCTCTAGAGTTGGATTTTTCTTTTGTACTATTAACTAGTATTAAGTAAATATTGTGAGTATCAAAGTAAGTCGCGTATCAAATTATACATGTGAGAATGTTGATTAAAAATTATCGAAATATGATTTGGAGAGCAAGCTAAATGCAGTGGGTACGCGATGATCGAAGATGGATATGAAAGAAAGTAAAAGACACAAGAGGCGGCGACCAAGTCTTAGGCGCCGCAGCGCCAGGTGACCAGCACTACGGTGACAGGTGACCAGCGTTACGGCGACAGGGTCTGAACGCCGTAGTGCCCAACACGAGGAAGAGTTTCCCATTTTAAATCAACTTGTTTCGTCTTTCACTTACTCCAGGATTCTCTAATACGACTCCCACACGTTTACGGTAAACTTAAAAGTCCTAAAACCTATATAAAAGCTCTTTATTGGCTTGTAAACACATCTTGGTTAATTTTGTGGAAACCTAAGAAATCTTTATAATTAAAACATACTTTGTGATTCTTAGTGAGAGAAAATCCTTAAGTTGCAAGAGATAGTGTTTCTTTGTGAGTCTTTCTTGTAAAATGGCATACTTTGTAAGTGCTATGTGATTCAATAATAAGAGTGAGTGATATTGATCCATCATGGACATAGACAAACTGTCGAACCACGTAAATTCTGTATATTCTTCTTCTACCTTTCTCTTTTTAGTTTCTTAATTACTTGTTCTACATAATATTGCTTGGGTTATATTATTTGTTTGTGTGTTTCTGCTTTAACAAATTAGTAGCAGAGCTTGGTTCTAAGCAGACATGGTCACATCCAAGTATGAGGTAGAGAAATTCAACGGTACAAATGACTTCAATTTGTGGAAGATGAAGGTTAAGGTATTGTTGGTGAGTCAACGGTTAGGCTGGGCATTAGAGGAGACTGCAGCTCCATCTGGTGAAAAAGAAAAGACGCCAGAGTCTTCTAAAGCTGAAGCAGAAAGAAGGGACATTCAAGAAAAAGCTCACAACATAATTGTTCTATTATTAAGCGATGAAGTACTGAGGGAAGTAGCAGATGAGATGACGACAATTGGTCTTTGGAGGAAGCTTGACTCTTTTTATATGCAAAAATCGTTGGCCAATAGATTACATATAAAAATGAAGTTGTATCAGTTGTACATGTTAGAGGGAACGCCGATGAAAGATCATTATTAATATTGAGTCTATCAATATCAAGATAGAAGATGAAGATGGAACAATTATCCTGCTAAGTTCACTCCTTAAGAGTTATGAGAGCTTTGTTGATATGTTACTCTACGACAGAGAGAGTTTAACGATGAGCGATGTAAAATCATCAATAAACTCAAAGTTATTAGGGAAGCAGATTGAGGGCAATGTAGAAGGTCTATCTGTAAGAGGAAAGCCCTCATATAGAGATTAAGGAAAAATGGCTCAAGATCGAAGTCTAGGACTTATGGGAAATGCTATTACTGCAAGAAAGATGGACACTTCATAAAGGGCTATCTAGAGAAGAAAGCACAATACAAGAAGAAAGCAGATGCTGCGCTTACCTATGATGATAGATATGATAGTGCAGAAATACTCGTCGCTACTGATGGTAAGAATGTTGAACTATAGGTTCTAGATTCTGGTTGTACTTTTCACATGTGCCCAAAAAAGTTTTGGTTTACAAATTTCCAGCCTATTAATAGTGGTAAGGTGTTAATGGGTAATAATGTTGCATGTCAAATGATGAAAATTAGTAGTGTTAGACTTAGGCTACATGATGAGCGAATGAGAGAGTTGACAGATGTTAGGTATGTTCCTGACCTCAAGAGGAACTTGATCTCACTAGGGACTTTAGACCAAAATGGGTGTTCCATTAGATCGACGGAGGGATTTTAAGAGTGTTGAAGGGTTTCATGGTGGTAATGAGATAAGAGAAATACAAATACGTTTATGTGCTTAAAAGTGAAGTTGTGAGTGGTTCTACATTATTCTCCGTAGATAATGAGAATATGCAAACTAAGTTGTGGCATCTTAGATTGGCACACCTAGGCGAGAGAAACCTGAAGGAGTTATTTAGTCAAAAGGCATTTGATAAAGATAAGTTCCAACCCCTAAAGTTTTGTGAGCATTGTGTACTTGGGAAAGCATATAGGGTGAGGTTTAGTACTAGTGAACACAAGACTAAGGGGACTCTTGACTATATACACTCAGATCTTTGGGGACCAGCTCAGACAACTACTCGTGGTGATGCCAGGTATTTTCTCAGTTTTTATTTATGACTATTCAATGAAGTTATGGGTCTATGTGTTGAAGATCAAGGATAAAGCATTTGATGTGTTCAAGACTTGGAAGGTTCTTGTTAAAAATTAGACTGGCAAAAAGGTGAAGAGGTTGAGAATTGATAATGGCCTCGAGTTTTGTAATAGAGAGTTTGATAGATTTTGTGCAAAGCATAGGATTGCAAGGCATGGAGCGGTAAGATCAACACCACAACAGAATGGCGTAGCTGAGATGATGAATAGGACCCTACTTGAAAGGGTTAGATGCATGCTTACCAATGCAAAGATATCCAAGGTATTTTGGGAAGAAGTTGTAGTGACTGCAGCTTATTTGATTAATAGAAGTCTCTCATCAGAAATTGACTTCAAGATGCTAGAAGAGAAATAGTTTGGCAATCCTCTTAAGTATGACCACTTCAGAATATTTGGTTGCTTTACATTGTACACGTTAATGAGGGTAAGTTAGAACCTAGAGCCATTAAAGGGGTATTCATAGGATATCCCAAATGAGTGAAAGGATATAAGGTGTGGTGTAAAGACTTGACACCACCAAGGAGTATCATAAGTCGTGACGTGACGTTTGATGAGACAACCATGCTAAAAGGCTCCAAAAAGATGAGAAAGAAAATCTATGTCCAAGGAAGACTTAACACTTAAGTCAATAGAAGTTGAAGTTGAGCCTGTGAATAGATCTGTTATGTCCCCAGATCAGTACTTCAATAAAGAGATCCTTGAAAATGAACCAAGAACACCGAAAAGTTCCTCCAAGTCTACCCAAGGAAAGATTATGACTGCTGAGATGAAACTTGAAAAGTACTATTTAGTCAGAGACAAGTTAAAAAGAACGATAAACCCACCAATTAGGTATGCTCAAGCAGATCTAATTGCTCATGCTTTTAATTTTGCTTACACTATTGAGTATGATAAGCCTATAACATATGGTGAGGCTATGAAGAGTGAAGACAAAAAAGAATGGTAGCAGGCTATAGAAGAAGATATTAGTTCTCTTAAAAAGAATAATACCTGTAAGTTAGTGGAAAGACCTCAAAAGAAACTAGTTGGGTGCAAGTGAGTGTATAAGGTGAAGGAGAGGATACTGGGGATAGAGCTTACGAGATTCAAGATTAGGTTAGTTGCACAAGATTTTACTCAAAGAGAGTGAGTTAACTTTCATGAGATTTTCTCTCCAGTCGTCAAGCACGCATCTATTAGGATTTTGTTAGCCATGTGTACAAATCTTGATTTACATATAAAGTAGATGGATGTAAAGACAACATTTCTACTTGGAGAGCTTGAAAAGATGATATACATGGCACAACCGCAAGGGTTTGAGGAGCGTGAAAAAGAATATCATGCTTGTTTGTTAAAGAAGTCATTATATGGGTTAAAGTAATCACCTAGACAGTGGTATAAGAGATTTGATGAGTTTATAATGGCTTGTGGCTTTGGTAGAAGCAAGTATGATGAATATGTCTACTTCAAGAACATAAGTTGTGGGATGATGTATTTGCTTCTATATATTAATGATATATTGATCGCATGTAAGAATATGGAAGAAATACAAAAGTTCAAGAAGCAATTGAGTGGCAAGTTTGAAATGAATGATTTATGAGCAGCAAAGAGAATATTGGGTATTGATATTGTAAGGAAAAAAAGAGATGTCATCTTCTTGTCTCAACAGTGATATATACTCAAAATTCTAGAGAAGTTTAGTTTGTTTAACACAAAGGCTGTCTCTATTCATTTGGCCATGCATTTCAGACTTTCAGCAGCACAGTACCATATACAAGCGTTATGGGGAGCATCATATATGCAATAATTTGCATAAGACCAGACATAACACAGGCTGTGAGTGTGGTGAGTAGATACATAGCAAATCCGGGTAAGGATCATTGGCTTGCAATAAAGTGGATTTTGAGATATCTCAAGGGGACGTCAAATCACGGGTTGATGTATAAGAGGGATAAGGACAGCCGTAAAATAGTAAAAGAATACTTAGACTCAAATTATGCAGGTGATCTAGATAAGAGAAGATCGTTTGATGAGTTACATATTTACAATGTTTGAGTGTAGTGTGTGTTAGAGATCAGTTCTACAACATGTGGGGTTGCACTATCTACCACAGAGGCAGAGTACATAGCTGTTGATGAAGCTATAAATGAGGTCATGTGGTTAAAAGGCATATGCGCGAATGTATTGGCCAGTGAAGATATGAACACCAATGTATACTGTGACAACTAGAGTGCTATACACCTAAGCAAGCATCAAGTGTTCCGCAAAAGGTCGAAACACATTGATGTGCGGCTCTATTACATTCAAGCGATTGTCCAAACTGGTGAAGTTAGTCTAACAAAGATAGCGTCATCTAAAAACCTTGCTGACATGTTGACTAAGCCACTGCCCTCGGTTAAGTTCATCATATACAAGGACTTAACCGAAGTCACTACTTTGTGAAGGTGACCAAAGATGTGGAGATACGAGATCGAGTTAATTTGTGGATGATTTTGAATAAATTAGGAGATTTGTGAGAATATTGATTAAAAATTATTGGAATATGATTTGGAAAGTAAGCCAAGTGCAATGGGTACGCGAGGATCGAAGATAGTCGTAAAATAAGATGAAAGACACAAAGAGCGATGCCTAAGTATGGGCGCTGTGGTGACCAGGTCTTGGGCACCGCAGCTCCCAAAGCAGAACCTGAGTGCTGCGACGCCCAGACAGGCACTCCAGCGCTGCGGCACCTAGCACGAGGAAGAGTTTTCTATTTTGAATCAACTTGTTTCGTCTCTCACTTACTTTAAGGCTCCCTAATATGACTCTCACACATTTAGAGTAAACTTATAACGTCCTAAAACTTATATAAAAGCTCTCTATTAACTTGTAAATATATCTTGGTTAACTTTGTGAAAACATAAGAAATCTTTATGATTAAAATATATTTTGTAATTTTTAATGATAAAAAAATTTTAATTTATAAAAAATAATGTTTTTTTTATAAATTTTTCTTATAAAAGTATGTACTTTTTTATGAGTGCTTTGCAATTTAATTTAAGAGAACTGATTTCAATTCAATATGAAGTTTTTAACTTGTAATCAGTCAATGTGGCAGCAGAGACAGCAAAGAATTAATTACCCATTAAAGTTTAGACTACAACAAAGCAAGCAAGCAAGCCATAGAATAGAATATAATCCAAAAAAATTCACTTCAGAAATCGTTGTTTATCATTCTTTGAGATCAAGTTTTTGATATAGATGCAGGTTTCCAATCAAAGAACTAAGCAAATTAAGATAATACATGTGCACAGATTAAATGGAATACCTTTAGCTGTAGCAGAATTTTGGGGCAGATTATATCTATCTCTTCAGTGGAGAAAAAGGATCATGACACAGAGAAAAATTGCATTGACAGCACAGGCATATATTTGTCTTTCTGTTTTCCTTTCAACAATGCACGCATCAGAAGAAAAGGTTGATGCTAAATTAATTAATTAATCCACGATAATATGCCAGCAAATAATTCTCTACATACCACGCATGAATTGTAATATTACAACCATTTTGATATCAGTAAAATAAATTATTAATTGTTGCATACCGCTACAGGAGGAAGAGTGGAGCAATCTTTTAAAGTACAATTCTAAATTTTGAATTTAATTAAAATATAGTACTCTACCTACCTTATAATTAAGATGTAGATCTGGTGAATTGCATCCCCGCAAAACGACAATGTTTGCGCGCCCCTTCCCCTTGCCATTCTCGCTCAGTGTTTGCAATGGTTGGGGTGGCAATGAAGCAAAGCCTATCGCCACGCCGACTATCATATACGAGATTGGGCCCTTCTCAAAGATTTGATGGAATGGCCCAGCCCACCCAAGAGTGCTTATGTCATATGGGACTACAATCCTTATAGTTTTGATACTCGGTATGAATAATAAGAATCAAAGTTTAGCTTGTACAGGTGGGCAAAATATCCTGTCCCGTTCTGTTTTAGGATAGGATGAGACGGGATGGAGGGTTAGGATATGTTCGGATTTTAAAATGAGAGATTTAAATATTTTATTTTTATTCTAAATATTTTTTGTTTCAAATTAGGTCTATTTTGAATTTGAAATTTATTTAAAAAATAAGTAAAGACTAATTAATTTTTTTTTATGAATTAATTAACAAATTATAAGTTAATTTAACATAATTTTTATAAATTTTCAAGTTAATTAATAAATTATTTACTTTTTAAAAAAAATTATTTTATCTTAATTTGTATTCATGATTTTATTTAAGCGAATTGATATTGAAGACTAATTAAACTATCAATATTAAATTAGATTTGGAATTACGATATTTAATATAATTAAAAATGAAATTGAATTTAAAATTATATTTAAAGTAATTAAAATTAAAATTAAATTTAGAATTATAACATTTGACATTGTTAAAATTAAGATTAGTATAACATTTAGCTATATTGAAATTAGAATTGGAATTGAAATAATAACATTTAATATAGTTGAAATTAAAATTAGATTTGTATTATAACATTTAACATAATTAAAATTAGAATTAAAAAATTTAATGTAATTGAAATTGTATTAGATTTGCGATTTAGAATTATAACATATAATGTAATTAAAATTAGAATTAGAATCAAAATTATAACATTTAAGATTGTTAAAATTAAAATTGAAATCAAAATTATAATATTTAACGTAATTAAAATTGAAATTAGATTTGCGATTTAGAATTATAACATTTAACGTAATAAAAATTGAAGTTAGATTTGAAATTATAACATTTAACGTAGTTAAAATTAAAACCAGATTTGAATTATAACATTAAACAAATTGAAATTAAAGTGGAATCAAAATTATAATATTTAATATAATTGAAATTAAAATTGAATTTAGATTATAACATTTAACATAATTAAAATTAGAATTAGAATTAAAATTATAATATTTAACGTAATTGAAATTAAAATTAGATTTGAAATCATAATATTTAACATAATCAAAATTAGAATTAGAATTATAACATTTAACGTAGTTGAAATTAAAATTAGAATTAAAATTCTAATATTTAATGTAATTGAAATTGAAATTAGAATCGAAATTATAATATTTAACGTAATAGAAATTAGAACTGGATCGAAATTATAACATTTAACATAGTTAAAATTAAAATTTGAATCGAAATTATGATATTTAATATAATTGAATATTGAAATTGGATTTGCCGATTTAGAATTATAACATTCAATGTAATAAAAATTAGAATTAGAATTAGAATTATAATTATAATTATAATATTTAATGTAGTTGAAATTAAAATAAAAATAAAAATAATAATATTTAACATAATTAAAATTAAAATTATAACTTTTAATGTATTTAAAAATTAAAATAAAAATAAAATTATATTAATAAAAAAAACAATAGTAAAATAATTAAAGCCTTAAAAAAATTTCAACCACAGCCCTTAGATCTTTTATATATATATATATATATACACCTGAGAAAAAAAATTAAAAGATTTAGTTTAATTTAAATTTATTTATTTTAAGAATTAACATTTTTTACTTCTTAACTTATTATGTCTATTTCTCTTTTTAGGTTTATTTTTTATTTTAATTTATTCCTATTAAATTTTTTTTAAGTTTACTTTTTATCTATTTTAATTTATTGTAAAATTTATAAATATAACTTTTAATCAATAAAAATACAATTTAATATTTTTCTCTTTTTTTTTAAAATCTCTACACACACTAGATGTAGAAAAATATATAAGCTACTTTCTGCGAGAGATGCTTTGATTTCAAGTTGAGCATAATCAATACTTGAAAACACATTAATCAATCAAAGATTTGCTTTAATTTATAATTAAGCTGGAAGCAAGGCACAGATAAAAGTGAACAAAGAGATATAATTTCCTCTAGTCAGTCTATGAAAAGATGCTACTTTGTGTAATCAACACTTTTGAAAGAAGGATGCATGAAGACATCAACAAGTGATTCTCCACTTTCTAATTTTTCTTTCCTTTTGAACATATGTTGTGGTTCTGGGGTTCTTTTATAGCTGTGTAAACGCGTTGATGAGGTGTATTCTTTTTGCTTTTCTTCTTGGATGAAATATTAATAAGAAAAAGAAGAAAAAAAAATCTCGCTCGGATCTCTAAGAGAGAAAAGAAAATGTCACCGCAAGCCAAAGACTTGGCTGCATATGCTTGTGCGCCGGTTGGGCTCCAATCATAAGTCTTCAACTATAATGTGATAGAAGCATCATGAATATAGTATGAGATTGTATGTTCATACTTGTGGATTTATCGAGCTGCAACTACTTCAAATCTTTAAATTATATTTTTTTGGTCCTATTACTTTCACATCTAACCTCATGCAATGGTGTGTTATAATTGAAAAGCCGACTCCCTCTTTTCTAAGATGGTTTTGTTGTACACATTTATATTTGACTTCAATAAATATGTTATCTACTGCATTGTTTAATTAGTTATTATTTTAAAATTTGCATTTATTAATATTTTATCTTAGAAATCAGATCAACCATAGGTCCAAACTCATCTCGGAGTTAGCTCAGAATAATGGGCTCAAACCTCCTTCATGGATTGACCCAAGCGAATCACCTCAGGTCGCTAACCAATCAGGGTGTTACCAAAGAATCTCAAATTGGATCGAATTTGAAACCTAAGTACCTTAAGTTGCCCAGGGTCCCATTGATCAAATAGCCCCAAACAACGCTGAACCTCGAACAACATGAAACTAAACGCAAAATTATCGTCCCATTTTATTTATGAAATGATGCCAAGAATTAAGGGAGAAGATCAATGTGCATCCCCCATAAGGTAAGCAACCACGATCTCTGACGCATACCACTCATAAGACAAGTAGCCTAATTTTAAATCCCAATCACCATGACCATATTGGCAATCAAGAGAGAAATGGCTTGATCCTCCGCTCATGAATCTTGGGATTTACATAAATAAGGATCGACTATAAATCAGTGGGCCATCGCTGGAACCAACATCGGTATGACTATAACGAGCTTTCTCTCTTTTTTGTAGGAAAATACCTGAGCAGCCAGAGTCAAAATCTACCTTCAATGCAGCCTAATCCAACAGGTCCATAATCATTCTCTCAACAAACAAATTTAAAACTAGGTGGCTTATAATTTTTTTTTTAGGTCAACAGTTAAATATTTATTTTTTATTATGCATATTTTCCACTCAAATCTATATTTAAAATGATTATTGTTAGTTTAGTCTTTTACAAAACTATTGCTTTTGTTTTCAAATATGTTTAACTTTTGTGGCAAGGTAGAATAAATTGACTTATAATTTGCTTCATAATAATAGTCAACTAGTTATTTTTATCGTAGTTTCTTATAATTTATCTATTGGAATCTTAATCAAAGAAGCCAACTACTAAGGTAAAAGATGAAGTATTTGAAGTAGTTGCATATATATATATATATATATATATATGTGTGTGTGTGTGTGTGTGTGTGTGTGTGTGTATGCGCGCGCACGTGTGTAGCATTCTTTATATAGATCTCCATATATGAAAAGTTTCGTTGTGCATTACTAAAATTAAATTGGTGGATCAAATTATAATAAAATAAGAAATTATAAAAAAAAAATTCATTAATTTTTGCATCAATATAACCTATTAATAAAAAATTTCTATACTTGACAACAATAGAAAAATTTTGTAATTAGCCATTTTTTGGGGCAAATTTTTAATTTAGCCAATTATGAGATTTTTTAACTTTTGTAGCCAAAGATTTAATAAATTAACATATATTTCCTTGTATTATGTATGAGTCTCGTCATCCTAAAATCTAAATATAAACTTCATAATATTTTTCAAAGAAACACATATACACACTTAAGATTTTAAGAATTTGAATTCAATCATTCAACAGGAATATATCACATTATTACAAGAAATGTGAGATTGATATTTGTTGTTTATTTTTATATCATTTTGTATAAATATATCTATATATTTAGTTCAAAATTATTTTTGTAAACAAATATAGTGTCCAACATGAATGCCTTTTGTAATTTGATTAGTTATTATTTATGAAATGAAAAGAACAAAAAATCTAGAAAAATAAAAAAAAAATCGCATTATAGGAGTGCCTTTTATTGCCCTTTGGTTTATTGGCGTAATAAGACTATCGCTCCTCGGTTTATTGGCATGATAAGACTATCATGACTCAGTTTATTGGCATGATAAGACTATCACGCCTCGGTTTATTGGCGTGATAACAGATTAATTGTTTTTGATTTTGTTTTGTAATTTATAAATTTTTTATATAGGTATTATAAAGACTGAACCACTTTTGGTATGTTATGGGGAAAAGTGAGAAAGTTCCAGTAATAGTCAAGAGAGATAAGGTACCAAAGTGTCGCTATGTTTGTTATTACAAATATACCTTATCAACAACTTTGTAATACTGTATGTTGTAAATTTGGAGTTAATTCTGTTCAATGTAATGTTACTATGAAAATTTCAGTGCTTACAATGGGAATGAATGATATACTGTTAGCAGTCCAAAATAATTAAGATGTACATTTTTATTGGAGATTAATAGAAGATGTTTGGTACTGCTATGTGTTAATATAGATCTTAAACACTATACTAGTATTAAGATTGCACAAACTCATGTAGAGAACTAACAAATTTGTCATAATCACTTTATGCTGCAAACAATAGTAACCATATTAGTAGCGCATCCCCAAAAATACCAATTTTTGTGTTTCCAATCAACACCAGTAACTATGTTTGTAGCACATCCATAATAATACCAAATATTGTGTTTTAAACAAATACCAGTAACCATGTTAGTAGCACGTCCCTAACAATACCAAATGTTGTGTTTTCAACTAACACTAGTAACCATGTTAGTAGCACATCCATAATAATACAAAATATTGTGTTTCTAATCAATACTACATACGACTACAAATTTTTTCTAATGAGATACAATAATGACCTAACTCATGATCATTATGACAACCAGGATGCTTATGATGATGGTAATGCTAATGATGGAGAAGCATATGGGTTAAATGATATAGAAAAGGGCGATGAAGGCCATTTTTCAAATGATGATGGAGAAGGAGTTTGTGATTTATGTTTAACACTATTGGATGAATACGACAACACTATTGAACCATAGAACCCATTTTAATTTCTCCCTCAATTACCACTTTCTAACTTTAATCCATTATATGAGGTATCATACTCAAGAATATAAGAAGTCTTTGTTAGAAGTTGTTTCCTAGTAAGAATGCAATATACGATGCTCTTAGCCAACTTGTACTAAAGGGTAATTGGAGCTTCAAAGTTAATAGGTCCACTAAAGATTAATTTAAGGCAAAATATGACAATGAAAAGTGCAAGTGGCAAGTTCATACCATGTCTATAGATGCTCGTAAATATTTCATCGTGCAAAAAATTGACAAGGAGCATACATGTTAGTTAGACTAATTGTGTGATGGACATAGTTACATAAAAGAGTCAAATTATTACTCAAACAATAAGAAATAAATTCGCAAATGTCAATAGACTTTATAGACCAAAGGAGATCCAAGCTAATGTACGAAAGGGATATGGTGTGAATTTAACATATATGATAGCTTATCTAGCTGAAGAGTATGCATTAAGGTTGATAGTTATACTCTAGAGGATTCATTCAGGCTACTTCTTGTATATTGCTATATGGCAGCAAATGAGAATCCAAGCACTGTGACTCATTTGAAGACAAATGATAATGGATACTTATTGTACTTTTTGTGGCATTTAGTCCTTGTATTTAAAGTATTCACTCTTCTATTTGACTGGTGATTGCTGTGAATGGTACTTTCTTGAAAGTCTTTTATTTTGTTTCTATGTTTATTGCAGTTTGTAAGAATAAAAATAATCAGATTTATCCATTAGCATAAGGCATTGTTGATTTTAAAAATGGTGCATCTTAGGAATGGTTTATAAAAAAATTACGGGGTGTTATTTGTGATGTCAATAATATAGTCTTTGTATCATATCAGCATGCTAGCATTGAAAAGGCTATCTATAAAGTATTTTCAAATGCCTACTATGGGGTGTGTATATGTCACCTAATATGAAACAAAGAAGAAAGAAGGATTCCTAATGGCATATTTTTTCATTGTAAAGGCATATCAACCATTTGATTTTCAAAACCAAATAAATAACATGCAAATATGAACCCTGAGCTAGTTAACTATTTAGAGGAGGAGATTAGTTGCACCAAGTGGCCTAAATTAATTGGCTCATTTAAGAGATAGGATATTCTGACCACTAATATTGTAAAATAAGAGTGTGATAAGGGTTTAAATGTACTATTTTATTTGTTACTTCAAACTTAGGTTTTGGCTATTTAATTCTGTTTTTTTTATCATAAATAGGTTTACAAGTCAAGGTGTGAAGATTCGGGACAAAACGGAGGCAAAACGGACAAAAACTAATAAAGATATGGAAAGAAACAACAGACGAACATCGCAATATCCCTAGGAGAGAGTTCAGTGTCGCAGTACCTAGTTTTATTCTTGGCAAGTACAGTTTCCAAGTTTGTGTTGGATTTGGTGTGTGATGTGTATAGATACGTATAATTTTAAAAAATAAATATGCAACAGAAGTATTCATACATGTTATACACTATATAGCAACTCAAGCATATATTTTCATGTATGATCATTCAAGCACACATATATATATCTCATATATATTTTTTACATGCATGACATAAAATGAATTATAAGTAAATAACCTACCCGGTTTTGAAGGTAGCTTTACAATTCTTCAAGAACTCCAAGCTTCAATTTGTTGAGCTCACCTTGAAGTATTCCGTTGCACAATTCTAGTTCACAACTAAAACGGGTGGGATTGTGAAGCTAGAATAGCAGCCACGAATTTCCAACAATGGATATTTTAACACTTAAAACAATTTAGTCTTTATGAATTATTTCTTGCAAAAGATCAGAAGAATTAAGTGTTTTGTCTATTGTTCCTTATAACTCTTTGTTATAAATAATTGTTAGCCTTAGCCAACTCTTTCAACCCTTTGAAAAACACTTAAGAAATGCTCTTAATTCTCTCTTCTCACTTCTCTTCACCTTGGCCGAATCTTACACACTTTCTTACATAAAAATTGAACTCTTTCAATTTTAGTTTAGTGTAAAAATAATTATTTCTCTTAGTGCTCTACCACCACTTAGCTATGTTTGCCATTACAAACAATAATCAAACATGTAAATTCACCCAACAAATTGATTCATTCATATGAATCAATTGTTAGAGAGTTAATGGCAATTAAACAATGTTAAGTGGTAACACCACTTCACAAGTGCACCATTTAACAATTTTTAAGTGGCCAACAATGCTTATTATTAATAATATTAGCTTACTCCATTACAAAATGGTGTTTGCCACTTATTCCAATTAATAATAATAATTTCATTAATAAATAGATTATTAATAATTCAAAACTATTTTCAATAATTACATTTACCTTATATGTATTTACCAAGTAAGGTAAATAAGTAAATACATGATAAATCATTTATGGAGTAAGATTGTGCCACTTGTCAATTTCATATTGGTTAACAACTCTTGCAAACCAATAATGTATTTTACATTCAAGTATTGACATGTGTATAATATAAGGAACCTTGAAACATATTTTCACTTTGTTGGAATTTGTTGGATTAATTGTTCAATGCAACTCGCTGCCCTAGTATACAACAAGTACACTTCATATTGTGAGACTCTCTAGGTCCATACCCGATTTGTCATATGAAACTATTTCATACGTCCGTAAACAATGTCTCACACACATGTTACGGATATTATAAAATGGCGCATTAGACCATACAAGTTGAGGTTATAACATATTCGTATAATCCTTCCATCATAGATATCCTAAAAAAGCGGAGATATAGATCAACACCGTCAAGTCTCCATATGCTCAACCATAAACTTATCTCTAGATTTGTATTTCAATATATAATATCCATAAATACTTTTACGAAATTATTTATCCCAAGGATAAAACTAATTTCTTGGTATTTCTGCTTATAGCTATAAGACTTTCTGAAATACAATCTTGGAGTTTCAGGATATTTTACTTACCTAATTGAGTTGATGGATCTCATATTTATACATACTGAACTCCATGAGCATCGGACCATACCTAACGACACCCAACGGTCAGACTATGAAAGGTATCTGACATATGTGAAACCAAAGTATGGTGGATCACTCACAAGTCCATTGTGGCATTCAGGTCTAAGGACCATGAATACTACTCAACTCGAAAGATCCTCTATTGACAGTTTTATGGGATGTTTATTGGAGATCTTTGTGAGTCTGTTCAATATTCAGTCCTTACTGAATACTTGTATCTTTATACGAGTTTTCACTAAACTCATGATCTGCTAAGACAAACTATCTGCACTATCCAGATATAGATATACACCGATCTATATATAATAAGGTCTTTACTGACAGACCCGCATTAGTGAAGATAGATCAGAAACTTTTAGTTTAGGAACATATTTGCATAACAACATTTCCCAGTACCATTTGCAACTTTTTGCAACTACGTCATTGCTAATATATTCTTAGGCCTTTGTCCCATTTCAGACAAGGCTCTAACTCTTTAGATTTTGCTAACTCTTATAACCTGGTAACTCTTATCAGTGCTAACTTTTAACATTTATATCTTTGAGCATTTTTAACTCTTAGTTCTGATCTAAACTCCTTTAGATCGGATCTGAACTCTTTCAGATTATACAATGTTTAAAATGTTACAAGCATCTTACCATATATATATATAAAATAATTAGTGATATATTGAAATGATAATAGTATAAACATAAAGCAAATATTTATACATAAAAGGGATGGCATGTAAGCACAAATTCCAACAGTTTGAGCGTCGCGGCACTCAGCCTTCAGCGCCACGACGCTCGTACGACAAGTAAAATAACTCCTCAAATGTCTTATTTTAACTTGAATTCAGAGCCCTTTAATCCTAGGATTTTCAAAACCTATAACAGCACTTTTTTTAAGCCAAAATACAAACTTTTACAGAGGCAAAAACTTAGAAAAATAATTCACAACACAAATTAAGAGATTAAAGTTAAGAATTTAATATTGAAGATCAAAATTCAATCTTCATGTTAAGATAGAGAGAGAAGCAACTCAAAGTGACTTCTTGATTAGTTTTTCTTCTATGTTCTTATCAATATGATTATGTTCATGATGTTTTAAATTCATTGCTTTGATACTTTTGAGTTTGTGATGAGGTAAACTCCTTTGATATAGAGTTAGACTATTGAACCTAGTATGTAGTTAGATTTTTATTAACTATTAGTTTATGAACTTAATACATACAATTGAATCATTTTATCTTGTGTTTAATGCTTTCATTATACCTGATCAATATTTTGAATGATTGAGAAACTATGATGAACTTGACGAAGGGAGTCATGTGTTTAGCTTAGGATAATTTGATGCATGATCATAGGTTAACAACTATGGGTTTCATGTAGGATAAAAATATACATAGATGACATGTATGATATGATTTAGGCCCATTATTAATTAATTACATTCTTTTCAGATTATCATAGACATATAGATAATTATTAAAATGCATAATATAGTCACTCAACCATTGACAGAGACCTATGATGAGATTAGAGTCTAGCCAATCAATTTGTATTAAAGGATTAACTAAGAGGTTAATAAGTTCAATAAAATATTAGGTGATAAGTCGAAACCCTAGATTGCTTTTAATTAGTAAATTCAACTCTTTGCTTGCTTTTGATTCAAATTAGATTTAGTTTAATTTGATAGAATTAGGTTAATTAGATTCAATTCTTATTTTGATTTTTCTGGATTGATTGGTTGTCTTATGATTTTTTTTTTAGTTATTAGTTTACGGTTGAGAAGATGATCATTAGTTTATGATAAGAATTAAAATATTAGCTGATTTTATTTTCACAAGTCTCTAAAAAATAATAAACACTTAAAATAATTCTTATATCATGAATCTTGAATTGATTTTAACCTTTTTTTTTTTATCACTTCTTCTTAAGCACGTTGAAATAAGCATGTACTAGTTGAATTTTTTTGCTTAGAGACATTTCAAGCATAAGTAGCATACTACAATCTTAAGGACCAACACTCTAGAACTTATTTGATTTTTACTTAAGGCAAAATCCTTGGAAATACATTAATAGAAAAATGACATTAGGCCATCTTTAGACCTTTTGAGCCTTTTCTATCCTACATTAGATGTAAATTTATCCCTAGTTACCCTTTTTGAATCTAAATACCCTTTTTTTTATCAACCACATTACAAGCCTTAAGACTTTAAGTTTTCTCATTTGAAATTTATCCGTAGCATCATAAATCTTAAGTTTACTTCGAAATATTCTTAAAAGAAAAAAAGTTATGAATGTGTGAGAAAATGGTATTAAAGTGAAAAATAATAAATTTTGAAGGTACTTATCAACCTAAATGTTGGGGTACATTTCGAAAAAAAAAAGAAAGACAAGTCTTTAAAGCATAAAACCCATAGCTTAAGAAAAAGAAGAAATTCTTTGCAAAAGAGTAATTAAAAGAAAGATAGAAATATCATAAATTTATCCCACCTTGACCTTAACCTTACATTACAAACTTATTAAAGTCCTAAATAGATCCTAAGACATGTGTCTTTCTACATTAGTGAAGAGTAGTATGAAAAGCAAGTTTATTGTAGTGTTATTATGAATTAAAATATACCGAGACATCATCTTCATGTATTTTCTTGAGTATTGAATAAATTAAAGTTTCATTTGATTAATTTCTTATTTATTACACACACACACAAGTGATCAATTATAGGGGAGAATGAAGAATTTGATGAATGATATTGTTATAAATTGTTGAGAGTTGTTTATTGATTTCTGAAAATACTTGTGCCATCTCCACAGCCTTTTAGAAAATAAGAATGATCATCTAATCAACCAAGCTTGTGTTTAGTTTTTTAGTTATTTTATTTAAAGTCAATAAATTGTGATCGTTTGTTTTTGTTTTGCTTTAGAATGAGCAAAGTCATACGTTTGGAGGTATTTGATAAGGGTTTAAATGTACTATTTTATTTATCACTATGGACTTAGATTTTGTATTAAATTATAAATATTTGGCTACTTAATTATGTTGTTGATCATAAATAGGTTTACAAGTCAAGGTGTAATGATTTGGGACAAACCGGAGGTGAAACAAACAAGAAACAACAAATATATACGAAGAAACGATGGATGTGCAACTCAAGTCAAGGTATGAAGCCCAAGGCTGGACACCTGGCATCCCTGGCAGAGAGTTAGGCCCTACAATGCCCAGTTGCATTCTTCACAAGTGCAGTTTCTAGGTTTGAGTGCCGCGGCACTCGTGCGATAAGTAAAACATCTCTTTAAATATCCTATTTCGACTTGGATTTGTAGCCCCTCAATCCTAGTATTTCCAAGAGCTATAAAAGCACTCTTTTCTAATCTAAAACACAAACTTTTATAGAGGAAAAAACTTGGATAAATAATTCACAACATAAATCAAGAGATTAAAGTTAAAAATTTAAGATTAAAGATTAAGATTCAAGCTTCAAGTCACGATAGAGAGAGAAGCAACCCAAAGCATCCTCTTGATTAGTTTTTCTTCTATGTTCTTATCAATAGGATCATGTTCATGATGTTTTTAATTCATTGCTTTGTTACTCTTGAATTTATGATGAGATAAACTCTTTTAATCTAGGGTTAGACTATTGAACATGGTATGTAGTTGGATTTTTTTTTAGTTTATGAACTTAATACATACAATTGATTTATTTTATCTTGTGTTTAATGTTTTGATTATATCTGATCAATATTTTGAATGATTAAAGAACCATGATGAACTCGACGAAGGGATTCATGTGTTTAGCCTAGGATAGTTTGATGCATAATCATAGGGTAATAACTATGAGTTTCATGTATGATAAAACTATACCTAGATGGCATGTACGATATGATTTAGGTATGTTCTTAATGAATTACATTCTATTCGGATTACCATAGACATATAGGTAATTGATAGAATGCATAATATAGTCACTTGACCATCGACAAAGGCTTGTGATAAGATTAGAGTCTAGCCAATTAATTTGTATTAAAAGATTAACTAAGAGGTTAGTATGTCCAATGAAATATTAGGGTATAAGTCAATATCCTAGATTGCTTTTAATTTGTGAATTCAACTATTCACTTGCTTTTAATTAAAATTAGGTTTAGTTTAATTTAATATAATTGGTTAATTAGATTCAATTCTTACTTTAATTTTTTTGGATAAATGTTAAAGTAGTATTAATTTTAGTAATTGATTGTAAATAGTCCCTGTGGGAACGATAACTTAGACTTTAAATCTTATATTACTTGATACGATAACGTGCACTTACACTTAACTATTATTGCATACATCAATGCGTTCCCTACCTATAAATTTATTAGTTAAATGGATATAGAAATTAATATAAAATTAATTTTATAATAGAAGAGAGAAAAAAATACGATAACTCACTTAACCACATGGGTAAACTATAAGGTATGAAAGCACAAGTATTAGTCAATGAGAATATTAGTTCATCTAGTTGACTCCAAGTTTGTTGTAAAGAATAGTTGTAGGAATGAGATAGTTAACATAGCCATAAAGATATTCAGTTGTAAAAAGTTTGACTTTCGCTTACTGTCATATGTCCATGTAATTTCCATGTGCAAATATATTAAGTTATAATATTGGGGTCTTTGTTCTTTCTATTATACGGTTGAGAATTTATTAACTATATATGATGATTTAGTAAATCATATTGACCATCTATTGGATTATTCCAAATGAGGTGCCAAATATTCAAATACAATCTCTAATTGCACGAAGATAATCTAGAAGATGTTGAGAGAAACTTATACCATCTCAAAGAGAGGAATCATCAAAGAATGTGTGTAATTGATGCAAGCAACACGAATACAACCAACAGACTTATTGAAATCCTACTACACTACCAGCTATGGTTTTCTTGGTTTAGTTTATCCTTTTGATGTATTTTGGTTATTATTATATCTGTATTTAGATGATTGTCATTTTTTGTTGATGTACATTCACTTGGTCATATCTTTATAGTGATTGTTGTATTTTATCATAATTTCAACAACATTTCTCTTATACTAGCAACATTCCTAAACCTATGATATCTTAAACATATATATAATGAAATGTAAGCAATTATGTTTTTTTGCTAATACATCGATGTTAATGATTTATTGCAATTCATTACACTACAAATCAATAGCATCTTTTGCCTAAAAAATGATCCACTCTTAGACCTTAAGTCAAATGTACAGCTTAAAATTAGATACTCTATAAACTTATAAAGGAAAACCTCATAGTCATTGCTCTGAACTATTTGTTGAGGTACTTATTCCTTTAAGCACATGACACTTAATAGTAACAAATCTAAAGTCAAATCACTACTTACAGTGAAAAATTGAGTATGATGGAAATATAATGGCATAGCCGCTAGATGACCCTCAAGAACTCCATTAGCATAACCTCTTATGCTAGAGTCATATATAATGACTTGTTGACCTAGAAAATCAACTTGAACAATAACCCAATGCTCACCCTAGTAATTGCCGGAATACCTAAATTCAATATAACATATTTATATATATATATATATATTAAAATTATGCAAATTTTCAAAACCAAGTAAATATGTGTAAAATCACATGTACCTTATCAACATCGATCCACTGTTTCCTACCATAAAAGTGCTCTTTGTCCCCATTTGCACACTATAGTAGATTAGAGTCCTAATGATGAATGATAAGTCATAGTGGTACTTTATGTAAAAACCCAAAAAAGACTCCTAAAAATAATCAAATTATAATAAAATATATATTATACAAAAGTCAATAATATCATAAAATTTAAGTCATTTAATAGAAATATGTTGTTGTACATCTTTGAGGTAATGTTTAGGGGTATTTCCATTGATTGAGGTAAATCAATCTTAGACACTCATTAATGTTATTTATTATGAGAATATTGATGTGATAATTCTATATCTTAAAATGAAGTGCAACTATACAATATCATATGCAAGTAATAAAGAGACAAAATAGTCAGATGTCAAACCCATAAGGATAATTTCTACTTTTTCCAAGTACTAAAATTATATCTTTCTAGTAATTATTCAGAAAAATAAAAATCTAAGATGACTTTAAAGAGTATAAAAGTAAGAACACAATGTAAAGAGTTATAGAAAGTAGCAATATAGAGAAAACCTAGGGTTAAGACCATCCCTCAATATGCTTACCAATGATAATTCTTTTAATATTTAAATTCCTTAATTCTTGTTATTGATCAAGACACTAATGTATTCACAAGCCTCTCATAAGGTCATGTAAGTATGTCTTAATTTACCAAATATCTATATTCCTATAGTACTTGTAATAAATTAAGATTCATTAAGAACAAATCTTATTGATCATATATACCAGTTAGGTATATTCCTATCCTAATTCGAGACTTGTATATGTAACAGTGAATGTTACTCTACAATCATACATCAAATTACCTAGGTCTAAATATAATGATTCCTCTTCCGAGTTTATCAAAATATTACCAATTTATTCACCATATATTGGCCATATATATTGAAGTATTAAGAACAAGTAATTTAAATAACAAAGAACTAATTTTATTAAATATTAGAAAGATATAAAAATTAAGCACACATATTGACTTCAACTATGAACCCTAGAAAGAAAATTAGTTCATGGCTACAAGATCAATAGCAAACCGATATAGACGTCAAATTGCTATAGCTTAGAAACTTTTGTTGCCAAAGAACGCCTTGAATTTCTCTCCATGATTGCTTTAATTATGCTCCAATTGCTCTTTAAGATTTGTGTTGTGTGTCTTTTGAGTGTCTTATGTGTTCTTATATGCTCTTTAAAGACTGGGAATGGGTGGCCTTTTATAGGGATTGATTTGAGCTTAAAATCTCAAATTCTTATCGGTTCAAGAATTACGTTATCGCTAGGGCACTATCATGCTGTCCCTAGAGCGCTGCGTTCAAAAGGCTATCGCTGAAGCAATGAAGACATAGCGTTGAGGCACTGGGCTGTCACTGGTGCAATGGCTGGAGTGCAAAATGCGTGAGTTATTTAGGTCTTAATTCTGATTTTCTTATTTTGTTCAAGGTCCCAATGTTGAAACAAAAATTCATGTAGCATTGGGGCGACAGGTGCATATTTTGAAAAGCACATGAATAGCCATTTATTCTTATAAATTAATAAAATATCAAAATAAAAACATAAAAAACTAAATAACAAATATGCCCTTATTATCTTTGTTCCACTATAAAAAAAGGATAATTAACTTTTAAATGAAAATACTTACAACATCATCCAACTAATTTTGTAAGAATGTCTGAAATCACATGTATTTAGCATAAATACTTGATAGATTCACCTGTCCACTTCTCTTGTGAAGCCATTCCATAAACCTCATCTGGAGTCTTAAGTTTATTGGGCATATTGGATCCACATCAATTTTTGTCTCCCGACACATCTGCTCAAACATGAACTATTCTTTCTTCTCTTTGATCTCATATGAAGAGGATTCATAAAAGGCATACATATGACCTACGATGATCTTTATTCTGGTCCGAACTTGCTGACCCTCTTAGATAGAACTAGTAACACCTATTAATTGACATGTCCAACATCAACTGCTTACTAAAAATCATTGTTTGACTGATAGTCAATCTCTATATGGCTCTCAGAAGAATTAACATCATTGGCCTAATTCACATCAATTGAGAAACTTAAACAACACATATCAAATTTTTAGAAATACAAGTTCCATAAACAAAATCTAAATTAAACACCATGTCAATTTACTTTATTTTTGAACGTGCCCATGTATAATGTAGGATCTTGCAATAATTGTCTAATCAATCTAATCTCCTACATCAACTATTCCTTATTCTTTTTCTACATTTCAAACAATTGAGCATGCATCTCATGCAACTAAGTATGCATCTTTCATAACTAATTATGCGTTTCTCGCATCTATTGTCTCATTGATGTAACATTGTTATATAAATCATCATTTATTTAATGGTAATAATTATTTGGACATGTTGATACTATTGTGTGTTTCTTAAATTGCGTCTAATAATTTTTTTTAAAAAATAAACTTTAATCAAGCATTTGATTTAATATATGCCAATAAAGATATTTTATACCAAATAATGTTCCTAATCTCTATATGCATCTGGTATGTCTTAATTACAATCACCAGGATCCATTATAGGGTCATTTGGATATGTAAATAATGTTATGTGTTGTTCAAATTATGCCTAATCAATTTTAAAAAATATATATGTTAAGCAAGCATTTGATTCAATCTATATTAATAAAGATATTTTATACCAAATAATTTACCTGATCTTCATATGCCTTAAATACGTCTCGATTATGGTCACCCGAACCTATTATAGGGCCATTCTCATATTGATTAACGTCACCCTGGACAACATTCACATCCCCCTTATCAAGGTGTCCGCTATAACCATCGACTATCCTCTTGAACTACATTAACGCTTGTACAAAATTTAATTCCATCTTATGGTCTTATGGAGACAATTGTTGTTTCACATCCAACTCCTATATAAAAAGTATCCAACTAAATGAGCAATTGAAATCTTAAACAATTATTATTAGTATTTTATTGTTGTTTAAATACTTCATTTTTTGTCAAAAAAACTTACAATGTTTTGATTAAAGAGAGTTGTTTTCATATTAGTTTGTGTTATGTTCTTTTAAGACCTTCACTTTATTAAATTAGAGATTATGAGTAGGCTCCCATGAAATATTACCTATTAATATTTATTAAATTCTTCCAAATTATCCACAATTTGGAGTAAAAATTCATCTAGTCGACTTTTTTCTCTGTATCCCAAAATCACATGATAGATGAAATACATCAATGATAATTTCTCTGCATCTTCATCATCTATTTCATTGAAATCATACTGTGAAAATAACCTATCAAACTCCTTCAATGATACATATCTTTTCGGTAGATACTCTCTTTGTAAATGATGACTCAATAATTTTAGATAAGTGCTTTAGTGATGGATATTCTCTCAATTTCAAGTTGAAAATCAGTGCAAACTCTTGCCGAATAAACTGTATGCTATTATTGTTCACAAGGTACCAAAATTCATCATTATTATCACTGATTTCCACTTCATTGAATAACATATGATGAACTAAAATACCAAAAAAAATTATTCGCTGCATGTCCAAGAATGACCCATACATGTGTGTCAAAATATTTCACTTTGACGCTTAGTTAACTTTTCTTTCATAACATCAAGAACCCATTTATTGCATGAAAATGGTATTTAACTGCATTTCTTAATCTTTTTGAAACTACATCATTCCTATAAAGAAGTAAATATTAATTAATTTTAAAGTTTTATTAACAATGCAACATAATAATAATAACACTAAAACTAAAAATAAAATAAAATAAATTATATTTAGAACCAAATAACAAAGTTTAATTAAATATTTAATAATTATTATCAATCATTATTAGTATCAATTATTAAAAAAATTATTTAATATTTAATAATCATAAATTACTAATGAATATATACTAATAAATGAAAATATAAGATATTAAAATAATTAATAAATATAAATTACCATTACTAACAAATTAATTAAAAACAAGTTCATAAAAAACACTTAAGAAAAACAAAATTATGGTCATGCGAGGATGTGACCCTAAATTAGGGGAAAAAGGCTGGTGCAATAAAAATTATCACTTTGAGCCTAGCGTAGGGCGATAAGTTTTTACCTTGCCAATCGGTCACGACACAGTAAAGATTGTCGTGCTTGCTATTTTTGATTAGGGCTATAACTTTATTGCATTGGCTGAAAATGGCCGAGATGATAACTTTATCGCTCCATCGATTCGGCCGATGCGATAACTTTGTTGTGGTGGCTAAATCCTATAGGATGATAACAATCTTGCCCCAATCATTTTTGGCCTATATTTTGGTCACTCTCTTAACCTAAGTGTAAGTGTGATTTCTAGTATTGATGTGGGATTTCTAAATAAGCACAAGTGCACGCTATTATACTAAGTAATATAGGAATTAAGTCTAAGTATCATTCCCATAGAGACTAATTTAATATAATTATGTTAATCAAGTACTAAAATTAATCCTATTTAACTTTTATTCAGCAAAATTTAAAGATGAATGTTCTCTAATTAATCCAAATTTAATAAACTAATCCCAATCTTTATCAAAAAGCAAACAAGGTTTAAATTAACTAATATAAAAGGAATATAGGGTTTTGACTATCCTATAATATTTCATTGAACCTATTACTCCCTGTATTAATCCCTCAATAATAAATTGTTGGCTAGATCACAAATATCATTATAAGCCTCTCTTAATGGTCTAATAAATATATTTCATCTTAATTAATTATCTCTATATGTCTATGGTAATCAAAATAATATGAAACTCATGAAGAACAAGTCTAATAATGATATACATACCATCTAGGTATATATCTATCATACATGAAACTCATAGCTATTAACCTATGATCATGTATCAATCTATCATAGGTAAACATATAAATTCCCTTTTCGAGTTCATTATGGTTCCTCAAATAATTAATTAATTGACCAGATATAAAGAAGCATTAAACATAAGATAGAATGAATCAATCTAATTTATTGAGTTTATAAACTATGAGAATTAACAATATCAAACTACATATTATTTCAAAAGTTTAATCTTAAATCATAAGAATTTAGTTCACAATGAATTTAAGAGTTCTAAGGTAAATAATGAAAGACATCATTAACAAGACTATAAGAATAAAAGGAGATAAGAAATTAAACAAGGCGATGCCATGGATTGCTTCTCTCTCTATTGATTGGTGCACAAGTCTTGATCTTTAATCTTCAATCTTTTCTTTGATCTCTTATTTTTTGTTTTTCTTTTGTTTGCTCTTTTGCTCTATGATATTCTGCCCATTTGGCTGTATAAAAAGGGTCTTTTATAGGTTTTTATAACTCTAGAGATGTGTAGCTTGGAGTCCAAGTCTTATTAAGACTTAAAACGATAAATTTTTATTAGTCGCATGGATGCTATGACGCTCAACTTTTTGTCCTAAATGCTGCAGTGCTAGCTAGTGGGAGTCGCAGTGTTTAGACCTGGGATTAGATTGTAATAGACTTTTGGCTAGGCATCGCGATACTAGATGATGGGTGTCACGGTATATACTCTTTGACTTGAGTGCCGCGGCGCCTATGGCCCAAATTTTCAATTTCTTTGTTTTGCGTTTGATTTCCCTTAATATCTTCACACTGTGGATAGAAAATCTATATTTGATCAATAAACACAATAAATATTCAAATATTCTATGTTTAACGTAAAATCTAAGTTCGAGAAGATAAAAATAATAGTCTATATGCAGCCTCTATTAAATACTCCCAAACTTAAGACTTTGCTTATCCTCGAGAAAAACAAACACAAATACTCAGAGTTTATTCTTGACATAAAAATAAAATAAACTTAAAAAACTAAAACAAGCTAGGTTGATTAGATGATCATAATCATTGTCTTAAAGGTTATTGAAATGGTACAAGTCTCTTAAGGATTTAATAAATAACTGTTGATAATTCATAATACCATTCATCAAGTTCTTCATTCTCCCCTATAATTAATCACTTTGTGTGTGTGTTATAAGCCAGTAAATAGTTAAATGACACCTAGATTTACTTAATAACTTAAAATAGTACAAAAAGATGATATCTTAGCATATTTCAATTTATAATAACACTACTATAAGTTTGATTTTCATACCACTCTCTATTAATATTGAAAGGCATATGTCTAAAGATCTATTTAGAACTTTAATTAGTTTATAATGAAAGCCTAGTGTCAAGGTGGGATATAAGGATATCGGTGAAAGCTAACTGGAAAACGGCTAAGGGAGCAAAGGTCGAAGGAGGCGCGGTTGGTATCGGCCAGGACCAGTAGGACGCTGTGAAGATCCACCTAGACAGAAAAGCGGCTGGCGAGAGTAGGTCGGCAACCACTACCCCGCAGGAGACCCCACAAGAAGTGGAGAAAGCCAAAGACGGAGCGGCTGAAAATGGTGAAGATGAACCTGGCTGAAAGTGGCAGGATCTGTTGGGCAAATCGCGGTAGCAAGTAGACCACAACTTAGCCACCGTGAGAACAGCCGCCCCAGCAACCACTTGCACAGGAGGTTGTTCTGCAAATATCATGACTAGAAAAAAGCTACGGAGGGACTACATGCCGACGGAGGAGCGGCTGATGTTGCCCAGGACTAATGAGCCGCAACGAGGATCACTCGGACTGTAGGCCTTCGGAGCGAGCAGGTTGACAACCACCACCGCACATGAGACTCGACTGGAAGACGGAGCAACTGGTGCCGGCTAGGATCGGTAAGATGCGTGAGTATCAACCACATCTTACCAGTCCTGGCCGACACCAGCTGCTCCGTCTTCCAGTCGAGTCTTATGCGCCGACTAAAACGCGGCCGGAGAAGGCCATCACCACCACGTGAGCACAAAAACAACAAATAGAATAGAGAAGAGAGATAAAGGGTCGATGAGGGGGGAAGGGGTGAGAAAGTAGATGATCTCCATCGGAGAGGGGGCTTCAACCCCCTCTCCCGTGAAGGTGATAATGTCGAGCGACGACTACTAAGGTTTTTCCCTTTTTTTTCCTTTTAGTCGAGAGAGAGCTCTAGTGTTTACTAAATGCTAACTCAGTACTTCTCGTTCTTAAATTTATGGAGATGGGGTTCAGTATCCTTCAATGATATAGGAAGGGTGAATATTCAAGTTAAACTATAATAAATATATGATTTAAAATGATCCCATCAAACCCTTTATAGAATTTGAAAAATATAAAACAAAATTTCCGGTTCCGGATACATCACCATAGTCGGACTCCTTATTTTATATATTTGTTTTCTTATATTTCCAAAGTCAGTCAAATTCCGTTGGTCGAGGCTTGAGAGAAACACATCAGACATTTCTACCCATTAGAAACCTTTAAATTAGATGGAGGTGTGATTTTATAATTAAAACATAAATTATAATTAAAATGTAATTCATATAAATCTTAGGAGATATAATGTTAATAATCCTATCTACTGATAAGGTATTACTTTTTTGCTTTAAAGCAGAGATTCAAAGTAAAAAAAAAAAAGGCATTGTAAATTTTTTACGATTAAACCATTTAATCATGTCTAAAAATGTACCATTTTAAAAATTAAAAATTAGTATAAGAATGTAAAAAGAACTTGTTTATAGCTTTTACACCCAAGAAGAAATGTTTTTTTTTTAATTTTCTTAAGGGAAGTTGTTACTTTTTAAATTTATTTATTTATTAATTATTTTTCTAATTTTTTTTAAAAATAATCAATTATTCCTTTTTTAACACTATTTTTCTTCCTAAGAAATTATTAATTACCCCCCACTATTTAAGGGGAAAAAATAGTAATTACTTATGAAAGTGACAATTTTCCTACTTATTAATTATCAAAGTAAATTTGAAATAATATGTATTTTAATTGAAAAGTAAAAAATGTCGTGAAAGTGAATGAAATCAATCTTATCATTCCATGTTTAACTATTATTATATTTTGGGACATTGACAAAATATTATGTCGACAAGGTGGTGCAATAGTCAACTCGAGGCCCAAAACATGATAACGGTTGTTGCTCTTTCAAGAATGCCGAGTGCAAAATGATGATTGTCCTTTTACTTTTAAGTTGAAATTAGTTATAGCTTATCTTGTTTTGTCCAAATGAAAAGTGAGACTAGGATGCCATGAAAAGTGAGAATAGGATGCGCATGAGATGTCAGGGTTTGAATCTCCTCCCTTGTAGTGTAGAATGTTTATAAAATAAAATAAAATAAAATAAGAATAGGATTTTTTTTTGTTATCCTAACTTAATTTAACGTATGATTTTTATTATGTTAATTACTTAATTAAGAGATACTGATTTGGGGGTGATTGGTGAATCATCAAAGAAAAGAGGTTGATTTGTTAGATTGTGTTCGGTTAAATATGGAAAGGAAAAAAAAATACAAATGAATATTATAATAAATAAATAAATAAAAGAGAGAAATGGTTTTGAAATTATTTAAATAATTCAATAATAAAGAATTTACAATGTATTATTTAATATTAAAATAAATATTTTGAATTCGAATCTCCACTTTCGTACAAACAGAATATAAATGGTTTTATTGTTTAGCCATAGCATTTCTTAGCCGATTTCAGAATCCACTTGAACAATTTTAGTGATGCCCGCTGCCCAATATTCTTGCCGTTGAATTGCCATGTGCATGCTACAAGTCTGTTGAAGTATAGTCCTGGCAAATGAAACGACACGTCGAAGTTAACACTACCGTGAAACAATATGTATATGATCTGATTGAAAAACAGTTTCCAGCTCTACTTCACGTGACGAAGCACCAGCAGCACTCGCAAAATAATACCGCTCATTTAGAGGCAATCACGTTCTTATACTTTAAATTAAATACACACACCCAGAAACCGCATATTTGCCATTTGCGAAACAGCAAGGTCCTTGGAGACGAGAAAGAAAAAATAAGTTAAAAAGAAAACCACATTTGCAAGTATTCTCATCACTTTTTTCCAAATATAATCGAGTAGTTTGCGTGATTCACAAGAAAAATATATTACCTTTACATAAATGGAATACAATGAATATGATCTTATATTGAGGCTATTGTACTGTTACATTGATAGTTTCTTTTCAGTGCTTTGAAGGAAAATACTCGCAAGTCGGAAGAAGAAGAAGCAGCAACAGCAGCGGTAACACTGGCAGCTATTTTCTTTCAAAGTGTTGTAAAGCAGGTACGTAACCACGGGCTAAGCCTCTTGTTTGATTATTTTCTTTTTTCCCTGCCTCGATTTTTGCTTTTTTTTTTCTTTTCTTTTCTTGTGAGAGACCTACGACTAAGGAAAAAACGGTCGGTTAACTCCGCTTGTTTTGTTTAAGGCTTTAGATTTTGATTGGTGGAGATGAACCTAGCTACTGTTTTTTTTTTTCTGTGCTAGTGCGAACTGCCGACACCGCCAACGATTTGCTCTTCTTTTTTGGTTGCCACGGATTTTTTTCTTTTTTTAATATTGGGAAAATTTTATCAATAACCCTTTTATTTTTTTATTATTTTTTTTAATCAAATACAATATGGTTATACTTTATTAACCAAATAAATAAATTTTGGACAAATATACCCTTTCACTGTTTGTACAATATTCGCTACAGTATACAGTAGTATTTTTACTATAGTGATTAATTAAATCAAAATTAAATATTTTTTATTTATTAAAATTATATTTTTTATATTAGTTATTTATTTATTTTAATCATATTACTATAAAATTTACATAAATAATAAAATTATTTAATATACTTAAATTAAACTAAATAAATATACTAACTAATATAATTTTATAAATAAATAAAAATTTAATTATATTTTTTATTAAAATTATATTTTTTATTAAAATTATATTTTTTATTAAAATTATATTTTTTTATTAAAATTATATTTATTAATAAGTAAATACAATAATAAAATTTAAATAAATATAATTATTTATTTATGAATAATAAAAAAATAAAAAATTTAACGGTCACAAAGGCTATCTCAGCCATCGCATCTCGGGCCCGAGATGCCCTCAAGATACGATGGTGGCTATCATGCCATCGCATCTCGGGCTCGAGATGGCCCTGAGATGGTCCCGAGATACGATGGTGGCCATCACATCTAGGGCCCGAGATGGCCCCCCGAGATGCGATGGTGGCCACCGCTACAGTGTATAGTAGTATTTTTGCTACAGTGATTAATTAAATCAAAATTAAATATTTTTTGTTTATTAAAATTATATTTTTTATATTAGTTATTTATTTATTTTAATCATATTACTATAAAATTAACATAAATAATAAAAATATTTAATGTACTTAAATTAAACTAAATAAATACACTAACTAATATAATTTTATAAATAAATAAAAAATTTATTATATTTTTTTATTAAAATTATATTTATTAATAAGTAAATACAATAATAAAATTTAAATAAATATAATTATTTATTTATGAATAATAAAAAAATAAAAAATTTAACGGTCACAAAGGCTATCTCAGCTATCGCATCTCGGGTCCGAGATGGCCCCGAGATGTCCTCGAGATGCGATGGTGGCTATCATGCCATCGCATCTCAGGCTCGAGATGGCCCTGAGATGGTCCCGAGATGCGATGGTGGCCATCGCATCTAGGGCCCGAGATGGCCCCAAGATGCGATGGTGGCCATCGCTACAGTGTACAGCATTTGTTGCTACAGTGATTAATTAAATTAAAATTAAATATTTTTTGTTTATTAAAATTATATTTTTTATATTAGTTATTTATTTATTTTAATCATATTACTATAAAATTTATATAAATAATAAAATTATTTAATGTACTTAAATTAAACTAAATAAATAAATAATATAAAAAAATATAATTTTAATAAACAAAAAATATTTAATTTTGATTTAATTAATCACTGTAGCAAAAATACTACTGTACACTGTAGCGGTGGCCATCATCGCATCTCGGGCTCTAGATGCGATGGCCACCATTGCATCTCGGGACCATCTCAGGGCCATCTCGAGCCTGAGATGCGATGGCATGATAGCCACCATCGCATCTCGAGGACATCTCGGGGCCATCTCGGACCCGAGATGCGATAGCTGAGATAGCCTTTGTGACCGTTAAATTTTTTATTTTTTTATTATTCATAAATAAATAATTATATTTATTTAAATTTTATTATTGTATTTACTTATTAATAAATATAATTTTAATAAAAAAATATAATAAATTTTTTATTTATTTATAAAATTATATTAGTTAGTGTATTTATTTAGTTTAATTTAAGTACATTAAATATTTTTATTATTTATGTTAATTTTATAGTAATATGATTAAAATAAATAAATAACTAATATAAAAAATATAATTTTAATAAATAAAAAATATTTAATTTTGATTTAATTAATCATTGTAGCAAAAATACTACTGTACACTGTAGCGGTGGCCACCATCGCATCTCGGAGGGCCATCTCGGGCCCTAGATGCAATGGCCACCATCGCATCTCGGGACCATCTTAGGGCCATCTCGAGCCCGAGATGTGATGGCATGATAGCCACCATCGCATCTCGAGGGCATCTCAGGGTCATCTCGGGCCTGAGATGCGATAGCTGAGATAGCCTTTGTGACCGTTAAATTTTTTATTTTTTTATTATTCATAAATAAATAATTATATTTATTTAAATTTTATTATTGTATTTACTTATTAATAAATATAATTTTAATAAAAAAATATAATAATTTTTTTATTTATTTATAAAATTATATTAGTTAGTGTATTTATTTAGTTTAATTTAAGTACATTAAATAATTTTATTATTTATGTAAATTTTATAGTAATATGATTAAAATAAATAAATAACTAATATAAAAAATATAATTTTAATAAATAAAAAATATTTAATTTTGATTTAATTAATCACTGTAGCAAAAATACTACTGTACACTGTAGCGGTGGCCACCATCGCATCTCGGAGGGCCATCTCGGGCCCTAGATGCAATGGCCACCATCGCATCTCGGGACCATCTTAGGGCTATCTCGAGCCCGAGATGTGATGGCATGATAGCCACCATCGCATCTCGAGGGCATCTCAGGGTCATCTCGGGCCTGAGATGCGATAGCTGAGATAGCCTTTGTGACCGTTAAATTTTTTATTTTTTTATTATTCATAAATAAATAATTATATTTATTTAAATTTTATTATTGTATTTACTTATTAATAAATATAATTTTAATAAAAAAATATAATAATTTTTTTATTTATTTATAAAATTATATTAGTTAGTGTATTTATTTAGTTTAATTTAAGTACATTAAATAATTTTATTATTTATGTAAATTTTATAGTAATATGATTAAAATAAATAAATAACTAATATAAAAAATATAATTTTAATAAATAAAAAATATTTAATTTTGATTTAATTAATCACTGTAGTAAAAATAATACTGTACACTATAGTAGGTACTGTACAAACAGTGAAAGAGTATACTTGTCCAAAAGTAATTTATTTGGTTAATAAAGTATAACCATATTGTATTTGGTTAAAAAAAATAATAAAAAAATAAAATTGTGATTTATGAAATTTTTTCAAAATAAATGGACAGCATATTCAAGGGTTCCCCCAATCGGCGGCATAATAATGACGTGGAAGCCGGCGCCAGCCCTTGTTTGGATGATGATGAGGATCCCTTTAATATTACTATAACTAAGAATGCTTCCGTCGACCTTCTCAAGCGCTGGAGGGTATTTTCCTGCTTTTCTCTTGATTTTCCTGCTTTTATTTTTATTTTTCTTTCTCTCTTATTCCATATTTCCAAACCACAGCTTGGGAGTCTGGTATTATTTACTTCTGTTCAAAATGATGGATTGTAGATTCGCTTATTCTCCCAATGATTGGCAACTCTGTGATAATAGTATGTAAGATTGTAATGTGAGTTTATTTTAGAATTATTTAACAAATAATAACCAATGAATTTGTGTAATCCTTTGGTTAGCCTGAGTGAGCATTAGCTGCATAGGAGGATTTACGTAATAATTTTAGTCATTTTTTTTCTTACTGGTTGTTTATATTATAGCTCAAAGTAGAACTCTCTCTTTTCTAGTTATTACTCATTATATGGTGTCATTTTTCAAAACTGAAAGTATTTATGAAATTTGTTTGTAGAAAACCTCTGGTACTTTGGAATTGATTCTTTTAGTGTAAATATATATGCTTTTGTTATGTACTTATATCTTTTTTCTTAATTCTCATGTATCTGCTTGGTATTGAATGAGTTAGGCGAAAGGGTAATATATTTGCTTTTGTTATATACTTATATCTATTGTCTTAATTCTCATGTATCTGCTTGGTATTGAATGAGTTAGGAGAAAGGGTTTTGAAGTCAATGAAGTCATTTATTTTGTTTTATGTTTTAACATATCTACTTACTAAGCTTTTTGGCTTCTAGCAAGCGGCACTAGTGCTTAATGCTTCTCGTCGTTTTCGGTATACACTGGACCTCAAGAAGGAAGAAGAGAAGCGGCAAACATCGAGGAATATCAGAGCACATGCACAAGCCATACGAGTATGTAGTCCATCATAGGGAGTGCTGTGTTTGTATAATTCAGGTCATATATTTATTTTCTAATCTATAAGCTTTTCTGTTTTAGGCTGCAGTTCTTTTCAGAGAAGAATCATTCCATAGTGCCATCAATCTGGTAAACTTGCTCCTTGCAATTGTCATGATTATGAGAGGCTTTTGTAGTTATGAACTTTTAGGCGTTTAGCCAAATCTACAATCGGGTTCTGGCTTACCGAAAATAAAAAAAAAAATTTCTAGTTTGGGTTGAGCATCGTAGGAAATTTCAAAATCTTGGACTGGTTTAGTGTTCCACTATTGGTAATTTGGTTCTTTGTTGAAGAATTAAAGATTAGCTTCTAAAATGCTTCTTAATGAAAATGAAGATTTACCGATAGCATTTATGTAACAGTTATTGTGTTATATAGAATTTGGATATTGTTTTCTAAAAATATAGATAAAACCTGTTCGGCAAGATTTCATCAGCAAATAATATTAAAAATCGTTTTACAGCTTTACATCAGTTTTAGAAGCACGATTTATGTATGTACTTTAGAAATTTGCTATCTATGCATAATGTTATTTTATTTGAAATCTTATTTGCACTCACTGAGCTTCTTTAGCTCACCCGTTTTGTGTTTTATGTTTTCTAAACCCCTTTCCCAGGTGCAGATCTCGGTATACAAGTTGCTGATTCTCCTATTGCCAAGTAGTAGGCCAAATCTGAAGATCATTTTTTTATTCAGTATTCAGTCCTTACTGAATACCTGTATCTCTATACGAGCTTTCACTAAACTCATAGTTTACTAAGACTAACCATCTGGACCATCCAAATATAAACATACACCGATTTATATATTTATTAAGGTATTCACTGACAGACCAACATCAGTGAAGATAGTGCATGAACATAATATTTGAGAACATATTTGCATAATAACATTTCTTAGCACTATTTGCAACTCAATTAGTGAACTCTTAAAGATTATTGAAGGTTGATTTGAACCTGATGCCACATAAATTTAATTGCATTAGTTGGAATTATTTGTGTGGATTCATAAGTTTTTGACATTATTAAATCTTCTATATTCACGGGTTTTACTTTGAGCCTTAGTCTTCTTTCTTGGTAGTGTCTTGTGCAGTATGAGATGATAATTTTTGAGGTGATGGAATAACACCATTTATCAAAGTCAGGCAGCATCTTTTATCATCTTGGCTACATGTAATTCTTCTTTATATCTTGGGTATATTGGTAATAATATGTGAGATTATATCTTTTAGGTGGTGGCGTAAAAAAAGGTTTTGTGAAGATTGATAACATAGTACAATACCTTAAACCCATTAAGTTGACCATCATTATTGAAGAATTTGAAGTGAGAGCTTCATCCAATCGATTTATGATAACGATAATTATTGCTGCTAGTTAAATCGGAGATCTTGCAAAAGCAGACCAAATATATCATTATTTATCTTGCTACTTGAAGATGAATGGTATGCTATTTTGCTGTTTTTGTAACTTCATATTGACAAGTAACTAGTAGGCACATCAACGAAGCAATAATCACATGAGCTTTGCGTTCTTTGCAATGTCTTTTGTTATCTTTGTTGCATATTTTTGAAGATATGATAGTATGGTTTAAAATAAGATAGAAAATTTGAATCAAGATTACAAAAGATAGAAAATTTGATTTAAGATTATGAAAGTTTGAAATAAGATTATCTGTTATCATATTATCTATTTTCATGTTTTTCTCTTTTCATTTTAGACCTATTTATACTTCGTAATTCCTCCTCTTTTGCATATACAAATTAAATAACAATTTAGTCTTTTTCGTTTTTCTCTCTATTGATGTACATATAATTGTTCTTTGTTACCCTTCATTATATTGATCATGATATGTTTGATGTATATTTGAGGTGCTAATGGGAGAGAGAATGATTCATAACATAATACAAAACCTCCAAGGAAATAAATTGACTGTCATTATAAAGGAAATTGAAGTTGGAGCTTTTATGGTCATTTCTGCTGCAAGTTAACTTGGAGATGATCATACAAAAGAAGTCCAAACCAGTATTAGCAGTTCTTTAGTACTTGAGGTGGGTGTCAATTGACAATTTTTACAACTTTATTACAATAAATGATTGGGAAGCATGAGCAGGTCAACAGTAATCAAATCAACTTGAAGTCCTTCACTACCTTGGTTTTTTGTTGGTGATAATTGTTCGTGGAGCACTTTTGCATAATGGATAATCTGAGATTATTCATTATGTCCAAGTTAATCTCTTTCACTTCATTTATATATATATATATATATATGTTATTAATACTACAGGGTATTAAAGAAGGATGGTATGATGGCGAAAGCATTGCCTTTGCAGTTATTCTAGTCATTGTTGTGACAGGTATGAAATATAAATGTCCAATGTTGTAGTTTAGGGCATATTCCATTATTACCTAGATGTGGTACTCTGGATAGACTGTAAGCAACTGCATGTAAGTTAATGCATGTTTTGTTTTATGGTTTATATTATTTATTTCATTTTCTTCTTGATTTGCACATAATTTTGTTTTTGTTGTTTTGATGTAATGATCCTAAAAAGAGAGAGTTTAATATTGTTGATTATCCATGTATGTGTATAGTGTGGTTAGATTAACACCTGCTGACTGAACAACATATATTAAGTTTTGTGCGATCAATCAATAAATTTTATTAGATTATGAATTGAAATTAGACTTAGTGCATGAATCGGTTTTAGTTTCATATATTCCTATGCAGGATGTTCACTAACTGCACTTTTGCTCACAATTTTGTGTTTGTTCTTAAGATTTTGTGATCCTTGAATGAGACTTGTGGAAATGGCATCTACTATTTTTGAAAATAATCATTAGACAATTTTTGTTCCTTGTTTTTAGTTTATTTGATTGATATATGTTGATCTGTCATTTAAATATCTTACTATAGTTGCTGCCAATGTTTGTGTAAGCCCTTTGGTCTTCTTGAGGCATTTAATGATTGTATTTATGTGTCCGTGCTCCAAGGCATTTAATGATTGTATTTATGTGTCCGTGCTCCATGATATGGTTTGATCACCATGGATTTATTAAGCATTACTGATTGGATCCAAATTTATTTAGTAATATGAGATTTTTATTTGACTAAATTTGGTAATACCAGACATATTGTTGTATATTTAGATTTTGACTTGTTTAATTATATTTTTTTATGTCATTTCAAATTTTAATTTTCAAGATACATATTTGCTTCAGAAGAAATTTACAACACTCAAGATAGTTTATCAGAATGTAATCCCCCTAATTATTGTCATTTTTAAACTTAACAATTTGTGTGCTTGTTTATGCTTTACTCCAAGAAACACGCTTCTTCCATAACAGTTGAAAGGATTTCGTGATTCTTTGATAGACATGCCCAATGTGCAGTTTTTTGACTATTTTTGTTTTTGGTCCATTTCAAATGCTTAAAAGGAAGAATGTTTAGTGTTTGGATTGTGCACTATGTCACAATATTGTTTGGAGACACATCATTATAGAATTTGCATTTCCTTTTAATTATTTTAACTTGTATTGGCTTTAAAATTATTTATTTTTCCTTCCTCCTCTGGAAAAGGGGCTATCTTATGTTATTTTCTCCCTTTTTCCCTTCTCAGCTATAAGTGATTACCGACAGTCTCTTCAGTTCCAAAATCTAAATGAGGAGAAGAGAAATATACATATGGAGGTACTTGGTATTTATATGTTGCTATTACTTTTTGGTTGAATACTGTATTATTTTGATTTTATTATTCAAAGGTACACAATTTTAGGTCATTAGAGGTGGTAGAAGAGTTGAGATCTCAATATATGATATTGTGGTTGGTGATGTTGTGCCCCTCAACATTGGTGATCAGGTATGTAATTTGGAATCTTCATTTTAGTGCATACTACATAGTTATTAAATGTTTGATAATCTCAGTTTGTTAGTAGGTCCCTGCTGATAGAGTCTTAATTTCTGGTCATTCTCTTTCCATCGATGAATCGAGCATGACTGGAGAGAGCAAGATTGTATGCATCTTATCCTACACCCTAGAATTGTGTAATATGTATTTGTTTAATCTTTTTTCTTATTGTTAAGAAATATTGTTGTAGATTAACAAGGACTACAAGGACCCCTTTCTAATGTCTGGCTGCAAAGTCGTAGATGGTAGCGGTACCATGCTTGTAAGATTCAGATTCTCTTTTTGATAATTTTCTTTTACTTGTACCCTGATACCTATTGCTAAATGCAACAATTCTATCTGTCTTTGTGAGTATGGGTGTGTCCTTCGAAAAATTTCATTAATATTTTTCTTTTTCTTTTAAGTGAGCCGATTTAATGGTAATCTAGTCGCTTCATCTTGTAAGAATGCTCAACAGTTAGACATTGTTGTTGAGCTCATATGTCTAGAGCCTTTAGCTTATTTTGCATTAAAAATTTTATGGTATGATTTCTTTATATTTTATTTTTTTTAAGTCCTCGCTTATGAAATCACTTCTTGCTTGTGAAATTGGTTTTATAGAGTTATTGATTGGTATGGTGGTTGGTAGGTATTAGCTTGATATTGAGATAGGACATAATAGAATGATGTGTATGGTGGTTGGTAGTTTTGATGTGCTCTATGTGAATAAACAAAAAGAGAGAAGAATTCTTGTATATTTCTCTTGTAGTTTACAAGTATAGATGATACAAATATTTATAGAAAGAAGGAAGTCATTTAATTTCTACTCTACAACTACTATCTATTACTTGACAACTACCAACTACTTTTACAACTAATTAATATACTTCAACACTCCCCCTTAAGCTGGAGCATATAAATCATATGCGCAAAACTTGTTAAAAATAAAATTAATTCGAGGACCCCGAAGAGATTTAGTAAGGATGTTTGCTAGTTGATCGTTTGAGCTGCCATAACTGGTAGAGATCCTGCCGGATAAAATCGTCTCTCGGATAAATGGCAATCAATCTTTATATATTTTGTCCTTTCATGAAACACTGGGTTGGATGAAATGTGAAGGGCAGCTTGATTATCACAAAATAATTTCATCTGTTATATATCTGCAAATTTTAGCTCTTGGATTAACTGTTTCAACCATATAAGTTCACATGTTGCTAAAGCCATTGCATGATATTATGCCTTTGCACTTGATTTCCTCCAATAAGAACGCAATACCCAGTGGTAGGACATCTATCTGATGGAGATCCTGTCCAATCAACGTCTGAGTATCCAACAACCTGCGTATGACCCTTATTCTCATATAACAAACCTTTACCTAGTGCACCAATAGAGTGATCTGATTGGCTTCGAATCATGCCAAACTTTTGGATGACAGTGCTAAAACGACCAAACTAGGCACGAGGAGATTGTTTTAGACCATACAATGAGCGACGAAGTTTACATATCAAACTAGACTCCTCTTGAGCAACAAAATCAGGTGATTGCTCCATATAGATTTCTTCCTGAAGTTGAACCATAGAGAAAAGCATTTTTGATGTTGAGTTGGTGCAACAATCATTGGCGAATAGCAGCCATAGATAAGAACAACCGAACAGATGGCATTTTAGCCACAGAAGAGAATGTGTCAGAATAATCCAGACCATAAGTTTGTGTGTACCCCTTGGCAACAAACCGTGCTTTTAACTTATCAACCTGACCATTAGGTCCAATCTTAATAGTATAAACCCAACGACAACCAACAGTGGAGTGGCTGGGGGAAATTAGACTAATTCTCATGTACCATTATTGTGCAAAGCAATTATTTTCTCAACCATTGCCTGACACCACCCAGGATGTGAAAGAACCTCATAGAGGGTGGTAGGGACAGAGACAAAAGATAAAGTAGACACAAAAGTATAATACGGTGAAAACAGCCGATGATAACTAAGAAAATTATATATAGGATGAGGGTTCCGAGTAGAGCATTTACCTTTATGGACAACAATGGAAAATTGGTCAGCAAGTGGTAGGACCTCAGTGGGAGAGTGATCGAGAGTAGGAAGTGAGTCAGCAAAAACCTTAAGTGCCTCATGAGCTGTATCATTGTTATCACCTGCAAGAGCAAAAGGAACAAGGCTCTCACGAGTTAGAGAGGGAGAATCCTCAATGGGAGGATCATATTGTAGGACAGGGACAGGGACAAGTGCAGTGTTTGACTTAAGAGGAGGAGAAATGAGATAAGGAACTGAAAGAACCTCTGTGATTGATGTAGTATCTAAAGCAGAGGAAGAAAAGAAAGGGGAAGACTAAAAAAATTTGACGTCAGCAGAAATGAAATAATATTGGGTGTTAGGAGAATAACACTTATAGCCTTTCTGAAGACGTGAGTAACCAAGAAAAAGACATTTAATGGATCAGGCGGATTATTTGTCTTTACTAGGAGAAAAGACATGAACAAAACATGTGTAGCCAAAGACACGCGACGGAAAAGAAAACAATGGCTAATTAGGATACAAAACAGAATGAAGAACTTAATGTTGTAACACAGAAGAAGGCATTTGATATATCAGAAAAACAAACAGTAAGAACAGCATCAGCCCAAAAATAAAGAGGAACATTATTGTGTATAAGTAGAGTACGGGTAGTCTCAGTGAGATGTTTGTTTTTACGCTCAGCAACTCCATTTTGTTGTGGAGTATAGACACAGAAAGACTGATGTAAGATGCCTTGAGAAGACATAAATTTAGTAAACGGAGCAGAAAAATATTTATGTGCATTATCACTACGCAATTTACAAATAATAGTAGAGAATCGTGTCTTAATTTTAGCACAGAAAGTTTTAAAGATTGAAAATAATTCAGAACGATCTTTCATTAAAAATAAACAAGTGCAATGCGAATAACATCAATAAACGTAACAAAGTATTTAAAACCTAAAATAGACGAAACTTGACTAGGTCCCTAGACATTTGAATGAACTAATTCAAAGGAGGACGCAGTTCGATTATTTACACGCTTTGAAAACGATCCACGAGAGTGTTTTTCAAGCTGACAAGACACAATTGAAAGATGATAAACTAGAGAGATTTAGAACTATTTTTCGAAGTGTTAATAGATTTGGATGTTCCAGACGATTATGGAGAAGTGTTGGTGATTCAATAACAATGCATGCAACAGATGGTTGAGGAGTACTCAGATGATAAAGCTCTTGTGACTCACGACCTGTGCTAATTATTTGTCTTATACTGCGATCCTATATAAGAATAGAGTCATTAACAAAAATGATTGCATAGTTTAAAGAGCGAGTGAGTTTACTGACAGAGATAAAATTAAAAAGACATTGTGAAATATATAGAACAGATTCTAAAGGTAATGAAGGTGGAAGGTGTGCTTGACCAATTGCTTTAGTAATGGTTTTAGACCCATTTGCTAAAGTTACACAAGGTAATAATCCAGACTCAGAAATATAAGATAGTAATCGAAGGTTACCAGAAATGTGATCTGAGGCTCCAGAATCAAGGACCCATGATCCTAGAGAAGAAGTCTGAGTAAGGCAGGCGACATAATTACCAGGATTGGCAATGAAAGCAATGGAGGAGGTAGACTGTTTAGTTGCTTGATATTTAAGATAGTCCTCATAATTGGCACTAGTAGTATTCAAGGATGGAGAATGGTTGTTCGAGATGCCAAATTGATCAGTTTGAGCAAGATTAGTAGCTCGAGGAGGTCGTCCATGCAACTTGTAACATCTTTCTTGAGTATGGCCTTAACGATGACAATAACTACATTTGGGGTTATTCTTGTTGCGATTGCCTTGGTCTTCTTTGAAAGAATTCTGTGTCTGAGATTGAGAGGCCAAAACTGAGGAGTCAATTGCAGAGGGTCTTGGAACATGACTTGGAGCAGAAACACGAAGGAGTCTAGCAAACACCTCATCTATAAAGGGAATAGTTGCGTTGGCAAGGATCTGATCTCATATTGGTGAGAGCTCAGAACTAATAGAAGCCATGGTCAGAACCATAAAAAACTTGTCCCTTTGTGCAAGGTCTTTGGCAACAGTCTTACCAACTGGAAAGAATGAATTGAATTCAGTCTTGGGGGATGACATTCGTCCAAGGAATTTTGATATGTTCATATCTGTTGTTTCAAATTAACAAAATTCGAGACAACAGAATACAGTCTTTGAATGTTATTAGTATATAACAATTTAGCCTGATTCCAAATATCAAAACAAGTCTGGTAGGCCTTATAAATGAGATACAATTGAGGATCAATGGTTTGCCATAATTGGTTACACAGTAAGGCATCAATCAGTTTCCACTTAGCCGTATCTTTATCTTGTAAATCTGTAACCCTAGTAGTTAAATGGTCTTTTAATCCATATCCCATACACCATATTCAATAGATGCGGCTTAACAGGTATAATTACTGTTCCCTATCAGTTTTTTGAAGAAATTGCAGGAAATGAACTAAAAGAAAAGGTAGAACTTGTTTTGAGATGTTCATAAGTCATTTTGAATTACCAACCAGAGAGTGACTGATGGACAACACCAAAAGTGGTTTTTCGGCGGCGGTTTTCCGGCGTGATGGCTGTTTTCTGGCAACAATAATGACGGTCAGGTGACGGTTTGGCTCCTCGTCGATGTTTGTAGACTGGAACACTGGCAGTGAGGTTGCACATGTCAGAAAGTCGTAGATCAGCGATTGCCTTCACTGGCGCATTGCAGCTTGTCCGCCGGTCAATGGGGATTGGGCTTTGGCAGAACTTGTCGTCGGCGTGTTCTGAGATCACTGGAGATGGCCGGATGTTGGTACAGTCGCCGGAAAGTTGTACGATCACAAGAAAGTGAAATTATTTCCAGTGCGCAGAGGCGCGTCTAGTGATGCTCCGATGACGACTTTTTGGTTTTGCCGGCGAAATCCTTTTGCGGTTACGTTCACTGAAAAAAAGAGGCACGACCACTAGAAAAAGGAACACAGTGGCCGGAAATGACAGGCAGTGCTATCGAAAAGAAGACAACTCAGAAGCCAAGAGTTGGCTTTGATACCATGTGAATAAATAAAAAGAAGAATTCTTGTATATTTCTCTTGTAGTTTACAAGTATAGATGATACAAGTATTTATAGTAAGAAGGAAGTCATTTAATTTCTACTCTACAACTACTATCTATTACTTGACAACTACCAACTACTTTTACAACTAATTAATATACTTCAACACTCCATTAAAGGATTTGCATTTTGTATTTTTGGGTTATAGTGTTTGTGTTGATTGAATATGTTGGAAAGGAAGTAGGATAACTATACAGAGAGGGGCAAATGGAGGAACATAGAAAATAGAGCAGTGAGAAGGAAATATAACTAGAAGATAAGGGGAAGGATCAAAATTGGCTCTAGTATCAATTGGTATTGAACCAGTGAAGAGGATGCTTGTAGTTTTTCTTTTTTGAGATTAGATGGATATAGTATTGTGCAACTTCAGGTATGGTTCGGTCTAAACTAGACTTAGGGGGATAGGTCTCGATTAATGGACCATAATCAAACCGGTTGACGTGAGATATCTCAACCAAACTTTTTCTTTCACATAATTTTCACCACTTTACCATACAAGAATCATCTAAAATATGCACCGGGTAACTTGAATCGATAAATCCCTCTATATATATTCACTTAAATAGCAAATCATACCACACAAATAAGCTAGCTGAACCAAAATTCGAAATCAAAATCCAAGTCACACAACAAAAGTGTACCTTTAGATTCGATACGCGATGGTTGGTATTGTTGCCTATTGACGCTCCACGGCATGATATGACAAAAATGATGTGGCAATGGCGAGCTGGCAGGGACAGTAACAAGAAGTGTGGCTGCAAGGTAGTTGACTAGTTAGGGGGCTAGGGTTTAGTGTGAAATATGAAGGGATTTGGTTCGAAATATGGTAGCTTTTTTCATTCCCCTTCTTGAGATGTCTAAAGCAAACAAACTTCCCTAAGCTTGAAGCAAGAATAAATGAAGTACATTAAAAATAAGACTTGATTATTCATATGAATATAGTGGACCCATCTTGGAAGACAACTTGATGAGAGCTAGGTGGCAATCTAGCCTAAGAAATAGTTTTTCTCGTTGGACTCATATACCCATGACTGATCTCAGACTTTATCACATTTATTTCAGAGGATGTAGACAAAAAATAAGAGGCTTTCTTGGAAAGATTTGAATTCCTCCATGAGACTAGCATATTACCCAATCTTTCGGTGCTGCTACTTAGGCAACTATTGTAGTGAAGACCCAATGCGAACAACCACCTAAATGAGTTCTGCGGCCATTATAGATAGAGCAACTGCAAGTTAGGTTCATAAGTAGGCTTTTCGAGGCTAAGCTACTTCACTAACTAAGGCACTTTTTGTTGTTTTTGATTCAAGAGAGAAGAGAAAGTGAGAAACCAATGTGATTAGAGTGCTTTAGGATCACAAATGACAGTTTCAATTTTTTCCCTTTTTTTTAATCAAGTGTGAGCAAGTCTATAGTAACATTATTTATGTCCACTACCGTTGTGCCATGTGTCATGAAATTAAGCCTTGGATCCTCATAGGTTCTGGTTCGGTTGCAGGGAGAACCAAGAATTGGACTGATTCGATCTGTTCACCCCTAGTTAGAACTAAATCTAGTTCCGGAACCGAACTGATGGTTCAGTTTTGGTTCTGTTGGGCCAGTTTGTTTCGGGAAATTATGCCCTCTCCTAGGACCTATATGATAGGTATTTTGTCATTAAAAAATAGTTTGTTCTCTCAATGAGGTTGAATCACGATTTGTTTTTAGAGTTCAGACCAAAAGAAAAGGAAACAATGTTCTCTCAATGAGGTTGAACCACGATTTATTTTTAGAGTTCAGACCAAAAGAAAAAGGAAACCAAATTTATCTCAAGTAAAGAAGCCAGAGAAATGTAATCCCACAAAGCCACACTAAAAAAAAAAAAAACTAAATCTAAATAATATCTATATACTAACGATATAGACCAAATGATATCTTGAAACCTCTATAACCAATCATTGATAAATCTTATATCCGGCAAACTTAAACTCTTCCATGTCTCCCCTCTGACCCAAAATAGTTTTCATTTCTTAAAATCTGAATACCATTGACGTTTCAGTTTGAGTGCATTGGTGTTGCTCCTAAAATCATAGTTTGCATCTGATAGCTGCTGCTACAGGCTTTAAATTAATTGAATTGGATGGTTACCCTAATCTGGGCAAAAGTATGGCCCATTGATAGGATGGACAGGGATCATGCTGTTTCTGTTAGTTCTGTTCTAGCAGTTATAATTGTCATGCCTTTTTGTTCGTAATATGTCATTTTTGTCTCTTTTGGTATTGCTATTATTGTAGTGTTTTTGAAAACTATTTTGCAAATGAAAATGATGTTTGGAAATTGGTATTTCAAAATGCAAAGATGTATTTGGTAGCATTGTGAAAACAGTTTTCTAAAATTGAACAGTTGGAACGTGTTTGGTAAAGCTTAAATACTATTGTTGAACTATATCTCTCTGCTGTTTCCTCTCGGCTTTTCTCAACTTGATTTACTTGCTTAGATGTCTGTCCTTTTGTTAGGTAACCAGTGTTGGGATAAATACTGAATGGGGATTGCTAATGGCTAGTATTTCAGAAGATACTGGTGAAGAAACACCGCTGCAGGTTAGCTTTTCTGTCATTATTCTTAATGGCACTTCATGTTTTACTTGTTACGCTTACCCTTAGATTAATTGAATTAGGTACGGCTGAATGGGGTCGCAACATTTATTGGTATTGTTGGTCTCGCAGTTGCTTTCATTGTCTTGGTTGTACTTTTGGCCAGGTAACCTCCATTTGTGAAATATTCTCTCTCTCTCTCTCTCTCTCTCAGCTCCAGGTCTGTGAGTGTGTGCATTGGTATCTAGTGGTTTATGCATAATCTATTATATTGAAGTCTTGCATGAAAATACATATATTTGAATGTGTGCAGATACTTTACTGGCCATACCAAAAATCCAGATGGAAGAGTTCAATTTAAAGCAGGCAAGACAAAAGTTGGTGATGCTATCGATGGAGCCATTAAAATCCTGACTGTTGCTGTATGTTCACTTCAACCGGATGCTATGTTTGTGAGAATGTCTGCATATCTGTCTTAGTTTATGACTGATATTTGCAATGTTGTAGGTCACTATTGTTGTCGTTGCTGTGCCTGAAGGGCTTCCACTAGCTGTTACATTAACGTAAGTTCTTGTGTGCAAAATTTTCTGATATTATCATTTCACTTTATGCATGAAAATGAAGTATGTGCTCTTGGAAACATTTTTTTTAGACCGACTAGCCTTGCAAACTTTTCCCCTCTCTGTTTTCACTCATTTTTTTTTTTTTTCTGGGTATGAGTCAGACTTGCATACTCAATGAGGAAAATGATGGCTGACAAATTTTTGGTATGTATTATGAATTATTCCATGGTTAGCTTTCAGTTAGACCTTGATATAAATTTATTTTATGTATCTTAAAATAATTTGAAATGCAGGTGAGGAGGCTCTCTGCCTGCGAGACAATGGGCTCAGCTACAACCATCTGTAGTGATAAGACTGGAACATTAACTTTAAATCAGGTGAATAGTTACACATTGCCTTAATGTGATTTATTAGAAAAATGGTTTCACTGTCATGTTGTAACATGATGAAGTTTGGTTGATAGAATGCAGTAGTGATCTTTCATGCATAACTATGCACTTTGATTTGATGTGTGCGTTCTATGAAGACCATTAAATTTTATTTGGCTTGATTCTTGTCTTAAGAATTTTTGTCAGTCTATGTTGATTGTGTGAATGCTGTTATAGAAACCTACACTGAGTTATTTAGTCTATGTTGATTGTATGAATGTTGTTATAGAAACCTACACTGAGTTATATTGCTAAGCGAGTGAAGAGAGCATTGATGGATGATTTTCTTGTTATCCTGCTGAAGATATATGTCACTTTTCTTATTGTAATCTATTTACAGATGACAGTGGTTGAAGCTTATGTTGGTGGAATAAAGATTGATCCTCCAGATAGCAACTCACAGTTGTCCCCTATGCTGACTTCATTACTTGCTGAAGGCATTGCACAGAATACAAATGGCAGTGTTTATACCCCTCCAGTAAAATACTACGATTATGATTAATTTAATATTGTTTGTTGTGGAGAGTATATGGTCAAGTTTTCATTTATTAAATTGCAGTGTTGCTTGTGTGGCAGGGTGGTGGAGATGTAGAGGTCTCTGGGTCACTGACAGAAAAAGCTATTCTTTATTGGGGAGCAAAGGTTTCATCTTAAGTTAATATCGTTGCTAGCCTTTGGTGTATCCGTAATTTTAGAAAAAAATTCTTATCCATTGATTCTTTTGCAGCTGGGGATGAATTTGAAGCTGTTAGATCTGAATCTTCTATTATTCATGTTTTCCCGTTCAATTCACAGAAAAAACGAGGGGGTGTTGCACTAGAACTGGTAATGCAGCTAAGTTATGTCTGTTGAGCAGTCATATAATTGTTGCATGCATACCCAGTTATAGCTGCATTCAAATGTGAAAATAATCTTATTTCAAAATGTCAAATCATCTATGTTGCGCATTCGATTACATTAGGGTCAAAAGCTTAAGCACTTAAAAATTTCCTGCCTTTTAGGCCGTACGGTGTCCTTTCCCAATTTTGGTGTAGAATTACACTGAATCAATATTGGTTTTATGATTGATGACTATTTCAAATATACAAGATTGATCTTTACTATTCATGAGATGATGTCATGTTTATTATTTCCGTGTGGTATTGCATAATCTTATAATGTAGTAATCTTCAGTTTGCCATTTGTTTACTATGAATGTTCATCTTTTCTGATATACTATTTTTGGAATGGTATAATTTTTATATTTATCCATTGTAAGGCAGCATGGGTTCATTCTATAGTGGGTTTGACTGAGACAAGTTTTTTAATAAATAACAACATAAGTGACAAGTTATTTGGGTATTAATTAATTCAACTATAGTATAGAAACCAAATGTAGAAGTTGTATAGTGTGGTTTTATATATTTATTTGTGTATGTATGGTGGGATCAGGGACTTATTCTTTAAAAATGTTACACAAGCTTTGAATCATTAGATTGCTACACTTTCAATGGTTGAGTGCTTGTGACATGCCAAGATTAACGAGCATTAGGAATGGCACATGGTAGATAATGGTATAAAAATTGGATCACAATTTGTGTAGAAAGAGAGTGATACTAGGTGATTTAGATGGGCATATTAATTTAATCACAATAAGCAAACTAGACTTCTAAATATAGATTGTTGTTAGATGACATGGTCTTGTATATGTACCAGTGTACATAAGCCATGCAAGGTATGTAATAAACAATGACGAGAAGATACATCTTAAATCTGATTTTGATTCAATTGAGCAAATTAACTAGTGATTGATATACTAAACTTCTTTCATCTTGTTATTGGAAAATGTTCCAGGAAACAGTCTCTCTCTCTTTCTTTTGTTTAGGTTCTGGAAATATACAAGTAATAATTTTACGCCACAATTGGATAAAATATGACTGGAATTACTTTATGTTTTGGATGAGAGTTTTCTTTGATAGGTAACTATAAGAAGATATATGTTCTGGATGAGAGTTATCATCTCTTGTAAGCATTTATATCTCATTGTTTGTTTTAACATAATTAGTGTTCAAGACACAAGCACTTGTGCTTTGGCAATTGTCTGCAGTCCTAGAAATATATCATTATTTTGTTCTTGGGACTTTCAGTGAACCACTTTTTACTTCTTCTTTTTCCTTCCCCTCTCTCTCTCCCTTTGTAATTACAGCCTAACTCTGAAGTTCACGTACATTGGAAAGGAGCTGCTGAAATAGTTTTAGCTTCATGTACAATGTACATTGACACAAATGATTGCTTGGTGGAAATGGGTGAAGATAAGGTTTGAGAAATTTCTTCCCTCTGAGATGAAAATTATTACTGTTCTTTTATTCCTGCATGTTGTATTTTTTTTTTCCCTTCTTTCTATTACAAGTATTACAATGGTGATGATTATTTGTTATTATTATTAGTGATATTATTATTATTATTATTTTGTGGGTTCAAAATGTTATTGACAGTTCTGTTGGTTTGCAGGTGATACTTTTCAGGAAAGCTATTGAAGATATGGCTTCTCGTAGTTTACGTTGTGTAGCAATTGCTTATAGATCATATGAAAAGGAAAAAGTTCCTGCGGATGAGGAACAACTCTCTCAGTGGGTATTACCTGAGGATGACCTTGTTTTGCTGGCTATTGTTGGTTTAAAGGTGTGCATCTACAAGCAATTGGAATATATCTTGCATCCATATTCATGCTTTGGACAAGTTTGACATTTTTAAGTTGTTTTTTTATTGCCCTTTGGTAGAATGGCTTGCTCTGTTTTGTTATTCAGTCTGTTTACCATTATATGGTGCCTTAGCAACAATTTCTTAGGATTTGGCCTGTTTTAGATCTGTTTATTCTTTTCTTTAATCCTATTATTGCATCTTTAGAAGACATTAATGGTTGACACTTTGAGATTTACCATGCCATGATGTCCCTTTCTTTGCATAGATTGTACATTGCACTACTTGAGAAAATGTTGCTAAACATCTTTATGATATGCTTCAATACCAGATTTGCATATCATTTCCATTTTCTTTTATCTTATTGAACATATACTTGAATTACGCAAGGCAACTGTTCCTCGTGTTTCTTAGAGCAAGAGTTAGGTTACATATAAGTATCAATGTCAAGCAAATGTTATTTTGGACGACCTTCTTGGTTGTTTTAAGCTTATACAAAAGTTCAATGCAGGATCCTTGTCGGCCAGGTGTTAAAGATGCAGTGCGACTGTGCCAAATTGCTGGTGTTAAGGTGAATTTTTGTTTTTAAATTTAGCTGCTTAATTTATTCCAAGCCTGTCCAATTGTACCTTTTTCTTTTTCTCTGACATGATGTTTAATTGTACAGTTCACCTGATTGTCAGTTTTTCATTCTATTTGAATTGTTTCAAACTAGTTTATACAGCTACTTCTGGATCCTGTTCTGTGTCGTGGCATTAATGTCAGATTTCGTATTCTTTTTGGTGAAATTGTTCCTTTTAGAGCATTGTGTTACTTATGAAGTGGTTAGAAGTTCTTAATATTTGATTGTTTTTGTCAGTGCTACTGCATATAAACCAGTCAAAGATGACATGGTTTGTTGTGAGTGTTTGTTCATACTGTAAGCATAAACATTAGTGTGAAAGATTTTTTTTTTCCCGCAGTATATGAGCTTAAAATTGAGATTCCAGGTCAACTGGGTATGGACTTGTTCACAATTTTGCAGCTTATTTTGTTCTGATGGCACCTTATGGTTTTTGTTTCTAAGGAATTTCTCTTTAAAAACTTTATTCTGAACTCTGTTTTGCTTAGTGTGGAGACCACTCATGCTATATAGGTTTTACAGTTTTGAATGTTTGTTTTGGCTTGTTAAGTGATTGTAAACCTCGGAGTTTTGCTGGACCGTTCCTCTTTTTGAGTAATATCTTTCCGCTCAAAAATCTATCAGATTTCAAATAATGATTATTCTTCATAGTTGGAAAGAACTAAGTTTTCTTAACTGTTGGGATGTTAGTATCAGTTGTGAATCACATTGCAGATAATTCAATTCCTGGCTGAGATTTCCTCTTGTGGGTTGTAGTATTTTAGTTAAATTGGATTTGTGTTATCTTTTATCTAACAAATGTTTGATAATCTAGAATATCCCCAAATTTCTATTAGGTGTGAAAATAATGCAAATGAATGGAAACCAATACTTATTAAGGTCATGTGATTATGGTACTATTAGTATTATTGTTATTTTTTTAATATTGGAGTTTAAATCTTTATGGCAAAGAAGAGCTTGAAATTGAATGCATAGGTTTAAAGTGGTTTGTGCATATGTAAATCATATATAATTGATCTAATGTAAATTTAGGGGCTTAGATATTCGTCAACTTTTCATTATCAGGCATTCATATTGCCTTAATATTCTCCTTATATCTTGTTTTGGGGCTGTGAGTGGTCTGATTTACTTTCACCTGTCAAAGTGAAAGTCTCCATAAACTAATGCATAATTTTTTGATTATGGTAAATTGAATCATTGGTTATCGTAAGCTTGTTCTGCTGCTTTATCCATTCACCAGAGCTGATGTATTTCTTCAGAATACTGTTGGATGCGATTGTAGATGTGGAAAACTGTGAAGTATTACGTAAAGCTTTTCTTTCCATTTTTTGGTTTGTTTTTATTGGTGTTCCTTTTTCCTTTCATTTCATGTACAGTGATTACAGATGTGTAAATGCTTTCTTCTTTGCTGTATGGTTTTCCCCCTCCCCCTCCTTTCTTGTCTTTTTTGTTTTATTATTGATGAAATTAGTTTAATAAATTTCTATATAAAAACCTTAGGTGCGGATGGTCACTGGTGATAATATTCAAACTGCAAAAGCAATTGCTTTAGAGTGTGGAATACTAACTTCAGAGGCAGATGCTACTGAGCCCAATATCATTGAGGGAAGAGCATTTCGTGCCCTGTCAGAAACCGAAAGAGAAGAAATTGCTGGGAAGATTTCGGTATGATCTATTTATCTACCTTTATCTGTAAATTCTTCTATACAGTGAAAAATTGTGTTGTGGGGCTTGTGGACATTTTATTTTCTTGCATCCTGCTTAGGTGATGGGCGGTCTTCTCCTAATGATAAGCTGCTGCTAGTGCAAGTATTGAGAAAGAGGGGACATGTTGTTGCTGTAACTGGAGATGGCACTAATGATGCTCCTGCATTACATGAGGTGTGGTGGTGTATTTCTATTCTGTTGAGATATTGATGTTATTCTCACATGAAGTGAATGTTCTATGCTGCTCATTTGCCATATTTTTTCTTTCTTTTTATTTAAAAAAAAATATTATCTGGAGTTTAATAACAGCTTCAATTAGAGTGCTTATTGTTTTAGTAGGCATTTAGCCAAATGTTTTGGTGTTTGATGATTGCTAGATGCATTTCTTTCAAGTGTTATTATAGTTGCATTTTCTGAATGCTGCTAATAACTGCATGTATATCCGCAATAAAAATGATCTATTAGATATGGTCTATGTGATGCTGATTATTATGGTGCAAAAGTAGAGCATATAAATTAAGGGTTGTGGTTGTCATGTGCTCATGGAGCTTTATTGCTTTGATGAACTTTTAGCATGTTACAAGCTACTTGTTTTTACTTATCTACGTAGTTCTATCTCACTGTTCAAACGTGATTACTTATAGAATCATATCATGTTGGAGTTCAGGCAGATATTGGTCTTGCAATGGGTATTCAGGGGACAGAAGTTGCTAAAGAGAGCTCGGATATTATTATCTTGGATGACAATTTTGCTTCAGTTGTGAAGGTATGTTTTTGCCCTATAAAGCTTTATTCTTACAATTGATGTGGGAAAGTCCTGATGCATTTTTCCTTTGTACTTGAAATTACATTTTCACTCTAAACTTCTCGAAGAATATCGATTTTGATGCTTCCAACTATTAAGAGTCATTTGACCTCTTTTTTTCTTGCCTCCTCTTTCTGTTTCTCCCTGTTCTGTGCAAAAGCACTGGCAAATGAACAAAACCTAATCAGAGAAGCACTAGGCTCCAGGATGTCATGAATATAAATTTTTTTTAATCTTCTGGAATCAAGTTTGGAATGTTGATTGATTATTGAGTTGTTTCAGTTTTCCTTTTTATCTGGCATGCTACTTTGCACACATCAATCAGTTTTTTGGGGATTGGAAATGCCTTCTCATTCTCGATGGTAACACGACTTTGCTATCATCTGTCAACTTTCTATTATAGGTTGTCTGGCGGGGGATGTGTTATTACCAGAGTATATACCTTATTAAGTATGACTGAATAGAGTAAAAGCTCTCACCAGTTCATGTTAACTTGGCCAACTCTATAATCAATATTTTGTGTCTCCAGAAAGAAAATTGAAATAAGTAATTTTCTTATGTTTGAATTTAGGTTGTCAGATGGGGTCGATCAGTATATGCAAATATACAGAAATTCATTCAGTTTCAGCTTACTGTCAATGTTGCAGCTCTGGTAATTAATTTTGTGGCTGCAGTTTCATCTGGTGATGTTCCCCTAAATGCAGTGCAGGTACTCTGTCTCTCTCTCTCTGTGCAAATGTGTGCAAGTCAGCTTATTTGCCTGTGCTGATGACTTCCAATTGTTTCTATTTGTATAGCTTCTCTGGGTCAATCTCATCGTGGATACTCTTGGAGCCCTAGCATTGGCTACTGAACCACCAACTGATCACCTGATGCACAGGCCTCCAGTTGGTCGGATGTAGGAAACTGATGGGAGAGAATTGCTTTTAAGATTCAAGAGTAATGTTTATATCAGGGAAACAATTTTTGGTGTTTGGATAGAACATCAGAGTTTAGGGTAATTGTGTTTGGATAGAACATCAGAGTTTAGGATAATCTTAAAATTACATAGGAAACATGAGCTTGATGCTTTAGTTAGTACTTCCGCTTTATGTTTTGCCAGTTTTCTGTATGACTGGAAAAAGTCTTCTCTTACTGTTCAGTTTGGCTCAGGTTATTGAAGTCTAAATGCAATTAATTATTGTATCTAAAATTTAGATTTAACACTGCACTGGCATCTCCTTGCAGCAAGAATTGGAAACTTTTTTTTACACCATTTTTTTTCAATATTTTCTGCGCATAGCAGAATAAAATGTATCTGCCCTTGTGATGACTTCTGGATTGCTCTTTCAGTCAATTATTTTACGGATATTGCCATAGCTGGCGTCTGACTTTCTGTTTCTTTACCTTATTTTGTTGATGATTTCTTGAATATGCTGGTCTTTATGCTTGCTATAAAAGTAAATGTGAAACAATCTATGCTTTTTTCTTCTCTTTTTCCTCTTCTGTAAATGTTAATGATTACTTTTTTTTTTCCAGCCAAACTTGAAAAAGGACAAAAAAACAGCTTTTGTTGAGTTTGAATATCAAATAGAGACCATCCAATTTTATCTTTTTGTCCTTTTCTATTTTTCATTCTTTAGTTGAATTGTAACATGCACTGATGGTATACTGCTTGCTTTGCAGAGAACCTCTTATAACTATATAATGTGGAGGAACCTCTTAATACAGGTATATGCAGTTGTTTATTTACCGTTTGAAATCTTGTGTTGTTTCTGTAGAAAATTTCAGGTAGCATATAGTGAAATTATGTCATCTTTCATATAAGGAATATTGTCAATGATGATTTGGAAATTTCAGGCTGTATATCAATTGAGTGTCCTGCTTGTCCTGAATTTCTGAGGGAAGAGTATACTCAATCTGGAGAAAGATGGAAGTGACCATGCCAACAAAGTGAAAAATACTCTGATATTCAATTCTTTTGTCCTTTGTCAGGTAAGTGGTAATCATCACGGTGTAATATGGTTTGTTAATTAGAGCTTCCTTTTGATGGGTTTTCATTCATATCTTGTTGGGGATCTCTGTCATCTGACTAGATTTAAAATAGTCCTAAATTATCGCAACTACCTGCAGTTGCCTTAGAGCTCCTATAGCTTGAAACTGCTGTTAATCTAGCAGTTTATGTTTGTGTGATTGCTTTCTGTTGAATTATACAGTTGTCATAGCCTAATTGTTAGGAGATAAATCAGCATGTATATATTTAGGGAAATTATCTTGATCCCTCAATCATGGGATTTATAGCATTTGATTTCTCTTTCCTGATTTGATTAGATTAGTTTCCTATTAGATTAAGTTTCCTAATTCATTTCTCCTTTTATAGTCTATATATTGCTGTGTAAAAATAATTCAGTGATCATTCAGAAATAAAACTTTCTATTATTTTTCTCATCATGGTATCAAAGCTCTAGGCTTTTGTTTTTTCTGGGATTCATATTTCTGTGCAGCCTTCATTGCTGCATTGTGGCAATTTGATCACAGCCTTCATTGAACCTATTTTTTCCTCTTTTCACCCTTCCCTTCCTCGTGTTCTACCCTCCATTACAACCACTATGTCCACATCTGAAATCACAGCTTCAAACACCTCTGATCAATTAAATGAGGTCAATTCACAGCAAATGACAGGAGATCTACAGAATGTCCGAGCCAATTACAGACTAAATGAAAAAAATTATCTCAAGTGGTCTCAATTCGTAAAAACATATCTGAAGGGCAAAGGGAGACTTAGCCATATTCTTGGGATAGGACCAAAAAAAGGAGACTCGACGTTTAAAGCATGGGATGAAGCTGATTCCATGATCATGTCATGGTTGTGGGACTTGATGGATCTTGCAATTAGTGATACCTGTATGTTTTTGACAACAGCAAAGGAGATTTGGGACTCCATTCGTCAAACCTACTCAAAAGCTCGTGATGCAGCCCAAGTGTATGAAATTAAGGTGAAGACAAGTGCCACCAAACAGGGGAGTAAAACAGTGACAGAATATGCCAATTTACTTAAAAATTTATGGCAGGAACTCGATCACTATCGGGTATTTGAGATGAAGTGCTCAGAAGATGCTACTATCTTGAAGAACTTCATTGAGAAGGACCGAGTTTATGATTTCTTGGCTGGACTCAATCCTGAATTTGATCAGGTTAGAGTTCAAATACTTGGCAGGGAGGAGATACCGTCATTGGAGGAGACAATCTCTCTAATAAGGGCAGAAGAAAGTCGAAGGGGTATAATGCTCGAACCACAAGCTTTAGAAGGTTCGGCCTTGATGACTAAAAATGAACAACTCAAGATTCAAGATAAAGGAAAATCAGACCTGTCAAGAGTCTGGAAAAGACAACAAAGATACTTTATGGTGCACCTATTGTAAAAAATCAAGGCATACTAGGGAGCATTGCTGGAAATTGAATGGTAAACCATCAACATCAAGTCGAGAATGGGGAAACTGAGGAGGACAGCAGAAATCTCAGGCTCATTTGACAGAACAAGCCAATCAAAGCGAGGGACAAGAGAAAGGAGGCCTCAGTAATGAAGAGATTGAAAAACTTAGAGGTTTGATAGAATCTCTTAGGAAGTCTTCTGGTGCATGTTCATTAGCACTCTCAGGTACGTCTCCATCTCCTTTTGGATTACATGTAATTTTTACCCCAAAAGATTCAGGAGCCAGCGATCACATGACACATACTTCACAAAATTTCAGCACTTATACTCCGTGTCCTAGTAGCAGGAAAATTATTGTAGCAAATGGTTCTCTCGCTATAGTGGCAGGTTTAGGAGATATCTATGTAACACCTTCCTTTATTCTTAAAAATGTTCTTCATGTACCAAAATTATCAGCAAATCTGGTTTCAATTCAAAAACTCACGGAAGACCTAAAATGTTTTGCAATTTTTCATCCTTCTTACTGTTTTTTTCAGGACCAGGGTTCGGGGAGGAAGATTGGACTTGCTAAGGAAAGGAATGGACTCTACTATCTTGAAACATCGGGTACTTCAAAAAAAGTCATGAACACTTGTTCCTTATCATTTCTTAGTTCCTCAAATAAGGAAGCCATTTGGCTTCATCATTTTCGTCTTGATCATACTTCTTTTAAAGTTTTAAATGTTATGTTTTCCTCTTTGTTTAAAGGATTGGATATTACAGAATTTCATTGTGAAATTTGTGAATTTGCAAAACATACTCGTGTATCCTTTCCCATTAGTAATAAAAGAAGATCTCATCCTTTTGAATTGATTCATAGTGATATTTGGGGCCCGTCCACAATTCCAAATATTTTGGGGTCTCGTTGGTTTATTTCTCTAATTGTTGATTGCACTACGGTTACTTGGATATTCTTGATCAAACAAAAATCTGATGTTAGCAATATTATCCCTAGCTTTCACTTCATGATTCAAAACCAATTTAAGGTAAAAATTAAAATCTTTAGGTTTGATAATGCAAGGGATTACTTCAATTTTGACACCCTACTTCCAAAAAGAAGGCATTATTCATAAATCATCTTGTGTGAACACACCACAACAAAATGGGGTCGCTGAAAGGAAAAATGGCCACTTGCTCAATACTACCTGAGGATTGTTATTTCAGGGAAATGTTCATAAATCTTATTGGGGAGAGGCTGTTCTTACTTCCACTTACATAATAAATAGACTATCCTCACGAATATTAGATTTCAAGACTCCCATGGAAATTCTTGCAAAATTCTATCCACATGTCCGAACATCAAACGACCTCATACCAAGAATATTTGGTTGTACTTCTTTTGTCCATGTTCATAGTCCGAATAGAGGAAAGTTAGACCCTAGAGCAATCAAATGTGTGTTTCTTGGCTATTCATCTATACAAAAAGGGTATAAATGTTATCATCCTCCTCCTAGAAAATTTTACATATCTACAGATGTCACTTTTGCTGAGAACAAACCATACTTCACACAGTTTTATCTTCAGGGGGAGATTTCACTCATGAAAGATAAAGACAGTGGTAGTCTCGGTTCCTTTGGGCCTCTTGACCTACCTTCAGTTCCATTTTCTTCTACTCAAAAACAAAATGTTCCAACCTCTATTGAGTCCATCTCAGTTCCTGAATCTATGTCAGTCCCAGAACAAAAACAGGATGTTCTAACCTCCATCGAGTCCATTTCAGTTCCTGAATCTGCGTCAGTCTCAGAACATGTGTCAGATCCAACATCTGTTCGTATTTATGATTTTGTGAGATTTCATCAAGGGTATTCAAGAAAAACAGTTGTTGTTCTAGACCTGACACAAGTCCAAACTGACGGCCCAAGCCCTGCTCATGAAGAAATGGTAAGTTCTAATCCATTATTGCATATACAATCTGTTGAAACCCCTAATAGAGATGTAGATCTTCCTATTGCTGTTAGAAAAGGTACTAGAGCATGCACAAAGCAACCTTTATATTCATTATCCCATTATGTATCATTCAAGCGTTTGTTACCACACCATAAAAATTTTATTGTGAGTCTAAACACTATTTCTGTTCCAAATACTTTATTTGAAGCATTATCAAAAAGAGAGTGGAGGAATGCTATGAGAGAGGAAATGGATGCATTAGAAAAGAATAACACATGGGAGATTGTGGATAAGCCAAATGGAAAGAATCTAGTGGGTTGCAAATGGGTTTTTACCTTAAAATACAATGCTGATGGTTCTCTTGAAAGATATAAAGCGAGATTAGTTGCTAAGGGCTATACTCAGACATATGGAGTTGATTATCAAGAGACGTTTGCTCCCGTGGCAAAAATGAATACTATAAGAATCCTATTTTCTTTACCAGCTCATTTTAATTGACAACTTCAACAGTATGATGTGAAGAATGCCTTCTTGCACGGCGACCTAGAAGAGGAAATTTGCATGAGCATTTCACCGGGTTTTGAAGGAGAGAAAACAATTAATAAGGTGTGTAGATTGAGAAAGGCCCTATATGGATTGAAACAGTCACCCAGAGCTTGGTTTAGGAGATTTGCTAAAGTTATGAAAGCAACAGGATACAGACAAAGCCAAGGAGATCATACTCTTTTTATCAAACACTCTGCTATAGGGGGAGTAACAATCCTCTTAGTATATGTTGATGATATTATTGTTACAGGCAATGATGAGAAGGAGAAACAAAATATGAAGCAATGTTTGATCAGAGAATTTGAGATTAAGGAACTTGGAAGACTGAAGTATTTCCTTGGAATTGAAGTCTCATATTCAAGCCAAGGAATTTTTATCTCACAACAAAAATACGTAACGGATCTTTTGAAAGAAATAGGAAAACTTGGTTGTAAACTTGTAGCTACACCAATTGAACCAAACCAAACCAAACCAAAAGTTAGGGGAAGCGAAAGAAGAACCAGCAATTGATAGAGTAATGTATTAGAGATTGGTAGGGAAACTCATTTATCTTGCTCATACACGGCCAGATATAGCATTCTCAGTAAGCATGATTAGTCAATTCATGCATGATCTGAGGGAGACACATCTTCAAGCTGTCTACCGTGTGTTACATTACCTAAAAGGTAGTCCGGGAAAAGGAGTTCTATTTAAAAGAAATAATAAACTTAAACTAGAAGCTTACACAGATGCAGATTATGCAGGTTCATTAGTGGATAGGAGATCAATGACTGGTTAGTGCACATTTTTTGGTGGAAATTTGGTAACATGGAGAAGTAAAAAGCAAAATGTGGTGGCAAGGTCTAGTGCTGAATCAGAGTTCAGGGCAATGGCCCAAGGAGTTTGTGAATTATTATGGTTGAAGATCATCTTGAATGATTTGAGAATTAAGTGGGAAGGTCTTATGAAGCTGTATTGTGACAATAAATCAGCAATAAACATTGCTCATAATCTAGTGCAACACGACAGGACGAAGCATATCGAGATTGACAGACACTTCATCAAGGAAAAGCTAGAAGAAAGTCTGATCTGCATGCCGTATGTTTCCTCAAGGAGTCAACTAGCATGTTCTAACCAAGGGACTTAACAGTGCTACCTTTCATGAAATTATTTTCAAGCTAGGAATGGAAGACATCTATTCTCCAGCTTAAGGGGGAGTGTTGAATTATACAGTTGTCATAGCCTAATTGTTAGGAGATAAATCAGCATGTATATATTTCGGAAAATTATCTTGATCCCCTCAATCATAGGATTTATAGCATTTGATTTCTCTTTCCTGATTTGATTAGATTAGTTTCCTATTAGATTAAGTTTCCTAATTCATTTCTCCTTTTATAGTCTAAATATTGCTGTGTAAAAGTAATTCAGTGATCATTGAGAAATCAAACTTTCTATTATTTTTCTCATCACTTTCCTCAAGTTGCAAGAGTGAAATTTAGTTCTTGAGAAAGCAATCTTTTTCTTAGTAATTTTGATAACAGTATGAGACTCCCTTTGTTGTCGTAGCTAAGGTTAGCTTGACACTTTCACCATCTTCATTTCTATTTCAATCAAGTATAATATCTCTACTGGAGGTAGAAATTTCCTGCTAGTTTTTGCATTCTCTGTTCGTAATTTACACAAATCATGAAAGCATGACATATAGCTGATTGTTTGAAATGCAGATCTTGAATGAATTTAATGCTCGGAAACCAGACGAAAAAAATATCTTCAAAGGAATTACTAGAAACCGTCTTTTCATGGGGATAGTAGCACTAACTGTTGTACTTCAGGTGAGACTCATTAACTTTTGTTGTCTTGGCTTTTATGGAGTTTCATTGTCTTATATTTTGTGTTTTATTTGCAGATAATTATCATTTTTTTTCTTGGGAAGTTCACATCAACCGTCAGGCTTAATTGGCAGCAGTGGTTAATTTCAATTGTTGTTGGTTTCATCAGGTTATTTGCGACATCCCGTATAACAATATGTGTGCGCTTAGAAATACTTCTGTTCAAAAGTTTATTAATTTTGGAACTGATAAAAATCCAAATCTAACCCAACCTTCAATTGCAAAATGGGCAGCACTTTTGATCCTTTTTCTATTTGGTAATGTGGTATGTCTATTACGTTATTCACATCTCTCTTCATCATAACTAACTGGAAGTATTCTCCTATTCCTTTATCAGTTGGCCACTTGCTCTTCTGGGGAAATTCATACCTGTACCAGTGACTCCCATTAGTGATTTCTTCAAAAGAAGACATCCTCAACAAAGAAATGAGCAAAGTAAGAATCTCTCATTAGTCTTTCCTCTTCTTCCTCTCTAATCATGTGCTGCAAGAATTTACTGAAGTGTCAAGCTTTTTCTTAATTGTCTGTTCCACAGACTAATGAATAGAAGGCACCGGGTTGCCCTCAAGACATGGGGATTCAATTGTGTCAAGTTTGCAGGTTCTGCCAAATGTTTCCGCATTTCTGGTTCATGGGGGGAAAAATTACATAGATTTGAATACAAGTATGGAGTTACAAGTAGATGGTCACTTATTCACTGGACTTATTTTATACACATTACTAACAAGGATGTTTGAAGGAGAGATTGGTTACATGGTGTAACTACGTGCATAGAGATGGTTTTGATCAACTACTTTTACATGTTACAGCTTGGTGCAGCTTCTGTAACAATATGATACTAAATAGTAAGCTTTTGAAATGGAGTATGCTGGTGACTCTTTTACTGAAATCTGCCCAACTCATTTTATCAATGAATTATGTATTTACAAGTTCACTGCTACTGCTGATATCTGTTGGAATTTATTCATTTACATTACCCCTTATGGTTGCCAAAACAAAGTATTTGTAGGGTTAGGGAAAAGAAGTATTTGTATGTCAGCAGACGTATGGTTTCCAAATATGGTATTTTGCAACTCGGTGTTAGGGGCAATATCCCACCCGCTTCATGGGTTGTTGGAAATGCAATGCAATGCATTAAAAAATGTCAATGGCTGAAGTGGAATCAGAGGATTGTTTCCCTTCCGCACTTTGATCCATCACATTTAGTGTGTAATTAATACACCCGAAATGGTAGATAATTTTCTACCCCGACTAAAGGGACATCGAAAGTTATTTTCATTGTTGTGAAGAGAATGAAAGGCGCATTCTGGAGGTTTTGTGTATCATCTTTAATTTCTTCGGGGGTAGGAGACAGACGGAGATGATATTTATATACAAGATGGTTCGGAATGTTGTAATTTCCATACCTCTGTCCATATCCATCGAAGCAATTCGTGAGAACTCTTGAGCCCTAAAAAATGTTTTGTTTGTGCATTTCAAGAAGCGCTTTTCTTTTATACACTTGCCAAATTGAGTTTCACGGTGATTAAGCAGAATATACATGTGATTGCAGCACACAATGTGGATTGACCTATTTGATTATAGTTTGATAAAGCAGTGTGTGAAAATGGGGCATGGCATCTTTCAAAGTGGATGCATATCTGCCACTACAATATGAACATCCTCACAAAGAATAATTTATTCCGTCTGCACCTCCACTCCAAATATTTGTATGAGTACCATCCCGCCCCCAAAATCGAAAAAATGTTCATTTATATCTGCACTATTCTACCATCTTCCGGACTAGTATAGCTTGAGCAAATTGAAACTGAAGATGTTTATAATCAAAAGAGCACTAATACTAAGGTTAGTAAGTGCACTAAATCTCCGTTAAGACTTGAGAGCCATTTTGAGGAGCAGCATGATGCATGCACATCGACAGAATCAGTTACTGCTAACTGCGAGCATATTAAGTTATTCCTTTATATGTAATTTACAAAAGTATGTGTCTACATATTATTATTCCTACAAATTCCACAAAGGCCTAATTTCTCCAGCAAAATTGTTTGTTATCCTGCTAAAGCATCAGAAATATCATAATATCAAATGTACAATGAACACATAAAATCAGATTTAAGGAGTACATACTGTGTACTAAATCTGCCACCCTGAGAAGGTACAGCTGAGTAATGGCATCTTTCAGAGCCACAGCCTCAGTGAAAATCAACAGTCTACTAATGGGTTACTGTTGGAAGGATTTGGAATGGGGAAACATTGGCAAAAAAAGCCGTGTCTCACAAAGGAGTCTCTTCAAGATTCCCAAACCCATGAATCATAGAAGTTGGTGATTTGACAAAAACCAAACTCTTCATAAGAAGAGGTTTGAATTTTGATTTGGTTTGCTTTGTATTTTCCAGAGGTTCTCGGGATTTCAAGATCTTTGCTTCCAAAAGAAACGCGAGCATAAAATACTCTTGTTTTAATCTATAAAATGCTTATCTACAAGCATAGTGCAACAATATTTACTAATATCGTAATGATTTTAAGAAGGCTCTGGATGTAAGGTAATTATAATTATTATCTATTATTTTTCTTGATAAGTCAGCAAATTGCTGCTATTTAATTTTGTTATATTATGGATACAGATTCTGCATAACTTAAGGCATTAATAAATAAAACACAAAACAAAACTTACCCGCGTAGAAACATCAAGAAAATAGTCAAATACCACTTTGCATTTTGTAGGTTCAAGTGGGATCACCAGATTGGTGTCCATCCAAGGTCCATAGCAATAAGAACCAAAAAAAAAAAAACTTTATTAAGTCATTACAAGCAACAAATAATCACCGGAAGTAGTTAAAAGAAATAAAAATAAAACAATCAAATTATTAAGCAAGTACCGATTGATCATGAAATTTGGATATATAAAAGCATATAAAGCTTTAGATCCCAGGCGGTCAATGTGATCTATGCTTTCTGTAGAGCCGCCTTCACATCTTTGGATACTAAACTTTTCAAATATCTGTCCATAAAATGCATATACTCAATACGATTATTTATCAAAATCTATATGTTTACCTAATAATTTTTAGAAGATCACCATGTACATGTCAAAGCTATGCCCCTGTAACTCATAATGATAATCCATAGATAATTTATGAAAGCAGAGAAGCATACTGACGTTGAGTATGAATCCAGCTTTAGACCAGCTGCAAGGCCTTTATGTGCATATGGCACATGGTAACCACCTTCTAAGTAGTTATCACAGAAAACCTACATGAACAATAATCAATATTAACAGAAGTATGCTGGATTCAAAATGTTGATGAAGCTGCAAAATTTATAAAGTTTATGCGCTCGGGTACAGCAGCTTCAGTTCAATGCCCGAGCAAAAACTGTCACAAATGAACATTCACTCCCAAAGGGACTACATGGCATTAAAACTGATATATTCCTTAACACTATGAGGATACTAAATTCATTATTTAGGAGATGTCATTTTCAGAGGTCGATTTCAAAAACAAGTGTACTGAAAATTGAAAATTTAAGTTGAATGAACTCGGGCACAAAACCATACCTTCCCGTTACAGTTGACGAGGTATTCATGTCGGCATATGTAGCTTAATGATAAATCAACACCATTCATACGCAACATCTCTGAACAGATACCAAGCCATGGATTTGCCACAACAATATTCTCAACATCCTCTTGAGTTGTTAGCTCTTTCTCTGTGTTGAGGAGAGCAAATGGCCCATGTTGTTATTAGATATATAATATTATTTATGTTCTTAAAGCATGTTAAACAACCTTTTATTTGATTAATAAAAATTTATTTATATAAATGATTGAGAATATATTAAAAAATTTATATTTATAAAGTATGTGATCTATGTATTAAACATATAATGTTAATATAGAATGTATAAATCACAAATTCTTTATAAGTTAAATCTAGTTCAAAGTTATTAATAAAAAAGACATTTCATTATGTAAAATTGTAGTTTTTCTACTTCTTATAGTGGATGATTTATTTTGATTATGAATTAGAGACTTAAAGTAGAAAAACTAGTGTATATGTTACATTGAACAAGACTATTATAAATTTTGATTTGGTTAAATAAATGTCGTAGATCTTAATTTATAAAAGTTTTAATAAGCTTATTGATCTTAATGCTGAGCAAATAATGAACTTACATTTATGCGTTATATTTTTTGAGTTATTACAAAGTGAAATCCATATAAATGGTCAAAACCTCAATATCTTAGAGATATAATTTCATAGGTCATAGGAACATATATTTGCAAGATTGAATCTAATAAATATGTTCACTTAAACTGTTCACAGTTCTTAATCATTTGAATCTGTAGCCATATTTTTTTTAATAAATTATTTATTGAATAATTATATTTATTTGTAAATTTATTTACAAATATAGATATATTAAAAGTGATGATCAGAGCATTTAGTGACTTAAAGGTAAATAAACAATTAAAAAGATAAGACAATTTCTCATAGTCTAACTTTAATTATGAACATCAATTAGAGTGTCAATTAAGTTATTATTATTTGTCTAAAAACCAAACCCAATTTAATTAAAAATATATATTTTTAATTAAATAGGCTTTTACTTAATAACATGAGTTATTAAAATATAAATATTGGTTTTTAGTGGAATAATCTGTGGTTAACTTAGAAGAACAGGTGCATCATGAGATGATTAGAACTGAGTCTTTTAAGTTGGAGTTAGGAAGCCTATAAGTCTTATAGTCTATCTACTAGCTCAAATCTTAATCAAACTCTAATTTTTTTAATCTTAATCAAATTTTAAATACCCGATGAAGATTCTTATATATATGAAAAGTAAGGAGCAGTAAAAATATATAGCTTTTTTTTTAAAAAAAAGGAAAAAAATTTGGTAAAAAAAAGAAAAATGAAAAAATTTTGAAAGAGGAGTGGGAGGAGGTCCCAGAATTAGGGTTTATCTGAGAAATATCATATAGGGCCCTAAAAGTTTAAATTAATTCTATTTTGGTTACGTTTATTTGCATCTTTTACAAAATTGGTTCTTAAAGGTTTGTAAATTATGCAAAATGGCCCTAATAGAGTTAGTTATTCTCATTCAGCCCCTTTAATTTTGGGTAATTAAATTTTAGTTAGAAAATTTTATATATTTGCAAATAAGTCTCAAGTTTGACCCAAATTTATTTTTAAATTAATTTTGAGTATTTACAAATTTAAAGTTAGTCCAAACTTCTTTTAATTTTGGTCCAATTTTATAAAATTTTATTTGAGCTATTTTATTAACATAATTGGGTCTAAAAATATTTTTTATTAAAAATTTTTAAGTAGTCCCAATATAAATTTTAAGCCTATCATTTTAAAAATAAGTGGACCAAAAAAAATTAAAAATCCAAAATCTAAGCCTATAAAAGGAGACAAATAAGAGAAGATAACATTATCAAAGAGCTCAAGTTACTTAAAAGAAGACTTTAAAAAATTTAAACTTAGTTTTAATGTTTTTCTTCCTAGGAAAAATTATGAATTGTGGGTATTTATTTATCTTGTTAATTGAATGAATGAATAACATGTCATATAAATTATGAGTGTCACATTCATATGTTCATGCATAAAATATATAATTTTGTATGACATTAATGTTCTAATGAGATTTAGATTAGATTATTGTCATTATTTTAATATATATTAATTTACTATTTGACATGACCTTATTAATTATTTTATAATTATAAAATTAGATATTAATAAGTAGAATGTAATTTTATAAATTAATTGTATATTAAAATTAAAAACTCTAAAGACTAAAATATTGAGTGAGAGAGAACTTTAAGCATAAAGCCCATAGCCTCCATTATTAGTCATATTGTAAGATAGATTAATGCTTTACTTCAAACCTCGTAAGCTCCCTATGGAGGGTATTAATCAGAACTTGTTACTAGATATGACTTCTTTAAGGGGTAAAATCCTATATAGGACTCATGTGAAATGACAACCTTATGGTGGCTTTTTTAATTGAAAAATATAAATGATTAAAATAATAGTTGTACACTCAACTTAGATTAATTGATATCCTATCTACGAAGTTCTTATTAATTAAATCTAAGGGTTAAAGAATAGGTAATTTGTTATTATTTTATATGAGATATCTAGATAATAATAATAAATTAGTATTGTACTAGTATGATTCATGACGGATACGACACCCTACGGAGGCCTATTCAAATTAGAAATGGGATTGTCGATGCATAATGTAGTTAAAGAGTTCTACATAAATACATTTCATGCATTCACGTAAAAATTACACATGCTATTAGATAATGTATGCTCATGTATGAATTTATTTTTCAGAATTATGTCTTCATTCATCCCATTAACATCTATCCTAAATCAAAACAAGTTAACCGGGAATAATTATGTGGATTAGGAAAGAAACGTAGATATTGTACTCATAGCTAGAAAGCACAGATATGTTTTAACTGATAAATACTCGTAAATACATAATGAAAATGCATCCCAAGATGAAATAGATGCTTACAATAGTCACTTGACTATTGTAAGAAGAAGAAGAAGTAAGAAGAAGAATAATAAGCTAAAGAAAGCATCTAATTCAAGATTTGTGTAAATTCATAAAAAGGAAGTAATGCCTATAAGAAAATATTTCTAATATATTAAAGGGCATTGGAAGAGAAATTGTCATTTAGTTAAGTTTTTAATAGCTAAAAGGACAGTTTATCTTTTAGTAATATTCTTTTTATTGAGACATGTTTAGTAGTTGACTCTACAGATTTTGAGATAATAGATTATAGAGCCACTAATCATATTTGTAATTCGTTGTAAGGGTTCCAAGAAACCAAATCACTCAATGAATGAGAGATCAGTCTTAAACTAAGAAATGGTGCAATTATTGCAACCAAGGTAGTAAGAGTTAGTCTATATTTTGATGATTTTAAGACTTTATTAATAGATGACTATTTGTTAGTACTGGAACTTAAACACAATTTGATTCCAGTTAGTGATTTGAATAACTTTGTATAGTCTGTTAATTTTGACTAAACTATGGTAATCAAAAGAAATAAATCATTTATATGTTCTAGTACATTAGTTAACAATTTATACATCATATTTCTTAAAATTAACTCACTACTTAGTACAAAATTAAATAATGAATCTAATCACCATAAGAGGATTAAAGTGACTTCCACTTATCAAACGTATCTATGGCATCTACGTCTTGATCATATTAGTCTAGATACGATCCAAAGACTGGTCAAATATGGATCTTTAAGCTCATTAGAGATTTAACCATTACCAGTCTGTGAATCTTGTATATAAGGTAAAATGACCAAAAAACACTTTAATGCTAAAGGTAATAGAGCCATTAAAATGTTAGAATTAGTACAGTCTGATGTGTGTGGGCCTATGAACACACAAGCTGGAGGAGGAAGTTATGAATATTTAATCACTTTTATTGATGATTATTCTAGATTTGGTTATGTGTACCTAATGCGCCACAAGTTTAAGGTGTTTGATAAATTCAAAGAGTTTCAAGAAGAAGTGGAAAGATAATTAGGAAAACACATAAAGGCACTTTGATCCAATCGAGGTGGTAAATACCTCTACAGTAAGTTCAGGACCTACTTCTCAAACAATGGGATATTATCTCAGTTGACTGCATTAGGGTTACCCTAACAAAATGGTGTAGCAACAAGGAGAAATAGAACTCTTCTTAAAATGATGAGGTTGATGATAAGTTATTCAACTTTACCCAGCTCATTCTGGGGTTATGCCTTAGAAATAGCCATGTATCTTCTTAACTTAATTCCATATAAGTCAGTCCCTAAAACACCTCTAGAAATATGGATATGCATAAACCAAGTTTATGTCACACACACACTTACTCTTACATACACACACACATACACATACACACACGCATGCACATGCACACGCGCGCGCACACACACACAAGTTAGAATCTAAGTCAGAAGTTGTTTGTTTGTTTATTGGCTATCCTAAAGGAATAAGAGGAAGTCTTTTCTATAGTTCTCAAGATAAGAAAGTATTAGTTAGCATTAATGCAATCTTTCTTGAAGAAGACTATGTGAAAAACTTCAAGCCTATGAGTAAGATAATTCTTGATGAGTTATTTGGGAACTCCAATATTGTGCCAGATAGAGTCAATAAGTTAATTTTCAATCCAGGTTATAATAACCAACCATAGCCAGTTGTAAAGCGACAACCATTAGTACTTTGTCATAGTGGAAGAATTATTAGATGTCCAACAAAGTACATATTAATTAGAGAATCTTTATAGGTAGTCTCTAATAAACATGAACTTGATCCCACTAGTTATAATGAAACAATGGTTGATAAAGATTTATACCATTGGCATAAAGTTATAAAATCAGAGATGGATTTTATGTATTCCAATAAAGTCTAGAAACTTATAGAAAAACCTGAAGGGATAAAATTCATAGGGTTTAAATTGGTCTATAAGAGAAAGAGAATAGTAGATGGAAAGGTAGAAACCTTTAAAGTAAAGCTTGTGGCAAAAAGATACACTCAGAAAGAAAGGTATTGATTATAATGAGACTTTTTAGCTGGTAGCCATTCTAAAATCTATTATAATTCTCTATCCATTGCAGCAAATCTTGATTGTGAGATTTGGTAAATGGATGTCAAGGTTGCCTATCTTATGGCAATCTTAAAGAATGTATCTATATGATACAATCAAATAGTTTTATAGCTACAGGGCAAGAGCATATTGTTTATAAACTGCAAAAATCTATCTAGATCTTGGAACATTAAATTTGATCAGGCAACAAATCATTTGGTTTTAATCAAAATTCTAATGAATCTTATGTTTACAAGAAGATAGATGGATAGTTGGTGATTTTTCTAGTACTATATTTAGATGATATACTACTCATTAACAGTAATGTTGGAGCGTTATCATCAGGTAAAATATAGTTATCTAACCATATTTATATTAATAATCTAAGAGAAACCAGTAACATCCTTAGGATCATAGTATTAAGGGATCTCAAGTGAAGGATGTTAGGCTTATTCTAAGTTGAGTATATTAACAAAATTCTGATCAAGTTGGCTATTCATAATTCCAAAAGGGATTGTTCCTTTTAGGTATGGAATTGATATATCCAAGTAATAGTTTCCTAAGACAACTGAAGAGATAAATCGCATGAGAGAAATTGTTTTTACATCAACAGTAGGAAGTCTCATGTATACAATGCTATATTCTAAACCAGATATTTATTATATAGTTGGAATTGTCAGCAGATATCAAACTAATCCAGGACCAGAATACTGGATTGTAGTAAAACATATATTCAAGTACCTTCAGAGAACGAAAGATTATATATTTGTAAATTTCAGTGAGGATCTTATACGTATTAGGTATATAGATTCAAAATTTTAAGAATATAAAGATACCCAGATCTTCCTCAAGGTATGTGTTCACTTTAAATAGTGGAGTTATAAGTTAGAGTAGTGTAAAACAATCATGTATTACATACTTTACCATAGAAGTTGAATATATAGCTGCATCTGAAGCTACAAAATAGGCTATATAGCTCTAGAAGTTCCTTATAGAGCTTGAGGTGGTACCTAGTGCATAGATGCCTATTGTTATTTATTAATACATTAGCAGGGCAATAGCATAGTCTAAAGAACCAAATACTACAAGAGAAGAAAACACATTGAGAAATATATAATGTTTGATAAAGGAGTTTTATGCAAAATAGTGAGGTCGTAGTATCTAAGATTACGTAAGCGATAATCTAGTAGATCCATTCACTTAAGTCATTCACAGCAAAGAGTTTTGAAACTTATATGAATAATATAGGAATTTAATAGTTACTCGACATGCTTTAGGACAAGTGAAAGATTGTTAGATAAATAATGCTATTTATGCCATTAAAGCATGTGAAATAACATTTTATTTGATTAATAAAAATTTATTCATACATATGATTTAGTATACATTGATGAGCCTATATTTATAAAGTATGTTATCTATGTATTAGACATATTATGTTAATACAGAGGATATAGATCACAAGTTCTTTATAAATTAAATCTAACTCAAAACTATTAATGAAAAGGGTATTTCATTATGTAAGGTTGCAGCTTTTCTACTTCTTATAGTGGATGATTTACCTTGATCATTAGAGACTTCAAGTAGAAAAACTAGTGTATATGTTACATTGAACGAGACTACTGTGAATTTTGATCTGGTTAAATAAATATTGTAGATCTTAATTTACAAAAGCTTAATAAGCTTGATTGATCTTAATGCTAAGCAAATAATGAACTTACATTCATGCATTATATATTTTGAGTTATCACAAAGTGAGATCCATATAAACGGTCAAAACCTCAATATCTTGGAGATATAATTTTATGGGTCGTAGGAATATATATTTGCAAGATAGAATCTAATAAATAGGTCAACTTAAGCTGTTTGCAGTATTTGATCATTTGAATCTGTGGATACAGTTTTTTAATACATTATTTATTAAATAATAATATTTATTTGTAAATTTATTTACAAATATCGACATATTAATAGTGATCATTAGAGCCTTTAATAACTTAAGGGTAAATAAATAATTAAAGAAGTAAGACATTTTTTCATAGCCTAACTTTAATTATGGATATCAATTATATTGCTAATTAAGTTATTATTCGTTTAAAGATCAAACCTAATTTAATTAAAAATAATTTTTAATTAAATAAACTTTTACTTAATAACATGTGTTATTAGAGTACAGTCATTGGCTTTTAGTAGAATAGCTTAAAGTTAACTTAATAGAACTGGTATATTATGAGATGATTAAGAATGGGCCTTTTAAGTTAGAGTTAGAGAGCGCATGGGCCTTGTAGTCTCTCTACTAGCTCAAATCATAATCAAACTCTAATTTTCTAATTCTAAATATCTGATGGAGATTCATATATATATAGGAGGTAAAGAATAGTAAAAAATTCCAATAATTATAACTAGAAAAATTCTTTTTACATATTCTTATATAGGAATATGTAAAAAGAATTTTGGTTATTACCCTTATCTCATATTTGGGTATTAGTGATTTTAAAGATTATAGAAAGATTTACATGTCAATACTCATTGAGTTTGAAGGTTGAAGGTAATGAAAAAGATTGCAACTAATCTATTCAAGATTTACCAAAGCATAAAATTGAGATAATCTTTTATTTATATATATGTAATTATGAATAAAATGATCTAATTTTTACTACGTTTATTTTGATAAATAAAAAAGTTTTATTTCCTACCAACAGTTGCCACTTTCAGTGGCATAACCCCAAACTCGTACCATCCATAGGCAGAAATATCAATCAAATTATTTCCTCCGTTTTAAAAATGCTTTGCAGAAAAAAGATAGTAATCAGAGCATTACAATGGCATACATTTACATCAAAATTCGTTATTCCATTAATTCTAGTTGCCTTAAGAAGTGCACCATCCAGCCCATATGTCCATCCCTGCAAAAAATATATAAACATATATTTCTTTAGTTTTTGATTCAGCTGCATGTAACTTTAACACTAGTAATCCTCTTTGGTAAGCTTGTATAATCAAGGCCAGAAAGAATTTTTCTCAAAGTAAAATTAGATGCTTACATGATAAGGGCACACAAAACAAGTTTTTTTTTTCCCAGTTCCAGATGCAAGAAGAGAGGCAAGATGGCGACACACATTATGAAAAGCCTGAATCTTCCCTCGTCATCTCGGCACACCACAAACTTAAAGAGAAAATTTGTTTTTCATTTGTCCTATTGTCGTTTGATTCACCATATAAACATTATTTTGAAAATAAGTGGCAACTCAAGAAACATTATCCTGAGGTTTGCGTTAATTATGGACAAAATACAGTTGTTCGAAAGAAATACCTAAGCCTTAGGCGTGTTTTGAATTCAATTCAATGTAATTCGTTAATTTATCTTATTTAATTCAATTTCATATATTTTTTTATTCCATTTATTAAATTTGTGATTTGAATTAAAATAAAAAATTTAAAGAGAATGGATCAATTTCTAAGTTTACATATGCAAACCAACTAAAATTTGATCTAATTACAAGAAAATAATATTATTATATTATAAATAAAATTATTGGGCTTATTATTAATACAACTTACTTAGTTTGTACAACTTAAGAGTAATAATGGGCCTTTTTGAAGATGTTGGCTCAAGGTATAGTGAAATTGGACTTAACATATCTTTGCACGAGGTCCAATGATGTCAAAAAGCTTGGGATCTAAATTTTTCGTCCATTGGTAGGTAAAACTTGACCTAATAACTTATGAATATTTTTCAAACAAGTTAAAAAATACACGAGAACAAAGAGTCAAGTCTGAATTATGATTTCAATTCCTTCCATAATTATTATTTATGAGTTCAAATATAGTTATAAATCCTAATCTGACTTTAATTTCCTCGAAATGCATTGCAAAAGTATAATTTAACGTACACATAAATATTACTTGGGGTTTGATTCCATCAGTATATAAGAATACTATTTTTTGTTCATTATTCATTTAATCTCATTCAATTTAAACTAGTACTAGTTTGTAGCATCCTAAAGTATTCAAATACCATATTGCTTACCTTAGATACACTTCTTACACATAAACACCCTTTTGTTTTTTATCAAACACTAATTTAAGCATTGGAGTATTTTTTTTTTATAGGACAATGTTGTTCCCGTCAATTCAAAGAGAGTTTGAGGGAAAGAAAGTAAATTCGCGAGGTTTCAAAACTTAAGAACTTTAGTGGCATCGATTATAGAAAAGTCTCAAAATGATTAGCAGACTTTTTCAAATTAAACTCTATAAATAAACATGACAAACTAGTTGAACAACTACTCCTCTGGCCTATTCAACATTGAGAAAAGAGGCTCTAATATTTTCGAATTGGCTACCCTTGGGAACAACATTCCTACCAACATGAGGAAACTATTTTCGAAATTGATCAACCAAATAGATGATTATCAAAAAGAAATTTTGGAGTTGTGAGATAATGTCATGATACTAAAAGGAAATGGATATTAGGACAATCAAACTCTAAAGATAGAGGTTTTGACAAAACTCTTGAAAAAGATTCTATCTAAAATAGAGTTAGGAACTTTAACCGAGAAGTTTCTAAGAAATTGGGCAGTGAAGATATGAAATCCTACATCCTAAAAAAAGTAAGCAAGATATATGCGAAGATGCACAAGTCAGGATTTTCTAAAGATGTGATGGCCTAAGCAAAGAAGTCAACCAAGATCCTTTCATTAAAGCAATCAAAATGGCTGAATGACTAGATAATTCAACATACCCAACTTTTATATGTTCAATGGGGTCGGGGATTCGAAAGAGCATATATTTCACTTCAATTGAAAGATGATAATGCATGCATATAATAGACCTATAAAGTGTATCACTTTTCTCTCTTGCTTGAAAGGTTCAGCCCAAGCCTGGTTCCAATAACTCAAGAAAAACTCAATTTCCTTGTTCGAGGAATTAACTGCATAATTTATTGCATACTATATTTGAAATCGGAAGAAGAAGAAGAAGACTTTAAACATTTTCTTTAAAAAGCTAGGAGACAATGAGTCAATTGAAAACTTCCTTAATCGATTCAATCACGGACTCAACAAAATTAGAAGTTGTGACTTCGAGATAGCAATCTAAGCCTATCAAAATGCAGTCAAACCATCCATTCCATATTATAAGTATCTAGCTTGAAAGAATTTTACATTTTTTCAAACTAATCAATCAGAAGTTAGAACAGTGGATGCACAAAAAAGAAGAATAAGCTTCCATAAAAAAGAGGCTTTTATAATAACAAGAAAGGAAAAAGGTTTCTCCTAAAGAGGGGAACTATAGAAAACAATTATAAAACAAAAACATGAATGATAAAAAAAAAACCTTCCAATTAGATGAGAGGCAACGAGAATAAGAGATCATGGAGACAGGTTGAACTATTAATTTTTTTAAATATAATAGCTGAGAAATATTAGAGAAACATATGGTTTTTGGGATTTTTTAAAAAACTAGGCTCGTGGAAGCACAAGTACCAATCATCCGAAAAAAGCCAATTTACAAATTCGATCAAGGGCCAATCATACAATAAGTTTTCAAGTGACAGAGAGACTAACCCGAAATAGCAAGGCTATCACTCTTAGGAGTGGTAAGGAAATGAAAGCTCCTAAGCCAAATGAGAGTGAAGACAAGGAGAAAAAGGTTGTAGCGGAACCATTGAAGGTTAATTCAAAGCCTAATTCTATTTCTTTTTCAAATAATCTTTCCATCCTTGTTCCTTTATTTTTGTTTCCTTAACTGTTTCAAAGAAGAAGTTAGATGCACAATTCTCCAAATTCCTTGAGATTTTCATAAAGATTCACATAAATATTTACTTTGGAGAAAATGATGAATTATGTGAAGTTTATGAATAAGGTAATGTCCAAACAAAAATTTTTAGAGGATTATTAAATGATGAAGCTTGCAGAGGAATGTAGTGCAATTCTTCAATAAAAGTTGCTACAAAAGTTAAAGGATCTTGGGAGTTTCACAATCTCATGCACTATCGATGGTTTAAATTTTTAAAAAGCCTTATATGATCTTAGTGTCAGCATTAATCTTAAGCCTTTGTCCATTTTTTAAAAGTTGAAACTGTTGGGATTTGTGCTTACGTGCCATCCCATAATGTATAAATATATAGTGATTGTATTTATACAATTATTATTTCTAATAAAATCGTTAATATTATTTTTATTAAATGGTAAGATGCTTGTAACGTTTTAGACATTGTATGATCTGAAGGAGTTCAGATTTGGTTTAAAAGAGTTTAGACCAGGGCTAAGAGTTAGCAACGCTAATAGTTATAAACACTAAGAGTTAGCAAAATCTAATGAGTTAGAGCCTTGTCTGAAATGGGACAATGACCTGAGAATATATTAGTAATGATATAGCTGCAATGAGTTGCAGATGGTGCTAAGAAATGTCATTATGCAAGTATGTTCTCAAACATAATGTTCCTGATCTAATTTCATCGATGCGGGTCTATCGGTGAAACCCATTATTATAGATTAGTGTATGTTTATATCTGGATGGTCCAGATGGTTAGTCTTAGCAAACCATGCGCTTAGTAGGAAGCTCGTATAGAGATACAGGTATTCAGTAAGGACTAGATATTGAACAGACTCACGAAGACATCCAATAGACATCTCATAAAGCCGTCAATGGAAGGTCTTCCGAGTTGAGTAGTATTTGTGGTCCTTTGACCTGAGCGCCACAGTGGGATTGTGAGTGATCCACCATGCTTTGGTTCCACACATGTCAGAAACCTTTCATGGTCTGACCGCTGGGTGTCGCTGGGTATGGTCCGATGCTCATGGAGTTCGGTGTGCATAGATATGAGATCCATCAGCTCATATGAGTGGGTTGTATATCCTAATGCTCTGAGATTGTATTTCAGAAAGTCTTGTGGCCGCAAGCATAAACCTCGGAAAAGATATTCCGGAGGAATAAACAATATCACAAAAGTGTTTGTGGATATTATTTTATGAAATATAAATCTGGAGATAAGTTCGTGGTTGAGCAAATAGAGATTTGACGGTGATGATCTATATCTCTGCTCTTCAAGGATATAAATAATGGAAGGATTATACGAATATGTAATAACCTCAACTTGTATGGTCTAACATGCTAATTTGTAATATCCGTAACGTGTGTGTGGGACATTGTTCACGGACGTATGGAGGAGCTCTATATGACAAATTAGGTGTGGACCTAGAGAGTCTCACAATATGAAGTATACTCGTTGTGCACTGGGGTAGCGGATTGGATTGAATAGTTCGATCCAATAAATTTTACCAAAAGAGAACGATTGTTTAGGGATCCCTCGGATTATACATTTGTCAAGACTTAATTGTTAAGTACATCACTTAATTAATTAACAAGGGTTGTTAATTAATAGAATATTGACAAATGACAAAATTTGTTCTATGATTTGATTTTACCATTTAACCATGGTAGTAAAAATTAATAAGGTAAAAAGTAATTATTCAAAATTGTTTTGAATAATTAAATCATATATTAATATTATATTATTAGATAATATTGTAATATATATAGATCATGGCATTGTATTTTAATACAATGAGTGGCCTAGATGTTGGCCATTTAATTACCCATTATAATTAAAGTAATTATAATTGTTAGGTAAAGATTAATTTTGGTGGCTATTATTCTAGTGCTTGGTTTAATTAATTCTAAATGGGAGACCAACAATAAAATTGGTGGAGCACTTCATTTTGTTTATTTTGTTTAATCAAAGTGTTGAATAAACAAAATGAATTTTGACAAAATAATTGAATTCATTTTCATTCATTCAATTTTTTGGAGAAGAATTTGGCAATGGCAAGGAAGAGAGGTAAGAGAGAGTTCTTTGAGTTTTATTCCTTCAAGTGTTGAAAAATAAACAAACTTCTCTTCATCTCCTTCTTTAATGGATGGCCAAAATGAATGATATGTAAATGGAGAAAAAGATAATTATTTTGCAAAGAGTTGTTCAAAATAATTATCATGTAGAAATTGTTTCTAAGATTAATATACAAGAGTTGTATGTTAAAGATTTTTAATTAATACAAGAGTTGTATAGAAAATATTTACCATCTCCATTTAAGAAACAAAAATTGTATTCAAAAGAGTTTGAATACAAGTGCTGAAAATTTTAAACACTAAGCTACCATTCTAGCTCCTTAATCCCACCAAAAGTTATGGACTAGAATTGTTCAACATATACTTCAAGGTGAGCTCTTCACATGAATTATTGAAGAACTTAAAGAATTTGTAAAGCTACCTTCATTAGGTGAGTATTTTACATTATGTGTTATAATACAATATTGTTCATCATGTTTATATTTGTATAATTGTTATACTTGTTCATATATGTGATATATGTTGTTCATCATGTTCATAATTGTATAATTGTTATACTTATGCATATATGTGATATATGTTGAATTTGTTAAAATAGGTGTATTTTGTAACATGCTTCCGCTGCGCATATATAGTAATTTTTGAAATTACACACACACTCATATAATCACACACTCTATGATAAACACCCAACAGAAACTTGGAGAGGTAAAGCCTACCACAATTTCTTTGCAACTTATAAATCAATCTCTCACGTATCCGAAGGGCATCATCGAAGATGTGTTGGTAGAGGTCAAAAAGTTCATCTTTTTGGTGAATTTTGTTGTTCTTAATATGAAGAAAGATTAAGAGATCCTAACATCTTTGATCAACTATTTCTAGCTACCAATTAAGCTCTAATCAATATAAAAAAAAAGAGAGAATCAACAATATAAGTGCAAAGAAATAAAACTTTCAAGTGAATTAGAGAACTATTTAAAGATTGATAATACAAATTTGGAAAGAGAATAACGACCCCCAAAATTAAGAAGATAGATGCAATTTAACCTCAACTTATGAGAAGGCAAAGTTATACAGAACAAAGAATAAGAAATGAAAGGACATGAACATCTGATGGACCAATGGAAATCAAAGAAAAGAATAAGTAAAGCCTTTAAGTAAATATTGAAGCACCACACAAGGAGGATTATTATATCAGACCAATGCCTATGACATGCAGTTGGATCCGTCAAGAATTTGAAAACTGTCAAGTCGAAGATGTTAAATCAAACGCTTCTTGAGAGGTAACCTAAGTAATTTTTTTATTTTAATGTTGTTTATTTTTAGCAATGTATTAAAACAAGAAGTCAACACTCAAAAAGTATAAAAAGGCACCAGGCATCAAGTGGACGCTACGACTCCAACCATGTAGGGTCACAGTGCCAAAACATAAACATTTTGAAGCCCTCGGTAGTATGTACAAGCTGTGGGGCAGAGGAACCCAGGCCGCGGCACCATAACCTAAAAATCCAAGTCTTCAACTTCAGGTATTGGTGTTGCATGCGCCAAAGACATGCCATGGTTTCAATTCAACAATAATTTTGGCCTTAAGATCCAAAAATCGAAACGTTGAGCCATCATCTACTAAGGAATTTTCCTATAACATTTTTATTCTTTCCATTGGGTACAATGTTAATTTTAAGTTTGGGGAGGGAAATACTTATCAGTGTTTATTTATTACTTTATGTCATACTTACTCTTTATGACTGTTATTTTTTGATGTTTTATTTTGCATGTTAAATTACTTTTATTTAGTTGTTAGTCTTGGTTTGGTAGAATGATTAGCACTCAATGATGTAAAATAGAAAATTTGATTTCAATTCTTATATTCTTTTGAAAATAATAGATGTTATGATTGTTTGCATGTTTAATATAAGGACAAGTTCGGTCTCATTTTGTGATCACTTGAACTATTGAGCACATAATTAGAATCATATAGTTAAAATATTATTATTTGTATTGTAGTTAAAGTATTATTATTTGTATTTATTTATTGTTGTAAATAAATAAATGTTATTCATTAAATTTTATGTTTATAATTTTATATTACTTTTTATTCAAATGTCATAAAATTCTTTGATTATTATGAGTAACCTTAAACTTATTATATAATAGTTATATACAAGAAGATTAAATTTAAGCATAATAATTTATATTAGTTCTCAGTTTGGATGAAAATAAAAATTTTATTTAATAGATTATAAGTGCAGTCTATTTGTATATTGTATACAATAGTCTCATTTAGATCATTTAATATGTTGACAAAGAAAATAAAAGCACTTTGTATAATATTGTACAAAGTTTGATCTATACAATATTTACTTTTAAATTTGCTATTTAATCAAATTTTAGTTGCGAGAGTTTTGTAGAAAGAAAAAATAAATTGGGTTAGAGAGTCTTTTTTTTAGTTCTTTTAGGGTGGAGAGGAAAAGTAAAATCTAAAGGTATAAATGTTTAATTTTAATTTTTTTTATTAATAAAGATTATTTTATTTATTTATAATTAAAAAATAAAATGGATTAAAAATAGGGTTTACTTTTGAATTTATTTTTAAAAAATAGGGTAGTTATTGTTAATTCAGTTTGCAAGTTTGTCCAGCTTGCAGGTACATTAAAGAATGTCTAAATAAATAAGGTGCAAATACAACAACCGAACTGGGGGCTTCACAGTTTGAATAATATATAATATAAATTTAAAATTGTACGGCGATTTCGCCCAGTGATGACAAAGCTGTTACAAGTAATTGTTTTTTTTGTTTCGGAATATTACAAGTGGGGTTGACTTACGACTGAGAATTAGGACAACTGGATAACACATACCCGATAACTTAATATATAATTAATTATTAATTAAAATTATGCTCAGCAGACAGATCCTTTGACACCTCATCTCCTATATTTTACAATTTCAATCCAACGTTTATTGAGGATGGCAAATCTCGTTAGCATATCACATGTTAAATTAGTGGTACAAGAAAATTTTAATTAATTTGAATATTAAGGTTGGCGAAAATGTTTGGGCCACCTTTTCGATCAAGCTTAACCCCGCTCAGATAATAATAAAATTCGGGCTTGAGTTTTAAATAAACTTTGGAAAATAAAACTTATTTATGGAATTGAAACTTATTTAATTAATTAAATTAATCTTTAAAAAATAAATATAATTAATGTTTAAAAATGTTATTTTATTTTATTTAATATGTATGTATGTTTTAATGTCATCAATTTAATATCTTTCAGATTCATGGTGAATAAAATTACATGTTCGAGGTATCTCACATATAAAACTTTAGTTGGTGTCTTCAAGTATTGACCTTCATTTTTTTGACTTCTACAATTTCATGAGAAAATTTATTAGATGTGGCCCTAACCACTTCGATTTGAGCTTTTTCAAAAAGAATTTAATCTTAAACTGAAAGAATAAAGCTCGTTGGCCGATATCTACTAATTTCTTTATGATAAACTTGTCATGCTACTTCTTTATAGTTAATTTTTACATCGAAGCCTTTTTATGAGTTTGCTGTTGAATGGCCTCTATCCCATTTAATTTAAGAGGTTGATGTGCTTCACTTAGAAGTATCATGTCAACCATCTTACAATCTTTATATTCGCTTAAGAGTTATAGTTTCTTGAAAACTTTAAATGTTATTTTCTCATCTTGCACCCTTATTATTAATTCCTCTTTTAGTACATAAATTAAAGTTCGTCATGTGGCTAGTAAAGGTCTACCTAAGATGATGGAAATTTTATGATTTTTCTCAATGTCTAGAAAAATAAAATTTGTAGGAAATTTGAATTTGTATACCTTTACTGGTATATCTTCTATGATACCCCTAGGATATGTGAGAGATCGATTTGCAAGCTATAAGGTGACATTAGTTGGCTTTACTTTCCCTAAACCTAGCTACTTGTAGATTGAATACAGAATCCAAATAACACTAGCTCCAAAATTACAGAGGGCTTTAGTAAAGAATTAATTTTCAATTGTGTATGGTATGGTGAAGTTCCTTAAATCCTTAAGCTTTGGAAGTAACTTTTTCTATAAGATTGCACTGCATTCTTCTATTAGAGCCGCTGTCTCAAAATCTTTCATGTATTTTCTTTGATAAGATGGCTTTCATAAACTTGGCATAATTAGGCATTTGCTCCAATACTTTTTCAAAATGGATGTTGATGTGTAGTTTTTCTAATACTTCTAAAAATTTGTAAAACTGCACATCTAGTTTCTTCTTTTGAAGATATTAGGGAAAGAGGCTTCTGTAGTTGTCTCTTCTTTTATCTGCTCCTTTTGTCTAGCATGGTTCTCCTTTGACTAGGGTTTTTCTACAATAATTGGTAATTCTTTTTCATTCCTCAAGGTAATTTCTTAGCATTGATCTCTATCTCTTATTGGATATGCCTTAGTATTGTTAGGGCAAGGACATTGTAGATTATTGTTTAATAATGTGGCCAATTGACATACTTGAATTTCTAACGTCCTTAAAGAGGTTGCTTAACTATGGATAAAGTTTTTTTTGGCTTTGAAGAAGGACATCTTTGTACTTCATGTACTGCATAAACATCTTTTCTAAGCTGGTTTCTTTTCATGCTACTACTAAGATTGTGTTGGAAAGCTAGAAAGATTTCTCCACCTAGAATGTAATAGTTAAAATTGGGGTTGTGCCATTGTCCATGCTAGTTTCCTATGTAATGTGTTATTTCCATGCATTATCTATTTGAAAGGCTATCATCATAGAAGTCACAGGTGTCAAGTTGACTTTCACAACATTAACTCTAATAGCATCTAACTTTTTGGACAAAATATTAACTTATGCAACTAGTGAGATGAGTGACTTTGTATCATGTACACTTGAATATTTTTTATGGCTGCTCTTTCTACTAGCTATTAGCAACTGTTAGATGCCATTTTCTCAAGTAGGTCGTATGCTTTATTAGTTGATTTGTTCATTAGTGCTCCTTATGCTGTGACATCTATATGAGTAACCAATTTGGAATCTCATAATATAGACATCTCCTCAACAGGTATTTGTACTACTCCCATGTTTCATTTAAGGACTCTTATCGTATTGCATAATTAAGGTGATGTCATTACGCATATTTGTTATTTTGAATGGTGGAAAGAATTTAGCCATGAATTTTCATGTTAAATCATACCACGTTACTATAGATATGGATGTCAATGGAATCAACAAACTCTTTACCTTGTCTCTATGTGAAAAAGGAATAGCCAAAGTCTTATAGCATCATCAAGAATTCCATTGAACTTGAAGGTATCACAATTCTTTAGAAAATTAATGATGTGCTTATTAGAATCATCATTCGATAGCCCACTAAAATGTGCAAAATACTTTACCATCTAAATAGTACTTGGTTTGATCTCAAAGTTATTGGTATTTAATGTTGGTTGACATATGCTAGTGTGAATGCCATCAACTATTAAGACTGTATAGTTCCTCAAGAATCTATCTTAGCTACATTATGAATTGGATCATCTATGATAACCAAAAACATTAACCTAAAAAAGAAAAAAAAAAGAATAAAAAATAACTGGATAAAAACCAAAAGAAAAAAGTAATTATAAAACCAAAACAAATAAAAGGTCTGAAGTAAAAGTAAGATAGATTAGTATTAGTAGTAAGAAGAATAATAAAATAATTCTCTATGAAGGATTTGGAAGTGGCTTCTTATGTAGTTTAAATACGTTAAATATTTTAATTTAAAATGTTGTTTTGATTTCAATTACGTTAAATATCATTGATTTTAATTGCGTTAAATATTATTATTTAAAATTAAATTACGTGAAATATTATAATTTAATTTTGAAATCGATTCGTTTCAAATTTTAATTTCAAATCTAATTGTGTAAAATGTTGTCATTTTGAATTCAATTTTCAATTGAAATACGTTAAATATAATAGGTTAAAACTTATAATATTATTTTGATTTTAATTAAATTATATATCATGGATTTGAATTACGTTAAACGTCATTATTTAAAATTAAAATACATGGTGAAATATTATAATTGATTAATTTTGAGATTGATTCATTCCAAATTCACATACTTAAAATATTGTCATTTTAAATAAAATTTTAAGTTGAAATACGTTAAATATTTTAATTTGAAATGTTATTTTCATTTTCAATTACGTTAAACGTCATTATTTAAAATTAAATTACATGGTAAAATATTATAATTTGATTAATTTTGATATCAATTCGTTTCAATTTAAATTTTAAAAATCCAATTGCATAAAATGTTGTCATTTTGATTTTTGAATCTACTTTTCAATTAAAATACGTTTATTTATTTTTAAAATATTTTTGACAGAATCTCCCCTTATTTTTGGACATTCCATTGATTGAATATAATAACCTGCTAAATATTATAGGTTTGTAACACTTCAATATAATATATGTAATATCCAATTCCTATTAGTAGTATTGGCATCTAGATTTCGGTATAGAGCAAATAAGACACTGTAGGGTTACTCGATTTTAATCCTATTAGAAATATTTCCTTTATAGTGCACGTGAGAGATATTAGACCTAATTTGGTAATTTCACACTCGATCGGTGCGCCGGACGACCCTAGAATATTTTTGAAATTTTTCTCTATTGGCTTAGAAAAGGAAATCCTAATTTACTACATGAATTTCCATTTAAGGGTTATGAATGGAACAAGCCTTTGTTGAGAAATACAATCCATATATTAAGGAATGGACCAATTAGAAACAATCTCATGGATTGCTAAGTTGGAAACTCTAGTTAGTTCTTTTGACTATTCTAACTAGATAATTATAAAGAAACCAATTAAATCTTTTCATTTGAACTAATGGCAAATTAGAAGTTTTAAGTAAGTTGAAGGGCAAAATGGTCAATTGAGGGAGCACTATATATATGTTAGAAGTGTGTAGAAATTTGAAGAAAGATCAAAACCAACACTTAGACAAAAAAGAGAGAAATTCGAGCTTCAAAGGGGGGTGCTGCTACAGTGACTATTCAAGTTTTTTTCCATGATTTTTCATGCTTAATCAAGCCAAAATAAGGTTACATACCAATCCCTAAGCTCAATTGAAGCCTCAATTAGTGGAAATTCAAGAAAAATAGGTAAGAAAAGCATTATTTTATGAGTTTGATAAGTGAGCTTTCAAGAATGCTTAAATTGATATTCTTATGTGTATTCTTGGCTTAGATTGAGTTGAATTCTAGTTTGGAGCTTGAAGGAGTCATCGATTTGAAGAAATTGGTAAGGTAAGAATTAGGGTTTTTGGTGATTTTGTTGTAGAGATTTCAATTGGTTGTAATTAGGGCTTTAGAATGAAATTGGCATGATTTTGTTGTAATTGGAACAAAAAATTGAGAAAAGGAATGTGTTGGAACCTAGGGTGGAATTCTGCCACTTTAGGGAAGTTAGGGATTGAGTGGTGTTTTGAATGAATTATTGTGTATAAATGGTGCATATTGTAAATTGAATGTATATTTTGATGGAAAAATCACAAATGAAGATAATGGAACACAATTGTCCATTTTGGAAAGGTGAAGGGCAATTATGTCAAACCAAGATTATAAGGCGTTCAATAATTTTCAGGGCATCGGATGGTGAGATAGGTTAGATTAAATGGCTCCGTAAATAAAAATCGAGAAGTAGTTTACATCCGGACTTTGTATGCCGATTAGGGCATTTAGTAGTTAAATGAGATTCTAGCATTCGATTTGGTTCTAAATGTCATTTATGGCGCATAGGTGAAGATAACCGAGAGCGATAACGGGAGCAGAAATCGGGAGCAAAATTGAGCGTGGAGCGGTTGTGAGTGGAAATTTGCCATTTCTTTTACTTTTCATTTATTATATTTTCGCATAATGAATATGCATGTTTTATGAGCTTTCATTGCATAACCATGATTTATGATCTTGATATATATTCATAGACATGCCTTTACATGTTCGAATTGAGAAACAGTTTTAAAATTTCTGCATTAGTTTTTAATGCCATTGGTACTCTCAGATTATAGTGGTGATGATTGTATTAGACCCGGCCGGTATACCCCGTGCACATGGGCAGGTCTTGGGGGTGTGTCACTAACTCTGGGAAGTCAGAATGTCGAGTCATGTGAGTCGCTCTATGTGTACGGGGAAATTGTCTCGCTATATGCATGCAATGTAGGATTCTGCTGTATAGCCAGTGAGATATCTTGAGATGTCACTGTGGGTGCTGCTAGTTGAGGTGCCCCATGACCTACTCACGTGTGCGGTGCTAGTAGAGTCGTTGCGTGGGTATAGAGCTTTAGGGTTACCATTGGTACAGTTTAGAAAGAAAATGGCCGAGCGAGGATTTTACTAGTTTTCGATTTACCAATAGCATTTATGCATTTATATGCACACTAGCATGTTATTATGTTATACAGATTCAGAATATAGTTTTCCAAAGATGTAGATAAAACCGCTCGGCAAGATTTCAATAGCATGTGATGTTAGAAACCGTTTTACAGTTTTACATCAGTTTTAGAAGCATAATTTCTGCATGAACTTTAGAATTTGCTATCTATACATGATGTTATTTTATTGAAATTTTATTTGCACTCACTAAGCTCCTTTAGCTCATTCGTTTTGTGTTTTATGTTTTCTGAACCCCTTTCCCAGGTGCAGGTCTCGGTACGCAAGCTGTTGATTCTCCTATTGCCGAGTAGTGGGCCGAATCCGAAGATCATTTTTTGTACATGTAAATGTGCTAAATAGCATTTTATGCATAATAGTTTTAGGCATGTATATTTGTATATATGTTTTGAACCAAGAAGAAGAGATTTAAATTTTAGGATGATCGTTTTTACTTTTTATGATTATGCCTATTTTGTGATTCAAATGAATAATTGAGTTGTGTTAGACTTGATTTGGAAAGGACCAGAGGTCCGAATTGGTAGTATTGAGATGTATTAAAAATAGAAGTGGAATTTCTTTACAGGTTTGATATGGATTTTTCGAAAAACAGGGGAAACTCTGTCCCTTTTTTTTCTTTTTAAAATTAAGATTGTCATTTTCATATATATTACAAGATCTTCTCAGTAGTAGCAAGAATTAAAAAGGGGTTCGCCTCGCGAAATTTCTCAACTTACCCATTAGGTCGGAGGAACTTCCGTCGGGGTGCCCGGCAGGGCCGCTGGGATCTATAGTAGAGGGTCTCGGGTCGGGTCTTGTCAATATAATTCTAAATATTTAATTCCCTCTAACCATTAAACTAACTTCAAATCACACTTCTCCAACAAATAGCAATAAAATAATCACATTTACATTCACATTCACATATCATAACCAACTACAATACAACATAATAATTAACAACATTCTAGAAAGCAATACAAATCAAATAAAAGATTAAGTCCAAAATTTAATAATTTATGAAGCATTAATCATTGGCCGACGAATCACCCACTTACAAACAAAATCAAACCAAAACAATAGTTAAACTTATAACTTAACATGTTTTTGGCATGCATAAACCATATGCACACTTGAACATATGAAAGTAAAAACAGTAGTTAAACTTCAAAACTCATCGGAGAACCTCCACATAAAAAAGATATCTCCAAACATACCAAGAGTAAATATGAATAACATGATTTATTGTTGATGTAGTGCCGGTGCATGTGGACGCTCTTGCATCGATAAATGAGTAAACTCTACACGAAAAAAAACAAGCAAAAATGTACTCACATAAGTATAAATATTTGAATTTTATTATAGTAATTCATATTATTTTACATGTTTCCAGTTGGTCATAATATTCAACATCTGTAAGCAATCCTTTTTCTCGCTTCACTTTATCCGCCAAAAGCGAAGATCGTTTGCAATTTTGTCCACATATCAAGCCCTCAACTACCTTCAAAGTTAATGAACTCCAAAATGAATCAAGAATATAACCTTCGGTACTAAAAGCTGACTCAGAGGCCATAATAGATACAGGTATAGCAAGTACATCTCTAGCTATACGTGATAAAATCGGATATCTCTCGGCATTCAACCTCCACCACTATAAAACATCAAAACGTGGGTTGCGAGGATTCTCAAGTTTATCCATAAAGTATTTTTCCACCTCATGCATTTATTCCAAATCATTATTGTCCTCTGCAAGCCCAATGTATTCACTCTAAGGGTCATCGCGCCGCATAACATCTGCAACTAGTGAGTTCGAGGTGCTACCGGATACTTGTGACTGTGAAACAAGTATGCTACTAGTACTACTACTCCCATCACCAATAACAATACCACTAGCAGTAGATGCACCACACTGTGATTTGCCATGCAATTCACTATAGGATTCATAAAGCCTAAATAATAACTCTTTATTGAGATGTTTCATTTCTTCAATTCTTGCACTATCATTGTCAAAGAGTTTCGCAAAACAAAATCTAGCGAACTGCATCTTACATTGTGGATCAAGTAAAGTACCTATTCTCAAAATCTTATTAATCTTATCATTGGATTCCTAATATTTATCAAATTTTAAGCTCATCTTGTTTGCCATGTCTCCCAAAGGAAAGTCATTACTCTGACTCATTTTTATAAGCGGCAATATATCATACAAATCTTATTGAAATAGTTTGTAGAGGTAACACTTAATAAAGCACTGAATTTTAATACTACTTCATAGAAAGATTACAAAAATAACACAAAATGCTCAACATTCTCCCAATCTGAACTGACTGGTGGCACTTGTCTTTTCTTTTCATTTTTCTCCTCTAAAAAATAACTTCCATATAGATGATCATCATCTGCCATCAAATCAAAAGCCTTTTGAAATTTTAATGCAATCGTCAACATTAAGTAGGTAGAATTCCACCTAGTTGGCACATCTAACACTACTCTTCCCTTATACTTAATCTTCTCCCTTTCCACATAACACTTAAAGGCTTATAAGCACAATCCAGAAGATCTAACATATTTTATTGTATTTCGTATAGAAATCACGCTCTCATTTAAATCCTTCAATCTATCTATTACAATCAAGTTTAAAATGTGCGCACAACAGCGCACATACATGTATTCCCCATTCAAAACCAAAGAATCTTTTGTCCAAACTTTTCAATCTCTTCTTCAAATGAGATCATTAGCACTTGCATCATCAATTGTTACATAAAATACCTTATCAATATTCCAATCTAATAAACCATCCTCCAACTGCTTCCCGATTGTAACTCCTTTGTGATTTAAAATGGAGGCAAAGCTCAAAATTCTCCTATGCAAATGTCAATGACTATCTATAAAGTGAGCTGTGATGACCATATAACTATTATTATGAATGGAAGTCCAAATGTCAGTGGTCAAGCTCACTCATTGCCCACTAATTAAACTCTTCAATAAGCCTTTCTCTAAACCAAACAACTCAACTGCATCTCTTGTTATGGTTCTACGAGATGGAACATCAAATCTAGAAACTGCCACGCTGTTATAATATCAAAACTTGGCATTCTCTACAAAACTAAAAGGCAGCCCATCCATTACTACCATTTTAATAAGAGCTTCTCGACATGCAGCTTGACTCCATCATCTGAATACAACATTACTACCTTCTCTTTCTTCTCCAGTAGGTTCTTTACCAAACACTTGTTGTTGATCATCAATCACCATCTTATTAAACTTGACACATCTCTTTAAGTGTTTTGACATACCACTGGTTCCATAAAGTAATGAATAACAACTAATCAACTTACCACAATTATTACACTTTGCTTTGTCTGTTAATGTTTTACTTTTTTTGAAGTGCAACCATGCTTTTGATTTTTGTGCCGATGCCTGTGGCATAAACGTTCTCTTTTTTTTTTCTTTAGACCGTGGTAGAAAGGAAGCTTTTTCTTCCTTACCTGTATCCCTCTCATGATCGTCCTCAGAATTTGATTGAGAATGTAAGTCCATAAAATTATTATCAGCTAAACTTGAATCTTAATCCATTATCTACAAATAATGCATATTTATGGTTATCATGCATAAAAACCTCAAAGGATCTAGATAACCACAAATAGTCATGATATAAAAAAATTGATGAAATATAAGATGATATCTATAGAAGGAGATAATAGACCAACCCAAACTATAGTTTATAAACAATAGATGAAAAAAAATTAAGCACAGACATTATTCTTCGATAGTTTAAAAATATGCAACAGCTACTTAAAGGGTTTCAATTTTAATTAAAAAATAATGGTAATTCTTTATAATTAAAGAGTGACCATTATGACAGGTGTCACAAAGATTGCCATATGAATAAGTGAAAAATCTTAATAGGAATCTTACCACTTGTACGTTTTTTATTAACCGATTCTATTGTATTGCATCACCCATATAAAGCCTCATGTAAGCCTTTTTATAGGCTTACTACTGTCTAAATGTTTCATTTTCTTTAACATGCTTTCTGTTTTCCATATAAAGCCTAATGTAAGCCTTTATTAAATGAAACCATCAAAACAATAAAATAAAAAGAAGCAAAAAATGGTATTTATATTTTACTTTGTTCTCTAGAGCAATTTTATGGTAACAAAATTAATGTTCTGTAAAGTTTGATAAAAACCATCATTAAAAAGGGTATTGTGATGTAATAGAAAATAAGTAGTTATGCACATGCTCAACTAAGTCTATTGCCTTAAAAGAATGGTTGATAGCTATGCACATGCTCGACTAAGTCCGTAGCCCTAAAGGAATGGTTCACAAGATAAATAGCAGCGAATACATCCAGATTTTTTCTAAACTCAGAGATTCTATAGCAGTTTAATTCAGACATCAAACAATACAGTTACTACTGCAAGGATTACACACTTTTAGCAGTCTAAGATAGGAACCTTTTTACTTCGTGTAACACCAAGGACAATAAGGTTAAAAGTGAGCCTAAGGTTCTAAGTAGATCTATGCCTAAGTGGGAAGACCAAATAACAATTATGGATAAGATTGGCTAATTTGTGCCCTCAATCCTACTTTCTAACATTTTATAATTTATATCTTCTGGACATTACTTTTGCGGATAGTTTCGCCTAAAAAAGTTTTCTTCTTCTAGATGAAATTTTAAAATGATTTCAAGATCATTTTCACCTCTTACCATAAGACATTGTTCTATAACATCTCTCACTTAGCCTAATTCTTAACCATCACACAAAATAAGATAACTGAGAAAGACAATTCAAAAAGTATTGCATTTGATAAAAAAAACTATACACACACATAACTAAACTTATGTTCTATAATGTATTGTACATGAATATATAGACACGCGGCAAATACATTTATGGTAGAATACAAAATTCAAATAAAATTCACTAATATTATATACTAACATCTCTTTTTGTTTTTGATTTTTTTAAATGTCAATGGAAATTATCTTTTCATTTAGTCATACATTAACTAGTTGTTAATTACGTACGTTGTTGGTGTACTCAGTTGAGATACTCGTGTGTTAGCGCAACCATTAAATATACCATTGTAGATCTCAAGGTAAATTAACAATTCTCTTCTCATTTTTGTTTATGTTTCATTTTCTTCATTTGGATTTTGTTAACAAGGGAAAACTTTTACAGGTCTAGAACATTTTGGTGATTGGACATAGCTGCTGCAGTGGGATAAAGAGGCTTATGTCTCTTCCAGATGACGGTTCTACAAACAAGTAATGCATTATATATATATATATATATCTCATTCATTCGTAAACAATAATCTTACGAATTTAGCTAGCTAACCAATATTAATCAGTTAATTATATATTAAGCATGCATTTGGAAAAGAATGATACTACACTGTTAGTTTCTCATAATTATTACTAATTCGAGCCGTATGTTCCAATTGAGATGTGCAGTGACTTCATTGATGATTGGGTGAAAGTTGGGTTACCTGCCAAGGACAAGGTCAAAAAGGAGCACAGACTTAAAACCCAAAGAACAAATTGCAAGCTCACACCTCTCAAGTCTCAAGATATACTTTTCCCCAAACGACTTGTAGATATTTCAACACTAAGTTACTGTGCTTTCAAAATTAAACAGAAGCACAACAGTGACAACTAACAAACATACCCTAAAAACAATACGCAACCAAATAAAAGAAACATTAATTAATTTCAAACTAAAAAATTGAATGTTTCAAAAACAAAACTTACCGTGGTAAGATGTCAATGATTACCATTGACTTTTGGAGTACTCACGACAATCGGTGGCAATCATCCAAATGCTGTCCACCACGAGATTGAGAAGTGAGACCAAGGCTATATGAGACCAAGGCTATAAGGGGGACTGCGACTGGGTTGGTGGCATCTGTCTTGCGTGGGTAGGGGCTCTGTCGGCATCGGTGAGATTTTGAGAGAAGAGGAATGAGAAAAGTTGAGAAGTTGAGAATTGAATGTTGAGACTCAATTTTAATTTTTTTCTTCACAAAAATAACACCGTTTCATGTCGTATGAAACGACACCGTTTTACAAGTGTTATTTAGTAAAGAAATGTCAGAAATTTTTGAACGGGTTCAGAATTTCTGGAATTCTCGAACCAGTTTGAAAGTTCAGGAATTCCCAAACCCGTTTGGGAATGGAATTCCAAAACCCGTTTGGGAATTCCTGAACGAGATCGAGAATTTTTCGAACTCGACCCAGCCTGTTCGGAATAGAAAATTCTATTTCCAACGGGTCCCGAACCCATTCCCATTCTCGTTCCCATCCTGATCCAAAATTTTGGGATAGGTCGAGTTTGAGAAATTTTTCCACTCTTAGTTTTTATGTTAGGGCTTGGACATGTATTGCTTTTGAGGACCCATTTTGGGTGCATACTTTTCTTTCTTTTTATTCTTCTCTTTAAACTTCTTAGAATTTTTCGGGATAGAAGATGAAGCACCCTGAACATAGAGGATTGAGTCTCCTTTGTTCATGTCCTCTTGAGCTGTTTTTAGCATGTTATGCAAATCAGCATAAGTAGGAGTCAATCCTTTCATGTTTAAGTTCATGATGAACTGTACAAATGACCTTGGAAGTAATTGGAGAATCAAACTGTTCCCCAATGTATTGCTCAATGAGATATCCACGATTTCTAACATCTTAATATAAATATGATCTTAAGGACATTAAGACTCATTGGACTGTCCTCGGGTAGTCTAGCTTGAAAGAGAGATTTGGCAACTCTGTATATTTCAACTTGAGGTCAGTCATCAAATAACTCTTTCAGATGGAGCACTATACTTTCAGCACTGTTCATATGGACATGCTCCCTTTGGAGCTTCATAGACATTAAGCTGAAGATGTATGATTTGACTTTCAAATTATCATTCAACCATTTCTAATATGTCTCTATTTCTTCTGGAGAAGCATCATAAAAAATGGCTCGGGGCAAGTTAGCATCCATAACTCTCTTGAGATTCATAAGCCTATTAGCATAATTTTCTGCACCTTTGAGTTGGTGCGCATCAAGGATACAAACTAGTGGATTGCTTGAAGCTATTTTATCTTGACAAGACAAAAGAAAAGTTGTTAGCAAAATATTTCAATCGCTAATAAATAATATTTTAGATCATGGGAACAACAATTATACATTTTTTAATCTGAAATCGCTCTTCCATTGTTTTACATATTTGATGATGGTTCGCATCAATATTTTCTTTAAATCTCTCCAACAAAAAAATGATAGTTTTAAATTCTTTAAACTATAAAGTGAGGAGTAGATCTCATTGACATTTTACTCTAGCCTCACATTATAGCAATATTGGCCTTTGTAAACTTAAAAGGTAGATAACTCTTGTCAATTGCATCTCATGAAACTTTTACCACTGATCCTAAATACACCTTATCCTTATGCTGTAGCAATATTGGATAAGTGTATTCCAGATTAACTTACCAAACATCAAATATATGCTACCAGTATAATCCTCACGCTGTAGCAATATTGGGCAATACATTTGCATATATTTGCCTCATCTCATGTTTAACCGACATAGCCCGAATCACCCCACTAATCCCTCACAATGTAGTAATATTGGAAAAGACCGAAGTGAATTGTCTAATACAGTATTAACAAGACGGATCGTTATATAATATTATCTCATAATACAATATTATATAATTTGATTTAGAGATATTTTTATATTAATTTTCTTTTAATAATGATTATAATAATAATTATTATTAAAATTTATAATAAATTTTTGCATCTTATACGAATCTAATTTGTAATTAGAATATTTATTTATGCAAGTACAACTAATCCCCACCAATAAGGTTTCCATTGTGATTAATAAATATAAACAAATATATGTACAACTTTTAATACAATGATATAACAATTATAATTATATTAAATGAACCTCACATGCAAAAATTTTAAATTGGAGTATATTGTTAAGAGTGATCAACGTTAAAAGTTGAATGTTATAGCATTATACAATATAATGCTCCCAAAAAAAATATCTTTTGTCTTCAACCTTAAGTAGCCTAGGTTTTTGACTTATGAAAGCCCCAATGTTCAACACTTGAACGCCCTGACGTTCTACCCATTTAACGCCCCTATGTTAAGCACCTTAATGCTCCAGTGTTATCACAAATAATGCCCTAGTGTTCACTGATGAACACCTCTGCGTTCACTTGTGAATGCCGCGGAGTTCATGTTAACACATGAATGCCCCAACATTCGATTCCTAGCGCCACAACATTTTTTCGACAGAAACTATTTTTCTACACTTTAAACACTTCAAAATGTAATTTTTACTATTTTCAAGCATTCTAAACACTTCATATAACACTCAACGAAAACAAAAATTACAATAAACATGATCTGATACCACTTGTTAATGTGTTTTAGGGTGTATGCATGTAATTGTGTACATGTTAAAAAACATTAATTATATACACGATTTTGTAGCAGAATTAAGCATATAATGAACATACACACATGTAACTTATCTCATTAATAACATAAGATTACAAAAAAATATACCTTTCAAGAACTTTGGTGAAGATTTTAATTCTAACTTCTTCATAACTCTAACCTTGAGCTCACATAGAAGTGAATTATTGTACAATTCTAATTCATAACAATCCTTTGGGATTATAAAGATAGAATAGCTACAATTGCATTTCCAGCAACAATTTTTTATTTCTTGAAAGAAAAATAAGGAGAATTAATTTTTCTTTCACTCTAGTGTCTCACAACCGTTTGTTCAAAGAAAAACTCTCAAAAACTAAAACTCTCTCTAATCCTCTCTTTCAACCTCATTTTTTGCTTCACGTGTTAATCAAAAAATAAATTCCAATCAAATTTAGTGCTATAAACACTTCGCAAGTGCTCTACAAAAAATAGGTAAAGTGGCAAACTACCAAAAATAATTTTTGGTGGCCTTTTTCAATGGTATAATAAAAATGGACGATTAAATTTTACAAATGGTGCTTCATCATTTAATTTATATTTTTCAAATTAGGTATGTCTTCCATTTAGAAATAAAATAACAAACAATATTTTATTTATCTAAATAATATTTATTTAATTATTCAAAAATCATTTGAATTATTAATATTAACCTTATTTGATTTTACTAACATGGTTAATGGGTGAATTTATGATGAACAATTCATGCAACAAAATTATGCCACTTGTTAACATCTAATTAGTTAACAACTCTCATTAACTAATTAAATGATGTACTTAACATTTAAGTCTAGACAAGTGCACAATTTGAGAAATCTCGAAATATATTTTCGATTTGCTAGAATTTCTAGGATGAAACTGTTCAATCCATAATGTTGCCTCAGTGCATAAAGAGTACACTTTATATTGTGAGACTTTCTAGGTCCATGCCCGAACTTTCATATAAAAATCCTCCATACGTCTGTGAATAATGGCTCACACACATGTTATGAATATTACAAAGCAACACGTTAGACCATACAAGTTAATGTTCTAACATATTCATTTAATCACTCAATCATTCATATCCGGATAGAGTGGAGATATAGATAAACATCGTCGAATCTCCATATGCCTGGCCGTAAGCTTATCTCTAATATTGTATTTTAATAAATAATATTTCAAAATACTTTTGTGCTATTATTTATCCCTAGGGTTAAACTCTTTTTCGAGAATTACTACTTATGGCCATAAGACTTTCTAAAATACAATCTTAGAGCATTAGGATATATTACTCACCCAAATAAATTGATGGATCCCATATTTATGCACACCGGACTCCATGAGCATCGGACCATACCAGCGGTCAGACCATGAAAGGTTTCTGACATGTATGGAACCAAAGTATGGTGAATCACTCATAAGCCCACCGTGGCACTCAGGTCAAGGGACTACGAATACTACTCAACTCTAACCATCTGAACCATTAAGATATACACCGATCTATATATTTATTAAGATATTTACTAACAGACATTTGCATAATGATATTTTCTAGCACTATTTGCAACTCTTTGCAACTATGTCATTACTAATATATTCTCAAGTCTTTGTCTCATTTCAGACAAGGTTATCTAACTCTTATAGCCTAATAACTCTTATTAGTCCTAACTCTTAACATTTATAACTCTCAGCGTTGCTAATTTTCAGCACTGATCTAAATTCCTTTAGACCGGATCTAAACTCTCTCAGATCATACAATGTCTGAAACGTTGGAAATCATATATAAAATATAATTATCGATTTAATAAAATAATAATACTAGTATAAATATTAAACAAATATTCATACATAAAAAGAATGACACGTAAGCACAAATCTCAATATTACGCCCCCTAGGATAATCAACACTCATAGGGAGTCCCACAATATGAAGTGTATTCGTTGTGCATTGGGGCAGCTGATTAGATTGAACAGTTTAATTTAGAAAATTCCAATAAATGGGGTATTTATTTCCTTATCACGCACTTGTCATAACTTAAGTGTTAAGTACATCATTTAATTAGTTCACAAAAGTTGTTAACCAATAGGATGATGACAAGTGGTATAATCTAGGCCATTTATTGTTTTACTTTCAAATTATTAAATTTCCCTTGCTTGTCTGATAAGCAACATCAATAAAATAACCAAAAAGTGTTTTTATTTTATTTTATGTTATAAAGTCAACAAATATTATACAAAAAGGCAAAACATAGAGGGATAGCTATGGCATATGTTAACATTGCTTGGTGGTCCATTTATGTTGACTATGTTAAGGGAAATGAATATATAAAATGAAATATTTTCACTTGGCAATTTGAAGACTTTTGGTTCAACAAAATTGAACTAAAAGAGTGTGTTTTTCAAGTGTTAAAAAAGTGTCTTTATTCATCATCTTCTTCATTAAGGCCAGAGAAGATTAAAGCAATAGAGAAATTTTTTTTTGTTCAAAAGTTGAACAAATGAAAATAACTTCATTGCTTTAAACTAAATTGTGGTTAAAGAGTTAACCTAGGACCAAGTTCTTAAGAGTTAAACATTTAGATTTGCTGATAATTAGAGCTGCTATTCTAGAGACTCAAGCCCACCCAAGTTAGGTCCTAGAATTTTCAATGTGTATGCCTTAAGGTGGACTCCAATTTTTGAATTGAATTTTTCCAAAGGCATATAAGGTGATTTCTCAACCTCAATTTCATTAAAGTAATGAAACTTAAATTTTAATGTGTTTGTTCCATTAGATATTTAGATTTCTAATTCTGCTGCGTTATATGTATGTGAGAAATGCAAAATTTTAATGTAATGAATATATTTGCACATCCATGCACCTATAGAAGTATCACACTTTTAATGCCATGTGAGTATTTGTCTATCTTATATAAAACTCATAACTGCTACGTTATGATCATATATCATTATTCAAGACTAACACAAATCCCATTGTTACGTTCATTAGGGTTCTTACAACAATCTAATTAGTAATCAAGTAATTAAAAAGTATTAAGCACAAAATAATTGAATAATTCTATTATTGAGTTCATAAAAATAAGAAAAAAACTTGAATTCAATCACATATCAAATTCAAAGTTATAACCTTAGATAAAAAAATTTAGGTCATGATGAAATAAAGAATTCTAGAGCTTATTAAGAAAACATCATGAAAATCATGAAAACTAGAAAGAAAAAGAATTTAAAATTTAAAACTAATTTTGCCGCAATCTTCTACTTTTCTTGATTGTTCAATAATTGTTCTCTCTTTATCTCTAAAAAATTATTTCTCTATTGTACTCCTTCTCATCTCTTTTATTTATTTATTTATTTTTAAAATAGGCTTTTTGATATCTTATTTATAGATTTTTTGGGTCTTCAAATTAAGGTAAAATATCAAATATATTTTAGACTAAGATTTTTCTTCTTATGCTAAGCACTGACACTATTTATAAAGTATTGTTCATGTAGTACTATTCATACATCACAGCATGGAAACATTAACTTTAGCACCGCGACATTGAGATCTCCATATTGCGATGCTAGTATTGTAGTAAAATTTTTATGACCTTGCTTTCCAACTTGGAGACCTTACTTTCAACTAATATAATGCCTCTCATAACTTCATCTTGATAAACTTTGCTTTGGCACTCCAGCTCTGAAACCCACTCTCAATCGCTATTATTTTAGTAGACATCTCCTAGAGTTTCTCATTCAAGGACTTTGTTCTCTGTCCTTAAGTTAATTTTGCTTCTTAGCCTCGACCAATTCTTATTTAAGGTTTAAAGCCTTTACACCATTGAGGCTTGACTTTAAGAATAACTCCCTGGTAAAGTGACAGGCCATATACTGCCTAAAGAAATAGAAAGAAAGGCATTACAACATAAAGAGGAGAAACTGATATAAATAAAATGAAGAAGTAAAATGGGATAATACTTCTATCGCTTTTACAAGCAACATATAGAAAGCAAAGAAGAGGTCTCAATCCCACATTTGTTTAGCAGAAGAAGGACCAATTGAGCAATCTACCTCCATTAAAAAGGATGCAAATATTAATTTTTTCCCAAAAATCTGGCATTAAAACTTAACTACTTGAAGAAATCACCAGACGATTCTCAGTGATTAGCTTTTTAATAGCATCCTAATAATCAGTTCCTATTTTAAAAATTTAAGGTTAAAGTTTGATTGAGAAGAATCAACTAGTCGTTTCCCCCTTTCCTCCACAATAAGAGGTCTTCGAGGAGCATCCTAGAAATACCTTAACCAAGAGAAGAAGCAGCTGAATGATCATGACCATGAGCATTGGTCTGGTTTCACTAACCTTGATTAGGAGTACTACTAGTAGACCCATGAGCTAGAGGATGCTCGGAAGAAAGTTCTTTTTGTCATTCATGTTTTCTATTTGACAACTATGATCGGGATGCTCACTAAAGGGACTTTCTCACCATCACTCAATTCAATCTTAATCATGACTCTTACTTTACCTTTAAAGCCATAGGGATCAGGCTAATTTGGGGTAGACATAATTTATAGAAAAGAAAAAAACCAGTCACACAAGAACTACCAATGAAGGATCAAGAATCATTATAAGAATATCAAAGGTCTCTACCACTCAGATAAGAAGAGTTTTAGAAGGAATGAGCCAATGCAACCCCAAAAGAAATCTAAGAAGACACCTTTAAAGGAAGAAAGGAAGTAAAGAAAGTTTCAATCTTGAAAATGTTACCTATATTAAAAGTTGCATTGATAGAAAGAAACAAGAAGTCGTAGTACTTTTTCTCTCAAGAATAAAGCAAAGAAAAAGGCAAATTATGAATCTTTTTATTGTTGTCTCTAATAAAAAGAATACCTTTAGGCTTTTAAAGCTTAGGCATAGATCAAATCTAACAGTCATTGAGAAATCCTGCTTAAAAGTACTTTCCTGTATAAAATGGGGAAAATAGCTAATAATTGCCAGATGGGCCAAAAGATTCTAAAAGGGCAACAATAGTAAGTCCACCTTCTAAAGATGTAATTGATGGACAAAGGCTAAAAACATTAAGAAGCACGCATTAAATGCAAAATGAACCAATAGCAGAATATAAAAGACACATCACTTGTGCTCTTCAATACAATAAAACCCTTAAAAATAAAGTCCTTAAAGAAAAGAGATGTATAAAGGACTAAAAAGTCATCGACCACACCAAAACAAGCTCCATGTTTGAAAATATTTCAAAGTTGTTCTCAAAATTAGTCACTAATAATTTCCAAAGTGAAGACACAAGTCCAAGATCCAAAAACACTTACCATACCAAAACAAGATACAAGTAAAATGACTAATTAGAATATTCAATAGGCAGCAGAGAAGAACTCAAAGCTAGAGACATCAAAACACAAAAATAGAGGGAAAATAAATTCTTTCATTCATTAAAGAGAAAAGCTCATTACAATGTTTTAAGAAAAAAAAGAATGAAAAATCATTAGGCAACAAAGGGATTATTTCAGTAGCAGTAGAGGTGGAGGTAGGAGCTTCATTGACACAAATAGTATCCTGAGGAGTAAGAATAGAATCCTTGGCAGTATTAAAGGGGCGTCCTCAACCACCTCAACAGTAGTAGCTTCAGCATCAGGAGCCAAGATCTCTTCATCAACAACCTCTAGAGCAGTAAATAATTCATCTACCTAAAAAAGGTCCAACCTAACATTGCCACTCTTGAAAAATATCCACCAATTGAGTTAAAAGCCTCGAATAACTCTTCGATCATGCAAAGACTCGAAAGCTTAAGCCTCTTCTCTAACTCTTTATTAGCCTGTTGAAGAGAATAGCTCTCCCCTTGAAGGACCTTTATCTGTCTTTTAAACTCCTTAAACTTAGACTTGATCATAACTATTCTACTCTTATCCATGGCAGCTCTAGCTTTAGCGACCCCCATATTCGCCTCTACCTTTTTCTTAATGTGCTTCAACATGGCAAAGTAAAAGTTGAGCTCGTATTCGAATAAACCTTTCTATTTCTTATACTCCTTCAAGGGCTCAGTAGCTCTGGCAACTTTGGCCTCAACCTTTGTTGCTCTTTGAATATCGGTCACCGCCTTATAGAAAGCATTATGATGATTGGCGAGGTTAACTAACCACTATAACGAAATAAAATGAGGTTAAGAAAAGAACTAATAGACTAATAATAGAAAACAATTTAGCTCAATAACAAAAGAACACCTCACAAAAGCACCTTAATCTATGGGCGAGGATTGGGATGCCCTATAAGTCAACAAAAGGGCAACAAGATCCCTTGGCACTACTTGTTATGCCCCTCTGACAAAATGGGAGTGGGTGCTTATACCTCTTATTCTTTATGAAGGGGACGTTAAAGAAATTCGAAGATCCTGGTCCGTGCCTTGACCAAGGCCTCAAAATCGAAGACCCACTTAAGGCTTCTACAACAACACTTCCCCTACTAGTTTGAGGAGGAGGAGGGAAAATGCTCGCACTAAGAGGAGGATGAGTATTCATACTTGAGGGCGGGGAACCACCACAAACAATGGTTGAAGCATTAGTTGGCTTATTTGCTTGAGAAAATGTTTAGGTTTCGTCCCTCACCTTCTTAGTGCAACGAGCGCCCGCTAAAACATCCCTCACTAGACCCTTCTTCATTCGAAGCAAGCTAAAAATAAGCCTTCACTTCTTTCGTAAAGCTAGGGTCAGCATTAAGAAAAGGCATTTTCTTCTCTTTTCCCATGGCTATAAAAGAGGCAAAGATAGTAACAATTATTGACAAATATAATCAAAGAAAGTAACTTAGAAGTAGGAAAGAGAAAAACTCCTTATAAAGACCACTAAAAACATAAGCTACTTTAACTTAATTCTTCTCCTCTTTAGAAAGCTTAGGCTTTTAGGGACTAAAATGTAACTGTAAAAGAAAAAGAACACATTAGCAAGTGAAGTATAAAGGAGCAAATTCACCTATCCAACAGATAAAGTAGAAGGGTAACCTCTCTTAGAAAAAGTACAAGGACACGATAAAGAACCATAAAGACTCTCATAAACTTGCTCTCAGTCTTCTTCAACAAAGAACCAGAGATGCTTCCACACAACATTCTTTAAAGGAAAGTCTTTTACTAGAGCATCCATTTCTCCTTATTATAAGCAGCTAGGTAATATAAAGCCTTCTATTGACCAAAATTTGCCATAATTTGATAAAGGCTATGGAGCTTAGAGAAATAAAGACCTTTGGGGTTAGCCTTGCTCTACATGACATAAAGCCCCATTAGAACTCTCCAACCATTCAAGTTCAACTAGCACGGGGCCAGATTCAAGTAAGATAACTTGTTCATAAAATATGATTGAAGCGATAGTCTCAACCCAAACTCGAAAATTCTCAAATTCAAGGACACCTCCCCTTTAAGTGCTATACTAGGGTACTCATCCTCATGAGCAACCCTTAAGGTGATAGATTTAGGAATTTACAATCTCTTATCAAAGTCTATTGGAACCTATTTGTTCATATTAAAATGATGGTTGGGAGGATAATTCAGCTCCAAATAAGCATCCTCGTTACTCATCCTTATGAGGAACCCTTAAGGTAATAGATTTAAGAATTTACAATCTCTTATTAGAGTCTATAAAAAAATCTTCGTTCATATTAAAAGGATGTTTAGGAGGATAATTCAGCTCTAAATGAACATCCTTATTGCTTCAAATGATAGATTTCTTCTTCTTTTTTGGCTTACTAGAATGGCCGGTTACTACTTCATGCTCTTGAGTAGCCACTGCCAACATTCTATTATAGAAGTTTGTTTAGAATCATCGAGGTTAACCATTTCTATAGCATCACCTCTTTAAGTAGAAATGTTTACTTGCAAAGCGAGTTCTCGCTCCACTCAAGCACTCATATCAACCAAACCTTGGGCTAAGCTACCCCTAGCACTAACAATGTCCCTAAGAGGGTCTAAATCTTGACTAGATATATTATGGGAATCACCAATCAAAATATGATATTATAGCTAAACAAGGTTCAAAGTTTAACCTCTCAAAAACTCCCCAATAAAACTCATTGATAGACACTAAAAGGACAAGAACTCGCATCAAACACCAAGGTTGAGGGAATGCAAGAAAATAGTAAACCAAAAAAGAAAAAAAAAAGACAAAGATGAAGACACTTGTCAACAAAGAAATCTAGAAGATGAAATCACCAAGTTGCAAGAAAAGAAAGATTTTTAGATCTCAGAAGAACTTTTTATTTAAAGAATGGCAGTAGAGAAAAAATAAATTAAATACTTAGAAAGATCATAAGATATTATATACTGCCAAAGACAAAGATCTCACTAGTCGATTCAAAATTAAAGAAAAAATGAAAACAACGTTAAAAACACAACCCTTTAACCTACACACCTCAACTGTGCGATCAACAGATAACCTTCCAAAATGATAACATTTCACCCAATACTAAAAAAAAATAAAGCAATAAATGCCTTAACTTTAAATAGAAGTCAAATTATTACCATAAATTACACACCCACAGATTGTGGGCCTAGAGAACATTCACTCGAGGAAAACTCACTAGACTGATAAAAGGGAATATATTTAAATATATAAAGTAATAGGTCTACTTTTTATTGTAAATTTTAAAGTGTTTGAAATTTCATTTTTCCATTTGAGAGATGTTTACGCTCAAAATATAACGCGGCTATCGCAGTATAGATTGAGGTGTCGATCCCACGAAGAAGCTCTTGGCAAAATAGGTTGGTGAAGTTAAATATTAAAGCAGTAGCAAAGGGTTAATTGATTTAAATGGATGAGATAGAATTGTCTATAAATTGAAGGAAATGTCTTATGATAATTCAAACAAGGCTTCGAGAATCACAATTATGCTTTATAAATCTACTCTACACTTTGATTCAATGCTTATAACTCAATTGAAAGTTTCACATCCCAAACAATCAATCGGAAGATAGGAAAATATAGCACATTTGATAACACATGTATTTGACGTAATTAAACTCTTTGCAAGCATTATCATACATCATGTTCATTTATACAAGTTATCTAAGATCGATAATATATCACTTTGACAATATTGCAGTAAAAGATTAACTTGAATATCAAACATTTATTGCCCTTACATGTTATCCAAGATCGACAATATATCAAATTGACAATACTGCAGTAAAAGATTAACATATAAAATAATGTAACCAGTAACAATTATAAATCAGCATGAATCACATAAGAAAAGCATGACTGAACATATATGAGACATGAGAATTATAACCTCTAGATTATAGAAAATAAAATAGATAAGAGTTTATCAAAACCGAACTTACAACATTTGTAGCTCTTGACACCGAATCATGGAAGTAAATTTATTACACATAAAAGTTCATCTCTTAGCCTTGCCAAGAACTCTAGCCTAAATTACAATACATGTTAATGAGAAGAAAATAAGAGAGAATTATCTCTTAAAGACGTCCTAAGGGTCTCCTTATATAGGCAATGAATGGACATATGTCATGGATGACATCAATCTTCAATAATTTTAAGCCAATAACTCGTGTATCCACTTGCGGCATGATTTTGATAATGTAAATGATCAATTCAGCTTCTGTAGCTGACATGAAAGTTGTAGAATTTTGACTCTTCTTTCCATAGGCACTAATTTCATGCAAATTGGATGCGTATCCAATGCGATATGAGCAAAATGCCAAAGATACATCAGAATTCAGCCAACAACCATTTTACCCACTTACAATGCGATTTGGTCCATGATAACGGCTGATTTGGATTTTACCATAAACATACGAGTTGTTGATAGTTAAGTCAGAAATTCACAGCTTTAAGAATTATACCAATTGAGTACGTATTTTATGAGATACGGTCCAAATACATGAGTTGGGTCAAGCTGGGTAGGAGTTGTAGTCCGATTCTATTGTATCTCCATTTTTGGCCCATAACATGTTGGATTTGGCTTTTCCACTATTCTTCAAATTTGTGTAAGATTGAGTCATGTTGCACCAGGTTTAAGAATTTCTTCATTTTGATTTCTACATTGAGATTTATGTCCAGTTTACCTAAACCTGTCCAAATAACATTCATTAATCACAATTTAAGGAGAACACTTTATTTCAAGCTAAAAATACAAAAAATACTAAAATTAGTGACATTAAATGGTGATTGAATCTCTTAACAACATGTATTTTCATGTGTTCATCAAGAGATTAAAAAGAATAAGTAAAGCAATCAAAAGGTATCTTTAGATTGAAAATATATATAGTTATATCCATGATCTAGAGCGTTATTTTAACGATTATGAAATGTTCCAATAAAATCTTATTTTCTATCTTGTGAAGATAAGATGACTTCAAAAAATCCATTGGTTCATATAATTGATGCACACCAACTAAAAGGTGTCGAGAATTATTTTGACTAGCTGATGAATCTTTAAAAAAAAAAATAGATTTAGAGAAGCTTGGATATATGATCAATCAAAAGATACCCAGAGATATTTCTAATAAAGCTACTTCAGAAGAGCTTGAAACTTATTAGAAATAGGTTCATGATGATTTGAGAGTCAAGTCATACATCGTGGCCTCGATGTCAACTAAACTTCAGAGGGAGCATGTGCAAATAGATAGTACAAGTAGTATTATGCTACATCTGAAGAAGCTGTTTGGAGGCAGACCTCCGGTTGATCTATACAAGATATCTAAGGCACTTCTTTAGTTCAAGTTGGTTGAGGGCAGTCTAGTTAGTCTTTATGTACTGAAAATAACTTCTTACATCGAGAAGTTGGAGACTATGGATATATCTCTGAATAATAATTTGGGGAATAGTTTGATTCTCTAGTCTCTGTCAAGGTCATTTGTACAGTTTATCATGAGCTTTAATATGCAAGGGTTGACTCCTACATATGCTGAGCTATATAATATGTTAAAGATAGCTTAAAAAGACATGAACAAATGAGTTACAGTCTTCTATATTCAGAGTGGTGCTTCATCTTCTGCTTTAAAGGCTTCTAGAAAGTCCAAAGGAAAGAAAAAGGAAAACAGATACCACATGCAAGTCCTCATAGATAAGTGATATCCAAGCAACAAGAAAATAACAAAGGCAAAGAAAGTGTTTCCAATGCAGTGAGAATGAACATTAGAAGCATAATTGTCCGAAGTACCTTACCACAATCAAGAAGAACATATCAAATATATGTTTGCCTATCATTAACATGTGATTAACATTTGATGCTAGTACTGGCTGAATATTAGATACCATTTGTCCTTCTCAAATCTACAATATATTGCATTGATAAACGAAGTTAAACAATTACAACGTAGAGAGATATTGTTTTGTGTTGAAAATGAGGATTTCTAATAGGTCGAGGAAGTTGGACATTTTGAATTAATTCTCTCTTGTGATAGAAATTTAACATTGTATAACTATTATTTGTGCCAAACATTATTAGGTAAATATATCCCTTCTTATGTTAGATGCTAAAGGTTACCATATATTTATTCAGAATCATTCCATGTATTTATATGATGTGGATAATATTTTATTGGTTGAGTGTCAGTTGATGAATGGCCATTATATTTTAGATACAACAAATGTCTTAAATGAACTGGTAAACATAAGTAGTAGTTTAGGAAATTTGAATAATACAACATTGTGGCATAATGCAATTAGGTTATTTTGATGTGAGACGTCTGACTTGCCTGGTTAGGGATGGTCAAATATCTGATCTTTTCATAGAACTTTATCTAGTTTATGAATCTTGTATTCAAGAGAAGATGGCCAAATCTCCTTTTATTGGTGTTAGACATTATGCCACTGATTTATTAGAACTAATACATATTTTGGTTTTGATAATTTGTTGTCTTTATTAATGATTTATCATGATACAAGCATGTGTTTCTAATAAAGCATAAGTAAAAAACTTTTAAAATGTTCAAGGAATTTCAACATGAGGTAGAGAAACAAACTAATATGTATATTAAATGCCTTCAATTAAATCGAGGTAGTGAATACATAAGCAATGAATTTACAAATTATTTGAAGGAGAATGAAATTCTTGCTCAATATAGTCCTCCAGGCACTCCTTAACACAATGGTGTTTTAGAGAGGATAAATCAGAGTTTATTAGATATGGTCTGATCGATGATGAGCTTTATCGATCAACTAAAATATCTATGGGTTATGCTCTAGAAACTGATACTCGGTTGTTGAACAGAGTTCCATTAAAAGCATATGAGATATGGATTGGCAAGAAATTTAGCCTTAAATATGTTAAGATTTGGGGTTGTCCTACTTATTTAAAAGTTACGCAATAAGATAAACTTGCACCTAAAATGTATAAGTATTGGTTCATTAGATATCCTAAACATTCTATGGGATATTAGTTTTATGATCCAGAAAAGTGAAACGTGATCATTGAAATGCCACTCTTTTTTAGAAGTAGTTTCTCATGAATCATGAGGATTGTAGAATGAGTGAACTTTATAATGTCTATCTAGAAGTTTATAAACTGATGATGGAACCTCAGGCTCAATCGAGTTAGGTACTTTTCACACACTCTCCACATAGGTTGAAAAAGATCTCAAGACTATTTATTAGGTATAGTATAATGCTTGAAGATGCCTTTGAGGTTTTCTTAGTTGAAATGTTTTATTATAGTGAGGTAATATTGGATATTGATTCGGAAACATGGCAAGAAGCCATGAAATCCAAGATTGATACTATGCATGACAATCAAGTCTGGGACTTGGTTGAGCTTCCTAAAGAAATTGTTCTTATTGGTTGTAAATGAGTTTACAAGTAGAAGCATGGGCTCGATGGAAAGGTAAAGACCTTCAAAGTCTAAATGGTAGCAAAAGGTTTTACTCAGTGAACTGGGATTGATTATAAGGAAACCTTTTCAATAAGTAGCCATGCTAAAGTTAATTTGAATTTTATTGGCTATTGTAGCATATTATAATTTTGAGATCTGGCAGATAAATATAAAGACAGCTTTCCTGAATGGATAAGTTAAGGAAGAGATATTCATAGAGCAACTTGAATATTTTACATCTAGCCTGACTTCTAATTTAGTGCGCAGACTGAAGAAGTTCATTTATAGAATTAAGAATGCTTTCTAAAGCTAAAATCTTTGTTTTGATGAAGTAATCAGAATGTTTAGTTTTATCAAAAATAAATATGAAGTATATATATACAGAAAGATCAGTGGGAGCACGATTGTATTTTTTTCTTTATATGGATGACATACTCATTATTGAAAATGATATTAGTATGTTATAGTTAATCAAGAATTATTTGAGTAAAAACTTCTCTATGAAGGATTTGAGAGAGGATTTCTATATATTGGGTATAAAACTTTATAGAGATAGAGCTAGGAGGCTGATATGACTCTCTCAATCCTCATACATAAAGTATTATTGAAAGATATAACATCAATAATTATAAGACAGTCAATGTACCTTTTAAACATGGCATTCATCTTTCTAGGAGGATGTGTCCTCAAAAGAAAGCTGAAAGAGTTAGAATATCTAACATACCCTATGCATCAGCTATCAGTAGCTTGATATATGTCATGTTGTACATGAGACCTAACATTAGTATGGTTATAACTGTTACAAGCCAATATCAATCGATCCAAGTAGTGACCATTGGATTGCTGTGAAACATATCCTAAAACATCTTAAAGATACAAAGGATAAGTTTTTTATTTATGGAGAGAGTGACTTACAGGCGAATGGATACACTGACTCAAACTTTCAGTATGATCTGGATGATAAAAAGTCTAAATTTGGTTATGTATTTCTTCCCAATGATACAAAAATTAGTTGGAATAGTGTTAAACAAACGTCTATAGTTGATTCTACCACGAAGACAGAATTATTACAGCTTTAAAAGCTGCAAAGGACTAGTTATAAGTTCAGTGGATCCTATTCCACTATATTGCAACAACAACGAGGTAATTGGTCAAGCCAAAGAGCTAAAGGCACACTAAAAGTCTAAACATAAGGAGAGAAAATATCACATAATTAGAGAAATCTTAGTAAGAGAAGATGTAATAGTATTTATAGTAGATTATATGGATAATGTAGCAAACCCACTCATTAAGGCCTTAACGCCTAGGCTATTTGAGAAATATGCGGAGTCAATGGGTATTAGATATCATCGTGAATGACAATAGAGCAAGTGGGAGTTGTTGGAGATGGTGCTTACGTACCATTCAATTTTGTATCAATATTTATTGTTTAATATTTATACAATGAAAATTTTAAATAAATCATTAATTTTTTATTATATAGTACTAAACTTATTACTTTTTAGACATTGTAGGTCTAAAGGAGTTTAGGTTAGCGCTGAGAGTTAAGACTTTGTCTAAAATAGGATAAAGATCTAAGAATATATTAATAATGACATAGTTGTAAGGAGTTGTAAATAGTATTAAAAAATGTCATTAAACGGTATGGTCTCGAAGACATTATTTCTGATCTATGGTTATCGACACAGGTTTATTGGTATACCTTCTAGATTATTGTGTCTATATCTAAATTGTCCAAATAGTTAGTCTTAGTAGATCATGGGATTAATGGAGGCTCGTATGGCATGTAGATATTGAGTAAGGATTGGGTATTGAACAAACATACAAGGACCTCCAATAAATGTCTCATAGAGTCGTTAATGGAAGGTCTTCTTGAGTTAAGAAGTATTCGTGGTCCTTTGACCTGAGTGTCATGGTAAGTTTATGAGTGATTTACCATACTTTGATTTCACACATGTTAAAGACCATTCATGTTCTAACCTTTGGGTGTCGTTAGATATGGTTGATAAGGGCATATTTGTCATATATTTTCTCATACTTTTATTTTGATATTTTATTATTTTATGAGAATAAATGAGTATTTATGTGCATTACTATTATTTATAGGGACTTGAATGAAATTTATGGACCTGTCACCCTAGCGCCACAAGGAATTTGGCCCCAGCTTTGGAACAATGATCAAAATAAGAAAATAAAAAAAAAATGACCTGTTTAAGTCGTAATTCATCGCCTCAGTGCCAGCTTGCCACCGCACCAATGACAACCCAGCGCTAGCACCTCATCACTCTAGCAGTGAGGCCTTTTATACGTAGTGCCCCAACGATAGTGTGATTCCTAATTTGACGAGAATTGAGATTTTCAAACTTAAATCAATCTCTATAAAATGCCACTCGTCCCTAACCTTTAAGGAACATTAAGAACACATAACACAAGTCTTAGAAAGCAATTGGAGCTTAATTGAAGTAGCCATGGAAAGAGGTTCAATGCGTTCTTTGGCATCAAGAGTTTCTTTGGCAGTGCAATCAAGAGCAATTCAACGTCTATATCGGTTTGTTATTGATTGTATCATGTTTTCTTATTATTTTTGTCATTGTTCTCTTATAGCCATGAACTAAATTTTTTTTCTAGGGTTAATACTTGAACTCAATATGTGTACTTAATTGCTATATCTTTTAATATTTAATAAACTTAGTTCTTTGTTATTCAAATTACTTATTCTTGTTGATGTTGTGTGCGTGTGCGCTATTTTATGGGTGAATGTGTACATTTTAAACGATTTAAAAATGACATGTTTCAAATGTAATATTGCACAACAGAATTAATATACACACGTTACAATCTTATTACTCTAATGAGATTAGGAGACTTACCCTCAAAGAGTGCTTTAAACAATTTTAGTTAAAAATGTGATGTACTTTCTCAAGTTAGAATAGTAACTTTTCTATCAAAATAATTGAAGAACTCTTGTTTCTAAATTTTTTTTTGTTTTTCAAATAATTTATTTCTCTTAGTATATTAGTTAACACTTGACTTCAAAGAAAATAAAAGGAATTCAAATGAATTCTTAATTCATTTCTACTCATATAAGTCTCGGCCGTTCATTTACATTTATAGGCAACATTTGCCTTTTGACCAGCCAATGAAAATAAGCAAGATGACACCTGGATTTTGATGCCTTTTAACCAGCCAATGAAAATAAGCAATTTGCTCAAATCTTATCAGCACCTACTACAATTTGAATTGAATCAAATTCAATTCACGTTGCTTCATTTACTTTCATCCAATAGAAACCAAACATATAGCCAATGAAAATAAATGAGCCAATTGCATTGAAACATCTTTCAATTACTTTTGATTTCATCTAATGAAATCAAAACAAGTAGCCATTGCATTATGTTAAATTCATTTAACATGTAAATGCCAAATAGCAAATTGAAATAATAATTATCTATTAATACTTAATTTATTACTTATACAAATTATTAGCACAATTTGAGACATACATTAATTAGATAAAAGTGTCAAGTCTCACTTGATACAATTTTAGATTTAACACTTAAATCTTAACTACTCCCCGAGAGACCCTGAAATAAATTCATGACCGAATAAATTAATTTAAATAAAACAACAATTATTTTATTTAAATGATAGCTATACCTATTAAAGCTAAATTTAGTACCCATACAAATTATTAGTACAATTTGAGGCATATACTAGATAGATAAAAGTGTCAAGTCTCACTTAGCATAATTTTAGGTTTAACATTTAAATCTTAACTACTCCCCGAGAGACCTTAAAATAAATTCATGACCGAATGAATTAATTTAAATAAAATAATAATTGTTTCATTTAAATGATAGTTATATCTACCAAAGCCAATTTTAGTACCCATACAATTTATTGGCACAATTTGAGATATACAGTAGGTAGATAAAAGTGTTAAGTCTCACTTGGCACAATTTTAGGTTTAACATTTAAACCTTTGCTACTCCCCGAGAGATCCTAAAATAAATTCATATTATTTGAAAACTTCCCAGATTGAACAATTCGATCTAGTGCGCTACCAACATGCTCAACGCGTACACTTCATATAGTGAGACTCCCTAAGCTCACACCCACTTTGTCTCACTAAACATTTTTGTAAGTCCATAACTGATACCCCCCCCACATACGTTATGGATAATACAAAATGACGAGTTAAACCATATAAGTTGAGGTTATCCATTCGTATAATCTCTTTGTCATTAATATCTTAGAAGAGCGGAGACATAGAATAACACCGCTAAGTCTTCTATTGCTCAACCATAAACTTACCTCCTCGATTAGTATTCTGATAAACAGTATACACAAATTTCTTTGCAATATTATTTATTTCACGAGAAACTCTTTCTTGAAATTAATGTTTATGGACATAAGACTTCTTAGAATATAATCTTAGAGCTTCTGAATATTTAACTTAACCATATGAGTTTAAGGATTCCATATATACACTCATCGGACTCCACGAGCATCAGATCATACCTAGCGACACACAGCGGTCAGACCATAAAAGGTCTCTAACATGTGTAGAACCAAAGTATAGTGGATCACTCACAAATCCACCATCGTGCTCAGGTCAAGGGACCACAAATACTACTCAACTCGAGAAGACCTTTCATTGACGGTTTAATGAGATATCTATTGGAGATCTTTATTGAGTCTTGTTTGGTATCTAGTCCTCACTAAATACCTGTATACCTATACGTTCTTCCACTAAGCTCATGGTTTACTAAGATTAATCATCTGGACGATCCAGATATAAATATACACCGATCTATATAAAACAGTTCCACTCAACAGACCCTACGTCAGTAGAAGTAGATTAGGAATAGACAATTCAAGAACATATTTACACAATGATATTTCCCAGCAACGCTTGAAACTGTTTTCAACTATATCATTGCAAGTATATTCCCAAGTTTTTGTCCCATTTCAAATAAGGTTCTAACTCTTTAAACCCGATTTAAACTCATTCAAATCAATACAATATCCGAAATGTTACAAGCATCTTACCTAAAAAAATAATTAGTGATTTAATGAAATATTTATTTATTACATAAATATGAAATGTAATATTCTTACAAAATTTGTGATGGCACATGAGTACAAATCCCAATAGTTCTTAATGCTTCAAACTATTTGGCTAAAATATGGTGAATGAATTGGTAATATTTTTTATAAACTCGGAAGAGGAGTCATTATATTTAGACCTATGTAATTTGATGCATGATTATAAAGTAACATTCAATGTTTCATATGTAAGTTTCAAATTAGGATAGGATTATATCTAATTGGCATGTATGATCGATAAGATTTAATCTTAATGAATCTTAGTTTATTATAAGTACCATAGGAATATAGGGGTTTGGTAAATTAAGGTATACTTGCATGATCTTGGAAAAGGCTTGTGAATACATTAGTGTCTTGATCAATAACAAAGACTAAGAGAATTAAATATTAAAGGATTAATCATTGGAAAGCATAATGAGGGATAGTATTAACCCTAGGTTTTCTCTATATTGCTATCTTCCAAATCTCTTTATATTGTATCATTACTTTTATATTTTCTACATTCATTCTTAAATTTTTATTTTTCTAAATAATTATTAAAAAGTCATAATTTTAGTATTTGGTTAAAAAGAAGAAATTATCCCTGTAGGTTTGACATCCGACATTTTATCCCTTAATTTAGTCTTTTATTTCCTTTCTTTTGAGGTACATACGAAGATCGAAAAGTGAAGACTTGATTGCTTTTGATCCAAAAACTGAAAGAACTTTAAGAAGAATTAGAAGAGAGCAAAATCAAGTCAACACCATAAAAGATCATATACCAATAGCACCTAACCATGAAGCAAGACCACTAAGGGAATATGTTATCCCTCTAGTCAATGGAATCCATTCAAGCATTAAAGACCAACTATTCAAGCTAACATCTTCGAGATCAAGCCAAGCATAATTCAAATGCTCAAGGATTTGGTACAATTTAGTGGACTACCCACGATCCAAACATGCACATTATCAACTTCTTGGAGATATGTAACACATTCAAGTATAATGGGGTATCTGATGATGCAATCTGACTAAGATTGTTTCCGTTTTCCTTGAGAGACAAAACAAAGAGCTGGTTACTATCACTTCCATCGGGATTTAGAGCTACATGGGATGATCTTGCACAAAAGTTTCTTGTCAAATTCTTTCCACATACCAAAACTGCCAAAATGAGGAACGACATCACATCATTCCTACAACTAGATGGAGAATCTCTTTATGAGGCATGGGAGAGATACAAAGATATACAAAGAAAATGTCTTCATCACTGAGTTTCGAAGTTGTTGCTTATACAAACATTCTATAATGGATTAGCCGGTTAATTTAGAACAATAGTAGATGCTGTAGCTAGAGGAACATTCATGAACAAATCTACCGATGAAGCGTATGATCTACTAGATGAGATGGCATCCAATGCCTATCAATGGCCCACTGAAAGAAAAATAACAAGAATAATCATTAGACCACATTATCCGCCCAAGTCAATATTTTGACCAAACAATTAAGCAACTTAGGGGTTAATGCCATCAAGAGTCAGCTAATCACTTGTGATTTCTGTAGAGACAACCACGCTAATGGGCAATGCATGGAAATAGCACAATAATTAGGAAACGTTAACCGCAATAATCCCAATTCAAATTTTTACAATCCTGGATGGAGAAATCACCCCAACTTCTCATAGAGCAACAATCAAGGACAACATTCCAAATCTCCTCCTAGCTTCCAATCATAAACCTAGCAAGAGAAAAAGTCAGATATAGAAAAAATGTTCTTACAATACATGAAGAAAATATATGCACTCCTTCAAAGCCAATCAGCTTTATTTAGAATCTTAGAAAATCAAGTAGGACAACTGGCTTCAGCAATAAAAATTGTCCTCTAGGAACCTTTCTAAGAAACACTAAAATCAATCCAAAAGGAGAACACTATAAAGCTGTCACATTAAGAAGTGAAAAAGAATTACAAAATAACATGACTTCAACACAACAAGCACATGAAGAATAGGAGATTACATAAAAGAAAGGCGAAACCTCAATAAGGAAGGAAAAAAATGACGCACAGCCAACAAATGAGCCAACATACTATCATCCACCACCATTTCCTCAAAGGCTATAAAAGCAAATTAAATAAACAATTTTCCAACTTTCTTAAAAATTTTAAAAAATTACACATTAATCTTCATTTTTCAGATGCACTGGAGCAAATGCCAAGTTATGTGAAATTCATGAAAGATATCCTATCAAGAAAAAGGAGAATATATGACTTTGAGACCATAGCATTAATAGAGGAATGTAGTGTCATCCTACAGAATAAAAAAAAAACTACCTCCAAAGCTCAAAGATCTGGAAAGCTGCACCATACTATGCAAAATCAAGAACTATGACTTCAGAAAAGCATTATGTGACCTTGGAGCCAGCATTAAACGCATGCCATTATCTGTCTACAACAAACTGGAATTGGGAGAAGCTAAGCCAATAAATATCACACTTCAACTAGCAGACCATTCTCTCACATATGCTAAGGGAATCATTAAAGATGTCTTAGTTAAAGTTCATAAATTCATCTTCCCAATCGACTTCATTGTACTAGATATAGAGGAAGATTATGAAATCCCTATCATTATGGGCCGACCTTTCTTAGTTATTAGAAGAACATTAATAGATATCCAAAAATGGAGAACTCATCATGAGAGTTCCAAATGAAGAAGTTACCTTTAATGTTTTCAAAGCTATGAAGTTCCTTAATAACATCGATGATAATTTAAGCCATGATGAAATAGATCAAGAGGTACAAAAAGTCTTCAGCATTCATTCCATTCAAGATCACTTAAAAGACGCCATCATCAATGAAGAACAAGTAAAGAATCATGATGCAAAGGAGTATATGAGTACACCCAATAAAATGCCAAGGTATGAACTTTCTAGACCTAACTTTGAACCATTGGATAGACCCACAACTCTAAAGGCACTCACCAAGCCCTCCATAGATGAACCACCTAAGCTAAACCTTAAATCTCTTCCAAGTCATCTAAGGTACATATTTCTAGGAAACTCTTTTACTCTTTCAGTTATTATTTCTAACGATCTTAATGAGTAACAGGAATAAAACGTTTGAGAATTTTGAGAGAATACAAATATGCTATAGGATGGACTATCGTTGACATTTAGGGAATTAGCCCTTCATTTTGCATATACAAGATCTTACTTGAAGAATGATACAAGCCCACCATTGAACAATAAAGAAGGCTAAATCCAATCATGAAGGACGTAGTAAACACAAATAATCAAGTGGCTCAATGCCAAAACCATCTACCCAATATCTGACAGTTTATGGGTAAGCCCAGTCCAATGTATACCAAAATAATGAGGATTCATGGTAATCACCAATGACAACAATGAATTGATCCCAACACGTATCGTTACGAGCTGGAGAATATAGCATGAACTATCGCAAACTCAATAAAGCCATAAGAAAAGATCACTTCCCACTACCCTTTATTGACCAAATGCTCAATCGACTTGCTGGACATGAATACTACTGCTTCCTAGATGGATATTCTAGCTACAATCAAATAGCCATAGCCCCTAAAGATCAAGAGAAGACCACCTTCACATACCTATACGGAACATTTGCTTTTATAAGAATGCCCTTTGGACTTTGCAATGCACTAGCTATCTTTCAAAGATGTATGATGGCAATCTTCTCTGGTATAGTAGAAAATTTCCTAGAGATATTTATGGACACTTTTTTAGTCTTTGGGAATTCTTTTGATCAATGCTTAGAAAACTTGGCTTACGTGTTGAAAAGATGTGAGGAGACAAATCTAGTACTAAATTGGGAGAAATGCCATTTCATGTTAAAAGAAGGCATTGTTTTAGGATACAAAATTTTTGCTAAAGGGATAGAAGTTGACAAAGCAAAAATTGATACCACAGAAAAACAGCCACCCCTCATTAATGTCAAAGGAGTTAGAAGCTTTCTTGGCCATGCAGGATTCTATAGGAGATTCATTAAAGATTTCTCTAAAATCTCCAAACCCTTTTGCAGTTTAATTTTGATCAAGATTACTTACAATCCTTTGAAACCTTAAAGAAGAAACTCACAACTGCCTCCGTCATTATCACATCTGACTGGAGTCTCCCATTTTAACTCATGTGTGATGCCAACGACACAACCATAGAAGCAGTACTAGGCCAAAGAAAAAACAATGTTTTTCACTACATCACTATTCTAGCAAAACCCTGAATTAAGAACAAGGCAACTACACTACCACAAAAAAAGAACTATTAGCAGTAGTGTTTGCCTTTGATAAGTTCAAATCTTATCTCATTGGTGTAAAAGTAACTGTCTACACCAATCATGCTGCCATCAAATACTTGCTCATTAAGAAAGATGCAAAACCTAGATTGATCCGGTGGGTATTATTGCTGTAAGAGTTTGATTTAGAAATAAAAGATCGAAAGGACATCGAGAATCAAGTTGCTGACTACCTCTTAAGGCTGAAAGGAATATACAATGAAGAGATGACCATCAATGAAACATTTTCAAACGAACAACTTTTGACAACTCAATATTTCAAGGTACCATGGTATGCTGACTTTACCAATTTTCTTGTTAGTGGTATTTTTTCCCCTAACCTTTCCTTGCAGCAAAAGAAAAAGTTCTTATATAACGTGAAGTTCTACTATTGGGATGATCCTTTTCTATTCAAGCAATGTGCTGATCAAATCATAAGAAGATATGTCCCATATGAAGAGACAAAAAACATTCTTTACCACTGTCATGGAAGCAAGTATGAAGGACATTTTAGAGGAGACAAGACAGCAGTTAAAGTTTTGCAAAGTGGATTTTGCTGCCCCACCCTGTTTAAATATGTATACCTCTACACCAGAAAATGTGATAAATGCCAAAAGGTAGGGAACATTTCAAAAAAAACAAAAGATGACACTTTAAAGTATTCTAGAGGTTGAAATATTTGATGTATGGGGAATTGATTTCATGGGACCATTCCCACTATCCAATCGATAAAATTATATCCTGGTAGCTGTTGACTATGTTTCAAAATGGGTAGAAGCAATAGCACTTCCAACAAACGATGCCAAGGTAGTACTTAAATTCCTTCACACGAATATCTTTACAAGATATGGTACTCCTCGAGCAATCATCAGTGATGAAGGGTCACACTTCTGTAACAAATACTTTTTTTCCCTTCTACACAAATATGGGGTCAAGTACAAAATTGTCATAGTATATCACCCTCAGACAAATGGACAAGCCAAAGTATCAAATAGAGAAATCAAATGAATCTTGAAAACAAAATGGTATGACTGAGCCGAAAAGACTAGGCTTTACATTTAGATGATGCATTATTGGTATATCGCACGACTTACAAGACACCTGTTGTGTGATTTCTATAACACAAACTAACGCAAGTGCACGTATCGCAACAAGTAATAAAGTGATAAGTAGAGTGTCGATCCCACGGGGAATTGTTATTACTTGCTAAGTACTAAAATTATGTTCTCCTATTCTTATTAAAGCTATTGGCAATTTAATGGTTTTAATATCTAAACTAACTAAACAAGAAATAATAATAATTACAAGAATTGAGCAAGGAGAACAATTGTGATAGCACAAATACTCAGATGCCTAGGATTACAATAATCCCTCAATACTTCACTTGAATCCAACTACTCCCCTTAGAACTATCAATATGAATGTCAACCAAGAACTCTAATATCCTCACAAGCCTCTTTTGCAGGTCAAGTGAGTATATCTCATTCAATTAACTATCTATATGTCTATGATAATCAAATTGAAATAAGATTCATTAAGTTCAAATTCTCTAAATGGTCATATATGCCTATGAGTATATGTCTATCTCATATGAAACTCATGCTTTTACACCATGATCATACATCAATTTATCCATGGCCAACACAAAATTTCCTTTGTCAAGTTCATTAAGGTTCCCTAATCAATCTAATACATTTTCATGTAATTAGAAGCATTTAGCATAGAACAAATTGAACAATTCCATACCAATATGATAAATAAGGGAAAATAATCAATCCAAGCTACATATTGAGTTCACATTGTAATCCTAGCAATAAAACTTAGTTCATAATTGAAAATATAAGTTTAGAGCATCTAACAACATCATTATACATGTTGGAATCAACAACAAATACGAATTTGAAGAGAAGAAGAAATTTCCCTTGATGCAATGGTGATGTTCTTCCTCCAAAATGCAGAAATTCTTCTTCTTCCCCTTGATTTTTGCCTCTTGTTGTTGATTCTTGCTTCCAAGACCCAAATGAAGTGTTTATTTTCGTGCTCTCAACTGCCCCTTTGCTCCTCCTTTTTCTTTGGCTAAACAATGGGTGTTTATATAGGTAGGGTTGCAAAAAGAGGACAAAAAAGCCCTTAAGGAGTGCCCAGAAATCAGCGCCGCGGCGCTCACTTTCTGCAATTGGCGCCGCGGCGCTGAAATCCAGTGTTACTGTAGCAACAGTGCCCCCATTCGTATTTTTATCTCTAATGCTCCGATTTGCGTCCGTTTTCCGGTATTTTTGCTCCGATAATGCTTCAACCTATAAAACAACATTAATACGCATAAATAGCCCAATTATTGAGATAAATTGAACAAATATCAAGTTAGGAAGATAAAATAGTTTATACAATTACGCCTTATCAACACCCATCGAGATGTCTCCTTATCGACTCTTTTTTGGTAAAGCTTGTCATCTTCCAGTAGAATTTGAGCATAGAGCATATTGGGCCATCAAAACCCTAAATTTTGATTTACATGCAACTGAAGATAAAAGATTACTTCAACTCAATGCTATGGATGAATTTTGACTTCAAAGAGAAGACCAAACAATGAAATGATCAAAGGATCACCTCCCAAAACTTTTAACCAGAACAGCAGGTATTACTATACAACTCAGGACTGAAACTTTTTCCAAGGAAGCTAAAATAAAGATGGTCTGGACTTTTTTAAGTACTCAAGGTATATCTACATGGAGCTATAAAGTTAGCAAACCCATAGACCAATCAGCCCTTCAGAGTTAATGGGCAATGAGTAAAGCATTATTGGGGAGGATATTTCGATCACCAACAATTCTCAATCATCATTAAAAAATTCGAAAGTAACATTACGTCAAGCTGATGACATTAAATCAAGAGCTACTTAGGAGGCCACCTAAGGTCAGTATTATTTGTTGGTAGTTGTCCATTCTAGGGTGTATACATGTGGGTCTTGTGTTTAATCACAATTTATACATATCTCATACATATAATGAAGCAGCGGAAACTTTAAACATTGTAGTAAACACAATCAAAAATATATTAATGGAATTAACAGAAACGAAATTGAGGAATAACCCTTGAAGCCTTTGGATGGAGATTGTTGAAGTCCACCAAAATGTTGTCTTTGATCAATTCTAGTAATCAGCAATGGTGGGTTTGATTATCTAGAATGACAGCCTTTGATCCAGCAGAAGTTTAACCACTTAAACTTATGTACTTGATTTTTTTTTTTTATTAACACTTAATCAATTAATCAAAAACCTATTTTGCTAAATTGGTTTTATGCCTTAAAAGAAAATAATGAATTCAACTCTTGAATCCATCAATTAGAAGACAATTTCTTTTTTCTCTCTTTGTAAAATGGCTAACCTAATTTTTGCAAAATCAAATTAACAAAACTTATTCAATTTAATTTACATTTGTCTTATTTATACAAATGAATTTAATTTCATTTCATAACACTTAATTTCAATTTGAATTTAATCTAACCTAATCATAGTTAACTCTTAACTTTAGTTAGGTTAAACTAACATTTAAATATTCTAACTATAGTTAACACTTAACTCTAGTTCATTAAAAGAATATTTAAATATTTTAACCATAGTTAACTAACTTAACCATGGTTAGGTTAACCTTTACTTAACCATGGTTAGGTTAACTTTTACTTAACCATTAAGTATAGTTAATCTAACTTAACTAAATGGTTAACTCTTAACCTTAGTTAAACTTAAATTATTTATTCAACAATTAAATATATAAATATTTATTTGAATTATTTAACAATTAAATAATTATCAAGTGAAATTACAATTATGTCCTTACTCGGTTACCAAGTTAACCTAAAGTGGGTCCCACCATCTGACCATATACTTTAGTTAACGTAACCTTAGTAAATTGCTGGATTTTACTGTATTGAACTATTTAATATGGTACGCTGCCCAAGTGCTCAAAGAGTACATTTCATATTGGAACTCCCTAGGTCCACGCCCGATTCGTCAAATGAAACTATTCCACAAGTCCGTGAACGATGCCCCACGCACACGTTACGGATATTACAAATTAGCGCGTTAGACCATACATGTTGAGGTTACTCCATATTCGTATAATCCTTCCGTCATTATATCCAGGATGAACGGGATATAGATCATTACCGTCAAATCCCGATAATTTCATCCATTACTTTATTATCTTCAGATTCGTATCTTTATGAACAATTTACGCAAACACTTTTGCTATAATGTTCGAACCTGCAAGAAACTCCTTTCCCAGGTTGATTGCTTACGGCCATAAGACTTTACAAGATACAATCTCGAAGTTCGGATATATAACCCATCTATGTGAGCTGGCGGATCCTATATCTACGCACACCGAACTCCATGAGCATCGGACCATAACCAGTGACATGTAGCGGTCAGACTATGAAAGGTCTCTGACATACGTGGAACCAAAGTATGATGGATCTCCCACAAGTTTACCATGGCGCTCAGGTCGAAGGACCACAAATACTACTCAACTCGAGAGGAACTTCCTTTGACGGTTTCATAGGATGTCTATTGGGGTCCTCTTGAGTCTGTTCAGTATCCAATCCTAACTGAATACCTGTATGTCTATATGAACTTCAACCAAGCTCATGGTTAACTAAGAATAACCATCTGTACAATACAGATATAGACATACACTAATCTATGTGTATCACCCTCATTGGTAAACTTAGATCAGGAACTCTTTATTTGAAAAGATACTTCTATAATGACATTTCTTAGTCTCTATTGCAACTCTTTGCAACTATGTCATTACTAGTAGATTCTCAGGTCTTTGTGACATTATTGATTAAGTTCTAACTCTTTAGATCTCGTTGGCTTTTATAACCTGCTAACTCTTAGCATCTATAATTATCAGGTTTGCTAACTCTTAGCACTGGTCTAAAATTCTTTAAACCAGATATGAACTTATTCAGATCATATCATGTCTATAATGTTACAAGCTTAATTATCATTTTAATAAAGGTTATTAGCGATTTAATAAAATATACATTGTATAAATATTATAAACTAAATATTCATACAAATTGGGATGGCGCGTAAGCACATACCCTAACATTATTATTATTATTATTTCTTTTTTCAGCTTCTTCAAAAAAATAGAGAGAGAAGTTCAGCGCTGCAGCGACTGTATTCAACGCAGCAGTAAAAGAACTCTCAAGTCAATATTGCCCCCACGGTACATAAGCTAGTGCTCCAGTGGAAACTCCAGTAAGCATCCCAAAATAAGCCTTCAGCACTGCAGCGACAGACAATTATCACTTTAGTGCCACATTGTCGCTCCAGCAACAAAAATTAATGCAGTGAAATTGAAAAAGGGAATCCAACCGCGATATAAATTGCATCGCCCCAGTGCCAAAGCAGTTACAAAAATTAATGACATATCATCATAGCGCTGGAGCAAAACGAAAGTTATCGCCTTAGCGATACGTTGTCACTGGTGCGATATTAACCTTACCGTGGCTGCGCTAAAAAGGTTTAAAAAATAAAAAAGGGACAAAAAATAAATAAGTTATTTATACCAATTTCCTTGTAATTGTTTTTACTTACTGTTTTTTGTTTTCAGTCTTAGCAAAGACAAATTCATGGCCCCAAAGAAACAACGTACTATAGCAAGCAGCAGCAGTGCATATGATGTCACTCGATTTACTTCAACCAAAACATATGCCTGATATACCGACATGGTTCTCAAAAAGGAATTTATAGGGGAGAGAGGCTTTGATTTGGAAAGCCTGAATATTCCAAGTAATGGGGACATGATTCGAGAGCGTCATTGGAAACAGTTTTGCACACAACCTGGCCACAGCATAGTTCTCATTGTACGGGAGTTCTACACCAATACAAGTGAACTGGATAACTATAGGTGGGTATTTGTTCATAGTAAGAGAGTACCGTGATATGGAGCTTACCACAATAGCACTAAAGAGGTTTCAAAAACAAAAAGGGACAAAAAATAAGTAACTTATTCATACTAATTTCCTTGTAATTTTTTTTACTTACTATTTTTTGTTTTCAGTCTTAGCAAAGAAAAATTCATGGCCCCAAACAAGCAATGTACTACAGTAAGTAGCAGCAACGCAAATGATGTCACTTGGTTGACTTCAACCAAAATACAAGCTCGATATACTGACATGGTTCTCAAAAAGGAATTTATGGGGCAAAGAGGCTTTTATTTGGAAAACTTGAATATTCCAAGTATTGGGGACATGATTCGAATGCGTCATTGGGAATAGTTTTGCACACAACCTGGCCACAGCATAGTTTCCATTGTACGGGAGTTCTACGCCAATGCAAGTGAACTAGATAACTATAGGCAGGTATTTGTTCGCGACAAGAGAATGGCATTTGATCTTGCACATTTGGTCTACCAGCAGAGATTGAAGACAACATGGCAGAGCTACGAGATCACCCAAATTATAAGAAGATCATCAACACCTTATCTATACCAGATACACAATAGCATGTCATCAATGATATGCCAATGACATTTATTTCTTGTCATATGCATTTAGAGGTAAAAGCCTAGTATAGTTTCCTTGTAGCATGACTTATGTCGATCTCTCATACCAGTGACATCACCAAACTCCGCACCATCAACCTCTTTGCCATCATGATACACAGACCGATCGATATTGGCAGAATCATTTACGTAAAAATTGAGGCATATTCTCGCCTTAATAGCCGATTATTTTTTCATTAATTGATTATAGCTTTATATGCACAAGCCAGCGTCACTTAATTGATTTTTTTATGATCATTAGTCTATGATAAGAAAATGAACACATGGGTGAATTTATTTTTCACAAATCCCTAGGGAATGGTAGATACTTGAAACAATTTTTGTTGTTTTAGTTTAGGAACAAGTGCGACCTTATTTATAATCACCATTTTTCGAGCACTTTAGAAGCATAAATAGCTATAACTATTACTTAGAGATACTTATGCTTTATAAAGTACAACTCAAGTCTTGAAAGATGAACACTCTAGAACTTGTCTTTAATTACTACTTAAGGTAAACTTCTAGGAAACACATGAATAGAGAAATGACATTAGGCCATCTTTAGACCGATTGAGCTTTTTTAGCCTACCTTTTATTGTATATCTATCCTTAGTACCCTATTTTTTAGCCTAATGACCTATTTTTTCTGTTTAAACACATTACAAGCCCATGACTTAAAGTTTACTTATCCATAAATTTACCCAAAACACCATAAACCTTGATTTGCTAAGAAATACTCTTGAAAGGAAAAAGGCTGTGGTGATATGAGAAAAATAAGTTTGGGTGGGAAAGAAAGATGGAAAATACAATAAGTTTTGTTAATCTAAGTTTGGGGGTATTCAAAAAAAAAAAACAAATTCAAAGAAAAGAAAAGAGAAAGAAAAATACCCTCAGCTTAAGAAAAAGAAGAAATTCTTTGCAAAATAAAGGTTGAAACGAAAGATGGAATATACAAGAAGTTTTAAGGAAGAGATAATACAAGAAAAAGTAAGATCAAGAGGTTTCTAGGTAAAGTCTATTGTTATATATAAAGACTTGAATGAAATTAAAAGTATTTTTGCCTCAGCGACACAAGGATTTGTGCCCCAGCGCTGGAACGGTGATCAAAATAAGAAAAGAAAAAAAATGACCATTTTAAGTTGCAGTCTAGCGCCCCAACGCCAACTCGCCACCGCCCAACGCTCTTGCACTAGCACCTCATCGCTCCAGCGGTGAGCCCTTTTACACGTAGTGCTCCAGCAATAGAAGCATAGCGCCTGAGCGGTAGTTCGATGCCTAATTCGATGAGAATTGAGGTTTTCAAGCTCAAATCAATCCCTATAAAAGGTCACTCTTCCACAGTCTTTAAAGAATATCCAAGAACATCAAGAATACACAACATAAGTCTTAGAGAGCAATTAAAGCTTAATTGAAGCAGCCATAGAGAGAGATTCAAGGCATTCTTCAGCATTAAGAGTTTCTTAGGCAGTGCAATCAAGAGCAATTTGACGCTATATCGGTTTGCTATTGATTATATCGTGTTTTGTTATTATTTTTGTCGCTGTTATCTTGTAGCCATGACCTAAGTTTTCTTTCTAGGGTTATTACTTGAACTCAATATGTGCATTTAATTGCTATATCTTTTTAATATTTAATAAACTTAGTTCTTTTTTATTCAAATTACTTGTTATTAATGCTTCAATATATCTGGCCAATAAATGGTGAATGAATTAGTAAGATTTTTTATAAACTCGAAAGAGAAATCATTATATTTAGACCTAGGTAATTTGATGCATGATTGTAGAGTAACATTCAATGTTGTATATGTAAGTTTTGAATTAGGATAGGAATATACATAATTGGCATGTATGATCAATAAGACTTAATCTGAATGAATCTTAATTTATCACAAGTACTATAAGAATGTAGGTATTTGATAAATTAAGATATACTTGCATGATCTTAGAAGAGGCTTGTGAATACATTAGTGTCTAGATCAATAAATATTAAATATTAGAGGATTAATCATTAGAAAGCATATTGAGGGATAGTATTAAACCTACTTTTTTTTTTCTATATTACTATCTTCCAAATCTCTTTACATCGTGTCATTGCTTTTATATTTTCTACATTCATTCTTAGATTTTTTATTTTTTTGAATAATTATTAGAAAGACATAATTTTAGTACTTGATTAAAAATAAGGAAATTATCCATGTGGGTTTGGCATCCGACTCTTTTGTCCATTTATTACTTGCATACGATAATGTATACTTGCACTAAATTTTAAGATATATAAATATCACATCAATGGTTTATATCTGAATGCTCCAAGATTGTATTTTAGGAAGTCTTATGGCCATAAATGGAAACTCCGAAAAAGAGTTTTTCACAAGATTAAACAATATCATAAATGGGTTTATGAATATTATTTACAGAAATACAAATCTAGATATAAGTTCACGATCAAGTATATAAATATTTGACGATGATGATTTATATCTCCATTAATCCAGGATATAGGTGACGGAATGATTATACATATATGGTTAACCTCAAATTGTATGGTTCAATGCATTGTTCTATAATATCCATAAAACATATATGAGGCATTATTCGCGTCTTACAAAAGGGTTTCATAAGATAAACGGGTTTGAACATATAGAGTCTCTCAATATAAAGTGTACACATTGAGCTCTGGGGTAGCGGATTAGGTCGAACAGTTTGATTCAAATTTTTTTCAGAAAGTGCAATTTATTTTACGATCTCTTGGGAAACACCATGTTAAGGTTTAAGTGTTAAACTATATTTTATTAGTTAAAGTGATTAACTAATAGAAAGTTGACACACGGGATGATGCATGGCCATATGTGTGACAAATGACACATGCATGGAAAAGTAAGGTGTCATATGACATGGATGCATGGAAAAAAGCTTGACAAGTGTTGTTAAAGTTAAACACGCATGGCCTTTAATTGGGCTAGGTGTTAAGTTGTCATTGGCTAGTGGAAACAAAGTTTACACTTGTTGCAAACAAGTCCTTTTTGTCAAATTCGGTCATATATAAGCTAAGGTTTTCAATTTTTACAAATAGAACCCCTTTTACACATTTTGGCCATATTTTAAAGTGAAACAAGTTCAAGAGTTAACCTGAGTTCGAATCTTGTTAAAAATTAAAAACTCCCACCAAAGTTAGTGATAAAGATTAATTAGGTGTAATATTTCCATCTTTTATACTTAATATTTATTGGTTTAAATTAGATTATTTGTCTTTTTTATGTGTTTTATTGTTATTTTGTAGGTTTGAAGTTAATGAAGCAAATAAGAATGAAAATTTAATGATTACAAGGCAAACAATATCAAAAGTGATATAGTAGATTACTATAGTAATCGACATAGTAATAAGGAACAATGATTTACTGCAGTACCAACATCACAATGCTTAAATTCAACGTTACGACGCCAAGTGAATAGTACATATAAACCGTACTCATGAACAGTAATTACATGAATGGTGCCTACATAAAAAAATCCCAATCTGACTTTTATTTTGGTTTTTACCCTAATTTAAAGACATAAGCCTATAAAAAGAAGACCAAAAAATTTATTTCAACAATCAAAAAGAGAGAGAAATAGTAATATTTTTAGGATTAAGAAGACTAGAAGATTAAATACTACAGCAAAATTAGTTTTATCTCTTCAACTATTTATCTTTCTAGTTTTTTATGATTTTTATAATATTATTCTTGATAAGCTCTTGAACTCTTTATTTCACTATGAGCTAAATTTTTATATCTAGAGTTACAACTTTGAACTTGATATGTGATTGAATTCAAATTTTGATAAATTAAATAGTAAAATTGTTCAATTATTCTATGCTTAATGCTTTCTAATTACTTGATCACGAATTATATTATTGTGGAAACCTTAACAAACTCGACAAAGGAATTTTTGTATTGGCCTTGAATAATTTGATATATGATCATAGGATAACAATTATGAGTTTCATATAGGATAAAAAATATACTTATGGTATTAATCGATCAATTCTTAATGAATCTTATTCTATTCTTATTACCATAGAAATATAGGTAATTGTTAGGGTAAGATTTAGTCACTTGACTATCGACAGAGACTTGTAATGATATTATGAATCTAGCAAACAGTTCATATTGAGGAATTAAATTAAAAAAAGATTAATTGGTTCAAGTAAAATATTGAGGGATAGTTGTAATCTTAGATTTTATCTATTATTGGTGTCTCTATCTTGTTATTTTTAGTTTTATATATCTTGTTATTTTTCTATGTATTTAGTTTAGATTACTATCTCTTGGTTTTCTTTCATCTAAATAAAAGTAAGGAGACATAATTTTAGTACTTAGCATAAACAATAACAACAATTTCTCATGGGAATGATACTCTATTCATCTTATATTACTTGTCTATGATAGCCTATCAATGCACTTAGCTAGAAATTACACATTAGTTGAGGATTAGATTTACTAAAAAGATCACTTCAAGGTAAGCTCCAAGTTTGAATCAGTCAGTGGTTTTAAACCTAGGGTGCATGCATGTGGGTTTGTATCTATCATTCAAATATAGCATATGTATCATATACAATGTGCAGTGGATGAGCAGAATACAAAATTCTTAATGATAAACACAACTAAATTTTCTATGTTATCTTATAAATGTAAAATACATCTAGAGTGAGAAATTATTACCTTGTCAAACCTTTGGTTTTTTGTTAAAACGGAGTACCCGCCATGAATTAACCCATTTACAATTCTAGTTCCTCAACACAGTGGGCTTGAGGAAGTTAAAATAGCAGTTTTTTCAACAAATGATTCAACTCTTGAATCCTTATTTATACTTTATAATATATGTGGCCAAAAAAAGAAAAAATGGAAGAAGTGTTGTTCAAGCTCTCAACATTTGAGAGTATTTCTCAATACTTAGCCAAAATTGAAAGTTCACTCTCCCCCCTTGCCTTGGCCGAATATTACCACTCATAATGAGCAACAAATTTCTCTTAATCATTTGTATTTATTTTTCCCTTTTAATGGACAACACTTGTCCCATTTTCTTTTGTTTTTTATATTTTCTTTCCCTTAAACAAATTGAATAAAACACTTATGCATTTGTGTAAGAATAAACTCACCCTTAATGAAGACCAAATGAATTCAAGAACTATTTTCTCTATTCATGCAATAGGCCCCCACCATTCATCATTCCTATATTTTAATATTTATTTGTAATTATTTAAACAATTTAAATAATCAAATATATTAATTTAATGCATTAAATTTGTAGTACATTCATTTGTTTTGTTTAATATTTTAATCAAATTAAAATATATTACAAATGAATAAAATATAATTGTTTGACTTTAATTTAAATCATAATATTATATATTATTATTATTATTTTATTCAATAAATATTTTAATGAATAAAATAATGATATTATTTGTCTAACAAATAAGGTCATTTTGATAATTTCTAAGTCAAACAATAATTGACCCACAACGTGCCATGTGTCAACATCTCATTGGTCAACAACTAATTGATGTACTTACTCTTAAATCTTGACACGTGCATGACCGAAGGGAAACCAAAGTAAATTTTTGATTTGCTGGAATATTTTGGATTGATTTATTCAATGCAATAGGCTACCCCAGTGCACAACGAGTATATTTTATATTACGGGACTCTCTAGGTCCACTCACGACTTGTCAAACAGAACTATTCTACAAGTCCGAGATCGATGCCATGCACACGTCACAGATATTACAAATCAGTGCAGTAGACCATACAAGTTGAAATCATAGCGCATACATATAATCCTTCCGCTAATTATATCTTGGAAGAGCAGATATACAGATCACTACCGTCAAATCCCTATGTGCTCATCCATGAACTTATCTCCAAAAATGAATCTTAATAAACAATATATGCAAACACTTTTACAATATTGTTTAACCTTGTAGGAAACTCTTTTCTTAGGTTTATTGCTTATGGTCATAAGATTTTTTAAGATATAGTCACTAAGCATCTGAATATATAACTCATCTATGTGAGCTAACGGATCTAATATCTGTACACACCGAACTCCATAAGCATCAGACCATACCAAGTGACACCTAGCGATTACACCGTGAAAGGTCTGTGACATGCGTGGAACCAAAGTATAATGGATCACTTACAAGCTCATCGTGGTACTCATGTCAAAAGATCACGTATACTACTCAACTCGAGAGGACCTTGCATTGACAACTTTATGGAATATCTATTAGGGTCTTCGTTGAGTCTATTCAGTATTCAGTCCTTACTGAACACTTGTATACTATACGAACTTCTAGTAAGTCCATGGTCAGTTAAGAACAACCATCTAGGTATAGTATACACTAGTTTATTTAAAATGATTCCACCGATAGACCTGCATCAGTGAATTAAGACCATAAATATATAATTTGAGAATAGACGTACATAATAATATTTCTTAAGACTTATTGCAACTCTTGCAACTATGTTATTACTAATGTATTCTCTGGTCTTTGTATCATTATAAACAAGATTCTAACTTTTAAACTTCATTGATTATTATAACATGTTAACTCTTTAGCATTTATAGTTTTTTAGTGATGTTAACTCTTAGCATTGATCTAAACTTCTTTAGACCAAATCTGAACTCCTTCAGATCATATAATATCTATAACATCACAAGCATTGAACTATTTAATAATAGTAATTAACGATTTAACAAATAATATACTGTATAAATATTATAAAATAAAAAATTTATACAAATATAAGATGGCATGTGAGCACAAATCCCAACAGAATCTTCACCAAAGACTTCAGGGGTGAGTACTTCTAAGTTTGTTAGTGTAACAAACTTGAATTCAGTATGTGTTTATTGAATAAGAAATTAGATTTTAATTCTGTTACATAAATGTATGTATGACATGCATTAAAGATTCAATGAACATATTCACATGCATACCCATATAAGGCACTCTTTCAATTAACAATGAAAACTGAGGGACTATTATTCTTTTATGTATTTCGGCTTACAAGGTCTAAGGTCTTTGACCCAGAAGGCACAAAGACCTCAGCCTATAAGACCAGCAGAATGTCCTCAAACTAAGGGCACCTTTTTCGAGCTATTAAAACAATGGTCAAAGCCTGGCTACCCTATTTGGACAAACTTTAAATAAGAAAAGATAAATTCACACCCTCGAGCTGGTTAAGACAATGGTCAAAATCCAACTACCCTATTCGGTCAGACTTCCAATTGAGAATTACGCTCTCTTCAAGCTGGTCAGAGTAATGGTTGAAACTCGGTTACCCTATTTGGTCAGATTCACCACCACTAGGGCTAGTCAGAATGATGGTCAAACACGAACTACCCAGTTTGACCAAGCTATAAACGATGAGAAATAATATCTACTTATATTGAGCAAGGAAATGTTAAAATACGACCACCTCAATTGATTAAATGAAGTTCATAATAAGGACTTAACTTATAAAAGACATAAAAAAAATGTAGATATAGTCAAACTTATCAAAGAAAAAATCTCTAAAATCAAGAAACATTCCTATAAATACGATATAAATTCTATTAAGACAAGTAAGATCCAATTGTAATTTTAAGAAAACTCTAATAGGAAGATTCTAAAATGAGATTTTCATGAGATTTTCATATTTAAAAAATGATTCTAAAAGTTATAACTATATCCTCACTCTATAAATAAAAGAAAAAGAAAAGCACAAAGGATTAGAGAGAGAAGGGATACACAAAATCATACCTAAAAAAAATATTTAAAACTCATTACAAAAGAGTCACCTGATTCCCTCTTTTATCTTACCTTACTTTTTTCTTTTTTTTTTTTTTGGACATTTACAAGCTTAAGCATCGAAATGCTTTTGTTGAAAAAAATTTTGGCGTAGCCTCACATATTTTTTTATTGCAAAATTTTCGTCGAGTGTTATCTTGTGCAAAAAAAAAAAATAATCCACTAGTTCAATTTTTATTTTTACCGTGCAAGTCAAGCTTCCCTAAAAAATAAATTTGACTATTTGACTATTGATTTACTAAATTTTGAGGTTAACAAGTTTTACATTCTTTAATATATTTTAGTTAGTCATTGTTATTAAAAAAAAAAAGGTCTTAATGACACGTTTTTGAGGATTAGATATCTTTAATAATGATAAATAGTTTTATATTAGATCAAATTTACTTTACAACCTTAAGAAAATACTTTTTTAGATTATTTTTTTAATGATAATGACCAATTAAGATATTTAAAAAATGTAAGAATTGATTGAATAATTCAGCTAAATTTTAGAGACTAAAATGACGGATTACCTTAAAAAATTGAGGGACTTAACTGATGCAATTAGCAAACTTGTAGTGGTTTTATAATATACAATTTTTTTTCTAAAATAATGACAATTTCTGTGTAAATGATTCTATCTAATTTATTATTGGACGGCTCCTTTGACTTATAAAGGATGAAATTGATAATATATGTCTCAATTTTATCTCTCTTATTTACAAATGAAATAAGATTGAGTCCAAGGAAATATAACCTAGATTCGCGGGAAGGCGTAGTAATCAACAAATTGGGGGAAGGGAGTTGGCTTGATCAAGGGGAGAACACGGCCACTCAATCACCTCGGCCCCTTCCCTCAGTATACGGCCTCGTACTAATTAGCGTCACGCCTATGTTCTATCAGCCTCATTTTCTTGCCTCTCTTGCGGATCCGTACATCCTGGCAGTCCCTTTTTAATATAATATATATATGCATATAAAATAAAAAATTTGATTGTGCCATATAAACTGACGTAATTAAAAATAATTTTAAATTTAATTTTATATATTAAATATTATAATTTTAATTACGTTAAATTTTATAATTTTAATTTTAATTTTAATTAATTATGTTAAATATTACAATTTCAATATCAATTTTAATTACGTAAAATATTAAAATTTTAAATTTAATTACAATTTTAATTATATTAAATGTTATATATTAATTATAATGTCGATTTCACTTACGTTAGATGTTAAAATTGTAATTTTAATTATGTTAAATATTATAATTATAATTTCGATTTCAATCACGTTAAATATTATAATTCTAATTCAAATTTTAATTTTAATTGTGTTAAATATTATAAGTCCAATTCCAATTTTGATTTTAATTAAGTAAAATATTTCAATTATAATTCTAATTTTAATTTTAATTACGTTACATGTTATGTAATATCTGATCTCTATTAATAGTGTAGATACTTAGATTTTGGTATAAAGCCATAGAGAAACCGTAGGGTTACCCGATTTTAACCCTATTAGAAATATTTTTTTATATAGTGCGTGTGAAAGGTATTAGACCTAAATTAATAATTTCACAGTCGATTGGGGAGTCAGACGGTCATAGAATATTTTCAAAATTTTTCCATTGGCTTAGAAATGAAAAACTCAACTTAAGCACACATAAATTTCAAGTGAGCCTTATACATGGAATATATCTTTGTTAAGAAACAAAATTTATGTGTTAGAAAATAAACCAATGAGGAATAAGCTCATGGATTGCCAAGTTAAAAGTGTAATTTGGTTAGCTTGGTTAGTTTAGTCAAATAGTTAAAAATTGACCAATCATATGTCTTCATTTCTAACTAATGGCATTTTAAAAATTTAGAATTAGTTGAAGGGCAAATTGGACTTTTGAAATAACACTATAAAAGGAGCAAGTGTTTAGAAATTTGGCAAATTGAAAAGCAAAACATGTTATAGCAAAAAGAGGAGTATTCGGCCAAGTGAGGGGGAGCATTTTCAGCAATAAAATTCAATGCTTTTTCATGATTTTACATGCATGATCAAGCTAAAATCAAGCTAAGCTCAAGTTCCCAAGGTTAAATAGATCATGCCCTAGAGAAAAATTCAAGGAAAAGAGGTAAGGAAAAACATTATTTAGTAATGGTGGTATATGATTTTTCAAGATTACTTCAATTAATATCTTTGTTTGAATTATTGACTTAGATTTGAGTTGAATTCAAGTGTGGAGCTTAAAGGAGACACCAAACTAAAGGAATTAGTAAGGTATGAATTAGGGTTTGGTGTGATTTTGGTGTAGATACTTCAATTGAATGTTATTAGGGCATTAGAATTAAATTAACATGAATTGAATGTCGTAGGAATAAGAAATTGAGATAAGAAATGTGTTGGATGAGAAGGGTGATTTCAATCACTTTAGAGATTTTAGGGTTTGAGTTGTGTATTGGTTGAATTGTATTGCATGAATGCTACTTTATTTTAATTAGATGTATACGGATGATGGAAAATAAAAAATGAAGCAAATGGGACATAATTGTCCATTCTTGGTAAGATGAAGGGCAATTATGTCCAATCAAATTTATAGAGTGTTAAGCAATTTTATGGCTTTGGATAGTGAATTAAACAATATTGAATGACCATGTAAATAAAAAATAGAAAGCGGAGTCCATCCAGGCTTTATAAGCCAATTAGGGCGCTTACTAGTTTAGATGTAATTTTCGCATTAGCAAAGATTTTAAATATTAATTATGGCATGTAGGTGAAGGAAATCGAGAGTGGTAAAAGAAGAGAAATTTCAAAGAATAATTGAATTAAGAGCGTTTGGTGAGTGAAAATCTGTAATTGTTTATTTTTTATTTAATATGTTTCAGCATATTTGAAATTTTATGTTTTATGTGATATTAAATGCATAAGTATGATTTATAATTTTTGTATACTATTATAATTATGAATTTCTATATTCAGTTTGAGAAACAGTTTTTAAAGTTATTAAATTAGCTTTCAAAGGCTATTGGTACCCTTAGATTTACAGTATGGTGATAGTTTAAGACCCAGCCGATATTTCTCGTACGCATAGACAAGTATTAGGGGGTGTGTTACTAACTTCGGAAAGTTAGGTTGTCGAGTCATGTGAGTCACTCTATGTGTACAGGATATTGCCTTACCATATGTAAGCGATGTAGAATTCCACTGCATAGCCAGTAGATGTCTTTAGATGTCATAGTAGGTATTGCTAATTTCGATGCCCTGTAACCTACTCACATTGAGCCGTGTTAGTTTAGTCGTTGCATGAGTATAGAGCTTTAGGGTTACAATGTGGCACAATTTAGAAAGAAAATGGTCGAACAAGAGTTTTAGCAGTTTTGAGTTACCAAACACATACTAATGTATTTATATTTATATATATATATACCTACTTGCTAGTTACTATGTTTTACAAATTCTGGCAATTATTTACAGAAATTATTATAAAAAAAAATCACTCAGCAGGATTTTATCAATATATGATGTTTATAAATAATTTTACAGTTTTATAATAACTTAAGAATTATGTTTTAAGCAGTAATCAAAATTTAATATTTATACATAATCTTATTTTTACTGAAAATTTTAAAGCACTCACTAAGCTCCTTTAGTTCACCCGTTTTGTAATTTATGTTTTCTAAAACTCTTTTCAGGTGCAGGCCTTGGTACGCAGGTTGCTGATTCTCCTGCAGCAGATTAGTGGCCCAAGTTAGACGATCATTTTGTAAATGTAAATGTGCTGAGTAGCACCTTTTAATTTCTGTATTATAGACTTTGTATATATTGTAAATATATTTTGAACAAACAAGAAATGATTTTTATAATATAGTGACAGTTTTCACTTTTCACTAGTATGTTAATTTTGTTGTAAATTAATTTTTGTGATTGGAATGAAATTGTTATATTGAGTTTGGATTTAATTCTGAAAGGACTAGAGGTTCTATTTAAAAGTTGAGAAAATTATTTGAAATAGAAGTGTGGTTTTTATTGCAGGATTTATTTTTGGGTTTTCAGAAAACAGAGGGAATTTTGTCCTCTTTTTTTTTAAAACTTTTTGTAAAATATCTTCACTGATATTCTAAGATTTAGTTAGTGACAGCAAGAATTAAAAAGGATTCACCTCGTGAAAGTTTTCAGTTTTGATGGTTAGACTCTGAGGAACTTCAGTTAGGGTGCCCGACGGAGCCTATCAAGATCTACAGTAGAGGATTCCAAGTCTGTCATGTTACTTTTTTAAATTCAATATTAATTTTAATTATGTTAAATATTATAATTCAAAATTTCAATTTTAAATTTTAAATTTACTTTCAACTACATTAAATGTTATAACTAGAAATCTAATTTTAAATTTTATTTTAACTACGTTAATATGCTATAAAATGAAATCTATTTTCAATTGTAATTACATTAAATGTTATAATTTTAGATCTAATTTCAATTTTAATTACGTAAATATTATAATTCTAAATCCAATTTTAATTTTAATTACATTAAATATTATAACTCAAATTTGAATTTTAATCTCATTTGCATTAAATGTTATATTCCAATAAACTTTCAATTCTAATTACATTAAATATTATAATTTCAAATTTAATTTTAATTTTAATTTTAAGTACGTTAAATGTTATAATTTCAAATGCAATTCTAATTGTAATTGCAATTACGTTAAATGTTATAATTTTAATTATAACTTTAAATTCAATTTCAATTACGTTAAGTACATTAAATGTTACAATTTCAATTATAATTTTATTAAATATTACAATTTTCAATCCAATTTTAGTTTAAGTTACATTAAATGTTATAATTTCAGATCCAATTTCAATTTTAATTTTGTTAAATGTTATAATTTCAATTCTAATTTTAAATTCAATTCCTATTATGTTAAATGTTATAATTCTAAATCTAATTTCGATTTCAAGTTCGTTAAATATTATAATTCCATATCCAATTTTGATTTCAAGTACGTTAAATATTATAATTTCAATTCCAATTCTAGTTTCAATTAGGTTAAATCATTTTTATTTTAATTATGTTAAATATTATAGTTTCAATTCTAAAATTGATTTTAATTATGTTAAATGATACAATTCTAAGTTCAAATTCAATTACGTTAAATGTTACAATTTCAATTCCAACTTCAATTATGCTAAAATATTATAATTTCAATTTCAATTACGTCAAATATTATAATTATAATTACTATGTTGATTGCAATTATGATAAATATTATAATTTCAATTCTAATTTCGATTTTAATTACATTAAATGTTATAATTGTAATTCAAATTTTAATTTAATTTAAATTAAATGTAATAATTCTAATTTTAATTTTAATTACGTTAAATATTATAATTCTAATTCTAATTTCGATTTCATTTACATGTTATAATTTCAAATCTAATTTTAATTATGTTAAAAAATATAATTCTAATTTCAATTTCAATTGTTAAATGTTATAATTCAAATTTCAATCCAATTTCAATTACGTTAAAGTTATAATTCCAATTCTAATTTTAATAAATGTTAAATGTTATAATTCTAATTTGAATTCTAATTTTAATTTTAATTATGTTAACATTATAATTCTAATTCTAATTCTAATTTTAATTAAATGTTATAAGAGATAAGATCAAATTTACCCTAATGTTTTGGGCTAATTTATAACTTTGCCCTAATTAGAGATAAAATACCTAATTTTACCATAATCTATTAATTTTTGCTATCAATTTAGATGAAAATATTAGCTTTATTAAACAATTACCAGTTTACCCTCATTATTTGTTTTTTAACCTTAGACATGTGGCACAATCTAATTCGTTCATTGTCATTAAATACATGGCACAATCCCATTAGTTTATTTACTTTAATATAATTTTAAAAAATTAAAAAATATATTTTTTTAATAAAGTAACACGTGTCAAATACTGATTTGTTACAAATTACATTGTCATCCTGCAATTAGTTTGTAATTATAATAAATATATTTTAAAATAATTAAAAAAACCTACCACCGTCGCTGGAAAACGATCGGCAGTCAGCATTCGTTTTCCGACGATGCTCTAACAATAAAAATGACAAAAATTTACATCATTAGATTATATTTTCTTAATCTACACAATGATATGGTCGTTTAAAAAAAAAGACCAAAAAACTACCAAATGGTGTGGTGAGAGACGGCGGCCACCGCCAACCGCTGTCAAATGAGGGGGCGGTGGTCGCCACCCCTCACCATTAATTTTGGCCATCTTTTGGTCTTATTTTCATTGAAAATGACCACTATTGTGTAGATCATAAAAAGTAGAGTCTAATGATGTAAAATATGATTATTTTTGGTGTCAAAAAGTTATCGACAAATAGCCATTGACCTTTTTCGGCGATGGTGGTAAATTTTTTTAATTATTAATTATTTTATTTTATTTTAAAAATATAAAACAATGACATATTGTACGTATTCAAAGTAACTAATTACATTATGACACGTGTTATTTTATTAAAATTTATTTATTTTAATTATTTCAAATTAAATTAATGGATGAGGTTGCACCACGTGTTCAAAAAGACATGTAGTATATTAAATGAGAATACATAGTATGTTAAGTGGGATCATTTAGTATATTAAGTAGGAATAGTGAGTATATTAAGTGAAAACATTTAATATATTAAATGAGAACGTATAGTATATTAAGTGGGAACATATAGTATATTAAGTGAGAACATGTAGTATATTAAGTGGAAACATGTAATATACTAAATACACTAAATATTTTCACTTAATATACTACATGTTCTTACTTAACATACTAAATGATTCCACTTAATATACTACTTGTTTCCACTTAACATACTAAATGTTGCCACTTAATATACTACATGTTTCCACTTAACATACAAGATGTTTTCACTTAACATATTATATGTTCTCACTTAACATACTAAATATTCCTACTTAATAGACTACATATTCCTACTTAATATACTAAATGTTCCAATTTAATATACTATATGTTCACACTTAATATACTATATGTTCTCACTTTATATACTATATGTTATTACTATTTACTATTTTTACCCAGAAAAGTGTCAATATCCCAACTGTTACATTTTTAGCACGTTGTCGGTTTAACACTGAAAATATGTGATTTAATATAAGGGGTTCTAATTTTATGAGTGTTCTATATACGTATGATTTTCATATATGCTACAAAGAATGAAAAGTAAATTAGTCACAAATAACATCATGTTCTCACTTAGTATGCTACATGTTTCTACTATTTGTCATATTATATGTTAAATGAAATGCAACATATAATAGTTAGTGGGAACATAAGTTAAATGTTATAATTTCAAATTTAATTACGTTAAATGCTATAATTTTAATTCTAATTTAAATTTAAATTTGTTAAATGTTATAATTCTAATTTTAATTTTAAATTCAGTTTCAATTATGCTAAATATTATAATTTCAATTCTAATTTTTAAATTTAATTTCAATTACGTTAAATCTTATAATTTCAATTCTAATTTTAAATTCAACTTCACTTATGTTAAATTTTATAATTCTAATTTCAATTTTAAATTCAATTTCAATTACGTTAAATTTTATAATTTCAAATCTAATTTCAATTTTAATTACGTTAAATGTTATAATTCTAATTTTAATTTTAATTACATTAAATATTGTAATTTCAATTCCAATTTTAAATTCAATTTCACTTACATTAAATGTTAATTCCAATTCTATTTTTAAATTCATTTTCACTTACGTTAAATGTTATAATTCTAATTCTAATTTTAAATTCATGGTCAATTATATTAAATATTCTAATTTTAATTCTAATTTTTAAATTTAATTTCAATTACATTAAATATTATAATTTTAATTCTAATTTTAAATTAAATTTTAATTATGTTAAATGTTTGATTTTAATTCTAATATTTAAATTTAATTTCAATCATATTAAATCTTATAATTTCAATTCTAATTTTAAATTCAATTTCACTTATGTTAATTGTTATAATTCTAATTCTAATTTTAAATTCAATTTTAATTACGTTAAGTCTTATAATTTTAAATATAATTTCAATTTTAGTTATGTTAAATGGTATAATTTTAATTTCAATTTCAATTACGTTCAATGTGACAATTTTCATTCCAATTTTAAATTCAATTTCACTTACATTAAATTTCATAATTGCAATTCTAATTACACTACATTTTATAATTCCAATTCTAATTTTAGTTATATTAAATATTATAATTCCAATTCTAATTCTATTAAATTTTATAATTCCAATCTTATTTTCATTTTAATTACATTTAAGTATATGTTGTTTTACCTTTTCAGGGTAACCACCCATGTTCATGGTTGTATTTGATATATTTTTTTAATTAAATAATATATTTTATCTTATTCCTTTTTAAAAAAATATTATATTTGGTATAATCATTTTAAGAGAGATAGAAAACAAAATTAAATATATAAATGTTTGTTATGTTTTGGTCTTTCTTTTTTTAGAAAATCTTTTCATACTAGGATAAATTGAAGTTTTTGGTTGGTTTTATATTTTGGACATGTTTATAATTTTTAATTGGGCTATGTTAATATTTCAAGTTCTAATTTTCAAAATATATAACAAATCAATTTTTTTATTTTCAAACTATAATATTTAATGTAATTCAAATTAGAATTGGAATTCAAATTGAATTATAACATTTAATGTAATTGAAATTGCAATTAAAACAATTAATGTAATTAAAATTAAAATTGAATTGGAATTGAAATTATAACATTTAACTTAAATGTAATTAAAATTGGATAAGCAATTATAACATTTAATGTAATTGAAGTTAAAATTAGAATTGAAATTATAACATTTAACGTTGAAGTCGAAATTTAAATTTGGAATTATAACATTTAACATAATTGTAATAGACATTAGAATCAAAATTATAACATTTAACGTAAGTAAAGTTAAAATTGAAATTGGAATTATAATATTTAATGTGATTGAAGTTGAAATTAATAATTATAACATTTAACTTAATTGAAATCAAATTTGGATTTGAAATTATAATATTTAATGTGATTAAAATTTAATTTGGATTTAGAATTATAACATTTAATGTAATTGGAATTATAACATTTAACGTAATTAAAATTGAATTTAAAATAGAAATTAAAATTATAATATTTGACGCAATAAAAATTAAAGTTAGATTTAGAATTATAACATTTAACATAGTTAGTATTGAAATTGGATTTCAAATTATAATATTTAACGTAATTAAAATAAAATATAAAATTAAATTGGAATTATAACATTTAAATTAAATTTGAAATTGGAATTGAAATATTTAATATAATTAAAATTGCATTTGAAATTATAATATTTAACATAATTAGAATTAAAATTTGATTTGGAATCATAACATTTAATGTAATTTAAATTGAAATCAACCCCCATTGGATTTGGAATTATAACATTTAACGTAATTGGAATCAAAATATAATTTAGAATTATAACATTTAACATAATTAAAATTGAAATGAGATTTAAAATTATAATATTTAATGTAATTAAATTTGAAATTAAAGTTTGAATTTTAATATTTTACATAATCAAAATTAGAATTGGATTTATAATTATAATATTTTACTTAATTGAAATTAGAATTAGAATTATAACATTTAACATAATTTAAATCGGAATTGGAATTATAATATTTAACATAAGTGAAATTAAAATTGGATTTGAAATTATAACATTTAACGTAATTAAAATTGAAATTTAATGTAATTGGAATCAAAATTGAATTTAAAATTATAATATTAAACATAATTAAATTTAAATTTAAATTAAAAATTGCAATCATAAACTCACCCTGAGTGGGATAACTCTAAGTACGGGCCCTACCCACAGCTACAACTACTAGCACTTCAAAAGGCCATTTTACATTTAACATAAATGAAATTGAAATTGAATTTCAAATCATAATATTTAATATAATTGAAATTGAATTTAAAATTAAAATAGAATTATAAAATATAACGTAATTGAAATTAGAATTACAATATTTTACGTAATTGAAATCAAAATTTAATTTTGAATTATAATACTTTACATCATTGAAATTGAATGGTTGAATTAAAATTATAATATTTAACATAATTGAAATCAAAATTAGAATTGGACTTATAATATTTAATATAGTTAAAATTAAAATTAAAATTAAAATTATAACATTTAATGTAACTAAAATTAAAATTAGAATTAAAATTAATTGAAATTAGAATTACAATATTTTACGTAATTGAAATCAAAATTTAATTTTGAATTATAATACTTTACATCATTGAAATTGAATGGTTGAATTAAAATTATAATATTTAACATAATTGAAATCAAAATTAGAATTGGACTTATAATATTTAATATAGTTAAAATTAAAATTAAAATTAAAATTATAACATTTAATGTAACTAAAATTAAAATTAGAATTAAAATTATAACATTTAACGTAACTGAAATCGACATTGTAATTAAATATAACATTTAACGTAATTAAAATTACAATTGGATTTGAAATTATAATATTTAATATAATTAAAATTGATATTGAAACTATAACATTTAATATAATTGAAATTAAAATTAAAAATAAAATTTGAAGAACCAAGAGAAAACTCTTACTATTATTAATGTTAAAACTCTAAATTCTCCTTAGGGTTACAAGACCTTATCTAGCCAATTTTGCAAAGAGCATAAAAGGAAAAACTAAATTAAATCCTAAGTCATAGTAAGAATTGATTAAAAAAATAGGAAATAAATAACAAGTATGTTATGGAAAAAAAAAATTCTATATCTTTTTTTCTAAATTAAACCTAAGAACAAAAAAGGAAACAAAGAAAATAAGAATCTAACAAAGCCGTGTGAACAGGAACGTAAACAATGACACCATATTTTTCTTCCTAAATTGATATTCGTTAGATCTGCATTCATAAATTGATATGTACCTTAATTTGTTCTTCATGCAAATTACTCCAGATCACTTAAAGAAACATGAATAATATTGATAAGGCATTGATCATCTTAAACACTTAATTACGTCAGATTAGCGTTTTAAACAAAGCAAGAATTTGATATATGCTTAATTAGCCCATTTAATGATTTCTTCATTTTCTTCGTTCTTGCCCTTGTCATTAGACCCCATGGATACTCAATGGATCTTGTGAAACTTTGACAACCTAATTTCCATCACATCTTATAGAGCCATCAATAAAGAGTTTTCTTAAGTTGAGTAATATTCGTAGTCCTTTGACTTGAGTGTACGGTGGATTTGTGAGTGATCTATCATACTTTGATTGTATACATGTCAAAGACCTTTCATGGTCTGACCTCTAGGTATCATTGGGAATTGTCCATTGCTCATGGAGCCTGGTGTACATAGATATGGGATCTGTCAGCACATATGAGTAAGTTGTATATCTAGATACTCCGAGATTGTATTTCAGGAAGTCTAATGGCCATAAGTAAAAATCCATAAAAAGTATTTTTTGTAGGGTTAAAAAATATTACAAATTAAATAATATCACAAAGGAGTTTGTAAATATTGTTTAAGGAATTACAAATCTGGAGATAAGTTCACGGTCGAGCATATAGAGATTTGACAATAATGATCTATATCTTTGCTCTTCTAGGATATAGGTAATAGAATGATTATACATAAATAGTTGATCTAAACTTATGTGGTTCAATGCGTCGTTCTATAATACTCGTAACGCGTGTGTGGAACATCGTTCACATATTTGTAAAAGAGTTCCGTAAGATAAACGTGTGTGAACCTAAAGAGTCTCATAATATTAAGTGTAATCGTTGAGCACTGGAGTAGGAGGCCAAATTGAACGAGTCGATCCAAGAAAATTTTAGAAAGCAAGATTTGTTTTAGGATTTAACTCTAAAATGAGAAATAAAATTTAAAAATATTACAAAAAGATCCATTTTGCATTAAAAAATGAACTTTGACACTTGGCATTCATGCATTACCATTTGTGTGACAAATATCATCATGTATGAAATAGCATGTGACAAGTATCAAACAGATAAATTGTTTGCATGATATTTTAAGTGACAAATGTCACTCATACATGGTGTTTACATGATTCAAGTTTAGCTCCATATTGGACAAGTGTCCAAATGCAAGAGCTTAAAATTAATGAAATGAAAGTGTTTTATTTTATTATTCAATTGAGAGAAATGTCAATTAATTGTGTATAATTTTACTGCGTAATGTGTGTTGGACATACATGCACCATTTAATGAACTTAACATAGATATTATTTTCTCTTATTTTAATAAACATTGCATGGAAAAAGCACGGGATGTGGCTACAATCCCAAAAAGTTATTTACATTTATACATTGTGGAGAGAGAAGCAATAGTGAAGTATCGTTAAACTTTTTCTTAACATTTAACATTTTAGGAAAGAGAAATATATAAATTTTAATATTTTTTAAAAATTTTGTCAACACTTTTTTAAATAACAATTTTCTTTTATTTTATAGAAAAGAAAAAATATTTAAACTCTTAAAGTTAATAAAAAAAAATATATACTTTTTTTATTGTTAAAATAAATGAAAACTATTACCAAACAAAAGAGGTCTAAATAACTCTTTTCTAAAATATTAACTTTCAAATTTTCTTTTCTTTTTTTTTTCTCCAAACTGTTAAACTTCATTGTTATCTAAAAACCAGAGAATTTATTTCTAACAAAAGGGTCATGGTACAGTACAATTGGTTTATTGTACAGCCTAAAATCTGGCCATTGGATCAAATTCAATTGCTTAGATTTTATTATACTTTAACCATCAACTAGTACAGCCGGTTGAAAAAGTGGGTGATGGAAAAATAGAAGTCCTCCCATTTATTTGGTTAAACGTAAAATATACCTTTAAGATCAAATAATTAACATAGACTCCCCCTTTGTGAAACTAATAAACTTCAGATAATATATTATTTGCCAAAAACCTATTAGCATTATATTATTATTGTTATATAAATAAAAAAATAAATATGATGTTAATTTTAATTTTAAATATATTTTGCTGATAAATATTAATCTAGTTTTTGTTTCATACATAATTCAATATTTATGTTGAATATATTAGTTAATTTATGTTTTCATGTTATTAATTACATATTTATAAAGTTAATTGCAATATTTATATTATTAGATAAATAATATAATATTTTTACACTTTCAAAATCAATTAAATATTTATAAAGTTAATTGCAATATTTATATTATTAGATAAATAATATAATATTTTTACACATTCAAAATCAATTAAATATTTATATATATATATATTTAATTTAGTTTTTATATTATTAGATAAATAAAATACTATAATTAATTTATATTAAATAAATAACATTGTTAATTTATTAGCATTAGATAAACATAAGTACAATAATTCTATAAATACTATATTTCAAAATAATCAATTAATATTTATATTTATTGTGTTTTAGTGATAGGACCAAACTCGAGCCCTCCTTAAAAATCAAAGCGAATCTTATGAAAAACTATAGATTATCAAAAACACTTGCATGCTTAATTTTTATTTATTTCTTTTTCCCGCACAACATCTTCATGCCCCACGATAGGCCCACTTGTTAAAACACTATCTCTTACTAACAAGCATTTTATTTTATTTATACTGCAAGCATTATTCAACCTCATAATATGTGTATTATAATTACTCTCCTTTTAAAGAATTTCATCCTTGAAATCATATATCTGTCTGGAAGAAGTTTGATATTATGCTTTCATCTGATCCTTATGCTCTCATATAGCCTCTTTCACTGAATGGTTCATCTATAGAAGTTTCACCAAGGGAACAATCTTATTAAATAATACTTATTGGCGAAAGTCAAGTATCTTAACAGTGTCTTCGTCGTAGGTCGAGTCTAGCCTCAATTGAACTGGTTAAGTAACTAGAATATGTAAAGAGTCAGGTATATACTTTCACAACATAAAAATATGAAACACATCATAAATGCGTTACAATTCAGGTGGTAATGCTAGGTGGTAAGCCACCACACTAACTCTCAATAATCTCATATGGTCCAATATATCGAGGACTTAGTTTCCCTTATGCTGCAATACACTAGCTCTAAGTAAACCTTTAATATTTGTATAGTTCTCTTTAATTGTCATCTGTCTTTGGAAAAAAAGTGGTACTAAAATTTAACTTAGTGTCTAAGACCTTCTATAAGTTAGGCCATAATCTAGAAGTGAATCAAGAATCTCTATTTGATACAATGGACACTAAAGCCCCATACAACTATACATTTTCGTGTTGCAATGATGCATAACATAAGTTGAATTGTAAGCTTCTTTGAAAATCCGATTCTTTAATTTTTAAGTTATTGAGCATACAAAGCCTGTTACCCATAACCAATATCCTATTAGCTCTCAATAATAAATCATTCCATATTTCATCCTTTACTTCTCGCTTAAGTTTAGCTATGTTAGAGTCCTTATCTTTCATCTCTTAAATTTGATCAATTAACATAAGTCTAACTCAAAAATGCACTAGAAGTATTTCAAATTTATCAATTGACAAATCAACCCCCATAGATCTCAATTCAATCATCTATAGAAGATAAGTCACTCTTAAATGAGCTGAAGAGCTAGAAGACTTCCTACTAAGTGCATCTACTGATAGGAACGTAACAAATGAAAGGCGAAATGGATGAGAAACACCGAAGTTACACCAAAATTACGAGTGTCGGGCAACCTAAGCCTGGGCGCTGCGACTCACAAAGTTGAAAGCCACAGCGTCCAAGGTAAAAAGCTAAGGGCCATGGTGCCCAGGTGATTTCCCCTACTGTCACATTTCTAGGTCCAAGCAATGCAGCACTTAACCCTTAGCACCGCGGCCCCTATGTGATAACTAAAACACCTACTCAAAAGTCCTATTTCGACTTGGATTTGAAGGCTCTATACGTAAGGGTTTCCAAGACTTAGAAAAATACTCCTTTTTTAGCCAAAACACAAAGTCTTAAAAAGGCAAACTTAGAGAAATAATTCACACAAATCAATAGATCAAAGACAAAAATTCAAGATTCAAAGATCAAGATTAAGCTTCAAGTCAAAGAAGAGACACATTCAACTCAAGGCATCTTCTCAATTAGTTTTTCTTTTCTTTTCTTATCATTATGTTCTTGTTCTTGCTGTTTTTCATAGATGGATTTGATACTTTTAGTTTAATGATGAGCTAAACTTCTTTAATCTAGTTAAACTATTGAACCTAAGTATGTAGTTTGATTTTGTTAATTTTTAGTTTATGAACTTAATATATTATAATTGATTCATTTTATCTTGAGTTTAATACTTTCAATATACTTGATCAATATTTTGAATGATTGAGGAACCATGATGAATTTGATGGATGGATTCATGTGTTTAGCCTAGAATAGTTTGATGCATAATTATAGGGTAACAATTATGAGTTTCATGTAAGATAGACATATACCTAGATGGCATATATAGTCTGATTTAGGCTTGGTCTTATTGAATTATATGTTATTCTGATTACTATAGATATTTAGGTAATTGTTAAAATGCGTAATATAGTCACTCGATCATCGATAAAGGCTTGTGGTGAGTTTAGAGACTAGTAATTAATTTGTATTAAATGATTAACTAAGAAGTTAATGAATCTAATAAAATATCAGGGAATAAGTCGAACCCTAGATTGTTATTAATTAGTGAATTCATCTTTTTGTTTACTTTGGTTAAATATTAGGTTTAGTTTTAGTTGATATAACTAGGTTAACTAATTGAATTTCAGATTTAGATTTCTTAAAATAAAAGTTAAATAGATATAATTTTAATAATTGATTAATAGAATTAGATCGCATAGTCTTTGTGGGAATGATACTTGGACTTAAAATTCTATATTACTTGATATGATAGCATGACTTGCATTAGCTATTGTAGCACACATCACTGCCACCATATTAGCCTTGCCTAGATTATAGTCAATAGTACAGTCATAATCCTTAATTAGCTTCAACCATCTCCTTTGCATCAAATTCTAGTCTTTTAGTGTAAATACATACCTTAAACTCTTCTAATCAAGTAAGGACTTGACATGTGATACCATGTAAACAATGTCTCTAAGTCTTCATTGTAAACACTACCGTTGCCAATTCTAGATCATGGGTCAGATAATTTAACTTATGCTTCTTAATCTACCTAGAAGTATATGTTATCACCTTTTCATGCTATATCAACACACATTTAAATCTCTATCTAGAAGCATTATTATAAACTATGAATCCTTCGACACCCAATGAAAGTATGAGAACATAAGTCAAAGTCAATCTTTGTTTCAGTTCTTGGAAACTATCTCATATTCATTAGTACAATGAAACTTCACATTCTTCTTTGTTAGTTTTGTCAATGGTGCAACAATCTTAGAGAAGTCTTTAACAAAACTTTGATAATAATTTACTAAACTAAGGAAACTTGTAACTTCTATCACATTAGTTGGTTGCTTCTAATTTACCACAGCTTAAATTTTCTTAAGATCCATATAAATTCTATCAACTAAGATTACATGACCTAAAAATGCAACTGTATCTAGCAAAAACTAACATTTGTTAAATTTAGTATAAAATTATTTATTCCTTAAAATCTACAACACCACTCTTAAATGCTGTGAATGCTCTTTTGTACTCTATCAATAAACAAGGATATCATCAATAAATACTAGAACAATTTGATCCAAATAAGAATGAAACACCATGTGCAATTAGAGCGTTAGTTAATCAAAATGGCTTTACTAAAAACTCATTATGCCCATATTGAGTTCTAAAGGCAGTCTTAGACACATCAGCATCTCTGATCTTGAATTGATAATACATTGACTGTAGATTAATCTTTAAAAAATTTTGCTCCCGAAAACTGATCAAATAAATAATTAATGCAAAGAAGTGGGTACTTATTACGTATGGTAACTTTATTTAGCTCTCAATAATCTATATAGTCTTAAGATTCCATCTTTTTTTTTAACAAACAATACCGATGCTCCTCGTGGCAGTACACTAGGTCTGATGAAACTTTTATCTATTAATTCTTATATTTGAGTCTTTAATTCTTTTAACTCTAATGGGGTCATTTTGTAAGGTGCTTTGGAGATAGTAGTTGTACCTGGAACAAAATCAGTACCAAAATCAATCTTTTTATTTAATGACAAACTTAGAAGGTCTTTAAGAAATATATTTGAAAATCTCTAACAATAAGAATATCTTTCAATTTAACTCTACTGACTCTGATATCAATGACTTGAGCTAAATAGGCTGAACATCATTTTAAGCAATCATCTAACAGTCATAGCAGATATAACATAAGATGGAAGAACTTGTAGTTTTTCATAAAAAGTAATATCAGGCTCTTAATGTCTTTTGAATGTCACCTCTTCCAAATATACTTGATAAGGCGTAATTGTATAAACTATTTTATCTTCCTAACTTGATATTTGTTCAATTTATCTCAATAATTGGGCCATTTATGCGTATTAATATTGTTTTATAGGTTGAAGCATTATCGGAGCAAAAATACCGGAAAACGGACGCAAATCGGAGCATTAGAGATAAAAATACGAATGGAGGCACTGTTTGCTACAGTACCACTGTAGCTACAGTACTGCTACAGTACCACTGTAGCAACAGTGCAGCGCCGCAGCGCTGGATTTCAGCGCCGCGGCGCCGATTGCAGAAACTGGGCGCCGCAGCGCCAAAACGCAGCGCCGCGGCGCCGGGACCTGGGCAACAAGTTTTGACAGGTTCCTGAAAATCAGGAAACCCAAAAGCAACTCAAAATGCGCCCTAATTCCGTGCTCTAACCTATTTATTTGCTCAAAACTTACATTTTGAGGGAGAACTCTAGTTGGGACAGCAGCTAGAAACACAAAGAAACACCTAACTTCTAAGTTGGAGAAATCAAAGAGGAGGAAAGCAAGCTTCAACTTCAAAGACATTTGACAGGGATGTCTTCCTTTCTTTGATTCTTTACTTGTTGTAAGATGTTTAATTTACATGTATTTATGGAATTAGCTTCAAGATTGTGTAGTTTAATGATGAGCTAATTTCGTTCATCTAGGATTACATCCTTGAACTCATTTGTGATGGATTTTTAGCTCTCTCTTTTATGGTATTAATTCAGCTTTTGATATATTCATTGTGCTTGTGTGTAATGCTATTTGATTACTTGGCTAGTAGTTAAATTGATCTAGAAATGCTTAAATAAACTTGACAAAGGCATTTAGGTATTTAGTCTTAAGCATATTGATGCATGATCATAGTGTAGTACACTTGAGTTTCATATGAGATAGACATATACTCATAAGGCATGTATGGCTCATAAAACTTGTGCTTAATGAATTTTGTTCAATTTATTTATCATAGACATATAGATATTTGATTGGATGGAATAGATTCACTTGACCTGCAAAAGAGGCTTGTGATGTGTTGAGTGTTTTGGTCAATATATCAAGTTGAGAACCAATAAACATCAAAGAGATTCTGCTGAATTTATTTGCATAATGGGGGATAGTTTGTAATCCTAGGATTTCTCATATTGAATTTAACTTGTTGGTAATTTAGTTTGTCACTTAGCATAATTAAGTTGTTCTTTTACTTGAGTAGTTTAATATCATACATTAAATCATTTTCTGGATAATAGTAGAAAGACACCATTTCGGTACTTAAACTAGGAAAGATAAATCATTCTCTGTGGGATCGACACTATACTTATCATATATTACTTGTTGCGACAACGTGCACTTGCGCTAATTTGTGTTATAGAAATCACACAACAAGTAGCGCTGCGGCGCTGCACTGTTGCTACAGTGGTAATGTAGCAGTACTGTAGCAAACAGTGCCTCCATTCGTATTTTTATCTCTAATGCTCCGATTTGCGTCCGTTTTCCGGTATTTTTGCTCCGATAATGCTTCAACCTATAAAACAATATTAATACGCATAAATGACCCAATTATTGAGATAAATTGAACAAATATCAAGTTAGGAAGATAAAATAGTTTATACAATTACGCCTTATCAATACTCTACTGTAGAAACTCTACCCAAAACTCCGTTCTACCCTTCTACTGACATAGGGCCCTAACTGTACAATTAACTACCTAAACTGCAATCACACTCTAATATGTTATCTCTTCTAAATTACCCCTATATATGTCTTTCTACTATAATTGTAACTAATTAAGCAAGTATATTTATAGAATGATCTAAAATGAATCTATTAGACTATCCATGTATAGGTTGGATCTCAAGTTATTGTACTAGCAGCGAGTGAATCTACTGTATAACATGGTTAGGCTAAGTTTGAGATCAGGGTTCAAAGGGAATTGACTCAGCTACCACTTCTCTAATAGGCTCATTATTTATCTCTAGTACTGAGGGAGATCCTAATTCAGCCAGAGGTTTCACACGAGGTTGGCCACATGAATGCATGATAAAAATCTATAAAATACTTTAAAACTCGAGCCCTTCATAAAAATTATGATGGATCACTCACAAGCCTACTGTGGTGCTTAAGTCAAAGGATTGCGAATACTACTTAACTCAAGAGGACCCTCAATTGACGGCTTTATGAGATATCTATTAGAAGTCCTTATTGAATCTATTAAGTACCCAGTCCTCACTTAATACCTGTATTCCTATACGAGCTTTCACTAAGCTCATAATCTACTAAGATTAACCATCTAAACCATTCATATATTGACATACACTAATCTATATATGATAAGGTCTCCACCGACAGACCTGCATCAGTGAAGATAGATCAGGAACATAACATTTGAGAACATACTTATACAATGATATTTTTTAGTACTATTTGCAGTATTTTGTAACGATGTCATTATTAATATACCCTCGGGTCTTTGTCTTATTTCAGACAAGGCTTTAACTCTTTAGATTTTGTTGACTTTTATAACATGCTAACTCTTAGCATTTATAACTCTCAGCGTTGCTAACTCTTAACCCCGGTCTAAACTGTTTTAGACTAAATCTAAACTCCTTCAGATCATACAATTCCCATTTCTAATAAATTCTAGGTCTAAACTCTTTATCATATTTTATTTAATATTAACGATTTATTCGAAATGATATTGTATAAATATTAAATAATTAATATTCATAAAATATTAGAATGGCACGTAAGCACCATTTCTAATAAATTCTCACTTGCTTTAATGCCATTCTCGATCATATCTAATGACAAGACCCGTCCCGAGACCCTCTACTGTAGATTCCAGTAGCCCTGCAGGCCATCCCAATAGAAGTTTCTTAAAGTCTGACTATCAATGTTGGGGAATTCCGTGAGGTGAACCCCTAATTAATTCTTGCTATTACTAATAAAATCCTAAAATATTTATAATTTACCAATATTTAAAAAAGAACAGACAGAGTTTCCTCTGTTTTTCTGAAAATCTAAATACAAAACCTGCAAGAAAAATCAAACTTCTAATTTAAACAGCTTTCTCAACTTCTAAATAGGACCTCCAATCCTTTCCAAGTCCAAACCACTGAACTCAAAACAGTTTCATTCTAATTACATAAAATTAACATATTAATAAAAAGAGAAAACTATCATCAAAATACTTAAACCACTTATTGATTATTCAAACATATTTATAATATGCGCCGATATTATATATATTATGCAGAAAACCAAAAGGTGCTACTCAACACATTTACATTTACAAAATGTTCTTCAGATTTGGCCCTCTAATCAACAAGAGGAGAATCGACAGCTTGCATATTGAGGCCTGCACCTGGAAAGGGGATTTAGAAAATATAAATCACAAAACGAGTGAGTTAGAGGAGTTCAGTGAGTGCATTTAAATTTTTTGATGTAAATACTACAACACTGCATAAAACATGCCTTACAAGCTATTATAAACTATAAAAATACTTTTTAACATCATATGCTGATAAAATCCTACCAAGCAATTTTTATCAATAATTTCTGTACACAATTGCCAAAATCTGTAAAACATGGTAGCTAACATGCATATATAATATATAAAATAGTAATATGTAACTCAAAAGCTATAAAAACTCTCGCTCGACCATTTTCTTTCTAATTTGCGCCATATGGTAACCTTAAAACTCAATACTCACGCAGCGACTCGACTAGCCCTGCACATGTGAGTAGGTCATAGGGCATCTCAACTAGCAGCACCCACTGTGACATTTGAAGATATGAGTAGGTCACGAGACGTCTCAACTAGCAACATCCTCAATGACATATAAATACATCTCACTGGCTATGCGGCAGAATCCTACATCACCTACATATAGCCAGACAATACCCTGTACGCATAAGGCGAATCACATAACTTGACATCTCGACTCTCTGAAGTTAGTGACGCACCCCCTCAATACTTGCCCATGCGTACGGAATATACCGGCCGGGACTTAAACCATCACCACCACTGTAAATCTGAGGGTACCAATGGCCTTTGAAAACTAATTTACTAACTTTAAAATTGTTTTTGTAAATTGAACATAGAAATTTATAATTATAACCGTAGATAAAACTGTAAATCATATTTATGCATTTAAGATCATATAAAATATAAAATTCAAATATGCTAAAAATATATTAAACAAAAGATACATAAAATCGATTTTCACTCACCGAACAATTCGAGCTCAATTTTTCTCTGAAATTTTTTTTGTTTTTACTGCTCTCAGTTTTCTTCACCTATATACAAAATATGACATTTAAAACTTTTATAAATGCTAAAATTTTACTTAAACTAATAAGTACACTAATCAACTTTCAAAGCCCGAATGATTTCGCTTTCCAATTTTCATTACGAAGCCATTCAATCTTGTTTAATCTAGTTTAATTCACTATCTGAAGTCATAAAAATTACTTAACGCCTTATAAATTAGGTTGGACATAATTGCCTTTCACCTTACCAATATGGACAATTATGTCCTATTTTCTTCATTTTTTTATTTTTTATCAACCATATAAATTCAATTAACATAAGGAACCATTTCTACACAATATTTTAACCAAAACATAACTCAAGCCCTACAATCCACTATGTGACTAAATTTACATCCTCCACCCAACACATTTCTTTTCATCAATTTCTTATTCCAATGGCATCAAAATCAAGCCAATTTCATTCTAATGCCCTAATAACATTCAATTAAGGCTTTTACAACAAAGTCACCCAAAACTATAATTCTTATCTTACTAATTTCTTCAATTTGATGACTTCTTTAAGCTCTACACTTGAATTCAACTCAATGTAAATCAATAATTCACACAAGAACATTAATTAAAGCCATCATGGAAAATTCATCCTTCACCATTATTAAATAGTGCTTTTCTTATCTCTTTTCCTTGAATTCTCACTATTGGAAGCTTCAATTGATCTTAAAAACTTGTATTTTGATTTATTTTAGCTTGATCAAGCATGAAAAAATCATAAAATAGCTTGGGTTTTACTGTATCAGTGTTTCCCTCACCATGGTTGAATTCTTGCTCTAAGGTGTTGTGCTTTTCATTTCATAAAATTTCTACACACTTCTACTTTATATAGTCCCCTCTTAAGTGTTCAAGTTTCCCCTCAACTAACTCCAAAATTTTAAATTGCCATTGGTTAAAAATATAAGCATTTAATTAGTTCTTTGTAACTATTTAGTTAGAATAGTCAAAGGAACTAACTAGACTTCCAACGTGGCAATCCATAAACTTGTCTCTAATTGGTCCATTTTATAAGACATGAATTGTGTTTTTTTAACAAAGGCTTGTTTCATGCATAACACTTATATAGAAATTCATGTATTAAATTAAAATTTCATTTTTTAAACCAATAGAAAAAAATTCCAAAAGTATTCCATGACCTTCCAACGCCCCAACTGAGTGTGAAATTACCAAATTAGGTCTAATATCTCTCACGCGTACCATTAAAAAAAATTTCTAATAGGGTTAAAATCGGGTAACCCTACGGTGCCTTTATCGCTAAAAATCAAAATTTAGGTATCTACACTATTAATAAGGATTGGATATTACAATTGCACCCCTCCTAAAAAGAAAATTTCGTCCTCAAAATTTAAACCATACCTGTTTCAAAAAGGTAGGGATGTTGTACTCGCATATGACCTTCACGTTCCCCGTGGCTTCGTCTACTCTATGGTTCATCGATAACACCTTCACCAAGGGAATGCTTTTGTTACAAAGCGCTTGCTCTTTTCGGTCTAGAATTTGCACATGCTTTTCTTCGTAAGTTAGATTCTCATTCAACTCTACTGACTGTTCCCTAAGGATGTGCGAAGGATCTGCTAAGTACTTGCGAAGCATGAAAACATGAAACATGTCATGGATTCTGGCTAGTTCTTCTGGCAACCGTAGATGATATACTACCTCCTTAACTCTTTCAACTATCTCATACAACTTAATGTATCGAGGACTCAGCTTCCATCTTTTTCTAAATCTTAACACTTCTTTCCATAGTGATATCTTCAGGAAATATTTATCACCAACCTAGAACTCTAAGTCTCTTCTTTGATTATCTCCGTAACTCTTATGTCTATCATTAGCTATTTTTAATCTGTGCCTGATAACTTGAATCTTTTCTGAAGTAATCTGGACAATTTCTGGGCCAATAAGCTTCCTTTCACCGACCTCATCCCAATAAACTAGAGTTCTGCACTTTCTTCCATACAATGCTTTATATGGTGCCATTCCGATGCTAATCTGGTAGCTATTATTGTAGGTGAACTCCATCAATGGCAGATGAGTATCCCAGCTCCCTTTAAACTTTATAAACACATTCTAAGCATATCCTCAAGTATCCGAATTATCCACTCAGACTGGCCATTCATCTATAGATGAAAGGTCGTACTAAAATTCAATTTAGTGCCTAGAGCTTCCTATAAGCTGGGCCAAAATCGAGAAGTAAACCGATATCTCTATTTGATACTATGGACACTAGAACACCATGAAGTCATACAACAGGGCCAATTTGTCTAGGGAATAATTACTTCTGATGGGTAGTTTTCGTCAGTCTATCAACTATTACCCATATCGTGTTATTGCCTCTTTGGCTATGCGAAAGTCATATCACAAAATTTATCGTTATTCTCTCCCATTGTTACTCAAGAATCGGAAGGGGTTGTAAGAGCTCTGTAGGATTCTGATGCTTGGCCTTTACTTGCTGGCAAGTTAGGCATCTTGAGACAAATTCGACTATATCTTTCTTCATGCCCTTCCACCAGTAGTGCTCTTTTAAGGTACGGTACATTTTTATACTCCTCGAATGCATAGCATATGCAGAAGATGAGCTTATTCCATAATCTCTCTTCTTAACCCATTCACATCTAGAACACATAATCTTCGACCCAAAGTTACTATACCATCCTTAGTCACTGAAAAGTCCTTGTGCTGTCCAGATTCGATTTCATCTTTCAATTTAACTACCTGTGGATCTTGAGTCTGTAATTCTTTGATCTGATCAACCAGTATCGGACAGATCTGAAATGTGGCTAATAGTGCTCCCGAATCTGATAACTCTAATTTTACACCTAAAGACCTCAATTCTACTAGCATCGATAGATATGCAACCTTCAAGTGAGCTACTAAACTGACAGGCATCCTGCTGAGAGCATCTATTACCACATTAGCTTTTTTTGGATGATACTCAAGTGTGCACTTATAATCCTTGATAAGCTCCAGCCATACTTTTTGCCTCATATTCAGTTCTTTCTGGGTGAACAAGTACTGTAGGCTTTTGTGGTCTGTCAAAATCTTACAGGGAACCCCATACAAACAATGCCTCTAAATTCTTAGAGCAAAAACTACTGCAGCTAGTTCTAGGTCATGTGTGGGATAATTTTGTTCATGCTTCTTTAATTGTCTGGAAGCATAAGCTATTACTTTCTCCTTCTGCATAAGCACACAACCTAGACCCTACCTAGAAGCATCACAATATATAGTAAATTTGTCATTCCCTGAATGAAGTGCAAGCACTAGGGCTAAGGTCAACCTTTTCTTCAACTCATCAAAACTCTACTAGCATGCTTCCAACCATATAAACTTTATCTTCTTTCCGAGTTCGTTTAGTCAGAATAGTGGCTATCTTTGAAAATTCCTCTACAAACTTCCTATAATAGCCAGCCAAACCCAAGAAACTACAGACCTCCATTACATTCGCAGGTTGTCTACAATTCACTATGGTTTCAATCTTCTGGGGATTTACTATTACCCTTCTGCAGAGATTACATGTCAAAAAAATGTAACTCTATCTAGCCAGAACTGACATTTACTGAGTTTGGCGTATAGTCGATGCTCCCTTAAGGTTTGCAAAACAATCCTCAGTTATTCTGTGTGCTCTTCCTCACTATTTGAATAAACCAGTATATCATCAATAAATACTATCACAAACCGATCTAAATAGGATCGAAAAAAATATGTTCATAAGATCCATAAAAGCGGTTGGGGCATTAGTCAGCCCAAAAGGCATGATCAAGAATTCATAATGCCCGTCTCATGTCCTAAAATCCGTCTTGGGAACATTTTTCTCCTGAATTTTTAGTTGATGATAGCCTGACCTCAGATCTATCTTAGAAAATACTCTGGCCCCCAGTAGTTGATCAAACAAATCATCAATTCTCAGAAGTGGATATTGATTATGTACTGTTACTTTATTCAGTTCCCTGTAATCAATACACAATCGCATACTTCCATATTTCTTCTTTACAAATAAAATCGGTGCCACCAATGAGAAGTACTCGGCCTGATGAAACCCTTATTCATCAATTTTTCTATCTGAACCTTCAATTCTTTCAATTCTTAAGGAGCCATTCTGTAAGGTGTTTTAGAAATTGGCTTCATTCCAGAGGTTAATTCAATTTGAAACTCTATTTCTCTATCTGGAGGTAACCCCAGAAGATCATCTGGGAACATATCTAGAAACCCTCTAACTACTGGAATATCTTCAAATTTCATTCCACCATCTCTTACTTCTATTGCATAAAGTAGATACCCTTAACACAACTTTCGAAGCATCTTTCTTGCCCTCATTACAGACACCATACTAGCGGGAAGTAATTTTCGCACCCTACAGAAAATAACTTCCATTCCCCCTAGGCTACATAATTTGACTTATTTCCAAAAAAAATCCACTGACGCTCGATATTTAGACAACTAATCCATCCCCAAACTTACATCAAAATCACCGATAGCTAGTAAAATTAAATCCACTACAAATTCTTGGTCCTCTACACTAATTTTACTACCCCTATACACCTTTTCTGCTACAATGGAGTCTCCTGTATAAAGAGACACTACCACGCTGCAATCTAATAACTGTGGAACTATGCAAGCCTTTGCACCAAACTCCATAGAAATAAAAGAATAGGTCACTCCAGGATCTATGAGTATATAAGCATCTCGATCAAAAACTGATATCGTACATGTGATAACTTCTGGGGCTGCATCTGCCTCATACTGGTTCACTGTAAATACCCTAGCCTAGATACATGGCCTGCCTTACTGCTCTTCAGATGTTCCACCCCTACCGACTCCTCTACAAGGCTGGCCCAAACCGCTGGGCCCTCTAAATTGGGAACCCCCTTTACTGTGTCCTCGGCCACCACTGGTTTGTCCCGGAGTTGGTGGTCTATTTTCTGGCTTACTACTAGCTCCAACATTCGTGCAATCTCTCATATAGCGGTTCTCTTGACCATACTTATAACAACTTGTAGTTCCCTTCTTACAATCCCTCGGATGGGTCTTTCCACATTTGTTACACACTGGAAAACCCTTCAAACTCTCTTTAGTGCTTCGGGATCCGACTGATGGTTGTCTAACGGAAGCTTGACTTGATTGAGCGCCCTAACTTGGTTTCTAACTACTGAACCATGTAGATCTCTCATTTTTTCGTGTGAATTTACTAGATCCTCCTCGAAAACCACCTAATTTTTGGCCTTGTTGTTTTGGCTTAGAAATGGCTACCATGCTTCTTTCAACTCGAGTTGAGGCTTTTACCAAAGCTCCATACTAAATGTGAACTGCTGACACTACGTAGTCCCTAATTCAAGGATTAAGGCCCACTGTAAACTGATTAGCCTTTTACTCCTCTTTATCAGCTATAAATGGAATAACACGGATGAGCTTTGAAAACTTCTTTTCATACTCTGCCACGGAGGAGGAACCTAGTTATAACTTGAAAAATTCTTCTGTCTTAGCATCTTTATAACTCTTGGGGTAGAACTTATCCAGGAATTCTCTTCTGAATAGTGTCCAAGACACCCCATTCAGATTCCTCCTTTGCAATCCCTTCCACTAATCTTTCACCTTTTCCTTTAATAAAAAAGCTGAATATGAAACCATCTGTTCTTCAATACATCCCATAACCTGAAAATTTTCTTCATTATTCTCTAACTAGGATATAGCTCTCTCAGGTCTTCGGTTCCATCATACGGCTTAGTACCTAATTTCTTGGCGCGCTCAATGGATACTCCTACCTCTTTTGGCTGCTGAATCGCTGTAGCTAGCATCTGGGTCATCTGAGCAACATTTATATTTCCACCCTCTAGCTCGACAGGCTGAGATGATTCAAGAGGTGTCTGATTCATAGAAACATTTACTGACTCATTCACATGTTCCTCTACAGATGAAATAGCCTCTGCAGCTGCTCTCTTAGTACATGGGCCCCTTCAACGATGCATATTTTCTATAGATTTTAATAATAAAAATGTTTATCTAATGCATAACATTCAATTTAACAAAATTAGAAAATCCATGCACTTTCGAGAATCTTATTCTGAAAATAAACCCTTTTGTAATTGAAAACCTAAAAAATCGAGCTCTGATACCACTCTGTCAAGACTCGTCTCAAGACCCTCTACTGTAGATCCCAGCGGCCCTGCCGGCCACCCCAACAGAAGTTCCTCAGAGGCTGACTATCAATGCTGGGGAATTTCGTGAGGCGAACCCCTAATTAATTCTTACTATTACTGATAACATCCTGAAATATTTATGAAAATAATTTACCAATATTTTCAAAAAAATAGACAGAGTTTCCTTTATTTTTTTGAAAAGGCCAAATACAAAACCTGCAAGAAAAATTACACTTCTAATTTAAACAACTTTTTCAACTTTTAAATAGGACCTTCAATCCTTTCCAAGTCCAAACCACTCAACTCAAAACAGTTTCATTCTAATCACATAAAATTAACATATTAATGAAAAGATAAAACTATCATCAAAATGCTTAAACCACTTCTTGATTGTTCAAACATATTTACAATATGCACTGATATTATATCTACTATGCAGAAAACCAAAAGGTGCTATTCAGCATATTTACATTTACAAAATATTCTTCAGATTTGGCCCTCTAATCAATAGTAGGAGAATCAGCAGCTTACATACTGAGGCCTGCACTTGGAAAGGGGTTTTAGAAAACATAAAATACAAAATGAGTGACCTAGAGGAGCTCAGTGAGTGCATTTAAAATTTTCGATAAAAATAAAATTTTACATAAATAGTAAATACTAAAACACTGCATAAAACATGCCTTACAAGCTATTATAAAACTACAAAACTGCTTTTAAACATCATATGCTAATAAAATCCTACCGAGCGATTTTTATCAATAATTTTTGTACACAATTGCCAAAATCTATAAAACATGGTAGCTAACATGCATATATAATATATAAAACATTGATATATGCTCTGTAACTCAAAAGCTGCAAAAACTCTCGCTTGACCATTTTCTTTCTAATCTTCGCCATATGGTAATCCTAAAGTTCAATACTCACGCAGCGACTCGACTAGTACCGCACACGTGAGTAGGTTACAGGGTGTTTCAACTAGCAAGACCTACTGTGACATCTGAAGATATGAGTAGGTCACGGGATGTCTCAACTAGCAACATCCTCTGTGACATCTAAAGACATCTCATTGGCTATGCGGTGGAATCCTACATCGCCTACATATAGCGAGACAATATCCTATTTGCATAAAGCGACTCACATGACTCGACATCCTGACTCCCCGGAGTTAGTGACACACCCCCAATACTTGCCCATGCATACGAGATATACAGGCCGGGTCTTAAACCATCACCACCACTGTAAATCTGATCGTACCAATAGCCTTTGAAATCTAATTTAATAACTTTAAAATTATTTTTTCAAACTGAACCTAGAAATTCATAATTATAATCGTAGATAAAACTGTAAATCATATTTATGCATTTAAGATCATATACAACATTAAATTCAAATATGCTAAAAATATATTAAACAAAAAGATACATAAAACTAATTTTCACTACCGAACTCTTCGAACTCAAATTTTCTCCAAATTTTTTTCTGTTTTTACCGCTCTCGATTTTCTTCACCGACATGCCACAAATGACATTTAAAACCTTTATAAATTCTAAAATTCTACTTAAACTAATAAACACCATAATCATCTTTCAAAGCTCAGATGATTCCGCTTTTCGATTTTCATTACGAAGCCATTCAATCTTGTTTAATCTAGTTTAATTCACCATCCGAAGCCATAAAAATTGCTTAACACCTTATAAATTAGGTTAGACATAATTACCCTTCACCTTACCAATATAGACAATTATGTCCCATTTTCTTTATTTTTTATTTTTCATCAACTATATACATCTAATTAACATGAGAAACCATTTCTACACAACAATTTAACCAAAACACAACTCAAGCCCTAAAATCTCATACGTGGCCAAATTTATATCCTCCACCCAACACATTTCTTTTCATCAATTTCTTACTCTAATAGCATCAAAATCAAGCCAATTTTATTCTAATGTCCTAATAACATTCAATTGAGATTTTTACAACAAAGTCACCCAAAACCCTAATTCTTACCTTACTAATTTCTTTAATTTGATGACTCCTTTAAGCTCCACACTTGAATTCAGCTCAATCTAAATCAATAATTCACACAGGAACATTAATTAAAGCCATCATGGAAAATTCATCCTTCACCATTATCAAATAGTGCTTTTCTTACCTCTTTTCCTTAAATTCTCACTATTGGAAACTTCAATTGATCTTAGAAACTTGTATTTGGATTTATTTTAGCTTGATCAAGCATGAAAAAATCATGAAATAGTTTGGGTTTTACTGCATCAGTGTTTCCCTCACCATGGCCGAATTCTCTCCTTTTTGCTCTAAGGTGTTATGCTTTTCATTTCATAAAATTTCTACACACTTCTACTTTATATAGTCCCCTCTCAAGTGTTCAGTTTTCTCCTCAACTAACTCTAAAATTTTTAATTGCCATTGGTTAGAAATATAAGCATTTAATTAGTTTCTTTATAACTATTTAGTTAGAATAGTCAAAGGAACTAACTAGACTTCTAACTTGGTAATCTATGAACTTGTCTCTAACTGGTCCATTTTATAAGACATGAATTGTGTTTCTTAACAAAGGCTTGTTTCATGCATAACACTTATATGGAAATTCATGTATTAAATTAAAATTTCCTTTTCCAAGCCAATAGAAAAAAAAATTCTAAAAATATTCCATGACCGTCCAATGCCCCAACCGAGTGTGAAATTACCAAATTAGGTCTAATATCTCTTACGCGTACCATAAAAAAAAGAAATTTTTAATAGGGTTAAAATCGGGTAACCCTACGGTGCCTTTATCATTAAAAACCAAAATCTAGGTATCTATACTATTAATAGGGATTGGATATTACATCTATTACCTATCATCTCCATGTGTTTCTTAAACACATTAGGAGTTATGGCCTCAGTGGTTTCACTATATTCTTCATGGAATTTATTCTAGGTTCGATTATATCTCCAATAATCAAGAACTTTCTAATTATATGGTATTCAGAGTCCACATGATTAGAATTCTGGTGCGCCTTATGACTTCTTGGCTTGAGCAATTGCCTAGTTGTTGTTGCATTATAGTGGGGTAGGATCCACTAACCTTGAAACTATTTTAAGCTTTGCAACTGCCTTAAATATCCCAAAACTTCTTTTGCAGGCTTCTCAAGCCACAATATATTCTGCCTGTAAGGTAGAATTAGCTATAGATATTTATATTATACTCTCAACTAAATATGGTACCGATGAGAACAAATATATAACCAGATATAGACTTTCACTCATTCGAACCAGACTAGAAATTAAAATCTTTGTAGATGAAGAAACTTATCCTTTATACCTGATGCGATATTTCTATATCATAAAATTAAGTGCAAGTATACACTATCATATGCAAGTAATAAAGGGACTAAATAAGTCGGATGTCGAACCCATAGGGATAATTTCTTCTTTTTAACCAATTACTAAAATGATATCTTCCTAATAATTATTCAGATAAATAAAAATCTAAGAATGAATGCAGAAAATATAAAGGCAAAAATACAATGCAAAGAGATTCAAGTGATAGCAATATAGAGAAAACCTAGGATTAATACTATCCCTCAATATGCTTTTTAATGATTAACCTTCTAATATTTAACTCCCTTAGTCTTTGTTATTGATCAATACACTAATGTATTCACAAGCCTCTTCCAAGGTCATGCAAGTTTACTTTAATTTACCAAATATCTATATTCCTATGGTACTTGTAATAAATTAAGATTTATTAAGATTAGGTCTTATTGATCATACATGCCAATTAGGTATATTCCTATCCTAAATTTCTGAACTACTATTTGTTCTATTCACCTAGATATTTTATGTTGTATTTAAGATATAATGGTCATTCATTAACTGACACTCAATTAGTAAAACATTATCTTTATGATATATACATAAAGAACTATTCCTTAATGTATTTATGATAACCCTCTCTGTCTAATGTGGGGAGTGATACGATTCACTTAATAATGTTTGGCATAAAATATTAAATTATACAATGTAATGCTTCTGTCAGAATATAGAAGTGACTTGAAAGTGCTAATAGCTATCATGTTTAGGAAATCTCCATTTCCTACACGAAGTTGTACGTATCCTTTCATAGTTTCTTAGCATATCTCAAATCATGCAACACTTTGCAAATATGAGTAGAACAAGTGGTATTTAATACCCATGTTATTTTAACATTAAATGCCAATGAAATATCTATAATTGGTAAGTAGATATCTAAAGGTTCTAAGTTTTTTAAGATAAGGTGCTTTGAACAGTATCATTTACTATTTCAAACTTTACCATAATAGAAACACTTTCCATTGTTACTATTCTCTATGTATGATTTGGATATATTAAATAAGTGTTTCAAACGGAGCATTATACCACATTGCATATTTCATGTGTGCATATGCTCCCACTGAATATCATTAGATATCGAGGCTAGGATATATGATTTGTGCTTACGTGCCATCCTATTATATATTAATATTTGTTTAATATTTATACTAATATTATAATTTCATTAAATCGCTAAATATATTTTATATATGGTAAGATGCTTGTAACGTTTTAGACATTGTATGATCTAAAAGAGTTTAGATCTGGTCTAAATGAGTTTAGATCAGTGCTAAAAATTAGCAACGCTAAGAGTTATAAATGCTAAGAGTTAGCACTGATAAGAGTTATTAGGTTATAAGAGTTAGTGATATTTAAAGAGTTAGAGCCTTGTATGAAATAGGACAAAGACCTGAGAATATATTAGTAATGATGTAGTTACAAATAGTGCTAAGAAATGTCATTGTGCAAATATGTTCCTGATCTATCTTCATTAATACTGGTCTATCAGTGAATATCTTAATAAATATATAGATCGGTCTAGATATTTGGATGGTCTAGATGGTTAGTCTTAGCAGACCACGAGTTTTGTGGAAGTTATATAGAGATACAGGTATTCAGTAAGGACTGAATATTGAACAAACTCACAAAGACCTCAGATAGACATCCCATAAAGCTGTCAATAGAGGGTCTTTCGAGTTGAGTAGTATTCGTAGTCCTTTGACCAGAGTCCCACGGTGGGCTTGTAAGTGATCCACCATACTTTGATTCCACACATCTTAGAAACCTTTTATAGTCTGATCGCTGGGTGTCGCTAAGTATGATTTGATGCTCATGAAGTCTAATATGCATAGATATGGGATCCATCAGCTCGTTTTGGTGAGTAATATATCATAATGCTCTAAGATTGTATTTCAAAAAGTCTTATCGCTATAAGCAATAATTCCTGGGAAAAGCATTTAACCCTAGGAATAAATAATATCACAAAAGTGTTTGGAAATATTATTTATTGAAATAGAATTCTAGAGATAAGCTTTCGGTTGGGCATATGAAGATTTGACGGTGTTGATCTATATCTCCGCTATACCCGAATATAAATGATTGAGGGATTATACGAATAAGTTATAACCTCAACTTTTATGGTCTAACGTGCCACTTTGTATTATCTGTAACTTGTGTGTGGGGCATTGTTCACAAACGTATAGAGGAGTTCTATATGACAATTCAGGCGTGGACCTAGAAAGTCTCATAATATGAAGTGTACTCGTTGTTCACTGGGGCAACATTATGGATTGAACAGTTCCATCCTAGAAATTCTAATAAACTGAAAATATATTTCAAGGTTCATCGGGTTATGCATTTGTCTAGACTTAAATGTTAAGTACATCACTTTAATAGTTGACAAGAGTTGTTAACTAATTAGATTTTAACAAGTGGCATAATTTTGTTCTATAAGTTATTTCATCTTGAATTCACCCATTAACCATGTTAGTAAAATCTAATAAAATAAAAAAAAAATTATTCAAATAGTTTTTGAATAATTAAATAAATAGTTTTAAATAAATAATAATATATTTATTAACTTTTTTAATATTTTGGTTTAGGTAGGAGACATATACCTAATTAGGTATAATTGCCACCAAATAATATTTTTTTTAGTTTTTTAACCACTTAATCATTTTTGGGAGCACTTGTGAAGTGCTTAACACACCTAAACATTTTGTTTTTGAATAATTAATTAATGAATGGTGAAACAAAAACGTGCAAGGAGGAAGGATTAGAGAGATTTTTTGGTTTTGGAGAGTTTTTCTTTGAACAAAGTGTTGTGAGAAAAACTAGGGAGAAAAAGAAAAATAAATTCTTCTTATTTTTCTTTCAAGAAACAAAACTTTATTATTGAAAATTCAGTTGCTGCTATTCTACCTTCACAATCCCACCGGATTGTTGTGAACTAGAATTGAAATAGTACACTTGAAAGTGAGCTCAAATTTGGAGCTAGAAAGAATCCGGAATTGAAATCTTCACCAAAGTTCTTCAAGGGTATTTTTTTGTCACCTTATATTGTTAATGATATAAGTTACATGTGTATATGTTGATCATATACTTTATTCTACTGTAAAATCGTGTATATGATACATGTATTTAGTTTTTTTAACATGTACACAATCACATGTATACACCTTAAAAAATATCAACAAGTGATATTAAAGCATGTTTATTATGTTTCTAGGTTGTTAGAATATTATATGAAGTGTTTAGAATGCTTGAAAATAGTAAAACTTATATTTTAAAGTATTTAAAGTGTAAAAAATTAATTTCTGTCGAAAAAACATCGTGCGCTAGGAACCGAGTGCTAGGGCATTTATGTGTTAACGTGAACACCGTGGTGTTCACTGGCAAACGCAGGGGCGTTCATTGGTAAACATTGGGACGTTAGTTATATAACGCTAGGGCGTTAAGGTCCTTAACATAGGGGCGATAAAAGAGTAAAACGCTGAGGCATTCTTGATGATGAACGCAGGGGCGTTATTAATGATGAGCGTATGGGTGTTTAAGTGTTGAACGTTGGGGAGTTCATAAGTCAGAAATCTAGGCCATTTAAGGTTGAAAACCAAAAATAAAAAAAAAGATTAAAAAGGTTTTTTTGGAGCATTGTATTGTATAATGCTTGCTATAACGTTCAACTTTTAATGCTGATCATTCTAAACAATACACTCCAATTTGAAATTTTTGCATCTGAGGTTCATTTAATACAATTATAATTGTTATATCATTTTATTAAATGTTGTATATATATATATATATATATTATGCTTATTAATCACAATGGGAGCCCTATTGGTGGGGGTTAATTGTGCTGACATAAACAAATATTATAATTATAAATTAGATTCGTATGAGATGCAAAAATTTATTATAATTGTTAATGGTAATAATAATTATTAAAAATATATATTAAATTAAAAAATCTCTCTATATCAAATTAAATAATATTATTATGAGATGATATTATATACTAATCCGTCTTTTCAATACAGTATTAGACAGTTCACTTTAGTCTTTCCAATATTGCTACAGCGTGAGGGATTGTTCGAGGTGATTCGAGCTATACCGGTTAAACATGAAATGAGGCAAATATATGCGAGTGTATTACCCAATATTGCTACTGCGTGAGGGTTATACTGGTAGCATATATTTGATGATTGACAAGTTAATCTAGAATCCAATTATCCAATATTGTTACAACGTGAAGATAAGGTATATATTACTCACCCAAATGAGTTGACGGATCCTATATCTATGCACACCGAACTCTATGATTATCGGACCATACCTAGCGACACCCAACAGTTAGACCATGAAAGGTTTCTGACATGTGTAGAACTAAAGTATGGTGGATTACTCACAAGCCCATCGTAGGACTCAGGTTAAAGGACCACGAATACTACTAAACTCGAAATACCATCCCTTGACGGCTTTATGGGATGTCTATTGAAGGTCTTTGTGACTTTATTTAGTATTCAGTCCTTACTGAATACCTATATCTCTATATGAGCTTCCACTAAACTCATGGTCTGTTAAGACTAACCATTTGAACCATTCAGATATAGATATACTGATAATAGTATAATGACAATAGTATTTTAACACTTTAACTTGAGTATTTTGGCTTTAATCTATTAATATTTGGCTACTTATTTGTGTTTTTAATCTTAAATAGGTGTGTGAAGGAAAATGTAACATATAGGAACAAATGGGAAGTGAATCAGGTGAGAAACGAGCAAAATGCGCTCGAAAGATGATAGAAGGGAAACAAGTGGCTGGGCGCCGCAGCACCCAGAACAGCAAGTGAGCACCGCGACGCTCAGCACCCAGCACCGCGGCACTCGTCGAAGATTTGCGAAAACCTATGCTTATGCCCAGCACCGTGGCACTGAGCCCCCAGCGCCGTGACGCCCGTGCAGGTGTTTAAATACTCCTCTCAACTCGTCTTTCCAGGGGGGATTCGAAGCTCCTCGCGCCTAAGGTTTCTTTTAGCAACAAAAACACTATTTTGAGAAAAAAATAGGGAGATTTAGTAAGGAGAAAAATGCAAGCAATGAATACACATTCAAACCAAGAGATCAAGGTGAATTGTATTGAAGATTGAAGACTGAAGAATCAACTCTTGGGCAATCAAGACGAGAGGAAGAAGAACAACTTAGGGCATCACTTGTTTTATTTTCTTTCTTAGTTTTAAGAGATGATTTTGATTGTAATATTTTTATACTTTTGCTTTGATATTCTTGTTTTGAACATTAGCTAAATACTTTTGATCTAGGATTAGACTTTATTAAACCTAGTATGTAATTGATTCTTTTAAACTCTTAGTTATGAACTTTTATCCTTTAATTGATTCAATCTATCTATGCTTAATGCTTTCCTCATACTTGATCACTATTTTGATTGTTTAGGAACCATGATAACTTTGACAAAAGAAATTATGTGTTTAGCCTAGGGTAGATTGATACATGATCATAGGGTAATATCTATGGGTTCTATCTAGGATAGACATATACTTAGGTGGCATATATGGTTTGATTAGACTTAATCTTAATGAGTTGCATCTTATTCGGATTACCATAGACATATAAGTAAATTTTAGGGTGTGATATTATCATTTGACTGTCGACAGAAGCTTATGATGAAATCAGTGTCTACCCAATCAATTGATAAAAAGGGAATAACTAGGGGGTTAAAGGGTTTAGTGAACTACTAAGGGATGCGTCGATACCCTAGATTACTTATCAATTTAGTGAATTCTATCTCTAAGTACTTGCGATATTTTAATTATGTTCAATTCGAAAGAAATAATTTAGTTAGCTAAACTCCATCCTTAAAGCTAGTTTGAATAAAGGTAAAGTAGAGTAATTTTAGTATTCGATTGAAGAAAATAGAAACAATAGTCTCTGTGGGATCGATAATCTGGTCTTAGTCCTATATTACTTGATACAAAAAACGTGCACTTGCGCTAGGTTATTAAATTAGACATCAAGTTTTTGGCACGTTGCCAGGGACTATTTTATCTAATCTTAGATCGATACTAATACCATACTATTTTACTTTTACTTCAGATTTTATTTTTATTTCATTATTGTTATTGGTCTTTTTCCATTCTAGTTAATAATTGCATTTTTTTTTGTTTTGACAGTTCAAGCGAAGAACCATGAGTGAAGATTCAACATTTTTTGATCATGAGATTGAAAAAACATTCTGGAGACTTCGTAGAGAACAACATCAAAATAGAAACATGGCAGAGAATCACGACAATATCAACAATCCAGTGTTTGAGCCTATGAATCAACAGAGATCGTTGAGGGATTATGCTGTTCCTATAACAGAAGGCATTCAGTCTAGTATTCAGTGCCCCACTGTTAATGCAAAAAACTTTGAAATCAAGCAAAGTACTATTCAGATGCTTAAGGAGTCGGTGCAATTCAGTGGAGCTCCCAATAATGATCCCCACATGCATATTGTGAATTTCTTGGAGATTTGCGATACATTCAAGTTTAATAGAGTTTTAGATGATGCCATCAGGTTGTGACTATTCCCTTTCTCATTGAGGGATAAGGCTAAGAGCTGGTTGATGTTATTACCATCAGGATCTATATCAACGTGGGATGACCTAGCACAGAAGTTCTTAGCGAAGTTTTTCCCACCAGCAAAGACATCTAAGATGAGAAATGACATCACCTTATTTGTGTAGATTGAAGGTGAGTCATTATATGAAGCATGGGAACGATTCAAGGACATGTTGAGGAAGTGTCCCAATCATGGAGTTTCGAAATAGTTATTAGTCCAGACGTTCTACAATGGGCTAGTGGGTCATTTAAGGATAATTATCGATGCCGCTGCTAGAGGAGCTTTGATGAATAAGTCCATAGATGAAGCATATGAGTTATTAGAAGAGATGGCATCTAATGGCTATCAATGACCTGCTGAAAGAGTTACACCAAGGAAGGTTGTTAGAGTTCATGAGATTGATGCATTTAATGCATTGCCTGCGCAAATCAATATATTAACCAAGAGGTTTGATTCTATGAATGCTATTAAGACCCAGATTGCGACTTGTGACTTCTGTGGTGACAATCATTTGAATGGGCAATGCATAGAGTCAGCAAACTATGTGGGGAGCCATAATAGACAACAGAATAATCCATATTCAAATTATTATAATCTAGGGTGGAGAAATCATCCAAATTTTTCTTGGGGTGGCAACCAAGGCCAACAACTTAAACTAACCCACCCGAATTTCATCCCCCACAGGAAAAGAAAGCATCATTGGAAAATATGTTTATGCAGTACATGAAGTCGAATGATGTTATTCTACAAAACCATTCTGCATCTTTGAAAACTCTAAAAACTCAAATGGGGCAACTTGCTGTAGCACTAAATAATTGACCTCAAGGGACTTTACCAAGCAACACTGAGGCTAATCCTAAAGGGGATAAAGAGCAATGCAAAGCTGTTTCTTTGAGAAGTGGCAAGGAGTTGCTGTCAAACAGTGCAGAAGTGAAGAAAAGTGCAGAATGTAATGAAGAAAATAATGCAGAAGTGTAGAAAAGTGTAGAATTTACTGCAGAACATGATGAACAGCAGCAGAAAAATGAAAAAAGCAATATAGAGATGCAGAAAAATGATAATGCAGCAGTACAAACCAGTAAAGGTCAGTAGAAACTTGTAGTTCAGCTTCCCCATCCACCTCCACCATTTTCTTAAAGGCTACAGAAATAGAAGTTAGATAAGCAGTTTTTGAAATTTTTAGATGTCTTCAAGAAACTCCATATTAACATACCTTTCGCAGATGCTTTGGAATAAATACCTAGTTAAGTGAAGTTCATGAAGGACATATTATCAAAGAAAATGAGATTAGCTGAATATGAAACCGTGGCACTCACTAAAGAATGTAGTGCAATATTGCAAAAGAAATTGCCACCAAAATTGAAAGATCCGGGCAGTTTTACTATACCATGCACTATCGGGGAAAATTTCTTTGGCAGAGCATTATGTGATTTAGGCGCCAGCATTAACTTAATGCCATTATCCATCTACAAGAAGTTAGGTTTGGGGGAAGTTAAACCTACTAATGTCACCTTGCAATTGGCAGACCGTTCACTCACCTACCCAAGGGGCATTATTAAAGATGTTTTAGTAAAGGTTGACAAGTTCATCTCTCCAGTAGATTTCATAGTGTTGGATATAGAGGAGGATCGTGAGGTACCCATCATATTAGGAAGACCATTCTTAGCAACATGGAGAACCCTTATTGATGTGCAAAAAGGAGAATTAACTATGAGGGTGCAAAATGAAGAAGTAACATTCAATGTGTTCAAAGCCATGCGAGGGCCAAGTGAGGAAGAGGAATGTATGAGCATTGACGTCATTGATAGGGAAGTGCAGGATATGTTCAACAAAAATAGTATTGAAGATTCTCTAGAAGATGCAGTGGTAAATGGAGTTAAGGTGGAAAGAAGTGAAGCATGAGAGTATCTACAAGCCTTAAGCCTTTCTCCGAGATTTGACAGATTTAGGAGGAGAGCTGAACCGTTAGATAGACCAGAAGGCTTGCAAACTCACATTAAGCCATCTATTGAAGAACCTCCTAAACTAGAGTTAAAACCACTGCAGAGTCACTTAAGGTATGCATTTCTTGGTGAATCTTCTACTTTACGAGTTATAGTTTCTGCACAACTTGATGACCCGTAGGTAGATAAATTGTTAAGGATCTTAAGAGATCATAAGAGGGCTATAGAATGGACGATTGCTAACATCAAGGGAATCAATCCCTTTTTTTGCAATCATAAAATCCTATTAGAGGAAGGATGCAAGGCTACAATTGAGTAGCAGAGGCGTTTAAATCCAATAATGAAAGATGTAGTAAAAAAAAAGATTATTAAGTGGTTAGATGCAAGGATTATCTACCCTATTTCTGATAGCTCATGGGTAAGTCTAGTGCAATGTGTACCAAAGAAATGAGGGATCACTGTAGTGGCAAATGAGAATAATGATTTAATCCCAACTAGGACTGTCACAGGTTGGAAGATATGTATAGACTACAGGAAGCTGAATAAAGCCACCCGCAAAGATCGTTTTCCTTTACCTTTCATCGATCAAATGCTTGATAGGTTAGCAGGACATGAATATTATTGCTTTTTAGATGGATATTCTGGCTATAATCAGATTGTAATTGCTCCTGAAGATCAAGAAAAGACCACGTTCACTTGCCCATATGGTACATTTGCTTTCCGGAGGATGCCATTCGGACTATGCAATGCTCCAGCCACATTTCAGCACTGTATGATGGCCATATATTTAGACATTATTGAGCACTTCATGGAGGTATTTATGGATAATTTTTCTGTTTTTGGCAATTTATTTGATCAATGCCTTAATAATCTAGCATTTGTGCTCAAACGGTGTAAAGATACCAATTTAGTGCTCAATTGGGAAAAGTGCCACTTTATGGTTAAAGAAGGCATAGTATTAGGTCATAAAATTTCTGCTCATGGTATTGAAGTTGATAGAGCAAAGATAGAAAACCATCGAGAAGTTGCCACCACCAATTAATGTGAAAGGAGTGTGGAGCTTTCTTGGCCATACCGAATTTTATCGAAGATTTATAAAAGATTTCTCTAAGATCTCTGAACCCCTGTGCAACCTACTAGAGAAAGAAGTGCAGTTTCATTTCGATGATGCATGTCTTGAAGCTTTTGAATTGTTAAATAAGAAGCTTACCACTGCGCCGATCATTATATCTCTAGATTGGGACTTACCATTTGAAGTGATATATAATGCAAGCGATTTAGCTGTGGGGCTGTACTAGGACAACGCTGAGATAAAGTATTTCACATGATATACTATGCAAGCAAGACCCTTAATGACGCGCAATCCAATTACACCACCACAGAAAAAAGAGTTTCTAGTAGGTAGTCTTCTCTTTCGACAAGTTTTGGGCTTACCTGATTGGAGTCAAGTTACAGTCTTCACAGATTATTCTGCAATCAAGTACCTCATCAACAAGAAAGATGCTAAGCCAAGACTCATTCGATGGATTCTCCTACTGCAAGAATTCAATCTAGAGATCAAAGATAGAAAAGGAGTTAAAAACTAAGTTGCAGATCATCTCTCTCGTTTGGAAGCATCGAATCAACACCAAGAGAAGATCCCAATTAATGAAACCTTTCCAAATGAGAAACTCCTTGCAACACAACATCACGAGATCCCTTGGTATGCTGATATTGTCAATTATTTAGTTTCTGGTCTAACACCTCCTGATTTGACTTTTCAGCAAAAGAAGAAGTTCCTCCACGACGCAAGATTCTATTTTTGGGATGAATAATTCCTCTACAAATCATGTGCAGTCCAAATCCTTCGAAGATGTGTCCCTGCAAAAGAAACTCAAGACATCTTACACCATTGTCACACATCTAGTTATGGAAGACATTTTACAGGCGATAAAATAGCAGCTAAGGTACTTCAATCTGGTTTTTATTGGCCCACATTATTTAAAGATGCATATTCTTTTGTTGCAGGGTGTGATCGATGTCAATGGACGGGGAATATCTCTAAAAGACATGAAATGCCACAGCAGACCATTCTAGAAGTTGAAATCTTTAACGTTTGGGGAATAGACTTTATGGGACCGTTTTCACCATCCCACAACAACAAATACATACTTGTAGCTGTGGATTATATTTCAAAATGGATAGAGACAGTAGCATTACCAATAAATGAGGCAATAACAGTGATTAAGTTCCTTCAAAAGAACATATTCACAAGATATGGAACACCGAGAGCAATTATAAGTGACGTTGGCTCACATTTCTGCAATAAGTATTTTTTAGCCCTTCTGCAGAAATACGGGTCAAAGCACAAAATAGCTACTGCATATCATCCTCAAACGAGGGGACAAGTTGAGGTATTTAATCAACAAATAAAAAGCATCTTGGAGAAGATGGTTAAACCAAATCGAAAGGATTGGGCATTACACTTGGATGACGCTTTATGGGCATATTGTACTACTTACAAAACTCTAATTGGTATGTCTCATTTTTGTTTGATCTTTGGAAAAGCATGTTACCTACCCTTAGAGTTGGAACACAAAGCATATTGGGCCATTAAAGCCCTCAACTTTGATCTCCAAGCTACAGGTGAAAAACGTTTACTTCAACTAAACGCCATGGATGAGTTTCGTCTATAAGCATATGAGAATGCCGAGATGTATAAGGAAAAGATGAAACGGTGGCATAATATGAAGATACTTTAGAGTTCATTTGAAAAAGGACAACTAGTATTGCTCTACAATTCAAGAGTGAAGTTATTTCCTAGAAAACTTAAGTCCCGATGGTCTAGCCCGTTTCAAATCATAACGGTTTACCCAAGTGGAGCGATTGATATTAGAGATCCGAATAATCAAGTTTCATTTACAGTAAATGGTCAGCGCCTCAAGAATTACCATGGAGGATATATAGATTGACAGAAGGTCAGTGTCAATCTTATGGATCACAAGTAAATGCAGGAACAGCACGTCAGGCCGAAGACGTTAAACCAAACGCTTCTTGGGAGGCAACCCAAGACTAGTATCCTTTGAGTTTAATTAGTTTATTTTAGTATTTTTCTTTTTTTTTTCTTCTTTTGAGTAGCATATTTTTCTTTAGGTTGATATTAAAAAAAAAATTTAAAAATTTAAAAGAGGCTTGTGAGCGCTGCAGCACCCACACATGGGCGTCGCAGTGCTCGAAACAGAGTGTCAGCGCCGCAGCGCTAGCACCTGGGCCCAATCGTGCCTAGCTGTGTGTGAGCATCACGGCACTCAAGAGCGAGGGCCGCAGCGCTCACACGGGAGAAGTAAAATACTTCTCCCTTCCCCCATTTAATTCTTTTTATCTTTCCCCATTTTCTCTCACTTACATACACCATAAAACTCATCTTCCCCATCTCACACTCTCACTTATTCATCTCAAATCAAAATTAAACACTCCCACACACTACATTTAGATTCAAATGCATTACCCACTCAAATTAACACCACATTAGCACACTTTTCACATAATTCTTCACATTCATCACCACTTCCAACTTCTTCTCTTCAATAGTATTCAAGGTACAAATCCATATCTTTCTTTTATGTTATTTCTTATTATGTATCTTTATTTTATGGTTCCAATGCATAATTAGTTTTCTTATTGTTAGATTATGATACTTAGAACTTGTTTTCAATTAATTCTTAAAAAAAACAAACAAAAAAAAACCATGAATGCTTGTGCAGCTTGTTCTAATTGATGAGTTGAATGAGGTTTAATGGGTTCTACTTGAAGTTCTTGATTAGTTACCTAGCCACATATTAGGATATTTGTGAAAGTATATTGAAAAGTGGTGTTAACTTGTGTTTATTGTTTAACATGGTGTTATTTGGTGTTTAATGTTAACGTTGATATTGATTGGTGTTTACTGTGCATGTTGATATTGATTGATGATTAATGTTCAACTTGGTGAGTTGAGTGTTGTTTAAATGAGTGATTTTGGGTGCAAAAGAGATTATGGGTTGTGGGAAATATGGCACACATATATGATTTCTTATTGCAATGTGTGCGTGGCATTTGCTGTCCATATTCGGGTTGCTCATTATTGTTGTTTCAGGTATTTAATGGCACCCAAGAAATCAAAGAAATCTGTTGCATCCTCTTCTGCGAGCTACGACACTAATAAGTTTGTTTCCAAGAAAGCCACCGACTTATATCACTCTTTCATAATTAAACGCACAATCATTCTTGAAAGAGGATTTGATATCACGGGAGAAGGCTATCCAAGAATCTCTCGAATTATTGCAGATAGAGGTTGGGGATGCTTATGTGCACAGTCGAATGCTACGGTTATCCCAGTAGTCCCAGAATTCTATGCTAGTGGCAAAGAGCACACTCATGAAAAAGTAAAAATCAGGGCAGAATTGTTCGTATCCACTACGAGGACATCAATAGATACTTTGGGGTACCCAATATTCCATGAGATGACTATATGAAGCTCTACCAGAACCCTAATTATGAAGCGGTCATTCGATACTTGGCCACCCCAGATGCTCAATGGACGATGTCTGGAAGTCTTCTGGTCTCTTTTCCCACACACTACATGTGCAGAGAATTCAAAGCATGGCACTATTTCATAGCTGCAAGATTAATGCCAGTCCGTCATATGAGCACAGTAACAGTAAAGAGAGCTCTCCTTTTGTATGACATTTTAACAGGGCAAACTATTGACATTGGTAGGGTGATCAGCAATACAATCTTTTTCGGCCTCGATTATCCAAAGCAAAGCATATATTGTCCCTCGCTGATTATAGCATTTTGTGCTAAAGCTAGAGTTGAATGGACGTTATCAGAGGAAGTATTACCCCTAGCACATGTATTGGACAACAACAAAATTGCTATAATCATTGATGGTCCAGCTCAAGACCCCGTTCCCCAACCACTTCCGCCATACTGACCCATAACACAACTGACCATACCTCAATGGCTGTCCAGGTTAGAGGATGCCTTCACCACACACTAGTAGTGGACCGCCTCACATGCCGTCTATCACGACCAGGTTTTGCGCATTACACTCACACACTTAGGAGATAATGCTGAAGCTGAAAACGAAGAGGGAAGTGAAGATGAAGATGACGGGGACACTTAATGCTTTATACAAATAGGGAAGTATTCCTATTTTGTTATTTTACTGCCGCCATGAGGACATGTCTTATTATAAGTATGGGGCAGAGGAAACACTTTTTAATTCGTAATTTTCTTCATGCATTGTTGGTTTATTTTCTATTTTATCTATTTTCTTTTGAAGGCATTTACTTTCTTTCAGTACCAGTTGTTTGGGTCGAAAGAGTTATAGTCGATGATGATAAATGGAGTTGAAGAAAAGCTATAAACTCTAGACTTATCTATTATTGTGTTTATTTTATACTATAATCGGATTAATTATATTCAGCTTATAGTGGTTCACTTTAAACATCAGTACACTCTAGAGCTATTAAATGTTCAGCAGTTGTACGGTAGAATATACTTATTCACAACAGAGACGGTAATCAAGGTTGTCTATTATCTAGAACTTGTTTGATTAGCTTTCAAGGCGAAATCCTAGGACAAATATAATAAGGGATATGATTATAGGCCATCTTTTGACCGTTTGAGCCTTTTCAAGCCTACCTTATATATATATATATATTTATCCCTAGTCACTCCGTTTGAGCTTAATTTTCCATTTTATATGTTTAACCACATTACAAGCCTAAAGATTTCGAGCTTACTTATCCTAAAACCTACCGGTAGCACCATAAACCTTAAGTTTACTTAGAAATATGATTCAATCAAAAAACAAAGGGTTATGGATGTAGGAAAGAAGGGTACTGCAATAAAAAAAAGAGTCTTAAATGGGCACATGAATCTAAGTTTAGGGATTAAAAAAAATTGATGAAATGATTAAAAAGAAAGATGGAAATAGCATAAGTTTAGGGGAGAAGATGAAGATTCAAGGAAGAAAAGGAATCAAGAAGTTTCTAAGTAAAGTCTAAGTGTTAATGGTGTGATTTGCACTTTATATATATCTTTATATCTCACCTTCACCTTAGCCTTACATTACAAGCTAATTCAAGTCCTATTTGATCCCTTATTATATACTTGTTCTACATTAGTGGAGATTGCTATGAAAAACAAGCTTATGGAGAATTGTTTTGATCTTGATATTTCATTGATAAAAATAAGATGTTCGAAAATGCAATTGATGTGCAATTAAATAGCTCAACACATACTCACAAGTGAACAATTATAAGGTAGATATAAGCATGACGATTAAAGTGTAGAATAAGCATGAATAATTTTTGAGTCTAAAGGTTTCATAAGTGTAATTCACCCATTGAGACAACTTACAAATTTCTGGTCGACCCAAGTAACTCATGGTTCATGGAATGTTAAGAGGGTGTTTTTACATTGTTGTTTTGGCTCCTTGTTAGTATGCTATTGTCTTGCTCGAGGACGAGCAAATATCTTAAGTTTGGGGGTATTTGATAATAGTATAATGACAATAGTATTTTAACACTCTAACTTGGGTATTTTTGCTTTAATCCATTAATATATGGGTACTTATTTGTGTTTTTAATCTTAAATAGGGCGTGAAGGAAAATATGACGTATAGGAATAAATGGGAAGCGAATCGGGCAAGAAACGAGCAAAATACGTTCGAAAGACAATAGAAGGGAAATAAGTGGCTGGGCGATGCAGCGCCCAGAACAGCGAGTGAGCGCCGCGACGCTCGTCGACGATTTTGCAAAAACTTATGCTTGTGCCCAGCGCTGCGATGCCCGTGCGGGTGTTTAAATACTCCTCTCAACTCATCTTTCTAGGGAGGATTCGAAGCTCCTCGCGCCTAGGGTTTCTCTTAGCAACAAAAATACTATTTTGAGGCAAAAATAGAGATATTTAGCAAGGAGAAAAATGCAAGCAATGAATACACATTCAAACCAATAGATCAAGGTGAATTGTATTTAAGATTGAAGACTGAAGAATCAACTCTTGGGCAATCAAGATAAGAGGAAGAAGAAGAACTTAGGGCATCACTTGTTTTATTTTCTTCCTTAGTTTTAAGAGATGATTTTGATCGTAATAGTTTTATACTTTTGCTTTGATATTCTTATTTTGAACATGAGCTAAATACTTTTGATCTAGAGTTAGACTTTATTGAACCTAGTATGTAATTGATTATTTTAAACTCTTAGTTATAAACTTTTATCCCTTAATTGATTCAATTTACCTATGCTTAATGCTTTCATTATACTTGATCACTATTTTGATTGTTTAGGAACCACGATAACTTTGACAAAAGATATCATGTGTTTAGCCTAGGGTAGATTGATACATGATCATAGGGTAATATCTATGAGTTCCACCTAGGATAGACATATACCTAGGTGGTATGTATGGTTTGATTAGACTTAATCTTAATGAGTTGCATCTTATTTGGATTACCATAGACATATAGGTAATTGTTAGGGTGTGATATTATCATTTGACTATCGACAGAAGCTTATGATGAAATCAGTGTCTAGCCAATCAATTGATAAAAAGGGAATAACTAAGGGGTTAAAAGGTTCAGTGAACTACTAGAGGATGCGTCGATATCCTAGATTACTTATCAATTTAGTGAATTCTATCTCTAAGTACTTGCGATATTTTAATTAGGTTCAATTCGATAGCAATAATGTAGTTAGTTAAACTCCATCCTTGAAGCTAGTCTGGATAAGGGTAGAGTAGAGTAATTTTAGTATTCGATTGAAGAAAATAGAAACAATAGTCTTCGTGGGATCGATAATCTGGACTTAGTCCTATATTACTTGATACAAAAAGTATGCACTTGCGCTTAGTTATTAAATTAGACACATACACCGATCTATATAGTTATTAAGGTATTCACTAACAGACCAACATCAATAAAGATAGATCAAAAACATAATATTTGATAATATATTTGCATTATGATATTTCCTAGCACTATTTGTAACTCATTACAACTACTTCATTACTAATATATTCTCAGGTCTTTGTCTCATTTCAGACAAGGGTCTGACTCTTTAGATATCGCTGACCTTATAACCTGATAACTCTTATCAGTGCCAACTCTTAGCATTTATAACTCTCAGTATTGCTAATTCTTAGCATTGATCTAAACTTATTTAGATCAGATCTTAACTCTTTCAAATTATACAATGTCTGAAACATTACAAGCATTTTACCATTTATAAAATATAATTAGCGATTTAATAAAATGATAATACTATAATAATTATTAAACAAATATTTATACATAAAAGGATGGCACATAAGCATAAATTCCAACAAATTCCACTTGCTTTAGTGCCATTCACGATGGTATCGAATGTCCATTCACTCCACATGTCTTTCAAATACTTTTGGAGTAAAAACTTTAGTGAGTGGGTTCACTACATTATTTTTAGAATCTACTCTACAAACTATTACATCTCATCTAGCTAAGATTTCTCTAATGATATGGTATTTTCTTTTCACATGCTTAGACTTTTGGTGTGCTCTCGACTTTTTAGCTTGTGCAATGGCTCTATTGTTGTCGCAAAATAATGGTATAGGATCTATTGCACTTAGAACGATTCCAAGTTCAGTGAAAAATTTACATATCCACATTGCTTCTTTTGCTGCTTTTGAGGCTGTAATATATTCTGCCTCTATTATGGAATTAGTTGTGGATGATTGTTTATTGCTCTTCCAACTAACTGTAGCATCGTTGAGCATGAATATATATCCAAATGTTGATTTTCTATCATCTAGATCAGACTGGAAGTCTGAATCTATCTATGCTCTCACTTGTAAGTCACTTTCTCTATATATCAAAAACTTGTATTTAGTACCTTTAAGATATTTGAGGACATATTTCACAACCATCCAATGGCCTTCACTTGGATCAGACTGATATCGACTTGTAACACTTACAACCATACTGATGTCAAGTATCGTACACATCATGGCATATATTAAGCTCCCTACAAGTGATGCATATGGTATGTTAGACATTCTAACATTTTTATCTTCACTTTGAGGACGCATCTTCTTTGAAAGATGAACGTTATGTCTAAAAGGTATATTAACTATTTTACAGTTATTGAAATTATACATTTCCAAAACATTATCTATGTATGATGATTGAGAGAGTCCTATAAGCCTCCTAGCTCTATCTCTATAAAGCTTTATACCTAGTATATTGGAAGCTTTTCTCAAATCCTTCATAGAGAAATTCTTACTAAGGTAGCTTTAACTGACTGTAACATACTAATATCATTTTCGATAATGATTATGTCATCCACATAAAGAACTAAGAACTACCATGCTCCCACTGACCATTTTATACACACAAATTGTTCTTCATTCTTGATGAAACCAGACCCTCTGATCACTTCATTAAAATGAAGATTCCAACTTCAGGTTGTCTGGTAAGTCCATAAATAGACTTCTTCAGTTTGTATACTAAACCAAAAGTTTGGCTAGATGTAAAACTTTCAAGTTGTTCCATATAAATCTCATTTTTCAAGATATCCATTTAATAACACCATTTTTACATCCATTTGTCAAAATTCATAATCATAATATGCAGCAATTGCCAATAAAATTCAAATTAATATAGCATCACTACTAGTGAGAAGGTTTATAAGAAACACATATCCAAATCATGATAGATCATCGATAAAGATAACAAAGTATCGAAAGCTACCTATTGCAGTGTGATTCATTGGACACATACATAACTATGTACAAGTTTTAATAAATTAGTAGCGCGGTGTCCAACACCAATAAATGGAGCTTTGGTCATTTTCCCTTGAATACAAGATTCACAAACTGGATAAGGCTCTATGGTCAGATTAGGTTACTGACCATCTTTAACTAGACGAATTAGGCATCTCACACCTATATAACCTAATCTCATATGTTATAATTTCGTATCATTTAAAGTTTTTAAGTTATTATTAGCATTCACCTATACATTCATGACATTTTCTGTTGTATCTAATTTATAATGGCCATTAATCAACTAACATTCAACTAATAAAATATTATCCAAATCATATAAACATAAGGAACGGTTTCGTATATACATATGATATCCCTCACTGTCACAGGAATGAAAATAATTTTTCGAATAATGTTTAGTACTTAATAACAATTATTCAATATAATAATTTTATTACATGGAAAAAGAAAATTAAAACGTCCAATAGCCTCGACCTACAGAAAATATCCATTTCTAACACGAAGTTGTACTTCTTAAGGCTATAACAGTCTAACTTCCTTCAGACCCTACAACACATTGTAGATATGAGAAAGACAACCAGTATCTAATACCCAACCAGTATTAGCATCAAATGCTAAAACAATTTCAATGATAGGCAAGTGCATACCTGAGGAGGTATTCTTAATCGTGGCAAGGTATTTTGGGTAGTTCCGTTTCCAATGCCCATCTTCATTGCAACAGAAACTTTTCCTTTTACTTTGTTCTTATGTTGGAGCTTGGAAATTTGTTGCTTTTGAGGACCCATTTTGGGTGCATACTTTGCTTTCTTTTTATTCTTCCCTTTGAACTTCCTAGAATTCTTCAGGACAGAAGATGAAGCACTCTGATCATAGAAGGTCGTACTCTCTTTGATCATGTCTTCTTGTGCTATTTTCAACATGTTATGTAGATCAGTATAAGTAGGGGTCAATCCTTACATGTTGAAGCCCATGATGAACTGTGCAAATGACCCTAAAAGTGATTGGAGAATTAAACTATTCCCCAATGTATTGCTCAGTAAGATATCTATGGTTTCTAACCTCTCAATATGATATATGATCGTGAGGACATGGGGACTCACTAAACTGCCCTTGGGAAGTCTAGCTTTAAAGTGAGATTTGGCAACTCTGTATATTTCAACTTGAGGCTGGTCACCAAATAACTCTTTCAGGTGGAGCATTATACTCCTAGTACTGTCTATGTGGACATGCTCTCTTTGGAGCTCTATAGACATTGAGTCGAGGATATATGATTTGAGTTTTAAATTATCATCCAACAATTTCTGATATGTCTCATTTTCTTTAGCAGAAGCATCATCAAAAATAACTTGGGGCAAGCGCTAATCAAATATATATCCAAGCTTATCAGAATCCAGAACTATTCTGAGATTCATAAGCCAGTCAGCATAATGTTTTGCATCTTTAAGTTGGTGTGCATCAAGGATACAAACTAGTAGGTTTTTTAAAGCTATTTAATCTTGACAAGACAAAAGAAAAGATGTTAGTGGAATATTTCAATCGCTAATAAATAACATTTTAGATTATGGGTATAACAGTTATACATTTTTTAATCTAAAAATTCCCTCCCACTGTTTTACATAATCATTTTAATCTCTCAAACGAGAAAATAATAGTTTTAGATCTTTAAACTATACAGTGAGAAATGGATCTCATTAGTTTTTGACTCTAGCCTTACGCTATAGCAATATTGGCCTTTGTAAACTCAAAAGGTAGACAACTTTTGTCAATTGCATCTCATGCAACTCTTACCACTAATCCTAAAATACACTTTATTCTCATGCTGTAGCAATATTGGATAAGTGTATTCCAGATTAATTTGTCAATCATCAAATATATGCTACTAGTATAACCCTCACACTGTAGTAATATTGGGCTATACGTTCGAATATATTTGCCTCATCTAATGTTTAAGCGGCATAGCCCGAATTACCCCGACCAATCTCTCACGCTGTAGCAATATTGGAAAAGACCGAAGTAAACTGTCTAATACCGTATTGATAAGCTGGGTCATTATATAATATTTTCTCATATTATAATATTATTTAATCTGATTTAGAGAGATTTTTAATAATTTTTTATTAATAATAATTATAATTATTATTACCATTAAGAATTATAATAAATTTTTGCATCTCATACGAATTTAATTTATAATTAGAATATTTTTTTATAGAAGTACAACTAACCTCACTAATAAGGCTCCCATTGTGATTAATAAGCATAAACTATTGGGTGTTTATCATAGAGTGTGTGATTATACGAGTGTATGCGTAATTTCAAAAATTACTATATGCGCAGCGGAAGCATGTTACAAAATACACCCATTTTAACAAATTCAACATATATCACATATATGCATAAGTATAACAATTATACAATTATGAACATGATGAACAACATATATCACATATATGAACAAGTATAACAATTATACAAATATAAACATGTTGAACAATGTTGTATTATAACACATAATATAAAATACTCACCTAATGAAGGTAGCTTTACAAAATCTTCAAGTCTTTCACCAATCCATGTGAAGAGCTCACCTTGAAGTATATGTTGAACAATTCTAGTCCATAACTTTTGGTGGGATTAAGGAGCTAGAATGGTAGCTTAGTATTTAGAATTTTCAGCACTTGTATTCAAACTCTTTTGAATACAATTTTTGTTTCTTAAATGGAGATGGTAAATATTTTCTATACAACTCTTGTATTAATTAAAAATCTTTAACATACAACTCTTGTATATTAATCTTAGAAACAATTTCTACATGATAATTATTTTGAACAACTCTTTGCAAAATAATTATCTTTTTCTCCATTTACATATCATTCATTTTTAGCCATCCATTAAAGAAGGAGATGAAGAGAAGTTTGTTTATTTTTCAACACTTGAAAGAATAAAACTCAAAGAACTCTCTCTTACCTCTCTTTCTCTCATTGCCTAATTCTTCTCCCAAAATTGAATGAATGAATTCAATTGTTTTGCCATAATTCATTTCGTTTATTTAACACTTTGATTAAACAAAAATAAACAAAATGAAGTGCTCCACCAATTTTATTGTTGGTCTCCCATTTAGAATTAATTAAATCAAGCACTATAATAATTGCCACCAAAATTAATCTTTACCTAACAATTATAATTACTTTAATTATAATGAGTAATTAAATGGCCAACATCTAGGCTCCTTATTGTATTAAAATACAATGCCATGATCTATATATATTATAATATTATCTAATAATATAATAATAATATATGATTTAATTATTCAAAATAATTTTGAATAATTACTTTTTACCTTACTAATTTTTACTACCATGGTTAAATGGTAAAATCAAATCATGGAATAAATTTTGTCATTTGTCAATATTCTATTAATTAACAACCTTACAATTAAGTCTTGACAAATATACAATCCGAGGGATCCCTAAACAATCGTTCTCTCTTGCTGAAATTTATTGGATCGAACTATTCAATCCAATCCGCTACCCCAGTGCACAACGAGTATACTTCATATTGTGAGACTCTCTAGGTCCACACCTAATTTGTCATATAGAGCTCCTCCATACGTCCGTGAACAATGTCCCACATACACGTTACGGATATTACAAATTAGCATGTTAGACCATACAAGTTGAGGTTATTACATATTCGTATAATCCTTCCATCATTTATATCCTTGAAGAGCAGAGATATATATCACCGTAAAATCTCTATTTGCTCCACCATGAACATATCTCCAGATTTATATTTCATTAAACAATATCCAATCTCGGAGCATTAGGATATACAACCCACTCATATGAGCTGATGGATCCCATATCTACGAACACCAAACTCCATGAGCATCGGACCATACCCAGCAACACCCAGCGGTCAGACCATGAAAGGTTTCTGACATGTGTGGAACCAAAGCATGGTGGATCACTCACAAGCCCACCATGGCGCTCAGGTCAAAGGACCACAAATACTACTCAACTCGGAAGACCCTCCATTGACGGCTTTATGAGATGTCTATTGGATGTCTTCGTGAGTTTGTTCAATATCCAGTCCTTACTGAATACCTGTATCTCTATACGAGCTTCCTACTAAGCTCATGGTTTGCTAAGACTAACCATCTGGACCATCCAAATATAGACATACACTAATCTATATTAATGGGTTCCACCGATAGACCCGCATCGATGAAATTAGATTAGGAACATTATATTTGAGAACATACTTGCATAATGACATTTTCTAGCACCATTTGCAACTCCTTGCAGTTATGTTATTACTAATATATTCTTAGGTCATTGTCCCATTTCAGACAAGGCTCTAACTCCTTAGATTTTGCTAACTCTAAGTACCACTAACTCTTAGTGTTTATAACTATTAGCGTTGCTAACTCTTAGCACTGGTCTAAACTCTTTTAGACCAAATCTGAACTCCTTCAGATCATACAATGTCTAAAACGTTACAAGTATCTTACCATTTAATAAAAATAATATTAACGATTTTATTAGAAATAATAATTGTATAAATACAATCACTATATATTTATATATTATGGGATGGCACTGTTGTGTGATTTCTATAACACAAACTAACGCAAGTGCACGTATCGCAACAAGTAATAAAGTGATAAGTAGAGTGTCGATCCCACGGGGAATTGTTATTACTTGCTAAGTACTAAAATTATGTTCTCCTATTCTTATTAAAGCTATTGGCAATTTAATGGTTTTAATATCTAAACTAACTAAACAAGAAATAATAATAATTACAAGAATTGAGCAAGGAGAACAATTGTGATAGCACAAATACTCAGATGCCTAGGATTACAATAATCCCTCAATACTTCACTTGAATCCAACTACTCCCCTTAGAACTATCAATATGAATGTCAACCAAGAACTCTAATATCCTCACAAGCCTCTTTTGCAGGTCAAGTGAGTATATCTCATTCAATTAACTATCTATATGTCTATGATAATCAAATTGAAATAAGATTCATTAAGTTCAAATTCTCTAAATGGTCATATATGCCTATGAGTATATGTCTATCTCATATGAAACTCATGCTTTTACACCATGATCATACATCAATTTATCCATGGCCAACACAAAATTTCCTTTGTCAAGTTCCTTAAGGTTCCCTAATCAATCTAATACATTTTCATGTAATTAGAAGCATTTAGCATAGAACAAATTGAACAATTCCATACCAATATGATAAATAAGGGAAAATAATCAATCCAAGCTACATATTGAGTTCACATTGTAATCCTAGCAATAAAACTTAGTTCATAATTGAAAATATAAGTTTAGAGCATCTAACAACATCATTATACATGTTGGAATCAACAACAAATACGAATTTGAAGAGAAGAAGAAATTTCCCTTGATGCAATGGTGATGTTCTTCCTCCAAAATGCAGAAATTCTTCTTCTTCCCCTTGATTTTTGCCTCTTGTTGTTGATTCTTGCTTCCAAGACCCAAATGAAGTGTTTATTTTCGTGCTCTCAACTGCCCCTTTTGCTCCTCCTCTCTCTTTGGCTAAACAATGGGTGTTTATATAGGTAGGGTTGCAAAAAGAGGACAAAAATGCCCCAAAGAAGTGCCCAGAATTCAGCGCCGCGGCGCTCACTTTCTGCAATTGGCGCCGCGGCGCTGCACTGTTGCTACAGTGGCATTGTAGCAGTGTACTGTAGCTACAGTGGTACTGTAGCAACAGTGCCTCCTTTCGTATTTTTATCTCTAATGCTCCGATTTGCGTCCGTTTTCCGGTATTTTTGCTCCGATAATGCTTCAACCTATAAAACAACATTAATACGCATAAATAGCCCAATTATTGAGATAAATTGAACAAATATCAAGTTAGGAAGATAAAATAGTTTATACAATTACGCCTTATCAGGCACGTAGGCACAAATCCCAACAACTCCCACTTGCTCTAGTGCCATTCAGGATGGTATTTCATATCCATTTACTCTATGTGTTTCTCAAATACCTTTAAGAGTTAAGGCTTTAGAAAGCGGGTCCGCTATAATCTGTAAGGATGTTTTCCTAGATTATCTTATACATCTCCATTAGCCAAGATATATTTAATTATATGGTATTTTGGCTTGAGCAATTACCCCATTGACGTTGCATTATAATGTGATAGGATTCATTAAGCTTAGAACATATTCTGAGCTCTGCAACTAACTTGAATATCCACAGAAATTCCTTTGCAGGCTTCTCAAGCTGTAACAAATTCTATCTTTACAGTAGAATCATAATGTGGACATCTAAAAAATTGCACTTATGCTACAAGGTTTTTGTATCGTTGAGAAGAAGTACGTAATTAGATGTAGACTCTCTATCATCTGGATCAGATTAGAAGTCTGATTATACGTATCCTCTCATTTGTAAGCATCTTTCTCCATAAATAAGAAACTTATCCTTTATACCTCTCAGGTATAACTTGGATATATTTCACGACTATCCAATAGTCGTTACCTAGATTAAACTGATGCCGGCTCATAACACTTACAGCCATCATAATATAGGTCTCGTACATAACATGGTATACATCAAGCTATCTCTGGTTGATGTATATTAAATGTTAGACACTCTAACCTTTTCATTTTCTACTTGAGGACACTTCCTTTTAGAAAAATCAACTCCATGTCTGAAAGATACATGAACTATTTTATAGTTATTAAAATTGTACCTTTTCAGGACTTAGTCTATGTACGGAGATTTGAAGAGTCCTATCTACTTCCTAACTTTATCTGTATAACGCCTTATACCCAGTATACAGGAAGCATCTACCAAATCTTTTATGAAGATGTTCTTACTCAGTTAACTCTTAACTGACTGACTTGCAACATACCATTGTCTTTATCTGTGATAATGAGAATGTTTTTATATATAGAGAATTAGAAAGATAATTCATGCTCCCACTACCTTTTCTAAACACACATGCTCTCTCTTCATTCTTAATCAAATTAGATTATTTGATTATCTCATCAAAATGAAGAGTTTAGCATACTGCAATATCCAATATAAATTTGAATTAACTTTAGCATGTTTATTGGTGAAAGGTTTCCTCATAATCAATCCCAGACCGTTGAGTGTAACCTTTTACGTCAATGGGGCTTTTAAAGATTCTTACCTACTTTTGGGCCCACTACTTCCATGCGTAAACTCTTTTTCAACCAATAAGAACAATTATTATATAAATCATAACCAAGTTCTAAACTTGATTTTCATGCTAAAAGTTAATTTTTGAATTTTCTGGCATATTGTCAATTTCCTTAAACGATATCTAATATCGTTTAACTATAAGTCATAAGATCCTTTTTCTTCAACTAAGAAAAACATTAAAAACACCTTTTAGGTATCTAATATACCTAACAAGTGGTCTTTATATCCTTATATAACCTACGGTAAAGTGTGTTAAAGGTATTTAACTCAATTGATCTTTAGGTTCCATTTTCAATTCATAGAACTGATATCTCATGGAACATTTGGGATATCCTTTGAACCGATACTTGTACCCCTTGGGTCCAAGTATATACTATAACATAACTCTTATGCAAGTAAAATAACCTCAAATCTTAACATACTTAAGATTCTCTTTCCTTCTAGTCCATATCTTATATGTAGTAGAAGGAACAATTTACGATGGAACTTTATTCAATAGATGAGTAATGGTTTCTAGAGCATTACCCTTTAGATATTTTAAAAGATCGGTAAAGCTTAATATCGATCGAACAATATCTAATAAAGTTTGATTTCTCTATAATTCAAAATATATTTATGTTAAGGAGTATCTAGAGAACTATATTGAGCTAAAATCTCATTCTTTTTGAATAATTTGTGAATTTACTGCTTATGTATAAACAACCTCGATCTAATCAAAGATGTTTAACATACTTCTTCTAGTCGATATTCTTTGAACACTTCAAAATTATCAACCTATATTTTTCTAGAAACACATGTCTGTATCGTGACAAATCACGATAAAGATATCGAAGAATTGAAACTTCCTAATAGTAGTATGATTCATTAGATCATATACATCGCTATGTATTAGTTCTAATAAACCAGTGGCTTGATGTCTAACACCAATAAAATTATTTAGTCAACTTCCCTTGAATACGAGATTCATAAACTGGTCAAGGTTCTATGGTCAGATCATTAGATCAAACATTTGACCATCCTTAACCGGACGGGGTAGTCATCTTATGGCTACTTGACCTAATCACTTATACCACAATTCGTCATTATTCAAAGTTTCCGAACTATTATTAATTCTATTCACCTAGAGATTTTTATGCATTACTCGTTGTATGTCATATATAAAGGCCATTTAATTCACTGACATTCAGTTAACAAAATATTATTATTATCATATAAACATAAAGAACTATTCTTAATGTATGTATGATAACCTTCTCTGTCTAACAGAGAGCGACATATTTTGCCTTATTATTTATGACACAAAATAACAACAATACAACATAAGACTTTTACTAGAATTGAGAAGTGACTTAAAAGTCGTAATAGCTACCACTTACAGGTAATCTATATTTCCTACGTGCAGCTGTACTTCTCATTTCATCTTTTTCTAGTATTCCGTAAATTATGCAACACCTTGCAGATGTGAGAAGGACGGGCGATATCTCATATCCCTATGCCTCTACACATCATTTGCATATGAAATGTCATTTATCGGTAAACAGGTATCTAAGAGTTTTATCTTTTCTAAGTTAAGGTTCTTTGAATAATAACTCTTATTATTAAAACCTTACTAATAATGGAAACACTTTCCATTGTGTATTATTCTCTATATTTGTTATAGATATATAAAATAAAATTCAGATGAAGCATTATACTATTTGTACATCTCATGTGCATATACTCCCATTGAAGATCATTAGATAGGTCAGGATATATAATTTAACTTTTAAATTATTCTTAATCCTTTTCTGATAATCTACCGTCTCTTTTTAAGAGACATTATCAGAAACACCTCTTGTATTATCTATTAATCTTTTATATATCTATATATTTCTTTTAATCTAGAACAATTCTTAGATTATAAGCAAGTCTTAATAATTTTCGCTACCTTATAGATTATGTGCTTAATCAAGTATATTAACGGGTTGTTCATAGTCTTCTTATCTCTATAAGTTACTTATCTTATCACTATAAGATAAAAATTTGGAGATGTTTAGCGAAATATTTCTAATCGTTAATAAATAATGCTTTAGATTATGGATATAACTTTTATACAATTTTTAATCTAAAGACGCCCTCCCACTGCTTTACATAATTCCTTAAATCTCTCAAAAGGAAAAACGACAGTTTATTTTTTTAAACTGTACAACGGGAAGTAGACCCCATTGGCATTTTACTCCAGCCGCACACTTTAGCGATCTTGGCCTTTGTAAACCCAAAAGGTAGACAACTCTTGCCAATTGTATCTCATACAACTCTTATTACTGATCCTAAATACACATTATCCGCACACTTTAGCGATCTAAGATAATTGTATTTCAGATTAACTTGTCAATCATCAAATATATCTTACCGATACTATCCGCACACTTTAGCGATCTAAGATAGTATTTTCGCATATATTTGCCTCATCTCATATTTTAACCAGCATAGCCCGAATCACCCCGACCAATCCCTCACACTTTAGCGATCTTAGGAGTGACCGAAATGACCCGTCTAATACCGTATTGACAAGGTGGATCATTTTATAATATTATCTCATAATATAATACTTATTCAATCTGATTAAGAGAGATTTAATTTTTAATTATTATTTTATTAATAAATTAATAATAATAATAACTTTTCGCATCTCATACGAATCTAATTCATAATTAGAAAATTTATTTACGTAAGCACAACTAACCCCCATCAATAGGGCTCCCATTGTGTTTAACAACGTAAACAAATTATTTGTAATTTTAATACAATATTCTGCAAAAAAATATATATATTTTAAATTTTTTTTTTTTTTGTTGACCGCCGGGGCGCTGGGACCTGAGCGCCGCAGCGCTCAAGTCAAAATCTCAGCGCCGCAGCGCCCAGATTTGGGCGCCGCGGCGCTGGACGTGGTAACAGTGTTCCGACTCTTCAGACACTGTTTTCCGCCACCAATTTTTACTATTTTCTCATGGGCATCATTTCCAACACATCATCATACTTCAATTATAAACACTAACATGTTCAAGAATACAACAATATATTCATCATCATGCTTAAATATCAAACATCACCATGTTTAAATTTAAACATCATCAAGTTGTTTAAATATACAACATCACCATGTTAACATATTCAACAACAAGAATAATCATATACTCAATTTAACATGCTCTGATACCATTTGTTAGGTGTTTATCATAGAGTGTGTGATTATACGAGTGTATGCATAATTTCAAAAATTACTATATGCGCAGCAGAAGCATGTTACAAAATACACCCATTTTAACAAATTCAACATATATCACATATATGCATAAGTATAATAATTATACAATTATGACCATAATGAACAACATATATCACATATATGAACAAGTATAACAATTATACAAATATAAACATGTTGAACAATGTTGTATTATAACACATAATATAAAATACTCACATAATGAAGGTAGCTTTACAAAATCTTCAAGTCTTTCACCAATCCATGTGAAGAGCTCACCTTGAAGTATATGTTGAACAATTCTAGTCCATAACTTTTGGTGGGATTAAAGAGCTAGAATGGTAGCTAAGTATTTAGAATTTTCAGCACTTGTATTCAAACTCTTTTGAATACAATTTTTGTTTCTTAAATGGAGATGGTAAATATTTTCTATACAACTCTTGTATTAATTAAAAATCTTTAACATACAACTCTTGTATATTAATCTTATAAACAATTTCTACATGATAATTATTTTGAACAACTCTTTGCAAAATAATTATCTTTTTCTCCATTAACATATCATTCATTTTTTGCCATCCATTAAAGAAGGAGATGAAGAGAAGTTTGTTTATTTTTCAACACTTGAAAGAATAAAACTCAAAGAACTCTCTCTTACCTCTCTTCCTCCCATTGCCTAATTCTTCTCCCAAAATTGAATGAATGAATTCAATTGTTTTGCCATAATTCATTTTGTTTATTTAACACTTTGATTAAACAAAAATAAACAAAATGAAGTGCTCCACCAATTTTATTGTTGGTCTCCCATTTAGAATTAATTAAACCAAACACTAGAATAATGGCCACCAAAATTAATCTTTACCTAATAATTATAATTACTTTAATTATAATGGGTAATTAAATGGCCAACATCTAGGCTCCTTATTGTATTAAAATACAATGTCATGATCTATATATATTATAATATTATCTAATAATATAATAATAATATATGATTTAATTATTCAAAATAATTTGAATAATTACTTTTTACCTTACTAATTTTTACTACCATGGTTAAATGGTAAAATCAAATCATGGAACAAATTTTGTCATTTGTCAATATTCTATTAATTAACAACCCTTGTTAATTAATTAACTGATGTACTTAATTAAGTCTTAACAAATGTACAATCTGAGGGATCCCTAAACAATCGTTCTCTCTTGTTGAAATTTATTGGATCGAACTATTCAATCCAATCCGCTACACCAGTGCACAATGAGTATACTTCATATTGTGAGACTCTCTAGGTCCACACCTAATTTTTCATATAGAGCTCCTCCATACGTTCGTGAACAATGTCCTACACACACGTTACGGATATTACAAATTAGCATGTTAGACCATACAAGTTGAGGTTATTACATATTCATATAATCCTTCCATCATTTATATCCTTGAAGAGCAGAGATATACATCACCGTCAAATCTATATTTGCTCAACCATGAACTTATCTCCAGATTTATATTTCATTAAACAATATCCACAAACACTTTTGTGATATTGTTTATTCCTCCGGAATATCTTTTCCGAGGTTTATGCTTGCGGCCAGAAGACTTTCTGAAATACAATCTCGGAGCATTAGGATATACAACCCACTCATATGAGTTGATGGATTCCATATCTGCGCACACCGAACTCCATGAGCATCGGACCATACCCAGCGACACCCAGCGGTTAGACCATGAAAGGTTTCTGACATGTGTGGAACCAAAGCATGGTGGATCACTCACAAGCCCACCGTGGCGCTCAGGTCAAAGGACCACAAATACTACTCAACTCGGAAGACCCTCCATTGACGGCTTTATGAGATGTCTATTGGATGTCTTCGTGAGTCTGTTCAATATCCAGTCCTTACTGAATACCTATATATCTATACGAGCTTCCTACTAAGCTCATGGTTTGCTAAGACTAATCATCTGGACCATCCAAATATAGACATACACTAATCTATATTAATGGATTCCACCGATAGACCCGCATCAATGAAATTAGATTAGGAACATTATATTTGAGAACATACTTGCATAATGACATTTTCTAGCACCATTTGCAACTCCTTGCAGCTATGTTATTACTAATATATTCTTAGGTCATTGTCCCATTTCAGACAAGGCTCTAACTCCTTAGATTTTGCTAACTCTTAGTACTACTAACTCTTAGTGTTTATAACTATTAGCATTGCTAACTCTTAGCACTGGTCTAAACTCTTTTAGACCAAATCTGAACTCCTTCAGATTATACAATGTCTAAAATGTTACAAGCATCTTACCATTTAATAAAAATAATATTAACGATTTTATTAGAAATAATAATTGTATAAATACAATCACTATGTATTTATACATTATGGGATGGCACGTAAGCACAAATCCCAACATAAACAAATATATATATATATATATATACACAACATTTAATAAAGTGATATAACAATTATAATTGTATTAAATAAACCTCACATGCAAAAATTTCAAATTGGACTGTATTGTTCAGAATGATCAATGTTAAAAGTTGAATGTTATAACATTATTCAATAAAATACTCCAAAAAGAACTTTTTACTCTTTTTTTTTTGTCTTCAACCTTAAGCGGCCTGAGTTTCTGACTTATCAATGCTCCGGCGTTCAACACATGAACACTCCACGTTCATTATTAAGAACTCCCCTATGTTCATCATCAAGAATGCCCCAATGTTAAGGACCTTAACTCCCTGGCATTCGGCTCCTAGCATACAATAAAAACTATTTTTCTACACTTTAAATACTTCAAAATGCAATTTTTACTATTTTTAGGCATTTTAAACACTTCATATAACACTTCAACAACCCATAAACACAATAAACATGCTCTGATACCACTTGTTAACGTGTTTTAGGGTGTATGCATGTGATTTTGTACATGTTAAAAAAACTATATACATGAATTTTAAGTATGTAATCATCATATACACATGTATCTTAAATCATTAACAAGTTAAGATCATAGAAACATACCTTTAAAAACCTTCGGTGAAGAATTCAATTCAAGATTCTTTATAGCTTCAACTTTGAGCTCACTTTGAAGTGCACTATTGTTCAAATCTAGTTTACAAAAATCTGGTGAGATTGTGAAGATAGCAACAGTTAAATATTTAGCAACAAGGTTTTGTTTCTTAAACCCCTTTCGGAAGCTCAATTTGTAGGACCGGGGAGAACACTCGCAGGCGTTTTGAGAGAAATATATGAGGAATTTATTTTTCCTTCTCTCTAATTTTTCTCACAACCAATTGTTCAAAGAAAAACTCTTAAAAAAATAAACTTTCTCTCAATCCCTCTATCTTGCACGTTTTTGCTTCACCATTTGTTAATAAATTATTCAAAATAATATTTAATTGTGTTAAACACATCACAACTGCAACCAAAATTGATTAAGTGGACAAAAAATTTAAAAAAAATATTTGGTGGCAATTATACTTAATTAGATATATGTCTCCCACCTAAACTAAAACAATAAACAAGTAATATTTATTCAATTATTTAAAAACTATTTGAATAATTAATTTTTTTACGTTATTTGATTTTACAAATATGATTAATGGGTGAATTCACAGTGAAATAATTTATGGAATAAAATTGTGCCACTTGTTAACATCTAATTAATTAATAAGTCTTGTTAATTAATTAGATATTAATTGAAAGCTTTATGGGATATCTATTGAAGGTCTTTGTGAGTCTGTTCAGTATTCAGTCCTTATTGAATACCTGCATCTCTATACGAGCTTCTACTAAATGTATGGTCTGGTAAGACTAACCATCTGGACCCTTCAAATATAGACATACATTGATCTATATGTTTATTAAGGTATTCACTGACAGACCAGCATCAGTGAAGATAGATCAGGAACATAATATGTGAGAACATATTTGCATAATGACATTTTCTAACACAATTTACAACTCTTTACAACTACATTATTACTAATATATTCTCGGGTCTTTATCCTATTTCAGACAAGACTCTAACTCTTTAGATATCATTGACTCTTATAACTTAACAACTCTTATCAGTGTCAACTCTTAACATTTATAACTCTCAGTGTTGCTAATTCTTAGCATTGATCTAAACTTATTTAGACCAGATCTAAACTCTTTTAGATTACACAATATTTAAAACGTTACAAGCATCTTACCATATATAAAATATAATTAGCGATTTAATAAAATGATAATTCTAGTATAAATATTAAACAAATATTCATACATAAGGGAATGTCATGTAAGTACAAATTCCAACACTAATTACGTTAAATGTTATAATTTTAAATTCAATTTCAATTATGATAAAAATTCTAATTCCAACTCCAAATTCTAGTTTAAATACATTAAATGTTATAGTTCTAAATTCTATTTCGATTTTAATTACGTTAAATGTTATTATTTCAAATCTAATTTTGATTTTAATTATGTTAAATATTATAATTCTAATTCTAATTTTGAGTTCAATTACGTTAAATATTATCGACTTCAATTATGTTAAATGTTATTATTCTAATTTTAATTTTAATTTTAATTATGCTAAATAATATAATTACAATTTAATTTTTAGTTCAAATTACGCTCTTACATCGATAAATGTGCAAACTCTACACAAAAAATACTAGTTCTAGGAAATACTAAATGATAAACAATCAACTTACTAAAATGATTACTCTTTTCTTTGTCATTTACCATTTTGCTTTTCTTGAATTGCAACCATGCATTCAATCTTTGTACCAACGTTTAAGCACAAACTTTCTCTTTTTTTCATTAGGGTGTGGTGGAAGGAAAATTTTTTCTTACTTACTTTCATTCCTCATGCTCATCCTCAAAATTTGACTGAAAATGTAAGTCCACAATATTATTACCCGCTGAACTTAAATCTGAGTTCATCATCTGCGAACAAATGAGTTCAAATAAATTACCAGCAATTAAAATTAATAATTTCATTCATGTAATTCAATTCGAATTTTATAAAAATTCAATTTTTTGGTTAAATATATAAGTTAACTTAAATTCAAAAATAAGCAATTAAACTTAAGTAATTAACAATACACAATTCATCTAAAATTTATTAAAATACATTACCAAAAAAAAATCATCTAAAAGTTAATTCCTTAACATAAAAACATATTTATCACAAAATAGCTATCCAAACATAATTTACTAATTTAGTTTAAGTTCATGGTCCATTCACAATTTGTGACCACAAAATATTTATCAAAAGCACAAATAAATAAAAGGTCATGACCCATCAAAATATCATAAAATTAATTAAGTGTGAATACATATTTTAGGAAATAATATGTTTTAGAGTTTGACTTTATTTCTATTTTATAAAAGCACAAATATGAAATAACATATACATATCAAAATCACAAATAAATACAATTTCATGATCCACCAAAAAAATTATTTTTGTTTTTATATTCGAAATATTTCATTATTCTAAAAATTATTGTAAACATTTTTATTTTTATAATAATTATGAAATAACATATTTTAATTTTAGGGTTTGAATTTAGGAAAAATTACGAATTTTGAAATAAACAAAGAGGAATTTAGCAGTTACTTTTATGGGAGATGCAATGTGCAGCTAACAAATGGTGGCAGCTGATAGTAGATGACAATGGGGTGTGAAAGGGCAGTGAAAAAAAAAAACAGACGTTGGCACGGTAGATTCGGGTTGAAGATGCAATGTGCATGGAGCATGGTGACCAGTAATGAATGAGTGGTACTGTGGCGGCTTGGCTATTGGAGCAATAGCAAGCGATCGTTCGACGGTTACAAGGATAGAAATGAAGGAGGAGAAACAGAGTCATTTATGAAACTTGATTGAGAGAAAGTGTCGTGCGTGGAGAGGGAGGAAGGGACTTTGTAGTTGAAGTTATATTAGTGCAAAACAGTGTTGTTGTTTTCCCTCATGAAACGACGCCGTTTTGCTAATTTTAAAAATTAAACAGCTCAAAATAATGTCATTTCAACGAGGCCAAAACGATGTCGTTTTGGCCTATTCATTAAATAAAAAAATGCTTCGAGTTTAGGAAATTTTCAAAATTCAAACTTGACCCGACTCGTTCAAATAAAAATTTTGTCCCAAATTTATTTCTATTTTTATCCAAACTTAAAATTTTGAGACGTGTGAGGTTGAGTTAGATCGGAACAGATATAATGTCCACTCCTAAATAAAAGGGTGGGAATTTTGTTCTCTAGACTTTATGAGTTTATATTTTAGTTTCCTAAAATATAACTTGATTGATTTAAGTTAAAATTGTGAGACTTGTATTCATAGGTTGATGAGATGGGTAAAGATATGTAGCTCAAATATACTTGGAACTCTTTTTGATAAAGTAGAAGTTTTATTCTCTAAATTTGGTGAGTTGATATTTTATGAGACTAAATTATAAATTTATGTAATACATGTTTTTAAATATAATATATACTTATATTGTTATTGCAATTTAATTATAACATTTATTAAATCTTATAATTTGTCGCCTTGATTAATATAAACTTTGTGTTATTTTTTACTTACGTTTTTTTAAATTAAAATACATAATTTCCAAAGTAATAACAACACTTATTACAATAAAAGTACCAAAATGTTTTTATCATTTCGATGCATAAATATACAAAATTTAATTTTTTCATTACCTATGGTATTATAATTTCTTTTACAACAAGTCTAAATTTGTCTTCCTATTTATTAATCTTTTAATCTAATTTTCAATATGTAAATTTATTTTATTATCGTATTTCTCGTGTAATGTGATTGATATATGTTTTAGTATTTCTTCTTTTATTTTTTAATATATGTTATTTACTTTCACATATTAACCTATGCATATTTATATAATATTGAAATAATTTATTATTATAAGTATATGTCAACTATTTTAATAGGATTAAATTAAAGAAGTGTTCTATTTTGTTTTAAGGTACATATTTATACATGTGTAATAATAATTAAAAAAATTAGCATAAATATTTTTTTAAATGTTAAATATTAGAAAATTTTCTTTTTTATCGTAATAATATATTTTCAAAATGTAGTAATAATTCTTGCTATATTTTAACTATCCAGAACAACTGCGTTTATATTAAAATAAATAAAATATTTTTATTGTATATTATGTGCTTCTATAATATGTATTTTGTCATCAATATAGTTTATTGTTATAGGCATAATTAATTTATTTTGGATTAATTTCAAATAGATAATATAAATGACAAATTCTAATTTAAATAAAATAATAAAATAACTAATATAAAGGATCAATTTTACAATTATTAACAAACTTATTAATATTTCAAATAACAAAAAACTTAGGGGCTTATTTATTATTTGCCCTCAACTGGTGCGACCAGGGATAGAAAATCAAAATGTCTGACTTCTAACAAAAAAGGAAAATTTCAAATTTGACAAAATTATTAAATACATAATTTATTTTGACAAAAGTAAAGATGCTAAACTATATCAACCTAAGGGGGGAGAAGTTGCCCATTTTACACCTTTTGCAAAATACGCCCCAAATTCAACCCCCTCTTTCTAAATTCAACTTAGCGCCATGTGATGTCACTTTAACCTGTCATGTGGTAAAAAATATTTTTTTAATATTTTTAATTTATTCTTTTAAATTTTTATTAGAAAATTTAATATTTTATTATTTATTTTATTAAATTTATTATTTATTCTAATTTTATTTAACAAATACATCTCTCTCTTATTTTTTATCTCTTGAACACTAAAAATTTCTCTAAATTCATTATCGAATTTGCACACAATTTTTAGATCGGCTTAAAACGCATGACATTTTAATAAATAGAAGTGAAAAAATTGATTGTGGACTAAAACAAATAGAAAATAGACCAAAATTTTATGAGTTTTTATTGTTTGTTAGTTGTTATGTTTTGTTATTGGTTTGTAGATATAGTAAATCAAATGTGTAGATTTAGTGTTAAGAGGTGTTAAGAATGTGAAAAAAATGTTAAAAATGTTAGGGTCGGTGCTTATGTGCCACCCTGAATGTACATATACTTGTGTATTTATACAAGTGTACATTCTCATTAAATCGCTAATAGTAATTAATATAGTATTATGTAATGTAACGATACAGACATTGTACGATTTGAAGGAGTTCAAATCAAATTTAAAGGAGTTTAGATAAGAGCCTATAGTTAGCCACGCTGAGAGATATAAATGTTAAATGTTAGTACAGCTAAGTGTAGCTGGTTATAATACTCAGCAGATCCAAGAGTTAGAGCCTTGTCTGTAATGGGATATAGACCTAAGAATACCAGTAGCTATATAGTTGCAAGAGCTGCAATCAGGTGCCAAGAAATGCAAGTTACGCAATTATGTTCTCGAATAATTGTCCCTGATCTATTTTTGCCGATGTGGGTCTATCGGTGGATACCTTTAATATATAGATCAACATATGTCGTACCTATAGGGTATAAATGGTCGTTCCTAGCCGACTATGAGCTTGGAGCTTGTATTGACATATGGGTATCCAGTTAGGATTAGATATGGGACAAACTTATGAGGGCCTCCGATAGACATCCTATGTAAGCTGTCAACGGAGGGTCCTCTCGAGTTGAGTAGTATACATGGTCATTTGACTTGAGTGCCACGATGGGCTTGTAAGTGATCCACCATACTTTGGTTCCACGCATGCCACAGATCTTTTATGGTGTGACTGCTGGGTGTCGCTGGGTATGATCCGATGCTTATGGAGTCTGGTGTGTACAGATACAGGATCCGCCAACTCGCATAGGGAGTTTGATATCCAGATGCTTCGAGACTGTATTTCGAAAAATCTTGTGGCCACAAGTATTAATCCTGGATAAGAGTTCTGCCAGGGTAGAATAATATGACAAATGAGTTTACATATATTATTCAGGGAGATACGAGTCTCGAGATAAGACATAGATGAGCACTAGAGGATTTGACGGTGATGATCTATATCCCCGCACATTCAGGATATCATGATGGAAGGACTATACGTATGCATTGTAATCTCAACTTGCATAGTTCAACGCGCTGATTTGTATATTCGTGATGTGTGCGTGGGGCATTGCTCACGGACTTATAGAATAGTTCCATTTGACGAATCGGGCGTAGGACCTAAGGTGTCCCGCGATATAGAGTGTACTCGTTGTGCACTGGAGCAACGTGCCAGATTAAAGTGTTTAATCCAGCAATATTCAGCACTACCACGAAAATACGTGTGTGTCTATATTTAAGCGTTAAATATAATAATTAGTTAATAATTATTATTTATTAACTGTATTATGACATATAGCGCATTGTGAACCCTGGGTTAAGTTTACCCGAGTGTAGAATTTGATAGGACCCACTAGGGGTAAACTTGGTAATTATTTATGAAGGGTAAAATGATCATTTCACACTTTAATTATTTAATTGTTAAATAATCAAAATATCTCTTTATTATATATTATTATATTATACTATTTTATAATATATAATAATATTTTATTTTCAGGTGCCAAATAGTTGGCACCCATTATGTAATATCATATTATTATTATATTAATATTTATATTATATAATATATTTTATTAATATTTTAATATATATATATATATATATATTAGATATATATATGAGAGAGATGTGTGAAATTTAATGTGGGTGTGTGATTTGGCCGAGAAAAGAGAAAGGAAGAGAGAAATAGAGAAATGGAAAAAGAGAAGAAATGGCCGAGAGAAGAAGAAAGAAAAGAAGAAGAAGAAAAAGTAATGGTTCTGTGGGGAAGGAAGAAGAAAAGAAAAAAAAAGAAAAAAATGAAATTGTTTCATTTTTTTCCATGGTATTAAAGGAAGCAATTATGAGTTCCTTCAATCTCCATTTCTTATTATTTTAAAGAAAATGATGTATACACACACCCGACTATTTTGAGGATTAAGAGTTAATCCCGTACTGGATATAGGACTATTGTTCTAGCTCACCAAGCCCATCGTGTTGGTGACTAGAACTGCCCACGAGTTGATCTCCATGTGGACTCCAGGGAATTACGTGTATAACGTTACACGTTGAGGTGAGTTATCTATCATTCTAATATATTAATTCGATTAATATATTATATTTATTATATTTATTGTTTAATTTAACACTTCTGCCGTGTAGAATATGTATAAGATACGTATTTTAGGCAATAAACACAATTGCATATGCATACACCAACATATATTAGATCCCCGACAACAGAAAATAGGTGTAAAAAGCCAAAACTAGCAATAAAATAGTCAAAAATTATGGATTTAGGGCCGAAGCTGCATGCATCTCATGATGCACGCACTTGTAGTTGTTCCACGAGCCAAGTTGACACGTGCTTGTGTTGTCACATGGCATTTTAAAATAAAATTAATTTTTTTATAAAATCAACAAATTCTTTTGTTAGTCATTAATTTATTTATATTAAGTTTTATATTTTTTATATTAGTTAATTTTTGTATTTTATATTTATATATATTATTCAATATTTGTATTTTTTTAATTATTATATATATAGTAATACTAAACTAATAATTGTTTTGGTGATTTTATTTTTAGGTATTGCTAATATTATAATGACGTAAGTTTCGACAATTATATGCTCTGGGGAATATAGGAGAGTTCTAGTGATAGTGTTGAGAGATATATTAGATTTCAAAATATGCACATAGTAGTTTCAAAAAATATGAAATATGAAGCGTTGTTGAGAAAAGTTTGTCATCTTCTAGGAGTTGATCAAGTGCAGTATAAAGTGACTCAAGTTCGAGGTTCCTTCAAGTACTATAAAGTTGAGATATATTCTACTTGAAAAATTGACGATACAATATTTTGGTTAAACCTACAAAAGAAAAGTGCTACACCTCTATATGTAATAGTGGATGTTTGAGTTCTTGAATATGAAAATAATGCAGAAACACCCATTGAGCAGAAATAAGGTTACGCTAATCAATTCACGTCCACAACCTCTATGTATGTTCCAAACCATCTAGAGGATTATCATTATTCTCCTCCAATGTTTAACGAACAACCAGCCTACATATATTCTGATAGTCAGCTATATAGAGATTGACATTGATCTTGGTTATGATATTAGTCATAATGTTGATTATAATGTCAATAATGATGATAAAAATGACGAAGGTTATGAGAATGATGATCGTGGTTATGATGTTGGTTATGAGGTTGGTAAACGATAATAATAAGAATTATGGAGAAATGACTGCGGAAGGAAATGATAATGAAAATGATGATGACGACAACAACGACGACGACGATGATGATTATGATGATTATGCCAGAGAAGAAAGGGTTAAGGTAGAAAACCCATTTCAATTCTAACCTGAAATATGACTATTTAACTTGAACATATCAGAAAATGTATCTTATACTGGAATTGGAGATGTGTTTTTAGGAAAGTTGTATAACAATAAAGATGAAATTCATGAAGTTATAAGCATGGTTGCACTTAAAGGTAAATAGATTTTCAGAGTTTACAAGTCCACTAAAGATTGTTTTGAGTTGCAAGGGTTAAGGTTGAAAACTCATTTCAATTCTAGCCTGAAATACGACTATTTAACTTGAACATATCAGAAAATGTATCTTATACTGGAATTGGAGATGTGTGTTCAGAAAAATTGTATAACAACAAAAATGAAATTTATGAAGCTATAAGCATGGTTGCACTTAAGGGTAAATAGAGTTTCAGAGTTTACAAGTCCACTAAAGATCGTTTTGAGTTGCAATGTGATAATGATATATGCAAATGGAGATTACGGGTAGTGTCGATGAAAGGGCAATATTTTTTCATCTTGAAGCAAGTAGATGTAGAGCACACTTGTGTTTTGGGTTATGGTCACGGGCAAGCCAAGAGCCGTATTTTTGTTAAAGTAATTAAAAATAAGTTTGCATCAATCAATAGAAATTATAGGCCGAAGAACATTTAAACAAACATACATGAAGAATTTGGTATTCAACTAACGTATACTATAGCTTGGCGAGCTAAAGAGCATGCATTAAGATTTATAAGAGGTGTTACAGAGGATTCGTTCAAATTGCTTCCTGCATACAGCTATGTGTTGCAATAGAAGAACCCAGGTACGGTTATTCACTTGAAAACTGATGCCAATAATCACTTTAGGTATTTCTTTTTGGTGCAGGGACCCTATACCAGAGGTTTTAATTCATTCAACTAACTGGTGATTGTAGTGGATGGAATATTTTTGAAAGGTTCTTATCTTGGTACTATGTTTGTGGCCATTTGTAAATATGAAAACAATCAAATATTTTCATTGGCATGAAGAATTGTTGACTTATAAAATGATGCTTTTTAAGAGTTGTTTATGGTCAAATTGAGTAACCATCAGAGTCTTATTTTATATCTAATCGACACGACAATTTTGAGAGAGATATACGAGGTGTATTTCCTAATGCATATCACGGGTTCTGCATCTTTCACTTAAAGGGGAATTTGGTGACAAAATACAAGTTACCAATAGATAAGTCTAAAATAGGGGTATACTTGTCTTCCTACTTTCTTTCTGCCAATGCGTATTATGTCTCTAATTTTTAACACTAAATGAATAAGATGGGAGAATGAAACCCGATGTAACTAAGTATTTTGAGGAGGATATTAGTATGAGAAGATGGGCTTGATCAGCTGATGCATTTATAATGTACGGCATTATGATCGCTAATATCATAGAGAGCATTAATGCAACTGCAAAAGAAGAAAGAAAGCTTATTGTGACCAATTTAGTAGAGTGGATACCAGAGCTAACGTAGTTGTAGTTTTATTATAGACGAATGATGGCACAAAATATGAAGACTGTGTTGACGACTTAGGCACATCATAAAGTGATGAAACATAGTGATGAAGTAAGGCGAATGTCAATTTACCCAATTAATATTTCCTACTTTGTAGTTAAGGGTAGTGGCAGAGAGGGGACAATGGACATTCTCGAAAGAATATGTAGTTGTAGTAAGTTTGACTTTTGACAACTGACTTGTCCTTATGCATCATCGTATACAGATACATAAGATTATCCCATAAGAGTCTTTATTTAACTTATTACATATTTGAGACTTTTATTTTGTGCTTATAGTGAGTTAGTACTTCTAGTTGGCCATCCGTTGGATTGGATTATCCCAGAGAATTTGAGAAATATAGACATATATCCTTCGATAGCATGTCATCAGTGTAACACCCCAATCACTCGCCTTTCATCGAGACACGAGATTCGGGGATGCTATGATAGCATCGAATACAAACAACAATAAACAATTATTCAAACTTACCAAAAACACACTTAATTTTTTTTATGAAATAAATATTTACGGGGAAAAATTGGCAAAGTCTCCTTAAAAATTGGACTTTACACTACCTATGACAAAAGAAAACACTTTCAATCTTATTTTGAATTCTTAACCAACTTCCCATTTTCTAAAAAATATTCACAACTCATATTGCAATTTAAATACATCAAACCTTCACTAAGCTAATTCAAATCCAACATATTATCAAAAACAATACCATATATCATCATAGTTTTAAAGAAAACAGTTCTAAGAAAATACATACACGTACATACAATTAATGTCCATAATATAATATACAACAGTTTATAGACAAATAAAATATCTACCAAATATAAATATATGTATATAGAGGATGTGAACGACTCTGAGTTGCTGCAGAAAAATTCACTCTTCAGTCTTTAGGGACGGCAACTTTGCTACCTGCGCATGGTAAATCTAACGTGCTAAGCACAACGGCTTAGTAGATGTACACAAAAAATGAAACAGTATAATGATATTTTACTACTTTTTTGTAAATAAACTATATATATATACAATGAAATTTTTAATAATAACAATTTTGCCATATAACATAATAAATCAAAATTTATCAATTAATTAATTCATTAAACCAAAACATTATTCAATTTCTCGTTTCAATTAATCAAAATAAATATACACATATCATATTTATAATTAAACTAATCCATTTATTAAATATTTTAATAAATTACAATTAATCCTAGTAGACGCCCAAAATAAACACTGATACGATATCATGGATTGGCTAACGGGCTAACAAATATCAGATAGTAATCCGGCATCAGCCACTCGGTGACTACCCATCGGATCCAGAACAGATAACATACCAGATACACAGAGCGGTGTCATCAGACCAGCAACGACGCAGTACTGCTATAATACTCTATTAGCATGCCAACTATCAGTCATCCCCTACCAATGTTCAGATTTACTTAAGGCATCTCGATAATATTATTAATACGTTATATTCCTTTATATTCATTCTAACACAAATTTATTATTATTATTATTATTATTATTATATATTTTTAAACTAAATTATTATACAAATTCACATTTACTTAATTTTTTTGATTATTTATAGACGCAAATTTTTATTATTATTATAAATAGGCCCAAAATTTCTAATTATTTACCTTTATGCCCAAATGTTTTCAAAATTTACATATAAGCCCAAATGTTTCAAAAATTTTCATATAGGTCCAGAATATTCTAAATACCTAAATAAGTTTCATATTTTTACAGATTTAACAATTAAGCCCAAAATTTTTCAATTTTCTAAAATTTTCCAATTAGGCCCCAATTTCTTCAAAAAATCATATATAAGTTCTAATTCTATAATAATTCACTTAAAGACCTAAATTTTTTAAATATTTATGTATTAGTCTAAATATTTTCAAAATTTTCATATAAGTCCTATTTTTCTCAAAATTCATATTTATGCCCAATTTTTTTCAATTTTGACCACCATTTAATATCCAATGTTCAAAACATATTTAATTCATTGAGAAACTATATAATTATCAATTCAATGTTATAGTTCAACATTCTCATGCATCATATTATTTAATAACATAAAGATACACTACATTCCCTAAAGTAAAAAAAAATTAAGTTTCAATCTAAAGTGTACAAAAACCTTATATGCATAATTCCTCTTCTTGTGATTCACTTCTTCTCCTTCTCCTTCCCTTGGCTATCCTTGGCCAAGCTTTCACCTTAATTTTCCAAAATACACAAATAATGAATAAAATTCTAATTTACTAAATTAAATGCACAACTCCCTAATTCTACATGGCTATTTCATCTATTAACCCTTAAAATCCCAAATCCATATTCAATAGAATTTTTAGCATCAACTCATCTTGAATAACACCTTCTAACTTAAAATTGATCCTTGAAACTTGATGAAGAGGGGTTTAATTAAGGATTTGGGGGCTTAATTTGTGAAGAAAAATTGGAATTTGGCTAGATTTTAAAGGAGAATAATTGAAAAATTGATGAGAAAATCAAAGAGAGAGGAGGTGCGGGCGCGGCCAAGGTGTCTAAAATGTCTCATTTTTTCAAAACTATTCCCCCTTTTATAGCCTTCATTTTTATTTTTAAAAATACCCCCAACTAAACCCAAAATTACAAAAATACCATTGGTTAAAAATGGTGGCATTTGATTGGTCCAAAACTTCTAAGAACTATTCATAACTAAACTAAATAAAATATCTAATTCAAATCTAACTAATTCTAGTAAATTTCATTTAAATTGTTGGCAAAATCTCATCGGTCTAAGTGTTGGAAAAGTCTTAATAGCATAGGTTTTAATTCCATGCAAAACACTTATACCATACTAACACTTTTCCAACCAATCAAAAAATTTTATTTCTTTGACTAATAAATTTAATCAAAATAAATAAATTTTTTGGGTATTATAGTCAGGCAGGCAGACATCAGACGAATCAAATTCCATCTTAAAAAGAGGAACCATTGAAGAATATTTTTAGTTGTTATAAAACAACGTGAACATAATCGACAGATGTGTCGAAACCCTATTGTTTTACATAACAAGTGATGTATGTTAGTTTATAAAATTAAAATTGATATTTAATTTTTAATTTCACTATAATATAAGGCTGAACTATTATAGCACATATCACATTGTTGATTATAAATGTATTTTTCATTTAACAAAATTTCGGCAGAGTTTCTCTTATTTTATAAATACTTCCAAACCTGCATATTGAAGAAATAACACTTCTATATAACTATAGAAAAAATTTCTCATTTTACCACATCCAGCAAACACACATCTATATATCACAATGACATCAACCGAACACCAACGCCATCCACCAAATAAAAATGCACATATATTACACATATATACATTATTGTTTGTCGTGGTCCATAAATCTACGACCATGTTATGTCTATAAAAAGTACCAATCTTGGGTAGAAATCAAATGGTCGACCTAATATAAGATACTCGATAAACATACTGGTATATAAGTCACTATCTCCGCTCTCTACTGCCTGTTGAAGTACATTATTCTTCAAACGAATAACTGGAAAAGGTGACATATCTATCTTAACTTCTCCCTTTAATTGGTAAAATCTACATTTTCATAGATAATATGGTATGGAAACACTTAGAGGCTCTATAAATCTTTGAATTTCTTCGTCAAAATTTCCATTCATGCTAGAATCATACAACGTAATCCTCCTCTCTATAAAGTCAACCTCTACTACAAACCAATGTTCTTGTTTGACATTTAATGGTATATATACCTGCACAAACCATTATTGTATTATTTTGAACTTATTATATTAATAACGATAAAAATGTATTACTGTACTTCTATTACCTTATTAACAGAAGCCCACGTTCTTGCACCAAGTAACTCCTCATTTGTTCTATTCACATACGCCAACAACACTGCGACTCATTAAACATCCTCACTCGAGTTGCGAGGCATGAGCCACATTTGTCTAATGTATTTCTAAAAATTAATATATATATATATGACATTAAACTAATTAAAAGTAACCAACGATTTTATGATGTAATGTGCACAATATATGGATAAAAATTACTCGTGTAAAAATATACATCTGTAGTTGTACAATTTTGTGAGTATAGGTTGCGAAACATATGCTGTCGTATACACAGAACCTTGAGATACTCATTTATATGCTAAAAAACTGCGATAGCATGTACATAAGTTTGATATTGTCAAAAATTCACATTAAAAAAATATATAAAATTAAATGTCCCTACAGTATCATCAAGCCAGTTATGCAAGAGATCGTTAAACTACTTTTGATCAGCATTGAGCCCATGTAAAGCAACACGCTACGTTGTATCACTATTATTTATCTAATCCATAAGTTGCTTAAGTTTTGCTTCATTTATTGGAAAGAGCTACTTATGTATGTCAATTGTAGCTTGTGCTTCAAATTTCACAACTTTCTTTTTTGCCTGCTTTCAGAAAAGATTGATGTAAGGATTGCTTTGAGCTTGTAACATCTTGTAATATCGCTCATACCTACTTATCTTATCTGCAACAGCAACGAGTATAATTTGTATAGTTGCAAGGTTCTCGAATGTGTTGCATGATTGGCATTAGCTAATTTTTAGACTTACTCGCAAGAGTGAAAGCCTGAAAGTCACTTACCATGAATTCTCTCCCCTAAAATAAAATAACACCAATCAATGTATTGACTTGTTAACTTTGCACCCAATAAAATTTATGTTCAAAATATACCATTGTTTGATCTTTATCCCTAGAAATCCTGGATGACTTGAAGTGCTGCATCATGAGAGTGATCTGCTGCTATATCTCTTCTTTGTCCTTCTTTATCCTACTTATTAGCTCTGACTCAAGTTTTGAGCTAACTATATCAATCCATATAGTGAGCTCTATCTGAAACTTTGAGCAAATCGTATCAATCTGTATCAATCCTTTTGATTAGCTTTGTTCAAGGTCATTAACCCCCTTCTCAAGAACATGATAATGTGATGACGTGCCCGGCTCAAGCTATACATAAGTAAATATAATCAATTTTCACAATATAATACTCATCAATAGTATATAGTAGTGAATTCAAGGAAAATGATTAAATTATTATACCGTTACTTTAGTCATTGAAGGAGTTTGAAATTTGTACCCACACTGAACATCTATATCAACTTGACAATCGGTGAATTAGGTGTTCGAAATCTCAACTTTCTCTAACTTCAAAGTCCCACCCTATTTTTCTGATGGAATGCATAATTTTGCCACCATGTGATAGCTCGTATTCTTCTCATGTTTATAGAGCACCAACTTCCTATGTACTCCTAAAGCCTACATAAAATTTTGGATTTAGTAATCATTAATAGGAAAAGATGCAAAATTTATAGAAAAATTATATATATTTTTCGTTGAATGTCAAAACATACCCCAACACTATTTAAGAGAACATTTTTGATGTTTTTGTATAATATAAGGCTTATACTGGACTAATTTAGAAGGTGAGTAAAAAGGCCATCATTCTTGTGCGCAAACATCAAACCACATATCAGGATCGCCTCATAGATTCATACTTGAGATAATAAAAAAAAAATCTCAAATAAATAACAACACTATTTCTTATATTCTTTAATGCAAAATGAAAATAACAAAATTTTCTACATCTCAATATAATAATGAATCGAAAAGAAAAGAATTACCACCAAGAGTGTCTGACCAAATGCGTATAGATTGTATGCTTCCCTATCCGGAGTGCTCTATTTTCTAACCTTCATTAACTTTTTGATTGGCGCTATGCTTAAGCTATGGTAGAGTAGAGTCCATTCAATGGTGCCCCAAGGGTAGGCATTAAACGTATCCAAATCATCTACGAGGCAAAGTATAAAATATTGGACGGTGCTATAAGGATCACATGGCATCAACAGTTTATGAAATAAATAAAATGACATATTTTTACAACATCTATGTCATCATCAAACCTAATGTTGTTGAACCACAGATCTAAATCCTTATAGCTCAACTCATTTATACCCCTAAAATATTTATGCTATAGTCTATCATCTAGTTTTGAATTCAAGTGCCTTACAGAAGGATGATCCCCCACCCTCAACCCAATAATTAAATAAAACTCTAGACAGAAGAATCTAATTCGCTTGTTGCCTATTTAAATCACAATTCTTCGTGTAAATTTTTGGTATGTACTTGTCATAATAAAACCTCGTGTACTAATATACTTGAGAATGCAATCTCCTGTACATCTAAAAAATGTCCAAAACATATGGTTCTAAATAATTGGATCTATCTTTTCTTTAATTTGCTTTTTATTTTATTGATAGCTCACAGCTTCGAGTAAGTAGTTATCATTGATCAATAGAATTCGGATAGCTCACAGCTTTTTATTTTATTGATAGCTCACAGCTTCGAATAGTATTTATCAATTTTCACTCATTTTTAATTTTTTAAAATCTAAAATAGGTTATTTTATTTCAAATCTTTAAAATGTGCTATGTTTACAGTCGATTTACAAATTTTAGAGAATTTAAGAATAAAATCTAAGTATTGTCTGAGAGAGAGAGAGTGTGGGCCGAATGTGTGTTTTTGTGTTGTAAGGAGCAAAGTGGACTTAAAAAAAAAAGAATTTTCGGTTTATATATTTTAAACAACTGAGGTAAAATTAAATTATATATATATTTTTTTTGGTCGAAAAGGACAAATTCCCTAACGAAAATGCACTCATGGACACACATACATTGTTCATCTGAGTGACATTTACTAACAAACCACAAAATTTATTATCTAGAAAACGTCCATGTTCAGGCACTTACGGAAGGAAGAAAATGTATGAATCACACTTAATTACAAACTGCAGGCTTATACGTACACAATGAGATTCATGTAGATTTTACGCAAGAAAATTTTAATTTCCTATACAGATTAATTAAGATGCATAAAATATACAAAGAGCAAAATTCAAAGACTATAGATCCTTCATGTATGCTAAAATGCATGGTTGAGTCTTACAAGGACTTTTGTTGATCTAGTAGTTAAATAAATGCAGGGCCAGAAAAGACGGCGGGATGAGAACATGCCCACGTGCCTTGGCGAAGCTAGGGCGTTGATTGAACGATAATGAGACATGATTAATTTTTCTCTCTCCTCACGGTTCTGTCCATTATTTCTCATCGTCATGTTTCCATTAAAGGTACTGTATTTCACCAGCTTCCCAACCCAAGATTTCTTCGTAGGGCTCTTGTTGTCAAGGTTATGCATCTTCTCTGTCAAGTACTCTTTTAACAGCAATTAAGCTCTGTTCAAACACCTCCATCGGCGGCGACACAAGAGGGTTTCCTTCTGCGGCTTCCTGAGGCAACCAATGGTTTCGGGCAACGTTGTAACTCACGTCCAATTCAACAAGGGACATGAGAAGGCCAATGGAGTATGGCAAGGTTTCAAGGTATTGGAAATTCTCGCTTATATTGAGAACTTCGAGATTGATTAGGTTTTCCAAGTCTTCAGTGAGAGCCCTCAGGCAATTAAGACGAGCATCTAATATGCGCAGAGATGTCGAGTGAGTAATGGATTGTGGGAGGAAAACCAACTTGTTAGAGTTGATTGAGAGCTTTTTGAGATTGTTCAATTCAAACCTGATAGTGTCTGATAGCTTGCTTAGCTTGTTGAAATTCGTATTCAGTTCTTCTAGGGATCTGGAGTATAAATTAATAAATCAAAATGTTAAGAATTCGTTATTCAGTAATTCATATATTCTTTCTTTAAGTCGTTGTTACCTTGGGCGGCAAAAATGTCGAAGCGAGGACGCGGAGGATCTGCAGGTAACAAGTTCAGGATGTCACTGGGTTGCCAGTGGCAGCCACTGTGAACTGTGCTGACAACGCTGGTGCAAAGAACCTATATATCATCTCAGTTAAGGGAATCAAGAGTCGCCTCAACCGACTTCCATCTGCCTGTGTTGGAGACATGGTGATGGCCACTGTGAAGAAGGGTAAGCCTGATCTTAGGAAGAAGGTTATGCCTGCTGTCATTGTCAGGCAGCGCAAACCCTGGTGCAGAAAGGATGGTGTCTTCATGTACTTTGAAGATAATGCAGGCGTGATTGTGAATCTAAAGGGTGAAATGAAAGGGTCTGCCATCACTGGTCCAATTTGTAAGGAGTGTGCTGACTTGTGGCCGAGGATTGCAAGTGCAGCCAATGCCATTGTTTAAGCTATATCTCATACGTCTTGTTCTCTGTTGGACTAGAAGTCATTAAGTTCTGTAATGCTTTTCTGAAATATTGACTAGATTTTGTTATTTGAGTTTCCGGCATAATATGAAAGCTTGGAGTATTTTGTTTTACTTGATATCAATTTGATTCTCGTTGTATTATTTAATTTAAAAATATATATATATTCTTTCTTTAAGTATATAATTACATCAAACATATCAAGAATTATTTTGATCTCATTTCATGCTCTTAATTCAACCACTGCAGTTTGCTAAAATAAATAAATAGAAGCAACTTGTTTAATTATTATTGTTTTTGTCTCTGCCTTTTTTCTTCTTATTGTTTTATTTTTATTTATTATTATTATTATTATTTCTTTTTGTCTCTGCCTTTCTGTTCTTAGCTTTTGAATTTGGAATAATTGTCTCTACCATCCATTAAGGTCTCAACTTCAACTTAAGGGTAATGATTTGTTGACTCATTATGTGATAAAGAAAGATCAGTTAATCTCCAGATAAATGAACTGTCATTATCAGTGCTCCATTTTCTTTTCCTTTCAACTCTTCAATGATCTAATGTAAAAATTATACATTAAAATCAGCAATATAAAATTTCCCCCCAATGTGTTTCATTATCGTGCTACTTTTTATGTTATTTTTTGTTAAGAAACCAATTCCCTTATCTCCACAGCATCTCTTTCTAACTTGGAGTAAAGCTCATACTATCTGAAACTATCAGTAGCTTGTTAATATTTCTCACCAAAAACTAGAAATAGCAACCTATGTGTATTCACCGTCATTAGATTATATATATGTTGAGTTTGACTATTGTTTGTGCTAGCTTGTAATGATTCTGCTGGAATATAATATCTAAAGTTATAGCTATGACGGAAAATCAAGAAAAGGGAATGAACAAACCTGCAATTCTCAATGGTCTTAGGAGGGGATTCAAGAAGATTCCCAGAAACATTCAGAACCTTAAGCCTTGACAAACAGCCAATAGAGTTTGGTAAGCATTTGAGCTGATTAGAGCGTTCGTCCAACACCGCCACATTCAGCAACCTTGCTGTTAGGGACTCCGAAACGCTCTGTCAAGTTTAAATCCAATTTTTGTTAGTACTAAAATATTGTTCTGGAAGAAAACCCTTTGAAACTAAGTGTAAAAGCGTGTATGTATTTGTTTGTTTTCATTTCTGTCACTTCTCTAATGCAATTTGATCGTACAAATCTCAGCACAAAGAGTTGCTAAGATATTTGTGAGTATTAATCAATTCAATATGCAAAAGTCTTTTAGGTGTGGTTTAAAACATCTTCCAATCGAATCCAGCTTGCAACAAAATTAAGGTGACGTTCGATATACAATTCATAAATTAAATAACGACCATCAGTTTTATTATCATATCTTTTAATGTTTGATAAAAGATATATGTTGTTGGGATTTGTTCAGATAAAAAAAAGGCTTCCAAATACTAGTGAATTCTGAGACACAATGATCAACTGAAAGGATGATTGGTTATTGTCCTAGTTCCTACTTCATTTAAATGTGGTGGGTCCTTATATATTTTTGTTTGATTTGACAAAAGTTAAGAAGAAATCACGATAATTCATAAGAATTTAAATTAAATTTGGTAAGAGATTCGAAGTGTCACGTTAGATGTCAAATAAAAATTGATTAAGTTTTAAATATATATAAATGTATAAGTAGTATTATTTAATAAAATAATTTTTTAAATCAATAATAATTGTTTAAGTGGTATAAAAGTATACTTAAATTTTTATTTATATATAAATTTTTAAAATTATCTTAATAAAAATTATCATGTAGGTAGTAAGTTTTTTATATTCTTAGAAAATGAACATTATAAGTCAAATAGATTTTAAAAATTATATGTTTTGAGTTTTAATAAAAATTATCACGTAAATAATGAGTTTTTTTAATTCTAAGAGAATGTTAATATAGATCAAATTAACTCTTAAATTTAGATCAAATCGTGACGAAAGCGTTACGTAATTAGATGAAAGAAAATATTACATCTAATTATATTATATAAAAATTATATGAATTTTAAATATATATAAATAAATAAATAATATTACATAATACATTAATCTTTTAGGGTAAAATTAAATATTCAACCTGTGATGGAAGGAAGCGGAAGATGCAGTATATAAAATAAAGAATGAAAATTTAAAATTAAATGAAAGTGAAAAGTTTTAAAATAAAAATAAAATAAGAAATTTTATCCGTTAAATATTAATACTTGCTTTGTCTTCTTCTTCAAACTCAGTCATTCATATGAGCTACACCCAATGGATTTAATAACACGCCCAGGAGGCCAAATAAATGTTAAAGACATTTAACAAAGTCAAATTTCACAAAATATGTATGAGCATAGCTTGATGTGTAAATAGTGTAATAGTGGAAGTCAAAAGTAACAGGAATTTGGGTCATTTGTTTATTAACAAGAAACTAATACCAGGAGTATATCAAGGTGATATATTGGGCGGTTTGAATCAAATCTATTATCTTGATGCTTCAGTCATTTTCTTTGCGATTGAAAAGCTTGTTGGCAATTTTTCTTTTTTCTTTTTTTTTTTCTTTCTTTTGAGTGGAAGCTTGTATGTAATTTATTGTCAAGACAAGATCATCACTTAATCATCCTCAACCTCAGATCAGTTGTTAGACTTGGGCTATTTTTTTTTTTCTCTTTAAATTTTTAAACAGATTTAATTTCATATGAAATACAAGAAGATCTAAGCTACTATTTTTTTTTTCCTTACATCTAAATATAAGTCTTTTATTTGTATTAAAAATAAAACAAAATCTTGAAATAAGCATTTTGAACTAGCTATTCTTAAAAAGTATGGGTATGTTGAAATTTACAAGCAGAAATTACTTATATTAATAATAATAATGATAAATATTGTAGCACAACAATATATAGTAATATTATTATGAGTGTCGATTTATTTATTGGCTTTTAAATGGATGGAAGTGAAGAGAGAAATTTGGCATCGAAACATAAGAAAAAATATAAGACGGCGAGAGGAAAAGTATATTTATCTTATAAAATCAATTATTATTATAAAAGAAACAAATGATGGTATGTTGAATTTCTTTTAGTGATAAATTTGAGTGGATCAGGCTCTATCCAAGCCAATTAATTTACTGTATTGAATTATAACAAACAACATGAGAAATTACTTGGGTAAAGAAAGTATCACGACAATGATTAGAATGGATGATATAAACTTTTAATCAATATTTCGTTGATAAAAAAATTAACATTAAAATATATACCTGAAGATTGTTATTGGAGAGGTCAATCTTGCAAATAGTGGCCAAATTAATGGAAGGAATGGGGAGAGAATCCAAAGACAAGCTACTCAAATCAACAATTTGAAGCCTTTCTTCGTCCATAGACCTCCTGCTGCGATCCGAAACCTTTCTTTTTAAATCTTGCACTTGGAGCTGCCTCGTTTGGTGATGTTGCCACTCTTCGTACATCATTTTAATCTCCCTTAACCTTTGGGGAAAAAATAACTAGACAATAAATTTTACAAGAAAAAAAGAAACCTTGCTAGCTTTCTAAAGAGAGAAAGAAAGAGAAACAGAGTTGTTATTTGTGATTTTGAGCAGAATGGAATGGCTAAGTAATTATATATATATATATGACTATGCCTCCGATACAATCGACTGTCTAAGCTATTAAATTAATTCAATGCTGAGATTTGATGATTGTTAACTGTTGTACAGGTAAATTAAAAAAATATCAAAAACCCTTTAATATTTAGTTGAATATAAAACACACTTTTAAATTAAATAATTAATATTTTTTTTATGATATTAATAAATTAAAGACAATATATTCCATTGTATATTATAATTTTAATTTCAATAATATTGAATATTATAATTTTGATTCTAATTTTCATTTCAATTACATTAAATCTTATAATTCTGATTTCAATTTTAACTTCAATTACGTTAAATGTTATAATTTCAATTTTACTTTCATTTTAATCAAGTTAAATAATTTCAATTCCAAATCTAATTTTAATTTTAATTTTAATTAAATTAAATGATATCATTTTAATTCTAAATTTGATTTCAATTACGTTAAATGATACAATTCTAATTTCAAATTCAATTACGATAAATATTATAATTTTAATTTTAATTTTAATTTTAATTTGAATTATGTTAAATGTTACAATTCTAAATTCAATTTTAATTATTCTAAAACGTTATAATTTCAAATCCAATTTCGATTTCAATTACGTTAAATGTTATAATTTCAATTTCACTTTCGATTTTAATTACATTAAATGTTATGATTTCAATTTCTATTTCTATTTCAATTGCGTTAAATGTTATAATTGCAATTCCAATGTCAATTTCAATTACATTAAATGTTATAATTTTAATTTTAATTACATTAAGTATTAACTCTAATTCCATTTCTATTTTATTTACATTAATTGTTATAATATTAAATCCAATTTTAGTTATGTTAAATGTTATAATTCTAATTTCAATTCTAATTTTAATTACATAAAATATTATACTTTCAATTTAAATTTAAATTTCAATTACTTTAAATATATAATTCAATTCAATTATGTTAAAATTATATTTTCAATTCTAATTTCAATTAAATATTAAATGTTATAATTCAAATTCTAATTCTAATTTTAATTACATAAAATAATATAATTCTAATTCTAATTTTAATTACATAAAATAATATAATTCTAATTTTAATTTTAAATACGTTAAATGTTATAATTCTAATTTCAATTTTAATTTTTTAAACATTATAATTTCAATTTAAATTTTAACTTCAATTACGTTAAACGCTATAATTCTAATTCCAATTTTAAACTCAATTTCAATTACGTTAAATATTATAATTAATAATTTAAATTTTAATTTTAATAATATTAAATATTATAATTCTAATTCTAATTTTAATAACGCTAAATGCTATAATTCTAATTTTAATTTTAATTATATTAAATCTTATAATTTTAATTTTAATTTCGTTAAATATTATAATTCTAAATCTAATTTCAATTTAATATTCTATAATTAATTTATATTTTAAAAAATATTTTTACAATAAAATATTTCAATCATTTAATTTTAACATTTGTATTTATGATATGTCACATATTTATACCACATGACAAATTTCAGCACACATGATAAATGACGTGACAATTGATATGCAGATGACACAACAATAATGTCATATTGCTAAAAATAATAACATCAGGCTGATATTTTTTGTACAGCTGCATTTCCCTCCCCCCAACACACACACACACACACACACATATATATATATATATATATATATTCCAATTTATAGTCTATGATTATGACAATGAAAAACTAGATTGTGTTTTCTTCTAATGCCACCTTCAAATACAAATTCAGCTACATCTAACTGCATCCATCATTAAAATCCATGATAGTTAGTGATTATAACAATCAAAAACCAAATTGTGTTGTTTCTAATGCCACCTTCAAACAAATACAACTAATTTTATCTATATGCATAGGTCAAGTCATAGGATCTAAACAAACAATTGAAGTTATCCTATATTTTTCACACACCTGGCAATAAGGAAATTCAACCAACAAGTAACAAGTCTATGTTTTTTTTTTCTAAAAAAAAAAAGAAAAGGTACGAAAATAACATGAAGATAAAAGGAAGTAATTAAATTTATTTTTGATGGAAACGCTTCACACACACAAGTATAATAATGCAACAAACAATGAAAAGCAACAAAAGTAAGAAAAAGTGGAAGAAAACAACACAAGTGTTTATGTGGTTCGAATAATTACCTATGTCCACGATGGATCAGGATAAATATTTTTTAATAATGAATCAACAAGCACTCACAAAGAATGCTTTTACAGAGACAACAAAAGTTTATAAAGAACTTTCTCTCTCAAAGCCAAAGGAAAATACAAACAATTACTCTCTCAATTGTTATTTATTATTGTGATGTTGTATTCTGTTTCTTAGGCTTAACGTAAGGTTTATATAGTGCTCATCAAGTCTTTTACAAAGCCTAAGTTGAGTTATATAAGAATAGCAACTCAAATCTTAGTAGAAGAAGGAAATTGGGGGAAAAATAACTCAAATCTTGAGTTATAAGTCTTTGTATAGGACAAATTTAACTGAGGAGGTTTCAAATGACGCACTCTTCGTTAGACTAATCTTCGCCTCCAAGGTTGATAGTGCCACTCATGTTGTAGAATCAATCTCTAACATATACTATACCTAAACACTGTTAATACATATCCAGTCAACGACTTTCTTTTGTCGATGTCACCTACATAATCTGAATCAAGATATCCTTTTACCATTTCACCTTTATTAGCAACCTTTCTGTATAATAAACCTTGCTTTGACGTTCTCTTCAAATCCACTTGACTGCAAGCCAATGATCTTTCTCCAGATTTGTCATGTATCTACCTACAATGCTTACTACTTGAGTTATATCTGGTCTCGTGCAAACCATCACATACATGATGCTTCCAATAGCACTAGCATATAATACTTTATTCATCTGTAGTTTACCCCCTTTAGATTCTAGCGCCTGTGCTACTAAAAATCTAAAATGCTTGGTCAAAGGAGTAGAAACAACATTCTCTCGAGTATATATCTCTGCCGTGTCAAGAGAACATCACATTTCTTCTTTCTCTCATAATATCCATACAAAAAATCCTTTTTACTACTCCTAAATCCTTCATCTCAAACTCGTCACTTAACTGTTTCTTTAATTTCTATATTTCTTTCATATCTCTATATGCAATCAGCACATCATCCATATATAGAAGAAAATAAGTACTTAACTCATTACTTAAGCTTTTAAAGTATACACAATCATCATACTTGCTTCTATTGAACTCACAAGTCATTATGAAATCATCAAATCTCCTATACCACTGCCTAGGAGATTGTTTCAATATGTACAATGGCTTCTTCAATAAACAAGCATGCTTTTCCATATTGGGTTCTTCAAACCCTTGTGGCTACGACATGTATATTCTTTCTTTTAGCTCTCCATATAAAAAAGTTGTCTTTACATCCATCTGTTATAGATGTAAATAAAGGTTTGTAAACATGGCTAATAGAATCATAATAAATATGTGCTTGACTACTGGTGAGAGTATTGTCAAAAATTGAGTGTGTGGCATATGAGTGTATATGTAATTTTAAAAATTACTACACGCAGCGGAAGCATGTTAACAAATACACCAAATTTAACAAATTTAACCACATATATCACATATATGTTCAAGTATAACTATTATACAACAACTTATACATGATGAAAAATTGTATTACTTAAAATAAAATGTAAAGAACACTTACCTAATGAAGGTAGCTTTACAAATTCTTTGAGTCCTCCAACAATCCAATTGAAGATCTCACATTGAAGTGAATTGTTGAACAATTCTAATCTATAATGGTTTGGTGAGATTATGGAGCTAGAATGGTAGCTTACTTTTACAATTTTTAGCACATGTATTCAAACTCTTTGAACACAAATTATTTAATTCTTAAATGGAGATGGTAAATATTTACATACAACTCTTGTTTAAATGATGAAAATAATTTTCATAGATTAATTAATTGTAGCACAACTCTTGTCTACAATTACTAATCTCTTTCTCTATTTTCATTTATTCATTTTGATCTATTCATGAGAGAAAAAGATAAAGAGAAGTTCCTTTTGCTTTCAACACTTGAAAAAAAACACAAAACCAAAACTCTCTCCCTACCTTGAAATTGCTTAACCGTATCTTCTCCTCCAAAATGAATGAATGAATCAATTGTTAGCTTAATTTTTATTTTTGTTATTTAACACTTTTTGATAAAACAAAAACAAGTGCTCTACCAATTTAATTGTTGGTTTCCCACTTAAGATTAATTTATTAAACACTAGAATAATGGCCACCTAAACAAATCATTACCTAATAAATATAATTATTTTAATCATATTAGGTAAATAAATGGCCAACATCTAGGCCCCTCGTTATATTAAAATACAATGGCCATGATTAATATATTATCATATTATCTAATAATATAATAATAATATCTAATTTAATTATTCAAAATAATTTTGAATAATTACTTTTTACCTTACTTGTTTTTACTGCCAAAGTTAAATAGTAAAATTAAGGTAAAATCAAATCATGGACCAAATTGTGCCACTTGTCAACATCCTATTAATTAACAACTCTTGTTAATTAATTCAATGATGTACTTAACAATTAAGTCTTGACAAATGCATATCCCAAGTAATCTCGAAACAATTATTCTATTTTGCTAGAATTTATTGGATCGAATTATTCAATCCAATCCACTACCATAGTGCGCAACAAGTACACCTCTTATTGTCAGACTATCTAGGTCCACACCTGATTTGTCATATACAGCTTCTCCATACGTCTGTGAACGATGCCCCACACACACATTACGGATATTACAAATTAGCACGTTAGACCATGCAAGTTGAGGTTATTACATATTTGTATAATTTTGCCATCATATATATCCTGGAAAAGCAGAGATATAAATCATCACAGTCAAAATCTCTATTTGCTCAACCATCAACTTATCTCCAGATTTATATTTCCTTAAACAATATCCACAAACACTTTTATGATATTGTTTATCCCTACGGAATATATTTTCAGGTTTATGCTTGTGTCTACAAGACTTTCTGAAATACAATCTTGGAGCATTAGGATATACAACCCATTGATATAAGCTGATGGATCCATATCTATGCACACCGAACTCTATGAGCATCAGACTATACCTAGTAACACACAACGGTCAAACCATGAATGGTCTCTGACATGTGTGGAACCAAAATATGGTGGATCACTCATAAGCCCACCATGGCGCTCAGGTCAAAGGACTACAAATACTACTAAACTTGGAAGACCTTCTATTGATGACTTTATGAGATGTCTATTAGAGGTCTTTGTGAGTCTGTTCAATATTCACTCCTTACTGAATACCTGGATGTCTATATGAGCTTCCACTAAGCTCATAGCTTGCTAAGACTAACCATCTGTACCATCTAGATATAGACATACACTAATCTATATTAATGGGTTCCACTGATAGACCCGTATCGATAAAATTAGATCAGGAACATCATGTTTGAGAACATACTTGCATAATGACATTTCTTAGTACCATATACAACTATTTACAGCTATGTCATTATTAATACATTCTCAGGTCATTGTCTCATTTCAGACAAGGCTCTAACTGTTTAGATTTCACTAACTCTATTAATCTGCTAACTTTCAACACCACTAACTCTTAGTACTTTTAACTATTAGCATTGCTAACTTTTAGCACTGATCTAAAGTCTTTTAGACCATATATGAACTCATTCAGATCATACAATATCTGAAATGTTACAAACATCTTACCATTTATTATAAATAATTTTAACGATTTTATTAGAAATGATAATTGTATAAATACTATCATTAAATATTTATATATAGTGGGATGACACGTAAACACAAATCCCAACAAATATCTCATAGAAGTCTATCCCCTCACGTTGAGTAAAACCTTGTGCTACTAGCCTAGCTTTAAACCTTGTAGGCTCTACTCCCGGTATCTCATCGTTAACCTTATACATCTGCTTGCACCCAACTAGTTTCTTACTTTAAGGTCTTTCCACCAATCCCCATATTTTATTCTTCAGAAGGGAACTTATCTTTTCCTTAATGGTTTGCTGCCACTTCTCACTCTTCATAGCCTTTCTATATGTCTTAGGCTTATCAAACTCAAGAATGAATGCAGAATTAAATGCATGGGCAATTAAATCTGCTTGTGCATACCTGATTGATGGATTTATCATTCTTTTTATCTTACATTTGGATACTTGGTACTCTTTAAGTTCCATATCAGGATTTGATTTTGGGTGTACTTAGAGGAACTAACTGGTGTCTTTTATTAACTTCAAGGGTTGGCTTGCTAAGTATTGATTTAGGGGCATCTTAAATCTACTCTTAATCTCCTCTTCCACTATTTCTAGTGCTAAAACTTCCTTAGGCACATGTTCTTCTTTCTTTTGTTCTTGGGAAACTTTTAGCATTACCATCTCATTGAACGTCACAACTCTACTTATGATACTCTTAGTGGCTTCAACTCATTACACCACACTTTGTATTCTTTTACTTATTCAAAATACCCTACATATATCCCTTTCAATGCTTTAGGTTCCAACTTGCCTTGCTTCATATGGATAAAAGTTGGCCAATCAAATATTCAGAGATGATCATATTTTAGAGGGCTTCCTGACCACTTCTCTTTTGGTGTCTTGAAGTTTATTGATGAAGAATGACTTATATTGATTAAGTATGATGTTATCATTACAACCTCACCCCAAAATGCCTTAGACAACCTTTCATTAGTTAACATACATCTAAATATTTCTAGCAAGGTCCTATTTATCCTCTATGCCAGACTATTTTGCTGTGGTGTTGATCACACAGTTTTGTGCTTAGTGATCCCTTGCTTAGCACAAAAGAAATCAAACTCCTTGTTACACTATTCAAGGTCATGATTAGTTTTTAGCCTCTTAATCTTCTTGCCAATTTGATTTTCAACAAAGGCCTTCCATGTTTTGAACATCTCAAACACTTACTCTTTGTTCTTCAAGACATATACTCATAGCTTCCTTGACTAATCATCAATGAATATAAGAAAATACCTTAATCTACTATGAGTGATTGTCTGCATTGGTCCTTAAAGATCTGAGTGTATATATTCAAGAGTGCCATTTGTTTTATGTTCTTTAGGTATTAAACCCTACCCAATGTGCTTTCTTAAGCACATAATGCTCACAAAACTATAATGGCTGGAACTAATATTCTTTCCTAAGCTTATAATACTCACAAAACTTTAATAGTTTTAACTTATCTTCACTAAACACCTTTTGTTCATATAACTCCTTCAAATTCCTTTCACCTAGGTAAGCTAACCTTAGATGCTATAACTTGGTTTACATATTCTCATCATTAATAGAAAATGATACAGAACCACTCACTACCTCTTTTTTCAGTATATATACTCATTTGTGTCTATCACATCTCATCACAACTATAAAATTATTTAACACTTTAAGAATCCATTTTTCTATTCTTATAGAAGACCTATTCTTGTCTAACATACTTAGTGAGATCAAGTTCCTCTTTAGGTCAGGAACATATCTAACTTCTAATAACTCTCTCACTCTTTCATCATATAACCTAAGTCTAACACTACCAATTTCCTTCATTAATGATAGGGGTGTAAAAAGCACTAGTATGATAAGTATCTAATTTTCGTATTTTGCTCTAAATCATGAATATTTGGTTATTTAATTTTCTTTATCATAAATAGTTGTACAACGAAAAATGTGACACATAGGAACAAAAGATAGGCTAATTAAACGTAAAACAAAGAAGTTACACTCAAAATACAAGAGCGTCTAATCAGGCTTGAAGCCGCAGGGCCCAAGTCAGTAGCTAGGCACCGCGGTGCCAAGTGAGGCTCTCTGAAGTCGCGTTTCTAGGTCTTGGCGCTAAGCCCTAGTACCAAGACGCTCGTGCGACAATAAAATCCCTTCTCAACTCTTTTATTTTAACTTGGATTCGAAAGCTCTCGCCTCTAGGGCTTCTCAAACCTATAAAAATACTCTTTTAAGGGTCAAAACACAGAATTTAGGGAGTCAAAATTTAGATAAATAATTCACAACACAAAATTAAAGATCAAAGCCAAGAAATCAAGATTCAAGCTTTAAGTCAAAATTAAAAGAGAAGCAACCCAAGACGTCTTATTGATTAGTTTTTCTTCTCTTTTCTTATTATTATGTTCTTGTTCTTGCTGTTATTCATGGATTGGTTTGATATGCTTAATTTTGTGATGAGCTAAACTTGTTATTCTAGGGTTAGACTATGTGAACCTAATATATAGTTAGATTTTGTTAATTCTTAGTTTTGGAATTTAATACATATAATTGATTCATTCTATCTTATGCTTATTTTTTTCATTATACCTGATTAATATTTTAAATGATTGAGGAACCATGATGAACTTGATAAAAGAATTTATGTGTTTAGCCTAGAATAGTTTGATACATGATTATAGGGTAACAACTATGAGTTCCATCTAGGATAAATATGTTAGGGTCGGTGCTTACTTGCCATCCCCGAATGTACATATACTTGTGTATTTATACAAGTGTATATTCCTATTAAATTGCTAATACCCAATTATATGGTATTATGCATATAACGTTGCAGACATTATAGATCTAAAGAAGTTCGGATCAGATCTAAAGGGTTTAAATAAGGGCTCATAGTTAGCCGCGCTGAGAGATATAAATGCTAAATGTTAGAACAACTAAGTGTTAGCTGGTTATAATACTCAGCAGATCCAAGAATTGGAGCCTTGTTTGTAATGGGATATAGACCTTGGAGTATACTAGTAATTACATAGTTACAAGAGTTGCAATCGGGTACTAGAAAATGCAAGTTGCGTAAGTATATTCTCGAATAATTGTCCCTGATCTATTTCTGCCGATGCAGGTCTATCGGTGGATACTTTTGTATAGATCAGTATATGTCGTACCTATCAGGTATAGATGGTCATTCCTAATTGATCGTGAGCTTGGAGCTCGTATTGACATATGGGTATCCAGTTAGGACTGGATATGGGACAGACTCACGAGGGCCTCCGATAGACATCTTATATAAGCCGTCAACGGAGGGTCCTCTCGAGTTGAGTAATATACGTGGTCCTTTGACCTGAGTGCCATGGTGGGCTTGTAAGTGATCCACCATACTTTGGTTCCACGCATATCACAGACCTTTCATGGTGTGACTGCTGGGTGTCGCTGGGTATGGTCCGATGCTTATGGAGTTCGGTGCGTACAGATATGGGATCCGTTAGCTCTTATAAGGAGTTTGATATACAGATGCTTCGAGACTATATCTCAAAAACTCTTGTGGCCATAAGTATTAATCCCGGGAAAGAGTTCCGTCAGGGTAGAACAATATGGTAAAAGAGTTTGCGCATATTGTTCAGTGAGATACAAGTCTGGAGATAAGATATGGATGAGCATATGGGGATTTGATGGTGATAATCTATATCCCCGCACATCCAGGATATCATGACGGAAGGACTATACGTATGCGTTGTAACCTTAGCTTGTATGGTTCAACGTGCTGATTTGTATATCCTTGACGTGTGCATGGGGCATTGCTTACGGACTCATGGAAGAGTTTCATTTGACGAATCAGGTGTAAGACCTAACGAGTCCCGCAATATGGAATGTACTCGTTGTGCACTAGGGTAGCATACCGGATTCAATTGTTTAATCCAGCGATATGCAGCATTACCACGGGAATACGTGCATATTTGTATTTAAGTGTTAAATACAACAATTAGTCAATAATTGTTATTTACTAATTACATAATGACACGTAACGTATTGTAGACCCTTAATTGAGTTTATCCAAGTGTGAGTTTTGGTGGGACTCACTAAGGGATGAACTTGGTAACTATTTATGAGGGGCAAAATGGTCATTTCTCAGTTTGATTATTTAATAGTTAAATAATCAAAATATCTTTCTTTTTATATTATATATATTATTATATTATTATTTATATTATATAATATATTATATTATATTATATATATATATATAAAGAAAGAAAGAGAAGCAATTGTGGAATTTGGCCAAACAACCGAGGGAGAAAAAGGAAAGAAATGGAGAGAAAGGAAAGGAATAAGAAGAAGAAAAGAAAAAAAAAATGTGGAGAGGAAAAATGTTCATTTTTCTCTATCCTTCAAATTGGAGCAATTATGAATTGTTTTAAATCTCCATTTCTTATCCTTTTGGAGAAAAGGATGTAAATTCACTCCCGGCCATTTTTGGGATTAAGAGTTAATCCCAGGTTGAATATAGAGCTGCTGTTCTAGCTCACTAAGCCCACCGAGTTGGTGACTAGAACTGCACGCGAGTTGGTCTCTATGCGGACTCCAGGAAAAACACGTGTATAACGTTACACGTTTGGTGAGTTCTCTAACCTTATTAATATGTTAATGTGATTAATATATTAAATTTATTATGTTTATTACAAAATTTATACATTTCCGTTATGTTAGGCAATAGACACAATTGTATATGCATACACCTACTTAAGATCCTCCGCCAATAAAATATATACCTAAGTGACATGTATGGTATTATTTAGACTTGGTTTTAATGAATTACATTCTAATTTGCTTACTATAGACATATAGATGATTGTTAGAATGTGTAATATATAACTTGACTATTGACAGAGGCTTGTGATGAGATTAGTGTCTAAGCCAATCAATTCGTATTAAAAGATTAAACTAAAATATTAATGAGTCCAATGAAATATTAGGGGATGAGTCTATACCCTAGATTAATATCAATTAGTAAATTTATATCTTTGTTTGTTTGTTGTTTAGATTGATTTAATTGATAGAATTAGGTTAGTTATATAACTTCCAGATTTTAGTTTTGTGAATAAAAGTTAAAGTAGTTACAATTTTAGTACTTGATTAAAAGAATTAGATTGCATAGTTCTTGTGAGATCGATACTTAGACTTTAAACCTTATATTACTTGATACGATAACGTGTGCTTATGCTTAATTACTATAGCACCAATCAAGTTTTTGGCGCTTGTTGGAGACTATTTGTTTCTATTCTTAGATCAATACTAATACCAAACTACTTACTTTTAATTCAGTTTTTTATTTTTGTTTTTATTTTCCTCTTTTTACTTTGATTTCCTATTTATTTTGCTTTAATATATCATATTATGGAGGGAAACAATGATAACATCAACAATCCTATCCTTACAAAGGGGATTAATAGAGTATGATGTCTCAACTACTGATGGTGTGCAATTTAGTATACAACGACCAACCATCATTGCCAACAACTTTGAAATCAAGCCGAATATTATTTAGATGCTAAAAGAGATTGTACACTTTAGCGGAGCCCCCAATGATGATCCAAACATGCATATCATAAATGTTTTAAAATTTTGTGATATCTTTAAGTACAACGGAGTCTTCGACGATGCTATCAAATTGAGACTATTTATTTTCTCTTTAAAGGACAGAGCCAAGAGTTGACTGATGTCATTGTCGTCAAGATCTATATCAACATAGAAAGATTTATCATAGAAATTCTTAGCCAAGTTTTTTCCACTATCAAAGACAACAAAGATGAGAAATAACATCACCTTATTCTGTTAGATTGATGGTGAATTATTGTATGAGGCATGAGAGCGCTTTAAGGACATGTTGAAGGAGTGTCCTCATCTTGGAGTCCCTAAATGGCTACTAGTCCAAACATTTTATAATGGATTAGTAGGTCATTTAAGGACTATTGTAGATGTTGCTACAAGAAGAGCTTTAATAAATAAGTCCACAAACAAGACTTATGATCTATTAGAAGAGATGGCATTGAATAGTTACCAATGGCTAGTAGAGAGGGTTACACCTAAGAAATTTATCAATGTATATGATATTGACGGTGTATATGCATTCATAGTGCAAATTAATACCTTATCCAAGAAGTTTGATACATTGAACTCCATCAAAACCTAACAAGTGACTTGTGACTTTTGTGGTGATAACCATATGAATGACGGTGTATGAAAGCAGTGAATCATATGACAATTTCAATCGTCAACAACCTAACCCCCAATCAAATTCCTATAATCTAGGGTAGAGAGATCATCCAAATTTCTCTTGGCATTACAACCAAGCGGATCCATCTAGACCAATGAATCTTTTAGGATTCTTGACACCATAAGAGAAGAAGCTAACATTGAAATACATGTTTATGTAATATATGAAGTCTAACGATGCCATCCTACAGAATCATTTAGCATCATTTAGCATCATTCAGCATTATTAAATAATTTCGAGGTACAAATGGGACAATATGCTACTGTAATAAACAAGTGACCTCAAGGTACTCTACCAAGAGATACCGAGAAAATCCAAGAGGAAGTATAGAGCAATGCCAAGCCATCAACTTGAGAAGTGGTAAGATCTTACAAGAGAACATATCTATACCACTACCATCAAGGATAAAGGAGAAGGAAATGCAAAAAAAATGAAGTGCAGCCATATAGACCACCTATTCCTTTTCCTTAAAGGCTACAGAGGTGTGAAACAAGTGTAAAAACTAGTGTTATAGTGTAGCACCATTCTAAGGTACAAAAAAGTGACAACACAATAGAAATATCAATAACAAATAGCAAAAACACCATATGCACGCTATATTACTTGACTACTGTAACATTAATGTGGTGCAACCAAACACTCAGATTGTAGTAACCAGTATCCATAACCGGTAAGAATATGTATATTTATATATATAAATATACGTATTTTATTTGTATGTGGGTGATCCTTGATTTATATATTGTTATTAGTAGTGTTTTTATAGGTTAAGGATATACTATTAGTATTGGGTTTATTTGCAAGACTTTGGAATTATTTTAGGGACCAAATTGTTATACTTTGAAAGTTTTGGGGGTGAATTCGTAAATACCAAAAATTAACCACTTAGTATAAAAATACACTTTTAAAAACCCTAATTCTCTCATTTTGGTCGAGGTACCCATTTTTAGAGAGAGAAGAGAGAAATAAAGGAGAGAGAAAGAGAAGAAGAAGAAGAAAAAGAAGAAGAAATTGGAATTTTGGATCTTTAGAGGTATATCACAACTAATTATCAATTTATTGGTGTTAATTAAGTTAATTTCTTTAAGTTTTGATTTCTGGAAATATGTATAATTAAGGATTTGATGTGTATTTCGTTTGATGTTGTGAGAATTGATGATGATCTATAAGATAGTTTGATAAATCATGATGAATTATGGAATTTCTGCTGGATAACCTCTTGATCTAGGAATTTTATAAATTGTTGTGATTCGATTCTGGTTTTGAATTTTGAGTATATGAAATTAGACATGTTTAGGATCATCTGAGACTTTGAATCGACTGAAAATCTCGGAAATTGAATTTGTAGTGAATTTACCAAAATGACCCTGGAATTCTGGAAATTTCCTGTGTAAACAGTATGATACAGTGGAAAATAATTTTTGACCTGCTGAATGATCTTTAAAAATTATGAATTTGTGGAATATGATAATTTTATATGTCTAATATGATATACTCGGAATTGAGAATTTAGATCAATGTGGTTCAAGTGTTATGAATTTCTAAAGTGTATCAGCTCATTGCAATATTTGATTAACAGATTTTTAAAGTTATAGAATAAAATAGTTTTAAAATACTTTTGGCAGTGATTTGGAAGTGAAATATTTATCATGGACTGAGATATGTGTTAAGAGTAATTATGTGGTAGTTTTATAATTTTTGAGTTAGTATATGATTTTATAGAATTGAGAGATTGAATACTGTTCAGTAAGTATCTCGATCCTGTCAGGTTTGTAGTTTGGATTCGATGGTGTGTATGGAATGGATTGTGTAGGAAATTTGATATAATATTCATATATAAGAAGGATATATGAGTCAAGAATGGTATATTCTGATTTTGGAGTAATTGGACATCATTTGATGTATTAGAAATTTTTGTTAAGTGTAAGTGGTCAGAATGACAGGTTTTGAGAAACCAAATATTTAGACCAATTTGATGTGATAAATGCATTGTGTATAATTTTGTAAGCTATTTAAAGTATTTTGTGTGAATTGTGAGGCTTATGAAAGGATTAATCTCCATTGATAGGTTAAGGAGATCTAAGCCTTGTGGCTAAAAGTGTTAAGAGGTAAGTATACTAGACTTACTACTGGAATCACAATAAACATAATAATTATTTTGTATGATTTTGTAAATGGGGTTAAGAATATGTTTATGATATGTCAAAGTATATTTTGATATGAAATGTGAATATATGTTTATGAATGTAAGCATTGACATTGAGCATGGACATACATGTGTTTTTTGAAAGTGAGCTTTCCAAAATAAGATGCGTTTAACAAAGAAAGCTTTTGAAGTGTAATATGTCCATGAGAAATATGCATATGATTTGAGGGTACTTGAACTCACTGTTAACTTAGTAGGCATTTTATGTGATTTGTGGAGCCTTTATGTGTGGCCTTTCCTTCGGGATTGGTATATGTTATGTGTTCCGTATGTAGGGAGGATCCTATTGGTACCTAAAGGAAGTGTGAGTCATCACATTCGTGTGGTGGCGTATAGGTACATGTGAGAGGACTCACCGATGATCAGGGTGAGGGTTTGGCTTTTACCTTCGGGCATAAGCGTTATATATGTGTGATTTAAAGATCTCACTTGTACTATTCCTCTCATACGGTATGTCACCTACGAGTGACATTTGGCTCATTATGTGATATGTGATATGTAAGTCCTACTAAGTAGTAGTTTATTGATGGTATTCCTATTATGTGTTTTGAAAGAATGTGTAAGCGCTTACATGATATGTGATTTGATAAGATTATGATTTTGATTGATCACAGCATATCATACATATGCATTGTGTACATATATGTATTTGTATTTGATATATGAAAAACTAGTATGCTTACTGAGTTTTATACTCATTATAGTTTATGGTGATTTCAGGTAAATAAGGTACATGTGTGCTTAGCGGATTTGGCAAGGCTTCTGCTGTTCCTTGGGTTCCCTAAGTTGCTAGGTTGTTGTGTGTTTCATTTGGGGACACGTGGGATAGGATATTTGGTTTGTCCCTATTGAATAAATACTTATGTATTATTTCATTGTGTGTGGCTGGATTTGATTTAAGTTTTCAAAGTGTGGTTACTAGTTGATTTCAAGTAAGAATTTGCAATGAATATATTCTGGGCTTCCGGTAACAAAGTTGCTACTGGTGACGTAGTAGAGTGTTAATCTCTGAGAAAACTCTGCGTATCTCCGGTTTATTAATTGTCCCAGTCATAATTCAATTGTTATAATTCTGAAAGAAATTGAAATGAATGTTTAAATATGGTCAAGAGAAGTTTATATTTATATGTTAAGTTATGGGTTGATTTTAGTGTTGAACTTACTAGCAACTTGCTAAGGATTTCTGTGTTGAAGGAAAGTTAAAAATTTTGTGTAATATTATTTATGAGTGCACATGCAGTGAATGAATGTAAGTGATGTCGTGTGTCGGATCTTTTGGGTCTGGGGCGTGACAGCTTTTATTGGTATCAGAGCTAAGATATGATTCTGTAGACTTTTAAGTGTCGAGTCAAGGGAACTGAGCAGATGCCAAATCCTTAGGATTGTATTTGTAGCTTTGTTGTGTAAAAGTTTGACATATTCCTTAAATTTTGTATGATTTTGTGAAGTTGACACATTATCCAAGAGCTGCTAAGATTGTTGTTGTTGTGGATAATGGTACCTTGTGGATCTTATGTTACCATTTAGAATTTTTTTTAAGTTGTGACTAATATGCTTAGCAAGAATGATGTCGAATATCTTATAATGATAATTTGCATGTCATAGAGCAAATTGAGAAAATTTTCTCAATGACAAAATATAGAGAAGTTGAGTATTGAAGACATCAATTGAAACAACTTTTATTGAAAAGGAAAACAACAACAATAGCAGCAACAAAAATACAGTAGAGGCTACGGAGTGAGATTTAAGTCTATTTTGCGCTTCTTCTGACTGTCATGAGTAGACGAATCTAACTGATGCAATATTGGATTAGACAGAGGAATAAAAGACTGTAATTGATCAATTAGTTGATCAACAGTTGGAGCTGAAATAAGAATCCGTCGTGCTAGAAGTGGGATGAATTGTGTTCCCGCTGCATAGTCAAGAAAAGATATCAACCCGTCGTAAAAGCCATTAACATTTAACAAACCAATGGGTTTTTGGTGGATTTGTAATTGTGCCCATGAGACAATTTGAAAAATTTCCTCCAAGGTCCCGAAACCTCCTGGTAGAGCTATGAAAGCATCTGCATGCCTAAGCATTTGAGCCATTCGCTCGTGCATAGATGAGACTTGTAACTCATCCCCAACTGTTTTTCCTACAATATTTTCAATAGCTAGAGGTTTTGGAATGATACCCAAAACTCGACTACCTTTATTGTATGCAGCTTTTGCCACAGACCCCATTAACCCTCGGTTACCTCCTCCATATACTAAATGTATATTTCGCTTAGCTAATACCTTACCAAGATTTTCTGCAACTTTTGTAAACTCTTCAGTATTCCCAGGGTTGGATCCACAAAAGACACAAATTTTTGTGAATCGACGAGCTGAGGTTTCCTCCATTGTTATGCTCACCCTAATCTTTGAATATTTTTGAGTTTGTATAAGGATGCAATAATAATGTATTTATAGAGAAACAAATTGATAATAGCTGTGGAGCATATGTGTAAGTATGTTCAAGTATATATTTTTCTCGATTCTTGTGAGGTAAAACAAAAAAAAAGAGAATGAGTTTTACTTTATCATTTTATAAGGGACAATAGGTCGCAAAATCTTGAATAAATATATGTTGATATGTAAGTGTGATAAAAATTGTGTCGGAAGTGTGATAAGTTAGGTAAGATAATTAAGAAAAGTCAATAAAGGCCTATTTCATGGATTTAGGGACTTAGCCATTTTGGCACTAATGGTCGATAATACATCAATGACTTGAAGACTTTTTGAGCTAACAATTGGACTTTGGACATGAGGCCAAATTAACTTTATTAATTACAAAGATTTTGTGGTCTTAACATTAATTTTTGGCCGATAGATTAAAAGCAGATATGAAGAAAGATAAAGCACACTTGACATAAATATAAAGCAGTAATCAGTCTCTCTTTGATGTGATAGAGCAACACGGATCTAGTTTCTGTGAAAATAGAAACAACAATGTAGGTCAAAATGAGTCTCCTTGGTCGCTTTCATCTGTGTCGTATCCGTGAGAGAGGAACTTATGGAGTTGTTGTTCCCATACATTGAATGAGGGCTCTGGCGGAGTGGAATGTGGGTCTACCATATCTTGATCTTCTCCAGGTGAGCTGGTCTGGATGAGGGATGTGCTGGCTTCCTCTTGGATTTGGGTGTCGGTTGGATAAGGTTGGGAGTCTTGAAAGAGGGATAAGTCAAGATTGGGTTGGTGTTGGTCAAGTTCTGTCGGGACAACTGGCTGAGATTGAGTAGGTTCTGTCGGGACAACTGGCTGAGATTGGGTAGGTTCTGTCGGGAGAGTTAGCTGAGGCCATTGGTGAAGGTTATCCATTGCTTGTCTGTATCTGGCATAATAAGTCATGTTTGGGATATGGTGATGATGAGTAGAGTAATCTGTATTTCTGAGATGTGAAAGATGATATTTTTGTCTTTGTTGGAATTTGAGTATATTGGCAAAATTCAGGTCTTCTGTAAAGTCAGCTTCAACTTGTTCCCAAGGTGCAGCATCTTCTGGGGAGATCCAAACAGACGGAGGAATTATTTGATTTTCCTGAGCAAGAATTCTTTCAAGTTCTCTCTTTTGCTGAATTACTTCTTCAGGCCAGAGCTTAATTGATCCCTTTAGTGAAAGGGTAAATGTGAAGTAATCCTTAACAGTGGGGTAATAATGAATCTCGTGATCTGAAATAATCATACCCTTCCGTTGGAGAAGTAAGACTGACCAAAGATGTTGTCTGGGGACTGCAGTATTTGTGTTGTTTGCAATCATGTATTGAAATTTAGTTATCCACCATGTCTTTGGGTAAAACCATTGGAGAAAAATCAGGGCTGGATGATCTTCATCACATTTTTCTAATTTTTGGAGGGTTCTAAGTAATGGGAATTCCATAGCGATTGTATACAGATCCAACAGGTACCATAACAAGTAAATGACAGGTTTGGACCATTGGGAAAATGGGAAAAAAGAGTGCAGGTGAAAGAAAGGGTATTCTAAGTTGAACAAATGGCCACCAAGAACTGTGAGGCCGTGTTCTTGGACTGCTAAGATGGCGTAGTGTCTGATGAATTCTTTGGCACGGGAATGGAGTGTTCTGGTTTTGATTAGGTCTGGAAATTGTGGTGGAGAAAAAGGAACAGGAGGAGTTATGATAATGGGATTCATTATGAAGATGGTAAGAAGGTTGGTTTTATTTATTGCTAGAAAAGTGATTATGAGGTTTAGGCTATTTATAGAGTTTTATGAAAGAAAATCAATAATTGTTTTGTCCTTTCCTTTTACGTGGATGACGTTAAAGGAATAGTTAAAAGAATCATATTTGCCATCGCAGTAATTGTGCTAGTAGAATCTTTTCTATTTGAAATCGAGCATATTAGAAAAAGCAGACATGTCAATCTCAATGAGAAAATGATGTCCAATAAGGTGGACTATTTTTTTTAAGAGTTAAAGTAAGAGATATAATGTTAAGATCTATAGTTTAAGAATCAGTTGAACTAAAGGTCTTTTTATTGAAGTTGATTTTTGATCGTTTAAGATAATGCTTTCAATATTCTGATTTGAATGACAACTTAGTTGCGTAGAAATACTACATTTTTTTTTTGAATGATATCAAGGTAGTGAATGATATTATGACGTATGAGTATATGTTGAAGGGATTAAAATTTTTAAAGGAGTTAAGAATTTTATGTAAGAGATTAGTATGGGTATTCTACATCTATGTTATTCTTTAATGAATGAAAGGTGAAGTGTATAGATACCCATTAAATATTGAACGAATGGGAAAAAAGAATAAAAATATGTGTGTATAACTTTATAAGTCCATAATGTGTGTCATATGTTTATTTTATGGATATATGTTTCGTACTCCTCTCGTATACTCAGCTATGAGCCAACTTAGAGATAATCTAACATATGAATGAGTATTTATTAGGATTTTGGACCACAATGAGCAAATCCTATATACAAGGAAGATTGCTTTGTAAATGTTTTATGAATAAACTATACAGTTGAAAAGGAAAATTGAGAATGAGAAGAAGAAATGAGATCTAAGTATCCTCATCTATGTGCTTAAGTTATGAATTTCGAGGACGAAATTCTTATAAGGAGGGGAGAATTGTAGTAACCAGTATCCATAACCGATAAGAATATGTATATTTATATATATAAATATACGTATTTTATTTGTATGTGGGTGATCCTTGATTTATATATTGTTATTAGTAGTGTTTTTATAGGTTAAGGATATACTATTAGTATTGGGTTTATTTGCAAGACTTTGGAATTATTTTAGGGACCAAATTGTTATACTTTGAAAGTTTTGGGGGTGAATTCGTAAATACCAAAAATTAACCACTTAGTATAAAAATACACTTTTAAAAACCCTAATTCTCTCATTTTGGTCGAGGTACCCATTTTTAGAGAGAGAAGAGAGAAATAAAGGAGAGAGAAAGAGAAGAAGAAGAAGAAAAAGAAGAAGAAATTGGAATTTTGGATCTTTAGAGGTATATCACAACTAATTATCAATTTATTGGTGTTAATTAAGTTAATTTCTTTAAGTTTTGATTTCTGGAAATATGTATAATTAAGGATTTGATGTGTATTTCGTTTGATGTTGTGAGAATTGATGATGATCTATAAGATAGTTTGATAAATCATGATGAATTATGGAATTTCTGCTGGATAACCTCTTGATCTAGGAATTTTATAAATTGTTGTGATTCGATTCTGGTTTTGAATTTTGAGTATATGAAATTAGACATGTTTAGGATCATCTGAGACTTTGAATCGACTGAAAATCTCGGAAATTGAATTTGTAGTGAATTTACCAAAATGACCCTGGAATTCTGGAAATTTCCTGTGTAAACAGTATGATACAGTGGAAAATAATTTTTGACCTGCTGAATGATCTTTAAAAATTATGCATTTGTGGAATATGATAATTTTATATGTCTAATATGATATACTCGGAATTGAGAATTTGGATCAATGTGGTTGAAGTGTTATGAATTTCTAAAGTGTATCAGCTCATTGCAATATTTGATTAACAGATTTTTAAAGTTATAGAATAAAATAGTTTTAAAATACTTTTGGCAGTGATTTGGAAGTGAAATATTTATCATGGACTGAGATATGTGTTAAGAGTAATTATGTGGTAGTTTTATAATTTTTGAGTTAGTATATGATTTTATAGAATTGAGAGATTGAATACTGTTCAGTAAGTATCTCGATCCTGTCAGGTTTGTAGTTTGGATTCGATGGTGTGTATGGAATGGATTGTGTAGGAAATTTGATATAATATTCATATATAAGAAGGATATATGAGTCAAGAATGGTATATTCTGATTTTGGAGTAATTGGACATCATTTGATGTATTAGAAATTTTTGTTAAGTGTAAGTGGTCAGAATGACAGGTTTTGAGAAACCAAATATTTAGACCAATTTGATGTGATAAATGCATTGTGTATAATTTTGTAAGCTATTTAAAGTATTTTGTGTGAATTGTGAGGCTTATGAAAGGATTAATCTCCATTGATAGGTTAAGGAGATCTAAGCCTTGTGGCTAAAAGTGTTAAGAGGTAAGTATACTAGACTTACTACTGGAATCACAATAAACATAATAATTGTTTTGTATGATTTTGTAAATGGGGTTAAGAATATGTTTATGATATGTCAAAGTATATTTTGATATGAAATGTGAATATATGTTTATGAATGTGAGCATTGACATTGAGCATGGACATACATGTGTTTTTTGAAAGTGAGCTTTCCAAAATAAGATGCGTTTAACAAAGAAAGCTTTTGAAGTGTAATATGTCCATGAGAAATATGCATATGATTTGAGGGTACTTGAACTCACTGTTAACTTAGTAGGCATTTTATGTGATTTGTGGAGCCTTTATGTGTGGCCTTTCCTTCGGGATTGGTATATGTTATGTGTTCCGTATGTAGGGAGGATCCTATTGGTACCTAAAGGAAGTGTGAGTCATCACATTCGTGTGGTGGCGTATAGGTACATGTGAGAGGACTCACCGATGATCAGGGTGAGGGTTTGGCTTTTACCTTCGGGCATAAGCGTTATATATGTGTGATTTAAAGATCTCACTTGTACTATTCCTCTCATACGGTATGTCACCTACGAGTGACATTTGGCTCATTATGTGATATGTGATATGTAAGTCCTACTAAGTAGTAGTTTATTGATGGTATTCCTATTATGTGTTTTGAAAGAATGTGTAAGCGCTTACATGATATGTGATTTGATAAGATTATGATTTTGATTGATCACAGCATATCATACATATGCATTGTGTACATATATGTATTTGTATTTGATATATGAAAAACTAGTATGCTTACTGAGTTTTATACTCATTATAGTTTATGGTGATTTCAGGTAAATAAGGTACATGTGTGCTTAGCGGATTTGGCAAGGCTTCTGCTGTTCCTTGGGTTCCCTAAGTTGCTAGGTTGTTGTGTGTTTCATTTGGGGACACGTGGGATAGGATATTTGGTTTGTCCCTATTGAATAAATACTTATGTATTATTTCATTGTGTGTGGCTGGATTTGATTTAAGTTTTCAAAGTGTGGTTACTAGTTGATTTCAAGTAAGAATTTGCAATGAATATATTCTGGGCTTCCGGTAACAAAGTTGCTACTGGTGACGTAGTAGAGTGTTAATCTCTGAGAAAACTCTGCGTATCTCCGGTTTATTAATTGTCCCAGTCATAATTCAATTGTTATAATTCTGAAAGAAATTGAAATGAATGTTTAAATATGGTCAAGAGAAGTTTATATTTATATGTTAAGTTATGGGTTGATTTTAGTGTTGAACTTACTAGCAACTTGCTAAGGATTTCTGTGTTGAAGGAAAGTTAAAAATTTTGTGTAATATTATTTATGAGTGCACATGCAGTGAATGAATGTAAGTGATATCGTGTGTCGGATCTTTTGGGTCTGGGGCGTGACACAGAAGCTCAAAGATATAGAGATGTTAAATACTCACATAAAAAAAATGTGTTAAGGCATAGAAAAAGAAGAAAGAACAGCATAGATAAGAGAGGATCAAAGAGAAAGGCACAAGAAAAATACTTCACCGGTCTAAGATTCAAGTCTTTATGGAGAAACACAAGGAGAAAGAGGAACAGGTTGCTGCCTAAGATCTAATAAAGACAATACGGAAGCCAAAAAGAAAGGAAGCCCAACAAGCTTACATACAAATATGCTTCTACCTTTGACTTTGATCCTCCATAAAAATGGAAGAAAACACCGTTAAGTTAATGACACTAAATTAAGCGCTTATTGGGAGGCAACCCAAGTAATATTTATTTTTATTAGCTTAGTTTCAGTTTTACTTAAGTTAGTTTCTTTTGTTTGTAGGTATAAATCACTAAGAGAAATATTCAAGGAAGCAGCAAGAGCGATTGCAAGGGTTAGGAGCAAAGGAACACTGCAGTTCAATCAATAGGCAACAACACTGTATTGCTTCAACTTTAGTTACAGGGGAGTTTTTCCTACTTTTAAGTTTATTTTTAGATATTGAGGAAAATGTCTAATTTAAGTTTGGGGGTAGGAAACACTTAACTTGTGTTTATTTTTGCTATATGATTTGAGTGATTGTCTCGTGGGTAATGTTTTTTTTTAGTTGTTAAGTTTTGGTTGAAATGATGCATGATAAGAATTAGAATATTGGCTAAATTTATTTTCACAAGTTTTTAGAAAATAATAGATACTTGATATAATTCTTATATTATGAATCCTGAACTAATTTTGACTTTATTTTTGATCACTTATGTTTAAGCACATTGAAATAAGCACGTATTAGTTGAATTTTTTGCTTAAAGATACTTTATGCTTAAGTAGTACACCACTGTCTCAAGGATTAGTACTCTAGAACTTGTTTGATTACTACTTGAGGCAAAATTCTTGGAAACACATGAATAGAAAAATGATATTAGGCTATCTTTGGACCAATTCAGCCCTTTTTAGCCTACCTTATATATATATATATATTTATCCATAGTCACCCCGTTTGAGCCTAATTATCAATTTTTTTCTTTTGTTTAACTACATTACAAGCTACAAGAATTTTTACTTATTTATCCTAAAATCTACTGGTAGCACCATAAACCTTGAGTTTACTTAGAAACATTCTTAAAAGTTAAAAAAGTTGTGGATAATAAAATGTAAAGCAATAAGTCTTGAAGGGGTATATTAATCTAAGTTTAAAGGTACATATAAAAAAAAAACAAAAGTGTTTAAATGTATAAATACCCCCAGCTTGAGAAAAAGAAGAAATTATTTGTAAAAGTGATTAAAAGGAAAATGAGAATAGCATAAGTTTAGGGGAGGAGATAACTAAAGGAGAAAAGATCCTGAAGTTCTAAGTATAGTTAAATGTTTATAGTGTGAGTTGTGCTTCATATTTATATCTCTTTATATCCCACCTTGACCTTGACCTTGCGTTAAAAGCTAATTAAAATTCTAAATAGATCCCTAGACGTGTATTTCTAGATTAGTAGAGAGTAGTATGAACAACAAGCTTATGGTAGTGTTATTAATTAAAATATGTCGATACATCATCTTTATGTACTTTCTTAAAATATTGAGTAAATCTATGTTTCATTTGGCTAATTAATTGCTTATTACACACACGTACAAGTGATCATTTATAAGGGAGAATGAAGTACTTGATGAATGGTGTGAGGATTGTTAAAAGTCATTTATTGATTTATAAAAATACTTGTTCCATTGAACAACCTATGAGATTATGACGATGATCATTTAATCAACCGGAGCATATTCTTAGTTTTTAGTTTTCATTTTTGAGTCATGAATAAGTTGTGAACATTTTTTTTTTCTCGAGGACGAGAAAAGTCTTCAAGTTTGAAGGTATTTGATAAAGGCGTAAAAAGCACTAGTATAATAAGTATCTAACTTTTGTCTTTTGCTCCAAAACATGAATATTTGACTATTAATTTTTTTATCATAAATAAGCGCACAACGAAAAATGTGACGTATAGGAATAAACAAGAGGTGAATTGGATGTAAAATGAATAAGTTGAGCTCAAAATACGAGAGCGTCTAATCAAGCCTTAAGTCGCGGCGCCCATGACTGGGTGCTGCAGTGCCATGGTCGGTAGCTAGGCACTGTAGTGCTCGATTAGGCTCCCCGAAGTCGCCTTTCTAGGTCTTGGCATTGTGGCACCAAGCCCCTAGCGTCACAGTGCTCGTACAACATATAAAATTTCCTTTCAACTCTTATATTTTGACTTGGATTCGAAAGCCATCACCCCTAGGGTTTCTCATACCTATAAAAACACTCTTTTAAGGGCCAAAACACAGACTTTAGGGCAGTAAAAACTAAAAGAAATAATTTACAACACAAAATCAAAGCTCAAAGGCAATAAATCAAGATTCAAGATTAAGATTCAAGCTTCAAGTCAAGATTGAGAGAGAAGCAACTCGAGACATCTTTTTGATTAAATTTTCTTCTCGTTTCTCATTATTATGCTCTTGTTCTTGCTGTTATTCATGGATTGATTTGATATGCTTGGTTTTGTGATGAGCTAAACTTGTTATTCTAGGTTAGACTATGTGAACCTAATATGTAGTTAAATTTTGTTAATTATTAGTTTTTGAACTTAATACATATAATTGATTCATTCTATCTTGTCTTTATTTCTTTCATTATACCTAATCAATATTTTGAATGATTAAGGAACTATGATAAACTTAACAAATGAATTTATATGTTTAGCCTAAGATAGTTTGATGTCTAATCATAAGGTAACAACTATGAGTTCCATCTAGGATAGACATATACTTAAGTGGCATGTTTGGTATTATTTAGACTTGATTCTTATGAATTACATATAGGTGATTTTTAGAATACGTAATATAGTCACTTGACCATCGACAGAGGCTTGTAATGAGATTAATGTCTAAGCTAATCAATTCGTATTAAGGGATTAAACTAAAATATTAATGAGTCCAATAAAATATTAGGGGATGAGTCTATACCCTAGATTAATATCAATTAGTAAATTTATATCTTTGTTTATTTGCTATTTAGATTTATTTAATTGATAAAATTATGGTAGTTAAATAACTTCTAGATTTTAGTTTTGTGAATAAAAGTTAAGTAGTTATAACTTTTGTATCTGATTGAAAGAATTAAATTGTATAGTCCCTATAGGATCGATAATTGGACTTTAAATCCTATATTATTTGATACGATAACGTGCACTTGTGCTTAGCTACTATAACACCAATCACTTGACAAGCCGTGTCATTCCCTATTAGCACTTTACTACTATTAATGGACTGAAAATTAGTAAACAATGATTTATTTAGGCACATGTGTAATGTACAACAAGAATTTAGAACCCACTGATCAGAGTTCTTACCATATGAAGCTATAAAAGTTTTTGCACTATTATAGCTATCCTTATAAAACTAAAGCAACATCTGCCTCTTTCTTTTTGTCCCTGGCTTTCTTCTCAAAACAATCATTTATGAAGTGCCTCTATATTTTTATAGCAATAATACTTTTTAGGATTACCCCTAGACTTTGATATTTAGCGCTCCTTAAATTTTCTTCTTTATGTGTAGGTCGTCCTCTTGTAGATAGTCCATTTGCATTAGCTCTATCTTCTTTTCCAATTGCTTTGAGTTTAATGATGATTTTATATCTTTCATAATTAAACTCTCTCTGTCATAGATCAATATATCAATAAAGTGCTCATAATTACAGGGGAGAAAACTCAATAGAATTATTATCTTATCTTCGTCTTATATCTTGACATCAATAGTCTCTATATCAATTATATTCTTGTTTAAGGCATCTATATGGTCTTTTATCGATGTCCCTCTGACATGGATAGCTAATATAGTTTCTTCTTTATATGTAATTGGTTGGCCAATGACTTTGTTATATAAAGATCATCTAACCTCTACGAAAGACCAAGTATTATCTTTTCACTAGCAACCTTCCTCAATACCTAATCGCTCAAGGACAGAACGATCATACTATGAGCTCTTTCTTGAATGTCTTTTCTATTTAATTCAGATTTAGATGACCATGGCTTTTCTTCTTCACTAGACGAAGCTACAATTTCCTCTAAGACCAAGCCTAACCTTTGGCTCACTAGTAATGCCATTATTTTAACCTTCTACAGATTAAAGTCATTCTCACTGTTGAATTTCTCTACTTCATACTTTTGTGCAGCCATGATTGCTAAACCTTGATCTGATCCCATATTATTTGCAGAAACACTTCACACACACAAGTATAATAATATAGCAAATAATGGAAAGCAATAAAAGTAAGAAAAGATAAAAGAAAACAATATAAGTATTTACGTGGTTTAGCAAATTACATACGTCCATGGCGGATCAGGATAAATGCTTCTTATTAATGAATTAACAAGCACTCACAAAGAATGCTTTTACAGAGACTACAAAAGCTCACAAAAGAACTCTCTCTCTCTCAAAGCCAAAGTGAATTACAAATAATTGCTCTCTCAATAGTGATTGTTGTTGCAATGTTGTGTTCTATTTCTTAGGCCTAACATAAGGTTTATATAATGTTCATCATGTCCTTAATAAGCCCTAAGTCGAGTTGTATAAGGATAACAACTCAAATCTTAATAGAAGAAAGAAATTGAGGGAAAAACTGCATTGGCTCCATAGTGACCACTTTTCCTAGAGGCCAGTACCGCGGCCCTGCTTCCTTGGCGCTACTTCAAGCTTGTGGCACTGTAGCTCAACTTCTTCTTGATGTGGCTTTAAGGTACCATTTTATCTGTGTTTCTTTACTTTAAGCACTTTCTCTTTTCCTCTACATATCTTCTTCTTATTGGCTCTCTCAAAATCATTTACACAATAATTTTGTAATCACCATTCTTCATATTTATATTTAAAATTTATAATATATTTGTACAAAAAATACATAATATGTTGAAGCAGAAGTAATAATCAAGGAATAAACCCAAAGTATATGATGGAGCAACCAAACAATTAAGAAACATATAGAGAGAAAGTAGAAGAAACAACATACACAAAATTTATGTGGTTTGACAACTTGCCTACATCCACGGCGGATCAAGAAATCACTAATTTATTATTGAATCACAAGGCACTTATAAAGTATGCCTTTTATAAGAAAGAACTCAAGAACTCACGAAGTATACAATTTTCTCTTGTAAACTAGGGGTTTCTTTTACAAAGATCACTAAGATCATAAAGCTTTACAAAGATCACTAAGATTATTGAAATTCACAAAGATCACTCAAGTTTTCATAAAGATCCACATAGATGTGTTTACAAGCTAATAGAGAGCCATTATATAGGCTTTAAGATAACCTGAGTTAATCCTATAATGTGTGAGAGTCGTATTAGAAAGTCTAGGTACATTTAGGAGACAATTCAAAATGGGAAACCTTTTTCCTACACCAGCGCTGCAGTGCTAGCTTCTTGGTGCCTTCTTATCTTTAGCTTTGAAGCCGACGTTAGCGTAGTGGTTTGTTCCTACTCTGATTGATAGTAGGGCACTACTGCTTCAAAGCCTACTGATTGATAATCAAGAGATGCAGTGTTGCCTTGAATCATGCCCAACGTTGTGGCACCATAAGCACTATTAATAGGCGTTGTAACGCCAGGCCTGAGTAGTGGCACCTTCTTCTCTTCCCTCATTTTGCATCTATCATCATTCCTTACACATCTAATCACACTTGACTTGTTCCTCAAATCATGTTACAATGATTTTTAATCAACTTTTTCACAAATCCCTTCCTTGATTCAAAATCATTCACAAAGAATCCACGATCTCTTATATCCGTATCTTTGGTCACCCTTATATAGTAGTGACTTTGGTTAAGTCCTTTCATAAGATGAACTTAACCAAGGGTAATGGTTTAGTTAAATTATATAGTGTCGCAATCAAGCAATTAAGAAAACTATAGAGAGAAAGTAAAAGAAAAAACACATTAAATTTACATGGCAACTTGCCTACGTTTACGGCGGATCAAGATCTCATTCTTTTATTATTAAATCATAAGGCACTCATAAGTATGCCTTTTATAAGAAAGAACTTAAGAACTCACAAACAATACAATTCTCTCTTTTAAACTAGGGTTTCTCTTACAAACAATCACAAAGTTCACAAGGATCACAAAGATCACTCTAATATAACCAAGATCACAAAGATATCACAAATATATGTTTACAAGCCAATAGATGACCTTTGTATAGACTTTAGGATGACCAAGATTTACTCTTAAACCTGTGGGAGTCGTATTAGAAGTCTAGGTATACTTAAGAAAGAGTTCAAAATAGGAAACCTTTTTTCCTGCACAACACTGTGACATTGCCTTGATCGTGCCCAGTGCTGCTGTAGTGCTATATACACTGCCCATAAACACCGCGGCACTGAATCCTATCACCGTAGCCTCCAGGTACGGGCAATAATGCCTTTGCCTTTCACCTTATTTCTCATTCGTCTTGCTTTTTCGCACATTTAATGTAATTAACATGTTCGCGTTTCTCAAACCTAACTTATTGTAGATAGATAGAGGTATAAGATTAATGCTTGCTCCTAGATCGCATAGAGTTTTACCAAGGCCATGATTACCAATGGAGCATGATATGGTCTAGGATTTTTGAGCTTAAAAGATAGCTTCTTCTGAAAAATGACGCTACACTCATCTGTCAACGCTATGGCTTATAATCTTATAGTCTTGTTTTCTTTAAAAGGATGCTCTTCATGAACTTGACTTAGTTAGGCATTTGTTTCAGCGCATCTGTGATAAGGCGTAATTGTATAAACTATTTTATCTTCCTAACTTGATATTTGTTCAATTTATCTCAATAATTGGGCTATTTATGCGTATTAATGTTGTTTTATAGGTTGAAGCATTATCGGAGCAAAAATACCAGAAAACGGACGCAAATCGGAGCATTAGAGATAAAAGTACCACTGTAGCAACAGTGCAGCGCCGCAGCGCTGGATTTCAGCGCCGCGGCGTCGATTGCAGAAACTGAGCGCCGCAGCGCCAAATCGCAGCGCCGCGGCGCCGGGACCTGGGCAACAAGTTTTGACAGGTTCCTGAAAATCAGGAAACCCAAAAGTAACTCAAAATGCGCCCTAATTCCGTGCTCTTACCTATTTAATTGCTCAAAACTTACATTTTGGAGTATGACTCTAGTTGGGACAGCAGCTAGAAACACAAAGAAACACCTAACTTCTAAGTTTGGAGAAATCAAAGAGGAGGGAAGCAAGCTTCAACAACAAAGGCATTTGACAGGGATGTCTTCTTTGCTTTGATTCTTTACTTGTTGTAAGATGTTTAGTTTACATGTATTGATGGAATTAGCTTCAAGATTGTGTAGTTTAATGATGAGCTAATTTCGTTCATCTAGGATTACATCCTTGAACTCATTTGTGATGGATTTTTAGCTCTCTCTTTTATGGTATTAATTCAGCTTTTGATATATTCATTGTGCTTGTGTGTAATGCTATTTGATTACTTTGCTAGTAGTTAAATTGATCTAGATATGCTTAAATAAACTTGACAAAGGCATTTAGGTATTTAGTCTTAAGCATATTGATGCATGATCATAGTGTAATACACTTGAGTTTCATATGAGATAGACATATACTCATAAGGCATGTATGGCTCATAAAACTTGTGCTTAATGAATTTTGTTCAATTTATTTATCATAGACATATAGATATTTGATTGGATGGAATAGATTCACTTGACCTGCAAAAGAGGCTTGTGATGTGTTGAGTGTTTTGGTCAATATATCAAGTTGAGAACCAATAAACATCAAAGAGATTCTGCTGAATTTATTTGCATAATGGGGGATAGTTTGTAATACTAGGATTTCTCATATTGAATTTAACTTGTTGGTAATTTAGTTTATCACTTAGCATAATTAAGTTGTTCTTTTACTTGAGTAGTTTAATAGCATACATTAAATCATTTTCTGGATAATAGTAGAAAGACACCATTTCGGTAATTAAACTAGAAAAGATAAATCATTCTCTGTGGGATCGACACTTTTCTCATCATATATTACTTGTTGCGACAACGTGCACTTGCGCTAATTTGTGTTATAGAAAACACACAACAATCTGCAAAAGAAATATTAATATGTAATTTCTTATAAACTTTAAGAAATTTAAAAAACTGCTTATCTCATTTCTTCTTTTACAGTTTCTAAAGGAATGGTAGAGGTGGAATACATGATTGCATGGGCTATTTTTGCACATTGCTACTAGACTTACTGCTGATTTATCACTTTTCTGTACATTAATATTTTTTTGCGCTTGTATACTAGTTTTTGCACTTGTATGCTGCCCATCATTCTCTGCAATATTTGCTGCACTTTTATGCTACCCAGGCTTTGTTTCTGTATTTATTGGACTGTCTTGCATCAAATTTCCAATTTCTGTACTTGTTTGACACCTCTGTAGCTTTTGAAAAAAAAAGGATTAGGTGGTCTATATGGCTCCATATCATCTTTCTATACTTCTTTCTCCTTCATACTTGATGGTGGTGGTTTAGATGTGTTGTTTTGTAGGATCTTACCATTTTTCAAGGTGATGGCTTGGCATTGCTCTATATTTCCTCTTGATTTACTTCGGTATCATTTGGTAGAGTGCTTTGAGGTCGGTTATTAATAGCTACAAGAAGTTATCCTATTTAAACCACAAAGTTCTTCAATGATGTTGAATGATTCTATAAGATGGCAGCATTAGACTTCATATATCGCATGAACATATCTTTTAATGTCGACTTCCTTTCATACGGTGGCTAAAATCCTGGGGGATTCAATAGTTTAGTGCCTCCATTCGTATTTTTATCTCTAATGCTCCCATTTGCGTCCGTTTTCCGGTATTTTTGCTCCGATAATGCTTCAACCTATAAAAAAACATTAATACGCATAAATAGCCCAATTATTGAGATAAATTGAACAAATATCAAGTTAGGAAGATAAAATAGTTTATACAATTACGCCTTATCATTCACTCAATGCATTTAGTGCACATTGTATAATATAACATTAAGTTGATTGTGTTGTATTGCACTGTATTCCATTTTACTATTTAGTATTGTACTAAATAATATAATGTGCTTAGGGAATTTTTTAGAAATAGTCCTTATTTTCAAGTTATTTTCCTTTTAGCAACAAATTAATAGATTAATTTTTATTAGTAAAAAATTTGAAATTGAACAATTATAATCCCAAATCTCATTTCTCTCCCCACCAAAAAAATACACACATTCTCTTTAACCCTTTCTCTCTCTATACAAAACTCTCTCAACTCAAATTCAATTAAATCAAGGATTTGGAAGCATGCATTGTTAGATTAGACTTTGGACAACATATTCCTTACTTCAAACTTGAAAAAAGGCCAATTCTTGGTGACTTTTTTAAATTATAGATAAAAGTTTGATTTGTGTCAAAAATGAATTAGAAATTAGTTTGTAATAGAAATAGGCATAATAGATGAAATATATTTGAGAAATAATTTGAAAAAAATTAAAATACAATTGTGAAAATCTAGTCAACAATCGCATAGAATAGGTCAAAAACCGAGTGAATGCCAATAGACATCCTGATTGAAATATTTTGTGCTGACACCTAATGGGCATCCTGTGCATGGGCGCCATGCAGAGCCTACCCCACACGGCCCGTTGCATACCATGCGGCAGGTTCTTTATGTGCCATGTGGCATACATATTTTTAATTTAAAATAAATTAATAATAATTTATTTATTTTTAAAATTGAAATAGTAATTAATTTAATTTATTTATAATTTAATAGTCGATAGCATAAGGATTTATTTATGGGTGACAACATAAGGATGCATGGTCTTCTTGATCTGATCCTTAAAGAGCTTGTTCACTAGAAGTTGGTAGGTCGCTACGGCATTCTTAAGTCTGAGAGGCATTGCCTTGTAGCGGTACAATCCTTTATTGGTGTTGTAGGTGGTCTTTTCCTTATCCAGGTCATACATCTCGATTTAGTTGTAGCTCGAGAAGGCATCTATTAAGTTGAGAAGCTCATGCCCCGAGGTCGAATCAAGTATTTGATCTATTTAAGGCAGAGGAAAGCTATCCTTTGGATAGGCTTCGTTGAGGTCAGTGAAGTCCCCACACATAGGCAACTTTCAATTCTCCTTCTTCACCAGCATGACATTAGAGACCCACTTAAGGTACTAAGCTTTTTATATGATGTGACACTAGGTAACTTATCCACTTTAGCTACAATAACTTCGTATCTCTCTTGGTTTAAAGGCATTATCTTTTACTTGACTAGTTTATGGTTAGGATCCACATTCAGCTTGTGACATGCTAGCTTTAGATCAAACTTGAGTATCTTCTCGTGGGACTAGGTGAACACATCTGCATATTCCTTGAGAAAGGTGACCAGAGCTTCTTTGACCTCATTGGGCATTGAGGAGCCTATCTTGACAGTTTTATTGGGTTACCCATGGAGACTGAGATAGAGATAAGCTCCTCAATAGGCTTACCAAACTTCTCCTTACTATTTTTCCATGGGTCCAATGTGGCAACTGATAACTTGGCTTCACAACAGTTGCACAATACTTTTTAGATACAACTTAGTCACATTTCACAGTGATGACCTCTCTGTTCACTAGGATCTTTATAGTTAGGTGATATCTAGAGACAACAACTTAGGTAGCCATTAAGAAGGGTTGACCTAAGATTACATTGTAGGCATATGGTTGATCCACAATTAGGAAATTGACTATACAGATCGTGAAGTTTGGAGTACTTCTAATAGAGATAAGAAGGGTGATGGATCTGAAGGGTATCATATTATCCCCCATGAATGCCACCAATAGAGTGGATACAAGTGACAGCTTAGGGGACTCAATACTTATCATGTCTAGAGCATCTTTGTAGACCATTTTTATTGAGCTCTTAGTGTTTACCATAACACTAGCAACCTCACTAGTGCCTATTTTTAGGGTGACAACTAGAGCTAGGTGAACACCACTTTTATTGAGCTCCTAGTGTCTACCATAACTCCTTGACAATCTTTCTTGATGAACACAATTGGATTATACGAAGAAAATTGGCTCAAGATGGCTAGGTGACTAACATGTATCGACATTCCTTTATAATATCTCACGTTGTTTCATAGGCATAGTTCCTCATCGCCTTCTTAGAGGTTCCTGACCCAATGGGACCTCCTAACATCATATTGACCTTAGGGTTATTCTCTGACGTGGGCCTCTCTGAAGCACCTTCTTCGCCTTCAGGTTTATTTTTCTACATAATGCCTGACTCACCTGAGCATTAATTACTTTATTGAGGAACTCTTTCAATAGGCCATTTCTAATGAGCGCCTCAATTTACTTCTTTAACATAAGTAGTCAGCAATACTGTAACCATACCCTTCATGAAAATTACAAATTTCCACATGTTTGGGCTATTCTTCATAGTTGCGGGCTTCTAGACCCACCCCTTATTTCAGATGACAAAAAAAGATATTTTCTCATGACGTGTTTAGCTAGCTGTATGATTGGATCTAGGAGACCTCTATTGCATATTGTAGGGTTATTTGACCAAGATTAAGTGGTAAATAAGGTAACCTTAGGGGAGCTTAATTCTTTCGCTAGCATGGCTTCCTTGGTAAGGAACGTGGCTTTGGAGTGGGCTTAGCTCTCCTTAATCTCTTCTTAGGCTGAGAGCTGTCCCCTTTCTCCTCTTACTTTTTCATTTAGAATTTCTCAGCTATCTTGATCTGCTTTAGAGCCTTAGCATAGGCCTTACCATAGGTCTTCAACTTTGACACCTATAAAGTAAAACACAGCTTCCTGAGTCAGAAATTCTTTTGAAAGTTGATGAGCATCTATTTAGCACTAAAGACACCGATATTGATAACCTAATTGTGGAACCTCTGCACAAAGTCTTTGAGGAATTCAAACTCTCCTTATTCATCAAGGTGGATTGGTCCTTAGGCCTATCACATGTATACAAAAACTGAAAGACAAAGATTTTAGACAGCTTGTTAAAGTTCTATTGACCCCGACTCTAAGGTTTAGAACTAAGTTCGGGTTGTCTCAGATAGAAGATGAGGCAAAATGCGGTATAGTGTATCCTCTCTAATACTTTGGATCAGTATATAGTCCCTATATAGCTCTAAGTGAGCTGTTAGGTGAGTTCTTCCTTTATAGCTTATGATTTGTGGAATCTTGAACTTTGGAGGCAACGGTGCACTTTTAAATCTCTTCTATAAATGGAGATTTAACCTTCACTATTTGGATGGGGCTAGTTACCATGTTCTCAGACTAGCGAATGTCTTTTAGATCTTGTTAGAGCTTATTTACCTTCCTTAAGAGCTTGGTTGTGGTGCTACTCATCTCAACATCTTTTACTTTCTTGTAGACTAGATGTTTAGCGTTGAGTGAGTTCTGAAGGTCACCCACTAAAAGTTGTTTTGGTCCTTTCTCTCTTGCATTTTTGGACTTGCTCTCTACAGTGGACCAAAGATCCTTGTGGGTGTGAGAAATGAACTTGCTCTTGTAGGCTTGCCCACTTTTCTTAGGCTCTCAGAAGCAGTGGCTAATAGTTTATTTATGGTGAAAGCGGCCAAGAGCATGTTGGCTCCTCACAGGCTTCTTTCTTCATCCTTCTCTACTCTTTAGTGACATTGGTTATGGTACGATGTAACTCTTTAGCAAACTCTTTAAAAAGCTTCGAGTGATTAGAGCATCTGCATCAGATGGTCCAATTGATGACTTTGAAGTGTTCCCCTAGGCTTGCTTAAAGAGCATTTGTATGTGTTCTTTTAGGTCTTCAACCATTCTTTTGATAAGTGGGTTTCAAATTATGGCTTTAGTTTCTCTTGACATTTCAAATATAGTGGAGAGTTTTCATGGACTTGTGGCTACTCGAACTTGGCATAGCATTTAAATGAGGCTTTTCCTCAACTTCCCACAAATGGCTCTAGATGTTTAGGGTCTGATTTTTAACCTAGATGGGCCCACATAAATGAGTATGAGGAAAGTGTTAGAAAGTCTGAGTTTGTTGCGCCTTTCGCCGCTAAGGGTCAAGTTGGGTTTGGAGCTTCGCTCTAGTGACGAGGAATCTAGGAATGAGTGGAGAGTAATAAACACCAAACGGAAGCTGGTTGACTTGAGAGGACTTACGGAACATAGAGAAACACGAGGTCAGTGGTTGGTGATGGCCCTTTGACTCTCAAGTCAGATGGCTATTATATAGTGAACATTCCTTAGGGTTTATTTGCCCTAGAGAAAATGTAAAAAATTCAAAAGAGAGGGTTGAGAGTTTTCTCTTACTAGAAAGTTGTTCAAAATTCAAATCCTTTTACCATCTTACAAATTTGGAGATAAACTTAAGCTTTGAGAGTGCCAGTCTGGAGATTTCCCCTTAAAGGTGACACATGACGAACTAAAGAACCGTCTCTATCATGAGGGGTATTTTGAAAAACTTTTTTTGAAGGGGCAGGGAAGTCATTAGACCTCCCCAGATTATGGGCCCCGTTCCTTCATCTAGCAGGGAGTACTATAACTCAAAGGATATCGAAGTCTCCACTTATATCTTTCGCCTTTTCAAGGCTCGAACCCGGAACATATAAGGTTCTAAGGCTTCTTTCTTTCGCCTTTTCGAGGCTCGAACTTAGGTAGTACTAAATGTCCTCGCTAGGTATCTTAGAACTCTATATGTGGGGACTCCGATATTCCTTTGAGTGGATAGCCTCCTGCTAGAGTAGGGAGAGGACCCTACGCTGATGTTTGGAGTACTAGGAATATTGGTGATTGTTTGCTTTCTAGAGCTGTCAGCTTAAGTAGGTGAAACCTGGGAGCCTTTATATAATATCCAATCCCTATTAGTAGTATTGGCATCTAGATTTTGGTATAGAGTAATGAAGACACCGTGGGGTTACCCGATTCTAACCCTATTAGAAATTTATTTTTTCTATGATGCGCGTAAACGATATTAGACCTAATTTGGTAATTTCACATTCGGTCGGAGCTTCGGACGACCCTAGAATATTTTTAGAATTTTTCTCTATTAGCTTGGAAAAATAAATTTTAATTTTAAGGGTTATGTATGGAACAAGCCTTTGTTGAGAAACACAATCCATATATTAGAGAATGGACCAAATAGAGACAATTTCATGGATTGTCAAGTTGGGAATTCTAGTTAGTTCTTTTAACTATTCTAACTAAATAGTTGCAAATGAACCAATTACATACTTAGTTTCCAACCAATGGCAAATTAGAAATTTAGAGTAAGTTGAGGGGATAATTAGACAATTGAGGGAGCTCTATATATATATAGTAGAAGTGTGTAGAAATTTCATGAGAGAAAAAGCAAACATTTTAGAGTAAGTGAAGCAAAATTTGGCCAAGAGAAAAGATGAGCTGCTACAATAAACTTTTAAATTTTTTTCATGATTTTGCATGCTTAATAAAGCTAAAATAAGGTAAAGTACAAGGTTTTAAGATCAATTGAAGCCTCAGTTAGTGAAAATCCAAGAAAAAGAGGTAAGAAAAGCATTGTTATGTGAGGTTGATATGTGAACTTTCAAGATTGCTTCAATTGATGTTCTTGTATGTATTCTTGGTTTAGATTGAGTTGAATTCTAGTGTAGAGCTTGAAGGAGTCATCAAATTGAAGAAATTGGCAAGGTAAGAATTAGGGTTTTGGGTGACTTTGATGTAGAGACTTCAATTAGTTATAATTAGGGCATTAGAATGAAAATGGCTTGATTTTGATGCAATTGGAATAAAAAATTGAGAAAAGAAATGTGTTGGAACATAGGGTAAAATTCTGCCACTTTAGAGAATTTAGGGTTGAGTTGTATTGTGGTTGAATTATGGGTGTGTAAATGGTGCCTTATGTAAATTGAATGGATATGGTTGGTGGAAAAATTAAAAAAAATGAAGAAAATTGGCATAATTCTCCATTTTGGTAAGGTGAAGGGCAATTATGTCCAACTGCAATTATAGGGTGTTAAACAATTTTCAGAGCATCAGATGGTGAGTTAGATTAGATTGAATGACTTCATAAATAAAAATTAAAAAATAGTATCCATCCGGACTATGTATGCTGATTAAGGCATTTAGTAGTTAAATGAGATTCTACCGTTTGAATTGGTTCTAAATGTCATTTATGGCATATAGGTGAAGAAAATTGAGATCGGTAACGGGAGCAGATATCTGGAGTAAAATTGAGCTCGGAGCAGTTGTGAGTGAAAATCTATCATTTTTTTATCTTTCGTTTATTATGTTTTCGCATAATAAAAATGTATGTTTTATGTGCTTTTAATGCATAAACATGATTTATGATTTTGATATATATATCTATAGATATGCTTTTACATGTTCGGTTTAAGAAACAGCTTTAAAATTACTACATTTGTTTCAAAGGTCATTGGTATCCTCAGATTATAGTGGTGGTGATGGTATTAGACCCGGTCGGTATATCCCATACACATGGCAGGTATTGAGGGGTGTGTCACTAACTCCAAAAAGTCAGGTTGTTGAGTTATGTGAGTCGCTCTATGTGTACGGGGTATTATCTCGCTATATGTAAGCGATATAGAATTCTGCTGCATAGCCAGTGAGATATCTTGAGATGTCACAGTGGGTGTTGCTAGTTGAGATGCCCCGTGACCTACTCACGTGTGTGGTGCTAGTTGAGTCGCTGTGTGAGTATAGAGCTTTAGGGTTACCATTGGTTCAGTTTAAAAAGAAAATTGCTGAGCGAGGACTTTAATAGTTTTTGAGCTACCAATCGCATATTATGAATTTATATGTGCATGCTAGTTATTATGTCTTATAGATTTTGGATATTATTTTTTGAAGATATAAATAAAACCCGCTCGGCAAGATTTTATTGGCATATGATGTTAGAAACTATTTTACAACTTTATATAAGTTTTAGAAGAATGATTTATGCATGTCTTTAGAATTTAATATCTATACAGAATGTTATTTTATTTGAAATCTTACTGCACTCACTGAGATACTTTACCTCACTCGTTTTGTGTTTTATGTTTTCTAAACCCCATTTCCAAGTGTAGGTCTTGGTAAGCAAGCTGCTGATTCTCCTACTACTGATTAGTGGCTAAATCTGAAGATCATTTTTGTAAATGTAAATATGTTGAGTAGCACTCTTTTTACTTTCTGCATAATAGTTCTAGGCTTGTGTTGTACATATTTTGTTTATAAACAAGAAGAGGTTTCAATATTGTGATGATCGTTTCACTTTCTGTTAGTATGCCAGTTTTGTGTTCGAAAATAAAATTATTGAGTTGAGTTGGATTTGATTTTGAAAAGGACCGGAGGTCTTATTTGGTAATATTGAAAAGCAATTGAAAATAGAAGTAAAATTTCTTTATAGGTTTTTTATATTGGATTTTTATAAAAACAGGGGAAACTCTGCTCATTTTTTATAAAATTTAAGAAGTCATTTATATGTATATTCCATGATTTTTTCAATAATAGTAAGAATTAAAAAAGGGTTCGCCTCACAGAATTTCTCAACTTACACAGTTATATTATGAGAATCTTCGTTGGGGTGCCCGGCAGGGCCGCTAGGATCTACAGTAGAGGGTCTTGGACTGGGTCTTGTCACTTTAAGGGTCATTTAATTTTGTCCTCTTGAGCTCAGCAAGTCTTATGCTGAGCTACCAATTACCCTAGACAACTTTACCTATTATGTCAACAAGAGACAAAGTTCTGGTGCATGCTCACGCCAGAGAGATATATAGTTCCTACTGTCTCTTCACCTCAATACTAGAAACTAGGGGTTTAATATTGGGGATAAAGATTGGTGCACTCAGCGTAGTCCAACACTCAGCCCAGTCAAACACCAGCTCATTTTCACTAGTTAAATCTTTACTTCTTCTTCATTCTTTTCCTTCTGAGTGTTCTATATTATCTGGTGTAATCGTCAGAGTCAAGGAGTCTTCTTCTCATTTGAGGCTATTGACTGCATTCTAAGATTGGTAAGGCTGTATTATTCTAATAGCCAGTTAGTCTTTATTATGGCTGATTTTCTTTTGATACTTGTGCGGATGACTCATGCTCCTTATTTCATGACTCGCCTTGAGTTAGTGAAAAAGCTAAAAGGTGATTACTAGATACAGGACTTGATGAAGAACCTCTCTAGCACTCTTCTTGAGAAAGCTCAGTGGCCTTCCCTACCTCAAAGCTCATCGGTGTTAGGCCTCTTGGTACTAAAAATAGGAAGGTTCTGAACCTATCCAAGCTTCTGCTCTTTGCACTCAGAGAATCTAGGTCTCTAAACTTTAGAGAAAGTTTGGGCACCTATTGTCTCTCATACTGCATACTCACAAGGCCCTGCCTATTAAACTGGCTTTATTCATTTCCTATCAAGATTCGTTGAGTGCTCTATCCAAAGCTCTAAGTCTATCCCACATGGTAGCTTTGGCTATTTTCTCTTACTGATTCACATCTTCCACTTTATGTCTTGCATTATTTACTATTGTTTGCACCTTTCCCTACTGCAGGCTGAGGGCTGCTAAAAACTGAGGATCTTAAAGGTTGCAAAGAGGTTGCTGCTATAAAGGGAGAAACTATCTTAGAGCAAATGAGAGAAAAAGACTTTGATGCTAGCTAACAATGAGCTGATCAAGACCAAATAGTAGGTTAAACAATGCTACGGACCTACTGAAGAAGAGACTCAGGGAGGTAATGCAGAAGGCACTAAGTCATACTCATCATAGAGCTTTCGATGCCTACCCTAACTTGAACATCGGCATTTTAAAGCATAGGGTGCTTACAGCATCGATGAGGAGAAAGTGGATAGCATAGTTAAGGTCTCAGCTACTCATGCTACTCCTCTACAACTTAGAGCTACTAAGGAGGGATTGATCTGTGACCCCTCTAACGTCGATGCTCCTTAGGACTTCACTACTTGTCAAGCTAAGGGAGGTGAGGATGACAATGACGGTGATGACCCACCTCTCTCAGTAACAATAATAGCTATCATCTACTAAGTCTGGGTTTCTTACTGCTTCTCCCTAGATAACTTCCCTTGTTACTCTTTACTTTGGCTTTCATGAACTTGTTTATTTTATTACTGAACTATTTTAGATAACTGTATTGAAAATGTTCTAAATTTCGCTACTTTTTCGTGCGTTTGTTTTGGGCCTTAGTTGTCTTTTGGTAAACTTTATAGGTTTAACATACTGAATAGCTCTCAACATTTGGGAATTTATGGCCTTAGCTATTTTATTGGGTCTAATAATTGGCATATGATGAAAGTGTGCTCTTTTATGAGGGTACATGTATATGCAATGTGTTCATCATAGTGCAATAAGCATGTCATACATATATACTAGCATAGCAAAACAGGAAATCTAATTTCTTAATATGATAAACACATTTAAATTAAGTCCAGTATACTAATGAAAATTAAAGATTGAGAATTTACCTTGTCAAGCCTTTGGAAGTGGTTCAAAACTTGAGTCCGCCTTAAACCGTACTCATAAAAAATTCTAGGACTCGATGTAGTGGACTTAAGCCTTTAGAATGATTGCTTCAACTCCAACAATTGTGTTTAACACTTAAACACAATAATCTTGGTTAACCCTTTAACCAAGTTAATTTATTTCAAAAGAATGGAATAATTATTTTGAACTATTGCAGCTCTTGCAATAAAACAAGATAATTCACACCCTTTCAATAATAAGAAATATTAAGACCAACCTTTGCACTACAAAAACTTGAAAACACTTTTCTATCTTTTTTTTCTTGTAAGTGTCGAACCAAAAGCCATTTGAAATGAAACAATTTCATTTTATTTATAAGCAATTTGTTTCTCTTTTCTTAAGTCATTGATGCGATATTTCTATAATACACAAATAAGTGCAAGTATACGTTATCATAACAAGTAATAAATGGACTTTTAAGTTTGATGTCGAACCTACAGGAATAATTTTTATTTTCTACCAATTACTAAAATTGTATCTTTCAAGTAATTATCTAGAAAATCAAATCTTTGATTTGCAAATAATAAAAGTGCAGAAAATAAATGACAACTCAAATAAAATAAGAAGATAGCAATATATAAAAAGCCTAGGGTTAATTACTATCCTTCAACATATTTTATAAAAATTTAATCTTTTAATATTTATATCCCACAATTCTTATTATTGGTCAAGATACTAATGTATTCACAAGCTTCTCCTAAGGTCATGCAAGTATATCTTAATTTACCAAATACCTATATTTCTATAGTACTTGTAATAAATTAAGATTTATTAAGAATAAGTCTTATTGACCATACATGCTAATTAGGTATATTGTTATCCTAATTCAAAACTTGTGTATGCAACATTGAATGTTACTCTACAATTATGTATCAAATTATCTATGTCTAAATACAATGATGCCTCTTCTGAGTTTATCAAAGTATTACCATTTCAATCACAATATTGATCGGATATTATAAAGCATTAAAAATAAATAATTTGAATAATAAAAAATTAAATTCAAATAAATATCAAAAAGATATAACATTTAAGCTCACATATTGAGTTCAAGTAATAACCCTACAAAATAAATTTGCTCATGATAATAGGAGAATTATAGCTGAAAAATAAAATAAACATAATACAACAAAAAAGCAAACCAATATAGACGTCAATTTACAGTTGGTTGATACACCAAAGATTTGCTAATAATCTCTTGTTTCCTTAAATTCCCCTTACTTCTCTCTTTACAATTGCTCTTCTACAATGTATTATGGCTCTAAGAGCCCTAAGTTATGTGTTCTTTGATTGATTGGAGTCTTGGAGTCATATTTCTTTGAAGTTTAGAAAAATTCTACTATTCACCACTGCAGTGAAACGCTATTCATCGATGGGGCAAAGTTACTGTAGTGAGATTACTATGTCACAGAGGGGCACTGTTTATGAGATACTGTTCACATGCACTGTTCACTTGCCACTGCAGCGAGATGTCTTGGGCGCTAAGGGAAAACACTATTCACCACTTCAACTATTTTACTATAGCAAATCACTATTCATAAGATACGGTAGTGATTCACTATATTAAGAATTACTATTGCAGTGTGATGTTTTACCTTATTTTCCTTAAATTTTCATCTCCAATTGCTCCATTGGCTCCAAATGTAATATCCAATCCCTATTAGTAGTATTGGTGCCTATATTTTAGTATAAAGTAATAAAGACACCAAAGGGTTTTTCGATTCTAACCCTATTAGAAATATTTTTTTATGGTGTGCGTGAGAGATATTAGACCTAATTTGGTAATTTCACACTCGGTAGGAGCATCGAACAACCCTAGAATATTTTTGAAAATTTTCTCTATTGGCATGGAAAAAGAAATTTTAATGTACTACATGAATTTTCATTTAAGGGTTATGTATGGAACAAGCCTTTGTTGAGAAACACAATCCATATATTAGAGAATGGACCAATTAGAGACAAGTTCATGGATTGCCAAGTTGGGAATTCTAGTTAGTTCCTTTGACTATTCTAACTAAATAGTTACAAAGAAACCAATTACATACTTAATTTCCAACCAATGGCAAATTAAAAATGTAGAGTGAGTTGAAGGGCAAATTGGTCAATTAAGTGAGCACTATATATAAAGTAGAAGTGTGTAGAAATTTCATGAGATTAAAAGCATAACACTTAGAGCAAAAGAGAAGCAAAATTGGTCCAAGTGAAGAGGAGTGTTGCTACAGTAAAATTTCAAGATGTTTTCAAGATTTTTCATGCTAAATTAAGGTCAAATACAAGTTCCTAAGATCAATTGAAGCCTCCACTAGTGAAACTCCAAGATAAAGAGGTCAGAAAATCATTGTTTTGTGATGATGATATGTGAACTTTCAAGATTGTTTCAATTGATGTTCTTGTGTGTATTCTTGGTTTAGATTGAGTTGAATTCTAGTGTGGAGCTTGAAGGAATCATCAAATTGAAGAAATTAGAAAGGCAAGAATTAGGGTTTTAGGTGACTTTGATGTAGAGACTTCATTTGGTTGTAATTAGGGCATTAGAATGAAATTGGCTTGATTTTGATGCTATTAGAGTAAGAAATTGGTGAAAAGAAATTTGTTGGGTGGTGGATGTAAATTCAGTCATTTTAGGGAATTTAGGGTTGAGTTGTGTTTTAGTTGAATTGTTGTGTATAAATGGTATCTCATGTAAATTGAATGAATATGGTTGATGAAAAATCAAAAATGAAGAAAATGGTGCATAATTGTCCATTTTGGTAAGGTGAAGGGAAATTATGTCCAACCAAAGTTATAAGGTGTTAAGAAATTTTCAGGGCGTCAGATGGTGAGTTAGATTAAATTAAATGACTCCGTAAATGAAAATCAGAAATTAGTATCCATCCGGCCTTTGTATGCCAATTAAGGCGTTTAGTAGTTAAATAAGATTCTAGCATTTGAATTGGTTCTAAATGTTATTTATGGCGCGTAGGTGAAGAAAATCGAGACCTGTAACAAGAGCAGAAATCTGGAACAAAATTGAGCTCAGAGCAATTGTGAGTGAAAATCTGTCATTTTATTTATCTTTCGTTTATTATGTTTCCGTATAATGAAATTGTATGTTTTATGTACTTTTAATGCATAAACATGATTTATGATTTTGATATATATCCATAGATATGCTTTTACATGTTCGATTTAAGAAATAGCTTTAAAACTACTGCATTAGCTTCAAAAGGCCATTAGTACCCTCAGATGATAGTGGTGGTGATGGTTTAAGACCTGGCTGGTATATCCCGTACACATGGGTAGGTTTTGGAGGGTATGCTACTAACTCTGGGAAGTCAGGTTGTCGAGTCATGTGAGTTGCTCTATGTGTACGGGGTATTGTCTCGCTATATGTATGCGATGTAGGATTCTGTTGCATAGCCAGTGAGATGTCTTGAGATGTCACAGTAGGTGTTGCTAGCTGAGACACCTCATAACCTACTCACGCGTGCGGTGCTAGTTGAATCACTGAGTGAGTATAAAGCTTTAGGGTTACCATTGGTACAATTTCGAAAGAAAATGGCCGAGTGAGAAATTTAATAATTTTCGATCTACCAATCGTATATTATGCATTTATATGTACATGTTAGTTATTATGTTTTACAGATCTTGGATATAGTTTGTCGAAGATGTAAATAAAACCCGCTCGGTAATATTTCATCGGCTTATGATGTTAGAAACCATTTTACTACTTTATACAAGTTTTAGAAAAATGATTTATGCATGTCCTTAAAATTTAATATCTATGCAAAAAAAAATTTTATTTGAAATCCTAAATGCACTCACTGAGCTCCTTTAGTTCACTCATTTTGTGTTTTATATTTTTTAAACCCCCTTTCTAGGTACAGGTCTCGGTACGCAAGCTGCTGATTCTAAGAATGATTTATGCATGTCTTTAGAATTTAAAATCTATGCAAAAATTTATTTTATTTGAAATCTTAAATGCACTCACTCAGCTCCTTTAGCTTACTCGTTTTGTGTTTTATATTGTCTAAACCCCTTTTCTAGGTGCAGGTCTCGGTACGCAAGCTGCTGATTCTCCTACTGCTAATTGGTGGGCCAAATCTAAAGATCATTTTTGTAAATGTAAATGTGCTAAGTAGCACTCTTTTTACTTTCTACATAGTAATATAGGCTTGTGTATTGTACATATGTTTTGAACGAACAAGAAGAGGTTTCGATATTGTGATGATCGTTTCACTTTTTATTAGTATGCCAGTTTTGTGTTCAATAATAAAATTATTGAGTTGAGTTGAATTTGATTTTAAAAAAGACTGAAGGTCTTATTTGGTAGTATTGAGAAGCGGTTGAAAATAGAAGTGAAATTTCTTTGCAGGTTTTGTATTGGATTTTCAGAAAAACATAGGAAACTATGCCCCTTTTTTTTTCAAATTTTAGGAAGTCATTTCTATGTATATTCCAAGATTTTCTCAGTAATAGCAAAAATTAAAAAAGGGGTTTGGCTTGTAGAATTTCTCAACTTACACAGTTATATTCTAAGGAACTTCCGTCGGGGTGCTCGGCAGGGCCACTGGGATCTTCAGTCTTGTCACCAAATCTACAAAATAAAAAAATAAAAATAGAAGACCTAATATTCTTATTAAGATAAGCAATTAATCAAGTTAAGAAGTGAAAATAATAGATACAATTTATGCTTATCAATCATGTAACAGCCCCAACATGCAATACAAGACCCATGCCTAAGATATTCTTTCATGTTTCCCATTTGTTTATTCAATTAACAACAAATGATATGTGTCTTTTATTTCTTTATTATTGTTTGACTTTCCAATATTAAATTAAGAAAATAATTCTTTATTTATTTAATAGAACTTGGTTGTCTAACAAGCAAGGAATTATGGTAATTACAAAGTTAAACAATAAATAGCCTAGATTATGCCACTTGCATCATCTTATTAGTTAACAACTATTGTTAACTAGTTGTTGTACTTAACACTTAAGTTTTGATAAGCGTATATCCCAAGGGATCCTGAAACAAATATCTAGTTTGCTGGAATTTTTCTGGATCAAACTATTCAATTCAGTATGCTGTCCTTTTGCACAATGAGTACACTTCATATTGCAAGACTCCATAGGTCTACGCTCGATTGTCAAATGAAACTCTTTTATGAGTCCATGAACGATACACCATGCATACATCGTGGATATTAAAAATTAGTGCGTTAGATCGTACAAGCTAAGATCATAATCTACACATATAATCCTTCTGTCACTTATATCTTGAAAGAGCAGAAATATAGATCACCACCATTAAATCTCTATTTGTTCATCTATAAACTCATCTCCAAATTCATATCTCGATAAATAATATTCTCCAACACTTTTGCAATATTGTTTAACCCTATGGAAAACTATTTTCATAAGTTTACTGCTTATGGCCATAAGACTTTCTGAGATATAATCTCAGAGCATTCGAATATTCAACTCACCCATTTGAGATGACTCTTATATCTACACACACTGAACTCCACGAGCATCAAACCATACCTAGTAACACACAGTGGTCAGACTATAAAAGGTCTTTGACATACATGAAATCAAAGTATGATGGATCACTCACAAGCCTGCTGTGGCGCCTAGGTCTAAGGACCACGAATACTACTCAACTAGAAGACCTATCATTGATGGCTTCATAAGATTTCTATTGAAGTTACTAATGAGCCTATTTATTATCCAGTCTTCACTGAATACTCGTATACCTATACATTTTCATTAAACTCAAAGTCTGCTATGACAGACCATCTGGACCATTCAGATATAGACATATACTGATCTATAAAAAAAGGTTTCACTGATAGACCCACATCGGTAAAATAGATCAGGAACATAGTGTTTGAGAACATAGTGCATAATGACATTTACTAGCACCATTTGTAACTCTTTACAACTATGTCATTACTATATATTCTCATGTCTTTGTCCAATTTCAAACAAGGCGCTAACTCCTTAAATTCCACTGACTCTTATAACTTGTTAACTTTTAGCAATGCTAACTCTTAACTTTTATAACTCTCAGCATTACTAACTCTTAACACTGATCTAAACTCCTTTAAATCAGATTTGAACTCTTTTAGATCATATAATATCTTAAACGTTACAAGTATCTTACTATTTAATTAATATAATAAGCAATTTAATGAAATATTGGTTATATAAATATTAAAATAAAATATTCATAGAAAATAGGAAAGCACAAAAGTACAAATTCCAATAATGAATACACTCACAACTCTCGATATGCACTATTTCTTAAGCATATTGTCATATATTTGGTGATTATTTCTCTACAAGTGTATTTTGCTAGCATAGCATATAGAAGAACTACTATCCTTTTGGTGAACTAAGTTCCTTATAGTTTCAAACTAAGAGCTTTCTCAAATATCGCATAATAAACCTAAGTCCAATATTGATCACTACAACCACTAGACCTAACAGTCTTGGGCACTATCTATGGGTGCCACTAAGAAGGCTTTAACAACTTTGCTTATTGAAAAGAAGATATTAAGAGGGAAGCACTGTGTATGAAGATAAAAATAGTATCAAGTACTCATACCTTTAGAGCTTAGTGTGCTTCCATTGTGCTTTGGGTCTCCTTGGCCACTTCCTCTGTAAACGGCTAATGGACGTCTCACTTTGGTTCTCAGCTCAGTACTGGAAAGGAAAATTCTACGCAGCCAGTTTAAATAAGGCTTTATTCCTAACCTTTCACACTCAGACACAGCTAGTAGAGTGTAAGGAGACTATGCATCCTTTTTTATATATGGCTATATGCAAAAGGTATGAGGAGAGGAGTACAACATGTATTCTTATGGTGATAAATAGAGAACTGTTTATTTACTTTTTTCATAGGCATAACTCACTTTGTTGTACTTTTAGGCCTCATAATTAGGCTACTCTCTCCATTCACATGATGAATATTCCTCTTATAAATGATGGTCGAGGTTCTAGCATAACCTACTGAAGGGATCTCTAAGGCCTTTTTATATAGGCGTGATACCTAAGATTTTTCTTTTGGCATATACATAGGGAGTGGGTGAAGATAACATTTTCCTCGAGCAATTTACTACTCACTCTCAAATTGAGACCTGAATAGTACCTTACATTATGTGTAGGGGCACATATGGCCTAACAATCATTAGAGACACAAGAACACAGCTAGAGAACATCTTTCATTTTATTAGCGAACATCAGGAGCATAACTAGTACAGTTCTAACATCCTGCTACTTACTAAGTAGGTGAAAAATAGGTCTCATACTCTATCCACGAGGACTTTTTAGAGTTAACACAAATAACTAAACTTGCTGGAAATATATCTAAGTTTCGAGCAAGAGTAGAAGATATCAACTAACAAAAGCTTGAAAAAGGAACTGAATGAAGAACAGTAGTGCCTACCATTTACTAGTAGTACTTGTGAAGATGCATTCCACAAATGCTTTAGTTGTTTTCCATCTAGGTGAGTTAACTTGTAGGTTCCTGGCTTGATCACCCTATCTATATGATAGTGGCCTTCCCAATTAGGGCCCAAGAACTCATTCGAAGGCTTCTTAGTGTTCATGTTCACACAGCAAATGACTAGGTCACCTTCTTTAAATAGTCTAACCTTCTTATTATATAGGTTAGCTATTTGTTATTGATAAACTGCTACTTTAATGGCTGCTGAGTCTCTCATCTCTTTCAAGAGGTTTACATTAGCCGCAACTGAGTAAATGTTTATAGCCTCATCAAAGTTAATAACCCTAGGTATAGTTCTCTGAGCACAGTTGAAATAAATTCCTCAGACTCAAAAGATAGAGCGAATGGAGTCCTTCCATTAACAGTATTAAGCAGGGTCCTGTAGGCCCATAATACGCTAGGCAGCTCGTCTACCTATGACCCATTGTTGCTCTCAAGCTTATTCTTTAGGATGGTATTAATGATCTTGTTTATAGCTTTGGCTTGTCCGTTGGAATAAGGGTGAGTTGGTAAGGCAATTCGGATGGTGATCTTCAAGTTCTTACAAAATTATCTGAACCATTCGTGGTTGAATTAAGTCTTATTATCTGTTATTATGGCTTATGGTAAGATAAAATAATTGATGATAGCTCGCCATATGAACTCAGTAGTCTTCCTCTTAGTGATCAAGGTCAAAGGTTCAGCTTTTGCCCACTTAGTTATGTAGTCTACAACTATAATAACATACTTAGCTCCTCATCTTCTAACTATCATTGGGCTGATAAGATCTACCCTCCATATGGCAAAGGGTCAAGGGAGCTCAATACGGTAAAGTTCTCAAGAGGTTGCCTCAGTATCTTTGTGAACCTCTAATATTTGTCACACTTCTTGACCAAGTTCTTTGTGTTCTATTTCATGTTTCATGTTAAGGCAAAAGTATCCTTGCCTTAGTGCCTTATAGGCTAGGGCTTACTCTTCCTCCTCTGTAGTTTTTGCACATCCCTTCTTGCATATCCCTGAATACGTATTGTCCCTCTTAAGGGCACATATACCTCAGGTAGGGTAGGGAAGCTCATCTCTTATATAGTACATCATCAATTAGGCAGTATCCGGCTACCTGGTACCTTAGCTTCCTAGCTTGAGTTCTGTCATCAAGGGTGATTCTATCCCTTAGGTACTGAATGATAGGATCCATTCAATAAAGGTTCACCATCACTTAAGTAAGTTTCTATGGGTTCTACTGCCTAAATACTTTATTCAGGCACGATCATTACTACCACTGTCTTAGGCAGCCTCATGGTGTCAGCAGAGGCTAAGTTGGCTAGTAGGTCACTCTGTAGTTGTTGACTTGGCTAACTACAAACTGGGAGTCACTCTTGACCACTAGTTGTCGAGCTCTTAAGGCCTTAGCCATCATCATCCCCGCAATTATAGATTCGTACTTAGCCTCATTGTTAGAAGTCTTGTAGCCAAACTTCAGGGCACAGCTCACTTTTACTCCCTTAAGGCTAATTATGATGACTATTGATGAGTGCATTTTATATCTATTATTTTAAACTTTTAAACTTGATAATTGCTTAATTTGAATATGAATATATGCCTGTTATGTGTGTTATTGTCATTTTATAGGCTCAAAATTAATAGAGTTATTTAGGATAAAAATTCAAAGAAAACAAGGCAAAAATATCAAATATACTATAATGGATTGCTACAGTAAAATGCAACAAAAATTATGAATAGTAATTCTAAGTTTTTGCTATAGTGCCGGCACATAGGCACCGAAAAACCCAGGTTTTGGTGCCTAGGTGTCAAATCAAGCCTTATAGGTAGAATGTTTGGCACCCAGGCCCTACTAGCCTATAAAATGCATTTTAAACTCAGTGCTCTAATTTGAAGCCCATTCTTGGAACCTATAAAAAGGAAATTAAAAACCTCATTTATCATAAAGGAGAAAGCACAGATTTGTGAGCAAAAACTAGGAGTTTCTAGTGAGAAATAGCATATTAGAGCTTGGAATCTTAAAGATCATTAAATATTGAAGACCCTAAAAGCTTCTCCAACTCGTTCTCCATTCTTATCTTATCTAATTTACTATAGTTTAAAGTTTATTTTTGTAATTTGTGTTGTTTTGAACATGGCTACTCCTATGAAATCTTGGATTATTATCTTTGTGTATTTGACTATGGATAGCTAAATTTCTTGTTCTAGGGTTTGATAGAACTTTATTGAATACTATATTTTGATGTTATTAGTTGGTTAATGACTATATCTTGTAGTTTTCACTTATGCTTTTTATAAGCTTAATGTTTTTAATTAGATTGCAAAATTGATTATATGATTTTGACTTGTGAGTTATGTGCTTGGGAATGTTTTACCCATGTGTTGGAATTAAAAAGCATAGCCTTTGATTTTATTGAGTTGGGAGACTAATAGAATTAAGGTAATCACTTAAGTGTAGCTTAATGCATATATAGATAACAAGTTAAATAAGGATATCAAACTGATTGTGTATAAATAGGATCTCATTCGAGGCTCGAGAGAGGTGTTGAGATTAGTTCTAAACTTTTGATTAATGAATTCACAAGATTAGTTATTAATTACTAACTATAAGAAACATAGGAAGGGTATAGTGAAATTAAGACCCTAGAACCCTTTTGCCAAAGAATTGACTCCCTTTGAGCTTGTTTAATTTTTACCTTTTCACACCTTCAAATTCCTTAATCAATTTAGTATTTTATTTAGTCTAAATAAAGCTAGGTTACAGCATCATAGTACTTACCATCTATTTAGAAAACCAATCATGGAGAGAATGATATTTCTTATTACTTTATTACTTGCTCACGGCCTATGCACTTGGGATTTTATTCGCGTGTGTTTAATTTTATGAATAGGTCTTTGGCGCCATTATCAGGGATTGTAGATTTTAAAGTTTTATTAATATTGTGGATAAGCAAATTGATTTTAGTTTAGGAATTTATGTTTCTTTTGTTCTTGTTGAGTTTTGATTGTTGTGGGTGTTTTTAAGGTATATGAGAAGAGCTCGTAGTTTGGAGCTTTTGCCTTTTAATCCGAAAGTTGAGCACACATTACAAAGGCTTAGGAGAGAAAAGGTAAATCTAGCTTAAACTGGCTGGCAATCAACAACAACCGACAGCCACGGGCCTTGTGGGACTATTTTAGACCCATGATTAATGATAACTATTCGAGGATTCAGCGTCAAGGAATTCAAGCTAATAATTTTAAGTTGAAGTCGACCTTTATTAATATGATGCAACAAAACTAGTATAGGGGTTTGCCAAGTAAGGACCTAAATATTCATCTTACCATGCTTTTAGAGATATGTGACACCATCAAGATGAATGGGGTTTCAAAAGATGTTATTAAACTATATTTGTTCCCTTTCTCACTTAGGAACAAGTCAAGAGGTTGGCTTCAATCTTTGCAACTAGTAGAGTATTTCAACATAGGAAGAGTTAGGATAAAGATTCTTTACCAAATTCTTTCCACATCAAAGACTTCTCAACTCTAAGGAAAGATAACTCAATTTTGAAAAGTGGACTTTAAGTCACTCTATGAAGCTTAAAAGTAGTTCAAGATCTTATTCGGAAGTGCCCGAAATATGGATACTAAGATTGGCTCCAAATTCAACTTTTCTGCTATAGACTAAATGGCCAAACAAGGACTATTGCTAATGCATCGGTGAGTGATACTTTATTGTCTAAAATAGTGGAAGAAGCTCAAGTCTTATTGGAAGAAATAAATTGTAACAATTATCAATGGCTAATAAGAGGTCCATTACGAGGAAGGCCGTCAAAGTACATGAAGTTGACCCTATTAGTGCATTTTTAGCTCAATTCTGGAGAGGCCTCAACAAGCTAGAGAGCTCTTCCTCATTTCTGTACTCAATGTAGTTTCAGCTCAAGTACAATAAGAGGTCCATTACGTTTCTTCACTCAATGCTAGAGAGACCTCAACAAGCAAATATTCAGTGATAGTTGCAAATGTGTCCTATACCGGTGAAGGGAGTGAACCGTGCAATATGTTGACAACTGAAACTTCAATTGCCGGAGTAACTACTTGCCTACTTACTACTATTTGGGACTTCACAATACTACCATATCGAGGTTTAATCAATCGATAGTTGAAAAAAACCCTCATTAAAAGACATCTTATGTACTTTTATTATTAAGATAAGAGAAAGATTCAATAAAAATAAGTCTTAACTTGACAACATCAAGACACATTGCATCAACATAAATGCTATATTGAAGTCATTATATGTATAAGTTAGCCAATTTGCCAATGCAATCGAGGATAAATCTTTGGGAAAGTTCCCAAGTAACATAGATCTTAACCTGGGGGAGCATTGTAAGGCTATCACTTTTAGGAGTGGAAAAGAAATGAAAACTCTAAAGTCAATGGAGAGTAAAAGAGAGGAAAAAAAAGTTAAACCGGAACCACAAAAGCTTAACTCTAATTTTTTTCTAGATAATCCTCATATTGTTACTCATCCATTGCCATATCCTTAATGGTTCCAAAATAAGAAATTGGATGCTCAATTCTCCAACTTCCTTCAAGTTTTCAAGAAAATGCATATAAATATCCCTTTTTATGAATGTTTTGGAGCAAATGCCAAACTATATGAAATTTATGAAGGAAATAATGTCAAAGAAAAGAAAGTTGGAATAGTATAGAGGAGTGTAGTGCAATCCTTTAATGAAAGTTGCCTCAAAAGTTAAAGGATCTGGGTAGCTTCACCATCCTTTGTGCTATTGGGAAGTCTACTTTTGAGAAAGCTTTATGTAATTTTGAGGCAAGCATCAACCTTTTTCCTCTTTTCGTTTTCCATAAATTAGGACTTTGAGAGGTGAAGCCAACAATAATTTCTTTATAAATTGGGGATAGATCTCCACTTATTTATGGGGTGTTACTAAAGATGTTCTAATCAAAGTGGACAAATTCATTCTTCATGTGAACTTTGTTGTTCTAGACATAGCTTTTTTGTAAGAGTGTGTGGGACCTACCAACTCTTTAGTCCACTAGCTGGGTGACACCTCAGAGCCACCAGTGTCCCATCACACAATAATCAGGTTACCTGCGCCCCTAACCAATGTTGAACCCGAGATCTCATCCCTTATATGCCTTTAAGGTTCAATGGTTGTACCCATTGGGCTGGCATATTGTATGATCTAAATGATTTTAGATCTGGTTTAAAAGAGTTTAGATTAGTGCTAATATTTAGCAATATCTAAAGAGTTAAAACCTTATTTGAAATGGGAGAAAGACCTTGGAATATATTAGTAATTATATAGTTACAAAAGGTTGCAAATAGTACTAGAATATCATTATAAAATATGTTCTAAAATACTAAGTTTCTGGTCTATTTTACTGATGCGGGTCTATCAGTGAAACCCTAATATATATAGATTAGTGTATGTCTATATCTGGATAGTCCAGATAGTTAATCTTAATAGACTATAAGCTTAGTGGAAGCTCATATAGGTATACAGGTGTTCAGTAAAGACTGAATATTGAATAGAATCATGAGACCTCCAATAGACATCCTATGAAGCCATCAATAGAAGGTCTTCTCGAGTTAAGTAGTATTCGTGATCCTTGGACCTGAACACCATGGTGGGATTGTGAGTGATCCACTATACTTTGGCTCCACATATGTCAAAGACCTTTCATGGTCTGACCGCTATGTGTCGCTAGGTATAGTCCGATGCTCATAGAGTTCGATGTGTGTAGATACGGGATTCGTCAGCTCACATAGGTGAGTTGTATATCTAGATGCTCCGAGATTGTATCTCAGAATGTCTTATGGCCATAAGCAGTATGCCCAAGGAAAGAGTTTTCCACAGGGTTAAACAATATTGTAAAAGTGTTTGCATATATTGTTTATCGAGATACGAATCTAGAGATAAGTTCACAGATTAGCAAATAGAGATTTGACGATAAAAATCTATATCTCTGCTGTTCTAGGATATAAATGACGGAAGGATTATAAGGATATGGTTAACCTCAGCTTGTATGGTTCAATGCGTCGTTCTGTAATATCCGTAACTAATACGTGTAAATTATATCTATTATTTTCCCTCCTTTAACTTAATTAATTTCTCATTTTAATAAGAATATTAGGGTTTTTATATGTTTTATTGTTATTTTGTAGGTTTGGAGTCAATGGAGCAATTGATGACGAAAATCTAAGAAAAACAAGGAAAAACATAAAATGCTACACTAATCGCACAGTACTGCGAACAGTAACTCGTGAATAGTATTTCATAAACAGTACCCCCATGCTACAGTGCTGTCGCCCCAGCGATGAACAGTACAATTGTTCCTTATCTTAAAATAAATACAACTCTAAGACTCCAATCAATTCCTATATAAAGGCCTCTTATTTCAGATTTAAAGGGGACACACAACTCAAGGCTCTTAGAGCCACAACACATTAAAGAATAGCAATTTTTATTGAGAGAAGTAAGGGCAATTAAAAGAAGTAAGAGATTATTGGCAAATCTTTGGCGTATCAACCAACTGCGAATTGACGTCTATATTGGTTTGCTTTTGGTTATATCATGTTTATTTTATTTTTCAGCCATAATTCTCTTGTTATCATGAGCTAAATTTATTTCCTATGGTTATTACTTAAACTCAATATGAAAGCTTAGTTGTTGCATCTTTTTAATATTTATTTGAACTTAATTCTTCATTATTCAAATTATTTGTTCTTAATGCTTCATTATATCTGATCAATATTGTGATTACTTTAGTAATACTTTGATAAACTTGAAAGAGGCATTATTGTATTTAGACCTAGATAATTTGATGAATGATTGTACAGTAACATTCAATGTTGCATATGCAAGTTTTGAATTATTATAAGAATATACCTAATTAGCATGTATGGTCAATAAGACTTGTTCTTAATGAATCTTAATTTATTACAAGTACCATAGGAATATAGGTATTTGGTAAATTATGATATACATTAGTGTATGACTTTGGAAGAAGCTTGTGAATACATTAGTGTCTTGACCAATAATAAGAAGTGAGGGATATAAATATTAAAAGGATTAATCTTTAGAAACCATATTGAAGGATAGTAATTAACCCTAGGCTTTCTCTATATTATTATTTTCTTATTTTATTTAAGTTGTGTCATTTATTTTCTGCACTTTTATTTTATTCAAATTTATTACAAAATTAAGATTAATTTTTCTGAATAATTATAAGAAAGATATAATTTTAGTACTTGGTAGAAAATAAAAATTATCCCTGTGGGTTCGACATCTGACTTTATAATTCCCTTTATTATTTGTTACGATAGCGTATACTTGCGCTTAATTTTAAGATATAGAAATATCGCATAAGTAACGTATGTGTAGGACATCGTTCACGGACTTGCGGAAACGCTCTACAAGATAAACGATCGTGAACCTAGGGAGTCTCACAATATGAAGTGTACTTGTTGAGCACTAGGGTAGTAAGCCGGGTCGAATGGTTCGATCCGGGAAATTTTAGAAGTAGGATTCGTTTTAAGGACCTCTTTGTAAAGTAAAAAATATAGTTTGTAAATGTTGCAAATAGGTCTCTCTTTTATTGGAAAAGGTACTCTTAACACATGTCATTAAACCATTGGCTCTTGTAATTAATTGGACATTATTTTATTTAAATAAACATATGATGTTTATTATATTATTTTATAACGCATGTGTGGGACACTTGTCATTAATAAACATGAGATGTTTATTATAATATTTTTCATGTGACGTGTGTTGGACACTTATCTTAATGAATTAATTAAATAATTAAAGTGTGTTTTCTTGTCTTGCATTGATAAGAAACAAATATATTTTAATATATTATTTTAAATAGTACTTGGGCCATTAAGAAAATATTTATCTTGGTTTGAATTATTTATTTAAAAATATTTGCATTGAAACACTTTTAATATTAATAAATGTAGTCAAACAAGAAAAATGTTTCATTTTGTTAATTTTGAAGAAACCAAATTCGGCCAAGCATTATTTTAATAAAATAAATATTATTTTGTTATTTATTAATTTATTTAAAATGCCATTGTCCAATTAAAATGAAGTGAAAGGCTTTTGGTTAATTCTTTTATGGAAAAGAAAGGTAAAAACATGTGTATTATTCACTTAAGTAATTTTTGCATAAATGTAGAGTGAAGTGTAAAATTCGGCCAAGTGAATTCTTTCACTCTTTAGAAGGCTTTCAAACATAAAAAATACTTCTTCATCTTTTTCTCTCAAGTTAAACTTGGTAGGAAAAATAAAAAGGTAAAAAGAGTTTTGTTACAAGAGTGAAAAAGAGAGTTTGTTTTGCTTAAATAGTTTAAGTACTAGAACAAAATCCTACACTAATTTTAAGCTACCATTCTAGCTTCTCTAATCCCACCAAGAGTTGGAGACTAGAATTGTTCAAAGATTAACTTCAATGTGAGCTCCGGGAATTTTTGTTCATCACTGAATCGTCGGTAAAGGTATCTTCGAATTATCCTATTATTTTTTATTCGGTTTACATTTATGTGTTTATCATGTTATGAAATTTGATTTCTTATTCCACCAACAATATTTTTATGTATGACATACTTATATCAAAATGATGAACACATTACACATAATCACCCTAGTATAATACACGCCTAACACTATGATTAACTTGACAAAGGGATTCATGTGTTTAGCCTAGGAAAGTTTGATGCATAATTATAAAGTAACAACTATGAGTTCTATGTAGGATAAACATATACCTAAATGACATATATAGCATAATTTAGATTTGGTCTTAATAAATTACATTCTATTATGATTACCATAGATATATAGGAGATTGTTAAAATGCGTAATATAGTCACTTGACCATCGACAGATGCCTGTGATTAGATTAGTATCTGAGCCAATCAATTAGTATTAATTGATTAACTAAGAGGTTAATAAATCTAATAAAATATTAGGGGATGAGTCTATACCCTAGATTATTATCAATTTATGAGTTTAACCCTTTGTTTATTTATTATCTAGTTAAGTTTTAAGTTAATTACTTAATTTTCAGATTATAGTTTTCTATATAAAAGTAAATAGGTATAATTTTAGCAATTGATTGATAGAAATAGATCGCATAGTTTGTGTGGGATCAATACTTGGATTGAAAATCCTATATTACTTGATATGATAGCGTGCGTTTATGTTAGGCTATGATAGCACATATCAATTGACAAGGACATTGAGTACACACTCAAGCACTACAATAGAAGAGTGTTCCATGGGTAAAATGCTTCCAAAGTGCGATTTGATCCTCTATGAATCCAAAGATGTCAAGCCAAGGATATTAAATCAAGTGCTTCTTGGGAAGCAACCCAAGTGAATTTTAATTTTCATTTTCAATCTTAGTTTTTAATATATTTTTTTATAGTGTGTTAAAACAGAAGTCAGCACCTCATAAAGCATGAAAAAAGGAGCAGAAGTAGAGCCAATAAGGTACAGCCCAACAAACCTCAAAATAAAAGTTAAGCAAATTGAGTGCTTTGGGCACAACTTAAGCAACAACTTTAGCCTCACAATTCGAGCACCACCGTACTAAGCCACCATTTACAAGGGAAGTTTCTTTTACTCATTCTTATTCTTGCCATTGCGGACAATGTCAATTCTAAGTTTAAGGGAGGGGAAACATTATTTAGTGTTCATTTATTGTATTTGATCATGCTTACTCTTTATGACTGTTGTTTTTAGTATTTTCATTGTTAGTCATGGGTGGTTAAATAGCTAGTAGTCAATGATATGAAATAGAAACATGTTTCAAATGCTACTTTCTTTTGAAAACCATAAATGTTATGATTGTTTCCTTAGTAATCTAATATAAGTTCAACTTCATTTTATGACCACTTGATTTATTAAGCACGTAGTTAGGATCATCTAGTTATTATGCTCACTTATAAGATATTTATACATAATAAGAATACTTAAAGTCTAAAAAATATGCTAGAACATGTTTGAGCATTATTTGAGGTGAAATCCAATGATGTACATAATTTAGGATATGATTTTAGGCCATTTTTGAATCGATTGAATCTTCAAGCCAACCTTTGTATATCTTTACCCTTAGTTGCCCCCATTGAGCCTAATAACATTTTTTCTTGCTAATCACATCAATACCTTAGCCTCCAATTTAATCATCTTTCTTAATACCCCGTCACACCATGAGTACTTATTTAAGAGAGTTAGATAATTGTGTGAGCTATGGGATTTTTATTTTTGAAAAGAAAAAGTGAAATAAAAAAAGGGTTTTATGGGTTTGGTTTTTGGATTCTAGTTGTTCTAATATTAGTCTAATATTAGATAAGCTTAAGTTTGGGGGGTATAATGGCTTATCTCGATTCAAAAATATAAAAAAAAAATAGTTTGAATACCCCTAACTTAGAAAAAAGAAAAAGATTAAAATAAAATAGCAAAGGAATCAAATGAATAAGTTTGGGAAAAATCAAGTGGAAAACAAATAGTTCGGTTTGATTAATCTAGAGAGAAATTTGTGTTTATAATGTGAGTTGAGCCAAAATTGATCCAATTTATTGTACCCTTACCCTAGCTATACATTACAAGGTAAATAAAGTCTTATTTGATCCTTGATTATATGTGTGCCTATATTAGTGGAGAGTGATGCGAAAAATAAGCCTATCGAGTTTTAATTAAGTAAAAATTCATAGAGACCATTCCAATTGCATAATAAATATCTAGTTCTGAATTAGATTGATATCGCTCACCCTTCTGACTGCATAATAAATATCTGGTCTAGTACATAACATTGCACACATAAAACTTCCTACTACTGGTGTATAAGGAATTCTTCTCATGCAATCTATCTCTTCACTTGTCTTAAGAAATTGATACTTAGATAGATCAATTTTATATCCAAAAGGAAACAATCCCTTTTGGAATTATGCAAAGCAAACCTGATCAGAATTTTGTTGAATATACTCAACTTGGAATAAGCATAACATCCTTCACTTGTGATCCCTTAATACTTTGATCTCAAGGATGTTACTGGCTTCTTCTAGATCATTTATATCAAAATAGTCATATAACCAAAGATTAATTGATGATAATGCTCCCATATCATTTTCAATGAGTAGTATATCATGTAAATACAGGACTAGAAAAATATCAACCGCCCATCTATCTTTTTGAAAACACAAGGTTCATTAGGATTTTGAACAAAGCCAAACAATTTAATTGCTTGGTCAAATCTTATGTTCCAATATCTAGATGCTTGTTTAGCCCCATAAATAGATTTTTACAATTTACAAACCATATACTCTTGGCTTGTAGCTATAAAACCATCTAGTTGTATCATATAGATACTTTCTTCAATATTTCCACTAAGAATGACAGTCTTGACATCTATTTGTCAAATCTCATAATCAAGATTTACTGCATTGGATAAAAGAATGTTGATAGACGTATGGCTATTGGTGAAAAGGTCTCCTCATAATAAATACCTTCTTTCTGAGCATATCTTTTTGCAATAAGTTTAGCTTTGAAGGTTTCCACCTTCCTATCTACCCCTCTTTCTCTTATAGACCTATTTACACCCTATAAGTTGTATCCCTTCAGGTTTTTCTACAAGTTTACAAACTTTATTGAAATACATAGAATTCATCTATGATTTTATAGTTTTATGCAAATAGTCTGCATCTTTATCAACCATTGCTTCATCGTAGCTAGTAGGATCTAATTCATGTTTATTAGAGACTACCAATAAAGACTCTCTAGTTAATATGTTCTTCATTAGATGTCAAATAATCCTCCTACTATGACAGAGTACCAATGGTTTTTGCTTTTGCAATTAGCTCTATAAATCATTATTTTTATCATAGTAAGTGGGATATAGTTCATGTTTATAAAAACTGTCTATAAAGACTCTCTAATTAATATGCATCTAGTAAGACATCTAATAATTCTCCCACTATGACGAAGTAGCAGTTGTTGTTGTTGTGCAATTGGCTCTTGTTGGTTATTATGATATGAATTAGGAATTAACTCATTACTTTCTCAAGCACAATACTAGAGTTCCTACATAATTCATCAAGAACTATCTTACTCTTGGGCTTGAAGTTTTTCATATAGTTTTCTTCAAGAAAGATTATATTGGTGTTAACCAATAACTTCTTATCTTGAGAACTATAGAAAATACTTCTTCTTGTTCCTTTAGGATAGCCAATAAACGGACAAAGTTCTGACTTTGATTCTAATTTTTCTGTCTTTCCTTTAAGCATATATGCTGGACAACGCAAATATGTATGTGACATAAACTTGGTTTATTTCCCATCCACATTTCCAAAGGTGTTTTAGAGACTGACTTAGATGTAATTAAGTTAAAAAAGATACATGGTTGTTTCTAAGGTATAACCCCAAAACGAGATGGATAAAGTTGAATAACTCATTATTGACCTCACCATTTTAAGAAGAGTTCTATTTTTCCTTTCTACTACACCATTTTTCTGGGGTGACCTTGGTGCAGTTAACTGGGATAATATCTCATTGTTAGATAAATAGGTCATGAACTCACTATAGAGGTATTTGTCACCTAGATCAGATTGAAGTGCCTTTATATGTTTTTTTAATTGTCCTTTCACTTCTGCTTGAAACTCCTTGAATTTATCAAACGCCTCAGACTTGTGGCACATTTGGTACACATAACCAAATCCAGAATAGTCATTAATGAAAGTGATGAAATATTTATAACCTCTTCTAACGTGTATGCTCATGGGCCTACACACATTAGAGTGTACTAATTCTAACGTTTCAATAGCTCGATTACCTTTACCATTAAAGGGTCTTTTGGTCATTTTACCTTCTATACAAAATTCGCGAACTGGTAATAGTTCAATCTCTAATGAACTCAAACGTCTTTATTTAATCAGTCTTTAGATCCTATCTAGACTAATATGATTGAGATGTAGATGCTATAGATACGTTTAATTAGTGAGAGTCACTTTAATCCTCTTATAGTGATAGATTTATTATTCAATTATGTGTCATGCAGTGAGTTGATTTTATGATATATGCAGTATAGATTATTAACTAATGTACTAGAACATATAAATAACTTATTTCTTTTAATCACCACAGTTGAGTCAAAATAACAGAGTAGCCATATTTGCTTAAAAAAATAATTAAAATAAAATTACGTTTGAGTTCTAGCACTAACAAACAATCCTCTAATACTAAAGTCCTAAAATCATCAAAATAATGTTGAACGACTCTTACTACCTTGGCTGCAATAGTTGCGCCATTTTCTAGCCTAAGATCGATCTCTCATTCATTGAGTGATTTGATTTTCTGGAATCCTTGCAACAAATTGAAAATATGATTAGTGGCTCCAGAATCTATTATCCAAAAATGTGTAAAGTCAACCACTAAACATGTCTCAATGAAAAACATATTACTAGAAGGTGAAGCTATCCTTTTAACTATTGAAAACTTAATTAAATGATAGTTTTCTCTTCCAATGCTCTTTAATGGCATATTGGAAATACTTTTCTATAAGCCTTACTTTCTTTTTATGAATTTGTACAGATGTTGAATTAGATGTTTTCTTTGGCTGTTTTTTCTTCTTCTTACTACTCTTTCCTTTAAGATTGAGACCAGAAGAGAAAGATGGGCCTTTAGTCAAGTGAATTTGTAGGCATCTATTTCATTTTAGAGTGGAATTTCATTAGGTATTTGAGGGCATTTATCAGTCAAGATATATCTGTTCTTTTCAATTTTGAGTACAATATCTAAGTTTTTTTCCCAATCCACATAATTATTTTTGGTTGAGGATTGATGCTAGTAGAATGAATGTAGACATAATTCTAAAAAATATATTCATACATGAGCATACATTATGTGATAGCATGTGAAACTTTTGCATGAATGCATGAAATACATTTATGTAGAACTCTTTACTTACATTATGCATTGGTAATCCAATTTCTATTTAGAATAAGCCTCCATAGGGTGGTCGTATCCGCCATGAATCAGACTAGTATATACTAATGTTTTATTATTATCTAGATATCTCATATCAAATAATAATAAACTACCAATTCTTTAGCCCTTAGATTTAATTGACAAGAACTCCATAGGGAGAATATCAATCAGCCTAAGTTGAGTGTATAACCATTATTTTAATTCTTTATATTTCCCAATTAAAAAAACTACCGTAGGATAGTCAGTTTCGCATGAGTCTTATATTAGATATTATCCTTTAGGGAAGTCTTATCTAGTAACCAGTTATGATTAATACCCTTTATAGGGAGCTCACAAGGTTTGAGGTAATGTATTAATCTACTTTACTATAGGACAAATAATGAAGGCCACAGGCTTTATGTCTAAAGCCCTCTCTCACTCAATATTTAATTCTTAGAGTTTTTAATTTTAATATACCAATTAATTTATAAAATGACGTTCTACTCATTAATATCTAATTTTATCTTATAAAATAATTAATAAAACCACATCAAATTAATTAATAAAATATTAAAACTATGACAATAATTTTATTCTAATCTCATTAGAACATTAATGTCACACATAATAATATATTTGATGCATGGACATATGAATGTGGCACCCTTAATCTATATGACATATTATTCATCTAATCAATTAACTAGATAAATAAATACTCATAATTTATGGCTTTTCTCAGGAAGAAAATTATTAAAAGTAAGACTAAATTCTTCGAAGTCATCCTTAAAGTCAACTTGGGCTCTTGTATAATATCTATATCCTCTTGCTTGTCTCTTTTTATGGGCTAGAATTTTGGGTCTTTTAATTTTTTTTCCACTTATTTTAAAAATAAATTAGATATATTTTAGGCTTAAAATTTCTATTACGCCTTCTTAAAATAAAATTTAAAAAAATATATTTTTAGACCCAATAATTTTAATAAAATAGCCCAAATAAAATTTTATAAAATTGGACCCGAATTAAAAGGAGTTTAGACCAACTTTAAATTTGTAAATACCCATAATTAGTCCAAAATAAATTTAGGTCAAAATTAGGACTTAGTTGTAAATTTCTCAAAGCTATCTAGTTAAACTTTAATTATCCAAAACTGGAGAGGGTTGAGTGAGAATAATTAATTCTATTAGGGCCTATTTGTAAACATTAGAAACTTTTAGGATTAATCTGTCAAATATGAAAATTATCTTAGCCAAAATAAAATTAATTAAACAAAGATGGGCCTAAGAGATAATATTCAGTGGAAACCCTAATTCCACATTTTCTCTTTCTCAGGTCGCCGCTCCTTTTACCTTACCTATCGCCGTTCGTCTTAAGCCACTCGATCTCCACTATAGAACCTAGTCCAACTGTCGCCGACCTATGTGAGGAGACCGCCACCCGCCTCATAAAGCGCCGACCACCTCGCAGTTGATAGCTGAGAAAAAAAAGGCCTCGACGTGTTGCCATGACCCACAGGGATGAACGATGCTAGCCGCCATGTAGATCAACAAACCAATCGCCGTTAATTCGCCTGCTGACTTGCCAAGTTGTCACTGCCAAGTCTTGTTGCCTTCGACCATGAGCAGAACAACTCTGACAAGCTGTTTAAGGCATGCATGCTACTGCCAAGAATGGTTGCAGCATGCGTGCCCACCCTGGACACGGCTTAATCATTTTTTCTTTTTTTATATTTATTGTAAAAAAAACCTTATTTGATTCTTAGATTTTAAAATAAAACCAATGCCAATTAATTGGCTTACAAAAAAAGTCTAAAGAATCACCAAGAATTAACCAAGAGGAGAAGTTGTGATATTATTCTATCATTCCTCTTGTTACAATTAAATATCTAACTATGAATTATTATGGGCATAACCATTCATCACATAATTAATAAAAATAATAAATATAGATTAAATATGCAATTGGTGCCATAATAAACAATTGCTACCTCACATAAAAATAAATTATACATATAATATGAAACGAGGCAGCTCTGAAACTAGTTTTGGTAAAAATAAAAAATATTTCTGTTTAATAAAATAGACGCAATGGATGTCAGATTGTCTCGTTCATAATTACATGTATAGGGATAGAACATTACCCTATTCTCTCGCTTTGGTAAATCTTGAATTAACGGTTACAAGCTTCTCTACTATCCCTAACCTTTAAACTCAATGCGTATAGGTACGTAGATCTTTTCTTAATCTTTAAAATCACTAATACTCAAATCTGAGAGAATAATAGAAACTCTTTTTCCACGTAAAAATATATAAAAACAATTTTTCTAGTTATGATTAAGATTATTGTAAAATATTTACAACCTATACCTCCTATATATATAGGAATCTCTATTGGGTATTTAGAGTTTAATTAAGATTAGAAAATTAGAGTTTGATTAAAATTTAGGCTAGTAGAGGGACTACAAGACCCATGAGAGTCCTAGTCATCTCATGATACACCAGTTCTTCTAAGTTAACTCCAAGTTATTTCACTAAAAGCCAATGGTTGTACTCTAATAACCTATGTTATTAAGTAAAAACTCATTTAATTAAAACTTTATTCAATTAAATTGGGCTTGATTTTTAGACCAATAATAACACTTAATTGACCCTCTGATTGATGTATATAAATAAAGCTAAGCTATAAAAAAAATGTCTTACCTCTTTAATTACTTATTTTCTCCTAAGTCACTGAATGCTCTAATAATCACTTTTAATATGTCTATATTTATAAATAAATCTTATTATTCAATAAAAAATTTATTAAATAAACTGCGGCCATAAATTTAAATGATCAAGTACTACAAACAGCTTAGGTGGTCATTATTTATTAGATTCTATCTTGCAAATATGTTCCTACAACTCATGAAATTATATCTCTAAGATATAAAGGTTTTGACCATTTATATGAATCTCACTCCGTGATAACTTAAAAGATATAATACATAAATGTAAGTTCATTATTTTCTTAGGATTAAGATCAATTAAGCTTATTAAAGCTTTTGTGAATTAAGATCTACAACATTTAGTTAAATAGATCGAAATTCACAGTAGTCCCATTCAACGTAACATATACCTTAGTTTTTCTACTCAAAGTTGAAAGTGTACTAATTCACTAGGGTGCAAGCATATGGTATGTGTTCGTCACAATCCAATTTACACATCATATACATAAACGAATTATAGCGGAATTGAAAATCTAATTTCTTAGTGCAACAAACACATTTAAAATTTAAGTTTCATTACTATAATGAAAATAAAAGATCGAGAATCACCTATCAAGCCTTGAGAAATCACCGAACCAGAGTCCACCACGAAGCGCACTCATTGACAATTCTATGATCCAACTAAGGTGGGATTGCTAGAATAGCAGCTCAAATTTTTAGTAATGGTGTTTAACTCTTAAACACTAGATGGTTAACTCTTTAACTATTGCTTGAACTCTTTAACTAATTTTATTTGTTTCATGAAAAATTGAAAATGGTGTTTTGAGTATGCAACTCTTGCATAACACTTGAAAATAATTTCCAATTTGTTTAGTCGTGGTCGGCTAAAGGTGGAGAAGAAAAAGATAATCAATAGTTTTTTTTCCACTCTTGAAAACCAATTGTTATCTCTCTCTCTTTCTCACTTGATTGTCGAACCTAAAAGCAAAGAAAAATGAAAACATATTTTTATTTTATAGATAAATTTGCTTCATTTGTTAAGAAAGCCAAAGGCCCCACCATGCACGAAGAGCATGCACATTTATTTCTCTTCTTTTGTTGGCCAAAATAAAACAAGCAAAATAATTTTGCTTTGGCAATTCATTTGGCTGAATTACACACACCAAAATGAGCCAATTTATTTAAAAAGATTTTTCCCTCTATTGCTAGTCATCACATGCCCCACCAAGCCAAGTGAGCTATACCATTTTGTTTTCCCCTTTTGTTTATTAAAACAATATGTAAGGCACTCATTTCCTTACATTATGTTTTTATTTGTTAATCATATTAAACAAAATAAAACACATGCCTTGTTAATTTAATATTATATAATTGTTTAATTTAAAAATAATTATTAATAACAATTATTAATACATTTATTTATGTAAAAAAAAGTTTGAATAAATAAATGACTTTGCTTGTCCACAAGTAAGGCCATTTTGGTCATTTCTAAGTCAAACAATAAATGGTCTACAATGCACTACATGTCACCATCTTATTGATCAACAACTGTTGTTAACCAACTAATGTACTTAACTCTTAAATCTTGACACGTGCACAACCTGAGAAAACCTGAAACAAATATTTCGATTGCTGGAATTTACTAGATTGAACTATTCAATCTGGTACGCTGCCTCAATGCACAACGAGTACACTTCATATTGTAGGACTCCCTAGGTCTACACCCAATTTGTCAAACGAAACTATTCTGTGAGTTTATGATCGATGCCCCACTCACACATCACGGATATTACAAATTGGCGCATTAGACCATACAAGTTGAGGTCATAACATATTCATATAATCCTTCTGTCACTTATATCTTGGATGAATGGAGATATAGATCACCACTGTTAAATCTCCTTGTGCTTATCCATGAACTTATCTCTAGATTTCTATTTCAACAAACAATAGACCCAAATAGTTTTGCTATATTATTTAACCCTACAAAAAACTCCTTTTTGGGGTTCTTATACTTGTGGCCACAATATTTTTTGAAATACAATTCTCGAAGCATCAAGATATACAACTCACCCATGTGAGCTGACAGATCCCATATTTATGTACACCGGACTTCATGAGCATTGGACCATACTCAACGACACCCAGTGGTCAGACCATGAAAGGTCTCTGACATGTGTGGAACCACAGTATAGTGTGTTACTCATAAGCCCATTGTGGCACTCAGGTCAAAGGACCACGAATACTACTCAACTCGAGAAACCCCTCCATTGACGGCTTCATGAAATGTCTATTGGAGGTCCTCGTGAGTCTGTTCAGTATTTAGTTCTAATTGAATACCCATATGTTTATACGAGCTCTACGCTTCTGGTTAGGTAAGAATAACCATCTGTACCCTACAAATATAAACATATATTGATCTATATTAAAAAGATTCATCGATAGACCCGCATTAGTGGAAATAAATCAGAAACATCGCATTGAGAACATACTTGCATAATGACATTTTCTAGCACTTATTGCAACTCTTTACAACTATATTATTACTGGTATCTCAGGTTTTTGTGTGGGCCTCCACCCCTCTACTAGCAGGGTGGGGTTCACCCCTACTCGGTGGGCCCACTCAAAAGAATATCAGAGTCCCCCCCTCCTTTCTTTCGCCTTTCCGAGGCTCGAACCCAGGACTATATGGGGTTCTAAGACCACTGGGGAGCACCTTTGGTACCACTTGAGCTAGCTCCCCAGTGGTACCAAAGGTGCTCCCCAGTGGCCTTAGAACCCCATATGGTCCTGGGTTCGAGCCTCGAAAAGGCGAAAGAAAGGAAGGGGGACTCCGATATTCCTTTGAATAGGCCCACCGAGTAAGGGTGAACCCCACCCTACTAGTAGAGGGGTGGGGGCCCACAATAAAAAGATTGATCACTCTGACAGGACCCGACCCGAGACCCTCTACTATAGATCCCAGCAGCCCTGCCGGGCATCCCGATGAAAGTTCCTCCGACCTAATGGGTAAGTTGAGAAATTTCGAGAGGCGAACCCCTTTTTAATTCTTGCTACTACTAAGAAGATCTTGTAATATACATGAAAATGACAATCTTACTTTTTTAAAAAAACAGATAGAGTTTTCCCTGTTTTTTGAAAAAATCCATATCAAACCTGCAAAGAAATTCCACTTCTATTTCCAATACATCTCAATACTACCAATTCGGACCTCCGGTCCTTTTCAAATCAAGTCCATCATAACTAAATTATTCATTTGAATCACAAAATAGGTATAATCATAAAAAGTAAAAACGATCATCATAAAATTTAAATCTCTTCTTCTTAGTTCAAAACATATATACAAATATACATGCCTAAAACTATTATGCATAAAGTAAAGAGTGCTATTTAGCACATTCACATGTACAAAAAAATGATCTTCGAATTCGGCCCACTACTCGACAATAGGAAAATCAGCAGCTTGCATATCGAGACCTGCACCTGGGAAAGGGGTTCAAAAAATATAAAACATAAAACACAAAACGGGTGAGCTAAAAGAGCACAGTGAGTGCAAATAAAATTTCAATAAAATAACATCATGTATAGATAGAAAATTCTAAAGTTCATGCAGAAATCATGCTTCTAAAACTGATGTAAAACTGTAAAACGATTTCTAACATCACATGCTATTGAAATCTTGTCGAGCGGGTTTTATCTACATCTTTGGAAAACTATATTTCGAATTTGTATAACATAATAACTGCTGGTGTGCATATAAATGCATAAATGCTATCGGTAAATTGAAACTAGTAAAATCCTCGCTCGGCCATTTTCTTTCTAAACTGTACCAATGGTAACCCTAAAGCTCTATACCTACGCAGCAACTCAACTAGCACTGCACACGTGAGTAGGTCATGGGGTACCTCAACTAGCAGCACCTACAGTGACATCTCAAGACATCTCACTGGCTATGCAGTGGAATCCTACATCGCATGCATATCGCGAGACAATACCCTGTACACATAGAGCGACTCACATGACTCGACATCCCAACTTCTCAGAGTTAGTGACACACCCCCAAGACCTGCCCATGTGCACGGGATATACCAGCCGGGTCTAATACAATCATCACAACTATAATCAGAGGGTACTAATGGCCTTAAAAACGAATGCAGAACTTTTAAAGCTGTTTCTCAATTCGAACAAGTAAAGGCATGTCTATGAACATATATCAAGATCATAAATCATGGTTATGCATCGAAAGCTCATAAAACATGCATATTCATTATGCAAAAACATAATAAATGAAAAGTAAAAGAAATGGCAGATTTCCACTCACTACCGCTCTACGCTCAATTTTGCTCCCTATTTCTGCTCCCGTTATCGCCTCGATTATCTTCACCTACGCGCCATAAATGGCATTTAGAACCAAATCGAATGCTAGAATCTCATTTAACTAGTAAATGCCCTAATCGGTACATAAAGTCCAGATGCAAACTACTTTTTGATTTGTATTTACGGAGCCATTTAAACTAATCTATCTCACCATCCGGCGCCTTGAAAATTATTGAACGCCTTATAATCTTGGTTAGACATAATTGCCCTTCACCTTTCTAAAATAGACAATTATGTCCCATTATCTTCATTTTTTATTTTTCCATCAACATATACATTCAATTTACAATATGCACCATTTACACACAACAATTCATTCAAAACACCACTCAATCCCTAACTTCCCTAAAGTGGCAGAATTTTACCTTAGGTTCCAACACATTCCCTTTCTCAATTTCTTGTTCCAATTACAACAAAATCATGCCAATTTCATTCTAAAGCCCTAATTACAACCAATTGAAATCTCTACAACAAAATCACCAAAAACCCTAATTCTTACCTTGTCAATTTCTTCAAATTGATGACTCCTTCAAGCTCCAAACTAGAATTCAATTCAATCTAAGCCAAGAATACACATAAGAACATCAATTTAAGCATTCTTGAAAGCTCACTTATCAAACACATAAAACAATGCTTTTCTTACCTCTTTTTCTTGAATTTCTACTAATTGGGGCTTCAATTGAGCTTAGGGATTGGTATGTAACCTTATTTTGGCTTGATTAAGCATGAAAAATCATAAACAAAAACTTGAATAGTCACTGTAGCAGCACCCCCCTTTGAAGCTCGAATTTCTCTCTTTGTTGTCTAAGTGTTGGTTTTGATCTCTCTTCAAATTTCTACACACTTCTAACATATATATAGTGCTCCCTCAATTGACCATTTTGCCCTTCAACTTACTTAAAACTTCTAATTTTCCATTAGTTCAAATGAAAATATTTAATTGGTTTCTTTATAACTATCTAGTTAGAATAGTCAAAATAACTAACTAGAGTTTCCAACTTGGCAATCCATGAGATTGTTTCTAATTGGTCCATTCCTTAATATATGGATTGTATTTCTCAACAAAGGCTTGTTCCATTCATAACCCTTAAATGGAAATTCATGTAGTAAATTAGGATTTCCTTTTCTAAGCCAATAGAGAAAAATTCCAAAAATATTCTAGGGTCGTCCGGCGCACCAATTGAGTGTGAAATTACCAAATTAGGTCTAATATCTCTCACATGCACTATAAAGGGAATATTTCTAATAGGGTTAAAATCGAGTAACCCTACGGTGTCTTATTTGCTCTATACCGAAATCTAGGCGCCAATACTACTAATAGGGATTGGATATTACACTTTGTCCCATTAAAGATAAGATTCTATCTTCTTAGATTTCGTTGATTATTATAATTTGCTAACTCTTTAGCATTTATAATTCTCAGCGATGCTAACTCTTAGTGTTGTTCTAAACTCCTTCAGATTATACAATATCTTTAGCGTTATAAGCATGGTGCCATATATTTTAGTATTAACAATTTAACATGAAATGTATACTATATAAATATTAAACAATTAGTATTCATACAATATTGGAATGGCACATAAACACCAGCTCCAACAAAAGTCTCTACTTCGAAGATCAAGATAAATCATTGAAGTCGCATCTGGCGCCCCAGAGCCATAACTCTACCGCTGGGGCGCTGTCTCGTCGCTGGAGCAGTATAGTTATAGCGTTGGGGCACCAGATGCGACTTCAACAGGTCGTATTTCTTATTTCGATCACTATTACAGCGCTGGGGCGATAAGCCTCTTGGCGCTAGGGTGATGGACACATACTTTGAAAACTTTGTATTTTAGTCCCTATTTTTGTTAAATTTCATTCAAGTCCCTATAAATAACAATAATGCACATAAATAGCCATCTATTCTCATAAAATCATAAAATATCAATAATAAAAACATGAGAAAATATATGACAAATTTGCCCTTATCAAATTTCCCCAAACTTAAATACTTGCTTGTCCTCAAGCAATAAAATAAAACTAAGAGAGAAACAAAGGGTTATACTTGACTCATTTAACAAAACAAAATATACTAATACTAGTAAGATGATCAAAATCATTATCTCAAAGGCTAACGAAATAGTACAAATCCTTAAGGTAGATAAATAGCTATTAACAATTCTAACTTATCTTTATTTAGTCCTTCATTCTTCCTCATAAAAAATCACCATATGTGTGTGTGTGTGCAAGCAGCAAGCTAATAGCTAAACCATACTTTGATTTACTTTATACTTTAGTTCGTACACAAAAGATGGTGTCTCGGCATTTAATTTGTATAATGACACTTCCATAAGCTTGTCTTTACTACCATTCTCCACTAATGTAGAAAATTACATGTCTAGAGATCTATTTAGGACTTTACTTAGCTTGTAATGTAAGGCTAGGGTCAAGGTGGGATAAAAGGATAAATATATGAAGTTCAATTCACACTATAAACACTTAGATTTTACTTAGAAACCTCTTGATCTTTCTTTTCCTTGTATTATCTCTTCCCTCAAACTTATTGTGTTTCCCATCCTTCTTTTCAACCTTTATTTTTTTTCAAAGAATTTCTTCTTTTTCTTAAGTTGAGGGTATTTTTCAAAAACTTGATGTTTTTGGAATTTTTGTTTTTGAAAACCCCAAACTTAGATTGACAAATATCACCCAAACTTATTTTTCTTATATCACCACAACTTTTTTCATTCAAGAGTATTTCTAAGCAAATGCAAGGTTTATGGTGTTACAGGTAAATTTTTGGATTAATAAACTTTAAGTCTTAGGCATGTAATGTAGTTAAACCAAAGAATGGATAATTAGGCTCAAAATAGGGTACTATGGATAAATATACAATAAAAAGTAGGCTAGAAAGACTCAATCGGTCCAAAGATGGCCTAATGTCATTTCTCTATTCATGTATTTTTTAGGATTTCGCCTCAAGTAGTAATTAAAGACAAGTTCTAGAGTGTTGGTCTTCGAGACTGTGGTGTACTCCTTAGAGCATAAGTATCTTTAAGTAATAGTTATAACTGTTTATGTTTATAAAGTGCTCAAAAAGAATGGTGATTATAAATAAAGTTAAACTCGTTCCTAAACTTGGATAATCAAAATTGTCTCAAGTATCTATCATTCCCTATGGATTTGTAAAAAATAAATTCAGGCATACATTTTTTTTTATCATTGACAAATGATCATCTTAACACAACCTAATAAAAACTAATTAACTAAAAAAAAAACTAAATAACTAAAAACAAATATTAACCCACAAGAATGACCACTCAAATCATGCAGCAAAATGAACACAAGAAAGTGTTTCCCACCCCCAAACTTAATTTAGACATTGTCCCCAATGTCGAAAAATAAAGAAGTAAAAGTAAGAGACTTCCCTATTCAAATTTTGCTGCTGCGCTGAATCTCCGTCGATGGGGCAACGTTTTAGTGCTGATGCGATAGTCGTCTGTCGCTGCAGCGCTAAAGGTTGGTTTTTGCACAATTACTAGAATTTGCACTGGCGCGGTAATGAGCGTACCGCGGGGGCAGTGATGACTCAAATTTTCTATCGTGGCCGCGCTGAAAATTGTCACTGCAGCACTATATTTCTTGGGTTTTTTTGTTTTTTTTTTTTAAGATGCTGAAAAAAAAAAGAAAAAAAAATGAAAATGATAATAATAATAATAATACTTTCCTTGGGTTGCCTCCCAAGTAGCGCTTGATTTAATATCGTTGGCTCGACGGGGCTTCCTATTCTTTTATGGTGGGTCGAAGATGCTGATAGAAGCATTTGTGTAAGTGATCTTGCTGGCTTTCTTCTTTTTCGGCTTCTATATTTTTGCAATTAAACCTCGAGCAGTATCTTTTGCTGCATTCCCCTTATGTCTCTCCAGAAAGACTTTAATCTTATATCGAGGAGATGGTTCTTCCTTTTCTTTCTTTTTGCTTGCTTCGTTGTGATGCTGCTTTTTCTTCTTCTCTCTTGCCTTCCTATGCTTCAATGCTCGTTTTCGAATGTGAGAATCTAATGTCTCCATATCTTTAATTTGCTTGTCGCTTGGGTGCACCACATTAATGCAAAAATAGTCTTTATTTTCAGCTGGTAATTTGATCTCCTTGAAAACCTTAAAAGTGACTGTGTCCTTTGTACCCTCATGGTCAACTCCCCATTTTGTACATCAATGATTGTTCTTCCAGTGGCTAAGAAGGGTCTTCCAAGGATGATAGGGATCTCCTTGTCTTCTTTCATGTCCAGAATGATGAAATCGACAGGGAAAATGAATTTATCGACTTTAACCAGCACATCTTCAATTAATCCCTTGGGATAGGTGAGAGAACGATCTGCTAGTTGAAGTGTGATATTTGTTGGTTTGGCTTCTTTCAGTCCCAGCTTTTTATAAACGGTCAATGACATAAGATTAATGCTAGCTCCCAGATCACAAAGTGCTTTCCCAAAATCATAATTTCCAATTGAGCATGGTGTGGTGAAATTCCCAGGATCTTTGAGCTTTGGAGGTAACTTCTTTAGAAGGATAGCGCTACACTCTTCCGTTAGAGCCACAGTCTCGAAGTCATCTATTCTTCTCTTCTTTGATAGGATATCCTTCATGAATCTCACATAGCTTGGCATTTGCTCTAATGCATCTACAAAAGGAAGATTAATATGTAATTTCTTAAAAACATCAAGAAATTTAGAAAACTATTTATCTAGTTTCTTCTTTTGCAGCCTCTGAGGAAATGGAGGTGGTGGAGTGAATGACTGCGTAGGTTGCTTCTGCGGGTTGCTATTGGTATCTTCTGCTGCATTTTCTCTTTTCTGTTCTTGTGCTTGAATACCAGTTTCTATGCTTTTCTGCATTTCAGCACTTTTCTCTTGACTTCTTAGCTGCTGTAATCTCTGAGAAAATGGTATAGGTGGTCTATATGGTTGTACATTATCTTGCTGAACCACTATTTCTTTTTCCTTTTCCTTCATCTCTGAAAGCTGTGGTTGAGGTGTGTTGTCATGTAAGATTTTACCACTTCTTAGGGAGATGGCTTGACTGCTCTACATTTCCTTTTGAATTTGCTGTTGAAAGCCAGGAGGAGCTTTGGAATGTTGTCCCTGATTATTGTTGCTCCATGAGAAGTTGGAGTGATTTCTCCATCCAGGATTGTAAAAATTTGAATTTGGATTGTTGCGATTAAAGTCCCTTATATATTGAGCAGTTTCCATGCATTATCCATTAGCATGATTTCCTCCACAGAAATCGCAAGTGATGGGTTGACTCTTGATGGCATTAACCCCAAAGTTGCTTAATTGTTTGGTCAAGAGATTGACTTGGGCGGATAATGTGGTCAAAGTGTCTACTTCGTGTAGTCCAACGATCTTTCTTATGGTTGACCTTTCAGTGGGCCATTGATAGGTATTGGACGTCATCTCATCTAGTAGATCATATGCTTCATCAGTGGACTTGTTCATGAGTGCTCCTCCAGCTGCAGCATCTACTATCGTTATGAATTGACCGGCTAATCCATTGTAGAATGTTTGTATAAGCAACCACTTCAGAACTCCATGATGAGGACATTTTCTTTGCATATCTTTGTATCTCTCCCATGCCTCATAAAAAGATTCTTCATCTAGTTGTAGGAATGATGTGATGTCATTCCTCATCTTGGCAGTTTTAGCAGATGGAAAGAATTTGGCGAGGAACTTTTATGCAAGATCATCCCATGTAGCTAAGGATCCAGATGAAAGTGATAGTAGCCAGCTCTTTGCTTTGTCTCTTAAGGAAAAAGGAAACAATCTTAGTCGGATTGCATCATCAGATACCTCATTGTACTTGAAAGTGTCACATATCTCCAAGAAATTGATGATGTGCATGTTTGGATCGTCATTGGGAATTCCACTAAATTGTACCGAATCCTTGAGCATTTGAATCGTGCTTGGCTTGATCTCAAAGTTGTTAGCTTGAACGGTTGGTCTTTGAATGCTTGAATGGATTCCATTGACTAGGGGAACAACATATTCCCTTAGTGGTATTGCTTCATTGTCGGATGCAATTGGTACTTGGTCTTCCATAATGTTAACTTGATTTTGCTTTCTTCTAATTCTTTTTAAAGTTCTTTCAATTTCTGGATCAAAAGCAATCAAGTCCTCACTCTTTGATCTTTGCATGTACATCGAAAGAAAGTAAGTAAAACTAAATTAAGAAAAATAAAAATAAAAAAAAATTCTGAAGTAAAAACTAGAAAGATTGGTATTAATATTGGCGAAAAAGTAGATAATTATCCCCAGCAACGGCGCCAAAAATTTGATTGGTTTGCTATAATAGTTAAGCGCAAGTGCACGCTATCGTATCAAGTAATATAGGATTTTAAGTCCAGATATCGATCCCACAAAGACTATGCAATCTAATTTTATAAATCAAGTACTAAAATTATACCTACTTAACTTTTATTCAGAAAACCAAAATCTAGAATTTATGTAACTAATCTAGTTCTCTCAATTAACTAAACAAAAGCAAAGAGTAGAATTCACAAATAAAGATAATCTAGGGTTTTGACTCGTCCCCTAGTATTTCATTAGATTCATTAACTACTTAGTTAATCCTTTAATACCAATTGATTGGCTTAGACACTAATCTCACCACAAGCCTCTGTCGATGATCAAGTGACTATATTACGCATTCTAACAATCACCTATATGTCTATGGTAATCAAATCATAATGTAATTCATTAAGACCAAGTCTAAATTATACCATACATGCCACCTAGGTATATGTCTATCCTAGATGGAACTCATAGTTGTTACCCTATGATCATGCATCAAACTACCCTAGGCTAAACACATGAATCCCTCCGTTGAGTTCATCATGGTTCCTCAATCATTCAAAATATTGATTAGGTATAATGAAAGCATTAAACATAAGATAGAATGAATCAATTAAATTTATCAAGTTCATAAACTAAGAATCAATAAAATCTAACTACATACTAGGTTTACATAGTCTAACCCTGGAATAACAATTTAGCCCATCACAAAACCAAAAGTATCAAACCAATCTATGAAGATCAACAAGAACAAGAACATAATGATAAAGAGAAAAACTAATGAAACTGACTCCTTGATGTACTTTTCCCTCAATCTTGGCTTGAAGCTTAAATCTTGATCTTAGTTCTTCAATCTTTGGGCTTTGATCTTTGATTTGTGTTGTGAATTCTCTCTATAAGTTTTTTTCCTCTTTTCTCTCTTTTTCTCCTCTCCTTTCTCTTAGGGTTTTTGGCTTTCTATTTATAGGGTTTTGTCTTCAAAGTACTGTTTTACGAGTTACTGTAGCAAAATACTGTTTATGAGTACTGTAGCAAAATACTATTTCTGACACTGTTTACCGCATTGAGCGCCGTGGCACTAGGTTGTGGGCGCCGTGGCACTAGGTTGTGTGCGCCGTGGCGCTCAGCTACTGACCTAGGCACTGCGGCGCTCAGTCGCTGGCCTAGTGCCCCTTTCGTATTTTAAGCGTAACCTCTTCGTTTGATATCCGATTCGCCTCCTGTTTGTTCCTATACGTCACATTTTCCGTCGTGTATCTATTTATGATCAAAAACACAATCAAACAGCCAAATATTTATGATTTGGAGTAAACTACGAAAGTTGAGTACAAATTATACTAGTGCTTTTACACCCCTATCAATCATCCATTATAAGAAGTTGAAAAACTACAACCTTATATAATGACATGCCCTTTTTCATTAATAGTTGTGAACATGATTTAATTTATATTTTGATCTATACCTTCTGTATTAACATCATATGCCTAATACGTATATCTCATACTTTATAAATATGGGCTCATTAGTATATACTCAATCATATGTATGAATAAACTATTATTAATTAAATAAAATATTACTTCACAAGCTTTAAGGGCATAAAATAATATTTTATGTCTAACACTTCATTCCATCACTAACATCCCCTCTACTGTCAAATTCAATATATGCATATAACAGATGTGAAATAATTCTCCATCTAGAATTAATGAGTTAAGTAAACATTTCTCCTTCATTGTAACTATTATCGAATCATTAATAGAATAATTATTGACACTAACAATGGATAATTTCTGATCCATATTCCAATCCATTAACCAATCATATGGCTCATTACATATAGTACCATTATTATAGGAACATATATAAACCTAATAATTAGAAAACATATTTAATTAAATCATCATTAAAGTCACATATTTTTTTAAAAAAAAAAAGAAATGTAAGTTTAAAATGTAACTCATAATGCAACTCCCCAATACCCAAGATTGTCAATGTAATGCATCGTAATAACCATATAACTAATTTTCTAGTTATTAGCAGTAACATGTCTATAGAAATTGAAATCCTACTCTCACAACTTTCCAATAAAGCCATTATTTTTACTTTCTCAAAATCATAAAACTTTAAAATCTCAGTTTCGATGGGTTTTTTTTTTTTTTTTTGGCTTATTGGAAATAGTTTTGGTTGAAGCAGCTTCATTGAATCACAAAATCCTACATATTAAACAAATGATAGAGAAAGTTGTGAAAAAAAATCATTCTTGCAACTTTAAGCCTCGTAGTCTCCATATCACATAAGCTCAACTTCATCTTAATTTTTCACTCACTACTAGAAAAATAGGCTTCACTGATACCAATTTGACATTAGTAAATGGTTTTACAAACATCATTTTATAATGTTAGGGTAGTTAGATTCAAAAAATTTCTTACACTTTTTTGTGTCAATGATTTTGTGATACTATGGTGTAGAAGATCATTAACACCATGGTATTAGTAAATCACTGACATCGTGTTATCAGAAGATCACTAGCACTATAGTATTAGAAGATCATTAACATCATGATATTAGAAGTTTATGAAAATAAAATCATGATATTTTATTCGATTTAAAATTAAAAAATTGAATATTTAAAACTTGTATTGCACGCAAATAAATACCATTGATTATTATAAACTTCAACAATCAACAAATTTCCAATAAAAATAAATATCAACAAGTGCCATTCAATAATCAACAATTGTCCATTCAATAATCACCAGAGGTCTATTCGAAATAAAACCACAATTCAGTTATTCACACAATTAAAATATAACATTTAAGGAATATTCATCAAATGTTCATCACCATATATCTCACAAAAGTATATTTTTATCACATCTACGAAATATTCATAAAAAATACAAACTTGTAAAAGTTTAGAAGGATAACACACGTCTCCAAAAGTTCATCACCATCACATAACCCATTAACTTTGGAAGATTTAACATATCATCAAAGAATAGACCCGTAAAACATTTCACTCCCCTAAAATATGACAAATCTTCCAAATTTTTGGAATTGACTTCTGCTAAAAGAAAAGGTAAAAATTTAAGATAAAATTTAAAAGTTGAACAATTAATTATCTTTTAAACATTCTAACACAATTTGAGGAATACCAATATACCTATTTTTAGTTTCTCAAGACCAAGTTAGTAGCATAGACTGCCTACCTATCACTAATCAAGCTAATGTCATTGTCCATGTATTCATCAATTCCCTTAAACTTGAAATATAAAATGAAATATGTTAATATTATGGAAACTAAAATTGAAAATTTTCATTAAAAGGTAATTGAGACATACATTATTCTTCAATATAGTGACGTCCTCAATAATTACTTTCATGTATTTTATCATAAAGTATGTGACTCAACTGAGCCAAGTTGCAAAGGGCATTACAAACTATATGATAATAATTATTAAAAGAAAACATATAATAATAGAAATATAAACCACAAAGTAATCTTGTATTTAAAAATTAGTATTAACTGCAAAGCATATGATAGTAAGAAAGGTTTGTGTTTACCTTGTTTTTTGTGTGAGATAAATTTTAACCCCCTGATAAAAATAAATCATAATTCATAACCAATTCAAAATGAACTGCAAACACAACCAACTTTTTGAATTCTTAACTGATTGATGATGTCCTTTAAATCATCACAAGGTTTATTGCCAAATGAATCAAGATAAAACATAGTGGATGCCAGCAAATCAAGGAGAACTAGAACCCAATGGTTGCTACAATGAAGGCAAATTGTGTTAACTTAGAAGAAAAGTGTGAAATTAATTGCTATAAGTAGAGCAATTTAAAGAAATTCATACCTAAGATTATATATATATATATATATATATATGAGAAGAATAACTTGCCTTGGTTGTGACGCTACCAAATATTCAGTCATAAACCCGGTTAGTACGTGTTTTCACATTATTGGCCAACAACCTATACTTTGCTCCCATTTGGTGGCATCTTAAGTGCACAAGCCAAATGTCACGCATTCCATTTGGTTGGAAAGGCCCTTCTTCCACTCGACTATGTAACTCTCTCTACAATGTCATATAATTAAAAAAAAAATCACTTTGATATTAATAGTATTGATACCACTTATAATTTTGGTAACAATTGGCTTTATTTCATTGGAATATTCTCTATTTTTTAAATCAAGGTTTCTTCTATAATACGCTTTAATCAATTTGTGTATCAGATTCCCTAAACTCTTTAACCAAGGTTGAGAGATTTGAATCTCATACATTATTTCTAAGCATACCCCATCGTAGTGTACACTTCCTACCCCCTAAAATGCATCCTGTCCAAACCAAATGTCATGGAAAGAATTACTAAATTAGTGATGGAACTAATACATTTGGATATCAAGTACAGACTGAAGATTGTGATTAAGGGACAAGAAATGGTAGACTTCCTATTAGATTATGAACTTGTAATAAAGGATGACACACTATTATCAAAACCTACGAACGTAAGTAAAGCTTGGAAAAATGCACATATAAACTAATTTAGTCTCAGTAACCCCCTAGTGGAATGAGATTACACAGCCAAAAAAGAAAGGATGAACGACTATCACACTAAAGCTAAGAAAGTTGCTTAATGACTGCAAGAAGTTATAATCACGCAGATACCCAGGAACCAAAGTATAGAAGTAGACAGACTTGCTAAAGAAGAATTAGCAGTTGAGCATTCACTCAATATAATGACTCTATTTTCATTCAAAGAGAGAACAACAATGAAAGAAGAAGCCACAACTCAACAGAAAGCAAAAACGAGGGTTTTAATGGAAATTACAACTTTCATCAATTTGACGACCCTTATATCGATTTCTTCCATGGTGGAAAGTTACACTAAAATTTAAAAGAAGCTAGGAAACTTAAAAGAAATGCTAGATGATTAACATTACTGGAAAGAGAATTATATAGAAGGGCATACTTTGGAGTATACATGTAGTATGTGTCTGAAGATGACAAAAAGAAAATAATTGAAGAAGTACATGAAAGGGTGTATAAGAACCACTCAAATGGAAGAACCCTTACCCACAAAATCTAAAGCAAGGTTATTACTGGTCTACAATTCAAAACGATGCTCTAGACTATGTAAGGAAATACGAGAAGTGCCAAAAATATGCACACTTATCCACCTTCTAACTAAAAACCTAAACATGGTTAGTACCTCATAGCTTTTCGTTTATTAGGGAATGGACATCATGGGTCTTTTTCCCTTAGTAGTTGGCAAAAATTGATTTGTCTAACTCGCAATAGATTATTTTACCAAATAGGTAGAAGTAAAAGTCTATAACAACATAACTAGAATGCAAGTAAAGAAATTCTTATAGACTGATATTATCACCAAATATGGAATATCGTTGGTGTTGGTTTCAGATAATAGAGAGAAGTTCGTCAATGCAATTGTTAACTTTTTCTGCAACAAGTACAAGACTCAAGAGAAATTCTCCTTCGGTAGCCCTCCATAAAGAAATGGACAGACAAAGGTTACCGATAGAATCATCTTTACCATCTTGAGGAAAATGGTCGAATAAAAGAAATGAAAGTGGCTAGAAGAGCTCCTGAGAGTTCTCTGGGCGTATAGAGTAACAAAAACAATCGACTAAAAGCACACCTTATGCATTGGTACATAAGATCGAAACAGTACTTTCCGTGGAAATGTTCATTCCAACCTTCCAGACTAAGTTAGTGAGGCTGAAACGGAATGATGAAGCCTTCTCCATATTAAAAGACCTTTCCAACAAAGCTCATAATGTTATAGCAATCCATGCCATATCTACAAGAACAAGATAAAAAACTATTATGACAATAATGTCTGAAAGAGAGAGATCAAATAAAGAGACCTACTGAGAGAGGCATTATATATCAAAATAAAATAAAAAGAGTAGAACACTGGAAAAATAGCTAAAACATAGGAAGAACTGTACAAAGTTATCAAGAACGTAGGTTGAAGAGCCTTCATCCTAACAAAATATCTAAGTTGAAGAAGTTCTATGTGTAAGCCTATTTTTAGTTTCTTGAACAAGTATTCCAATTACATTAATGAAGTTATTTTCAGTTTACATGGTTTTATAATTACATTAAAAATACTTTTCCTTAGAAGGGTCATATGCTCATAAGCCACCCTTCATCAGGAAGTTTAAATTATCAGAAAATCTTACCTTTGAGGGATTGTATACCTTAAGCTACCCTTTCTTATGAAGCTTAAAATATTAGAATAGCCTTCCTTGGAATGATTGTGTACCCGGAGGTCCCCATTCCTTAGGAAACTTATAATATCAAATATTAAAAAAGCCCTCCCTGAATGGGTTGTGATCCCGTAAGCTACTTTTCATTGAGAATATCAGAATATTAGAAAAGTCTTCTCTAGAAGGGTCGTGTGCTCATAGCTACCTTACTTAGGAAGCTCATAATATCTAAATATTAGAAAAAGCTCCCCTAAATGGGTTATGTGCCTATAGGCCCCTATTCCTTGGGAAGCTCAAAATATCAAAATATCAAACATACCATACCTAAAAGATTATGTGCCTATAAGCCACCCTTCATTAGGAAGCTCGCACCATCAAAATAATGAAATTTCCTTCGCATTGCCAAGATATCAAAATTACTCTTCCTTGGGAAAGACCTAAAGAAACTTGGAACATTAAAATAATACAAGTATTTAAAATTAGATAACCAAAAAATACAAATACAAATAAGCCTAAAACAGTGAGTAAACATTTCCAAAAAAAACAAGGTTACATGAAGAATGCTTATATAAAGGACAAAAATCATAGACTAAAGTATGGAAATAATAAAGTACAAAAATCAAAATAAGAGTTAGCAATTTTTTTTTTATAGTGCTTATACTTAGCCATTTTATTTTTGTAATGCTTACATGAAGAATGAAGACTTAGCAAATTTTCAAGCAAAGACATAAAACAATATATGTTAGGAAGCTACACTTAGAAAATTTTTAGAAATATAAAACAACATATGACAACCTTCTTCAAAATGAAGCAAGAGTTAGGAAATATTTCACAAAATAATAATAATAATAATAATAATAATAATAAAGAAAACTACATAAATAAATAGATGTAAAGAATACATTTTCATTTAACTTTAAAAGTCATTACATCTGTTTCTCTTTCATTTTCTACAAAAATTACAAGGAGTTTCAAAGAAGCTAAAATGGGTTCAACTACTGCTCGTCCAAAGACTCATCTGGAAGCTTAAATACATCCAGGTCAACTTCAAAAGCTCCATTGCCAACTAAGTCATAACTAATCTACATCGACTTATACTCAAAATTCCTCGTAGATCATCCCTGATACCACCCTTAAATAGCATCAAAATCTTTAGGAACTGTTTATATGAAGAAAGACGTTTAGCTTTAAATTCATGCCTAAAGCATCAAGCAAATGCCAACTTGGAACTTATAATGTCCTTTGGTCCGGTCTAATCTCCTTTTTCCATCGGGTATTGGAACCCTCAACCATAGACGCAGTCACAACCTACTATGAGTTTTCTAAAGCTATTCTTAAGTCCCTCGCCACCACTTCCAGTTTAGTTGTTCCGACTTTAGCTACCTTTAATAAATCAGCACCTACAACAGCTCATTATTAACTTCCTTTAGTTCGTTAAAGCTAAATGATGGCGGCAAACACTTGCTCATGCAATTATTTGATAATCTTCTAGGGTGTCCTTCCTAAATTTCAAGTTTTCCACCTCAACTTCTAAGAAAGGTACCTTATCTTAATTGGTTCCCAAATAAGCATACAATTCCCACCTCTCCTACGATAGGCCCTCATTGGCCTTCTTTAGCTCACCAATGCCTTTATTCAGTATCTTCACAATCTATTGTAGCTCAACAACCATTATACTTTCTTCACCATCGACCTATAACCACTTGTTCTCCTCTTTTATCCTCAAATCATTTTTAATGACATAATGATACAGTTAGAACTGGTGCTTATGTGGCATTCTAGTATTGTATTAATATTAATTGTTTAATATTAATATAATAAGTATTTCGAATAAAATTATTAATATTAAATATATATGGTAAAATACTTGTGACATTTTAGACATTGTATAATCTGAATGAGTTTAGAACTGGTTCAAATGAGTTTGGACTAGCGCTAAGAGTTAGCTACGATGAGAGTTATAATTATTAAGAGTTAGCAGGTTATAAGAGTTAGCGAGATCTAAAGAGTTAAAGCCTTGTCTAAAATGGGACAAAGACTCGATGGTATACTAGCAATGACATATTTGCAAAGGATTATAAATAGTGTTAAGAAATGTCATTGTGCAAGTTGTTATCAAATATCATGTTCTTGATCTATTTTCACTGATGAGGATCTGTCGGTAAGAACCTTATTTAATATAAATCATTGTATGTCTATATTTAGATGGTCTAGATGGTTAGTCTTCACAAACTATGATCTTAGTAGAAGCTTGTATAGACATGTGGATATTCAGTTAGGACTGAGTACTGAACAAGCTCAATTAGGATCTCCAATAGACACCCCTTAAAGTTGTCAATGGATGATCCTTTTGAGTTAAGTAGTATTCGTGATCCATTGACCTAACTACCACGATTGACTTATAAGTGATCTACTATACTTAGGTTTTACACATATAAGAGACCTTTCATGGTCTGAACTTTGGGTGTCACTGGGTATGGTCTGATGCTCATGGAGTTCAGTGTATGTAGATATGAGATCCATCAACTCATATGGGTGAGTTGTATATCCAGATGCTCCAAGATTATGTTCTAGAAAATCTTATAGCCATAAGTAATTCAATTGGAAAAATTATTTCTCATATCAGAAACAATATCGCAAAAGTGTTTGTGAATACTATTTATGAAAATACAAATCTGAAGATAAGTTTTAGAGTTGAGCATATGGAGCCTTGATGACAATGATCTATGTCTGCACTCTTCTATCTTATACGAATATGTATTAACCTCAACATATATAGGTCAACGCGCCGTATTGTTATTTTCATTACATGTGTGTACGGTAACATTTATGGACTTACGAAAGAGTTTTGTAAGATAAAATGTGATGAACCTAGGGAGTCTCACTATATGAAGTATACTCGTTGTACACTGAGATAACATACGGGATTGAATAATTCAATCTAGAAAGTTCTCTGAAAATCAAAATTATTTCAGGGTCTCTTGGGGATATCATAGGGTTTAAATGTTAAGCCTGAAATCTCGGCAAGTAGGACTTGCCACTTTAACTTTTCTATTGGATGCCACATATCATGCCATTAATTTATAAGGGCATGACACATGGCATGATATCAATGGGTCATTTATTATTGATTGTTAATACTTAAATGGCTAAATGAAATGAAAGGCATAAAGTTAATGCATTTATCATGCTTATTTGTTAGCTATATTTAGCCAAAGTGAAAATGGTGATTATGTGTCATTCTAATATGGTATGAATATTAATTGTTTAATATTTATACAATAAGTATTTTAAATAAAATTATTAATATTAAATATATATATATATATATGATACGATCCGAAGGAGTTCAGATCTAGTCTAAAGGTGTTTAAACTTGGGCTAAAAGTTAACAATACTAAGAGTTATAATTGCTAAGAGTTAGCAGGTAAAAAGAGTCAAAGAAATATAAAGAGTTAGAGTCTTATCTGAAATAGGACAAAGACCCGAGGGTATATCAATAATGACATAGTTGCAAATGATTGCAAATAGTGCTAAAAAATATTATTGTGTAAGTATGTTCTTGAAAGTTATGTTCTTGATATATTTTCATTGATGTGGATCTGTTAGTGAAAATCTTATTTAACATAGATTGGTATATGTCTAAATATGGATGATCTAGATGGTTAGTCTTAACAGACCATGAGCTTAGTGGAAGCTCGTACAGACATACAGGTATTCAGTAAAGACTGAGTACTGATCAGACTCAAATAGGACCTCTAATAGACATCCCACAAAGCCATCAATAGATGGTCCTTTCGAGTTGAGTAGTATTTATGGTCCCTTGACCTGAGTACCATGATAGGCTTGTACAGATAAAACCATCAATGGACGATCCTTTAAGTTCCACACATAACAGAGATATTTTATTATCTGACCGCTGGGTGTCACTGGATTCGATGCTCATGGAGTTCAGTGTGTGTAAATATAAGATTCATCAACTCATATAAGTGAGTTGTATATCTAGATGCTCCAAGATTGTATTCAAAAAAAATACTATGGTCATAAGTAATATACTCGTGAAAGAGTTTCCTACGGGAAAAAAAATATTGCAAAGTTTTTTGCGAATATTGTTAACAGGAATACGAATTTGAAGATAAGTTCACGGTTAAGCATATGGAGATTTTGACAGTGTTGATCTTTATCTCTACTCTTTCAGGATATATATGACGAAGGAATTATACAAATATATATTAACCTCAACTTTTATGATTCAATACGTCAATTTTCGTTTTCCATAACATGTGTATAGGGCATCATTTATAGACTTATGAAAGAGTTCTGTAAGATAAAATGGGTGTGAACCTAAGGAGTCTCACTGTATGAAATGTACTCATTGTGCACTGAGTTAGCACACCAGATCAAATGGTTCAATTTCGAAAGTTCTTGATAAGTTAAAATTATTTTAGGGTCTTTTTGGGGAGCTGACAGGGTTTAAGTGTTAAACCCAAGATGTTGGCAAGTGGGACTTTCCATTTCATTCCTTTATAGTATGCTACATCTCAAGTCATTAATTTGTGATGGCATGACATATGGCATAATTTTAATGGCAATATTATGTCACCATTTGAAAATGTAATTCGGCCAAATGAAACCATTAGCAAGAGGTGGCCATTTAATATACTAAGATTTGTCATTCATTAAGGCATTACATTGTTATGTTTAAATGCTTAGCATGAGATGGTAAAATCATTGATTAGTCATGTTTAAAGGTTAAGCATGTGGTAGCTAACAATGAATAAAGCATGAAACCTTGTCATGCTTCAATTCATTTGGCAAAAGCATGACAAAACATTAATTTTCTTTGTATTTAGCTTTGTCATGCTTAAGTACAGTAAAAGGTAGCATTAATTTCTTTTGTATTTAGCTTTGTCATGATTAAGCAAAAAGGTAACTAATTTGTATTTAATTAGACGAATTGGCAATGACAAAGGCTATAAATAAAAGCCTTAATTCATTTATAAAGGATAATTAAAACAACAAAATTTAAAGCATAATATATAGCTTTGGCATAGAGATATTTAGAAGCAAAAGTTGCTTCAAGTAGCAACTTCTGACCAAGAATAGAAGGCTACCATTCTAGCTCAAGAAATTCTACCCTATCCTTGACTAGAATTGCCTAAAGCTTACTTGAAGGGTGAGCTCTCTTTTATCTCATTAGTATAATGAGGTATGTTTTTTAAAATTTTGTTGCGTACATTTTGCATATGTGACGTATAAAAATTAAATGAAATGTGTACACTCACCTTAACCATAGCACACTTACATAAACAATCTCACAATCTGAAGTGTACTAATTGTGCACTGGGGTAGAGTCCTCGTTCGAAGAATTCAATCTTAGAAGATTACGGATGAGTTTGATTTTGGGACTTCTCGAGATAGAAAATTCTTAATCGAAGAGTTTGATCCAAAGAAAGAGCTTGTTATTGGGACTTCTCGAAATGTGGTGTCCTCAATCGAAGTGTTCGATCGAAAGAGATTATGGGTGAGCAGGATTTATTATCGAGACCCCTCGAATTAGACACGTATCGAATTCTAATTGTTAGAATTTGACATATTACTAAACCTTAAAGAATAAGCTTTTATGTAGTACTTGTATAAGTGTTGAACACTTGTCATGTACTTCATTATTTTAAGAATACTTAATGGTTAAGCATTGGTGTAGGATGGTGACAAGCGTTAGGCATTATTTATGGACTTAATTGTTTTATTAAGGCTTCTTGGATAAATTTTGAATAAGTCCTTGAATACTTGTCTCTTTTTCAATAATATTATTATCTTAACAAAGCTTATTAGATACGTTTTGTTTATGGAAAAGCACACATTGTTTAAGATAGTGACAAGTGTACTTTTGATGACTTATAATAATAAAAAGTTTAAGAGATATTTTATTAAAGGCTTGGAATAGTATTTGTCCATATGTATGGAAAATAAGACAAAAATTGTTTCTGGCTTTTATCCTTCATGTAAAAAGGTTAGACATGTTATGTAAAAAGTGGACAAAAGAGTTTTGTTCATCATCTTTCACAAAAGAGAAATGACTTACCACTCTTGGTGAAGAAGATAAGAGGAGAAAAAACAAGTGTTGCTATTTTCTTCGAAGTCCTTTTTTCTCACCCAAAATTGAGAAGCCAAAGTAAGAGTTGTTTTGGAAATTCCTGCAAAATAAAAGCTACCATTCTAGCATTCAAATTTGGGAACCATTTCCAAAAGCTTCAAAGGTGATACTTAATCTCATTAGTGTAATGAAAACTTAAATTTCAGCATATGTTAGTTCTTTAGGATATTAGATTTTCTGTTTCCCCTGTGAATGATTTATGTATGAGATGCATAGATTAGAAATGATGAACACATACCAATACATGCACCCATAGAATAGCATACTGAACAATTAGTATTAGAGTTGTGTGCTTTTTTAGGGTAAATGGAGTGTATTTGAGCTATTTGGGATTCCAAGGAATAATAGGTAGTGCACTGTCAAGTGTTGAAAGTGTAGAACCAAGTCTTTGTTCAAAGAAAGACTAGGACGTTTCATGCTTAGCACAAGAGTATTCATGAATTTAGATGAACATTAGGTTGGTATGATTTAAACTATGCCAGTTAAACATGAGATGAGGTAAATATATGCGAGCATATTATCTAATATTGCTAAAGCGTGAGGGTAGTATCAGTAACATATATTTGATAATTGACAAGTTAATATGAAATACACTTATCCAATATTACTAAAGCGTGAGGATAAGATGTATTTAAAATCAATGGTAAAACTTCCATGAGATGCAATTGACAAGAGTTATCTACCTATTGGGTTTACAAAGGTCAATATTGTTAAAACGTGAGACTGAAGTAAAATGTCAATAGGGTCCACTTCTCGTTGTATAGTTTAAAAGACTTTAAACTGTCGTTATCCTATTTAAGAGATTAAAGGGATTATGTAAAGCAATAGGAGGACTTTTTTAGATTAAAAAATGTATAATTATTATACTTATGATCTAAAACATTTTAATTAATGATTTAATAAATCTATTGACATCTTCTATTTATTATATCTTGTAAAGATCTAATGGCCTCAATCAACCCCTTCGTACGCATGCTTAATGCAAGCCAACTCAAGGATGCCGAAAACTTTACAGATTGGCTTAAAAGCTAGGATATGTGGTTGATCAGCCTATCCCTGAGATATTTCTGATGATGCCACCCTATGAGAGAGAGAGACATATTAAAAATGATTGGATGATAATTTGAAGGTCAAATTATATATCCTCGCCTTATGTCTACAAAGCTGCAAGGAAAGCATAACCACATGGATAGTACTAGTAGTATCATACTCCATCTGAATGAGCTATTTAACGATAGACCTCAGGTCAAGATATTCTGGGTTACCAAAGCGCTCTATTAGGCTAGACTTCCAAAGGGCGGTCTGGTGAGTTCCCATGTCCTCAAGATTATTGGATATATCAAGAGGTTAAAGACTATCGATAACACCTCTAGTCACTTTCGAGGTTATTTACTAGTACATTATGAACTTCAACATGCAAGAATTTACCCCTACTTATACTGATCTTCATAACATATTAAAGACAACTCAAGATGACATGAATAAATGAGACTCGGCCCTCTATATTCAGTGTGCTTCATCTTTTGCCCCAAAGGCTTCTTGGAAGCCTAAAGAGAAAAGGAAAAAAAAAGGTGAGGCAGACATCCAGAATAGGTTATCAAAAGTGAACTATATCTAAGGCCTAAAAGAAAAAGAAAAGTAAAGGAAAAATGTTTCCATTAGGGTGAGGATGGGCATTAGAAACGTAACTGCCCAAAGCACCTTGCTACGGTCAAAAAGACTCCATCAGGCATACGCTTACCTATCATTAACATTTCTTTGGCATTTGATGCTAGTTCCAACTAGGTATTGGATACCGCTTATCTTTCTCACATCTGTAATGTGTTGCAAAGTTTGAGGGACATTAGATTGATACTGATGCGATATTTCTATATCATAAATTAAGTGCAAGTATAAACTATCGTATGCAAGTAATAAAGAGACTAATTAGTCGGATGTCGAACCCACAGGGATAATTTCTTCTTATTAACCAATTACTAAAATTATGTCTTCCTAATAATTATTCAGATAAATAAAAACCTAAGAATGAATGTAGAAAATATAAAAGTAAAAACACAATGCAAAGAGAATAAGAAGATAGCAATGTAGAGAAAACCTAGGATTAATACTATCCCTCAATATTCTTTCTAATGATTAACCTTATAATATTTAACTCCCTTAGTCTTTATTATTGATCAAGACACTAATGTATTCACAAGCCTCTTCCAAGGTCATGCAAGTATACCTTAATTTACCAAATACCTATATTCCTATGGTACTTGTAATAAATTAAGATTCATTAAGATTAGGTCTTATTGATCATACATGCCAATTAGGTATATTCCTATCCTAAATTGAAACTTGCATATGCAACATTGAATGTTACTCTACAATCATGAATCAAATTACCTAGGTCTAAATATTATGATTCCTCTTCTGAGTTTATCAATAATATTACCAACTCATTCACCATATATTGGCCAGATATATTGAAGCATTAAACACAAGTAATTTAAATAATAAAAGACTAAGTTTATTAAATATTCGAAAGATATGGCAATTAAGCACACATATTGAGTTCAAATATTAACCCTAGAAAATAAGTTAGCTCATGGCTACAAGAGAACAACAGTAATCATAATTATAAATCATGATACAATTATTAGCAAACCGATATAGACGTTGAATTGCTCTTAATTTCGCTGCCTAGGAACTCTTGATGCCGAAGAACGTCTTGTATCTCTCTCTAAAGTTGCTTCAATTAAGCTCCTATTGCTCTCCAAGACTCGTGCTCTGTATTCTTGGTGCTCTTGGGTCGTCTTGGATTGATTCTTGAAGGCTGGGAACGAGTGGCTTTATATAGGGATTGATATGAGCTTGAAAATCTCAATTCTCGTCGGACTAGGACTCGCACTACCGCTGGCGCGCTATGTATCTGTCGCTGGGGCGATGCGTGAAAAAGCTATTACCGCTGGAGCGGTGGGATCTTAGCGCTGGGGCGCTGCATGAAAACTGCTTCACCGCCGGCGCGGTATGTTGATAGCGCTGGGGCGATAGATCGTCGCTGGCGCGGTGAATTGTCGGCGCTGGGGTGCTAGACGCGACTTAAGCAGGTCGTTTTTCTTATTTCGATCACTATTTCAGCGCTGGGGCGAAAATCCTTGTGGCGCTGGGGCGTTGGACACATACTTTGAAAACTTTGCATTTTAGTCCCTGTTTTCGCTCCTTTTGCGTTCTTTCTTTAAATTTCGTTCAAGTCCCTATAAATAACAATAATGCACATAAATAGCCATCTATTCTCATAAAATCATAAAATATCAATAATAAAAACATGAGAAAATATATGACAAATTTGCCCTTATCAGATACAGACTGGAGAAGTATAACTTTGTGTTAGAAATAAGAATTTCCTACGAGTCGAGGTTGTGGGACATTTTGATTTACTTCTCCCTTGTAATAGTATTGTTGTATTATATAACTTTTATTTTTTTTCAAACATTATCCGACATATTATATCCTTTCTTGTACTAGACAGTGAAGGATATCATATGTATATTCTGAACCGCTCCTTATATTTATATGATATAGATGATATTTTATTAGCTAAGTCTCAATTAGTTAATGGGTATTATATTTTGGATACAACAAGAAATGTCATGAATGTACAGGTTAATGCTAGTTGTAGTTTAGGAACTTTAAATAAAATAGAATTGTGGCATATGAGATAAGTCATATAGGTGTGAGACACCTAACTCATCTGGTTAAAATAGTCGAATACCTGATCTAACCATAGAACCTTACCCAACTTATGAATATTGTATTCAAAGAAAGATAGTTGAATCTCTCTTTACTGGTGTTGAACAAAGTGCCACTGATTTATTGGAACTGGTACATAGTGATGCATGCAATCCAATGAATTACGCTGCAATGGGTGGATTTTGATATTTTGTACTCTTTATCGATGATTTGTCATAATATGGGTACATGTTTCTTATAAAACACAATTTGGAAACCTTTGAAAAGTTCAAAGAATTTAAACTTGAGGTAGAGAAATAAATCAGTATGTACATCAAGTGCCTTCATTTTGATCGAGGCGGTGAGTACATTAGTAGTAAATTTTTAAATTATTTGAAGGAGAATAGGATTCCCGCTCAATATAGTCCTCTGAGTACTCTGTAACACAATGGTGTTTCAGAGAGGAGGAATCAAACTTTATTGGATATGGTCTGATCAATGATGAGCTTCGTTGATATCCCGAAATATTTGTGGGGTTATACCCTAGAAACTACTTCTCATATATTGAACAGAGTTCCATCTAAAGATGTTCCCTTCACTCTGTATTAGATATGGATTTGAAGGAAACCAAGTCTTAAATATTTTAATATTTGGGGCTATCCTGCATACATAAGAGTTGTGCACTAGGATAAACTTACACCGGAGGGGTACAAGTATTGATTTATAAGGTATCTCAAATATTTAATAGGATACCAGTTCTAATGCCATGCTTTTAGAGAAATAGATTCTCATGGATCATTGGTATTATAGAAAGATTGAACTTGAGGAAGTCAATCAGAACCAAAATCAACCAGGGATAGAACCTCGGGCTTAATCAAGCATAACACCTTTAACACACCATCTACGTAGGTCGAAGAAAAAGTCAAGGCCACCTGCCCTTAGAGATTTCTTAGTTGAAGAAAATAATCCTTTGACCTATAGAGAGGCGATGTTGGACATCGATTCGGGAATATGGCAAGATGCCATGAAATCTAAAATTGACTCAATGCATCAAAATCAAGTCTAGGACTTGGTTGAACTTCCTGAAGAAATAGTTCCTATCAGTTACAAATGGATTTACAAGCAGAAGCATGGGCCCGATGGGAAGGTAGAGACCATCAAAGCCCAACTTGTTATGAAAGGTTATGCTCAGCGATCCAGAATCGACTATGAGGAAATATTTGCATCAATAGCAATCTACAATTCAATTTTTATTGGCAATTGTCGTATATTATAACTTTGAGATATGGAAAATAAATGTAAAGATGATGTTCCTAAATGGATATCTCAAGAAAGAGATATACATGGAACAGCTTGAAGGTTTTGTATCTAACCTAACATCTGGTCTAGTGTACAAATTAAAAAAATCCATTTGTGGACTTTAGCAAGCCTTTCGAAGTTGGAATCTTCATTTTGATAAGGTAATTAGAGGGTCTGGTTTCATCAAGAACAAAAAAGAAGCTTGTGTGTATAAAAATATTAGTGGGAGCATGATAGTCTTCTTGGTTCTCTATATAGATGACATACTGATCATTGGGAATGATATCGATATGTTACAGTCAGTTAAGAGCTATCTAAATAATAACTTCTTCATGAAATATTTGGGAGAGGCTTTTTATATACTGAGTATAAAACTTTATAAAGATAAAGCTAGGAAGCTGATAGAACTCTCCCAATCATCGTACATAGACAGTGCTTAGAAATGTACAATTTCACTAACTGTAAGATAGCTAATGTACCTTTTAAACATGGCATTCATCTTTCAAGGAAGATGTGTCTTTAAAGGAAAGATGAAATAGTTAAAATGTCTAACATCCTATATGCATCAGCTGTTGAAAGCTTGATTTATGCCATGATATGTATGAAACCTAACATCAGTATAGCTGTAAGTGTTATAATTTGGTATCAATTTGATCTAGGTGACAACCATTGAATGGCAGTGAAACATGTCCTCAAATACTTTAAGGGTACGAAGGACGAGTTTCTCATATATGGAGATAATAACTTGCAAGTGAAAAGATACACAGATTTAGACTTTTAGTCTAATTTGATGATAGAAAGTCTACATCTGTGCATATATTTATTCTCAACGGTGCAGCAGTGAGTTAGAATAGCACCAAGTAGAGATCCACAGCTGATTCTACAACAGAGGTAGAATACATTGTTGCCTCGAAAGCAGCAAAAGAAGCACTGTGGATAAGCAAGTTTCTCAATGAGCTTGGAATAATTCTAAATTTGATGGATCATATCCCAATATTTTGCAACAATAATTGGGCCACTGCGCAAGCCAAAGAACCAAGAGCACACCAAAGATCTAAGCATGTAGAGAGGAAATATCACATAATTAGAGAGATTTTGGCTATAAGAGATATAATAATTTATAGAGTTGACTTTGTAAATAATGTAGCGGACCCACTAACTAAGGCCTTAACTCCTAAGGTGTTTAAAAAACACGTGGAGTCGGTTGGTATTAGATACCACTACAAATAGCTCTAGAGCAAGTGGGAGTTTTTTAGAATTTGTGGTTACGTGTCATCCCATTTTGTATGAATATTTTATTTTAATATTTATACAATGCATATTTCATTAAATTACTAATCACATTTATTAAATGGTACAATGCTTGTAACATTGCAAACATTGTATAATATGAAGGAGTTCAGATTTAGTTTAAAGGGGCTTAAATCAGCGCTAAGAGTTAGCAACACTGAGAATTATAAATGCTAAAAGTTAGCACTGCTAAGAGTTAGTAGGTTATAAGAGTCAGTGTAATCTAAGGAGTTAGAGCCTTGTCTAAAATGAAACAAATACCTGAGAATATACTAGTAATGACATTATTGTAAGGAGTTGCAATTGGTGCTAAGAAATGTCATTATGCAAGTATGTTCTTAAATACTATGTTCCTGGTCTATTTTCACCGATACAGGTCTATTGGTGTATCCCTTCTATATAGATCAGTGTATGTTTATATCTGGATGGTCCAGATGGTTGTTCTTAGATGACTATGATCTTAGTGAAAGCTTATATAGGCATACGAGTATTCACTTAGAACTGAATACTGAACAGACTCACTAGGACGTTCAATAAATATCCCATAAAGCAATCAATGGTAAGTCCTCTCGAGTTTAGTAGTGATGTGAACTTCACAAAGAAAAATGAGACCTAAAACTCAATGAGGTTCCTTTACCAAGGATCATTCTAAATCCAATTCATAAACAAATAAAAATAAGGACCTTGATCCATATTTATTCAGAGATAAGAACCAAAGATATAAGAAAATGGGTTGACGCCATACTCAAGATAGATGAGAAAGGTTGTGAGTGATAAGTCAATGATGAACACACAAGATGAAATCTTGATAAGTTTTGAAAAGTTCTTTGAAGAACCAAAAGAAAACTCTCAATAATATTAATGTCATAAACTGATTTACTTCTCATCCCTTATAGTATTTATAGAGATTACATGGGACGCTAAGTATTCTTTATAACTTTCAAATTCAACAATAAATGAAACTAAAATTGTTTGTCAAACTTCTAACCACTACCAAAATAAGTAAATTCTGTAATAAAATAATTAATATGATAAATGCAATTACAAGCTCCTAAAATGACTTTTTTCTTCTTATTAGGCTTCCATTATATGGGCTGCTAGAATGATCTGATTTTAATGTCCATTGTAAAGAAACTTGCATAAAATTAACCAAGTATTGATCTAGTTAAATAATTAATTCAGACCGATTAATGTCTTTAACTACACATGAATTTGAGATATGCTCAATTAGCCCATTTAATGTTTCTTTCATTTTCTTGGATCTTGTTGTTGTGTGATTTCTATAATACAAACTAATGCAAGTATATGTTATCGCAACAAGTAATATATGATGAATAGAGTATCGTTCCCACGAGGATTGTGTCCTGAATTAATGCTAAGTACTACGATGTTGGCAACCTAACTTTATCTAAGCTAATCTAAAGGGTAGGATGAATTATTGAATTAAAAGTAACTTAAAACTAATTAACTAGGTAAATTAAGGAAAAGAGATATCTATGGCAATGGGGTTCTAAGGACTTGATTTCCCTCTATTGTTCCTATGGTCTTTGTCATTAGTAATCAACAACCAATTTATGCATTCATTAATTCAGGGTGTATGATTAATCTCATTCCCTCTTCCGAGTGCGAATGAGATACTATGCATATACAACTAAGTTGATATTCCTATCTAACCCGTTATACATACACGCATTAAGCTACCCTTAAACGACTACCCTAAGTTCATTAGTCTCCCAACTCAACAAACTCAAAGCTATGCTTTTTACAACCAACATGTGGATTAAACTTTTTCAAGTACATAATCCAAATATTTAAATTATCCAATACATTTTCCGATGCAATTAGAAGCATTAAGGGCATAAAAAGCATAAACAAATAACATAAGAAAGCCATTAATCATATAGCAACTTCAACACATATTGTTCAATAAAGTTCCATTAAGGCCTAGAACATACAATCTACAACAAAATGATAATCTTGCAATATAGTGAATTCTATACAAATGGGATCCTAAAGTATTGATTTCATTCTATTCTTCCTATGTTCTTCCTATTTAGCAAATTCGTTCAATTCATTAATCAAGGGCTTAAGACTAATCTCATTTCCTCTTTCGAGTGCCAAATGAGATACTATGCATATATATTCAAGTTGATATGTCTATCTAACTTGTTTACATAGACATGCATTACGCAACCCTTAAGTTGATTACCCAAAGATTAATTTTATTACCTCTCCCGAGCGTCAAATAAAATTCTAGACATAATGGCACACCCAAAGTATTTGCGCCCATCACGCATTTTATCAAACACTTTAAAAAGAAGAGAACCACATGTAACCCTAGGCATAATGGCACACCCCAAAGAGTTTGCGCCTATCACACATTTTATCAAACACTTGGAGTGCACCTCATGGAAATCCTAAGGAAAACCATGATGATTACCTAAGTGTTATTGGTCTTCCAACTCAATAACAACCTAAAGCTATGTTTCTCCCAAATCCTATAAATGGGTCAATCTCTTCCACTCATCAATCTATAAATTCACAATAACCAATTCATTTTCCAATCAATTGGAAGCATTAATCATAAAGAAACATAAATGAATTACATGAATTTATACTAAATCATCCAAATATAATACAAATAAAACTACATCAAGTCTTAGAATCAAGTTTAATCACATAAAAATCCAACCATAACTAAAATTATCCAACCATCCATAGATACAACTCATTTAAACAATGTTCATAATTAGAAATTAAAACAAATGAGAAATACAAATAAAAGGAAAGAGAAAACCGATTTTAGGATGTCTCTAAGGTTTCAATCCTCCAAATGTCTTCAATGATGCACAAGAAACCTTGGAGACATCATTTCTCCTCTTCAAATTTGAGCTCAAGCTTTCTCCTCCTTGCAAATTTCATGCCCCTTGCTGCCTAAAACTCACTTGGCTCAACAATGGGTGTTTATATAGGTTTAGGGTTGCAAAAAGAGAAAAAAAAATGCCTTTAAAAAGTGCCCAGAATTCAGTGCCGCGGCATTCGGGTTCAATGCCGCAGTATTAGGACTTAATGTCGCGGCATTAGGATTCAATGCCGCAGTGTAGAGCTTCTAGAACTGGTGCCCAGACCAATGCCCGGGTGCCAAATGTCCCGGCGCTCAAATCGAATGCCTCGGCATTGCACTATAGCACTGTTTACATTTTGAGCATTTTAGTCCCTTTTCGGATTCTCATCTCAAATAGCTCCATTTGCATTTAATTTCTGATATATTTGCTCTGATAGTGCTTAAACCTATAAAACAACATTAATATCCATCAATAGCAAAATTATTGGGATAAATTGAGCGAACATCAAGTTTATGAGGATAAAATACTTTATACAATTATGCCCTATCACTTGCCCTTATTATTGGACTCCTATGGATGGTCAACGGATCTTGTAAAGCTTTGGAAACCTGATTCACATCATTCACCCCCTCTTGAAAATGATTTGTTCTCAAATCTTTACTTACATCAAAAGGAGATAAATTAGCAACATTAAAGCTTGCACTTACATTATACTCACTTGAAAGGTCTAACTTGTAGAAGTTATTATTGATCCTTTCAACCATATGAAATGGACCATCTCTACTTGAAAGTAGTTTAGAATGCCTTTGAACAGGAAACCGTTTCTTCCTCATATGTAACCAACCTCAATCACCCAGCTCAAATACAACTTTCTTGTGCCCTTTATTAGCTTGGTTAGCATATTCCTAAGTTCTTCTTTCAATGTTTTACTGTATTGTTTCATAGATGTGCCTAACAAAGTCAGTTTTCTTCTTTCCATTCAAATTAACACACTCATCCATAGGTAAATGAATTAAACCAAAAAGAGTTAATAGATTAAAACCATGCACAATTTCATAAGGTGAAAACTTAGTTGTTGAATATGTACTCATATTATGTAAAAACTCTATATGCGGTAAACATTTTTCCCATGTTTTCAAGTTCTTTTATATTATAGCATGCAACAATATAGATAAAGTCTTATTAACTACTTCAGTTTGCCCGTCAGTTTATGGATGACAAGTAGCAGAAAATAAAAGTTTAGTTCTTAATTTACCCCCAAAAAGTCCTCCAAAAATAGCTTAAGAATTTTGCATCCCTAACCGAAACAATACTCTTAGGCATGCCATGCAATCTTACAATCTCTTTGAAAAATAAGTCAGCAATATGTGATGCATCATCAGTTTTATGACATGGAATGAAATGTGCCATTTTATAATTTCTATCAATGACCACAAATATAGAATCATTACCCCTTTTTGACCTAGGTAAACCTAACACAAAATTCATAGATATGTCAGTCCAAGGTTCACTAGGTATAGGCAAAGGAGTATACAAACCATAAGGCTTAACCTTAGATTTTGCTTGTCTACAAGTGACACCTCTCATAAATCCTTTCTACATTATATTTTATATGAGGCCAAAAGAAGTATTCATGCAAAACATCTAAAGTCTTAGATATACCAAAATGCTCAATCAAACCATCCCATGAGCTTCTCTAATAAGCAATTCATGCAATGAACAATTAGTCACACAAAACTTATTTTCTCAAAACATAAGTCCATTATGCCTAAAAAACTTGTCAAACACCACTTTTTCACATGTATTGAATACATTGCCAAAATCAAAATCATTAATATACAAGTCTTTAATGTATTCAAAACCTAATATTTTTGCATCTAAAGCAGAAAGTAAGGCGTACCTTTGAGATATTGCATCAGCTACAACATTTTCCTTACCTTGCTTATACTTATCATATAAGGAAACATTTCAATGAACTCCACTCACTTGGTTCAACTTGTGTTGACCCTTAAATGCTTCAAAAATTCATGATCAATATGAATCACAAATTCTTTTGGCTAAAGATAATGCCGCTAAGTTTCTAATGTCCTAAACAATACATACATCTCTTTATCATATGTAGGTAATTCAAGGTTGCCCCACCTATATTTTCACTGAGATATGCAATAGGACATCCTTCTTGTATAAGTGCAGCTCTAATACCTATTTCTGAAGCATCTCACTCAATGTCAAAAGTTTCAGCCAAGTTAGGTAAAGCAAGCAAAGGTGCATTAGTTAAATTTTCCTTGATCAAATTAAATGCCTTTTCTTGTTCATCACCCCTACTTAAAACCTACATTCTTTTTTATAACTTCAGTTAAAGGTGTGGCTAGGCTATTGAAATCTTTCACAAAACTCCTATAAAAGCTAGCCAAACTATGGAAAATTCTAACATGACCCACATTTTTAGGTTTCGATTAATCTTGGATTGCCTTAATCTTTTCTTCATCTAATTCAATTCCTTTAGCACTAACAACAAACCTAAGAAATAAAAGTATATCTATGCAAAAAGTACACTTTTTGAGGGCACTAACAACAAACCTAAGAAATAAAAGTATATCTATGCAAAAAGTACACTTTTTGAGGTTATCAAACAGCTTTTCTTTTCTTAAAACAACCAAAATAAGTTTTAAATATTCAACATACTTATCTAAGCTTTTGCTATAAATCAGAATATCATCAAAGTATACAACCACAAATTTACCAATAAAAACATGATTCATTAATCTCATGAATGTACTGAGTGCATTAGTTAATCAAAACAGCATAACTAATCACTCATATACGCCATATTTTGTTTTATATGCGATTTTCCATTCATCACCTTCTTTCATTCTGATCTGATGATATCTACTCTTAAGATCAATTTTGGTAAAAACACAAGAACCATATAATTCATCAAGCATATCATCTAATCTCGATGTGGGATGTCTATACTTTACAGTGATATTGTTAATGGTATAAAAATTAACACACATCCTTTATAACCCATCCTTCTTAGGTACAAGCAATACTAGAACCGTACAAGAACTCATGCTCTCACGAACATACCCTTTCTTCATGAGCTCACAAAAAATTGCCTTTGAAGTTCCTTCGTCTCCTCAGGATTATTTATTTAAGCTAGCCTATTTAGAATTGATGCACTGGGTATAAAGTCAATTTAATGCTCGATTCCCCTTATTGATGGAATACTAGGCAACAAATAGGTTAAGTTCATTAGAACTGAATCAAGCCTCTTTGTACAAAAGTACAATCACAGGCTGATTTAAAAACAAAGCTTTTTTTTTTATCTCACTTGCTCTTGTATAGAATTCACTTATTTTTTCTCTTTTTTTCTCACTAATTGAAATTTTCTTTCCTTTTTCACTCTATGTTTCTCTCCTTTTAGTTTCAATCTCTCTTGTTTTTGAACTCTCACTCTCCTTTTTCAATCACTCTCTTTTTTTAACGTCACTTAATCTTCATCCACTTATCTTGGGGTTAAAGGTACAAGAGTAATTAATTTTTTACCAAGTACAAAAGAGTACCTATTAGTGTAACCATTATGAATTACATGCCTATCATACTGCCATGGTCGTCCTAATAGAATATGCCTCACATGCATTAGCACTACATTACACAAAACCTCAGCTTTGTACTTTCCAATTAAGAATAAGACAAGCATTTGCTTATTTACTTTGACTTCTCCATAATCATTCAGTCATTGTAACTTATATGGATTAAGATGTTTCAAAGTTGTCAAATTCAAGTTTTTTCACCAAACTAGTGCTAGCCACATTAGTACAACTCCCACCATCAATAATCATATTGTATACCTTATTATTGAAATGGCATCTAGTATGAAAAATATTATCATGTTGTACCTTCTCATCTTCTTTGATTTATATACTAAGAGCTCTCCATCAACCGGATATTCAATGTCACTTATATCTTCCAAAGGTAGAATGAACTCATTATCAGATTCACCTTCGGTCTAAATATCATCATCATCTTTCAATATCATTACTCTTTTGTTTGGGCACTAAGATGTAATATGACCAGTTTCCAAATACTTAAAGCATTTGATATCTCTATTTCTAAAAGGTTTGGAATCAGATTTACCTTTATTTAGTGCACCTTTATCTTGGTTACTTTTTGAGGTTTCAGCCTTAGGCTTCTAATTTGGCTTTTTATTCTTTTTATTCCAATTCAATTTCCAAAAGGATAAGGAACCTGAGTTCTGGCCATATCTTGTAGAACTCTTCTTTTTTAGTTTTCTTTCTACCTTTATTGTCATATGAACCATGTCTTCCAACTCTACATAATGCTACAATTTGACCATATTAGAATATCACGACTCAAACCTTACAAAAATTTATCTATAGTTGCCTCTCAATCTTCCTCAACATTGGCTCGAATTATGGTTATCTTCATTTCTTTGTGGTAGTCTTCAACACTTTTGGAACCTTGAGTAAGGCTTTGTAACCTTTGGTACAAATCACTAGAATAATGACTAGTGACAAATCACTTCTTCATAACAGCTTTCATTTCTTCCCACATCTCAATAGGCCTTTCATAATTCCATCTTCTGCTCAAAATAAGTTGATTCTACCAAATAATTGTATAATCAGTGAATTCAACAACAACCAACTTTACCTTCTTTTCCTCAGAGTAGTTATGGTAATCGAAAACTAGCTCTACCTTCTTTTCCCACTCCAAATATACATCAGTATCATTTTTACCTTGGAAAGAAGGAATCTTTAACTTAATACTACCCAAGTCATGATCAACTCTATCTTTATGTCCACCTCTATCTCATCTAAATCCTCTACCACGCTTGAATCTATCCATATTGACAATAGTGGCCTGGTTTTCATCATCCCAATCATTTTCATCAATGGTAGCATCATTCATGGTAGCACTCCTATCAAGTCTTCTCACATTAGGAACTTTAGATGGTTGTGCCCTTTGGGAAGTAGATATAACTCTATCTATTCTTTCATTTACCTCATCAAACCTCAAATTTATTCAATTAAAATTGTTATTCTAAGGACTTAAAGAAAAGTTTAAATCTATCCTTTCCTGAGCATCAGCGGATGAGCCTTTATCTTTTTGTTAAGACATATTTAATAAATTGGAAACAATGTTAAAATACCTCACAAATACTCTTTTACGTATGTTCTCTCAAGATTGATAGCACTCACACTCTTGTTTTACTCAAATTTTTCTTTTACCCTTTTATGAGCTTACATATTCTTGCTTTTTTCCACTCTTTAGTCTCCTCTTCAGTTCTTTATTGAACTAAAATGAACTTAATCAAAATTACCTTGCAATAATTCAAACTCAACAATTCATATTAGTAAGGATGACAATAAGTTAACATAAAGGAAAAAAATGCTGAAATTAAAAAGCAAAGAGAACAAGATTATGAAAATAATAAACTAAGGAAACCAAGATAAAGTAAATTTGAGTTTTTGATGCAATTTAGGCTGGATTGCATAAAATAGCCAGAATACACACTTGATGCAACAAAAACTTGAATAACACTTCATTTAATTCAGAACGTTTTTTAATTCAGAGTAGCAAACCTGAAATCAATTGAATCTGATTTTTTTTCTCTATTATTATTATTTTTTTTTTTTTTTGTCTTTTACTTATATGCAATGATAAACAATAGAACTTGAATGATTTAGGGTGAAGAAATAGATAAAAGTTTTTAAAAAAAAAAAAAGAAACAAATATGATAGGATTTAGATTCAAGGGAATGGACAAAAGAAAGAACAAATAATATAGAAAATAAAGCATAGATCAAACATGATTTAGAACCTAAGCTCTGATACCAAATGATATAAACCTCATAAAGAAACATAATACTTGACACTTAAGGTTCCTTTTCCAAGGATCGTTTTAAATTAGATTCACAAATAAATGAAAATAAGGACCTTGACCTATTATCTATTCAGAGATAACAACCAAAGGTATAAGAAAATAAGGTGACGTTATAGTCAAGACAGATGAGAAAGGTTGTGAGTGATAAATTAAGGATTAATGCCACAAGATGAAATCTTGATAAGTTCTGAAAAGTTCTTTGAAGAACCAAGAGAAAATGCTCAATAATATTAATATAATAAACTTCTTTACTTCTCATCCATTATGGTATTTATAGAGACCGCTTGGGATGCCAAACATTCTTTACAACTTTCAAAATTCAACAATAAATGAAACTAAGATCGACTGTCAAACTTTTAACCACTACCAAGATAAGTAAATATAATTAATATGATAAATGCAATTGCAAACTCCTAAAATGCTTATTTTCTTCTTATTAGGCTTCCATCACATGGGCTACTAAAATGGTTTGATTTTAATGTTCATTATAAAGAAACTTTGATAAAATTGACAAGGCATTAATCTGCTTGAATAATTAATTTAGGCTAATTAGTGTCTTTAACTATACATGAATTTGAGATGTGCTCAATTAGTCCATTTAACATTTTTTTCATTTTCTTGTATCTCGCCCTTATCATTGGACCCCCATGGATGCTCAACTGATCTTGTGAAGCTTTAGAAACCTGATTCGCATCAAGTAGTATTCGTGGTCCTTTGACTTGAGTGCCATGGTGGGCTTGTGAATGATTGATAAGGGTATATTTGTCATATATTTTCTCATGTTTTTATTTTGATATTTTATTATTTTATAAGAATAAATTATTATTTATGTGCATTATTGTTATTTATAGAGACTTGAATGAGATCATCGAAGAACATCACTCAAGTTCTACTGTTTATCATTGCATATAAGTAAAAGATCATGCAAACTTTCAAAATATAAACGTATCACCCCAGCGCCATAAGGATTTTCACTCCAGTGTTAGAATAGTGATCAAAACAAGAAAATAAAAAAAAATACTTGTTTAAGTCGCAATCTAGCGCCCCAGTGCCAGCTCACCACAGCGTCAGTGATAACCTAGTGCTCCAATGATGAGGCCTTTTACACATAGCACCCCAACGACAGCAACATAGTGCCCCAGCGATAGTGCAATTCCTAATCCGACAAGAATTGAAGTTTTCAAGCTCAATCAATCCCTATAAAGGCCACTCGTCCCCAGCCTTTAGAGATCATCCAAGAACACACAACATAAGTCTTGGAGAGCAATTAGAACTTAATTGAAGCAACCATAAAGAGAGATTCAATGTGTTCTTCGGCATCAAAAGTTTCTTAGATAACGCAATCAAGAGCAATTTAACGTTTATATTAGTTTGCTATTAATTGTATCATGATTTCTTATTATTTTTTCCATTGTTCTCTTGTAGTCGTGAACTAAATTTTCTTTCTAGGGTTAATACTTGAACTCAATATGTATGCTTAATTGTTATATCTTTTTAATATTTAATAAACTTAGTTCTTTATTATTTAAATTACTTATTTTTAATGCTTCAATTATTAGGCCACTATATGGTAAATGAATTGGTAATATTTTTTATAAACTCGGAAGAGGAATTATTATATTTAGACCTAGGTAATTTGATGCATGATTGAATAGTAACATTCAATGTTGCATATGCAAGTTTCAAATTAGGATATGAATATACCTAATTGGCATGTATGATCAATAAAACTTGATCTTAATGAATCTTAATTCAATACAAGTACCATAGGAATATAGGTATTTAATAAATTAAGGTATACTTGCATGACCTTGGAAGAGACTTGTGAATACATTAGTGTCTTGATAAATAACAAAGACTAAGGAAATTAAATATTAGAGGATTAATCATTAGAAAGCATATTGAGGGATAGTATTAACCCTAGGTTTTCTCTATATTGCTATCTTCCAGATCTCTTTACATTATGTCATTGTTTTTATATTTTCTACATTCATTCTTAGATTTTTTTTGCTTTTCTAAATAATTACTAGAAATACATAATTTTAGTACTTGATTAAAAAGAAGATATTATCCCTGTGGGTTCGACATTCTACTTTTTGGTCCCTTTATTACTTGCATATGATAATGTATATTTACACTCGATTTTAAGATATAGAAATATCGCATTAGTGATCCACCATACTTTGATTCTAAGGATGTCAGAGATCTTTAATGGTCTAATAGCTGCGTGTCACTGAATATAGTCTGATGCTCATAGAGTTTGGTACGTGTAGATATGGGATTTTTCAGTTTGTATGGGTGAATTATATATCCTAATGCTCTGAGATTGTATCTCAAAAAGTCTTGTGGTCATAAGCAATAAACTCGGGAAATGAGTTCTTACAAGGTTAAATAATATCGTAAAAGTATTTATGTATATTATTTATCAAGATACGTATCTGGAGATAAGTTCACGATTGAGCAAATAGAGCTTTGATTGTGAAGATTTATCTTTGCTCTTTTAAAGATATAGATGACGGAAAGATTATATGCATGCACTATAAACTCAACTGTATAGTTCAATGCGCTATTTTGTAATATCTGCAACATGTGTGTGGGGCATCGTTCACGGACGTATGGAGGACTTCTATATGACAAACTGAGTTTGAACCAAGAGAGTCTCACAATATGAAATGTACTCATTGTGCATTAGGGTAGCATCCTCGTTTGAAGAGTTCGATTCGATGAGATTGCAGATGATTTTAATTTTAGGACTTCTCGAGATAGACAGTCTCGATCGAAAAGTTCAATTCAAAAAGAGAGCTCGTTATTGGGACTTCTCAAAATGTGGCATCCTCAATCAAAAGAGATTATGGTGAGTAAGATTTGTTATTGGGACCTCTAAAATTAGACACATGTCGAATTCTGATTGTTATAAATTGACAAATCACTAGGCCTTGAAGAATAAGCTTTTGAATAATACTTGTACAAGTGTTGGATACTTGTCATGCACTTTATTATTTTAAGAATGCTTAATGGTTAAACATTGGTGTAGGATGCTAACAAGTGTTGGACACTATTCATGGACTTAATTATTTTATTAAGGCTTTTTAGATAAGCTTTGAATAAGTCATTGGATACTTATCTCTTTTTCAATGGTATTATTATTTTAATGAAGCTTATTAGATAATTTTTGTTTATGGAAAAGCACAAATTGTTTAAGATAGTGATAAGTTTACTTTTGATGACTTAAAATAATAAAAAGTTTAAGAGATATTTTATTAAAGGTTTGGGAAAGTGTTTGTCCATATATGTGGAAAATAAGACAAAAATAGTTTTCGGCTCTTATTCTTCATGTAAAAGAGTTAGACCATATTATGTAAAAAGTGGACAAAAGAGTTTTGTTCATCATCTTTTGCAAAAAAAAAAGAGGGGACTTACCATTGTTGGTGGAGAAACGGAGAAGAGAAAAAGCAAGTATTGCTCTTTTCTTCCAGTCCCATTTTCTCACCTAAAGTTGAGAAGCTATAGCAAAAGTTATTTTGGAAATTCCTTCAAAATAAAAGCTATCATTTTAGCATTCCAAGCCCACCAAGTTAGAATCTAGAATTTCTAAAGAAAGCACTTCATGTGAGCTCAAATTTAGGTACTTTTTCTAAAAGCTTCAAAGGTAATTCTCAATCTCATTAGTGTAATAAAAACTTAAATTTCAATGTGTTCATTATTTTAGAAAATTAAATTTTTCGCTTCTGCTATGAATGATTTATGCATGAGATGCATAGATCAGAAATGATGGATACATAACACATGCATGCACCCACAAAATAACACATTCAACACCTTTCCCTTACTAGAATTAAGAGAAATGTCAGACTGGTCTTAGAATCATAGTTGCCAAAAGTGGTTGCCACCTTGTAAGAAAGTCTCTTCTACTCCCTACTAACCATTATGGCGTACTTCTCTAATCTAGACTTTTTATATTCAAAATAATAGAAAAAAATTATTTCACCTCTTAAAGCCCAATAATGATTTATTTTGGAACAAACTTGATTGTAAGTCAAAAAAACATCATAGAGTGTGAGAGCATATGGAAGAGGTATCATATGGCTTGGGAGAAACACATCTTGAAGAATATAAAAGGCATTAGGATGCATTTAGAGATGGAAAAGGTGGTGACATGCAAGAATTCATGAATCAAATGTGGTATTGGAAAGTAAAAGATAGAAGATGCTACCAATTGAAGTTCCCTAGGTCTTATAGAAAGGGGATTATGGTGTGGATTGCTAAAGGGAAGTATATGGATATTTACATCTTGGAGGATGTGGAAGGTCATTTTTAGATAGTTTAAGAAAAATTTATGCAACACTCTTATCATGTCTTTATTTTCGAAAGCTTTTTTGAAAGGATCATTTTGCATCTCATGAAATATGAACAAAAGTGGGAAAGTAGAATGAATTTTAGGTCTTCAGTTAAGAAGACAAAGATTAATGGGAAAAAATAGTTGTTGGTTTATTTATAAATTAAGGAAAAGAATATCCTTGTCCCAAGGATATTCTTTTTCTTAATTTGTCACATGAGTTTTAAAATAGACAAATTTTCTCAATCCATAAGCTTATTCTTATTTGTTTTGACGGTTTGGCTAAATTTAATATACAATGATATTTTTATCCTTATTTATTAAATTAGTTACGATGGTTTAATGGGCAGGACAACTCAGCAAATTTTAATAATTTCAAAAAATTATTGAATATTAGTCTTTTTTAATATTACAAATTAATATTATAAATTGTTTTAAAAACTTAAAAAAAAAATCTCTTTTTTTTTCAACTCATCTTTTTCATTATGACCATCTTTCATTTTAAGGTTGATCTTAAAAAAATATTCTCTTTATTCAACTTCTCATAATGTTGTATTTGCCAAAAGGGTAGCAGCTTACCTTTAAAGAAAATCTTATTCTCTTTCTTCTTCTTTTTCAAAGTAAAATTCCTAAAATCCCGAAATAGATTATTCAAAAATTGATTCAGCTTCCCAAAATAATGGATTAATCTATCTCAAAATAGATTGATTCAGCTCCCATTCCCAAAATGGATCTCAAAGAAAATAAGATTTTAGGAAGCTAAATCAATATATTTCGTTTTGACAAATCAAAGAAAATCTAATTCAAAAGAGCAACAATTTCCTTAAAGAAAAGTATCAATCTCAATCTCACACTCAGCTCCACCACTATTTTCCTACTTTTACCCATCTACTCAGCAACTCACCAGCCTTCGCTTCCACCACCGTCACCCACACAGCTCCCTTGCGTTGCCATGGACCCGCAAATACTCAACATATTTTTTTATATATAAAACATACATAATGGGTACCTAGAGGCCATCGTGAGGGGCCACCGCGCTAGGTTGTTGACAATTGTTGATTACAACAATCTTTGCTAGTATAATCTCTGATGTTTTGATAATGAAGTTAAAAAAGGGGAGAAGCAAGGGAATCTTTCATTGGAATTTGATTAAGAAGTACAAGATTGACTTTTATAATGCTTGCAAGATTAGTTTTGGTAGAGGTGAGTTTAGAGGTTTGTTGTAGATCTTTATGGTCACTGGTTTGTGGATGAACATGGCGGTGGCATGAACAGAAAAAAATAATAAAGAAAAGTGAAGATAAAGAAAAAGAAAAAGAAAAGTAATTTTTATATTAATTTTTATGTGCCAATCGAGGCTTAACATGTGGACATGACATGACATACTATATGTCAGTTTACATTTTCTCTTTATGTTGAGTTATGATTTATCTACCATCAAAATAAAATGGTAACAAACAAATTAGAAAAAAATTATCTATTTCGATACTTATGGAATAAATTTGGATATTAGTTCAAACTCTTAAAACAAGGATGACATTTTTTCTATAAATAAAGACGTAACTATCCATGTATCTATTCGTAAAGAAGGGAACGTCACCCTCATTTAAACAAACATGACTGTTGAAATAGAAATACTAAAGGCAAGTCAGAAAATTAAAAGTTAAACACCTAATGCTTACTAGTTGAAAAGTAAATAAGTGTCCTGTAATTCTTTCTCTCAAAACAACACACTCCTTCGCTTAAGAGGGAATATTTTTGGGCCTATTTTCAACAAGCTCAACTAGCCCACGCGCCAATAGTCCATGTTCCTTTGTTTAATTAAATAGACACAAATAAGTAAGCCTAATGGCTAGAAGACAAGAGCTGCATCAATTCAAAATCTAACCTTCCAATAATCTAATTCATTCCCATTAACCTGAGGTTTCTATAAACAAGTTATAGACATTACGGGAACATAAAGACGAATCAAATTACAAACTTTAGTATAATGTTAATTGGTATTCTAGTATGACATGAAGAAGGTTTCTCAAAAGTGAACGATTCCCAGTTAAACTCTTATATTAATTAATAATGGGAGTAATCCATTAAAAAGGAATATAAAACATGTTAATTATAATTTAAATAAAATTACATATTCATGTTATTGCATATTAGGAATGACTAAAATTCTTATCCTATAAAAACTATTCAATCTAAGAGATTCATTCATTCATCAAGAATTATTCATTCAATGATTCTTGTTCGTGCATACACTCCTCTACACACAAGTACTCTCTTTCTTTTACAAACACTGATTTGAGTATTGAAGTATTTTCTTTTACAGAAGGATGAATGGTGTATTTGTCAATCAAAAAAGAAATGTAAGAACAAGAAAATAATTAACCATAGAAGTCTGAATCAAAAAACTTTAGCAACAAAATATTTCAATTTTTATCCTCGGAAGTTGGCCTAATATCCAACTTTGTCCCTGTAGTTTTGAATTACTCAATTTTGTCCCTTTCCATTAGGCAGCTGCCATTTTAAGATGATAGAAGAAAGATAAAAGAATAACTCAATAAAAAAACTAACTTACTGACAGGAAATAGTCCCATCATGACCACGTGCCAAATAATCATTGGCTATTAATAAAAGACATATTTAAAAAGACACATGGCACAATGTAATAGGTTTAACTATTTAATATTTATATTTTAATTTTTATATTAAATTTATAATAATAAAAAAATATATTCACCCTCACTTTGTCACCCAATTTATTCTCTTTCTTCAACTCCTCCATTACCACTTACCTTTTTCTTATACTTTTCTGAAAATTTTATTAGGAGAAATATAATAAGATGAAAAACTAGAGCCAAATAGTTTAGTAATTGCTGTTAACGTTTTTCAAATATAAGTCAAGACACAAGTTGCAAGGAACAAATCCATGAGTTGTGGTCGACAGGTTTCTTTCATAGTAACTATCAAGCATATGGATGTTAGCGTCTTAAATTCAACTACATTGATGGCTTGATCCTCTCTTAAGCTTTTGAAGGAATTGATAAAAGGTGTACTTATGCCATCAACTATTTTAAGGTGTTGGCCAGCAAAATAGGTCTTATAAAATGATCATGTGGATGAAAACACTAAGCAACTATAGATGAGAGCAACAAAATGAACTATCAAATTTCAATCTTCCACTTTCTTAGTTACCAAACACTCACCAATGTCAAAATTAAATTACCCATTTCTTATCTTAAATCAAATACCCATCATAATTTTGTTAGGAGGTAAGTAAGTGATGCACATAGAAGTGATGCAAGATCTAAATCGCCACGTATCCCTTCAAGATCAAGCAAATCAATAAGAAGAAGAAAACTATTAATTGGGCCTATTCGAGTTTACCACGTATACTTTTTATTAATAACCAATCATTAATTAATACGTGGATATGAGAGGCACGGTCAAATAGTCAATTATTGACACATGAACTTTATTAGGGGTAAAAATGTTATTGTACAGTAAAATAATTTTTTTAATCAAATTAAATAGCATTTGATTAATGGAGAAAAACAAAATTAGATAATTCAAAATTATAAAAATTAAATTAAATAATTTAAAATTACATGGACAAAATTAGATATTAAACCAAATTTTAGAAATAAAAATATCTTTTTCTTATTTTAGAAATAAGAATAACAAAGACTAGGAAACTAAATATGTAAAAGTTTATTCATCCTTGTATGCACAAGTGACCTTTTAAAAATATTACTCTGTGTCCTCATAATTAGAATAAAATATAATACAAGGCTAGATTCATATTATTTTCTGAAATGTTGAAATCCTATTTTGACTAGTGGAGAAACTTTTTGCTAGTAGCTGGCACCGTGTGCTAGCTACATTTATGGCTGTCCACCATACTAAACTCTCCCTATAAATGAGAGAGTTTAGCAATTGATTTTTCATTGCAAATTAGAGAGAGTTTCAAAAGCTTTGAGAAAGTTTTTGAGTGATTTAAGAGAATTTGGTGTATTGGAATTTTGGGTTGTAAGGGTAAAATACTAAAATACTTGTATTCTCCATTTCTAATAGTAAAATATTCTTCTGTCTTCGCCCGTGGACGTAGGCTAAAAGCCGAACCACGTAAACTTGTGTTTTGTCTTATTTTTATTTTCATTATTTTTCTCAATTTTGCTTTAGCTGCGACCCTGCATCACCCCTCAATTTCCTAACAAGTGGTATCAGAGTTTCTGGTTGAAGGAAGTTACTATTTATGTATATGATTACTATTCACATATACAGTTACTATTTATACATACAGTTACTGTTCATACATATGGTTACTATTTACGTGAAACAGTGGGAGCCGATCCTAGCAGAAAGCAGTTCGTGGTGAAAAGCAATTATGGCAAAATACAAAATTAAGAAGTTCAATGGAGGTAGTTTTACATTGTGGAAAATGAAAATAAAGGCAATTTTAAGAAAAAATAAGTGCTTAGAAGCAATTGATGAAAGGCCCGCTGGCATCACTGATGATATCAAGCGGAAAAGAAGACAGCAAAAGAGATCTGGGATACTCTCATAAAACTATATGAGGCCAAATCTTTGCACAACAAAATCTTATTAAAAATGAGATTGTACACTCTTCGAATGGCAAAATCCACTTCAGTGACGGAGCACATCAACACATTAAATACTCTATTTTCCCAACTCACTTCCTTGGGGCATAAAATAAAGGCAAGTGAACGTGCGGAGATTTTACTTCAAAGCTTACCAGATTCGTATGATCAACTCATCATCAACTTAATGAATAATATCCTAACGGACTTCTTAGTCTTCGATGATGTTACAGCTGCTGTACTAGGAGAAGAAAAAAGACGAAAAAATAAAGAAGATAAACAGGAATGTTCGCAGCAAGCAAGAGCTTTGACAATGATGAGAGGTAGATCAACAGAACGTGGCCCCAGTGGGAGTCAAAATCATGGTAGACCAAAATCCAGAAGTAAGAAGAACGTCAAATGCTACCATTGTGGCAAGAAAGGTCATCTGAAGAAGGATTGTTGGGGATTGAAGAAAAGTGCAGAGGACAAACCTCAAGGGAATATTACAAGCACCTTAGATGATGGTGAAATTTTATACAGCGAGGCAGCAACAGTTGTTGAAAGCAGAAAACGGTTCTCTGATGTATGGCTCATGGATTCTGGAGCTACATGGCACATGACCTCTAAGAGAGAATGGTTCCATCAATATGAACCTACCGCTGGAGGATCTATATATATGGGGAACGATCATGCTTTGGAAATCGTTGAAATATGATCCATCAAGATGAAGATGTACGATGGTACTGTTCGTATTATCCAGGAGGTATGACATGTGAAAAGCCTCAAGAAGAGTCTTTTGTCATTGGGACAATTAGATAACACTGGGTGTAAGACCCAAATTGAAAATGGGATAATGAAAATTCTCAAAGGCGCACTTGTAGTAATGAAGGCAGAAAAGGTTGCTGCAAATTTGTACATGCTTAATGGAGAAACACTGTAGGAAGGAGATGCATCTGTTGCATGAACTAGTTCAGCAAAAGAGTCGACGATAATGTGGCATCGCAAACTGGGCCATATGTCGGAACGAGGTTTGAAGATTCTCTCTGATCAAAATTTACTTCCTGGGCTCAAATCGGTTCATTTACCTTTCTGTGAGCACTGTGTCACAAGTAAGCAGAACAGATTAATGTTCAGTACATTCAGTTCTAGAAGTAAAGAAATTCTAGAATTAATCCACTCTGATGTTTGGCAAGCACCGGTGATGTCCTTAGAAGAAGTGAGATATTTTGTATCATTCATATATGATTACTCCAGGAGATGTTGGGTGTATCCAATCAAGAAGAAGTCATATGTGTTTGAAGTTTTCAGAATATTCAGAGCACGGGTAGAACTTGAATCAGAAAAGAAGATCAAGTGTTTGAAGACAGATAATGGAGGAGAATATACTGGTGAGGATTTTATTGCATTCTGTCAACAAGAAGGCATCAAGCGGCAATTCAGCACAGCTTACACGCCTCAGCAGAATGGAGTAGCAGAGCGGATGAACAGAACCTTGTTGGAGAGAACAAGAGCTATATTGAGAACTGCAGGTTTAGCTAAGGCATTTTGGGCAGAAGCAGTCAAAACCGCCTATTATGTGGTAAATCGGTCACCATCAACAGCAATCGAGTTGAAGACACCGATGAAGATGTGGACTGGAAAACCAGTTGATTATTCTCGCCTTCATACATTTGGAAGTCCTGTGTACGTGATGTATAATCCCCAAGAAACAACAAAGCTGGATCCAAAATCCAGAAAATGCCTTTTCTTGGGATATGCTGATGGAGTCAAGGGGTATCGCCTGTGGGATCCCACTACCCACAAGGTCGTTATCAGCAGAGATGTGATATTTGCAGAAGATAAACTGCAAAGGAATGATAAAGATGATAGCACAGTGAAGGAAAATCCAGAGACTACAACAGTACCAATAGAAAATAATCAAGTACAAGAAGATTCAGATTCTTCTGAAGCAGCACCAGAGCATGAAGAACAAGAACCAGTAGAGTCTGAGGCTACAGATGATCGTAGATCAACTCGTGAGAGACGACCACCATCATGGCACTCGGAGTATGTCATGGAGGCTCATGTTGTATACTGCCTTCTAACAGAGGATGGAGAGCCAACAACTTTCCATGAGGCTTCTAAAAGTTAAGATGTTTCTCTATGGATGACAGCAATGCAAGAAGAGATTGAAGCCTTGCATAAGAACAAAACATGGGAGCTGGTTGCACTACTACGTAGAAGAAAAGCCATTGGAAACAAATGGGTCTACAAGATCAAACGGGATGGCAATGACCAAGTGGAGCGGTATCGTGCGAGATTGGTGGTGAAAGGTTATGCTCAGAAAGAAGGTATTGACTTTAATGAGATATTTTCCCCTGTGGTTCGACTCGCGACAGTCAGAATAGTCCTGGCAATGTGTGCTACATTTGACTTACATCTAGAGCAGCTAGATGTGAAGACAACTTTTCTTCATGGAGAACTTGAAGAAGAAATTTATATGCTCCAACCAGAAGGTTTTAAAGAATAAGAAAAATAGAACTTGGTTTGCAGGTTGAACAAATCTCTGTACGGTCTCAAACGGGCACCGAGGTGTTGGTACAAGAGATTTGATTCCTATATCATCAGCCTTGGATACAACAGACTTAGTTCAGACCATTGTACATACTACAAAAGGTTTGAAGATGATAATAATTTCATTATGTTACTGTTGTACGTGGATGACATGTTGGTGGCAGGCCCCAACAAAGATCGAGTCCAAGAATTGAAGGCACAGTTGGCTAAGGAATTTGATATGAAGGACTTGGGACCAGCAAACAAGATTCTAGGGATGCAAATTCACCGAGATAGAAATAACAAGAAGATTTGGCTTTCTTAGAAGAACTACTTAAAGAAAATCTTGTGGCGTTTCAACATGCAATATTGTAAGCCAATTAGTACCCCACTCCCTGTTAGTTTTAAGTTATCCTCTAAGATGTGTCCTAACAAAGAAGCAGAGAGGAAGGAGATGTCTCGAGTACCGTATGCATCAGCAGTGGAAAGTTTAATGTTCGCTATGATTTGTACCAGACCAGACATTGCACAAGCAGTGAGAGCAGTTAGTAGATACATGACGAATCCTGGTAGAGAGCATTGGGGTTATGTCAGGAGGATCCTTAGATACATTAAGGGTACCTTAGATGTTGCTTTATGTTACGAAGGATAAGATTTTATTGTTAAGGGCTATGTGGATTCAGATTTTATAAGAGACCTTGATAAAAGAAAATCCACTACTGGCTATATGTTTAAACTTGCAGAAGGAGCTGTAAGTTGGGTTTCGAAACTGCAAACTGTTGTGGCATTATCTACTACAGAAGCAGAATATATGGCAGCTACACAAGCTTGTAAGGAAGTAATTTGGATACAAAGATTACTGGAGGAGCTTGGGCACAAGCAAGAGAAAGTTGAATTATTTTGTGACAGTCAGAGTGCCTTGCACATTGCAAAGAATCCAGCTTTTCATTCAAGAATGAAGCACATAGGTATTCAATATCACTTTGTTCGTGAAGTGGTAGAAGATGGAAGTGTGGATATGAAAAAAATTCATACAGATGATAACCTAGCAGATGTGTTGACCAAGCCCACCAATACCAACAAGTTTGTATGGTGCAGATCCTTACATGGCCTAGCAGACACGTAAGCAACATGACTTTGACGAAGAAGAAAGAATAGTATGGAGACTTGATTGATTCTCAATCAAATCTCTAAGTGGGAGAAATGCTAGTAGCTGGCACCATGTGCCAGCTACATAATTGCTGGCACACGGTGTCAGCAATGTGCCAGCCATGGTGGACAGCCATGAAATGCTAAACTCTCCCTATAAATGGGAGAGTTTAGCAATTGATTTTCCATTGCAAATTAAAGAGAGTTTCAAAAGCTTTGATAGAGTTTTTGAGTGATTTGAGAGAATTAGGTGTATTGAAATTTTGGGTTGTAAGGCTAAAATACTACAATACTTGTATTCTCCATTTTTAATAGTAAAAGATTCTTCTGTCTTCGCCCGTAGACGTAGGCTAAAAGCCGAACTATGTAAACTTGTGTTTTATCTTATTTTTATTTTTATTATTTTTTTTAATTTTATTTTAACTGCGATCTTACATCACCTCTAAATTTTCTAACACTTTTCATATTGAAAAAAAAGAACATATATAATTACATGATTTGTTCTATTTATTTTAACATTAACATTTTAATTAAAAGGCCACAAAAGCTCGGATTTGGAGCCTTTTTTTTTTTTGGTGTGCGTTCCCCTCGTATTGCCGGTTTTGCACACCCCTATACAACAGAGACTAAAACCCGCTTCTCTGATTCTGAACCAACAGAGACTAAAACTTTGATTTCTATTCTCATTTTCTTAATATTTCCCAAAGAAAAATTTATTTAACCCTTTGGAAGAAAATAAAAAAAAGAAAAAGAAAAAGGGTAGCATTGTAAAAGAGTTAAGTTAGAAGCTGGCTATCCCCACCATCTGGAGTGCAATCATCATTAACAGTGCGAGTGGTGGGATCTAAAGAATTAAAAGAAAATAATACGAAATTAATTAAAGAGAAAGAAGAGATCACCCACTGATCATTATATGTTATACAAAAACAAAACATAATAGTGCCATGCACAATGAGAAGAAAAATTAAAAGATAAAAAAAGTAGAAATAAAATATGAAAACAAAATGATGAAAGAGGAAATGTGTGAAAATAGAATCTATGTTTGATGCTTTAAAAGGTGAGCCATAATAAAAAAAAAAAAAACAAGGGAAAGCAGACAATGAGAGAGAGAGAACAATGTCTGTGTTTCGGTATTGCTTTTTTCTTCTTTTTTTCTTACGTGGGATAAGCTATAGTGCGGTCGTGTTATACAATCATTGACGTAGCTAAAATAATCAATAATATAAGATTTTATCAGTTATTTTAATTTTTTTCATGAAGATCCTTATATTAACATAATTAACACATATAATTATATTATAAATTTAAAATCAATTAAATTTAAATATAAATTAATAAAAAAATTATTATAATATTTATTTTATAAAAATAAAATAAATTTTATATAAAAATTTAGAAACATAAATTAAATATTATTTCAATCATAACAATTAATAAAAAAAATAAAGATAAAATACATACAAAAAATTTTTACTTTCAATTATAATAAATGTTATAATTTTAAATTCAATTTATATTTTAATTTTGTTAAATGTTATAATTTTAATTTTAATTTTAATTTTAATTACGTAAAATATTATAATTTTAAATCGAATTTCAGTTATATTAAATGCTATAGTTCAAATTTTAATTTTAATTTTAATTTTAATTAAGTTAAATATTATAATTCTAATTGTGTTAGATATTATAAATCTAATTCTAATTTAAATTACGTTAAATTTTATGATTCTAAAATTAATTTATATTTAAATTTAATTACGTTAAATGTTAATAATTCTAATTTCAATTTCAATTATATTAAATTTTATAATTTTTATTCCAATTTGAAATTCAAATTTTAATTACGTTAAAAATTGTAATTCCAATTCCAATTTTAATTTTGATTACATAAAATATTATAGTTCTAAATTTAATTTTAATTTCAGTTATGTTAAATGTTATAATTTTAATTTCAATTTTAATTACATTAAATATTACAATTCTAATTCTAATTTTAATTATGTTAAATATTATAATTTTAATATCAATTTTAATTATGTTAAATATTAAAATTTCAATTACAATTACAATTTTAATTACTTTAAATGTTATATTTAATTACAATGTCGATTTCAATTACGTAATATGTTACCATATCAATTCTAATTTCGATTTTAATTATGTTAAATGTTATAATTCTAATTTTAATTTCAATTACGTTAATGTTATAATTCCAATTCAATTTTTAATTTTAATTATGTTAAATATTATAAATCCAATTCTAATTTTGATTTCGTAAAATATTGTAATTCTAATTCCAATTTTAATTTTAATTACGTTATATGTTATAATTTTAAATTCAATATTAATTTTAATTACGTTAAATATTATAGTTCTAAAATCTAATTTTAAATTTAATTTCAACTACATTAAATGTTATAATTACAAATCTAATTTTAAATTTAATTTCAACTACGTTAAATGTTATTGAAATCCAATTTTAATTGTAATTATATTAAATGTTATAATTTCAAATTCAAATTCAATTTCAATTTCAATTATGTAAATGTTATAATTCTAAATTTAATTTTAATTTTAATTACGTTAAATATTATAACTCCAATTATAATTTTAATCTTATTTACGTTAAATGTTATATTTTAAATCAATTTTTAATTCCAATTACATTAAATGTTATAATTCTAAATCTAATTTTAATTTCAATTCCAAATATGTTAAATATTATAATTTTAAATGCAATAAGAATTACAATTTTAAGTACGTTAAATGTTATAATTTCAATTTTAACTTTAAATTCAATTTCAATTACATTAAGTACATTAAATGTTACATTTTGAAATCGAAATTCAATTTTAATTTTATTAAATATTGCAATTACAATTCAATTTTAGTTATAGTTAGTTTAAATGTTATAATTTCAAATCCAATTTCAATTTTAATTTTGTTAAAGGTTATAATTCCAATTCTAATTTTAAATTTAATTTCTATTATGTTAAATGTTATAATTTCAAATTCAATTTCGATTCTAAGTATGTTAAATATTATAATTTAAATTCTAATTTCAATTTTAATTAGGTTAAATAATTTTTATTTCGATTTTAAATATGTTAAAATTTATAATTTTAATTCTAAATTTAATTTCAATTATGTTAAATGATACAATTCTAATTTCAAATACAATTATATTAAATATTATAATTCTAATTTTAATTTTAATTTTAATGATGTTAAATGTTACAATTTCAATTCCAATTTTTATTATGTTAAAATATTATAATTTTAATTTTAATTACGTTAAATATTATAATTTCAATTACAATATCGATTACAATTACATTAAATGTTATAATTTCAATTATAATTTTGATTTCAATTACTTAAGTGTTATAATTCCAATTTCAATTTCGATTTCAATTACGTTAAATGTTATAATTACAATTTCAATTTTAATTACATAAAATGTTATAATTCTAATTTTAATTACATTAAATGTTATAATTCTAATTCCAATTTCAATTTCATTTACATGTTATAATTTCAAATTAATTTCAATTTCAATTACTTTAAAAAATAAATTTCTAATTTCAATTATGTTAAATGTTATAATTTTAATTTTAATTTTAATTCTAATTTAGTTACATAAAATATTATAATTCAATTTCAATTTCTATTGCGTTAAATGTTATAATTACAATTCCAATTTCAATTACATTAAATGTTATAATTTCAATTTTAATTACGTTAAATGTTATAATTCTAATTTCACATGTTATAATTTCAAATTAATTTGAATTTCAATTACGTTAAAAAATAAAATTCTAATTTCAATTATGTTAAATGTTATAATTTCAATTTCAATTTCTATTATATTAAATGTTATAATTACAATTCTAATTTCAATTACATTAAATGTTATAATTCTAATTTTAATTACGTTAAATGTTATAATTCTAATTTCAATTTTAATTTTATTTACATGTTATAATTTTAAATTAATTTCAATTTCAATTACGTTAAAAAATAAAATTCTAATTTTAATTGTGTTAAATGTTATAATTTCAATTTCAATTTTAATTCTAATTTTAATTACATAAAATATTATAATTCAATTTCAATTTTTATTACGTTAAATGTTATAATTCAAATTCAAATTTTAATTTCATTTACGTTAAAGTTATAATTCCAATTTCAATTTCAATTTCAATAAATGTTAAATGTTATAATTCCAATTCCAATTTTAATTACATAAAATAATATAATTCTAATTTCAGTTTTAAATACGTTTTTAATTTCAATTACATTAAACATTATAATTTTAATTCCAATTTCATTTTCATTTAAATGTTATAAGGAATAAGATCAAATTTACCCTAATGTTTTAAGCTAATTTACAACTTTGCCCTAGTTAGAGATAAAATACCTAAGTTTACCCTAATCTGTTAATATTTGACGTCAAATTAGATAAACATATTAGCTTTAATAGACAAATTACTACTTTACCTTCATTATTTGTTATTTAACCTTAGACACGTGGCACAATCTCATTCTTTTATTTAATTTAATATAAATTTAAAAAAGTAATAAATAAATATTTTTTAATAAAATAACACGTGTCAAACACTGATTAGTTCCAAAATTACATGTGTCATTCTGTAATTAGTTTATAACTATAATAAATATATTTAAAATAATTAATTAATAATTAAAAAACCTGCCACCGTTGTTGAAAAATAGCCATCGATCGACGGCAATATTTTTGCGATAATCCAACAACAAAAATGACAATTTTATGAGTGGGAACACATTGTATATTAAGTGGGAACATGTAGTATATTAAGTGGGAACAAATAGTATCTTAAGTGAAAATATTTAGTACACTAAATGAGAATACGTAGTATATTGAATGAGAACATTAAGTATGTCAAGTGAGAACATTTAGTATACTAAGTGGAAATACGTAATATATATACTAAGTGAGAATACGTAATATATTAAGTGGGAACACGTACTATATAAGTAGAAACATTTAGTATATTAAGTGGAAACACATAGTATATTAAGTGGAAACATGTAGTATATTGAGTGAGAACATTAAGTATGTCAAGTGAGAACATTTAGTATACTAAGTGGAAACACGTAGTATATTAAGTGGGAACACGTAATATATTAAGTGAGAATATTTTGTATGTCAAGTGGGAACATTTAGTATATTAAGTGGGAACACGTACTATATAAGTATGAACATTAGTATATTAAGTGGGAACACATAGTATATTAAGTAGAAACATTTAGTATACTAAGTGATAACACGTAGTATATTGAGTGAGAACATTAAGTATGTCAAGTGAGAATATTTAGAATACTAAATGGGAACACGTAGTATATTAAGTGGGAATAAGTAATATATTAAGTGGGAATATTTTATATGTCAAGTGGGAACATTTAGTATATTAAGCGGGAACACGTACTATATTAAGTGGGACCACGTACTATATAAGTAGGATCATTTAGTATGCTAAGTAGGAATATTTAGTATATTAAGTGGGAACACGTAGTATGTCAAGTGAGAACATTTAGTATACTAAGTAAAAATATTTAGTATACTAAGTGGGAACACGTAATATATTAAGTGAGAACATTTAGTATGTCAAGTGAGAGCATTTAGTATACTAAGTGGGAACACGTAGTATATTAAGTAGGAACATTTACTATATTAAGTAAGAACACGTAGTATATTAAGTGAGAACATCTAGTATATTAAGTAGGAACTTATAATATATTAAGTGGGAACATTTTATATGTTAAGTGGGAATAAGAAGTATATTAAGTGAGAACATTTAGTATATTAAATAGGAATACGTAATATATTAAGTGGGAACATTTAGTATATTAAGTCGAAACACATAATTTATTAAGTAGGAATATTTAGTATGTTAATTAGGAATAAGTAGTATATTAAGTAGGAATACGTAGTTTATTAAGTGAGAATATTTAGTATGTTAAGTGAGAACATGTAGTATGTCAAGTGAGAACTAGTAATATGTCAAGTGGGAACAAGTAGTATGTCAAGTGGAAACATTCAATATATTAAATGGAAACGTGTAGTATATAAAGTGGGAATACGTAATATATTAAGTGGGAACACGTAATATATTAAGTGGGAACACGTAGTAGACTAAATGTTCTCACTTGACATACTAAATGTTCCTTTTTAATATACTACGTGTTCCAACTTAATATACTATTTATTCCCACTTAACATACAAAATGTTCCCACATAATATACTATGTGTTCTCACTTAGTATACTAAATATTTTCACTTGACATACTAAATGTTCCCAATTAATATACTATGTGTTTTTACTTAATATACTACATTTTTTCACTTAATATATTACGTGTTTTCACTTAGTATACTAAATGTTCCCATTTAGTATACTACTTGTTCCCAGTTAAGATACTACGTGTTCCTATTTAATATACTAAATGTTCTCACTTAACATACTAATTATTTCCACTTAATATACTACGTGTTCTCACTTAATATACTACTTGTTCCCACCTAATATTTAAATATTCTCACTTAATATACTATGTATTCTCACTTAGTATACTACTTATTCCCACTTAACATATTACGTGTTCCCACTTAATATACTGCGTGTTTTCACTTAATATACTAAATATTCCTACTTAATATACTACGTGTTCACACTTAATATACTACGTGTTCTCACTTAATAAACTACGTGTTCTCACTTAATATACTACATGTTTCCACTTAACATACTAAATATTCTCACTTAATATACTACGTGTTCCCACTTAATATACTAAATGTTCCTACTTGACATACTACGTGTTCCCACTTAATATATTACATGTTCCCACTTAATATACTACTTGTTCTCACTTAATATACTACGTATTTCCACTTAGTATACTAACTGTTCCCACTTAACATACTAAATGTTTTCACTTAATATAATATATGTTTTCACTTAACATACTAAACATTCTTACTTAATATACTATATGTTCCTACTTAACATACTAAATATTCCCACTTAATATACTATTTTTTCTTATCATTTGCTATTTTTTCAACTTTTAACTTCTTAGCACGTTTTCGATTACCACTGAGAATATGTAATTTAATATAAGGGGTTCTAATTTTATAAGTGTTCTACATATGTATAATTTTCATATATACTAAAAAAATTAATTACAAACAACATCATGTTTGCACTTAGTATACTACATGTTCTCACTATTTACTTGTTGTATGTTAAGTGAATTGCAACAAACAATAGTTAATGGGAACATAAGCTAAATGCTATAATTTTAAATCTAATTTCAAATTTAATTATGTTAAATGTTATAATTTTAATTCTAATTTTAATTTTAGTTTCATTAAATGTTATAATTATAATTCTAATTTTAAATTCAATTTCAATTATGCCAAGTATTATAATTTCAATTTTAATTTTTAAATTTAATTTTAATTACGTTAAATCTTATAATTCCAATTCTAATTTTAAATTCAATTTCACTTATGTTAAATCTTATAATTCTACCTCCAATTTTAATTACATTAAAATTTATAATTTCAATTTTAATTACATTAAATGTTATAATTCTAATTTTAATTTTAATTTTAATTTTATTTAAATAAATATTATAATTTCAGTTCTAATTTTAAATTCAATTTCACTTACATTAAATGTTATAATTCTAATTCTAATTTTAAATTTAATTTCACTTATGTTAAATATTATAATTCTAATTCTAATTTTAAATTAAATTTTAATTATGTTAAGCTTTATCATTTCAAAGCTAATTTCAATTTTAGTTATGTTAAATATTTTTATTTTAATTTCAATTTTAATTTCACTTTCAATTACGTTAAATGTAATAATTTTCATTTTAATTTTAAATTCAATTTCACTTACATTAAATGTTATAATTCTAATTATATTTTTAAATTTAATTTCATTTAAGTTAAATGTTATAATTTTAAATATAATTCTAATTTTAATTTCAATAACATAAATTTCATAATTACAATTCCAATTACATTACATTTTATAATTCCAGTTCTAACTATAATTTTAGTTATATTAAACTCCAACGGTGGGGCCTTATAGGGGAGAGCCCAGCCCAATATAGATAGCACACTCATCGCTTCAAGCGCACTCCTATATCGACTGAATCACTCTAATGATCTAGTCAGTGAAACTATTGAACCACGAGAACTGGCTAGATGCGTCGGGCGAAGGGCTCGTAGTACCCCCTTCTCTTGATCCAACATTTTCTTCAATTCGTTAAAGCAATTGTAGCAATTCCGACATCCATTGATTTTGCACGTTCTAACATCTCGGGTTGAGAATTCTCGTCATACTTTTCACTTTACTATGTTACTATGTTATGTTAAAATTGAAATTATAATATTTAATATAATTAAATTTGAAATTGAAATTTGAATTATAACATTTAACATAATTGAAATTAGATTTAAAATTATAATATTTTACGTAATTAAAATTGAAATTGGAATTGGAATTGGAATTGAAATTATAATATTTTACGTAATTAAAATTAAAATTGGAATTGAAATTGAAATTAAAATTATAACATTTAACATAATTGAAATATAAATTGAATTTGAAATTATAACATTTAATATAATTAAAATTAAATTTTTTTGGTATGTATATTTTCTTTAATTTTTATTGGTCATTATCATTAGAATAATATTTAAGTTATATTTACAAATTTTTATATAAAGTATGTTTTTTTTATTAAAAAAATTATAATAACATTATTTTCTTTTTAAAATTTTTTTTGGACTTAATTGAGTCAAAATTTATAATTATAATTTTATTAATAGAGGGGCCTTTATGATAAAAGTAAAAATAACAGGCAATATATAAGATTGTCGGTCACCTTAACTGACATCAGCTAGCTGTATGGCACAGCCGACTATACAGTAGTTAATCCCTTATTTAGGACCCCCATAAAATAACTTCCCCTTATATCATATAACATATTTCTACTTTTTACATCCATAACTTATTGTATATTGTATCTCACTTAATGTGGGACGTGTTCTCACATTTGCATCTCTCACCCACAAATATAAGACAGTGTCCCAAGTTATTTATAAATTATAAGTTTGCATTTAACTTCACAAAAAATATAATATAATACAAATGGATGATATTTTATATGTGTCTTAAATAACTATGATTAACATAAAAAGCCTCGTCACATGGCACCACCACAGGACGTAATGTGGAATTTAAATTTAAATTTTTATATTTAATTTTTAATTTCTTATTAAATTTATTTAATTTCATACTTAAAATAGTAATTATTGTTCTAAGTTAATGAATAATTAATATTCAATTAACCACTTTTTTATTAAAATTATAAATAAAATTTAAATTATATTAAATTTAAATATATATAACAAAATATTTTAATTAAGCTAAATTAAAGTTTTTGGATTGTTTTTAACTTTTGATCTTTACTTTTTTTGGGGTGTTTTTATATTTTGGATATATATATATATATTTTGATTTTCAAGGCATTTATCAAACTATCTTAACATTCCAACTCTTAATTTCAAAAATATATAACAAATTCAAAATTTTATTTTCCGAAATAAATAATTCACAAACAAATTTCTAATTTTCAAGAATATATTTATAATTTCTAATTACTGATTTGTTGCAAAATAAATATATAACAAGTCCAAAATTTATTACTAACTTCCAATTTTAGATTTGTTGAAATCTAAATTGGATTTTTAATTATAACATTTAACTTTATTAAAATTTAATTTAAATTTAAAATTAAAATTATAATATTTAACGTAATTGAAATTTAAATCAGAAATAGAACTGGAATTATAACATTTATATACTTGAAATTAAAAGTGGGTTTGAAATTACAACATTTAACATAATAGAAATAGAAATTAGAATTATAACTTTAAAATAATTGAAATCGAAATTGAAATTACAATTATAATATTGAATGTAGTGAAATCGAAATTGAAATTAGAATTATGATATTTAACATAATTAAAATTAGAATGATAACATTTAACATAATTGAGATTGAAATTGAAATTATATCATTTAACTTATTTAAAATTAAAATTAGAATTAAAATTATAATATTTGATGTAATTGAAATCAAAATTGAAATTAAATTTAGATTAAAATTATTTAACCTAATTTAAATTAAAATTTGTATTAAAATTATAACATTTAACGTAATTAAAATTAGAATTGAAATCTGAATTATAAGATTTAAGGGATAACAATAAATTTACCATAATATTTTGGGCATAAATACAACTCTATCACAATTAGAGATAAAATACCCAAATTTTCCTAATATATTAACTTTTATCGTTAGTTTTAATAGTGAAAAGATAAAAAAAATAATTTAACCATAGAATTAAATTAAAAATTAGAGCGTGGCACAAAATAACACGTGTCATTATATAGTTGGTAATATTTTTAAAAATATTTTTATAAAAAATTAAATTAAATAATAAATTATTAAAAAATATATATATAACTGTCATCGAAGACGACGGCCAGCGTCATTTTTTGGCGAGTCTCTAGCGTAAAAAATATCATATTTTAAGTCATTAGAGTCAATTTTCTGATCTACACAATGGTGCGGACATTTTTAGAAAACAATAACTAAAAAATGGCAAAATGTGGTGGTAAAAAGTGCCGGCCTTCATCACTCGCTATTAAATGATGGGGCGGTGACTTGCATTGCCTCCATCTATGGATAGATCGACGATTTGTCCATAGGTAGGGGTGGTGCAAGTCACTACCCTCATCATTACATTTGGCATTTTTCAATCATTTTTTGGTAAAAAAATGACTCACAATTGTGTAGATTCAAAAAAAAAAAAGAGTTCAATAATGTAAAATTTGATATTTTTTATCGCTGAAATATCGCAAAAAAATAGCGTCTAGCCACCAGTCGGCTGCCATTTCCGTCGACAGTTACATATTAGTTTTTCAAATTTTTATCATTTAATTTAATTTATTTTTAAAAATATTTTTTTTAAATATAAACCAATTATATAATATCAAATTGAATTTGAATTCGGACTTATAATATTTATCGAAACTAAAATTGGAATTATAAGATTTAACGTAATTAAAATTAAAATTGGAATTAGAATTATAGCATTTAATGTTATTGAAATTGGAATTAAAATTATAATATTTAACGTTAATAAAATTAATATTTAACGTTATTAAAATTAAAATTAAAATTATTAATTATAACATTTAACGTAATTGAAATTGAGCTTAAAATTAGAATTGAAATTATAACGTTTAACATAATTGAAGTTGAAATTGAAATTGAAATTATCATGTTTAACGTAATTAAAATTAAAATTAAATTTAAAATTAGAATTATAACATTTAACGTATTTAAAACTAAAATTAAAATTATATTATTTTATGTCATTAAAAATAGAATTGGAATTGGAATTGGAATTATAATATTTAATATTTAATTTAAATTAAAATTAAAATTAGAAATAAAATTATAATTTTAACGTAATTAAAATTAAAATTTGAATTATAATATTTAAAGTAAGTGAAATTAAAATTGGAATTATAATATTTTATGTAATTAAAATTAGAATTAGAATTATAAAATTTAACATAATCGAAATTAGAATTGTAACTTTTAACGTAAATGAAATTAAAATTGGATTTAAAATTATAACATTTAATATAAATGAAATCGAAATGGATTTAGAATTATAACATTTAACGTAATTAAAATTGGAATTATAACATTTAATGTAATTAAAATTGAAATCGAAATTAAAATTAAAACGGAATTAAAATTGAAATTATAACTCTTAACGTAATTGAAATCGAAATTAGAATTGAAATGATAACATTTAATATAATTAAAATTGAAATTGGATTTGAAATTATAAAATTTTAACATAATTGAAATTAAAATTGGAATTGTAACATTTAATATAATTCAAATTGAAATTATATTATTTAACGTAATTAAAATTAGAATTGTATCATTTAACGTAAATGAAATTAAATTTAAAATTGAAATGATAATATTTAACGTAATTAAAATAAAAAAAAATTAGATTTGAAATTAAAATTATTTAATCTAATTAAAATAAAATTAAAATTGAACTTATAATATTTAATGTAATTGAAATTAAAATTAAAATTATAAAATTTAATGTAATTAAAATTAGAATTAGAATTACAATTATAAAATTTAATATTATTAAATTTAAAATTATAACATACAATATAATATATTGTCTTTAATTTTTTAATATTATAAAAGAGTATTTTGTTAATAATTTAATTTTAAAAAATTTATTTTATATTTAATTAAATATTAAAAAAAATTAATATATTTTAATTAACTTATTATTCAAGCCTATATCATCAAATTTTAGTCATTAAATTAATTCAATGATTAAGTACAGTCGACTGTACTGGAAGAGTTCCTTCTTTCCTATGTGTGTCAGCTTGGTAGGTCATTGCATGCGCATTATTCTAACTTTGAATTTCGAAGAGAGCTTTTACTTCAGACTCTACAGAAACTTCATCTGACTGATATTGGGTTCTTTTCTCTTGGCGTTTTCTTACCTTCGATTCCTTTCTATTCTCTTCGGGCCCGATGCTGTTAATATAATGCTTGTGTTTTTCAGTAACTATTAATTGGTTTCTTTAAACATACATAAATTCAGCTTTATTAAGAGTTCTTTCAGTACAAGAATCTTCAATTTTCTTCTGATTCAGACGCTTGATTCTTCATAAAAAAATTTGATCAAAGATAAAATTTTATTCAAATCTCTTCGCAGAGAATTGGAATTTTTTTTTACCCTTTTAGCAATTCGTTGCACAAAAAGAATTACAAATCCAAATAAAATAAGTACAAACATCAACAACACCTCTCGAAAAATTTCGTTCATGTTTACTGCTGTCATACTTTATTTATTTATTTATTAAACTCTTATTATATACTCTCTAATAAAATATGTGTGGAATCTGTAATCTTTAGTACATTATCTTTATTAAAACTTACTATGAGATACAGGGTAATCATTTCAGAGGAATTAAAATGTATACAATATAAGAGGAATTAAAATGTATACAATATAAATGAAAAATCAAAACTTCATTACCCAACTAAAACCTCAATGAGCTAATATATTGCCAAAGGAAGCCTTGTTTTATATTTTATGTTCTTTTGTTGAGTCTTGGCAACATTACAATCTAATTTTAGATTTTTTTTATAAACTTAAAATTCAAGTTTTACTAAAAAAATTTTAGGCTTGGGTCGAATTTGAGTTTAAATTCGGGTTGGATCTCAGTAATTTGATTCAGATTTAAATCTAATTTTTTTTAATTTTTTTATTATTAGATAAAATTCAAACTTTTAATATATTTATTTTGTAAAGCAATATTTATATTGTATAATTTGTTAATAATTTATTGTTAAATTTATTAATTATTATTAAAAATATTACTAATATTTATGATAATTAGTACAATATCCATTATTATTAGTAGTATTAGGTTTTAAAATGAACAATATTTTATATCATTAATTACTAATAACTTAACTTTTACATTTTCATGATTGACGAATTTAATGAGTTAAGACTCAATAGCAACAATATCATGTATTTTTTTTCCTTAAATAAATACTAATATGATTCAATTTTATTATAAGATTAATTTAATGCCCAAACTTTAATTAAAAGTTAGTATATAAATATATAAAATATGTAATTATGTTATATAAAATGAACAATATCTTTTACGAAATAATCTTCTCACATTTTTTTATAAGTATGATCAAAATATCACTAAAAAGTGACAAAATAAATGAATAAATATAATTTTATAATATATATTAAAAATTAATAATTTTAAGAATTAATTAGAATTTTTTTTAAAAAAAAAATAAAATTCTGAGTTTTGAGCCAAGTTTTTTAATTTTGAATTTAACAAAATAAAAATTGAATTAATTTTTTTATTATATTTTTTAGACTTTTTTCAAAAAAAAATTATTTTTTAAATTTAAATCCGATTCAATTGCCATCCCAACTGTCACTTCCGGTATAAATAAAACACTCAAAACTCATTATTATATTTTTATTCTATTTCCGTAGATGTGAGTTGTCAGCGGGATATTGTTGGTTTCTGAGTGACGGAGAGTTTGAAAGTTGTGGGTAGGATGGGGTGAGCCTTGAGAGCCCACTTGTGCATAAATAAACAAATGTCGCCGGATACGAAAACGCTTTTCTTGATTTGATTCTGTAGGCATGATTTGAACATGCTCTAATTTTACAATATTTTATTTTATATTAAACTTTTGACTATAATTAGTGGAACGTACGCCTCTTAAAGGACTCCGATGAAATTGTTTTTCGGAATTGTGCTACTCAACTGCACTTGAACGGACGCACTACATAGTTGTTTATTTTATCATACTCTTTAATTAATACATTTTTTTTTTTTTACAAATTTAAGTAGAAGCACAGCAGATAGAATTGAAGTATTATTATTACAATTTATTTTAATGTGGTCCTATATATTTTATTTAAAGACAAAATTATACAATGAATGTGTTAAGATAAAAACATTTTAGATAGCACCCTTTACAAAATTATAATGAATCCTATATTCAAATTATTGTATTTTATGATATTTTAGTTCTTAATTGAACAGTAATTAAGGGATAGTTTGATATAATGCAGAATCTCTTATATACCCTATTAAAGTAATAAACTCTCCAACTTAATATAAAAGCTCGTCTTTAACCTATAAGAAATGAACTCTTATAAATTCAAGGAAAAAAAATATTTGAACACTTAAAGTTTTAAAAAAGAAATATATAAATTTTAATAATTTTAAAATTTTAATCTATATTTCTATTAAAAAATAAAATTCATTAATTTTAACAAAGAAATGATAAAATTAGTAATTCACCATACACTAAAAAATTAAAATTAATAAATTCCACGTGTTACGCTGTGATAAGGTTAGTTAGCTTTTTTAAAATCTTAATATTAATTTAATAGATTTTAGACTGGAGTCAATGTCGTCAGTCTTTGGTTTTGTTTTTGTTATGTCTTTGTTTTTTGGGATTTCCTCTTTAAGGATATGGCTTTGCTCTCTGAGAGATAGCCAGTCCATGGGGAGTTGTTTCCTCGTCTCTTTGATTTCTAAGCGAAGCCAGTGATTTCACCATTGTTCATACACAAGCTTGCTCTCTCCGTGTCTCTTGAAAATTGGATCATGGCAGGGCAACTTCTGCTTGTACGTTCTATAAAATCTCTGATTTTACTCTCTAAGATGCTTGTTGTTGCAGCCATTGGAATGAGTAAAGTTTTATTCTTTGTCTGATGAAAAAGGCGATCTTTGAGCCTCAAATTCATTATTAAAAAAACAAAAATGAATCTTTTAAGGGATTTGATCCCACGGCGTCTCTGAAATTGTTGCAAAAATATTCCTATAACAAGCAAGAATCATCTGGCTTCTGTTTCTATTTCTACTTCTCTCTCTCACTCTGTACATAATTTTTTTATATTTTGAATTCTCCCTTTCGTTGGTTGATGAATGAATGCTACAAACATTGGTCAATATTATATTGTCAAACTTGTAGTCTGCAACAAAATTTTTTAAATTAAAATGACTAACAGTGCATTACTAAAAGCAAAATTAAAATGCCTTTATAATATAACTTTAGTTGGGTAATTTGTAAGTTAATTAAACCAATAAAAAGAATAATTAATTAGCTCATATATATATATATATATATATATATATAGTGTTAAGTATCTTAAATTGTATTCTAAATTCTATTTTAAAAATGATGTGTCAAGTAATCATTGTGTGTAATAAATAAATTTAAAATTTATACTATTTTACTACCTAATAGTTGTTTGACACATCATATTTTAAAATTTAATTTAATATGCCTATCATTATTTATGTACAAAATATAGAGGACACGATTTATGATAATATATTTTTAATATAATATCTTATAATTTTAAATTATTAGATTAATACATATTTAATGACTCAATTACAATGAGATATGTATAATTAATATACTGCAATTAATACATATTAGAATTTAATCCGAGCTATAGATGTATATTAATTTAATAATTTAAAAATTATGTAAGAAGTAATAAAAAAATATGATGCCATTAATTCTGTCACATATATATAATTCTAATAGCTTAATATATAATTAATGTACTGCAATTAATATAGATATATATATAATTCTAATAGCTTGATTTACTCTTACCTTTGATTAACATGACCCTGTGTGTATATTTTTTTTAACGAATCAACATGACCAGGTTAATAGGTCACTCATCACTCAACAACTATTGTTCAGGCCTAACTAATTAATGTTATTTTTAGAATGTATCAATTGCTAAAAAATTATTACCATTGTTAGTTTGAAGTTGCCGGTAGAGGAGCAAAAGCATCATTTAATTTCAAAACTAAAGAAAAATATAGCGTGATTGAATTTTGTAGCAATCAATCTTTTTTCTCCTTTTCTTTTTCCTATTTTCTTCTTTTTATTGTCTTTTTCATTTCCATCCTCATCAATTCCAACTATCCTAAGCCAAGAAATTAAATTTGTTTGCCGATCAAACTCATAAAACCCAGCATTAACCGATCGGGTTATTTTTCTTTTGTCTCTTTCTGTCCAGCATCTAATAATTTTTTACGTAGCTATAGCCAATCTGTTATTTATGGAACCATCAAATAATAAAAATTTAGTAATTAGAGTTTCTCTTTCTAAGAAGTGTAGGGTTCTAAATCTAATAATTCTCATATTCTATGAATTATAAATTATAATTAAATATTGACTTAAAGAGTTGTATAAGTAACAGAGACTTTGTCAATGTGCATTCACAGCGGAAAGAAGAAAAGACAATACCAACATTTTAGTATTTAGGGAGGTGTTCCGAATCCGACAACTCTCATACTCTATGAACAGTCAATTTTAAAGCCAATACACAGATTTCGAAAGGTCGACTATTTTGGACGCAACCCCCGTTCAGTCAAAATTCAAAAAAGTCCAGAAATTCAGTAAGAAGTGTTGTTTTGTTTGGACGTAATCATTAAAAAAAAATTGGATACGTTACCACAAACTTATCAGAGGACATTCTTCGTATATCTGAAACTGAGCTCGCTAGCTCGCTAGTTGAGAGATAAGGAAAGGGAATGGAAGCCGGAAGCGTTGTTCGTCAATTATCAGTTCAGTGCAAGCTTTTCTCTATCAATATTTGTGTACCAGTTCCCTGCAAAGGGACATCCGGAACCAGTGTTAAGCAAGGATGGTATAATACTTTGCAGGACCAAAATTTGTGGAGCCCGCCTTAAATGGAGTGCAAATAAAATAAATTTTGTAAAAGAGACGGAGAACGAAAAAAATTATGTTTTAAATTATTAATAGGGTCGGAACGAGACTAAGCTTTCTCCCGTTTTCGTCTATTTTTTTGTAAATATATTAAATGTAATTTGTCAGTATATATTAAATATTAAATAATTATTAATTTTTATTTTATAATTTATATTAACTAGAACATATTTTAATAATATATTTTTATTAATAAAAATAAAATACATAATAAAAAAACTTTAAAATTTATTTTATAAAAGTATAATACATAATAAAAAAACTTTAAAATCTAACTTTGTTTTCTTTTTTGCAAATAACAAAAAGACTTTTATTTTTAAATTAGATGGTCATTAATTTTAATGAGATTATGAAGTAATTAACAGAAAAATTAATAATGCTAGACACTAGAATATGACTAAAATAATTAATTTTTTTATCTTATTTGTTATTTATTCAAAAATTTATTTATTAGTTACTGTTAATTAAAAAAAGTGATTCTTCGAGCCAATGAGTTTTGAATTTGTTTTGTTAGCGAAAATTAGCACTCGGGCCTTGTTATGATAGGGCTTGCCTGTATAGGCTTGGACTTTCTTTCTTCTTTTTGCTATCAGCTATGACGGGACCTACAAAACATTAGCACTACTACGGTGACGGTCTCGCCGGGGTGTGTTCCGGTAAAAACACTCCAATGTTTAAATCAGAAAAGGTTTTTCACTTATGAAGGGAATCTCATAAGGAAAAGAGGTCAGGAAGTATTTAGGATGACGAAAATCTAACATTTCTTGTTGTTTTTACTATTAATTTTTCTAATTTTTAGGCATCATCCTTGGTTCAATGTCTTTTCTCCTTTTTTATAGTACTGGTCTTTGGAGGACCTTTTGGGTATTCTGCTATACTGTGTGCCTGACAAACGACAAATATCCTTCTGCTGTGCGCTTCACACATACTAAATATCTTTTCGTAAATTTTCTTCTATTATGCTTCTGATTCTGCTTCTGTCACACGCTAGGTACCTTTTTGATGTGTTAAGCATATTCTTGGCATATTCGTTAGGTCTGTCTTCGCCGGTGGGTTTGGTTAGGGGTGAGGCTATGTTCGACCTGCTCGGGTCAGTTTTTGATAATCTATTCCTGATCTACCTTATCGAATAGGTGCTTCAGATGACCACTCAGGTCCTTTGAATCCAAGCAGGCTTTCGCTGTTCAGCTCTCTGCCCAGACCTCTCTTCAGAGTGGGATATCTTTCAAGTAATGGTGGGCCCTAAGGAGAGGCTATCCCACAGGAACATCTGACTAGGCCCTTGGGGGCTGACCTTTTTTGGGCTTCGAGGTCTTAGGCCCAAGGGTAACTTTCTGGGGGGGGGAGGGCAAATAGGGGTTCGCCAGTTTCTAGTTTTAATTTATTTAGAATTGGAAACTCTATTTTGTCCTGGCCGGCTTGGGTCATTTTTTTTGGTCTCATTTACTTTCTTCGCTTTCTTTTTCTGTCGATTTTTTCTTTGTCCGAGCTGGTATGAGCTAGTTTTTAGGCGATGTTATGCTATGATGTGATTTGCTATCTTCTGAGTTTGAGGATGTCAAAGCTGGTCGGCTCAGTCAGTGATGACGTCATGGTGGCTCGATGAGTTATTGCCACATAATGGCGACTTCTCTCAAACTTTCTTCAAGTAATAATGGTGAATCTTCTCAAGCATCATCCTTGATTTGTGTGAAAAACTTCTTAAGTAAGGAACTTGTCCCTAGCCCTTGATATGCTTTTGATCATGTGGCTGATAGTAGCTGAGACCCAAGAGTCGTATCTCTTCTACTTTCTGAGTGGCATTTAGCTGATCACAAGACACTCCTACCCCCCAAATCCAAGTCAGGGGGCGGGGTTCACCAGTTTGTCCCTCAACACATACTACCATAGCTGGGCGAGCTGTGGCAGCATCAAGCTCTATGAGACGGGAGGGGCTATCATCCAGCAAAGATTCTTCCTCTTGTTTTTCTACTTCCGTGCTGGTTCCATAAGTTAGGGAAGACCTAAGCTTCTTGCTTCCTATGATGCGGGAGCTGGGAAGGTATGTGACCCCTATCTGGGCGGGTCAAGTGTCTTTTTTAGACCCCGTCATAGGGTTTAATGTTACAATGGGCTCTACCCTTGATGTAAGTAGTTTTTGCCTTTATTTCGTTTACGTCTACATTCACTAGCTCCAACTCCTTTGTATCTTGTGTAGTCTATCTTCCTTCTTTCTCAGTTTTGGGCCAAGATCATTGGTTTGGCAGCCTAAGCCCAAAGGGCTGAGGATAATCTTGCTCGGTCTAAGGCTAAGACCTAATGGGCGAAAAGGATAGTTGGGTAAGAAAAGAGAATGGTGGACGAGGCGAGGGCCAAACTGGAGGAATGATGACCACCTACGCTGAGATAAAAAGTAAATTGTCTGAACTTGAACACCAGAAATGACTGGTCGGGTAGAAGATGACGAACTCTCTTGCTGCGGCGAGGACCTGAGTCACTGAGCGAATACACCAAAATGAAGAGCTCGAAACACAGCTTGTGACGGCTTAGTGGGAGAGGGAGTTGATTGACCAGAGCAACACTTTGGCAGCTCAGCTCGAGCAGCAGAAGAAGGTTTTCGACAAGGGGTAATTGAGGGGTTCCTGAGGTCGATCAACTTCTTTGAGGACCACTATCCAGAGATTGACCTTTAGTGGTTGTGGGCCTTAGCCACTGGTGGTTCTTTCTATGAAGGGGGGACCTCGGGGGCTCGGGATAATGAAGTACCATTAGCGTCTTCTAGTGCTGATGTTGACGATGCTGTCCTGATTAATAAGCTTGTCGCTATTAGCGGTGTTACAATTGCAGATACTAGCAAAACTGCTTCTCTTGCTGACCAGGATTAGACTACTGGTACTGCTGCTTAGCCTCTGGGGCTAGTTAAAGCCTTAGCCGATCCTCCTACTATAGCCAATTCTCTGGGTGATGCCAATCTCAGAGCTGTTTTGGTTGTGGATCTAGAGATGCCTGACACAGCCCTAGCAGCATGAGTGATCGCCTCCTCCACCTTCTCTTCTTTCACTTCCCTTTGTAATTTCAGGATTTTTAGTGTTTGGGTCTTCTTGTAATAGAATTTGTAATATTCTTGTCAAATGGATGCAAGCATATTTTTGTTCTCTTGGTACTTGTGTAGATCTGCTTTCTATAATCTGTTTGTAGCAATTTTGTTTTCCCGCAATAAAAATTCGATAATATAGCCGAACTACTTATAAAATAAACCCTGTGAACAAGTGTTAGAATAATCGGGTGGTTCATAATAATCACTGTTTCAATAGAGACCATTCACTTATGGTAATAAGGCTTGTAATAAAGGCTAACTATACTGTTGAACAACCTACGTTAGGGCCGAACAGCTCTTCTATGGCCATAAAGTTTTAAGCTTGGTCACTCGAACGCTAACAATAATCATGTAACTTAAATCTTGAATAATTTGAAGTAAAGATCATCTTGGCGTGCTTCATGGCGATAGCTGGTTTGGTGAATAGATGTGGCTAATCAATTGTTAATAACAAATGCCATATAATAACTGGATCGATGTAGGGATAAATATATTCCTCCAAGCCTTTGGGTGTTATCAGATAACAGTTAGCTCAGCGTGGAAATACGATAGTAGTCAGTAAGAATCAGGGTAATAACCAGGCCGTTGTTGGGATAGAAATTATCTTGCAAAGACTCATGAGTTATATTTAAAAATAATACTTGACCTGACTAAGGTGCCACTGAGTAGTTCTTAATAACAGAGCGGGTATGGCATAATATAGCTAGCCCAGCATGGTGACGCTGAACGGGCTGCAAGTGGCCACTCGAGAAATCGTTGAGAAACAAATGTCGACTTGGAGTAATAATATTGATCGAGTAGCTTTGTGATATCTTTAGGAGACCGGCTCAGTATAATAACGCTGGGTGCTATGGAAAGGCCAAAGTGATACCATAGAAAAGCCATAGTCAGACCCCCTTTAATGGGCACCATAGTGATGCTATGAAAATGCTATAGTCCTCGTCCCGCCGAGTCTTCTCAATTGCCCTTATGTCGAACTAGTAATGGTCATATTATCTGTGAACATTGAACCAATTACGGTGAAATGCTCTGTGAGCGTCGAACCGATCATAGTGAGATGCTCCGTGAACATCAAACCAGTGATGGTGAAATGCTCCGTGAGCGTCGAACCAGTGACTGTAAAGTGCTCTGTGAGCATTAAACCAATTATGGTGAAATGAAGACAATACAATGATGTATCATCAAAGATGATAGTATGATGTAACGATAATGTCATGACAACGATGATAGCATTATGATAAGATATGACATGGTGCTTTAAACGATTCAGGGCGTACCTTCAGAGAGCATCGACCCGGATAATCTTTCCAAAATAATTTTTGCAAGGCTTTTATTAGATAGCCCGAGGGCCATGTTTGCGAATATTCTACTTCGTGTTCCAAGCCGTTCATTTCTCGTGGACATACATGCAAAAAGTTAAACGTTTTTATTTAGAAACGATCTTTGTATATAGGGAATAATTGTGTGCATAAAAAGCTTTTAGAGGTAATCTTTTTTAGTAGCTCGGTGTTCCATGATGTTTTCACTACTCGTCCATCTACCCCTTCGAGTTCGTACGCCCTTTCGATATGCCTGAAGCCTTTATACAGCTTTTCCCATATCGGGCCTAGAACTCCGTCCGCGGGATCCCTTATGTTGAGCACTACTCTTCTCAGTACTAGGTCCCCCTCCTCGAACTCTCAGGCCCTGACCATTTTGTTGTAGTACCTAATTACCTTCTGCTGGTAGGCTGCCGCTCAGATCTAGGCCTGGTCTTTAAGTTGTTTAACTCACTGTAATCCCCCATTCATTAGCTTGTCGTTGATAGCTTCAAAGTTAGGGTTGATAAACGTAAATTATATCTATTATTTTCATTCTTTTAAATTGATTAATTGCTCATTTTAATAAGAATATTAGGCTTTTTATATATTTAATTATTATTTTATAGGTTTAGAGTTAATGGAGCAATTGGGGATAAAAATTTAAGAAAAATAAGGCAAAACATCAGATTGTTACAGTGATTCGCTACAGTGCCATGAACTATGATTTGCTACAGTGACGTTGCCTCAGCGATAAACAGTAGATTGCCCTAGCAAAGTTCCAGCACCCAAAGATTTTCGCTCTAGCGGTGAACAGTCACGCATGAATTATTACTCTATGAACAGTGCGCGAAACAATATGCCATGAACAGTAGCCACACTACAGTAAACCTAGAAGAAGTACAACTCAAATACTTCCATCAATCCCTATATAAAGGCCTCCTATTTCAAACCTAAAGGGGAGACATAACTTAGGGCTCTTAGAACCACAATACATTGAAAAAGAGCAATTTTTAGAGAGAGAAGTTAGGAGAATTCAAGGAAGCAAGAGATTATTGGCAAATCTTTGGCGTATCAACCAATTGCGAATTGACGTCTATATTGGTTTGCTTTTGGTTGTATCATGTTTATTTTATTTTTCAACCATAATTCTCTTGTTATCATGAGCTAAATTTATTTTTTAGGGTTATTACTTGAACTCAATATGTGAGCTTAATTGTTGGATCTTTTTAATATTTATATGAACTCAATTCTTCATTATTCAAATTATTTGTTCTTAATGCTTCATTATATCTGATCAATATTGGGAATGATTTAGTAATACTTTGATAAACTTGGAAGAGGCATCATTGTATTTAGATCTAGATAATTTGATGCATGATTGTAGAGTAACATTTAATGTTGCATATGCAAGTTTCAAATTATGATATGAATATACCTAATTGGCATGTATGGTCAATAAGACTTGTTTTTAATGAATCTTAATTTATTACAAGTACCATATGAATATAGGTATTTGGTGAATTAAGATATATTTGCATGACCTTGGAAGAGGCTTGTGAATAAATTAGTGTATTGACTAATAATAAGCATTGAGAGATATAAATATTAAAATAATTAATCTTTAGAAAACATATTGAAGGATAGTAATTAACCCTAGACTTTCTATATATTACTATTTTATTATTTTATTTAAGTTGTGTCATTAATTTTCTGCACTTTTATTTTACTTAAATTTATTACAAAATTAAGATATAATTTTTCTGAATAATTACAAGAAAGATATAATTTTAATACTTGGTAGAAAATAAAAATTATTCATGTGGGTTCGACATCCGTCTTTATAAGTCCCTTTATTACTTGTTACGATAGTGTACACTTGTACTTAATTTTAAGATATAACAATATCGCATCAAGTTTTTTACGCTGTTGCTGGGGATAATATTTTATTTTTGCCAATATTAATATAAATCTTTCTTGTTTTTAATTCAGAATCTTTTTATATAAGTCCTTTTATTTTTATTTTATTTTTTGTACAGTTGCTTTTCAATTCTTTTTATTTTTATTTTTTAGGATACCTTTCAGAGCTATATCACGGCTTATCAATTTCAGTAGCAAATGGGAGAACATATATCTTTGAGAGATTATTCAATCCCTACGATTAGCAGCATTCAACCCAGCATATGCCGACCAACAATAAATGCTAATTACTTTGAAATTCAGTCGAAAATAATCTGAATGTTGAAAGACTCAGTTCAGTTTAGTGGACATCCATGCGATGATCCGAATGAATATATCATAAAGTTTTTAGAGATTTGTGATTTGTTCAAATACAATGGAGTCTCAGATGATGCAGTACGATTACGACTATTTCTTTTTTCACTTCGAGACAAGGCAAAGAATTGGTTGATGTCACTATCATCAAGATCAATTACAACATGGGATGACTTGGCCCAGAAATTTCTATCTAAATTCTTTCCACCGGCCAAGATAGTAAAGATGAGGAATGACATCACTACTTTCATGCAGTATGACTCAGAAACACTTTATGAAGCATGAGAACGGTATAAAGGTATACTAAGGAGATGTCCATATCATGGGATTCCAAAGTGGTTACTTGTGCAGACGTTTTATAATGGCTTAATAGGGCAATTGGGGATTATAATAGATGTCGCAGCAGGCAGAGCACTAATGAACAAGTCAATTGACAAAGCATATGACATACTAGAGGAGATGACATCCAATAGTTATCAATGGCCAGTAGAGAGAATAACCCTAAGAAGAATTACAAACACATATAATGGAGGGGCATTAATCTCACTAGCTGCACAAATCAACTTATTGACCAAAATTTTAGATGCCATTAAAGTTAATGCTATTAAGAGACAACCTATCACTTGTGATTTTTGTGGCGAGAACCATCCAAATGGCCAATGCATGGAGCCTATGCACTACATAGAGAACTATCAAGTACAACAACACAATCCCTACACCAACTTCTACAATTCAGATTGGGTAGACCCTCAAAGCATGCCAATACAACCTCAACAACAGATTGAAGAGAAACTAGACCTAGAGGAGATGTTTATCCAATACATGAAGCAGACAGATGCCATTCTTCAAAGCCAAGCAGCCTATTTAAGGACGTTAGAGATGTAAGTGGGCCAATTAGCCACATCAGTAAATAATCATCTACAAGGCCCATTGACCAATAACACAAAGGGGAATCCAAGAGGAAATAAGGAGCAATGTCAGGCCATCACCTTAAAAAATGAACAAGAATTGCCAACATCTGGTGAAACATCTCAACCTAAGGAGAGCAATGATAGAGCAATAAAGATAAAAGAAAAAGAGGCAACTACAAAAGAAAAAGAATTAATGGCACTTCAAAGCAAAGACAATCCATATATTCCACAGCCACCTTTCCCACAAAGACTTCAAGAGAAGAACCTTAAACATCAGCAATATTTCAATAATATATCTCAATGTTTCAAGGTTGACATGGTAATTCCTGAAGATCCACCACTACTTCCTAAAGTAAAATTAATGGAAGCCCTTCAACTACAAACTCATACAAAATTGTGCAAGTTAAAAAAGAAGAAGGGGCATAGCAAAATAATGGAGAGGTAGATTGATACTGGCCAATGAGGTACAATATTCCAGTCTAAGATTAAAATCTTTCCGGTAAGGGTCAAATCAAAAAGGGTAGGACCGTGTCTACAAATTTTTTTCATGGAGCTATGAAAGTCAACGAAGAGGAATAACAATGGTCTTAGACATAGATTGAAGTTCCATAGGCGCGATACCGCTGACATGCAGATTAATCCTCCATAAGTCAAGAAAAAAGACATCAAGCCGATGACATTAAATCAAGCACTTTTTGGGATGCAACCCAAGTAAATTTTATTTTTATTTGCTTATTTTTAGTTTTAGTTATGTTAGTTTTTTTTAGGAATAAAATAATAAGTCAAACACTCAAAGAAAGCAGCACAAGCATTTATAAGCATCTAGAGCAAAAGACACCACATTTGTATCATTATACAACAACACTGTATTGCTTCAACTTCTTTTATCAAGGGAGTTTCTCTTTCTCTTAAGTTTATTTTTCGACATTGGGGACAATGTCTAATTTAAGTTTGGGGGTGAGAAACACTCTCTTGTGTTTATTTTTGCTGCATGATTTGATTGGTTGTCTTGTGGGTTAATTTTTTTTTTTACTTTTAATTGTTAGGTTGTTAAGATGATCATTAGTCTATGATAAGAAAAGGAATACATGACTGAATTTATTTTCTACAAATCCATAGGGAATGATAGATACTTTAGATAATTTTGGTTATCCAAGTTTAAGAACAAGTTCAACTTTATTTATAATCACCATTCTTTTTTAGCACTTTTTAAGCATGAATAGCTATAATTATTACTTAGAGATACTTATGCTTTAGGGAGTACACCACAGTCTCGAAAGACTGACACTCTAGAACTTATCTTTAATTACCACTTGAGGCGAAATTCTAGGAAACACATGAATAGGGAAATGACATTAGGCCATCTTTGAACTGATTGAGCCTTTCTACCCTACCTTTTATTGTATATTTATCCCTAGTACCCTATTCGAGCCTAATTATCCATTCTATGGTTTAACCACATTATAAGCCCAAGACTTAAAGTTTATTTATCCAGAATTTTACCCGTAACACCATAAACTTGCATTTGCTTAGAAATACTCTTGAAAGGAAAATATTGTGGTGATATGAGAAAAATAAGTTTGAGTGGTATTTGTCAATCTAAGTTTGAGGGTATTCAAAAAGAAAGAAGAAGAAAAAAAATTCAAAGCAAAAAAAGAGAAAGAAAAATACCCTCAGCTTAAGAAAAAAGAAAAGAAATTCTTTAAAAAAATAAATGTTGAAAAGAAGGATGGGAAACACAATAAGTTTGGGGGAAGAGATAATACAAAGAAAAGAAGATCAAGAGGTTTCTAGGTAAAGTCTAAATGTTCATGGTGTGACTTGAACTTCATGTATTTATCTTTTTATCCTACCTTGACCTTAGTCTTACGTTACAAGCTAAGTAATGTCCCAAATAGATCCCTAGACATGTAATTTTCTACATTAGTGGAGAGTGGTAGTAAAGACAAGCTTATGGAAGTGTCATTATACAAATAATATGCCGAGATATCATCTTTTATGTACAAACTAAAGTATAAAGTAAATCAAAGTATGGTTTTAGCTATTGCTTGTTGCTTGCACACATATACACATGGTGATTATCTTTGAGGAAGAATGAGTGACTAAATGAAGATAATTAGAATTGTTAATAGTTATTTATCTAGCTTAAGGAGTTTTACTATTTAAACAGCTTTTGAGATAATCATTTTGATCATCTTACTAACCTGGCATGTTATTTTTATTTTATTTTTAAATTTTCATTTCATTTAGAGTCAAGTATAATCTCTTTAAATTCTTTCTTTGATTTTATTTTTCATTGCTCGAGGACGAGCAAATGGTTAAGTTTGGGGTAGTTTGATAAGTGTAAATTATATTTATTATTTTCATTCCTTTAATTTGATTAATTGCTCATTTTAATAATAATATTAGGCTTTTTATATGTCTAATCATTATTTTATAGGTTTAGAGTCAATGGAGTAATTGGGGATGAAAATCTAAAAAAAATAAGGCAAAACATCAGATTGCTACAGTGATTCGATACAGTACCATGAACAGTGATATGCTACAGTGACGTCACCCCAACGATAAACAGTATATTGCCCTAGCTCGTGAACAGTACTTATGAATAGTGTGCGAAACAATACCAATGAACAATAGTCACGCTACAGTAAACCTAAAAGAAGTACAACTCAAATACTTCCATCAATCTCTATATAAAGGCCTCTTATTTCAGACCTAAAGGGGAGACAACTTAGGGCTCTTAGAACCACAATATATTGAAGAAGAACAATTTTTAGAGAGAGAAGTTAGGAGAATTCAAGGAAGCAAGAGATTATTGGCAAATCTTTGACGTATCAACTAATTGCGAATTAACGTCTATATTGGTTTGCTTTTGGTTGTATCATATTTATTTTATTTTTCAACCATAACTCTCTTGTTATCATGAGCTAAATTTATTTTCTAGGGTTATTACTTGAACTCAATATATGAGCTTAATTGTTAGATATTTTAAATATTTATATGAACTCAATTCTTCATTATTCAAATTATTTATTCTTAATGCTTCATTATATCTGATCAATTTTGTGAATGATTTAGTAATACTTTGATAAACTTGGAAGAGGCATCATTGTATTTAGACCTAGATAATTTGATGCATGATTGTAGAGTAACATTTAATGTTGTATATGCAAGTTTCAAATTATAATAGGAATATACCTAATTGGCATGTATGGTCAATAAGACTTGTTCTTAATGAATCTTAATTTATTATAAGTACTATAGGAATATAGGTATTTGGTGAATTAGGATATACTTGCATGACCTTCGAAGAGGCTTTTGAATAAATTAGTGTCTTGACTAATAATAAGCATTGAGGGATATAAATATTAAAATAATTAATCTTTAGAAAATATATTGAAGGATAGTAATTAACCCTAGGCTTTCTCTATATAACTATTTTATTATTTTATTTGAATTGTGTCATTGAATTTCTGCACTTTTATTTTACTTGAATTTATTACAAAATTAAGATATAATGTTTTTGAATAATTACAAGAAAGATATAATTTTAATACTTGGTAGAAAAAAAAAATTATCCCGACAACCGACTTTATAAGTCCCTTTATTACTTGTTACGATAGTCTATACTTACACTTAATTTTAAGATATAGAAATATCTAATCAAGGGTTCCAATTTCTACGGAATTACTGCTTCGCTCCTAAAGGTTAATGAGAATGACGTCTCGCCTGTGGCTGTTTGTCTAGTCGTTCGAAGGGCCCACAACACATTTGGTAATTCTTTCATCCATGCTCCATTTCTTTCTATTAATTTTTTCTTGAGCAGCTTTTTGACCAGCTTGTTGGAAGATTTGACTTGGCCGTTGGTTTTGGGGTGTACAGGGAGTCAAATGACAACCACACTCCTAGCTGTTCGTAAAAATGTTTAAAGCAATTGTTGTCGAACTGTTTCCCGTGGTTGGTGATGATGGTGTGAGGGATTCGGTACTAGTATATCATACTTCTCCATTCGAAGTCCTTGTCACTTTTCTTTGTGATTTATACAGTGGCTCGCCCTCGATCCATTTGGTGAAGCAGTCAACTGCTACGACTATATACTTGCAAGATCCCTTGCCTCAAGGTAAGGGTTTGATCAAGTCGAGGCACCATTGGAAGAATGGCTAGCGCGCTCATCGTGGTCAGCTCTCTTGCTGGTGCCTGGATCTTGTCTACAAATCTTTGACACTCGTCACAATGCTAAACTATGTTTTAGTGTCACGCAGGGAAATTGGCCAGTAGTACCCAGTTTGAAAGACCTTGTGAGCTGAGACTTTCTTCCCCGAGTGATTACTGCAAACTCCTTCATAGATTTCCCTCAGGACTCGTTCCATCTCCAAAGGTCCAAGGCATTTCATGTAGGGGTGTGAGAAACCCTTTCGGTACAACACCCCATCAATCACTAAGTATTTGGTGGCTGGGTATTTAACTCTTTGAGCTTCCTTTTTGTCGGTTGAAATTATCCCGCTTGAAATGTAGTCTTTAATAGGGTCCATTTAGCTCAGTTTTAACTTGATCTGTATGATCTATTCTTCCTCCTAGGTACTAGGCTTCGATAAGAGTTCTATAGGCACTGTTCAGGTTAACCGAACATCATCCGCTAATGCCATTTGAGCGATGACGTCTGCTTAGTGATTCTTGTTTCTTGATATCATTTCCATTCACATTTCTCTGAACTGACTAGTTAGCCTCCGTAGTTTTGCTAGATATGTAGCCATTCTTCCTTTTCTAACCTTAAAGCTGACGTTGACTTGGTTTATTACTAACTGAGAGTCACTTTTTACCAGCACTTCCTTTGTGGCCAGTGCCCGAGCTACTCTTAATCCGACCAGGAGAGCTTCATATTTTGCCTCGTTGTTCGAGGCTTTGAACTCAAAGCGAACTGCGTTTCTGACCTTGTCTCCTTTTGGACTTACGAGAACGATCCCTGCTTCACTTCTTGCAGGTTGGATGCCCCGTCAATGTAGAGTAGCCATATTTTCGAAGTCACATTAGGGGTTCGGGCATCCATCTCTTCAACCGTGACTAGCTCGCAAGTGCTTTCAGCTACAAAGTAGGCTAGGGCTTACCCCTTGATAGCAGTTCAGGGCTTATAGTGAATGTCAAATTTGCTTAGCTCCATAGCCTACTTAACTAATTGGCCTGATAAGTCAGGCTTATGCAAGATTTGTCTTAATGGTAGATTAGTCCGCACAATGATAATGTGTGCCTGCAAATAGAGCTGCAGCTTCCTTCCTGACATGATTAGAGCCAGAGCTAATTTTTTTTTTGGGGGGGGGGGAGTATTGAGTCTTCAGGCTAGTGAAGGCTTTGCTTGTACAGTATACGGGTTGATGCACCCCTTCCTCTTTGGCTAATATTGAGCTGACTGCCCATTCCGAGACTTCCAGGTACAGTATTAATGCCTCCCCCTGTACGGGGACAGCTAAGTGCACTGGTTCGAAAAGGTAAACCTTTAGTTGTTAAAAAGCCTATTCGCATTCTTTTGTCCACCGATTCTTCTCATTTTTCTTTATGACCCGGAAGAATATGAAGCATTTATCGGTGGCCTTGGAAATGAACCTATTCAGTACGTGATCCTTCCTGTGAGCTGCTAGATCTCCTTCACCATTCTTGAAGACTTCATTTCCAAAATGGCTTGGACTTTGTCTGGATTGGTTTCTATCCCCATTTGGTCTGGCTTACTATAAAGACTAGACATTTCCCAAACCTTACCCTGAAGACATATTTTTTTGGGTTCAGCTTCATCTTGTTCATCCTCAATACCACAAAAGCTTCTCTCAGGTCAGCCACGTGGCCTCTACTTTTATTGACTTGGCTATCATATTGTCCACATAGACTTTTATATTCCTACTGATCAAATTTTTGAAGAGCTTGTTCACCAGTCTTTGGTAGATAGCTCCAACATTTTTTAATTCAAACGACATCACTTGATAGTAGTAGATCCCCTGATATGTGATAAATGACGTCTTCTCCTGGTCGGGGGGAAACATCGAGATCTAATTATAGCAAGAGAAAGCATCTATGAAACTTAGCAGCTCATGCCCAGTCGTAGCGTCCACTAGCTGGTCGATCGTTGGGAAGGAAAACTATCCTTGAGACATGGCTTATTTAGATCGCTGAAGTCCACATACATTCTCCACTTTTCGTTGGGTTTTTTACCATCACCACGTTGGCCAACCAGTCAGGGTAATAGATTTCTCAGATAAAACCCACCGCCGAAATTTTCTCCACTTCTGCTGCTACAGCCTCATTTTGCTCCCGGTTAAAGATTCTTCTTTTCGGCTTGATTGGTCAGGACATAGGGATTGATTCCAGGTATGTGTTTGTGGGACCAGGTGAAGACATCTAAAAATTCTCAAACCAGCTGAGTTAGCCCTTCTTTGACTTCTGGCCTTAACTAGGTTCCCATCCTAATCACTTTCTTAGGTTCCTCTGCTTTGACCCATAGGTCTTGTAATTCTTTTGCTGGCTTCGGGGATTCGTCGACTTTCTCCCTTGGGTCGATGGTGGAAATACAGAATGCCCTCCTTGCCGTCATCATGTAATAACATCTCCTAACGTTATTCCGATCCCCTTCATTTCCAAAATTTTTGGCTTTACATAATGGATGGATAGGGCAACGTTAGCACTTACAATAAAATGCCATCCGAAGAGGATCCTATATAGGAAGTGTTGATCGACCACTACGAATTTAGTCATTACGGTTGAGCCATTACCCTGACCGACATTACACAGTTGTCTCTGAACCCTTACAACCGTGTTTGGGTCCCTTCTATGTGCAGGTTCTTAATATTTAGATCATTTAGGGTTTCTTTAAAGATTATGTCAACCGAGCTACCTGGATTGATGAATACCCTGTTTATCTTCTCTTTTGCCACCAACACTTCGATCATAAGTGCGTCAACATGGGGATAGTTGACGCATTGTGCATCATCCTCTGTGAACATGATTGGCACTTCTTGCGGTAGCCTTGGTTTCTTGGCCAGATGAGCGTTGCATATAACTTAGTATGCCACAATTGATTACTTGGAGTAGTTCTTTTGTTATTTGTTTGATTCTCCTACCAACGTGGATCTACCAGAAATAATTATGATGGGGTTAGAATTCGACCTGCTGGGTTGGTTAGCGGTTGTGAGCTGTCGGTTCGCTCAAAACTCTTTTAGGTACCTATTTCTTATTAGGGCGTCAACTTGCTTCCTCAGCTCAGGCACTCCTAATGGCATGTCCTGGCCCCTTATGCATGTTGTACCACTTCTTCGGGTCTGTTCGCCACTCTACTCCCTTCCTCTTGAAATTCTTATATAGTAAACCCCGATCCTGAATTGCTTCGTAGATATCTTCAAGTGGCACGACCAAGGGGAGAAAATTCTCAACATGAGCCATCCTTCTCTCTCCAGTTGGAGGTTCACTATGGTTTCTCAGGCTCCGGGATAGCTCGGGGTAGCCCGGGGGGGTTACCTAGACGGAACCTGTTTGGCCCTTCTTTTCGAGTTTTGGGCTCGTTGTTCGACGTATTATTCCTTCGGATGTCAGGCGCACCATGCCAGTTTACAAAATTTCCCCTTTGCTGGGGACGGTATTCATTGTTCATCCTCTGGTATTTCTGTGGAGGGGGTGAAGGTCATTCTCTTTCCTTATATCTGACTTTTACTTGTGGCCGGGCCTTCCCTCGAGGTAGTTTAACAAGGGATCTCTTACTCTTCTCGCCCTCTTCTATTGACATGTACTTCGGTGCCTTGTTATACGTCATTACGTAATTTGTGATACCACTTTCTGCTAGGTGGTACTAGAATCTATTCAGCCTTAGTCTTATCTTGAAGGCGTCCAGAGCAATGGGTTGGTCGAAAGCTCCCAAGGTTATCACCTCCTTGTGAAATCTCCGGATGAAATTTTAGAGGCTCTCTTCTTGGCCCTGTCTAATCTGCTTCAACTGCACCAGATCCTTGGCTACCTTGCACGAACCTCAAAAGTGTTGTGTGAACTTCTCAGTCAGCTCACTGTAAGAGGCGATACTGTACTACTTCAAGCCCTTATACCAAAGTAGAGTAGGCCCTTCCAAGTTCATATAGAGGAGTCTATATATCTGGTCCTGCCTTAGTCCTGCAATGGAGAGCGGGTCAGTTATCTGATCAATATAGTGGTTGAGGTCAGTGACGTCCTTATAAGTAGGAAAGTTTGGGAGTCAGAATCCTCTTGGGAGCTCCACGTCTCTCAGTATGTTTGTTAGGGGTGACCTTCTTTCCCTTTCCGTCTTCTTCACAGGAGGCTAATCTTTCTTCTCCTACTCTGCCAAGAGGCTCTCCAACGTTTCCTCCAAATTACGGACCTTGCTCTCTAGGCCCGACTCACCCTGTTGATGCAGTTGCCGTTCAGCGAGCAATTCTTTTCTTGTCGCTGGGTTGAAGTCTTCAGTCTCTTCCTCCTCTTTCTCGAGAATTGCTTGACTTGGCATGTTTGCTCCGGCTAAATCGTGTAAAGTCCCCGATCGGTTCCTTCGTTCTGTCTGATCTCGAATATCCTAATGAGATTCTCTCTTGCCATTTTTTGCTTCCCTTTGTTTACTTCTGATCAACTAGGCCATGAGCTGTCTTAGTTCTTCTCTCTCCTCCCTCAGGGTTCTTAGTTCTGCTTGTATTTCAAGTGGCAGTGTGCTTTTTATTCGAGGGAAAGGCCTAATCATATGGCTTCTATTCTTATTTGGGTTTGAGCCTCGCTCTCCGATAACGTGATTTCTGCTGGTAGATTACTGTTGCGCCATAGCCACCTATCGTCTTCTAGAACAAAATCTTTTGTTCTATTCCCACAGACGACGTCAAAAGCTGTTGATAAAAAAAAGTGGTTCTTTAGGCCAACGAACTTTAAATTTATTTATTTTTAGCAAAAATTAAGACTCGGGCCTCGTCTTGATAGGGCTTGTCTGTATGGGCTTGGACCTCTTTTCTGCTTTCTACTATTAACTATGGCGGGTCCTATAAAATGTTAACACTACTACTGTGACGTTCTCACCGGGGTGGGTTCCGGCAAAGACACTCCGATGCTTAAGTTAGAAAAGATTTTTTGCTTGTGAAGGGAATCTCATAAGAAAAAAAGGTCAGGACGTATTTAAGATGACGAGAATCTAACCTTTCTTGTTATTTTTATTATTAATTATTCTAATTTTTTAGTATCATCCTTGCTTCAATATCTTTTTTCCCTTTTTATAGTACTGGTCTTTGGAGGACATTTTGAGTATTTTGCCTCTGCTGTGTGCCGGACACACGGCAAATATCCTTCTGCAATGCCCCTGACATACGCCAAATATCCTTCTGCTGTGCACCTGACACACGCCAAATATCTTTTTCGCAGATCTTTTTATGTTATGCTTCTGATTCCGCTTCTGTCACACGCCAAGTACCTTTATGATGTGTTAAGCATATTCTCAGCATATTTCTTAGGCCTATCTTTGCTGGTGGGTTTGGTTAGGAGTGAGGCTATCTTCGCCCTGCTTGGGTTAATTTTTTGGTAATTTGTTCTTGGTCGACCTTGTCGAACAGGTGCTTCAGGTAACCGATCAAGTTCTTTAAATTCGAGCAAGCTCTTTACTGTTCAGCTCTGCTTAGGCTTGTCTTCAGAGTGGGCTATCCTTCAAGTAATGGTGAGCCCTAAGGGGGGGCTATCCTACAGGAATATTTGATTGGGCCCTTGGGGGCCGACCTTTTTTGGGCCTAGAGGCCTTAGGCCCAAAGGTGACTTTCTAAGGGGAATAGTTACTATTTACATTATTAAAATATATTGTTATATTATTTTAGTTTGTTAACTTAATACTTATTTTTAATTCCTACCCTGCCATATTGCCATCTCTAGTGTTAGGTTGTCGTAGAACGAAAACAAATATTGCTTTGTGAAATTGAAACACAAATATTCAATTATTTTCCAATGCATCATAAAAGTATAAAATAACATCAACACATTTTCAATTGTATACCTTAATGCATGGGCCTAAAGAACCAAACCCAATACGAAGTAAATGACCTACAATAACTTGAAAATCTTTAATATAATAAATTTTAAGGATAAGGACAATTTCGTTCTTTAAATTTGATATAATACTTAATTTTATCTCTAAAATTTTGAATTACCCAATTTTATCATTCTCTGTTAATCATTTTCTATTACATTTAACGAAAAAGTTTATATATTTGTATAATTACACTTTTAACCGTACGAGAATCTATGTGTTAATTATTATATCCATGTGTCAAGAAATGATTGATAATTGATTTAAAAAGGATATATGGTGCACTTAGATAAGATCAAATCTTAATATTTTTTTAATATTATTTTTTAAAAATAATATAAGCCTCCGTCTGCGAGAAACCTTCGATGGAGACAGGCCGCCACTGTCCACTAGTCTCTGACTATAAAAATAATTAAAATTTATATTATTGAACTCTATTTTCTCTGATCTACACAATAGTGTAATTATTTTTGACCAAAAAAAGACCAAAAAGCGGCCAAATATGCAATTGGAGTAATGGGATGGCGACAGCCACCGCGGTGCATGTCAAATAGGCTGGCAGTGATGTGTACCGCTGCCACCGTTAGATAGATTGACTATTGATCTATCCATCGGTGGCGATGATGCACCATTTCATTTAACATGCACATTGATGATTGCCACCCTGGTGGTGATGTACACCACTACCGTCTTTAATAGCGACTGCCATCCACCATGGAATGGCAATCGTTATTAAAGGTTGCAGCGGTGTACGTCACCGCATCCCATTTGATGTGTATTGCAGTGATTGTGTTCCCTCTCATTATTTTCATTGTGTATTTGGTTGCCTTCTGGTATTTGTTTTTGTAAACAATAACAAAATGTTACAATTTGGTTCTTTGTTCCATTCTGCCAAACTGAAATACCAAAGAGCTTAAGGGTTGCTCAAGAAACAATCCAGTTGCTAGAAATTAAGCTGCCATTCTAGCTTCTTAAGCCCACTAGAGTCAAGGACTAGAATTGTTCACAAAGATGCTTCAGGTTGAGTCTCTGCAAATTGAAACTGCACCGACGATCTTCAAAGGTATAATTTTATTAATGTAATAGAACTTTATTTAATATTTGATTGTTGAAATAAATTATGTTTCTGTTGCTTGATGTGTGTATGACACGTATTAGATATTTTAATGATCACTCTCACATATAAACACAATTGCACCTACAGAATTGGTATCCGAGCATACTGTGTGTTTTGTTTGGAGTGTTTTGTGTTGTTTGACATGTCCAAAAACAATTCGTGCTCCAGTTTCAAGTGTTGAGGCTGCAGTACTAGTCATTGTTCGAATAAACACAAAGGCATTACATGTGTAGCACAGTGGCATTCATGAAAATTTATTGAATGCCAGGGCATTGCATGTGTAGCATTGGGGTGTTTATGGCACTAGGATGAACTTGTGGGTAGTATGTGTTTAATGCTGGGGTGTTGCATTATAGTACAAGGGCATCCATGCTGCTGGAATTTTCACTAAGGTGTTCAAATGGAATGTTAGGGTGGTATTTCTCTGACACCAGAGCGTTATGGACATTGGAATTCACGCTGAGGTGTTCAAATTCCTAACACTGCAAAGTTTAAGGCATTCACTCTATTTTCCATTTTAACTGCATATGATGTTTATTTTATGTAATAATGCAACTATTGTATATAATGCGATTATTTATTTACAATTTTAACCATAATAGGAGTCTTACTGGTGGGTTAGTTGTGCTTGCATAAATAAATGTGTATTTGAAAATTTTATCCTCATAAGATGCAAATAGTTTTAAAATTTCTCTTATTTAGATTGAAATATATTTTATTTTGATAAAATGTTATGCATGGTCTGTCTTGTCAACACGATATTAGACAGATTACTTATGTCTTTCCCAATATTACTGAAGTATGAAAGATTTGTCATAGTGATTTGGACTATGCCGGCTAAAAATAAGATGAGACAAATATAAGGAAACGAATTATCTAATATTGCTAAAATGTAAGGGTAGTATCAGTAACTTTTGGTTTCCCTTTCAAGAGATTAAAGGGAAAATGTAAAGCAGTAGAAGGGCAAATTTATATTGAAAACACATAAGTAGTTATGTGTTTTGACAATTTGAAATGTTCCGCTAACATCTCTTCTTTTTTCTTATAAAGATAAGATGACTTCAAGCAATTCATTTGTACGCATACTTGATGACACTAACTGAAATGTGTCAAAAATTATTTTGATTGGCTTATAAATATGATAATTATTCTAGATTTGAAAAATATTAGATATATTATTGATCAAAAGATGCCTAGAGGTGTTTCTAATAAAACTATTTTGGAAGAGCTTGAGGCATATCAAAAATGGATTAATGATGATTGAAGGTCGAATTATATATCCTAACCTCAATGTTGACTGAAATTTAAAGGGAGCATCTGCACATAGATAGGTAAACAATATTATGCTCCATTTGAAGGAGTTATTTAGCGATAAGCTATAAGTTGAACAATACAGGGTTTTTAAGACATTTTTTAGTCTAGACTGGCAGAAGGCAGTTTAGTGAGTCCTCATGTACTTAATGATATTGTACATTAAAAAGTTGGAGACTATAGATATATCTCTTAACAATTGTTTAGGGAATATTTTGAGTCTCTAGTCTCTACCAATGTCATTTGCTCAGTTCATTAAGAATTTCAATATGTAAGGGTTGATTTCTATATATGCTGACCTGCACAATCTGTTGAAGATAACTCATGAGGATATGAACAAAAGGGGTGTAGCCGTTTACATTCACGGTGGTGCTTCATCTTAAACCTCGGAAGTTTCTAGGAAGTTTAAGGGCAAAAAGAAGGAGAAGTAGACACCATATGTAGGTCATCTGAGACATGTAATATCCAAGCTATAAGAAAAGAACAAAGGTAAAGAAAAGTGTTTCTAACAAACATTGAAAGTGTAATTTTTTAAAGTTCCTTACCTATCATTGATATTTCATTAGTATTTGATTATGACATTGAATAGGTATTAGATATCGTCTATCCTTCTTACATCTGTAATATGTTATAGGGTCTGAGTGAAGTTAAATTACTATAGTATGGAGAAATCTGCTTCGTGTTAGAAATAGAGATTTCTTACAGGTAGAAGTTATTGCAAATTGAGTTATTTCTCCCTAGTGACAGGTCTATATTGTTCTATAACTGTTATTTTATGCCAAACATTATTAGGCAGATTATATCCTTTCCTGTGTTCGATAGTGAAGGTTATCATGTATATATTCAGAATGTTCTATATATTTATATGATGTAGATAATTTTTTGTTAGCTGAATGTCATTTGATGAATGGGCATTATATTTTAGATACAATAGGAAACTTGAATACATAGGTGAATAAAAGAAATGATGAGCACTAATTGATATAAATTTTAACCCTGTCTTAACTTTGATTTTGTTTCCCGTTTTTGAGTAATTACATGCTATTAATGCACCAATGTGTTGAATTTGCAAGGAAAAACAATAGAATGGATGAATTGAAGGAAAAGTGGCAACAAAGAAGCCAAAGAGTGAAAATGCAGATAATAAATGAATGCTACAAGCTAACGCAACAACGTTCATTCATTTGGATGAACACCTTAACGTTAATTCACTAATGCCCCAGTGTTTTTGAAAAATTGGATGTTGTAGCGTAAGGGCATTGTTCTAGGCTGTGTAATTTTCTGAGATAACCCAAGGCAGCCAACGCTCCACTTCTAGTTGAGCATCTCACCAACGTTAGAATACCCCAATGTTAGACAACTAGAATACCTTGATGTCCGTACAGTATAATTGAGAATGTTGGAGTGTTCCAAGTCCAATGCTGCAACGTTGCCACATACTATATAAAGCAACTCTTTTAGAATTTTATGAAGAGAATGTTTCAACTTCAGCTTGGTACCAAAGTAACTCATTCTAGACTAAAAGTCCCCCCTTTTGCTATCAACAAACACCATTCAACACTTGGGATCAACTTTGGATGGATTCAACATAACTAAGGAAGATTGGCAACTTCAAAAGATACATTGGAACCAAGAGTAAAATGGCTTCTTTGGATTTCATCTACTGCACCTTTGGATTTGATCTTGGTTGTTTTATATTTTCTCTTGTATTTTGTTATCTAAACTTAGTTATTTTGAACTAATTTCATTTGTCTAGATTTTTAATTTGAGTCCAATCATGTGTTGGATTCATTGAGATAAAATTAGAAAATGCATCTCATTGAAAATCCTAGAATAAATCGATATATAATTGGATATTATCTATAGGTTTTGTGTTAAGATAAGAATATACTTAACCGGCATGCATGGTTAAATCAACTTGGACTTAATGTATTCCATTTAATCTCAGTATTATTAGAATATAGGTCTTAGATTGAGAGGAATATAATCGCTTAACTATCGAAAGAGGCTTTCGATGAACTTAATGTTAAGACCAATAATAGACCAAGGGATTACTATTCACATACACCTTAAACAAACACGAGTTGGGGGGATAGCTACAATTATAGGTATTCCATATCATTGATAGTGTAATGTATTTTAATTTGTTTATTCAAATAGATAATTTAGAATTAACTTTAGTTCCTATTTGCATTGAGTTATCCAGATATAGATAAGAAAATCAATTTAAGTAATTGATATAAAACAAAGTTTCTAGTCCTCGTGGGATCGTTACCCTTCATCTTTATATTACTTGTTAAGTGATAGCATGCACCTGCACTTGAATGAACACATAATCAATTCACACGTTCATAACACATGTCAGACACAATAAGAAATAGATTGAAAACTTTAAATAATACAAAATTATGGCACATGTAATTATATCATATAGGTGCGAGACACCTAATCCGTTTTGTTAGGGATGGTTAGATACCTGATATTACCATATAGCCTTATCTAATTTATGAATTTTTTATTCAAGAGAAGATGACCAAATCTCCTTTTGTAGGTGTTGGACACCAAGTCACTGATTTATTGGAACTAATACATAGTGTTATGTGGTGATCTAATGAATCACACTACCATGGGTGGATTTTGATACTTTATTGTCTTTATCGATGATTGATCACGATACAGATATGTGCTTTTGATGAAACACAAGTCAAAAAACCCTTAAAGTGTTCAAAGAATTTCAATTAGAGGTAGAGAAACAAACTGGTAAATTTATTAAATGTCTTCAATTAGATAGAAACGGTGAATACATAAGAGGTAAATTAATTAATTATTTGAGGAAGAATGAGATTCTTGCTCAATATAGTTCTTTAGCTACTCCTCAACATAATAGTGTTTCAGAGAGGATGAATTGGAATTTATTAGATAAGGTTTGATTGATGATAAGCTTTACCAATCTTTTAGAATATCTATAGGGTTATGCTCTATAAACCGCTGCTCATTTGTTGAACAGAGTTCCATCAAGTATGAGATATGGACTGGAAGGAAACTAAGTCTTAAGTATGTTAAGATTTAAGACTGTCCTGCTTACATAAAAGCTACATAACAGGATAAACTTGCACTTAAAGGGTATAAATATCGGTTCATTGGATATCCTAAATATTTTATGGAATATTAGTTCTATAATCCAGAGGAATGAAATGTGTTCATTGCTCATAATGCCACTTTCCTAAAGAAATAGTTTTTGATGAATCATAGGAATTGTAGAAAGATTGAACTTGATGAAGTCAATTAAGAGTTGATGAATCGATAATGAAACCTTAGGCTCAAACGAGTGAGATACAACTGACACACCCTTTTGTAGGTCAGAAAGGATCTTAAGGCCTCCTATTAGGTATGGTATAATGCTTGAAGGAGTCTTTGACATTTTCTTAGTTGAAGAAAAGGATCCTTTGACTTATAAAGAGGCAATGTTAGACATTGATTCAGAAAAATGGCTAAACACATGAAATTTGAAATTGACTTTATGTATGACAATCAAGTCTAAGACTTGGTTGAGTTTCCTTAAAGAATTGTTCCTATTTGTTGTGAATGGGTTTACAAGCAGAAGCTTGAGCTTAATAAAAGATAGAGACCTTTAAAGCCTGATTGGTGGTAAAAGATTATACTAAGAAATCAGGGATAAATTATGATAAGTTCTTTTTACCAGTAGCTATGCTAAAGTCAATTCAAATTTTATTGGCTATTGCTGTATATTATGATTTTAAAATCTAGTAAATAGATGTAAAGATAGGTTTTTTGAATGGGTATTCTGAGAAAGATATATATATGGAACGACCTAAAGGTTTTACGTCCAGCTTAACTTCTAATCTAGTGTGCAGATTGAAGAAGTTCATTTATAGACTTAAGCAGGCCTGTCGAAACTAGAATCTTTATTTTGATGAAGTAATCAGAGGGTCTGGTTTTATAAAAAAAAAAGGAGGAAGTGTGTGTGTGTATAAAAAGGTCAGTGGGAGCATGATTGTCTTTTTAGTTCTCTATGTGGATGACATTATTGGAAATGATATTGGTATGTTATAGCCAATCAAGAGTTATTTGAGTAAAAACTTCTCCATGAAGGATTTGGTAGAGGCTTCCTATATATTGTTTATAAGACTTTATAGAGATATATCTAGAAGGCTAGTAGAATTCTTCCAATTCTTGTACATAGAAGGTGTTTTGAAAAGGTACAAGTTTACCAATTATAAGACAGTTAATGTACATTTCAAATATGGCATTCATCTTTCTAAGAGAATATATCCTCAAAATAAAGACGAAAGAGTTAGAATGTCTAAAATACCATATGCATTAATTATAGGTAACTTGATGTATGCCATATTATATATAAGACCTGAGATTAGTATGACTGTAAGTGTTGTAAGTTGGTATCAGCCTGATTTAAGTTGTTGGAATTTGTGCTCACGTGCCATTCCATTGTTGTATGAATATTTTATTTTGTAATATTTATACAGTTCAATATTTGTTAAATCGATAATTACTATTATTAAATGATTCAATGCTTGTGATGCTACAGACATTATATGATTTGAAGGAGTTCAGATTTGGTCTAAAGAAGTTTAGATCAATGCCAAGAGTTAACATCACTGAAAACTATAAATGCTAAAGAGTTAGTATGTTATATTAATCAGTGAAATTTAAAAGTTAGAATATTGTCTGTAACGGTACAAAGACCTGAGAATACATTAGTAATAACATAGTTGCAAGAGTTGCAATAGGTGCTAAGAAATGTTATTATGCAAGTCTATTCTCAAATTATATGTTCCTGGTCTTGATTCATCGATGCAGGTCTATCGGTGGAATCATTTTACATAGACTAGTGTATACTATACATATATGGTCTAGATAGTTGTTCTTAGCTAACCACGGACTTATGGAAGTTCGTATAGCATACAAGTGTTCAGTAAGGACTGAATACTGAATAAACTCAACGAGGACCCCAATAGACATCCCATGAAGCTGTCAATGGAAGGTCCTCTCGAGTTGAGTAGTATAAGTGGTCATTTGACCTGAGTATCACAGTGAGCTTGTAAGTGATCCATCATATTATGGTTGCGCACATATCATAGACCTTTTATGGTGTGACCGCTGGGTATCGCTAGGTATGGTCCGATACTTATGGAGTCCGATATGTACAGATATGAAAGCCATCAGCTCACATGGATAAGTTATATATTCGGATGCTTAGAGATAGTATCTTAGAAAGTCTTATGGCCATAAGCAACAAACCCAGGAAAATAGTTTCCTACAGGGTTAAACAATATTGTAAAAGTGTTTGTATATATATTTTTTATTAAGATATGTGTCTGGAGATAAGTTCACAGATGAACACATAGGGATTTGACGGTAGTGATCTATATCCCGGCTCTTCCAGGATATGATTGGTGGAAGAATTATACGTATGCGCTATGACCTCAACTTGTATGATCTACTGCACTGATTTGTAATATCCGTGACGTGTACGTGGAGCATAGATCTTGGACTCACATAATAATTCTGTTTGACAAATCAGAAGTAGACCTAGAGAGTCCCGCAATATGAAGTGTACTCGTTGTGCACTGGGCAGCGTACCGGATTAAATAGTTCAATCTAAAAAATTTCAGCTGACCAGACATTTACTTCGGTTTCCCTCTGGTCGTGCACGTGTCAAGACTTAACAATTAGTTGTTGACCAACGGGATGTTGACACATGACATATGTGGGCCAATTATTTTTTGATTTAGAAATTATCAAAATGACCTTATTTGTTGAATAAATAATATCATTATTTTATTCATTAAAATATTTATTGAATAAAATAACAATAATAATATATGATATTATTATTTGAATTGAAATCAAAAAATTAATTTTTTATTTAAATTGGCATGTGTTTTCACCATGATTTAATATTATTAAATTATTTATTTAATATTAATTAAATGATATGATAAATATAAATGGGTGGCATTTGTTAATGGTAGGCCTTAAGATGTTTCTTAATAATGAAAAAGTGTTTTTTCTCATTTGGTCTAGATTAAGGCTAAGTTCATTTAAATGATTTTCTATTTTGTTTTGTTTTCATTTGGTTTATTATAAATAATAATAAAAAAACCACTAATGGCAAACATTGACCTAGATAATGGATGTCATTAGGTGAGAAAATGAAAGATAATAATAAAGCAAACACTAATGGATGCCATTAGGTGAGAAAATGAAAAAAAATAATAAACAAATGAAAGAGCAATATGTTGCTCAATTGATTAAGTGAAAATTAGGCCAAGGGATTAATAGGCATGGTAGAGAGAATTTGAAAGGCTAAGTGTTAGAAAATTCTCCCAAGTGTTGAGAGCAAAAATACACATTCTCTCCATTTTTCTTCTTCCATTTTGGTCACCCATACTACAAGGTAGAAATAAGAATTCAAGAGTTAAATCCTTTGCTAGAAAAGCTATTATTCTAGCTTCTTCAAACCTACCTTGTTGAGGAACTATAATTGTGAACGGGTTGCTTCAAGAAAGGTACTCCGGTTTGACTAAAAACCATAGCTTGACAAGGTACTATTTCTCAATCTTGAAGTAATTTTCATTTGTGAGATAACATGTAAAAGTTCATTTGTGTTTATCATTGAGTAATTTATATTTCGCTCATTATTGCGTATATATGTATATAATATATATGTTAATTTGAATGATAGACACAAACCAACATGTATGCACCCTAGGTTTGAAATCACTCACAAAATGGTATCAAAGGTATTTTGAGTTGATATTGGGTGTTTTGAGTGTAAAATTGTTGTTGGTGATGTTTCGGTGCTCAAAATGTGCATTTCAAGTTGTTGAAATGGGTATACCAAAGGTGGGAGCACTGGAGCGCCGTGACCATAAGTGTTCAGCACTGAGGTGCTGGAAAATTTTGTTCCAATGTCCTAGCGCTGGGTACTTAGCGCTGCGGCGGTAGGACTTGTAAGCCCTAGCGCTACAGTGCTAGGAGCTGGGTGCCCTAGCGCTAAGAGAATAGGTACTTAAGCACCGATTTTGGAATATGCGCTGCAGCACTGAGCGCTACAGTACTGGAGGTGTGACCAAAAGATATCCAGAGGTGTTTCTGAGAATGCCACCAAGGAAGAAAAGGTGACTTATCAGAAATGGTTGGATAATGATTTAAAAGTTAAATCGTACGTCCTCGCTTCAATGTCCACTGAGCTGTAGAGAGAGCATGTTTGCATGGATAATGCCAGCAGCATTATGCTCTATCTTAGAGAGCTCTTTGGTGACCGACCGCAAATTAAAAACTATAGGATTGCCAAAGCACTGTTTTAAACAAAGCTCCCTGAGGTCAGTTCAGTGAGTCTTCATATTCTTAAGATGATAGGATTAATCGAGAGGCTTGAGTCCATAGACATCTCTTTGAGCAATAACCTGGGGAACAGTTTGATTCTCCAGTTGTTGCCTGGGTCATATGAACAGTTCATTATGAACTTCAATATGCAAGGAATGACCTCTACTTATGCTGATCTTCACAATATGCTGAAGATAACAGATGAGGACATGCATAAAAAAAGCTCGACCTTCCTTATTCATGGTGCTTCATCTTCGACCCCGAGGGCTTCTGGGAAGTCTAAAGGGAAGAAGAAAAGAAAGGTGAGGCACACACCCAAGACGAGTCCTCAGCGACGACAGATATCTAAGCCACCAGAGAAATCGAAAGTGAAAGGAAAATGCTTTCATTGCAGTGAAGATGGGCATTGGAAATGCAACTGCCCCAAATACCTTGCCATTGTGAAGAAGACTCTCTTAGGTATTATCTTTCCCATTATTGAAAATTATTTACCATTTGATAGTAGTATTGGCTGGGTTAGATACCGCAAGTCTTTCTCACATCTGTAATATGTTGCAGAGTTTGAAGGAAGTTAGATTGTTACAGTCGAGAGAGGTACAACTTCGAGTAGGAAATGGTGATCTCATACGGGTCGAGGCTGTAGGACATTATGATTTGATTCTCCATTGTAATAAAATTATTGTACTTTATAATTTTTATTTTGTGCCTGCTATGATCAGACAGATTATCCCTCTTCCTGTCTTTGACAGTGAAGGGTATCATATGTATATTAAGAACCGTTCTTTATATTTATGTGATATGTTTGATGTTTTATTAGCTGAATGTTAGTAAATTAATTGGCATTATATTTTGGATACAATGAGAAATGTCATGAATGTATAGGGTAGTACTAGTAATAGTGCAAAAGCTTTAAGTGATATGGAATTGTGGCATAAGAGATTAGGTCATATAGGTGTGAGACGCCTAACCCATCTGGTTAAGGATGGTCAGATACCTAATCTGACCATAGAACCTTACCAGTTTGTGAAGATTTTATTCAAGGGAAAATGACTAAATCTTTATTCATTGTGTTGGACATCATGCCACTGATTATTGGAACTAATACATAGTGATGTATGCGGTCCAATGAATCATACTGCAATGGGTGGATTTCGATACTTTGTTACCTTTATCGATGATTTGTCATGATATAAGTATGTGTTTCATAAGAAACACAAGTCAAAAACATTTGAAAAGTTCAAAACGTTCAGACTTGAGGTAGAGAAACAAACTGGGATGTATGTCAAATGCTTTCGATCAGATCAAGGCAGTGAGTACATGAGCAGTGAATTCTCTGATTATTTAAAGAAGAATGAGATTCTAGCTCAGTATAGTTCTCTACGTATTCCGTAACACAATAGTGTGTCGGAGAGAAGGAATCGGACTTTATTGGATATGGTCTGATCGATGATGAGCTTCAACGATCTACCTGAATATCTTTGGGGTTATGCTCTAGAAACAGCTACTCATATATTGAACAGAGTGTCATCTAAAGCTGTTCCAACCACTCCACATGAGATGTTGAATGGAAAGAAACCAAGTCTTAAATATTTTAAGATTTGAGGCTGTCCTGCTTAAGTAAAAGTTACGTAACAGGATAAACTGTACCAATGGGGTACATGTATCGGTTCGTTGGGTATCCCAAGAATTCAATGAGATACCAATTCTATGATCTTGAGGAGCGAAATGTGTTTGTTTCTCGATATGCTACTTTTTTCGAGAAAGAGTTTCTCATTGATCATGGAGGTTGTAGAAAGATTGTGCTTGATGAAGCCAATTATAACGAACATGAAATCGAGATGGAACCTCAAAATCAATCAAACGATATACCTTTAACAAAACCTCCTCGTAGGTCTGAAAGGATTTCCAGGCCACCTACTAGGTATGGTTATATGCTTAAAGGTGTAGTAGGAGTTTTCTTAGTGGAAGAAAATGATCCTTTAACCTATAAGGATGTGATGTTAGACATTGACTCGGGAAAGTGGCAAGAAGCCATGAAATCCAAATTGACTCAATTCATCACAATTAAGTCCAGGACTTGATTAAGCTTCCTGAAGGAATAGTTTCTATCGATTGTAAATGAATTTACAAATGGAATCGTGGGCCCGATGGAAAGGTAGAGACCTTCAAAGCCCGACTGGTTGCAAAAGGTTATTCTCAACGATCTAGGATTGATTATGAGAAAACTTTGCACCAATAGCAATGTTGAAGTCAATACGAATTGTATTGGCTATTACTGCATATTATGACTATGAGATATAGTAGATGGATGTAAAGACGACATTTCTGAATGGATAACTTGAGGAAGAGATATATATAGAATAGCCTGAAGGTTTTGCATCCAGCCAATCCACAGGTCTAGTGTACAAACTGAAGAAGTCTATTTATGGGCTTAAGCAGGCTTCCCGGAGTTGAAACCTTCATTTTGAGAAGGTAATCAAAGGATCTGGTTTCATAAAAAATGATAAGGAACCATGTGTGTATAAAAAGGTCATTGGGAGCATGGTTGTCTTCTTAATTCTCTACGTGGATGACATACTGATCATTGAAAATGATATCGGTATGTTATAATCAGTCAAGAGTTATCTAAATAAAAACTTTTACATGAAGGATTTGGGAGAGACTTCCTATATACTAGGTATAAAGCTTTGTAGAGATATAGTTAGGAAGCTGATAGGACTCTCCCAATCATCATACATCGATAGTGTCCTTGAAAGGTACAATTTTACTAACTGTAAGGCAGCTAATGTGCTTTTCAAACATGACATTCATCTTTCAAGGAGAATGTCTCTTCAGACGAAAGATGAAAGCGTTAGAATATCTAAGATGCCCTATGTATCAGCTGTACGCAGCCTGATGTATGCTATGATGTGTATGAGACTTGACATTAGCATGACTGTAAGTGTTACTAGTCGATATCAATCTGATCCAGCTGACAACCATTGGATGGTAGTCAAACATGTCTTTAAATACCTTAAGGGTACAAAGGACAAGTTTCTCATTTATAGAGAAAGTGATTTGCAGGTTAGGGGATACACAGACTCAGACTTTCAGTCTAATCAAGATGATAGAAAGTCTACATCTGGATATGTATTTATCTTCAATAGTGTTGCAGTGAGTTGGAATAGCACCAAACAGGGATCCACAGCTGATTTAACAACTGAAGTGGAATACATTGCAGCCTTTGAGGCAGCAAAGGAAGTAGTGTGGATACGCAAGTTTTTCGTTGAGAATACATTAGTAATAACATAGTTTCCATCCAATGGATGTCACTTGGATCAGATTGATATCGGCTAGTAACACTTACAGCCATGCTAATGTCAGGTTTCGTGCACATCATAGCCGTTATCAATCTAATTTAGTAACAATTGAATACTAAACAGACTCAACGAGGACCCCAATAAATATCCCATGAAGCCGTCAATGGAAGGTCCTCTTGAGTTGAGTAGTATATGTGGCCCTTTGACCTGAGTACCACGGTGGGCTTGGAAGTGATCCGTTATACTTTGGTTCCACATATGTGATAAGGACAAATTTGTTATATATTTTCTCATGTTTCTATTATTGATATTTTATGGTTTTATGAGAATAGATGGCTATTTATGTGCTTTATTGTTATTTATAGGGACTTGAACGAAATTTAAAGAAAGAATGCAAAAGGAGCAAAAATAGGGACTAAAATGCAAAGTTTTCAAAGTATGTGTCCATCGCCCCAGTGCCATGAGGATTATCGCCCCAGCGCTAGAATAGTGACCGAAATACGACCTGTTGAAGTCGCATCTAGCGCCCTAGCTCTAAACAGTCATCGCGTCAGCGACGCTAAAGAGCCTCGGCGCTATAATCCCACCGCTCTAGCGATGAAGCCGTTTTCATGCAGCGCCCCAGCGATAAAAGCATATCGCCCCAGCGGTAGTGCGAATCCTAGTGCGATCAGAATTGAGTTTTTCAAGTTCAAATCAAACCCTATAAAAAGTCACTTGACCCCAAACGTAAAAGGAGGACCAGGGAAGAACCTAGATCAACCTAAAGAGAACTTAGAGCAGTTCAAGAGCATCAAGAATCTAGACCAACATCAATAAAGAGCAATTCGACGTCTATATCGGTTTGCAATTGATTGTATCATGTTTTATTTTTATTTTTATTGCTGTGATTCTCTAGTAGCTATGAACTAAACTTATTTTTTAGGGTTAATATTTGAACTCAATATGTGCGCTTGATTGCCATATCTTTTTAATATTTAATAAACTTAGTCCTTTATTATTTAAATTACTTGTGTTTAATGCTTCAATATATCTGGCCAATATATGGTGAATGAATTGGTAATATTTTGATAAAATCGGAAGAGGAATCATTATATTTAGACCTAGGTAATTTGATGCATGATTGTAGAGTAACATTCAACGTTGCATATGCAAGTTTCAATTTAGGATAGGAATATACCTAATTGGCATGTATGATCAATAAGACCTAATCTTAATGAATCTTAGTTTGCTACAAGTACCATAAGAATATAGGTATTTGGTAAACTAAGGTATACTTGCAAGACCTTGGAAGAGGCTTGTGAATACATTAGTGTCTTGATCAATAAGAAAGACTAAGTGAGTTAAATATTAGAAGATTAATCATTAAAATGCATATTGAGGGATAGTATTAATCCTAAGTTTTCTGTACGTTGCCATCACCCTATTCTCTTTGCATTGTGTTTTTACTTTTACATTTTTTACATTTATTCTTAGATTTTTATTTATCTGAATAATTATTAGGAAGACATAATTTTAGTAATTGGTTTAAAGGAAGAAATTATCCATGTGGGTTCGACATCCGACTAATTAGTCCTTTTATTACTTGCATACGATAGTGTATACTTGCGCTTAGTTATAAGATATAGAAATAATCCATCAATATGTCACAGACCTTTCATGGTGTGACTGCTGGGTGTCACTGAGTATGGTCCGATGCTTATGGAGTCCGATGTGTACAGATATGGAATCCGTCAGCTCACATGGATGAGTTATATATCTGGATGCTTAGAGACAGTATTTTAGAAAGTCTTATGGCCATAAGCAACAAACCCAGGAAAAGAGTTTCCTACAAGGTTAAACATATTGTAAAAGTATTTGCATATATTGTTTATTAGGATACGTGTCTGGAGATAAGTTCATGGATGAGCACATAGAGATTTGACAGTAATGATCTATATCCCTGCTATTCCAAGATATGATTGGCAGAATGATTGTACGTATGCGCTATGACATCAACTTGTATGGTCTACTGCACTGATTTGTAATATCTGTGACGTGTACGTGGGGCATCGATCTCGGACTCAGAATAATTTTGTTTGACAAATTGGGAATAGACCTAGAGAGTTCCGCAATATAAAGTGTACTCGTTGTGCACTAAGGCAACATATCGGATTGAATAGTTCGATCCAAAAAATTCTAGCAGATCGGGCATTTACTTCGGTTTTCCTCCGGTTGTGCACGTGTCAAGACTTAAGAGTTAAGTACATCAATTAGTTAACAATTAGTTGTTGACCAATGAGGTGTTGACACATGTCACATGTGGGCCAATTATTGTTTGATATGGAAATTACCAAAATGACCTTATTTGTTGGACAAATAATATTATTATTTTATTCATTAAAATGCTTATTGAATAAAATAATAATAATAATAATATATGATATTATTATTTAGATTGTAATCAAACAATTAATTTTTTTATTTAAATTAGCATGTGTTTCTACCATGATTTAATATGATTAAATTATTTGTTTAATATTAATTAAATGATATGATAAGTATAAATAGGTAGCATTTGTTAATGGTAGGCCTTAAAATGTTTCTTAATAATGAGAAAGTATTTTCTCATTTGGTCTAGATTAAGGCCAAATTCATTTAAATGATCTTTCATTTTGTTTTATTTTTATTTTGTTTATTGTAAATAATAATAAACAAAACACTAATGACAAACGTTGACCTAGATAATGAATGTCATTAGGTGAGAAAATGAAAGATAATAGCAAATATAATGGATTTCATTAGGTAAGAAAATAATAAACAAATGAAAGAGCAATATGTTGCTCAATTGATTAAGTGAAAATTAGGCCAAGGGATTAATGGGCATGGTAGAGAGAATTTGAAAGGCTAAGTGTTAGAAAATTCTCTCAAGTGTTGAGAGCACAAAAAAACATTCTCTCTATTTTTCTTCTTCTATTTTGGTCACCCATACTACAAGGTAGAAACAAGGATTCAAGAGTTGAATCTTTTGCTGAAAAAGCTGTTATTCTAGCTTCCTCAAACCTACCTTATTAAGGAATTAGAATTGTGAATAGGTTACTTCAAGGCGGGTACTTAGGTTCGACTAAAAACCAAAGGCTTGACGAGGTACTATTTCTCAATCTTGAAGTATTTTGCATTTATGAGATAACATATAAAAGTTCATTTGTGTTTATCATTGAGTAATTTATATTTCGCTCATCCACTGCGTATGTATTTATGTGATACATATGTTAATTTTGAATGATAGACACAAACCCACATGTATGTACCCTGGGTTTAAAATCACTTATACAAGTAACAACTATTGATGGCCAAAACACACATCCTAAAATACATTAAGGGTATAAATGATAAGTTTCTAATTTATGAAAAGAGTGACTTACGAGTGAGATGATACACTGATTGAGACTTCCAGTCTGATCTGGATAATAGAAAGTCTATATTTGGTTATTGTATCTTCTTAATGGTGCGGTTGTCAACTAAAAGAGTGCTAAAACGGGATCTATAATTAATTCTACCATAGTGGTAGAATATATTGTGGGTATGCAAATTTGTTGTAGAGCTAGGAGTAGTTCCAAGTGTAGTGGATCCTATCCCATTATATTGCGACAACAATGAAGCAATTGTTCATGGTAAGGAGCTAAGGGTACATTATAAGATTAATCATATAAAGAAGAAATGCCACATAATTAGATAGATCTCAACTCAAAAATCTCCTAAAGAAGAACATACAGACCGATTATGGCACTGCACTGATCGAAAAAATGTCAAAGAGTTTTTGAGGACCTAAAGTGGGCAGTGATTGATGACCTCGTATTGTATTTTCCAAATTACACTAAGCCATTTAAAATACCCATGGATATGTTAGACTGGCTGTGTACTAGTACAATAAGGAGTATATATAATAAATTCTAGTGATAATGTAGTAGACCCAATCACTAAGGCTTTAACTCCTAAAGTGATTGAGAATCACATAGAGTCGATAAGTATTAGATATCATCGTCAATGACACTAGTGCAAGTGAGAGATCTTAGAGATGGTGCTTATGTGCCATTCTATTTTGTATGAATATTTATTTGATATTTATACAATGTACATTTTAACAAAACGTTAATATTTATATGGCACTAAGCTTGTTACTTTTCAGACATTATAGATCTAAAGGATTTTATATTTGATCTAAAGGTGATTAGGTTAGCACTAAGAGTTAGTATTTTAAGAGTTAGAACCTTATCTGAAATGGAACAAAGACCCAAAAATTTTATAATAATGACATAGTTGCAAGAAATTGCAAATGGTACTAAGAATTTTCATTATGCAATATGTTCTCAAATATATCATTCTTAATCTACGTTTATCAACATAGGTCGATTGATAAACCTTATAGATCAGTCTATGTCTTTGTCTATATTATCAAGATGATTCATCTTAGTAGACTGTGAGTTTAGTGGAAGCTCGTATAGGCATCAAAGTATTCAGTAAAGACTAGGTATTGAACAGACTCACGAGGACCTCCAATAGATATCCCATAAATCCGTCAATGGAAGGTCTTCTCGAGTTGAGTAGTATTTGTTGTTCTTTAACCTGAGCACCACAGTGGGCTTGTGAGTGATCCACCATGCTTTGATTCAACATATGTTAAAGCCATTTTATGGTCTAACTTCTAGGTGTTGTTGTATATGGTCCAATGCTTATGAAGTCCACTGTACGTAGATATGGGATCCGTCAACTTATTTGGGTAAGATGTATATCATAATGCTCTGAGATTGTATTTCAAGAAGTTTTGTGGGTATAAGCATAAACCCAGGAAAGAGTTTCCGTAAGGTTAAACATATCATAAGGGTGTTTGCAGATATTGTTTATCAAAATACAAATCTGGAGATAAGTTTATGGTTAAGCAAATAGAGATTTGACAATGAAGATTTGTCTATGCTCTTCCAATATATAGGTGATAGAGGGACTACATAAATATATTTTAACCTTAACTTGTATGGTTCAACATGCTAATTTATAATAATTGTAACACATGTGTAGGACATTATTCACAGACTTGTTGAAGAGTTCCATAAGATAAATGGGTGCGAACCTAGAGAGTCTCACAATATGAAGTGTACTTATTGAGCACTAGGTAGTGGACTAGGTCGAACAACTTAATCCAAGAAAATTTTGAAAAGAATGATTTATTTCAGAATCTCTCGGGATGCACATCGGTCAAAAGTTTAAGTGTTAAGCTTATGACGTTTTAGTTAACAAAAGTTGTTATCTAATAATTGATGACAAATGGCATAAATGGACACATGTCCATTACAAAAAGTCAACACTAATTAAATGCAAATTTTTTGCATTTGGTGTGCATGGTATTCTTGCCATTTGAGAGAAAAAATAGCACAAAGTTTCAATTTGGTTCTTTGTTCCATTCAGCCAAAGTGAGAGACTAAAGAGCTTAAGGGTTAAGCTTAGAATTAATTCGATTGCTAGAAATTAAGCTACCAATATAATGTAACTTAATTCAGTGTGTGATTGCTGAAATAGAATTATGTTTTTACTACGTGATGTATGTGTGACACGCATTAGATATTTCAGTGATCACTGTCACATGTAAGCACAATTGCACCTATATTTAACCATATTGAAATTCACAATAATGTTATTCAATGTATTATATACACTAGTTTTTCTACTCAAAGTCTGTACTTTAATGATTAAAGTAGATCATCTATTATAAGAAGTAGAAAAATTATAACCTTATATAATAAATTTTTTTTTAATGGTTGTGAACAAGATTTAATTTATAAATAACGTATGATCTATATACCTTCTGTATTAGCTCATCATACTTTATAAATACTCACCAATGTATGCTCAATCACATGTATGAATAAACTTTATTAATTAAATCAAATGTTATATATGCTTTAGGACAAAAAAAAATAAATAAAATATCTAACAATCTCTCATTTACTTAAAAGCATTTTGGGCTTTTATCGAACTCCCATATCATGTATATGAGTTTGAAAATGGTTTTTTGGTAATGACTTGGTGAATAGATCTTCTAGAGCTTTTTTCCCATGCAATCTTAGATACTATTACCTCACCTCTTTAAACAAACAAGCTTATCAAATAATATTTTCTCTCAACGTGTTTTCCTTTTCTTATGGTTCCTTAATTCCTTAGACTATACTATTGTTATACTATTATCACAATAGAGAACATAGGCATCTAAGCACTAAGTACCATCTCTGGCTCTAAGAGGAACTTTCGGAGCTATGCAACCTCTTTATATAGCTTAAATGCAACTATACATTTAACTTTTTATGGTAGACTCTGCAATACATGATTATTTTGCACTCTTCCTACTTATAGCCCCTCAACCCAAGGTGAATACATATCCTGAGATTGATCTCCAGATATCCTTATTAGCTTTGAAATTTGAAGCTATATACCTACCAACTGCCTATTTATATTCTTAAAAACACAGGATTTTTAGGATTTTAATCAAAATTAAATAATTTAATTGCTTGATCAAATCAGATGTTCTAACATCAAGATGTTTGTTTAAGCCCATAGATAGATTTTGTTGCTTACAAACCATATGTTGTTGGCCTAAAGCTGTAAAACCATATAATTGTATCATATAGATTTTTTTTTTCAATTTTTTCCATTAAGGAACCCAGTCTTCACATCTATTTTTCAAATCTAATATTCAAGATTAGTTAAAATGGATAAGATAATTATGATAGACTTAGGCATGAATACTTGTAAAAAGGTCTCCTCATAATCAATACCCTTTTTTTTAGTATACTTTTTTGCAACTAGCCTAGTTTTCATGGTTCCCCACCTTCCCGTCTACCATTTTATTTCTTTTGCAGACCCATTTAAACCATACAGGTCTTATCCATTTAGAGTTTTCTATAAGTTTCTAGACTTTGTTAGAGCACATTGAATTCATCTCTAATTTTATAGCTTTGTGCCAATGATCTTTATCTATATCAATCATTGCTTCATCATAGTTAGTGGGATCTCGTTCATGTTTATTAGAGACTACCTAAAAAAACTCCTCAATTAACATGTACCTAGTTGTACATCTAATTGTCCTCCCATTATGACGAAGTCCCAGTGCTTGTTGCTCTATAACTAGTTCAGTTGGTTATAATGATCTGGATTGAAAACTAACTCATTGACTCTCTCATGCATAATATTAGAGTTCTTAGATAACTTATCAAGATTATCTTACTTCTAAACTTAAAGTATTTCATATAGTCTTCTTTAAGAAAGATTGTACTTGTGCTAACAAATACTTTTTTTATCTTGAAAAATATAAAAAAGACCTCTTCTTGTTCCTTTAAGATAGCCAATAAACAAATAAACTTCTAACTTAGATTACAGCTTATCTATATTCCCTTTTAGTATATGAGCTAGACAATCCCATATATGTATATAATAAAAAATTGGTTTACGCCATATCTACATTTCAAGAGGTGTTTTAAGGATTGACTTATATAAAATTAAGTTAAGAACATACATGATTGTTTCCAAAGCATAACCCCAAAACGATATGCGTAAGGTTAAATAACTCATCGTTAACCTTATTATCACAAGAATAGTCTTATTTCTGCTTTATGCTACACCAATTTGCTATGGTGACCTTGGTGTAGTTAATTGTGCTAATATTCCATTGTCTAAAAAATACGTCCTAAATTTACTATAAAGGTATTTTTCACCTTGATCAGATCAAAGTGCCTTTTTTGTGTTTTCTTAATTGCCTTTTTACTTATGCTTGAAACTCCAAAAATTTATCAAATGCCTCAGACTTATGGCGCATTAGGTAAACAATTGAATCTAGAATAATCATCAATGAAAATAATAAAATATTCATAAATCTTTTAGCTTGTGCTCTTATAAGCCCACATACGTTAAAGTGCACTAATTCTAATGCTTTAGTGGCTTTAATACTTTTAACATTATAAGGTCTTTTGGTTATTTCATCTTCTATACAAGATTCACAAATTGGTAATGGTTCAATTTGGATCTTATCTAGATTAATATGACCAAGATGTATATGCCACATATATGTTTGATAAGTTGGAGACATTTTAATCCTCTTATAGTTATTGGATTCGTTATCCAATTCCATATCATACAATGAGTTGATTTTAGGATATCTATAGTATACATTGTTAACCAGTGTACCTAAACATATAAATGACTTATTCCTTTTGATCACCATAGTAGAGTCAAAGATAACAAATTAGCTAACTTTACATAAATAACTATCTGAGATCAAATTGTGTTTACATTAAGGCACAAACAAATAATATTAAGTCTTTAAATAATCAAAATAGAGACAATAGCTTTCACTACCTTGGTTGTAACAATTGTACCATTTCCAAGCCTAAGACTAATTTCTCTATTATTAAGTGATCTGGTCTCTTAGAACTCTTGCAACGAATTACAAATATGATTGGTGACTACAGAATCTACTATCCAAGAATCTATAGAATCTATAGAATCAATTGCTAAACATGTCTTAATAAAAGAATATTTTACTTGAAGTAGAAGCTACCCTATTAGCTATTGAAAGCATAGCTAAGTGAATTAAATAATTTTATCTCAATGCACTTTAACACCACATTAGAAATATTTTCCTTTGGGTTTCTTCTCATTTTTTTGAATTTCTATAAATCTTGAGTTAGATGCTTTCTTAGGTTTATACTTGTTCTTCTTATTATCCTTCTCCTTAGGATTGAGCCTAGAGGAAGAAGATAAGCCCGTAGTCAAATGAACACTCAATCTAAGTGTCATTATAACCTCAGCAGCTCTAAACTGATTCATTAGCTCAGTTAATAAGAAATTCAATTGATTCGTTGACATGTTTAACAAGAAAATTTGAAATGAGGGTGTCAGGATTTCTATAACCATCTTGACCTTAGATTGGTTAGTGTATTCCCTACCAAAATCCTTAACTTGTTGGAATAGTGCAATTATTTTCAACATGTGATTTTGCATAGGAGTTCCTTTAACTTGCCTAGTATTCATGATCTATTTCCACGTAGCCTGCCTCAGAGTCTTGTTTTTATCAACAAACGTCTCTGAAAGGCTGAAGATTATATCAATAGCCGTAGCTATGGACTTATGTTACTTCGCTAAAGTGTTAGACAAAAAAGCTAATATATAAGGCTTAGCTATTTCATCAGATTATTACCATTATTATAAGCATCGTTTTTCAGCTTGGAGTGTATTTTCATTAAGTTTTGATAGACTTTATTAGTTAAGACAAAGTTGTTTTTTTCAGTTATGAGAACAATATATAATTTCTTATTTAGTCCATAAATTTATTCCCGATTAACTTATTTTAGTTAAGGATAGATGCTAGTGGGCTGAATGAAGACATAATTCTAAAAGATAACTTCATACATGAGCATATATTCTCTTATAGCATGTGAAACATTTGCATGAATATATGAAATGCATGTATGTAGATCTCTTTAACTACATTACGCATCGGTAATCTACTTTTTATTCAAATACACCTTCATAGGGTAGTCGTATCAGTCATGAATTATATTAGTACCCTACTAATTTATTATTATTATCTAAGTATCTTATATCAAATAGTAATAAACTACTGATTATTTTTTTCATAGATTTAATTTACAAGTACTCCGTAGGGAGGATATCAATCAACCTAAGTTGAGTTTATAACCATTATTTCAATCATTTATATTTTCAAATTAAAGAAATCACCAAAAAGTGGTTAGTTTCGAATGAATCCTATATTGAATCTTATCCTTTAGGGATGTCTGATCTAGTAACCAGTTCTGATTAATACTCTCTATAGAGAATCTCACAAGGTTTGAGATAAGGAATTAGCTTACTTTACTATAAGACCAATAATGAAGGTTGTAGGATTTATGCCTAAAGCTTATTCCCACTTAATGTTTTGTTTTTAAAATTTTAGAGTTTTCAATTTTTAATATACTAACTACTTTATAGAAGGCATATTATCATGAATACCTTTAAGTTTTGGTCTAATTTTATTGATACTCTCAACTTTAAAAAATAGACAGTAATACCCAACTGTTAGAGAATATTCTATTAAAATTAATAAAATTGCATGAAAAAATCAAATTTCCCTTTTAGACATAAAAAGTAATGAAATGACCAATATATTCTTGCATAGTAAACTTAAACATATTTTCCCATAAAATAATTTCACTTTTCAATATTAAATTAATAACATCTTTTTTATTTCTTAATTTTTTAATTAATAATATAATTATTGCATTAAAAATACAATTAAAGTAAAAAAAATAAAAGGCCGTTGTTGCAACGACACTTTTGGTTACTATTGCAGCAACTACTTTTGGCCGTTGCAATAGTAGCCACTTTTGGCCACGTGCAACGGCCATTTTCGACAGTTAGAACAGTGACCATTTGTGGCCGTGAGTAGTGGCCAATTTCAACCACTATAACAGCAGCCATTTTCGGCCACTACTTCAGTGGCCATTTACAGCCGCTGCAACAGTGACCACTTTTGGCCGTGAGCAGCGGCCAATTTCGATTGCTGCAATAGTGATAACTTTTGATTTATTTTTATGTTTTATTGTTTTTTAAGAAATAAAAAAAAAAGTGTTTCAGTGTGATTGAATAAAAGGATATGATTGTTTGGATATAGGGATAAGAGTGTTCGAACACATGGATAATGGTGTTTGGACACGGAATAAAGGTTGTTTGGACAAAATGGTATTGAAATGATGATATTATCATTTTTTCAGTTAATTTTAACAGAAGATTCTCTGATGGTTGGACATTACTGCCTATTTCTCAAAATTGAGAGTATTGATGAAATAGGTTAAAGCTCAAGAGTATTCATGATAATATCCTTTATAAATGACATTTCGCTCATTAATTTCTAATAATTAATTAGACGACTTGAAATTAATATAATATTAAAAAAATGATAATAATGTTATCTTAATCTAATTAGAACATTAATGTCATACAAGATGATATTTGTAGGGGTATGTGATTCGGATCTACGGTTCTATAATGTATACATATGCCATATATTCATTATACCAAATACATATCTCATACATATTAAATAATATATTTATGCATCACATATATATATTAGCACCAGAGTGGCACAGTGGAAGTCATAAAACATAATGAACACAAAAAATAATATTAATCAAATTAATATAAAGAGATTGAGAAATTCATCACTGATTTCTTTTGAGCTCTTCAAAATTAGAACCTGCCTGAAGTGAACTCGATAACAGTTCTAATAGTCAACATGGTGGGCTTGACTGACTAGAACAGCAGCTTGATCTAGCAGATCTTGGTTTAACTCTTTAAATCTATGCTATATGTTTACCACTGATCAACTTTTAATCAGTAAAACAATAGCCAATATTGCTGTAGTGGATTAATTACTTAAGGGAGATGATGAATAGTGAAGAGAAACAATTTTTCTTATACTTTCTTTCTCCATAAAATAATTTTTCAAGAGTTTCTCTCTCTAAACCTAATTTTCTAGTAACTATTCATAACTATTCATAATTTAATATACATATAATTTATTATTAAATATAATTTATAGATATACTTGGCCACCAATATATAATAATATTATATTAAAATAATATAATATTATAGACAATATAAAATAATAAATATCTTGATTAGGTAACTATTAAATAATCAATATATAAAATTACCATTTTGCCTTTTTTACATAGTTACCAAGTGTACCCTAGTGGGTCCCAACATACTACACACTGGGTAAACTCAACCAATGGTCCATCATACGCCACGTGTTAATATACTATCAATTAACAATAACTGTCAATTAATTAATGTATTTAATACTTAAATACAGACATGCCCGCATCTTGTGGTCATGTTGGATATCATTGGATTGAATAATTCTATTTGGTACACTACCGTAGTGCACAATGAGTACACTTCATATCGCGAGACTCTTTAGGTCTATGCTTGATTTGTCAGATGAAACTATTTTATAAGTCCATGATCAATGCCCCATGCATATGTCATGGATATTATAATTCAACGTGTTGACTATACAAGTTGAGGTCATAGTGCATACGTATAGTCCTTCTGTCATCTATATCTTGGATGTACGGAGACATAGATCATCACTGTCAAATCCCTATATGCTTATCCATAACTTATCTCGAGATTTGTATCTCAATGAACAATATATGTAAACACTTTTGCTATATTATTCAACCCTATGAAAAACTCCTTTTCCGACTTAATACTTATGGCCATAAGAGTTTTTTAGATACAATCTCAAAGCATTTAGATATACAACACTTTATGTGAGCTGATGAATCTCATATCTACGTACACCGTACTCTATAAGTATCGGACCATACCCAACAATATCCAGCGATCAGACCATGAAAGGTCTCTGACATACATGGAACCAAAGCATGATGGATCACTTACAAGTCCACCATAGTGCTTAGGTCAAGGGACAACATATATTACTTAACTTAAGAGGACCTTCTATTGACGGCTTACATAGGATATCTATTGGGGTCCTCATGAGTCTGTTCGATATATGTCTGTCCTAATTGGATACCCATATGTCTATACGAGCTCCAAGCTCATGGTCAGTTAGGAACAACCATCTATACCGTACAAGTATAACATAAGCTGATCTATATAAAAAGGATCCACAGACAGACCTGTATCAGTGAAAATAGATCAGAAACATAATGTTAGAGAACATACTTACGTAATGACATTTTCTAGCAACCGTTTATAACTCTTTGTAACTATATAATTACTAGGACTCTTATAACTTGCTAATTCTCAGCGATGCTAACTCGTAGCGTTGATCTAAACTCTTCTAGACCAGATCTAAACTCCTTCAGATCATACAATGTCTGTAGCATAATAAGCATAGTGTCGTATAATTAATTAATTAGCGATTTAATGAGAATGTACATTTGTATAAATTACCAACATTTGTACATATAGGGATGACACGTAAACACTAATCTTAATAATCTCCCACTTGTTCTAGTGCCATTCATAATGGTATCTAATATCCATAGACTCGACATGTTTTTCCAACACCTTTGAAGTTAAGGTTTTAGTAAGTGGGCCTGCTATATTATTTACAAAATCTATTATGCAAATAATTACATCTTCTATGGCTAAGATCTCTATAATTATTTGGTACTTTCACTCTACATGCTTAGACTTCTGGTGTGCTCTTAGCTCCTTGGCCTTTACAATGACCCAATTATTATAATAAAAGAGACAGATAAGATTCGTCAAACTTGGAACTAATCTGAGCTCAACGATAATCTTCAAATCTACACAGCTTCCTTCCTGCTTCTGAGACGGCTATGTACTCTGCCTCTGTAGTCGAATCAGCTGTGGATCACTGTTGGGTGTTCTTCCAGCGTATTGTGTCACCATTGAGAGTAAACACATACTCAGATGTAGACTTTTTATTATCTAGGTCAGAATGAAAGTCCGAATCCGTGTATCCTCTCATTTGTAAATCACTATCTTTATAAATGAGAAACTTATCATTTGTACCCTTAAGGTATTTAAGGATATGTTTGACTGCCATCCAATGGTTGTCACCTAGATCAGATTGATACCGGCTTGTAACATTTATAGCCATATTAATGTTAGGTCTCGTTCACATCATAGCATACACCAAGCTCTCTACAGTTGATGCATATGGTATGTTAGACATTCTAACGCTTTTATCTTCTGTCTGAGGAGACATTCTCCTCGAAAGATGAACACCATGTCTGAAAGGTACGTTAACTTTCTTACAGTTAGTGAAATTGTACATTTCTAAGACTTTATCGATTTATGATGTAGGACGATTGGGAGAGTCCTATCAACTTCCTATCTCTATCTCTATAAAGCTTTATACCTAGTATATAGGAAGCCTTTCCTAAATCGTTCATAGAGAAGTTCTTACATAGATAACTCTTGATCGACCATAACATATCGATATCATTCTCAATGATCAGTATGTCGTCAACATAGAGCAGTATAAAGACCATCATGCTCCCACTGACCTTTTTATACACACACACATTTCCTCTTGGTTTTTGATGAAACCAGACAATCTAATTACTTCATCAAAATGATGATTCTAACTTTAGAAAACCTGCTTAAGTCTATAAATGGACTTTTTCAATCTGAATACAAGACAAGAAGTTATGCTGGATACAAAATCCTCTGCCTATTCCATATATATCTATTCCTTGAGATATCTATTTAAGAATGCCATTTTGACATCCATCTACTAAATCTCAAAGTCATAGTATGCTGCAAGAGCTAACAAAATTCTAATTGACTTTAGCATCGCTACTGGTGTAAAGGTTTCCTCATAGTCGATCCCAAATTGCCGAGCATAACCTTTTGCTACCATTCGGGCCTTGAAAGTCTCTACCTTCCCATCTGGCCCCTATTTCCTAATGTAAACTCATTTACAACCAATAGAAACTATTCCTTCAGAAAGCTCAACCAAGTCCCAGACTTGATTCTGATGCATGGAGTCAATTTCTAATTTCATGGCTTCTTGCCACTTTTTCGAATCGATATCTAACATCGCCTCCTTATAGGTTAAAGGATAATTTTCTTCAACTAAGAAAACTCCAAGTGTACCTTCAGGCTTCTAACCATACCTAATAGGTGGCCTGGACATCCTCTTTGACCTACGTAGAGGCTATGTTAAAGGTCTACCGCTTGATTGACCTTGAGTTTCCATCTCTGGTTTATGAGTTTCTTGATTGAATTCATCAAATACAATATTTCTACAATCCCATGATCTATAAAAAACTCAATCTCTAGGAAAGTGTTATAACAAGAAACAAATAAATTTTGCTCGATAGGATCATAGAACTGGTATCCCATTGAATTTGGAGGATACCCAATAAACCTATACTTGTACCCCTAGGTGAAATTTTATCCTACTGTACAAATCTTACATAAGCAGGACAACCCAAAATCTTAAAATATTTAAGACTCAGTCTCCTTCCTTTTAGTGTCTCATATGGAGTGGAAGGAATAGCTTTAGATGAAACTCGCTTTAGATGAAACTCTATTCAATATATAAGCAGCTATGTCTAAAACATAACCCCACAGATATTCTAGAAGATTAGTAAAGCTCATCATCAATCGGACTATATCTAATAAAGTTTTAATCATTCTCTCTGAAACACTATTGTGTTATGGAGTTCTTGGGAGGACTATACTGAGCCAGAATCTCATTCTCCTTGAAATAATCCAAAAATTGACTACACATATACTTACCACCTTGATCTGATCAAAGGCATTTGACGTAAATGTCAGTTTATTTGTCTACTTCAAGTTAGAATTATTTAATCTAATCAAAGGTTTCTGACTTGTGTTTCATAAGAAACACATACTCGTATCGTGAAAATTTATTAATAAAGGTTACAAAGTATTGAAACCCTCATATTACAGCATGATTTATTAGATCGTATACATTACTATGTATCGGTTCCAATAAATCAGTGGCCCAGTGTCCAACACCTACAAATAGAGATTTGGTTATCTTACCTTGAATACAGGATTCACAAACTGGATAAGGCTCTATGGTCAGATCAGGTATTTAACCAACCTTAACTAGACGGGTTAGGTGTCTCACGCTTATATAACCTAATCTTATGTGCCACAATTCTGTATCATTTAACGATTCTTATTTTTTTTTTACTAATACTAGCTTGCACATGCATGACATTTCTAGTTGTATCCAAAATGTAATGCCCATTTATTAACTGACACTCAACTAATAAAATATCATTTACATCATATAAATATAAGGAACTATTTTTAATGTCATATGATATCCTTCACTGTCAAGAACAAGAAGAGACACAATCTGTCTAATGATGTTTGGTACATAATAATAATTATGTAATACAACAGTTTATTGCAAGGAAGAAGTAAATTAAACTGTCCAACAGCTTGGACCTGCAGGAAATCCCCATTTTCTACTCGTAACATCACTTCTCTAGGCTTTAACATTATAGTCTCTCTCAATCTCTACAACGTATTACAGATGTTAGAAGGACAAGCGGTATCTAATACCCAGCCAGAACTAATATCAAATGTCATAGAAAAGTCTATAATTATCAAGCACATACCTAAGGGAATCTTTTATGCAGTGGCTAGGTATCTAGGGCAACTACGCTACCAATGCCCAACCTTGCAATAGTGGAAACACTTTTCATCTATTTTGCTCTTTTGTTAGGGCTTAGATATTTGTCGGCTCTAAGGAGTTATCTTAGGTGTATGCCTTATCTTTTTGTTCCCTTTAAACTTTTTAGAAGCCATCAGAGTAGACGATGAAGCACCCTGAATGAAAAAGGTCGCACCCCTTTTGTTAATGTCTTATAGGGTGGTGTTATTAGAAACGCCTTCCGACAATCTCTGATCAACATCATATCTAGACTTTTCTAAATCTAGAATATTTATGATATTTATCTGCTAATCAGAGTAATTCTTGGTACTCTTGAGTTGGTCTACATCAACTATATGCACTAAAGGGTTTGTAGCAGCCATCAAACTTTTACAGGCCAAAATAAAATAGGAGATGTGTAGAAAAATTATAATTAAACCGCTAATTAAACATTTTAGATCATGGGTATAAAAGTTATACATTTTTAATCTAAAATGCCCTCCTACTGCTTTATATATTCCTGGTAATCTCTCGAACGAGAAAATGATAGCTTAAACTCTTTAAACTATACAGTGAGAAGTAGATCCTATTAAAATTTTACTCAAGCCTCACACAGTAGAGATCTTGGCCTTTGTAAACCTAATAGGTAGACAACTATTATCAATTGCATCTTTTGCAAATCTTATCCTGATCTTAAATACACCTTATCCTTATTTTGTAGCAATCTTGGGTAAGTGTATTCTAAATTAACTTGTCAATAATCAAATATATGCTACCAATACTACTCTCACACTATAGCGATCTTGGGCAATACTTTTGCATACATTTGCCTCATCTCAAGTTTAACTAGCATAAATAAAATCACATTGACCAAATCCTCACACTGTAACAATTTTGGGACAAGACCGATATGACCCATTTACACTGTATTGATAAGACGGATCATGTAAAATATTATCTCATAATATAATCTATTTAATCTGATTAAGAGATATTTTTGAAACACTAGGTTTCATCTTTAGGTAGGTGATCTCTCAATCATCTATTTATTTTTTTACAAACATAACTAACCTCTACCAGTAAGGCTCCCATTATGGTTACCAGTACATAAATAAAATGATCCTGGTTTATAATGCAAATTGATAACTCTTACCAATGCATTTCATAAACCTTAGATTATAATGCAGACTAATAACTTTTATCACTGCATCTTATAAATGCTGGTTTATAATGTAAACTGATAACTTTTATCACTACATCTTACAAGCCCATACATGCATTTTTAATTTTGAAACACTATTTAAAATTATTGTAAATAGAACTATTTGTGGGAACAACAATATCAGTTCTGTGGCGCTTGGTCACCAGCGCTGCAACGTTGGAGGGCAGAGCCCCTAGTGCCGCGATACCAACCTTTCAGTATTATAGTGCGCGTTGCCTGTCTAGTGCTACGGTGCTAGATACCAACGTCATGGTGCCTAGTGTCATTCCAGGCTTGGTACTTATTTCAATACTTGAAACGCACCATTTGACATTGAGACTTTATCAACAATACTTTCACACTCAAATATGTGTGATTTGGGTCTATAGTTCTATAGTGTATAATGTGCCATAAGTTCATTATACCAAATATGTATCTCATACATATAAAATCACACATATATACATCACATACATATATTAGCACCATAGTGGGACACCGAAAGTCATAAAACATAATGAACAACAAAAAAATTATATTAATTAAATTAATATAAAGAGATTGAAAAATTCACCATTGGTTTCTTTTGAACTCTTCTAAATAAGAACTCGTCTGAAGTGAAACTCGATGGCAGTTCTAATAGTCAATAGGGTGGGCTTAATTGGCTAGAATAATAGCTTGATCCAATAGATCTTAGTTTAACTCCTTAAACCTATGTTATATGTTTACCATTGATCAATTCTTGATCACTAAAACAATAGCCAGTATTGTTGTAGTGGATTAATAATTTTAGGGAGATGATGAATAGTAAGAGAAATAATTTTTCTTACACTTTCTCTCTCTAGACAATAATTTTCCAAAAGTTTCTCAGACCCAATTTTCTAGCAATTATTCATAATTTCACATATATATAATTTATTATTAAATATTATTATATATATACTTGGTGGCCAAGTATATATTAATATTATATTAAATAATATAATATAATATTATATACAATATAAAATAATAAATATCTTAATTATTTACCTATTAAATAATCAATACTTATGGCTATAAGAGTTTTTGAGATATTTATGGCTATAAGATTTTTTGAGATACAATTTCAGAGTATCTAGATGTACAACTCCCTATGTGAGCTGACGGATCCTATATCTACGCACACTGGACTTTATAAGTGTTGGACTATACCTAATGACACTTAGCGATCAGACTATGAAAGGTTTCTGATATACGTGGAACCAAAGTATGATAGATCACTTACAAGCCTATCGTAGCGCTCAGGTTAAAAGACCACATATACTATTCAACTCGAGAGAACCTTCCATTGATGGCTTACATAGGATGTTTATTGGAGTTCTCATGAGTCTGTTCGATATCCAGTCTTAACTAGATACCCGTATGTCTATACAAGGTCCAAGCTTACAGTCAACTAGGAACAACTATTTGTACCTTACAGGTATGACATACACTGATCTATATAAAAGGGATCCATCGACAGACCTGTATCAGTAAAAATAAATCAAGAACATAATGTTCAAGAATATACTTATATAATGACATTTTTTAGCACCCGATTACAACTCTTTGTAACTATGTCATTACTAGTGTACCCTTAGGTTTTGTCCCGTTACAGACAAGACTCAAACTTTTCGATATTCATTGATTCTTATAACCTGTTAATGCTTAACAGTGCTAATACGATATTTCTATATCTTATGATTGAGTGTAAGTATACACTATCGTATACAAGTAATAAAGGGACAAAAGAGTTGAATGTCGAACCTACAGGGATAATATCTTCTTTTTAACTAAGTACTAAAATTATGTCTTTCTAATAATTATTTAGAAAAATAAAATAATCTAAGAATGAATGTAGAAAATTTAAAACCAATGACACAATGCAAAGAGATTTGGAAGATAGCAATATAGAGAAAACCTAGGGTTAATATTATCCCTCAATATGCTTTTTAATGATTAATCCTCTAATATTTAATTTCTTTAGTCTTTATTATTGATCAAGACACTAATGTATTCACAAGCCTATTCCAAGGTTATGCAAGTATACCTTAATTTACCAAATACCTATATTTCTATAGTACTTGTAATAAATTAAGATCCATTAAGATTAAGCCTTACTGATCATACATGTCAGTTAGGTATATACCTATCCTAATTTGAAACTTGCATATGCAACATTGAATGTTACTCTACAATTATGCATCAAATTACCTAGGTCTAAATATAATGTTTCCTCTTTCGAGTTTATAAAAAATATTACCAATTCATTCACCATATATTGGCTAAATATATTGAAGCATTAAAAACAAATAATTTGAATAACAAAGAACTAAGTTTATTAAAAAGACTTGGCGATTAAGTGCACATATTGAGTTCAAGTATTAACCCTAGAAAGAAAATTTAATTCATGGCTATAAGAGAATAGTGGCAAAAATAATAAGAAATTATGATACAATCAATAGCAAACCGATATAGACGTCAAATTGATCTTGATTATGCTGTATAAGAAACTCTTAATTCCGAAGAACGTCTTGAATCTCTCTCTATGGTTGCTTCAGTTAAGCTTCTAATTTCTCTCTAAGACTTGTGTTATGTATTCTTAATGTTCTTGGATGTTCTCTAAAGGTTGGGACGAGTGGCCTTTTATAGGGATTGATTTGAGGTTGAAAAACTCAACTCTTATCGGATTAGGAATCGCACTACCACTGGGGCGCTATGTTGCTGTCGTTGGGGCGCTATGTGTAAAAAGCCTTATCGCTGCAGTGGTAAAGGTCTGGCGCTGGAGCCCTAGGCTGTTGTTGACGCGATGGCAAGCTAGCACTGAGGAGACGAACAACAACTTATATAGGTTGTATTTACTATTTTCTTATTTTGATCACTGTTCCAGCGCTTGAGTGAAAATCTTTGTGGCGCTGGGACGACAAGTCCATATTTTAAAAAATTTATATTTTAATCCTTATTTTTGCTCCTTTTACGTCCTTACTTTAATTTATTCAAGTCCTTATAAATAACAATAATGCACATAAATAGCCATTTATTCTCATAAAATAATAAAATATAAAAAAAATGACAAAATATATGACAAATAAACCCTTATCAAGTGTTAACTATTAGCAATTATAATTCTCAGTAATGCTAACTTTTAGCGTTGATCTAAACTTCTTTAGACGAGATCTGAACTCCTTCATGTCATACAATATTTGTAGTGTAACAAGCATAATACCATATAATTAAGTAATTAACGATTTAATAAAAATGTACATTTGTATAAATTACAAATATTTGTACATATAGGGATGACATGTAAGCATCAATCCTAACAATATACTTCATGTATGGACATGAATGCAGCACCTTTAATCTATATTACATGTTATTCAACCAATCAATTAACTAGATAAATAAATAACACATAATTCATAGCTTTTCCTATGAAGAAAAATATTAAAACCAAACTTAAACTCTTCAAATGCTCTTTGAAGTAAACATGAGCTCATCTATAATGTCCATCTCCACTTGCCTGTCTCCTTTTATAGGCTATGTATTTTGAGCTTTTAATTTTCTTTTGTCCATTTATTTAAAAAAAATAAACTGTGCATATTTTAAGCTGAAAATTCTTATTAGGCCTCTTTAAAATTTAAAAAATATATATTTTTAAAGCTAATAATTTTATTAAAATAGTTCAAATAAAATTTTATAAAATTTGGAGTAATATTAAAAGGAGTTTGGACCAACTTCAAATTTGTAAATTTGCAAAAATGGTTCAAAAACTTAATTGGGTCACAATTGTGGCCAATTTAAAAATCTTTAAAATTTTCTTGCCAAACAGTGATTACCCATAACTAGAGGGGGCTGAGTAAAAAAAAATCTTTTTAAGGCTTATTTGCAAAATATGTAAACTTGTTTGGTCAAAACAGAAGTAACTAAAAGTTGAGGGGGCTAAATAAATAGCTAGTTTTGTTTAGGGCTTATTTAAAAAATCTGTAAACGTTTTTAGCTAAAACAGAATTAACCAAAGATTGAGTAGGCTGAGTCAAAATAACCAGATGAAACTAGGATTTATCTTTTTCTCTTCCCCTGCCCGTTATTCATCCACTTTTTTCTCTTTTTATTTATAATAATATATAAAAAAAAAGATAACTAATAACTTAATTCTTAGATTTATATATTAAAACCTTATGCCAATTAATTAGCTTACAATAAATCTAAAAATATATAAAAATTATTTCATCACCACCCCTCTTATTATATGTCTAGAAAAAAAATATAAATAAATATCTAATCATAAATTAATATTATAGACATAACCATTCATCATATAATTTATAAAAAAATTACAAATATGGATCAAATTTGTAATTGGTACTAAAATAAATAAATACCATTATAAATAAAAATAAATTATACATATAATATAAATAAGGCGGCTCTGATACTAGCTATTGACAAAAGAAAAAATTTTGTTTAATAAAATAAATGCATTGGAAGCCAAATCATCTATTCATAATTACATGTATACAGATAAAAGATTAACGTAATTCATCACTTGATAAACCTTTAATTTAATGACTGTAATCTTTTTTACTATTCATAATCTTTAAATTCACGCGAGTGGACACGTGGATCTCCCTTAATCTTCAAACTCCCGTGTACTCAAGATTGAAAGAATTAGTTTAATTCTTTTTTTCACGTAAGAATACATAAAAGAAATATTTTCATAGTTGGGTAATCTTCCCAAGAGTGAGAGAATAATATTAGTTTAATTATTTTTTTACTACTCTCTACTTCCCATATATTTAGGCATCTCTATTTGGTATTTAGAGTTTGATTAGGATTGGAGAATTAGAGTTTGATAAACTTTAAATTAAATGGTTGCAATCTTCTTTAATATTGTTAATCTTCAACATATGTAGGTACGTGGATCTCCTCTAATCTTTAAACACACGTGTAACCAAGACTGAGAAAAGAAGATTAGTTTAATTCTTTTTTTTTCATATAAGAATACGTAAAAGAAATATTCTTATAATTGGGTAATCTTCCCATGATTGAGAGAAGAAGATTCATTTAATTGTTTTTTACTACTATCTACTTTCTATATATTTAGGCATCTCCATTAGGTATTTAGAGTTTGATTAGGATTAGGGATTTAGACTTTGATTAGAATTTGAGCTAGTAGAGAGACTGCAATGGCTTATAGGCTTCTTAGCTCCAACGTAAAAGGCTTAATCAAGTCATCTTATGACCCATCAATTCTTTTAAATTAACATCAAACTATTCTACTAAAAGTCAAAGGTTGAACTTCAGTAGCCTATATAAAATAAAAAAAAGAACGTTTTAATTAAAATTGTTGTGAATTTTGAAATGAAAATGTATGTTATCGTAAACAAGTAATATATTGATAAATAGAGTATTGTTCCTTGTTATTATACTTTTGCTAAGTACTAACCTATATCAGTTCTCAATTTATCCAAACGACTGATTAAAAAATAGTGAATTTAAATAAAAATAAACAAAAGAAAAATAAAAGATAACAAGAGTTTAAGCGACAGAATTTATGAATTTGCTAATAAAAATAACTTTAGGGTTTCAATACTAATTTCTCTCTTTGAATCAATTGTTCAACTAGAGTTTCCAATTAAAAATTCTAAATTACCTATAAGCCTCTTCCGATGGTCAAGTAGGAATATCTCTTTCAATTAACTCACTATACTCCTATGTGAATTAAATTAAGAAGAGATTCATAAAGCGTCGTAGGTTCTCCGTAATGGTTGCATATGTCATATAAGTATATTCTTATATTACATGAAGTCATCATAGTAATTGATAATCATATATTATTCTATTTGTGACTAAACCTAAAATCTCTTTTTCAAGTTCATAAAGGTTATGCAATTAATCTAGATGGTACTCAAACATCTAAAAAGCATTAAACAAGACATAAAATAAATAATTTAATTATTGAATAATTTGAATCAAAGAGATAAATATAATTTAAACTACATATCGAGATCCAATAGAAACCCTCAAAAATAAATTTAGCTCATAATTAATTTAAGAGTTATAGAGTATATCAAGTTCAACATCATAAAAAAAAATACATAATTAAAAAGAAATTAAAAGAAAGAGATAAAAATGTCACTTTCGCACTCCAATATTCAATTTTCCCTTGACTTTATTTGATGTTCTTCCTCTCTCTGAACTCTTTAAACATATACCCTAGACTCTCTAAAAGATTGTTCTCTTCTAGAACAAGTATTTTTCTTTATTTATAGGTTTTCATCTTTAATTTAGGGTAAAATTCGAAGTTCAAGTCCATTTCAGATTCAAAATTCCAATAACCAATTTTGGGCCTCTACTTCCTAGTGTTGCAACACTGGCCCGATACTATTCTAATGTTATGGCCTAGATTTCTAGTGCCATGGCTCTAACTTTCTCTGGTGCTGCAATACTAAGAGCTTCTAGTTCCACTTTGTTTTCTTACCTTTTCATTGCTGCAACATTAACTTCTGGGGTTGTGACACTAAGCTTTGATTCCATCTTGACATTTTCACTTTGTTTTTCTCAAAATTTCAACCAAATAGTTCAATTGTGTTCACACCTATAAAATAAATAAATAAATATATATATATAAACCCTAATTATCACATTTAGAATTAACAAATGCTAGAACTAAGGAACAAGTGTAAAATACAATTAACAAACTCCCAAAACTTAACAATTTGATAGTCTTTGAGCAAAGAAAAGAAAATTAAAAACCAAGAAAAACAATTAATTGTTTGGTTGATGTCAACAAATTGTCTCAAACATTGCGTAAATTTTATAAGCTTAAGAAAAACTCTAGACACTACAAAATTTTAGAATGTAAACCCAAGTACTAGCCTTGCCATAGAATTGATTCAATTGGTGTATTTTTGTGTGTGCAATTATTTTTATCAATTATTTGTATCTGGATTACTTTATGCATAGTACTAAAAAATGTTATCTCTAAAAGATTTTTATTCGCCTTCTATATGTTTGTTTTCCATACTATTCTCTACTAATGTAGATACATACACAATCAAGGATAAAATAGGCAATGTTTTTAGCTTGTAATGTATGGATAGGGCAAAAGTAAGATAAATTGGATAATTTTTGGTTCAATTTTATACCATAAACAAACATTTTTTTCTAGAATCATCAAAGCCTTTATTTACATTTCACAATATTCCCTCAAACTTATTCCAAAACCTTATTTGTTTAACTTTGTTTCACATTTTTTTATCTATAGACAGGAAAGATTAAGCTACTACACCTTTAAACATAATTATTTTTAGCCTTTTCTCTCTTTTGTTTTTTAAAATATAAATAGGGGTATAGTAAACTTCATCATTCATTCTCTCTTAGAACAAAAAAGTCAACAATTTATTCTACATGTCATATCTTTCTCCCATAAGTTCAATAATCCTCATAATTCTCTAACACGATCAGTATGTTTATGATATGAAAGATATATGAAGGAAACAAATTCATTTAAAGGCTAAGGTGTAGTTGCAGTTAACAAAGAAAGGTAGTCATTAGGCTTAAAGTGGGTAACTATGGATAAAACATAAAACATAAAAAGGTCAGCTTGAAAGGCTTAAATGATCCAACGATAGCTTAAATCATCTCCTTAATCATGTGTGATTTAATATTTCACCTTAAGTTGTAATCAAACAAGCTCAAGAATGTATGAGATCTAAATGTACTTGTTATGAATAAACTTCTTCTAGTAGCAAACAAATAAAATGATTATGATTGTGTGTTCAATAAGTTCAAAGAATCATAGTCAAATTCTTATCATTAACTTTTGACCATCAACACAAAACAGACTTAGAACTAACAATGAAATAAAAATAAGAAAACTTTAACAGATAAGTTAGCAAATAGATAAGCAAAATTCAATCAGCATAATAGAGAAGTATTCTCACCCTCAAACTTAAAATAAACATTGTCCTAAATGTAAAAAAGATAATAAGACACTTCCTCGACAGCAGAGGCTCTATCTCAATTATCTTGCATGTTAGGTGGATCATTATCCTCGTCTTCATCTTCAATTGGCATTTATGACACAGTGTTGTAGCGCAAGGATCTTAGCACTGTGATGTTGAGACCTAGTTTTTGTAAGCCATTTGTTTTTAAGGTTTTGACATTGTAGCTCTTCCTCTTAGCATTGTAGCGCTACATTCTATCTTCATGTTGCTGGAGTTGGCACCATCTTGATTTAAGGCTTCCTAGAAAAAGTTTCAATCTTGAATAGAAGAGTAAACCTTACTAACTTGGTTTGAATTATTGCTGTAAAGTTTCAAATTTGTCTTAGCTTTATCGAATCGAGGGGAGGCTTTCAAAAAGTGTAAATATTTTGAGCTTCTTGTGTTTCCACATTTGCCCTATTGATAACAATATCTTTAAGTGAGTCTTTAACATAATTCTACATAAAAGTGTCTTTGACCTCATTATATAGCACATTAATGCTGAACACAATCTTTAGAGTCGGTTGGAAACTTTATTTCCTTGAAAACTTTAAATGCTGCCTCTTCGTCTTAGACTCTCATTGTAAGCTCCTCATTTTGCACATCTATGAGTGTTCTCTCGGTAGCTAAGAATGGTTTTTCAAGAATGATAAGAATTTAACAATCCTTTTCTATATCAAGAAAAATAAAATCCACTAGTAAAATAAATTTATCAACTTTAATAAGTACATCTTTGACTACACCTCTTATATAAGGAAAAGATCTATCAGTAAATTGCAATGTAATATTGGTTAGCTTTGTTCCTCCAAACCCAACTTTCGGTATATATAAAGTGGCATCAAGTTAATACTAGCTCTTAATCCATATAAATCTTTACCAAAATATTAATTTCCAATGGTACATATAATGGTGAAGCTCCATGGATCCTTAAGTTTTGGTGGAAGTTTTTTTTGTGGAATGGCACTACACTCTTCTGTCAAAGAAATTATCTCAAAATCTCTCAATCTTCTATTCTTCAATAAATTGAATTTCATAAACTTGACATAAATGGGCATTTACTCTAATGCGTTAGCGAAAGGAATATTGATATGGAGCTTTTTGAATACCTCTATGAATTTTGAGAATTGCTTGTAAAGGTTGGGGAAATGGCGGTGGTTAGTTGTAAGGACTTAAGTCTCACTTTTTCAGCACGTCTTCTTTCTCTTATTGGGCTTGCTCATTCTCCAATTTTTGATTATCTTCAAGAGGGCTCTCTTCTATCGGGGTTTCTCAGCAGCATTAGGTAACTTTTTTTCCACTCCTTAAATTGATTACCAATCAGTTTGCTTTATCCCTTGTGGGGATTGACTTTAATGTTGCTTGGTAAATATCAGTGACGAAAATTATTCATTAATGTAGCCGATTGACCTACTTGAATCTCAAGAGTCCATAGTAAACAATTGGTTTTGTAGAAGAGTTACCTAACTCTATAAAAGAGCATAAGTTTGCTTCATGTACTAAATGAACATATCTTTTAAAGAAGGCTCGTTTCTAGTTGAGGTAATAGCTGGATAGAAATCTAGGAGGATGCACAAGCTTTGATGACTGGCCTTAACTATTACTTAATTAAAAGTTAGGATGATTCCTCCACCCTAAGTTGTAGAAGCTTGAATTCAAATTATTTTGTTGCATATTAAAATGCCTTATATATTAAGTTACTTCTAAACATTGGCCATTAGTGTAGTTATCTCCACAAATCGCAAGTCATAGTTTGGCTCTTCATGGAATTTACTAAAAAAAATCAAATTAATTCGCTAATATTTTAACTTGAGTAGCTAATGAACTAAGCACCTCTACATTATGAATATTGGCAACCTTCTTTGGAATCACTCTCTTAGATGGCCATTGATAACTATTGAAAGCCATTTCTTTTAATAGTTCATATGCCTCATCAAAGACTTTCTTATCAATGCACCTGTTGTTGTAGCATCAACAATTATTCTCAAGTGACCCAACAAATCATTATAAAAGGTTTGCACAAGTAATGACTTTGGTACTTGATGGTATGGACATTTTCTTTGCAAGTCTTTGAATCTCTCCAATACTTCATAAAAAGACTCTGAGTTATATTGCACAAAGAAGGTGATGTCATTCCTTAGTTTTGCTATATTTATCAATGGAAAGAATTTTGCTAAAAATGTTTAGGCTAAGTCATCCCATATTGTAATAAGACCAAACGGTAAAGACATTAGACAACTTTTTGCTTTATCTTAGAGTGAAAAAAGAAATAGCCCAAAGTTGAATTACATCGTCCAAGACTCCATTATATTTGAAGGTATCACAAATCTCCAAAATATTCACAATATGCTAATTCAAATCATCATTTGACAGTCCACTAAATTGTGTCAATTTTTTTAGCATTTAAAGCGTACTCAACTTGATTTCAAAGTTGTTAGCATTGATGAAAATTTTTTGAATGCTAGAATGAATTCCATTAACAAGTGAAATTGTGTAGTCTCGCAGTGATCTTTACTCTTTAACTTGATTTTCCATTGTTGGTGAGGGTTTATCTGCTGTTTCCTTACTTTATAAATTTTCTAAGTCCTCTCAATTTTAGGATCAAATGTAATATTCTCAAAACTTCTCAAACATCTCATGCACTACAAAGGAGCACCTAAGATTAATAAAGAAAAATTAAAAGTTTGAATTAAATCTAAAATAATTTATATTAATATTACCAAAAAAAATTAAATCAAGTTCCCAGCAATGGCGCCAAAAATTTGTTGTAAATTTTAAAACGCAATTACACATTATCGCAAATAAGTAATATGTTCTCTTTCATGGTTGCATATGTCATGTAAGTATATTCCTATGCTATATGAACTCATCATAACAATCAACAATCATATGTTATTCTATCTATAGCTAAACCTAAAGTCCTATTTCCAAGTTCATAAAAGTTACCTAATTAGTCTAGATGGTGCTTAAACATCTAAAAAGTGTTAAACATAAGATAGAATAAACAATTCAATTATTGAATAATTTGAATCAAAGAGGTAAATATAATTTAAACTACATATAGGGATCTAATTGAAACCCTAGAAAAGAAATTTAGTTCATGATTAATTTAAGAGTTCTAGAGCATATAAAGTTTAACATCACAAAGAAAATACATAATTAAAAAAAAAGATTAAGAGAAAGAGATAAAAAAATATGTCACTTCCACACTCTAATCTTCAATCTTCTATTCTTCTCTTAACTTTATTTGATATTCTTCCTCTCTTTAAACTGTCTAAAAAATTTCTTAAGACTTTCTAAAAGATTGTTCTTCTATGAAGTTGGCATTTCCCCATTTATTTATAGGTTTTCCTCTTCAAGTTAGGGTAAAATTCTAAGTTTAAGTCTATTTCAAATTCAAATTCCAGCAGTTAACATTACAGTCTTACTTTCAATACTACAGGGTTGGCTCGATACTATCCCAACGTCGTGGCCTTGATTTCTTGCACCGCTATACTAAATTTCTATCAACAATAATGTTATAGCGCTAGCTCCCAGTACTTCAGCCTTGAGCTTCTAGTTCCACATTGTTTTCTTGCCCTTCCAACAATGCAACTTTGACTTCTAAGGCTCCAACATTGAGCTTTAGTTTCATCTTGACATTTCCGCTTTGTTTTCCTCGAAATTTCAACTTAATATTTCCATTGTCTTCAAATCTACAAAATAGAAATAAAAAATATAAAATGCCTAATTATCACGTTTCTAAATTAACAAATGCTAACCCTAAGGAACTAAAACAATAAGTATAAAATACACTTGTCATACGTAAAATATGAGTAGCCTAATTCTTTTTTTTCACCTAATTCTTTTTTTTCATGTCAAAATACATAAAAGAATTATTCTTATAGTTGTCATTTACTACTCTCTACCTCTCATATATGTCGACATCTCACTTGGGTATTTATAGTTTAATTAGAATTTAAACTAGTAAATGGACTACAAGACCCATAGGTTTTTTAACTTTATCTTAAAAGGCCAAGTCTAAGTCATTTTATGACCCACTAATTCCTCTAAGTCAACCATAGGCTATTTAACTAAAATTCAAAGGTTGCACTCTAGTAACCCATGTAAAATAAATAAAACTCTATTTTAATTAAAAAATTTTAATTAAATTAAACATGGCTTTAAACTAATAATAACTACTTAATTGATCATTTAACTAAAGTCCATAATTAAAGCTAGGCAGCTAGGACATGAAAAACTATCTAGCATCTTTAATTATTTACTTAGTACTAAGTCACCAAATGCTCTAATAATCAATTTTCAATATGTCTAAATTTTTAAATAAATATTATTATTCAATACACAATTTATTGGATAAACTACAACTACATATTTAAATGATCAAATATTGTAATCAACTTAGGCGAATATCATTAAGTAGATTCCATCTTATAAATAAATGTTTCTACAACCCATGAAATTATATCTCCAAGCTATCGATATTTTGATTATTTATATGGATCTCACGCGTGATAACTCATCAAAATTAAGATTATTAAAGTTTTGTGAATTAAGATCAACGACATTTAGTTAACTAGATCAAAATTTATAATAGTCTCGTTCAATGTATCATGTACATTAGTTTTTTTTACTCGAACTCTTTATTTCGATGATCAAGGTAAATCATCTATTATAAGAAGTAAAAAAGAAACTATAACCTTCTATAATAGAATACCTTTTTCATTAATGGTTGTGAACAAGATTTAACTTATAAAAAACTTGTGATCTATACCTTATGTATTAGTATATGCCTAATATATAGATCACATACTTAATTTATACTTAATCAGATGTATTATTAATCAAATAAAATATTATTTTATATATTTTAAAGGTGTAAAATAACATAAAATATTTAACATCTTGACTAAAGTCCAATAACAGGTCCAATATTATTCTAATTAGAATACAATATTCATAAATGAAATATATATATTAGAATTTTTCTACTATGCTGTGAAAATATTTATGGTATCAATAATTGATTTATTATTGACCATTAGATTAAATAATTTTAATCTCTATCATTAATTCTTTATAAATAAAAGTTAAATTTTTGTTTACGTAACAGGTCACCTTGAATTTATATTAAAAAAAGTTATATTTTTGCATTAAACTTTTAATTTATTCAATTTATTAACCTATTTATTTATTTTAAGAAAATTAAATTAATTAGCCATATAAATATAAAACATAGATTATTTAGAATTTAATATAAATTAATTAATAATATTTTGAAAATAGTTATAAATTAAAATATAATCTAAATCTATATTGTAATATATTTTAGAGGAAACCTATTAATAATAGTTAAAAAAAAAGATTTAAAAACTAATATGAAGAAATATAAAAATTTAGTTTCAATGATTATTAATACTAACATGTAATAAAGACCAACCACCTATAATAATGCATTAAAATTTATGTAATGCAAATTTACACATGAAACATTCTTTGTATACATTAACAAGTTAATGTTTAACTTTTATATCTTAACAAAGAAAATAAAATTAAATTGTAAACGTTGTAAACAAAATAAATTTTTTTTTTTTGCTACTTACTACTTTCATGTTAGTGTAATTAGGTTACATATCACATAAAAATGATCTCAAGTTATATATAAAAAATAATATTCTTATTCATTTTGAGCATACTATATTTTTAATCAATTGTTACTTAAAAGAATCTAATCAATTAACATAATGGTATTATTAAAAACAAATCACCATAATGACAATATATATTCTCAAATATCTCCACTAGTAAACTTAGTTTTACTAGAATATAAAAATTAAAAGTAATATATAATAGGGACAAACTAGATGAGGTGTCTAATTGATTATTGTAGTTAATTAATTATAGAATAATAGTATTAAATATTTTTTGTAAATAAGTTTAATTTACAAGTTATAAGTATCATATACAAGTTCGATATTGATTTACAAACATTATATTAAATTTAAATGTCATATGTGTAGTTTACAAAATTTATGTATACTTTACATTTTTGTGTTAATTTATAATTTTATTTATTTAAAAATATTATGTTTCATTTACCATTTTTTAGTTATATATATAGTTTTATGTGAATATAAAATTTCAATAATAAATTACAAATTTTATAGTATAATTTAATTTACAAGTAAAAAGTAGCATTTACAAGTTCGATATTGACTTATAAATGTTATATTAAATTTACATGTCATATGTATACTTTACAAATTTTTTATCTACTTTTATAATTTTTTTGAGTTGATGTATAACTTTTTTAATTATTTTAATTTTGTTTTACAAATATTATATTTCATTTACGATATATATACATGACATTTATTTTTTTATTTCTCTTACATGATATACAAGTTTAGTATTGATTTACAAATTTTACATTACTATTATAAAATTTAGTTTAATTTACAAGTAAAAGGTATCATTTACATATTTTATATTGATTTATAAATATTATATAACATTTACATGTTGTACGTGTCGTTTATGAAAATATGCCTACTTTGACATTTTTGTGTTATTATAATTTTTTTTGGTTATTTTAAATTCTTTTACAAATATTATTTTTCATTTATGATTTATGCATTATATTTTTTTTTCTTACTTAGATACACAAGTTCATTTTTGATTTACAAAATTTATATTATATTTATCAAATTTAGTTTAATTGACAAGTAAAAAGTATCATTTACAAGTTTAATATTAATTTACAAATGTTATATTACATTTACACCTTGTATGTATAATTTACGAAATTTATGTCTACCTTTTATGTTTTTGTATTAATTTATAACTTTCTTATTTACTTTAAATTTTTTTAAATAAATTATATTTTATTTACAATTTATTTGTTATATATATATATATTTATATAAATAAAGAAGTTCAGTGTAGATTTATAAGTTTTACATTATATTTTATAAATTTTCCATTATATTTATAAGATTTAGTTTAATTTATAAAAAACAAAATTTGATTTACAAATTTGATATTGACTTACAAATGTAATATCAAATTTACATATAATATGAATAGTTTACATAATTGTTTACTTGATAATTTTTTAAATATTAAATTAAATTTTTTTTTATTTTAATAAATATTTTATACTATTAAATAAATCTAATGGTCTAAATTTGTTTTGAGTATTAATACTGAGAATCTAATCCCAATACCATAGAATGTACCTACATATTGATATGCTTACATTTCTGTTTTCAAATGGTTGTTCTCTCTAAAATGAATTGGTAAATCAAGTATAGTAAAATATAAAACACACGCACACAAATTAACAATTCTTGTATTAGGATCACGTCGAGAATTTCATTTTAAAATTGACATTTTCGTTTCATCCTCAATTAAATTAATTCAAAAATCAGGTTAGAGATGAGAATTACAATTCCCAATCTGTCCCCAACTCTTGCCATCCTATTTTTTATAAATATTTTATTTTATAATATTTATATAGTACATTTCATTAAATTGTTAATTTTATTAATTAAATAGTACAGTACTTGTAACGTTACAGACATTGTATGATCTGAAGGAGTTCAAATCTAGCCTAAAGGAGTTTAGACCAACACTAAATAGCAACGTTGAAAATTATAATTGCCAATAGTTAGTACTATTAAGAGTTAGTAGGATATAAAAATCAGCAAAATCTATGAGTTAAAACCTTGTCTGTAATGGGACATAGACCTGAGAGTACATTAATAATAACATAATTGCAAGGAGTTACAATAGGTGCTAAGAAATGTTATTATGCACGTGTATTCTCAAACACGATATTCTTAATCTAATTCACCAATGCAGGTCTGTCGGTGAAGCCTTTTATTATATATCAGTATATGATCATATCTAAATAGTCTAGATGATTATTCTTAGCTGACTATACACTTACTGAATGTTCGTATGGCATACGGATATTTAGTGAGAATTGAATACTGAACATGATCAACGAGGATCCCAATAGACATCCTATGAAGTCGTCAAAGGTAATTAATCTTGAATTGAGTAGTGTACATGGTTCTTTGACTTGAGTACCACGGTGGACTTGTGAGTGATCCACCATGCTTTGGTTCTACATATGTCAGAGACCTTTCATGGTCTGACCGTTATGCATCGCTAGGTATGGTCCAATGCTTATAGAGTCTGATATGCGCAGATATGGGATTCCTCAGCTCGCATAGGTGAGTCATAAATCCAGATGCTTCGAGACTGTATCTTAGAAAGACTTATGGCCATAAGCAATAAGTTTGAGAAAAGAGTTTCTCACAGGGTTAAACAATAAGATACATGTCTAGAGATAAGTTCACGATTGAGCGCTTGGAGATTTGATGGTGTTGATTTATATCCTTGCTTCTCAAGGATATAAATGGTAGAAGGATTATACGTATACCTTATGACCCCAACTTGTATGGCTTATTGCGCTGATTTGTAATATTCGTGACGTGTGCGTAGGGCATTGATCTCGGACTCACAGAACAGTTTCGTTTAAAAAATCAGGCATGGACCTAGGGAGTCCTACAATATGAAGTATTGACAGGACCCGACCCGAGCCCTCCTCGAGAATCAAGGCAGATCCTGCGATGACATGTGACTAACATACTCTTTACTCATACATATGATACAATGAGGCTAACTGCCTCAATAAAAAGTATACACATGTGCTCCAATATACAAAACATATACAAATACACAGACTAAGACACTTATGCAGCTATGCACTTTGGCCTAACCGCAAAATGTGATGACTGTATCACACTGCACAAATTCCTGTGACAACCTGGGAAAAATAGGAAAAATAGGGAAAAGGGTGAGCTTGTGGCTCAGTGAGTGGACATAATCTGAAAATATCATATACTTTATATGTATTGTACTCATATAAATTCGTATGATAAAATAATCATAAAACTGTGTACTGAGTAGTTAATAAACTTATACTGAAAGTATAAGCTGTCATAAAATCTGTGCTAAAATAAAAGAATAACATAATACTGGGATCTGAAAATCTGAGCGCAACTATCATAAAATCTATTATCAAGCTGAATATATATAACATAGCTCTGGAAACATGTACTACATATATACTGAAAACCACACCAAACTTGTACCCGGGGAAGATCTGGTTTAACCTGGCGGAGTAACTCACGTACAGGCAGAGCGGGGGATCTAAGCTGGTCTAACTCGGCGGAATGCTGCATCGCTCGGGCAGAGCAAACTAAACTGGTCTAACGCATGCGCAGAGCAACTGCATTAAAGGGGAGGGTACGCATATGGTGGTTCAAAAACTACTACAATATAATATCATGACCACAATTATTCTGAAATAATTATTTCTGTACTGAACATAATTATATACTGTACTATAATAAATTCTAAAATATTTATGAATATACTAAATAGTATAAATATTTTTCTGTCTAAAATAAATCATAATTAAATCTGATAACGCGTAATTTAATCATAATTGGCTGTATTAAAAACATATAAATATATATAGTTATCCACTCACAAAAGTGCGCTAATCCTGAGCTGGGTCTGGATTCTGAGATCTACTCGCTATCGGCACACCTCCTATATCATAGGGTGTAAAAATACATCATTAGTACCGATATGTATTATAAATATTAAAATCTAAATATTCTAATATCGTAAAACTATTACCCGCTAAATCACTGGGTATAAATCTGACTACCCAAACTAATTTCATAAAATTTTCTATTTTCTTTCTTTTTCTTTTCTTTTCCTTCTTTTTCTTTCTTTTTCTCTTTTTCCTTCCCGGTTTCTTTCTTTCCCTTTCTTTTTCTTCTTCCTTTCTTTTCTTCTTTTCTTTTCTTCTTCTTTTCTTTTTCTTCTTTCTTTTCTTTCTTTTCTTTTCTTCTTCTGTTCGGCTCTGCTTCCTTTCTTCTTCTGTTTCAATTGCTCTCCTTAAACGAAAAAAACAAAACTAATATATATATATGTGACGGCCACCGCTTTTATTTTGTTTTCTAACTGACACTAAGTTTTATATATATAATACACGTGTATTACAATAATACACGTATATTACAATTCCTCCCCCCTTATAAAAATTTCGTCCTCGAAATTCCTATACCTCTCTGAAATAAATGAGGATACTGAACTCTCATCTCATCCTCTCGCTCCCATGTAGCCTCTTCCACTGCATGATTCCTCTATAGTACTTTAATTAGCGGAATAGTTTTATTACGTAGTACTTGTTGGCGATAGTCCACTATCTGAACAAGTTCCTCATCATAAGTCAAGTCTGTCCTCAACTGAACTCGCTGAGTATCTAGAATGTGAGAAGGGTCAGGTATATACTTCCGCAACATAGAAATATGAAACACATCATGAATGCGTGACAACTCAGGTGGTAATGCTAAGCGGTACGCAACCACACCAACCCTTTCTAGAATCTCATATGGCCCAATATATCTAGGACTTAGTTTTTCTTGCTTCCCAAAACGAAGCACACCTTTCCATGGCGAGATCTGTAAAAAGACTCTATCTCCTACTGCAAACTCAAGCTGTCTACGGCGTTTATCTGCATAACTCTTCTGTCTGTCTTGAGCTACCTTGAGTCTGTCTCTGATAATACTGATCTTCTCACTAGTGGCTTGAATAATCTCTGGACCCAACAATTTTCTTTCTCCAACTTCATCCCAACAAATCGGAGTTCTGCATTTTCTTCCGTATAAAGCCTCATACGGTGCCATCTGAATGCTAGACTGATAACTATTATTATATACAAACTCCATCAATGGTAAATAATCATCCCAATTACCCTTAAGCTGTAACATACAAGCTCTGAGCATATCCTTCAATATTTGTATAGTTCTCTCCGACTGCCCATCTGTCTGAGGATGAAAAGCTGTACTAAAGTTTAGCTTAGTGACTAAGGCCTTCTGTAAGCTATGCCAGAATCTAGAAGTGAATCGAGGGTTTCTATCTGATACGATGGACACTAGAGCCCCATGTAACTGTACAATCTCACTCACATACAAATTAGCTAGCCTATCTAATGAGTATGAAATCTTATAAGGCAGGAAATAAACAGACTTTGTGAGTCGATCAACAATCACCCAAACACTATCATGACCCATTTGTGTACAAGGAAGCCCAACAACAAAGTCCATGGTAATATGTTCCCACTTTCATTCAGGAACTGGAAGTGGTTGAGATAATCCTGCTGGCCTCTGATGTTCTGCCTTAACCTGCTGACAAATCAGGCAGTGAGATACAAACTCTGCAATCTCTCTTTTCATACCTTGCCATCAGTAATGTTCTCTCAAAGTACAATACATTTTAGTGCTGCCAGGATGCATAGCATAAGCTGAGCTGTGAGCTTCTTCTAAAATCTGCTTCTTTAACTCTGAGTTATTCGAAACACAAAGTCTGTTACCCATAACTAATGTCCCATCAGCTTTCAATGTTAAATCAGTTCGCATTCCATTCTTTACTTCTTGCTTAAGTTTAACTAAATTAGGATCCTGATCTTGCATATCTCGAATCTGATCAATCAATATAGGCCTAACTTGAAAATATGCTAGAAGGACTCCAGGCTTATCTACAGATAATTCAACCCCCATAGCTCTTAATTCAACTAACAATGGAAGATAAGTCACTCTCAAATAAGCAATAGAGCTAGAAGACTTCCTGTTGAGTGCATCTGCAACCACATTCGCCTTACCCGGATGATAATCAATTGTACAATCATAATCTTTTATTAGCTCTAACCATCTTCGTTGTCTCAGATTCAAATCTTTCTGTGTGAACAAATACTTTAAAATTTTGTGATCAGTAAAGATTTGACATGTAACACCATATAGATAATGTCTCCAAATCTTCAAGGCGAATACTACTGCTGCTAATTCTAAATCATGAGTTGGATAATTCAACTCATGCTTCTTAAGCTGCCTAGAAGCATAAGCTATCACCTTACCATGTTGCATCAATACACAACCTAATCCTTGTCTAGAAGCATCACTGTAAATTATAAATCCTTCAGTGCCAGATGGAAGAGTGAGAACAGAAGTTGAAGTCAATCTCTTTTTAAGCTCTTGGAAGTTATCTTCACATTCATCAGTCCACACAAACTTTACATTTTTTTCTGGTCAACTTTGTAAGCGGTGCAGCAATCTTAGAAAAGTCTTTAACAAATCTTCAATAATAACCTGCTAGACCGAGAAAACTTCTAATTTCTGTCACACTAGCTGGTCGCTCCCAATTTACTACAGCTTCAATTTTCTGAGAATCCACATAAATTCCATCTGCTGAGATCACATGGCCCATAAATGCAACTTTATCTAGCCAAAACTGACATTTGCTGAACTTGGCATATAACTGTTTATTTCTCAAAATCTGTAGCACTATCTTCAAATGCTCTACATGCTCCTCTGTACTCCGTGAATACACAAGAATATCATCAATAAAAACTATAACAAATCGATCAAGATAGGGATGAAATACCCTATTCATAAGGTCCATGAATGCAGCTGGAGCATTAGTCAACCCAAATGGCATTACTAAAAACTCATAATGCCCATATTGAGTTCTGAAAGTCGTCTTAGCCACATAAGTATCTCTGATCTTTAGCTGATGATACCCTGATCGTAGATCGATCTTTGAGAAAATCTTTGCACCCTGTAACTGATCAAATAAATCATCAATGCGAAGGAGTGGATACTTGTTGCATATAGTGACTTTATTTAGCTCCCGATAATCAATGCATAGCCTCAAAGTTCCATCCTTCTTTTTAACAAACAATACTGGTGCTCCCTATGGTGATACACTAGGTCTGATGAAACCCTTATCTACCAATTCTTGTAATTGAGTCTTCAATTCTTTTAACTCTGAAGGGGCCATTCTGTATAGTGCTTTAGATATAGGAGCTATGTCTGGAACCAAATCAATACCAAAATTAATCTCCCTATTTGGTGGTAAGCCTGGAAGATCTTCAGGAAATACATCTGGAAAATATCTTACCACTAGAATATCTTCTAATGTAACCCCATTGACTCTGGTATCAATAACATGTGCCAAATAGGCTGAACATCATTTTCTGAGCAACCGTTTAGCTGTTATAGCAGATATAACACATGATGGAAGAATTCGTCGCTCTCCACAAAAAATAATATCAGGCTCTCCGTGTCTTCAAAATATAACTTCCTTTCGAAAATAGTCTACAGTAGCATGATGATTAGCTAACCAGTCCATCCCAAGTATTACATCAAAATCATGTATAGCAAGAGGAATTAAATTTGCTACCATCTCACTACTACCCACTTTGATAACACAACCCCGAAATACATTCTCAGCCAATAATGATTCTCCAACCGGTGTGGCTACCACCAAACTACAATCTAGGGGCTTTAACATTCTATCTGCATGCACAGCAAAGATACGGGAAATAAAAGAATGCGTAAAGCCCGAATCAATTAAAATATGAGCCTCTCGGCCAAAAATAGTCAGCATACCTGTAACAACATTTGGGGTAGCCTGTGCCTCTTACTAAGTTAAAGCAAATACACGTGCCTGGCTATGAGGTCGACCTGATTGACCCCGCTGTGGATCTTTACTAACTCCTAAAGCTCTAGGTTGTACACTAATACTAGAGATAGGCTCTCCTGTCTGAGATCCTTCATGTCTCTGAATATTGCCACTGCCACCTTGAAAACCCTGAGAAGCTGTACTCTGTACTAAGCTGCTACTCTGAAGAAGATGAGGGCAATCTCTCCTCAAATGTCCAGCTTGTCCGCAATGGTAGCAACCTCTAAAACCTCTCAAACACTGTCCCTCATGACTCCTCCCACAAATGGAACACTGAGAATACCTTCTCATGCTAGCACTACTACTTAACTGGCTACCACCTCGGGGCTTCTGACTCCCTATGTTGCTTCCAATAGATGGAGGCATAATACTCTGACTAGAACTCTGTCTCTGTCCTTTTGATAGCATAGGGCTCTGACCATACCGTTGTCTACCAGAATACCCTGCATGGGATGTCTCTCCTCCAGATGCTCTACTGCTATTTGATCCACCAATTGAGCAACTATGGCCTGGTCTCTGCTTGAATGACTGGGCTCTGCGTGCCTCTACTAGACTTCTCTCAATTCTCATTGCAGCCCCTACCAGTTCATTGAAATCACTGTGCCCCATAGCTGTCATTGTTGTCTTGATATTGCTTCTAAGGCCCTGTTCAAATCTCTTACATTTATCCCTCTCATTCTGTATTACATAAGAAGCGAACCTCGATAACTCTATAAAACGGTTCTCGTACTCCTCCACTGTCATCAATCCCTGTTCTAGCTCAAAGAACTTACTAGCCTGGATGTCTTGGTAAACCACAGGAAAGAATTTAACATTAAATTCTTTACAAAAATTAGCCCAACTAATCACCCCTCCATATCTACGTGATACTGATCTCCACCAGTGGTATGCCCCACCCTCAAGTAAAAATGTAGCAAAGGAAACCCTCTCATCATCAGTATATCTCATAACATCAAATATCCGTTCTACTCTAGTCAACCATAACTCTGCATCAGCTGGCTCTGTAGTGCCTGAAAAATTCTCTGCCCTTAAACTACGAACACGCTCTATTGTGTTCTCTCTCTTGAGGGGTCCCTATGTTTGTCTCTCTACTGTAACTGTAACTAATTGAGCCAGTCTATCTATGGATTGCTCTGAGGCAGGTCTATCAGGCTGTTCCTGTGTAGGCTGTATCACAGGTTGTGGTACTGGATGAAGGTGTATCTCCTCAACGATAGGATCAGGCTGAGTTTGAGGTACGGGTACAAGGGGAACTGACTCAACTACTTCCTCTCTAATAGGTTCCTCCCTCCTATCTGGTACTAAGGGAGCTCCCAGTTCAGCCACAATCTTCGTGTGAGGTCGGCCACGTGGACGCATGATGAAAATCTATAAAATGCAACAATTCATTAATGACATCTTTAACATGCATGTATCATGTACTAGTCTACAGAATCTAAAACCATGCTCTGATACCAAACTGACAGGACCCGACCCGAACCCTCCTCGAGAATCGAGGCAGATCCTGCGATGACATGTGACTAACATACTCTTTACTCATACATATGATACAATGAGGCTACCTGCCTCAACAAAAAGTATACACATGTGCTCCAATATACAAAACATATACAAATACACAGACTAAGACACTTATGCAGCTATGCACTTTGGCCCAACCGCAAAATGTGATGACTGTATCACACTGCACAAATTCCTGTGACAACCTGGAAAAAATAGGAAAAATAGGGAAAAGGGTGAGCTTGTGGCTCAGTGAGTGGACATAATCTGAAAATATCATATACTTTATATGTATTGTACTCATATAAATCCGTATGATAAAATAATCATAAAACTGTGTACTGAGTAGTTAATAAACTTATACTGAAAGTATAAGCTGTCATAAAATCTGTGCTAAAACAAAAGAATAACATAATACTGGGATCTGAAAATCTGAAAACGCAACTATCATAAAATCTATTATCAAGTTGAATATATATAACATAGCTCTGGAAACATGTACTACATATATACTGAAAACCACACCAAACTTGTACCCGGGGAAGATCTGGTTTAACCTGGCGGAGTAACTCACGTATAGGCAGAGCGGGGGATCTAAGCTGGTCTAACTCGGCGGAATGCTGCATCGCTCGGGCAGAGCAAACTAAACTGGTCTAACGCATGCGCAGAGCAACTACATTAAAGGGGAGGGTACGCATATGGTGGTTCAAAAACTACTACAATATAATATCATGACCACAATTATTCTGAAATAATTATTTCTGTACTGAACATAATTATATACTGTACTATAATAAATTCTAAAATATTTATGAATATACTAAATAGTATAAATATTTTTCTGTCTAAAATAAATCATAATTAAATCTGATAACGCGTAATTTAATCATAATTGGCTGTATTAAAAACATATAAATATATATAGTTATCCACTCACAAAAGTGCGCTAATCCTGAGCTGGGTCTGGATTCTGAGATCTACTCGCTATCGGCACACCTCCTATATCATAGGGTGTAAAAATACATCATTAGTACCGATATGTATTATAAATATTAAAATCTAAATATTCTAATATCGTAAAACTATTACCCGCTAAATCACTGGGTATAAATCTGACTACCCAAACTAATTTCCTAAAATTTTCTATTTTCTTTTCTTTTCCTTCTTTTTCTTTCTCTTTCTCTTTTTCCTTCCCGGTTTCTTCCTTTCCCTTTCTTTTCTTCTTCTTTTCTTTTTCTTCTTTCTTTTCTTTCTTTTCTTTTCTTCTTATGTTCGGCTCTTTTTCCTTTCTTCTTCTGTTTCAATTGCTCTCCTTAAACGAAAAAAAACAAAACTAATATATATATATATATAACGGCCACCGCTTTTTTTTTTTTGACACTAAGTTTTATATATATAATACACGTGTATTACAATAATACACGTGTATTATAAGTATACTCATTGTGCATTGGGGTAGCGTACCGAATTGAATCGTTCAATCTAGTAAATTCTAGCAGACCAGATATTTGCTTCAATATCCCTCGGGATGTGCACATATGAAGACTTAAGTGTTAAATGCATCAATTAGTTAATAAGAGTTGTTGACCAATAGGATGATGACATGTAGCATATTGTAGGCTAATTATTGTTTAACTTAAAATTATCAAAATGACCTTACTTGTTTGACAAGCAAGATCATTATATTATTCATTAAATTGTTTATTAGATAAATAATAACTATAATATTTGATATTATTTTTTTAATCAAGTCAAACAATTATTATTTATTAAAATAAATTCATGTGTTTCAATTCAATTTAATATGCTTAAATTAAAGAGATGAAACAAAAGTGCATGGGCATATAAGAGGTGAGGCCAAAGAGTATTTTACAAGAATTAGAAATTATTTCCCTTAGCTTGTAAAATTCGGCCAACACTCTTCCATTAGTTTCATTTGATTTATTTAATATAAATGTATCAAAAACAAATACAAATGGGCAAGTAAATTATGAGGTCAAGATGTATATTACAAGCAAATGAAGAAATTGTTTCTTCATTTTGCTTTCTCTTATAATTGACCATCACTCATGCATTATTAGGCTTTATTTTGTTTAATGTAAACAAAAAAACAAAAAAAACAATTGCAAATGGGCAAGCATGGGTGGCCATACTTTGGTGGGTCATTTGTTGAATAATAGAGGAAAACTAAAACAAATGAAAGGGGTAAAATGTTTGCTCTTATGTGATGATCATTCGATCACTAAAGGGGGGAGGGAAACAAAAGTTGTTTTGCAAATTTCAAAAGGTGTAATAATAAAATCTTCCTTATTCTCTTCATTTGGTCGGCCATGGAAGCAAATGGAACTTGTTTCTAATACTTCAAGTATTGAATAATTTAGAGCAGCTTTGTTGCTTGATCATAAATAGCTTAAGTGTAAAGCTTGTAGTTTAAAGAGTTAAACTTAAACCCCTTGTTGGAAGAGGCTGCTATTCTAGACTATCCAAGCCCACTGAGTTGGGTACTAGAATTGAGCATGAGTGCATTACAAGGCGGGGACTCCGGTTCAACCAAATACAAAAGGCTTGTAAGGTAATTCTCATCAAAACTTTGTTATTTCAATTATGAGATAATTTAAAAGATTTAGTGTGCTTATAATTTAAGAAATTAGATTTTCAGACTTTCATTGCACACAAATGATGCATGTTTTTACAATGATCAGCACAAATTCACGTGTATGCACCCTAGGATTATCAATACTCACAACTTAACCTTAGCTTATAAAAAAAAACAAAATTCTCAACTAAATAAGATAATTTCCATGTGGAAGGCTAAATATAAGTTGTTTTAAGTACAATGAATATGAACCATTTTTCCCTCTCTTTCTCCTACCTTAGAAAGAAAGAACTTTAAACTGCCGCCACCAAAACCTTTTGTCTCCACTAGAGAAGGGGCTTCGGCCCCTTCTCTAGTGGAGATGCTCTTTTTTTCCTTCCCTCACTTTCTCTTATTAATGATATGCCTTTTCTTCTGACGCATTTCATTTTCCTTTTAGTTTTTCTTTATTTTTAGTTTTCAGCGTGGTAGTGTTGTTGGCTTTTTCTCTGATGCTATATCTTGTCGGTCCTTGCTGGCACCAGCTGAACCTCCATCGACCTTCTTTCTTCTCTATCAGGTGCCTTTGTGCCTAATATTCTCCTGCACATTTTGGAAACCTACCGTTAGCCATGAAACTACTGCCTCTCGTACTAGTTTTCTGCTATAGCTATACAGCCTTTACCCGATGATTATACTTTTTTCCAGCAGTCTTACCGCTCTCTACTGTCATATTTGCAAAACAACGCCATCTCCATTTGCTCAAATTAGATCAATTGCTTTTGCTAGAATAGTGAATCAAGGTTTTGTTTTTGTTTCTTAGTTGTTCTCTTGTATTATGTATGGATTTGCATTGTGAACTTTGTTAATTATGTTTGTATATAGTTGTGAGGGTTGTTATTATTGTGGCCATTCTTTGTGCTCCACACCTTACTGCTATGATCCTGCCCAACAGATTCAACCCATGTTTGACCCTGGTTTGATCTCTTCTACTTCTATGTTTACTTAGCCAAGATTCTTTTGCCAGTTGTAGTTATGTTTCGATTAGCTTTGGTCAAACCCTCCACTGGATGCTGTCGCATTAATTTTCGGTGAACTCTTTGACCCTAGCCGCTATTGGCACAGTTACATTTTTGCTAGGCCACATTTGGCACATTCCTTCGCCGGATATTATCACTTTAACTTTCTTTTGCACTCTCTACCCCAGCCCGCTAGCATTGTCGCCCTTTGGGTCAATGTTGTAAGTTATTTTTGTAATAATGGGGTAGGGTGGGTGATATCTTTATTTTGAATAAAATGGTCAATAATTATCCATTGTTTAAGGGATCTAGTTTCCCTCCTTAGCAAGGTCTACTATTCTTTTTTTTCAAAAAGGTCTTTATTCCCCTTTTTTGAAGGAGTTGTTATCCTTTTTTGAGATTTAGGTTTAAAAAGATCTTACAATGTTATTATTTTTATGTATCCTAGTAATCCTTTGGTTATAGGTGTTAGACATACAATGTTATTTTATGCCCTTAAAGCATGTGAAATAACATTTTATTTGATTAATAAAAGTTTATTCATACATATGGTTAAGCATACATTGATAAGCCCATATTTAATAAAGTATGTGATCTATGTATTAAGTATATATGCTAATACATAGGGTATAAATCACAAGTTCTTTATAAATTAAATCTAGTTCACAACTATTAATGAAAAAAGTATTTATTATATAAGGTTGTAGTTTTTCTACTTTTTATAGTGGATGATTTACCTTAATCATCAAAGTAGAGACTACGAGTAGAAAAACTATTGTATATGTTACATGGACAGGACTATTGTGAATTTCGACCAGGTTAAATAAATGTCATTGATCTTCATGCACAAAAGATTTGATAAGCTTAATTGATCTTGATCATGAGCAAATAAAGAACTTACATTTATGCGTTATATCTTTTGAGTTATTGCGAAGTGAGATCCATATAAATGGTCAAAACCTTGATATCTTGGAGATATAATTTCATGCGTCATAGAAACATATATTTGCAAGATGGCATTTAATTAATAATGTCCACTTAAGCTGTTTGCAGTACTTGATCATTTGAATCTATGACCGCAGTTTATTCAATAAATTATTTATTGAATAATAATATTTATTTATAAATTTATTACAAATGTAGATATATTAAAAGTGATCATTAGAACATTCAGTGACTTAGGGGTAAATAAGTAATTATAGAGGCAAGATATTTTTTTCATGGCCTAACTTCAATTATGGACATCAATTAGAGGGCCAATTAAGTGGTTATTATTGGTCTAAAGACCAAGTTCAATTTAATTTAAGGAGTTTTAATTAAATGGGCTTTTACTTAATAATATGGGTTACTAGAGTATAGCCATTTGCTTTTAGTAGAATAGCTTGAGATTAACTTAGAAGAACTTGTGTTTCATAAGATGATTAGGACTGGGCCTTTTAAGTTGAACTAGAAACCCATGGGTCTTACAATCCCTTTCTCTCAGATTTGAGTATTAGTATTAAAGATTAAAAAAAGATCCATGTGCCCATACGCATTAAGTCTAAAGGTTAAGGATAGTAGAGAAGATTGTAACATGTCAGCTCAAGTTTGTCATAACGAGGAATTGAAATAATCTTATATCCTTATACATTTAATTATGAATAAGACGATCCGACTTCCGTTGCATTTATTTTGATAAACAGAAAAAAAATTATTTTCTACCAATAATTGATATCAGAGCCGCTTTATTTCATATTACATGTATAATTTATTTTTATGTGTGGTAGTAATTATTTATTGTGGTACCAATTGCATATTTAATCTATATTTATTATTTTTATTAATTATGTAATAAATAGTTATGCTCAATAATTCATGGCTAGATATTTCCTTGTATTTTTTTTATGAGAATTGTAACAAGAGGTGTTGATGGAATAATATCACAATGTTTCCTCTTAATTAGGTTAATTCTTGGTGGTTCTTTGAATTTATTTATAAATCTAACAATCAAATAAGTTTTTTTAAAATTATTTATTGTAAATAATGTTTTTTTTAAAAAGAGAGAAAGAAACAGTAAGTAGATCGCGTGCTCGCCACCATGGCTTATACAATCGTACATGTTGCCACTTATTCATGGCAACAACATGCACGGGCACTGGCCAAGCAGCGATGAGTAGCGGCGACTTGATGGCTAATAACGAAGGTAGGCAGCAGTATAAAAGAGGCATCTTTGCTCACAAATTTCATGGTCGTGAGAACTAGTAGCGGCCAATGGCGGAGAAGTTGTATGGTGAAGTGGTCAGTGTCCTCTGAGGTGTACAACAGCCTCCTGACGACTGTTTTACAATGGCCGATGGTGAATTGCAATTGAATGGGGCGACGACGTGGGGGAGAAAAGGAAAAGATGTATTTAGGGTTTTTAATCAGAAAAATATCATCTAAACCCCTTCAACTTTAATTAATTATGTGTTGGCTAAGATATTTTTTGTATTTTACAAATTAATCCTAAACGTTTGTAAATTTTGAAAATATTCCCAACATAATAATTTATTCTTGTTCAACCCCCTCTAAGTTTTGTGTAATTAAATTTTAACTAAATAGCTTTGAGATATTTGCAGGCAGGTTCGAAATTTGACTTAAATTTATTTGTGAATTAATTTTTGGGTATTTGCAAATCTAAAATTGGTCCAAACTTCTTTTAATTTTGGTCCAATTTTATAAAATTTTATTTTGAATGTTTTATTAGAATTATTAAGTCTAAAAATAATTTTTTTTAAGAAGATCCAAAGAAATTTTAAGCCTAAAATATGCCAAATTTATTTTTAAAAATAAATGGACCAAAACAATTAAAAGGCCCAAAATTCAAGCCTATAAAAGGAGACAAATAAGAGGAGGTAGACATTATGGAAGAGCCCAAGTTAACTTCAAGGAAGACTTTGAACAATTTAGGCTTAGTTTTAAATGTTTTTCTTCTTAGGAAAAGTCATGAATTATGGGTTATTTTTTTTATCTAGTTAATTGATTGGATGAATAACATGTCCTATAGATTAAAGGTGCCAAATTTATATGTCCATGCAGAGAATATTTCATTTTGTATGACATTAATGTCTATTGAGATTATGATAAGATTATTGTCATAATTTTAATATTATAATAATTTATTATTTGACGTCACCTTATTAATTATTTTGTGAAGATAAAATTAGATATTAATGAGTGGAATGTCATTTTAAAAATTAATTAGTATATTAAAAAATTTAAAACTCTAAGAATTAAAATATTGAGTGAGAGAGGGCTTTAGGCATAAAGCCCATGGCCTCCATTATTAGTCCTATAGTAAGGTAGATTAATGCCTTATCTCAAATCTTGTGAGTTCCCTACGGAGGGTATTAATTAGAATTGGTTACTAGATAAGACTTCTTAAAGGATAAGATACAATATAGGACTCATACGAAATTGACTACTCTATAATGGCTTTTTTAATTGAAAAATATAAAAGATTAAAATAATAGCTTTACACTCAACTTAAGTTGATTGATATCTTCCCTATGGAGTTCTTGTCAATTAATCAAAGGGCTAAAGAATTGGCAGTTTATTATTATTTGATATGAGATATCTAGATAATAATAATAAATTAGTATGGTACTAGTCTAATTCATGATGAATACAACCACCCTACGGAGGTGTATTCTGAATGAAAATTAGGTTACCGATGCATAATATAGTTATAGAGTTCTACATAAATGTATTTCATGCATTCATGCAAAAGTTAGATATGCTATTAAATAATGCATGCTCATGTATGAATTTATTTTTCAGAATTCATCCCACTAGCATCCATCCTACATCAAAACAAGTTAACTAGGAATAATTATGTGGATTGGGAAAGGAAATTAGATATTAAATTCACGGCTAAAAGACACAGATATGTCTTGACTGATAATTGCCCTCCAAAATATAATGAAAATGCACCCCAAGATGAAATAGATGTTTATAATAGTCACTTGACTAAAGGGCATATCTTTCTCTTTTGGTCTCAATCCTAAGGAAAATAGTAGTAAGAAAAAGAAGAATAAGCAAAAGAAAGCATCTAATTTAAGATTTGTGCATATTCATGAAAAAGTAGTAAGGCCCAAAGGAAAGTGTTTCCAATGTGGCATTAAAGGCAATTGGAAGAGAAACTGTCCTTTAATTAAGTTTTCAATAGCTAAAAGAACAGTTTCACCTTCTGGTAATATTCTTTTCATTGAGATATGTTTAGTGGTTGACTATACAGATTTCTAGGTAATAGATTATGGAGCCACTAATCATATTTGCAATTGATTGTAAGGGTTCTAGGGTACTAAATCACTCAATGAAGGAAAGATAAGTCTTAAACTAAGAAATGGTGCAACTATTGCAACCAAGGTAGTGGGAGTTTGTCTCTATTTTGATGATTTTAGGACTTTAGTATTAGATGATTATTTGTTAGTACTAGAACTTAAATGTAATTTGATTTTAGTTAGTTATTTGAATAACTTTGTATATTTTGTTAATTTTGAATAAACTGTGGTAATCAAAAGAAATAAGTCATTTATATATTCTAGTACACTAGTTAACAGTTTATCCAACATATTTCCTAAAATCAACTTACTACTTGGTATAAAATTGAATAATGAATCTAATCACCATAAGAGGATTAAAGTAACTTCTACTAATTAAACTTATCTATGGAATCTACATCTTGGTCATATTAGTCTAGATAGGATCCAAAGATTGGTCAAAGATAGACCTTTGAGTTTATTAGATATTGAACTATTACTAGTCTGCAAATTTTGTATAGAAGAAAAAATAATCAAAAGACTCTTTAATGCTAAAGGAAATAGAGCCATTGAAACGTTAGAATTAGTGCACTCTGAAGTATATAGGCCCGCGAGTATACAAGCTAGCGGAGGTTATGAATATTTCATCACTTTCATTGAATATTATTTTAGATTCAGTTATGTGTACCTAATGCGCCAAAAATTTGAGGTATTTGATAAATTCAAGGAGTTTCAGACAGAAGTGAAAAGGTAATTAGGAAAACACATAAAGACACTTTGATCGGATCGAGATGACGAATACCTCTATAGTGAGTTCAGGACCTATTTGTCAGACAATGGGATATTATCCCAATTGACTGCATTAGGGTCACCGTAGTAAAATGGTGTAGCAGTAAGGAGAAATGAATCTCTTCTTGAAATAGTGAGGTGAATGATGAGTTATTCAACTTTACCCATCTTGTTATGGGGTTATGCCTTAGAAACAACCATGTATCTTCTTTACTTAATTCCATATAAGTCAATCCCTAAAAGACCTTTGGAAATGTAGATATGATATAAACCAAGTTTACATTATATATATATGGGGTTGTCCAACATATTTGTTAAAAATAGAAGACAGATAAGCTAGAATCTAAGTAAGAAGTTTGTCTATTTATTGGCCATCCTAAATGAACAAGAGGGAGTATTTTTTGTAGTTCTCAAGATATAAAAGAATTGATTAGCACCAATACAATCTTTCTTGAAGAAGATTATATAAAAAAAACTTCAAGCCTAGGAGTAAGATAGTTCTTAATGAGTTTATCTTGGAACTCTAGTATTATGCTAGAGAGAGTCAATGAGTTAATTCACAATCCAAATTATAATAACTAACTAGAGCCAGTTACAGAATAATAACCACCGGTACTTCATCACAGTGGGAGAATTATTAAATGTTCAACTAGATACATGTTAATTAGAGAGTCTTTACAGATAGTTTCTAATAAACATGAACTAGATCTCACTTGCTATGATAAAGTAATGCTTATAAAGCTAATAGCAAAAGCGAACCATTGGTACTTTGTTATGGTGAGAAGATTATTTGACATTTAACAAAGTGCATATTAATTAGAGAGTCTTTATAGGTTGTCACTAATGAGCATGTACTAGATCCCATTAGATATGATGAAGCAATGGTTGATAAAGATGCAAACCATTAGCGTAAAACTATAAAATCAGAGATGGATTCCGTGTACTCTAATAAAGTCTGGGATCTTATAAAGAAACCTGAAGGGATAAGCTTATAGGCTGTACATGGGTTTATAAGAGAAGGAGATGGATAGACAAAAAGGGGAAAACTTTCAAAGCTAGGTATGTTTCTAAAGGGTACACTTAGAAAGAAGGTATCGATTATTAGGAGACCTTTTCACTGGTAGCCATGCTTAAGTTTATTAGAATTCTCTTATCCATCACAACAAATCTTGATTATGAGATTTGGCTAATGGATGTCAAGACTGCCTTTCTTAATGGCAATCTTGAAGAATGTATCTATATGATACAATCATATGGAGCTACAGGCTAATAAGATATGGTTGGTAAACTATAAAAATCTATCTAGATCTTGGAACATCAAATTTGATCAAGCAATCAAATCGTTTGGTTTTGATCAAAATTTTGATGAACCTTATATTTATAAAAAGATAGATAGGCAATTGGTGATTTTTCTAGTCCTGTATTTAGATGATATAATACCCATTAAAAATGATGTGGGAGCGTTATCATTAGATAAAATATGGTTATCTAATCATTTTGATATAAATGATCTATGAGAAGCTAGTAACATGCTTGAGATCAAAGTATTAAGGGATCTCAATTGAAGGGTGTTAGCCTTATTCTAGACTGAGTATATTAACAAAATTTTGATCAAGTTTGCCATGTATAATTTTAAAATGGATTGTTTCCTTTTAGATATGAAATTGATATGTCAAAGTATCAGTTTCCTAAGACAACTGAAGAGATAGATCACATGAAATGAATTTCTTATGCATCAGCAGTAGGAAGTCTCATATATGCAATGTTATGTACTAGACCAGATATTTATTATACAATTAGAATGGTCAGCAGATATCAATCTAATGTAGGACTAGAACATTGGACTTGAGTAAAGCATATATTCAAGTACTTTCGGAGAATAAAAGATTATATGCTTATATACTCGAGTGAGGATATTATACCTATTGGGTATACTCAGAATTCTAAGAACATAAGGATACTTGGCTCTTCCTCAGGATATATGTTCACTTTAAGTGGTAGAATTATAATTTGGATGAGTGCAAAACAATTATGTATTGCATACTCCACAGCAAAAGCTGAATATGTAGCTGCATTTGAAGCTGTAAAAAAGGCTATATAGCTCCGAAAGTTCTTTATGGAGCTTGAGGTGGTACCTAGTACTTAGATGCCTATTGTTCTTTATTAAGATAATTGCAGGGTAGTAGTATAGTTTAAGGAACCAAATACCATAAGGTAAAAAAATACATTAAGAGAAAATAACGTTTAGTGAGGGAATTTTATACAAAATTGTGAAGTCATAATATCTAAGATTGTGTAAGCAAATAATCTTATAAATCTATTCACCTAAGTTGTTGCCAGCAAAGAGTTTTAAAACTCATATGAATAATATAGGTGTTCAATATTTAGTCGACATGATTTAAGGCAAGTAGGAGATTGTTAGACATATAATATTATTTATGCACTTAAAGCATGTGAAATTACATTTTATTTTATTAATAAAAGTTTATTCATACAAATGGTTGAGTATACATTGATAAGCTCATATTTAATAAAGTATGTGATCTATGTATTAGGCATATAATGCTAATACAGAGGGTATAAATTACAAGTTCTTTATAAATTAAAACTAGTTCACAACTATTAATGAAAATGATATTTCATTAAGTAAGGTTGTAATTTTTTTGCTTCTTATAGTGGATGATTTACCTTGATCATTGAAGTATAGACTTCGAGTAGAAAAATTGGTGTGTATGTTACATGAACATGACTATTGTGAATTTTAATCAGGTTAAAAAAATGTCATTGATCTTCATTCATAAAAGCTTTGATAAGCTTGATTGATCTTAATCCTGAGCAAATAATGAACTTACATTCATGCGTTATATCTTTTGAGTTCTCATAGAGTAAGATCCATATAAACAGTCAAAACCTCGATATCTTGTAGATATAATTTATGGGTCATAAGAACATATATTTGTAAGATTGAATCTAATAAATAATATGTATCTAAGATGTTTGCAGTACTTGATCATTTGAATCTGTAGCCGTAGTTTATTCAATAAATTATTTATTGAATAATAATATTTATTTACAAATATAGATATATTAAAAGTAATAGTTAGAACATTTAGTGACTTATGGAAAGTAAGTAATTAAAGAGATAAGACAATTTTTTCATGGCCTAACTTTAATTATGAACATCAATTAGATGGTCAATTAAGTGGTTATTATTAGTTTAAAGACCAAGCCTAATTTAATTAAATAGAGTTTTAATTAAATGGATTTTTACTTAATAACATGAGTTACTAGAGTATAGCCTTTGGCTTTTAGTGGAATAGCTTGGGGTTAACTTAGAAGAATTGGTTATCATGAGATGATTAAGATTGTGCCTTTTAAGTTGAAGCTAGAAATTCTATGGGTCTTACAATCTCTTTACTAGCTCAAATCCTAATCAAACTCTAATATCCTAATTCTAATTATCCAAGAGAGATTCTTATATATATAAGAGGTATAGGATAGTAATGAAATACAATAATGACAACAACTATAACCAGAAATGTTTTTTACGTATTCTTACATAGAAAAAGAATTTAGTTATTATCTTTCTCTCAGATTTGGGTATTAGTGATTTTAGAGATTAAAGAAAGATCTATGTGCCCACACTCGCTGAGTTTGAAGGTTGATGGTAGTAGAAAAGATTGTAACTAGTCAATTTAAGATTTGTCATAACGAAGAATTAAGGTAATTTTGTATTCCTATACATGTAATTATGAACAAGACGATCTGACTTCCGATGTGTTTATTTTAATAAACATAAAAAACATTTATTTATCAACAATAAGATCAAAGGTACTTTGATGTAATATCTTTAATATTATTTATTGACATAAAATCACTTTTTTTTTTTTTAAAAAAAAGATAGTTTCCATATGAATTTCCTGTGTGAGGACATGCTGCCTTAAACTTTAATTTTTTTAAAAAAAAAAATTGCTTTGGCTTTTTTTAAGTCTTAAAATAACTTTAATTAATTAAAAAAAAAATTGTGGTGTTGAAGCTTGGCGTTGAACAGCTTTTGCACTACCCTCCATGCCACGCTCACTAAAACTTGTTGGAGATGGAGACTCACGCTACTTTCATTTCATCTCGCCAAAAAAAAATTATAAAAAAGTGTAATGGGATTGGGAATGTTATAGCAGACAGCAGACTCACTGTCCGTAAAAAGAGACGAGAATAAAATAAAAGAAAAGAAAAGGATAAAATAATTACAAAGCTAGATATGAGAAAGAGAGAGCCAAAAGAACACATGATATGATATGATATCCGGACCCAGACACATTTAGTGTATAAAGTTAGCATGGTTTCCTTTTCTCTTTTTGAGTCTGGGAATTAATAAATGAAGATTCTTCTCTTATGGCAAATCCCAAATCACCTCCAAAAGTTTTCCATAAAGTTTATATCTCACTACATACAGTTAATACTCTTGTGACGCTTCTAATCTTAGTGCATTTGATGACTTGAAAGTTGAAATGTAGGTTCCATATTATATACGAAGTGATAATTTACAGTCAAGTCCTTGTTTAATAAAATATTAAATAAACTAATATTTTCCGATTAATTAATATAACTGCTAATGTTTGCAAACATGTCTCTCAACTCTATTGATCAAATTTGAAGTAAATGTTATGTTAGCAAATGAATGAAATAATCACATTACCCTTCCACATCGTTAAAGACTAATTCGTCCATAAACCCACCACTCAGCTAGCAGTTAACCAAAAAGAAGAAGAAAAAAAAAGACGAATATGGGCAGCCAATGTGATACACCTGAAATCTCACTCACACTACACTATTCACTCAGCCATCAACAAATTTTAAAGCCAAAATTTTCCACGTCGTTTGCCTTCATATGTTCCATACATACAACAAGCCCCAATATGGTATTCCAAGAAACATTATTTTAATTTATTATTTTTTTATGGAACAAGATTTGGGTTCAAGTAAGTAGTCATTTTGCGGACATGTGGTTGATAAAAATTTTCCTATCTAACGAGAAAGAAACAAAACAAGGAGAAAGAGATTTGAATTTTTTAACACAGAGTGTTTTAATGATGGTTTTGTATGATTAGAAGAAGAAGACAACAAAATGGCACCACTTGGCAGTTGAGTAGGATTGTGATAAACGAGAATATTATGTTTCATGGGCAATAGAAGTCAATGGCAGTCGACTTGATCAAGAGTTTCGTGACATATTTGCAAACATATATGAGACATGTAGTTGATTAATTGATTTAGTAAACCTTTTGGTTTATTTGACTATTTGTTAAATTACAAGGACTTAGATGCGAATTACCCTAAAACTTTACAACCAAAGTCAGGCCCTACCTACCAACATTCTCTGGTTCTTTTTCTTTCCGCCTCGCACTCGGAAAGGTGTGTATAATCAATAACGTATTGTCTTTCTTCACTGACTTCATTGGATTGGATTTGTATAAGCATAAGCCATAAATTATACAATTATAATAATTTGCATTATCTAAAGATAGAGCTCCATTTGATCAAAGTTATTCTTACAAGACATTTAATCAACTAGTTTAAGCACTTTCATCATCATTAAAGAAATTCAAGTGCATCCCATAAGTAAACTGTTTGAAAAGACCGCCAAATATATCACACCCAATACGCGATTAAGAATGCATTTTGCTTATGCACCACTCAATATCATATGCATAATAATATCACAAAAACCATAGCGTCTACAAATAAAATCCCAATTTTATATTAAAAAAAAAAACATATACATAGAAACAATTATGGGTCATAATCCAATGTTAGCTTTTATTATAGTATCAAACAATAGGATTGCAAAGAATTTTTGTCTTAAGTTTTTTTTTTTAAAAGGAAATTGTTTTATATATTAAATTGGAATATCCTCAATTACAAACTTAGCAACAACATTTGGTACCAAACGCATTCATCTTGTTGCTGCAAAACAAAATTGTTCACGCCGTGTGCTACCCTATTCATATTTTTCAAATCATATAGAATATTACATGAAGAAAAATGATCTAGGCAGCTAAAAATATTCTGGTAGACAAGACCTATCTTTGAAAAGGAATGCACTCGAGCCTTAATACCGTTGATGATAGTCAATGCATCAGAGGCTGTCTCAATGGAAGTGAAACCCGAAAATTTTGTGACCAAGAGCCATTTTCAAATTGCCATAGCCTCTGCAATTAAAACCTGATATAGAGATTGTAAAGGCACTACAGAAGCAAGTATCACCTGACCTGAATAATCACACATGACAATACCAAGCCTACTTCGGCCATCTTTGAGACATCAAGTTGCATTACTGTTCATTTTAACACATCCAAAGGGCTTAGAAAAGTTGTTACTGCACCATCGGCTTTCTTCATCGTCCCTTAGCCCGCTGAAACTGTATAATGATAAAATGGAGTTGATTTGTTTACCTTCGTTTCGAACTTGATCCATGGATATGGGAAAGACTCAACAAGAAAACTAAGAGCTAATACCTGCTCCTTACTCTGAGTTCCAGACTCGAGCCTCATACTATTTGATTTCGATTATCTAAGTCATTGCATCCCATTCGTGCACAAGACCATAGATTGTCAACTGATGAAAGAAGTCCTCCTTTACCTAACTAAGGAAGTGAATTTGGGGATTGATACCGTAGGACAGACGCTCGCAACGTAGGGGATGAAAAGGAATGGATCTAAGCCAATCTATGGATCCAGATTGGATGGACTACACAAAATCTCTCATTTCTATAGGATCTTGGGAATTGCTTTAAAGACAAAGAAGAGTAGCTGAGCCTCCTCTGGTCGTGGATTAGCTAGCCGCTTTACTTAGTGAAAGTGTCTCCGACTCAACCAATACAGGGGCTTCTTCAGTCCACTTGGAAAGCTATATTATATCTCAAGCGCTTGACTGAAACTAGGAATGCTAGAAATGGTGGAGTCGAAAAGAAAGCTAGCTTACTTACGGGATCTAGAAAAGCTCTATTTTGCAGAAAGTCGCAATCCTTTATATTTCCCAATTAAAAAGCTACCGTAGGGTAATTAGTTTTGCATGAGTCTTATAAGGATCTTATCCTTTAGGGAAGTCCTATCTTGTAACCAGTTCTGATTAATACTCTCCGTAGGGAGCTCACAAGATTTGAGGCAAGGCATTAATTTATCTTACTATACGACCAATAATAGAGGCTATGAGCTTTATGCCTAAAGCAATCTTTCACTCAATATTTTATTTCTTAGAGTTTTTAATTAATTTATAAAATGAAGTTTTACTTATTAATATCTAATTTATTTTTATAAAATAATTAATAAGGCCACGTCAAATAATAAATTAATATAATATTAAAAATATGACAATAATCTTATCCTAGTCTCATTAGAACATTAATGTCATACAATATGATATATTTTATGTATAGACATGTGAATGTAGCACCCTTAATCTATATGACATATTATTCATCAAATCAATTAGTTAGATAAATAAATATTCCATAATTCATGACTTTTCCTAAGAAGAAAAACATTAAAAACTAAGTCTAAATTATTCAAAGTCTTCCTTGAGGTCAACTTGAGCTATTCCACATGTTACCTCATCTTGGTTGTCTTCTTTTATAGGCTTAGATTTTGGGCCTCTTAATTTTCTTTGGTCCACTTATTTTAAAATAAATTGGGCTTATTTTAGGCTTTAAAATTTTTTTAGGCCTTCTTAAAAAATTTAAATGAAAATATTTTTAGACCCAATAATTTTAATAAAATAGCCCAAATAAAATTTTATAAAATTGAACCAAGTTTAAAAGAAGTTTGGACTAACTTTAAATTTACAAATACCCAAAATTAATCCAAAAAAAATTTAGGTTAAATTTAAGACCTATCTGCAAATATTTAAAAGTTATCTGGTCAAACTTTAATTATCTAACATTTGAGGGGGCTGGGTGAAATAAAATAATTTTGTTAGGATTTATTTGCATAATTTACAAATTTTTAAAGACTAATTTGTAACATACGTAAAATATTTTAACTATATTAGAATTAATTAAAATTAAAAGAGTCTGAATGATATTTTCCAAATAAACATCATCTTTCCTTTCTCCCCGACGCCGCCCATTCTGTGTCTTTTTTTTATAACATTTTTCTCTCTTTTTTATTTTATTTTATTTTATTATTACAACCAAAATAATAATAAAAATATATATTCTTTAGATTGCAAATCGAAACGTTAAGCCATTTAATTAGCTAAAAAAAAAAAAATCACTAAAAATTAACCTAACCATGAATTATTATGGGCACAACCATTCATCACATAATTAATAAAAATAATAAATCTAGATTAAATATGTAATTAGTGCTACAATAAATAATTGCTATCACACATAAAATAAATTATATATGTAAAAATAAATTTAATATGTTTTAAAAAATAAACGCAGTGGAAGCCAGATCGTCTTGTTCATAATTACATGTATAGGGATAGAAGATTACCTCAATTCCTTGCTATGGTAAATCTTGAATTGATTGGCTGTAATCTTCTCTATTATCCTCAATCTTCAAACTCAACGCGTGTGAGCGCGTAGATCTTTCTTAATCTATAAAACCACTAATACACAAATATGAGAGAATGATATTAACTAAATTCTTTTCTCACATAAGAATACATAAAAGAATTTTTCTCTGTATGGTTGTGGTCTTATTTTCTTATTGCATACCTCTCATATATAGGGATCTCCCTTGGGTATTTAAAATTTGATTAGGATTAGAAAATTAGAGTTGAATTAAGATTTAAGCCAGTAGAAGGACTGCAAGACCCATGGGCTTCCTAACTCCAACTTAAAAGGCCTAGTTTTTATTATCTCATAATACACCAATTCTTCTAAGTTAACCCTAGGCTATTCTACTAAAAGCCAAAGGCTGTACTCTAGTAACCCATGTTATAAAATAAAAGCCCATTTAATTAAAACTCCATTTAATTAAATTGGGCTTGGTCTCTAGACCAACAATAACCACTTAATTGACCCTTTAATCAATGTCCATAATTAAAGCTAGGCCCAAAAATATGTCTTGCCTCTTTAATTACTTATTTACCCCTAAGTCCTTGAATGATTTGATGATCATTTTTAATATATCTATATTTGTAAATAAATTTTACAAATAAATATTATTATTCAATAAATAATTTATTGAATAAACTGTAGTCACAGATTCTAATGATCAAGTACTGCAAACATCTTAGGTGGACATTAACTATTAGATTCCATCTTGCAAATATATGTTCCTACGACTCATAAAATTATATCTCTAAACTATTGAGTTTTCGACCGTTTATATGGATTTCACTTCGTGATAGCTCAAAAGATACAATGTACGAATGTAAGTTCATTACCTGTTCAGGATTAAGATCAATCAAGCTTATTAAAACTTTTGTGAATTAAGATCTATGACATTTAGTTAACCATATCAAATTTCATAGTAGTCATGTTCAATGTATTATATATATTAGTTTCTTTACTCGAAGTCTTTACTTCAATGATCAAGGTAAATCATCCACTATAAGAAGCAAAAAAACTACAACCTTACATAATGAAATGCCATTTTCATTAATGATTGTGAACATGATTTAATTTATAAAGAACTTGTGATCTATACCCTTTGTATTAGCATCATATGCCTAATATATAGATCACATACTTTATAAATATGGGCTTATCAATATATGCTTAATTATATGTCTAAATAATCTTTATTAATCTAATAAAATGTTATTACACATATTTTAAGGGCATAAAGTAATATAAAATATCTAACAGTAAAGGCACTACAGAAGCAAGGATCACCTAACCTGAATAATCACACATAACAATACCAAGCCTACTTCGGCCATCTTTGAGACATAAAGTTGCATTATTGTTCATTTTAACACATCCAAATGGTGGTTACCATATCTATGATTGAGTAACACAACAACTTGATACAGAAGACCAAGCCCAATGATACTCCTACAGATAATCCTTTGCCCAGCCAACAATTTCTTCAGGCACCAAAATCGTTTGATGATGTAGCCATTGATTTTTAGCGTATCTCACCCTTCACAAAATCGTGAGCAACAAATTAATCTTCTCTTGAGATAGCTGAACTTTACTAGCTATAAAGAACTTATAGGCAAGCATGTCGTTAGTGCAAAACACCCAATTTATAAAATTGCTTGAACTCCTAATTTTGGCAATGTCTTGCACATCCACAATGCGTGGGTGGTACTTTCTGCATCTCTTCTACAACACGGGAACAAAGGATCAATAGGTATATTGTTTCGAGCCAAATTGACATTGGTTGAAACTATTCATTTGTTGCCCTCTATTTAAAGACCTTAACTTTAGGCGAGATCTTCAGCTCAAGAATTTCCACCACAAGTTAACATCAGACCCTATCAAGCTGCTGGCGAAACCATTCAAATGGTGAACAACCCAGTACCCACTATTTAACAAAAAAAAGCACCATGATTGTCAAAAAGCCACTACAAGAAATTGGGTTGTACCCGATGCTATATAGAGGACGGTATAGCCAAGATAAGCTGTTGTTCTACATGTAGGAAGGCCTACTCAATAAGCTCCAAATTCCAGCTACCCGAGGATATTTTCAAGTCTTCCTCCCATGTAAATGCATTCAAAGTATAGGATAGAGAGACTTGAGAGAGTACGAGATTGGTAACCATTGATCATGGTATACCAAAATAGATGAGCCATCCTCCACTAGGTTCCTCTGCACATTACCTCTCAACCCTGCAGGATACTCTTCCAAATTTATGAGGATGAAGAAGTTTCTTTAGTTTGCAAAAAAGAGACTTTAGGGTACAAATGTTGCAAAACCTGAATAACCGGATATTATGGCATCTGTGTGATTCTCCAAGCTTGCTTCATGAACATTACTTGATTAACGGTGAACAAGTTATGAAACCCTAGCCTAACATCCTCTTTCTTATCGCAGAGTTTGTCCGAATGACTTCTATTTAATCTCATTTTTTTCCTCATCACTACCTCACCAAAATTAGGCATACGGCCATTGAATCTCTATGAAGGAAGACGGTAGACGAAATAGATTCATAGAATATGTGGGAATAGACTGAATGATGGCCTTAATAAGTACTTCAAAACCACTAGTGAAGAACAGTTGACATTTCCATCCCTTTAGGTTGTTCTAAATTTTATCTTTAATCGAGTCAAAAAGAGATTTCTTGTTTTTATCACTAAAGTTAGGTAAGCTAAGGTATTTCTTGTGGTAGTCAACTTTCTGTACACCAAACTATTAACAATTTGAGCTGATATATCATGTGGCACCTTCGTTCCAAAACAAATAGCTGACTTGTTGAAATATATATGCTCTCTTGAAGCCTTTTCATACCACTAAAGGACATTTTTTATTGCCTAGCAATTAGAATGAGAGGCTCGGATAAATATTAGGCTGTCATCTACAAAAGAGGTGAAAGATTGCCTCCCCATTTCTGCCATAACATAAACTAGGAATATTCCCCATTTATTTTTCATTATAAAGCTCACCGTTAATAATAAAATAGTAGGAAACTGTTAATAATAAAATATCCTTTCGACTGTCATCTAGTCCGTTTCAAATATCCTTTAGGCTTACCGTTAATAATAAAATAGTAGGAAATTGACAAGTGACAACTCATTATTTTCATACATCAGGAGTTTTGAAATCTTATATGCCTCATAATAGCATCTAAAAAACTCTACTCTACTTTATCATAAACTCTGGACATGTCAAGCTTAAGCACTAGGTGACCCTCCTAAGAACTTTGTTGATGTTTGATAGAATGAAGACATTTGAATTCTATGATCTCATTGTCAGTGATTAGTATACTAAGGATAAATCCACTTTGAGCTTCAAGTACCATTTTATGCAAAATATGTTAAAGCTTGTTCATAAGAACTTTGGCAATAATCTTGTAGAATACATTACACAAGCTTATTGGTTGATTGTCTAATGACTGCTCTAGACATTGAATCTTTAGTAGTAACGTAATTAAAGTACCATTTATAAAGCCAAGATTTTTCATACCTTCCAAAAACTAGGGATAAGTTGAGATAATATCACAACCTACCACATCCTAGTACTTTTAAAAAAATAAAGTAAACATCCCATCCTTGTTTAGTGCCTTAGTTGGGTAAATCTAAAATACTGTCTTGTAAATCTCAACAGCTTAAAAGGTCGCCTCAAGGCACAACACACTCTAATATGAGAGCTTCGAATCCACACATTCTTGCACCTACCTAAAATCATCAAATCGATGGATGGAAAGAATAAATAGATACTATCATCAATTAATAGTAGACATCATTTACACCCACTTCATCTTCACCCGATACTGTCTTAGAGGCTAAAGTGTCAGCTACCTCAAAACCAAAGTGTAGAAACGTATTCATACTTCTACCCTATCAGTTATGTTTATCATCCAAATTCACAAGCATAGAACGCTCAATTTTCCTCTTACTAGTCATTAATAGGGATGCAATCAAAGCGCCCAGAATCCAGTGCCGTGGCGCTGCGTGAATAGTAACTTATGTACAGTAATCATAATCTAACTTATATTTTATGTTTTACTCTAATTAGAAGATAAAAACCTATAAATAGAAGATAAAAAAAGCATAATTCAATAATTAAGAGGAGAGAGAAAGAAAAAAAGAGAATGAGCAATTTTTAAAGAATCAAGAATACTAAAAAATTGTAGACTGCCTAAAAATTAGTTTTATCTCTTCAACTCTTTATCTTTCTAGTTTTCTATAATTTTCATGATGTTGTTTTTTATAAGCTCTAGAACTCTTTATTTCACCATGACCTAAGTTTTTATTTCTAGGGTTAGACTTTTGAATGTAGTATGTAATAGGATTTTATAAATTCTTAGTTTATGAGCTTAATACATATAATTGATTCATTCTATCTTAATCTTAATGTTTTCATTATATCTGACCAATATCTTGAATGATTGAGGAACCATGATGAATTTGACAAAAGGATTCATGTGTTTAGCCTAGGATAGTTTGATTCATGATCATAGGGTAACAACTATGAGTTCTATGTAGGATAGACTTATACCTTGATGGCATGTAAGACATAATTTAGATTTAATTTTAATGAGTTACATTCTAATTTGATTACCATGGACATATAGGTGATTGTTAGAATGCGTAATATAGTTACTCGACCATCAATATAGGCTTATGATGAGATTAGTATTTAAGTCAACAATTGGTCTTAAAAGATTAACTAAGAGGTTAATAAATCCAATGAACAATTAGGGGATGAGTCTATACCCTAGATTATTATCAATTGGTGAATTCATGTATTTATTTCATTGCTAATTGGGTTTAGTTTGATTTATAAAATTAGGTTAATTAATTGAGTTTTAAATTTTAGATTTTTTTGAATAAAAAATAAGTAGATATAATTTTAGTAATTGATTAAAGAATTAGATCACATAGTCCCCATGGGAATAATATCTAAATTTAAATCCTATATTACTTGATACGATACTGCTTGTGTTTAGCTAATATTGCATAAATCAAGCTTTTGCGCCGTTGCTGGGGATTATTTCTATCTACTCTTTAGATAAATACTAATACCAAACTATTTACTTTTAATTCAGACTTTTATTTTTTACTTCAATTGTTTTTTATCTTCTTGTTTTTACTTTGATTTTCTTTTTATTTTGCTTTAACAGTTCTTACTATGGAGGAAAACAACGATAACATTAACAATCCCATCTTTGAGCCCATGATACCATAGAAAACTTTAAAGGATTATGCTATTCCTACTATAGATGGTATTTAATCAAGTATTCGACAACCAACTATTAATGCGAATAACTTTAAGATCAAGCTGAGTATGATTCAAATGCTGAAAGAGTTTGTATGGTTCAGTGAAGCTCCCAATAATGATCCGAACATGCATAACATAAATTTTTTAAAAATTTGTGATACCTTTAAGTACAATAGAGTCTCCAATAATGCCATCAGATTGAGACTATTCCTTTTCTACTTAAGGGATAGAGTTAAGAGTTGGTTGATGTCATCGCCTTCAGGATCTATATCAACATGAGAAGATTTAGTACAAAAATTCTTAGCCAATTTTTTCCATCAGTAAAGATAACAAAGATGAAAAATGACATTACCTCATTTAGTCAAATTGATAGAGAGTCGTTGTATGAGGCATGGGAGAGCTACAAAGACATATTGAGGAAGTGTCTTCATCATAGAGTCTTTAAATGGATATTAATCAAACATTCTATAATGGATTAATAGGCCATTTGAGTTGTAGATGTCGCTGCTGTAGTTATCAATGGCCAGCTGAGAAAGTTACACCCAAGAGAGTAATTGGTGTATATGAGATTAACGCATTCAATGCATTGACAATGTAAATAATTTATTGTCCAAAACGTTTGATGCATTGAATGCCGTTAAAACCCAATAAGTGACATGCAATTTTTATGGTGATAACTACATAAATAGGCAGTGTATGGAAGCAAATTTTGTGGGAGATTTTAATAGACAACTACCAAACCCATAATCCAACTTCTATAATCCAATTAGAGAGATCATTTAAACTTCTCTTGGCGTTACATTCAAGAGGAGCCATCTAGACCAATAAATCCCCTAGGATTTCTACCACCGTAAGAGAAGAAGTCAACATTGGAAGATATGTTTATGCAATATATGAAGTCCAACGATGCCATCCTATAAAATCATTTAGTGTTTTTGAAGAACTTAGAGGTCAAAAAGGGACAACTTGGTGCTATAATTAATAGGAGATCTCAAGGTACTCTACTAAGTGATACTAAGATAAATCCAAGACAGAATGTAAAGCAATACTAAGCCATCAACTTAAGGAGTGGTAAGATCCACACCATCACTATTAAGTATAAAAGAAAATGAAGTGTAGCTATATAAACTGCTTATTCCTTTTACTCAAAGGCTATAGAGGTGTCAAATAAGTACAAAAACTAAAATTAAAGTACAGCAACATTCTGAGGGGTAGAAATGTGACAACACAATAGAGCAAAATCAGCCCATGCACACTATATTACTTGATTGTTACAACATTAATGTTGTACCACCAAACGGCTATGAGCTCAAAGACATAGAGATGATGAATCCACACATAATAAAAGAAGGTGTTAAGGCATAGAAAAAGAAGAAAGAAGAATAAAGAGAAGATAGAGAAAAGAGGATCGAAGAGAAAGGCACAAGAGAAACACTTTACCGGTCTAAAATGCAGTATTTCCAAAAAAGCACAAGAAGAAAAAGAGCAAGTTACTGCCCAAGATCTAATAAAGAAGATGTGAAAGTCAAAAGAAAGAAAGCCTAACAAAGTCACATACATGGATGCTTCCACCATTAACTTTGATCCACCATAAGAGTAGAAAAAGCCCTGTCAAGCGATAACACTAAATTAAGCACTTCTTGGGAGGCTACCCAAGTAATTTTTATTTTTATTTACTTATTTTCAGTTTTAGTTATGTTAGTTAATTTTCATTTTAGGAATAAAATAGCAATAAGAGCATTCAAAAAAGTATTAAGAGCAATTGCAAGCATGAGAGCAAAGGAAACTACAATCCTATCAATAAAAACAACGCTGCAAGGTTTCAATGTCAACTACTATGAGAGTTTTTCTTACCCCTAAGTTTATTTTTAGACATTGTGGACAATGTATAATTTAAGTTTAGGGGTGGGAAACACTTGTATTTATTTTGCAGCTTTTATTGATTGGTTGTCTTGTGGGTAAAATTTGTTTTTTAGGTTGTTAAGTTTTGGTTGAGGTGATGATCATTAGTCCATGATAAGAATTAGAATATTGGCTGAATTTATTTTTACAAGTCTTTAGGAAACACTAGATGCTTGAGATACTTCTTATATCATGAACCTTGGACTAAATTTAACTTTATTTTTGATCATTTATTTTTTAGCACATTGAATAAGCATGTATTAGTTGATTTTTTTTTTTTGCTTAGAGTTATTCATACTTAAGTAGTACACCATAGTCTCGAAGACTAACACTCTAAAACATACATGAGTATTACTTGAGGTAAAATCTCAGGAATCACATGAAGAGGGAAATGACATTAGGCCATCTTTGAAACTATTGAGCCTTTTCAAGCCTATCTTATATGTATATTTATCACTAGTCACCTCATTTGAGCCTAATTACCTATGTTTCTATTTAATCACATTACAAGCCTTAAGACTTTATGTTTATTTATCCTAAAATCTACTGGTAGCACCATAAATCTTGAGTTTACTTAGAAATATTCTTAAAATAAAAAAAAAAGTTGTGGATGTATGAAAAAATGGTACTGCAATGGAATGCAAAAAGTCTTGAAGGTGCATATCAATCTAAGTTTGGGGGTATAAAAAAAAAAGAATAGTTAAGAAGAGAAAAGGGTTTAAAAGCATAAATACCCCCAACTTAAGAAAAGAAAGAAATTCTTTGCAAAAGTGTGATTAAGAGAAAGATTAAAATATTATAAGTTTGAGGGAGGAGATAAATCAAGGAGAAGAATATCAAGAGGTTTCTAAGTAAAGTCTAAGTGTTTATAGAGTGATTTAAACTTCATATGCATATCTTTATATCCCACCTTGACTCTAGCCTTATGTTGCAAGCTAATTAAAGTCCTAAATACATTCCTAGACATGTGTATTTCTACATTAATGGAGAGTAAGTATGAAAAGAAAGCTTATGGTAATGTTATTGTAATAAAGACATGCTGAGACATCATGTTTTTATACTTTCTTAAGTTTTGAAGAAATATAAGTTTCATTTAACTATTTACTTGCTTATTACACACACACAGGTGATCAATTATAAAAGAGAATGAAGGACTTGATGAATGGTATGATAATTTACCAAAAGTTGTTATTGATTTCTAAAAAAGACTTATATTGTTTCAACAGCCTTTGAGACAATAATTATGATCATCTACATCGACCAAACTTGTCTTTAGTTTTGAGTTTTTATTTTATTTAGAGTCAGTGATAATTATGAGTTTTTGGTTCTTATTTTGCTCAGCAAAATCTTAAGTTTATGGGTATTTGATAGGAGTTAATTAGGTCTAATATTTCAATCTTCCAAACTTAATATTTTTTTGTTTAAATTAAGATTATTTGATTTTTTTATATGCTTTATTATTATTTTGCAAGTTTGGAGTCAATGGAGCAAATAGGAATGAAAATCTAAGAAAAATAGGACAAAAACATCAAAGTGCTACAGTACCTACTATAGTACTAAGATACAGTTTTTTCTATAACCTAACGCCATAACAGTGCATGAACAGTACGTGTGAACTGTATGTGAACAGTACATATGAATAGTACACATGTACAGTATCCTAATTTGATTTATATTTAATGTTTTATACTAAATTGTAGACATAAACTTATAAATAAAAGATCAAAAAGCCTAATTCAAGAATCAAGAGGAGAGAGAAAGAGCAATTTTTAAATAATCAAGAAGACTGAATTCTACAGAAACATTAGTTTTATCTATTTAACTCTTTATCTTTATATTTTTATATAATTTTCATGAGTTCTTTTTTATAAGCTCTATAACTCTTTATTTTACCATGACCTAAGTTTTTATTTCTGTGGTTAGACTTTTGAACCTAGTATGTAATTGAATTTTATTAATTCTTAGTTTATGAACTTAATACATATAATTGATTCATTCTATCTTGATCTTATTTCTTTCATTATATCTGTCCAATATCTTGAATGATTGAGGAACCATGATGAACTTGACAAAAGGATTCATGTGTTTAGCCTATGATAGTTTGATGCATGAACATAGGGTAACAATTATAAGTTCCATGTAGGATAGACATATACCTAGATGGCATGTATAGCATAATTTAGATTTGATCTTAATAAATTACATTCTGATTTGATTACCATAGACATATAGGTGATTGTTAAAATGCGTAATATAGTCACTCGACTATCGATAGAGGCTTGTGATGAGATTAGTGTCTAAGCCAACAACTAGTATTAAAAAATTAATTAAGAGGTTAATAAATTTAATGAACCATTAGAGGATGAGTCTATACCCTAGATTATTATCAATTGGTGAATTCATGTCTTTGTTTGATTGTTAATTAGGTTTATTTTAATTGATAAAATTAGGTTAAGTAATTGAGTTTCATATTTTAGATTTTTCTAAATAAAAATTAAATAGATATAATTTTAGTAATTGATTGAAGAATTAGATCACATAGTCCCTGTGGGATATCTGGACTTAAATTCTATATTACTTGATACGATAGCATGCTCTTGCACTTAGCTAGTATAGCATCAATCAAGAATTCAAATAAGTGAAAACTTCTAAGTGTTTATCTAATAAAATTTAGGAAGGGTGGTTATTATCCAGTGGCAAAGTTTGGTTTAGATCCTTTTTCCTTTGCTGGTATTTTTGAGAAAGGGTTCCACTAGCTTTTACAATCATTATCATCTCACCTTTGGTTGGCAAAACATAAGTAACTACTTGATTAGAACCAGTTTTACTAGAGCCAAAAGAGTATTTTAACTTATGCTACCCAAATTCACCATGTTTCTAATTCTGAGTAAAGTTTTTCATTGGCTCTCATTTTCCTTGATGAATTTAGCCATCACCTATTTAGGCTACATGGAATGATCGAGTTGGTTGAGTTGGAGTATGATAAGAATGAGTCTCATCTCTCTGAGAACGTTTAGAACTCTTTCCTTTCATTTTCAATGAAAAACTTGCCCTTATCCATTCACTATATAAATACTTTTGTTTGCTAATGCTAGCTCCACGAGGGCATTCCCTATCCTAATGACCTAAAATGGCCATAACTAAAACACAAGTTAGGCATTTATCTATACATGAGTAAGAGTGTTATAAGTTCCTTAGAATTCAGTAACATAACTTGTAGTGCAAGCTTCAAAGTCTTCTTAATGTTTATACTTCCCAAGGCACTCTTTATTGGATCATTTATCAATTTCTTCAACATCTCTTATTCAAGAACCAAGTCTCCTGCCAGCCTCTTAAAAGCCATGTAATTAGATCCAAAAGGAGAGCTGATTAAATGCCAGATCTAAAAACTTACCTACCCTTTGCGTCACCATCAATATTGGCAGACTTTCATCAGACAACCAAGGGCCACTAATGATAACTCAACGGTGATCATTGTTAGAACGAAAGTAAAAGAAAAATATATTCCATTTGAAATTCCATTTGAAATTTACTACTTTGATGGTATACTTTTCTATTGTACGGATAAATTATACGATTACTAGAAATGAAAGCCACTATGTTTACTGGTTTTGAGCAAAGGACTTTACCTACCAATGAGAGAACACCCAAAAAATGCCAACATCTTGAATTGAGGTCTCCATATTAGTCATACGACCTTAGTTGTCACTGAGATCCAAGGTCACATATTGTGCTAAAACATCATCTATATCTATATTTCGGACAAGACACAGGCCGACAACAATGGGTGATTGAAATAGAAAAATAGTTATAGGCTTCAATAATAGTTATCGGTGTCAATAGTTGCAAAGAAAACTACCTTGCCTATATTTGGAATGAAGTTAAGTTAAAGAATCAAATATTGAATATATATATATATATATATATATATTGTTGGTTCTCACAATAATAAAGACTTTGTCGATTTGTAGTTCAAATACTAATCAACGATAATTATAGATATTATTACTCTTTCTAACTCGTCTTTAATTTTTCATCTTAGATAATGTGTATACTAATATGGCATTATCATATGAATGTTGAGGCATGGACATATATATATGTATATATATATATATATATATTTGCAAAATGTTTTTTCAAGCAAAATTTTTCTATTTTAAACAAACTTTTAATGATTTAAAAGAATTTTTTAAACATAAAAATAACTCTTTTAGTAAATATAGTGGTTTTTCACTCAAAATATAGCATTAAAATATTTATAAATATTAATACACTTGCATAAAAATTACTGTTGACCTTAAAATTTGGTCAAATTAAGATTAATTGTTAAGTTTGTTGATTGTTAGAAATAAGGTAGAGATTAATTAAAAACAAAAACACATTCTGAACATCGATTTTATAGTGGTTTAGCGCAATGTGAGCCTACATTTACTTTTACCGAGTATCAACTCTCTTGAATATACTATAGAAATTATGGTTACAATAGAAATACATGGAGGCATAGCCTTTTAGAAAAAAATAGCCTAAAAAATAATAAGTGTATATCCCTCTCAATTAGATGCCTATCTACACCGTTTATGAAGGATGCTCCACTTCTATGATTTTAGCCCCCTATTTATAGGTATTAGACATGTAGGGATCATAGAATCTATGTCTAATTGGGATGTAAGAGTATTTTCTCAATTATTTTTCATATATTATAATCCTACTAAAATAAGGATAGTAGTTTTATTATTTGTCTGGGATTTTCCTTGTAGAGTCCTAGAATAATAAAGTCACCTCTTATCTTTTTACCTGTTTGTAAGTCTTTTTTCGGCCTTTTAATAAATTATACCCATCAAAATCTAGGGAGAAATAGGAATCCCTCAGTTTTTAGTATTGACTTGTTAACATAATCCTTGGATTAAGGTAGCTCTCCTGGGTGCCATCGAAGTGTCAAGTGGATCAAATTCTTAATTTGATGATTTGATGAGATGCTCTAAAAGAGGTTATTCTAGTATATCATCATGTGAGGGGTCTTCTAATAATTTCATCCTTTATGGAGGGCTTACAGTAATTTACTCTTCATGAAGTTTAATAAGTTTGACCTTTTCTGGAGCCAAGGATTATAAACCAATATAAGGATATTTTTGGGCTCAATGTTAGATTTTACCAAAAGAGTGGACTGAAGCCTGGGATGGTAGTACCATTGGCTAATTGGCCTCACTGCTTCCATTCTTGTTTTTCATTCAAAAATTATCATGACAATACTAGTTGTTATTGAAGCTTTTATTTTTTCTTGAATGTAAAGCTGCTTCATAAATATAAGCCAAATACTAAAAGTTGATCACTGGTATGCTGAAAAACGAATAACAAACTCAAGTACTATAAGTGTTAGCATAAGCGTAAAGTGCTTTGTAATAATATTTCGAGCCCTATAACCTAAAATCTGAGTGTCATAGGCTGAAGTAGTTTAATTATTTAGCACTATGGGCTGAAATCCAAGTATTATAGGCTGACGAAGAATAATAAACTAAGCACTATAGGCTAAAATCTGAGCATGACAGGTTGAAAGATAACAACAATAATAATAATGAGTTGAGCATCATGGGTTGAAATCTTAGCACCATGGGCATAAAAAGTAGCTTTGATCTTTAAGTGAGAACTTATGTGGCCTCGACTAAGGACTTACGTTGCTTTTAATGAAGATTTATGTTACCTTTGTTGAGGTCTTACATTGCTTTAGATGAAGACTTACATTGTCTTTGTTGAGGTCTTATGTTGCCTTAGATAAGGACTTATGTTGCCTAAGAAGAGAATTATCTTTATTTTTTGGTGGAACCAAGTATTGTCATGAGTCTTACAGGCCCGTACCCTACCCGTGTTTTACGAGCCTCTGGTATCTTATAGTTGAAATATGCATGAGTTTTATGCATTTATTGAGCCTTCGACATCTCAAAGTTGAACCTTGTGCGAGCGTTATATGTCTCTTAATAAAATAGAGGGTCTCTTATATTTTTACCTCTCATGAAGTAATTAACAAGTATTTTTACCTTCACAAAGAGATTTTTCATAATATTTACCCTCTGTAAAAAGACGTTTAATGATTTTTGTCCTTTATAGAGGGGCTTTTTACCCAAATAGGGTTAGATCTTTCTTGCCTTAGTATGGCTTGTATGGTGATTATAAGGATTTTTTCCCCATAAGATAGATTTAATCTATCTATATTAACTTTATCCCCAGCTCTCTATATCTCTTATAAGTTGAGTCTTTCTTAAGAACTTTTTAGTTATTCGACGCGGTCAATTTTGGACTTCATTTGCTCGATTTGAAGGGTGGTTATATCTCATCGAATAAGGCTTTCTTTTGAATAGGATAGTCAGTGTTCAACTGTTGTTCTCATTGGCCTTATAGATATGGGCCTGATCAAGTAGTGTAACTTGTAGGCCATTGCTCTAACCAGCCTGAAAAGATTGTAGTTCTCTATTATGAGACTGATCGAACAGTGTAGTCGATAGACCATTAATTTGACTAGCTCAGAGAGTTGAACTTAATCTTATCTTCTTTAAGAGTTTGATGGAACAAGATAGCTTGTAGGCCATTATTCTAACCAGCTTAAAGAAAATACCTCAGTTCGAGGACATTTATAGGTTGATACTTTTTTTTTTTTTATCTTACTTGTTCAAGGTCCTTATTAAGCTTTTTTGGCATGAGATATTTTAGGCCTTGCGGGCCGAAGAACTTATGCTTACTTTGCTAAAATCAAAAGGGGAATATGGGTCCCTCTGTTTTTAGTGTTAACCTGTTTGACACTAAAAACTTTATACATTGTGTTCCTGGATAGAGGAGCTAATGTTCTGCCTTGTGTTCAACCAACATCCTTGTTTCTTTGGCCCTATTGTAATTACTCCTCTGTTATATGGGCTTTCTCTATTTTGAATAAATGCTTTTTTGGGCCCATGTTGGATGGATGTGCATTTTATGGAGGTAATTGAACTTCTTATTTTCAATTGGTGCCTTTTATTGGATTGAATCTTTGTAACCTCTCGAGAAGTTTGCCACTGACTGACAATTTTAATAAGTAGTTATTCTCTCTCTTTGGTGATGCATCGTAATCTAGGGAATTGAATTCTAATTGTATTCTTTAGTTGAAAAGCTATATTTTAACCTTGTTCTCAACTTTTGAATTTTGAACCTATGGTTTAAATCTCTCTTTATTTGGCATTATATATGATTCCTCTTTCTTTTAGTGTTCCACCTTTTGTTGTCATTTTCTAAAAAAGCACTTTATTTTTTCTCTTTTTCATTTTTGAAAAACCATTCTTTTGTTCTATATTTTTCATTTCGCTCATCTCTTGCATTTTTTTATCCTCTGAGAGTCTCATAACCCTTTAGTGTCTATAGGTGAGTTTTCTTTCGGAGTTTCTTAATATGTTTCATCTTATAATTTTTTCTAGGTGTAAGATCATGTCTTTCATGGAAGAACCCTAGGATATCTATGGTTAAGATTTAAATTACCGTAAGGAAACTTTTGGTGCTGGGAGTATTTTAACACAGGGTGTGATCAACGTAAGTGCTCGAGAGGGCAAAGAACTCATTTCTCAAGTAAGGAGCTCTGTCTCTTGGGGGAGTAGGGGGTGGGACTTAGGTGGTGAAAGCCTTGATGTCGTTTTAGGAAGTATTGGCTCACTTAGGCAGTGGCAGCCTCGATATGGCCTTGGGCGGCTTTAGAGAACTTAAGCAGTATTTGAGATGCCTTATGCAGCCTCTAGAAAGACTTAGATGACCACGGGGAGGACTTAAGCAGCCTCATGAAGGTCTTAGAGTGCCTATAAGAGAATTTAGGTTTCCTCTGAGAGGACTTAGAGGGCCTTTAAAAGGATATAGATGACTTCAGAGAGGATTTAAGCAGCCTTGGGGAGGACTTAAGCTGCCTCGCCGAAAACTTAGGCTGCCTCTTGGATGTCTTAAACTGCTTCTTAGAGGAATTATGAGGTGTTGTAAAGGACTTAGGTGGACTTGAGAAGGACTTAGACAACCTCAAGGAAGATATAGACAATGGCGACCTTGATAAGGTCTTGGACGGTGGTAGCGTCGACGTGGTCTTAGGCAGCATTAGAGGACTTAGGCTCTATTTGGGAGGACTTAGGATGCCTCTAGAAGGACTTATGCTACATCTGGAAGGACTTAGGCGGACTCAGGGAGAACTCAGGTGGCCTCTAATAGTTCTTAGGCTACATTTGGAACGTATTAGGCTGCCCTTACAAGGACTTACGCTGCTTAGAATTTAATGTGGTGGTTCTCAAATCTTGGTGAGGAGGTCCTCGAATTTGTAGAGGGCTAACTTCTGTTGAGGTGTTGTGGTTTTACATGTGATGTGTATGCTTATTCTAAGTGTAAGTGCATGCTATTACTAATGAGTATTAAAGAGTGAGGGTGTCGATCCCATGAGAACTAGTATTTCGCTCTATTCAAGTACTAAAATTGATTCTTCTATTTTTATTTGAACAAATTGATTCAATTAATAATGAAATTAAATGCTAAATTAACAACTAAGTAAGCAAGATACAAATTCCAACACTCTCAATAATAAATAGAGTCCAAGATATATAGCTATTCCTTAACTCGTACTTGTTATAGTTATGCATTAAATGATAATCCCTTAGTTAATTATTAGTTACAATACTAGGCTCATGGCAAAGCCTCTTCCAATGGTCAAGCAATTATATCCCAATCAACTCAATATCTATATTCTTATAATACTGAGATTATATGAAATTCATTAAGTTCAAGTTATCTTAACTATGCATACCAACTAGGTATATTCCTGTCCTAATTGGAACTTGTAGACGCTACTATATAATCATACATCACTTTACCTTAGGCTATTCAATAAGATGCTTTTTTCAAGTTTATCTCAATGAATCCTAGGTTCATACATAAGATTGGTCAGAAAAAATGCAAGCATTATATACCAATAAAATGAATTAAAATCAAATTCATGCATTCAAAGTTGAAATATTTACAAACACATAGTTCAATTCAAGTTTACAATCCTAGACAAGTGAATTTAGTTCAATCTACTAAAGTTCAGGAAATAGATTACAAGATAAAACATAATGAAACCAAGTTTAGATCAATAAATACATAAATGAAGTTTAGATGATCTTCTTGAGCTTTGGCTCCAATGCTTCTCTTGCAAGTAATAACCCGATTATATTGAACCTTCTCCAAATGTTTTTCAAGTGTTGAAATATATTTTCTTGCACTCTAAAGGTGAGATTTTTAGACCTAGACATGTCACCTAAATGCTAAAATAGAGGTGAAATGTCTTCTCTATAAAAATCCAAAAGAGTTGCTTTATATAGTATAAAAATAACCGTAACGCTACAACATTTTCATTTCTAATGCAGGGTCATTGCAAGCTATCATGTACGAATGTTGCGGTATTGAGGTTTAGCAATGCTAGGGCATTCTTGCACTGTTACGTTGTATCACTAGCACCGGGGCATTGATAAAATGGCGTAGTAGTGTTCTCTTCTAACGCTAGGGCATTGGGAATCTTGAAGACTCTCTGCCTTCAATGCTACTCATCCTCCATGCCAATGCTATGGCGTCCAAATTCCTAGAAATGCTAGGCCATTTAGTATTCAACGTCGTGGCATTCATCCTATATGGATGAACGGTTGTGCGTTTTCTTTATAAACTCAATTGTGTTTGCTCATTTTCTACAATTAATCTCTAATTTTATGTTCTTTAGTCTCCTATTTACTGTTTTGCTCTCCCTTTAGCCTATTCATATAATTTTTCTACAATTTCAACACAAGTAGGCATAAATAAATTGTAATTACCCAAAATCGGCAATAATCAAAGCTAAAATGGTGCAATAGTTTATATCCATTTTACACTTATAAAACGTCCCCAAACTTAGACAATTACACGTCCTCGGCAATGAAAATGAAGTAAACACACTCAAGGAACTAACTGGCTTGACACAAACTAAACAACCTAAAAAAAATCAAAATATGAATGCTAAAAACACACATAAAGACATACAATGAAACATAACTAAATTGTGGTCACATTGTCATGATAATCACTTAATTACCTTAAGGCTTGCTCCACTCAACTATTACCCCTTTAAAAATAATAAAAACTATTCAATAATTCACAAACACCATAATTAAGCATTTTCCTTCTTCTATACAAGTGATCAACCGAGTGTATGTGCAAGGCTAGAATTACTCAAGTCTAACCTATATTAGTTCAATAACTTAGAATTGTACAGTAAAATATTGTCTTGGAACATTTCAAATCTACGACACAACCATAGGCTAGCTTTTAATACAACTCTCTACTAATGTAGGAATATGCGTGAGTAGGAATCAATTAGGACTTTTATAGGCTTATAATACAAGGTTAGGGTCAAGGTGGGATACTTAAATAAACTGTTTAGCTCAATACACCATAAACACAAAACCTAATTGGCTTTCTATTTGAATATTTCCAACCTCACCAATACATTTCCCCTAATCTTAACTAATTTTTTTTTGGCCCAAAACTACACTCATTTACTATGTACACACCATTTATTCCTTATTTATATATATATATATACACAAGTATTTATATAAATATGACTTCTTTATTTTTTTTAATACAATTTACATTTCAAATAAAATCATTAATATTAAATATATATGGTAAGATGTTTATAATATTTCAGACATTGTATGATCTAAAGGAGTTTAAATTAGTGCTAAGATTTGGCAACATTAAGAGTTATAAGTGTTAAGAGTTAGCACTGCTAAGAGTTAGCAAGTTATAAGAGTTAATGGATTCTAAGAGCTAGATCTATGTCTTTAATAGGACAAATACCTAAGAATATATTAGTAATGACATAGTTGCAAGGAGTTGCAAATAGTGCTAGAAAATTTCATTATGCAGTATGTTCTCGAACAACTCATTCCTGATCTACTTTATAGATGCGGGTCTATCGGTGAAACCTTTTATATAGATTAGTGTATATCTATATTTGGATGGTCCATATGATTTGACTTAGCAGACCATAAACTTAGTGGAATCTTGTATAGGTATATGGGTATTTAGTGAAGACTAGGTATTGAACATACTTACAAGGACCTCTAATAGACATCCCATAAAGCTATCAATAGAAGAACTTCTCGAGTTGAGTTATATTCGTGGTCCTTTAACCTGTGTGCCACAATGAGCTTGTGAGTGATTTACTATACTTTAGTTCTATACATGTCAGAGACCTTTCATAATTTGACTACCGGGTATCACTAGGTATGGTTCAATGATCATGGATTTTGGGACACTTAAATTTGTGTCCTCAGCTTATATAAGTGAGTTGTATATCAAAATGCTCTGAGATTGTATTTCAGGAAATCTTATGGCTATAAGCATAAACCCCAAAACAAGGGTTATCTGTAGAGTTAAACAATATTGTAAAAATATTTACAGATATTGTTTATAGAAATACAAATCTGGAGATAAGTTCATAGTCAAGCATATAGAGATTTAACAGTGATGATCTATATCTCTACTCTTCTAAGATATAGGTGACAAAGGGATTATACGAATATGTTATAACCTCAGCTTGTATTATCTAATGCGTCACTTTGTCATATTTATAATGCGTGTATGAGGCATCATTCAAGGACATATGGAGCCAAGCATGGACCTAGCGAGTCCCATAATATGAAGTGTACTCACTGTGCACCAGGGTGGTAGACTGGATTGAGTAGTTTAATCCAAGAAATTCCTACAAATTGAATATTTGTTTCAGGATCCCTCGGGTTGTGCACTTGTCAAGATTTAAGTGTTAAATATATCATTAATTAGTTAACAAGAGTTTTTGGTCAATATAATGATACAAGTGGTATAATAACCCCATTCATTGTTTGACATTGAAATGACTAAAATGACCTTGCTTTTGAAACAAGTAAAGTTAATTGTTTATTTAAAATTATTTTGAATAAATCGTTCATAAAATTATATACACGCGAATTAAAACCACAAGTGCACAAGTCATGATCAAGTAATATAAAGATGAGTGAGTATCATCCTACAAAGATTGTATCCTAAATCAGTGCTAAGTATTACGATGTGACAACCTAACTTTATCTAAGCCAATCTAAGGTTAAGTTGAATTACGGAATTAAAAATTCTTAAAACTAAATAACTTGGCAAATTAAATATATGAGATTTTATGATAATGGGTTCTAGGGACTTGATTTCCCTTTATTATTCTTATGCTCTTTATCATGAATGATTAACAACCAAATTTATGCATCCATTAGCCAAGGGTATATGATTAATCTCGTTACCTCTCCCAAGTGTCGAATGAGATCCTATGCATATACAACTAAGTTGATATCCCTATCTAACTTGTTATACATACATGCATTAAGCTATCTTTATATGACTATCCTAAGTTTATTAGGCTTCCAACTTAACAAACTCAAAGTTATGCTTTTTACAACCAATATATGGATTAGACTCTCCCAAGCACATAACCCAAACATTTAAAACATTTAATCTATTTCCCAATGCAATTAGAAACATTAAGCACATAAAAGGCATAAATGATTGAAAGTCAAATAGTCATTAATCACAAAATGACATCAACACATAGTATTCAATAGAGTTCCATCAATCCTTAGAACATATAATCTAGTAATCCATAATGAAATATTCAATTACATCAATCCAAATGTTCATAAAAGTACTCATGTTAAAATAAACACAAAACACAATTATAAACTAGAAATAAATGTAAATGAAGTACAGAGAGAAAATGAACTAGTTGGAGAAATCTTGGGAAGCCTTGAATCTTAAATAATCTTCTCCAAATCCAAGCTCCAATGTATTTCTCTTACACAAAATTAGGGCACAAATTAAAAAAATAAAATTAGGCAGCTGGCGGCACTTGGGCGCAAAGCATTCTGCCATTGGGAACCCGATTTGGCGCCTGGGTGCCACTTTTTGACGCCTAGACACCAAAACCTTGGTAATTTGGAGGATAGGCGCCATTTTTGGCACCCAGGCATAGAGCACTGTAGCAAAATACTATTGCTTGATGCTATTAATGACATTGTAGCTTGTTACTGTAGCAATCGACTGTAGCATATTTGGTTTTTTTTGCCTTGTTTTCTTTAAGTTTTTATTCCAAATAGGTCCATTAACTTGAAACCTACAAAATGATATTAATACATTAAAAAAGTCACATATTCACATTCAAAATGAGCAATTATCAAATTAAGAGAGGTATAACATCATACATAGAAATATGCTTATCAAACTCCCCCAAACTTAAATACTTGCTTGTCCTCGAGTAAGGAAGCACACTCACAATTAAAAAGCTAAAGTTAAAAAAAACTACAAGAAGACATAAAACATTTGGTCGGCGAATGATTAGTAAATTGTCTCAAAAATTTCTTATGACTATCAATCTCAAGGAAAGTTTAAGCATCATAATAGTTAAACATGTTAATCTAATACTTGTTCTATCCCACAAGTGACCTACTTGGTGCGTGTGTGTATAGTAAGAATCATTAGTCACATGCACTCGAATTAGTTTATGTACACAAGATAATTAAATGGTCTCTATTAGTTTTTACTTAATTAACACTCCATAAGATTATTTTTTGGATCACTCTCCACCAATGTAGGCAGACATAATCAAGGATCAAGTAAGACTTTATCTAGCTTGTAATGTATAGCTATGGTGAGGGTATGATAAAATGGATCAATTTCAGCTCAACACCTAACATAAACACACATTCTTCTAGAGATTACTCAAACTAAACCTTTTGTTTTCCACCCGATTTCCCCCAAAATAATTTCTACGATTCCCTTACTATTTTTGTTCATTTTCATTTTTTTTCTATGTTAGAGGTACAGCAACTGAATCTTTATTCATTTTTCATCTATTTTGTTTTTGGATTTTTGTTTGAAAGTATTTTTTAAATGTTTTTTTGAGTTCTTTTATTTTATTTTCAAGCTAATATACCCCCAAACTTGAGTTTTTACAACTTTAGAACTACCAAAACCCATAATCAAAACCCATAATCTTTAAACAATTCACTTTTTCATTTTTAAAAATCTCATAGCTCACACAACTCTATAAAATAAGTGCTATGCTCATGGTATGACGAGTATTAAGAAAGATGATTAAATTAAAAGCTTAGGTATTGATGTGGTTAGCAAAAAAAAATAGTTATTAGGCTCAATGGGGGTAGCTAGGGGTAAAAATATAAAATAGTTGGTTTGAATAGCTAAATCGGTCCAAAAATGGCCTAAACTTTTTTCCTAGATTATTCATGCCCTAGGATTTCGTCTCGAGTAATGGTCAAACGAGTTCTACCATGTTTTTGAGACCTTAAGTATTCTTATTATACATAAATATTTTCTAAGCAAGCGTAATAAGTAGATGATCCTAACTAAGTGCTCAATAAATCAAGCGATCGCAATATGAAGCCGAACTTATCTTAGATTACTAAGCAAATAATCACAATGTTTATAGTTTCCAAAAGAAAGTAATATTTGAAATTATGTTTCTATTTCATATCATTGACCACTAATCATTCAACCAACTTGTAACTAATGACAAAGAAACCAACTAAAATAACAGTCATAAGGAGTTAGCATGATTAAACACGGTAAATGAACACCGAATAGTGTTTCCCTCCCCCAAACGTTAAGTTAAAATTATCCACAATGAAAAAAATGAGAGTGAGTAAAAGAGACTTCCCTCGTAGTCAATGGCTTAGTATAACAATGTTGAAATCTTGAGGCCGAAGTTGTTGCTTGAGTTGGTGCTCAAAGCCTTCAATTTGCTTGACTTTTCTTTTGAGCTCTATTGAGCTGCACCTTGTTGGCTCTACTTCTGCTCCTTTTTTTCATGCTTTATGAGGTTCTGAATTGTTATTTTAACACACTACAAGAAAGAAAAAAAATATAAAAAACTAAACTTGGAAATAAAAATTAAAAATTACTTGGGTTGCCTCCCAAGAAGCGCTTGATTTAACGTCTTCGGCTTGATGTCATCTAGATTAATGGGGGATGAAACCGGACATTGGAGGCATTTTTCTTATAGAACATTCCTCTATTTTGGTGCTTTGGTGTGTATTCAATGGCTTTGTCAAAATATTTCCTTGATTTTCAAAGTTTCATAAGGTGTTCAACAAGGTAGAAGCCCAACTTTCTTATTTTAAGCTTTTTCGAAAAGAGTTTTAGCCTTGACCGAAAGAATAAACCACAGTTCTTGGTATTTAATTTCTTTTCCATCATTATCTTACCATACCTCATCTTTTTCCTTGTTCGGTGCATCTTTGTCTTGTTATGAACTTAGGGTTGAATGGTATCTATTTTCTTCTGCCATCTGAATGTACATTATCAATCTTCAAGCATTATTTTGAATCATTTGGCAACTTCATCTCCTTGAAAACCTTGAATGTGATTTCTTCATCTTGCACCCTTATTTTCATCACTCCCTTCTTTATAACAAACAGAACTCTCCCAATGGCTAAGATCAGTCGCCCAAGAATAATAGGAACATTCTTATCTTCCTCCATATAAAGGACCACAAAGTCTACCGGTGGGATGAATACTTTCACCAACACATCCTCAATGAATCCTCGTGGATAAGTTATAGATCTAACCACTAATTGTAAAAGAAATTGTAGTGGGCTTCAGCTCACCAAGACTCAACTTGTTAAATATAGATAAGTGCATGAGATTGATACTTGCTCCAAGGTCACATAAAGCTTTCTCAAAAGTGGTCTCCATAATAGTACAAGGGATAGTGAAGTTACCTGGACCCTTTATCTTTTGAGGAAACATTTCTTGAAGGATTGCACTACATTCCTCTATTAGCCTCACTATTTTATAGTCCTCCAGCATTTTCTTCTTTAACATCACTTCCTTCATGAACTTCATATAGTTTAGCTTTTTCTCTAAGACATCCATAAACAGAAAGTTAATGTGAATCCTTTTAAAGTTGTCAAGGATATTAAAAGGTTGATCATCTAAATTCTTTTTGTAGAAGCATTGAGGGTAAGGCAATGGTCGAGTAATGATAAGAGGATTGTCAAGAAAGGAAATAGAGTTTGGCTTGGGATTCATCCTTGAAGGTTCAACAACAACAACTTCTTTCTCCTTACCTCTATCTATCTTTTTCTTTGAAGCTTTTACTTCTATACCACTCTTAAGGCTTATGACATTGCAATGCTCTCTTGAGTTCGACACCGTGTCACTTGGAAATTTCCCAAAAGATTAACCTTTAATTGCATTGGCAAGTTAGCTAACTTGCCTCTATAGTGACTTCATAATGGCACTCATGTTGGTGCAATATGTCTCTATGTTATCAAGCCGAGCCTTATCTTTGTTAAACCTCTCTCGTGTCTGAATAATAAAAGTTCCCAAATTATCTTCTAATAAGGGTTTCTTTTCAACTATTGGTTAATTAACCCCTTATGGAGGTTGCAAGGCATTTCTTGAAGTACTATAAGAGAGGTTCTCATGGTTTTCAAGCCCGCGATGATAATATGTAGGCACATGTGTGGCATATTTTGTTTTGGTAATTAAAATTTTGATTGTCGACATATTGCACATGCTCCATCTTACTCCCCTCACCAGTATAAGACACACTAGCAATCATTGGTGGATTCTTGCTTAAAAAAGAATCTCTAACTTGGAGTGTAGAAACTTGACTTACCAATGCTGAAACTTGAGCCGATAGTGCAACAATTAGATCAAATTCATGCACTTCGGGGCTCTTTTCTCATTAGGCCATTGGTAGTTGTTGCATGTCATCTCCTCTAATAAAGCTTGGGCTTCTTCCATGATTTTTAACCATCCGCTGCCGCATTTATAATGGTTCTTGTTTTCCCATTTAGTTCGTTGTAGAAGATTTGTACTTGGAACCAATCTTGGTATCCATATTGGGGATATCTCTGAATAAGGTCCTTAAATCGCTCCCAAGCTTCATAGAAAGGCTTGAAATCCAATTGCCTAAATTGTTCTATCTCCCCATAAAATTATGAATTCTTAGATGGTGGAAAAACTTGTTAAGGAACCGTTGAAATAGTTTTTTCGATGTTGTGATACTTCTCGGTTGTAGTGATTGAAGTCAACCTCTTACTTTGTCCCTAAGAGAGAATGGGAATAAATGTAGGAGAATGGCATCCTCCGTGACTCTATTTCACTTGATAGTATCTCACACCTCCAAAAATATTGCAAGGTGAATATTCGGGTTTTTGCTTAGCAATCCTTTATATTGATTTTGTTGTGCCATATTAATAAGGGCCGGCTTTAATTCAAAATTATTGGTTTAAACTACTTAGCGCTGAATCCCCGAATAGTTCTAATTAACCATTGGTTTACAATAATCCCTCAATGCCCGTAGTTATTGGTTGTTAACTTTGTCTGCTATAACTTGAGCTTGATCTTTCCTTTCTCTCTTAAGCTTTCAAAAAGTACGCTCAACTTTTGGATCAAAGGGCAAAAGCTCCAAGCTACGACCTCTTCTCAAACACCTTCAAACAATCAAAATAAAACCACAACTCAAAAAGAACAAAGAAAAATAAAATACCTAAATTAAAATCAAGTTGCGTATCTAAAATATTAGCACCAATTCAAAATTCTCAATCCCTCGCAGCGGCCCCAAAAACTTGTTCGCGAAATTATATTCATATGAATTAAAACCACGAGTACACGGGTCGTGATCAAGTAATACAATGATGAGTGAGTATCATCCCACGAGGATTGTATCTTAAATCAATGCTAAGTACTAAAGTGTGGCAACCTAATTTTATCTAAGCCAATTAAAGGTTAAGTGAATTACGAAATAAAAAATGCTTAAAACTAAATAACTTGACAAATTAAAATATATGAGACTTCTATAGCAATGAGTTCTAGGGACTTAATTTTCCTCTATTATTCCTATGCTCTTTATCATTAACGATTAACAATCAATTTTATAGATTCATTATTCAAGTGTATATAATTAATCTCATTACCTCTTCGGAGTATCGAATGAGACCCTATGCATGTACAACTAAGTTGATATCCCTATCTAACCTATTATACATACATACATACATACATTAAGCTACCCTTATATGACTACTCTAAGTTTATTAGTCTCCTAACTCAACAAACTCAAAGTTATACTTTTTACAGCCAACATATCGATTAGACTCCCAAGTACATAACCCAAATATTTAAAACATCTAATCCATTTTCCAATGTAAATAGAAGCATTAAGCACTTAAAAAGTATAAATGATTAAACATCAAATAGTCATTAATCACAAAATAACATCAACACATAATGTTTAATAGAGTTTCATCAATCCTTAGAATATATAATCCAACAATCCATAATGAAATATTTAATTACATCAATCCAAATGTTTATAAAATTACTCATGTTCAAATCAATACAAAACACAATTATAAACTAGAAATAAATGCAAATGAAGTAGAGAGAGAAGAAGGAATAAGTTGGAAAAATCTTAGGAAGCCTTCTTCAATAATCTTCTCCAAATCTAAGCTCCAATGTGTTTCTCTTACTAAAAATCATAGTTTCTCTATTTATTTTATGCTTTCATCCTTTCCCTAAATGTGGCTTTTAATATTTTTTCTATAGACTTTAAAAATGGGCTTCTAAATTAGGGCAGAAAGTAAAAAAACAAATGGAATTAGGCTACTGGCGGCATTTGGGCGCCCAGCATTCTACCATTAGAAATGCGATTTGGCACCTGGGTACCACGTTTCGGCACCTATGTGCCAAAACTTGGGTTTTCTTTGGTGCCCAGGTGCCAAATTACCATGAGCACTGTAGCATAACACTATTCCCTGCCACTATTTATGGATTCTGTAGTAACTATCCCTGGCCACCATTAGGACACTTCTAGCTGATTAAAATGCCAACTAGCTCATAACCTAATTGCATTGCTCCTTATCTTCGTGAGCCACTCAACGCTTTGGCAAGCCCTCCATGTGTCAGACGTATTGCCTTGTCTTACGCTACTTGTGTTGGGGTGCCATTTTTATCCCGGTTTGTAACCTAAAACTATTGGATGTGGTACATATGGTACATGTGTCCATTTTAAAAATCATATACATACGCATCTAATACATACATATACGCATCATAAATGCAACGGAAGCTAGAAATCTAATTTCTTAAAAATGAACACGATAAATTTTATTCAATTACACTAATGAATAAAATTAAACTATATTAATCATATTAATACAAATTTGAGAGATATCACATGTCAAGCCTTTGGAACGGATTTCTTCTGGAGTACCACTCGATGTGAACCTGTTGACAGTTCTAGAACCCAATGTGGTGGGCTTGGGTCGCTAGAATAGCAGCCTATAGTTTTCCAGCATCAGTTTAACACTTAAATCATATGATTAACTCTTAATCCCTATAGCCTAGCACTTAAACTATATTCATTTTATTTTTGATGAGTTCAACATTTAAATTCATCAAAATACAAATAACTCAAATGTAATAATGGTGGCCATTTATTTAAGAGTAGAAAATATATATATAACAAAATAAATTTGTTATCATGTTTTTGTTATTTTTAACACTTAAAACCATAAAAAAAAACAAATTTCTTACCTTAAAATTGGTCGCCCGCATTGTTGGCTAACAAAGGAAAATGAAAAAACATTTTTCCATCTTGTTTCTTCCTACCTTGCTGAACAGCCTTCTTTTGCTTTAAAGGAAAAATTGAAAAACTCTTTTTCATCTTTCTTTCTCCTTTATTGCCGAACAGCCTTCTTTTGGTTCAAAGGAAAAATTGAAAACTCTTTTTCATCTTTCTTCTTCCTCTATTGCCCAACAACCTTCTTTTGGTTCAAAGAAAAAATTGAAAACTCTTTATCATCTTTCTTCTTCCTCTATTGCCGAAAAGCCTTCTTTTGGTTCAAAGGAAAAATTGAAAACTCTTTTTCATCTTTCTTCTTCCTCTATTGTCGAAAGCCTACCCGTGAGTTTTTTCCACCCCTTTGTTCATCTAAGAACAAAAATATGAATTGCAAAAGGAAGTCTCTTACTCAATGGCCGGCCACCTTTTCCTTTTTGTTAATTCATCAAATGAACTTAATTAATTTTTTAATATCTTTTCTCCAACATGTTAATGAAAAAAGAAGAAGATTAAAACTCTTTTGTTCTCTCCCATAAACATAATTGTCGAGCACTACAAAGAGGGTACAAGAAACAATTAAAAAACTCTTTTTAATCTTCTCCAATGTATATGTCTCTCGTGTGCTTCATTGAAAACTATTTTTAATGTAGCACACATAATGGTCGCCCATGCAAAATATTTGTTTTGTTGTTTTTTTTAGTTTATTTAAAATTAATCTTTGGTTTCAAGATTTTGAAAAAGAAGAAAGAAAATATTATTTGACTTTCTCCCATACTCATCATTTGCCGAGAATGAGGGGACAAGGAAAACTATTAAATACTTTTTCATCTTTCTCCAATATATATGTTTATATGAAGAACAAAAAACAACAAAATGAATGCCTAAATAACAAATTTCATGGTCGGCCACTATCTCATTATATATTTAAAAACATATGTTTATAATAAAAGAAATATCTCCTCTTTTGTTTAAAAACATATTATCAAAAAAAATATTTAATCTATTAAACAGTTTAAACATGTGTCCAACATTTAGACAAAAGGAAATGGCCGGCCAAACTCTTATCTTTAACAAACAAAATTTCATTTAAGTCCTTAAGTATTATTTAATTTTCCTTTTAAGCAACATTTAATTTAACTTAATTATTTACTTAATAAAATCTCATTTTATTTAGCAATTAAGTCCTCAATAAATTATTTACTTTATTAATTTAATCATGAGCTAACAATTAACTCTTGTCAAATTAATTAATCACTTAACTCTTAAATGATGATATATTTAGATTATTTAACACTTAAATAATCGATTTAGAGAAATTACCATTAAACCTTTAATTAACCCAACGTTGGTTCCAGAAACAAATATTCGATTCTACTAGAAATTACTAGTTTGAACAATTCAATCCAGTATGCTGCCCCAGTGCACAACGAGTACACTTTATATTGCAGGACTCCCTAGGTCCACGCCCGATTCGTCAAATGGAACTATTCCATAAATCTGTGATCGATGCCCCACGCACACATCACAGATATTACAAATCAGCGCATTAAACCATACAAATTGAGGTCACAGCGCATACGTATAATCATTCATAATGTAAATCCTAGATGTACGGGGATATAGATCAACACCATCAAATCCCCATATGTTCATCCATGAGCTTATCTCCAGATTTGTATTTTCAAGAACAACATACACAAACACCTTTGTTATATTGTCAACCTTTTGGAAAACACCTTTCCCGAGTTAGTACTTGTGGCCACGAGATTTACTAAAATACAATTTCGGAATATCTGAATATACTACTCCCCTATAAGAGCTGATGAATCCCATATCTGTATACACCAGATTCTATAAGTATCGGACCATACCCAATGACACCCAGCGGTCACACCATAAAAGGTTTGTGACATGCTGATGCAATTTTTCTATATCTTAAAACTAAGTGCAAGTATACACTATCGTATGCAAGTAATAAAGAGATTAAATAAGTCGAATATTGAACCCACAGGGATAATGTTTTCTTTTTAATCAATTACTAAAATTATGTCTTCCTAATAATTATTCAAAAAAATAAAAATTTAAGAATGAATGTAGAAAATATAAAAAGAAAAACACAATGCAAAGAGATTTAGGTGATAGCAATATAGAGAAAACCTAAGATTAATACTATCCCTCAATATGCTTTCTAATGATTAATCTTCTAATATTTAACTCCCTTAGTCTTTGTTATTGACCAAGACACTAATGTATTCACAAGCCTCTTCCAAGGTCATGCGAGTATACCTTAATTTACCAAATACCTATATTCCTATGCTACTTGTAATAAATTAAGATTCATTAAGATTAGGTCTTATTGATCATACATGCCAATTAAGCATATTCCTATCTTAAGTTGAAACTTGCATATACAACATTGAATGTTACTCTACTATCATGCATCAAATTACCCAGGTCTAAATATTATGATTCTTTTTTCGAGTTTATCAACAATTACTAACTCATTCACCATCTATTGGCCAGATATATTAAAGCATTAAGATCAAGAAATTTAAATAACAAAGATCTAAGTTTATTAAATATTCTACCGATATAGCAATTAAGCACACATATTGAGTTCAAGTATTAACCCTAGAAAATAAGTTTAGCTTATGGCTACAAGAGAACAGCAGTAAAAATAATAATAAATCATGATACAATCAATAGAAAACCGATATAGACGTCGAATTGCTCTTAATTGAGCTGCCTAAAATACTCTTGATGCCGAAGAATGCCTTGAATCTCTCTCTAAAGTTGCTTCAATTAAACTCCTATTGCGCTCCAAGACTCGTGTTCTATATTCTTGGTGTTCTTGAATGTGTCTTGGGTGCTCTAGGTTGATTCGTAAAGGCTGGGAACGAGTGGCGTTTTATCGGGATTGATATGAGCTCGAAAATCTCAATTCTCATCGAACTAGGACTCGCGCTACCGCTGGGGCGCTATGCAATTGTCACTGGGGTGACGCGTGAAAAAGGCTTCACCGCTGGAGTGGTGGAATAATGGCGCTGGAGCGCTATCCCGTCGCTGGTGCGATGAAGTCTGGTACTGGGGCGCCAGATGCGACTTAAACAGGTCATTTTTCTTATTTCGATCACTGTTCCAGTGCTAGGGCGATAATCCTCATGGCATTGGATACATACTTTGAAAAGTTTAAATAAATAGTCATCTATTCTCATAAAATAATAAAATATCAATAATAAAAATATAATAAAATATATGACAAATTTGCCCTTATCACATGCGTGGAACTAAAGTATAATGGATCACTTACAAGTCTACCGTGGTACTCAGGTCAAAGGACCACGTATACTACTCAACTCGAGAGGACTCACTATTGATGGTTTCATAGGATATCTATTGGCGTCCTCGTGAGTCTGTTCAGCATTCAGTACAGACTGAATATCTGTATGCATATACGATCTTCCGGTAAGCCCATGGTCGGCTAAGAACAACCATCTATACCATATAAATATAACATACTCTGATCTATATAAAATGGATCCATCGATAGACCCGCATCAGTGAAATAGATCAGGAACATATGTTTGAGAACATATGTTTGAGGACATACTTGCATAATAACATCTCCTAGCATCTATTGTAACTCCTTACAACCATGTCATTATTGGTACACCCCCAGGTCTTTGTCCCATTACAGACAAGGATCTAACCTTTTAGATCTGGCTGACTCTTATATACTGCTAACTTTTAACAGTGCTAACCATTAGCATTTATAACTCTCAGCTCTGCTAATTCTTAGCATTAGTCTAAACTCTTTTAGACCAGATCTAAACTCCTTTAGATCATACAATGTCTAGAATGTAACAAGCATTATACCATGTATTTATATTGTATTAACAATTACACAAAATATTTATTGTATAAATATTAAATAATTTAATAATCATACAGTATTGGAATGGCACGTAAGCACCAGCTCTAACAACTTGTTACTCATCTATTATCCTCTGTTAAAGATCAAGTTCTTGGCTTACTGCAGTTGCCAAAAGCTATCTGAGTCCTGTATGTCAACCATGCACCATCGCCAATCTCGCCGAAAAATGGTCATCTTCACTAGAAAATGATCATTCCTTGTAAATTTAATTTTTTTTTTTGCCTTTGATTAATTATGCAGCATGGATTTCCATCATGACTTTCCATTATATTTTTACATATGACGCCAAACTATTTGCCCTAAAATTTATGCAATTCCAAAGCTCACGAGTTAAAGTTTTTGGTTTTTGAAAAAAGATTGAGACCAATACAAATAATCATAAAGATACAACAAAATACAAAATTATGGTGGCTTATCTCAATATGAGCTTACATCCACTCTACCAATAAGATCACTAATATAGATTTACTAAATAATATTCTCACAATAATAATATAAGGAATCATATTCATTACTGATGCAACTGCAAATAATTAGGAAGAGTGAATAGAAGAAAAAGAAGAAGAAGTAAAAGATGACCCAAGAAATTGCTCATTTTTTTTAATATTTTACTTCTTTTAATATGCACTGTTATACTTAGTTATAGAGTATTTTTAGGATTGGAATACGTCATCATTTTCTTAATTAGGATTTATCCCAAGATTTTAGAGATAGGATTCTTGTAATATTAAGATCGGTTTTAGGATTAAGATCCCTTTTAAGATTAGAAAATATTATCCAAAATCTAAAGAGGAACAATAGTAATTAAATTAATATGTTCAAAAGTATGCTCATTTATAATTATAAATAAGAAAGTATTTAACATTAATTAAATAAATTTATGGATATTTTTATTCATACCCTTCAAGTATAGCCTAATTTTCTTATTACCTATAAATTTGAAAAATGAGCAGCAATACCCAATTGTTAGAGAATATTCTCTAACAGGGAAAAGGAAGTTATATCTTTTCAAATATTTGTCTAACTTCTTTCAACACATGTCAAATCAAAATAAACTTGTGGTAATGCAATTAACCAAACACCGGATATCCTATGTCCAAACAAGATGTATTCATAGTCCAAACAAATTTGAACCTCTCTAAACAGCCCTTTGTCTGACTACTCATATAGTTAAGTGGATTTCAATTTTTTTTCTTTTCAAATTACAAATATTTTTAGTGTAAAAAAAAAAATTACAAATATAAAAATCCTCTTAAATTAGCCTTTAAGAGCAAAAAAATCTCCCTAGAGTTTGAGGACGATTACTAAGAGAAATCTTTTGCATTCAACTTAGAAATTACAAAAAAGGAAAGACCTACTACAACAAAACCCTAGCTGCCATTTCCGCTGCCAACTGCTACCACACCACTTATTGATTGCTGTCGATGAATCCCTTATTCAACTCATAACACAGTAATTGGCCAAGGTCCACAATAATCATCGTCAGCCATCACCAGAAACCACCCAAAATTGAGCAAGATTGCCACCAGCCACTGCGAGACCTACTAGCTCAATCTTTCTATTCTAGCCATTCTTACCATCAAACAAACATGCCAAAATAGTCCACATAGCCATTCCAAATAATCTCCTTGTGCGATTTATTTTAGTATTAAAAATTGATTTAAAAACATTTTCTTGGTTGCAAGAAAATAAATTTTTTGAATATTTTTATTGTTCTTATTATGATGGTTTTTAACATGATGATGATGAATCTATTTTCGGTGTTGTTGATGGTCATTTTTAACTTACTAGAAAAATATTTTCGAAAAATACTTTCAAAGTAATTATCATGAAGCTGGGTGAGCCATTGGCATTGTTATTGTTGTTGGTGGTGGTGGTGACTTTTAGGATTTGTTTTCTTTATTTTGTTTTATCATTGGAAAAACATTTATTAGAACTTCTGAATTTTGTGTGCAGCTTATGAATTTGTTGAGTTGTTTGTTGGTGTTACTAGAAAAATTTATGTACAACTTCTGAATTTCTTATGCATCTTCTTAATTTTGTGTGCAGACTAAAATTTTTTGTTGAATTTGTAATATAATATTGATTTGAATTTTTTTACGCAACAAGATTGATTTTGTAATTAATAATTTAAAGAGAATTTTTGTAGATGTGTTACAGTGTTCTTTAGCAAACAAATTCATTGATTAATGTTAATGATTTAAATTCTTGATATTAATAATTTAAAGAAAAAAATTATTATGTAAAAAATTTTAAAAAGCCATCTTTACATCCATATCCCATATTGGTGAAAATGTTTCCTCATAATCTATCAAAGATTTCTAAGTATAACCTTTTGCTGCCAGTTAGGCTTTGAAGGTGTCTACCATCCCATTGGGCTCATGCTTTCACTTAGAAACCCATTTATAACTAATAAGAATAATTCATTTGGGAAGCTTAACCAAGTCTCAGACTTGATTGTTATACATAGGGTCAATCTCGAATTTCACAGCGCTTGCCATTTTCCCGAATCGTTGTCCAACATTTCCTCTTTATAAGTTAAAAGGTCTTTTTTTTCAACTAAGAAAACATCATATGCATATTTACGCGTTTTACTATACCTATCAGATGGCCTTAAGATCCTCTTTGACCTGCATGGAGGGTGTTGTAAATGTATCTCACTTGGTTGAACCTGAGGTTTCATCATCGGTTCACTAACATCTTGGTTAGCTTTATCAAGTTCAATCTTTCTACAATCTCATGATCTATCAGAAACTGGCTTTTTATAAAAGTGTCATTACAATCAACGAACACATTTTATTCCTCAGGATCATAGATACTTACTTGTACCCTTTGGGTGTAAATTTATCCTATTTTAACCTTTACATAAGTAGGACAAACTCAAATCTTAACATGCATAAGACTTGATTTTCTTATAGTCCATATCTCATACGGAGTGGTAGGAATAACCTTTGATGGAGCTCCATTCAATAAGTGAGCAGTAGTTTGTAGAGTATAACCTTAAAGTATTTAAGAAGATCAATAAAGCTCAACATTGATCGGACCATATCTAATAAAGCCTGATTTCTCATCTCTGAAATGCCATTGTGTTGAGGAGCGCCTGAAGGACTATATTGAGCAATAATCCTACTTTTTTAAAAATAGTTAGTGAATTTACTATTTATGTATTCACCAGGTTTGATCTGATATAAGGTATTTAATAAACTTACCAGTTTGTTACTCTACCTCTAGTTGAAATTCTTTGAACATTCTAAAGTTTTATGAATTATGTTTCATAAGAAATACATATTTGTATTATAACAAATCATCAATAAAGATCACGAAATATCAAAACCTACCCATAATAGTGTGATTTATTAGACCACATACATCACTATGTAGTAGTCCCAACAAATTAGTGGCTGAGTGTCAACAAAAGGATATTTGGTCATCTTCCTTTGAATACAAGATTCAAAAACTGGATAAGGTTTTATGGTAAGATCAAGTATTTGGCCATCTTTAACCAAACGGGTTAAGCATCTCCCATCTATATGACCCAATTGCATAGGCCATAATACAATATTACTCAAAGTATCTGAATCTTTGTTCTTCTTATTTACTTGTACATTCAAGAAATTTTCTGTTGTATCTAAAATATAATGGCTATTCATCAACTGACAATTAACTAGAAAAATATCATTTTTATATTATAAATACTTGGAACTGCTCTTTATATATACATGATAACCCTCCTTGTCTAACATTGTAAGGGATATGATTTTTCTGATTGTGTTTGGTACAAAATAAAACTTATACAGCATAATATATTTGCCAATAAGGAGAAGTAGCTCAAAAGTTCCAATAGCTTCAACTTCTATGAATCTCTATTTCCAATACGAAGTTGTACTTCTTTATGCTGCATCTGTCTAGCTTTATTAAGACCTTGTAATATATTACAAATATGAAAAGGATAGACGGTATCTAATACCTAATAAGTGCTAAAATAAAATGCCAATAAAATGTCAATAATATGTAAACATATACCTGAGAGATTCTTCTTAACTATGGCAAGGTACTTCGGAAAATTTTGTTTTAATATCCAACCTCACAGTAATGAAAACACTTTCCTTTACTTTCATTCTTCTCTTGTTGCTTGGAAATAAAATGTCTTTGAGGGCATACAAGTGGTATCTATTTCAATTTTTTATTCTTCTTAGACTTCCTAGAAGCTTTTGAGGCAAAAACTAAAGCACCATAAACGTAAAGGGATAAACCCCCTTTGATCATGTCCCCTTAAGTTATCTTCATAATGAATTTTTAAATGATTTTGATAAAAGACTAGAAAATCAAACTATTCTTTATATTATTGTTCAAAACTATGTCTATCGTCTTTGATTTCTCAATGCAAGAAATCATCTTAAGATGGGGATTGACTAGACTGCCTTTTGATAGTATAGCATAAACAGTGTTTTTGCGACCCGATAAAAAGCTTAACCTGTGGTCTGGCACCAAACAGCTCCTTCAGATGAAGTATAATACTACTTGCATTATTCATGTGCATATGCTTCCTCTGAAGTTTAGTAGACATTTGGGCCAGGATATATGATTTGACCTTTAAATCATTATTTATTTATTTTTTATAAGTTTTAAGTTCTTCTGAAGAAGATTTATCAGAAACATCTATGGGCATTTTTTTATGAATAACATATCCAATCTTCTCTAGAATTAGTCTTAAATTCATCAATCAATCAAAATAATTCTCAGCGCCTTTCAATTGGTATGCATCAAGTATACGTATGAACAGGTTGCTTGTGGTCATTTTATCTTCAAAAGATAAAAGAAGAGATGTTAATGGAATGTTTCAAATCGTTATAATTCTTTAGATCATGGTTATAACAACTTATATGTTTTCAATCTAAAAAGGCTTTTCTACTACTTTACATTTTTCCTTTAACCTCTCAAACGGAAAAAAAATGAAGTTTAACATTTTAAATTTTACAATGGAAAGTAGACCCATCAAATTTACTCCAACCTCTTATTTTAGTAGTATTGGTCTTTATAAACCCAAAAAGTAGACAACTCTTGTCAATTGCATCTCATGCAACTCTTAACACTAGCCCTAAACATACCTTATCATCACGCTTTGGCAATATTAGATAAATTTGTAATATATTGCTAAGTTTTTTATAAAATAAATTGAGAGAAAATGGAGGAAAGTGGTCATGCTGAAATCATTAGGGATTTTGGTGTGGCAATCTTGTCGTGCCTAGAATGCTTAAGAGATTCGAGGTCACATGTAATTTTTGATTTTATTTTATTTATCTTTAATATCTATTTCATTGTTAATTGTCTTATATATTTATTCTTTTATTTATTATAGAATACTCAGGAGTTGTAATTAGGAATTAATAACTTTTATTTATTTACTAATTTGTTAATCATCAATAGAACATATGAATTATTTTATTTATATGAATTATTAATTATTTAATTTAATTTTGAATATTCAATTACCTAATTTTATTTAATATTGTTTCTAATATATTATTTTTATTAGTATTCTAGCATTTATTTACAATAATACCATTTATTTATTTATGTTATATAATTTGTTATGTAATTGTATTGTGTTTTGTATTATTATAACTACATCCTTATAATTTATAATGATACTTTGAAATTAATTACTTTTTTATTTAAAGGAAAAACACAATTTCTAAAAGATTACAAATTCTAGTTGAAGACCATTTTCTAGTAACAATATCATCTTATTCAAGATATAGGAGTTGGTTGTTATAAAGTCAAAGTCGATGCAATATCAAAGACAAATATTCAGGGCCATTTGTATATGGTTCATTTCCTATATGTAGATGATAACATTTTCAAGAATTTTGATTCATTATTTGCTATTGAGGGAAGTGGAAATTAATGGGCTTGATGATGAATTGTAGTGCCTTGTGAACAATAAGTGCATATGTTTTGAATTAGTAATCGGTTTAAAAATTAGAGAATATCCACCAATAAAATGGTGGTCCAAAAAACGTATTCATTGTTTATAGACATAATATTTACTGTCGTAGTATGTAACATTAAAGTAATTTGATAGGTTGTTTGTAAAGTATGCCTTTAAAAAAATTGATGACAAAGATGCAATGAAATTTTCATTGATGTATTTTATATATTGTGTGTTGTTAAGTCACAAAAAACAAAGTCGTTTAGATGAATTTATACTTATATTGTTGACAATTTAGAAGAATTTAACAAATATTCATAAGGCAATGTTTCTTGGGGGCTATTCATAATTCATTGAGAAGGGCATTAAATACAAAGAGAAAAAGATACAAAAAATCTCTTTAGAAAAAAGTCTAGGTTATAAGGGAGAGAAAATAATTTACAGGAATTTCCTTATACCTTTCAAGCATACGATTAATCTTAAATTTTTATATACAATTGTTTAATTTATGTTATGAAATTTTTTATTATAGGTATGGATCTATGAAGCGATCCTATTATTTGGGATTATATATGCTTGAGAAACTCCACATATGATCCCTTGTTTGCTAAAGTGAACATCATTTGAAAAGAATGTAACATAAAATAATCTAAAGTTAGATGCCTTTAATTAGTGCATTGTGAGTAATTTATACAATAATTAAAGTTTTTTTAACAATAATAAAAGACTAACAATAGTTGTTAAAGTTTTCTAATGGTAATTTAGTTTGTTACTTGTTACATAGGAGTTGGATCTAAAATGATAGTTGTCTCTACAAGATCATGAGAAGGAAGCAGAGTTTGTACAAGTGTTGATGTTGTTTAGGTATTCAGTGGGAAGTTATAATGGACACCTTGATGAGGATGATGATGAGGGGAATGTTGGCATTGTCTATGGTGATATTAATTAGTTAGAGAATAACCTTAGAACAGAGTTTGATGGTCATAATTGAGAAGTACTCGAAGCAGATGGAGATCAGGTACATTATTTGGTTTTGATTCATGTTATTTAAATCAAGTGTTAGCTTAACATTTATTTATTTGTTTAATTAGGCATAATTTGAACAATACACAACAACATCCACATATTCAAATAATTACTAACATCAAAGGTTTGATGATTTGCATGAAGAGATTATAATGATGAGAAAAGAGATGCAAGAAGTGTATAATTAATTGCAATAATACAAAAAATACATAAAGAAAAGTTGATACAGGAGATTAGATTTCTTAGACAATTATTACAATCATCTATGTTTTGCATTGGCATATACAAAAATGAGTAAAGTGAGAATGCTTAATTTATGTTATAGAACTTTTTTTGTTTTTAATATATGCATATTTGTTGTTCAATTTCCCTCAACAGGTGTAGATTGGACCTATGATGTTAATTCTTCTAGAAGCCAGATGGAGATTGAATTTTAGACAAATAATAATTTCTAACTAGGGGTTGGTGATGGAGATATTAGTGTATATATGTTAACTAGAGTACCTAAAGGGGCAAGCAAGTTCAGACAGGAATACAGACCTGTGTGAGTCATGCATACACCCTTTACAAATCCTCTTTGCAGGAAACCAAATAGAAGAAAATAACAGTTAGAGGTCGAGCAAGTGTGTCAAGATATAAAGATTGATGTAGATCCGATACATTAAACACTCCATGCGAAATTTGAGGAGTAGTTTCATAAAGAAAGTGGCACATCAATTTGCTTAATATTGATGCTAAGTGTATATGGTTTTAGACACTACTACAACATTGGCTGGATGAAGTTGTAATTATATACAACTAAGAATTAATTACTCCCTTTTATTGTAGAACATTAATAATTTAATATTATGTTCTTTATTGTAGTACATCAATAAGTATCTTAGATTGATTAATCTTCTTCTAAATAAATACCCCAGTCATTACCATAAAGATGTACAACTATATATTCATTTTTTTTTAGTATCTTATACTGATTCATCTTCTTTTAAACAACTTAATGTTTACGATATTATTAACTTTTGTGTAACTTATTTTATTGAAATTTGATTAGTACTAGGAGGCCTTTGTGTAATTTTATACAGAGTTGCCATGATTTATCATCCATTAGTTAAAACCCTGATCTTGTTAGATACGAAATTGGGGACAAGGAACACTTCTATAGTTGTAAAGGGTGGATCATTGTTGACAAGGTATATGTGTTACATTTTTGCTACACATGAGGCCTTTATGCACTTGTACATTATTTTACACAATTTTAATTTTTTTTTTCTTTTACATTCCAAGGTGCATCTTTCAATCAATTATCATGATGAGCATTAGATTATAGTTAGGGTTGATTTGGTTGTAACTAATTTAACTAGAACAATTATCCTCACTTTGGCATTATATAAGATAAAGTAAAAATAAATCATAAAGATATGACAATCATCCATACATCTAAAATATAATTATCATCAAGATACAAAATGGTTACATATAATAAACATCCATATGATAATAAGAAAAAAAAACAACCATACTAGAAACAAAATCCATAACAACATCATATACTCAGTAATGCGACAGGGTTTTGACAAGTTTATTGATTGTGTCCATGTTTCTTGCACTAATTACAAGCATTCTTCGATGGTTCATCCTCTTGTAATGGTATACATTTTTACTATGTCTACCAAATTATTTACGTGTAATTAGAGGTTGTATCTAAATATTTTATACACTTTCTGGAACTATCCAATCTGTGAATGGTCTACAAATTAGCTAAACCATCATATGCGATCATTAAATTCTCAAATGTGTAATAGAAAGCACAAAGACCTTAATGTTATAACTTGACATGTATATACATGGAATTATCATGGACAAACAATAGTTGGTGAAAGTCAAATTTCCTATAACTATATATCTTTGTGGCTATGCCAGTTATCCCATTCCTACCTATATCCTTCATGACAAACTTTGAGTTGTCAACTAGATGAACTATCATTCTTATTGCATGATCATTGTACTTCTAGACCTTATCGTTTGCCTAAATGGTCAAGTGAGTTGTCTTATTTTGTATAGTCTCTTTTCTTCTATAAAACTAATTTTGTTTTAACTATTGTATCTATTCAACTAATATATTCATTGGTAGGGAACACTCTTCCTTTACCATTGTGTTAATATTCTCTATAATATTAGTGGTCATGATATTATACATTTTAAATGTGCCCATTAATGTAACCCATTTGGTTTAGCCAACTTTCTCATCTAAATACTTAACTACCTCAAGGTTCATACCTTGCATGTTATTGACTTGGCTCTAAAAATTAGATAATCAATAAGTTTTTGCAGCAATAAAATATGTCACTATAAATCCATCTTTCTTCTTTTTTCCTATTGAAAGCTTGTATTTTATGATCAGATTCCCCTTCAGATAGATACACACATTCTTAATGTTAGAATGTTGATTCGATACAAAGAATATATCATTGATATCACAAAATAACACCATGTAATTTCTTCATAAACCATTCCTAAAATATATCATTTTCAGAATCAACAATGCCTCATGCCAATAGATAAATAAGATTTTTTTCTATCTTTACACAATGTAACAAACATAAAACCAAGATATAGGCCTTTCAAGAAAGTACTGGCAATAGTAATCACAATCTTATGGAAAAGTAAAAACCCTAAATACAAGGATCGAATATAGAAAAAAGTACAAGAAGTCACTATTGTGATCTATCTTTAAATAAGTCATAGTGCCCGAGTTCTTATTTTCTATCACACAGTAATATGCAGGAAGTGATTCAAATGAATCCTTTGAAATACCATCTATCAATCTCTATGCAAGCTCTTTAGCCTGATGAGCCATCATGTATGTTAAATTTGCACTAAATTCTTCAAGTACATTGACTTAGATCTCATGTGGTCTATAGATTGTATTAATATTTGCAAATTTATTTATTTTTATCATTGTAGCAATAATTTAACTTTTGGTTTGACGATTACCATCACACAATCAATTTAACTAACATGTGTACTCTTTGTCAATTTTTCATATAATAAATATTTTCAAACATTTGTAGACATAGCACAAATTTTCCATTTTCTCCTTTCGTCATTACATTTTGCCTCAAACTAACCTTTGTGGACCCATAAACTTAAAAACTTTAATTACCCTTCAACGAAAGTTAGCTAAGAGCATCATATGCTACATTCTTATTAGGAAAAAAACAACTTCTCAATAATAACTTCTCTCATTCCTAATCATGATACTTCATTTGATGGATTCAAGTTAGAAGGTAGTATTGGAGGGAGAAATTCAAATGAGTATTGTGATATAACAATCTTGTCATGTTCATCCAAAGTGGCTGGAAATAAATTATGAACAATTTTACTTTCTCGTATATGTGAATCATACATATCATTGGTCTTAGACAAGTAGTATTCACTACCCTCTTGTATATATTCAACCCATCTGCTTCTCTATTGTCATTCTCATTACTGCTGTCATGCATCATTATATGTTTGACTATCATAATGAGCACGAGTTAGATCATTATTGTATCTCACTAGAGAAAGTTTGTAGTCAACTATAGTGTTAGTTAGAAGCACAATATTTAGAATTATTGAGGTCGTGCTACTAACTTAGTTACTATAACTTCTGAATATAAAGTGATTATGATTATTTGTTTAGTTCTCTATGGAATTGTATGCAATCTTACCACTTATAGGGTGTCTAAGATCAACATTAATATATAATGGTACCAAACCACTTCTATTAACTTCCATGAAAAACTATACATTTTCATCATTTTACGTTGCCAATAGTATATCATTAATTATTGTTGTGGGCATTGAAATTCTCATAGAAACTACACATAACTTCTCAATTAATTTCGTTTTCAAAAGCTTTTGTATTAACTTGTTTCAAGATTCCATTTGCCCATTAGTTTTAGGATGAGCTGTTAATCTGTTTAAGGTGTATGCATATGATTGTATACATGTTAAAAAAACTATATACATGTATCATATACATGAATTTCGCAGTGGAATTAAGCATATAATCAACATATACATATGTAACTTAAATCATTAACAACTTAAGATTATAGAAACATACATTTAAAGACCTTCGGTGAAGATTTTAATTTCGAATTCTTTCTAGTTGTAACCTTGAGCTCACCTTGAAGTGCACAATTGTTCAATTCTAGGTTACAAAAATTCGGTGAGATTGTGACGCTAGAATAGCAGCAATTGAATTTTCAACAAAAAGGTTTTTGTTTCTTAAAAAAAAAAGAGAAATTTATTTTTCTTTCTCTCTAGTTTTTATCACAACCCTTAGTTCAAATAAAAACTCTCAAAAACCAAAATTTCTACCAATCCCTCTCACCATGCACTTTTTTGCTTCACATTTATTGATCAATTATTCAAAATAATTTTTACCATAAGTGCTCCCAAAATTGATTAAGTGGCCAAAAAACTAAAAAACAATATTTGGTGACAATTATACCTAATTTGGTATGTCTCCCACCTAAACTAAATTAATAAAGAAGTAAATCAATATTATTATTTATTTAAATAAAATTTATTCAATTATTCAAAAACCATTTGAATGTTTTTAGCTTATTTGATTTTATTAACATGGTTAAGGGGTGAATTCACAATGTAACAATTTATGAAATAAAATTATGCCACTTGTTAACATCTAATTAGTTAACAACTCTTATTAACTAATTAGTTAATGTACTTAACATTTAAGTCTAGACGGGTGCACAACTCAAGGAACCCTGAAATATATTTTTGGTTTGCTGAAATTTCTAGGATGGAACTGTTCAGTCCATAATGCTACCCTAATGCACAACGAGTACACTTCATATTATAAGACTCTTTAGGTTCGCGCCTAAATTATCATATAGAACTCCTCCATAAGTTTGTGAACGATACCCCATACATACGTTATGGATACTACAAAGTGGCGCATTAGAACATACAAGTTGAGGTTATAACATATTCGTATAATCCCTTCATCATTTATATCCGGGTAGAGTGAAGATATAGATCAACACCGTCAAATCTCCATATGCCCATCTGTAAGCTTATCTCTAGAATTGTATTTCAACAAATAATATTTCTAAACACTTTTGTGATATTGTTTATCCATAAGGTTAAAATTTTTTCCCGGGAATTACTGCTTATGGCCATAAGATTTTTTGAAATATAATCTAAGAGCATTAGGATATATTACATACCCAAATGAACTGATGGATCATATATCTATGCATACTGGACTCTATGAGCATTGGATTATATCCAGTGACACCCAGCGGTTAGACCATGAAAGCTTTCTGACATGTGTAGAACCAAAGTATGGTGGATCACTTACAAGCTCGTCGTGGCACTCAGATCAAAGGACCACGAATACTACTTAACTCGAAAAATCCTCCATTGACGACTTTATAGGATGTCTATTGAAAATCTTTGTGAGTCTGTTCAATATTCAGTCCTTATTAAAAACCTGTATCTCTATACGAGCTTCTGCTAAACTTATGGTCTGTTAAGACTAACCATCTGAACCATCCAGATATAGACATACACCGATCTATATATTTATTAAGGTATTCACTGATAGACCAGCATCAGTGAAGATAGATCAAGAATATAATATTTGAGAACATATTTACATAATGACATTACTAATATATTCTTAGGTCTTTGTCCCATTTTAGACAAGACTCTAACTCTTTAGATATTGCTGACTCTTATAACCTAATAACTCTTATCAGTGCCAACTCTTGGCATTTATAACTCTTAGCGTTGCAAATTCTTAGCACTGATCTAAACTCATTTAGACCAGATCTAAACTCTTTCAAATCATACAATGTTTGAAATATTACAAGCATCTTACCATATATAAAATATATTTAGCGATTTAATGAAATGATAATATAAGTGTAAATATTAAACAAATATTCATACATAAAGGGATAGCATGTAAGCACAAATCCCAACATGAGTGGGGAGAGGTGAAACCAAGTTGAATTTAGAGTCCTTAGCAAAAGTCTTTAAAGCTATCATTATTAAACAATTTATCATGATTAGTAATGGTGGCATATGGGATCCCAAATTGACGAATGAGGTTCTTTATACAAAGTCTCTGACTTTCTTCTTGGTTATGGTGGCAAGAGGTTTAGCTTCTACCTACTTAGTGAAGTAATCGATTGCAAGTACAACATATTTGGTCCAACCGTTTTGACATGACTCGCCCTGAGACCCTCTATTGTAGATCCCAGTGGCTCTACCGGGCACCTCGATGGAAGTTCCACAAAATTTAACTGTATAAGTTGAGAAATTCTGCGAGGCGAACTCCTTTTTAGTTCTTGCTATTATTGAGAAAATTTTGGAATATACATGAAAATGACATCTTAAATTTTTTATAAAAAAAGAGGCAGAGTTTCCCTTTCTTTTGAAAAAATCCAATACAAAATCTACAAAGAAATTGTACTTCTATTTCAAATATCTTTCTCAACTTCTAAATAGAACCTCCAGTCCTTTCCAAAATCAATTTCCAAACTCATATCCAAACAGTTTCATTCCGATCACATAAAATTAACATATTAATGAAAAGTGAAAACTATCATCATAATACTCAAACCATTTCTTGTTTGTTCAAAACATATTTATACTATGCACAAATATTATATCTACTATGTAGAAAACCCAAAAGGTGCTACTCAGCACATTTACATTTACAAAAATCATATTCATATTTGGCCCACTAATCAGCAGTAGGAGAATCAACAGCTTGCATACCGAGACCTGCACCTGGAAATGGGGTTTAGAAAACATAAAACACAAAAAGAGTAAGTTAAAGAGCTCAGTGAGTGCATTTAAGATTTCAAATAAAATTAAATTTTGCATAGTTATTAAATTCTAAAAGACATGCATAAATCATGCTTCTAAAACTTGTATAAAACTGTAAAATAGTTTCTAACATCATATATCGATGAAATCTTGCCGAACGGGTTTTATTTACATCTTCGAAAAATAATATCCAAAATCTGTAAGACATAATAACTAGCATGTACATATAAATGAATAATATACGATCGATAGATTGAAAACTATTAAAGCCCCCGCTCGGCCATTTTCTTTATAAACTATACCAATGGTAACCTTAAAGCTCTATACTCACACAGTGACTCAACTAGCATCACACATGTAAGTAGGTCATGGCGTGTCTCAACTAGCAACACCCACTGTGACATCTCAAGACATCTCATTGGCTATGCAACGTAATCCTACATCGCATACATATAGCGAGCAATACCCCGTACATATAGAGCGACTCACATGAATTGACACCCCTCAATATCTGCCCATGTGTACAGGATATACTAGCCGGGTTTTAAACTATCACCACCACTATAATCTGAGGATACCAATGGCCTTTGAAACTAATGCAGTAGTTTTAAAGATGTTTCTTAACATGTAAATGCATATCTATGGATATATGTCAAAATCATAAATCATGTTTATGCATTAAAAGCACATAAAACATACAATTTCATTTTATGGAAATATAATAAACGAAAGATAAACAATGACAGATTTTCACTCATAGCCGCTCCGAGCTCAATTTTGCTTCGAATTTATACTCCTGTTACCGATTTTCACCTACATGCCATAAATGACATTTAGAATCAATACAAACGCTAGAATCTCATTTAACTACTAAATACCCTAATCGGCATACAAAGCCCGGATGGATACTACTTTTTGATTTTTATTTACGAAGCCATTCAATCTTATCTAATTCACTATCCGACGCCCAGAAAATTGCTTAAAACCCTATAACTTAGGTTGAACGTAATTGCCCTTCACCTTACCAAAATAGGACATAATCCAAAATAGACAATTATGTCCCATTTTCTTCATTTTTTATTTTTCATCAACCATATACATTCAATTTACAAAATGCACCATTTATACACAACAATTCAACCAAAACATAACTAAAGCCCTATCATCCCCTAAGTGACTGAATTTTGCTCTACTCACCCAACACATTTCTTTTCTCAATTTCTCGTTCCAATAGGATCCAAATCAAGTCAAATTCATTATAATGCCCTAATTACAACCAATTTAAATTTCTACATCAAAGTCACCCAAAACCCTAATTTTACACATTCATACACATATAAACTTACTTATACAATATACAATTTTGCTCTACTTACAACATAAATATATTCATATACATATATATATATATACCTAAATATATAAATATATACATACCACCATACTTGCATACTTTCATAAATCTATACATACACTCACACATATATATACAAAAATACACATGTATTTCTATTTATTAATACATATATATGTATATCTACACCTATACACACATAAATACATTTATGCACACATAGAGATATATATACATATATATCTATATACATATATACATATCCAAAAACACAAAATAAATACAAAAACAAATATTTCTTCTTACCTCTCCATTTTTCTTCTTCCTTCTTTCTTTTCTTTTTCTTTCTTTCTTCCTTTTTTTTTCTTTCTTTTCTTCTTTCGGCCACTTCTCTTCCTCTCTCTTTTTTTTTTTTCTCTTTTCTTTTCTCTCTTCTTTGCTAACACTTCTCTCCCTCTCCTATTTCTCACGTGTACTTCATCCATTATTCTAAACACTTTTGTTTTTCTTTTTCAACCAATCAGCATAATACAATTACCCCCTTTTTACTTTTTCATAACCAATCACCATAACCCACTTATCCAACTTTAATTAACACGTACCCCATTTAAAATAATATAATAATAATAATATAAAATATTTATAATATCTATTATTATAATATTATTAAAATTGGATAAATGTTAATTAATTTATACTAATCATAATTAACTTTTAAATCTACCTTGGTTATTTTTTAACCATAGTTAGGTTAATAAATTAATAAAATAATAAATACATGATTTTACTCTACTACCATTTTACTTGTTCTACTAGTCACCCATGCGAGTCCCATATTACCACCCTAATGGGTTAACATAATCACTTTGAAATATTATTCACACGTATCACACATAAAAATATTTGCAATAGGGTCAAAAGTAATTATCCCTACATATTCCTTATTGCGATACTTTAAAATCTAGGTATTTACGATGTTCATAAGAATTGGATCTCACACTTTTTCCTTATGGTAAGGGTCCGACCAGGTCGAACCTCCATTATGTGAATGGCCATGGGTTTGTTATTACATTTAAGTTCCCAATGGAGTATGTATGTGGTTGATATATCTTTGGCATTCATCACACTTTTCACGACCTCCTTGTCATATTGGAAAGAAGTTGGCTAATACTATCCTAGTCTGAAGGCTTTATGTACGAAGTATTTTTCTCTTAATATTTAGTTATCCTCTCTAGGATTATAGCTTCTTATATATATATGAGAGTGTCCTCAATGATAAAAGGTGCCTTGAATCAGTATGTATCTACTTGAGGTATACTTTAGTTGGCAAGCTTTTAACTTGTCTTAAGATGGTTCCCTATTTTTTATGTACTTTTTGATTGGGCTCACCTAGGTTAGACCGAATATGATTTGGAGAACCTCTTTTGTTTCTACCTTAATGCTAGGCTCAAAGATGAGCTTTAAAGGTACTGTTATGAGAATTTAGCATCTTCAATTGAGGCTAACGTTGCCAGAACATCTATTTGGTGATTTTTGCTTCAAGAGAATTGTTCAATAACTATTGTGTCAAATAGTGTTATCAATTCTTTAGCCTTTTACAGATAAGCTATTATGTTTTCCCTTTTGGCTTTAAAGTCTTTTTTTATTTGGCTAACCACTAGTTAAGAGTTATTTTTATAATGACTCTCTTTGCTATCAGTGCTCGGATAACTACGGAGTCGCCTCATTTTTTATTTTAAGCTTGTTCTCCACCTTATTTCCAAAAACAATTAATAGGACGAGAAATAAGGAATCCCTATGTAAAGAATGTCATTTCCATCCCCGCCCTATTTCCCTATTTTTTATTTGTTAATATTAAATGATAATTTATATTCATAAATATTAACAATATAAAATTTAATCTATATTATGATTTAATAAAAGTATTGAACTAACAAACTAAAATAATTTAATAATATTTTCAATAATATGAATAGTAATAGTAAATAAGTTTTTTAAATAAAAACAAATAAAACAAAAAATAGAAAAAAAAATTTAGTAATATTATAATTCATAACATCATTGATTTTCTTGTTAATTGCTTCATATTCTCAATAAAATCAATGATTGCTCAACTAAAAACTAAAAGTCTTTTTTCATATTTCATAAAGAAATAAAAAGTATATTTTAAGGGTTTTTTATTATATATTTTATTGTTATTAATAAAAATATATCATTGAAGCATGTCCTAGTTAATATAAATTATAAATTTTAAAATAAAAAATTGATAAGTTATTTAATATTTATTAAAAAATTATATTTAATATATCTATAAAAAGAAAAATGAGGCAGGAATCGAGTAGGGAGGCTTAATCCCATCCTCATCCCTTTAATAATTCAAAACATAATTTTTCTCTATGCCTCACCCTATTTTTACAAAAATTACCCTATCCCCATCTCATTTAGTGCGGGGCCTACGGGTTCTTATCCCCGCAAGTTATTTTTTTCCATCCTTACGGGTGACTTTAAGTCCAACTAATAGTGTCTTATATTTTGCTTCATCATTTGTGGCTTAGAATCGAACTTGACAGTAAACTTGAGTTCATCTCTTTTAGGGCTTATGAGCACCACCATTACTCCTCATCCATTAGAATTCGATGTCTCATTATTATAGAGGATCTAAGTAGGGGACTCTTGGTCCTTGGCCATATGATTAGGTTTAGAGTTTTCCTTTTGCATAATGATCTACCCACTGATGCACTTGGCTGCAAAGTCTGCTATATCTGTCCTTCGATAGTTGTCTTTGGTTTGTACTGAATGTCGTACTCATTGAGTTCTCCTGCCTATCTCACCAATCGACCAAACAAATAAACCATATGGAGGATTCGCTTAAGGGGCTAATCAGTTAGGACGATGATGGTGTGTGCTTAAAAGTATGGTCTTAGCTTTCTTCCAGATACTACTAGTGCTAGGGTGAACTTCTTTTAGATAGGTACAGGCTCTCTAAGTCAATATATTGTTTACTAGAAAAATATATTAGTCTATGTATAACTTCTTCTTCTTTGATTAGAACCAAGCTCACATCATATAGAGATACCTTTAAATATATGAACAACTATTCTCTTTCCTTAAGATTGCATGGTTGACCAAGTGAGCTATGTAATCCTTCATTTATTGGAAAACCTTCTCTCATTGTGGTGCCCATCTATTCTTATCCTTTCTTTTAAGTGCCAGAAAAAATTTAAAGCACTAGTAATTTTGAGATAAATCTATTCAGTGCAGTAACTTTACTAGTAAGCTTTAGATTTCTTTGATAGTACACAAGGATTTCACCTCGAGGATTACCTTAACTTTATTAGGGTAATTCCTTGTCGACTTACTAAGAACCTTAGGCACTTTTTTGACTCAACTCCGAATGCGTATTTTTTAGAATTACTTTTTTATGTTGTGCTATCTTAAGATCTCAATAGTCTTTTTTAGGTTTTTAACATGGTCTTAGGATTCATTTAAGCTGGTGATCATATCATTTACATAGATCTCCATATTTTTTTCATCATGGCTTAGACAAGTGCCTCACCAATCTTTAATACGTGGCTCTTGCATTCTTCAATCCCAAGGGTATAACCTTATAACAATATGTTCCTTGATGAGTAACAAACGATCTTCTCCTAGTTTAGTGATGTAAAAATTCTATATTTTAAAATTAAGTGCAAGTAATAAAGGAACTAAATAAGTCAGATGTCGAACCCACAGGGATAATTTCTTCTTTTTAACCAATTACTAAATTTATATCTTCCTAATAATTATTCAGATAAATAAAAATCTAAGAATGAATGTAGAAAATATAAAATCAAAAACGCAATACAAAGAGTTTAAGTGATAACAATATAGAGAAAACCTAGGATTAATACTATCCCTCAATATGCTTTCTAATGATTAATCTTCTAATAATTAACTCCCTTAGTCTTTGTTATTGATCAAGACACTAATGTATTCACAAACCTCTTCCAAAGTCATGCAAGTATACCTTAATTTACCAAATACCTATATTCCTATAGTACTTGTAATAAATTAAGATTTATTAAGATTAAGTCTTATTGATCATACATGCCAATTAGGTATATTCCTATCCTAAATTGAAACTTGCATATGTAACATTGAATGTTACTCTACAATCATGCATCAAATTACCTAGGTCTAAATATTATGATTCCTCTTCCGAGTTTATCAATAATATTACCAACTCATTCACCATATATTGGCCAGATATATTAAAGCATTAAGATCAAGTAATTTAAATATCAAAGAACTAAGTTTATTAAATATTCAAAAGATATAGCAATTAAGCACACATATTGAATTCAAGTATTAACCCTAGAAAATAAGTTTAGCTTATGGCTACAAGAGAACAGCAGTAAAAATAATAATAAATCATGATACAATCAATAGCAAACCGATATAGGCGTCGAATTGCTCTTAATTGCGCTGCCTAAGATACTCTTGATGCCGAAGAACACCTTGAATCTCTCTCTAAGGTTGCTTCAATTAAACTTCTATTACTTTTCCAAGACTCGTGCTTTGTATTTTAGGAGTTCTTGAATTGCTCTAAGTTGATCTTGGATGATTCTCAAAGGCTAAGAACGAGTGGTTTTTTTATAGAGATTGATATGAGCTTGAAAATCTCAATTTTTATCAAATTAGGACTCGCGCTACCGCTGGGGCGCTATATAGTTGTCGCTGGGGCGACACGTGAAAAAGGCTTTACCGTTGGAGCGGTGAGTTAATGGCGCTAGGGCGCTGGCCTATCGCTGGCGCAGTAAAGGTCTGGCGCTGGGGCTCCAGATGCGACTTCAACAGGTTATTTTTCTTATTTCGATCACTGTTCTAGAGCTGGGGCGATAATCTTTGTGGTGCTGGGGCACTGGACTTATACTTTGAAAATGTTGCATTTTAGTCCTTGTTTTTGCTCCTTTTGCATCATTTCTTTAAATTTTGTTCAAGTCCCTATAAATAACAATAAAGCACATTAATAGCCATCTATTCTTATAAAACCATAAAATATCAATAATAAAAACATGAGAAAATATATGACAAATTTGCTCTTATCATTGGGCAAAAATAATTTGATTTGATTATATACCCTAAGAACTTATCCATGGAGCCGAGGAATGTGTGCCCAGCTATAGAGTTAACTAGCTGATCAATCTTCGATAAAGGAAAACTATCCTTTAGGGTAGCCTTATTTGGATTAATGAAGTACATACACATTCTCCATTTCCTATTAACTTTCTTCACCATGACCATATTAGTAAGCCATTCTAGGTAGTGAACTTCTCAGATGAACCCTGTGGTTAGCAGATTCTTGACCCTAGCTACTAGAATGTCATTTTTTTCTTGGTTAATGAAATTTCTCCTTACTTAACCAATTTAAAGGTCGAGTTTATTACTAATCTATGGCAAATTAATGATAGGTCAATGCATGACATGTCATTGTGCAACTAGGAGAAAATATCTTATTATTCTCTTAGCATGGTATTTAGCTCTTCTCTTAGCTTGGGCTCTAGGTAAGAGCTGATCTTATTATTCACCCGAGGGCTCTTAAGACTTCAACTTCTGCATTTCCCTCAGCTTTATTGTGCTAATATAAAAGGTCTTTTTACTAAGGTCAGATAACAACTCCTTACTATTTTATAATCTCCCGATATCACTCATATTCCTTCACTTATTAGGAATTTTGATTTTAAATAGTGAATGTACATTGTTGCCCTTGAATTTCTCATTAAATGTTATCCTATAAGGATCCTATATGGGAATGGCTATTCGACCACTATAAAAGTCAACATCATAGTTTTGATATAGAGCTTCAACCTATGGTTATAGAAGGGTAACTATTCCTAAGGGCATGACACAATCATCACCAAAGCCATTGAAGAAATTTTATGTCTTTTTTACTTTAAGGTCCTTAAAGTAATGGCTATCCTATATGGGAATGGCTATTCGACCACCATAAAAGTCAACATCATAGTTTTGATATAGAGATTCAACCAATGGTTATAGAAGGGTAACTATTCCTAAGGGCATGACACAATCATCACCAAAGCCATTGAAGAAATTTTATGTCTTTTTTACTTTAAGTTCCTTAAAGCCAAGGTCATCCAAGGTTTCTTAGAAAATTATAACAATTAAGCTCTAAATGTTAATGAACACCTTATTTATGTCTGTCCCAGCAACTTATAGTTTGACCATCAGCTATAATCATAGGGATAATTGATCCCTCGAGCCTTCTCCTTAGTAAACAAGATAGAAATGTGCTAAATCCAAGGCTTTTTGGTAGTTGAGATGTTATACATTACTTGATACCTTATCAAATAGTACTACGAATAATTCTTTCATTAATTCTTCGAATCTCCAAGCGGTGTTGGTCCTCTAGCAATGATCAATGTTAGCTATTGCCGAACATTGTGCTCAACACTTTGTTGAGGATTATTTTGCTGCCAATCAGCCCTAATCTATTAAGGTATCTATTATTGGCTAACTGATCTATCTGCTTCTTCAGACTATAGCAATCTTTTGTTAAGTGGCCACGATCATTGTGAAAATTATACTTTTTATCCTTACTTCTTTTAAAGGTTAAATTTTAGATAGTGTCAAGCTCTTTAAGGAGTCCTTTATCTTTAATTTCCTCAAAGATTATATCTATAGGAATTGTAATAGGAACAAAGGACTAGTTATCCTTTATTGTGATATGGTGTGATGTATATAGATACGTATAATTTTAAAAATTAAATACGCAACGGAAGTATTCATACATGTTATACACTATATAACATACTCAAGCATATAATCATATGTATAATCATTTAAGCACATATTTATATCTCATATATATTTTTACATGCATGATATAAAATGAATTTTAAGTAAATAACCTACCCAGTTTTAAAGGTAGCTTTATAATTCTTCAAGAACTCCAAGCTTCAATTTCGTTCAGCTCTCCTTGAAGTATACCATTGCACAATTCTAGTTTACAACTAAAACGGGTGGGATTGTGAAGCTAAAATGGCAACTAGGAATTTCTAGCAATGGGTTGTTTTAACACTTAAAATAATTTGGTTCTTATGATTATTACTAGCAAAAGATGAGAAGAATTAAGTGTTTTCTAAAGTTCCTCACAACTCTTTGTTATGAACCTTAGTTAGCCTTTGCAAACTCTCTCAACTCTTTGAGAAAAACACTTAGCAAATGCTTTCAATTCTCTCTTCTCTTCCTTGGCCGAATCTTACACTTCTATCATACAAATTGAACTCTTTCAATTTTTGGTTTAGAGTAAAATGATTACTTCTCTTAGTGCTCCACCACCACTTTGTTTTGTTTGCCATTACAAACAATAATCAAATAAGCAAATTCACCCAACAAATTGATTCATCCGTATGAATCAATTGTTAGAGAGTTAATGGCAATTAATCAATGTTAAGTGGTAACACCACTTCACAAGTGCACCATTTAATAATTTCTAAGTGGCCAACAATGTTTATTATTAATAACAAGTGCTTACTCTATTACAAAATGGTGTTTGCCACTTATTCCAATTAATAATAATAATTTCATTAATATATAAAATATTAATAATTCAAAATTATTTTGAATATTTACATTTACCTTATATGTATTTACCAAGCAAGGTAAATAGGTAAATACATGGTAAATCATTTATAGAGGAAGATTGTGCCATTTGTTAATTTCTTATTAGTTAACAACTCTTGTAAACCAATAATGTGTTTTACATTCAATTATTGACAAGTGTATAACATAAAGAACTTTGAAACATATTTTCACTTTGCTGGAATTTGTTGGATTAATTGTTCAATTTAATTCGTTGCCCTAGTGCACAACGAGTACACTTCATATTGTGAGACTCTCTAGGTCCATGCCCGATTTGTCATATGAAACTATTTCATACGTCCGTGAACAATGTCTCACACACGTGTTACGAATATTATAAAATAGCGTATTAGACCATACAAGTTGAGGTTATAATATATTTGTATAATCATTCTATCATAGATATCCTAGAAGAGTAGAGATATAGATCAACACCATTAAGTCTCCACATGCTCAACCATAAACTTATCTCTAGATTTGTATCTCAATAAATAATATCCGTAAACAATATTCATAAACACTTTTATGATATTATTTATCCCAAAGATAAAACTAATTCTCGGGTATGTCTGCTTATAGCTATAAGACTTTCTGAAATACAATCTTGGAGTTTCAGGATATTTTACTCACCCAATTTTGTTAATGGATCCCATATCTATACACATCGGACTCCATGAGCATCGACCATACCCAGCGGTCAGACCATGAAAGGTATCTGACATGTGTGGAACCAAAGTATGGTTGATCACTCACAAGTCCACTGTGGCACTCAGGTCTAAGGACTACGAATACTACTCAACTCGAAAGATCCTCCATTGACGGCTTTATGGGATGTCTATTGGAGATCTTTGTGAGTCTGTTCAATATTCAATCCTTACTGAATACTTGTATCTCTATATGAGTTTCCACTAAACTCATGGTCTGCTAAGACTAACCATCTAGGCTATCCAGATATAGATATACACCGATCTATATATAATAAGGTCTTTACTAACAGATCCGCATTAGTGAAGATAGATCATGAATATAATATTTGAGAACATATTTGCATAATGACATTTCCTAACACTATTTGTAACTCTTTGCAACTACGTCATTATTAATATATTCTCAGGTCTTTGTCCCATTTCGGACAAGACTCTAACTTTTTAGATTTCGTTAACTCTTATAACCTGGTAACTCTTATCAGTGCTAACGTTTAGCATTTATAACTTTTAGTATTACTAATTCTTAGTTTTGATCTAAACTCCATTAAATCAGATATGAACTCTTTCAGATCATACAATGTCTAAAATGTTACAAGCATCTTACCATATATGTATATAAAATAATTAGTGATATATTGAAATCATAATTGTATAAACTTAAAGCAAATATTTATACAGAAAAGGGATGGCACGTAAGCACAAATCCCAACATCCTCAATCATGGTTACTCGAGGTGAGCTACTTCTCAACCTAACATTGTGCTTTGAGTTATTTCATCTTTGAAATACCTATTTTGCGTTTGAGGACTTCTCTTCTTTCCTCCCTTGTTCCATCGTTTTAGCAAAGATCTTCTTTAATATTCAGGTAACCTCTTGAATTCTTTCTTCTTAATTTTTCTTCTGAGTTTTATATTTATCTTCTCCAGCCTTTTTTTTTATTATTTTTATGTAGATTTATGCTTGTATGTAGGCTATAGAATAACTCTAAATAGAGTTCTCGGTATTATAATACAAGAACCTATTCAGCTGTAACCCATCTTTCAATGCTTCTAAGGCAACCGATGAATCATATACTCCTACTTGAATAAATTCTTTATGAAATATATCTATATAGTTCTTTAGACTTTTTATTGACCTTATTTAAACTTCCTTATTTAGCGAGGATTGACAACTCTATTGCAAGCTCCTCGAAAGTGCTCAACAAATATCTTAGTGAGCTATCGGTACAAAGAGATACCTTTGTGCCTATGCCTTTAGTACCACAGAAAAGCTTGTCCTTCTATTTTAAGAGAAATATTCTATACATTTGATCTTGCCTAAGTCTCATAGTTAATAAGAAGGCCATTACCTAGTCTACATTGTGTTTGGGGTCTGAGATCCCATTATAAATTATGAGTTAAGCATCTTGAAAGTGGTAAGTAATTCTAAATCTCTGAGATCCCTAATGAGTGGTGATCTCATTTTCCTCTTGGTCTTATTCTAAAAGTAGGTTTGCATGGTTCTTTGGTTTCTGTGACCCTGATCAACCTTTGCTCTAACTTCTTTAACTTTTCATAAAGTGCCTCTTCTTAGTTTTTGTCCCCATTTTTACTTTCAGCCTTGTTTCTTTGCTTGGCCCAATATGTTGTTAGGCATTATATTCACCCAAATCACCATCCTTATCTCTCTTTATTGGGAACTTCTTTGCCTTATTTAAGTCACCTATCTGTGATGTGGCAGGTGATGAGCCTTCATGCGCCTTATAAGGTAAAGGACTTGATTGTCGTACTTCACGATGCTTTTTATCATGCACCCATTTCTAGTTTTGTTAATAGGTCAATCTCTGACTAATTCCTACATGGTCAGCCAATTAAAATAATTTGTGGTCATTTGTCACTCCAACTGGTAGACCATGTTATTCGTGAGGTTCTCAATTTTCTAATGCTCTTCCTTACATGTTCAAGACATCTTCATATAGTTTTTTTTAATATATATTCTCCCTTTTTTCTCTACCCTCTTTTAGTTCTTTCAATAATTTTTGTACTAAATCCAAATCTTCTAGGACTCTCCTTTGTCGATTAAAATTCTCCTTGTGGTCTTAAGACCTCATTCTCGTTGTTTTCTAACATATAACTTATAGGGTATTTTGATCTAAGTCTCCATTTTTGGTTGTCCTTTAGCGAGTGTTATTCTTGAATAATTTATTATTGATCTTCATGGTTTTTTGCACCATTTCCTACAAATGGCACTAAACTATGAACCTTTTATTTTGGGCTTTTTGGTCACACTGAAAGTCAAGCCCAAGATCTTTTGCCAATAGTTGAATTTGTAGAAATTGTTTTGGTGAGCTAGACGTTACTATTTTCACAGAATTCTCTTTGTTAGCTAGAATTTCTAACACTACAAAAGAATAATCAGTCAAGGTTAGCTAGAGATGGTTCAGACAAAAATCTTCTTATGCCTAAGTTATATTAATGGTGTCTTTGAAAAGATATGGTGTTGAGAAAGAATCAAAATAAAAGAGTAATTTTTGAGGAAGAAAAATATGCCTTTACCATATGGAGGATACCTCTATTTATAGTGCTTGGTGGTATTTTTGTTCTTATGAAAGACTCCTCACCCTATTGGAATTCAAATCCTTTTTAGACTATTCTATAAGGGTATATTAGCTTATCTATAGACTCTAAGTGTTGTGTTTTACTCATCTTCGAATTCATTAGGGTTGTCTTCAAATGCATTATCCTGATGAAAAGTAACTAGTCATAATAATAAATGCTCTTACTTGTTAAGAAAATACGAGGAAGGTCCATAGTTACGTGATTGATTTTTCCAAAAACTAGGGCTCTTAAGCTATATAGTAGGACTCCTCAGTTGTTTGTTAAAAAATAAGTCTACTAATTAAGGAGTGAGCTCGTCAGTCTCAATTTAGGAAGTATTAATCTATAGTTTAAGGAAGATTTTTTTTTTGTAGCAAGATGACTACTCAGCCACAAGATGGTGAGAATTGAGGCTCTGATTTAATTTAGTATTGTTTTTGAATAAATACAATCTTTTTTGGGCTTTTAATAAGAGTGCTTGGTTATCATAAGCTTAATTGGATTGGGAAAAGAGGCCTAATACTTTTTTAAGTTGTCCAACTCCTTTAGGCCTTGCAGATTGAGTCCAAATTCTTTAGGGAAACAATTTATCTTTCAATATTTTTAAAATTTTGAGACTAAAATATCTCCCTTTCCCTTCGTCCATTCACGCAGCTGTATATTACTATGACAACTTCAAAAACCATAACATCACAAATTTAAAGCAAAGCCTAAGAATGAAATATGCTTTGAAGTAAATCATGAAAGTGTCCATTTGCAAGCTTGAATCATATGACTTGTGCAGGTTGTTCTTTTTCTTTTCTGATGAACAAAAAGTTATTAATAACTAAATTAATATGAGTGATCTTATTTCTTTAACCTAAGTTAAGAACACTATACTACAATTAGAGAATTATAGGGATATTATATTTTTACATGCATGAATACATATTTTATAAAGGAGAAAAAAACAGTACCTCACTTTAGGAAAAAAAAAATTTATAAAAGAAGAACACATAGACTTATAAATAGGGAAGAAACATATCCCACATAAAAAAAGTAGATTTTATAAAAAAATAACACATAAATCTCACAAAGAAAAAAAAATTAAAAGAAAGAAATTATTATACTATCTTAATATTCAATGAGATTCAAACCCCAATCTCATAATTAAAAAAAAGTACACTTAACCGCTCAGGCAAACTATCGTGTGCATATTAATATGAAAATAGAATAGATTTGAATAGACTTTAATGTAAATTCAGTTAAGGGAGAGTAATAACTACGATAAATGATATTTGATCCCAGATAATTCAACTGATGTGTGATTTAGCAATCAATGGAAAATTCCAAAAAGAAAAATAAATAAACAAATAATGTAACTGTAGTTGAAAGGTAATGGAAACAATCTGATTTTACCAAGTGGCAAGTGGACCTAAATGTCCCAAATTTCTGTAGCTAATGAATGATCCTTTTCCTGCCTTTATGAAAATTTGTTTGGGAAAACGCATACCGAATCATTTGACTAGTAAAGATGTCGCGTTCATCATTTTACACAGAAATTGAGCTATCCATCGATTAATCCAAAAAGTGATACTTTTCTTCCAAGTAGAGAAATCCAATTCATTTCCTCACCTTTTAAACTTTTAAATATTAAATCCCAATTATTTGAGCACCACCTTCTCTTTATTAACTAAAGGCGCTACTCTTTTTTTAAGTATATAAACTGCATTTTTTTAATCTTCTAATATAGCATGGTGAAGAAATTTATCTATCTTTCAGTATAATGTATTAAAATAGAAGAGAAAGAGCAAAAAATAAAGTTGAATAATTGTATATTTCAATATGTCAATTACAACAGTATACTGCACATTATATACATAAACAGTTACCAAATTTACAAAGAAAATCCCTAAAGATCCGCTAAACCAAATCATTTATTATATCCCAAGAAATCATTCATAATTCAAAAGCTTAAAATCATGATCTTTGTTGATAATTTTGATTTACAATATTTGTGAGTTCTAACACTTTTCCTCAAGTTGAAACATAATTATTATGAATGTCTACTTTGTTTCGATAAAATTAAAAAGAGCTCTTATTGAGTGGCTTAGTAAACAAGTCAACAAACCTGAGTTTGTAAAACTATGAATGTAGTAGTTAATTGCTTCAATTTGATTTTGTCTCTCACAACATGATAATCTATTTCAATGTGCTACATTCTCCCATAAAAACTGAATTAGCTACTATGTGAAGTGTGGCTTTGTTATCACAACAGAGCTTGGAAGGTAAGACAATTTAAACTCCTAAGTCTTTGAAGACATACCTCACCTACATGAGTTGGCATATTACAACTGCTATTGCTTTATATTTTTCTTCTACTAAGGAATGTGACGTTGTGGTTTGTTTCTTTGTCTTCCAAGACACTAACGATCTTCCAATGAATACATAATAACTTGTGACTGAACATTTAGTTGTTTGACATCCTCCCAAATCTGCATCACAATAAGCTATTAGTTTGAAATCGTTTTGTGCTATATCACTGTCCAGGTAAGCACTTTAGATATTTAAGAACATTTATTGTCATTTTATAATGAGTCTTTCTTGGATCACTTAAGAAATGGGTGAGGTGATGAACTATGTACTGGATATCAAGTCTTGAGATAGTCAGGTATATAAACTTTCTAATGAGCCTTTGATATTGGAGGGTCTTTGAATAGTTCGCCCAAAGTTGGTAAAAGCTTTAAGTTCTATTCCATTAGAGTTGAAAACAGGGCTACTCTTAGAAGTCCCACTTAATCGAGTAAGTCAAAGATGTACTTCCTATATGAAATACTTATACATTTGCTTGGATGCACCACCTTAATCTCGAGAAATTATTTGAGCAATCTGAGAACTTTTATCTAGAACTGGGAGTTTAAAAATAGGTTTAATTGCTTTATAGCTTCTGAATTATTTCTCATAACAGTCATGTCATCAATATAGATGAGAATTGCTATGAATGAATCCCCCTTTGTTTTGATAAAAAGGGAATAATCTGCTCGTGATTGAACAAACCTAGTCCTATAAACTACATGAGAAAATTTCAAATACTAGTTTCTGGATGCTTGTTTAAGTTTGTATATAAACCTGAGACTAGTGTGTTAAATTAAGCCTCGACTTACGCAAAGAGATTTTTCAAGATTTGTTGAGTGTTGAATTTATGACAGATCAAACAAACACATGTATGCCTAAAAATATCATCCATAATTATTAAAAAAATAGTATGCCCATATGACAAAAGCCACCCTAAATGTCTACCATGTATAAAAAGGTACTTTTATTTTTGTTGAACTATTCCCAAATGGCAATCGAGTTTGTTTTGCAAGATAACAAACTTAAAAATCTATTCAAACCACAAGAAATTTCTAAATTTGAACCACTGAGAAGCTTCAAAGGTTGAGCAAATGGATGCCCTAATCTTCGATACCACAAGATGCTTGTAACATGGTCAATTTTGAGTTTTATTTTCTAGTTGGATGGACAAAGTTATGAGGTAAGATAGTAAAGGCCATTAGCAAGCTTTCCCAAACCAATCATCTTTTTCATTTCCAAATCCTATAAAGCACAAAAGTTTGGATAAAAAGTCAAAGAGCAATTAAGAGATTTGGTCAATTTGCAAACTGACAAAAGGTTAACTCGAAAACTTGGGATATGTAAGACATCAAGGACTTCTAATTTTCTTTTATTCGAGCCAAACCAGAAAGTTTGATTAGAGCTTTATGACAATTGGGTAAGCCAAAATATAGATGTTGAGATTTTTTTATAATTGTAATAGTTCAAGTCGACGTGTAATTTGGTTCATAGCTCTTGTGTCAATGATCCATTTCTCCAAGTGGATGCTATAAGAATGGCTTGGTGATAAGAAGTGACCTGCTGTGTTGGCTTGATACTGGTCATTGCGACCACTCAAAAGACTCATTAATTTCTGCTTGCATGTTGTTTGCTTTTTATAGCCTTCACCCTTTTCTTATTTTTGTTATTTGCAAGAAAACAAATGTGTAGAAAGAAGCAGTGATCTACTATGTGGTTGCTTCTACTGCAATGAGTACAATAGAGCTTGTTTTTCGGCTTCTACTCTAAGTTGTTCTCCTATTTTATTCCTTCAACCAGCATGACTTCCTTAGCAATCAAATCACTTTGTTTTTCTTCTTATAGGATCATGGCATAGATCTTTCCAATGAAAGGTAAGGCTTGCAATAGTAAAAGTTTTACAGGAATCACAGAATAACTATCATTTAAGCCCATTAGAAATTACATTGCCTTATTAGTTTATTCCTTTTCAACAATCTTGCCACTTGCTCCTCATTTGCATGCTACTAGTTCTTTGTAAGAACTTAACTCATCCTAGAGTTCTATAAGTTTGGAGTAGTATAAAAATACAAATAAAGTATTTTTTTCTTACTGACCATCATTTTTTTATGACACTGCGATGACAAAAAATGATCAAATTATATATTGGACTCTATTTTTTCAAATCTATATAATTGTGCGGTCATTTTTGGCAAAATAGACTAAAAAATAGCCAAAATAGACGGAGAGGTGATGAGCACAATAAAATGCATAGTTATTAAGAGATTCAATCACCATTTAATGTCACTAATTTTATCATTTTTGTATTTTTGAGCTTGAAATAAAGCGTTGTCCTTAAATGGTGATTAATGATTGTTATTTGTATAAGTTTAGTAAAATAGACGTAATTCTCAATGAAGAAATTCTTGAACTTAGAGAAACATGACTCAATCTTACACAAACTTGAAGAATAGTTAAAAAGCCAAATCCAATATTTTATAGGCCAAAATTGGGATACAACAGAACTGGATTATAACTTCTGTCCAGTTTGACTCGCCTTAAGTATTTGGATTGTATTTCATAAAATACATACCTAATCAATATAATTTTTGAAGCTAAGAAATATTGACTCAATTGTCAACAACTCTTATATTGATAGCAAAATCCAAAGAAGTCATTATCATAGACCAAATTTTATTGCAAATTAGAAAATGGTTGTTGGTTGAAATCTGATATAATTTTAGTATTTTGTCCATATCTCATTGGATACTCATCTAAATTGAATGAATCTTATGGCTATGGAAATAAGAGACAAAATAATACAACTTTCATGTCGATCAAAATGGCTACATCGATCAACTTCATTGTTAAAAAGCTGTAGCAATTAGGTGAAGGAGTGGGTGGCCTAAATTATTAAAGATCAAAGTCACACTAAACATGTTTTCATTTATTGCCTACATAAGGACACCCTTAGGAGGCTATTGTACATTTTTTAATGATTTACAATATTCTTATATAATTCTCTTTAACATGCATTGTAAGCTAGGCTAGAGTTCTTGGCAAGGCTAGAGATGAACTTTTATGTGTAATAAATTTACTTCTATACTTTGATTCTTTGTTAAGAGCTATAAATGTTTGTAAGTTTGCTTATGTCTAAACTCTTATCTATTATTTTTCTATAATCCAAAGGTTATAGTTCTCATGTTTCATATATTTTCAGTCACGCTTTTTTTATGTGATTCTTGTTAAATTATAATTGTTATTGGTTACATTGTTTTATATGTTAATCTTTTACTGCAATATTGTTAATAGATATATTATCGGTCTTAGATAACATGTAAAAACAATAATTGTTTGATATTCTAGTTGATCTTTTACTGCAATATTTTTAAAATGATATAGTTTTAATCTTAGATAACTTGTATAAATGAACATGGTTTATGTTAATGTTTGCAAAGAGTTTAGTCATATCAAATACATGTATTATCAAATGTGTCATATTTTACATATCTTCCAATTGATTGTTTAGGATGTGAAACTTTCAATTGATTTATAAACATTGAATCAAAGTATAGAATATATTTATGAAGCATAATTGTGATTCTCGAAGCCTTGCTTACATCATCATAAGACTTCTCCTTTAATTCATATATAATTCTATCTCATCCATATAAACCAATTAGTTAATTTTGTCATTTGTAACTATTTTAATATTTTTATTTCACTAACCTATTTTGCCAAAAGCTTCTTCATGGGATTGACACCTCAATCTATACTGTGATAGCCGCATTATATTTTGAGCGTAAACAAAATTCGACACCATCGTCGGGGAGGCACACTAAGCAAAGTAGGTTGCATTTATCAATACTAAAGCGGCAACTTTATAAATTTACTTTTTTTTGTAAAATTTTATTTCTTAAATTTATTTCTTTAATTGTAATTTATTTTATTGTTCATGGATGTTCTACCACCTAACTTATTTTATTATCTTCTTACATTTTTATTTAATTTTATATGGTTTGTTCTACCACCTAACTCAGTTTATTTTCTTTTATTTATTCATTTATTTTATAGTTTATTTTCTTTTATTTATTTGTTGTATTTTATAGTTTATTTTTTTTATTTATTTGTTGTTTATTTTCTTTTATTTATTTATTGTACTTTATAATTTATCTTCTTTTATTAATTATTGTATTTTATTTCTCTCATTTATTTATTATGGTTAGTTTTACCACCTAACTTAGTTTATTTTCTTTTATTTATTGATCGCACTTTATAGTTTATTCTTTTTGTTCATTTTTTGTATTTTATTTTATTTTTTATTTCTTTTATTTATTTATTGTACTCTATAGTTTATTTATATATTTATTTATTTATTGTACTTACTTTATATTTTATGGTTAGTTTTATTACTTAGCTCATTTTTTTATTTCCTTTTGTTCACTTCTTAATTTTTCATAGAGAATTTCCTTTATTAAAAAAAAAGTTGAAAAAAATAAGTTAAAAAAACAATTGTTAGGATGTATGCATTGACTTAGAGACAAACGAAAAAGATTTATGAGAGAAGTAGAACTAGAACCATCACAACAATTTGTAAAAGAAGAGAATTCACCATCTAGTTCATCTTATAATTCCAACATAATGAGCCAACACAAACATAACCTTGTTAAGACTCTAAAAGATTACTTGCATCCGACTCGCACAGCCACACCATCATGCATTATATTTCCACCTAACACACCACATTTGGATTTTAAACTTGAAATGATACAACTTTTGCCAAATTTTCATGGTCTAGATAATGAAAATCCTTATGTGCATGTTAGGAATTTGAAGAGGTAGTGGCTAACTTCCATAGCCAACCCGAAGCCACAGACACTGTTAGGCTTAAAGTTTTTCCTTTTTCTCTGAAATACAAAGTAAGGAGTTGGTTATACTCTTTGAGGCTGGGGTTAATAGGAACTTGGGTAGAAATGACCAAAGCATTTTCAATAAATACTTTCCACAACATAAAAATTAATGGCCTGAAAAGATAAATTTCTCAAAGAAGTCAATGTTATTACTACTCGAAGTGGTAAGATTATGAGTGAGCCTACTCCTCCAACCAACACATCTACAAGTAGTAAAGACACCCTCCCTTGAAAAAGAGGCCACAGTTGAAAAAGAGCCCAAAAATAATTTTTCAATCCCAGTGCCTTTTCTCGAAGCTCTTCAACTTGTTGAAAAAAATTCAAAAATTCAAGGTGAGATTTTAGAACATTTGAAACAAGTTAAGATTAATTTTCTCTTGCTCTATTTAATTAAACAAGTTCCAACTTATGTCCAAGTCATTAAGGATCTGTGCACTATCAAAAGAAAATACCATGTAAAGAAAATTGTATTTTTGGTAGAACAGGTAAGTGCAACGATTGAACAAAAGATACCACCCAAGTATAAAGACCCAGGATGTCCTATAATCTCCTACTAAATTGGAACACATAAGTTTGGTCAAGCTTTGTTGGACTTAGGAACAAATGTAATTTTGATTCTTGATTCTATTTATTTGCGATTGGGACTTAGTGAGATTAAATCTACACCTATAGTCCTACAATTAGCTGACCAATCAATCAAGAAACTACGGAGAATAGTAGAAGATATTTTGTTACAAATTGATAAATTTTACTGCCCTGTTGATTTTCTTGTTTTAGATACTTATTCTGTGGTTAACATGGAATCCAAAATCCCTTTTATTTTAATTATAGAAATGGTCTAATAAAATTATCTTTTGGGAATATGACTCTTGAGGTGAACATTTTTCATATTGACAAGTAACCATGAGAGGAAAACAAATGCTATCATTCATATATGATAGACACACTTGTAGTAAAAGAAGCTTATAAAAACTATGACTTTGATTCTTTATAAAACCTCATTAATTTTGATTTTGAAGAATTGCATTATCTTGATGAAATAACTGATGTATTTAGTATTTTTGACTTACAGGATAAAGGGACTCGATTTTGGCAGCCACGCTTTGAAGAGTTGCCATAAGAGAGAGAGAAACCAAAACCATTAAACCTTGAGACACCACAAGTTGAGCTTTTCCCATTGGCCAAATGTTTAAAATATGTATTCTTGGGACCAAGTGATATTTCTTTCCTATCATCATTTCTTCTGAACTTAGTGCTAAACAAGAGGAAATTTGATAAAGTTATTAAAAGAACATAAGTTTGCACTAGGTTGGACCATAGTTGATATTAAAGGTATTTCTCCATTAATATGCTTCCATAGAATTCATTTAGAGGAAGGTGCCCAACTCTGTAGGGACACCCAAAGAAGACTTAACCCAACAATGAATGAATTAGTAAAGAAAAATGTTTTGAAGCTATTAGATGCATGTATAATCTACCCAATTTCTGATAGTCAATAGATAAGTACAACTCAAGTAGTTCCTAAGAAATAAGGGGTTACTGTTATAAAAACTTAGAATGGGGTACCTGTTTCAACTAGGGTGGTAAGTGGTTGGCGAATGTGCATTGATTATCAAAAATTAAACACAGCCACTACGAAAGACTATTTTTCATTACCTTTTATTGACCAAATTTTAGAACGCTAGCTGGACATCCCTTTTATTGCTTTCTTGATGGGTATTCAGGATATTACGAGATTGAGATAGCTATTAAAAATATAAAAATAATCACTTTTACATGCCCTTTTGGAACTTATACTTCTCGTAGAATGCCATTTGGATTATGTAATGCACTAGCTACTTTTTAACGTTATATACTGAGTATTTTATCTGATATGGTTTAGAAATGCAAGAAAGTTTTTATGGATGATTTGATTATTTTTGGTGATTCTTTTGATTCATGTCTACTTAACTTAAAAGCTTTTTTGAGTAGGTGTGACGAAAAATGACTTGTGCTAAACTAGGGAAAATGTCATTTTATGGTATCTTCAAGAATTGTTTTGGGGCATATTGTATCTGAAAGAGAGATAGAGGTTGACAAGACTAAAATTGAATTAATCTCTAAATTACCTCCACTTAAAACGGTAAAAGATGTTCGATTTTTTCTTGGATACATTGGCTTTTACAGGAGGTTTATACAAAACAATTCTGCCATTTCTAGACCATTATGTAACATTCTGATAAAAGATGCTGAATTCATATGAACACAAGAATGTGAAGAGGCATTCCAAACACTCATTGATAAACTCATCATCGCTCATATCATGTAATCATCGGATTAGAATCTCCCATTTGAGACTATGTGTGATGCAAGTAATTATGTTGTAGGAGCAATTCTTGGGCAACGAAGGGAAGGAAAACCCTTTGTTGTCTATTATGCTAGTAGGACTTTGAATGATGCTTAATTGAATTACTCTACTACTAAAAAAGAACTATTAGCTATTGTTTTTGCCTTAGATAAATTCTATTATTATTTGATTAGTTCACCAATTATTGTTCTAAGAATTCATTTACTGACCACGCTACCCTTAAGTACCTTCGTTCTAAGAAGGATGCTAAAGCTCATTTAATTAGGTGAATTCTTCTTTTATAGGTGATGCGATATTTCTATATCTCAAATTGAGTGCAAGTATACACTATTGTATGCAAGTAATAAAGGGACTAAATAGTCAAATGTCGAACCCACAAGGATAGTTTATATTTTCTAACCAAGTACTAAAATTATGTCTCTCTAATAATTATTCAGAAAAATAAAAATCTAAGAATGAATGCAGAAAATATAAAATCAAAAACACAATATAAAGAGAATTAGGTGATAGCAATGTAGAGAAAACCTAGGATTAATACTATCCTTCAATATGCTTTCTAATAATTAATCTTCTAATATTTAACTCCCTTAGTCTTTATTATTGATCAAGACACTAATGTATTCACAAGCCTCTTCCAAGGTCATGCAAGTATACCTTAATTTATCAAATACCTATATTCCAATGGTACTTGTAATAAATTAAGATTCATTAAGATTAAGTCTTATTGATCATACATGTCAATTAGGTATATTCCTATCCTACATTGAAACTTGCATATGCAACATTGAATGTTACTCTACAATCATACATCAAATTACTTAAGTCTAAATATTATGATTCCTCTTCCGAGTTTATCAACAATATTACCAACTCATTCACCATATATTGGCCAGATATATTGAAGCATTAAGATCAAGTAATTTGAATATCAAAGAACTAAGTTTATTAAATATTCAAAAGATATGGCAATTAAGCACACATATTGAGTTCAAGTATTAATCCTAGAAAATAAATTTAGTTCATGGCTACAAGAGAACAACAGTAAAATTAATAATAAATCATGATATATCAATAGCAAACCGATATAGACGTCGAATTGCTCTTAATTGTGCTGCCTAAGATACTCTTGATGCCAAAGAACGCCTTGAATCTCTCTATAAAGTTGCTTCAATTAAACTCCTATTACTCTTTAAGACTCGTGCTCTGTATTCTTAGTGTTCTTGAATGTGTCTTAGGTTATTTTTAACATCTAAGGTTGAGGGGATTTTTATAGGGATTGATATGAGCTTGAAAATCATAATTCTCGTCAGACTAAGACTCGCACTACCGCTAGAGCGCTGCGTTCTGCTGCTAGGGTGTTGCATTCTATCGCTAAGGCACTACGTGTAGAAGGCTGCACCTTTGGAGCAATGGAGTGATGGCACTAGAGCGCTGGCCAGTCACTGGCGCGGTGAAGATATGGCTTTGAGGCACTGGCCTGTCGCTGGCGCGATGCAGGTCTAGCATTGGGAGCCTATTGCAACTTCAATAGGTCATCTTTTCTAATTTTCTTATTTCGATCACTGTTCCAGTGCTGGGGCGAAAATCCTTGTAGCGTTGGGGCGATGGACTCATATTTTGAAAACTTTGCATTTTAGTCCCTATTTTTGCTCATTTTGCTTCCTTTCTTTAAATTTTGTTCAAGTCCCTATAAATAATAATCATACACATAAATAGTCATCTATTCTCATAAAATCATAAAATATCAAAATAAAAATATGAGAAAATATAAGACAAATTTGCCCTTATTAATAGGAATTTAATCTAACCATTAAATACAAAAAGAGCGTAGAAAATGTTGTTACTGATCATTTATCTCGCTTTGAGTTCATTGAATCCACTGATGTTCTATACATTCGAGATGATTTCCCTTATGAACATCTTTTCACTGTAAGCCAAATACCTCGGTATGCTTGTGGAGAAGTTCCATCTAACTAGAGTGCACGAGATAAGCGTAAATTCTTAGTTGAGGTACATAATTTTTATAGGGATGATCCATATCTTTTCAAATACTACGCTGACCAAATTATAAGAGGTTTCATTCCTAAAAGTGATTTTCTAATTTCTTAAATTTTTGCCATAGTATTGCTTTTGGCTATCATTTTTCTACGAAGAAAATGGCCGCAAATATTTTACAGTATGGTCTTTACTGGCCCACTTTGTTCAAAGACACTAATAATTTTTGTCATTCCTATGAAAGATGTCAAAAGTTAGGTATTGTATCTCAAAGACGTATGATGCCTCTTAACCCTATTCTTGTTATCGAGATATTTGATTGTTAGGGTATCAATTTTATGGGCGAAGGCTATAGCTTGTCATATTAATGATAACACAACTGTGGTAAAGTTCTTAAAAGAAAATGTGTTATCTAGGTGTGGTACCCCACGTGTCATCATTAGTGACCAAAGAATACATTTCTATAACCGTTCTTTTGAAGCTTTGATGCACAAGTATGGTGTTCTTTATAAAATTTCCACTGCATACCATCTGCAGGACAAATGGACAAGCTGAGCTAGCTAATAAAGAAATTAAACAGGTTTTAAAAAAGACGGTTAACTCGAATCGCAAAGATCAATCTCTATGTCTTTCTGATCCATTATGCGCATATCGCACTATATACAAAACTATCTTAGGAATGTCTTTATACTTCCTTGTCTATAGGAAAGCTTTCCATTTACCTATTGAGCTAAATAATAAAGCTTACTGGGCTATCAAAGCCCTTAACTTTGATTTAAGCGCTGTAGGTCTTCAGAGAAAGTTACAATTGTCAGAAATAGATGAGTTGTGAAATGATGTATATGACAACTCCAAGATTTACAAAGCCAATATAAAAGTAGCTCATGACAAATAGATCTCAATAAAACACTTTGAGCCAAAACAACGGATTTATCTTTATGATTATCAATTACAATTACACCCTAGAAAGTTAAGATCTCGATGGACTGGTCCATTTGTGGTATAGAACATTTTTCCTAATAGTGCTGTCAAAATCGAGGACCCCATTATTGGGCGAATTTTTAAAGTGAATGGATAGCAGTTGAAAAGTTATGTGAAAAAGGTAGATCACTCTATGTACCTAGACAAGATCCTTCTTATGGATCCTATCTATCATAATTGATCAAGTTCAATCTTTCTGTACCATATTTTATATTTTATATTTTGACTTTTTAATTTTGCTTTTATTTTCTTTCGTATTTTATTTTATTTTCTTCTTTTTATTTTTCTTCGGTGAGATTTTATTTCCTGGTCAAGTGGCAGATATAGTACTCTGTGACTATTAAAGTCAGTTTCTCAGTTCTCTAAAATCTGTCCCCTAAACTGTACATTCATCTCTTCTCTTTTTTTCTTTCTTTCAAAATAGATTGTATTCTTGCCAACCTTCAAAAACGATTTCCTTCATTGTCTCAAAATGCTATACTTAAGATTTATAAAGCACGGTGTAAAAGAATAAGGTTATTAATGTTGCGGAATATTCCTACGGATATTCGTTGGTTAATCGAAGCCAAGGTTCGATTATCTGGTGAGTTTGCAAATGATTTTGTTTCTTTTATGCTTGATCTTAGAAGAAGCTCTTATGCCAAAAGCCGAAGAGCAAAAAGGTTGCAAGTCTGTCATAAATGTGCTCGATGGAATTGTGACCGAAGTTGTCATTTTTTAGGATTTGCATCTAGAAACCGAGAAGATAAAATTCAGTTTATTAAGGATGGACTGAGTAAGGAGTCTTGGATGACATCCTATTGGCTCTTGAGATGAATCCTTATGGGCTCGTGCAACGTGAACTTCTCGATTTATGAAATAAATTCAAAAATGAACATTAATGATATAGTCTCAGAAATTTGACTCTAAAAGACCCTATTTGCTAATTTATAAGAAAATTAGGTGGAAAATCCCCGACCCATAGAGGGCGTTTAAGCGGTTACTGGACGTAAAACTAAAGAAAGATGTGAGCCACAATCACAACTAGCTATACATATGCATGCATCTTAATTTCAAACTTATTTTATTTTATTTTATGAATAATAGGGCTACTCATATAGATGTCTTAAATTTAAATCTTTTGGTTAAATAATGCATGTGGGTTATTATCTTTGAACTTTTGTGTTTTATTTTTAAATCTCCTCTGACAAACTATCGGGTTACCAAATCAATGTTATCATTTGGTACTCTATAAATATAGCACCTCATTTCTTCACTTTCATATATCGAGATCAATGTGAGTGTAGATATGGAGAAAACCTTAGTTCCCCGATTCTGAAATATATATGTATTTTATGGATCTAGTCCTGGGAAAAGTAAAGTGTTTGTAGAGGCAGCAAACAATCTAGGAAAAGTATCAGTTGCAAGAAAAATCTATTCGATATATGGAGGGGGTAGCCTTGGGTTAATGGGGTGTGTGTCAACAGCTACACATTTAGGAGGAAGTCAAGTTTTAGATATTATTCTTATATCTTTAGCCGTGAGAAACCTGACTGGGAAAACAATAGGGAAAGAATTACGAGTCTTATCCATGAATGAACATATAGCTAGAATGCTTTACTATGCAGACGTTTTTATTGCTTTACTGGGTGATTTTGGTACCTTACAAGAAAATTTTCAAATTGCCTCTTGGATCCAATTGAATATCCACCGAAAACCCATAGGTTTGTTGAATGTTAATAATTATTTTGATTGCTTACTCTGTTTTCTTGATCAAGTTGTGGAACAGAATTTTATTTCATATTTGGCGCGACAAATCCTTGTTTCTACTACCAATGTGGATGAATTGATTGACAAATTACAAGCAACTACGAACTCAACCTTGCAATAACTCAGATTGATTGGTTAGTAGGCCATAACAAGTGAAAACTGGATCTGACACTTCGTTAATAATATATATTTTTTATTAGCATCATCATTTTAGTTCATATTTGCCTAAGTGTCTTTCAAGCTTGTTTCTTTTGAATAATTGGCATTTCAAGTAATGTCTCATATACTTTATCTCTTTCTAATTAAACATTAAGGACAATATTTCATCTAGTTTAGGGGGGAATAGTAGACATAAGTTGTATTTTGAATTCCAAAAAAAAATTAAAAACAAAAAAAGATGATAGGGTTCAACATACCTATTTTATTAAAATGGCAGAGTAAAGAGTTCATTTTTAAACTCTTGAGACACATTCTAGGTTAAAGTAGATTAAGAATAGCAGAGTAAGGAGTTTTTTTTTTCTCTAACTTTTGAAACGCATTTTAACTAACTTGTTATTATTTTGTTTTATATGTCATGCATTGTTGTTTATTGTATGCAGTCTTGGTAATTCTTGTATAAAAAATTTTGCTTTTTTACTTAGTTATTATTTCAAAATTGTTTGGTTTGAGTCACTGTTTCTATTTAGGTTACTAAAGAATTTCTTTCAAAATATGTTTTAGCACAATGCTAAGTCTTGTGATAATATTGATGATTCAACTTATATGGCCAAGAGAATTTTCATGTTTAAGTATATATTTTTCTAATCTCACATATCTTTTGTGAGTAAGTGAAAATGTTGAGAAAACAGCTTACGAATTTTCATTGATCTTTTAAATTGGGTAATTTTTATTTAGATTAATATTATTCAAAATAAGGAATAAGTTGATTACGTAGCTGAAGGACGATTTAAAATGAATTCCTAAATTTTGTGTAATATATTTTGGTGAGAAATTGTTTTTTTTTTATTTTGTAATGCTTTCTTGCATTCTTAAAAAAAATGATGAAAAGCAAAAAAAAAATCAATTCAGTTTAATAATGTCTTCATTCAATTTTAGAAGACAAATATTTTGTAAGACAGCTTTCTCACCAAGCTATATTTGTATAAGACAATTAAGTCCTAAAGCTGGTGCATGTCAAGAATGATTGATTTTTCTATCTTTAGATCAATGTTAGTTTCTATTTCTGTCCATAAAATTGATTTTTTTCTTGACTACTTAACTATTTTTCAACTCCATAAGAAAACTCATAACCTTTTAAACAGTCATACACTTGTGAGGATATAGAGTTGAGACTTTTACTAGGAGAAATTCTCAAGGCTATATATGTTGTGACTTGTGATAAGAAGGTTACGATTTAGTTCACACACACATAATTTTGAAAGTTATAATTGAAAAAACCATAATAGCAATAGTGATCTTGAACTAGCTTTTTGTTTGAAATGCTTAGGTAGTTCTACGTAATCTATTTACGCCTGAATTGCTAGAGATAGCAATAAGCTAATTGGGGGTAGTGATAAGTATAATAAGAAGAAAATATTTGTTAAGAGATTCAATCACCATTTAATGTCACTAATTTTAGCATTTTTGTATTTGTAAGCTTAAAATAAAGTGTTGTCCATAAATGGTTAGTAATGAATGTTATTTGCACAAGTTTAGTAAAATAGACTTAACTCTCAACGTAGAAATAAAAATGAAAAAATTCTTAAACCTAGAGGAACATAACTCAATCTTACACAAACTTGAAGAATAGTTGAAAAGCCAAATTCGATATTTTATAGGCCAAAATTGCGATACAACAGAACTAGATTATAACTTTTGCTCAGTTTGATCCACCTCACGTATTTGGAATATATTTCACAAAATACGTACCCAATCAGTATAATTCTTGAAGTTGGAAAATACAAACTCAATTATCAACAACTCTTATGTTGATAGCAAAATCCAAAGAAGTCATTATCATGGACTAAATTGTATTGCAAATTAGAAAAATGGTAGTAAAATAGACTTAACTCTCAATGTAGAAATTAAAATGAAGACATTCTTGAACCTAGAGAAACATAACTCAATCTTACACAAACTTTAAGAACACTTGAAAATCCAAATCCAACATTTATGGGCCAAAATTGGGATACAACAAATCTAGATTATAACTTCAGCTCAGTTTGACCCACATCATGTATTTGGATTGTATTTCATAAAATACGTACCCAATTAGTATAATTCTTAAAGTTACAAAATAAAAACTCAATTATCAACAACTCTTATGTTCATAGTAAAATCAAAAGAAGTTATTATCATGGACCAAATTGTATTGCAAATTGAAACAAAAAGGTTGTTGGTTGAAATTTGACATATCTTTGGTATTTTGTCCACATCTCATTGGATACTCATCTAAACTAAATGAACCTTATGACTATATAAAGAAAAGACAAAATAATACAACTTGCATGTCGACCAAAATGGATACATTGATCAATTCCATTCTCAAAATGTTGTAGAAATTAGGTGAAGGAGTGGGTGGCCTAAATTATTAAAGATTGAAGTCACACTAAACATGTTTTCATTTATTGCCTACATAAGGACACCCTTAGGAGGCTAATGTACATTTTTTAATGATTTACAATATTCTTATATAATTCTCTTTAACATGCATTGTAAGCTAGGCTAGAGATGAACTTTTATGTGTAATTAATTTACTTTTATACTTTGATTCTTTGTCAAGAGCTATAAATATTTGTAAGTTTGCTTATGTCTAAACTCTTATCTATTATTTTTCTATAATCCAAAGGTTATAGTTCTCATGTTTCGTTTATTTTCAGCCATGATTTCTTTATGTGATTCTTGTTAAATTATAATTGTTATTGGTTACAATATTTTACATGTTAATCTTTTACTGTAATGTTGTCAATTGATATATTTTTTTGTCTTAGATAACATGTAAAGACAATAATTGTTTGATATTCAAGTTGATCTTTTACTGTAATATTTTTAAAATAATATATTGTCAATCTTAGATAACTTGTACAAATGAACATGGTTTGTGTATTAATGTTTGTAAAGAGTTTAGTTATATCAAATACATGTATTATCAAATGTCCCATATTTTACATATCTTCCAATTGATTGTTTAGGATGTGAAACTTTTAATTGAGTTATAAACATTGAATCAAAGTATAGAATAGATTTATGAAGCATAATTGTGATTCTCGAAGCCTTGCTTACATCATCATAAGACTTCTCTTTTAATTCATATACAATTGTATCTCATCCATATAAACCAATTAGTTAATTTTGTCATTTGTAATTGTTTTAATATTTTTATTTCACTAACCTATTTTGCCAAAAGCTTCCTCATGGGATCGACACCTCAATCTATACTGTAATAGTCGCATTATATTTTGAGTGTAAACAAAAAAGGGGTCGGCTGCTGCCAAACGAGAGGGCATTGACTTGCATCGCTCCCACCTATGGATAAATTGACGGTCGATTTACACAATGACAATAAAATTGTGTAGATCAGAAAATTTTTGGAGCTAATGATATAAAATTTGAATTTTTTTTACCACCTTAATGTCATTAGAAAAAAGACGGCTGCTGGCTATTTTCTACGATAGTGTAAATTGTTTTTAATTATTAATTATTTTATTTATTAATAATTAACCAATTGTATGGTAACATTTGTCCAAATTATATGGTGAGAAGTGTACATTCCTATATTTTGTAAAGTATGTTAATAATGAGGGCATAATGGTAAATGACTATTAAAAGTAGAATTTTCATCCAAAGTAACGGCAAAAATTGATGTTTTGGGACAAAATTGGGTATTAAAAATTTCTTTGACTAAAAGTGTTATTTAGGCTAAAATATTGGGATACGTATAACCTTTGCCCTTATAATATAGGCCAAAATACTAATATTGTTCTCAATTAAAATTAAAGATTTAAAGTATGGGAAGTTATAAACATTTTAGTAGTGGGTATCTAAGACCAATATGTATTTTTATGTTAAATTTGAAACATTTATTTATTTATAGGGGTGGGAGAATTCCCCACGAGATTGGACCTTGTAAAGACCCGCCCCAAATAAGATGTAATTTCAGGTTGCATTTTAAATATTTTTTTAGGATGGGATAGGTTTGGGTATAGTAATCCAAACACGAATTACATTTGGGTTAAATTTGGGAATAAGTTAATTTTTTCAGACTCGCCTCAAATACCCGATTTAAAAATAAAATAAAAAAAAATCTAATGTGAATTTTTTTTACTTATTTATGCAAATCAAAATTGGTTTCGTGCTAAATTTGGAGGTATAAAATTTACTTATATTATATTTTTAAAATTTTTTATTCTTATTTATTTTTTATTTTTAATTTCTTTCTTTGTTTTTTTAATCATATTTAATATTAGATACTTGTTTTCAAATTAGAGTGAACTCATATGTTAAAAAATGAGAAAAAAGATGAAGAGGAACTATTAGTACTACAACATATTTGAGTTGTTGGTATTTTCCAGGAATGAACTTTGGCAGTATTCAAATGAAGGAATATGTTGTATATATGTCAGCATAACACTAGAGCACTTGTACAAATTGAATGGTAATAGTTGCGAAGGGATACCTATACTATGCAAGCTGTACATTTCTATGAATTTAGGATTGAAGGACAATTGTATATTCTAGATTATTCCATCCTTTAGAATTTGATTTTTTTTCTTTGTATATTAGTATAACTTTGTACACAAATATTCAATATACTAAAATATAAGAAATACAAGAGCATTATCTTCACTTTCTCTACAATATCCTTTGTTTATTAACTTGGTATCAGAGCAAGGTACAACCAAACAAAGGCTAACATAAGCTCAAATCCAAATATTAACCCTGGAAATGATGCTAATAATCCTAATCCTAGAAATGCATCAAGATAAGTACCAAGAACAATAGCAATGCTGAATCAAACACCCCTAAACAATCAAATGGTCATCAACTTATCTTTTACTATCATAAATAAGTTAGATAGGAACAACTACATAATATGAAAGACTCAAGTTCTTTCTTCATTCATGGGAATGATCTTGAAAGCTTCATTGAATGATCAACATTAATCCTAAATAAGTATGTTGTCACCTTTAACGAAACATAAAACATGATTACCATTGAAATCTCTTACTACCATCAATGGAAAAGATAAGATCAACTTCTTCATTGTTGGTTATTGTCCATTCTAAGTGAAAATATAATATGCTCAATCACTAAATGCACCACCTCTTTAGAACTTCAGGCAACTCTAAAATGGATGTCTTGCTCACAATCACAAGCAAGACTACTAGAGATAAGAAGGAAACTCAATATGACCAAAAAAAAGACCATGACTATCATTGAGTATTTTACAAAAAAGAAAAAACTTGTTGGTAGTCTTAATATTTCTGCAAAACCAATACCAAATGATGAGCTCATTAGTTTTATACTAAGAGGACTTGGGTCAAACTATAACCCTATTTGGTAAACAAAGAATCAAGACTGGAGACTATGACTCTTGAAGATACTTATGCTGCATTGTTAAGGTTTAAAGGTAGACTTGATCTAAATGGACATGAAAATTATGGCATATAACAAAAGCAATAACAATTAAAGGAGATTTAGACAAGGTAGAGGAACTGGTGGTAGAGGACAGTTTGGTGGAAGGAACAATAGTCAAGTGAGGCAAAAACAATAATCAAGCTGGTGGAAGGAACAATAGTCAAGTGAAAGGAAGAGGGAAGCAACATGCAAGTAAAAACAAAACCAAAAGTACGGTGTCAAGTTTGCTTGAAACCAGGATATGAGACTATTAAGTGTTGGCATGGGTTTGAAAAAGACTTTCAACCAACGTAGGAAAATCAACAAAATTCAGATATGTCGCCTATAAAAATGATGACGCTTGTAAGGATGGTATCTTGACAATGGAACCATCAACCATGTGACCAATAATACAAGCTATATGGTTACTCAAACTGAGTACAAGGGTAAGCAAGAACTCACTGTGGGTAATGGTCGAAAACTCACCATCACTTATTTTGGTAACTGTGAATTGCCTATTTGTACTAAAAATTATGAATATGCCTCTATAAAGATGTTTTACATATGCCTGAAATGACCAAGAGCCTATATAGTATCTCTAGACTCATAAGAGATAATAATTTGACAATTGTGTTTTTTAATGTTGCATGTGTTGTTAAGGGCCAGATAAGGAAGATTCTTCTTCACGTGGTGGCTAAGAAAGGCCTATATCTTCTCACTAACACAAAGACATCAATAAACATAGCAACAAAAAGGTCAAACAATTAGTCTTTGTGTCTAGAGATATCTTTACTTGCTATTTTTCCCTCAAACGAGTCTATGAAAGTTTATTTTACAATAGCTATTTAGTCTCAAGAGTCAGATGATAAGTCTTGTAGTCTGTTAAGCATATAACATAGGAAATTTGGTCATCAAAATGATCAAACTTTAAAGAATATATTGATCTCTTGTAACAAACCAACAAATTTCAATAAAAAAAACTTGCATTACAATTTTGTAAAGCTTGTCAATTTAGGAAAAACCATAAACTAAAGTTTGATACTGCTAAACAAAATACACACAAACCACTTGAGTTGCTATACTCAAATTTATAGGGACCTATACCTCTAAAATCTAGAAATGATTTCAAATACTATTTTAGTATAGTAGATGATTACAGCAGATACAATTGGATATTTCCCCTTCAAACCAAAGTACAAGTGATAGAAACATCTAAACTTCAAAACACAAATTGAGATAAATCTAGAAACCAACATTAAAGTGTTCAAACAGACGATGGTAGCAAATTCAAACCTTCAAAGCCTTTCTTTAAACATAATGGGATCATTCTCAAACTTACATACCCTTACACTTTAGAACAAAATGGAAAAGTAGAGAGAAAACATAGACACATTGTAGAATTAAGATTGACTTTATTTTCACATTCTAACTTACCATTAAAATACTAATGGTATGCCTTTAAAATAGCTACATACCTCATTAATAAGCTTTTAACTCTTGTATTAGGTAATAAAACACCTCGAGAACTTCTTTACAATAAGAAACCAGACTATAGCATTCTAAAGAGTGTTTGATTGTGCTTTTATTCCTCATCCAAGACCATACAATGTAAATAAGTTCAAATTTCACACTAAGAGACGCAATTTTTGGGGTATAGTTCTAAACATAAGTATAAGTGTCTTGACATAAAAGGGAAAATCTATATATCTAGGCATGTAGTCTTCAATGAAAATAGTTTTCCCTTCAAAGATAAATCTCTCACTAATTAAAACACTATCAACTCTATCACTAAAAATGTCTCAAGCCAATTTCATACATTCTTTTTAGCACCAAACAACACTAAAAAACACCAGAAATATTAAGGTCTCTCTCAACCAGCTTAAAAGGAAGATTCTAATTATGTAGGTACAAATAACTCTCATGCTCAATCTCTATATTACAACATACACTAGCATGTCACTCAACCTTAAAATGAAGAATTAGAATATGAAATTGAACCTGCAGTACCACTAGAAAACACCACTAACAGACTAACACTAGAAATAGAACCCACAACATCACCAGAAACTATCACCAACATACCAATCTCTTCACATCTCATGGATACTAAGTCAAAGTCAGGCATATTTAAACCTAAGTATACTATACACTACAAGTACAAAATAATAGTGAAAATATACCACAAAATACTCAAAAAGCCTTCTCTAGTACTAAATGAAAAGCTACCATGACAGAAGAATGCCAAGCCTTAGTTAAGAACTAAACTTGGAACCTAGTACCCTTGATAAAAAAAAATGAAGGTGATTAGAAAAAAAATGGATCTACAAGGTTAAATACAAGCTTGATGGTTCAATTATAAGGTACAAAGCCATACTAGTGGCTAAAAAGGTACCTACAAACAGCAGGAGTAGATTATACAGAAACATTTAGTCCAGTTGCTAAGGTTGTCACCATTAAAGTAGTACTGAGTTTAACAGTACATTTCAACTGGAATGTGAAGCAAGTAGATGTCAATAATGCATTCTTGAATTTTAAAATCAATGAAGAAGTATACATGGTTCAACCTGAGGGCTTTATAGACCAAGACAAATCAAATTTTGATTGTAGACTAAATAAAGTTTTGTATAGCCTTAAACAGGCTCCAAGAGCCTGGTATAAGAAATTGAAACATGCTCTGCTAAGTTAGGGTTTCATGAATGCCAAGAGTAACACCTTTTTGGTTATGCTAAAATCAATTGGGAAACTATAATATTACTAGTTTATGTTGATGATATCCTAATAACATGAAGTGATAAGCTTAAATATAGGGAGACTATTAGAAAGTTTGATAAAGTCTTCTCATTAAAAGTGTTGGGATCATTAAATTACTTTCTTGGGATAGAGGTTAAAAGAAGTAAAACTGGTATGCATCTTAGTCAAACAAAGTATATCTTGGATCTACTCAGAAAGACAGGAATGCTCTAATATAAGGCAGCACATACACCTATAAATCTAGGCACCAAACTAACAAGAGATGAAGGGAAAGATTTTAAAGATGCCACACTTTATAGGAGCACAATAAGAGCTCTTCAATATGTTACTTTGACTAGACAAAAAATTGCATTTATTATAAATAAACTGAGTTAGTATCGAAATAAGCCAAAGCATACACACTGGCAAGGATACAAAAGGGTACTAAGGTACCTACAAGGAACATATAATCATAGATTATTCTACACCTCAAGAGGAAACATGGAACTCATTGGCTATACTGATGCTGATTGGGCAAATGATTTAGATGATCAAAAATCTACAAGAGGATACAACATTTTTCTAAGCAATAATCTGGTCTCTTGGAGCTCAAAAATGCATAAAGTAATCTCAAGGTCAAGTATTGAGTTAGAATGCAGGCACTTGTACAAACAGGTGTTGAAACTACTTGGATTTGCTCTTTACTAAATGTACTGAACATTAATCTCACTAAAGTTTCTATATTATGGTATGACAACAAAAATGCAGTAGCCTTAGCCACCAACCCAGCGTACCATGCTAGGACCAAACACATAGAGATTGATGTTCATTTTATTAGGAAAAAGTTGATCAACAAAGAGTTAGAAATTAAATACATTCCTTCAAAGGAGCAGCTTGTAGATATCATGACAAAGCTATTAATAGTAGAGAGTTTTAGATATCTCAAAAGCAAGTTTAAATTCTTATCATACAGTGGAGCTTGAAGAGGGTGTTAGTACTACAACATATTTAAGCTGCTGGCATTTTCCTGGAATGAACTTTGGCAGTATTCAAATGAAAGAATATGTTGTATACGTGTCAGCACAACATTGGATCACTTGTGTAAATTGAATGACAACAGCTGTGAAGGGACACCTATATTGTGCAAACTATACATTTCCATGAATTTAGGATCGAAGGACAGCTATATATTCTAGATTATTCCATCCTTTAGCCATTAGATTTTTCCTCTATATATTAGTACAACTTTGAACAAAAATATTCAATACACTGAAATATAAAAAATACAAGAGCATTGTCTTCTAACTTTCTCTGTAATATTCTCTGTTTATTAATTGGAACAAACAAAAGAGGTAAATAATTTTGTTACCATTCTTAGTTTATTAGTCATCACTCATCTAATTCAAAATTTATTTTACTTTATGTTATAATTTGTGAGGAATTTTAATAAAAACTTGATGTTTGAATTATAAATTAAGCATGATGATTTAGATACCAAAGTTCAAAGAAACTACTAATTTTTATAATTTTAAATTTTAATTTATGTTATTGATTTTTAAAATTATTAGTTAAAAACTTGAAGGTTCGATGTAATTTATATTTTTATATGATGTTTACAATTTTTTTAGTATATTATACTTGTACGGGCTAAAAGACTATTTCACAAAATTAAATCGATACAAATAAAAGAGAATTTAAGAAATTAAAACAAAAAGGTATGGGGTATTCCCATTTGGGAATCTTCTACTCTAAATCTAAATTACATATATCATGTATAGGGTGAATATGAAAATTCTCACATTATTTAGAAATGAGGATAGAGGTTGTGATCCCCGCCCCGCCCCGCCCCATTACACTGCAATATATTTATGTAGAGTCAAAATTTGAGATCATAGGAAAATTTAGAATATGAGAGAATATGTAAACGACAAGAGTTTATGACATTAAAAGAGTTATTAACATAAAATTGTTAGCCTAGACGATATCTGTGACTTTGAGTACTGTAAAATGTAATCATTTTGTAAATTGTAATTGTTCAACTTCTGTGTTGGGTGATTTATTGAGCCATAAATCCTTGGTATTCTCTAGCGCTTTATTTGAATTACTTTCCATATAGTTTCAAATTCCAATGGGGCAATTTTGCTCTGCCAAATCATATTTTGGCTCCTTATATTTATATAAAACTTGGGTAAATAAGAATAACCCTTCAATTCTACCTTTCAAGTCCTGCGTGGTGTGGATGCTATTCTTGGAAGCCACGCATAGTGTTTACAATATCATTCCCTATGTTCCTTCTTCTTTTTAAACATATTTAAACTTTTGGGGTGAGATTATTGATCAATTAATATGATCTTAATTAATTTGAAATAATCAATCAAATACTGAAATAAGATTATTTCTTAACACTGACAAATAACATTCCTTTTTTTCATATATTTTTCCTCGATTTCCACAAATGAGTTTCAGATAAAGGTGAGTTATGATGATTTTAGTTTTGTTGTTATATAGTACTAATCAAAGATGGCCCCTCTCATATAAATGATCTTAGTAAACCCAAATAAATGTATTTATAATTTTAAGATAATGCTTATCCATTAAAACTTCCTTATCATACATTTTCTCTTCTATTTTGCGTGGTATAAATACTTCTCTATCACGTCGCTAAATTAAAATTTCGTTTCAAATTTCAAATTGTTATGATTATTTAATTTTTAAAAGCATTATATTGGAAAAAAATATTTAATAACCACTCACAACTTTGCTTTTAAGTGCAGACGTAGTTAAAAATTTTAACACGTTTTAAAATTTTAGTGATTCAAAATTAAAGATAATTTAATTTTGAGTTAAAAATTAAAGAAGAGTCAGACACGTGACCAATTATGTAATAAAAGAATAAAAGAAGTATGGAATGGGAAATCAAAAGTAAGGAGGGACATGAAAACATAAGGACGGACTGCCCAAGTGAGAGCTCCGTAACGCTAAGAGTTCAGCGCTACAGACAGCACGCTCAACACTGAAGCGTTGGCCACTCAATGCCCTAGCATTAGATTGAAGTCACAACAATGCTCTAGCATTGTTTGGATAACACCGTAGTATTGGATAAGTCACATTAAAACCCCAACATTGGACATTGAACATCATAGCATTGCCTGTACGGAAAAATTTCTATTTTGATTCTAATTGCGTGGTTAAGTCTATTTTGGACTTTCTTTGTATGTGAACTCTTATTTCAATAAGGAATAAGGATTATAGAGGTCTTGTAAATAATATATAAACCCTTGTAATTAATTAAAATTAGCAATGCATTAATAAGAGACAGAATAGAGGATTGGGGTAGCTCTACGGCATTGGGCGCAAAGGCAAAAGAATACCATGAAGTGCTTGATCGTTGGGCACAGAAGTACAAGAAAGCATTGGGTAGATCCTTTAGGAGTTTCTCTATTATTATATTCCTTGGATTTCTCTTATGGGGGTTCTTTGGATATAAAAGAACTGAATAAAACAAGCAAGAATTTGTGATCCATCGTAGACGTAGGTAGTTATTGTTGAACCATATATATTCTTTTACCTTGTGTGTAAGATTATTTTTTTCTATTTTTTTGTTGATCTTGTTTATTCTTGTTTTACTTGTAAGTGAAAGCTTTCAGAAAGTGTTAAAGATTCTAGAGTGCTAAATACCACGTCAAAAATGTATTAGAGCATGTAAGAATCCTCAATAAACTAGTATAAGAGCTGTGGCTAAGTTGATGCTTAAGTAGTATCAAATTTGAGAACCTAACCTGAACAAAATACCTCAACAAACTAGTATCAGAGCTGTAGTTAAGGTTAATAGCCGAGTATAAGTTGTTCAACCATAAGGACACACAAGTAAAGACAGAAGAATAAGGAAAAGGATCAAGAGCCTAAAAGTATAGTGAGCTAATTGTATATGAAAGGCTGAAGAATAGAGAAAGAAGAGCAATCAGAAAGGAAGGCAAAAAATGGTGGAGGAGTTGCAACTAGTCTGTGAATAAGACTTAGAGTTGCAAAATCCTTGGTGGCTTCTTTTGAAGAAGGAATATAGAATATGTCTAATGGTATATAAGCGAGAAGCAAAACTAAGGCTATGTACTTGGCAGAATATTAAGTGGTCTTAACATGGAGTTATTGAGAGGATGCACAATAAGGGCAGTATTGGAGATTATTGCATTGGAATAATATAGGTTAAAAGAGAATGTGTGGCAAATGAAGGATATACCCATAGAGATATTGTGCTAATATCTGAGATATGTGGGGAAAACATAATATGATGGCTACCCTTAGAGAGATACATTTGAAATCTTTAAAGGATCATAGTCATAAGCATTAAAGGAGTTAAGCCTAAGCATAAGACTTAACTAGAATCAAAACTAGGGTAATTTAGCGTTGGCTAAGGAATGGATGGTTCCTCAGAAAAGTTTTTTGGAAAGATTTTAATTAAGGAAAGGTTTGTTGGATTTTTGATGATTTAAAGTTAAGGATAATTTGATTTTAAGTTGGAGACAAAAGAGAGTCAAGACGTGGCCAAGGATATAATAAAAGGACAAAAGAGGTGTGGAACGAGAAGTTGGAAGGAATGAGGGACGTGGAAATATGAGGGGGGACTGCCTAGGTGAGAACCGCAACGCTAGGAGCTTAGCACTGCAGTGCTACAAACAGAACGCTCAGCGTTGTCTATTCAGAAAAGTTCTTATTTTGTTCTAATCACATGATTAAGTTGGTTTTGGACTTTCTTAACATGTAGACTTTTATTTCAATAAAGAATAGGATTTATAGAAGTCTTGTAAACATTATATAAACTCTTATAATTTATTAGAATTAATAATACATCAACTAGAGAGAGAATAGAGGGCTAGGGTAATTCTAGGGCACTAGCAACAAGCGTAGAAAAGTACCATTGAGTGCTTAAACGTTGGACGTATAAGCGCAAGAAAGCACTGGGTAGATCCTTTAAGAGTTTGTTTATTCTTGTATTCCTTGAGTTTCTCTTGTAGGGGTTCTTTCGGTATAAAAAAGTTGAATAAAAGAAGCGAGGATTTATGATCCACTGTAGATATAAGTGGTTATTGCCAAATCACATATATTCTTATTACTGGAATTTGTGATTATATGCCATCGTAATTTTGTATGACTATTACAAATTTATATTTATGCAAAAAATAAATATATTTATTAAATTGTTGATTAATGTTATTAGGTAAGATGCTTGTAACATTTCAAACATTATATTGATTTGAAGGAGTTCATATCAGGTCTAAAGAGTCAGAACCTTGTCTGCAAAGGAACAAAGACTAAAAATATACTTACAATGACATAGTTACAAATAGTTACAACAGTTGCTAGGAAATGTCATTGTGCAAGTATGTTCTCGAATTATATGTTCCTAATCTATTTCTGCCGATGTAAGGTTTGTCGAGTGGAATCAATTTATGTAGATCAGTGTATGTCTATATCTAAATAGTCTAATGGTTAATCTTAGTAAACCATGAGCTTAGTGGAAGCTCGTATAGATATATATGTATTTAGTAAGGATTGGATACTGAACAAACTCAAGGAAGACCTCCAATAGATATCCCATAATCTGTCAGTGGAGGGTCTTCTCAAGTTGAGTAGTATTCGTAGTCTCTTGACCTGAGCACCACGGTGGGCTTATGAGTGATCCACCATATTTAGGTTCCATACATGTCAGAAACCCTTCATAGTTTGATCGCTGGGTATGGTCCGATGCTTATAGAGTTCGGTGTGTATAAATATAGGATCCGTCAGCTCATATGGGTGAGTTAAATATCCAGATACTCTAAGGTTGTATTCTAGGAAGTCTTATGGCCATAAGCATTTAACTCAGAAAAAAGTTTCATGTGGTATAAATAATATCGTAAAGGAGTTTACGCATATTGTTTATCAAAATATGAATAAAAGAGATAAGTTTATAGTTGAGCAATAAGAGACTTGGCGGTGTTGATCTATATCTCCACTTTTATAAGATATATATGACGGAAGGATTGTACAAATATGGATTAACCTTAACTTATGTGGTTCAACACGCCATTTTTGTATTATCCATAATGTGTGTGCGGGGGGCATCGGTTATGGATTTATGAAAATATTATGTGAGACAAAATAGGTGTGAACCTAGGGAGTCTCACGATATGAAGTGTACGCATTAAGCACTTAGGTAGCGCACTGCATTGAATTGTTCAATTTGGAAAGTTTTTAAAAAACATGAATTTATTTTAGGGTTTCTTGGGAAATAGCTAAGGTCTAAGTGTTAAACCTAAAATTATGCCAAGTGAGACTTGACACTTTTATCTACATAATATATGTCTTAAATTATGCCAATAATTTGCATGGGTACTAAATTGGACACTGGTAGATACAACTACTATTTAAATGAAACAACTATTGTTTTATTTAAATTAAATCAATCGATCATTTAATTATTTTAGGATCTCTCGGGAAGTTGCTAAGGTTTAAGTGTTAAACATAAAATTATGTCAATTGAACTTGACACTTTTATCTACTTAGTGTATGTCTCAACTTATGCCAATAATTTATATAGGTAGTAATTTGAGCATTGGTAGATTAAGTTATTAAAATAAATAAATATATATATATATAAAGAAGAATGAAATTATTCGGCCATCAGTCTAAATCAAGCACCGCTTGGTTGTACGGTCCGTCTCCGCCCTTCCATCCCTTGGATAGATAGAGATAGAGGGCAAAGCTTTTGGTTTTTTCATGTTGTCAAAAAGTTGCTTCCCTTTTAAATAGATTCACACCCATTTCAGAAAGATCAAGGCAGTATATCAATTTTTCCTTTATACTTTACTTGGATCTGTTTTTATGCTATTAGCTATTCTGTTGATTCTTCTTCAAACAGGAACCACCAATTTAAATGAATTTGATTTATTTGATTTAGTCTTGACATGTGTTGTATTTCCATTTGATGGATTAAAAGTAAATGCAATATGTTAGCTTTCAATTAGCTAAATGTAAAATGATAGCAACTTGTTGAATTATTATTGGCCATGAAAAGAAATTAAACATTCAAATTAAATTTGATTCAATTTGTATAGTTGGAAATAGCAGTAAGTTAGATATCTGTTGCCACTAATTTGTTCATGAAATGGCTATCAAAATGACTAACCATCCTCATTGTCTTGTCATGCTTAGACAAGTGGCAATGAAGTGAATTGTGATTGGCTCAGCAAAAGACAATGTTGCCTATAAATACTATAGATTGGCCGAGACAGAGAATGTGCATATTTATTGCTATTTCAAGGTTAAGAGTTAACCTTTAAACATTCCGAGAGTAAAATAAAATAGAAGTAAAGTGTTACTTCGAATATTTTGAGAGGAAGGCTATCATTCTAGCTTGAGGAAGTCCACCACATCCCCAACTAAAAATGTTCAAAGCATGCTTTGAGGGTGAGTTCCCTAATCTTATTAGTGTAATGAGATTATTTTAATGTGTATTATATTTCTGCTGCGCTGCATGTGAGACCTGCATTATTTAAATTATTTAAAATGTACACATTTACCCATAGCATGACGCACATGCATACAACACCAGTAAAATTGGTATCAAAGCACTGTGTTATGTGCTATTTGTGCTTAGATTTATAGTGTACATGGCATAATTAAATTTTTCAGTGCTATTGATTATGTGTTTCAAGTGTTGAAAAAAAATTCATAATCGGGACATAGTCAAAAGGGATGCCGTAGCGCTCTAGGCTGAGTGCCGCGGCGCTAGGGTAGAGGCCCTACCATTGCAGCGCGTTTAGGTTGGTTCCATGACGTTGGAGGCTACACCTTCAATGTCATAGTTTTTTGAACCTATGAAAGCCATTATTACGCTGGTTACTAAAAATATTTATTTTTAAAGAGTTTAAAAATAAATGGTTTGTTTTTTACAATTTATAATTGTTATAAATGAGATAAAAATTGTGGACCATTTGTTTGTGCTGGTAACCACAATGGGAGCCTTACTGGTAGGGTTTAGTTGTGTTTGCACAAAACAAATGTATGATTAAGAATCACGGCCTTATGAGATGGGGATAGAATTAAGAAAACTCTCTTAATCAAATAGAATAGTGTACCATTATGAGATAATGTTACACGTTACTTCGTCTTGTCAATACGGTATTAGTCAGGTCATATCGATCTTTTCCAATATTGCTAAAGTGTGAGGAATTTAGTCGGTCTGATTTTGACTATGTCGGTTAAACATGTGATGAGGCAAATATATATGAATGTATTATACAATATTTCTAAAGCATGAGGGTAATATCGGTAACATATATTTGATCATTGATAAATTTATCTGAAATACACTTATCCAATATTGCTAAAGCATGAGAATAAAGTGTATTTAGGATCAGTGATAAGAGTTGCATAAGATGCAATTGATAAGAGTTATCTACCTTTTGAATTTTAAAATGACAATATTACTAAAGCGTGAGGCCAGAGTAAAATGCCAAAGGGATCTACTTCTTGTTGTAAAATTTAAAGAGTTTAAATTTGTCATTTTCCCTTTTGAGAAATTTAGAGAATTATGTAAAGAAGTAAAAGGGTGTCTTAGATTTTAAAAAAATGTTTAATTTGATTATATCCTTAATTTAAAATAAAAATTAGCGATTTAAATATTTTGTTTTGCTAACATTTCTTAATTTTTCTTGTGAAGATGAAATGGCCTCATATAATCTGTTGGCACACATATTGAATGCGAACCAACTTAAAGGCGCAGAAAACTATAAAGACTAGTTGATGAATCTGATAATTATTCTCAATTCTGAAAAACTTGGATATATGATAGATTAGTGTATGCCCAGATGAATTTCTGATGAAGCTACCCAGGAGAAAGGGTAACTTATCAAAAATAGCTAGATGATGATTTAAAAGTTAAATATTACATCATTGCCTCTATGTCTACAGGCTTACAATGAGAACATGCTTATATGGGTGATGCTTTTAGTATTATGCTCCATTGGAAGGAGCTTTTTGGCGATCGTCCTTAGATTGAGGCATATAGGGTTGCTAAATCACTTTTTCAGTGTAGAATTTTTTAGGGCAGTCCAGTCAGTCCTTATATCCTCATTATGATTTCTATAATCAAGAGGTTAGAGACGATAGACATTACATTGAACAAATATTTGGGGAATAGTTTGATTCTCCAGTCACTTCTCGGGTCTTTTAGATAATTTATCATGGACTTTAATATGTAAGCAATGACCCCATCTTCTTTGTTCAGGCTGTTTCATTTTCTGCTCCTAACACTTCTGAGAAGCCTAAAGGAAAAAAGAAAAAGAAGGTGAGGCAGACATCTAAGATTTGTCCTCAAAGGTGACCTATATCCAAACCACAGAAGAAAGATAAAGGAAAGTGTTTCCACTGTGACGAGGAAGGATACTTGAAGAGTAATTGCCAGAGATACCTTACCTCAGTAAAGAAGACTCCCTCAGGTATTTGTTTACCTATTATTGACATTTCTTTAGAATATGATGCTAATTGTTATTGGGTATTGGATAATGCTTCTCCTTCTCACATCTACAATATGTTATAGAGTCTGAGGGAGGTTAGACTGTTATAGCTGGGAGAGATTCAGCTTCATGTTGGAAATAGAGATTTCCTTCATATCGAGGCTGTGGGACATTTTGATATACATCTCTCATGTAATAGAACTATAGTGTTATATAATTGTCTTTATGTATCTACTATTTTAAGAAGATTATATTCTTTCCTGTACTTATACATAGTGAGGTATGTGGTCTAATGAATTGCGCTACTGTGGGTGGATTTCAATAATTTGTAACCTTCATTGATGATTTGTCATGATATAGTTATGTGTTTCTTATAAGACACAAGTCTGAAACCTTTGAAAAGTTCAAGGAATTTAGACTTGAAGTAGAGCAATAAATCTGTATGTATGTCAAATGCCTTTGATTAGATCGAGGCGGTAAATACATAGGTAGTGAATTTTTGAATTATTTAAAGAAGAATGAAATTCTCACTCAGTATATTCCTCTAGCTACTCTGCAGCATAATAGTATTTCAGAGAGGAGGAATCAAACTTTATTAGATATGGTCTGATTGATGATGAGTTTCACCGATCTCCCTGAATATCTTTGAGGCTATGCTCTACATACTGTTGCTCATGTATTGAACAAAGTTTTGTCTAAAATCATTCCCTCCACTCTCTATGAGATATGGACTGGAAGGAATTCAAGTCTTAAATATTTTAACATTTAAGGTTGTTCTGCTTATATAAAAGTTACACAACATGATAAACTTGTACCCAGGGATATAAGTATTGGTTTATTGGTTATCCCATGAACTCAATAGGATACTAATTCTATAATCCTAAAGAACGAAATGTGTTCGTTGCTCAAAATGCCACTTTCCTAAAGAATTAATTTCTCATGGATTATGGGGATTGTAGGAAGATTAATCTTGATGAAGTCAATCAGAATGAACCATAGATGGAACCACAGGCTCAATTGAGCAAATTACCTTTTATACACCCTCTACGTAGGTCACAAAGGATATCAAGGCAACTTGATAGGTATGGTATGATACCTGAAGGTACCCGCTGAGATTTTCTTAATGGAAGAAAATGATCATTTAACCTATAGAGAGGCAATATTAAATATTGATTTGGGAAAATGGCAAGATGTCATGAAATCCAAAATTGACTCTATGCATCAAAATAAAGTTTAGGACTTAGTTAAGCTTTCCGAAGGAATAGTTTCTATCAATTATAAATGAATTTACAAGCTGACATGTGGGCACAATAGAAAGGTACAAACCTTCAAGGTCTATCTGGTAGCAAAAGGTTATACTCAATGACTAGGGATTGATTTTAAGGAAACCTTTGCACCAATTGCACTGGTTAAGTCAATAAGGATATTATTGGCAATTTTTGTATACTATGACATTGAAATTTGGCAAATAGATGTAAAGACGGCATTCTTGAATGAATACCTCGAGGAAGAGATATTTATAGAATAACCTGAAGGTTTTGCATCCAGCCTTTTTTCTAGTTATATATGCAAGCTGAAGAAGTTTATTTATGGACTTAAGCAGGCTTTCCGAAGCTAAAATCTTGGTTTTTATGAGGTAATCAGAGGGTCTGGTTTCATAAAAAATGAATATAAGGCATGTGTGTATAAAAAGCTCAGTAGGAGCATAATTTTCTTCTTAAGCCTTTATATGGATGACATACTGATCATTGGGAATGATATCAATATATTACAGTCAGTAAAAAATTACTTTAGTAAGAATTTCTTCATGAAGGATTTGGGGAGGCTTCCAATATACTAGGTATAAAGCTTTTTAGAGATAGAGATAGGAGGCTAATAGGACTCCCCCAATCTTCATACATTGATAGTGTCTTAGAAAGGTATAATTTTGTAACTGTAAGATAGTTAATGTACCTTTTAGACATGGCATTAATCTTTCGAGGAAGATGTGTCCATAGAAGGAAGATGAAAGGGTTAGAATGTCTAACATTCCTTGTGCATCAGCTGTTGAAAGCTTGATGTATGTCAAGATATGTACGAGACCTGATATTAGTATGGTTGTAAATGTTACGAGCCAGTACCAGTCTGATCCAGGTGACAGTTATTAAATGGCAGTCAAATATGTCCTTAAACACCTTAAGGGTACAAAGGAAAATTTTCTTATATATGGAGAAAATGACTTATAAGTAAGAGGATACACTGATTCAGACTTTCAGTCTGATCTGCATGATAGAAAGTCTACATTTTTATATATGTTTATTCTTAATGGCATCGCTATAAGTTGAAAGAGTGTCAAACAGGGATCCACAGTAGATTCTATCACTGAGGTAGAATACATTGTAGCTTCAGAAGCAGTATAGATCAGGAATCTTGTCACTGAACTCGGTATAGTCCCAAGTTTCGTAGATCCTATCTCATTATATCATGACAATAATGGAGCCATTGCGCAGGCAAAAGAGCCAAGAGCACACTAGAGATCTAAACATGTAGAGAGAAAATACCACATTGTTAGAGAGATTTTGGCTCAAGGAGATGTTGTGCTTTATAGATTTGGTTTTGTAAATAATGTAGTGAACCTATTAACTAAGGCCTTAACTCCTAAGGCGTTTGAGAAACATGCCAAGTCCTTAGGTATTAGATACCACTATCAATGGAACTAGAGCAAGTAGAAGTTGTTAGGATTGTACTCATGTGTCATCCCAATTTTGTATTAATAATGTAATTTTATATTTATGCAATAAATTAATATTTTATTAAATCGCTAATTAATTTTATTAGGTAAGATGCTTGTAACATTTCGGACATTATATTGATCTAAAGGAGTTCAGATCAATTCTAAAGAGTTAGAACCTTGTTTGAAATGGGACAAAGACCAGGGAATATATTTACAATGACATAGTTGTAAATAGTTACAAATAATCGCAATAGTTGTTAGAAAATGCCATTGTGCAAGTATGTTCTCGAATTATATGTTTCTAATCTATTTCTGCCAATGTAAGGTTTGTTGAGTGGAATCAATTTATGTAGATCATTGTATGTCTAAATCTAAATAGTCTAGATGGTTAATCTTAGTAAGCCATGAGCTAAGTGGAAGCTCGTATAGATATACATGTATTTAGTAAAGATTGGGAACTAAATAGATTCAATGAAAACCTCTAATAGATATCCCATAATCCGTCAGTGAAGGGTCTTCTCAAGTTGAGTAGTATTCGCAGTTCCTTGACGTGAGCACCACGGTGGATATGAGTGATCCACCATACTTAGGTTCCACACATGTCAGAGACCTTTCATAGTTTGATCACTGGGTGTCGCTAGGTATGGTCCGATGCTTATAGTGTTAGGTGTGTTTAAATATGGGATCCGTAAACTTATATGGGTGAGTTAAATATCCAGATACTCTAAGGTTGTATTCTAAGAAGTCTTATGGCCATAAGTATTTAACTCAAAAAAGAGTTTCCTGTGGTATAAATAATATCGCAAAGGAGTTTACGCATATTGTTTATCAGAATACGAATCAAAAAGATAAGTTTATAGTTGAGCAATAGAGGACTTGACGATGTTGATCTATGTCTCCGTTATTCTAGGATATATATGACGGAAGGAATGTATAAATATGGATTAACTTTAACTTGTATAGTTCAACGAGCCGTTTTGTATTATCCTTAACGTGTGTGTGGGGGGCATCGATTATGGACTTACAAAAATGTTCCGTGAGACAAAATAGGTGTAAACCTAAGAAGTCTCACTATATGAAGTGTACACGTTGAGCACGTGGGTAGCGCACCGGATCAAATTGTTCGATTGGAGAAATTTTTTAAAAATAAAAATTTATTTCAGGGTCTCTCATGAAGTAGATAAGGTTTAAGTGTTAAACCTAAAATTGTGTTAAGTAAGACTTGACACTTTTATCTACCTAGTGTATATATCAAATTATGCCAATAATTTGCATGGGTACTAAATTGAGCAGTGGTAGATATAGCTACAATTTAAATGAAACAATTGTTGTTTTATTTAAATTAAATCAATCGGTCATTTAATTATTTCAGGGTCTCTCGGGGAGTAGTTAAGGTTGAAGTGTTAAACTTAAAAAAAATTCAGGTGAAACTTGACACTTTTATTTACCTAGTGTATATCTCAAATTGTGCTAATAATTTATATGGGTACTAATTTGAGCGTTGGTAGATAAAGTTATTAAAATTATATATATATCATTCAGCCATTAGTCTAAATCAAATGAATTGGATTCATTTGATTTAGTCTTTACATGTGTTGCATTTTCATTTGACGATTAAAAGTAAATGCAATATGCTAGCTTTTAATTGGCTGAATGTAAAATAATAGCTACTTTTTGAATTGTTATTGGCCATGAAAAGAAATTGAACATTCAAATTGAATTTGATTCAATTTGTGTAGTTGGACATGGCAGCAAGTTAGATATCTGTTGCCATTAATTTGTTCATGAAATGGCCATCAAAATGACTAACTATCTTCATTGTCTTGTCATGCTTAGACAAGTGGCAATTAAGTGAAATATGATTGGCTCAACAAAAGGCAATGCTGCCTATAAATACCATAAAATGGCCGAGACAGAGAGTGTACGTGTTTTTGGCTATTTCAAGGTTAAGAGTTAACCTTTAAACATTTCGAGAGTGAAATTAAGTATAAATAAAGTGTTATTTCAAATATTTTGAGAGAAAGGCTACCATTCTAGCTTGAGGAAGCCTACCACATCCCCAACTAAAATTGTTCAAAGCATACTTTGGGGTAAGTTGCCTAATCTCATTAGTGTAATGAGATTAATTTGATGTATATTATATTTCTGCTGCATTGCATGTGAGACATGCAATATTTAAATTATTTAAAATGCAAACATTCACCCGTAGCATGGCGTACACGCATACAACACCAATACTTGTGCTTGTATGTGTGATTGTTTTCTCTATTTCTTTGTTGATCTTGTTTATTCTTGTTTTACTTGTGAGTGCAAGTTTCTGCAAAGCACTATGGGATCTATGGTGTTGAATATCAGGCCTAAAAGATATTAGTTCACGTAAGAATCCTCAACAAACTTGTATCAATGATGTAAGAAAGTTTATGCTTAAGTAGTGTCAAATTGAAGAGCCTAACTTAATATCACAGCGAAATGCCTCAACAAGGTACAAACTTTCTTAAAACGGCGTTTTAAGAACTTAATGACTAGAGAATTATTGTTTATATGTATTTATAAATATTAAAAACTCTTAATCTGGAATTGTAAATGTCACAAAAGTCTTCCCCGACTCTGAATAATATATGAGAACTTCTCCTGTGTGGAGTTTTTTTTTATATAGTTGGTTACAAAATAACACTTTATAAAGCAACTAAACAATATTGTATTCTTAAGGTTATATTTATTTAAGTTCCCATGTAGATTAACTAATAGAAATTTTCAGTCACCAATTAAATAGTCTATAGATCTATAAAGATTGAGAGAAGTAATGACATGAATGTTGTAATTAATTTTCTCAAAATTTCAAAGTTTTCATGAACATTCATGTACATTCAATTGATTTTTGGTGCAAATATTCACACAAAATTTTACATAAAAATTTTGAATTAGAGTTTATAATATCGACATGAAGCGTTCATGTGAACTTTTAGATTTAAGAGTAATTACCTGTATATAATTGGTAAACACAAACATTTTTTACGAGAGTGAATGTCTATACATTAATACATTAATAGGCATCATGAAGGAAACTTTTTGCAAATAACCATATTTGGGGGGTCATTGATAAGGGCATATTTGTCATATATATTTTTTTATGTTTTTATTTTGATATTGTATTATTTTATGTAAATAAATGGCTATTTATGTGCATTATTGTTATTTATAGGGACTCGTACTAAAATGAAAAGTTTTCAAATATGGATCTGTTGCCCCAGCGCCACAAAGATTTTCGCCTCAGCATTGGAACTGTAATCAAAATAAGAAAATTAAAAAAATGACTTGTTTAAGTCGCAGTCTAACACTCTGGCGTTAGACCATCATCGCTCTAGTGCCAACATCTCATCGTTCCAGTAGTGAGGCCGTTTACACCCAGTGCCCAACGACAGCAGTGTAGCGCCCCAGCGGTAGTGCGAGTCTTAATCCGACAAGAATTGAGATTTTTAAGCTCATATCAATCCCTATAAAAGGCCACTAGTCCCCAGCCTTTAAGGATCACCCAAGAACAATCCAAGAACATCAAGAAACACACAACACAAGCTTAGAGAGCAATAAGAGTTTAATTGAAGCAGCCATAGAGATAGATTCAAGGCGTTCTTTGGCATCAAGGATTTCTTAGGCAGCGCAATCAAGACAAATTTGACATTTATATAAGTTTGCTATTGATTGTATCATGATTTCTTATTAGTTTTTCCATTATTCTCTTGTAGCCATGAACTAAATTTTCTTTCTATGGTTAATACTTGAACTCAATATGTGCACTTAATTGTTATATCTTTTTAATATTTAATAAACTTAGTTCTTTGTTATTCAAATTACTTGTTTTTAATGCTTCAATATATCAGGCCAATATATAGTGAATGAATTGATAATATTTTTGATAAACTCGAAAGAGGAATCATTATATTTAGACCTAGATAATTTGATATATGATTGTAGAGTAACATTCAATGTTGCTTATGCAAGTTTCAAATTAGGATAGGAATATACCTAATTGGCATGTATGATCAATAAGACTTAAACTTAATGAATCTTAATTTATTACAAGTGCTATAAGAATATAGGTATTTGGAAAATTAAGGTATACTTGCATGACCTTGGAAGAGGCTTGTGAATACATTAGTGTCTTGGTCAAACAAAAACTAAAGGAATTAAATATTAGAAGATTAATCATTAGAAAGCATATTAAGGGATAGTATTGATCCTAGGTTTTCTCTATATTGCTATCACCTAAATCTCTTTAAATTGTGTCATTGCTTTTATACTTTGTATATATATTCTTAGATTTTTATTTTTTTGAATAATTATTAGAAAGACATAATTTTAGCACTTAGTTGAAAAGAAGAAATTATCCCTGTGGGTTCAACAACTAACTTTATAAGTCCTTTGATTACTTGCATACGATAATGTATACTTGCGCTTAATTTTAAGATATAAAAATATCGCATCAGTCCTTAACATTTTAGTCACCATTTCAACTTTCTAACTTATTTAGCCAACAAATTATTTTTGGACAAAAATACCTTCTTCATATATATTAGTTCACTAGTCAAAAAACACACTCAATTTATCTAGTTTTTACATTATTATTCCCCCCTTCCCCTTTAACAAAAAACACAAATTTGTATTTGAATGAAAATCAATCAGCATTCACTAAGAATCACTTGTCTAAATAAACAAAAAGGTAAGATTGAAATGTATTTATGATTTATGTTGTTGTAATTTAATCTTAGAATATATTTATAGTTATTAAATTGAAAATAGATTCTAGATATTTAGACCAAAACATATATTTGCTTGTCGTAAACAAATTTATGTGTAAATGAGATATATTGTGTTATATCAATGTAAACGAGATGTTTGAAAAAAACTCAAAAAAATCTTCACACAGTTTGATATGAAATCTATTGCGCTGTGTAATTGGCGCAATAGTACTTATTATACCAAATACACAGCATGAGAGGATTTTATCACGCCAAAAGAAAACATTTTATTTTTTTAATTATTTATTAATAATTTTCAATTTTTCTTTCTTTAATATAGGTATTATGGGGACTGAGTCACTTTTTGTATATTTTAAGGAAAGATAGGAGAGTTTCAATAATGGCAAAGAGAGATATGTTGGGTAATAAAGAGTTGCTATAACGGTTTCTAGTGATGTGACTTATGAACAATTTTAGAACTTAGTGTGTTGTAGAATTGGAGTAAATTCTAAGCAGTATAATGTCAGTATGAAAATTTTATGCTTACAATGGGAATGAGTGTTATACCGTTAACAATCCAAAGTCATTAAGAAGTGCAGCTTTTATTGACACCATTATGTGTCAATGTGGATCTTAGACCACTTAATTCTGATGAAATTCTGCAAGTTCTTATGGAGAGCCAACAACTTTCACATAACCAATTTATGTCCGCAAGCAGTAGTAACTATGTTAACAGCACAACCCTAACATTTCTATCAGTGGACATCCTAACCAATACATCATGTGACTATAATATTTCTTTATTGAGATACAATAATGGCCTATGATAAGGTATGGAAGCACAAGGATCAGCATTTGAGAATCGTAGTCAATCCAGTCGATAGCTGCAAGTTTGCTGTGAAGGATGGCAATAGGAACAGGATAATTAACGTAGCCATGAAAACATGAGTTATAAGAAATTCAACTTTTGCCAACAGCCATGTGTTCATGCAATGGTCGTGTAAAGATATACTAGGTTATAATATCTCAATTTATGTTCACATTATTACATAGTTAAAACCTTATTGACTGTATATAGCGATTCCATAAATCCTGTTGACCATCTATTAAGTTGGATTGTTCCAGACGAGGTGCGAAATTTTCAGATACAATTGCCAGTTATATGTAGATAGTTGGAAAGGTGTAGAGAGAAACGTATACCATCTCAAGAGTAGGAGCCTTCGAAGAATGTGTGCAGTAGGTGCAAGCAACACGGACATAGTTGAAAAATATGTAGAGATTCTACTGTAATTACTGATCGAAAAAGATGTATCATTTAATTTACTTGTTTTTTTTTTTTTGGTGATTTGTAGTATGTTATTGAAAACATGTAATGAAATTTGATGTATGTTTGTTATAATTATAAGGGCAAAAGACATATTTGCCCTTAAAGTATGGTTTAATCGATACTTTTACCTCATGATAATTTTAATACCCAAATTTTGCCGTCAGTTTGGATGAAAACAATGCTTTAAATATACAATAACTAGTTTAGCCCCATAGTTATGTGTCAACAAACTAGTAATTATATATTCAAAGCACTATTTTCATCTAAATTAACAAAAACAAAAATTGACAAATTAGGGCAAAATTAGGCATTAAAAATTTTATTAGGGTAAAAGTATCTATTAGGCCATATGTTTGGGTTACATATGACTTTTGCCCTAATTATAATTTAACAAACTTTTGACAGCATTTTCTTTATATTTTGGACATTTCTCAAACCTGTAACTTAAGAAAACTAACATCAATAGAAAAATAACATGACAATATTATAAATATCACAATATCATCAACATTATAAATCAACGTGACACTATACAAAGCCAACTGTCAGTGCATTATTGCATCTCATTACACCACAAATCAATAGCCATTTCTCCTTAAATAATGGTTTGATCTCTGGCCTAAAGTCCAAACTACGTCCTAACATTAGAAATTCTATAAACTTATAAGTGTACACCCCACAATCACCACTATTAACTATTCGTTGAGGCACTTCATTCTTTAACCGTACAACACCAAATGGCAATAAATCATGAGCCACATCATTCCTCATCGACAAAAACTGGGTCTGATAGAGATATATATGCATTATCTTGCATAAGCATGCTATATGTCCCTCAATTTGTCCATTAGTGTATTCTCTAACACTAGAGTCATATATGTAACCTATCGTCGTAAGAAATCAACTTCCACTGCAACTCAGTGCTCATCACGGTAATTGATAGGAATATACACCTGTTTAAACAAATAAATATACAAAAAGTTAATTTTTACAATAACTTGACATAAACGTATGAATATGTAAAAATGTATACACCTTATCAACATTGACCCAAGGCTTACAGCAATGCAAGTGTTCTTTGTCCCTACTTGCATATTTAGGGTCTCAATTAATCGATAACAAGTTCAACAAGTGTTCTGTGTATATTCTCATAAATGAGTCCTAAAGACAAATAAATCCATTAATATATGTTATAAAAATCAAGATACATTAATATGTGTAACAAAGTCATTTTATAGAGGTAATTAGAAAAACTTACAAAAACAATATGAGTCTATTATAGTACATCGTTAGGGTAACTATTGTGGGTATTTACATTATCAAACGCGAATCAATCTCAGATACTCGTTGATGTGCTATCACATCAGAACATAATTCTAAATTATACTAACTATGCAAAAAGAATAATTAATGGGTTACAATTAAAAATACTTATGACTTCTTCCAACTAGTGTTGTCAGAGTGCCTAAAATTATAAGGTGGGTGCATTAACATTTGGCAGATCTACTTGCTCGGTACCCTTATCAATCCATTACATAAATCTCGCAAGAAGTGTCAAGTTAACTAGGCGCATAAGATCTATATCAACTGTCTCCTCACAGACCTGTTGGCCCTCTAGTCTTGTCTTCTTCAATTTCTTGCAAATAAAATTCATATAAGGCATAGACTTCATCCACGCCGGTCGGTATTGCTATCCATACATCCTTGCCCTTTATTTCCATCTGGTACTACATGAACATTGCCCATTTGTTTAACAGCCTACTCAACCTCTGGCTACTAGTCGGTCTCCATTTGGTAATAAAAAATATATATGTTTGGCTAATAATCACTCGAGGAAACCTGTACAACACATATCAATTATTTCTACAAATCAGAAGCCATAATCAAATTAGAAATTGTAAATTCATAGATAATTTACTTGATTTTTGAATGCGCCCATATATAAAGAAGAATCTTGTTGTAATTGTCCAATTATTCTAATCTCCTCCATCATCTCTTCTTTATCCTTTCGTTGCTGCTCTCACAAGTTAGCATAACCCTCTCACATCTCCTTCCTCAACTCACAAGCCTTACCATATAATGCATTAAATCATTGCCGATAGTATTCATTATGATATGTCGACGACGTTGTGCATTGTTGAAATTGGGCCCGCTAAATTTGAAGAAAAAGTAAATTATGGTGATTTCTAATTATAAGTTTGGTTGACATATGTTTATAGAAGTATATTATAAGAAATATTGTACTTGTTCTCAATTGAATAAACTTCTTCATTACGATCACCTGAAACTATTGTAGAGTTATTTGAATATATGAGTGGTGTCATGTGTTATTCAAATTGGGCCTAATAAATTTAGGAAATATACATTAAACTAGCAAAATACTTAATGTATATAAATACATCTAGATAATTTAAACCAAAAAATGTACCTCATCTTCATATGCCTGAGGTTTATCTTTATGAACAGCATCTTTATCCCCTTGCTCATCTTCTAGATCAAGGTGTCCACTATAATTACCAAGGGTCCCCTTGAATTGCATCAATGCTTGGATAAAATCTGCTCCCATCTCATGTTCTTCAAGAACCAATTGTTGAATCACATCCAACTTCTACAAAAAAAAGTACCCATTAGAATAATCAATTGACATATTTTTATTAATGAATTTTATTATATTAAAAAACTTACTATTTTTTATTGAAAAGATTATTCTGCATATTTGCGTTATGATCCTAGTGTACTTCCAATTCAGCATATGAGGCATTTTCAGTGGACTTTCTTGCATATATACATTCTTAAACAAGGTTATTGTCTCAAAAAAATTCATACCTGTATTGAAAATTATCTTAGCATAAAGTCAACAATAATAAATAAACATTTAATATGATAAATGACATAAATTGAAAAATTAGTTATGCACCTGAAAAACATAAGGAAAACCTTACAAATTATATTTTTCCTCTTTATGTTTTGGATTTTTCATCTTTAATATCTTGAATCTCTCTACTTTTTTTATTCAATGCCTGATTCCAAAGACATTTGCGAGTAGTCTCTCTTGATACATTACCTTACAGATATTTATTGAATTCCTCTAAATCATCCACTATCAGGAGTAAAATGAATCTAGATAACTTTTCACACTCTACCCAATAGCATATGGTGGATAAAATACATCAATGATTATTTAACTGTATCTTTATCATCCATCTCGTTGAAATCATACTCCCTAAATATCTTATCAAAATCTTGCAATAAGACATTTTTCTTGGGCAGGTACTCGCTTTATAAGCGATGACTCAATTTCTTCGACAACTGCCTCAATGCTGGATATTCTCCAATTTTTGGGCCAAATATTACCATTAACGCTTGCTGACTAAAATTGATGCACTTATTGTTCACCGAAAATCAAAACTCACATCCTTATCCATAGTTTCCACCTCGTTGAATAACATATGACAAACTAAAATGCTCGAAAAATTAATTTATTGCAACTCCACGAAATAACCCATACACGTGCCTTTCCATATTTGTTTTTGACGATTCATCAACTTGTCTCTATAGTATCAAGAGCCCAAAACTTGAAATAACACGAAATAGTAGTAGGGAAATGATCTTTAACTGCAATCTTCATTTTTTTTTAACTACATTATTTCTAAAAAAAGGTAAATCATTAATTAAATATCAATTAAATAAATTTATATTTACTAGAAATAAATTTATATAAATATTAATTAAAATAATTAGGAGCATGATAATAAGGGTATCATTAGGGAAATTTGCAAAATAAGGTAAGTTACTAGAAACTGATGCAATAAGACTTATCACGCTAGGTGATGAGTGCTATAATAGCCTAGTGCAAGTGCACGCTATCATATCAAGTATTATAGGGTTTAAGTCTAAATTATCATTCCCACATAGACTATTGAACCTATTTCCTTGAATCAATTACTAAAATTACACTACTTCACTTTTATTTAGAAAATTTTAATGATAGGTTTTAATTAAATTAACCTACTATTATCAATTAACCCAAATTTAATATAAAAAACAATCAAATATTGAATTCACTAATTGAGAAGCAATCCAAAGTTTTGACTAATCCTCTAATATTTTATTGAATTCATTAATCTCTTAGTTACTCCCTTAATACCAATTGATTAGCATTAACTTCATCATAAACCTCTGTTGATGGTCGAATGACTATATCACACCCTAATAATTACCTATATATCTATGGTAATCCGAGTAAAATGCAATTCATTAAGAACAAGTCTAAATCAAACTATACATGTTACCTAGGTATATGTCTATTCTAGATGGAACTCATAGTTGTTACCCTACGATTATGCATCAAACTATCCTAAGTTAAACACATGAATTGCTTTGTCGAGTTCATCATGGTTCCTTAAACATTCAAAATATTGATCAGTTTTAATGAAAACATTAAGATCAAGATAGAATGAATCAATTGTACTGTATTAAGTTTATAACTAGTTTATAAAATTCAACTACATACTATGTTTAAAATGTCTAACCCTAGATCAAAAGAGAGTTTACCTCATGATTAACACAAAAGTATTAAAGAAAGAATTAAAAAAATCATAAAAAAAAGATAATCTAATTAAAAGAAGAAAGATAATAAGACAAGTGACACCCTGGGTTGCTCTTCTTCCTCTTGACTTGAATGCACAAGAACTTATTCATCAATCTTCAATAATTTTCCATCATCTCTTGAATTGATTGTGAATTCATTTGCTCTAAGTTTTTCTCTAAACTTTTGTGTGTTTTGGCTCTAAAATGTATGCTTTTATACGTGTTTTGAAACATTAGAGTCGAGGGCCTTCGATTCCTACTCGAATTAGGACTGAAAAATAAGATTTTAAAACTTATCGCGTGAGTGCCATAGTGTTGAGACCTGGGAAGGCTATTCCTAGCATTCTTCGATTCGGCATCGCGACGCTGACCTCTCTACCTCGGGTGTTGCAGTGCCTAGGCCTGAGTTGTCTAGGTTTCATAATTTGAGCGCATCTCGTTCATTTCTTATGTGATTTGCCTCCCATTTACTCCTATTCATCATATATTTCCCTCATACACCTATTTAAGATAAAAATACAAATAAATAGTCAAATATTCATAATTTCGAGTAAAATGCCTAAGTTGGAGTACTAAATATATTATTACAATTATGCCCTATCAAATATCCCCAAACTTGACTTTACTTATCCTCGTGCAAAACAAATAAAATCAAAAACAAATATAAGCTAATTCTTAAACTATTCTTAAACAATCAATCGAATGGGTCAATCAAAAAATTAAATAGTTGTCTCAAAGGTTGAATTACACTTATAAAATCTTTAGAATAAAAAATTACTTATGATCATCCTATGCTATAATCATCATGCTTAAATTTACTCTATAATTATCACTTTATGAGTTTGTGCGAAGCTATTTATCTATGCATCAATTGTATTTAGAATGACTTATTCTACAAGAACGATCAAGGCTGAAACAATTGTCCATAAGTTTATTTTTCATAGCAATCTCCACTAATGTAGGATAAATATATAACAAAAGATCAAATAGGGCTTTACTCAGCTTGTAATGAAAGGCTTAGTTTATGGCAAGATAGATCGGGAAACTTTTAAGTTCAAATCGCACCATAACTATAACTCTCTTGTCTCCAGATCAATCCATCCTTTCTTTCTTAATCCACACCACCAAACTTATTTTCTTTTAAACCTAAAATTTCAATAGCTCTGTTATTCTTGACTGTATTTCTTAGGAGTTTTTTTTTAATCCTCCAATTCTTGTAATTGAATGAGAAAAATTACAGAGCTATCTCTTCTTTTCGACCCATACAAAAGATAATAATAAAAAAATATAATCTAACAACTTAAGAAAAAATAAAAATAAAATAAAAGCTGAACATAAAAGAACAAAGTATAGGAAAGAAACAAAGTAAAACTAAAATTAAGAAGTGTTTCGTCTGCCCCCAAACTTAAAATAAGCCATGTCCTCATGGCGACAGTAAAAGAACAAAATTGTAACACTTTCCTGATAATGTACCAACTCTTGATTTTGTCCCTCAATGAGAATGAGAATAGTTTTAGTCGGATGGCATTGTCTGATACTCCATTGAACTTAAACATATGACAAATTTTTAAGAAATTCACGATTTGCATATTAGGACTATCGTTGGAAGCTTCGCTGAACTGTACAAAAATTTTTAGCATCTGAATAGTACTTAGCTTGATCTTGAAGTTATTTCATTAATAATCAGACGCCGAATACTAGAATGAATACCTTCTGTTGTAGGACAACCATAATCCCTCAAAGTTCTCTGCTAAACCATAGGCTCATACACAAGATTTGTTGATGTTGTCATAATCCTTTCTATGTAGATGTTTTTCACGTCAAAGCCTTCAGAATGTTCTTTCAATCTCAAGATCAAAAGAAGTAAAATCTTCGCTTTTGGTTCTTTTCATGAATTGTCAAATTTCAAAACAAATAAAAATAAACAATATATAAAAATAAAATCTAAATTAAAAGCAAGATAGTATGGTATTATTATTGTTCTAAGAATAGATAAAACTAGTCCCCGACAATGGTGCCAAAAACTTGATGTGTGCTATAATAGCCTAGTGCAAGCACACGTTATAGTATCTAGTATTATAGCGTTTAAGTCTAAATTATCGTTTCCACAAAGACTATTGAACCTATTTCCTTGAATCAATTACTAAAATTATTCTACTTTACTTTTATTCAAAAAATTCTAATGATGGGTTTTAACTAAATTAACCTACTGTTATCAATTAACCCTAATTTAATATCAAAATCAATCAAAGACTGAATTCACTAATTGAGAACCAATCTAGGATTTTGACTAATCCCCTAGTATTCCATTAAATTCAGTAATCCCTTAGTTATTCCCTTAAGATCAATTAATTGGCTAAAAACTAACTTCATCATAAGCCTCTGTCGATGGTCGAATGACTATATCACACACTAACAATTACCTATATGTCAATGGTAATCTGAGTAAGATGCAATTTATTAAGAAAATGTCCAAATCAAACCATACATACCACCTAGGTATATGTCTATTCTAGATGGAACCCATAGTTATTACTCTATGATCATGCATCAAACTATCATAGACTAAACACATGAATTCTTTTGTCAAGTTCATTATGGTTCCTTAAATATTCATACTATTGATTAGATATAATAAAAACATTAAGATTAAGATAAAATAAATTAATTATAATGTATTAAGTTTATAACCAAGAGTTTATGAAATTCAATTATATACTAGGTTCAAAATGTCTATCCCTATATCAAAATAGTTTAGCTTATAATTAACACAAAAGTATCAAAGAAAGAATTCAGAAACATGATGAACAAAATCTTCTAATTAAAAGAAGAAAGATAATAACACAAGTGACACCCTGGGTTACTCTTGTTTATCTTGACTTGAATGCACAAGAACTTGTTCTTCAGCCTTCAATAATTTGCCTTGATTTCTTGAATTTAATGTGAATCTGTTTGCTCTAGGTTTGCCTCTAAAATTCTGTGTGTTTCGGCTTTAAAAAATATGCTTTTATACGTGTTTTGAAACCCTAGGGTTGAGGGCCTTCAATTCATACTCAAATTAGGATTGAAAAATAGGGTTTTAACACTTATCGCGTGAGTGTCGTGGCGCTAAGGGATCAACACTGCGGTGCTGAGACTTGGGAAAGCTATTCCTAAGGTTCTTCGATTGATTGATTGAGTGCCACGGCGCTGACCTCTCTGCCTTGGGCAACGCGGTGCCTAGGCTTGGGTTGTCTAGGTTGCGTAATTTGACTGCATCTCGCTCGTTTCTCATCTAATTTGCCTCTTATTTATTCCTATTCGTCACATTTTTTCTCGTGCCCGTATTTAAGATTAAAAATGTGAATAAATAACCAATTATTCATTATTTAGAGCAAAATACCTAAGTTGAAATACCAAATATATTATTACAATTATGCCCCTATCATTAGGGCTCTAGCGCGATAAGCTCTTATCGCGCCGACAAAGGTGGTGCGATAAGTTCTATCGAGCCGTCTTCATTTGGCGTGATAAGAACTGCATTCTTATCGCCACATCCACCACTTGAATACCCACAATCCCATAACCCTCCGCCGTCGCCACTTGAATCCCCACAACCCTCCATCGCCGCCGCCACCACATTCCTCACACTCAATCCTCCCTTCTTCCATTGCCACCACACATCCATATTATCTCATTTCTAACCATAACAACAACAAAAATCATATAATGGATTACCCATAACAACAACAACAAACCTTAATCTAAAATCATAAATTTCACCCAAAAAAAAAAAATTCTTTCACTCACAAAGATTGGAATGGTTGTTACCTCATGTTGTTGCCGCCGTCGCCGTCAAGCCTCTCCATGCTAACGGAAGTTTAATCTTTTTAATTAAGAGAGTTTTGAGAGAGACAAATGAAAATTTTGCTTTGGGGGATTTATTTTTGACTAAATAAATTTAAATTTTAAAATGATGACTAAAACAATTAAGGGCCAAATATGACTATTTACAAAAATTTCCCAAACATGAACGAAGCAAGGGAAGAAGAATAAAAAGGCATGAAACTGTATAATTGTTGAGGAAAAAGGGATTTGAAAGGAATCAAAAAAGTTTATGCACCAAAAGTCCATTGTCAAATTTTTTCTGGTCTACATGCAAGTGCCACAATGGACAAGTCACAAAGCATTATTAAGAGTCTAACGTGTATATATATAATATAGAAGAGTAAATGTGAACATAATTCCCCTTAATAGCAAAATGAAACACTTTATAAAGTGAGTTGTTGGAAATGAGATTAAGACAAAAGGCCATTGCAGCTTGCAGAAGAGAGATGAAAAACAGAACCATTAATAACGCCGTGTGGGAGAGCAGACAGAGGGTTGCTTTCTGGGTACTCGGGGAATAAAATGCTGTCTCTCTACGAGGATTGGCGTGAAAGAGAAAGAAATAAAACCAAAATGATTTGTATTAACATTATAAAACTAATGATAATAAACATAAATATAAGAGGTAAAACCCAAAAAAGGAAGAATAACAATTCTAGTTACTCCCCTTTATTATCTCTCATCACACTCTGGCTTCTTTCCGCCTTTTTCTCTTTAGTACTTTTATTGAATATCTGCTGGCTTTGTCTGTCCATTCAAAGGTGATGATGTGGAAAAAGGAGGGAAGCTCGATGAGTCGGTAAAAATTTTGAATTGTGGGGTCCTGTTTTGTTTATGGACCCTTTTTGTGAATCCCCATTTGCATAGAAATAACACCAGCAGAAAGGAGTTAATATTATTACTTTAAAAATATCATGTGATCTATTGTATTGTATAAGTAATTAATTTAATTAATGTAATAGGATTAAAGTAGAAGAAGAGGGTTAGATTGAAATCTTTCTTTGCAGCTTTTCATCATCAGGATAATTTTTTTTATCTGATTGGGTATCATGCCATTAACATTTCACTATTTATATATGCCGATATTTGCAAGTCCCAACAAAATGAATATAAATGTTACAACCCTTTTTACATCCTATAATTATTAACAAAACAAAATCTAGTGACACGTTAGAGCACCCTTTATTGTGACATTGGGTGATAAAAAAAGATGGTGCAGTGTAACTGTTAACCGAAGAGAGAGAAAGCAAAGAAGTGGAATTATAAAGCAGAAAGAAAAAATGAAAAGCTGCATACTATTAACAAAGGAGAGGGAAAAAAAACGAAAAACAATAACAATAACAAAAAGTATAAAGAAGGTGGTTTGGTCTAGTCTGGTCCTTCTAAACTCTACCAAGTTCTCTTTAAGCTCATCTTTCAAAAAATCTCACTCTTTCTTTCCTCTGAGATTGAGCGAATTTTCCTTTACCCAATTAGATAGTTTCTGACTTTGTGTTTCCTCTAAGCGCTGAGAGGAAGCTAAACTAAAACTACAGCTTTTTCTAACTACAGGTTAGAGAAAGATCGTTGAGAAATTAAGAGGTGGGGGTGGTGAAAGGGTGAGGGGAAAAATATAAGAGAGAAGCAAAAAAAAAAAAAAAAGAGTGTTGGCCTGAAAAAAGTGTGATCTCAAACTAGGGGGTGGCGTGGGGGCTGGGTTTTTGCCAAGTTATGCGTTCGGGAGTTTGTGCAGTTCAGCAGACCCTTACAACTGAGGCTGCTTCAGTATTGAAGCATTCTCTCAGCTTGGCAAGGAGGAGAGGCCATGCTCAGGTCACTCCTCTTCATGTTGCTGCCACTTTGCCGAGTTCAAGAACTAGGCTCTTGAGAAGAGCTTGTCTCAAATCTCAGCCTCAACAAACTTCACATCCTCTTCAATGCAGAGCTCTTGAGCTTTGCTTCAATGTGGCTCTCAACAGACTTCCAACAACTCCTGGTTCTCTCCTCCATGACCAGCCTTCTCTTTCCAATGCTCTGATTGCAGCACTTAAGAGAGCTCAAGCACATCAGAAAAGAGGTTGCATAGAACAACAGCAGCAACAGCCTCTCTTGACAATTAAGGTAGAGTTAGAACAGCTTACAGTATCCATTCTTGATGACCCTAGTGTCAGTAGGGTTATGAGAGAAGCTGGGTTCTCTAGCACTGCTATCAAGAATCACATAGAGGACTCTTCGGCTTCTTCTGTATTTCAGTGTTACAGTTCTTCTGGTGGGGTTTTCTCCTTTCCTTGTTCTCCTTCTGCTGCTGAAACTCAAAGAGATTTCATCAAGCCCAACACTTTCTGGAACAACCCTTTCTTGACTTACACTTCTCAGCAAAACGCGGCTCTCTTTTCCCCTCAAAAGAAACTCTCGAGCAACTACACTGCAGATTACTCAGCTTCTGTGAACAAGGAAGATATCAAGGTTCTTGAGGTTTTGTTGAGGAAGAAGAGAAGGAATACTGTGATAGTTGGTGACTGTTTGTCGATAACTAAAGGTCTTGTTTTAGAGCTGATGGGGAGAATTGACAAAGGAGATGTTCCTCAAGAGTTGAAACGAACCCATGTCATCAAGTTCCTGTTTGCACCAGTGACTTTGAGGTTCATGAAAAAGGAACATGTTAAAATGAATCTCACAGAACTTAAAAGGAAAGTAGATTCTCTCACATCAGTGGGTGGTGGTGCCATTATCTACACAGGAGACTTAAAATGGACAGTTGATCATGAAAGTTTTAATGGAAAAATAACTTGTTATAATCCAGTGACTCATCTAGTTGCAGAAATAGGAAAGTTAGTGTCTGACTGTAACAGTTCAAACATTAAGGTTTGGTTAATGGCAACAGCAAGTTATAAGACATACATGAGGTGCCAAATGAAGCAACCTCCATTGGAGATTCAATGGGCACTTCAGGCTGTTTCTGTTCCTTCTGGAGGACTTCGCTTGAGTCTTCATTCTTCAAGGTTATTATCTCTTGCTTTACACTGTATTTTTTTTTCTTTGTTTTAAATAAATAAAAAATCATTAGATATATAAATCGCCCGTTGATGGTCATGGTCGCATGCTGAAGGTTTGTTTTCGTACCTATTTTGTCTCTGAGCTTTAAGTTGAAGGCCTAAATGAGGCCAAAACAACTGTGGAAAGTTGGTTGGTGAGACTGAAACAGATAGGAATCACTGCCCTTATGTTTTACTTTGTTTTGTCAGGACATAGCTAGCCTCTGCATATTACCGATTTCTACCACTATAAGAGAGAGAAAAGAAAAAGGCACTATTATTACGTGGGCTTATTAAACATAAACTTTTAAGTCATAAAAATTAAGATGCCTTGACAAAACTACCCTTCTTGAGAAATTATGAAGAAAAGAAAAGCAGGTTTGTTTGTTTTATATCCTGTGTCCTATACAATATAACCTATAGTTTCTCACTTTTCATGTTAGATTTTTAAAATTTTAGGTTAGATTTTATAATCATGTTTTGGAATTTAAAAATGACATTATACGTTTCAATCCACTTAACTAAATGATTTTAAACTCATGTTCGTGTTGCAGTGTGCATGATTCAAGGCAAACCTTTTCCCAGAACCCATCACAAGTATGGGAAACAAAACCGTTTGCGAGCAAGGAGGAAGAAGAAGATCAGAAGCTCAGCTGCTGTGCAGAATGCACTTCCAAATACGAAAGTGAAGCTCATTCATTTAAATCGGGCGACAAAAAATTCTGGCCTCCTTGGCTACAATCACATAGCAGCAATGCCAATAAAAAGGTTCTAAAACCAAAATGAAATTCATATTCAAAACGTTATTTACAAGGCCATACCGTATTTCTATCTGGCTGGTATGGTTATTTTCTTGAATATTCCTCTTACCTAAATTTATTTGATCAATTTCCAGGATGAATTGGTTGAGTTGAGGAGAAAATGGAACAGATTATGCCACAGCCTACAGCAAGGGAGAAACACTCACAGTCATTTCAGTTCCATTATGTACAACACTCAAAGCTTACTTGGAAAGAGTTATTCTTTTGCTTCATCATACCACCCTTGTGGCCTTGTCAGAGCAGTATTTTCCCCGAGTCTAATTCAATCTCCTTCGCAGAATCAGCTTTGAAGAATAACAATTCTGTGGCTAAATTCAGATGACAACAGTCGTGTACTATTGAATTTGTTGAAGTGGAAGCGCACAAATAAGTAAAAATCTCCCAAGTAAATAATAATGTAGAACAAATTATTAAGAAATAAAGAGAGAAAGGAATAGAAGAAGAACACACAAAGAATTACGTGGTTCGGCAATTTGCTTACATCCACGGCGAATCAAGATCACACTCTTCTCTTATTATGAATCACAAGGCACTCACAAAGTATACCTATTATAAGAAAGATCACAAAGACAAACTCTCTTTCTTTCTTTAGGGATTTTCTCTCACAAAGAACCACAAAGATTGTTGATGATCACTAAGATTTCTCATCCTCTCACCCAGATTATCACTAAGATCACAAAGATGTGTTTACAAGCCAATTGATAGCCTTTATATAAGCTTTAGGACGACTTAGGTTTACCCTGTACGTGTAGGAGTCGTATTAGGGAGTCCTGAAGCAAGTGGAAGACAAAATAAGGAAGTTTCCTTATTTCGGGATACTGTTCCTATTTCCAGCGCTACGGCACTGGGCTTTCACCGCCGTGGCGCTGGCGCGCCCGTCTGATTGTTACGGCGCTGGTCTCCTGGTGCCACGGTGCTCAGGTTCTAGAATGAGCGACGGGGCGCTAGCGCCGAGTACACCCTTCTTCGTTTTTTGCCTCCTTTCGCGTCCGTTTTCGATCCGTGCGCATCCTACGCACTTGGCTTGCTCTCCAAATCATATCCCGATGATTTTTAATCAATATTCTCACAAATCCCCTCCTTGATTCAAAATCATTCACAAAATAACTCGATCTCTCATTTCTGCATCTTCGGTCACCCTTACAAAGTAGTGAATCTGGTTAAGTCCTTACATAGGACGAACTTAACTGAGGGCAATGGCTTAGTCAACATATCAGAAGGGTTTTTAGATGACGCTATCTTTGTTAAACTAACTTCACCACTTTGGACAATCTCACGAATGTAATGGAGCCTCACATCAATGTGTTTCGACTTCTCATGGAACACTTGAAGCTTGCTTAGGTGTATGTCACTCTGGCTGTCACAATATACACAGGTATTCATATCTTTACTAGCCAATACCTCCGCACATATGTCTTTTAACCACACAGCCTCCTTGATAGCTTCACCAACAGCTATGTACTCTGCCTCTGTGGTAGAGAGTGCAACCACATATTGTAGAACTGATCTCCAACACACATTGCACCCAAACACTGTGAATACGTAGCCCGTTAACAATCTTCTCTTATCTAGATCACCTACATAATCTGAGTTTACGTACCCTCTTTCATTGCTGTCCTCATCCCTCTTATATATCAACCCGTGATTTGATATTCCCTTGAGATATTTCAGAATCCACTTTACTGCAAGCCAGTGATCTTTTCTCGAATTCGTCATATATCTACTCACTACACTCACAGCCTGTGCTATGTTTGGTATTGTACAAACCATTGCATACATGATGTTCCCCACAGTGCTTGCATATGGTACTTTGCTCATCTGTAGTTTCTCCTCATCGGATGTTGGCGACTGTGCTGCTAAAAGTCTGAAATACATGGCCAAAAGAGTAGAGACAGCCTTCGCGTTGGACATACCAAACTTCTCTAGAATTTTGACTATATATCGCTGTTGAGACAAGAAGATAACATCTCTTCTTTCCCTCACAATATCCATACCCAAAATTCTCTTCGCTGCTCCTAAATTCTTCATTTCAAACTCGCCACTTAACTACTTCTTGAGCTTCTATATTTCTTTCATATTCTTGCATGCGATCAACATATCATCGATGTATAGAAACAAATACATTATCCCAAAACTTATGTTTTTGATGTACACGCATCCGTCATACTTGCTCCTACTAAAGCCACAAGCCATCATAAACTCATCAAATCTCATATACCACTATTTAGATGATTGCTTTAACCCGTATAATGACTTCTTTAGCAAACAAGCATGATCTTCTTTTCCGGGCTCCTTGAACCCTTGCAGTTATGCCATGTATATCGTTTCTTCAAGCTCTCCATGTAGAAAAGTTGTCTTTACATCCATCTGCTCCAGATGTAAATCAAAGTTTGCACACATGGCTAACAAAATCCTAATAGATGTGTGCTTGACAACTGGAGAGAATATCTCATAAAAATTTACTCTCTCTCTCTAAGTAAAATCTTTTGCTACTAACTTAGCCTTGAATCTTGTAGGCTCAATCCTCGGTATCCCCTCATTTACCTTATACACCCATTTGCACCCGACTAACTTCTTTTGAGGTCTCTCCACCAACTTCCAAGTATTGTTCTTCCTAAGAGAACTAATTTATTCTTCTATGGCCTGCTGCCATTCTTTCTTGTTTTCACTCTTCATAGCCTCACTATATGTCCTAAACTCATCATACTCAAGAGTATAAGCAGAATTAAAAGCATGAGCAACTAAGTCTATTTGTGTATACCTGACTGGTGGGTTAATCGTTCTCCTTAGCCTATCTCTGGCTAACTGGTACTCTTTAAGTTCCATCTCAGGAGTTCTAATCTTTCTTTGGGTGGACTTGGACGAACTCGTCGGTGTTCTTGGTTCATCTTCAAGGATCTCTTCGTTGAAGTGTTGATTTTGGGGCATATAAGATCCATGTTCAAGCTCTACTTCAACTTCTATTTACTCGGGTGCTGAGTCTTCTTTGGGCACAAGTTCTTCTTTCTCATCTTCTTGGGAGGTTTTCAGCATTGTTATCTCATCGAATGTTAGATCACGGTTTATGATACTCCTTGGTGGTGTCAAGTCTTTACACCACACCTTGTATCCTTTCACTCCTTTGGGATATCCTATAAATACCCTTTTGATAGCTCTAGGTTCCAACTTCCCCTCCTTAACATGTACAAAGGCAGGGCAACCAAATATTCTGAGGTGGTCATACTTCGGAGGATTGCCAAACTATTTCTCTTCTGACGTCTTGAAGTCAATTGCTGATGAGGGACTTCTATTAATCAAGTAAGCTGCAGTCACTACAGCTTCTCCCCAGAATGTCTTGGATATCTTCGCATTGGTAAGCATGCATCTAACCCTTTCAAGTAGGGTCTTATTCATCCTCTCAGCTACGCGCATTCTGCTGTGGTGTTGATCTTACTGTTCTATGCCTTGCAATCCCATACTTGGCACAAAACCCATCAAACTCTCTGTTGCAAAATTTGAGGCTGTTGTCAGTCCTTAGCCTCTTTACCATTTTGCCAGTCTGATGCTCAATCAGAACCTTCCAAGTCTTGAATACTTCAAAGGCTTGATCCTTACTCTTCAATACATAGACCCATTACTTCCTTGAATAGTTATTAATTAAGCCGAGAAAATACCTGGCACCACCACGAGTAGCTGTTAGAGCTGGTCTCCAAAGATCCAAGTGTATGTAGTCAAGAGTCCCCTTAGTCTTGTGCTCGCCGGTACTGAACCTCACCCTATGTGCTTTCCCAAGCACACAATACTCACAAAACTCTAAGGGTTGAAACTTATCCTCACCAAACGCCTTTTGACTATATAACTCCTTTAGGTTTCTCTCGCCTAAGTGTGCCAGTTTAAGATGCCACAACTTGGTTTGTATACTCTCATCATCTACAGAGAATAATGCAGAACCACTTATTACTTCATCCTTAAGTACATAAACCCCTTTATGCTTCTCTCCTCTCATCACCACCATGGAACCATTCAAAACTCTTAAAATTCCTCCGTCGATCCTGATAAAACATCAATTCTGGTATAAAGTCCCCAGTGAGATCATGTTTCTCTTTAAGTCAGGGACATACCTAACATCTGTTAACTCTCTTACTCGCCCATCATGCAGCCTAAGCTTAACATTACCAATTTCAATCATCTGACATGCAACGCTATTACTCATTAAGGCCTTACCACCACTAATGGGCTGAAAATTTGTAAACCAAGACTTGTGTGGACACATGTGAAAAGTGCAACCAGAATCAAGAACCCATTGTTCAGAGTTCTTACCATCAGTAGCGATGAGTGTCTTTGCGCATAGCTATCATCATAGGTAAGCGCAGCATCCGCTTTCTTCTTGTCTTGTGCTTTCTTCTCAGGACAGTCCTTTATGAAGTGCTTGATGAGAACCAGCAAGTTGATCACCATTCGGCTAAGGTTGAAAAAGATCCTTTAAATGTTCATGGAGGACCAATGACAAGAGCTAAAGCTAAAAGAATGAAAGAAGCCTTAACTTGTTTAATGAAAAACATTTGGAAGGAGCAAGCTAGTCAAGTTTCGGTTAAGGTTCTAAGGATGTAAGAAGAATCTAAAATGGTCAACATGATTCACGCAAGTCCAAATCATAAAAAATGAGGATCTCTTTCCCATAGATATTCCTAATGGTTTGCCACCAATTAGAGGAATTGAACATCAAATTGATCTCATTCCGGGTTCAAGCATACCAAATAGACCAGTATATAGATGCAACCCCGAAGAGACCAAGGAAATCTAAAAGCAAGTAAGTGAGCTTATAAAAAAGGGATATGTACATGAAAGTATGAGTCCATGTGCGGTTCCTGTTTTGTTAGTACCTAAAAAGGATGGTTCTTGGAGAATATGTGTTGATTACCGAGCCATTAACAAAATCACAGTAAAATATAGACATCCTATTCCTAGGTTAGACGATATGTTGGAAGCATTGCATGGTTTTTGTGTGTTTTCAAAGATTGATTTGAAATCTGGATATCATCAAAGAAGAATGCGTGAGGGTAATGAATGGAAAATCGCTTTTCAAAACTAAACATGGTCTATATGAATGGTTGGTAATGCCTTTTGGCCTAACTAACGCACCTATCACTTTTATGAGATTGATGAATCATGTTTTGCGTGTTTACATTGGAAAGTTTATAGTGATTTATTTTGATGATATACTCGTGTATAGAAAAAATTTAGATGAGCATGTTACACATTTAAAAGTTGTTTTTGATGTGCGTAGAAAAGAAAAGTTATATGCTAATCTGAAGAAATGCATTTTCTGCACTAATGAACTTACTTTTCTTGGTTATGTTGTTAATGATAAAGGAATACATGTTGGTAAAGAAAAAGTGAAAGTAATTAGGGAGTGGCTGAAACCCACTTGTGTTTTTTATGTAAGAAGTTTTCATAGTCTTGCCAACTTTTATAGAAGATTTATTAAGGATTTTTCTACCATTGCTGCACCATTAACATAATGCATTAAAAAGAATGTGGGATTTAGGTGGGGTAAAGAACAAGATGATGCTTTTAACTTGCTTAAAGACAAACTTAATTCAGCACCTTGCTTGCTTTACCTAACTTTGCTAAAACTTTTGAGATCGAGTGCGATGCAAGTAGAATAGGTATTGGAAGAGTCTTAATGCAAGAGGGCAAACCCATTGCATTCTTTAATGAGAAGCTAAGTGGAGCAAGTCTTAACTACCCGACGTATGATAAGGAGTTTTATGCCTTGGTGAGAGTGTTAGAGACATGGCAGCACTATCTTTGGTATAAGGAATTCATTATACACACTAATCATGAGTCTTTGAATATCTCAAAGGACAAGGAAAGCTAAACCGTAGGCATGCAAAATGGGTAGAGTTTATTGAATCATTTTTATACATTATTAAGTACAAACAAGGTAAGGATAATGTGGTTGCTGATGCTTTTTCTAGAAGGTATGCTCTAATTTCTACACTTGATGCAAAATTATTGGGTTTTGAGTACATTAAAGATTTATACAATTCTAACATTGATTTTGCTAATATTTATGAGGCATGTGAGAAAGGGGGTTTTGACAAGTTCTTTAGGCATGATGGTTTTCTTTTCAAAGAAAACAAGTTGTGTGTTCCTCAATGTTCAAGGAGAGAATTATTTGTGAGAGAGACACATAGTGGCGGGTTAATGGGGCATTTTAGAGTTAGAAAGACTTTGGATGTGTTAAGTGATCATTTCTTTTAGCCACATATGAAAAGAAATATTGAGAGAATATATGAAAAATGCATTACTTACAAACAAGCTAAATCTAAAGTATTGCCTCATGGTTGTATACTCCTCTTTCTATACCTAATAGCTTTGGGTTGATGTATCCATAGATTTTGTCTTGGGATTACCTAGGTCAAAAGGGGGGAGAGATTCTATTTTTGTTATTGTTGACAGGTTCAGCAAGATGGCGTATTTCATTCCTTGCCACAAAACAGATGATGCAACACATATTGTGGGACTGTTCTTCAAAGAAATTGTGAGGTTACACGGCATTCTAAGGACAATTGTGAGTGATAGAGATGTGAAGTTCCTTAGCCACTTTTGGAAAACACTTTGGAACAAGTTAGGAATAAAGCTGTTGTATTCAACCACTTGTCATCCACAAACGGATGGACAAATAGAGGTGGTAAATAGAACTTTATCAACACTTTTGAGGGCTATAATTCAAAGGAATTTGAAGAATTTAGAGGAATATTTGCCATATGTGGAATTTTCTTATAACCAAAGTGTGCATGCTACAACAAACCATTCACCATTTGAAGTTGTGTACGGGATCAATCCATTATCTCCTATGGATTTACTACCTTTACCTTTAGAACAAGGTAATTTGGATGGTAAGCAAAAAGTTGAATTTATCAAAGCTTTGCATGAAAGAGTGCGCACACAAATTGAAAAGAAAACTCTACAATACGAGAAGCAACACAACAAGGGCCGAAAATAAGTAGTATTTGAACCTGGAGATTGGGTTTGGGTACATTTGAGGAAGGAAAGATTTTCTAGCCAAAGAAAGTCTAAACTCATGCCAAGAAGGGATGGACTATTTCAAGTCCTTCAAAGAATTAATGACAATGCATACAAGTTGGAACTTCCCAGTGAGTATGGTAATGTTAGTGCAACCTGTAATGTTTTTATTTGTCTTTATTTGATGTAGATGATAAAGATGCTGATTCGAGGATGAATCCTTTCGAGAAAAGAGGGAATGATGAGAATCAACAAGTTTATCACCATTCGGCTAAAGTTGAAAAAGATCTTTTAAACGTTCATGAAGGACCAATGACAAGAGCTAAAGCTAAAAGAATGAAAAAAGCCTTAACTTGTTTAATGGAAAACATTTGGAAGGAGCAAGCTAGTCAAGTTTCGGTTAAGGTTCTAATGATACAAGAAGAATTTAAAATGGTCAACATGATTCAAGCAAGTCTAAATCATGAAGACAAGAGTCCAGCCCTATTAGAATGAAGTTTTTAGCTTATCTTGAAGAATAAAAAGGCCATTCGGCCATGTTGGTGATCAGGTGCTATGGAGTGCAAATTAAGGTTCAATGAATCAGATGTGATTAAGGAGCATGATCAGATATGATTAATATAATGTGGTATGCAAGTTGAAGTTAAATGCAAAAGAGTTACAAAAGGAGTTACAAATGAGTTATGCTGCAGTTATCTTAAATGGTGTAATTTATAACTGTTCTTAGCCTTTGTTCTATATAAACAAGGCTGAATTGTTTTCATGGGGAAGAAAATTTCGTGATATAGAAAGTTTGGAGCACTTGAGAGTGTTTTGTTTTTAAGTTCTTGCATGAACTTTGGAACTTATCAAGTTTATTTAGCTTGTAGCGTTCAAATCTTTGTTTTTCGTTAAACTTATCAACTTTCATAGTTTGTGGCATTTTGGGGAAATCAAAGTACTGTTCTAACTATTTTATCATCATTCCATTGATTAAGTATTAGAATAGTTTCTCTTCCTTCATTCTTGAACGATCGGGTTTGTTTCAATTCATTGGAGGGTGTTAATTTGTATTTCATGTGTATCATAGCTATCTAGCTATTGGGGTGTATGGTTGTCAAAATTAATGATTTTCATCAGTGCTCATCTTTCTTGCAGCAATAGGACTTCCTAAGAGTCCTAGACTTTGACATTGAGCCTTTTTTCTTCCCATCTCTATATGAGGGCCTTCCTCTTACAGATAAGCTTTCTGCATTGCCCTTAGTCTGTTTTCCTAATAATTTTGAGTTTAATGATGATTTCACATCACTCATCGTTAAACTCTCTCTGCTGTAGAGTAGCGTATCAATAAAACTCTCATAGCTCTTAGGGAGTGAACTCAGCAGGATAATTGCTCTATCTTCATCTTCTATCTTGATGTTGATAGACTCAAGATTAAGGATAATCTTATTGAAGGCGTCTATATGATCTTTCATCAGCATCCCCTCTGACATGGACAGCTAATACAGCTTCTTCTTTATATGTAATCTGTTGGCCAACGATTTTCTTATATAAAGAGAGTCAAGCTTCTTCCAAAAACCTATTGTCGTTGTCTCACCTGCTACTTCTCTTAGTAATTCATCGTTCAATGACAGAACGATTGTGCTATGAGCTATTTCTTGAATGTCCCTTCTTTCTTTTTTAGCTCTAGATGACTCTGCCGTCTTCTCTTCATCATTAGATGGAGATGCAGTCTCCTCTAATGCCGAACCAAGCCTTTGGCTCACCAACAACACCTTAACCTTCATCTTCCATAGATTGAAGTCATTCGTACCGTTGCATTTCTCTACCTCATACTTAGGTGTGGCCATGTCTGCTTAGAACCTGGCTCTGATACCAATTTGTTGAAGCGGAAGCACACAAACAAGCAAAAATCTCCCAAGCAAATAATAATGCAGAACAAGTTATTAAGAAATAAAGAGAGAAAGGGGTAGAAGAAGAACACACAAAGAATTACGTGGTTCGGCAACTTGCCTACATCCACAGCGAATCAAGATCATACTCTTTTCTTATTATGAATCACAAGGCACTCACAAAGTATGCCTATTACAAGAAAGATCACAAAGAAAAACTCTCTTTCTTTCTCTAGGGATTTTCTCTCACAAAGAACCACAAAGATTATTTATGATCACTAAGATTTCTCAACCTCTCACCTAGATTATCACTAAAATCACAAAGATGTGTTTACAAGCCAATTGATAGCCTTTATATAGGCTTTGGAACGACCTTGGTTTACCCTATACGTGTGAGAGTCGTATTAGGGAGTCCTAAAACAAATAAGAGATGAAATAAGGAAGTTTCCTTATTTTGGGATACTGTTCCCATCTTTAGCGCCGCGGCGTTGGGCTCTCACCGCCGTGGCACTGGCGTGCCCGTCTAAGCGCTGCAGCACTGGTCTCCTAGCACCACGGTGCTCAGGTTCTAGAATGAGCACAGTGGCGCTCACGCTTGGTCGCCGCGGCGCTAGCACCTGGTGCGCCCTTCTTCATTTTTTGCTCGCGTCCATCTTCGATCCGTGTGTATCCTACACACTTGGCTTGCTTTCCAAATTATATCTCGATAATTTTCAATCAATATTTTCACAAATTTCAATACTGGTAATTGCACTCAAAAGCCCAAAGGAGGGGAACCAAGTTTGGATTCATTAAAGAGCAGAGAAGGCAAAGAAATAAAAATCACTCTTGCTCTTTGCAATTCTGAGTTGTCTGATTCAGATAAATTAGATTAAATGAGGAGTGAAATAATGATTAAAGAAAGTAATTTATTTAAGCTGTTGCAAGAGAGCGTGCCTTGGCAATTTGATGCCGTTCCTTCAATAGTAGAAGCCTTGATCGAATGCAAATCAGACAAGATAGGAACTTAGTTTCTGCTTAAGGGGAATGACACAATTGGTAAAAGGAGATTGGCTCTTGCTATGGCAGAAGCTATTTTCGGGTCGGGTGATTTGGTTTTTTAGATGGACATGAGGAGAATAAATGATGATATGATGAAATCATCACATACTGAAATGCTTATGAGAACTTTGAAGAATTATGAGAAGCTGGTTGTTTTAGTGGAGAATGTTGATATGGCTGATTCCCATTTCATGAAAATCTTGCGGATGGATTTGAAACAGAGAAATTCAGAGAATTAAGAGAAGCATTCATTGGTCAAGTAATCTTTGTTTTAACAGAAGGTAAATATTATTCCTCCTCCAACTTTGAGGATAGGTTCAAGAATAAAGGTTCGATGATAGACATGGTACTGAAGGTCGATGAACGAAATCACAAGAGAAAATCAGAGTGCGATTTTTCCAACAAGATCAAGAGTCCCAGAATTGAAGAAACGGAAGATGTATCTTCAGTTGTCGTGACGGTGAGTAGCAACAAAGACGACTTGTCAAGGCAGTCAAGTTTCAACACACTTGATCTCAATATGAAAGCCGAAGAAGATGACGAAAGCGAGCAAAAACCAGGAGGAGAATTCAGCCCCATTTCCAGTGATTTAACTCGTGAAACAGCAACCAATCCTCCTAACCTTCTTGATATGATCCAGAATCGCTGCGTTTTCAATTGAAATTCTTCCAATGACGCAGAGATTACAGAGGCATTCTTGACAAAGATGAAGGACTCTTTTGATGAGGTATTTAAGGGCCGAAACCAAAACCAAAACAAAAACAAGGTCAGTTTCATCGTTGAACATAGTGTCTTAGAGGAGATAGTAATTGGATGTGGTTCTTTTCTAAATAGCTTCGTTGAGAAATGGATTAAACACGCTTTTCAAACAAGCTTGGAAGAAGTTAAAGTTCAAGTTGGCGGCATCGGCAAGGGACAAGTTATAGAAATTAGGCTTTGTTTGGGAAATGGACATGGAAATTGACATGGATATGGGGATTCACGTCTCCCCAACAAAATCCATATCTCTATGATCAATTAACCCCCGGGGCGAGAGAGGCTAACGGCCTCTCTCCGGAGGCTTTTTCTTTTCCCTTCTCTGTGTCTAGCATGCACTGATCTCCTTCTTCCTTTTTGATTTTGTGTGTTTTCATTTTTTTGTGTGCTGTTTTCAGGTGTTGGTATGGACTCCGGCCGGCGTGCTCCTGCGTGTGGTTCGTGGCCGTCGACTGTCGCAAAACCTCTATTTCTGTGGTGTTTTCTTGTTTCTGTTTTAGGTGGAGGCTAGCACCCCGGCCGGCGAGCTCCTGCTCAACGTTCGTGATTCCCCATCCTCTACAGATGCACCGCCCCTCCTTACTACTCGGCGACATTGTCGTCTGCCTATCTTGCCTCACCTCCAACCATCTTTCCACCCCCCTGCCGCGCCGACCACCGTCAGACTTCCAGCCATTGCCTCAGTGCTGTCTTGCTCCCACAGCCTGCTCCTCGCCTTTCGGGCTGTTGCATTTCTGGCGGCTTGCATCACCGTCGCTTGGAGCTTCCGGCCATTTTTAAAGTGTCAGTGCGCCGTGGTCGTCACTGTTCAGCAGAGGTCACCATTTTCGGCCGGCGCCTGTTCGGAGTACGTCGTCGGCCGCCAGTGTTTTACCCGACTTCTTCGTTTCTCGGGTGTTCCTGTCATTCGGGCATACTACATGATGTAGGTAACCCTCCGGCCATCTTTCAGAACTCTCTACCTTGCCAAGCATTCATCGCTCTCAATAGCTTTGCTCAGTCCGATGGTGCTCTGCTCGGTAGTTTATTATCATGGTTCCGAATTATGTGGTTTGCTTGTTCATTGTGGTTGATGTATGCTGTTGGTTTGACTTAGTTTGCTTTTAATTTATGCGGTAATAATTTCTCCCTTTTTTAAGGGATCTGTATTTCCCTCCTACGGAGGTCTGTATTTCCCTCCTACGGAGGTCTGTATTTCCCTCCTACGGAGGTCAGAATTTCCCTTTCTACGGAAAGGTCGGTCTTCCCTTTCTTTGGAAAGGTCTATTTTCTCTTTCTTCTGAAAGAGTCCTCTCCTTACCCACTATGGGTATGACGACCTTCTTCTTTACAAGAGGCTTGAATCAGATGCTCTCAAAATGTATTTATCTTCCTCTATTGTTTCTTTGATATGTTTATCAAAGAAATCTGAAGTAATATCTTGACGATATTAATGATATGATATCATTTCACTCAAAAAAATTAACCCCCGGGGCTGGGCTCTCCATCTTTGTTTTCCTTGCTCCTTTTCAATTAACTTTCCTCAAGTTTTCGATCTTCTATACTATTACTGCTTTCTCAATTCTCCTCCATATGTCAACTTTTTTTTTAATCTAATTGGGAAAGAAATAAATTTTATATTTTATTTATTCTTATAATACTTAGAATAACAAAAATAAAATTATTATTTTTTCAATTTTGTAAACTATCACAAATTTAACACATTAAAAAATTGCGTTGATTTAATGAATACCAAAAAATAAATAAAAATAAAACTCAAATTATTGACACCAACCCAAAAATTTACATAATAGGTTCATTTTGGTTCTTTCTTTTTGTATATATTAGTTCAGATTCAGTTAGGTGTTTAACTCATATTAGGTGCTTATTAGCATAAGAAGTCTTATTTGGTTAGAATTATTTTTTCTTTCAAATTAGGATTATAATATGATTTTAAAAAGCCTATATAAAAGCTTAATATTCCATTGTAAATCATCACTCAATTCAATCAATACAACAATTATAATTTTCTCTCAATTCATCTTTTTCTCGTTTTAGCTTTCAACCTAAGATTTTCTCATCTTTACTCGTTGATTTTCATAGACTAATTGTTAGAGTTTTGCTCGTTCTTCTTTACCGAAGTAACCCAAACTCTACAATTTGCTCACTATCTCATAACCCAAGTTTTATCCTCAACCTTACTCGCTATAAGTTAAATTTGGCTTTACCTTATTTAATAAGACCTAATCTCAATTTTTTTAGAATTTGAGGTAACTCATTAATTCTAGCAAGACATTAGATGTACATGAATCCTATCAATAAATTTTACACTTGAAAATTTTTTTGGCATGCCTAATAGGGACACATTGTATGGTAATAAAACCTAGAATCATGACAAAGCGGGGTAAAAATATCGATATCGAAAAGAATGTCATAAAACCATTTAGTGCAACGAAAAAAGGGAGAGGAGTCAGCTATGACTCTACCTCCTATAAGAAACCCTTTACATGAAGAAGAAACAAGTTTAGCCAACGTTGAGGAAGAACTGCTTAATCGACAGTTGGAAGAAATTCAAAAGAAATCTATCCCATCTCCTAGACTGTTCTCTACGGCCGCCATTTAGCGGCAAGTTTCTAAAATTGCTTTAAAGAACAAATAATTAGGCTCTATGCTCACCAATCAGATGGTCATCAATTTTTAGACCACTGATTGAAGACAATCAAAATATCAATAAAAGTATTTTGAAAACTCTAGAGTCCATGAGACAAAACGATACTGAGCTCATAGCTTTACTTCAAGGCTAACCTAATCCATAGCTCATTAAACCATCTAGGCGCCAGAATTATAATCAAGCCAACCTATAACATGGTTCGGTTAATATCTTAAGGCAACTTGATAAAGTTGAGTCAACAAACTTCTAAGTTCAATAAGGCCAATTAGATATATATTTTTAGCTATAATTTAGCTTGAAATATGGTAAACTTTGGGAGCTTGCACCGACTAGCACAACAAGCACAAGATCAAGTCGACCAGTCTCAATCAAGGCCAATCCAATTTGGGTCTATAAAGCCACCTACGCTAGTCAGCCATCAGAGCAATGAAATCAATAGGAATATGTTGGCTGAACTTTATAGAATATGGGTGTAGACCTAAAGCCAATAGTAAGGTCATCTTATAAGAAGCTATACCCCATAGCATCGATTTCTTTTTTCCCTTTTTCTAGAGCATACAAAATCTCAGAGTTCTTTTTATTTTTGGGAGAGAAAAATATCACCACCTCCAAACATATCTCAAGGTTCATGATGTAGTGCAGAAAGGCCAATTCTTCATTATTCTGGAAATTACGATTATTCGGCAACTCCTTAACGAAGACTACCTTCACATGGTACATAAACTTCATGCCAGAGTCTATTACTACTTGGGAGAATATGGAAGATAAATTTCATCTTGAATTCTATAAACCATCTCTAGAAGTTACCTTGGCTAACCTAGCTAGAGTAATACAGATACCGGGTGAATAAGTGTAAAAATATATAGCCCGATTCAGGAAACTTAGAACCCGATGCCAAACTTAAATCACCAAAGCTGATTGTGTACCAACGGTGGTAAGGACTATATTCTTCGCAGTGAGGGAACACTTTGTAGGGCGTCAATTCAGAAATTTGTATCAATTGGCTACCCAAACAACTAGTTATGAGAGGCTCTTGATAAAAAAATATCAAAAGAAGGCATCCTCTAAAGGAACTTACTATAAGGATCAACTAGATATAGCAGCTATCTAGATCAAACTGGAAAGTGACTCCGAAGATTTAGATAGGAATGATGAGGGTTGGCTTGCTGAAGTGGTTAAGGGAGCTTCATATGAATATTTAGTCATCAAGAAGCTAATTTCCATCAAAGAAAAGAAAAAATTCGGCAAGAATACTCAAATAGTAAAAGAGTATTCGTTTAATTTGAGGAAAGCTAACAAAATATTTGATTGGCCTTTGAAGGATAAGCAGATCAAGCTCTTTGACGAGCACACAATCCCGCTGCTCAAACAAAATGCTTGCAAGAATTATTGTAAATGGCACAACTCTTGAAGGCACAATACCAATAATTATATTGTGTTTAGGAATAGAATTCAGTGGCTTATTACTGAAGGCCGACTTTTATATAGTTCCAAGAAGAAGACTCCTATTATTGAAACTAATCATTTCCATACCACAGGTATAAATATGGTTATACATTCCACTAAATATGTCACCTGAAAGAAAAGGATTATCAAAGAAGAGTTGGTTCCATTTGAAAAGCCAACTTCCAAGAAAGCTTGTTTGATATGCTCATAATGCCAAACAACTTTTGCACAAGTCCATGATAAACAAAGACTGTTTGTTTAAAATTGACTTCACAGCACACTTAATGGAGAACATTCAAGCCTAAAGTAACCAAATTTGATCAGTGGGAACACAATATTCTAAAGATGAGCATGTTTGATCTGTTAGAGAGTCATCATGACTATAGATACGTCTAAAACTAAAAAAAGGCGCATACAAAGGCGCCAACAATTATGATTGTTGGAAGAAGCCATCTAACACCATGGGAAAATAAAAGCCAAAACTCTTAAGAGAACTTACACAAGATAGATAGCTTTAACAAGAAGCTTTATGGCAATAAAGCAACAAAAAGCGACTACAAATTAAACTGAACTATAATGGCCGACTTTCCCTATCCTTGTCCTGTCCAAAGAAGATTTGGGTCCCTATCAACAATGACAAACCAATCAGGGGAAAATGAGTTAGAAGCTCAGAAAGAAACTGCTAATATGATCGTCATGCTACTAGAGTCATATTAATTTAAGCCTAATTAAGCTTTGACTCTCGACGGGTAAGTGATGGAGATATGTAACATCATAAGTGATTAACCACAAGAGACAGCATTGCTGACTCTATCTCAACCACCCAACAAAATGACCCGACATATTTGGCAGCTTTATGTTAAGGTCGGCATCAATAAAGTTCCTTACAAGAGGATCCTCAATTACAATGGGTCTAGTGTGAATATTTTACCTCTACAAATGTTGAAGAAAGTTAGAATTTTCAAAGATGATTTGAAGCCATTATAGGTAATTATGATCGATTTTATTGGTCGTAAAACCTTCGCAAATGGCTTTACATCAGTTAAAGTCAAAGTCAATCATCTAGAGTGAGATGAACCCTTCTATACATTCAATATACTAAGTGACTACAATCTCTAGTTAAGAAAAGACTAGATCCATTCTAATAAGACTTTACCATCTAGCATGCAAAATATAATTTTTAGATGGCAACTAAATGAGTCTGTTGAAATAATTCATGCCAATCTAAAACCTTTTATGAGAGATGAGCAAATAGCATTGGCATCACTATACAACCCATCCGTTAGGACTACCATCCTCAAGAAGCATGTTGATGGTAGATATATAAAAGACATAGCCAAACGCTAATCATTGAAACCTAATAGGTCTTGAGAGAAAAGTTTTAGCCTAGCCAACAACCATTAAGACAAGCCAACACCTAGTATACGTTTCAGAAGAATAGACATTTAGAGTTCTATTTTTCAGCTTATATTGAATGTATCTATGAAGATAAGGCTCACGATCCCCAGATCGACTAAGAGATGGGAGAAGTAAAGCATGCCCCATCAAAGTTGGATGACCAAAATCCTTAGATTCAAAGTAGAGTTCGAAAGATTAATTTAGGGACTAAAGATGAGCCTAGGCCCATTTTCATCAGTGCACATTTGGATTCAGCATATGACACTGAGTTACTGGTACTATTAAGAGAATATAGAAATTATTTTGCGTGGAATTACACTGAAATGCCCAGATTAAGCCAAAAATTAGTGGAGCATATTAGTCTACTAATAAAAGAATGATTTTAGCCTTACAAATAACACATAAGGAGAATGTCAAGAGAGGTCGAAGAGAAAATATACTAATAAATTAAAAGACTTCTTCAAGCCAGTTTTATAAAGCCAACCAACTATGTGGAATGGTAATCGAACATAGTCCCTGTTATCAAGAAAAATAGCAAGCTTCACTTATGTATAGACTTTAGAAATTTGAATATAGCAACTCTAAAAGATGAATATCCAATGCCCATTGCCGTTATGATGGTTGACTTAGTTGTTTGTCATGTGATCATGAGTTTTTTAACATCTATTCTAGATATAATCAGATATTTATCAAAAAATCGAATGTCAGCAAGACAGCTTTTAGATATCTACGGGCTATCGAGACTTATGAATAGATAGTAATGCCCTTTGGTTTAAAAAATGCGAGGGCAACATACTAGAGGGCAATGAATGCACTCTTTTATGATATGATTGGCCAATTCATGGAAAGTTATATTGACGATGTAATGATCAAATCTAATTTAGATGAAGCACACTTGGCTAAATCAAAGGTTGAGTTCAAAAGAATGAGATTTCATCAACTAAATATAAATCCTTTAAAGTGTGCTTTTGGGTTTCAGTAGGCAACTTTTTCGGCTTTTTGGTGCACCAATAGGAGGTGGAGGTAAACAAGAACAAAGACAAGGCCATCATTAAGGCCTTTGCACTAAGAACTAAGAAAGAACTCCAACAATTAATCAGTAATATTAAATTTTTTTAAAGGTTTATTTCAAACTTGGGCGGCCATCTTCACTCTTGGTCTCTTTTGCTGAAATTGAAAATGGTGAGAAATTTAAGTGGATGGTACATCATCTACAAGTCTTTGATGAAATCAAGAAGAACCTAACAAATCTATAAGTCATGGTTCTGCCAAAACATAGCCTACCTCTAATCCTTTACATTTCAGCAACCAAAGAATCGATTAGAAGTATGCTAGCCTAGGAAAATAAGGAGGTAGAGAAAGCAGTATTTTATCTTAGACAAAATTTAAATAATGTCAAAACTAGATACACAATGACTGAGAAGTGTTTGGCTCTCTACTTTGCATGCACAAAACTTAGATATTACTTATTGTTGGAGTTGGTGCTCAAGGGCCATTTTAATTTTGTATAAATTTTATTTATAATTATACAATATGCATTTCTGTAAATTGTTATTTTATTATATGGTATTAATCTTTTTCTTTTCATACAGTTTACATCAATACTAAGAGTTAGTATTTCTAAGAGTTACAACCTAGTATGAACTAAGATAAAGACCCAAGAATATTTATTATAGTGACATAATTGCAAGAGTTACAAATAGTGTTAAGAAATATCATTATGTGGTATATTCTCCAAATTGGTTCCTAGCCATGGGTTTATTAATATGGGTCAATTGTTAAAATTGGAAATACTGGTGTATATTTATATCTGAAATGATTAGATAGTTAATCTTAAGAAACTGTGAGCTTAATGGAAGCTTGTATAGGTATATAGTTGTTAAGTAGGGATTTGACACTAAATGGACTTATGAAGACATCTAATAGACATTCCATAAAGCCATTAATGGATAGTTTTCTTGAGTTTAGTAGTATTTATGGTCCTTTGACGTAAGCGCCATGATGGACTTGTAAGTGATCAAATATACTTAGATTTCACACGTCAGAAATCGTTTATGATCTAACCTCTAGGTGTCGTTAGGTATGGTCTGACGCTCATAGAGTTTGGTGTGTGTAGATATGGGATTTGTTAGCTCATATGATTGAGCCGTATATCCTGATACTTCAAGATTGTATTTCAGAAAGTCTTTTAGCCAAAAGTATCTACCCAAAAAATATTTCCATAAGGTAAAACATTATCCCAAAAGAGTTTGTAGATATTATTTATTAAAATACAAATCTGA